>OZ012739.1:59351120-61939897 GCA_963859935.3 Lathyrus sativus | reverse complement strand
TTGTGTCAGATGGGAATCTGAGTTCTTCATTGAGATTTTGGAAGAGTTTTGCAGACGCTTTGAATGCCATGTTGAAGTTGGATTCTTTCTAGCATCCATGGACGGATGGGAAAACAGAGAGAACTATCCAGTATGTGGAGGATTTGTTGAGAGCTTGTGTGTTGGATCAAGATGGATCGGGGGGTAGATAATTGTCGTTGATTGAGTTTACCTACAATAACTGTTTTCATTCTAAGTATCGGAATGGAATCGTATGAGGCTTTGTATGGTAGGAGGTGTATGACTCCTTTGTTATGATGTGTGTCCGGCGAGAGTGTGGTACTCGGACCTGAGATTGTGTAAGAGACGACTAAAAAGATCAAAAGGATCCAAGAAAAGACGTGTTTTGAGAGTTACAATAGTAACTGGTGTTGGTCGAGCTTGAGGTCTCGGAAGCACCCACTGTGTTTTGTTGATCTGTGTCAGAGTGGCGCAGCGGAAGCGTGGGAAAATAGCATGTTAGACTGTTTTACCGTTGTCGCTTGTGGGAATTGCATGATGTGTTCATGTGTCTAAGCTGAGGAAGTGCATTGATTCAGATGGATAGTGTACAAGTGAGAGATAATTTGACTGTTGAGGCATTGCTAGTTCAGGTTGATGAACGAGAAGCAACTTCGAGGTAAAGGGATTAAGTTGGTGGAGGTAATTTGGGAGATTATGATGCCAGAGTCGTATCCAGAGTTGTTTGAATCAGATAACATTTTCGAGGACGAAAATTTCTAAAGTGGGAGAGGGTTGTAACAGCCCAATTTTCAATAATTGTACTAATTAATTGGTTTATGTGATTTATTTGATTTAAATGACTTCTTGGATTTAACTGACTTATTCTATTTTGTAGAATAATGTGGGTTTACTAGATATTCTCTAATTGATGATGAGATGGGATATTTTATGAGAAAATGAATTGGTAAATATTTGGAGAGAAGAATTATGATGGAAGGAAAAATGATAGAAAGAGATATAAAAGAAAAGTAGAAAGAAAGGAAAGGGAAGGGAAAACATAAGAGAAAGAAGAGTGGAAAGAAAAAGGATGAAGAGAAAAGAGGAGAAAAAGGGGAAAAGCTTAGAATCATCAAGAACGACTTCTAGCTTCCGATTAATCAAGGTAAGCGTGTGAAATCTTATTATTCTATCAATATGTATGATTATGCATGTGTTTGTTGAATTGGTTTGGAGAGTTGGAAAGTTTTTGCTCATTTTCCATTTTTAGGGCAAAAATGAGTTTAATCGATAGAAACCGATGTTTTCGTGGATGAAACTCGAAATAAATTGTGTAGTTTAGTCGAGTAATGTCTAGCCGTAATTATTGAATTTCGTTTGACTGAATTTGGTTGAGTTTGTGAGTTTTGACATTTTTGGAAAATTAGAGGTTAAAATTTTGGATGAAAATCGGAAGTCATAGAATTTGCATTTTATGATCCTAAATTGTTACTATATGATTGGTAATGATGAGTAGGTATTTAATCGGGAGAAAATAATTAAATCGGTCGGGTTTAATCGGTCGGGTTTTGGGGGGTTTTGGGCACAAACTCGTAGCTTGTTTTTCCAAGTTTTTCAAGTGTTAACCGGTTAACACTATGGGTTAACCGATTAACGGTATTAAAAATGGCCAAAAACTGATTTTTTGGAGCCGTTAACCGGTTAACGGAATGCGTTAACCCGTTAACACTGTAAGTGTGAGAAAATATTATTTTTTTCGAAACTTTGAAAATTCATAACTTCTTCACCGTTTATCGGATTTTGTCGTTCTTTATATCAAACTGAAGCTAATAATATGTTCTATAACTTGGTGAAAATAAATATTATTTTTATCTGAATTTTAGCCTATTTTAACGATTAATCGAGATTAATTATTTTAAGTATGTGAGGCTTAAATAATTAGAGCGTTCGGTTGCCGTTTGGCATGATGATGTGAATGCATAATGATTTTCTATGCGATTGTATGTGAAGAATGCATGAGAACATATTGTGAGTATGTGTGCATTGCTTGATAAATGTGGTTTTTTTGACAAATATATGCATTGTTTAAATTGATTAAAAATGCATGATGATTTATGATGACGTTCGTTGTCGTTCGGCACGATATTATGAATAATGCATGAGAGCATATTATGAATATGTGTGCATTGATTGATAAATGTAGTGACGGTATTGAATTGTAAATGCATAATGGTTGTATGCGATTGTATGTGAAGGATGCATGAGAATATATTGTGAATATATGTGCATTGCTTGGTAAATATGATGATGATGTTGAAAGTATGAATACTTTGATTAATATGGAATATGTGTTGTGTGTGCAATCATGATATAATTCTTGTGTGATGAATTATTTGAGTATGCATGAGATTAAGATGGGAGAACGGTCTTAAGTGCATATGATTGTTTTATGAAAATATATGTATGTGCAAAACTTGTACTCACTGGGGTAGTGTTGCGGTGAAAATTGGATATCAAGCTATTAAATTAACTTGAATCTTAATTCTTTTACAACCGAACTTTATTTTATCCACAGGAAAGGTCTAAAGAAAGAAAAACCCTTTTCGCGATGTAACGACAATGCTAAGAGATTCGGGGGTCAGGGGTTGGTTATACCTAGGGAAGGTGTTAGCACCCTAAGCATCTGTAGTACTCTACATGAACCTTTTGTTTGATTGTTTTCTAAGTTTGTGAAAATATGTTAAGATTGGGAAAAAGGTGTAGGTTAAAACCTAAAGATATATACACTAAGTTTGCCCGCAAAGATATCGCATCTTCTGCCTAGGTATCCTAACTAGGATAGAATCAGAGCAATCGTAGTTCACCTCACAAGGGATGAAGAACACTTGATTATGATCAAGGTTCAAAGGGGAACAAACATAACAATGTTTGTGTGGAGTTTGACAAAACTCCCTAATCTAAATTGTAATACTCAAAAGGGGAAGTAAGAAATCATGACGATGACTCTTACATAGAGTTGACAAACTCTAACCTAGGGTTCTAGTTGCAGAATACTCCTAGTACAGGTGGGTTTCTTAGACTTAAACCAAAGTCTAATGGTTTCTAAACTAAGGTTAAAGTGACTTAACAAAGTCAAGAGAAAGGTGAATGAGCTATCCATGACACAGGGTCAAAAGAAAGACTTTTCCTTTGGAAGGAGAAAGGGGAGGCAACTGGGATAAGAGCTTAACAAGCTTCATCACTTGGGGAAAGAAAAACAATTAACAAAATACTAAGTATGATGAAGATAAAAGCATGGTGACAACCATTAAGTAAACATGTTGAAGATAAACACAAGTTATGCATTGATGACAATCAAAGCAACTGATTAAGCAAGGACTGCGACAGCAGATCAAACTCAAGTGAATTCCTAAGAGGAAGCAAAATGAACATGGTAACAACCAAAATAAAATCCCATGTTGACTAACATTAAGTAAAAGAGGTCAAGAAAATATCATGTCATTCACAAGTATAACAAGAGGGAAATTCATCTGCATATGTGGAAACGGTTACAAAATGCACTTTAACTTGCAAGTAGCCAAAAGGGATGAAAAATTAGGCAGCCATGTAATTTTAAAATACTACATAAAAATAGACATAAAAACAAACACAATGCAAAAAGAATGGATGCAAAATGATTAAAAATGAGGGAGATATGATTTTTTGAAGTTTGGTTGAAAAATGGCAAAAATTGACAAAAGGGTTGCCCTCCTCAGGGGTCGAACCCAGGTTCAGCTGGTACAAGGCGCTTAGGTGACAAGTTGGTTACCATTGGGGTGTCTGTACATCCAAGTACAAATGCCACCCCATAAGCATATAGGGCGTGTATTCAAGACAGCTGGGCAAGCCAAACACTCATCAAAACCAGTTTTGCATTTTGGTCACGACTTCTTCAATTTTCCATGGATTTGGGTGAAATTTTAGTCTAAATCATGTGGAATTTCACAAGGAACAAGATGGCATTTTTATATTTTTGAAATTCCTCCTCCATTTTAAAACCCGATAGCACTTACATTTGGATGTTTAAAAATGCATTTTGAAACTCATGACCTATTATAATCATTTCCAACTCAAACCAAACACACACACACACACACACACACACACACACACACACACACTATAAACATGATGATGGATGATTTTGAATACCAAGATTGAGCCTAAACAAACTGTGACAGAAAGTGATGTTCAAGTTGTAAATTTGTGTTTGTGGTGTGCATGAAGATGTTCAAATTCAATTCCAGCTAGTTTTACATCATTCCAATCATATACACACACCATACAAATGCTCATGAATGAATCTAAACACAAATTCAGATAGAAAACAAGATGTTATGAGAAATAGTGTTCAAGTTGCAAATGTCATGAACAGGATGCATAATGGTATTCAGTTCTGATTCTAGGCAGTCTCAAATTGGATTAAATGCACACACATATTGAAAACATGATAATGAGTGAATTCAATCAAGAGTTTTGGATCAGAGAAATTTAAAATAGGAAATGGTATGCAAGCTGTCAAACTGTCATGTGAGATGCATGATGAGGTTCAGTTTTGATTCCAAACATATTTAGGTAAAATGAAACATATACACATTACACATACATTGTATTGAGTGAGTTTAAGCCAAGAAAACAAGCTTAAGATGGTCTGTGGTGAAAATGGCCTTCTAGTTGCAAAATTAACATGTGTGATGCACCAAAGAGTACAATTCAGTTTTTTAGCATATTTACACCAAGTGAATCACATATGCATCTTGAAAATATGTTAACAAATGAAATCAACCAAAAGAGATGGTTCAAAACAGACTGTAGCAAAAAATGACATTTAAGTTGCCCTTTGGTATTAGGATGATACAGTAGGATGTTCAAAACCAGATTTAAGCACATTTTGATCATATGAATCACATACACGTTTCTCATATATACAAACAAGTGAGTCCAAGCAAGAAAAATGGTTCAAACAGGGCTGGTATGAAATTTGGTGAGTTAAATGCAAAATGATACTCTTAAATGCAAGTTGAATGACCAATTCAGTTTCTATGCACAAGTTGACCAATTTAATCATTTACACACATTGAAAACATGTTAATGGATGAAATTAAACAAAAGGTATGACTCAAAATAGGCTGACATGAAAAGTGGTGATCAAAGTGCAAGTTTTAACAAGTGAAAAGCATCATGATGCTCAGTTTTGATTCTAGTCACATATTGATCAATCTGATCATGTACACAAGTCATATATATGAAGATAAGTGTGTTCAAACATAAAATGGAGTTTAAATCATGTTGTAGTGAAAACTGGCTGTCAAGTTGCAAAGTTAGGTTGTGAAATGCATGAAGATGTTCAAATTCAATTCCAAACATTTTTAGACTGAACCAACCATATACACACCACACATACATGATATTGAATGAGTTCAAACACAATTTGAAGCTAAGAGAGGACTGTCATGAAAAATGAGGGTTTGAGTTGTAAATTGGCATTTTTGGTGCAACCATGAAAGAATGCAGTTCAACATTCTAAGAAAACTTTGATCAAGTTAACTTCACACACATATTGGATACATGATGTTGGATGAATTTGGGCACAAATTTAAACACCTCTAGGCCTGAGATTACAACTGGTATGTTCATGACAGAATTTTGATACAAGACATACACATGATGAACTTAAAATGTCAAAACATGAAATTATGGTGTAAAGCAAAGATGGAGTGTCTACATACCTCTAGTAGACTATGTTGAGCAGGTTTGATCAATAAGAAACCCAGAGAAAACTTCAAATGCACCTAGCTTTGGAGATTTCTTCTTTTTGAAGCAAGGATGCAAACTTCAAGACAGTTGGAGAAATAAACTCCACCAATGATCCTTAATACTTTAGACAGTTGAGAAATGATATATGTGAGGTGTTAGAGTGATTAGAACATCAAGCAAATTCCTAGAACCAGTTTTGATTGATTTTGTGCATTGTGGTCAAAGTAACTTTGTATGGAAGTTGACTTTTTGAATGAGGAGGTTTTTGAGTGGTTCAATGGTTGGAACACCTTCTATATCATATTTATGGGTTGTGGGGATGATGTTTGGTGAGTTTGAGTGTGGAGAAATAGTTTTGGCAGTTGGACTGTCAAGGCAGATTTTTCATGGTTTTGGTGGATTTGTGATTTTGAGAATTTGGAGCCAAGAGTGAGAAAAGTGAGAGCTTTGTGTTTCTCTGGTTGTTGAGAGATTTCTGATGTGTGGAATGAGGAAGAGATGCCTTCTATTTATAGGGAAAGCATGGGTATGGGCAGATTTGAAGATTTCCCTCCTAAGAGGGAAAAGTTGCTTTTTGGATCCAACCTCCCTAAGGAGGCTTTCTTGGCCTTGAGGTAAGCTTGAATTCAAGTATCATGATGAGTTTAGTGTGTCTAAAGTCAGGCTAAAGTGTATAGGCTCATGGCTGGCTCAGAACTTACTTTCCACCTCTTCCTTGTTTAGGATATTTTAATGCAAGTTGCAAGGCAACTTGCAAGCTTGGCTAATTCCATTTCCTCTACATTTCCTTTGTAATTCCATGCTACAAAGTCTCTAAATATCAGATAAAACATGATTCAAAAGCTGAGATTGGCCCAATTGATGAAAGAATGGATTTTTGAAATTTTGTCAATGTGGGACTCAAGTGTGAAAACACCAACTTGCCCAACCCATACCTCTCAGCTCACAAATGCTATTGAGATGTTATAGTACTTTTTATAAAGCCCTAAAATAGATCTAAAACATTCATGTTTTCATGAGTTTCAAATTCTCAAAGGAAACATGCCAAAAAAATCTCTCAAAGTTGCTAAAAAATAGCTTAAAAGTGAAATTTTTCCAAGTCTTTTTCCCTTCTCAAAATGAATTTGGTCATAACTCCAAATCTATGTATTTTCTGATCATGGACCACTTAGGGACTTTTGTAGGATTTGTCAAGAGCTTTCCAATGAGCTTTGAACCACATCATTTGGATGTGTGGTTAAGGAGTTATGGTTTAGCCCCTTTCAAAACCCTAATTTCCCGATTTTTTGATTACTTCCTCATCCTTAATCCAATGGTCATGAAAATTGATAGGCAAGTGCAAAATGACATAAGGAACATTTTTTATTAAAACTTTGAATTCCAATTCCTTAAATTTGAAAGGTTGACTTTTTGGTCAACCACACGATCGATCGGTGACTACCGAGTCGCCCGTTGACACTCTGGACCTCCTGAGACTATGATACTTCTTGAATGAACTTTATTAAGCTATATGAAATTCATGGATCATAATCCCACCATTAAAACACCTTCCAACACCAAAGTCAAACTACATTTGACTTTTACCTGTCAAAAACCCTAATCGGGTACTCTGAAATGCACTGTTCTTGATTCTGGGGTAACAACCTCAAATCGGATTCTCAGTTTCTCAGTTAACCTCATATAAAATCCTTGATCTTGTTTCATGATTGAATTAGCCTAAAACTTGGATTGATCACAACCCCTGAAGCTTCGATTTGACTCTACACAACCCTAATTCATCTATAACTTGACAAAGCCAAACTTGTACTGGGTTAGGGTTAGATAATTTATGAGTATGCTCCTAAAATGATAATGAGAATCTAAGGGGTCAAAATTTGGGGTGCAACAGGTAGAATGACAAGATGTTGTTCCTAGTGGAGTAATCACTAGGGTAGAATGACAAGATGTTGTTCCTAGTGGAGTAATCACTAGGGTAGAATGACAAATGTTGTTCTTCGTGAGGTATAGTGACATGGTCGTATACACTGGGGTAGAATGACTAAGATGTCGTTCCTAGTGGAATAATCACCGGGGTAGAATAACTGAGATGTTGTTCCTGGTGGGGTGCTCTCTGGGGTAGAGTAACTGAGATGTTTTTCCTAATGGAGTATACGTGATACAGTCGTACGCACTGGGGTAGAATAACTATGATGTTGTTCCTAGTGTTGGTGTTCACTGGGGTAGAATGACTATGTGTCTTTCCTAGTGAAATGATCACCGGGGTAGAATGACCGAGATGTTGTTCTTGGTGGGGGTACAAGCGATGTACCCATAATCTCAAATGGAGATCGATGAGAATTGATGAGTTTTATATGAGTCACATGGCATAGATATCATTGTTATATGAAAGTATGCTTGTGTGTGAATTGTTGAATTGGGAACTTTGGATATATGCATGATAAATATGCTTGGTGTTATATATATATATATATATATATATATATATATATATATATATATATATATATATATATATATATATATATATATATATATATATATATATATATATATATATATATATATATATATATATATATATATATATATATATATATATATATATATATATATATATATATATATATATATATATATATATATATATATATATATATATATATATATATATATATATATATATATATATATATATATATATATATATATATATATATATATATATATATATATATATATATATATATATATATATATATATATATATATATATATATATATATATATATATATATATATATATATATATATATATATATATATATATATATATATATATATATACAAGCAGCTCTACTCTTGATACCTGCACGATGCCAGATAAGACATCATTCCAGCAGAAGGGTGAGAAATATTATCATAATAATCAATGCATATAATTATATGCATTGATTATTATGATAATATTTCTCACCCTTCTGCTGGAATGATGTCTTATCTGGCATCGTGCAGGTATCAAGAGTAGAGCTGCTTGTATATATATATATATATATATATATATATATATATATATATATATATATATATATATATATATATATATATATATATATATGCATTGATTATTGTTCCGGTATGGGCCCAACCTCGGCAGGCCCAATACCGCGTACGGCCCAACAAGCGAATCGGGCACGCCAGGCACGTGCTCCCCACGAGACGAGCAGGGCAAGCCGCCGAGCACAAGCAACGTCTCCACAGCCTTTCGTCGTCCACCACTCCGGACGGGCAGAACCGTCCCCGGCTCACCAAAGCGCGGCCCTTGGTTCCTCTCTTCCACGGAAAGGATAACGCGCTCCGGGGGACCCCCCGAGCTCCCCTCCGCGGGGAGAATAACGTGCTCGGCGCACGATCTCCACGTGCCCCCCTCCGCGGAGACACGTCCCCGGCCAACCGCCCACCTCCGAAAGAGCAGGTCAAACCCACTTTCCGGAGATCTAGGAGCGGTTGAACTAGGGCGAAGACCACGTCCTGGTCTTCACTACGCCACGTAAGCCCTAGCAGTCGTTAGGTTTGGGCCTGGTCATCCAGCCCATCTCAAACGACCGTTGGCCCAGCGTTGGGGTCTCTCTATAAATACCCTCTTCCCTAAGAGGGCCAGGTATTCCATTCTTCTACCACTTTCTGTATTTGCTATCACTCTGCCCAATTTCTTACTTTGGCATCGGAGTGTCTTGCAGGTACACCCCCCTCCTCTTTCTCACCCCGGTGAACGGGTAGCCGTCCAGTAGCACGTGGCCATATCGTGATCCCCTCCTGATCAGGTCAGATCAGTGGCGCCGTCTGTGGGAACTTGAAACTTCCCCGTTACTCCGAGCAGAAAACCAAAAGTTTCACCAAACCTCCACGATCATGGCTAGCCCACGCCGCGACGACACTCCGCACGACCTTGCGCTCAACATCGCCACCAACGGGAAGCAGACAGGAACGGCACGTCAGACGGAAGCCGATGAAAGGGACGGGCAAACTGCCTCACCATCATCCGAGGAACGGCCCCTTCAGCCCGATCACCGCCCCCCGAGCCCGCCAGCATTCCACCCCGTTCCCATCCCAGCGGGAGCAGACCCAACGGTGGCCGCCCTCTTTACAGCCATCAACCAGACAAACCAGCTGTTGTTCCAACAAAATGCGAGAATTGGAGCATTAGAACGCGTCGGCCCCCGAGGTATCCCCAGCGGGAAGACCAGAACGGAGGTTCGAGGAGTCCCTCGCCTCGGCCCAGAAACTGCCGACCCCGGCTGGAGAGACACCGACCGCAGGCGACTCGAAAACGCACCAGATCCCCGGCAAGACACGTTCGGGGAAGGAACCAGACCGCAGCGACGATCCCAACCGAGGACCCCCGAGTCGAGAATCCCGATAGGAGGTCGAGAACCAGAAACCAGGGGCACACCTTGAACGGCTCATCCCCTCACAGATCCCCGGCCCACAGTGACGAGGATGATTACCGCACCCCGCTGTCCCGAGAGATCATGGCCGCCCCTATACCCCAGGGGATGGAGAAACCACCGACGCTGTCGACATACGACGGCACCTCCGACCCGGACGATCACCTGGAAGACATTGAGGCTATGCTCGACTACCGAAACGTCCGGGGAGCTATTAAGTGCAGACTTTTCCCAACGACTCTGAGAAAAGGCGCTATGACCTGGTACAAAAGCCTGGAGCCCGAATCAGTTACATCGTGGAGGGTCTTGAAGGACCTGTTCTCCAAGCACTTTACGGCGTCCCAACGCCACCCGAAGACGGAAGCAGTCCTCGGGGCAATCATCCAAGGCCCCGACGAACCTCTCCGAAAATACATCGAAAGGTTTACTCGGGAAGCCGTGCAGGTGACAACTTCCGACGAAATGAAACGCTATTTAATGGAACAGGGCCTGCGCCACGACTCCAAATTCTACGAGGCCGTAGGCATACACCGGCCCACGTCCCTCCAAGATTTCCTCGACAGAGCCGCGCATTACATCCGCTTCGAAGAAACACAAGCGGCCAACTCCGCTCGCGACACTCGAGACAGAGAGGCCCCCCGCGGGCACCGAGACGACGGAGCTTCGAGCCATCGACGAGGAGGAGACCGCCGTCGGGAAGACCGCCCCCGCGAGCCCCGCGAACAACACGAGCCGCGCGGCCCCGCAGGAAGATTCACAGAGTATACAGCCTTGGTCGCTTCGCGCGAACGCATACTGGCCGAATGCGCTAAAACCGAGTTTGTTCAGGGAGGTGTCCGATTTCCACGACCAACGCCGCCCAAACCCAACGTGGACAAATAGAAATACTGCCGATTCCACAGGACCCACGGGCACGTGACAGAGGACTGCATCCATCTCAAAGATGCGATCGAAATTCTAATCAAAGAGGGGCACCTGAAGCGATACACCCGAGGAGGCGAACCACCTAGGCCAGAGGCTCCGGAAACCAAGAAGATCGAGGAACTCCCCTCTCCAGAGGACAGCAGCAGGCTCCAGGTCACATTGTGCGTCAGCCGCCCCGAGGATTGGTTCGGGAGCAGGGAATTCGGCATTCCCGAAGGACCCAACCTAAGCGACGAACCAATCCGACCAACCAGCCGATGGGAATACTTCCCTAGGGCCATGGTCATCTCTGATGGAGCCACAAGGAGTCTATCCATAGGATCTGTGAAAAGGAAGTTCGACGAGCTCATCGCGAACAACTCAGGCAAAATGAGCACGCTCGACAAATTCTGAGGCCGCTCCAACCCGATCACATTCTACCTCGAGGAACTACCCGGGGGATCCCCCAATTCCAACATCCCCTTGCTCATACGTGCCCGGATGGCAAACTTCGACATCAGGCGCCTCCTCGTGGACGGCGGGAGCTCTGTTGACATCATGTACTCACATCTGTTCACAACCCTCCAGCTCGACGAATCCAATCTTTCTCCCTACGTAGGCTCCGACCTTCAGGGGTTCAACGGGACGACGACGAGACCTTGGGGATACGTGGAATTTAAAGTCACCTTCGGAGAAGAGGAAACCGCCAGGGACATCAACGTCCGTTTCTTAGTCATCGAATGCCCGTCCCTCTATAACTGCATTCTGGGCAGGACGACGATAGCAGAACTCACCACGGTGCCTTCCACCGTCCACCTGAAGATGAAGTACTACACGAGACGGGGAGCCGTGGTAACCCTCAACGGAGACATCGAAGCCGCTCGAAGATGTTTCGAAGCCGCCTTGAAAGGACTAGACTCCATCGCTCCATCGACCAAGAGGAAAGCGTCAACCGCTACGCCGAAAGACAAACCAACGGAGCTGGTCGGATCCGTTGAGCTCGACAGTCGCTTCACCGACGAGCTCGACAATAAAAGAAAGACCGACGGAGGCAACGGGCAACCCTCGCACCCCGCGCGCCCCATCCCGGATGGAGAATTCGAACTCATTCCCCTCGGAGAAGACACGGGCAGAACCGTGAGGATAGGCGCAGGACTCCCAGACCTCGCGAAGCGCCAGCTCCAAGCCTGCCTCCGTGAGAATGCCGACCTCTTCGCCTGGAGCGCCGCGGAAATGCCGGGACTCGAACCCGAGGTCGCCTGCCACCAGTTGTCCATCAACCCAACCGCGAAGGCCGTTGTACAACGCCGACGTCGCCAGTCCCCCGAAAAATCGGCAGCGGCCGAACAAGCTGTAAAAGACCTCTTAGAAGCAAATTTTATTTCGGAAGCCCGGTATTCAACCTGGCTGTCCAACGTTGTACTCGTCAAAAAGAATAATGGAAAGTGGCGCATGTGTGTTGACTATACTGACCTCAACCGGGCATGTCCTAAGGACGCCTACCCCCTCCCCAATATCGACAAGCTCGCCGACAATTCGGCAGGCTTCAAACTCTTGTCCTTCATGGACGCGTACTCGGGATACAACCAGATCCCGATGGCCGAACACGATAAGCAAGCCACGGCCTTCATGATGACGTCGGGCAATTACTATTACAACGTGATGCCCTTCGGCCTCAAAAACGTCGGGGCCACATACCAGCGGATGATGAACCATGTCTTCCGCGACGAAATTGGGGACATGCTCGAAGTATATATGGACGACATGATCGTCAAATCCGGCGCGGAGGACAACCACGCGGCTCACCTCCGGAGGGTCTTCAAGACCGCGAGGTCGGTCGCATGTGTTTTAACCCGGAAAAGTGCACCTTCGGCGTCTGCGCCGGTAAATTCCTCGGCTACTACCTGACCGAACGGGGGATCGAAGCCAATCCGGACAAATGCCACGCCTTCTCCAATACCACCACGCCGACCACGAAGAGGGCCATCCAGTCCCTCAACGGCGTACTAGCCTCCCTCTCGCGATTCATCGCGAGATCGGCCCAACACGCCCTCCCGTTCTTCAAACTGCTCAGGAAGGAGACCAAATTCGAATGGACAGACGAATGTGAGAAAGCCCTTTGCCACCTCAAACGCGTCCTATCCGAACCGCCAGTGTTGACGCGCCCCGCGACGGGCGAAACCCTATATTTATATCTGGCCGTCTCCAACGAAGCCGTCAGCGCCGTCCTCGTGAGCGAAGCCGGAGAAGGACAACATCCCATTTACTTTATTAGTAAAGCTCTCCACGGCCCAGAAGTCCGATACCAGCTGATCGAGAAAGTCGCCCTGGCCCTCGTGACGGCGGCACGCCGACTCCGACATTATTTTCTGGCACACACCATCGTGCTCCGCACCGATCAGCCCATCCGCCAGCTACTCGGCCGCCCCGACATGGCTGGGCGAATGCCGAAATAGTCACTAGAACTCTCCGAGTTCGACATCACCTACGAAAGCCGACACGCCATCAAGGCTCAAGCTTTGGCCGACTTCGTCGCCGAGATGACCACGCCCCCCGACCCTACCTCCGGGAACCACCTCTGGACCATCTTTGTGGATGGCTCCTCCAACTCCACGGGAAGCGGCGTCGGCATCGTCCTCGATAACGACGAGGGTACGGTCATCGAAGTCTCCCTCACACTAGCTTTCCCAACGACTAACAACCAGGCCGAATACGAAGCATTCCTCGCCGGCCTTCGCCTAGCATCCGACCTGGGAGCCAGGGACATCCGAATCTACACGGATTCCCAGCTGGTCGCTTCGCAAGTCCGAGGCGAATACCAAGCAAAAAACGACACCCTCGCCGGATACCTCGCGCTCATCACCGAAAAACTGAGAGGGTTCGACTCAGCAGAGATTCAGCACGTTCCTCGCGAGCAGAACACCCGCGCCGACATCCTCTCTAAACTGGAAAGCACCAAAAAGCGAGGCGGCCACAAATCGGTCATTCAAGAAATCTTGTCCCAACCAAGTACCAGCCCGACCACCACACCCCTCGACATCAACGCCATCGGAGACGCTGACTGCTGGATGACCCCCCTCCACACCTATCTCAGTACCGGATGTCTGCCGGCCAACTCCAGCGAGGCCAACGCGACGAAACGACGGGCCTGCTCGTACGTCCTCCTCGAGGGACGACTATACCGCCGAGGCTTCGCAATTCCACTCCTCAAATGCATAGATAAGTCCCATAGTACGACCGTTCTAGAAGAAATCCACGAAGGTATCAACGCACAGCACCTCGGCGGCAGATCCCTAGCGCGCAAGGCCCTACGCGCAGGCTACTACTGGCCATCAATGCAGTCCGACGCAAAGGAACATGTCAAGCGATATGATAAGTGTCAACGACACGGGGACATGCACCTCGCCCCCCCAACCGACCTCACGTCCCTCTCATCTCCGTGGCCGTTCGCCTGGTGGGGGCTAGACATCCTCGGTCCCTTCCCCCTCGGTTCATACCAGAACAAGTACCTCATCGTGGGAGTCGATTACTTCACCAAGTGGATCGAGGCCGAAGCCCTGGCCAAAATCACCGCCCACAACATACTCCGATTCTACAAACGCAACATCCTCGCCAGATTCGGGGTACCGCTCGCCATCGTCACCGACAACGGCACACAATTCACAGACAAAAACTTCCGCGACTTCGTCACCAAACTCGGGACCAAACATCACTTCGCCTCGGTCGAACATCCTCAGAAAAACGGCCAGGCGGAGTCGGCGAACAGAGTTATACTAAGAGGACTCAGACGACGACTCGGAGAGGCCAAACGAGCATGGGTCGAAGAACTCCACAGCGTCCTCTGGGCATACCGTACTACCCCCCACTCAACCACGGGGGAAACCCCATTTCGCCTCACGTACGGAACCGAGGCTGTGATACCGGTCGAAATCCGGGAACCGTCCCGACGAACGAAAGCTCCCCTAGACACCGACGACAACGACGGCTCCCTCCGAGAAGAGCTCGACCTCGTCGAAGAAATCCGCTCAGGAGCAGCTCTCCGGGAAGCCCGGCTGAAGCAACAAGTCACACTTCGCCATAACAACAAAGTCATAAAACGCGATTTTCAAACAGGCGACTTAGTTCTGCGCAGAAACCAGAAAGACTCCCACGAGGGCAAACTGGCTGCGAACTGGGAAGGCCCATACCGAGTACGGGACAAAACGGAGCACGGGGCCTATTACCTCGAAAACCTACACGGTGAACAACTAGCTCGACCATGGAACGCCGCGAAACTTAAGCGGTACTACAGTTAAAACATTGCCCGCGACGACCTATCGTCCCGACCACTGGGGGGCGACATGGTACCACCGCACACCCCCGCGTCCACTAGCGACCAAAGAAAAGCAAGCTCTGCCTCTCGTGTGCGCGGGAAGAAGGCCTTGCTCGGCAGGGAATACCTCGACCGAGACTCCTCGCCGTCGTACCAAAAGAGGCAGGACACCTAGCTCGCGATGGGCCGTCCACGCCCCGGGGAGAACTACCCCCGCAACGGCCCGGCAACATCGCCGGCCAAACCGGCCAGTTCCCTGCACTACCGGTAGCAAACTGTCGAGCTAAACACACCGAAGCGCACACTTAGAAAATTTACAAGAAATGTCATACACATCAGAGGCATTCAAACAAACACGAAAAACGAGCATAAAACGACATGCAAATACCGAGCGCGCACTTAGAAAATCCACGATGAATATATTAAACAAAAGCGGGCGCCAGCCCAGTAGTCAATGGTACAAATACAGAGCACGCAGGCCCAAAGAAAAGAGATAACAAACATCGGCACGCAGGCCACAAAAACAACGAGCACGCAGGCCCGACAACCTATGCTTCCTCGTTCGCCCGGTCAGCAGCCACGGGTTCCTCCTCGGGGATAACAAGATAGGGATCGATCACCTTCCCATCAACAATCTCGTGGTACGGCCCTATCCCGTCCACGGCCAGCACGACACCAGGGTTGGCGACCTGAATCTGCTCGACGGCATTCTTGAACCCGACCTCAACAGCCTCCAGACAATCGCTCTCCAACACCCGGATACGAGCGATCAGGTCAGCACGGGTGATTAACCGTCGATCCCCGTCAGTCTCGTCCTCGGCCGGACGAACAACGCTGTCCAAAACCTCCGTGCGAACCTTCAGCGCCTGCACCTCGGCCGTCGTTGTCCCCAGTTGTTCCTCCAGCGAAGTCACCTTCCCCTCAGCACCCTCTGCCCGTTTCCGCTGCTCGACAACATCCTTCTGGCTCTTCTCCAACTCCTCAGTGAGCTTGGCCAACCGCGACTGCGTGAAAGTGAGATCCCCTTGCAGTTTGGATAGCTCAGCAGCGGAGCAGCCCTCCTCGTTCAGCACAAGAGCCGTCGTGAACGTCCGCATCATCGCGGCCAAGTCCTCAGCCAGGACGCGTTGTCATACCCTAAATTTGCCCGCCAGCTTTTGTAAATATTTTTGCTTTTTTTTTATCACCTATTTAATTTAATTAGATGTAGAATTTTGTTTTATTTTATTTTTAGAATTAGAATAGTTATTTATTTATTTCTTTAGAATAGATTTTATTTTAATAATTTTTAAATAGATTTTTTTAATTTAGTTAGAATTTTTATTAGAAATAGTTTTTTATTTATTTAGAATAGAAATAGATTATTTTTATTGCATAGATTTAATTTGTTTTAGAATTATTTTAATATTAGAATTAATTAGATTTGATTTAATTTTAGAGATATTTTAGGATTTTAGAATTAAGTTAGTAATGTTAGAGATATTTTAGGATTTTAGAATTAAGTTAGTATTGTTAGAGATATTTTAGGATTTAGATAGTTTTTAGATTTTGATTTTGATTATAGAGTTTTAACCGTTTTTAATTTTATTAGAAATAGTTTTTATTTTAAGTAGATTTAATTATATAGTTTAGAAATAGCTTTTAGGTTAAATACAATTTTTAGTGATTTTTATTATTAGGAGCTAAATAGAGTTTTATTTTATTTTAATATAGAATTTTATTCTGGAAGTTTTATTAAGACCTCTTAGAATTAATTAAAGTTATTTTCATTTATTTACTTATTTAGATTAGCTCATTAGAATATTATTTTTAGTGTAAATATCATTATTAGTTTAATTAGGATTTATGGTAATTATTAGTATTATTAAATTAGGATTATTTTGTTTCGCTATTAATAGTCAAATTTGGTTTATTTAAATTTTAATATTTTAGATTGTATTTTCTTTTATTTAATAGTTATCTTATTTAGAGTAGAATAATATTGTCTTTTAGAAAATAGTTTGTTAAATTTTTATTGAGTTTTTAATAGATTATTAAATAGTTTTTTTTAGAATTGTAATATTTATTCTATTTTAGATTTTTATAATATTAGAAAATAGATTAGATTAGAGTAGAATTTTTTTTAGTTTTTTAATAGAATCATTGGAATTAATTTCTTTGTATAAATAATTAGATTTTTTAATTTAGAAAATTAGTTTAGACTTAATATAGATTATAATTAAACAAAATTAATCAAAAAAAAGTACAAGTTGATGCTGATGTTGACACATGGCACTATATAGGGTACCCCAACTACTATTCAGAAACCCTAATTCCTTCAGCCTCCAACCCTAATCCATATTCCATCACCAGCCGCCAACCTTTCTGTTCAAGTCAAACTCAACCTTCTTCAGTGAAAACCATCGTCACCTTGAACCTACTTCCATTGAAACACCTACTTCAATCTTCTCCTTCAAAAAACTCGCCCAGAACCTACCCCAATCCCACGTGAACAAACTCATCTTCCACGAATAAGCTCAACCCATTTCCAGAAAATGTCAAAGCTCTTTATCACACCACACACAATAACAGAGTCTGTTTCTGCAACACTCAACAGCAACTCAACCCTCAACCAACAAGCTTCGAAATATTTCTCTGTTTCACACTCTTCCTCCATTCACCGCACCTTCAGAAATGCAACACCTCCACCGTAAATCTTCAAGACCCACCATCCGAAACCCCCACGCGAAAAAACAAGGTTGCGCCGCCGTCACCGGAAAACTTGTATAACCGTCGTGGCTTTCTCCATTATTCGTGAAACACTATGAAAAGGATGGTCGTGGGAGTGAATCAAAGTGAACGGAAATTTGATTTTGGAGTTGATAGAGCGAATGTTGAGGGAGAACTCGAACGAGAGGGAGAGATTGATTTGGGAATTTGGATCCACCGTTTTTCTGTTTTTATTTATTTACTTTTTTATTTTATTTTCATTATATTGTTGAGTTGGGCTTAGACACAACCCATGTCTGTTTTAAGCAACCGTGACCTCCCTATCTCTTCTCTGCACCCCTTAGTTTCATTTCCTTTTTTTTTTTTATATTATATTTTGTATTTTTGTAAATATATTCTCATATACAGTTTATATATGTATTATAGTTGAGTAAATAATTATTATACTATTATTATTATTTTGCATATATATTATATTATTTTTAGTTTATATATATCTTTCTTATATTATATTTCATTTAGTTTTTTTTTTTTTTTGAACACTTTATATTTAAGTTTGAATTTTATTTTCTTTTAGCATTTAAATATATATATTTTTTGTTTTTATAGAACTTTGTAAGTATATTATTATTATAATATTATTATTTTCTTAAATTTCCTATATACTTTATATTAATTAGTTTTTAATATAGTTTTATGTTTAGAGTTACAAATCTCTTTTTATTTTAGAAGTTGATCTTATTATTGGACATGTTGTCTCATTTTTTTTTTTGGGTCGATGACGAAGTTTCCATAAATCGATTACTAAGTCAATATATTGATAAGTATCGTTGGATCCGAGACCACCTTTTTTCTCTCCCCTTTTCTTGTTTCTTTCGATTTTATTTGACTTATGGATCGATGAAAGCTTTTTATCCGCAAGCGTCAAATTTTCGAAGTCGATAACCTTTCCGATTTCAAATCTATGGGGGATGACCATTGAGGTCATCTTCCTTACTTTGGGATCGCGATAGGCTACCTTCGATTAATCGGCATTTTGTTTTGCGGTTAAGACGAGATCCCATTCTTTGCGTCCCGATTCAATCAACTAACCAATATACCACTGTTTTAATTTTCTGTCAAATATACAACTGTTTTATTTTCAGTCATTTATATTCTTGTACATATTATATTCTGTATATTATCATTATCCTGTAAATATTCAATTGACTTGTACATTCTCTTAAAACACCTAATCAATATCGAAATCTTAAAATCCTAATTGGTGGACTGTTGATTATATATCTTGTATATTATCCATATCCTGTGTATATTTTCCATCTCTTTGGCAGGTTCTCGAATCATCATCAATAAGGAATCAAATTCTTTGTATTGAATCAAAAAGAGAGGATTGGGTGTAGACCTCTTCTTCTTCGAGTGTTGAGATGCCCACTGTAGTGAGGGTGGTTTTGACGCTCGTCTTTCAATATGAAGACGCTTCCACCCCTTTTCCTCCTAAAACCTCGGTCCCGTACCGAGTGTATCTTCGAAAACATTTTTAAATCATATTCTTTGTATTGAATTAAAGAGAGAGGATTGGGTGTAGACCTCTTCCTCTCCGAATGCTGGGATGCCCACTGTAGTGAGGGTGGTCTTGATATTCGTCTTTCAATACGAAGACGCGACTTTATCCACCATCTCGCTTTCACAACTTCCTTCCACAATTTTCACACCTAAAACCTCGGTCCTGTACCGAGTGCATTTTCAAATCTTTTCATAACAAAAACTTGAATGGTTGTGGAGTGGTTAGGCGTAGGCCTTCTCCTATCCCGAGTGCTGACGTTTACCGTAGGATTCTCTGTCGCAAAAAGCACTTACCATTCAAAACCAAAAACACTTTAATAAGAGAATGAAGTTCTCTTTGTGTTGAACTAAAGAGAGAGGATTGAGTGTAGTCTTCTTCCTCTCCGAGTGTCAGGATACTCACTGTAGTGTGTGTGGTCTTGATACTCGTCTTTCAATACGAAGACGCTACGTTCGCCACACATTTTTACAACAAAAACTTTGAGATAAAGAATTGGGTACTACCCGTAGGGGTTACTATCCGAGGACCTATCTCGCCCCAAAAACAATCTCAGCCAATCAAACATGATACCTTACCTCGCCTGGCGAAAACCAACCTTTCAAACAGGATATGTTACGTCCGTTCTACCGCAAACAGGTACGCATAAGTCTCTAAACGAGCGAGCAGCAAAACACCCAAACTGCTAGAACGCGCACGATAACATCATCCCCAAACACACCGGTTATTCGCATCGTAGGAACGAACTACGTTGCTCTGATTTCTCTTGCATGTTGAGAATACGTAGGCATAGGATTGCGACAATCCTAGCGAGCACCCTTTTTCTTTTTCCACTCTTTCCCAGAAAGGCATGCTACGTCCGTTCTACCGTAAACAGGTAACGCCTAAGTCTCCAACGAGCGAGCAGCAATACACCTAACTGCTAGAATGCGCACGATAGCATCGTCTACCAGAACTTCCCTGCTTCCCCGCACACCGTAGGCCGAACTACGGCTGCTCTGATTCTTTACTTCGTTCAAGTAAAGATACGTAGGCACAAGGGCCACAATCCTTGCCGAGCACATTCCCCCCATATCTGTAGTTCTCCGAACTACGTCGACTCTGATTTTCTCACATTTATTGAGAATACGTAGGCCTAGGACCGCGAAGTCCTACCGAGTCTGTTCTTTCTCTCTTCTTCCCCGTTACCTCTCTTTCCCTGTTTCTAACCCTTTATCTCTCCCCCTTTGGAACACTTTTTATAGCATAATATTTAAGCAAATAAATTCACACGTCGACAAACAAATGGTGCCCATCGAGTACGATGGATGCGAGGGGTGCTAATACCTTCCCCTCGCATAACCGGCTTCCGAACCCGTTCTTGGTTGCGAGACCATCTTATCCATTTCTTTCTTAAGGTTTTCTCGATATTTTCCTTTCCCCTCATGGGATAAATAAAGTTCGGTGGCGACTCTTCTGTCCTTTCTTTTCGCCTCCCCGTCGTTGCGCGATGCACTTTTCGAGTAGCGACAGCTGGCGACTCTGCTGGGGACTACCTAGCGAGCCAAGCCTAATTTGTTTGTCGCGTGTGTGATTTTGTTTGCTTTTATCTTCTTCTTTTTTTATGTTGTGTTCACTAACCTGTTGGGTTTATTCGATTGGTTTGTGAGGATAAAGCTTTATACCTGAGCTTTCGAGTATACACTAAGTTAGGAGGTGGATTCTTTCTGATTTGCGAGACGTAGGACTCGTTGAGTTGGATCGAATTCCACCGCTCAGATGAGACCCCGTTGGAATAATTATGTCTTACGTATAGTCGTAATGGCGTTTTTATTTATGGCCTGGGAGTCCATGACTCTGAGGACCTTTTGTAGAACCTTATTCTGAAGGTTCCTAAAACATAACTCTGTGTTCATCCTTTGAAGGGAATACCGTCTTACGAGTAGTCGTTCTGATGGAAAACTTTTGAGGGTTAGTGCATGGGACTTTGTTTAAAGGCCTTTGGGATACCCTCTTATTAAACCAGTAGATTGCCCACCCGAGGGGAGAGATACCTTTCGTTGTTGTCTTGCAGGATCTGTGACTTTAATCCTTGATATGGATCTGTTCTCGTGTGCACTTATTGCATTGCATTGCATTTGCATAAACATCTCTGCATCATTTTGCATTTTCTTCCAAGATACCAAAAGCTTACCCATCCTCTATTCATAACCCGCAGTTGATTTCCTGACACTCCTGCTGAACTCGTGAGAGATGTGAAGCGTTTGAAGCAAGAGGAACGTAGACGCCTTGAAGGGCCAATCAAACAAGGAAAGTCGAGTTAGCTATGTCAGAGAATGACCGCCAGAATGTTGATCCCCCACAAGGATTTACTGTAACGAATAATCCACTGTATGATCTTCCGCAAGTAAACGTTCCTACTCAACCCCAGAGGATACCAACAACTGATCCCATGGAAGAAAAGCTTCGTGCCCTTGAGGAGACAATTCAAGCTATAAGAGTGTCTGACATGCCCAGACTCGATGCTGCTGATATGTGTCTAGTGCTAGACTTGGTAATTCCTCCAAGATTCAAGATACCCAACTTTGAGAAGTACACGGGCTTTAGTTGCCCGAGGCGTCATTTGGTGATGTACTGTCGAAAAATGACCCCCTATACTCATGACGATAAGCTGATGATCCACTATTTTCAAGAAAGTCTGAGTGGGGCATCATTAAGTTGGTACACAGATTTAGAAAGGAGTCATATCCAATCGTGGAGGGACCTAGCCAGCACTTTTCTAAAGTTTTACCAGTTCAATTTGGACACTCCTCCCATCCGCATGCAGTTACAAAGCCTATCTCAGAATGAGAATGAACCCTTTAAGGGATATGCACAGCGGTGGAGAGAATTCGCAGCAAGAGTGCAACCACCACTTTCGGACAGGGAACTGATTGACATGTTCATCAACAGTTTGCAGGGCTCTTATTTTGAAAGAATGGCTGGTTGTACGCCATCAAGCTTCTCTGACCTTGTGATTGTAGGAGAGCGCCTCGAAAGTTACCTCAAAAGTGGACAAATCCAGGACGCATCAGGCAGCCAGGCCAGTGAGATTGAATCTTTCGATGATTTCCATGAGGAAGAGAAGGATGAAACCAGCGCACTCATAGCAAACGTTGAGTATTCTCACGATGTACCAACAAAACTCTATAGTCCCTCGTCTACTCAACAGGCATCATTACCAGTGCCATGTTATCCTCATGGACAATCGGCCATGCCTAAAGCTTCATCCCATAAGCCACGGGTCGCTCCTCATGCAAATCAACGAGCCCATGGCTGAGGTCGTCCGAATCAGCGCCAAAATCAGCATAGGCTCAACAACAATTTGGAAAGAAGGAATGCTCTTCTTCATTCAGTCCCTATGTCGCACAGTCAACTACTCCCGCATCTGATTCAAAATTCATTGGTAGAGCCTAAAACTCTTAAGCCTGTGCCAGAACCTTACCCTCCTGGGTACAATCCCAATGCTCAGTGTGGATATCATGGTGGATCCATGGGGCATGCGACTGAAGAATGCAAAGCCTTCCAAGGCAAAGTGCAGCAGCTGATTGACAAAGGATATATATCTTTTCCAGAAGGGAGTTTGGTTGTCCATGTCAACCTCTCAGGTGTCTAAAGCTCGAATATTTCAAGGGTCATTTCCAGAAGCCAGTGGTCTAGACAGGCAGACGTCCTCAACATTGGCAGTCCTTGAACGCTTTTATCATTTGCATCTTGTAGTTTATTTCCTGTTAATTGCTACTTGTGTTTAAACATTGTTGTTTTGAATGGTAATATTAATGGAGTTATTATGCATTTTCCGAATCAGTCACGTCGTATTCACTCATTATTTCCACTTATCACAGACACATACACTTTTATCCACTCCACTTCATCACTGTTGTTTTAGAAAATATTGGAGGGAGGATGACGAAAACGAAATACCCATAATAGCAAACTGTATGCTTTCAGACATAATCTCGTCAATGATGTACAGGCATTGTTTCAAATCCCCTAAACACCGGAGATATAAGGAGTTAATCCCTAGTCAACCACTTCGAGCCTAGAAGTAGGAGTTTCCTTCGGATATTCAAACCCTTACACTCAACCTGGGGCAGGGTAGTTGTTCAGTTAGTCCACTATGCATAAAGCAAAATCCAGAAGACGGTTGTTCATCAATGACCCACGACATGGCAGTCACAATTCACCAACAAAATCAGAAAAAAAAAATATCAAAAGCCTGCTGAGTCAAACACCTCAAAGGGGACTTAGGCAAAAAAAAAACAAGGCTATCCCGATGGATCTGACAAGCAAATCAGTCCATGCAAAAGTTAGCGATCGAGAAAACAAAATCAAAAGAGGTCCTCAAACCCTCAACAAAAACAAAATAAGATTCAGTGACCACCCAAATCAAAGGGTCATTGACATCCATCAAAATAAGGTGGCTGCCATTTCGAGCAAACCTTGAACCATTAAGCTTACACCGTCAAGACATATATGCGCAGAATTAACTGAACATAGGTATGGAGATCATCAAGAAGATGGGGTGGGTACAAATAATTCTTTGAGCCTAATATCCTTTGTTCTATAAACCGTGAACCAGACCACATTACAACCCTCGAAAGACCTAATTGAGGCGGGGTTTATTCTGAAAGCTTATTATTGCGAGGTTGCGTAACCTGACTCTCACATATTTGCTAATCATCAGTATTGGTGTCAACATCTTTGCCATATCTTTCGCACCAATCAAATTAGCACAACGTTTGGACTAAATGGTCCATTCGTTTCACTATCACGACACTTAATAAACGACATTTCTTTTCAAAAACTTGCATGAACGTCGCATTAAAACTACCATTCGTGAACAAACAATTTCAATTGCAAGTTAGTAGTTGGCATCAAGGAAATTCCAACACGAAGCAATCAAACAGGACTTGACCATTTCAACAGTCTGGATCAGAATCGAGCATACTTTGTAGCCCTGTGGATCTGAGGCGTTGTCATCCCGAGAATTTGGAAGCAGTCAGTCTGAGGCAAATCCCCAAACATCAGTTGATTATGGGGCAAATCATTCAAGAAGCGGTTGATCATAAGTGAATCACACCAATCAGGGGCAGGCCACCCAGAGTTTCTTTGACTTAAGGATAGATCCCTCCAATGTTCAATCAGGATAAGTTAAGTCGCTTCAACGCTCTTTCAAGAGCAAGCTACTCCAAAGAGTATATTGAAGCCAACCACGAGAATCGGTTGATCAATGTTAAATCCTTTCGTGGTACAAACTCTGGGGCAAGCCATCTCGAGGTCGTCTCATTGCAAGCTACTCAAGCAATTTCATCCTCATCAACAATTGTTAAGTTCAAAACGAGTGTTGGGGAATCATACCATCACCTCACCCAATTAACCTTAACCTTCCAAAAAGGCCTTGTTGTCATTGGATCCTTCATACCACAGCCTAAACCTATCAAAACGAATCAAAACCTCCAAAGTCCAGTTCTCGTCTAGCAAGCCTGAATACCAGTCCCATCTGGTCAACCCCTCGCTGAATACCAATTCCCGTTTGGTATATGTCAGCTTTCAAACCAGTCCCATCTGGTCAACCCTTCGCTGAATACCAATTCCCGCTTGGTATATATCAGTTTTTAAACCAACTCCCATCTGGTCACCCTTCCTTTTGGCCTACCATTTAACCAGTCTACCATTTCACCAGTTCTCGTCTGGTAAACCTCATTCCAAAGTCCAGCTCCCATCTGGCAAACCACAAAATCAGCTCTCCTTTGACAGCTTAACCTTTCGCCAACCAGTCCCATCTGGTCTACCTTCCGAATACCAGCCCTCATCTGGTATTTCCAACCCAAAGTCCAACCTGCATTGGCAACCACCAAAGTTCAACTTGTATTTCCTAACCACCTGCATTTCCAATCACCTGCCTGCAATCATACGCATCATATGCATCGCATTCGACTTCATAAGCACCTTGTATTATATGCATATTCCTAATCATATCATACTCCATCAACCCTTGCATCTCCGCGTTCTAGCATTTGCATCTTCATTTCCATTTATGGAACGTCATTATCATCAAGCATTCACATATGCGAGTTCGGATCCGGGATCAATCTCGAAGATTTTCAAGATCATAATCAGCCCAGTCAAGGGTATTCTCCGCAAGACCGTAGGCGTTTCCCACGAAATTGTGTAACATTTTGAGCTTCAAAGCAACCTTCAGCCCAGTCGGGGGCATCTCTTGCGAGATCGTGGGTTTTCTCTCACGAGATTCAAAGGCTATCAAAGCAAAATTTAGCCCAGTCAGGGGCATATCATTTAAATTCAGCGATAAGTGGCAATCTCTTCGGAGAAGCTTATCTCCCTACATCCTTTTGGGTGTCAGGTTTGTCTGTATTTCATTTCTCAAATTCTTGTTTTCCTTTTTTGGACAAATTCAGGGTCTTCTTTGTATCTAATCGACTTATACCTTGAAAGATGAATGCTGCAGTAATTCATCTTACTCGGTCTAAGCCGATTAGATAGGGGCATCTGTCATACCCTAAATTTGCCCGCCAGCTTTTGTAAATATTTTTGCTTTTTTTTTATCACCTATTTAATTTAATTAGATGTAGAATTTTGTTTTATTATATTTTTAGAATTAGAATAGTTATTTATTTATTTCTTTAGAATAGATTTTATTTTAATAGTTTTTAAATAGATTTTTTTAATTTAGTTAGAATTTTTATTAGAAATAGTTTTTTATTTATTTAGAATAGAAATAGATTATTTTTATTGCATAGATTTAATTTGTTTTAGAATTATTTTAATATTAGAATTAATTAGATTTGATTTAATTTTAGAGATATTTTAGGATTTTAGAATTAAGTTAGTAATGTTAGAGATATTTTAGGATTTTAGAATTAAGTTAGTATTGTTAGAGATATTTTAGGATTTAGATAGTTTTTAGATTTTGATTTTGATTATAGAGTTTTAACCGTTTTTAATTTTATTAGAAATAGTTTTTATTTTAAGTAGATTTAATTATATAGTTTAGAAATAGCTTTTAGGTTAAATATAATTTTTAGTGATTTTTATTATTAGGAGCTAAATAGAGTTTTATTTTATTTTAATATAGAATTTTATTCTGGAAGTTTTATTAAGACCTTTTAGAATTAATTAAAGTTATTTTCATTTATTTACTTATTTAGATTAGCTCATTAGAATATTATTTTTAGTGTAAATATCATTATTAGTTTAATTAGGATTTATGGTAATTATTAGTATTATTAAATTAGGATTATTTTGTTTCGCTATTAATAGTCAAATTTGGTTTAGTTAAATTTTAATATTTTAGATTGTATTTTCTTTTATTTAATAGTTATCTTATTTAGAGTAGAATAATATTGTCTTTTAGAAAATAGTTTGTTAAATTTTTATTGAGTTTTTAATAGATTATTAAATAGTTTTTTTTAGAATTGTAATATTTATTCTATTTTAGATTTTTATAATATTAGAAAATAGATTAGATTAGAGTAGAATTTTTTTTAGTTTTTTAATAGAATCATTGGAATTAATTTCTTTGTATAAATAATTAGATTTTTTAATTTAGAAAATTAGTTTAGACTTAATATAGATTATAATTAAACAAAATTAATCAAAAAAAAGTACAAGTTGATGCTGATGTTGACACATGGCACTATATAGGGTACCCCAACTACTATTCAGAAACCCTAATTCCTTCAGCCTCCAACCCTAATCCATATTCCATCACCAGCCGCCAACCTTTCTGTTCGAGTCAAACTCAACCTTCTTCAGTGAAAACCATCGTCACCTTGAACCTACTTCCATTGAAACACCTACTTCAATCTTCTCCTTCAAAAAACTCGCCCAGAACCTACCCCAATCCCACGTTGTCGCTACCCGAAAAATGCATCACGCAACGACGGGGAGGCGAAAAAGATAGACAGAAGAGTCGCCACCGAACTTTATTTATCCCATGAGGGGAAAGGAAAATATCGAGAAAACCTTAAGAAAGAAATGGATAAGATGGTCTCGCGACCAAGAACGGGTTCGGAAGCCGGTTATGCGAGGGGAAGGTATTAGCACCCCTCGCATCCATCGTACTCGATGGGAACCTTTTGTTTGTCGATGTGTGAATTTATTTGCTTAAACATTATGCTATAAGAAGTGTTCCACAGGGTAAAAGAAAGGTTAGAAACAAGAAAGTTAGGAGGAAAGAGAGAACGGGGAAGAAAAGAGAAAGAACAGACTCGGTAGGACTTCGCAGTCCTATGCCTACGTATTCTCAATAGATGTGAGAAAGTCAGAGTCGACGTAGTTCGGGGAACTACAGATATAGGGGGGAATGTGCTCGGCAAGGATTGTGGCCCTTGTGCCTAAGTATCCTTACTTGAACGAAGTAAAGAATCAGAGCAGTCGTAGTTCGGCCTACGTTGTGTTGATGTTTTTTATGGATGATGCTATCGTGCACATTCTAGCAATTTAGGTGTTTTGCTGCTCGCTCGTTGGAGACTTAGGCGTACCTGTTTGCGGTAGAACGGACGTAACATATCCTTTTGAAAGATTGATTAGTTTTCGCCATGCGGGGCAAGGAGTCACGTTTGATTGATTGGATCGTTTTTTAGGGGGCGAGACAGGTCCTCGGATAGTAACCCCTACGGGTAGTACCCAATTCGTTGTCTCAAAGTTTTTGTTATAAAAGGGTGTGGCGAACGAGGCATCTTCGTATTGAAAGACGAGCGTCGAAACCACCCTCACTACAGTGGGCATCCCTACGCTCGGAGAAGAAGAGGTCTACACCCAATCCTCTCTCTTTAATTCAATGCAAAGAGAACTTTGTTCTCTTATTAACGATGTTTTTGGTTTTGAATGGTAAGTGCTTTGCGACAGAGAACCCTACGGTAAACGTCAGCACTCGGGATAGGAGAAGGCCTACGCCTAACCACTCCACGACCATTCAAGTTTTTGTTATGAAAAGATTTGAAAATGCACTCGGTACAAGACCGAGGTTTTAGATGAGAAAGGTTTCGGAAAAGAGTTGTGAAAGGAGAGGTGGTGGAAGAAGTCACGTCTTCGTATTGAAAGACGAGTGTCTAAACCACCCACACTACAGTGAGCATCTGGACACTCGGAGAAGAAGAAAGTCTACACTTAATCCCCTCTTTTAGTTCAATACAAAGAGAAAATAATTTCTTAATGAAAAGGAATTTGAAAATGCGCTCGGTAAGGGACCGAGGCTTTAGGAGAAAATGGGATGAAAATGTCTTCGTATTGAAAGACGAGCGTCGGAACCACCCTCACTACAGTGGGCATCCCAACGCTCGAAGAAGAAGAGGTCTACACCCAATCCTCTCTTTTTAATTTAATACAAAGAATTTATTTTCTTAATGAAAAGGAATTTGAAAATGCGCTCGGTAAGGGACCGAGGCTTTAGGAGAAAATGGGATAAAAATGTCTTCGTATTGAAAGACGAGCGTCGGAACCACCCTCACTACAGTGGGCATCCCAACGCTCGAAGAAGAAAAGGTCTACACCCAATCCTCTCTTTTTAATTTAATACAAAGAATTTATTTTCTTAATGAAAAGGAATTTGAAAATGCGCTCGGTAAGGGACCGAGGCTTTAGGAGAAAATGGGATAAAAATGTCTTCGTATTGAAAGACGAGCGTCGGAACCACCCTCACTACAGTGGGCATCCCAACGCTCGAAGAAGAAAAGGTCTACACCCAATCCTCTCTTTTTAATTTAATACAAAGAATTTATTTTCTTAATGAAAAGGAATTTGAAAATGCGCTCGGTAAGGGACCGAGGCTTTAGGAGAAAATGGGATGAAAATGTCTTCGTATTGAAAGACGAGCGTCGGAACCACCCTCACTACAGTGGGCATCCCAACGCTCGAAGAAGAAAAGGTCTACACCCAATCCTCTCTTTTTAATTTAATACAAAGAATTTATTTTAAGGAGATGAGATTTGAAAAAAGGACTCGGTACGGGACCGAGGTTTTGAAAATGTACTCGACACGGAGCCGAGGTTTTGAAAATGGAAAGAAATTGAAAGAAAGACGTATTTATTAAAAGACGAGTGTCTAAACCACCCACACTACAGTGAGCATCTCGACACTCGGAGAGGAAGAAAGTCTACACTTAATCCCCTTTTTTAGTTTAGTACAAAGATAATTTTAATTTGAAAGGTTATCGAAAATGAGTTAAAATAAAAAAATGAGAATTAATTGCAATAACGATATATCGGTAACCTTTCAAAAACCAAAACTGAATGTATTCAAAAAAATAAGGCACATCAGTACAGCAAATGCACTAGGCAATCATAAGAAGTAGCAACAACCATTATCATTACAATACTTAACACTTAATCACCTATTGCATTACTAAAACAAGCCTTAGTTAACAATTAACAAACTGTCACAATTTTGAAGCAAGGATAAAAATAGTAGCAGCTCCAAAAACACATCAGTATGACCAACAAAATAGAACATCAACACGTTTTGAGACAACCATTACAATAATATTTAAATATTCAGCATAGCAATGACAACCTCAATTGGAACCTCATAGTCAAAATGTTATCGAAACACCAAATAACCGACATGGTAACAATACCAAGACTATGTACGAAAAAAAAACAACTTTGTAACTTGGTGTCAACCTTGATAATAAAACTCAAATGGAAAGAAAATCAAGGAAGTAACAAAAATGGATGTTGCAACAGGATATTAAATTGGAAGTGGAACATCACAACAGAACCAAATCGCTAACACCTCCGCCACTGTACTGAACATCAAATGGTAATCAAAACCAAACATCCATATTGAACAAGCTTAGGAGCAGCAACAATCACAAATCAACTTGCCAAAATTTAACATTCCAAAAGCATACATACTGATTATAAATATCATTTCAAAAAAAAAGAAGAAAAGTACATTAAATCATAATCAAGCTCATGTCTCAGGGTGCCAATTGTTAACAAAGTAGCAACAATATACACAAGTGGCTAAAATGCATACCACGTCAAGAATATACACATTGTCGTGGCGATGTTGAAATAGACATAACTAAGATGCATACACAAGTCAAAACTTAAAAGTAACAACAAAAACTCAAAAGCAACAACCCAATGAAACGTAAACTGGTCGATCGATAACGCATAGCAAAACAGGACACCCATGAAAAGAAAATTAGGATAACAATCCTTTCATGCTATAACACATTGCCACACCTGCGTTTTTATCATGATTCCGCACATTACAGTGAAATATGACCACTAGGATTCATCAAGTGCTAACCTCATTGAAAATGAAACAAAATGACAGGAACATGACATAATTTGTAACGACGCTCTCGGTTCGAAATGTTACCGAAAAGGCGAGCTGTTGCCGATGAGAGCTGGTGATACATTAGAGACTCAAACCATGTCGAGTTATACTGCAAACTTGCTGCTGAATTGAATCTGCCGTCAGTATATCGTTGTTCTAGTGGGGACCGTCTTGCTTTCAAATCTTGGACGTAGTCGACTCAAGTATCGAATCTACTTCAGAACCTGCACGTGAAATTAATAACAGAATAATCATCATGACTGTGAGACTTTCAAAACGGAACCCTTTTGAGTAGAACTCGGCATGATATCAGCCGCGGTTGTCGTTGTGATGCTTGAACAGGCCTTATCACCCGTGTCAGCTTCCTTCTGCAAAACAAGAACCAAACAGAAAGCCTTCAAGAGATCAACAGTGAGTTAGTTACAGCCCATTCACCACTGCGGTTTGAATCGACGAAGGCGGTGACGCATTCACATCAGCAACTCTTTCCTTTTTGAATTGGTATTGATAGTCATTCTGAAAATGGAGTGTCTCGGGATGAGGATGGATAAAGAGGATATGATCAGAGGTGATGGTTGTTCTGGACATAATCAACTCATCTCTTGAATCTACTCCAAAACATGAAAATGACGATGAACTGTTTTGCTGAAATATGTCGCCGCGTCGAAGCAATTGTCGCGATGTTGTATGTTGAGAAATGAAGAGCTGAGATGTTGATGTTATCACCCGAGTTGTGGTAGTCTGGAGAGTTTTTGAAACCTGCTGCCGTCGAGCTGTGTTGTTGCTGAAACCGAATGCGTATCGCTACAACCGAACGCGTTGCAGAACTTGAATCTTACGAAGTCACCGGGAAATTTGCTTCAAAACAGGGGGCAGTTGTCGGAATTCAACGTCGAACAGCGCACAAAAATCCTCTTTCGTCCTCGTTTATGATTTTCTTTCGGCGGTGTCGCAACTTGAACTTGTGAGACTTGTGATTTATCCACTTTTCTCCTCTAGGATATGGCTTGTGCTCATCCCAAACTCTACATCCACACGTGATTCTCTGCAGTTGGAAAGGTGACGGTTCTGAGTTGCGGATTTACAAGTGAATTGTTATTTAGAACGAGCTGAGAATCTGATGAGTTTCTTCCTGTTCCAAAATAGTGTCATCGAGTCGCGGCGATTATGGTGGAGCTGCCTACTTGAAGACGACACTAATGCTCATAGAAGTAACTGGATAATAACCCAGCTTTGGAACTGAGCCTGGCGATAACGTAACAAATCCATGTTGTATTGCTATTATTGTTGATGTCGTCGTCATGCCGAGCGTAATTATCATGGCCGAGGATGCGTTTTGATGTGTGTAGGCTGGTTCTGGTGTTGCTATGATGTCGGACTTGTTACAATCAGCAGTGAAACACGGTGCACCTGAAATCTTTTTTTGAACAGAGCATAACAGAATAGCAAATATTTTAAATGTGATGCAATTTTATCATGTACCGCACTCGAAATCCAACTCGAATCACCAGCAATCATTCATTGTATGCTGTTGTTGATACTCAATGTCATTGTTATTGAATATTAGGAGCTGCTGAAGTTTTGATTATCCGCGTGTGAGTTGCAAGAACGTGAGCTGAAAACGAGTTATTGGTGAAGCTCTTGGCAGAAAAGTTGTTCTGATTGTGGAGACATCCTTGAGAGCAAGAATGCAGCACGATTTTATGCGCAACCTGCACTAAGTTAGATTTACAACATGATGAAAATAACGCAGAGCAGCAGCACAACTCGAAAGCGATACTTCACCAAACATCTCGCAACGTTGAGTTGGATTCTAGAAGCATTTTCATAAATCGAAATCCTTTGTAGAACTAACACAGTTACGTAGCTTGTCGAAATCTTTTGCGAAACCGAATTCATCACGGTCTCGCATCCGCTAGCACCTTGTAAAACACAATGAACAAAACCAAAAGATATGGAGGAAGCACGTAACACTGTTGACGACAAAAGCTATACATGGTAAGGGATAGAAATTAACAGTTGTGAATGTTTGCAGAAAGAATTTTGTTGTGAGATTGCAGTGATGGTTGGGCCTGGCTGAGTTATGGCGATGTGCGTCACAAGAGTAAATGACGAGAGAGTGAAGGTTGAGGTGGATATTTTGAAGGTGGCGGCGGAAGGATCTCGCGATGATGATGGAGGAAATTGATGGTGGTAGGATTTGGATTTTTTGGTTTTTAGGGATTCGGCGGCTAGGGTTTTCTCCAAGAAAAAGAGGATCCACAGTCCTTTTTCCTTTTCCTCTTTAAACCGTAAGGGTCCTATGTTGATTCTCTCCCTCAACCTTTAATGGGCCTCACACGATGGGCCAGACCCCACTCTCCAACCATTTCCTCTTCAAAATCTTATTCTCTTTTTTTTTCTAATTATTTTCTCTTCTCTTTTTTTCAACTAATTAACTCTGTTAATCACTAATTGGTATTAACACATATAACAACTAATAAACAATTATTAACAAATACTAAATAAATAAATATTAAAAAAATAATAATAATAAAACAAACGATTTAAATTAGAATGTGAACAAAAATTTAATATGCGTAAAGAAAAAGAAGGAAAATGAAAATGGAAACAAAATTTGCCAAAATGCCCTTAGGCCACGTGTCACGCTCCCATTGGACAAAATAATCGAGATTCGAAAAATGTCCAATCGGGGCGGACACGTGTCTAAATGGCGCGAAATTAAATGAAAGATGCAAAATAGAATACGAAAAAAAAAATTTACATAAGCTGGCGGAAAAATTTAGGGTATGACACACGTGAACAAACTCATCTTCCACGAATAAGCTCAACCCATTTCCAGAAAATGTCAAAGCTCTTTATCACACCACACACAATAACAGAGTCTGTTTCTGCAACACTCAACAGCAACTCAACCCTCAACCAACAAGCTTCGAAATATTTCTCTGTTTCACACTCTTCCTCCATTCACCGCACCTTCAGAAATGCAACACCTCCACCGTAAATCTTCAAGACCCACCATCCGAAACCCCCACGCGAAAAAACAAGGTTGCGCCGCCGTCACCGGAAAACTTGTATAACCGCCGTGGCTTTCTCCATTATTCGTGAAACACTATGAAAAGGATGGTCGTGGGAGTGAATCAAAGTGAAAGGAAATTTGATTTTGGAGTTGATAGAGCGAATGTTGAGGGAGAACTCGAACGAGAGGGAGAGATTGATTTGGGAATTTGGATCCACCGTTTTTCTGTTTTTATTTATTTACTTTTTTATTTTATTTTCATTATATTGTTGAGTTGGGCTTAGACACAACCCATGTCTGTTTTAAGCAACCGTGACCTCCCTATCTCTTCTCTGCACCCCTTAGTTTCATTTCCTTTTTTTTTTTTATATTATATTTTGTATTTTTGTAAATATATTCTCATATACAGTTTATATATGTATTATAGTTGAGTAAATAATTATTATACTATTATTATTATTTTGCATATATATTATATTATTTTTAGTTTATATATATCTTTCTTATATTATATTTCATTTAGTTTTTTTTTTTTTTTTGAACACTTTATATTTAAGTTTGAATTTTATTTTCTTTTAGCATTTAAATATATATATTTTTTGTTTTTATAGAACTTTGTAAGTATATTATTATTATAATATTATTATTTTCTTAAATTTCCTATATACTTTATATTAATTAGTTTATAATATAGTTTTATGTTTAGAGTTACAAATCTCTTTTTATTTTAGAAGTTGATCTTATTATTGGACATGTTGTCTCATTTTTTTTTTTGGGTCGATGACGAAGTTTCCATAAATCGATTACTAAGTCAATATATTGATAAGTATCGTTGGATCCGAGACCACCTTTTTTCTCTCCCCTTTTCTTGTTTCTTTCGATTTTATTTGACTTATGGATCGATGAAAGCTTTTTATCCGCAAGCGTCAAATTTTCGAAGTCGATAACCTTCCCGATTTCAAATCTATGGGGGATGACCATTGAGGTCATCTTCCTTACTTTGGGATCGCGATAGGCTACCTTCGATTAATCGGCATTTTGTTTTGCGGTTAAGACGAGATCCCATTCTTTGCGTCCCGATTCAATCAACTAACTAATATACCACTGTTTTAATTTTCTGTCAAATATACAACTGTTTTATTTTCAGTCATTTATATTCTTGTACATATTATATTCTGTATATTATCATTATCCTGTAAATATTCAATTGACTTGTACATTCTCTTAAAACACCTAATCAATATCGAAATCTTAAAATCCTAATTGGTGGACTGTTGATTATATATCTTGTATATTATCCATATCCTGTGTATATTTTCCATCTCTTTGGCAGGTTCTCGAATCATCATCAATAAGGAATCAAATTCTTTGTATTGAATCAAAAAGAGAGGATTGGGTGTAGACCTCTTCTTCTTCGAGTGTTGAGATGCCCACTGTAGTGAGGGTGGTTTTGACGCTCGTCTTTCAATACGAAGACGCTTCCACCCCTTTTCCTCCTAAAACCTCGGTCCCGTACCGAGTGTATCTTCGAAAACATTTTTAAATCATATTCTTTGTATTGAATTAAAGAGAGAGGATTGGGTGTAGACCTCTTCCTCTCCGAATGCTGGGATGCCCACTGTAGTGAGGGTGGTCTTGATATTCGTCTTTCAATACGAAGACGCGACTTTATCCACCATCTCGCTTTCACAACTTCCTTCCACAATTTTCACACCTAAAACCTCGGTCCTGTACCGAGTGCATTTTCAAATCTTTTCATAACAAAAACTTGAATGGTTGTGGAGTGGTTAGGCGTAGGCCTTCTCCTATCCCGAGTGCTGACGTTTACCGTAGGATTCTCTGTCGCAAAAAGCACTTACCATTCAAAACCAAAAACACTTTAATAAGAGAATGAAGTTCTCTTTGTGTTGAACTAAAGAGAGAGGATTGAGTGTAGTCTTCTTCCTCTCCGAGTGTCAGGATACTCACTGTAGTGTGTGTGGTCTTGATACTCGTCTTTCAATACGAAGACGCTACGTTCGCCACACATTTTTACAACAAAAACTTTGAGATAAAGAATTGGGTACTACCCGTAGGGGTTACTATCCGAGGACCTATCTCGCCACAAAAACAATCTCAGCCAATCAAACATGATACCTTGCCTCGCCTGGCGAAAACCAACCTTTTAAACAGGATATGTTACGTCCGTTCTACCGCAAACAGGTACGCATAAGTCTCCAAACGAGCGAGCAGCAAAACACCCAAACTGCTAGAACGCGCACGATAACATCATCCCCAAACACACCGGTTATTCGCATCGTAGGAACGAACTACGTTGCTCTGATTTCTCTTGCATGTTGAGAATACGTAGGCATAGGATTGCGACAATCCTAGCGAGCACCCTTTTTCTTTTTCCACCCTTTCCCAGAAAGGCATGCTACGTCCGTTCTACCGTAAACAGGTAACGCCTAAGTCTCCAACGAGCGAGCAGCAATACACCTAACTGCTAGAATGCGCACGATAGCATCGTCTACCAGAACTTCCCTGCTTCCCCGCACACCGTAGGCCGAACTACGGCTGCTCTGATTCTTTACTTCGTTCAAGTAAAGATACGTAGGCACAAGGGCCACAATCCTTGCCGAGCACATTCCCCCCATATCTGTAGTTCCCCGAACTACGTCGACTCTGATTTTCTCACATTTATTGAGAATACGTAGGCCTAGGACCGCGAAGTCCTACTGAGTCTGTTCTTTCTCTCTTCTTCCCCGTTACCTCTCTTTCCCTGTTTCTAACCCTTTATCTCTCCCCCTTTGGAACACTTTTTATAGCATAATATTTAAGCAAATAAATTCACACGTCGACAAACAAATGGTTCCCATCGAGTACGATGGATGCGAGGGGTGCTAATACCTTCCCCTCGCATAACCGGCTTCCGAACCCGTTCTTGGTTGCGAGACCATCTTATCCATTTCTTTCTTAAGGTTTTCTCGATATTTTCCTTTCCCCTCATGGGATAAATAAAGTTCGGTGGCGACTCTTCTGTCCTTTCTTTTCGCCTCCCCGTCGTTGCGCGATGCATTTTTCGAGTAGCGACACGCGTCGACGGGTCTCTCGATCGGCCTGACGAACAGCCTTCACCTCCCCAGCGGAGACAGTGGGAGAACGGGCACCATGAAAATATCCCGGATGCTGGTGGCAGGGAGGGACGACATAGCCTTCCTCGACGGTGCCGACCGTTAGATCCACCACTCGGGGCTCCTCGGACCTCTGCCTCTTCGACGCTCCTTGAGACACAGGAGATTGGCTCTCTTGAGGCGACGAGGACGAAGTTTGCCCCCCCGGCGTCGCGACCTCCTGTCCGACCAGCTGGCTCACCCTCGTCCTCGGGGCCACAGCATTCCTAGCAGCGCGCAACTGCTTCACCCGCTCCTCGACGGAAGACATGTTCGCTGCAAAAATAAAGAAAAGGGTCAGCGACGATCAAAAGCCCCGACCACGGGGGGAAACAGACATTCCTACCTAGATAATCCAGAGCGGCCGCCCCGGTCGCACAACCGAGCAAAGTCTTAATATTTATCAAACGCTTCTTGGTGCGTATGTTCCCCTGAGCGTCAAGGATATACCGACCGTCGGGCGTCACCAGCTTCGACGGAGGGAGGGACCGCACAAAGGCAATTATTTTCAAATAGGCGGCCATGTCCTTCTCCTCGAGGGTCCCCGCCTGGACGATATACCTATCCGTCCCTCGGCTGAAGTGCTCCGCGGTCCACAGTAGATGTATCTTAGGAAGCCACGCGCGGAACCGCTGGCCATCTACCGTTCGCTCGCCCTCGTCGAAGAGAGTGTCCGAGCCGTGCTGCGTGATCGGCTTGACGAGGTAGAACCGATTTTTGAAGTCTTTGACAGAATCCCTATACGCTTTGAAAATTTTTGTCGATTGCTTGAAGGAGACCCATCCGTGGAGGCCGTGCACCGTCTGCCGTTGCAGATGGAAGATACGGAAAAATAACGGCACCGTCGGCTCCACCGAGAGGTAGAAACACACCACCTCGAAAGCCCGGATGAAGGCCAAGGCATTGGGGTGCAGCTGGGACGGGGCAAGACGCAGCCAGTCAAAAAGCCCCAGATGGAAGGCGGAAAATGGTAACCGGAGTCGAGCTTCTTTGAAGTAGAATTCATGCATCGGGAACATCCGCCGCCCATATCGCGAGCAAATGCGATGATGTTCTTTTGGCCGGTACACCTGCCAGTGTTGCGGCTCTCCTATGGGCGTATCCTCGACCGTGGCGTACACGTCGGACGCGTCGGCCACAAAGCAAGAAGGGGTAGAAAGCGGCTCCTCGGCCGCCCACTCCTCGGACGGGGCAATACACTCGTCGTCATACTCCGGAATCTCAGGTTCATTGTCTTCGACCATTATCCCCGGCACCAGAGCCGACATCTACACCTGAAAGCAGAGGACAGCGGTGAATTCGATAGCCAGGATCAAATCCACCCTTCCACCGCAAGTCAAGTGAAAGGGCGACGAAAGCCGAGAAGCGACAAGCAAACACTCGCTCCCCGTCTACCCTCCTCGGTGGATCAAAAGCCGACCCCTCATCCCCTCTCGGGACAGCCATCGGAGAAGGTACTTCTCCCCGGGGCATTCATCGGAGAAAGCCCCCGTCCTCGGGGCATTCATCGGAGAAAGCCCCCGTCCTCGGGGCATTCATCAGAAAAAGTGCCCGTCCTCGGGGCAATCATCGGAACCAGCCTACCCTCCCCGAGACACTCATCAGAAAATTCGCCAGACGCGGCGGAACTCGCATCCCTCCTCGGGGCATTCATCACGCCCCGACCACACGTTCCAATTAAACGACGGAAATAAAAAGGGAGGGAAAAGAGGGACTCACTTGTAACGGCGGCGGACGGAAGAAAAGATCAAACGGTACGACGGCGATCGGCGGCAAGCGGTGGACGAGCAGAGACGATGAAGGTTAGCAGAGAGAAAAGTAACAGAATGAGCGGGGACCTCCATATTTATAACCCGGCGCGGGACTCGAAGCGACCCTAGGCTCATTAATGACATAGGGTAGCCGCCCCTACGACCGCTTAACGCAAGACACGTGGCGGCAACCTGACAGTCGCGTCCCTTCACCTGCCTCCTCCCTGCTCTGCCGACGACCGGAAATCTTCGCACGAGTGCCCGCTTCAGATGCGACGACCTTAACTCCTCGCTCTCTCCCCAGAGCTTCGACTTGGGGGGCTCCTGTTCCGGTATGGGCCCAACCTCGGCAGGCCCAATACCGCGTACGGTCCAACAAGCGAATCGGGCACGCCAGGCACGTGCTCCCCACGAGACGAGCAGGGCAAGCCGCCGAGCACAAGCAACGTCTCCACAGCCTTTCGTCGTCCACCACTCCGGACGGGCAGAACCGTCCCCGGCTCACCAAAGCGCGGCCCTTGGTTCCTCTCTTCCACGGAAAGGATAACGCGCTCCGGGGGACCCCCCGAGCTCCCCTCCGCGGGGAGAATAACGTGCTCGGCGCACGATCTCCACGTGCTCCCCTCCGCGGAGACACGTCACCGGCCAACCGCCCTCCTCCAAAAGAGCAGGTCAAACCCACTTTCCGGAGATCTAGGAGCGGTTGAACTAGGGCGAAGACCACGTCCTGGTCTTCACTACGCCACGTAAGCCCTAGCAGTCGTTAGGTTTGGGCCTGGTCATCCAGCCCATCTCAAACGACCGTTGGCCCAGCGCTGGGGTCTCTCTATAAATACCCTCTTCCCCAAGAGGGCCAGGTATTCCATTCTTCTACCACTTTCTGTATTTGCTATCACTCTGCCCAATTTCTTACTTTGGCATCGGAGTGTCTTGCAGGTACACCCCCCTCCTCTTTCTCACCCCGGTGAACGGGTAGCCGTCCAGTAGCACGTGGCCATATCGTGATCCCCTCCTGATCAGGTCAGATCAATTATTATGATAATATTTCTCACCCTTCTGCTGGAATGATGTCTTATCAGGCATCGTGCAGGTATCAAGAGTAGAGCTGCTTGTAGTTGCGAAGTCGCTATTGGTATAGTTGTTTAGTAATTTTATTATGTTGGGTCGAGTCATGCTCTGGTCATGTAACACTGGGATCGTTGGTTTATGTTTTAGAGATACTTTATATACTCTATGTTATGTTTTTGTATTCAGTGGAATATTATGATGTTGGCCTTAGTGCCTAAGTAATGCTGAATTATGTGATGAATCTGAGTATTCAGTTAAGAGAATTATGTCATAAAATGAATTCGCTGCTACATGCAAAGTGAAATTGCAAGAAGCATGATTATTTATTATAAGTGTTAATGAGCATGACAGGTGTTTTGATGTTTTGAAAAGTTATGTGTGACGCCCTTTTGTGAATGCATGAAATATTACTCTGATTATTCGTATATTTTTCCTTGGGGTTTAGAAAGGTGTTACATTAGTGGTATCAGAGCAGGTCGGTCCGTCCGACCAAGTTGTCTAATGTTGTTTGTTCCCTTGTATGCGACATGTGTGTGAAAACACTGTCGGTACGTGTTTGTTTCCTAACCTTTGTCTGCAGAAGTCGGAATGGTTCAAGTGGGGGAGAAACTTGTGCTTCTCCAGGATGCTGCAAGTGTGGAGTTGTAGCTCAGTGTGTGGTTGAACGCTCTTATAGTTGGGATTGTGTTGGAGGGGATAGATGTATCTTGCAAGCTTAGATGGCATGATGCAGTGAATTGTCTTGAGTTAAGCTTAAGAGTTGTTTTGATGAGTCGGCACAAGACATTGTTGAGATGTTTAATTTTGATGGGAATTTTGAGTGTTAATGAAAGTGGGAAGTTGGCGGTTTTCCGAATAATTGTGGTTGTCTGGAAGTTATCCTGACAAGATAGTGGTACACAGCCAGGACGTGAAGTGGAGTTGTGATTGACTTAGTTACGGAAACTAATCTGGTATTGAGAGCTCCATATTATATGTCTATTTGGATGGTCAAGAAATTAAATTGATTAAGTAGTTTTGAGACTTGTGCCTGGTGTGTGTGCTACGGCAATAGAGTGTGAGGTCGAGTATATTAAAGGGACTTATCTGACAAGTGATTTAGAGTTGGTTATTATTGTGTTTGTGCCGGAGTTGGAGGCTTCAATTGCTTAGTTGAGATTTGTGACGGTTGGTGACCTTACGAGATTAAGGTATTTGTTTGATTTGAAAGAGTTGAATATGAGGCAGAGGAAATAATTGGAAATCTCTGTATATACCGATGATGATGGTAATGAAGTTAGAACTGATTAAGCAAATTCGGGATATGAGTTTGGTCTGTGAAGAGACTTCTTATGGAGTTGAGCTTTGTATGTTAAGACCGACTATTGGTATTCTTGATGAGATACCGTCGAATATTGTGTCAGATGGGAATCTGAGTTCTTCATTGAGATTTTGGAAGAGTTTTGCAGACGCTTTGAATGTCATGTTGAAGTTGGATTCTTTCTAGCATCCATGGACGGATGGGAAAACAGAGAGAACTATCCAGTATGTGGAGGATTTGTTGAGAGCTTGTGTGTTGGATCAAGATGGATCGGGGGGGGGGGGGGTAGATAATTGTCGTTGATTGAGTTTACCTACAATAACCGTTTTCATTCTAAGTATCGGAATGGAGTCGTATGAGGCTTTGTATGGTAGGAGGTGTATGACTCCTTTGTTATGATGTGTGTCTGGCGAGAGAGTGGTACTCGGACCTGAGATTGTGTAAGAGACGACTAAAAAGATCAAAAGGATCCAATAAAAGACGTGTTTTGAGAGTTACAATAGTAACTGGTGTTGGTCGAGCTTGAGGTCTCGAAAGCACCAACTGTGTTTTGTTGATCTGTGTCAGAGTGGCGAAACGGAAGCGTGGGAAAATAGCATGTTAGACTGTTTTACCGTTGTCGCTTGTGGGAATTGCATGATGTGTTCATGTGTCTAAGCTGAGGAAGTGCATTGATTCAGATGGATAGTGTACAAGTGAGATGATTTGACTGTTGAGGCATTGCTAGTTTAGGTTGATGAACGAGAGGCAACTTCGAGGTAAAGAGATTACTTTGGTGGAGGTAATTTGGGAGATTAGGATGCGAGAGTCGTATCCAGAGTTGTTTGAATCAGATAACATTTTCGAGGATGAAAATCTCTAAAGTGGGGGAGGGTTGTAACAGCCCAATTTTCAATAATTGTACTAATTAATTGGTTTATGTGATTTATTTGATTTAAATGACTTCTTGGATTTAACTAACTTATTCTATTTGGTAGAATAATGTGGGTTTACTAGATATTCTCTAATTGATGATGAGATGAGATATTTTATGAGAAAATGAATTGGTAAATATTTGGAGAGAAGAATTATGATGGAAGGATAAATGATAGAAACAGATATAAAAGAAAAGTAGAAAGAAAGGAAAGGGAAGGGAAAACATAATAGAAAGAAGAATGGAAAGAAAGAGGATGAAGAGAAAAGAGGAGAAAAAGGGGGAAAGCTTGGAATCATCAAGAACGACTTCTAGCTTCCGATTAATCAAGGTAAGCGTGTCAAATCTTATTATTCTATCAATATGTATGACTATGCATGTGTTTGTTGAATTGGTTTGGAGAGTTGGAAAGTTTTTGCTCATTTTCCATTTTTAGGGTAGAAATGAGTTTAATCGATAGAAACCGATGTTTTCGTGGATGAAACTCAAAATAAATTGCGTAGTTTAGTTAGGTAATGTCTAGCCGTAATTATTGAATTTCGTTTGACTAAATTTGGTTGAGTTTGTGAGTTTTGACATTTTTGGAAAATTAGAGGTTAAAATTTTGGATGAAAATCGGAAGTCGTAGAATTTGCGTTTTATGATCCTAAATTGTTACTATATGATTGGTAATGATGAGTAGGTATTTAATCGGGAGAAAATAATTAAATCGGTCGGGTTTTGGGGGGTTTTGGGCACAAACTCGTAGCTTGTTTTTCCAAGTTTTTCAAGTGTTAACCGGTTAACACTATGGGTTAACTGATTAACGGTATTAAAAATGGCCAAAAACTGAGTTGTTGGAGCCGTTAACGGAATGCGTTAACCTGTTAACACTGTAAGTGTGAGAAAATATTATTTTTTCGAAACTTTGAAAATTCATAACTTCTTCACCGTTTATCGGATTTTGTCGTTCTTTATATCAAACTGAAGCTAATAATATGTTATATGACTTGGTGAAAAGAAATATTATTTTTATCCGACTTTTAGCCGATTTTAACGATTAATCGAGATTAATTATTTTAAGTAAGTGAGGCTTAAATAATTAGAGCGTTCGGTTGCCATTTAGCATGATGATGTGAATGCATAATGATTTTCTATGCGATTGTATATGATGAATGCATGAGAGCATATTCTGAATATGTGTGCATTGCTTGATAAATGTGGTCTTTTGACAAATATATGCATTGTTTAAATTGATTAAAAATGCATTATGATTTATAGGTTTGTTGCCGTTCGGCACGATATTATGAATAATGCATGAGAGCATATTGTGAATATGTGTGCATTGATTGATAAATGTAGTGACGGTATTGAATTGTAAATGCATAATGGTTGTATGTGATTTTATGTGAAGGATGCATGAGAATATATTGTGAATATATGTGCATTGCTTGGTAAATATGATGATGATGTTAAAAGTATGAATACTTTGATTAATATGGAATATGTGTTGTAATTGCAATCATGATATAATTCTTGTGTGATGCATTATTTGAGTATGCATGAGATTAAGATGCGAGAACGGTCTTAAGTGCATATGATTGTTTTATGAAAATATAAATATGTGCAAAACTCGTACTCACAGGGGTAGAATGACAAGATGTTGTTCCTAGTGGAGTAATCACTGGGGTAGAATGACAAGATGTTGTTCCTATTGGAGTAATCACTGGGGTAGAATGACAAATGTTGTTCTTGGTGAGGTACAGTGACATGGTCGTAGACACTACGGTAGAATGACTAAGATGTCGTTCCTAGTGGAATAATCACCGGGGTAGAATAACTGAGATGTTGTTCCTGGTGGGGTGCTCCCTGGGGTAGAATAACTGAGATGTTGTTCCTAGTGTAGTATACGTGATACAGTCGTACGCACTGGGGTAGAATGACTATGATGTTGTTCCTAGTGTTGGTGTTCATTGGGGTAGAATGACTATGTGTCATTCCTAGTGAAATGATCACCGGGGTAGAATGACCGAGATGTTGCTCTTGGTGGGGTACAAGCGATGTATCCATAAACTCAAATGGAGATCAATGAGAATTGATTAGTTTTATATGAGTCACATGGCATAGATATCATTGTTATATGAAAGTATGCTTGTGTATGAATTGTTGAATTGGGAACTGTGGATATATGCATGATAAATATGCTTGGTGTTATATATATATATATATATATATATATATATATATATATATATATATATATATATATATATATATATATATATATATATATATATATATATATATATATATATATATATATATATATATATATATATATATATATATATATATATATATATATATATATATATATATATATATATATATATATATATATATATATATATATATATATATATATATATATATATATATATATATATATATATATATTTGTGTGTGTGTGTGTGTGTGTGTGTATATTATGATGAATTGTGATGAATAAACATAATTGTAAATGTTTATGTGCAATGATGTGAATTGTGAATGTGTAATTGTGAATGATATTGACTGAGGAATTAATGAATAAACATGATTGTATATGTTTATATGAATTATGGTGAATTAAACATAATGTGTATGTTTAGGTGAATTGATTGAAATTGTGGATGTATGTATGAGGAAATATTTTTGATGATTATCCATATATATTGTATATACCTTGTGACGTATATGGATGACTTGTGGTGATAAATGTGGAATGTGTGTATTCTATGCTTATATATATATATATATATATATATATATATATATATATATATATATATATATATATATATATATATATATATATATATATATATATATATATATATATATATATATGCATTGATTATTATGATAATATTTCTCACCCTTCTGCTGGAATGATGTCCTATCTGGCATCGTGCAGGTATCAAGAGTAGAGCTGCTTGTAGTTGCAAAGTCGCTATTGCTATAGCTGTTTAGTAATTTAATTATGTTGGGTCGAGTCATGCTCTGATCATGTAACACTGGGATCGTTGGTTTATGTTTTAGAGATACTTTATGTACTCTATGTTATGTTTTTATATTCATTGGAATATTATGATGTTGGCCTTAGTGCCTAAGTAATGTTGAAGTATGTGATGAATCTGAATATTCAGTTAAGAGAATTATGTCATAAAATAAATCCGCTGCTACATGCAAAGTGAAATTTCGAGAATCATGATTATTTATTATAAGTGTTAATGAGCATCACAGGTGTTTTGATGTTTTGAAAAGTTATGTGTGACGCCCTTTTGTGAATGCATGAAATATTACTCTGATTATTCGTATATTTTTCCGTGGGGTTTAGAAGGGTGTTACAATCTATCTGCGAGAACCTTAGTGATAATCTTTAATTTGAAATTTGCTAGAGCAATGGGCCTGTAATGATGTATATTTTTGCTACCCAAAAAATGACACAAAGTCGCAAGCGGATCTTATTTATTCCAAGAGGAAAGGGAAAATTATGATAAAATCCGCTAAAGGTGAAAAATGGTCTCGCAACAAAATTTGAGTTCGGAAGTCGGTTATGTGAGAGAAAGGTGTTAGCACCCCCTCACATCCGTCATACTCGATGGGAACCACCTAAGGTGTCTAAGGTCCAACGGGTGTTCTATTCTAATGGTCTACTTGTTAATGGGAAAAAGGGTTGGTTTTTTATTAGGGTGCTCGCCAAGGATTGGGGTCGTTGTGTCTATGTATCCTTGTGGTGAGGGTCAGAGCTCCGTAGTTCGGAGGCTTGAAAATAGTTGTGTGTTGGTTTATTTTACCTTGAAAAAGGGTTTTAGGAGTGAATCCCTAAGGCGCCAAAAGAGTTTGATGAATTATTGTTGTTTTTAGGATTTTGAAAAGAAGTTGTTCTTGATTAAGATTGCACTAAAGACTATGGATAAAGGTGAATATTTCGAACTGTCAAGTCGAGCATCTTGTGTTCAAAATACTCGCAACGAGTGTAGGGAAGCTCCATTTTCACTCCTTCTTCGCCACTTAAGGCTCGTGCCACACAATCCTAATTGTATTTTTATTGTGTTTTGAATTTTATTGAGAAAAATACCACTTGACGTTGGATCAAGGGTTTTATTGTTTATTAAGAAAAGGTTTGAAGTGATGTGGATAAGGTTGATGGCGATGCACGAAGCAATCGACTTACAAGTTGGGGTATGGCTTGATATGTGGATCAAGAATGCTTTAGGTTTTTATTGATCCTAATTCCTAAAATGGTTAACTAAAGGAACAAAGGAAAGCAATATAACAAAGTACGTCAAATGGGGTGGGATACATGAAAAAGTACAAGGGATGATCAATGCGAGAAATAAATAGGCTCGTTGTAAGTTAGTTCAAGAGGAATTCGTGTGTGTGCAATGTGTCATAAGCTAAACAATAAACAAAGAGTAGCCCACACATGTTTTTTATGGTTTTTTAATCATTTATCATGTTTTTGTATTTTTCAAATAAGATAATGAACCAATGAAAGGGTTAGATGACAATAACGATAAGAATGCAAGAGGTATATGATGATGGTGAGCTATAAATGAATGGCGAGAGTGCGAATGATGGAACAGTAAAGAAGAGTGGTCTCATATTTGATCAATAATTTCTGATCGATTAATCAAAGGAAACCTATCGCTATCTCAAAGTATTGAGAATGATCCAAATGATCATTCATCAATAGATTTGAAATAATGAAGATTTGATCTCTTCGGTAACCAAAATTATATGATTTTTAGATTTCATTAACCAAAAATAAAAGAAGATTGAAAAGATAAAAAAAATATGAAAAGAAAAATAAATCAAGAAAGATGATAACCAAGATATAAAGTAAAATAATAAAAGAGAGTTTGAAAAAAAAATAAAAGATAAAACAATTTTCAAAATAGAATGAAGGAGAGGGTATGGATCATGGTGGGTGGAGTGTGTATATAGAAAGGGAGACATGGGCTTAGACCAAATACTCAAGAATGAGTTCATAAAAATAAAAATAAAAATTCAAAGGAACCTAAATCAGTTCCACGCATCTTTCTTCTTTCTAAAACAACTTTCATGTTCCTTTTCTTCCTCTTGCTCACTCTTTCTCATACTTCCTTTTCGAAAACACAGTCAACATAAAAAAATTAATGGGTCAAAATGAAGCATGAAAGTGGATTAAGGAGGGAGGACGAACGTGGTGGCCGGATTTGGAAACCATGATGGCTTCTTGAGTTGAATGGCTTTGTCGGTAAGCATATTAGTGGTTAACGATGGTGATCACAACTTACTTTCTTCTTATTTTATTTTTATCTGTTTTTGAGATTGAAATAATTGTATTGTTTTATGGTTATTCTGGGTCATGAATGGTGGTAAAGGTATGGAGTAACAATGGTTTTCACGATGAGGTGAGTGTTTAGGTGGAGTTGAAGAATTCCTTTTTTTTTGAAGATTTTCGAATTGCTTTTGATGATGAGGATTCTCAAGGTTTCTTGAAGGTGAGTTCTGTGTGTGTGTGTGTGTGTGTGTATGTGTGTGTCTGTGTGTGTCTGTGTGTGTGTGTCTGTGTGTGTATGCGTGTGTGTTCTTAAAATTATTCTCCTTCTTCTTCTTTTAAATAGATTCAAGCCTTTTTTTCTAAGTTTTCAAATTTGTCTTGTTGTTGTGTGATGTTGCTCTCATTGCAGGCTTTGTTGGTTGATGTTGTTGTTGTGTCATTTTCAAGCACGGGTTCTTGGCTCTTGGTGTACAGGCTTGTGTGCATAATTGTTGTTGAATTTTTTTAGGCTATGGTACGGTTTTGGCTTGACGCAGTTTGGAGTGTTATCCTTTGGTTGTGCAGGTCGTAGCATCTTGTGCTTGTTTTTTGGCTTGTTGCTGCAGAATGTTTTGTCTTGGTGTGGGTCACTACAACCTATTGCAATATTCTTCTTTCATTCTTGTCCATGTCTTGCAAATTGTAATGGGCTTAAGTTGATATGCCTTTTGCATCTTGTATTTTGATACTGGTATTTTAGCATACTTGGACCTTTATTATGAATGTGCCTTGAAAATCAGAATCATAACTTAAAATATGAACCTCGGTGCACTGCCCAAAATCCTAATTGGAAATGATTGATCTTTGATGATCCAAAATCACAGAGCACTTGATTTTAATCACATCCTTGCATTCATAATAACCCATGACACAGATGACTTGTAAATGAATCAACTCCAAATTGTTTGACCAAGAGTAGGCCAAAATCACTTGAATCACAACTACTACTGCACACACACCTGACCTGATAGTCTGAAATGAAAATCAACTCATCTTTGTAATATTTGGACTCAGACAATAATCAAAAACAACATATTTTTTGGACTTTTGAATAATGGTTAGTAAACAAAGAAACACAAATGAAGGTAATTACATGTAGGATAAATTTGGGGTATGACAGTTGCTCATATTTAATCTTCTTGGACCTGAAGGTATGAATAGTGAATAGTGATGGCTTTCAGACATTTGAGGTAGAAGAGGATTAAATAATAGAATACCCATAATTTTGGCTGTGTAGAAAAGATATGGATGTAGTGATATGCTTGAGATGCAAATGAATGGCATGCTTGAGATGAAATATATGGTATGCTCCAATGATTGCTTTACCAGTATTGGTAAGAGAGACATCCTTGCAGGATTCCAAGAGAAGAAAATGCGGTACAGTGGTATAATTGTAAACTGAAACTTCTTCTGTAAAAGGAAGAGAGACGCCTTGTGATAGGCAAGTGTGGCTTGGTTGGGGAATCATAATATTTTCTGCTACAAAAGGTAGATGATACTTCCGAAAGGTAAGGAAAAGAATAAATTCCTCTTGCAAAAGGGAAGGAGGACCCCTAAACAAAAGGTTAAGAGAAAATGTGATTGGTTTTCCTTATGTAAAAGGCAGAGATGGCTCCTGAACAAAAGGTTAGGAGAAAGTACGTTTGGTTTTCCTTTAGAAAAAGGTAGAGATGACTCATGCACAAAAGGTTAGGAGAGAATATGGGATGTAAATTACTTCTACAAAATGTATAAAGGGTTTTCTCAAGAAAGAAAACGTGGAACATTACTCCACAGATGATTTAACTTCTCGTTCAAAAGGTAGCGAGAGCTCCTGAATAAAAAGTTAAGAGGAAGATTATTGAATCGAATTCCTCTTGCAAAAGGCAAGGAGGATCCTCAACGAAAGGCTGGGAAAATTTATGAAGGGCATGCAAAATGCAGCATAGAATTGAACTCAATGGTGAGGGGACTTACGAAAGATAAGGAAGAAAATATGTGTATTTTAAAAGGCGATGGCATAGGTTACTTACAAAAGGTGAGCATGGATACCAAACTTTGTGCAAAAGGCAAGGTAAGGACTTATAAAAGGTTAGTAGAATAATGAACTCTCTGAAAGAATCATGTTAGGATCTCTTGAGAAAGACGGGCTAGCCATGCATGATTAGCATATGCAAGATGTCGATGTATGCTCAGGTTGCTAGGGATATGAGGTAAAGTGATCCAAGGGCGATGATTGTGCTAAGTATGGTTGGTCCTTGGTTTGGGGTGCCAAGTATGATTGGTCTTTGGTTTGGGGTGCCAAGTATGATTGCGCTTTGGTTTGGGGTGGGACCAGATTGATGGTGATTAGATTTTCTATGGAATTTATTCTTTGTTGCCAATGAAAGTGGACTTTAAATATGAACTACTAGACAATAACTGGTTTTTAAGAGTAGATTAACAGACGAGAACTGGTGGAAAGGATTAAGTTGTCAGATGAGAACTGACTTCTTATTTTATTTGTCAGACGGAAACAGGCTTTATTAGGGTTTGCCAAACAAGAATTGGAATTTGAAATGGTTTTTACCAGACGAGAACTGGCTTAAAAGAAACTTACTACCAGACGAGAACTGGAGTTAGAAACAGGCTAAAGAATAGGTGAGCAGGCGAGAATTGGTTTAAAATTTGTCTATCCAGACGGGAACTGGTATTTTGTAAATGGTTTGCCAGACGAGAACTGGACTTTGAAATGATTTAGGTTACAAGGCTTTTTGATGTCAGGTTCATGTTGTGGGGTTAGGCCCGATGAATGATATGTTATACATGGTTTTATGCTAGAGCGAAGCAACACAACTAATTCATGAGGATGATTTATGTGATGATATGAAAGTTTCCAGAAACACCCTTGTGTGGATAATGGATGGAAGGTTTTTTGCAGCAAGGCTTTCTTGTCTGTGAAAGGTGATTTGGTAGGGAAGTAGCGTGATTTCCTAACACTCGTCTTGAACTTTGGGATTACTGATGAAGTTTTCTTGAGAAGCTTTGAAGGCATGGAGGGGACTTGCCTCTTTGTAGCTAAACTTGCCCTTGTCTGGTGGGTCTTTGAAGAACTTTTCCCTGAAAGGAAGTTTGGAAGCAGTTGCACCATAATTTATCTTGTAGATGGGTTTCCCTAGAATCTTAAGTCTTGAAAGGATTAGTCCTTTATTAACCGACTCTTGGAGTGATGGGCTTCGATGCATTCTTGAGGTAACTTGCCTCGGAATAAGCGTTCAAGCGACTTGTGCTGACTGAGTATTGAAAGGTCTTGCTCTTAATCAACAAAACCTCTGGGTGGCCTACCCTTGGTTGGTAGATTCCCGAGATGATTTGCTCTTGTCCACATAATTGAAATAAAAATAACAACATAAATTAGAGTACATAAAGTAATCTCTCAAGATATGAATCGAAGCGTCCTCAGTGTTACATAATCAGAGCACGACTCAACCCTAAAATAACTAAAGAAACTAAGACAGGTTACTCCAACGGCTACCTTACGTTAGAAGCAAATCTAATCCTCGGTACTTGAGCGATGTCGTACAAAATATCATTCCAACAGAAGGGTGAAAATTCATATAACTATCAAAATTATAAGATAATATATAATTTAAGACATACAACCATAATCACAATTATTCTCACACTTCAAAAGTTTCATCAACTCAAGTAACCACACAATTCACAAATACATACTTACAATCCATAATTTCACCAATCCAATAATTCACATAATACACATGGTCTCATATTACAACCACAATGCAATAACAATGCAACACAATGCAACTGGCCATTTGGTTCATATAGAACCCATCCATTCTCATCAGTTCCCATTCAAAATTATGGATACACCACTTATGCTCCACTAGGAACGACGTCCCAATCATTCTACCCTAGTGAGTACCACACTAGGAACAGCATCTCAGTCATTCTACCCCAGTGAGTATGACTATATCACTTATACCTCACTAGGAACGAAATCTCAGTCATTTTACCCCAGTGAGTACGACTCTTTTCCATGTCTTATGAAATACAAACCATAATATCTGACTCATGACAAACATATGCATACACATGTAATTCAACACAATGAATTACTCAACACATACATTGATATTCATTTATACAATGTTTTCACGCCACAAAGGTCATCATCAATAGTCACATTTTATCACATGCTTCGACATCATACAAAAAGCAAAAAAGCTCCACATTTATATGGTTATAGCATATCACACGATAAAATAACGATCATACACATTTTAAGCTACAAAACACACGACAAAATGACATTTTACACAACAACGCAGTAATTAAATCATCTACTACCCTCCAAACCATCAGTTACATAAAACACACATTATTGATTAAATATTGAATAATTAATCCTTCATCAATAATTTAATCCAAAATTCATAAATAACTAAAAATAAAATGTTAATAATTATTATTTGTCATAGCACATATAATTTTTGTGCTACAGATATATTATCTATATAGATGCAATAGCTATTTTTGGTATTAATTTAATATTTTACAAGAACAAATTCAATATCACAATACATTACTTTTATAATTCCTTTGTTTCAATATATGGCTGAAGTATAGAGGATAAATACTATCAGTATACCAATTCATAAAATATATCACATTTTACTTGTTTCATGTGCTACTTTTACTATTGTCATCCAATGATCATGTTTTCATTAGTTCAAGTAGATAAGCTACAACAAATAATTTCTAGGGAACACATCATGTTTTATTTTCAAGGTAACTATTATTCCAGTTTTTCGTTTGGCTATCATTCCTGGTATATGCTATATCACCTTATAGTAATTCAACTAGTATATCACCTGCTATCAAATTCAACTATTATATGACCTTTCTTGAAACTAGGCTCTACAGTACTAAAGTTATTAACTTCTCACATGTTTCGATGACCACTAGTCAATACATGTTTTTCTTAGCTACCATGTGTGTTACAGTGATCAAGTAAATTAAGTATCACATGATTTATTGATACTGCGCTACAGGGGTACGCCAAGAAGTCATTACATTGAATTTTACTACTTATTTTCACTTTAATTCCAAGTGACCTTGCTACAATATGCACTGTATTTACAAATCAATGGCACTAGATCACCTGCGCCACTGATCATTAAATGGAGGGATCACTTTTTCATTGGTTTCAAGTGGACCCTACAATAACTAATATATATACCAATTGCTCTCTCAATTTCACCGATTTATATATCAATTCCAACCACAATTAATAATCACTTATCAAGTATTACCATTAAAATCTAATTTTTTCAAAATCATGAAATTTGGGGGTTTTATACACTATCAAATACATGTTTCTACCCATTATACACTATCAAATAACTTCAATAATCATATAAAAACACACCCTTACCTTGATTTTTAATGAACTATTGTTCTTGATTTTCCCTCTTCTCTTCTCTCTTCTAGCCTCGTTTTCCTTCTTCCAACTTCTAACCCTATTCTATCTCATTCCCTTCTTTTGTTAACTCTCATAACTTTCTCATTGGGCTTACTAACTCACTCTCACATTTTCTAATCACACACCCATCTAGGCCTAATTAATTATTTTCTACCAATTCTATTTTATTCCACCAAATAAAATAAATCAATTAAATCAAATAAATCAATTAATTCAAATAATTAAATTAAATCAAATAATTCAATTAAATTAATTAATTCAAATAAATTCAATAAATCAATTAATTCAGTTAATTCAAATAAATCACATAATTCAATTAAATCAGTTAAATCAATTAGGCACAAAATCACACAATTAAGTAATTAATATAATAAATAAACAATTACTACAATTGGGATGTTACAACTCTCCCCCACTTAAAATATTTTCGCCCTCGAAAATTATCCCAAACGAACAACTCAAGATAAGACTCCCTCATCTGACTCTTGAGTTCCCATGTCACGTCCTTTTTCCAACACACAAGCCCTCAAAAGACCCTCAAGTGACTGAATCATCCGCTCAGTATGACCATCTGTTTGCGGATGATAATCAGAACTCAAACGCAACTTTGTACCCAAAGCACTTTGCAAACTCTCCCAAAATCTCAAAGTAAACTTCGGATCTCTGTCTGACATAATGCTAGACGGGATACCATGAAAATTGACAATCCTCTCACTGTACAACTTTGCTAACTTCTCCAATAGGTAATAAATTCTCATTGGAATAAAGTGAGCAGGTTTCATCAATCTATCCATAGTAACCCAAATAACTTCACAATTACTCAGTGTTCTATGTAAACCAGACACAAAATCCATCGATATGCTATCTCATTTCCATTCAGAAATAAATAACGGTTGCATCAAACCTGATGATTTCTGATGTTCAATCTTTGATTCCTAGAAAGTCAAACAAGAATACACAAACTCTGCAATATCTTTCTTCATACAAGGCCACCAAAATACTTTCTTCAAATCCTGATACATCTTAGTAGCTCCCGGATGAACACTCAATCCACTACGATGTCCTTCCTTAAGAATATTCTTCTTCAACTCAACTATATTCGAAACACAAAATCGATCACGACATTTCATGATACTATTTTCATCAATTCAAAAATCACCACCTCGACCTTGATTGATCAATGTCAATCAATCTATCAAACTCAAATTAGATTTGTGACCTTTTCGAATCTCATAAAGAATACCACTAGTAAGATTCAGCATACCAAGCTTAACTCCATAAGAAGTCTCTTCACAAATCAAAATCATATCCTGAAATTGCTCAATCATTTCCAACTCTCTTACCATCACCATTGACATATGCAAAGATTTTCGACTTAATGCATCAGCTACCGCGTTTGCTTTACCCAGATGGTAATTCAAACTAAAATCATAATCTTTCAGAAGTTCCAACCACCTCATCTGCCTCGCATTCAATTCTTTCTAATCAAAGAGATACTTCAAACTCTTATGATCATTAAATACCTCAAATCTCGATCCGAATAAATAATGCCTCCAAAGCTTCAACACAAACACAACAGTGACCAACTCTAAGTCATGTGTCAGATAATTCCTCTCATGCACTTTAAATTGCCTTGAAGCATAAGCTACAAATTTCTGATGTTGCATCAACACACCTCCCAGACCCATCAATGAAGTATCACAATATACAAAAAATGGTTTTGTCAGATTCGGCAAAATCAAAACAGGAGTTGTCGTCAACCTTCTCTTAAGCTCTTGAAAACTTTCCTCACACTTTGCATCCCAAACAAAAGTTTGACCCTTCCTAGTCAACTGTGTGAACAACAAAGATAACTTGGCAAATCCTTCAATGAATTTTCAATAGTAACCTGCCAAACCAAGAAAACTTCTAATCTCAAAAATTGATTTTAGAGCTTCCCATTGCGGTACAACTTCAACCTTTGATAGATCAACTGCAATACCTCTACTTGAAATCACATGGCCAAGGAAACTCACTTCCTTCAACCAAAACTTGCACTTAGAAAGTTTAGCATACAACTGCTTCTCTTTCAACACAGATAACACAATTCTCAGATGCTTAGCATGATTTTTTCCACTCTTCGAATAGATCAAAATATCATAAATGAACACAACCACAAACTTGTCCAAATAAGGATAGAAAATCTTGCTCATGTACTCCATAAATACAACCGGCGTATTAGTCACACCAAATGGCATCACAGAATACTCATAATGACCATACCTCGTTCTAAAAGCAGTCTTCTGAATATCTTCAGCTCTCACACGAATTTGATGATACCCAGATCTCAAGTCTATCTTACAGAACACACTTGCACCAGCCAACTGATCCATCAAATCATCAATCCTCGGAAGTGGATACTTAATCTTGATAGTCACCTTTTTCAATTGTCTATAATCTACACAAAGCCTCATAGAACCTTCTTTCTTCTTAACCAACAAAACTGGTACACCCCACGGTGACACACTCGGACGAATAAACCTTTTCTCAAGTAGATCTTCAAGTTGACTCTTCAACTCTTTCAATCATGATGTGGATATACGATATGGAGCCATCGATATCGAACTAGTTCCAGGAACTAAGTTGATCGTAAACTTCACCTCATGTTTCGATGATAAATCACTTATTTCATCAGGAAAAACTTCTGAAAAATCACAAACAATTGGAAAATCGCCAATAGTTCCATATTCACTAATACTCAAAGTTGTCATCAACATAAACATCTTGGCACCATCTTGTACCGACTCATCAAAACAATCTGTAAGCACTTGGCTTAACTCCAAACAATTCACTACACACACCATCTAAGCTCGCAAGACACGTCTATTCCATCTAACATGATTCCGTCTACTATCAACAAGAGATTAAGGGTGATCAGTTCCTCAATTTGTCAATAGACAACTGACAATTATGATGGGGCATAAACCATCTTTACCAAACTTTAATAGCGCTCAATGACACACTGAGCCACCACTTCACACTTGAAGCATCTTGGAGAAGCACAAGCTTCTCCCCACTTGTTTCAATTCCACTCCTGCAGACAAAGGTTAGAAAAACAAATGTCTATCGATAGTGTTTTCACACACATATCGCATACTAAGGAACAAACAACATTAGACAACTTGGTCGGATGGACCAACCAGGCTCTGGTACCACTAATGAAACACCCTTCTAAACCCCGCAGAATATATATAAATAATCAGAGTAAATTACCATGCATCTCAAAATAAGGATGTCACATATAATTCAAAACATCACACAAACATTTGTCATGGTCAATAACACTTAAAATAAATTCATACTTTTCATATACTTTTACATAGCATGTAGCAGCGAATTTACTTCAGTCCTAAATAAACATAATGAAAGTCTCATACTTATCTCATTCATAATCATCACTTAGGCATAAGAGCTGATACTCCACATAATTCAAATAAAAATAACAACATAAAGTAGAGTACATAAAGTATTCTCTCAAGACATGAATCGAAGTGTTCCCAGTGTTACATAATCAGAGCACGACTCAACCCAAAATAACTAAAGAAACTAAGACAGGCTACTCCAACGGCTACCTCGCGCTAGAAACAACTCTACTCCTCAGTACCTGAGCGATGCCGTACAAAACATCATTCCAACAGAAGGGTGAGAATTCATATAACTATTGAAATTGTAAGATAATACATAATTTAAGGAATACAACCATAATCACAATCATTCTCACACTTCAAAAGTTTTGTCATCTCAAGTAACCACACAATTCACAAGTACATACTTACAAGCCACAATTTCACCAATCCAACAATTCACATAATACACGTGATCTCATATTACAACCACAATGAAATAACAATGCAATTGGCCATTTGGTTCATATAGAACTCATCCATTCTCATCAATTACCATTCGGAATTATGGATACACCATTAATAATCCACTAGGAACGACATCCCAATCATTCTACCCTAGTGAGTACCCCTACTAGGAACGACATCTTAGTCATTCTACCCTAGTGAGTACGACTATATCACTTATACCTCACTAGGAACGACATCTCAGTCATTCTACCCCAGTTAGTACGACTATTGTCCATGTCTTATGAAATGCAAACCATGATATCTGACTCATGACAAACATATGCATACACATGTTAAACACAATGAATTACTCACCACATACATTGATATTCATTTATACAATGTTTTCACCCCACAAACGCCATCATCAATAATCACATTTTATCACATGCTTCGACATCATACAAATAGCATAAAAGCTCCACATTTATATGGCAATAGCATATCACACGATAAAATACCGATCGTACACATTTTAAGATACAAAACACACGACAACATGACATTTTACACAACAACGCAGTAATTAAATCATCTTCTGCCCTCCAAACCATCAATTACACAAAACACACATTACTGATTAAATATTGAATCATTAATCCTTCATCAATAATTTGATCCAATATTAATATAATAACTAAAAATAAAATATTAATAATTATTATTTGTCATAGCACATATAATTTTTGTTCTACAGATATATTATCTATATAGATGCAATAGCTACTTTTGGTATTAATTTAATATTTTACAAGAACAAATTGTGAAATCAATATCACAATACATTACTTTTACAATTCCTTATTACTTTTACAATTCCTTTGTTTCAATATATGGCTGAAGTATAGAGGATAAATACTACCGGCACCCCAATTCATAAAATATATCACATTTTACTTGTTTCGTGCGCTACTTTTACTATTGTCATCCAATGATCATGTTTTCATTAGTTCAAGTAGATAAGCTACAATAATTAATTTCTAGGGAACACATCATGTTTTGTTTTCAAGGTAACTATTATTCCAGTTTTTCGTTTGGCTATCATTCCTGGTATATGCTATATCACCTTCTAGTAATTCAACTAGTATATCACTGTCGTACCTCGAAAAATACGATCTTCGTGATGCGTAAAATTAGGGTTTACACGATCACAGGTGGACTTATAAGAGTCTCCACCGAAATTTATTTATTCCACAAAGGGAAAGGAAAAATATAGAGAAAACCCATGGGGAAAAAAGGATAACGTATGGTCATCGCAACCATGTTGGGTTCAGATGTCGGTTATGTAAGGAGAAGGTACTAGCACTCTCTACATCTATAATACTCGATGAGAATCATCTAAGTTATCTAGGGATAAAAGGTGTTCGATATCTTATTGCTTGCTAAGGGAAAAATGGATGATTACTTGAGGGAAAATGAAAGTTTTTTTTATTATTGAGTTCGTCTGAGTTTTCAACTCAGTGCCTACGTATCCCGGAGGAAATTAGAACCCCGTAGTTCTGGTTGAAAATGTTTTTTGTTTGTTATATGTTTTTCTTATAGATGAGGCTATGAAGCATATCCTTTTTGAAAAGTTTTAAGCTAAAAATCCGAGTGGCAAAAAGGTTTGAAATGTGTTAGATTTTTTTTAGATTTTTTTGAAAAGGGGTTAGAGATAAGTTAAAGTACTTTTGGATTTTTTCTTTAGGAAAGAAATTTTAGTTTTAAGAAAAATACTCGATGTATGATAGAGGTTTGAATTAGCATAATGGCGATTACAAAATGCAACTGATTTATGAGGGAAGTAACCATTTGACATTGGATCAAGGGTTTGAGAAAATTTTTGGTCGATTCCTAGTCCCTAAGGGTGCTCCTAGCAAACGAAACCATAACCAAAGAAAAGGTGCAAGTGTGTGCATGAGGTTGATGGCGATGCTAAAAAGCAGTCGACTTACAAGTTGGGGTATGGCTTAATTAGATCAAGAATTAGTTTTAAAAGCAATTTAGGCGTGAACAGAAATAAGACGTATACAAAATATTAACATCGTACATTCCTAACAAATAAATCGAAAATACTAAAGTAAAGAAGAGAAGTGCACAGATTATAATCAAGACGCAACTATGCAAATCAAAATCATGTATGCAAAGATGTGCAAAGGCTACCACAAGAAATTAGATCAGATCTGAACATAATGATAACGATGTTGAATCATTGGAAAATAATACGAATTGAAATAGAAAATTGCAACTGCATTAGCAATCATCGCAAGTCAAATCAAGAAACTACGAGGTAATAAAATTTAAAAAAATCACAAATTCCAAATCGGAACGCGAATAGGTAAGCGCATAAAAAGCGGATTGCCGCTATGCTAAACCATCGGACGCATGTACGAAATCGAGACGCAATGATAATCAATTTAAAATAGTAAAATAAAAATCGTACATAAATCAATAAGATTACTCAATAGCTTGCTACACTTAACGTGATCATCGCAACGTGAATCAAAATTGTGCAGAGCAAAGAAAAAGAAATTTTAAAATGTTTTAAAACAATAATATTACTAACGTAAAAAGTGCGATCATCACAACCGGATCGAACTAAATATAAATATCACGTATCGTGCACACAAATATGCGAATAACGTATTGATATAATTCGATCCAAAAAATCTAAAAATAGTTAACAATATATATAATGTACTATTATATATATATATATATATATATATATATATATATATATATATATATATATATATATATATATATATATATATATATATATATATATATATATATATATATATATATATATATATATATATATATATATATATATATATATATATATATATATATAATAGTACATTATATATATAGTGACTCAATATAAAATTAATTGTATATAGCACGTTAACACGATAAACCAAATTTCTATGCCCACAATGACATATAGTAGTAATTGAACTTTTTTTTTTAAAGGAAAATAAAAATAAAAATATACTAAACATTAGTAATAACTCCAGGACACCGTAGCAGTATATCTACATATTATAAATACTGGCGGCATGTTAACACAGTAGCAGCATGTTAGAACGAGACGCTATGATGATTACCAAAAGAAGTAATGCGACTTACATGATAAGGAAAAAAGTAACTTTTCACTTTGATCATTTACGGCCATGTATCTCTTCTCTCGGTTCCCTTTCATTCAGCAGTACAAATAAATATATAAATATATAGGGACCTAATTAAGTTTAAGTCTAAATTGTGAATAATGTTCTTAATATTTATTTAAAAGTTCAAATTAAATATTAGTTAAATCTAAAATAAAATAAATATTCAAAATAAAATTAAAATAAAAACACTAATTATTCTATGTATTTTAGATATTTTAGATTAATATAAAAATATAAAAATAAACAGACTTCAAATAAATAAAAGTCAAATGTCCAAGTGTTCGAAAAAATAAATCGAGTGCACCAAAATGATCGGCACGAAATAAACGACTCGGAAAAATATAGCATTTGGTCAGATTTTAAAATAATTTTTTACCCATTAAAATGCTCAAACTGATCAAAATGCAGCAAAAATGTTCGAAAAATTAAAACGAATATGTCAGGTTAAACTACGCAAAATGTAGATTAATATAATTGACGTTTGCAAGCTCGATTTTTAAATTTTTCGTCCGTTGATTTTACACACCGTTGAGATTTAGTTTGACCAGTCTGTCTGTAAATCTGAGAAATTATTTCGGCTGACATTTTAAGCACTATGCGAGATAAAATGCATGTTATGCTATGCAAAGTAAAAATAAAGTCAGATAAATGAAAATTTTAAAATGTCCGGACAAAATTGGCGTATCTTGAATTAGAATCCATTGGTCACATCTTGAAGCACTTGACTGTGAGAAAAAAATATTGTCCATACTTGAAATTAATGCATCTTCACAAATTGGTTAGTCATGGTGAATACGTGCACAAGATCCTATGACCTAAATTCTCAGAAGATTATGGTCAAAGACCAGATCATCTTACAGAGAAAAAACTTACAAAGATAGGACAAATTTGAGATATTACATTCACCTTTTTATTAAATTCAACTATTATATCACCTTTATTAAAACTAGGCTCTACAGTACTAAAGTTATTAACTTCTCACGTGTTTCGATGACCACTAGTCAATATATGTTTTACTTAGCTACCACTTGTGTTACAACGATCAAGTGAATTAAGTATCACATGATTTATTGATATTGCGCTACAGGGTTATGCCAAAAAATTCATTACATTGAATTTTACTACTTATATTCACTTTAATTCCAAGTGACCTCGCTACAGTATGCACTCTATTTACAAATCCATGGCACTAGATCACCTACGCTACTGATCATTAAATGAAGGGATCACTTTTTCATTGGTTTCAAGTGGACACTACAGTAACTAAAATATATACCAATTGCTCTATCAATTTCACCAATTTATATATCAATTCCAATCATAATTAATATCACTTATCAAGTATTACCATTAAAAGTTAACAATCTCAAAATCATGAAATTTGGTGATTTTATCCTAAACATGTTTCTACCCATTATACACTATTGAAATTCTGGTATGCAGATCTCATATGTCCCAAGAACATTGATCTCTGCTGAAACAAGGACGAGGACAGATCATGAACAATTTAAATTTCTTTAAATTATACCAATGTCATGACCAACGTCATGACCTCTGTTGTGACATCTGCAAGCTGACAAACCTATTTATCTAACCATTTAAATTGTGCATAATTGTAAATGCAGAAAGATAAATAACACCAGTAATTGTTTACCCAGTTCGGTGCAACATCACCTACATTTGGAGGCTACCAAGCCAGGGAGGAAATTCACTATTAGCATAATCAATTCAAAGTCAAACAACCAGTTTGCACTTCTCACTTAATCTCTACCCAATGACACTTCAACCTAGAGACACTCTATATCTGAGTATACTCACACACTCCCCCTCAATCACAACACAGTGATGTCCAATTACAGTTACAAAACAGTTGTGGAGATACACTCCAAACATACACCATGATCTTGCTTCACAGCTTTAATCAAGTGAGACACACTCTTGCTTAAAAGCTTTGAGTGACACAATGAACACAACAGTTCATACACAATAACCAAAGCAATTATATAACCTACAATTGCTTGGCACACAAGGAATCCTAAGACTCCTAGACACGCGTGAAGAGCAAACCTCTTCACTCACAAATATGTCTACCACAATGTATCAAAAGATACAAAGGGTGACTTACACACAAGGGACTCTCAAACCCTAGACCTTTATTTTACACTCTGGTTTTTCTTGATGTGAGTGTTTGATTTCTTCTGCTTCTGCTCCTCCTTAAATAGATGTGCAGACTGGGCTTGGGCTGGTCCAAAGTAACAAACATTAGTTTTAACAAAGTAAAACTAATTTCCACAATTCGAGGTGCTGTCAAATTAGGTCACAACAGCTTTATGTTATGTCCAGCCCTTACTTGAATTTCGCTTGAGATAACTAAGAAGTCATAACAGGTTTCCTGAAATTTAGCCTGAGATATATCAAGTATCATAACAGAAAAACAAACCCTGCATGTCTGATGTCATACGATCAATGTCATGACATTCAATATGACATTCAGCTTTTACTTACTCTTAGCTGACCAGCTTGCTCTGCTGCACACTTCTGCAGAATCTTCTTCATGACAGTAGAAACAAGCATATTATAGTTTCCTAAAAAGTCTCAAAGATCCTTTTTATGAACACTAATTAAATATGCACTTTGTTTCTAATAACACTTTTTTGGCCTGTACTTACTGATGAGGTATATCCAACACAGTCTCATCAGACCAAACCAACTCTGTCAAGAGATATACACCAGCAGCTCCTTCTGTTGTCATGCAGCGATGACAGCACACCTCCCTTACCACTTGTGAGGAACTTCATCACAACTTAACCTATTGTGGCTGCACACCTCACTCACCTCCTGTGAGGAACTTCAGGAAAACTCAACCTATTGTGGCTACTGCTAACACATAGCAGCTACTACACTCCTGAAAACCTTAGGATCACACTTTGAGGAGATGACCTTATCAATCCACATAGCAGCACCTGTTGTGCCAGAAAGTAATGTCATGATATTCAATATGACATCCATGACAACAGTTCTGTCTTCAGCTCCTACTGCACCAGAAAGCAGTGTCACGACATTGGTAATGACATCCTATTTAAAACCCATGACAGCAATACTGTCAACAACTCCTTCTAGCTCCTACTGCACCATTAGTGCAGAATCATGTTTTATCAAAATTTAGCCAATCATAGAACCATGGAAAATTCTATATCATAGAACCATGGAACTAACAACTATCAAATAACCTCAATAATCATATAAAACACACCCTTACCTTGATTTTTGATGAACTGTTGTTCTTGATTTCTCCTCTTCCCCTCTCCTCTCTTCTAGCCTCTTTTTCCCTCTTCCAACTTCTAACCCTATCCTATCTCATTCCCTTCTTTTGTTAACACTCATAATTTTCTAATTGGGCTTACTAACCCACTCTCACATTTTCTAATCACACACCCACTTAGACCTAATTAGTTATTTTCTATCAAATAAAATAAATCAAATAAACAAAACTGTTAGTTCCATGATTCTATGATTGTCCATGGTTCTATGATTGGCTAAATTTTGGTAAAACATGATTTTGCACTGATGTTAAGCATGATGTTATAACATCTCCATCTGCTGTGATAACAGAACTGTTGTGGTGTGTTTAAATGTCAATGTCATGCTGAATGTTGTGACATCCATCTGATGTGGTGACATAATTGTTGTCATGTGGTTTAATCAGGATGTCATTATCAATGTCATGACATTGTTGTCTGGTACAGCAGGAGCTGATGACAGAACTGCTGTCATGTGGTTTAATCAGGATGTCATGACATAACTGCCTGGTATAGCAGGAGCTGATGTTTTATAACACTTGACAAAAGTGCTTTGGATATACCTCATCAGTATGTGCAGGCCAAAGAGATTTATTAGGAACAAAGTGCAGATTTAATTGGTGTTCATAAAAAGGATCTTTGAGACTTTTTAGGAAACTCTAATATGCTTGTTTCTACTGTTGTGAAGAAGATTCTGCAGGAGTATTCAGCAAGGCAAGTCTAAATAGCTAAGAGTCACTTAAGTTGGATGTCATGACTGAATGTTATGACATCAAGCGTATGACATCAGCGTGCGTGTTTTAGTTTTCTGGTATATCTCAGGCTAGAATTCAGGAAACCTGTTATGGCTCATTAGTTATCTCAGGCGAGATTCTAGTCAGGGTTGGGCATAACATGAAGCAGTTGTGACCTAATTTGACAGCACCTTGAATTATGGAAAGTGGTTTAACTTGGTTAAACCTAATGTTTGTTACTTTTGACAAGCCCAAGCCCAGTCTGCATTACTATTTAAGGAGGAGCAGAAGCAAGGGAAATCAAGCACTCACATCAAGAACAACTAGAGTGTAAAATAAGGGTTTAGGGTTTTGAGAGTCCCTTGTGTGTGTGTCTTTGTAAGCCACCCTTTGTATCTTTTGATACATTGTGGTAGACATATTTGTGAGTGAAGAGTTATGTTCTGCACGTGTGTATTGTGTCTTAGGAATACTTGTGAGCCAAGCAATTGTCTGTTGTATGATTGTATTGATGAGTATTATTGAGTTGTGTGTCACTCTAAGCTTTTAAGCAAAAGTGTTGTGTTCTTGATTGAAGCTGTGAAGCAAAATCAAGTATTGTGACTTTGAAGAGGTCTTCTAAAGCCTTCCGTTTCTATTGAATTGTTTATCACTGTGGTGATTGTGGGGAGTGAGAGGGGTCTCTTGTCTAGTGGGTTCTAGGTAGAACTTGCATTGGGTAGAGATTAAGTGAGGGGTTGTAAACGGGGGAGTTTAGCACTGAATTAATTCTGCTAATAGTGGATTTCCTTCCTGGCTTGGTAGCCCCCAGATGTAGGTAATGTTGCACCGAACTGGGTTAACAATTCATTGTGTTATTTATCTTTCAGCATTTACAATTCTGCACAATTTAAATGGTCAGATAAATAGTCTGTCAGTCTGCTGATGTTACAACAGACGTCATGACATTGGTCATGATATTGGTACAATTTAAAGGAATTTAAATTAGGCAAGTTCTGTCCTTGTTCTGTTTCAGCAGAGATCAATGTTCTTAGGACATCTGAAATCTGCATACCAGAATTTCAATTGGTATCAGAGCAGGCATCCTGTCTGTTCTGGATGAGATCTTGGGAGATACTTTCTGGTGGTTTAAATAAGGAGAAGTGGTAGCTAATTTGCTGATCTTGCTAAATGGTTGAGCTACTGCTTATGGAGTTAAGGAGAAGTGTGTGTTCACTCCTGCTTATAAAGGATTCTGTGTATCTGTTGTTGTACTCTCTGATATAGTTGTTGTTGTATAATGCCCTATAACATGTTCTGACATCTTGTTTAAGGCATGTTGAAGATGTTCTTTTGGTGGTTCCGCTGCATATTTTTCTAGTGAAAGAACTCTGGTAGCCCTGGGAGAAGATTGCCTTATAATCAGTTTGATGTATGGTTGTGGCAAGTGTGTAAATGGTTGGAAGACGGTCTCTACTGCTCTGATTGGTCTGACAAAATGTGGATCCTGCTGGATGCTGTTTTGCTGGGCTGTTGCTATTTTTTTCTACAAGTTGTTGAATGATGTAGTTGTGATGCTTGTGTGCTTGAGTTGTTGCTTGTGTGCTTGGGTTGTTCTGTTGTAGGTGATTTATTTTCACCACTCATGACTTGCAAGGGCTCTATTATCAAGAGAAAGTCATATGCAGATTGAGTCAAGGGTGTCAGCCTTGATGTTTCAGCCTTGGTATTCCTGAAGTTGTGTGGATTTAAGATCAATTTCTATTTGTGGACTACACACGTATTTAATTGGTTATCCATGAAGTTTCAGATTGCTGGAGATCAGATAAGGATTTAACATTCATTGCTATTTAAGATATTCTCAAATATTTAATGGATTATCCTTAGTTGATGATCTAGGTGTCTCATCAATTGTTGCATAAGCATCAGGCCTTTGATCTGCTTTGTCCACTTCAAGGATCTGATGTTAAACTAGATGCTGAGACATTCCATCATCAGATATTGTACAGGAGTCTGTCGAAGGAGATATAGTTGATGATCGTGTTACCATACACATGTGTGGTAGGATCTGTCTTTATTCTAGTAAGTTTCCTGGCAAGAAACTAAGACTAGAATGTAGTGTTGATAGAAGTGGAGATGAAGACAGTTTTCTTGGATCAGTTTATTAGAGTGCAACAGGTGTGTTCTAGTCTCTACTAGAAGCATCTGATATTTATCTAGAAAGTTTCCTGGTGTTGCGGTGGAAATAGGATATCAAACTATTAATGAGTTTGAATCGCAATTCAATTCACAACCGCTCTTTGATTTATCCGAAGGAAAAGGTCAAAAAGGGAAAACCTATTTTGCATCGTAAACACAATGCGGGGAAAGATCTAGGGTTCGGGGGTTGGTTAAGATTAGGGAAGGTATTAGCACCCTAAACTTCTGTAGTACTCTACAGGAACCTTTTGTTCAGATGTTTACTATTTGCTTTATTTATTTGCTTAAGGTATATGTACAAAGGATTAAAAGTGAGAAAGAAGACCTAAGGGGTTAATTCTAAGTTTACTCGGCAAGACATCGCATCTTGTGCCTACGTATCCTTACGGGAGTGGAATCAGAGTAATCGTAGTTCCCCTCAAAAGGGAGGTTAGAGACTTCTTGACTGTGGTCAAGGTCTCAAGAGGAATAAACATGTCTTAAGGGCACGCTTACGCGGAGTGTAGGAACTCCAAATCTCTACGTTGAATTGTTAAGTTGTAATTAGGGTTAGGTTAGGTTAGGGATTCCGCGGCGGGAAACCCTAAAATGAGCGCGGCGGCTCTTTGACCTAATGCTAGGGGTAAAGTTGTAATTTTGCCTGCGGCGAGGCGTTTGTGAAAATTAGGGTTTGTAAGGGTTTGAAGGGTTGAAGTTGAGGACTATTGACACGGCGGTCAAATGCTAGACCTAATTCCTTCGGAGGTGCGTGCAATGTGACAAAATAATAGCAATGACAATGTGAGAATTTTAAATCATACATCAGCAGAAATTTAAATGCGGAAGCGTAAATGCGATTGTTAGGTTCGCGAGGTTACAATTGAGAAACAGATACAAATATAAAGGTAACTCAAATGAAAACTCAACACAATAGTAATAAATATGAACTGCAAAAAATGAACACCCGTTAGTAGGCAGAGTCAAACGACTACCAGATGAATTACGAGCCAATGCAAATTGGAGATTTATTGTTGTTTTATTTAAAAATCTTAAATAATTTTAATGTTAGCTTGCAAAAAAAAAAAAAAAAATTTAATTTAAAATGCTTTACTCTAAAAAAAGTTTTATTATTATTTTTTTTATATTTTTAAGAAAAGTTTTTTTTGATTTTTGCTTTTAAAAAAAAGAGTTTTTTATTTTTAATATGTACATAAAATATTTTTTCTTATTTATTTTAAAAAAAAACAATTTTGAATTATAAAATAAATGTTAAGAAACAAATTTAAAAACATAAAAAAATAACAAAATAAAATAAATAAATAGAAAAATAAATAAATAAAGAAAAAATAAATAAAGGGGAGGGGGTTGGGCCGGTCATCACACCCGGACCCAACCCGGTTGATGGTTAGACAAAAGAAACATTTAGGGTTTTGGGAACCCTAATGTTTCACGGCGCCGTTTCACTCTTCTTCTCCTCTCTCTCGCTTCTCTTCTTCCTCGTGACTTTTTCTCGTGACTCTTTCTTCTTCCTCCATGACCTGAAATCAAAATGAATGTTGTGAGGGAGATATTTCATAGCTTACATTTCGGCCGATGATGAGGGTTTCCTCTGAGGCTTGAAGTTGATTGCCCGCCGTTTAACCGGCGAAGGCGATCTTTCTTCTTTCGGTGGCGCGGTTGTTGATGTTGGTCCGTCAGTGAACGGAGGCGATGATGAAGGCTCTGGTCTTTATGAGTCTCGGCCGCCTAGGGTTTTCGCGATCTTCCTCTTAGCGTCCTTACGAGGTGATACCTTTCCCCTTTTATAACTTCTGACTTAGCTCTTTTTTGGGCCTTGGATACCATATCTGATTCGTGATTGATCCTATTTGATTTGACTGAATCGTGTTTCCCCTTTTTTAAGATTTGATTGGGATTTCTCTTGATATGATTCTGAACTCGTTTTGATTCACTTGATACGATTTATTCCATCCCTGATTTGGAATTGATATCGATGTCAAATTTGTTTTCTGTTACTCTCTGATACAGCTTGCCTTACACCTTCATACCTTCCTTTTCCAGAATTCCTTGATTGATTCGATTTTGTTGGATTTTTGCAGATGTGGATTGGATTGCCTTCGGATTTCTGTTGATCTGTTTGATATCTGAATTAATTCGAACTGATTTGTTTGATTTCGAACTGATTTGTTTTTGGACTGATTTGTTTGATTGATTTGTTTGATTGATTCAGATTGGGGATTGATATCAAATCAAAATCTTTCTATTATTTTTCTGATATGATTTGCCTTCAGATTGGATTGATTGATATTTGATTTTGATTCACAGAACTCCTTGATGGATTCGTTTTTCTGTTCTGTTATCGATCTCGAACTGATTCGTTTTTTTGATGCAGCTCAGATTCTTTTCCTCTTCTTCTTTCAGAGAGGGCTTGATGTTGTGTTGGTCTTTGCCGCCGAGACGGGTACACGGTAGTGATGACGCTTAGTCTGAACCGTCGAAGCAGGATATTACAATCCTGGTTTTACGCTGTTGCTGCGACGACTGATAGGGACTGTTATGGTTTTGCACTTGTTTATCTTATGAACTGATATGCTTGTGACAACCTAACCTGTTTCAAATTTTTTAATCTTCAGGTCCCCAACTTTCTGTTTTAGGGCAATGATGTTGAACTGAGCCCTTCAGAGAAGACGCTATGATCTTGTTTGTTGCTCGCGTTGTGAGCAGAATGGCACGTTGGTTTGTCATGGTGACTTACCATCGCTAATTGCTCTTTCTGGTATGACCAAGTTTGATGCTGTTGTGCTTCTTTGGATTCTGCTGAATATTATGACAGATTTGTAGGACCTGTACACATGAACTTGCATCGTTTGATGGTTTATTTTCTTATTATGCAACTTGATGCCATAGTTTGGCTTCTCTTGATTTTCATTCTGCTGGACCATGGGTCTTCATTCTGTTTGGTACAGATTTGTTCTTTGGTGGCTTTTCATACTTGTATGAGCACGAGTTCCTTCTTACCTAGTTTATGCTTTGAGTTCTGTTGTACTGATGACGCTTGTGGCTTTTCAGGTGTTGGAAGTTTCGAAACCAAAGTGACTCAGACCTGCCGGCATCCGGGTCTGAGTCAGAACTTGCCTATGTTGCCTTATTCTCGTATCAGTTCGGAAATTCAATCGCGGCAAAACGAATCAGTCCCGCTTCTTTTATCACTTCTATCTCTCGAATGTCCCGTACCGATAAGAACATGTGTTACCTGATCTGACGCCTACGGCGCGGATCGGTAACGGGGGTAGGTCGCAGCTTCGGTTGTGCCACTCCCGGCACTCGATGATGACATCGTTCTGAGAGTGTCAAAAGCATCTTCTAACCTTTTTTCTATATTGTTTGTTTTGCTTTGATGTGCAGGTTAGTCGAGATTTGCGGCGAAGCTTAAAGACAACATGAAGATCCTTAGGAACTTTTAGGATTTAGGATAGATGCTTATTGACTTAATGTAATTCCTTGTGAAACAATTCAAATTCACTTATCAATTTGTAAATTATAAATATTTATGAAATGAAATTCAACAAATACTCATATTTACTTTCTCACTTGTAAATTCAAAGTATCCATGAATACTAAATTCCTTCTTGAGTTGTAGCTTATAAGTACTTATGAACACAAAGTTCAAACTTACTTCTCTTTTGCCTTTTATAAATGATATCCCGCCATATAGTTATATCCAAACAAATTCAAATTAAAATCTCGTTGATCACATCACTTCTCAAAATAACCATAACAGTGCCCACTTCTTTTTCAAACCAACTTCATCTTATTAAGAGGAAACAAAACTGCTTTAGAAATGTTTCAACATCAAACAAGACGCGGCCCCGAGTCCAATCATATTTCTGACAAAACATACCGGCACCTTGACCCAATTGGCAAATAAATGCCTCAGAACGTAATAACAACCCGTTTTCAAAGAATTGGTAGAAGTTGTGTAAAATGACCAAAATACCCCTGAGACCCAATCTGCAAAACAAAAACCTTCATAACTTGTTAGTGGTTAGCAAATGTACATATGAGATGATATGCGAAATGACTGACTAAATATAAGGGTAAAATTTGGGGTATTACAGTTGCCCCTATTTAAATAGCTACACCGGACGATTTGAGTGACAGAGACTCGAGGAATCGTGGTGGAGAGATTTAAATATAGATAACCGAAAATTTTGCCCTTATATGCGACGATATGCAATGCTATGGACAAAACTGGAACGACTTAATGCAGATGATGCCATGACTATGATATGCTGCGTATGCTGGAATAATGAATGCGAAAATGCTGACAAACATGACGACACCGGGACAGACGCCACGAGAAGAAACACACTGGGGAAAATGACGCGCTGAGACACAGTACAACACTGGGGAATTCTAAAAATGATAGTCAACTGGTGTGAATGACCAATTGTCACTTTTAGAAAAGGAACGAGATCCTCCAATGGAGATGGTACCTATGAGACGGCCTCCACTGGGGAATCTAAAAATAAAACTGGATCACGTACGATTGTAAGGTCGATTACAGAATGCTGGAGCATTGAGCAAAGAATAACATCCAAGCTTCTGTAAACTACCCCTCGCGACAGGATCGAACGGACTTTTCGGAAATCCGTATCAAATATACAGGGTAAAGACCGACTGTATGCCAAAATAAATGGATTTTAATAGGAAATGCCCTAATAAGCTTCTCGAGGGAGAACTGTCACTTATCGTTGGAAGGGACTTATGTGCCAAAACGGATAAGCACTCAAATAAAGAGGCTGCTGCTTATCTGATAAATAAATCTTCTCGCATTTAAGGTCGGCGCCTAGAATACGATTCTGATTCTTCTCTTACTGAAGGATAAATAAACTTCTCCATGCTTCAAGATCGTGCTCTCCTGAACATGAAAAGGGTAAACTGAACTTCCTCATACTTCAGAATCGTGCTCTCCTGAATATGATTCGGCTCTTTCGGGTAAATGAAATTCTTCATACTTCAGAATCGTGCTCTCCTGAATATGAAACTGGATGACTGAATATACTCATATTTCAGAATCGTGATCTCCTGAATATGGAACTGGATGACTGAATTTACTCATACTTCAGGATCGTGATCTCCTGAAAATGAAAGTGGATAATCGAACTTCCTCATAACTCAGAATCGTGCTCTCCTGAATATGATTCGGCTCCTGAAATTTCTTCATTCTTCAGAATCGTGCTCTCCTGAAAAACGGCCAACTGAACTTCCTCATAACTCAGAATCGTGCTCTCCTGAATATGATTCCGCTCCTTCTTTTACTAAAGGATAAATGAACTTCTTCATAACTTCAGAATCGTGCTCTCCTGAATATGAAACTGCTCAAACCTCCCCGTAACTCAAGATCGTGCTCTCCTGAATACGATTTGGTTCAAACCTCAAGACGGCAGGTAAATGGAAGCCCAACTGCTCCATGGAGATGGCCATTTGCTGCGAGTCATAACGAGGATGTGATCGACTTCTTAGGTGAGAAATGTCGTGTGTTGATGCTGTAAAATGTAAAGTGTAAAGGGTTGTAACATGTAGGATTGCAAAGTGTTGTACTGATATATTTTCCAGGCGCGAACTGGCGTGTATCTGTAAAGGACTGTAGTTGATTTTCTTGAAAGGTAATGCAAAATAAATGCACGTCCGGGTACAGTGATAAACTTCTCGGCGAGGACAGTCGAACATCTGTCATGGTATAGTGAAGTTTTTTAGATGGTGCAAAATAAATGCACGTCCGGTTGGGCTTGACGACCGACAAGACTGAGATTCAATCTAGGATCGAGCTAGAAAGAAGACTGGTAATCAAAACTCCATCGAGGGAATGATCTCGGAGGGTAAATATCTTATCCTGGTGAGGAAAGATAGCTGAAGTAACCGTCATCCACGAGGATCGAGCTCCGTAGGGAAACTGGAAACAAGTAAGTATTTTATGCTTAGGGCTGACAATCTATTTGAAGAGAATGGACAAACCCAATTACTCGGCGATAACAACCAATGACGGTGAAACGCAATGAACCTGTGAATACTAATGCATATGTTAATGTGAATGTATGTTAATATCTATGTAATGAGTATGTAATGAATATGTAATGAATATGTAATGAATATATAACGAAATAGGCATGTGATGCTTATGCCCTTGCGTATGCTGACGAAACAGACTAGAGACGGGACGAGAGATGAAATAAACATCTCGACGGAAATACCCTGCGTTCTCTGCAACCAATACGTCAATCATGGGTAAGAAAGATCAATGGTGGAACCAAATCTGGTTTTAAAGTTCTGAATTCTCTGGGGAGAAAGTAATCTGCTTGGGTGTATAGTATCACGTCTTCACCTAGGGAGAAGAAAACCTGAGGAACACTTTTGAGTTTCCCAAGAAAAAGTTGTCAGCTTATAGTCTCTCTGGGGACTGTGTTAGAGCAATGGTTTGAAAGTTTTTCTGCAATAATGACATTTCCGGGGAATGAAGAGATCCTTTCGGAATTTCCACTAGTCAAAGTAATTTATTACATTTCAAATTTGTTTTGTTTTTGAAAAACAGTTTTGAAAAATCTACAATGCACCTTTCATTTTCAAATTTTAGGAATAAACGCATTTTGCATAACAAATAGAAAATAAAGATCAATGCACCAAGGAATGTAAGTAACGAGATGGTATCTTTTATTAAAGGGTGGCTGCTTGCTGAAGGCATAGCTCCACAGATGATTATGTTTTGAAATTGGCAACATGGGAAAAGGTTACATTGAGTCCAATGACACCTACTGACACTAATAACTAAGACTAATCCAGAATCTTGCTTTGGGCAAGGATGAAAGAGACTGAAACATGGCTCTCATGCGGAAAGTGTGTTCGAGATAATCAGTGTCTTCTGATGCAATGAAATGCCTTTGTCCCTAACTTTTGCCTGGACCGTCCTTTCGGGTTTTTAATCCACCGGGACGCTCTTTTTTGCCTAAGCCGCCCTTTCGGGTTTTCAACTTAGCGAGCTTTTTATTATTATTTCTTTTTTTCTTTTTCCAACCCTTACTTTTGCCTAAGTCGCCTTTTGCAGGTTTTCGACTTAGCGGGTTTTTAGGCATAATATTTTCGGACTGCATCAGAATTCACGGGGTGTGCTAGTTCTTCACCATCCATTGTCGTAAGTATTAGAGACCCTCCGGAGAAGACAGTCTTTACAACGAATGGGCCTTCATAATTGGGCATCCACTTTCCACGCATATCTTTGTGTACTGGCAAGATCTTTTTGAGTACGAGCTCTCCTTGACGGAACTCACGGATACGAATCTTCTTATCAAACGCTCTTTTCATCCGTTTCTGATATAATTGCCCATGGCACATGGCTGTCAAACGCTTCTCGTCAATGAGATTCAACTGATCCAATCTGTCTTGAACCCACTCAGCTTCCTCAAGTTCAGCTTCCATTAACACTCTTAGCGAAGGTATCTCTACTTCGATGGGGAGCACGACGTCCATTCCATATACCAGTGAGAAAGGTGTTGCCCCTGTCGAAGTTCTCACCGAGGTTCTGTATCCATGCAAAGCAAACGGTAACATATCATGCCAATCTTTGTAAGTCACAACCATCTTTTGCAGGATCTTCTTGATATTCTTATTTGCAGCTTCAACGGCTCCATTCATCTTAGGACGGTACGGAGAAGAGTTATGGTGAGTGATCTTGAAGTTATCACACAACTCTTTCATAGTCTTATTATTCAGATTGGTGCCATTGTCAGTTATTATCCGGCTTGGGACTCCATAACGGCAGATGATTTCTTTCCTGATGAAGCGGGCAACCACTTGCTTGGTCACGTTGGTGTAGGAGGCAGCCTCTACCCACTTGGTGAAATAATCTATAGCAACGAGGATAAAACGATGTCCATTAGAAGCTTTCGGCTTAATTGCCCCAATCATGTCAATGCCCCACATAGAGAACGGCCATGGTGAAGACAAAACATTCAACGGTGACGGAGGTACGTGCATTTTATCAGCATAGATTTGGCACTTATGGCATTTCCTAGCGTATTGGATGCAGTCAGCTTCCATGGTTAACCAATAATACCCCGCCCTTAACATCTTCTTGGACATAACATAACCATTGGCATGGGTTCCGAAGGTCCCCTCATGAATTTCCTGTAGTAACATGTCCGCTTCCCGTTTATCAACACATCTGAGCAGGACCATGTCGTGATTTCTCTTGTATAACACACCATTACTGATAAAGAATTTGGACGCCAGTCTTCTCAGTGTTTTCTTGTCCAGACCAGTAGCGCCGTCGGGATACTCCTGCTTAACGAGGTAGTTCTTGATATCATGAAACCAAGGCTTTTCATCCACCTCAACTTCTTCGACCATCTGACAATAAGCGGGCTCAACCTTGCGCTCAATATGGATAAGAGGTGCTTCATTAACGAACTTAACTTTCCACATGGATGCTAACATGGCTAAAGCATCGGCTACGTGATTCTCGGATCTAGGAACATGCTCGAACTCTATCTCATCAAAATACTTGATCAGCTCAATAATGTAGTCCTTATAAGGGATCAGCTTCTCATTCTTCGTTTCCCACTTGCCTTGTACCTGGTAGATAACCAAGGCTGAGTCACCACTTACTTTAAGAAGTTTGATTCGGAGGTGAATCGCTGCTTCGAGGCCGAGGATACATGCTTCATATTCTGCGACGTTGTTAGTGCACTCAAAATCCAATCTTGCTGTAAATGGAGTGAATCCACCCTTTGGGTTCATCAAAACGGCGCCTATACCATGCCCATTGAAATTTGAGGAACCATCAAACATCATCTTCCACCAAAGACCTGGTTCTGGACCTTCGCTCGGATCTGGCTCTTCACAATCTCTTTTAATCAACAAAATATCCTCATCAGGAAAATCGAGCTTAAGAGGTTCATAATCTTCAACTGGCTGGTCTGCAAGATAATCAGATAAAATACTACCCTTAATCGCCTTCTGGGATACATACTGAATGTCATATTCGGATAACAACATGTGCCAACGGGCTAGCCTCCCGGTTTGAGCAGGTTTTTCAAAAATATACTTGATCGGATCCATTTTAGAAATCAATAACGTGGTATGACAGACCATATACTGCCGAAGGCGCTTAGCGGCCCATGTCAATGCACAACAAGTTTTCTCTAATGGTGAGTATCTGTTTTCGCAATCGGTAAACTTCTTGCTCAGGTAATAAATCGCATGTTCCTTTTTCCCAGTCTCATCATGTTGTCCAAGCACACAACCCATAGTCTTCTCGAGAACAGTAAGGTACATAAACAAAGGTCTTCCAGGTACGGGAGGAATCAGAATAGGGGGATCTTGCAAATAACCCTTAATCTTCTCGAACGCTTTCTGACAATCAGGGTTCCACTCAACTGTCTGCCCCTTGCAAAGTAACTTGAATATCGGCTCACAAGTAGCGGTCATATTGAAGATAAACCTGGAAATATAATTCAACCGTCCCAGAAAACCTCTAACTTGCGTCTCGGTTCGCGGAGCTGGCATATCTTGAATGGCTCGGACTTTGTCAGGATCCACCTCAATCCCTCGCTGGCTAACAATGAAACCAAGCAATTTTCCGGATCTGACACCGAAGGTACATTTTGCAGGGTTCAATTTCAACTGATATTTCCTGAGTCGTTCAAACAATTTCACCAAATGGTCTAGATGCTCCTCTTCACTCTGAGATTTGGCTATCATATCGTCCACATACACTTCAATCTCTTTGTGCATCATATCATGAAAAAGAGTGGTCATAGCGCGTTGGTAAGTTGCCCCTGCGTTCTTTAAACCAAAGGGCATGACTTTGTAGCAGAAGGTTCCCCAAGGGGTAATGAAAGTAGTCTTCTCTCGATCATCGGGATCCATCTTGATCTGATTATAACCATAGAAACCATCCATAAATGAGAACAACGCAAAACTGGCTGTATTGTCTACCAGTGTGTCAATATGTGGCAGTGGGAAGTCGTCTTTCGGACTTGCTTTGTTCAGATCCCTGTAGTCTACACACATCCTAACTTTACCGTCCTTCTTAGGCACTGGCACGATATTGGCAACCCAATCCGGATATTTTGCGACTGCCAAGAAACCTGCATCCAACTGCTTTTTAACCTCATCTCGAATCTTCAAGGCCATGTCGAGTCTCGTTCTTCGGAGTTTCTGCTTGACAGGTGGACAATCTGGCTTAAGTGGCAACTTGTGAACAACAATATCTGTGTTCAGGCCCGGCATATCTTGATACGACCATGCAAACACATCAATATACTCTTTTAACAACTCAATCAACCTCGGCCTAATCTCCGTCCCAAGCATCGCTCCAATCTTGACCTCTTTCTTGCTCGCATCTGTACCGAGATTAATTAGGTCCACCTGCTCTTTATGCGGTTGAAGCTCTGTGTACTCGTACTCAATCAATCTTGTCAGTTCAGCGGGTACTTCAAAATCTTCTTCACCCTCGTCCTCAGCTTGATTGATGGGTGCATCCCAGTCAGGAGTGTCAGTAAGGTCATCGGATCCAACAAGGTTTATGATGTCTCTGCATGATGGAAGGCTTACTTAATTAAAATGCTCGAAGATATGTAAGAATGAAATGCTGTTTTTTTATTATTATTTTTGGAAGAAAGGTTGCCAATTTCATTTTTAAAAGTGAAAACGAAAAACGCAAATGAACCAAAGTGGAATTGAACAAACTGCTTTTATTAATATCCTTTTAGAAATGAAAGGTGGCCCAATAAAAGCGACCCTATAGCCTTGGGCAAAGCTACGGATTTTTATTTGAAATGTAAATGAAACCTTTTTTTTTTTTTTTTTTTTAAAAAAAATTACTTTGACAAAGGAAAAATAACAGGGATCTCTACGGCCTCCCAGTTGTTCAAAACTGCATCACCCTTAAACACCAGGTTGCTCAGCTCTTCACTTTTCTCACATTCACTGATGGCATTGACTTGGAAACCTCCGCTGACAAATACCTCTTGGATAACCTTAGGACGCCCTTCGACGGTTGTGGCAGCTCCATTCTGAGTTGGTTTGTAACCCAACCCAGAGCGATCAGTCTTGGTCTTGACATCGATTACCTCTCCCCAACCTTCAGGAATGCCCCTGTCAATTGTTGATTTGGTACTCTTCAGAGATGCAAAAGATGGATTACCCTGACCCACTGTCTCTTCGACTTCCAGCAGAACAGCATTGGCGATCTCAAGTGCTTGAAAGGAAATGTCTAAAGCATTCTCATCGGCCTCGATGTAACGGAAAGAAGACAGGTTACTGACCATCAGATCTTCCTCACCGTGTATAATAACCAACTTTCCATCGATCACGAACTTCATCTTCTGATGTAAAGTTGAGGTCACTGCCCCAGCGGCATGGATCCACGGCCTTCCAAGTAAACAACTGTAGTTGGGATTAATGTCCATGACTTGAAACGTGATATTAAAAACTTGCGGACCAATCAGGATAGGAAGCTCAACCTCCCCCATTACCGACCGGCGAGAGCCATCGAAAGCCTTGACAACCAAAGGGGTAGGTTTCAACACAGTCTCTTTACAAGCCAACTTATCGAGAACCCTCTTGGGTAGCACATTCAGAGAAGACCCGGTGTCCACTAGCACTCTCGCTAAATTGTCCTCCTGACATTTCACCGATATATGTAAAGCACGATTATGGTTCGGACCCTCCTTCGGTAACTCTTCATTGCTGAAACTGAGGGTGTTACAGGCGGTTAAATTGGCAATCACACTATCAAACCGACTGGTGCTAATATCCTGATCCACATGTGCTTGAGTCAAAACCTTCTGCAAGGCCATCCTATGAGCGGGTGAATTCATTAACAGAGACAGAATCGAGATCTTGGAAGGAGTCTGATGAAGTTGATCGATAACTTTATAGTCACTTTTCTTGATGATCCTCAAAAATTCGGCATCTTCATCATTCGTAACAGCTCCTTTACCTTTGTCTTTGGCAGGCACTGGGATACTAGCTGTTTCCTTAGGTGGGACCTCACTGGAATGGGGAGTATACACACGGCCACTGCGGGTCATCCTGCTTACCTCTGCGATATTGGTCACAGTATCCTTACCCTCTTCATTTGGAATAACCTTCCCGGACTCCTTGTCAATCATCGTCACGTCATATTTCCAAGGCACAGCTTTAGGATCACTGAAAGGAAACGGACTCGGTCTTCGAATAACTATAGGCTTAGGCTGATTCACTTCAGGGATATACGACCTCGGTATATCGAACACGAGATTGGCGGAGCCTGCCCCTGATAGATTAAACACTGGTACCTTACCCTTTGATTCAGGCTGATGGAATACAGGCTCAACCACAGCGACTACATCCTTCTTGGCTTGGCTTGTCACTTGTAAAACACCCTCATTAATCAAACTCTGAACATCATTCTGAACCAACACACAACCCTTGCTACTGGCTTCACAACTTGCGCATGCAACGTGGGAAGTATCTACCAAACCGGCTTCAAACAGTTTCGAATGGAACATCTTAAGAGGAGTCTTAATCTGTTCAACATCAAGGGCATAACCTTCTTCCGAATCAGCACCAATGGCATTGACACTCTCATGGTTAGGAAAAGGGTTCTTCTTAACATTCGGTTGAGGATCTTCAAATGACAAAATCTTCTTTTCCAATAAATCCCTGACAATGTTTTTGAGAGCATAACAATTCTCCAGATCATGGCCAGGCGCACCCTCATGAAATAAACAGTGAGCGGCGGCGTTGTAATTGGCGGGTAGAGGATTAGGAGGCGGACCCAAAGCCCGAGTGGTGATGAGCCCCTGCTTGACCAAAGAGGGATACAACTCGGTAAAAGTCATTGGAATCGGCGGACAAGGTTTATACGTTCTTCTGTTCGGCATATTCTGGCGAGGAGCCGGACTCTTTGGCTGTTGAGGAGCAGGAGTATTGGGTGCCTGTAGGTAGTTGACAGGAGGCGGATAAACAGGAGGTTGTTGCATAGGTTGATACATGGGAACCTGTTGATTGAAAGAAGGTGTAATAGCTGCCACATAGGGTTGTTGAGCATATTGGACTGGGTACCCTTGAGGTTGAGCATAACCTTGCGGATGCCGATAAAAGTGTTCCCTTGGTCTACCAGAGGATATAGCATTAGTCTCACTCTCCTTCTTTTTCTGGGAGCTATACGGAGGTTTCTTCGGCTGATCCTTAGAAGCGCCATGATTATTTGTCATTTTACCACTCTTCATACCCAATTCAATCTTGACACCCACAGCAACGATGTCGGAGAAATTGGAAGTCACACTACCCACCATTCTCTCGTAAAATTCTGGACGGACCGTGTCGACAAACCAATCAGCTAACTCTTTTTCGGTCAAAGGAGGTTCTACTTGTGAAGCAGTCTCTCTCCACCTTTGGGCATATTCTTTGAATGACTCGGAATTCTTTTGTGACATACTCAGCAACTGTCTTCTGTCAGGAGCCAGGTCCATATTGTACTTGTAGTGTTTGATGAAAGCGTCAGATAAATCTTGAAAGCTCTTAACGCGAGACTGGTCTAAAGTTAAATACCACTTGGAGGAAGCACCCTTCAAACTATCTTGGAAACAATGGATCATCAATTTATCATTCTCGACATGGGCAGCCATTTTGCGATAATACATGATCAGATGACTCTTAGGACAGGTGGCACCTTCATAACGATCGAAGTTCGGAGTTTTGAACTTCGGGGGAATAACCAAACCTGAGACCAAACAAACATCCCTTGTAGCAGTCCCAAAAATTTGATCACCCTCTACCTTTTTCAATCTCTGGACGATGGTATTTACTTCCTCACGAAGCTTATCATGTTTTTCATAACCCTCAACATTCTCATCGAGATTATCAAAAACTGTCTCATTGAAGTACGGTTGCGCACGAGTGTGTACAACAGGTGGTGCAAAGATAGGAGCCCCCCTAGAAACTTCAGAAAACAAAGGCACGGCCTGCTGAACAGGTTGATTAATCGGAACAGTGGCTTGAGGAGGCACAAAACCGGGAGCAAGACCATAAGGTGGGTCCCTTGCTACGGTCACACCTGGTGGAGGGTCCACAGTAACGCCGGTAATCTCAGAAACAACAGTGGGCTGGGTATCCATCTTAGCATTCATGACATGTAACAATTCTATCATACGCCCCATACCCCCTCGAAGGTCTTCAAGTTCATTGCTAAGGCGATCAATCTCTTTTGCCTGATCCTCCATTCTTTTCCGAGTTTGAGCTCTGGTGTTGTATTGGTGCCGAGAACTCAGGGTGACGAAACTGGAAGGTGAGAGAACCGAGTGTGAGAAATCGGGAGACACATGCAATGCAAAAAAGTAAATGATGCTAAAATGTGGATGAAGATTTCATGAAGTTCAAAGGCAAGTACCCTCCCCTGAAGTTAGATGGTTCATCCTGTCCTACAAAAGTAACCAGGTTCTAAGGGATCTCAATATCATTGATCCTTCACAAGGGTAGTTGTTCAGAAGGCAACTTACTTGCCAACCAAAACCCTCCAAGTTTAAGATCTCAATGAGCGCAGTATCGAGTGTCAACCAACTTCAGTCTGCACCAAAGCCGGTTACCTCACTACTTTCTAAGGGCCAAGATGAGTTAACTAGGGTTCTAAAAGTCAGTTAGTGCATTGACAACATATGGCAGCCTCAATATTATCCTCAACTTGACTTAAGGAATATAAGCACCAACCAAGAAGTCGCACTAACTATGGCCACCAGATCAACCGTATCGATATACGTCGTACAGTTTCCTTGGTCTATTGCCATTTACCTAAGGTACACTAGATCCGGGTGTAGGACTCATCTCACAGCACAAGGAACAGTCCCACAATCAAAGCACAAATATATACATGCAAATGAATAATAACACAGATAGTAATAAATATGAACAAGTTAGGGATAACCCTCAAAAGTTTAGAGATTGTCCCCAGTGAAGTCGCCATTTACTGTTGCGGTGGAAATAGGATATCAAACTATTAATGAGTTTGAATCGCAATTCAATTCACAACCGCTCTTTGATTTATCCGAAGGAAAAGGTCAAAAAGGGAAAACCTATTTTGCATCGTAAACACAATGCGGGGAAAGATCTAGGGTTCGGGGGTTGGTTAAGATTAGGGAAGGTATTAGCACCCTAAACTTCTGTAGTACTCTACAGGAACCTTTTGTTCAGATGTTTACTATTTGCTTTATTTATTTGCTTAAGGTATATGTACAAAGGATTAAAAGTGAGAAAGAAGACCTAAGGGGTTAATTCTAAGTTTACTCGGCAAGACATCGCATCTTGTGCCTACGTATCCTTACGGGAGTGGAATCAGAGTAATCGTAGTTCCCCTCAAAAGGGAGGTTAGAGACTTCTTGACTGTGGTCAAGGTCTCAAGAGGAATAAACATGTCTTAAGGGCACGCTTACGCGGAGTGTAGGAACTCCAAATCTCTACGTTGAATTGTTAAGTTGTAATTAGGGTTAGGTTAGGTTAGGGATTCCGCGGCGGGAAACCCTAAAATGAGCGCGGCGGCTCTTTGACCTAATGCTAGGGGTAAAGTTGTAATTTTGCCTGCGGCGAGGCGTTTGTGAAAATTAGGGTTTGTAAGGGTTTGAAGGGTTGAAGTTGAGGACTATTGACACGGCGGTCAAATGCTAGACCTAATTCCTTCGGAGGTGCGTGCAATGTGACAAAATAATAGCAATGACAATGTGAGAATTTTAAATCATACATCAGCAGAAATTTAAATGCGGAAGCGTAAATGCGATTGTTAGGTTCGCGAGGTTACAATTGAGAAACAGATACAAATATAAAGGTAACTCAAATGAAAACTCAACACAATAGTAATAAACATGAACTGCAAAAAATGAACACCCGTTAGTAGGCAGAGTCAAACGACTACCAGATGAATTACGAGCCAATGCAAATTGGAGATTTATTGTTGTTTTATTTAAAAATCTTAAATAATTTTAATGTTAGCTTGCAAAAAAAAAAAAATTTAATTTAAAATGCTTTACTCTAAAAAAAGTTTTATTATTATTTTTTTTATATTTTTAAGAAAAGTTTTTTTTGATTTTTGCTTTTAAAAAAAAGAGTTTTTTATTTTTAATATGTACATAAAATATTTTTTCTTATTTATTTTTAAAAAAAACAATTTTGAATTATAAAATAAATGTTAAGAAACAAATTTAAAAACATAAAAAAATAACAAAATAAAATAAATAAATAGAAAAATAAATAAATAAAGAAAAAATAAATAAAGGGGAGGGGGTTGGGCCGGTCATCACACCCGGACCCAACCCGGTTGATGGTTAGACAAAAGAAACATTTAGGGTTTTGGGAACCCTAATGTTTCACGGCGCCGTTTCACTCTTCTTCTCCTCTCTCTCGCTTCTCTTCTTCCTCGTGACTCTTTCTCGTGACTCTTTCTTCTTCCTCCATGACCTGAAATCAAAATGAATGTTGTGAGGGAGATATTTCATAGCTTACATTTCGGCCGATGATGAGGGTTTCCTCTGAGGCTTGAAGTTGATTGCCCGCCGTTTAACCGGCGAAGGCGATCTTTCTTCTTTCGGTGGCGCGGTTGTTGATGTTGGTCCGTCAGTGAACGGAGGCGATGATGAAGGCTCTGGTCTTTCTGAGTCTCGGCCGCCTAGGGTTTTCGCGATCTTCCTCTTAGCGTCCTTACGAGGTGATACCTTTCCCCTTTTATAACTTCTGACTTAGCTCTTTTTTGGGCCTTGGATACCATATCTGATTCGTGATTGATCCTATTTGATTTGACTGAATCGTGTTTCCCCTTTTTTAAGATTTGATTGGGATTTCTCTTGATATGATTCTGAACTCGTTTTGATTCACTTGATACGATTTATTCCATCCCTGATTTGGAATTGATATCGATGTCAAATTTGTTTTCTGTTACTCTCTGATACAGCTTGCCTTACACCTTCATACCTTCCTTTTCCAGAATTCCTTGATTGATTCGATTTTGTTGGATTTTTGCAGATGTGGATTGGATTGCCTTCGGATTTCTGTTGATCTGTTTGATATCTGAATTAATTCGAACTGATTTGTTTGATTTCGAACTGATTTGTTTTTGGACTGATTTGTTTGATTGATTTGTTTGATTGATTCAGATTGGGGATTGATATCAAATCAAAATCTTTCTATTATTTTTCTGATATGATTTGCCTTCAGATTGGATTGATTGATATTTGATTTTGATTCACAGAACTCCTTGATGGATTCGTTTTTCTGTTCTGTTATCGATCTCGAACTGATTCGTTTTTTTGATGCAGCTCAGATTCTTTTCCTCTTCTTCTTTCAGAGAGGGCTTGATGTTGTGTTGGTCTTTGCCGCCGAGACGGGTACACGGTAGTGATGACGCTTAGTCTGAACCGTCGAAGCAGGATATTACAATCCTGGTTTTACGCTGTTGCTGCGACGACTGATAGGGACTGTTATGGTTTTGCACTTGTTTATCTTATGAACTGATATGCTTGTGACAACCTAACCTGTTTCAAATTTTTTAATCTTCAGGTCCCCAACTTTCTGTTTTAGGGCAATGATGTTGAACTGAGCCCTTCAGAGAAGACGCTATGATCTTGTTTGTTGCTCGCGTTGTGAGCAGAATGGCACGTTGGTTTGTCATGGTGACTTACCATCGCTAATTGCTCTTTCTGGTATGACCAAGTTTGATGCTGTTGTGCTTCTTTGGATTCTGCTGAATATTATGACAGATTTGTAGGACCTGTACACATGAACTTGCATCGTTTGATGGTTTATTTTCTTATTATGCAACTTGATGCCATAGTTTGGCTTCTCTTGATTTTCATTCTGCTGGACCATGGGTCTTCATTCTGTTTGGTACAGATTTGTTCTTTGGTGGCTTTTCATACTTGTATGAGCACGAGTTCCTTCTTACCTAGTTTATGCTTTGAGTTCTGTTGTACTGATGACGCTTGTGGCTTTTCAGGTGTTGGAAGTTTCGAAACCAAAGTGACTCAGACCTGCCGGCATCCGGGTCTGAGTCAGAACTTGCCTATGTTGCCTTATTCTCGTATCAGTTCGGAAATTCAATCGCGGCAAAACGAATCAGTCCCGCTTCTTTTATCACTTCTATCTCTCGAATGTCCCGTACCGATAAGAACATGTGTTACCTGATCTGACGCCTACGGCGCGGATCGGTAACGGGGGTAGGTCGCAGCTTCGGTTGTGCCACTCCCGGCACTCGATGATGACATCGTTCTGAGAGTGTCAAAAGCATCTTCTAACCTTTTTTCTATATTGTTTGTTTTGCTTTGATGTGCAGGTTAGTCGAGATTTGCGGCGAAGCTTAAAGACAACATGAAGATCCTTAGGAACTTTTAGGATTTAGGATAGATGCTTATTGACTTAATGTAATTCCTTGTGAAACAATTCAAATTCACTTATCAATTTGTAAATTATAAATATTTATGAAATGAAATTCAACAAATACTCATATTTACTTTCTCACTTGTAAATTCAAAGTATCCATGAATACTAAATTCCTTCTTGAGTTGTAGCTTATAAGTACTTATGAACACAAAGTTCAAACTTACTTCTCTTTTGCCTTTTATAAATGATATCCCGCCATATAGTTATATCCAAACAAATTCAAATTAAAATCTCGTTGATCACATCACTTCTCAAAATAACCATAACAGTGCCCACTTCTTTTTCAAACCAACTTCATCTTATTAAGAGGAAACAAAACTGCTTTAGAAATGTTTCAACATCAAACAAGACGCGGCCCCGAGTCCAATCATATTTCTGACAAAACATACCGGCACCTTGACCCAATTGGCAAATAAATGCCTCAGAACGTAATAACAACCCGTTTTCAAAGAATTGGTAGAAGTTGTGTAAAATGACCAAAATACCCCTGAGACCCAATCTGCAAAACAAAAACCTTCATAACTTGTTAGTGGTTAGCAAATGTACATATGAGATGATATGCGAAATGACTGACTAAATATAAGGGTAAAATTTGGGGTATTACAGTTGCCCCTATTTAAATAGCTACACCGGACGATTTGAGTGACAGAGACTCGAGGAATCGTGGTGGAGAGATTTAAATATAGATAACCGAAAATTTTGCCCTTATATGCGACGATATGCAATGCTATGGACAAAACTGGAACGACTTAATGCAGATGATGCCATGACTATGATATGCTGCGTATGCTGGAATAATGAATGCGAAAATGCTGACAAACATGACGACACCGGGACAGACGCCACGAGAAGAAACACACTGGGGAAAATGACGCGCTGAGACACAGTACAACACTGGGGAATTCTAAAAATGATAGTCAACTGGTGTGAATGACCAATTGTCACTTTTAGAAAAGGAACGAGATCCTCCAATGGAGATGGTACCTATGAGACGGCCTCCACTGGGGAATCTAAAAATAAAACTGGATCACGTACGATTGTAAGGTCGATTACAGAATGCTGGAGCATTGAGCAAAGAATAACATCCAAGCTTCTGTAAACTACCCCTCGCGACAGGATCGAACGGACTTTTCGGAAATCCGTATCAAATATACAGGGTAAAGACCGACTGTATGCCAAAATAAATGGATTTTAATAGGAAATGCCCTAATAAGCTTCTCGAGGGAGAACTGTCACTTATCGTTGGAAGGGACTTATGTGCCAAAACGGATAAGCACTCAAATAAAGAGGCTGCTGCTTATCTGATAAATAAATCTTCTCGCATTTAAGGTCGGCGCCTGGAATACGATTCTGATTCTTCTCTTACTGAAGGATAAATAAACTTCTCCATGCTTCAAGATCGTGCTCTCCTGAACATGAAAAGGGTAAACTGAACTTCCTCATACTTCAGAATCGTGCTCTCCTGAATATGATTCGGCTCTTTCGGGTAAATGAAATTCTTCATACTTCAGAATCGTGCTCTCCTGAATATGAAACTGGATGACTGAATATACTCATATTTCAGAATCGTGATCTCCTGAATATGGAACTGGATGACTGAATTTACTCATACTTCAGGATCGTGATCTCCTGAAAATGAAAGTGGATAATCGAACTTCCTCATAACTCAGAATCGTGCTCTCCTGAATATGATTCGGCTCCTGAAATTTCTTCATTCTTCAGAATCGTGCTCTCCTGAAAAACGGCCAACTGAACTTCCTCATAACTCAGAATCGTGCTCTCCTGAATATGATTCCGCTCCTTCTTTTACTAAAGGATAAATGAACTTCTTCATAACTTCAGAATCGTGCTCTCCTGAATATGAAACTGCTCAAACCTCCCCGTAACTCAAGATCGTGCTCTCCTGAATACGATTTGGTTCAAACCTCAAGACGGCAGGTAAATGGAAGCCCAACTGCTCCATGGAGATGGCCATTTGCTGCGAGTCATAACGAGGATGTGATCGACTTCTTAGGTGAGAAATGTCGTGTGTTGATGCTGTAAAATGTAAAGTGTAAAGGGTTGTAACATGTAGGATTGCAAAGTGTTGTACTGATATATTTTCCAGGCGCGAACTGGCGTGTATCTGTAAAGGACTGTAGTTGATTTTCTTGAAAGGTAATGCAAAATAAATGCACGTCCGGGTACAGTGATAAACTTCTCGGCGAGGACAGTCGAACATCTGTCATGGTATAGTGAAGTTTTTTAGATGGTGCAAAATAAATGCACGTCCGGTTGGGCTTGACGACCGACAAGACTGAGATTCAATCTAGGATCGAGCTAGAAAGAAGACTGGTAATCAAAACTCCATCGAGGGAATGATCTCGGAGGGTAAATATCTTATCCTGGTGAGGAAAGATAGCTGAAGTAACCGTCATCCACGAGGATCGAGCTCCGTAGGGAAACTGGAAACAAGTAAGTATTTTATGCTTAGGGCTGACAATCTATTTGAAGAGAATGGACAAACCCAATTACTCGGCGATAACAACCAATGACGGTGAAACGCAATGAACCTGTGAATACTAATGCATATGTTAATGTGAATGTATGTTAATATCTATGTAATGAGTATGTAATGAATATGTAATGAATATGTAATGAATATATAACGAAATAGGCATGTGATGCTTATGCCCTTGCGTATGCTGACGAAACAGACTAGAGACGGGACGAGAGATGAAATAAACATCTCGACGGAAATACCCTGCGTTCTCTGCAACCAATACGTCAATCATGGGTAAGAAAGATCAATGGTGGAACCAAATCTGGTTTTAAAGTTCTGAATTCTCTGGGGAGAAAGTAATCTGCTTGGGTGTACAGTATCACGTCTTCACCTAGGGAGAAGAAAACCTGAGGAACACTTTTGAGTTTCCCAAGAAAAAGTTGTCAGCTTATAGTCTCTCTGGGGACTGTGTTAGAGCAATGGTTTGAAAGTTTTTCTGCAATAATGACATTTCCGGGGAATGAAGAGATCCTTTCGGAATTTCCACTAGTCAAAGTAATTTATTACATTTCAAATTTGTTTTGTTTTTGAAAAACAGTTTTGAAAAATCTACAATGCACCTTTCATTTTCAAATTTTAGGAATAAACGCATTTTGCATAACAAATAGAAAATAAAGATCAATGCACCAAGGAATGTAAGTAACGAGATGGTATCTTTTATTAAAGGGTGGCTGCTTGCTGAAGGCATAGCTCCACAGATGATTATGTTTTGAAATTGGCAACATGGGAAAAGGTTACATTGAGTCCAATGACACCTACTGACACTAATAACTAAGACTAATCCAGAATCTTGCTTTGGGCAAGGATGAAAGAGACTGAAACATGGCTCTCATGCGGAAAGTGTGTTCGAGATAATCAGTGTCTTCTGATGCAATGAAATGCCTTTGTCCCTAACTTTTGCCTGGACCGTCCTTTCGGGTTTTTAATCCACCGGGACGCTCTTTTTTGCCTAAGCCGCCCTTTCGGGTTTTCAACTTAGCGAGCTTTTTATTATTATTTCTTTTTTTCTTTTTCCAACCCTTACTTTTGCCTAAGTCGCCTTTTGCAGGTTTTCGACTTAGCGGGTTTTTAGGCATAATATTTTCGGACTGCATCAGAATTCACGGGGTGTGCTAGTTCTTCACCATCCATTGTCGTAAGTATTAGAGACCCTCCGGAGAAGACAGTCTTTACAACGAATGGGCCTTCATAATTGGGCATCCACTTTCCACGCATATCTTTGTGTACTGGCAAGATCTAAAGAGGAGTTCCTGAAGCAAATGCATTTCAAAGTATCTGTTAAAGCATAATAGAGGGTGTCTAGTCTCTGTGAACATGGAACTCTTGTTCTGATACAGTGATAAGGTTATTCTAAGTGGCAGAATGAAAGCCTGAACTCATCAGGGGGATGTCTTATCCGATGTTGTGACATCAAGCAGTAACTTCAGGGCCTCGATGGATGTTGTGGTACATCATTTGAAGATAGGTTGATCTTCTCTAGTATGAATGGAATTAATTCTATTTCATGCAAGTTGGGGGAGATGTTACAGGTCCAAGTCTTGGTGTATCTAAGTTGCCTTGCTATGGATCATGTAGAAGGTCAAGTTTGCTTGGTGGAGCTCTGAAGAAAGATGACATTAACCAAACAGTGGCGTTTGGTTGGTCTCTAATGTGAATTCAGGCAGTGTGCTTGAAACTAATTACTCTTGGGAAGAAGGGTAATTGGTTGAAGATTAAAGAAGGTTCTATTTCTGTTCATATATTGGAGCTTGTGGTAGAAGCCCTAAGTTGCTTATGGAAGATTACCTTCTTTTGGATTTGTATTTGATCAAGCTGGTGGAGCTGTGTTCTATGAAGATCTTCAGTTGGATTACTAGGCAGTAGTAAGTCCAGTTGTGGGCATATAAAGAACCATTGGAGGTTGTGTCTGTGATATGTATCATCTGATGTGTTTTTCCTTAGAAAAGGACTCGAAGATCTATTGTGGAACTTGTGATTCACATCTTGACTTAGAAGTACTCTATCTTGTCATACGGGAGAATGATGAGGTAAAAGGACTGTCTTGGAGTATGACGTGAAAGTATTGTACAAGACTAGAGTGTCTCATTGCATGAAAATCTGGACTATGATGAGTTATATGGAAGTGAGTATGCACCAGTTAAACCAGAAGTGTTCTAACTTATCATATGGGAGAATGATGAGGAAGGAATATCTTGGATTATGGGGTGTCTATCTTGTTCTCTGATTCAGACTAGAAGTCTTGTGGAGAAGTGGTAACTCTAGTAAGAAGTGGAGCAGTTTGGTACCTTCTCATTGTATGAGCATGAGGTTGTTCTTGAGGTACTATGGTGATCTTGGAGCATCTTCTATAAAATATAGGGGGAGAACTTCTGTTTGATGGGTGTACTAGTTGCTTGTAGTTCAAGCAGTAAGTGAATGTGTTCAACAGGTGTGTTGAACAAAGAGTGAGCTCTTGAAGACATGAAGATGAGTCTTATGTTTTCCATTCACATGCTTCTGGAAAAAGAGCACTAGTTATCCTTGATATGGGGAGTTATACTTCTAGGATCTGTTGCTACAATAGTACAGTTATTGTTCAAGATTGTTTGTGATGTCAAGCAGTTTGTGATTGTATGCCTCTATGAGGATGGAATGTCAGGCAAGATGTTGTGACATTATGTTACTGCTCTAGCTCAGGGTGAACCTGACAGTATATTTTATTCTGTCATTGGGTATCAATGGATCAAACCAGGGTTTTGAGCCTTTCTCCAAGTGTTTTATCTTGTTTGACAGGTGAAGATGAAGATCAAGACATCATCAGCCTTGATCTTGTGCATAAGGAAGGACATTCACTCTGACATCTTGGAGATTTTTTTTTTCTTTCAAAGTTGAAATCTAAGGAATCTCACAGAAAGCTATGTCTATCCTGCAACTACTCCTGACACTTGTTCTAGTGTGGTTTATGAATCAAGAGGTGTAAAGTTGGAGTGATTCTTCATGTGTTTGGGTTCTCTCTTTTAGGGGGAGTGCTGATTATGCATGATACGAGGAGCTGTGTACTTGTATGATGTGTAGCTGCATTACTTGTGTTGGTTTAACTAGGATTGTACTTACTTCTTATGAATGACCTAGGAAACAACATTGGTTTTTGTCTTGGAGAATTTAGTTTTCTCTGCAGAATACTTGTGTGTCTCAAATTGGAGATTTTAAATCAATTATTACTTGTGGCAAGTAGTTAATTGATTATCTTTTAATTGGTGATGTCAAAAGTATCATTCCTGAAGGTGCAGCTTCAGACAAGGCAATAACTCAAGATTCAATGGTCATGGGGTAACTCCATGCTGAAATATGATGTGGAGGATGTATTTTCAAGGAGTTGTGGTATCTGGATCTACACACATCAGGGTTGAGCTTACAGTGTTTGATGGTGCAGTTTTCAAGCAGCTTGTGTATCTCATAGGAGGTTGTGAGATGGGAGTCTGGAGATTTGGACACCATGTGCAGGTTGTCAACTAAGTCTTGCTTTAAAGTATGGTGATTATGCTTCAGTTTTTGGGATTAGCTCTGTTTGATGTGTCATATGTATGTACATTTACTCCAATTTTTGTCAATTTTTTACTAAACAATGGGGGAGTAAAGTGTTGGTATCTATTGTACCTATCTACTGCTGCTAACCTAATGTTTGTTTGATTGTTTTAGCCAAAATTTTCCAAAAGGGGAGATTGTTAGTTCCATGATTCTATGATTGTCCATGGCTCTATGATTGGCTAAATTTTGGTAAAACATGATTCTGCACTGATGTTAAGCAGGATGTTATAACATCTCCATCTGCTATGGTGACAGAACTGTTGTGGTGTGTTTTAATGTGAATGTCATGCTAAATGTCGTGACATCCATCTACTGTGGTGACAGAACTGCTGCCATGTGGTTTAATCAGGATGTCATTACCAATGTCATGACATCGTTGTCTGGTACAACAGAAGCTGATGACAGAACTGTTGTCATGTGGTTTAATCAGGATGTCATTACCAATGTCATGACATCGCTGTCTGGTACAGTGGGAGCTGATGTTTTATATCACTTGACAAAAGTGCTTTGGATATACCTCATTCAGTATGTGCAGGCCAAAGAGATTTATTAGGAACAAAGTGCAGATTTAATTGGTGTTCATAAAAAGGATCTTTGAGACTTTTTAGGAAACTCTAATATGCTTGTTTCTACTGTTGTGAAGAAGATTCTGCAAGAGTATTCAGCAAGGCAAGTCTAAATAGCTAAGAGTCACTTAAGTTGGATGTCATGACTGAATGTTATGACATCAAGCGTATGACATCAGCGCGCGTGTTTTAGTTTTCTGGTATATCTCAGGCTAGAATTCAGGAAACCTGTTATGGCTCATTAGTTATCTCAGGCAAGATTCTAGTCAGGGCTGGGGATAACATGAAGCAGTTGTGACCTAATTTGACAGCACCTTGAATTATGGAAAGTGGTTTAACTTGGTTAAACCTAATGTTTGTTACTTTTGACCAGCCTAAGCCCAGTTTGCATTTCTATTTAAGGAGGAGCAGAAGCAAGGGAAATCAAGCACTCACATCAAGAACACCTAGAGTGTAAAATAAGGGTTTAGGGTTTTGAGAGTCCCTTGTGTGTGTGTGTCTTTGTAAGTCACCCTTTGTATCTTTTGATACATTGTGGTAGACATATTTGTGAGTGAAGAGTTATTTTCTTCACGTGTGTATTGTATCTTAGGAATACTTGTGAGCCAAGAAATTGTCTGTTGTATGATTGTATTGGTGAGTATTGTTGAGCTGTGTGTCACTCTAAGCTTTTAAGCAAGAGTGATGTGTTCGTGATTGAAGTTGTGAGGCAAAATCAAGTATTGTGACTTTGAAGAGGTCTTCTAAAGTCTTCCGTTTGTATTGAATTGTTTATCACTGCAGTGATTGTGGGGAGTGAGAGGGGTCTATTGTCTAGTGGGTTCTAGGAAGAAATTGCATTGGGTAGAGATTAATTGAGGGGTTGTGTAACAGCCCAATTTTTCAATAAGTGATTAATTGTGCTAATTAATTGGTTTATGTGATTTATCTGATTTAAATAAATTATTGGATTTATTTAAATGAGTTAATGGATTTAATTAATTTATTCTACTTGGTAGAATAATGTAGATTTATTAGATATTCTCTAATTAATGATAAGATGAGATATTTTGTGAGAAATGAATTGATAGGTATTTTTGAGAGAAGAATTATGATGGAAAGAAAATAGAAGGATATATAAGGGAAATTGGAGAGAAAAGAAAAGAGATAGAAACATAAGAGAAAGAAAGAAAGAAAAGGAGAGAAAGAATAGAGAAAGAGGAGAAAAGAGAAGAGAAGAGGGAAACTTGGAGAAATCATCAAGAATCAACTTCAAGCTTCAATCCGATCAAGGTAAGGGTGAGAAACATTATTATTTGATCAATGTGTATGATTATGTATGAGTTGTGTTGGATTTGTTGGTAGTTTTCTCTATTTTCTATTTCTCGGGCAAATGAGTTAAATCGATAGAATCGAGTTTTGAACGGTTAGAATTCAAAATAAATTGCATAGTTTAGTCGGGTAATGTTTAGCCGTGATTACTGGATTTCGTTTGATTGAATTTGGTTGAGTTTGTGAGTTTTGACATTTTTGGATAATTGAGGGTTTGAGATTTGAGTGAAAATCGGACGTCGTAGAAATCGTGTTTAATGGTTCTAATTCACTGCTATATGTTAGGTGAGTATGAGTAAGTGTTTGTTTCGAAAAAAAGAATTGAATCGGTTGGATTTTCGGGCGAAAATGCAAAATCCCGTAGCCGTGTTTAGGCAAAATTCTGGTTTTTCGGAAAACTTTGAAAATTCATAACTCTTGAACCGTAAGTCGGTTTTGACCCCCGTTTGAAGCGTTGGTAAGTTAGCGAGATTATCTTTCTAGAAAAAATGGCTTTGAGGCCTGTACCTGGTTCAATTATAGCAGAAAATTGAAAACATATTGTTGTGTTGATTTTTACCGTCACGAATGTGTGTGATTGATGTGTTATAGTGTAGAATACTTTTGTTATATAATGTATAGCTTGTGCATGTTGTGATATGATATGCTGTGGGTAGCCGTATGGCGTGAATCCTAGATGGTGGAATCGATTATGAAATATAGTCTTTTGACAAATATATGCATATTGATTGTATGCGATATTGTGAATGCATGAGAACATATTGTGAATATGTTTGCATTGTTTGAAAAGGTAATGAGGTTGAATTATGAATGCATATTTGTTGTATCCGATTATTGTGAATTAATGCATGAGAGCATATTGTAAGATATGCGTGCATTGTTTGACAAATATGTTGATGAAAAGTATGAATACTTGATTATATGATATGTTGTGTGTGCAATCTTGTTTAATTCTTGAAGGGAGGAATTATGTGAATGCATAGGATTAAGACGTGTGATCGGTCTTAAGTGCATTTTGTTGTTGATTGCATATGCATCATTTAGTCAAGAGGCAATGTTTGCTAGTTTCATGGAGACTAGTGGCTTGTCCCAAACCTAGAAGGGTGGGTTTGAAAGCTTAGGGAACGGACTTTTGTTGTTATCGGTCTAGAAGGGTGGACCCGATTTAAGTGTAAAAACCGAAAAATGATAACAAGTGTTGGTACCACATGACATGAGTTGCATTGAGTCTCATAGAATGAATATATGATTGTTGTATGAAGTTATGCATAGGTGTATGTACATGACTTGTGTAATTGTGAACTATGAATATGTTTGATGATTGTCCATATTTGCCTATATATATATATATATATATATATATATATATATATATATATATATATATATATATATATATATATATATATATATATATATATATATATATATATATATATATATATATATATATATATATATATATATATATATATATATATATATATATATATGCTTTGTGAAGTATATGATGAGTTATGATGAAGTATGGTGAGAATGGTGGAATATGCGTATGTGCATTACTTGTGTAATTGAGAGTTGTGAATATGTGATCATTGTATGAAAGTATGCTTATGAACATGAATTGTTGATTTGAGAATTGTGAATTAGTGAGTAAACATAATATGTGTATCTTCATGTGGAATGTTGAGATTTATGGATACGTGCATGATGAATATGCTTGGTGATTATCCATATTTGATTATATATATGTTGTATTGTACATGATGAGTTATAATGAATTGTGGTGAGAAAATGTGGAATATATGTATTTTGTGCTTGTGTATTTGTGTATATATAACTATATGCATTGTTATTATGATAATATTTCTCACCCTTCTGCTGGAATGATGTCCTACATGACATCGTGCAGGTATCAAGGAGTAGTATTGCTCGTAGTTACGAGGTCGCTTTTGGTGTAGCCGTTTAGTGATTTAATTATGTTGGGTCGAGTTATGCTCTGGTCATGTAACACTGGGATCGCTTGGGTTGTGTTTAAGATATACATTATGTACTCTATAAACGTGTTTATATCCATTGGAATATTATGATGTTGGCCTTAGTGCCTAAGTGATGTTGTTTTATGTGATAAAAACAAATGTTTCTTTTATGAAAATTGTGGTATAATTGAATCCGCTGCTACATGCAAAGTGAAGTTTTGTAAAGCATAATTTTATATTGAAATAGTAATGAGCATGACAGGTGGTTTTGATATTTTGAAAGTTATGTGTAATGCCCTTTTGCAAATGCATGGAAATTTACTCTGATTATTCATATATTATCCGTGGGGTTTAGAAGGGTGTTACAGGTTGTAAATGGGGGAGTTTAGCTCTGAATTAGTTCTGCTAATAGTGGATTTCCTTCCTGGCTTGGTAGCCCCCAGATGTAGGTGATTCTGCACCGAACTGGGTTAACAATTCATTGTGTTATTTATCTTTCAACATTTACAATTATGCACAATTTAAATGGTTAGATAAATAGTCTGTTAGTCTGCTGATGTTACAACAGACGTCATGACATTGGTACAATTTAAAGGAATTTAAATTGGTCAGGTTCTGTCCTTGTTCTGTTTCAGCAGAGATCAATGTTCTTAGGACATATGAAATTTGCATACTAGAATTTCACAAACAAATCAATTAATTCAAATAATTAAATTAAATCAAATAATTCAATTAAATTAATTCATTCAAATAAATTCAATAAGTCAGTTAATTCAAATAAATCACATAATTCAATTAAATCACATAACTCAATTAAATCAATTAGGCACAAAATCACACAATTAAGTAATTAATATAATAAATAAATAATTACTAATATTGGGATGTTACATAAGAGTGAAGACGAGGATTCAAGATTTGCTTGAAATGGCAGTCAACTTATTTTTTATTGACCTTTTGATTTATGGTCACATAATCTTGTTTTACTTTTGTTGAGGATTTGAGGACCTCTATTCTTAAATTTCTCTTTTTGATCCCTAATTTTGCCTGGACTGATTTTGTTTTTCGAGTCCACGGGGATTACCCTAATTTTTTCCTAAGTCGCCTCATTGGGTGTTCGACTTAGCGGGCTTTCTCTTTTTTTTTTCTTTTTTTCTTTTTTTTTTGAAGGTTTGTGACTGCTAAATCATTGGTCATTGAAGAGCAACCGACATATATTTTGTATTTTGCATTGTGATTTGAGTGTGTAATCCGATTAATTGAACACTACCCATGCCCCGGGTTAAGCGTAAGGGCCTGAAATTCTAAAAGATAAACACATTTTTTATCTGCTCTCTTATACTGCAATATCATTAAAATCACATTTACAACTGTGGAAAACGTCCCATATGCAAAATTCTGCAATTCTGTCGAATTTGCTGATGTGACGGTCATCACACATCCATGACGGTCGTCACGCGTATTACGACCGTAATACGCCCTGACGATCGTCACGCGAACTGAACCCAAATTCTGTCAAAACAGGGGTTACGAACCTTTCCCCCTCCATTCTCTTAACTTTCCACTCTCACACATTCAAACCCCACTACAACTTTCCAAATCCCTCATTAATCCACCACCATTTCAACTTCCATTTCACCCCTATAAATTCACCTTTGCATTTCCCTGATTCTCCATCCACAGAACCTATCTATTTTCCCTCTCTGAACCTCTCACGAAAATGGCAAGGAAAAACCGTGAAATCCCCAATCTGAGCAACATCCTCTTCAGAGAAGGCGAGTCCGGAGAACAGCAAAGGACCAATTACATGGCTTTCCATCAACGGTCACTTCAACCGACCCGCTATGCTCACATTGAGTCTTTAACAGAACTTGGAATTCTGGATGGTGTCACCTGGATGCTGCAGAGGCCCGGCATTTGGCATCTCTGCACAAACCCTCAACCTACCTACGAGCAACTCACATTGGAGTTCCTCAGTTCCTTCGCATACGTGACTTCACCCGGCGATACAAATCAGCTCACCGGCACCGCTTGCTTCCGCATGTTTGGCACCGAATACCAAATCAACCAGAATCGAATCGCCGACATGTTGCAGTTTCCTCACGGTGACGACGCTCATCGCCGCCCCTCCGATCAGTTCTACCATGAAGCCTTCACTCTTTGGAACCAACTGACTGGCACCACAACTGACAGTTGGGAGACTCTGAATGCCACCCACATCCACAATCCAACCATCAGATACTTTCATCGGGTGTTGAGCAACACTATCTTCGCTCGTGATAGTAACCACAAAGTCAATTCGAAGGAGATGTTCTTTCTCCGTTGCGTGTTTGTTTCGGAACCCGTTGACGCTGCACCGTTCCTCTTGGCTCACATTCAAGCCAACTGCAACTGCGGCTCAAAACCGTTCTATTTTGGTGGCATAATCACTTCCATCGCCTTAGGCCTCGGCCTTGGCAACCACCTCCAGAACCTTCGCCAGATGCCTCCTGTTTTTCTGGACACCGACCATTGCCGCGCTTCTCACCTAATCAGATCCCGAGCAGATGGCAAATATCATCCGGTAGTGCGAGGCCGCACTATCCAAAGCATTATCATACCCTCTCACACCCGAATGCATCCGCAGGACAGAGCCAACTGGCTCTTTGATCCGACTGCCCCTGCTGCCTCAACTCAAGAAAATGCCCAAGGTCCCATGGATGAAGTACAAGATGAGTTGGACAGAGCTGACCAAGTTGAGTCATCACAACCACCTCCTGCCGAAGGTCCCTCCTCATGTCGCCGCCGCCATCCTGAAGCCGATTTTACAAACGCGGATCTCCTCCGCTCCATCGAACAACAGAATCAGATGATGATTATGATGGAACAACAAAACCGACGGGCTGAACAGTTCGAAGCTTGGCAGAGAGAACAACTTGGTCAAATGAGGACCTCCATGCAGCAGCTCCAAGATGGCCAAGTCAGCCTGATCGACGACATGGCCAATCTCACTGTGCGAGTCGACGGCCTCCGAGACTACAAATATCACACAGGAGCTTTGAACCTCGACGCACGCGACGGAAGAGCCAGAGGTAGAGGTAGAGACAGAGGCAGAGGAAGGGACTAGTAGTATTTTTCATTTCTTGTATTTTGTTTTTCTTTCCATTGTACTTTCCCTTCCGCATTTTTTTCAAATCAGTGAGGACACTGATTGAGATAGTGTGGGAGCGGAGCGTTATTTCCCTATTTCCCTGTTATTTCCTATTCCTCTTGTACTTTCATTCAAATTTTCAATTTAAAGTATTTTAATTTTGGCAAATAAAGCTCATTTATATATCTCTCTCCGTTACGTGAACTCCCCGCGCTTTATTCGACATATACAAAAAAAAACTTTTATCCTCCTCAAAGCATCACGTGATACGCCAAAGCTTAACCAAGTTTGGAATTCCCGAGAAGAAAATTCTAACAAAGCCACTACCGCCCAGACACCTTAGACCTCTGGTTTATGCGAGTCAGTTTCACTACTTACTTGTACCAAAGCCTCAAGTTTCAACTCAAACGGAGCCCCCAGTAGTTTATACGAGCAGTCAGCACCATCCTAAACACTTCTAAGTAAGAAACCGATGCAAATAAGTGCGTGATCTCTAGTATGAAATGAAAAATCATGAAAAAGAAAAGCCATATAGCCTGAATATAGAGACATGTTCCTTCTAAGTTAGATGCTTCTCACCCGAGCATTTAGCCCAACGGTACAAAACTCTTCAAAATCAATAGCAGAATAAGCATATGTGCGAAGAAAAATCGAATTAGCAAAGAGATCATAGTCACTAACAAGTTTACTTGCCATGAACGTGTATGGACAACGGGCTTAATGTGATTGCGCCAGAACGAAACCGGGTAAAATTTGTTGCGAGAAACTTGACACCGAGCTGCAGTAGCATGATTGGGACTGGCTTGCATAAAAGAGAGGCCTTCAAAGACTTGCAGTTCAGTGTCGTCGCTGTATACGTTTTGTTTCCATTGGACTCCCGGACTCCAAACTTGACATCTGAGAAGTCTTTTCGAAAGAAGAGCATGCCGCGTGCTTGCTAAGTTTTTAAATTTTTCCAACCTTTACTTGAGGACAAGCAAAGATTCAAGTTCTGGGGAGTTTGATAACGCGAAATCATATATATATAATGACTTACATTTTAACTAATCTATGACTGGTTTCACTCCGATTTCGAGTTTTTCCACGTTATTTGTCTAGTATTTTGCAGGTATTCAAAGTTCATGTTCAAATGGAACAAAATGAAGAAAACAAGCAATTATAGATGAAAACCAGATCAAAAACAGCAAATACGGATTTTGCTGATATGACGGTCGTCACATCTCCATTACGACCGTCATACGTGTTACGACCGTCACAACCCATGACGATCGTCATGCAGACAAAAAGTGCAGAAAACATGAACGTGCTGTAAGTTCCTTCAAAGACCAAAAAGAGTGGACCACTAGCTCCTACTTTCTCTGACATCAATCCCACTTCCTGAAGCAACTAACCGTTGGAAATTCCATATATAAAAGGAGGAAGCTGAGACCAGAAAATGGGAGCTACATTCAAGACACGAAGTGCTGCCAAATTATTTTCAGAGCGAATTTGAGTTTCAGAATTTCTTATTGTTTCCTTTTTCTTTCCTTTCCTTGCAATTGTGTTTTACTTTTCAATTCTATTCTGTACGAGTGATTGGTACCAAGACTAAATCCTGCTGACATTGTGGAGGATTTCCCAAAGGCCAATTGAATTATTTACAGGTTCTTATTATAATCGTTAATTGAATTTTATTTTCCATTATGATGCATGTTTATATATTCTACCATTGTTTACGTGTTCTTAGTTTATATTCCATGTCCGGCTAAATTAAAGTAATCGGTATGTAATAGGTAGTCAGATGGGATTCGATAATAACCGGTGTATTCTTCCCTTTTCAAACTTATTTCTGGCTTGAGTTTTTAAATCGATTTTTCTAAATAAATGTTCGTCGCGACAGCGAGAACTTATTTAAAAGTAGTTTTGCCACGACAGTGGGAAATTCATAGAGGTACGAACCAACAAGCGACATCTGAGGTTAGGACCAGATAGTAAAAACTAAGCATTCGTTTTAAAAACAGCGACAGAGCTTTAAAAAGGATTAGAGCTTAATGGTTTTCAAAAAGTAATTTTAACCGCAAACGGAATAGCGAAAGCATACGTTCCGCATTAGAGTTGCGACTAGCGTCAACAACCATCGTGAGACAAAGGTCTTTAAACCGTCATTTTCTTCTTAAACTATTTTTGAAAACGCCCAAAATACTGGTGACTTGTCGAATCCTTGAAGAACCAACATATTGCATACCGATTCACGCATTTATACCTTAAGTAACGTTTTTAGTTTCCCTTTATTATACACACTTCTTTTGCTTTTATTCCCTTAAAACCATACCGACCTAGCTAAACATAGTAACACCCGAGAATACTAGCTTGATTATGAGTCCCTGTGGGATTGATATCTTATATTACTACGCGATAGATTGTGCACTTGCAGTTAGTTCAGTTAGACATAGAAAGTCACGATCAGTCATACGTTCAATGTTATGATATTCTGTATGACATTCAGCTTAACTAAGTTAACTTATAGTTAACTTACCCTACACACACATCATTAAGTATGTCCTAACAATCAGTATGACATACATGCACACTCTAATGTTTTGCCATAAAATGTAGTCAATCAGGAGCACTTACAATTATGAAAAGATTTGAATAATTATTTAATTTGATTTTATCAAATCAGAGTGAACTTACAATTGCCCAAGCCCATACAAAGTATTTCTATATAAAGACTATACAATCCTATTTGAAGATCATAGAAGCTAGGGTTGTGAGTGTGCATTGCTTAAGGAATAAGGTTTCTACCTTCTTGTGTTATTGTTAATTGTGATCCATTCATTCATCACCTTGATGTGTGAATTGGACTGAGTTCTTTGAGTTGTAAATTGTCCACTCTAAGATTTTAAGCACGAGTGCATTGTTCTTGATTGAAGCTTTTAAGCAAGATCAAGTTTTGTCCTTAAAGAGTGTCTTCTACTTTTTAATAATCTGTTTTTATCACTGCATGTGATTGAGGGGGAGTGGGAGGTGTCTCTTATCTGAGAGTGTCTTAGGTAAATATTTCACGGGTAGAGATTAGGTGCGAAGATTGTAAACTAGAGAGAGTTTGCTGAGAATCTTCAAACTAATTCTGTTTAGTGAATTTCCTTCCTGGCTTGGTAGCCCCCAGACGTAGATGTGTTTTCACTGAACTGGGTTAACAATTGCTTGTGTCTCTTTACAACTGTTAACTGCATTTTATCTTTTTCATATATTGGTTATTGTTCAGATATTAGTTTCGTGACATCTCTTTCGACATCTCATATCTAATACCAGAATTTCACAACCTTTTACCATTCATGAATATTTGATATGAGTGATTTGAAAAATTGATAACCTAAGCTAAACATGACTTTGGTTCAAGTCTAAAAATACCTTAGTGAATATCACTTTGGGCTAGCGCAATGATTCAAACATCAAAAATCAAGTTTAACCAATGGTAAACATGGTATCCCTTTTCTATTCCTAATGGTTCATGATATTTAGCTTGGAAGAACTTATAATGATTCAATGGTTTTGAAAACATCCACCTATTAGGTCATAAGTCTTGCATATAAAAACCTAAGAATTCACAATTTTTAAGCAACACCCAACTACTATTCTCGACAAAGAAATCAAGATATTATAAAATCCAATCATAAAGTTTATCAGCCTAAATGTAACAACTAAGATATGAATCAATGAAGCATAGTTTGTTCTTTCTTGATCATGTTCTATTTATCACTTTCAAAGTTGAGAAAATGTAACCAACACTTAAGTTGTATGCATTTAAGTTGTTTTCATGTTCAATTTCATGAATCAACATTTAAGTTGTATACAAAGTAAAATATTTCAAAACACTGGGTTTGTTGACATACCTGAGATTTCCTGATTTTTGCAGAGAAAGATGTGAGAATTTTGATGTTGGTGTGTGAATGTGAGGATTTTAGGCACTTAAGATTTGAAATTTCGTGGGTTCTAAGCTTGTGAGAAGAAATTTTACACTTGAAAGAGATTAAAAATGAAGTAAAAAATTATTTTATGGTTGGTTTTATGTGAGTTAAGTTCCCAAAGTTTCTGCAATGACGCTCTTGCTAGGCAAGTTTCTAGATTGTTAAGAAATATTTTCTAAATTTCAATGTTTATGATACAAGGAATTTCTCGCTAGGCGAAATCAAGAGTTCGGTTAGCAGACTGAGTACTCTTCTAATTCTACTAATGCACGCTAAAGTGTGTTCTTGGAAAAAGCCACTTGGTAAAAACATCGTATACTGTCATAAAATATGATTTTTATGATTTAAAAAATGTGTCTAAAAGGAAATTTAAAAGGTTGTCACAAATAAATATTATGTTGCCTCCTAACAAGCATTTGTTTAATGTCATTAGCTTGATATTTTTGGTGTCAAGTGATCTCAAATACATTAAAGCATACCTCTTTATCTTTGAACCTTACCCTTATTCCTCTTTTATCATTGTCTACCATCATCCGAGCAGTGTTCATGAATGGTATGTCCAAGATGAGAGAAGTATAACGATTATCCTCAATGTCCATTACCATAAATTCCACCTAAGATATGAGTTTGTCTATTCTAACTAAGACATCTTTAGTTATTCCCACCGGTTTCTTAACTTACTTATCCATTATTTGTAATGAAATCATTACTAGTTATGACTTGAAATCACTAAATTTATGTGCAAAAAACAATGGTATCACGTTCACATGAATCTTCTTTCTTTTTAGGTAGGTCTTATGGAATGACAATGGTGCAAGTTTCTCATTTTTCTCATTCTTTTGTTCCATGGCCTTCTTCAAAAATAATGTTTCGAAACTTCATTTTACTAACATCATTACAAGTCTCCTTGGGTTTGGTTTGTGTATTGGCATTGAAACCTCCCATTGGTTGATAAACTATTTGTGTTGTTAACTGGCCAACTTATGTTTCTAGATTCTTGATAAATGTATACGTTTACTTTTGATTGGCCATCGACGTTTGCACGAACTGGTTCAATGTGTCCTCAAATTTTGTTACCTGTCTTATTAAGGAGGAGCCTTTGTATAATTCTAATATGGTTGTTAGTTGAACAAACCTGCTCCATATCTCCACCCTTGGATGTAATTATTTCCTCGCTAGAAGTTTTTATTTTGGTATTGTAATAGCCTTTGTTGATTGTTGACATAGTTGACTTCTTCTTCACCTGCTGGACAGAATCCAATCGAATGATCTCTGCTATATAATTCACAGTATGAAATGTGATTATGCTTAGGCACTTCATGCATCTCTTTTATCTATAAGGTATCTTATATAACTATATTGCAAGCTCATCCACTGTCTAAGTTAACATATTATTTTGTGCCAAAATTGCAACATTGGTGTTCAACTATATGATGTCGCTATACTTTTGTACTAGAAATTTATGGCATTTTCCTTGATGATCACTCAGTGTCATTCTCTCGATGATTGCAGTTAGTTCCTTACCACTTTTGGACATGCGAGAACCACAAGTGGTAACATCTAACGGACATTTTGGTTATTGTTGCAGTCCATTTCTAAAGATGTGAATTTATGTGAGGTCGTCAAAACCATGATTTGAACATCTTCTTAGCATGAATTTGTATCTCTCCCAGGCTTCACGCATGGTCTATAATGTTCCTTAGGAGAATACGATAATTGCAGTCTTTTTCTTCCATGAATTTGTTATGGGGGAAAATCAATTTATAAACTTTTTATCGAATGTGTTATAGTTGGTCATCACATGTATTGGCTAATCCAAATACCATTATTTTTATTTTCTAATAAACGAATGGAGGAAGATTTCATGAACATGGCTTCTTTTTTTCTTCTCTTTTGGCTGCACCAAGAGTTCCAAACAACTCATTAAATTCTGTGAGATGTGTATATAGATCTTCATCGTTTAACCCGACGAACAGACTAACATATATAATTTGTAGCATTTTTATTTCATCACAACTTATGGTACATTCCTCTGAGGTCTTACTATATGTGTTACCATTCTTGGAGCGTTGTGCCTGAAGGTAAGAAAAATACGTAAGAATGGGAGTTCAAAATCTAAATTGATGTTCAGATCGTGATTAATACGTTGCAGCAGAATGTTAAAAGAAACAAATAATAGATAAATAACACACAGATTTATCCTGGTTTCTCCCAAATTGAGAGTAGTCCAGTCCCCTTGCATCACAAGAGATTTTTCACTATAATCAAAATATGATTACAATCGCTTATTCACATAAGCATAAGAATTTTCTTTGCTTGGACCGTCAGCCCGAGACGTCCTGCTTAAACCCCTCAGGTCCAAGACTTCCTGCTTAGACTCCAGGAGTCAAATACTTCTTGCTTAATCCACTCAGGCGCAAGACTTCCTTGCTCAGAACCTCAAGTCCAAGACTTCCTACTTAGGTTCCACAAACCCAAGACTTCTTTCTTAAGCCCCTCAGGCTTAAGACTTTCTGCTTAGACCGCAACCTAAGATTTCCTTGCTCGGCTTCCATGAACCCAAGACTTCTGCTCATACCCTAGAGTACAAGACTTCTGCTCAGACTTACAGTCTAAGGCTTTCTTTCTTAATCAACAATTAATCAAGACTTTCAATGCTCTAGCACAGATAAGGAGACTTGGAGGAAGTGAATTCAGTGACCATGACTGAATTTAAAGTCTTGAAGAAAATTTCAGCTTATGTGGCTGAAACGAAATTACAAGCGGCTCTAGAAGCTGCTAATAATGACATGGCTAGCGAAGCCATTTCTGAAATTCACCAAGAATGTCCTGTTGAGGACTTCAGTCCTAAACCTCCAAATAAGGTCCAAACTGGAGAGCAAAGCCAGAGGTTTGACGCCATCTGTGAATATGAGCATTTGGGGTTTGAAAAAGATCCGCTAGCCAACAATGTTAATATGCTAGCACGAGATCCGTTAGAAGAGATTGATCTTAGTGAGGGGCACTCAAAAGGCGTACGTACATCAGCGCCAATTTGAACCCCCAATTAAAAGTCGAAGTGGTCCAGTTATTGAAGGAATTCAAAGATTGTTTCGCTTGGGACTATGACGAGATGCCTGGTTTGAGCAGGGAGTTGGTCGAACACAGGTTGCCTATGACACTTGGGAAAAGACCAGTCAAACAAGGTCCAAGACGGTTTGCACTAGAAATACTGTCAAAGATTAAAGAGGAAGTTGAAAGACTGCTTCGCTGCATATTCATCTGCACAACCAGGTATGTCGAATGGTTGGCTAATATAGTACATGTTATTAAAAAGAATGGGTCTTTAAGAGTTTGTATAGATTTTAGAGATCTAAATGTAGCAACTCCTAAATACGAATATTCAATACCAGTAGCGGAAATGTTAGTGAATTCTGCAGCAGGACATGAATATCTTAGCATGTTAAAAGGATATTCTAGTTACAACCAAATATTCATTGCTGAAGAAGATGTTCCTAAAACTGCTTTTAGATGTCCTGGGGATTTAGGCACCTACGAATGGGTAGTGATGCCTTTTGGTCTTAAAAATGCTGGTGCCACTTACCAAAGAGCGATGAATTCTATCTTCCATGATTTTATAGACACTTTCATGCAAATTTACATTGATGATATTGTTATAAAATCTATTTCTGAGAAGAGTCATATGATCATCTTCGACAGTCATTTTTAAGGATGAGAAAATTTGGTCTCAAAATGAATCCCCTTAAATGTGCGTTTTGTGTACAGGCAAGAGATTTTTTGGGCTTTGTGGTCCACAAGGAAGGGATCGAAATAAATCAAAATAAAACTAAAGCCATAATGGAAGCGAAAGCGCCGTCAACTAAGAAGGATTTGCAGTCATTATTGGGCAAGATCAACTTTTTGAGAAGGTTTATATCCAACCTAAGTTGCAAGACACAAGCATTTTCGCCATTGCTTCATTTCAACAAAGATGGTTTCAAGTGGGGGCACTCGCAACAGGAAGCCTTCGACAAGCTTAAGGATTACTTAAGTCACCCACCTATCTTGTCACCACTTTGTAGAAATAAAAGTATGAGATTGTATATAGTTGCATCTGATAGAACATTAGGGAGCATGTTAGCTCAAGAAGATGAGAATGGAGTCGAAAGAGCCATTTATTATCTTAGTAGGGTTTTAAATGATGCAGAAACTAGGTATAACATGATTGAAAAGTTATGTTTATGCTTGTATTTCTCTTGTACCAAAATTAAAGCAATATATAAAGCATGTTGATGTGTATGTTTCGTCTCATTTTGATGTTATAAAACATATGTTATCTAAACCTATCTTACACAGTCGAATTGGCAAGTGGGCTTTAGCCTTAACAGAATACTCTTTAACATATCAACCTTTAAAGGCTATGAAAGAGCAAATAGTGGCGAACTTCATAGTTGACTATTCTATCAACTAAAACGATTTGAATTATGTTGAATTGAAATCGTGGAAGTTATACTTCGATGGATCAAGCCATAAAAATGGAACAGGAGTAGGCATACTTATTATTTCTCCTGAACAAATTCCAACGAAATTTAAATTTAGCATCACAGGGCCTTGTTCTAATAATGAGGCTGAATATGAGGCACTGATTGCTGGCCTTAAAATTTTGTTAGAATTGGGGGCAACTAGAGTCGAAATAATGGGAGACTCAAAGTTGGTGGTGAAGCAAATCACAAAGGAATACAAATGTGTTAAAGAGAATCTCATTATGTACTTTGTGGTAGCAAATAGGCTATTAAAGAAGTTTGAAGAGGTGGCCGTCCAACACATACCCAGAATAGAAAACCAGATTGCTAATGACTTAGCTCAAATTGCTTCTGGATACAGAGTGTCAAAGGAAAACCTTCAAGAAGTCATTGAAGTAAGAGGGAAAGTGGTAGTCGTGGGATTATGCCCATCAGACTTGGAAACAATTAAGCTTGGGTGCATGAATGGCAAAAATTTTGAAATTTTTGCTATAGATGGTCTAACGGATAGGGATTGGAGAAAGCTTATAGTCGAATACCTACAAAACCCAACAGCTTTGACGGAACGAAGAGTCAGATACCAAGCCTTAAGTTATATGCTCATGGGTAATGAGTTGTTTAAAAAGACCCCTGAGGGAGTCTTGTTAAAATGCCTTAGTGAAACAGAGGCGTACTTAGCGCTTTTGACAGTTCATAGTGGGGCCTGTGGAGCACACCAAGTTGGCCATAAAATGAAATGGTTGTTGTTTCGACAGGGAATGTATTGGCCCACTATGATAAGGGATTGCATAGAGTTCGCCAAGGGTTGTCAGGAATGTCAGATCCATACTGGCATACATCATATTCCTACAAGTGAGTTACACTCCATAGTAAAACCATGGCCTTTTAGAGGATGGGCTTTGGATATAGTGGGAGAGATTCGACCAACATCGTCAAAAAACCAAAGGTATATCTTGGTTGGTATTGACTATTTTACCAAATGGATTGAAGCAATACCATTAGTAAATGTAAGTCAAGAAGACATTATTGAATTCATCCAAAACAATTACAATAGATCAAAGATCAGTTTTTACTAGTCGAAAGATGCAAGAATTTGCCAAAGAAATAGGTTTTAAACTCTTAACTTCTACGCCTTATTATGCTCAGGCGAATGTGCAAGTCGAAGCTGCCAACAAGGTGGTAATTGGGCTAATCAAGAGGCATGTTGGAAAGAAGCCTAAAAATTGGCACAAGACGTTAAACCAGATCCTTTGGGCATGTCGAACGTCCCCCAAGGAGGCTACTAACACTATGCCATTTCGACTTACCTTTGGTCATGATGTAGTCTTGCCTGTCAAGATATATTTGCAATCTGTAAGAATCCAGAAACATCATGATATCCCTGTTGAATCTTACTCGGCAATGATGATGGACAAACTAGTGGACCTGGATGAAGAGAGGCTTAGAGCCTTAGAGTTATTAAAAAGACAAAAGAGAAGGGTCGAAGAATCCTACAACAAAAGGGTTAAGGTTAAATCCTTTCTATATGGTGATCTAGTGTGGAAAGTCATCTTGCCGGAAGATAGCAGATGATTTCCAGTTAAATATTGAATGTTTAGTTGCATAATCATAAGTACGGGGCATCAAACCTTCATATATGTTAGATTCGACACGAACATCCTGAATCCCTATATGAAGGTGTCCTTTGAAACTATCTAAAGTGTGCTTAGTCGGAACCACTCGCCGAGCCTTTGGTTGAGACTGTTGTCGAAGGAGTTTAAGATCCTCGCCACAGATAAACTAATCTGGAAATGGAGGGGCAAGTGCCACTCCAAAATCAGCAGTAGGCAGGCGAGGGAATTTTGGAGTGAAAAGTTTAAAAGCTACCTCATAACGTTTCTTACGGGGAACGTTGGAAGGAATTTCAATTGATCCAGTTTTTGCAGAAAGTTTCTTTTTAAAGTAACGACAGCCTCATGAATGGTTCGACTAAGATCATCTGGTCGATAGATAGTTTCAAAGTATTTCTGAAAAGCTTGAATTTCTTGGATATGAGCGAGCTTACTCTTCTTCGTCTTGTCCTGTGCATCAAGGAAAGCTTGGTCAAGTAATATGGAAAAGGTGGTCACATTAAGAAAATGCTCATTGTAACGTTTTGACCACCAGTGGTGGAACGAAGAAGTGCATAGAAAAGAAGGCTCAAAGAACACATGCGAAAGAACTCCTTTCTTTTTACTCAGGTCGACGAAGATAGCGGCAACCATTTCTTCGTCAAAACTAGCAGTATGAAGGATAACTTGGCCCTTCTTCTCATATAAACATCTAGAAAAACTCTGGGCCAACCCAAACTGGCGAGAAACGAGGTTGGGTTGATATGCAATCAAGGCTGCTGATCTGCTGTCGCGCGCGGATCAAAAACGAGTCTCTTTGTAAAAATTATAGTACATCGACCGTAACTCAGAATATCGTTCTCAAGGATTCTTGTAGTGATTGACCAATAAAGTAACACTTTATGGGGGTTTGAATTTTGATTAAGAGAAAAAATACTTAAAATAAGTGACTATAAAAAAAGTGATTATTAAAATAAGCTAAAACGGCTAATCCTACTGATTCGGGTTCCGACTTATCATCGGCTATTATAACATCAATCTCTAAACGGCTCCAATCCTATTCGATTATGATATTAATCAGACAAGCGCTTACCAACATCAAATGAATTATGTTCCTGTTTACCGAATTAAGCAAACGGTTAAGAATATGACGAATTAACAAATTAAGCAAACGATAACACGCAATTAAATTTAGGAACATGCATACAATCGAATATAATCAATTCTATCCTATGAACAACAATTGAATTAAGCAAACAATTGCAATCAAATTAAGCAGATGACTTCATAGAAAAGGATTGAAAGGAATCAGATTTAAATTGATATTATAATAACCTCAAAGTGTTGAAACCGTACACAGCAGGATTTGCCCGGAGGTATTAGTTTTCCATGATTTCTTCTCAAAACTCTCTCTCCATTTTTTTCGTGAATAGTATCTAATTAACAGTAAAACAAGGTTTCCCCTAAAAACTAAAACAATGGATCCGGTTCAAAATCCAACTGGGTCGAAAATATAACCCAGACCCAAAACTAAAACAAATTCCTAATGCTATAACTTCAACAAATATTCTGGAAAAATATGCTCTGAATCTGACTTCGACTCCAAAACGAAAGTTGTAGCTCTCTCTCTTAGCTTTCCGGTGATTTTCAGAACGCCTCAAACGGATTCCCGGAACTCCAGTTATGATCGTTTCCGCGCAGACTGCTAAAGCTGAAAAATAAAGTGCGAAAATCAAATTAAACCAAAAATAAAATAAAATATAAAAACATAATAAAATATAAGAATAATCAAAATAAAGTAAATAAATGCCTAAGTAAAAATATAGGAGAATGTGCATAAAGATGCACTGATCAAATTCCCTCACACTTGAACTCTTGCACTCCGAGCAAAATTAAAATAAAACAAAACAAAGAAAGCACAAACACATCAACAGTTACTCATTTCAGGTTGTAAGTCTTCTTCGGTTAAGTTTGCATCGATACGTACTAATCTTACACACTAAGGATATCGTAGGAACACTAATCCACAATTGTGCAGACATAAGCCTCCTGAATACACAAACCAAATCAAATCATGCTATTATGTTAAAGTCTAACTTACTCTTCCTCCTTTTTGCTCTTTTTCATTCAGGCGCAATCACATTAAGCCTGTTATCTCCACACACTCATAGCAAGGCGACTGATTAGTGACTCTGATCCTTTTTGTTTGGGGTTGTGGTACTTACGTGGAATAATCCTTTGCTTACTTAGTTGTAGTTGCGGGGGATCGGACCGTAATCCGCCCTACCAAGTTCAGCACCAGAAACCGCCCTTTGCTTACTTAGTTGTAGTTGCGGGGGATCTGACCGTAATCCGCCCTACCAAGTTCAGCACCAGAAACCGCCCTTTGCTTACTTAGTTGTAGTTGCGGGGGATCGGACCGTAATCCGCCCTACCAAGTTCAACACCAGAAACCGCTGAACCAACTAACAACGAGTAATTTTTTTTCAACTTTTTTTTAAGGCTCTACATCCATTAAAGTGTATTCCATTTCTTTTCTTCTTTTTTTTTCAATCTAAAAATTTGATCACTCACTTATATTCATCGGCTTCCCTGTGTAGAGTATGTATGAGATAGTGCTGACTGCTGAAATAAACTACTCAAGAGCTGTCAGAGAATGAAAATTTAAGGCTAAACATAAAGAATATTCAAATCAATTTCTACATGCAGGAGACTTACGGTGTTAAGACGATACCAATCTTGTGAATTTTTCCCAAGTCTCCGTAAACTAATCTCAAATTAATCTTTAGCCTATAACTTTCAAAAAGATGCAAAAAAAAATTTTAATTTTTATTATTATAACTGAAAACAAAACAAAACAAAATAGTAAAACAAGCAAATAAAACAAAGGTTTCCCTCCCCCAGACTTAAAACAAGCATTGTCCTCAATGAAAGGACATAAAAATAAAATAAGAGTGAGAGAAAGGAAAGAACGCACCGAGGAGTCAAGGTGGATAAGTGATCACATATGCATCCTTTCCCAAAGAGAGATTTCCTGCAGTCTCCTCTTCCAAAGTGGGGAGTAACTTTGGATAGCATCCATCGCCCTTGAAATTTGTATTATTGTCTTCGCCTTTTATTCCAGGATCAAATAAGAATCTTTGATAAATAAAAGTGTCGAATGGGCACGTAAATGTGATATCCTTTTCCACAACATCAGAGAACAAAGGGTTAAAGGGTTGTCTCACTACTTTTCTTCTCTCTTTAATCGAGGTTCATCCAAGTCTTTTCTTATGTTTTTTCAAAACCTGAAAAAGCTTATTTTCTTTATAAGAATCAAGGTTACAAGAAATTATAACTGGAAGCTTTTATCTGTATCTAAATAAGCATAATTTAGATTGCTATGAAGTGGTTTAAGCTCCAAGGGGGGAGGTTGTTCAATGGATGGTGAGGTTGGGGAAGCCGTGATGTTAAGAGTTTTAGCTACATAAACAACTTCATCTGCATGAAAAACATCACCCTGTACGGCAGCATTAATCTCAGCACAAACAGAGCAAATGTTAGTTGTTGCACCCCAAAATTTGCCCAACATTTCTTTACCTAGCTTGTGTTTCATTTCATTCACATTAGCATTATCATTTGCATTTCATTGACATGTATTCAGAAGATCAAGAGGTATGAGTACCAATCAAGAGCTATACAAGACTATGAAGCTAGCCAAGAAGGTTATTCAAGTGTTCAAGGGTTGATATCTTTGCCAGAGAAGATAAAAGATCCTCAGAGAGAGTGGTTGAAACTAAGGTTGTGGGCCTCCTAACTTGAGAGTTGTGGGAGCTCCTCAGATGATTCTGAAGCAAAGAATGTGGACTTGAAGCCTTGAGAGAGCTTATGATATGTCTTGAAAGCCATCAGGGAGCCTATATAGGTCATTGTGCAAGATTAAGAAGACTCAGCCATGAGTGGTGTGATTAGGGTTTGACTGGGTCAACCCTAGGTCAACTGATGATTTGGAGAGGGTTGAGACCTAATCCAAGAGCCATGTGATCATGGATTGATGCATTGAGATGCTATAAGGATGATTCCAAGGTCAACTCATCATGATTGAAGAGTTTGAGAAGTTTCAAGCTAGGGTTTCTAAGGCTTGACAGTGTAAAATCCCCTAGTTTGATCCCTATCTTCAAGGCAGTTTAGCTTAAGATGTGATTGTTATCTCATCTTACCCCCAACATGAATGTTGTAGAGCTTGTTCTTAGATTTAATTTGAGTACTATAAGTCCTTGATAGGATTTATAGAACTCAAGTTATGACTTTGACAAGTTACAGGTCATCTGAGGTATGTGAATCTGGGGCCTTGAAAGTTACCCAACTTGCATCAAACGTTTGCCCAAGAAGGATGATTCCTATGAACTTTTGGTCAACATGAATGTTGTTCCTTATCCTCTTATCTTTCTTGAGAGTACTAGAAGTCCTTAATAGGATTTGTAGAACTCAAGTTATGACTTTGACAAGTCAAGGGTATTTTGGTCATTTGGAGATTACAGGTCATTTCAAGCATAAGGCCATAACTCCTATTTCCAAGCTTCAAATGGAAAAATATTCAACATAAAACTTGTTCAAAATGATGTTTTAAGGCTTTTAAGGAGGTCATGAGATGTTGGAAAGGCTTGTAGCTCAAAGTTGCAAAAATGACCTAAAATAAGGGCATAAGTTAAATAAACCAAAGTTGGAAATTGATATTTTCAACCTACACATCCAAACCATGGCATGTAATATATCATTTTGACTCTAGAAAACATTTTAAGAACATTGGTTTAGCCATATTTTTGAGTTGAGATTCAATTTGTGGACTTGCTTTGGAAAGTGGTTACTTGCATATTAAGTAACATGGGCAAAACATAGAATCAAGGCATGAGCAAGGCCCTTGGCAAGCTAAACCCTTTCAAAATTTCACTAGGGGAGAAATTGAAAGAGAATGGGATGGTTTTCAAGTTGCAAACAGAATTATACATGTCATGATACATGATTGAAAATCTCATGACATGAGAGATTGAAACTCTCATTAGAAGGGTCTAGAGGGTTCTAGATTACTCATACATCATCTATATATTGAATAGAGTTGATCCAATGCAAAGGTTGGTAATGATTGAAGGAGAGAGCATAGATTGAGATTGAGATTTCTTGGCTTGCAATTGAAATCGTTTTCACCAAATTCTTCACTTTCCATCCATTTTCTTGATTGAAACTTCTTCCATGGATGCTAAGGAGTGATTCCAGATCATAATCCAAGAGAATTCGTGGCTGAATCGTGTATGAGCGGTTGAATTTTTCCACCTGCAACTCACCATCGGATTTCAAGATTCAGGAGCTTTCAACCGTTTCTTTTGCATACAGAAGCAAGGAGGGGGTTCATTGATTGTGTCTGAAAGATTAGAGAGCTTGAATTGGAGGTTTAGTGCATCTGTTCATCCAAGATTTTCAGGTTGGTAACTTTCTTCCTCTAGCATGAACTAGGTAGAATCAAGATGAATTAAGGTGTTAGTTGCATTGTAGAACGGTGTAGGATTGATTTCAGACCATTAATTTGAGAATTAGTGACAAAATAGGTGTGTTACCATTTTCGGTTGAGAATTGGATATGGTGAATCTTGAGGATTTAGGTTGAATTAAGGGTATGGTTGAATTCGTGACAAGATTTGGGACAAGTTTCATGTGTTGACCATTTGCAATGGAGGATCCTAGAGAGAATTAGGGTTGAGGAAGGTGACCGGAGCACCACCGGTGGTGGCCGGAGCTGGGCGCGAAGTTCAGGCATTCAAAAGGTAGAAGATGATGTTAGCACCCTTGGATCTTGGTTGGACCTTTGACTGGGAGCATGATCCAACGGCCACGTTTTAATTCAATTTGTGAAGGATCTGAATGAATGAAACGCACCGTTTCATTTAATCAGTGGTTTTGGGCTTAGTGAAGTAATTGTTATCCACACCCCCCAGCGAGCCCAACCCATGATTTGAACTGTGTTTTGTTGCTATCCACACCGTGCGTTTATTCTTTTATTTGGATTTTCTTTATTTTTTTCATTTTATTCATGGTTCTTGAAAAATTCATAAAAAATTGAAAATTAATCCAATTAATCCCATTCTTTTTGCATTTTACTCATGATTGAGTCTAGTATTTTTTAGAGAAAAAATATTTTCATTTCATGTATTTTCTGATTTAATGGGAATTTTACATTTTAATTGATATTAAAATGGTTATGTTTGATACATAATTTTGTGGAATTTTGTGTGATCATGTGGTGATGATTTTGATCCTAATTTTTTGTGTATGATTAGGTTAGACATGTATTCTCCCATAGTATTTTTATCACATCTTTGTGATGAAAATAGGTGTGCTTTCTAGATTGATATTTAGGGGCTTCCTTTTAGGGTTTAGGTTTAGTACTTTGTAATGTAGAATTTATTTCTAGGTCTAATTTGATGATTTGATCTCTGAAATAATGTGGTAGAGTCATGATTGACTTAGGTTCCCATATATATTTTTGTATGATTTTACAATTAAGTTTAGTATTTTAGCTAGGACTAACTTTAGTACTAGGTTTTAGGGGATCCTAACTTAGATATTCAATTAGTTTAACTCATTTAGCTCCCATAGATTAGGGCTTTGCTTTGTTTGCCTTTGGTTGAGATTGAAGACAAGTTGAAGACAAGGTGAGGATGCTTGAAGTTGCTTGGAGTTGCTTGTGCCTGAAGGTGTTTGATGAAGATTTAGGAGATAGAGGACATAGGGAGAGCCTTATGATTAGAATGATTTCTTTCACAAATATGGAAAGCATCTTGTGCTTCCATTCCTCCCAATGAATAAAAGTCCTTCCAAGATATTCACATCCCTCCTTTGGAGGGATGAGTGGCTTTATCTGGGAAGTAGAACTTTGAGGGAACCAGTCTCTCATAATGATGAACCCTTACAGGCTTCCTTTGGTTGTCAGTAAGCTGTTTATCATTTCCACTCATCCTGTTAAATTAATTGTCTTCTGGTTTGAGTATCTTGAAAGATGTTGGACTTGAGTTTGAAGATGAGGACTTCATTGAAGAGTGTGGAAGAGGATGATTCCTTGAGCATTACCATTGCAGCTGAAGCCTGAAGAGCAAGAAGACCAAGTTGATACTTGAAGACCCAAATTAAGATTGAGTGAAGAGCTGAGGCTTGAAGAATTGGAGGATGAAGTTGACACTTCCATGTGATTGAAGACTACCCTAAGAAGCTGAGGCTTGTAGGAGAAGAAGACCAAGTTGAGACTGGTAAAGCAAAGAGAGCTGAAGCTTGAAGACTAAGTTGATACTTATGAAGAGGATTCAATTGAGATTGAGTGTAGAGCTGAGGCTTGAGGAATAAAGGATGAGTTGATACTTACATTGATGCTTGGAGAGCCTGAAGGAATCAAGTTGATACTTGTAGTTAGAAGCAAAGCCTGAGGGTGGAATTGACTGAAGAGCTGAAGCTTGGAGAAGAGAGAGCAAGTTGATACTTGGGTTTGATGGATTGAAACCTTGGAGAAGCAAGTTGATACTTGTCATAGAGGATGATAGCCTTGGAGGGTGATTGAAGTCTGAAGACTGGATAGCTGTTAGAAGAGCTGAAGCTTGGAATTGGAAGAGAGGGGTTGATCTGCTTTCTTTCTTGTCTGTGTTCTTTTCTGTGTTGATGTGCCTTGTTTGATTTGCTTGATGCATTAGAATAAGTTCATATCTAGACTGACTTTAATCTAGGAGCATGATTGCACTAGAGGTTGAGTTGCTCCCTCTGCTTGTATTGTTACTGTATGGCTTTGCTTGCGGGTATTCGGTAGAGCCCAGCTCCCTTGCCCATGTGGTTTATTCTGCTTGACAACATTTTATTTCTACTGTATGATTGCAGTTTACTGTTCTGCTTGATAGCATGTTGTTTATGATGTATGATTACTGTTATTCATGTCTGGCTTGAGGTTGAGATGAGCTTGTGGAGGCTGCTGCCCCACACACATTTCCTCCCTCACTTGCATTGCATGCATTTTACAGTCGTTTACTGTATATCTGTTTACTGTTTAAGCTGATGCTTTATCTATTTCTGTTTATCATTGACATGATCCCCTAGGAGTCTCACTTCCTTTGATAAGGAAGTGATGATTAGAACTTTAGGTTGAAACCTATGCATGATAACTTCTAGGAGTGCCCTGTTTCAAACCTCAACCATAGGATGAATCCTTGGCATGACAACAGTAGGACTTGATAGTCTCCCAGTAGTTGAGCCCCTTCTCTTCTCATCTCAGAACAAATTAAGATACAGTAATCATGAATGATTTCTTTCGTACGTTACGAGCCTTAAGCTATCTGAGAAAGGATTGTTAGAGAGTTTCTTTTCAACAGTCTGGATGTTTAGTATGGCACCCTTTGGGTGACATGCGACGCATTCACTCTCAGGTCATAGTCTCTAGTGCGATTGAAATTGCAAACACCATAAAAAACACTTCTTCCGTAAAAGACAGAAAACAAACTTCAAACCTTTTTGCCCCGTGGGCCCATAATTCAAAGGAAGCTTTTCTGAAGAAAAGAGGGTCGTTAAACTTCAGCGCCAATGCAAACAGGCTTTGTCCCTAACTGCTGGAACTGCTGTTTAACCCTACTCGATAAAACAGATGAATCTGAATCCCCGTAATCCGTAGTATCCCAAACTACGTAAGCTCTGATCTCTCATATCTGTTGAGAATACGTAGGCACAATACTGACGTATTGGCGAGCCACCTTCCCCGTAACCCGTAGTAGGCGAACTACGTTGACTCTGATTTCTCATTCTCTGATGAGAATACGTAGGCATAAAGTGCGACGCTTTGCCGAGTCATTTTCTTTTCTTTTTAAGCCAGCCTTGATAGGTAGATAGATAAATCAACTCGTCCAGTAAACACAACAAGCATGGATCCCGTCGAGTACGACGGACGTGAGGGGTGCTAATACCTTCCCCTTGCGTAACCGACTCCCGAACCCAGACAACGGTTGCGACGACCTTGTCTTATACCCTATTCGTCAGGTTTTTCCGATCGTTTCCTTTCCCGTTCTGAGGGATAAATAATGAAAGGTGGCGACTCTTCTGTTTTGCCGGCACCTTATTTTCGCGGAAGCGACATTAGTGTCGGTACACGAATCACAAGAGTAAGTATCATAAAAATTTGCTAATGATGGAAAATCAAAACACAATTCAGAATAAGTATCATCAACTAAATTAGAAGGAAACTCTTTTGGATTCACTACTGTTTGGGCAGGTGGTTGGTTTGATTCTTGAGCTTGTTGCATGGCATTCACTATAGTGGCAAGTTGTTCAATCTGTGTCTGCAAAGCCTGAAGACTTGAATCTGTTTGTTGCTGAAACTGAAGATCATTTATAGCCATTTTCTTGACAAGGTCCTCTAGTGAAGGTTCGGAAGGTTTTAAGCACATAATTTGGAATTCCTTCATATGCTTATTCGGATCCTCACCTGCAAGACCATTAAATCTTGTCAACAAGTTTATTAAACCAGATTCCAATTCGAAAGGTACATTAACAGCAGGATATTCCATACATAAAGTATTATAATTCATATTAGGAGCAGCTAATTGCCTTAAGGTTCTATTATCAGCCATTTCAAAATCAAGTTTAGTGTACGAAACAAACAGTTTATGCAGATAGTTAGACTCAAATAGCCAAAAACAAACACAAAGAAGGGAATCGATCAAAAAAATTCAGAAAAATAAATTGACACCGAAATTAATCTAATGACTTAAAAATATAATTTTGAGAATTTTTTTGATTTTTTTCGACTCTATGAAAACAGTAAAAAATTCATTAAAAATAGAAAAATGATGAATTTGGTGATTCGAGGGGCCAACTCCTTTAACTCTTCTAGAGTTAATGAATTTTGATCGCACGATTTTTCTGCTTCAAGTTCACGAAACTGATCTAAAAAAGAAGACGATTTGCCCAAAACCTGGTTTTTTTACTAGGTCTGACGAGAAACGGGCGAAACGAAACGGCTGGACACAAAAACGCAAGAAAATACACAAAAATACAGAAAATTAAAACAAACAAAACCTAAAACTAAACTATTGGCTAAATCAACAAGAATCCCCGGCAACGGCGCCAATTTGATCTGTTGTCGCTCGCGGATCAAAAACGAGTCTCTTTGTAAAAATTATAGTACAGCGACCGTAACTCAGAATATCGTTCTCAAGGATTCTTGTAGTGATTGACCAATAAAGTAACAGTTTATGGGGGTTTGAATTTTGATTAAGAGAAAAAATACTTAAAATAAGTGACTATAAAAAAAGTGATTATTAAAATAAGCTAAAACGGCTAATCCTACTGATTCGGGTTCCGACTTATCATCGACTATTATAACATCAATCTCTAAACGGCTCCAATCCTATTCGATTATGATATTAATCAGACAAGCGCTTACCAACATCAAATGAATTATGTTCCTGTTTACCGAATTAAGCAAACGGTTAAGAATATGACGAATTAACAAATTAAGCAAACGATAACATGCAATTAAATTTAGGAACATGCATACAATCGAATATAATCAATTCTATCCTATGAACAACAATTGAATTAAGCAAACAATTGCAATCAAATTAAGCAGATGACTTCATAGAAAAGGATTGAAAGGAATCAGATTTAAATTGATATTATAATAACCTCAAAGTGTTGAAACCGTACACAGCAGGATTTGCCCGGAGGTATTAGTTTTTCATGAGTTCTTCTCAAAACTCTCTCTCCATTTTTTCCGTGAATAGTATCTAATTAACTGTAAAACAAGGTTTCCCCTAAAAATAAAAACAATGGATTCGGTTCAAAACCCAACTGGGTCGAAAATATAACTCAGACCCAAAACACGACCCAAAACTAAAACAAATTCCTAATGTTGTAACTTCAACAAATATTCTGAGAAAATATGCTCTTAATCTGACTTCGACTCCAAAACAAAAGTCGTAGCTCTCTCTCTTAGCTTTCCGGCGATTTTCAGAACGCCTCAAACGGATTCCCGGAACTCCAGTTATGATCGTTTCCGCGCAGACTGTTAAAGATGAAAAATAAAGTGCGAAAATCAAATTAAACCAAAAATAAAATAAAATATAAAAACATAATAAAACATAAGAATAATCAAAATAAAGTAAATAAATGCCTAAGTAAAAATATAGGAGAATGTGCATAAAGATGCACTGATCAGCTGCTAAACCTCTTCCCAAATTGAGCATGTTGACAATAAATCTGGGAATTAAAAAGGCTTCTCATATGGCAACAAATTCATTTTCAAAATCCCCATGAGAAGTGGGAAATGGCCTTTTAAACCATACAGGGCCATATTTCCTTTCAGCAAAGGGTGGCATACTAGGAGTAAACTCATGACGCTTAGCAAACATCATGATAAAACTGGTGAATGCTCCTCTAATAGTTTTGCCATCACCAGAAGGAGTCAACTGGACCAGACGGGGTCCTTTGATGCTCCTCCCTACGATCTCAGCAGAGGTTTCACAAACTAGGCCTTTCTTGGGAAGGCTAGCTTTAAAAGTTGCGTTAAGCCACAACTGAAGTAACCAAAGAGGACCACTCAAATATACAGAACTGTGGGCCTCCATGTGCTTCAGTCGAGACGCTCCTTCATTGAGAGATTCATAAAGGTTAGCCAAGATGAGCTCACTCAAGCATACCCCTTTGTTGTGATGAAGCTGGTTAGCAAGAGGCATGTATTTTTTAGCTACTTGCAAAGATTTGGTGCAAAACACGTATCTCGACAGCCATACAGTGAGAAACTCTATATGTTTTTTGTCAGAAACGTCTTCTTGATTTTGGTTGAAGTGGTGTTTGATGAAATGAGTGTAGGTAAGTTTGGAGGTGGAGGTATTGATATAGTCTTCAGTATCTACGTCAGGTTGGTAAGAAACACCATCGGGACGAAGACCTGTAATAGCAGCGATGTCGAAGAGGGTTGGCGTGACCATTCCATATGGCAGATGAAAGGTATAGTGAGTACTATCCTAGAAGTACAAGGACGTTGTCAGCAAGTTCAGGCAATTTAGTATGTAAGTCTTCGACAGCATCAAGAGGTCATAAATCCCTATGGATTTCCAGTGATCAGCTTTAACCTTCTCCAACTTCGCCATCCAAAGATTGAAGTCCTTAAGGGGACTGACAACTCTTACTAGCCTAGTACCATCAGTAAGATACTTTAGGTCAAACCTAGGCAGTGATGGTTCTTCAGCAGCAGTGGTGGCTAATCTGGGAAAGCTTTTTTGCCCTAACGGCTTAGATTTCCGGTAAGAAGGCAGAAATTCACTCAGCTTCTCGTCAGAAGTACCAACCTGGGCTAAAGGATCAGAAATTGCATAAGGTTTACCTGAAACAATTAAAGGGATCATTACCTGGGATTGGTAGATGCTCCAGGCCGCTTCAGTGGTAGGTTCCGGCACACAGTGGCAATTTTCCACTAGTTGAGGGCCAGGAATGTTTGCAAAAGGAGGGTTGGTTTGTTTGAACTGAGTAACTCGACCCTTTTGGGTTTTCTTTTCTTGAACGTTGGATTTGGTAGATGCCATTGTTGAAGGAGGTGAGAGAAAATGGCTTTTCTAAGTTTGGTAAAGAAAACTGAAGAAAGATACACGATGCTTGAGATTATGGAGAGTGTAAAAAGTTCACGAAATGGTGAAGGAGGTATTTATAGGCGTATGAGAAGCCTGAAAGGTTTAAATCCACCATTGAAGTTAATCAGATAGTCAGACGCATGTTTTGTTTTGAGAAATGATGAGTGTTGGCAGTTATGGTCAGATTGCAAAACATACATTTTCAAGACAAATTAATGATAAATACGGCTGAAAAGATGTTTAAGGATTTACCATGATGGTGCGATGTCATAAGTGTGGGGTAAAATAAAGTGAACAATTAGCCACTAAACAAGTAGTGGGTTGTCCAGTCAAGGCCATGCAAAATTCACACGCGTTGAAATAGTTGAAAGAATGACCTTCCTACCAAGACTAGCGAAAAGATATTTCTTGGGGGCAATTTGTTAGCTCTCATTTTCGACGCTAGTGGAATTCAGAATTATCTTAAGTCGGAATTTCATTTTAAAAACATATGAGGGCTTCAACACAATTATGAGGAGATATGAGTCGAAGAGAGGTGGACAAAGTTCTGGGAAAAATGCTAAGTGTTGGAGAAGCTCCCGACCAGGATCATGTTAAGGAAAATGCAAGGCAGTTACCATCAAAGCTGGAGGGAATTCTCAGTGTCCAAGTTCAAATTGACAGTGAGCGAACGTGGGAGCAGTTGAAGTTGTAAAAAAGCGCCAAAAAGACACGTTGTGAAGCCATAACCGTCATCTAGTAGTTACTTGCTAGTGTTATAAATAGTTGTCATTTTTATGTAATAAGGGTGTTCATTCATCTTGTACTAGTCACTCCAAAACACTCAAAGTACCCGTGTGTAGAGAAACGAGTTAGTGAGAATGTACGTGATACAACACCATCTCCTTTTCATTAATGCAATTTACTTGCCTTTGCCATTTATGCATTTTTACTCCTTCAGCACTTTAACCTTCAGTTTTTACGTTTAAACTGCCCTTTTTCTTTTCCAAGTCTTTATGCAAACTTACTTTCATTTACTTTCACGCAAATTTAAACATTTTGCACTTATTTCAAGCTTTTTACGTTAAAGTCATTTACTTTCAAAGATTTATGGTCGAACATGGAGTTCAGCTTATAGTCTTTTGCACCTTTATTTTCCAAGTTATTTATAGTTACTGCATTTACTTTCAAAGATTTATGGTCGAACGTGGAGTTCAGCTTACAGTCTTTTGCACTTTTATTTTCGAAGTTATTTATAATTACTGCATTTACTTTTGAAGATTTATGGTCGAACGTGGAGTTCAGATTATAATCTTTTACATATTTACATTATTGCCTTTATTTCAAAGTCATTTACTTTTAAAGCCTTTACGATTATCGACTTTAATCTTCGATGCATTACTTACTTTCTTTTAATCATCAAGTTACTTTTACTTTACAAAGATTTCATAGTCGAACGTGGAGTTCAAATTAGGATCTTTTTTGCATACTTAGCACATGTCCTAGATTTAGTATGGTCGATCCTGCAAGTTACTCAATTTTACCCTAAATTGATAGACCAGCGGTTGTTTACCAAAATTCACAGTAAACACACGCTTCGGAGCAACGACTTATGGGGCTTCTGTTCTAGACTGGGCCAGAGGCTGGCCCACGGTTGGCACGACCTAGCCCAACTCCTTGTTAAGGAGAGCTCAATGAAGGCCCAATCCATCAACTTACGGAGAATACTCATGTGTCTCCCCCATAGACTCCACGTGCTCCTCACGCGGGGACACATCATCAGTCAACTACACGCGTCTGGGAGAACAGGCCACTCACCTTCCAAATATCACGAGGCAGTTGGACCAGGATGAAGACCAATGTGTTGATCTTCCCTACGCTACATAGATCCTGACAGTTATTCGTATTGGGTCGAGTGATCCAACTCAATGCAAAATAATTGTTGGCCCAACGTTGAAGGCACATTATAAATACCCTCTTCCACTAGATGGTCAGGTATTCTATTCTCTACATTGTACTTGCACTCTCTCTCTACTCCGTTTCTCTCCTTGGCATCGGAGTACCTTGCAAGTACACCCTCTCCTCTTCACCACCACCGACGAACTAGAAGCTCACGATGCATTGCTAGTTGTTGATCCCATTCTGGTCCGGTAAAACCAATGTGTATAATTTTTTTTAGTTCTCATGTCAATAATATTTGAGGTATTAGAATTAAATGTTTTAAAGTTTATTAAGATTAATTTTAATATGTATTAATTGAGATGATTTTATTGGGCCTAAAAGGATTTGTGGAAGGGAAACCTGATATTAGCATAGTAGCATTAGGCAGTCAAAGAATCTAGAGTGAGTAGGCCGCTCGAATTACCTTCTAGTCGTCTGATTAGGGTTGGGTCAGAATGTTTGTTTGGGCATCCTTGACCTGTTCCATTGATAAAATATCGCTTGTGTTGCACCCCAAAATTTGCCCAACCTTTTTCTTTACCTAGCTTATGTTTCATTGCATTCATTATAGAATTAGCATATGCATTGCATTGTCATGTGTGCAGGGATCAAGAAGTGTGCTTATCAAGAAGGGGCTACCACAAAGTTCTAAGGCTATCCAAGAGGTTTTATTCAAGTATTCAAGGGTTTGACATCCTCATCAAGTCACTAAAAGAAGGCAAAGATCCCCAGAGAAGTGGATATACACAAGTGTGCATATCTCCTAACTTGAAGGTCATGGGAGATCATCAGATGATTTTGAATCCATCGATGTGGACCTAAAGCACTGAGAGGGCTCATGAAATGTCTTGAGAGTCATTATGGAGTTTGGGCAAGTTATTATTCAAAGTACAAGAAGTCACAACCAAAGGTGGTGCAGTTAGGGTTTTCATCTAGTCAGCCCTAAGTCAACAGTTGAATTGGAGGAGTTTGAGACTTAATTACAAGCAAATATGATCATGGGATGTTGTGTTGAGACACCTAGAAGATTGTTCCAATATCAATTCATCAATATTCAAGAGTGTGAGAAGTTGCTAGGCTAGGATTTCTAAGCTTGACAATGTAAAATCCCCTAGTTTAGTGTCTAACTTCAAGACCACATAACTCAAGATGCAAGTCTCATATCATCTTGACTCCAACATGATACATGTAGAGCATGTTCATAGCTTTATTTTGAGTACTAGAAGTCCTTGATAGGATTTATAGAACTCAAGATATGAAGCAGACAAGTTACAGGTCATCAGATGAATGTGATTTTGGTCATTGAAAGTTAACCAACTCCCATGCCATGTTTGACCTAGAAGGAGGTATCACCTATCCTTGACCCAAACATGAATGTTGTTCCTTATGATCTTAGCTTTCCAAAGAGTACCAGAAGTCCTTCATCTGATTGGTGAAGCTCAAGATATGAAGCTTGCAAGGCAGGGGTATTTTGGGAAACGTTGATTATAGGTCACTTTGGATTATAGGTCAATTTCACCACTTTGCATACCTCAAATGGAAATCTTTCCAACTTGAAAGTTGCTCCAAATGGGGTCATTTTCTCAACCAAACATCAAGGAACCATTGATATGGCTTAGATTAAAGATTTGATGAAGAAAGTTTCATGAAAAGAACATTAAAAGCCATTAAAAGTCAAAAATTCAGATAAATTCATAATTGACCAAAGTTGTGCAAATTTGTGCATATTTTGAGTGCATTATACATTTCAAACACAATGGAATTTGTGTATTTGCAATTTGATCCAAAAAAACCATGCCATTTTACATGTTACTTCATCTTGAAGTAACACTTTCAAAATCTACCATTGATCCAAAACAAGGAGCAAATCATACCCATTGAACTACATTATACAACCAGCAACTGATGTGACTAAGCTTGAGAGCATTTTCAAGCCAAATTCGTGCACTTCCATGGGCCTCCAAGTGAGGAAAAAGTTGGATATCAATTTTCAATTACAGCCACAATTGGGCCTCAAATCCATTCCCAATCAATTCTATATAAGATGTAGAATAATTCCATGATTGGATTGATGAAGATTGGTGCAGAATTCTTTTAGAAGCAGTTAGAGAAGTGAGGAAGAAAGTGAAATTGCATTTTCAAGAATCAAGCCAATTCAACTCAATTCAAGATCATCAAGAGCTCTCTCAAGGTTCATAGAAGCTTTCTGGATCAATTGGAGCAAGAACCGGCATCAGTTCAAGGCTGTGTGCAAGCTTCAAACCAGGTTTTTACATTTCAACTTTGCTCATGATTCTTGATGAATTAACACTCCATTTTCATGTGGTTAGGATCCTTGAGACATGTAGATGGATTTAGGATAGGTTTAAAGCTTGATTACACCAATTCTTGATATGGCACGTTTTCTGGTTGGATTCGGTTTGGCTTAATTTTAGAGTAAAAATTAATTTGAGAGGTGGATTAGTGATCTATGTAGTGAAAGGAATCGTTTGGTGCAAGAATCGTGAAGTTTGGTTGAGTTTTTGTGCGCGCCACTGTTCATCGTGGCCGGAGAAGACGACTGGAAGTCCCTCCGGCCACCGTCTGGTTCTCCCTCCATTTCCTTGAATTCAAATCCCAGGTGCACTCACATCCATTAGATCTTGTTAGTACACTTTGAAGGTGAAAAAACACTTAGAAGGGGGGGGGGGGTTTGAATAAGGGTTTTAAAAACACTTTAATAGATAGAAAAATAACACAGTATTTTTATACTGGTATGTTTGAACTCAAACTAATCCAGTCCACCCTACCCAGGTGATTTGCCTTTCTCAAAAAGGACTTAATCCACTATATCAAACTTGATTACAGTGTAAACCACTAAGACAATTGTCTTAGTCTTCTGAAGAAAATCTAACCACAACTTGGTCTTCTTAAGGAAATCTTTTACAAAGATAAACTAACAATTAGTGTTTAAGGTTTTGCTTCTAACAAGCTATATCACAACAATGATGTTTACACAAAATTAAGAACGAATATGAAAATTGTTAAGCTTTGAAGAATATTTGAATGAGAGCTTGTGAATTGATTTTCTTTCAAATGATTCGTCAACGTTGGAAAGATGTTGAAGCTTGTTTAAATACTACTGCAAGTCTTTATCTCAAAGATTGTGCATTGTTGTACGTTCTGCTGCCTCTGTTGCCTTTTTATCCTCTATTGACTTTTCCTTTCCAGGAAGAGGAATGTTCAGACATGTGCTTTATGTCTGAATTCTTGTGTCAGGAATAAATAAGGAATAGTGCGTTGGAGCAGACGTTGGGATTAGCAACAGATCTTTTCTTTGAGCTGGCATCTTTTCAAGTAAATAAATATATCCTTCAATTAATACTAACATCAGATCCTCTGATGTAGTTCCTTGTTCTTCAGATCAGAGTCTTGCAGTAATAGTTCTTAAGCGTGAATGTTACAATCAGCGCAGAGTTGAATATCAGAGCCTCTGTACTTGCAACGTGAAGTACTTCCAGAGTCTTCTGAAACAATGTTGTACGCTCTTTACTCAAATTCTTCTTAGTTTCACTCAGAGTCATCTGTAGCAGATTAGAGTCTCTTCAGGCAGCGCTCAGAGTCTTCTGAAATGTTGCTTCTGACACTCAGAGTCTTAACGTTCTTTTCAGTTGCAGATGTAATTTTTGCTTCCAGATGAATATATAATTTAAGATCTGAAACAAAATTACTTAAACACAATTAGAGTATATATTTCCTTTATACAAAATTTCATTTATGTTATCATCAAAAAAATGAGATATATTAAACATCAATCTGTGTTCTAACAATCTCCCCCTTTTTGATGATGACAGAAACATAGGAAATTTTGGTCAATAATAAGAAAAAAAATATAACTCCCCCTGAGATTGTGAATCTCCCCCTGAATTGAATACCATAAGAAAAATAAATACTTCCCTTTTTGATTAAGTATTCTTTTCAGAATCAGAGCAGAGCCTAGTTTAAGCCTGATTTATTCTTTTCAGAATCAGAGCCTGGTTTGGATCCTGATTTGGATCAGAGCCTGGTTTGGATCCTGATTTGGATCAGAGCCTGATTTAGGAGCTTTCAGGGTAACTTTTATGAATTAAGTCAGACACAACGTTATTGTTCTGAAAGACTAAAATTCAATGTTAGTTATAATAAATTATGTCTGAACTCCATTCTAGTAACTGTTTATTTGAACAATTATAATTTCCATTTCTCTCCCTTTTTGTCATATCAAAAAGAAAAAAAAATTTAAGACACAAAAGAAGAACAGAGAAAAAGAATATGATAAAATAGATAGAAACAGAAACCAAACAGATGCATTGATAAATAGAATATTCAGAGGATAAACACATAAGCAAAACAAACATAATATGCACAAACAATAGAAAACAACTAAGATTGACGAGAGGCTATCATCTTCAGAAGGTTTGTGATCTCAGAAGTAGAGAGGGGTTTAGGGTTTCGTTGAGGTTTGGGTTTTGAGGAGAAGATGAAAGAATGCAATAAGCATAAATGCATAAGAGATGTGAACGAAGGTGAAAAGTGTGGGAAGTGAAGTGTTGTGGAATTTATAGACAAAATTAGGGCACACAAGAGTCACACATTCAACATTTAGCATTTAATTAAATATTAAATCACATCAAACATAATCATGACAAGAAAAGCATTTAATGATTCTGACAACACGTGAGGAGAAAAACGAGAATCATAATTAATTCAAACAGTACCTCTGAACAGCGTTTCAGTGTTGGACACTCAATCTTTTCAGATTCAGATGACACGTGTTTGCTTGCATGTGCTTCTGAAACTCTTTGAGAAATGAAACGTTAGCCAACGTTCAGATTCTCTAAGGCTTTGTCAGTTCAGATTTGCACACAATAAAAAATTAAACAATAAATAAATAAATGAAATACTTCAGAGTTAAAACATTTTCCATCTGAGGAAATTCGCTTCTGATAAAAATTTTATTCTGGACAGAAATCCATACTTATATTTTTCAGAATGAATTTAAATCTATCTTCAGCAAGGGGTTTTGTAAAGATATTAGCCCATTGATGGTCTGTATCAACAAAGTTTAAACTTATAATTCCCTTCTGAACATAGTCTCTGATGAAATGATGTTTAATTTCTATATGCTTTGCCTTAGAGTGTAAAATAGGGTTTTTAGACAAGCATATAGCAGAAGTATTATCACAGAAGATTGAAATGTTACCCTCATGTATCTGATAATCTTCTAGTTGACTTTTCATCCAGAGCATCTGAGTGCTACATCCAGCAGCAGCAATGTATTCTGCTTCTGTTGTTGAAAGCGCAATTGTGGGTTGCTTCTTGCTGAACCAAGAGATCAGATGACTTCCTAGAAACTGACAGCTTCCAGAAGTACTCTTACGCTCTACTCTGTCTCCAGCATAGTCAGCATCACAGAATCCAACTAATTTATAATCATCATATTTTCTGTAACACAAACCCACATTAGTAGTACCTTTCAGATACCTCATAATCCTCTTAACAGATGTTAAGTGAGATTCTCTAGGATCTGATTGGAATCTAGCACACAGACAAACACTAAATAGAATATCAGGTCTAGAAGCAGTCAAATACAGAAGAGATCCAATCATACCCTTGTAGAGCTTTTGATCTACCTTCTTACTTACCTCTTCTTTTCCAAGAGTGCTTGTAGGATGCATTGGAGTTTTAGCCAACTTACTTTCAGTCATATTAAACTTCTTCAAAAGCTCCTTCACATACTTAGTCTAATGTATGTAGGTGCCTTCTGGAGTTTGATTGACTTGGATTCCCAGGGAGAATCTGAGTTCTCCCATTATGCTCATCTCGAATTCTGCCTGCATAGACTGAGCAAACTCCTTTCCAAGTGTAATATTGGTAGTTCCAAATATAATATCATCAACATAAATCTGACAGACTAAAATGTCTTTCTTAATTTATTTATGAAAGAGAGTGGTGTCCACTTTTCCTCTGATGAAGCTATTTTCCAAAAGGAAATTACTCAGCCTCTCATACCAAGCTCTGGGAGCTTGTTTTAAGCCATAGAGTTATTTCTTAAGTTTAAAAACGTGTTTTGGAAATTTTTCATTTTCAAAACCAGGAGGTTGATGAACATAAACTTCCTCTTCTATAAAACCATTTAAGAAGGCACTTTTAACATCCATCTGATACAGAGTGGTGTTATTTTGTGCAGTAAAAGAAATAAGCAAGCAAATAGATTCTAACCTTGCCACTGGAGCATAAGTCTCTATGTAATCTATACCTTCTTGCTGACTGTATCCTTGAGCCACCAGCCTAGCTTTGTTTCTGATCACTTCTCCTTGCTCGTTCAGCTTGTTTCTAAAGACCCATTTTGTTCCAATGATGTTGAAACCATTTGGTCTTGGAACCAGATCCCAGACGTCATTTATGGTGAATTGATTAAGCTCTTCTTGCATAGCAAGTATCCAATCATTATCGTTCAGAGCCTCATCCACAAAAGTTGGTTCAATGATAGACACCAACCCAAACAGTGATGTTCAGAAGATCTGAGAAATGATCTTGTTATGATGGGGTCGTCCTCCTTTACAATTATGATTTCCTCTGGGTGAGAGGCTTTGATTCTGGATAATCCTTTAACATTTGGTTCTTCAGAAATGTTCAAGTTGTTCATCTAAGCAGCTAAGGGAGTAGCATCTGACGTTGCTTCTGGTGCTTTTGCTTGAGCTTTATCTGCTTCTGATTCTTCAGAATCTGTGAGAAGGATTTCTCTATCTGCAGAAATTTTAAGCTGCTTTGGCTTTTGATTGCCAAGCGTATCATCAAATCTAACATGTATAGATTCCTCTACAATCTGTGTCTCAGTATTGTATACTTTGTAGCCTTTAGAGCGTTTAGAATATCCAAGCATGAAACACTTCTGTGCTTTAGAATCAAACTTGTTCAGATTCTCTTTAGTGTTCAACATAAAACATACACATCCAAAAGGATGGAAATAAGAAATGTTGGGATTTCTATTCCTCCACAGTTCATAAGGAGTCTTCTCCAGAAGAGGTTTAACTGACACTCTGTTCTGAATATAACAAGCTGTATTCACTGCTTCTGCCCAAAAATGTATTGCCATGTTAGTCTCGTTGGTCATGGTTCTGGCCATTTCTTGCAATGTTCTATTTTTCCTTTCTACAACTCCATTCTGTTGAGGAGTTCTAGGACAAGAAAAATCATGTGCAATGCCATTTTCTTTATAAAAAAATTCAAAGTATTTGTTTTCAAATTCTCCACCATGATCACTTCTGACTTTAACAATTTTAAATTCTTTTTCATTCTGGACTTGTTTGTAGAAGTCATTGAATTCAGAATGAGACTCATCCTTGTGTTTTAGGAATTTTACCCATGTCCATCTGCTGTAGTCATCAACAATGACTAATCCATACTTCTTGCCTCTAATGGATGCAGTTTTCACTGATCCAAACAGATTAATATGAAGCAGCTCTAATGGTCTTGAGGTTGAAACAACATTTTTTATTTTGAAAGAAGATTTTGAAATTTTTCCTTTCTGACATGCTTCACAAAAAGCATCTGAGTTGAACTTCAACTGAGGAAGTCCTCTGACCAGATTGATTTTATTAATCTGAGATATACGTCTCATAATAATATGCCTCAATCTTCTGTGCCAGACCCATTGCTCTTCGTTAACAGACAGAAGGCATTTTACATTTTGAACCTTAAGTTCTGAAAGATTGATTTTATAAATGTTGTTCTTCCTTTTTCCATTAAAGAGGACTGAGCCATCTTTTTGACTGACAGCTTTACAACATTTTTGATTGAATATTAGGTCATAACCATTGTCACTTAATTGACTTATGGACAATAGATTATGTGTTAATCCTTCAACAAGTAAAACATTAGAAATGGAAGGGAGGTTACCATTACCTATAGTTCCAGAGCCTATGATTTTGCCCTTCTGGTTCCCTCTAAACTTCACATCACCTCCAGATCTAAGTTCCAGGCTTTGGAACATAGACCTTCTTCCCGTCATGTGACGCGAGCAGCCAGAGTCCAGGTACCAAGATTGGTGTTTCAACTTGGCTGCTAAGGATGTCTGCAACAAAAATTATTTTGTCCTTAGGTACCCATATTTTCTTGGGTCCTCTGGGGTTAGTAGGTTTGAAATTATTTCTGAATTTCTTTCCCTTATAAACATCATTGTTCTGATGGAATTTTGGTTTATTAAACACAGGTTTGTTCTGATCAGAACGTGTGTGTTTAATATCATTTAAATGACCAAATTTGAAATGAGTATATAAAGGAGAATACTTAATGGTCAGTTTATCAACAGGTTTTGGATTCACATCCTTCCCAGAAGGTGATTCATATCCAATTTCGTTTCTGCTGTTTCTGCTTATGCCATAGATCATTGAAGCCATCTTGCTTCTATCTAGGCCTCTGACCAGAAACTTCTGAAAGCTATAGTCAAACTCTTATAAAATATTTTTAGAGCATGATATAGGATCTGAGTCAGTTTTCTGAGCTTTTTATAAATCATTTTTTATTTTAAGATTGTTTGCCTTAAGCTCAGCAACTTCATACCTCAGCTGATCATTCTCAGATGCAAGACAGCTTTAAAGCTTCTTGTATTTGAGTTTGATTCTGTTGTAACTTTCCAGAATTTTTGATAAACTTTCAGAAAGTTTAACTCTAGTGAGTTCAGAAAATACCTCCTCAGAATCTGATCTCGATCCAGATTCATCAGCTTCTTCGTGGTCCTCCATGTCAGCCATTAGTGCTACATTAGCACATTCATCTTCTGATTCTGATGAAGATTCAGAAGCATCTGAATCATCCTACGTGGCCATTAAGACTTTCTTCTTCTTTTCAAACTTCCTTCTGGTTTTCTCCTTCAAAAGTTTGGGACATTCATTCTTATAGTGGCCAGGCTCCTTGCATTCATAGCACACTATATCTTTCTTTCCAGATTTTTTATGTCCAGAAGAATCACCATGCTGATCAGATCTTTTGAAGTTTCTGAACTTCTTTTGTTTGTGCTTCCAGAGTTGATTAATCCTCTTGGACAACAAAGATAGTTCATCTTCTTCTTTTGAAGATTCTTCAGAACTTTCTTCAATAACCTGCAACGCTTTAGCAGATTTGTTAGATTTTAAGGAAACTAACTTACCTTTATTCTGAGGCTCGTCTTCCTCCAGCTCAATCTCGTGACTCCTTAAGGAACTGATCAATTCCTCCAGAGTGATCTTATTCAGATCCTTCGCGAGCTTCAGAGCTGTCACCATTGATCTCTATCTTGTTGGCAGACTTTTGATGATCTTCTTGACATGGTCAGAAGTAGAGTAGCCTTTATCCAGAACCTTCAACCCAACAGTTAGGATCTGAAATATTGAGAACATAGTTTCTACAGATTCAGACTCCTCCATTTTGAAGGCTTCGTACTTCTGGATGAGGGCCAGAGCCTTTGTCTCCTTTACTTGGGAGTTTCCTTCATGCGTCATTTTGAGAGACTCAAACATATCAAATGCAGTATCTCTGTTTTTTATTTTCTCATACTCAGTATGAGATATTGCATTTAACAAGATGGTTCTTACTTTGTGGTGGTTTCTAAACTCCTTCTTCTATTGATCGAACATAGATTTTTTGTCAACCTTTTTCCCTTCATCATTAGTAGGATGAATGTAACCATCAGTTACCAAATCCCACAAATCAGCATCATAGCCTAGAAAGAAGCTTTTTATTCTATCTTTCTAGTAATCAAACTTCCCACCATCAAACATGGGAGGTTTGGTGTTGATTCTCTCTCTATCATCGTATCTGTTGTTGTATGAAGTTGAAGTTAAAGTTGAAGTTGAAGCTTCAACAGCCATGATGAATAAAGAACAAGAGATTAGGAGTTTTTCTCAACTGGATCTTTTTCTGTCACGGTTAAGTGAGAGCACTTACAGAACCGGAGGTCTGATGCCAACTGAAGGTGAGAAAAACACTTAGAAGGGGGGGGGGGTTGAATAAGGGTTTTAAAAACACTTTGGTAGATAGAAAAATAACACAGTATTTTTATCCTGGTTCGTTTGAACTCAAACTAATCCAGTCCAACCTACCCAGGTGATTTACCTTTCTCAACAAGGACTTAATCCACTATATCAAACTTGATTACAGTGTAAACCACTAAGATAACTGTCTTAGTCTTCTCAAGAAAATCTGACCTCAACTAGGTCTTCTTAAGGAAATCTTTTACAAAGATAAACTAACAATTGTGTTTAAGGTTTTGCTTCTAACAAGCTATATCACAACAGTGATGTTTACACAAAATTAAGAACGAATATGAAAACTGTTAAGCTTTGAAGAATATTTGAATGAGAGCTTGTGAATTGATTTTCTTTTAAATGATTCGTCAACGTTGGAAAGATGCTGAAGCTTGTTTAAATACTACTTCAAGTCTTTATCTCAAAGACTGTGCATTGTTGTTAGACTATGGCACGGATCTAGAAGGGGGGGGTTGAATAGATCCCAATTAAAAATTTGAGTCGGCGCTACCAATTAAAAATTGGTTTTGAAAATATGTTTTAAGTGCGGAAGCGGCCGAGGAAAATATAGTCTAAAACGAACGGTTATTGGAAAACCGGATATGCATTAAGCCTTTGGATTAATGACAATATGGAAAAGAGAATCACAACACTAATAACACTTATCAATGATCTAATTCACTTGTTAGGATTCCTAGTTCCAATGATTTAAAGAGCAAACCAAAACTAGATACACAAGTAAGATAATTTTGGTTTAGGCAATTTGTCAAACACTTGGTGTGCACAAACACTCCAAGTGATATTTATGTTGAGTAAGTGATTCCAACTAGCCTAGTACAATGTCTTATTGTACTTTGGATTCAAAAACAGAGTTTTAACCTCTTACTCAATTGATATCACAGTTTGACAATAGTGCTTATACAAAAATCACTTATTTTTAAGCTAAAACAAAAATGCTAAAAAAATAGAGAAGATAAGTATTTGGTGAGGCAGTTCCCCCGTCGTCCTCGCTTCGGGGTACGTCTGCCCTCAATTCTAAAACTAGAATTGAGATAGATTTAATAGATATCACCTTTTGAATGTAATAGTTTATACAAGGATTGAACAGCAAATATACAACAGAATTCTCAATACATTGAATGTTGCTTCCACTCCTTGCCCCTTGATTCAAGATGAATCAAGTCCTCCGATCGTTGTTGATAGACCTCCGATTCCAGCCACCTTATTGAATAACCCTTAGTTGTTCAAACCTTCAGCCCCGGCTGATCTCAACTACAACGAATCGAACCCGAGATCTTCCCCTCAATATCACTGAATCTACTACTAGACTGTTGAAGAACACCTCTTCACAATCACCTTCGCTCAGTTGACCCTTGATGAAGAATCTCGTCCAAAAACCCCCAAAATTCAAACCAATCTTGGAGGAAAAAACCCTAACGGTTTTATTCAAGAAAGAACCTGTCACAAGCTTCAACCCGGACTAGATTACCCAATCTAAGCTTCGATCCTTATCACCTTTAATCACTCACAATGCACTTCAAAAATGGCTGTGTGTAATTGATGTGTTGTGAGATGTTGAAGATGAAGATGATGAATCTTGGACACCTATTTCACTCTTTCTTATTCTTGAACACATGAATCAGTTTTTATCAAATGTTGAAATGACACAAGTGGTTGAACTTGTATATATAGTCCCAGACCAACCAAAGACATAACAACTTTTCAAATAATAGAGGGAATCACTTAAAAAACTGCATTTTTGCGCGAACGGTCGATCACAACAGGTTTGTGCGTCGACGCATGGCCTGCACTTTTTGGAAATCTGCAAAATGTATCAGTATGCGTTGACCATACAGTCGGCATGCGCTGACCTGTTGAAGAGTAATTTCTTCGTGCGCCGACCCTGCGGTCGACTCAAACCCTCATGCGCTGACCAGTGGAAAAACACACTGATGTATGTGTCGACCCTATGGTCGACTCATGCCCTGCAAACCTGCAAAAATTGAAATTCTTGTGGTTTTTCATGCCTCTTGTCACGACCACATTTCATCTACACATATTATATTAATTATAACAGTTTTTAGACAAATGTAAAAGGATACGGTAGGTGATATGTTGCATTTGTTTGGTAGAGTTGGAATTTTCAATTGCCAATTCATCCATGGTTGTAATTCGTCATCATCGAAACCTATATCAAGTGATGTCTTGCAAACTCATGTGGTGTGTGACAATTTGCCTTCACATTCTCCCCCCTTTTTGATGATGACAACCTGTATACAACCAAAACAACCAATTACACAACAATATGCAATATATACACAAACTCCCCCTTTCTTTTGTAATTTGAGGCTGCAAAACAAACAACCATCAAATAACCATTAACTGTTGTGAACATCCTGGCTTGGCTTTGGTACTTGTTACATGTTCTTCTCCCCCTTTGACAACATCAAAAAGAGAAAGAGAACTAGTCAATTAACAAAAACATACAGTAGGTGATAGCTAGTCAATTACCAAACTTCACACATAAGAGTGATAATGAACAAAAAACTGAAATTAATAGATAACGAAGTGAAACCATGCAAATGGGCAAAATATTCAAACAAACATAACACGAAATAACAGAAAATACACAGTGAAAACATGCAACTATATAACTAATATCCCCGGCCCCGACCTCGGCCCTTTCCCCGGTATGCAACATCTGGATTGCGGTGAGGATCCGAGAAGTCCACAAATGCTTCCACGGACATGTTGAGGTGATGGAGACTGTCAGTGATTTCCATGTCTTGCCTCTCATTGGATGCAACAAGAGCTTCAAAGCAGGCATCCATCCTAGTTGAAAATTAATTTAATCGTTCATTTTGAGTACGAACCTCAGCTCTGATCTGATCCATTCGCGTATCTTGACTCCTCATAAAAGTCTGCTGATCTAACTGCATGGACTGCAGCATATTAAGTATTTCAGAGTTGTCCGATGGTGGAGGAGGTGATGAGTGCTGAGAAGGTTGATGATCTTGAGGGTAGCCATGGTATGGATCATAGAATCTACCCAGGGTGGTCCAGCCTGTGTACTGCCACTCACCCCATCCCTGATTTGTGTAACCTTCTTCCTATTCTTCAGATGGAGTTGAGTGCTGGAGCCAATCAGTATTTGGAATCTCATGTTGAACCGACGATTGATAATAGTCTTGCGTCTCGCATACGGGTTCTTGTACCTCTTCCGCTGCATTTTCTTCATCATCTTCCTGTTCATCTTGTTCTTCGCTTTCCTGTTCAGAACTGCCATTAGATTCATGAGTCACCCGAGGAATGTTTGCTCGACGGACAAACTTGTATGTTTGTCGTTCATCACACCAAAAATATCCCATCATGGCGAAGGTTTTTGTACTGAATTCTTTGTCAGACGATACTGAAACATAAGGAAACGATGGATATACAACATTTGCTGCGGTGAGAACTTCCGAAATAAACGACCCATAAGCTAGAGCAGTTCCTCGGCCTGAATCTCTCAGAGCAAAAATCCTGCTTGCAATATAATATGGCCAGTTTATTTTGATCTTATGTTTCAAAATATATATGAGATGTACCTCCGCTTGTTCGACTCGGGACATGCCACCTTTTTTCGGCCGTAGGATGCGAGCGACAATCCACTGAAGGATGCGCTCCCCTGTTTGGAGTTTTCCTGCCGTAACCGTTCTAGGAAAGGCATCACTATTGACAATAACATCCGAATAGGGCCTTTTGAGCATGTCATTCAGAGAACTCTTAAACTCGTATCCTGGCACAGTGCGAGAGTCCGTTACCTCATGAAGAGGTTGTGCATCAGCAGCTACAGTCAAATCAAAATACTTATTCCAGACTTCAGAATTTACGTTTACATGTTTATTGCCGAAAGAGGTGTGGAAATATTGACTTTGAAAGTTGTCACATAGGCTAGTGTAGAACACCAGGACTAAGTCCTCACTGTATTTTGTGTTGCACTCCAGAAAGTTGAAAAACCCCTGAAACTCCAGCAGAGACATAATTTGGGTGAGATGCATGCGCTCCGCCGTTGCCTTGTAGAATGTATGCTGCGGAACGACTGCTCTCTTGCTGATATTCTTGTTGAAGTTTTCAACAGCAGGTGGTGGAACTAGTGAGACAGCAGTAACGGGTACTGAAGCGGATGTTGAGGCTCTTGTTCTCTTTCCGGTATTTTTGCGAAATAGAGAAGCCATTGATGATGATTTTTGGAGATTTTGTAGAGGTTAACTGCAATACCTTTGGAGATGGTAGTTAGAGATGAGTTTGGAGAAGATGAGAACTATCCCTTTTTATAGAAGAAGGTTTAGGGTTTTGGTAAAAGGGAGGAGATAAGGAGACACAATAGATGACTAGATGCAAGTTACAAGAAAATGCACTTTCAAATCATAGTAAATGGTTACTGCACATTTAATGGAGAAGTGAAGAGATGGAACAATTTTCAAAAGAAAAAAAATTCTGGGTTTTTGCGCGAGCCGTCGACCATAACCCCTGCATGCGTCGACGCATACTGTGTGATTTTTGATAATTTTGAAAGTATACAGCATGCGTCGACCTCTGCCCTGTTTTGGTCGACTCATAGTGATCAAAAAACTCAGTTTTTCATTTTATGTCATGTAGAATGCCACACTTGATGCCTATTTACACTTTCACAATATAATTTGCATCCAAAACACATAGTATTTGCAGCAAATGTCATATATATAAATACCATGATAGTCAAACGATATACTAGTTTAAGTCATGAATGTTTAGAGAGAGAGAGAGAGAGGAACAATATCACCTTTATACCGACAATACTTGATAACAACATACTTGTGCTTGCAACAAAACTCAACTTGTTAGTAGTACAAGAGTATAGTTGTAGACAGAGTAATACGAAACTAGCAATCATTAAACTCGATCAAAAATATCGAGAATGCTAAGTTCTCGACGGATATGAAAGAAAGGTTCAGTGGCTAGCGGCTTTGTGAAAATGTCTGCTAGTTGATTTTTGGTGTCAACGTGTTCAAAGACAACGTCACCTTTCTCTACATGATCCCTCAGAAAATGGTGTCGAATTTTTATATGTTTGGTACGAGAATGTAACACCGGATTTTTGGTAAGGTTAATAGCACTAGTATTGTCACAAAATATTGGAACACGTTCTAGTTTTAAATTGAAGTCCAATAGTTGCTGCTTAAGCCATAGGACTTGCGTGCAACAACTACCGACGGCTACGTATTCCGCTTCGGCGGTTGACAAAGCAACAAACACTTATTTCTTGCTGTGCCAACTGACCAAGGAATTTGAAAATAAGTGACACGTACTGCTGGTGCTTTTCCTATCCGATTTGCAACCGGCAAAATCGGAATCGGAGAAACCTACCAATGAGCAATCATTACCTTTGGAATACCACAGTCCATACTTCGGAGTACCAGATAGGTATCGAAGTATACGTTTGACAGATTTTAGGTGGGATTCCTTAGGACATGATTGGTATCTTGCGCACATACACACGCTAAGCATAATGTCGGGACGAGAAGCAGTAAGATAGAGAAGAGAGCCAATCATACCTCTGTACCTTTTTACCTCAACGTCCTTACCACTTTCATCTTTACTCAAATTTACACATGTTGGCATAAGAGTGTCTATGGCTTTTGTATTTTCCATGTCAAATCTCTTGAGAAGCTCCAAATAGTATTTTGTCTGGCTCACGAATGTTCCTTCTTTCAGTGGCTTGATTTGCAAACCGAGAAAGTATGTGAGTTCACCCATCATACTCATCTCAAATTCACCCTGCATAAGCTCAGAAAACTCTCTCACGAGATTCATGTTAGTAGATCCAAATATGATATCGTCAACATAAATTTGTACATGAATTAAGTGCTTTCCTTGACGTTTAATGAAGAGAGTAGTGTCAACCTTTCCTCTTGAGTAACCTTGATCAAGTAAAAATTTGCTTAGTCTCTCATACCAAGCTCTAGGAGCTTGTTTGAGACCATATAAAGCCCTTTTCAGTTTGTAGACATGATCAGGATAGTCATGAGACTCAAAACCAGGAGGTTGCGCAACATAGACTTCTTCATTTATGTACCCGTTAAGGAACACACTCTTAACGTCCATTTGAAATAACTTAAAATCATTCACACAGGCAAAAGCAAGCAAAGGGCGTATAGCCTCGAGTCGGGCAACCGGCGCATAAGTTTCCTCATAGTCGATGCCTTCCTCTTGGTTATACCCTTGCGCGACTAAGCGCGCCTTGTTGCGAGTTATTACTCTGTTTCCGTCCAATTTATTTCTAAGCACCCATCGGGTGCCGATTACTCAATGACCTCGCGGAGGAGGGCAAGGTCCGAAACCTCATTTCTAGTGAACTGATTTAGTTCCTCATGCATTGACAAAAATCAGTGTTCATCGAGTAGGGCTTCCTTAGGGTTTTTAGGTTCCATTTGTGAAACGAACGCGAAGTGATAACAGAAACTACTTAGCTTCGATCGAGTTGTTACACCCTTTGTGATGTCTCCGAGAATGTTGTCAATTGGATGGTCTTTGGGGGACTTCCAGGCTTGAGGGAGATCATCGTTTGAAGGCGGATGAGCTTCCTCGGTTACTGATAACTCGAAATAGTATATATATATAATGACATACATTTTTACTAATCAGTGACTGGTTTCACTTCGATTTCGGATATTTCTACATTATTTGTCCAATATTTTGCAGGTATTCAAAGTTCATGCTCAAATGGAGCAAGATGAAGAAAACAAGCAATTACACATGAAAACCAGATGAAAAACAAGCCAAAAACAGCAAATACGAATTTTGCTGATGTGACGACCGTCACAGGCCTATGACGACCGTCATGCGTGTTACGACCGTCACACATCCATGACGACCGTCATGCAATAAAAATGCAGAAATGCTGCACGTGCAGTGAAGTGCTTTCAAATGCCAAAAAGGAGTGGACCACTAACTCCTATATTTTCTGAGATCAATCCCACTCCCTGAGGCAAATTAACCGTTGGAAATTCCATCTATAAAAGAAGGGAGCTGGTACCAGAAAAGGGGCCGCATTGAAGACACGAAGTGCTGCCAATTTATTTCCAGAGCAATTTTTGAGTTTCAGAATTTCTTATCGTTTATTGTTTCCTTTTTCTTTCTTTCCTTGCAATTGTTGTTTTACTTTCCAAATTATATTCTGTACGAGTAATTGGCACAAAGACTAAATCCTGCCGTCATTTTGGAGGATTTCCCAAAAGCCAATCGAATTATTTACAGGTTCTCATTTTAATCGTTAATTGATTTCTATTTCCCATTATAATGCATATTTATATTTTCTGCCATTGTTTACGTGTTCTTAATTTATATTCCATGTCTGGCTAAATTTAAGTAATCGGTATGTAATAAGTAGTCAGATGGGATTCGATAATTAACCGGTGTATACTTTCCTTTTCAAAACTTATTTATGGCTTCAGTTTTTAAATCGATTTTTCTAAAATAAATGTCCGTCGCGACAGCAAGAACTTATTTAAAAGCAGATTTGCCACGACAGTGGGAAATTCATAAAGGTATGAACCAACAAGCGACAACTGAGGTTAGATCCAGATAGTAAAAACTAAGCATTCGTTTTAAAAACAGCGACAACGCTTTAAAAAGGATTAGAGTTTAATGGTTTCCAAAAAGTAATTTAAACCGCGAACGGGATAGTGACAACATACGTTTCGCCTTAGAGTTGCGACTAGCGTCAACAACCATAGTGAGACAAAGGTCTTTAAACCGTCATTTTCTTCTTAACTATTTTTGAAAACACCCAAAACACCGGTGACTTGTCGAATCCTTGAAGAACCAACATATTGCATACCGATTCGAGCATTTATACCTTAAGTAACGCTTTAGTTCCCCTATAGTTTACACACTTACTTTGCTTTTATTCCCCTAAAACATTACCAACCTAACTAAACACAGTAACACCCGAAAATACTAGCTTGATTACGAGTCCCTGTGGGATCGATATCTTTTATTACTACGCGATAGACTGTGCACTTGCAGTTAGTTCAGTTAGACATAGAAAGTCGCGATCAGTTACCTCATGGTGTACATTTTTATCCTCCTCAACTTTGGCTTCGTCAGGTTGATCAATCCCCGTCTCGCCACCTTTGAGTATGTCTTCCGTAGATGTACCTGCACCATGAACAACACTATCCTTTCCGACATTTCTCGGATAGGACTCATCAAAAGTAACATGCATGACTCTTCTACAGCAAGTAATCGTTTATTATATATTCTATATGCTTTACTCGATTGAGAGTATCCGAGGAAGATACCTTCGTCGGCCTTGGAATCAAACTTGCCCAAGTTTTCCTTTCCATTGTTTAATACAAAACATTTGCAACCAGAAACATGCAAGTGAGAAACATTTGGCTTTCGCCCTTTTAAAAGCTCATACGGTGTTTTATTTAGAATGGGGCGAATAAGCACCCTATTCAAAACATAACACACCGTACTAATGGCGTCGGCCCAAAAATATTTCGGTAAACCACTTTCGTTAATCATTGTTATTCCCAATTCTTCTAAAATTCGGTTTTTACGCTCCACAACCCCATTTTGTTGAGGGGTGCGTGGAGCGAAGAAGTTATGATCTATACCATGGTTACCGCAATATTCTTCAAATAAGTGATTTTCAAACTCACCTCCATGGTCGCTTCTAATTGACACAATGTTTGTATTTAACTTATTTTGGGAAAGCTTAGCAAACCTTTCAAAAGCGGCAAATGTATCACTCTTACTTACTAAAAAGATGGTCCAACAAAACCTAGAAAAGTCGTCCACTATTACGAACCCGTAATAGTTTCCTCCTAGACTTTTAATCCTAGACGGCCCAAACAAGTCTATATGAAGAAGTTCGAGAGGTCTTGTTGTTGAAATGATCTTTTTGGATTTAAATGAGATCCTTGTTTGCTTCCCTTTTTGACAAGCATCACAAAGGTGATCCTTGGTGAACTTTATTTTGGGAAGTCCTAAGACTAAGTCTTTTGAGACTACCTTATTTAGTAAGTCAAATTTAACATGCGCTAAATGCCTATGCCATAGCCATGAGTCTTCACTCATTGTTATGAGGCATTTGTCACTTGTTAACGATACTTCATTTAAGTCAAGCATATATACGTTGTTTACTCTAAAACCCTTAAACATATTCTTCTTGTCATTATCATGCACAATTTTGCAACAATCTTTTGAAAATGATACATTGTATCCTTTGTCGCATAATTGGCTAATGCTAAGCAGATTATGTTTAAGGCCCTCGACAAGCAACACGTCAGAAATCGTAGTAGAAAAGGGGTTACCTACATTACCTTTACCTAGTATTGCTCCGCGGTTGTTATCACCATAAGTTACATACCCTTTCTTCTTAGCCATGAAGTCTATGAGTAAGGATATGTCTCCAGACATGTGTCTTGAGCATCCACTGTCGAGAACCCATCTTCTCTCGGTGGTCTCGACACATTTTACCTATCAAAACATAATTAACAAAAGGAGGTACCCAATGGCATATTGGGTCCTAATATGTTAGCGACAAGATGGTTGCGTTTGGGCAACCATTGATAGATGCCTTTAGGAACCAAAAATCTCCTAAATCGACATTTAGCAATGGAATGGCCTTTCTTGCAACAATATAAGCATGCAAAATCGACTTTAGAATCACTTTTACTTGCTTGATCCCTAATTACATATGCATATTTTTGATATGGGTTTACCATACTTTTTCTAAAATCCTTTCTATCAATAGCAAATGTAATTTTAGGCTCAAGTGCCTTGTTTAATTTGGCCTTAAGGTTTCTAACTTCACCTTGCCAAATATGACAAGTATCACATCCAAAGTCGAAAGGATTCCTATGGTCCTTACAAGCCGATTTATTACTTTCCACAATGGAAGCCTTAAGGTCCTCTAATTTCTTTTCGGACTCTTTAACTTTGTGCTCTAAGTAAGTAAAAATTCTTTTATTAGAGGCAAGTCTTTTAAAGGCTTCAGTTGCTTCATTGTGTAAAGCATTAAATGCGGTTTGTAATTCTGAATGCAATATATTTGAGGACTTCTCATACTTAGAGTGACGTACCTGCTTTTTCTTATTTTTCTGATGTGCGGAAAGGCATAGATTCACAGACTCTTCTTCATCACTAGAGCTTTCATCAGAGGAGGAAGAGTCGCTATCGCTTTCCCAAGCTATGTACGCTCTCCTTGGCTTTGATGATTTCTTGTATGACTTTGATGATTCCTTTTCCTTTGCCTTTTTGTTCATCGGACAGTCCGGTTTGTAGTGACCGGGCTTCCCACACTTGTAGCACGTCCCTCTAGTATTTTTACCTTTTGAGTCATCATCTTTGGAGTACCTCGATTGTTTCCGGAAGTTTACCAAGTTCTTCTTGGAATGTTGGATGTCGTTCTTTCTCACGTACCGTTTAACGAACAGCCCCATGCCTTCGCTCTTGTCCTCTTCTTCTTCGTCGCTTGAGGAATAATCACTTTGATCTTTTGCTTGAGACTTCGAAGAGGAAGTCTTAAGAGCTATCAATTTCTTTTCACTCACCTTCGTTTTGTCTTTCTTTTCCTTCTTTTCGTGTTGGTCTAGGCTCAAGAGTACCTGTTCATGCTCTTGTAGTTTGCCAAACAATGTTGTTAAGTCTAATAAGGTAAGATCATGTGCTTCTTTGATGGCGGTCACTTTCGGCTGCCATTCCCTGTTAAGACATCTCAAGATCTTATTAGTAGCAACATCATTGGAAACAGGCCTACCTAATGAATGTAAACGATTGATGATATGAATAAATCTCTTTTGCATGTCAGCAATGGTTTCCCCTTGCTCCATGAAAAAGAGATCAAACTCTTGTGTTAATGTGTTGATTCTAACCAACTTAACATCGTTCGTCCCCTCATGGGCGATTTGTAGTGAATCCCACATGGCCTTAGCAGTAGGACAATGAGATACACGATAGTATTCATCTACACCTAACGAGGAGATTAAGATATTTTTGGCTTTCCAATCATAATTGTATTTTTTCTCATCGTTATCGGTCTATTGTGCTTCGGGCTTTGGCACAACTACATTATCCGCATTGGTCATAGTAATTTCTATTGGACCATTGAGGATAACGTTCCATATTTTTCTGTCTATGGAGTTTATGTGCACCCGCATACAGTCTTTCCAATAACTATAATTTTCACTGTTGAAAACAAGAGCTCTATTGTATGCCCCTTTTGGTTCGTTAGCCATTTTCTATCAATGTTGTATTTGAAGCACCGAGTAAACGGAGCTCTAGATACCACTTGTTAGACTATGGCACGGATCTAGAAGGGGGGGGGGGGTTGAATAGATCCCAATTAAAATTTTGAGTCGGCGCTACCAATTAAAAATTGGTTTTGAAAATATGTTTTAAGTGCGGAAGCGACCGAGGAAAATATAGTCTAAAACGAACGGTTATTGGAAAACCGGATATGCGTTAAGCCTTTGGATTAATGACAATATGGAAAAGAGAATCACAACACTAATCACACTTATCAATGATCTAATTCACTTGTTAGGATTCCTAGTTCCAATGATTTAAAGAGCAAACCAAAACTAGATACACAAGTAAGATAATTTTGGTTTAGGCAATTTGTCAAACACTTGGTGTGCACAAACACTCCAAGTGATATTTATGTTGAGTAAGTGATTCCAACTAGCCTAGTACAATGTCTTATTGTACTTTGGATTCAAAAACAGAGTTTTAACCTCTTACTCAATTGATATCACAGTTTGACAATAGTGCTTATACAAAAATCACTTATTTTTAAGCTAAAACAAAAATGCTAAAAAAATAGAGAAGACAAGTATTTGGTGAGGCAGTTCCCCCGTCGTCCTCGCTTCGGGGTACGTCTACCCTCAATTCTAAAACTAGAATTGAGATAGATTTAATAGATATCACCTGTTGAATGTAATAGTTTATACAAGGATTGAACAACAAATATACAACAGAATTCTCAATACATTGAATGTTGCTTCCACTCCTTGCCCCTTGATTCAAGATGAATCAAGTCCTCCGATCGTTGTTGATACACCTCCGATTCCAGCCACCTTATTGAATAACCCTTAGTTGTTCAAACCTTAAGCCCCGGCTGATCTCAACTACAACGAATCGAACCCGAGATCTTCCCCTCAATATCACTGAATCTGCTACTAGACTGTTGAAGAACACCTCTTCACAATCACCTTCGCTCAGTTGACCCTTGATGAAGAATCTCGTCCAAAAAACCCCAAAATTCAAACCAATCTTGGAGGAAAAAACCCTAACAGTTTTATTCAAGAAAGAACCTGTCACAAGCTTCAACCCGGACTAGATTACCCAATCTAAGCTTCCATCCTTATCACCTTTAATCACTCACAATGCACTTCAAAAATGGTTGTGTGTAATTGATGTGTTGTGAGATGTTGAAGATGAAGATGATGAATCTTGGACACCTATTTCACTCTTTCTTATTCTTGAACACATGAATCAGTTTTTATCAAATGTTGAAATGACACAAGTGGTTGAACTTGTATATATAGTCCCAGACCAACCAAAGACATAACAGCTTTTCAAATAATAGAGGGAATCACTTAAAAACTGCATTTCCGCGCGAACGGTCGATCACAACAGGTTTGTGCGTCGACGCATGGCCTGCACTTTTTGGAAATCTGCAAAATGTATCAGTATGCGTTGACCATACAGTCGGCGTGCGCTGACCTGTTGAAGAGTAATTTCTTTCATGCGCCGACCCTGCGGTCGACTCAAACCCTCATGCGCTGACCAGTGGAAAAACACACTGATGTATGTGCCGACCCTATGGTCGACTCATGCCCTGCAAACCTGCAAAAATTGAAATTCTTATGGTTTTTCATGCCTCTTGTCACGACCACATTTCATCTACACATATTATATTAATTATAACAGTTTTTAGACAAATGTAAAAGGATACGGTAGGTGATATGTTGCATTTGTTTGGTAGAGTTGGAATTTTCAATTGCCAATTCATCCATGGTTGTAATTTGTCATCATCGAAACCTATATCAAGTGATGTCTTGCAAACTCATGTGGTGTGTGACGATTTACCTTCACATTCTCCCCCTTTTTGATGATGACAACCTGTATACAACCAAAACAACCAAAAACACAACAATATGCAATGTATACACAAACTCCCCCTTTCTTTTGTAATTTGAGGCTGCAAAACAAACAGCCATCAAATAACCATTAACTGTTGTGAACATCCTGGCTTGGCTTTGGTACTTGCTACATGTTCTTCTCCCCCTTTGACAACATCAAAAAGAGAAAGATAACTAGTCAATTAACAAAAACATACAGTAGGTGATAGCTAGTCAATTACCAAACTTCACACATAAGAGTGATAATGAACAAAAAACTGGAATTAATAGATAACGAAGTGAAACCATGCAAATGGGCAAAATATTCAGACAAACATAACACCAAATAACAGAAAATACACAGTGAAAACATGCAACTATATAACTAATATCCCCGGCCCCGACCTCGGCCCCTTCCCCGGTATGCAACATCTGGATTGCGGTGAGGATCCGAGAAGTCCACAAATGCTTCCACGGACATGTTGAGGTGATGGAGACTGTCAGTGATTTCCATGTCTTGCCTCTCATTGGATGCAACAAGAGCTTCAAAGCGGGCATCCATCCCAGTTGAAAATGAATTTAATCGTTCATTTTGAGTACGAACCTCAGCTCTGATCTGATCCATTCGCGTATCTTGACTCCTCATAAAAGTCTGCTGATCTAACTGCATGGACTGCAGCATATTAAGTATTTCAGAGTTGTCCGATGGTGGAGGAGGTGATGAGTGTTGAGAAGGTTGATGATCTTGAGGGTAGCCATGGTATGGATCATAGAATCTACCCAGGGTGGTCCAGCCTGTGTACTGCCACTCACCCCATCCCTGATGTGTGTAACCTTCTTCCTGTTCTTCAGATGGAGCTGAGTGCTGGAGCCAATCAGTATTTGGAATCTCATGTTGAACCGGCGATTGATAATAGTCTTGCATCTCGCATACGGGTTCTTGTACCTCTTCCGCTGCCCTTTCTTCATCATCTTCCTGTTCATCTTGTTCTTCGCTTTCCTGTTCATAACTGCCATCAGATTCATGAGTCACCCGAGGAATGTTTGCTCGACGGACAAAGTTGTATGTTTGTCGTTCATCACACCAAAAATATCCCATCATGGCGAAGGTTTTGGTACTGAATTCTTTGTCAGACGATACTGAAACATAAGGAAACGATGGATATACAACATTTGCTGCGGTGAGAACTTCCGAAATAAACGACCCATAAGCTAGAGCAGTTCCTCGGCCTGAATCTCTCAGAGCAAAAATCCTGCTTGCAATATAATATGGCCAGTTTATTTTGATCTTATGTTTCAAAATATATATGAGATGTACCTCAGCTTGTTCGACTCGGGACATGCCACCTTTTTTCGGCCGTAGGATGCGAGCGACAATCCACTAAAGGATGCGCTCCCCTGTTTGAAGTTTGCCTGCCGTAGCCGTTCTAGGAAAGGCATCACTATTGACAATAGCATCCGAATAGGGCCTTTTGAGCATGTCATTCAGAGAACTCTTAAACTCGTATCCTGGCACAGTGCGAGAGTCTGTTACCTCATGAAGAGGTTGTGCATCAGCAGCTACAGTCAAATCAAAATACTTATTCCAGACTTCAGAATTTATGTTTACATGTTTATTGCCGAAAGAGGTGTGGAAATATTGACTTTGAAAGTTGTCACATAGGCTAGTGTAGAACACCCGGACTAAGTCCTCACTGTATTTTGTGTTGCACTCCAGAAAGTTGAAAAACCCCTGAAACTCCAGCAGAGACATAATTTGGGTGAGATGCATGCGCTCTGCCGTTGCCTTGTAGAATGCATGTAGCGGAACGACTGCTCTCTTGCTGATATTCTTGTTGAAGTTTTCAACAGCAGGTGGTGGAACTAGTGAGACAGCAGTAACGGGTACTGAAGCGGATGTTGAGGCTCTTGTTCTCTTTCCGGTATTTTTGCGAAATAGAGAAGCCATTGATGATGATTTTTGGAGATTTTGTAAAGGTTAACTGCAATGCCTTTGGAGATGGTAGTTAGAGATGAGTTTGGAGAAGATGAGAACTATCCCTTTTTATAGAAGAAGGTTTAGGGTTTTGGTAAAAGGGAGGAGATAAGGGGACACAATAGATGACTAGATGCAAGTTACAAGAAAATGCACTTTCAAATCATAGTAAATGGTTACTGCATATTTAATGGAGAAGTGAAGAGATGGAACAATTTTCAAAAGAAAAAAAATTTTGGGTTTTTGCGCGAGCCGTCGACCATAACCCCTGCATGCGTCGACGCATACTGTGTGATTTTTGATAATTTTGAAAGTATACAGCATGCGTCGACCTCTGCCCTGTTTTGGTCGACTCATAGTGATCAAAAAACTCAGTTTTTCATTTTATGTCATGTAGAATGCCACACTTGATGCCTATTTACACTTTCACAATATAATTTGCATCCAAAACACATAGTATTTGCAGCAAATGTCATATATATAAATACCATGATAGTCAAACGATATACTAGTTTAAGTCATGAATGTTTAGAGAGAGAGAGAGAGAGAGAGGAACAATATCACTTTTATACCGACAATACTTGATAACAACATACTTGTGCTTGCAACAAAACTCAACTTGTTAGTAGTACAAGAGTATAGTTGTAGACAGAGTAATACGAAACTAGCAATCATTAAACTCGATCAGAAATATCGAGAATGCCAAGTTCTCGACGGATATGAAAGAAAGGTTCAGTGGCTAGCGGCTTTGTGAAAATGTCTGCTAGTTGATTTTTGGTGTCAACGTGTTCAAAGATAACGTCACCTTTCTCTACATGATCCTTCAGAAAATGGTGTCGAATTTCTATATGTTTGGTACGAGAATGTAACACCGGATTTTTGGTAAGGTTAATAGCACTAGTATTGTCACAAAATATTGGAACACGTTCTAGTTTTAAATTGAAGTCCAATAGTTGCTGCTTAAGCCATAGGACTTGCGCGCAACAACTACCGACGGCTACGTATTCCGCTTCGGCGGTTGACAAAGCAACAAACACTTGTTTCTTGCTGTGCCAACTGACCAAGGAATTTGAAAATAAGTGACACGTGCTGCTGGTGTTTTTCCTATCCGATTTGCAACCGGAAAAATCGGAATCAGAGAAACCTACCAATGAGCAATCATTACCTTTGGAATACCACAGTCCATACTTCGGAGTACCAGATAGGTATCGAAGTATACGTTTGACAGATTTTAGGTGGGATTCCTTAGGACATGATTGGTATCTTGCGCACATACACACGCTAAACATAATGTCGGGATGAGAAGCAGTAAGATAGAGAAGAGAGCCAATCATACCTCTGTACCTTTTTACCTCAACGTCCTTACCACTTTCATCTTTACTCAGATTTACACATGTTGGCATAGGAGTGTCTATGGCTTTTGTATTTGCCATGTCAAATCTCTTGAGAAGCTCCAAATAGTATTTTGTCTAGCTCACGAATGTTCCTTCTTTCAGTTGCTTGATTTGCAAACCGAGAAAGTATGTGAGTTCACCCATCATACTCATCTCAAATTCACCCTGCATAAGCTCAGAAAACTCTCTCACGAGATTCATGTTAGTAGATCCAAATATGATATCGTCAACATAAATTTGTACAAGAATTAAGTGCTTTCCTTGACGTTTAATGAAGAGAGTAGTGTCAACCTTTCCTCTTGAGTAACCTTGATCAAGTAAAAGTTTACTTAGTCTCTCATACCAAGCTCTAGGAGCTTGTTTGAGACCATATAAAGCCCTTTTCAATTTGTAGACATGATCAGGATAGTCATGAGACTCAAAACCAAGAGGTTGCGCAACATAGACTTCTTCATTTATGTACCCGTTAAGGAACGCACTCTTAACGTCCATTTGAAATAACTTAAAATCATTCACACAGGCAAAAGCAAGCAAAAGGCGTATAGCCTCGAGTCGGGCAACCGGCGCATAAGTTTCCTCATAGTCGATGCCTTCCTCTTGGTTATACCCTTACGCGACTAAGCACGCCTTGTTGCGAGTTATTACTCCGTTTCCGTCCAATTTATTTCTAAGCACCCATCGGGTGCCGATTACTCGATGACCTCGCGGAGGAGGGACAAGGTCCCAAACCTCATTTCTAGTGAACTGATTTAGTTCCTCATGCATTGACAAAAACCAGTGTTCATCGAGTAGGGCTTCCTTAGGGTTTTTAGGTTCCATTTGTGAAACGAACGCGAAGTGATAACAGAAACTACTTAGCTTCGATCGAGTTGTTACACCCTTTGTGATGTCTCCGAGAATGTTGTCAATTGGATGGTCTTTGGGGGACTTCCAGGCTTGAGGGAGATCATCGTTTGAAGGCGGATGAGCTTCCTCGGTTACTGATAACTCGAAATAGTATATATATAATGACATACATTTTTACTAATCAGTGACTGGTTTCACTCCGATTTCGGATATTTCCACATTATTTGTCCAGTATTTTGCAGGTATTCAAAGTTCATGCTCAAATGGAGCAAGATGAAGAAAACAAGCAATTACACATGAAAACCAGATGAAAAACAAGCCAAAAACAGCAAATACGAATTTTGCTGATGTGACGACCGTCACAGGCCTATGACGATCGTCATGCGTGTTACGACCGTCACACATCCATGACGACCGTCATGCAATAAAAATGCAGAAATGCTGCACGTGCTGTGAAGTGCTTTCAAATGCCAAAAAGGAGTGGACCACTAACTCCTATATTTTCTGAGATCAATCCCACTCCCTGAAGCAAATTAACCGTTGGAAATTCCATCTATAAAAGGAGGGAGCTGGTACCAGAAAAGGGGCCGCATTGAAGACACGAAGTGCTGCTAATTTATTTCCAGAGCAATTTTTAAGTTTCAGAATTTCTTATCGTTTATTGTTTCCTTTTTCTTTCTTTCCTTGCAATTGTTGTTTTACTTTCTAAATTATATTTTGTACGAGTAATTGGCACAAAGACTAAATCCTGCCGTCATTTTGGAGGATTTCCCAAAAGCCAATCAAATTATTTACAGGTTCTCATTTTAATCGTTAATTGATTTCTATTTCCCATTATAATGCATATTTATATTTTCTGCCATTGTTTACGTGTTCTTAATTTATATTCCATGTCTGGCTAAATTTAAGTAATCGGTATGTAATAAGTAGTCAGATGGGATTCGATAATTAACCGGTGTATACTTTCCTTTTCAAAACTTATTTATGTCATCAGTTTTTAAATCGATTTTTCTAAAATAAATGTCCGTCGCGACAGCGAGAACTTATTTAAAATCAATTTTGCCACGACAGTGGGAAATTCATAAAGGTACGAACCAACAAGCGACAGCTGAGGTTAGATCCAGATAGTAAAAACTAAGCATTCGTTTTAAAAACATCGACAGCGCTTTAAAAAGGATTAGAGTTTAATGGTTTCCAAAAAGTAATTTAACCGCGAACGGGATAGCGACATCATATGTTTCGCCTTAGAGTTGCGACTAGCGTCAACAACCATAGTGAGACAAAGGTCTTTAAACCGTCATTTTCTTCTTAACTATTTTTGAAAACACTCAAAACACCGGTGACTTGTCGAATCCTTGAAGAACCAACATATTGCATACCGATTCGAGCATTTATACCTTAAGTAACGCTTTAGTTCCCCTATAGTTTACACATTTATTTTGCTTTTATTCCCCTAAAACATTACCAACCTAGCTAAACACAGTAACACCCGAAAATACTAGCTTGATTATGAGTCCCTGTGGGATCGATATCTTTTATTACTACGCGATAGACTGTGCACTTGCAGTTAGTTCAGTTAGACATAGAAAGTCGTGATCAAGTTTTTGGCGCCGTTGCCGGGGACCCGTTTAGTCAATAGTGTAATCCTTTGTTACACAGTATAGATTAGGTTAACTATTCTCTCTCCCTCTACTCATTCTTCGGTTGTATGCCAAGTACTCGCTCACAAGGCGACATCTTACAACCTACAATCGCCGAACTAGAGCGCTTCTTACATTTAAGAAGGCGCATCCTCGAATATCAACGAAAACACAATATTCCTGATCTTCTAGCTCATCCTCCTGTTGAAGAATCAAAGATGGTTGAAGGACCTCAGAACAAACCGCTGAAGGACTATGCTACCCCCTCTCAGCTAAAGCCTCGAAGTAGCATTGTTTCCCCAGCTATTAATCGGAACGATTTCGAACTGAAATCGTCATTGCTGTCAGCTGTACAATAACATCAATTCTCAGGAAATGCAACTGAGGACCCGAATGAACACTTAACGAAGTTTGTGCAATACGCAGACACAGTGAAGGCAAATGGAGTAACTACAGACGCAATAAGACTTCGTCTCTTTCCTTTCTCTCTTAGAGATAGAGCTTAGACTTGGTTACAATCCTTACCATCCAACTCCGTTACAACGTGGGAACAGTTGAAGAACGTTTTCTTAGCAAGATACTTTCCGCCAAGCAAAACTGCTATGCTTAGAGCTCAAATCAACGGATTTCGGCAAAAAGATATTGAATCTCTCTACGAAGCATGGGAAAGGTTCAAGGATATGATGAGAGCATGTCCTCACCACGGTTTAGAAGACTGGGTGACGATCCATACTTTCTACAATGGGCTTCTATATAACACCAGATTAACGGTAGACGTCGCCGCAGGCGGTGCACTTATGGATAAGCCATACGACGAAGCCTATCAACTTATCGAAAACATGTCTCAGAACCACTGCCAATGGGGAGGTGAAAGAACTACAGCAGAGAAACCCGCGGAGAAAGGTGGGATGTACGAGATCAGCAGTCTTGAGAAGTTCAACGCTAAGGTAGATGCTCTAGCGCAGAAAATCGACAGTCTGACCGTTACCCCAACTGCAACCGTAGCTGCTGTAACTCCGAATTGCGAGTTATGTGGAATCGCCACTCATAATGCGCCCGAGTGCCCATTATTGGCAGGAATTCCACCAGACCAAGTAAACTACGCTCAAGGAAATCCTTACGCAAATACTTACAACCCAGGATGGAGGAACCACCCAAACTTTTCCTACAAGAACGATAATGCCTTGCAAGCACCCGCTGCTCCGCCAGGATATCAGAAACCAGCCGTTGCTGCCCAGACTGCCCCTAGGAAATCAAACCTCGAAGTGATGATGGAAAAATTCATAGCTACTCAAGCTCAAACAAATAAAGAATTCCTGAATCAAAACATACACACTAGCGAGCAAATTAAACAGCTGACCGGAAAAGTAGACGCTTTAGCCACCCACAATAAAATGCTCGAAACACAGATATCACAAGTGGCTCAACAACAAGCCTCTGCAGCCGCACCAGCTGGGACATTTCCAGGTCAGCCAGAACCTAACCCGAAAGGTCATGCAAACGTTGTCATATTGAGAAGTGGAAAAGAATTGGAAGGCCCAACAGATCCTAGGAACGAAGATTTAGTCATGCATCAGAAATATGATAAACCAACAGAAAAGGAGTCTGAAACAGAAAAGAAGGAATGTGACGAGCAAAAGGCCGCCAAAGATGAAAACTCATATGTGCCTCCAGCGCCATATAAACCACCTATCCCTTATCCTCAAAGATTCATAAATTCCAAAACTTCAGGACAATTTAAGAAATTTGTTGAACTTCTGAAACAATTAAATATCACTATTCCTTTCACAGAAGTGATAACTCAAATGTCGTCATACGCTAAGTTTCTTAAAGAAATCTTGTCTAACAAAAGGAAAACCGAGGATAACGAAACAGTTACACTTACTGCCGAATGTAGAGCAATCATTCAAAACAACATGCCTCCTAAACTAAAAGACCCGGGTAGTTTCTCCATACCTTGCGTCATAGGAAAGTTCGTTATAGACAAAGCTCTATGCGATCTAGGAGCCAGTATAAGTGTCATGCCTTTATCTATATGCAAAAAGCTGAATATGGGAGAACTAAGACCAACTAAAATGTCCGTGCAATTGGCTGACCATTCAGTCAAATATCCTGTCGGTGTGCTGGAAAACGTTCCAGTACGCATAGGCCAATTCTATATCCCAACCGACTTCATAATCATGGACATCAAAGAGGACTCTGTTACCCCAATTATCCTAGGAAGACCGTTCCTAGCGACAGTCGGAGCTATCATAGACGTAAAGAAAGGAAGGCTAACATTCGAAGTAGGAGAAGAAAAGATAGAGTTCATCCTTACTAAGTTCTTGAAGGCACCAGCTATATATGACACATGTTATATAGTAGATGTCATTGACGAATGCATACGAGAATTAGAGAAGGAAGAAATTACATATTCTGAAATCATGAAGATCCAAATCCCTGCTATTCATGAAGACGACAACTGGCGTGCACCATACAAGGATGATAGTCTGAGCGAGATCTTAGCACTAACTCCAAATCACATGCCAGGTCCGAAAAACCCAGCTTTAGAACTTAAAGAACTACCTAAAACCCTCAGGTACGAATTCTTAGATATAGAATTCAAAAGACCAGTAATAGTCAACGCAAATTTAGGACAGTCCGAAACTGAGCAATTACTAGAAGTCCTAAGGAAATACCCAATTGTGTTAGGCTACAATATAAGCGATCTAAAAGGCATAAGTCCTTCCATCTGTATGCACCGTATCATGCTAGAGGAAGACTGCAAAACTTCAAGAGAACATCAGAGAAGGATAAACCCGATCCTAAGCAATGTAGTCAAAGACGAGGTGAAAAAGTTACTAGACGCAGGAATCATATACCCGATCTCCGACAGCCAATGGGTCAGCCCAGTACATGTAGTGCCAAAGAAAGGAGGCGTTACTATAGTGAAGAATGAGAAAGGCGAATCGATAACCCAAAGAGTTGTGACCGGAAACAGGATGTGTATCAATTACAGAAAACTGAATAAGGCGACTCAGAAAGATCACTTCCCTTTACCTTTCATAGACCAGATATTGGAAAGACTAGCGAAACATTCATACTTCTGCTATCTAGATGGTTTTTCGGGATTCTTTCAAATTCCTATTCACCCCGATGACCAAGAAAAGACAACATTCACCTGTCCTTATGGTACTTTTGCTTATCGTCGAATGTCGTTCAGACTATGTAATGCTCCAGCAACCTTCCAAAGATGCATGATGGCAATCTTTGCGGATTTCATAGATGACATAATGGAAGTGTTCATGGATGACTTCTCTGTATGCGGACAAAGCTTTGAAAGCTGCCTGTCAAATTTAGAAATGGTACTCAAAAGATGCGTCAAGGTGAACCTTGTCCTTAATTAGGAGAAATGCCATTTCATGGTCCGACAAGGCATCGTTTTAGGACACGTCATATCTGAAAAAGGGATTGAAGTTGAAAAAGCTAAAATAGAGATCATAAAGGATCTTCAACCTCCGAAAACCGTACGAGAAATACGAAGCTTTTTAGGACACGCTGGATTCTATCGAAGATTCATAAAGGATTTCTCGAAAATCACAAAACCTCTGACAGGTTTGCTAATGAAAGATGTCGAGTTCGTTTTCGACAAAGAATGCTTAGAAGCATTCGAAACTCTAAAGATAGCACTCATTACCGCACCAATCATGCAACCCCCAGATTGGCGACTACCATTCGAAATCATGTGCGATACGAGTGATTATGATGTAGGCGCAGTTCTAGGACAAAGGAAAGACAAGAAGCTTCACGCTATCTACTACGCCAGTAGAACTTTAGACCCTGCCCAAATGAACTACGCCACGACGAAAAAGGAACTTCTAGCAGTTGTGTTTGCGCTTGACAAATTTCGTTCCTACTTGGTAGGAGCCAAAATAATCATATACACAGATCACGCTGCCATTAGGTACCTAATAAGCAAAAAGGACACCAAACCAAGATTATTGAGATGGATCCTATTATTACAAGAGTTCGATTTAGAAATTAAAGATAAGAAAGGGACTGAGAACATAGTTGCAGATCACTTATCCCGAATAGAGGGCATTAAACAAGAATCAGTGCCTATCAATGACGACTTCCCTTACGAACGTCTAATAGCCAAATTGGAAAGCGATATGTCCAACTCAACCTCGGAAGAACCAGAACTTGAGAAAGTCGTGGAAGCTGTCTATGCCCAAGCCACTTTGTCGTGGTTTGCCGACATCGTTAATTACTTAGCCACAGGCGTGCTTCCACCGGACCTAACTTATCAACAAAAGAAGAAATTCTTCCACGACTTAAAGCATTACTATTGGGACAAACCTCTACTCTTCAAACGGGGCACCGACAACTTATATTGTCGCTGTGTCCCAGAGGAAGAAATAGAAGACATCATTTCCCAATGCCATTCAGCACCTTATGGTGGTCATGCTAGTACTTCAAAGACGTGCGCTAAAATTCTACAACTGGCCTATTTTGGCTCAGCCTCTGGAAGGATGTCCATATCGCTGTACTCAAATGCGACTGGTGCCAACGCACTGGCAACATCTCACGACGCGATGAGATGCCTCAGAAAGGAATTTTAGAAGTAGAAATCTTTGACGTCTGGGGAATAGACTTCATGGGACCTTTCCCATCTTCTTTTGGAAACAAATATATACTCGTCGCCGTCGATTATGTATCTAAATGGATAGAGGTTGTTGCCGCTCCAACAAATGACACGCGAGTAGTCATCAAACTCTTTAGAAACACAATCTTTCCTAGATTTGGTGTGCCCAGACTCGTCATTAGTGACGGTGGTTCGCATTTCATATCGCGAATCTTTGACAAACTCCTCTCCAAATACGGAGTCAAACACCACGTAGCTACATCGTATCATCCATAAACTAGTGGACAAGTGGAGGTTTCGAACAGAGAAATAAAGCAAATTTTGGAAAAGACTGTCGCAACCTCCAGGAAAGATTGGTCATCAAAACTAAACGAAGCTTTATGGGCTTATAGGACCGCCTTTAAGACACCAATAGGTATCACACCATTTAAATTAGTTTACGGAAAATCATGTCACCTACCAGTAGAATTAGAACATAAAGCCTTTTGGGCTATTAAGACGCTGAACTTCAACTACACTGCGGCAAGAGAGAAACGAATCTTGAACCTCACGAATTGGAAGAGCTCAGATTGGACGCATACGAGAATGCCTGCATCTACAAAGAAAAAACCAAGAAATGGCATGATAAACGTTCGATCCGGAAACAATTCAGTGTGGGAGACATCGTGCTCCTATTCAACTCAAGATTAAAACTTTTCCCTGGAAAATTAAAATCTCGATGGTCTGAACCTTTCGAGGTAACCAAAATCCTAAAAAGTGGAGCTGTTGAAATCAGAAATCAAATCAACGCACCATTTATAGTAAACGGACAGCGTTTGAAGCATTATAATCAAAACGAACACAACCACCACGTGAGCAATATGAAATTGCTCGAGCTTCTCGAATAGCTTGCACCAAGCTATCGTCAGGCTTTTGACGTTAAAAACAGCGTTGATTGGGAGGCAACCCAATTTTTCCCGTTTTTCCCTTCTAAACTATGTTTTCATTTTAACTAATAATTTCCATAAATTTCTATTTTCTTATTTTCTACTATTTATTTTATTTTATTTTTCTTTCTTTTATCACCTTTTGCTTCTTAAAAATCTAATCTGAGTAAATGTGGTTTAAATTTTTCCAGGATTTTAAAGTCGTTCTACTTTTCTCCCGTTTTTATCCGATTAACCTCCGAGTATGGCTGACATCGACGTTACGACTATTGTATTTAGAGGACTAGCTCACAAGGCCAGATTTGAGGCACTGACTCAGAGAAGCTTTGCTTCGACTCTGTACTACGATAGAGCCACCATGGATAAGCTAGGAATCCAAGATAGCATTCAGTATCTATTTAACCAATTAGGCTGGGAGCAAACTGCTCTAAAGACCCGATTTGCTACCTACCGCGAACTCACGTTCGAATTCCTTAGCTCCTTAAGCTACTTACCCGAACATGGCTATGGATCCACCAAAGAGCTGATAACCTTTAGAATGTTTGGAATGGACCAAACCCACAACCGTACGTCGTTAGCTAACATCCTAGGCTTCCCTAGCGGACCTTTTGTGTTTACCAACACTGAAGAGGATATTGATCTCGAGTTAGAACAATTCTGGGGTACCATCACAGGTAACTATCACCCTGAACCTAATGACATGCACAACAACGAGATACACAATCCATCACTCCGTTATTTTCATAGGATTTTAGCCCATACCCTCTTTGGGAAGGAGAAAAACATCACAACAGTCTCAAAAGAAGAGTTGTTCATCCTTTTCTGTGCTTTACAAGGCCGCCCCGTCAATGCTATCCCTTTTATGATGAGGGCATTCACACGCCTTAATCAGGAACCTCACTCACCCATTTTAATAGGAGGCTTAGTCACCATGATTGCCCACGAAATTGGCCTGAGGTATCACCTGAACAGAGCCATTCGTTTCAGCAACCTCAGATCAATGGACATCCAGTTCTGCTTCCACCGACGTATCTTAGGTACCTTAGGACCAGGAGCCTACGAATACCTCATAGTTGATCAACCTGTCCACCTTTTCACATTGCCCAACCACGAGCTAACAAGTATCCACAACAAAAACAATTGGCTTTATGAATTGGACGAGCCTATGGGACCTCCATCACCTCACTTCACACCCCAGGCTTACATGTACGACAGTGATCACATATCAGAAGCACATGACTATATGTACTACCAAGATTATGAGTCCGAAGTGGAGACAGATCCTGAGACCCCTCCTAATTACTATAACTTTCCTGACCCCACTCCTGAACAAGACACAGCCAAATTGGACACTATTTTGAGGACTATGGACGACTTAAAGCTGGAATTAACCACTATAAAAGATGAATTAACGCAACTTCACATGGATTTCGTTACTTACATGGACGTAGTTAGCGACCAATTTGATGACGTTATTCAGCAAATCAACAACTTGAAGCAACCAAAGGCGTGATATTTTAGTTTTCTTTTTAAGTCTAGTTTACTGCACCTCCCGTTGTTTCACATTATTTAATTTTGCAATTGTTTCTTTTTTGGATATTGTATTACATTAAACTCGTTTTTTTGATTCAATGTTATTTTAATTTCATTCTGGTATTTCCCTTAATTTTGTTTCCTGTTCTCTTCTATTTTGTGACTAGTCTCTCATAATGCATTAGAATAAAAAAAAATCACTGTGGAAAACACCCCCCAAGCGAACTTCTGCAATTCTGCAGAATTTGCTAGTGTGACGGTCGTCACACACCCCTGACGGTCGTCACGCGTATTACGATCGTCACACACCCCTGACGGTCGTCACGCGAACAAAACCCCAATTCTGTCAAAACAGGGGTTACGAACCTTTCCACCTTCACTCTCCTACTTTCCCACTTTCACACATTTAAACTCCACTACAACCTTCTGAATTCCCCATTAACCCTCCACCATTTCAACTTCCATTTCACTATTATATATTGACCTCTGCATTCCCATACTTCTCCATCCACAGAAAATATATATTTTCCTTCTCTGAACCTCTCTCTCACGAAAAAATGGCCAGACAAAATCGTGAAAACCCCAACTTGAGCAGTGTCCTTTTTCGAGAAGGCGAGGCCGACGAAAGGCAAAGGACCAACTACATAGCCTTCCAGCAACGGTCGCTTCAACCGACCCGCTACGCTCACCTAGATTCTTTGACAGAATTGGGAATTCTGGATGGCGTCACTTGGATGCTGCAGAGGGCCGGCATTTGGCATCTCTGCACCAACCCTCAACCCACCTACGAGCTACTCACACTGGAGTTTCTCAGTTCCTTCGCGTACGTGACTTCACCCAGCGATACCAATTAACTCACCAGCGCCGCTTGCTTCCGCTTGTTCGGCACCGAATATCAAGTCCCTCAGGACCGCATCGTCGTCATGCTACAGTTTTCTCACAGCGACGATGCTCATCGCCGCCCATCCGATCAGTTCTACCATGAAGCTTTCACTCTATGGAACCAACTGGCCGACACCACTACGGATAGTTGGGAGACTCTGAACGCCACTCACATCCACAACCCAACAATCCGCTACTTTCATCGCGTGTTGAGCAACACCATCTTCGCTCGTGACAGTAACCACAAGGTCAACTCGAAGGAGTTGTTCTTTCTCCGTTGTGTGTTTGCTTCGGAACCCGTTAACGCCGCCCCATTCCTCTTGGCTCACATTCAAGTCAACTGCAACCGCGACTCAAAACCATTCTATTTTGGTGGCATCATCACATCTATTGCCTTAGGCCTCGGTCTTGGCGACCGCCTCCAGACCCTTCGCCAGATGCCCCCTGTCTTCCTGGACACCGACCATTGTCGCGCCTCTCACCTAATCAGATCCCGCGCAGATGGAAAATATCATCCGGTAGTGCGAGGTCGCACTATCCAGAGCATTATCATACCCTCTCGCACCCGAATGCATCCGCAGGACAGAGCCAACTGGCTTTTCGATCCGAATGCTCCTGCTGCCCCAACTCAAGAAAATGCCCAACGGCCCAGGGATGAAGTTCAAGATGAGTTGGATAGAGCTGACCAGGATGAGCCATCACAACCACCTCCAACCGAAGGTCCTTCCTCGCGCCGCCGCCTCCGTCCTGACACCGATGACAAAACCGCTGCTCTCCTCCGCTGCATCGAACAGCAGAATTAGATGATGCTTATGATGGAACAACAGAACCAACAGGCTGAACAATTCGAAGCGTGGCAGAGAGAACAAACCGGTCACATTAGGACATCTATGCAGCAGATCCAGGACGTCCAATCCGGCCTGGTCGATGACATGGCCAACCTCACTGTGCGAGTCGACGGCCTCCACGAGTACATCTTCCACACTGGAGCTTTGAACCTCGAGGCACACGACGGAAGAGCCAGAGGTAGAGGTAGTGATAGAGGAAGAGGAAGGAACTAGTAGTATTTTTCATTTCTTGTATTTTGTTTTTTCTTTCCTTTGTATTTTTCCCTTCCGCATTCTTTCAAATCAGTGAGGACACTGATTGAGATAGTGTGGGAGCGGACCGTTATTTCCCTTTTCCCTGTTATTTCTTATTTCGATTGTACCTTTCTTTCAAATTTTCAATTTAAAGTATTTTTAATTTTGGCAAATAAAGCTCATTTATATATATCCCTCCGTTACGTGAACTCCCCGCGCTTTATCCGACATATACAAAGAAACTTTTATCCTCTCCAAAGCATCACGTGACACGCCGAAGCTTTACCAAGTTTGGAATTCCCGAGAAGAAAATTTTAACAAAGCCACTACCGCCCTGACACCTTAGACCTCTGGTTTATGCGAGTCAGTCTCACTACTTACTCGTACCAACGCCTCAAGTGTCGACTCAAACGGAGCCCCCAGTAGTTTATACGAGCAGTCAACACCATCCTAAACACTTCTAAGTAAGAAACCGATGCAAATAAGTGCGTGATCTCTAGTATGAAATGAATAATCATGAAAGAAAAGAAAAGCCATATAGCCTGAATATAGAGACATGTTCCTTCTAAGTTAGGTGCTCCCCGCCCGAGCATTTAGCCCAACGGTACGAAACTCTTGCAGATTTATAACAGAATGAGCATATGTGCGAAGAAAAATTAAACTAGCAAAGAGATCATAGTCACCAACAGGTTTGCTTGCCATGAACGTGTATGGACAACGGCCTTAATGTGATTGCGCCAGAACGAAACCGGGTAAAATTTGTTGCGAGAAGCTTGAAGCCGAGCTGCAGTAACATGATTGGGACTGGCTTACATAAAATAGAGGCCTTCGAATACTTACAATCTAGTGTCATTGTTGTATATGTTTTGTTTCCATTGGACCCCCGGTTTTTCCTAACTTGACGTCTGAGAAATCTTATCGAAGGAAGAGCGTGTCGCGTGCTTGCCGAATTTTAAATTTTTCCTACCTTTACTTGAGGACAAGCAAAGATTCAAGTTTAGGGGAGTTTGATAACGTGAAATCGTATATATATAATGACATACATTTTTACTAATCAGTGACTGGTTTCACTCTGATTTCGGATATTTCCACATTATTTGTCCAGTATTTTGCAAGTATTCAAAGTTCATGCTCAAATGGAGCAAGATGAAGAAAACAAGCAATTACAGATGAAAACCAGATGAAAAACAAGCCAAAAACAGCAAATACAAATTTTGCTGATGTGACAACCGTCACAGGCCCATGACGACCGTCATGCGTGTTACGACCGTCACACATCCATGACGACCGTCATGCAATAAAAATGCAGAAATGCTGCACGTGCTGTGAAGTGCTTTCAAATGCCAAAAAGGAGTGGACCACTAACTCCTATATTTTCTGAGATCAATCCCACTCCCTGAGGCAAATTAACCGTTGGAAATTCCATCTATAAAAGGAGGGAGTTGGTACCAGAAAAGGGGCCGCATTGAAGACACGAAGTGCTGCCAATTTATTTCCAGAGCAATTTTTAAGTTTCAGAATTTCTTATCGTTTATTGTTTCCTTTTTCTTTCTTTCCTTGCAATTGTTGTTTTACTTTCCAAATTCTATTCTGTACGAGTAATTGGCACAAAGACTAAATCCTGCCGTCATTTTGGAGGATTTCCCAAAAGCCAATCAAATTATTTACAGGTTCTCATTTTAATCGTTAATTGATTTCTATTTCCCATTATAATGCATATTTATATTTTCTGCCATTGTTTACGTGTTCTTAATTTATATTCCATGTCTGGCTAAATTTAAGTAATCGGTATGTAATAAGTAGTCAGATGGGATTCGATAATTAACCGGTGTATACTTTCCTTTTCAAAACTTATTTATGGCTTCAGTTTTTAAATCGATTTTTCTAAAATAAATGTTTGTCGCGACAGCGAGAACTTATTTAAAAGCAGTTTTGCCACGACAGTGGGAAATTCATAAAGGTACGAACCAACAAGCGACAGCTGAGGTTAGATCCAGATAGTAAAAACTAAGCATTCGTTTTAAAAACAGCGACAGTGCTTTAAAAAGGATTAGAGTTTAATGGTTTCCAAAAAGTAATTTTAACTGCGAACGGGATAGCGACAGCATACGTTTCGCCTTAGAGTTGCGACTAGCGTCAACAACCATAGTGAGACAAAGGTCTTTAAACCGTCATTTTCTTCTTAACTATTTTTGAAAACACCCAAAACACCGGTGACTTGTCGAATCCTTGAAGAACCAACATATTGCATACCGATTTGAGCATTTATACCTTAAGTAACGCTTTAGTTCCCCTATAGTTTACACACTTATTTTGCTTTTATTCCCCTAAAACATTACCAACCTAACTAAACACAGTAACACCCGAAAATACTAGCTTGATTACTGTTGAAGCGGTAAAGCAGCAAGCAAAAATATTATTTTCGGAAGAATTTCCTCCGGGATTTATCGTCTCCACAGGGATCAGTGTGAGGAAAAGAATTCCGTTCGACAATCTCTACGTCTCTAAGCTTGGGTTTGAATGGTTTGGGATAAAAATTCAAAAGGAAAAACAAACATAAAACAAGAAAATAAGTACATTCTTAAGAAATGAGAAAACTCTTCAGGAGTTGTATTTCGTTCTACCCATCACGTACTAAAAAATATATGGATCAAATGCATGCAACCTAATTTACTCGTCAATATCATCACGTATCGCTCACAACAGAGTTTATCTCTAACACAAAGTCGAGAGATCAACCGTATCGTCTCATTGTTGATCTCTCACACAACTCGACAACATGGAGCATTAAGAATCGATACCCACGTGAATATTAGTCCTAAATCTATCTCTAGCATTTAGAATCTAATAGATGTTCATCTAAGATCGAGTTCGAACAGTATATGTCTATCACAATCCAAACCCATTAAGTAAAAAATCAAGATAACCATCGATAAAGAGTTGTAAAAGAGATTTTATACAAAGATCCATAAATATACATACAATCAAGATAAACTTACATACAAAACCCCAACAAATGAAAAATACATAGAGAGGAAGGAAGAAGAACACAAATCTCACGGTTTGTCAACTCCGATTGAAGTGGATTCGACTCCGGATCGTCAAGATGCACCCTCCAATGTTGTTAAGCTAAATCTACTCAAGAATGTGTTGGATGAAGTTGGGGTAAAAAGTTCCCAAACAACATACCCTAAAAAATGCTGAAAAATCACTTAAATAGACAAAAACGGGTCCCAGTACTCGCTTAGCGAGTGGCCAGCGAACTGCTGTTCGCTTAGCGAACAGCCCAGCGAACATGACAGCAAACCATTTCTTGTTTCGACCATAACTTTTTAACCGTAACTCCGTTTTTCGCCCGGTTCGAAGCGTTGGAAAGCTTATTCAATGCTCTATCTAACAATACTCCAACATCAATGCTTTATTACCTACAAAAATGAATGAAATTCAATTAAACTCAATGATATTTACAGGAAAACATAATATATACACTATAACGTAAAGTAAACGCATTTATAAACAAAGCGGGGTTTATTCGAACGATTTTAACATAAAGTACCGTTAAGTGCAACAAAACTTATATACAAAAATAGGTAAAATTTGCACTTAACAACTCTCCCCAACTTACCTAATTGTTTGTCCTCAAACAAAGTCGACAACTAAAGGAACAAAAGCGAAATCCAAGAAATCACGTAACAACAAGTTTTGACAAACGGAAAACAAATGCAATGGTTCAATCAAAAATTGATACACGCAAAGTGAATACTTACCACTAAACTTCAACGATAACATAATCACGAAACAAATGCTAAATACAAAAGTCATGCCAAACATTCTAAAACAACACAAGCTCAAACGTGAATCACACCTAGCAAAAACAATCATCGGTAGATGAAAAACACAAAATGAGGGCTTTTTTCACTCACACAATAATCTTGCAAACAAAAGACTAAATTATGCAATCATCCAAAAATCATGTTGAAAACACAAAAGCAAGAATCAAAAGGACTTTCAGGGTTGTAATGTGGTCGGGTGAACAAACAAGGGATAATTCCTAAAGCTAATCGAAACAAAAACTTGCCTAAACCTAAGGGAGTGATAAACTCACAAAGTTTCTAACACCAAAATTCCAATCAAGCTTCTTCCAAAATCCCAAGTGTTATACCAAACACATAGAACTTATTAGCACAACATTATTCTACTCTTTTTGTTTATCTTTTTCTAAGCTTTTTCAATTTTTCTTTTCTTTTCTTTTCTTTTCTTTTTCATATTTTTCTCATTTTTCTTTTCTTTTCTATTTTTCAACCTCATAGCAATCAACAACACAAGTGAATGATCATCATCTCCCCAACTTGAATTCAACCATATCATCATGTGAATACTCCATACTTTCTAAGGCAAGGTAAAAATTCATACAACAACACAAAGTTGAGGGCTCAAGAAAAAACAACAATCAAAATCCACACAAAAAATGAATTTGATACTCATAGACAAGAATAAAACTCAAACAACATGGATAATGACCAAAGGCTCAAAGGGGTTACAAATGATCACACACTCACAAGGTGAATTGACTATTTGGCTAGGTAGTTGTGCTCAAAATGAAACAAGTGCCTTAATCCTTTTCATGCTTTCATATAATCAACACAAACAAAAGATTAAGCATAATAAAATCCAGTTAAAACAAGAATATTGGTACTCCGAGCATATATGAACAACGAAAGGCTTCCTCACAAAAAGGTGGGAACTAAAGTGATTCACAAAATGAACAAGTATACAAAAGATTGAATGGCATGGAAATTGTAAAAAGTCAAAGTATCATGAATATGCTAAAGCCTAGAAAGCGATAAACACATACCTTGAACGTGTACAAAACTTTAAACACTATCATTACCACGCATTCGCAAGTTGAAACACTCAAACTTGGAAAATCACCTCAAATACCTCAAGCTACCAAACAAAAATTTGAGTCCAAACAACAATAAAATACCGGGTGAAAATGGATTAAACAAGTTGTAAAGTGAAGATTTGAGAATTTTACGAATAATCCGAGAACAACTTGTTTAATGAATGTTCACCATACTACCTAAGCTAGAAGGAAAAAGTAATAACGAAACAAAAATGGAAAAAACATGCTTGTTTTACGTCGTAAGCTCGACGCCTTTATTGTGCTTAGCTAGTAACTTCCTTCCTTCATGCCATGTGATGTCTCACCGCGCAAACCAAAAGTAAGTGTCCTAACCAACCACTTGAACAAATGTTATGAGAACAAAATATATACAACACTTAAACAAACATAATAGAAGACAAAAGCAAAACAAGTATCTATACAAGCATATATATATATATATATATATATATATATATATATATACAATTATGTGCAAAGCTTAGAAATATAGAAACTATCGCAATGCAACTCAATATCAAAATCAATCCCCGGCAACGACGCCATTTTGTTGAAGCGGTAAAGCAGCAAGCAAAAATATTATTTTCGGAAGAATTTCCTCCGGGATTTATCGTCTCCACAGGGATCAATGTGAGGGAAAGAATGTCGTTCGACAATCTCTACGTCTCTAAGCTTGGGTTTGAATGGTTTGGGATAAAAATTCAAAAGGAAAAACAAACATAAAACAAGAAAATAAGTACATTCTTAAGAAATGAGAAAATTCTTCAGGAGTTGTATTTCGTTCTACCCATCACGTACTAAAAAATATATGGATCAAATGCACGCAACCTAATTCACTCGTCAATATCATCACGTATCACTCACAATAGAGTTTATCTCTAACACAAAGTTGAGAGATCAACAGTATCGTCTCATTGTTGATCTCTCACACAACTCGACAACACGGAGCATTAAGAATCGATACCCACGTGAATATTAGTCTTAAATCTATCTCTAGCATTTAGAATCTAATAGATGTTCATCTAAGATCGAGTTCGAACAGTATATGTCTATCACAATCCAAACCCATTAAGTAAAAAATCAAGATAACCATCGATAAAGAGTTGTAAAAGAGATTTTATACAAAGATCCATAAATATACATACAATCAAGATAAACTTACATACAAAACCCCAACAAATGAAAAATACATAGAGAGGAAGGAAGAAGAACACAAATCTCACGGTTTGTCAACTCCGATTGAAGTGGATTCGACTCCGGATCGTCAAGATGCACCCTCCAATGTTGTTTCTAAGCTAAATCTACTCAAGAATGTGTTGGATGAAGTTGGGGTAAAAAGTTCCCAAACAACATACCCTAAAAAATGCTGAAAAATCACTTAAATAGACAAAAACGGGTCCCAGTACTCGCTTAGCGAGTGGCCAGCGAACTGCTGTTCGCTTAGCGAACAGCCCAGCGAACATGACAGCAAACCATTTCTTGTTTCGACCATAACTTTTTAACCGTAACTCCGTTTTTCGCCCGGTTCGAAGCGTTGGAAAGCTTATTCAATGATCTATCTAACAATGCTCCAATATCAATACTTTATTACCTACAAAAATGAATGAAATTCAATTAAACTCAATGATATTTACAGGAAAACATAATATATACACTATAACGTAAAGTAAACGCATTTATAAACAAAGCGGGGTTTATTCGAACGATTTTAACATAAAGTACCGTTAAGTGCAACAAAACTTATATACAAAAATAGGTAAAATTTGCACTTAACAATTACGAGTCCCTGTGGGATCGACATCTTTTATTACTACGCGATAGACTGTGCACTTGCAGTTAGTTCAGTTAGACATAGAAAGTCGCAATCAGTTACCTCATGGTGTACATTTTTATCCTCCTCAACTTTGGCTTCGTCAGGTTGATCAATCCCCGTCTCGCCACCTTTGAGTATGTCTTCCGTAGATGTACCTGCACCATGAACAACACTATCCTTTCCGACATTTCTCGGATAAGACTCATCAAAAGTAACATGCACGACTCTTCTACAACAAGTAATCGTTTATTATATATTCAATATGCTTTACTCGATTGAGAGTATCCGAGGAAGATACCTTCGTTGGCCTTGGAATCAAACTTGCCCAAGTTTTCCTTTCCATTGTTTAATACAAAACATTTGCAACCAAAAACATGCAAGTGAGAAACATTTGGCTTTCGCCCTTTTAAAAGCTCATACGGTGTTTTATTTAGAATGGGGCGAATAAGCACCCTATTCAAAACATAACACGCCGTACTAATGGCGTCGGCCCAAAAATATTTTGGTAAACCACTTTCGTTAATCATTGTTCTTCCCAATTCTTCTAAAATTCGGTTTTTACGCTCCACAATCCCATTTTGTTGAGGGGTGCGTGGAGCGGGGAAGTTATGATCTATACCATGGTTACCGCAATATTCTTCAAATAAGTGATTTTCAAACTCACCTCCATGGTCGCTTCTAATTGACACAATGTTTGTATTTAACTTATTTTGGAAAAGCTTAGCAAACCTTTCAAAAGCGGCAAATGTATCACTCTTACTTACTAAAAAGATGGTCCAACAAAACCTAGAAAAGTCGTCCACTATTACGAACCCGTAATAGTTTCCTCCTAGACGGTCCAAACAAGTCCATATGACGAAGTTCGAGACGTCTCGTTGTTGAAATGATCTTTTTGGATTTAAATGAGATCCTCGTTTGCTTCCCTTTTTGACAAGCATCACAAAGGTGATCCTTGGTGAACTTTATTTTGGGAAGTCCTAAGACTAAGTCTTTTGAGACTACCTTATTTAGTAAGTCAAAGTTAACATGCGCTAAATGCCTATGCCATAGCCATGAGTCTTCACTCATTGTTATGAGGCATTTGTCACTTGTTAACGATACTTCATTTAAGTCAAGCATATATACGTTGTTTACTCTAAAACCCTTAAACATATTCTTCTTGTCATTATCATGCACAATTTTGCAACAATCTTTTGAAAATGATACATTGTATCCTTTGTCGCATAATTGGTTAATGCTAAGCAGATTATGTTTAAGGCCCTCGACAAGCAACACGTCGGAAATCGTAGTAGAAAAGGGGTTACCTACATTACCTTTACCTAGTATTGCTCCGCGGTTGTTATCACCATAAGTTACATACCCTTTCTTCTTAGCCATGAAGTCTATGAATAAGGATATGTCTCCAGACATGTGTCTTGAGCATCCACTGTCGAGAACCCATCTTCTCTCGGTGGTCTCGACACATTTTACCTATCAAAACATAATTAACAAAAGGAGGTACCCAATGGCATATTGGGTCCTAATATGTTAGCGACAAGATGGTTGCGTTTGGGCAACCATTGATAGATGCCTTTAGGAACCAAAAATCTCCTAAATCGACATTTAGCAATGGAATGGCCTTTCTTGCAACAATATAAGCATGCAAAATCGACTTTAGAATCACTTTTACTTGCTTGATCCCTAATTACATATGCATATTTTTGATATGGGTTTACCATACTTTTTCTAAAATCCTTTCTATCAATAGCAAATGTAATTTTAGGCTCAAGTGCCTTGTTTAATTTGGCCTTAAGGTTTCTAACTTCACCTTGCCAAATATGACAAGTATCACATCCAAAGTCGAAAGGATTCCTATGGTCCTTACAAGCCGATTTATTACTTTCCACAATGGAAGCCTTAAGGTCCTCTAATTTCTTTTCGGACTCTTTAACTTTGTGCTCTAAGTAAGTAAAAATTCTTTTATTAGAGGCAAGTCTTTTAAAGGCTTCAGTTGCTTCATTGTGTAAAGCATTAAATGCGGTTTGTAATTCTGAATGCAATATATTTGAGGACTTCTCATACTTAGAGTGACGTACCTGCTTTTTCTTATTTTTCTGATGTGCGGAAAGGCATAGATTCACAGACTCTTCTTCACCACTAGAGCTTTCATCAGAGGAGGAAGAGTCGCTATCGCTTTCCCAAGCTATGTACGCTCTCCTTGGCTTTGATGATTTCTTGTATGACTTTGATGATTCCTTTTCCTTTGCCTTTTTGTTCATCGGACAGTCCGGTTTGTAGTGACCGGGCTTCCCACACTTGTAGCACGTCCCTCTAGTATTTTTACCTTTTGAGTCATCATCTTTGGAGTACCTCGATTGTTTCCGGAAGTTTACCAAGTTCTTCTTGGAATGTTGGATGTCGTTCTTTCTTACGTACCGTTTAACGAACAGCCCCATGCCTTCGCTCTTGTCCTCTTCTTCTTCGTCGCTTGAGGAATAATCACTTTGATCTTTTGCTTGAGACTTCGAAGAGGAAGTCTTAAGAGCTATCAATTTCTTTTCACTCACCTTCGTTTTGTCTTTCTTTTCCTTCTTTTCGTGTTGGTCTAGGCTCAAGAGTACCTGTTCATGCTCTTGTAGTTTGCCAAACAATGTTGTTAAGTCTAATAAGGTAAGATCATGTGCTTCTTTGATGGCGGTCACTTTCGGCTGCCATTCCCTGTTAAGACATCTCAAGATCTTATTAGTAGCAACATCATTGGAAACAGGCCTACCTAATGAATGTAAACGATTGATGAGATGAGTAAATCTCTTTTGCATGTCAGCAATGGTTTCCCCTTGCTCCATGAAAAAGAGATCAAACTCTTGTGTTAATGTGTTGATTCTAACCAACTTAACATCGTTCTTCCCCTCATGGGTGATTTGTCGTGAATCCCACATGGCCTTAGCAGTAGGACAATGAGATACACGATAGTATTCATCTACACCTAACGAGGAGATTAAGATATTTTTGGCTTTCCAATCATAATTGTATTTTTTCTCATCGTTATCGGTCTATTGTGCTTCGGGCTTTGGCACAACTACATTATCCGCATTGGTCATAGTAATTTCTATTGGACCATTGAGGATAACGTTCCATATTTTTCTGTCTATGGAGTTTATGTGCACCCGCATACAGTCTTTCCAATAACTATAATTTTCACCGTTGAAAACAGGAGCTCTATTGTACGCCCCTTTTGGTTCGTTAGCCATTTTCTATCAATGTTGTATTTGAAGCACCGAGTAATCGGAGCTCTAGATACCACTTGTTAGACTATGGCACGGATCTAGAAGGGGGGGGGGGGGTTGAATAGATCCCAATTAAAATTTTGAGTCGGCGCTACCAATTAAAAATTGGTTTTGAAAATATGTTTTAAGTGCGGAAGCGACCGAGGAAAATATAGTCTAAAACGAACGGTTATTGGAAAACCGGATATGCGTTAAGCCTTTGGAATAATGACAATACGGAAAAGAGAATCACAACACTAATCACACTTATCAATGATCTAATTCACTTGTTAGGATTCCTAGTTCCAATGATTTAAAGAGCAAACCAAAACTAGATACACAAGTAAGATAATTTTGGTTTAGGCAATTTGTCAAACACTTGGTGTGCATAAACACTCCAAGTGATATTTATGTTGAGTAAGTGATTCCAACTAGCCTAGTACAATGTCTTATTGTACTTTGGATTCAAAAACAGAGTTTTAACCTCTTACTCAATTGATATCACAGTTTGACAATAGTGCTTATACAAAAATCACTTATTTTTAAGCTAAAACAAAAATTCTAAAAAAATAGAGAAGACAAGTATTTGGTGAGGCAGTTCCCCCGTCGTCCTCGCTTCGGGGTACGTCTGCCCTCAATTCTAAAACTAGAATTGAGATAGATTTAATAGATATCACCTGTTGAATGTAATAGTTTATACAAGGATTGAACAGCAAATATACAACAGAATTCTCAATACATTGAATATTGCTTCCACTCCTTGCCCCTTGATTCAAGATGAATCAAGTCCTCCGATCGTTGTTGATAGACCTCCGATTCCAGCCACCTTATTGAATAAGCCTTAGTTGTTCAAACCTTCAGCCCCGGCTGATCTCAACTACAACGAATCGAACCCGAGATCTTCCCCTCAATATCACTGAATCTGCTACTAGACTGTTGAAGAACACCTCTTCACAATCACCTTCACTCAGTTGACCCTTGATGAAGAATCTCGTCCAAAAACCCCCAAAATTCAAACCAATCTTGGAGGAAAAAACCCTAACGGTTTTATTCAAGAAAGAACCTGTCACAAGCTTCAACCCGGACTAGATTACCCAATCTAAGCTTCGATCCTTATCACCTTTAATCACTCACAATGCACTTCAAAAATGGCTGTGTGTAATTGATGTGTTGTGAGATGTTGAAGATGAAGATGATGAATCTTGGACACCTATTTCACTCTTTCTTATTCTTGAACACATGAATCAGTTTTTATCAAATGTTGAAATGACACAAGTGGTTGAACTTGTATATATAGTCCCAGACCAACCAAAGACATAACAACTTTTCAAATAATAGAGGGAATCACTTAAAAATTGCATTTCCGCGCGAACGGTCGACCACAACAGGTCTGCGCGTCAACGCATGGCCTGCACTTTTTGGAAATCTGTAAAATGTATCAGTATGCGTCGACCATACAGTCGGCGTGCGCTGACCCATTGAAGAGTAATTTCTTCATGCGTCGACCCTGCGGTCGACTCAAACCTTCATGCGCTGACCAGTGGAAAAACACACTGATGTATGCGCCGACCCTATGGTCGACTCATGCCCTACAAACCTGCAAAAATTGAAATTCTTGTGGTTTTTCATGCCTCTTGTCACGACCACATTTCATCTACACATATTATATTAATTATAACAGTTTTTAGACAAATGTAAAAGGATACGGTAGGTGATACGTTGCATTTGTTTGGTAGAGTTAGAATTTTCAATTGCCAATTCATCCATGGTTGTAATTCGTCATCATCGAAACCTATATCAAGTGATGTCTTGCAAACTCGTGTGGTGTGTGACGATTTGCCTTCACAATTAGATCCCTTGACTCCATCCAAAACCAAAGGCCAGGATTCGGCTTCACGCGGTCGACTGGGAAGTTAATGAAATGGTGAGTTTCATTTAGTGAAACTCTGATATGGACTTGGGCTTTTCACTATCCCCACCCCCCATTTGGCTGAGCCTATCAAACATGCGCAAATCACTTACTAACTGCACCACAATTTTATTCTTTTTCATTTCTTTTCCTTTGTTTTCATTTTATTTTGCTGTTTCATTTTAATTCATAAAAAATGTTAAATAAATGTAATAAATCATGAAAAAAATTCATCTAGGTAATCTGACATTTGCTTTAATTTTGCATATTTTTTTAATTGCATTTTTAATTCTTTTTCAATTAATTGTGTATTTTTCATTTGATATGCTTTTAATGAATAAAAAGAATTGCATGTTCACTTCTAGAATTTTATTTCCTTAGCAAAGCATCAAATAAACTTCTTCTTTTTTGTGTGATGATTCTAGACATCTTGATTGATTTTTAGGTATTTTTGTTCTTAATTTTAGATGCCATTTTATTAGGTTTTGGATTAAATCTTTAGCACCCTTTCCCTTTGCCTTATCCATAGAACACATTAGGGTTTTGGCCCCTGTTAGCATACTTAGGCTTGGAGTTTTGCTCCACAATTTTAACCATAGATTCCTAACATCATTAAGACTCCCTAGGGTTTTTAGTAGAATTTTTAGGCTTGTTTTACTATTCTTAATAGATTTTGCATTCTGGCTGATGCTTGTGTGTTTCAAATTGTACCTTCACCTAGTTTTGCATTTTAGGTGATCCTTTTGCAATCCTTAGGCACCCAATCATTGCATGTTCCCATAGTACATAGGTTGAAGCCTATGTAGGTTAAATTTAAAGTCTTTAACATGTCCATAGCTTGATTAGGGTAGACTTCCTTTAGAGCTTAACTTTTAGGGTTCCTTAGAAGCTTTTAAGTTTTTGGTTTCTCTTCCTTATGTGATTCCTTTGCTTTGCTTGGTTCCTCCCACATTTCTCTATCCTATGATTTAGGGTTCCCATTGGTGAGAGCCTAGTTCTTCCTTTGGAAGAACTAAAGGCATGCCATGAATGGTAGAACTCTTGAGGATATATCTTAAAGATTTTGGTTGAGTGTCATGGTGGATTCCCTTGGTCTACACCATGCTCCCCTTCATCATTCCCTCCTTATTGTCCATTAATCTTAGGATCCCTCTTGTGAGAGCCTGGTTCTTCCCTTGGAAGAATTAAAGTGCATTCCATAAAAAGGTTAAGTCTTTAAGGACTCCTGTGTTGATACACATTAACCTAATACCTTAGATCTCCACTAAGTTCCACCTCACTCATCTGTCCTACAATCTTAGGATCCCTCTTGTGAGAGCCTGGTTCTTCCCTTGGAAGAATTAAAGTGCATTCCATGAAGAGGTTGAACCTTTGATGGACTATTGTGTTGATACACATCTAAACTTGATGAATTCCTAAGATGATTTCCTTGCTCCTCATCTTGTTTATCTCTTCTTCATGATTGATTGATTGTTTGCTGTGATGCATTAGGATAGAATTGCATGTGTAGGCATTTTTTCCTTAAGTTCATGCTTGCATCTAAAGGTTGAGGTTTCCTCCCTTTGCTTGGTTGTTTCTTTTATTCTCTATGTTTGCTTGTTTGCATTAGAGGTTGAGGCTTCCTCCCTCTGCTTGTATTGTTGCATTGCATACCCATACATGTACTCATTTTATCTGCTTGATAGCAGTATTCATCTGTTTTTGCTGTTGTTTTCCTTTCCATTTGCCATGATCCCTTAGGATTCTCACATCCTTGTTCAAGGATGGTGATGATAGACACTAGGTTTTAATCCATGCATGACAACAAGTAGGATAGATTCCCCTTTCAAACTCAACATTAGGACCATATTGCATGACAATAGTAGGTTTCAATTAGTCCCCCTGTAGAGTCCTTCTCTCATCTTCGAACAATTTCAAAACACTTAATAAAGACTAATGAGTATTGTACGTTACGAGCCTTAAGCTACCCAGGAAATGGTTATTGGAGGGTTTCCTTTCAGTATCCAGGATGTTTAGTGTGACACCCTTTGGGTGACATGCGACGCATTCACTCCTAGGTCATAGTCTCTAGTGCAATATGAATTACAAACATTCATCAAAAACACTTCTTATAAAAGACTTAAAAAACAACATTCAAACCTCTTTTTCCCTGTGGGGTCCTTTAATTCAGAAAACCTTTTCAGATGAAAAGAGTGCTGTTAAGCTTCGATTCTACCGCAGACAGGCGTTGTCCCTAATTGCTGGAACTGTAGTTTAACCTTACTCGGATAAAATCCACGAACAAACCTGTGTTCTCTTTATCCCGAACTACGTTCGCTCTGATCTCTCATACCTGTTGAGAGTACGTAGGCACAAGACGCGATGTCTTGGCGAGCAACCTTCCCCTATCTTTTCGTCGTAGTTAGCTGAACTACGTTAACCCTGACTTTCCCATTGCACGAGGGAATACGTAGGTCCAGAGCAGCGACGCTATGTCGAGTCCTTTCTTTTCTTTTAACTCAGACCATTAGCTAGATAGTTAAACAACCCTTTTAGATAGACAAACAAGCGTGGATCCCGTTGAGTACAACGGACGTGAGGGGTGCTAATACCTTCCCCTTGCATAATCGACTCCCGAACCCGAGATTTGGTTGCGATGACCTATCTTATCCCTTTTCGCTAGGTTTTTCCTGATCGTTTCATTTCCCTCCTTTGGGATAAATAACGCTAGGTGGCGACTCTTCTGTCTTTGCCGACACCTTTTTTCGTAGTAGCGACAGCTTGTAAGGTGTTCAATTATTTGGGGACATCCGTAAAAGGGAGAAATTGTCTCCTGGCCGATTCAAGGAATAATCAATCTTCCCCACTTCCGTGTTTCTGTTAGGGAAACTTGAGAAGTTGCTTTCTAGTCAGTTCCATTGAACCTCTATAAATTCCCTAACCTCCAAGGTCAAAGGGGATAAACACAATTTCAAAACAAAAATATATAGGGTATCTCACCATTCATGTGTGAGATGACTCTCTTTCTCCATGAGTGTACGTTTTGTAAGTATAATTGGCACCCATTGTGGAGTTTCGGTAAAATTGACATTACATCACCTACATTCCCATGAAAATTGCCTTAAGCGTCGTCTATAAGATGGTGAAAATGCAGGGCATCACATCTATCGAACAACAATTCTAACAACGATCATCAACCTATAGTATAGATGCAATATATTATGGAATTCACACTAAGATATTCATGTCGCTGAACACTCGATGAGAGTAAACAATTTCGTAGGGATGAGTTAGAAGAAAGTCAAGTCCCACAATTGTTAAAGATATGACTTGCAAAATGATTTATATAGAGTGAAATCTTCCACCTTTCAAACCAGTTTTCTAGAGATGAGTTAGACCAAACTTTAATTTTATCATGAAATCAAGAGCTTATCGATGTGTGTCATCCATCATTCATATACGCGCATCAAACCCAATAGTACAAAACGTAAATGAATGTATTGAATTTTTTCCGCCTATTGATAACTTAAGTCATCTACTGTTGACATCCACACACCAAACTTAATAATATTAGACATGAATGAATGTCTGAAAAAAAACTTATATCATACGTTTAAATAGCGACAATATTTCCAAATAATTTATATATAACAACCATCTTTTACATTATCAACAATTTTGTAAAGATAAATTAAATTAAATTCTAATTTTAATAGATTCATATCATCAAAATATCAATAACTAAAAAAAATTAATCTAAATATATTTTATTCCGTCACTTCTTAATCAAAAGTCATCAATAATAAAAAATCAAATTATATGTAATTCACATTCACAACACAAATTGATAAGTCTTATTCGATTGAAAGTCTTACATAAATAATAAAATTTAATTGAAATATATTATTATTGTAAAAGAGTTTTATACTGTCAATTAATAATAGTCATCAAAAGAATTTTTATTTTAATCACTTATAAAATAAGACAAACAGATGATGGTGATTAATCTGACCGTGTAATTAATCTATTAGTGAGGATTATCGACTAGGCGTGGTGTAGGTGGATCGTAAAGCAGGTTTTGAGGCATAGAAACCATGCAGAATTGCTTGGCTTACGGTGGGCTGTTCCTGCAGTATTGATGCGTGTCTTGGTCTTTCTGTCTTGGCCTCCAAGTGCAATCCGTGGCAGCTAGGCATTTTGCAAGTTCGCGGCTCATTAATCATGTTCTTGCGCTTAGGCTTTGGCAATTTCAAAGCATCGGAGGAATCTTCCGGTTGGCCTGTTGGTTTTGGATTCACCTTGGCAGGCAGTATCTTGAGTGCTTCACTTGGAACCAGTGTGGATTTAGAACGTTCTCCTATCAATCTTGGAGGAGCCTCTCAATTTGTATCAGGTAGTAAATGGCTCTTGAGAGTTTTGCTGTTCATGATGTGTTCTAGTGTATATCATACTCAATTTATACCACACAAAAAATCCCTACTTTGACAAAAATACCCTTCATATAACAAAAGAAAGCATCCAAGGGCTGGTTTTTATTACTACCTCTTGGAAGAATCAACGGTTGATATCAATTCAAATAACAAGAAGCTTCTCTTAAACCCCTTTTGCAAATTCTCTCTAGGGTTTAAGCAGAAGAGAAAATCACCGAGAACAAATCCAAGGTACGTTCTCTTCCTCCAACCCTTTCTTCATGCTTATCTTCGATTACAGCTTCACTATCTTTGTATATGATGAAATTTTTGTTAGGATCCTTTTCCATTACATTAGTTTTGTCTTTGATCATAGATTCATAATATCTCTTTCTGGTTCTTGAATCAAAACCATAAGTTTAACCGGATGAGAAATTTTTCAACTTTTTGTTTAGTTTATTGAGATTTTATGTTATTTTGTTGGTTTTTGCTTCAGGGTTTATTGATGTTTGTGGTATTAGGTATAGATTGTATGTTCAGATTTTGTGTGTTTTTTATATTGTATTCTGAATGTGATTAATGAAATATAGGTTAGTTTTTTGACAATTTTCATCAGGTTGCAGAAATGGCTTTCTTTGGTAGAGTTGGGAACATAATAAGGAATGCAGCCAATGTGAAGATCACTTCTGAGTTTAAGCTACGTACTTTCCCGTCTGTTTTTCAAGCTATACGGTGCTTTTCGAGTACTCCGTCTACAAAGCTGTTTGTAGGAGGTGAGTTTTAATTACAATCTACTCTATTTTGCATACACATGCTGTGTTGTTTTTCCGTATATATTGCAAGCTCTATAGCAATGACACCTCTGAAAAATGTGAGTGTCTGAAACCAACATGGTGGGTTGTTTTTCTGTATAAATTATTCAACTTTTTTCAAATTATTACCGGTTTCAACAGGTCAGCGTTGGTGTCGTGTTTTCGGTGTTTGTGCTTCATAGGTTGAAAGGAAACCTTGTTGGAGGTTCTCACGGTTAAGCTGTGAAACTATGAAGCACCGAAACACAAATACCTAACACGTGACACTACTAAGTAATTTAGGACAATGGAAGTGATTGAATATTAATCTATGTTTGAAGTCGACGTGTCAGTGTTGGAGTCATGTTTCCGATGTCCGTGCTTCATAGATTGAAAGGAAACCTTGTTGGAGGTTCTCAAAGTTTAAGTTGTGAAGCTATGGCTATGAAGCACCGACACGATACAAACACCGATCACGTAGACACTGATAAATAATTTAGGACAGTAGAAGTGATTGAATATAAATCTATGTGTTTTTGTCGAACACTGAAACATGCGAGGCACCAAACTCGCCTCCTATTTGAATTTTTGGTGCTACACTGTTGTGTAGTCAATCTCTTGTAAACAGTGTTATCAAATATCCACAATTGCGGCACTATGGAGGATATTTGTGGCGGTTTTTGGGTCGCCGCAATGGTAAATATCAGTCGTTATTGCTGGTTTTTCCGCTATAACTGTGCTGCAATAGCGCCCGGTATGGTGGGAATTTGGCTCTCCGCCATAGGCCACCATCTGCCATGAACGACACTGCTTGTAAAAGCAAGATAAGTTTGCTATAATAAATCCGTAGTGCGTTTGACCCTTCTTTTAGACCATGTTGTGTCAAGGTAGAATCTTTATAGACTTATAGTTATAGTTAACAATACTCATAATGAATAAGAATAATTACATTTACATGTGTTACAGGTGTTTCATATTCTACTGATGAACAAAGTTTGAGGGAAGTTTTTGCAAGATACGGGGAAGTTGTCGATGGTGAGTAGTCAGATTATCCGCTTTTCTTCTGCCTTTACTAAATTCTTTTGCGGGGGAAACGGGATTCAATTGAAAAACTGTTGCAGTCATTTGTGTTGATTGAAGTTGTTATTAATTGCTGTTTAACCTCATGCTTTTGTAGTGAGGATAATAATGGATCGTGAAACTGGTAGGTCCAAAGGATTTGGCTTTATTACTTACAATACAGTTGAGGAGGCATCAAGTGCCATTCAAGCCTTGGATGGACAGGTAGTATTAGACTGTTCTTAGTATTATTAGTGTTTCATTATTAGTAACAATAAACTGCAGAATGATCGTATACACATAACACATATACAAATGACTAAGCTTCATAGGTAAGCCATTAAATTAAGCTTATTTGTCAAATTTACACGCTTCTTTAACTGTTAGTGAATGTGTCTGAGTTTGTCGATGTTGTTGCTTTTTTTTTTTTTTCAAGTGTCCTTAGAAATTTAGGGCTTTTACAAATGTGTCTAATTATTTATGTTACTATTAATGTGGCTGTGACTAATACCATTAGTTTGGGTTCTAATCATGACAAGCTTCATAAACTAGTATGCTCTCGTTGTCTCATTATTTTGAATCGTAAGATTGAGTATTTTTATTAAATAGCTAATCATTGTGAGATCCATAATAGATAGAGAGAACTTCATCCTTGTGGTTTTCCTGCTATTGTGGTTCCTTCATTTGATAGGTCATAAGTGAGAAGATATTCATACGGTTTCCAGTTAAAGTTTTCATTATTACGAACTTAGAACGCATCTACATGTTGTATATTATCTGTAAATCTTAAGTATATCACAATTGAAGCGGTCTCTGAAATGTTATATTCTTTGACCCTTCGTGTATTGAGTCAATTATTGACTGACAAATAACATTTACATTATTATTTATTTTTTCTGAATGTAATTTTGTTTACAGGATTTGCATGGTCGCCGGGTTGGTGTAAATTTTGCCAACGAAAGAGCCCGTGGAGGATACGGCGGCGGTGACGGTGGTTTTGGTGGATCTTACGGAAACACTTCCTATGGTGGTGGAGGTGGTGCTGGATATCAAGGTGGTTATGGTAACTCTCCCTACGGTGCTGCTCCAAGTGGTGGTGGGTATGGTGATGCTGGTGGTAATGTCACTGGAGGTTATGGAAACGCTTACAATGATGGAACTACTAGTGGAGGTTATGGTGGCAACAATGCGAATTATAGTGCTCCTGTGGGTAGTGGTGAAAGCAATACTCTTAACTATGGCAGTGCTCCCGCCGTTGGTGGTTATGGCGGTGGTAACAATGGGAATTACGGTGCCGCTGATACTGTTAACTATGGTAGTGCTCCTGGCGTTGGTGGTTATGGTGGAGGTAACAATGCAAGTTACGGTGGCGGAGAAAGCAATTCTGTTAACTATAGTGCTCCTGGTGTTGGTGGCGGAGAAAGCAATACTCTTAACTATGGCAGTGCTCCCGCCGTTGGTGGTTATGGCGGTGGTAACAATGGGAATTACGGTGCCGCTGATACTGTTAACTATGGTAGTGCTCCTGGCGTTGGTGGTTATGGTGGAGGTAACAATGCAAGTTACGGTGGCGGAGAAAGCAATTCTGTTAACTATAGTGCTCCTGGTGTTGGTGGCGGAGAAAGCAATTCTGTTAACTATAGTAGTGCTCCTGGTGTTGGTGGTTACGGTAGTGGTAATGCAAATTATGGTGCCGCTGTAGGTGGTGTAGAAAGCAATTCTGTTAACTATGGTAAAGCTCCTGTTGATGGTGGTTATGGTGGTGCTTCTGCCGCTGGTGGTCCGAGCAACGGTTTTGCTGGTAGTCAATACCCTGGAAGTGCAGCTGGGTATGGCAGTGGAGGACATGGATATGGCGAAAGTGGTCAAGAAAATTTCAGCAATGATGATCATGAAGCGGATGCTTTTGCCAAACGCGCTTGATGGAGCCTTGGAAAGTCTTTAGGTGTTTACCAAACTTAGGTGGATTTGCTCCTGATATTCTTTTTTAGCATGTATAATCAGAAAGAAATGTGACTCTTATTCTGTGTCCGTTCCCTTTGTTATGAACCAGGAATCTAAAGTTTGTTGCATGTTTTGGTAAATTGAAATCTTCACCAGGAGTTTGAGTCTCATTGACACTGCTTTAAAACATTGTTCGGGTTTATATATAGTGATATAAACTGGTATGTATCATTCAGAAAATTAATGAATAAAGACAGAATTTGTAACAATGTACAGAGCCAATCATGTTTAGTTTCTTCCTCGAGCAATCTAGACATTCTGTTGTTCAAAATAACAGTTTTAAGCTGTGTCTAAGAAACCAAACGAAATGGAACTGTTTACCTAGCCTTTACTATAACTCATTTATACGGTTCAGTTCAATGTCCGATTCATTTTTCAAAACACCGGTTGTAGAAGCCACTTCCTGTTCATTCATCTAGTTTCATATTTTTGACAGTTAATTAAAAAATAAAGCAAAGTAAAAATTTCAGAAGTTACTATTATCAAGACAAGACCAGATCAAAGGAAGCTTTACTGTACTCAATAATTTATACTCTTTTTTTTTCTTTTCTTTCTATTCCTACATTCTAAAAACTAAATGATATCAATGTTGTTCATCTTCATCCATAGAATACAATATCTTTTTTGCATTTTGAAAAAGAGGAGAACCTTTCTTGGTTCTTTCAACAATTTGCCTTATCAATTGCCTCTCCATCTCATCATTATCACAATCACAGCTTTCATCTCCACTAACATTCAATTCACTAGAGCTTTTTCCTTCCAACATTGTCTCCTTGCTAAAATAGGGTTCCCTTGAAGGACTTCCTTCATCAACCACCGAGTTCGTTGCCGAACTGTGCTCAAAACCTGTTACATGCCAGTCATGTGAAAGTGGCGAACCTTGTTTGTTGTCATCATCACTATCATTAATGTTGGTTGATGGTGAATTGTCTTCAGAATCATTTATCTTTATTAATTCTTCATAGGCTTCGTTGTATGCATCGAGTGCTTCACCAGATAAATTGAGAATTAAGGGCTGAGACATAGTGTCACAATCTTCACGAATCATCGAGTTTCCTTTGGTAGGAGAAGATGCCTTTTCGAAACTGCCATCATGTTTGGATTCCAAAAACCTCACTTGCCTTTGGCTATTTTCAAGGGCAATCTCAAGCTCCTTTACTCGTTTCTCGAGTTGGTGCTGTATGACTTCGTGCAAACGTACACTCAGTTCATGCGGCGAAACTCCATAGTTTGAAGGAAGAGGTGTAGTGACATTGGCATCTGTTCCACCGAACACGTTGGCTCGCAACTCGCCTTGAGCAAAATCTGCTACGAAGTCTGGGTCAATCTGCAAAAATATTGCACATTAACACTTATGGTCACATGTAAGAGTTATTATCTCGGACCAAAAGAAGCAATGGCGCAAAGCATGGAATGAAACTTTATACTGCAAACCATGGAATGAAATTTTATACTAGTGAGTGAAATAGCTATTGGTAAAACGTTCGTCGGTTTCGTCAAATGAATGTTCGTAAAAATCAGTATTTTCCATAAACATGTGTTGGAATTTCAAGGCAAAATAAGGCATGAAACATTGAGCAACTTGAGCTAAAACCGTATCTATAGCTTTGGGAGAATTTTCTTTTTCCTGTTGTTATTCTACACACCAACACAAGATAGTCACGAGAAACTTATTATTCTACACTCCAACACAAGATAGTCGCGAGAAACTCAAATACGCCACAATTCCATTTTCTACTAGAAGTTGAACAAACAAGCATATGTTTGGATTGACAGCAAGTTTGGCAGAATCACGGTGTGTCGCCGTGATTTTGGCAGAAGTTACATTTTGGAGTTTCACTAAAATCACGGTGGCGCATTGATTTTGCCAAATTTAGCATCAATCCAAACATGCACTAAATGATAAGAATGCATGTAAATAGAAAGGGGCCATTTTCATTCTTTGATATTTCCATCATTGTCTTCAACGAGAAAGCGCATACATGGAAAAAACTAATAAAACGATATATTTTAAGACAAATTTGTGTCAGAATAAAAAATGTGACAGTTATGCTCACCTCGACAAGCTCAGATAATTTTCTATCCAGGCTTGAATTATTCATGTCCAACCCTAACCTCTCAAGTTCAGCTTCAAGCTCAGCTTCAATTTTGCTCATAGATTCCGAACTTTGTTCTTCCTTCTTATCACATGACGATTCTTTGCATTCTATTCTTGGAGAGCAATCCACGTGTTTTTCAGGGGAAAATTCATGTAGCTCCTTACCATTGAAGGAATGATCACATGTTTCTTGTGAACCGTAATTTTCATTATGCAACTCCTTCACAGTTAAAGAATCTTTCATATCAAGTTCATCTTGAAGATCTTGAACCAAGTTCTCACTCTGCTTCAACAATTCTCGTAGCTTGATTATTTCTCTTTTATTTCCCATGATGCAAATTATTATCCCAAGAGAAATCCCAAAGCTGAAGAGTAACGTCGGATCTGATGATTGCAAATGCGTTAATAAACCACTATCAGAGAAAAACGCATCGCATAACAGAAATCAAGTATAAATTCTCATCAAGTAAACAGTCAATTTGGTCGATAAATGTTTGAGACAATGTCACTATTTTCTCTGAATGTATCAAAATTACAACGACATCCGTGAGCGTATATTTTTGTAATTTCGAACACCTCACTGACTTACATTGATCACATTGGAGAATGTTTTGGTAATTTTGATTAATCCAAGGACTATAGTAATATCGCTTGACACATTCAAGGATCAAAACCACCGTTTACTCAGTGTTGTCGATGGCGGAGAGCCAAAATTCAGCCATCCCAGCCATTTTGTGGCACCGTTATAGCAGATTATCACAGGAAAACCCGCAATACCGGACGATATTTACCATTGCGGTGAGCTCAAAAACCGCATGTACAGCCTCCATAGCGGCCATGGCACTGCTATTTGATAACACTCACATTGGACTCATTTTTACGCAGTGTAAAAGTTTGCAGCTTAACCGCAAAAACAGTTTAAAATAGTGGTTCTAAACATATGTATGAACAAGAAATACATGAACAGCTATTTCAAACACAACACGTGCTAATGAGATTTGCTTTAAATAAGAAATTATACCATATCGAGTGTTTTTTCCATTAAGCACGTCCTCAGAAAAGCTTGACCTTCGATTTCGCCCAATAATTGCATCCAGCTTCATCTTCTTGGTGTCATCTTTGTCTTTTGCTCGCCCAGCTTTATGCAACTTATGCTCCTTACTCGCAGTTGACGAATTGATAAAAGTATCATTGCCTCTATTGAATATTCGGCTTCCATTGCTTACACGAAACGATCTTGTGGCCTTACATGATAATGAAAGAGGACTGAAAACATACTCTTCCATGAAACAACTTTCTAATGAATTTAACGGTCTACTAACATGCTTGGGAAAACGTTTCGTCGATACACAGGTTTTATGTCCGAAAGAGTTTTGTATAGGAACCACATTGGTAGAAAACTCAGAAAGAAAGAAACCATGGTTGCCAAAAGTATCACTCTTCCGCTCATTTCCGTCTTCACCATGCTTAAAGCTATCATAGTATCCATACGGTGATAATGGCATGGCTAAGTTTGATATGGAAAGCAGATCACTCTCATTATACCTTCGATTAGACAACATATCTCCTGTCGAAAAACCATCCAAGGAACTCAAATCCGAGGACTTCTCATCCAAACCCCTTCGATCTAAAGAAACATCTTTTCCCATTTCTTGTCTCTGCATATGTTTGACGAACGGTAAGCAGTAACTCGACGACTCAACATTCTCAAATTTCAAATCCTCTGAAGACAAACGATACGAACCATCACCATTCTCCGAACTCCTATTATTCCAATATTTCGCTAAACAACCAGCTCCAACAGCCACCGCAACACGCAAAAAATCCTCCATTCTTAACCCAGCATCATCAATCACAGATCACATAAAACGACAGTTCGTTCAAATTCCACTATGCGATAGTGCTATATCGCAACTATCACCGTTATCCATTATTCGACAACACAACACTAAACACTAAACAAACTCCACAATACAAACTACCCTCTTCCATTCAATTATCAGTATCAATAATCAAACAACCAAATGAATAACTTTCCATGAATGAATCAATAAATGCCCTTCAAGTATTCTAATAATAACAAAACCCTAAATGCAAACATTCAAAGAAAAAAAACGCAATTCACTCCAACAAAACTGAAATTACTCAAAGGAACCAAAATTCACTATGAAAGTATAGAACTTGAAGCGTCACTGCAAAACCCTTATACGAGAAAACCCTAATAAAAAAATGGTGTTTCTTGTTAATTTTTATCCGGCATTGAAGAAGAATTAAAAAAAAAACGAAACGACTAAAAAAACCCAAAAAAGCTTACTTTCCAGAAATTCCTCAGTATTCGTGAAACGAAAACTAGGACACACGAAGTATTGTCGAATCTCGTAGGTTGTTTATTGTTCACACCGTTATCTTCAACAAAGTATTTTCACGGATGAAAAAAACATTAATGTTTTGTTGCTGAGAAAAATATCGAACAAATAATAGAATTTTTATTTTTATTTTTTAAATTCAAATTTTTGCCGAGTCATTGGAATCTCATCCCAACTTTGCCGTGTGTTACGTCATAAATGTTTTTGTAATAGAAATATTAAATAAAGAGAGGAAAGGAAAGTGTTAATTGATTGATAATTATGAAAGTGTTAATTAATTGATAATTATGAAAGTGTCTTTTTAAGATTGTGATTGGTTGTAATAGACAAATAAAAAGATAAATAAGTGGTAAATAAAGAAAGAGAAAACAAAATGGATAGTAGTGTTACTTTTATTTTTATTGATAAGTTAATAATGTTATCTTTTTTCTTTGTTCTAGTAATGGTATTTTACTAACCTGTTTAGAGGTTTTATTTATTTTTTAAATAAGGTTTTTAAAATAAATAAATTAAATTAAATTTTGTATTTGACGAGATATGAACCAAAGACTTAAAAGATACAAAGTCTCTCTTCTACCAACTATTAGAATATTAATAGTAATTCATATTTATTTAGTTGTACTATTTTCTTAGTCCTAAGTTTGTTAGAGGGTATTTTAGTATTTTATCTTATACTAGTAATCCTAGTTTTAGCTTATAAATAGGGTGACAATCATTGTAACATAATCATGTTTTGTAGCCGTCATTCTTAATAGAATATTTCTCCTTTTCATCATTTATTCTACCTTTGCACCAACAATTGGTATCTAGAGCTCCGGTTCAGATTCATTGGGAAACACGAGTGAACGTGAGGTCTTGTGTGTTTGATTTTGATTCTTAGATTCGTGTTGAATCTTGAACAAAATCTGATCAGAATTTTAATTTTGTGGGTTGGGAAACACTGTGTGAGAAATCTGAGTGTATTGTGCAAGGTAGAAGATGAACGGAAACGACAACATGAACACCAAGCTTCCAGTATTTGACGGTAAAAACTGGAATCGTTGGATGATCCAAATGCGTGTATTGTTTGGTGCCCAAGATGTTTTAGATCTTGTCACTGATGGTTATGTTCCGGTAGCAGCAGATGCAACGGATGAACAGAAAAACGCGCAAAAGGAAGTAAGGAAGAAGGATCAGAAAGCATTATTCTTTATTCATCAATGTGTTGATGTAAATGTGTTTGAGAAGATTGCAGATTCAACGACAGCAAAGGCTGCGTGGGACACACTGGTTAGATGTTATGGTGGTGACGCATCAGTGAAGAAGGTGAAGCTTCAGTCCTTGAGAAAGCAATATGAGAATCTCAACATGAAGAATAATGAGAAAGTTTCTGAATACATCTCCAGAGTGATTCTGATCACTAATGAGATGAAGGCGTGTGGAGAAACTCTTTCTGAAGAAACAATCATGGAGAAGGTATTGAGATCCCTTACTCCTCAATTTGATTACATTGTGGTAGCAATAGAACATTCCAAAGATCTGAGCATCATAAGAATTGAAGAGCTGCAGAGCAGTCTAGAAGCGCAAGAGTTGCGTTTGACTGAGAGAACTTCTGAAAAGGAAGTAGAGCAGCAGGCTCTGAAAGCAACTTCTGATAGGAGGTATCAGAAGCAGTCAGAAGCCAAGAGAAGATCTGATGGTGGTCAGAAGTCAGAAAGCTCAATCTCTGATAGGCAAAAGAATGCTTAGAAGGGAAAAGAGAAGTATGACAAGAAGAAGATCCAATGTTACTGTTGTAAGAAGTTTAGTCACTTTGCTAGAGATTGTTGGTCAAACAAGGAGAAGAAATCAGAAGAAGCAAATATAGCCAGAAGTTCTGATGACGAATCTGTGCTATTGATGGCCTCTGAATTTGATGATCTGACAGACTGGTGGTATATGGACACTGGTTGTTCAAATCATCTTACTGGAAACAAGAAATGGCTGGTTGACTTTGACTCTGAAAAGAGAACAAAGATCAGATGTGCTGATGACAAATATCTTAATGCAGAAGGTATGGGAAATGTCAGAGTGATTCTGAACAATGGGAAAACAGCATTGATTCAGAACGTGTGGTATGTACCTGGCATCAGAAGCAATCTGATGAGTGTGGGACAATTAATTGAGAAAGGTTTTTCAGTTACCGTGAAGGATAATCTTCTGAAGCTGTATGACTGCAATCAGAAGTTGATTATGGAGTTAGAACAAGGAAGAAATAGAACATTCAAGGTGAATGTCAGAACTGCAGACTCAGAATGTCTTAGTGCAACATGTGCTGAGAAGGAGAGTGAGCAGTGGCACAGAAGATTTGGTCATTTGAATTTCAGAAGCTTAAAACATCTGAATTCAAAGAAGTTGGTACATGGAATTCCTGCAATTAAGAAGCCTGAAAAATCATGCAAAGTTTGTATGGAAGGAAAACAACCACGATTGCCATTTGTGTCAGAAGCTGCTCCAAGAGCAAAACATGCCTTGGGAGTTGTACATTCTGATGTGTGTGGTCCATTTCCAGTAGCATCAATTGGAGGGAATAAATACTTTGTGTTATTTGTTGATGAATTCACAAGAATGACATGGGTATCCCTTATTAAGTTCAAACACGAGGTGCTTGATGAATTCAAGAAGTTCAGAATGAAGGCTGAGAATCAGAGTGGTCAGAAATTGAAGATTCTTAGAACTGATGGTGGAGGTGAGTATAACTCCAAAGAGTTCCAGAAGTTCTGTGAGGAGAATGGAATTGAGCATGAGGTTACTGCTCCTTATACCCCTCAACACAATGGTCTTGCTGAAAGAAGAAACCGTACTTTGCTTGATATGGTGAGAAGCATGCTAAAGGAGAAGAAGCTTCCTCAGAAGCTCTGGGGAGAAGTTGTTGCCACTGCAACGTATGTACTCAACAGATGTTCTACGAAGAAGTTGAAGGAAATAGTTCCAATACAGAAGTGGACTGGAGATAAGCAAAGTGTTAGTCATCTGAAGGTGTTTGGTTCTGTTTGCTATAAACATGTTCCAGAAGCCAGAAGACAGAAGTTGGATGATAGAAGCAAAGTGATGATTCTGATAGGATACCACAGTACAGGTGCATACAAGCTCTATTGTCCAGAAACCAATAAAATTGAATTCAGCAGAGATGTGATTGTGAAGGAATCAGAAGTTTGGAATTGGGATAAGTCTCAATCTAATTCTGATGTTAGAACCTCTGAAGAAAGGCCAGAGTTAAGAATTTTTGAAGTTGGAGTAAACCCTGACGTTGACTCTGACTCTGATACTGATTCAAACTCTGAAGATGACTCAGAAGATGAAGGTGACTCTGATGACCCAGACTCTGATAATTCAGACTCTGATGGCAATCCAGATCTTGGTGGCAATTCAGACTCTGGAAATATTCCAGACTCTGAAGATGGTCAAAGCTCTGGAGGTCAATCATCTGAAGCCCAAGACTCTGAACAAGTTCAGAGACCACAAAGAATCAGAAACGTCCCCAGAAGATATGCAGAATTTGACATGCTGCAAGACACTGAAGTAGACTCTGAAGGAGAAGTTATTCAGTGTGCCATGATGGTAGCCTCTGAACCCATAAATACAGAAGAGGCTCTTAAGCAGAAGCTCTGGCTAAAGGCCATGAAAGAAGAACTTGATGCTATAGAGAGAAACAAGACTTGGAAGCTGACAGAACTTCCAAAAGACAAGAAAGCCATCAGCGTTAGATGGGTTTTCAAGCAGAAGTTAAAGCCAGATGGCTCAATTGGCAAACATAAAGCAAGGTTGGTAGCCAGAGGATTTCTACAAAAACCTGGGCTGGATTACTCTGAAGTGTTTGCACCTGTAGCAAGACATGAAACAATCAGAATGGTGATTGCAATAGTTGCTAACAGGAATTGGCCTCTAATGCATTTAGATGTAAAATCTGCATTTCTGAACGGTCCATTAGAAGAAGAAGTTTACGTGTCACAACCTCCTGGATTTGTGAAAAAGAATCAGGAAGGGATGGTGTACAGATTATACAAAGCTCTATATGGATTGAAACAAGCGCCCAGAGCTTGGAATCAGAAGATTGATTCATTTTTCAAGAAGCAAGGCTTTCAGAAATGTGAGATGGAGTACGGTGTCTATGTTCAGCATACTTCTGAAGGCAATATGACTCTGGTATGTTTATATGTTGATGATATACTATTGACTGGAAGTTCTGAACAGGAGATAGCCAAGTTCAAGAAAGTTCTGATGAATGAATTTGAAATGACTGACCTAGGAAAAATGACATACTTTCTAGGGATGGAGTTCAGATATTCTGAGAAAGGTATCATTTTGCATCAGCTCAAGTATGAATTAGAACTTCTGAGGAGATTTGATCTGAAGAATTGTAAGATGGCTGTCACACCTTCTGATACAAATCAGAAACTGGATTCAGACTCTGAAGGAAAGGATGTGGACGCTACAACCTTCAAACAGTTGGTTGGTTCTCTGAGGTATCTGTGCAATACCAGACCTGATATTTGCTACTCAGTTAGGATGGTTAGTAGGTTCATGAGTAAACCTAAGTGGTCCCATTACCAAGCTGCTGTCAGGATTCTGAGGTATATCAAAGGAACTCTGAAGTATGGAGTGTTATTTCCCTCTGGAGGAAATAATGAGTCAGAACTTCTGAGTTATTCAGACTCTGATTGGTGTGGAGACAGAGTTGACAGAAGAAGTACATCTGGGTACTTGTTCAAATTTCTGGGAGGTTCCATTTCTTGGTGTTCCAAGAAGCAACCTGTTGTGGCGTTGTCAACCTGTGAAGCTGAATACATTGCAGGTGCTGTTACTGCATGCCAAGCTGTGTGGATTCTGAATCTGTTGCAGGATCTGAAGATTAAAGTAGACAAACCTCTGAAGTTGATGATTGACAACAAGTCTGCAATCAATCTTGCCAGAAACCCAGTGTTGCATGGGAGAAGCAAGCATATTGAGACCAAGTATCATTTTCTGAGACATCAAGTTCAGAGTGGAGTGTTAGAAGTTGTACACTGCAGCACTCAGAAGCAGTTGACAGATGTTCTGACGAAAGCTATCAAGACTGATCAATTTCTCAGACTAAGGGATGGAATTGGTGTTACAAGTTTTGATGGAATATGAATTAAGGGATGGTATTAGAATATTAATAGTAATTCATATTTATTTAGTTGTACTATTTTCTTAGCCCCTAAGTTTGTTAGAGGGTATTTTAGTATTTTATCTTATTCTAGTAACCCTAGTTTTAGCTTATAAACAGGGTGACAATCATTGTAACATAATCATGTTTTGTAGCCGTCATTCTTAATAGAATATTTCTCCTTTTCATCATTTATTATACCTTTGCACCAACACCAACTCAAATGTAAAAAATATGTCATTTAAAATATTTATGACCAAATTAAAAAATGTTCATGCATTTTTATAACTAAGAATTTTAAGGCATAAAGCTCTTGCTTGGGTCGCCTTACCTTTAGGCCGGCCATGTATTTTACCATAGTAAATCATCAAATTAGTCTTCAATATTGTATAAGATAGTAATTATATTTTAACATTAGGCTTAAAAATAATAATATTGGACTTAGTATCGACGTGGATACATTAAATTCAATGTTTTAAAAACTAGATTGGTCATCAAATCAGTGAGATTAATTGATCATTAGTTTATTGTTTGAACCATTGAGTCATTGGTCGAATCGTATGACTAAATCAGATTAAACCGGTGAGTGTACTAGATCTCTAGTCCTAATTCTTAGGGGTTTTCCTTGTACGATTCAACCCCAAGGTTGCAAAACTCCTCAAGCATCGTTTGACATGTCCTCTCAAATAAAGAAGTCCTCTTCTATTCTAGATACCACATATAGGAGGGGATATAGATGGAGAAGAGTGTTAATGCTCCGAAATGAGTAATTAACCAACTTACCTCGGACGTAGGACGTATGATCCCTGAAGTCGCATAAGGTAGCATTAACGTAGAACTCGAACCTTATTGATTGGTTGGTTTCCTTGATCAAACTATTGAAGTGTGTCCAAACTTTTTCCTCCAACATTAGAACTGACTCCTCATATCTCTCAAGGTTGTTGACATCAAAAGCCCTCTCTTTGACTATCTTGAACTCTGTCACTTTCATATATTTCTCTGCATTAGCTTGGGAGAAGAAAAGGTAGTTTAGAAACTCTGGGGAATTTTGAGTACGAGGGGGTGCAGTTTAAGTAGATGCTTGGAAAACTCACGTTTTTCCTACTAATTTGTTTTTCTTGTTGTATGATTTTTTTCCAGTTAATAAAAGGCTCGCGAAGGGGAAGTGAAACAAGTGATAAAAGTTGAAAAAGTTGAGAAAATCAATATAGAAACTGTGCCTAGAAAAATCCAACAAAACCATAAGAAAAATAAAATCCCCATACAAAAACCAGGAAGCTACTATGGGCAGCCATAGCATTTGCTATGGACCATAGCAACCCCTCCTCCAAAACCCTAAATTCATATTGCCTTGTGAAAACCAGTGACCTGCTACGGACAGTCGTAGTAGCTTCTATTGGCCGTAACAAGCCTCGGCGCACCAAGATTCAAAATTTTGAATTTTCTCCCACTTTCTATTGGCCCCACCACCTTTATCTCACCCAATCATTCTCTTAAACTCCCAAATCTCCATCTCTCTCTCTCTCTCTCCCCCTCTCTCTCTCTCTCTCTCTCACACACACACACACACACACACACACACACACACACACACACACACACACACACACACTCTCTCTCTCTCTCTCTCTCCACCAAAATATGATTTTTAAATCACTTTATCCAAAATCTCTCTCTCTCTCTCTCTCTCTCTCTCTCTCTCTCTCTCTCTCTCATTTTTCCATCTTCACCATTCTCTCAATTTTCTCGCCACAAACCTCCAAAACCTCCTTTAAAACACAAATAAAAGCTTTAATCTTTACCTTTCTCCTACAATCAAATCCAAAACCACCTTCAAACCTTCACCAATTATCACCATTATCACACTTATAGGCACAACATTTTCAGAAAGCTAAATTCAAATTTATCAACTTTCATCAACAATGGCACCGAAAAGAAGTGACAAAGGAAAGCAAGCCGCTGAATCCTCAAAACCCAAAAAGAGAGGTATCACTAGAGCCTTAAATCCTTATAACACCGTCTTCGAGAATGACGACCAAGCCAAACGGTGTTCTGCCTTGATCAACACACCAACAAGGTACATATGTGAAAACAATCTTTCTACTCTTGGTTTAAAATCTGAAATAGATAAAATGTTTCATTTCATTGGGTTGTTAGAGTTCATGCAAAGGGAAGCACCAACTTTTGAACGCATTACCCTTGAGTTTTTTAATACCTTAGATTTTAAATTTCATTAAAAAATGGGTAGAAGGAGTGAGGTACTACTATGGTACTCTCAAATTTTGGTTGTTCAACACTAACTACGAGCTTAATGTTGAAAACTTGGGAAACATTCTTCGCTTGCCTATATATGGGCCCAAAGATGTAACAAGCGACTTTCATGTTAAGAATTTATGGGCCGCTATCACCGACGATCACTTTTATTCTGCTGCTGGAGAAAAAGCCTTCGCCATTTAAAACCCTTATTTCTGGAACATCCAAAAGGCCTTTGCTTACACTTTGTTTGGGCGAGGTGATAATACCGATGTAGCCATCCAAAGAGAGCTTTTCTTTAAGTATAACATGATCAATAATGATATGGTTAATGCAGTTGCCTTTGCGGTAATTATTTGGGGAAAGTAGCATATGCGGCCACCATAGGAATTTCGATGGGAGTATAATTACCCAAATTGCGGAGCACCTCAGACTTGGATTTAATTTCAAAGAGGACCATCTTGTATAGGGAAAAGATAAGATTGACATGGATGCCTTTGTGCATCAATGCATGATTTCAGTTGACGGAAACACCTACACGGTGATGATCCGCATCAAAGCTATAATTGATTTGCCTAACCTTAGAAAAGTAAAGGTTGATGTTGTGAAAAATTGACTCTATATGGTGGACACCATTGATGCGGGTAACTCTTCTGAAGAGGAGGGAAACCCTTATTTGTCTAACCATGATGCATGTAACGCTATGGAGGAGGACATTGTCCCACCACCCACACATCCTAGCCAACATGAAGTCGGAACTTCAAATGATAATTAGGATAGATGGAGGGTAGGTACAATCGGAGATTCAAGGCATGAAGATGGATCAAACAAGATAATGTATGGTATTGGATGATGTGTAGATGATGTTGCGGTAGCTATGTTGTGATTCCCACCTCCCAAGTGAGGTCTTTGTGAGTTTACTCCCTCTTGTTTACAATAAAACATTGAGGACAATGTTTGGTTCAAGTTGGGGGGATTTCTGTACTTTTCTTTTTCTTTTCTATTTTGTGTTTTTTTTTCTTTTTTTTTTAAAAGACCATTTTTTCTAAAATTTCCCTGAATTATGACCGTTAAAAAAAATTCTTGAAATATCTTTGATCATGAGGAAATCGGGAAAGTATATAGAGTTAGAGGAATGAGAGGCTAAGTCCTGGGACATTGGAAAATTTTGATAACATAGGTATTACTCGAACACCCAGAGTTCTTCAGAGTAAGAAACGAGTCCAACGTGTAGATTTGTACCGTAGTACTCGGATTTTGAGAAGTACTCCCTCATTAGTTTATCATGACTATCTGGTATAATTTAGATTCGCATAACATGTATGATTGATTGAGAAATAAATAATTTTAGTACCGAAAATACGAAATTTTGGACACACAAAGTATTATCGAATCTCATAGGTTGTTTATTGTTTACACTATTATCTCCAACAGAGTATTTTCATGAATGAAAAAAACGTTAATGTTTTGTTGTTGAGAAAAATATCAAACAAATAATAAAATTTTATTTTTTTATTTTTTTATTTTTCTACAAATAAACTCAAATTTTCGCTAAGTCATTGGAATCTCATCCAAATTTTTGTATAATAAAAATATTAAATACATAGGAATCTTGATAAGAAAAATAAAGAGAAAAAAGAAAAGTGTTAATTGATTGATAACTATGAAAATGTCTTTTTATTTAAGAATGTAATTGGTTGTAATACACAAATAAAAAAGATAAAATAAGAGGTAAATAAAGAAAGAGAAAAGAAAATGGATAGTAGTGTTACTTTTGCTTTTATTGATAAGGTAATAATGTTATTTTTTTTCTTTGTCAAAGATAGTAATGTCATTTTACCATAGTAAATCATCAAATTAATCTCGAATATTGTACAAGATAGTAATTAGATTTAAACATTAGGCTTACAAAAATATTGGACTCAGTATAAAAAGACTATGTGGGAAACGTTTCTGATCCAATTGTTTATTCATTATGTGACTTCGATTAACAATTTTCTTCCATAGAATTCCTAAATTTCATAATTCATATAGTCCCTACTATAGCACCCCAAAATTTTCTCTTTCATTTTAACCATAACTGGCTTATGTTTCGTTCATTTGCATCATCATTCGCTCTTGAGACATAGGATTAAGGTGTTTCTATGGCTCAAGGCTTTCTTTTATTGTAAGTTTTTAAACAACAAGAATCAGAGGCTTCAGCAGTTATTTGTTCAGCGACCGGGAACCAAATTATATTTTTTAGCAGGTTATTTCGAGCGCAAGAGATATTTCACAATTTATTTCAAGTATTATACATGTGCAATATCAAATGACAAGTCTCAGAGGCCAAACTATGCTCAAAACGGGCGATTCCCCAGGTTTCCCTCCTTGTGGCGCCAAGATATTCAAATTTTCTATGTATTAATCAATCAACATGTTTTTCCTAGCAAAATGTTAATCGATTAACTAGTGTAAAATTTGCCCAGAATGTTCATTTTTCAGCACTGCAGAATTTTGTCGCTACCGCAAAAATAAGGTGCCGGCAAAACAGAAGAGTCACCACCTTTCGTTATTTATCCCACAGAAAGGGAAAGGAAACGATCAGAAAAACCTGACGAAAAGGTATAAGACAAGGTCATCGCAACCATGTCTGGGTTTGGGAGTCGGTTACGCAAGGGGAAGGTATTAGCACCCCTCACGTCTATCGTACTCGATGAGATCCACGCTTGTTGTGTTTATCTGACGAGTTGGTTTTACTATCTACCAATCAAGGCTGGTCTGAAAAGAAAAGAAAATGACTCGGCAAAGCGTCGCGCTTTATGCCTATGTATTCTCATCAGAGAACGAGAAATCAGAGTCAACGTAGTTTGGCTAACTACGGGTTACGGGGAAGGTGGCTCGCCAATACGTCAGTATTGTACCTACGTACTCTCAACAGATATGAGAGATCAGAGCTTACGTAGTTCGGGATAATATGGATTATGGGGGTTCAGATTCATCTGTTTTTCGAGTAGGGTTAACAAACAGTTCCAGCAGTTTGGTGTATGCAGCTGGCTCGTCAGAGTCTCGTGCGTTACCGTTTGCGGTAGAACTGGGAGTTAACGACACTCTTTTCTTCAGAAAAGCTTCTCTTGATTATGGGCCCAAGGGGAAAAAAGGTTTGAAGTTTGTTTTCTGTCTTTTACGAAAGAAGTGTTTTTTATGGTTGTCTGTAGTTTGTACAACACTAGAGAAGAGAACGTATTTCCCAAGTAGCTTAAGGCTCGTAAAGCGCTTATACTAACTTGCCTTTATTACGTTTTTTACTGTTGTTTTGAGATGAGAAGAGAACGAAATCTACGGGGAAATTGTCAAGTCCTAATGTTGTCATGCCAAGGATTCATCCTATGGTTGAGGTTTGAAACAAGGAACTCCTAGAAGTTATCATGCATAGGTTTCAACCTAAAGTTCTAATCATCACTTCCTTATCAAAGGAAGTGAGATTCCTAGGGGATCATGTCAATGGGATACAGAAACAGATAAAGCATCAGCTAAACATGTAAGCAGAAGAAAACAGTAAAGATGCACATGCAATGCAGCATTACAAGCAGAGGGAGACTCACTCAACCTCTAGAGCAATCAAGCAAAAAGAAAACAGTCAAAATAGACAAGCAGAGGGAGCTCAACTCAACCTCTATTATGCAAATACGTCAATTAGAAAAAGAAAAAAACATACAAGCAAGGGGAGGATCACCTCAACCCTTAAGGCAAACAAGCAGAGGGAGACCCACTCAACCTCTTAATACAGTCATGCACCTACACTTAAACTATCCTGGATATGAACTATCCTAATGCAACACACCACTCAATCATGAATGAGGAAAAGGACTTATGACAAATAAGGAATTCATTCCACAAGTAATCATACAAGGCTTCTATCCTAAGGAAAGAAATTGAAAGTTGGAAGGCAAGGGTAAGGTCCACAGGAACTTATCCCAGGCACTCAACCAACTAAAAGAGATTTGGGAGAATCCTAGAGGTTTGGCTCCTTCAGGAGATGTGCAAAATTCCCCCCACAGGAGGGACTATGCTACCCCAAGAAGGTTCCTAAAAAGAATTGAATAAGAGAATGTTAGGAGAATGGAGATGAGAAGCAAGGTAAGGTCCACAGGAACTTACCACAGGCACTCAACCAACTCCACTTCCTTAGAGAGAGCTTTCATAGACTCAAATCCTTTATGATAATGCAATGAATTCCTCCACAAGAGGAAACATGCTCACAAGGAGGATTCCAATTAAGCAAGGAAAATTGAAAGGGAAACTAACCCTATAGGAAGAATCATCCACCTAACTTGAACTTCTAAAGAACCTCAATGATTTCCTTCTAAGGATCACCTATACTAAGGATTCAAAGCTCTAAAGAGGTATCTATCTAATTACCATTCTATCAAGGAAGGTTATGAGACTTAGAACCATCTAATGGTCATTTACAAGACTAATCTATGAACTTAACCTAGTTAGGGTCACCTAAACTATAACCAAATTGTAAAATGGGGAACTAATAGAAAATCATTTCTAAAAATTCTAGGGGAAATACTACATTATCTTACATGTGCTAACAATCTATGGTACAAAAACCAGGGGCTAAACCTAAATCAAAAGGCTCAAACAAAATCCAAATCCAAAGAGTGTACTAAAGGGGATCCATCAATGAATACTCCTAAACATCTATCTCTAACTCCTATTTAGAATCATATAAAAAATGTAAGAAAAATCATACAATATACTACAATGTGCCAGCATTTACCATGTAAAAAGTCAGAGATTAAATCCAAGCATTGCTATGGAAACAAAAATCTAGAAACTAACATGGTATTATTTTTATTCATGGAACAACCTATAAAAAAAATACAAAATTAATTGAAAAAAGAATTAAAATTGCAATTAAAAATTATGGAAAAATTCTAAACATGCTAAAATACAATCATGATTTTTTTCAAGATTTTATGACAATTATTTCTATTTTTTCTGAATTAAAACAAACAATGCAATTGAATGAAAATAAAAGAAAAATGAATTAAAGGGAAATGGGCCAGGGGTGCTGTTAGCATATCTCCAGCGTGTTAATCCATGGTGGGCTGCGAAACAGAGGTGTAAGCAGCGAATTACATCAAGGCCCAACTGGGAGAATAAAAAAAATAAGCATTTTGCACATGGGAATAGGCCACGCGGCACGATCCTGGCCGCACGCCGCGATTACGAAGTCAAGGTCTTCATGCGATCGGATGGCTGTGCGTCGTCTTCTTCGTCCAACTTTCGTCGGTGCCGGAACGAATTCCGGTCGTCTTCCCCAAGAGGTCCGGCCGCCGCGATTTGAGAGCTACAACATAGCTTCTTCATTTTTTCACCACTTTCGACATTTCTTTAACCAAATTCGCGTGATTTTTCGCGTAGAATCCAAATATCTAATTTATTTCTACTTTCATCCATTAAAACTCAGAATCCATGGACGTCCAAGAATCACTCAAGAATTTCAATTTTCTCAAAACTCAAAATTGATGATACTAATCTCTTCCTCTCACTTCCTACATCATGAATATTAAATTCTTTTCCATTTTCATCCACTAACAAGAGAGAAAATCAAACTACAACCTAGGGTGTCAATTCTTAAAGTTTCATGGAACCTAACCAAAGTAATCCTAAAAGATTCTACATACTCCAAGGATCATAATTATGTAAAAATGGTGCAATAACTCATCAAGAACAGAGCATATGGATGAGAAATAAAAACCTTGTTCGGAGCTTCAATGGTGAAGTGTTCTTGCACGAATTCTTGATCCAAGTTGTTCAAAATCCTTCAATGATGCTTGGAGAAGCTTCTTGAATGCTTAATTCCCTCTGAAATTTCTTCAAAGTAGAAAATCAATTTTCACCTCTAACCAACTTTTTTAAGTGCTTCTTACCTCATTCAAGCTTTTCCAATCACCAACCTTGATATGGACTCTTCCATGGTGTTATATAGAAATGATTTGGATTATTTGGCCCAATTGTGGCCCAATTCACTCAATCCAAAATTTTAATTTTTCTCACTTTTTCCTTTGTGATTTCCATAAACATGGTGTGTGGAAGCTTCCAATTCTGTTCATATCAAATCCTTATGATGCAAGGATCATGTGTGGATGGGGTTGATCCCTTGGAAATGAATGGATGGTGGATTTCCATTATGTTGCTTAAAGATGAAAAAACCATGAAATTGGCATAGCAAATGACCTCAAACTTGATTTCTAATTTTTCCAATGTTCTTAAAACATTAATTGGACTCAAAAAATGTACCAACATGACATAATTTGGTTCCAAAATGTTTTGGTTTGAACTAGCCCATTTCAAGCTTCCTTTAATGATTCATTCATGAATTTTCTTCAAGCATTTCTCATCCTAATCCATATCAATGGATTCTTGATTCATGGTTAGCCAAATAACATCATTTTGAACAACTTTCAAGTTGGACAAAATTTCATCTGAGGCGCGTAAGTTGGTGAACTTGACCCATAATCAAAATGGCCTGTAATTCCAAATTCCCAAAATACCCTTATCTTGCAAAGCTTGTAACTTGAGTTCTACAAATCCAATCATGGAATTCTAGTACTTTCTAGAAAGCTAAGATCATGCCCTACAACAATCATGTTAGGGTCAAGGTGAGATTAAAATCACATCTTGAGTTAAGTGGTCTTGAAGTCAGGCACCAATCCAGGGGATTTTACACTGTCAAGCATAGCAACCCAAGCTTAGCAACTTCTCACACTCTTGATTCATGGTAAGGTGACCATGGAATCATCCCTTGGACATCTTAACACATCAATCCATGATCACATGGCTCTTGAATTAGGTCTCCACCCTCTTCAAATCATCAGTTATCCTAGGGTTGACCAGATGAAACCCTAGTTGTACCAATCTTGGTTATACTTCATATCCTTCACATGATGACCTGTCTAGGCTTCAAAATGAACTTCAACACCTCTCATGAGCTCTCTCAAGGCTCAAGGTCAAACTTTATGGCTTTAACATCATCAGATGACATCCCACAACTCTCAAGTTAGGAGACCTACACACTTGGTTTCAACCACTCTCTCTGAGGATCTTAGACTTCTCTGGTGAGGATATCAACCCTTGAACACTTGGATAAACCTCTTGGCTCGCTTCATTGTCTTGTGTATCCTTTTGTTGGTAGTCATACCTCTTGATCTCCTGCATACATGTCAATGCAATGCAAATGATAATGCTAATATGAATGCAATGAAACACAAGCTAGGTAAAGAAATGTTAGGCAAATTTTAGGGTGCAACAGCTGCCCCTATTCAAACGGCTTGAACCTGACTGGGTGAGAAGCGAACGGCTCTCAGACAATCAAGGTAAAATATGGTTGAATACCAATAAACCCAAAAATTTGTCAACTGCACAAGTACACGGTACTCTGATGGGAACAAATTCTTCGGAAACTAAAATGATAGCTGCACGACAACTAGCTGGAGAATTATTGATCTGAATCTTCGTCAGGATGACTCTCTGATGTGTCTAATATCGATGCATCCTCAAATCATCAAGGGATCACCGGTTACACGGTAACTGGTGAAGGATAACCGATATTGATAGTTGCACGACAACTGACTGGTGAATGCTCCGAGCTTCGTTAGGATGATCATCTATATCCTCAAGTCATCAAGGGATCACTGGTTACACGGTAACTGGTGATTTGCCAACCGCACAGGTAAACGATACTCTGATTGGTAGGAACATCTTCAAAACTGAAAATGACAGTTGTACGGTAACTTTGCTGGGGAATCGGTTACACGGTAACCGGAAATTTGCCAACTGCACAAGTAAACAATACTTTGGTAGGTAGGACAAACTTTGAAATCTGAAACGGTAGTTGCATGGTAACTGGCCCAAATCTCCATCAGGAGGATCATCAGATTTCACTGTAGCTTCTTCCTCAAGTCATCAAGGGATCACTGGTCACACGGTAACTGGTGAAACGCAACTGATATTTCCTTCAGGCATTCTGCGACACGGCAGCAGAAGAATTCCTCAGGACTCATCAGGTCATCAGGAACTTTTGACAATCCCCATAATTATGCCTTCGGGCATTCAAAGAAATTCTCGGGCGTCAGCCGGACTTCAATCATCAAGTCTTCAAGGAAGTTTCAACTTCTCTGTTCAAATCCTGTTGGGGATGACGCATCTCCGCTGGGGATTCTGGATAACTATCAAGTAACTCTGCTTCGGGGATTTCAGAAATCAGTCTGAACGAATCAACTCTGCTGAGGAAATCAAGAATCATCTTGAACAAAAAACTCCGCCAGGGACTTCAAGAATCATCCTGAGTAAACAACTCTGGCGATTTCACTGGGGATTTTAAGAATCATCTTAAGCGAACAACTCCGCGGGGGAATTCAAGAATCACCTTGAGCAAACAACTCTGCAGAGGAACACCTACAAAACAAGAACGGTAACGACCTAGCTCATGTTTCATATGCATATGCTTGACAATGATGTAATGCTCCACACAGTGGAAATGCTACGCGTTTAGGATAAATGTTATGCAAACATGCAAAATCTTACGACCCCATCAGCAAAATAAATGGTGAAGGGAAAATCCTCCTGTCAAGGAGAAAAAACCACTATGGTGGAGATGAGGGAATCATCCTGCCGAAGAGAAGAAGTCACACCAACCTCAATTGGATTTAACTTGGGGAAACGAACTCCAGGCGACTGCTGCATGGGGATAAAGTTCTTCGAGAACCTGTACTTGCTCAACTGGGTACACGAACCGCAAACTGCTGGGGAAAACAATGTCAATCGCAAAAATAAACTGCATGGCCTTCGCGTCTAAAATATTCCTGGAGATATAGACTCCGATGGGGAAGTACAACATGGGCTATTCAGCACCATACTGAGGAAGACCAATAATGCCCTGAACGGCTTCCAAGGACTCGGCTCTCTTGAGAAACTGCAAACTCGGCTGAGGATAGGCAACCAGACGCTGGAACAACTCCTACCTGCCGAATAGAATACAACTCTGTGGGGAATTTCAATTCCGCTGGAGACTTCAGTCTGAGCTATCAGAAACTAAACGCTTGCAAATAGTCTGCTACGAGACAACTGCACAGTGACCCAGTGCTGGGAACGAGTATACACTTCAGCGTATAACTCAGTTGGGGAGATGGCGATCCTGCCTAGGATACATCTGGTTGGGGAGAATCTTCTCTACTTGGGGAGACATATCAACGCTCACAATCCCATGTTCAGACTCTGTGGGGAACCACTACTGAACTCGCTGGGGAAGAAGGAATCATCCTGCTTGGAAGAATGTACCACTTGAACATCAGTCTAGAAATGGACTTTAACGGAGCAGGTCAGACGCGGACTGACTACCGACCAAGGGCTTATCAAACGGGGATTAATATTCAAAAGAATGGCAGGCTAGACAAGCACTGGATTCTGAAACGGTTTTCCGAGCTGGAGCTGAACCTCGAACGGAAGGTTACCAACGAGAGTGGATTTAAACGGGGAAGTACTAGAAAGGTACTAGCCTTCAAGGGTGAACCACCAGACAAGAATCGGCGTCACAGGTCAAGTCGTCAGACAAGAAATAATCCCTGGTATAAGCATGGATTTTTGGTTTCAGATATCAGACAGGGACTGGATATCTAGTGCGAATATCAAACAGGATTGACTTTCGGATAGGGAGATCAGACATGACTGATTCCAGATTTGGATATCAGACAGGGGCTGGATATCTGGCTCGAATATCAAACAGGATTGACTTTCGGGTAGGGAGATCAGACATGACTGATTCCGGATTTGGATATCAGACAGGGACTGGATATCTGGCTCGAATATCAAACAAGATTGACTTTCGGGTAGGGAGATCAGACATGACTGATTATGGATTATGGATATCAGATAGGGACTGGATATCTGGTTCGAATATCAAACAGGATTGACTTTCGGGTAGGGAGATCAGACAGGATTGATTCCGGATTATGGATATCAGACATGGACTGGATATCTGGTTCGAATATCAAACAGGATTGACTTTCGGGTAGGGAGATCAGACAAGACTGATTCTGGATTATGGATATCAGACAGGGACTGGATATCTGGTTCGAATATCAAACAGGATTGACTTCGGGTCTACCAAACAAGGACTGGACTTTGCAACTGTGTTTTCCGTACGAGGACTGGTTAAACAGCGGACTACCAAAAGAAGGGACCAGGCGGGGACTGGTTCAACATTTTGACATATGCTGGGCGAGAACTGGTTTGCGGGTTAGCCAGACAAGACTGGACCATGAAAGTTTCAAGTTATTTGATAAGGGTGACGACCCGATTCTCCGACGCTCAACTTTGACTGGGGTGAAAATACAACTGCTTGAGGAACTGCCCCGGCTTAGTTTAACTCGCGGATAAAAGAATATTGCCATGAGACGAACTCGAGATGGCTTGCCCCAGAACCAGTAACACAAAAGGACTCATCCTTGCTTACCTGGCTCTGATGATATGGATAGGGACGACTCCGCCGTTTCCAATTTTGCCCTAGCCCGTGGGATCTCTGCAAAAATCTCTTGCGAGGAGGTCAGTACTTTCTATACTTCCTCTGGTTTGACGTGTACTACCTCAGCATTTCAAACCTCGAAGAGGTGCTTCAGCTTAACTGCCTTCTAGGCACGAATAGCTCTTGAGCTTTCAGGGTGGCTTGCCCCTGACTGACTGGTTCGTAGAGCAATACCTCTGGCTACGAGAGATTTACCGAATCTTGACCTGATTGGCCCAGATTAACTGACTTCTGGATGGCTGACTCCCATGCTGTGATCATTTGATATAGCTTGCCTCGGTTCACCGGAATATTCTGGCATTCTGCATTCTATCCTGATCAGACTTTCCACTGTGGAAACCTTCCCGCTGTCAAGCGCTTACTCGTTAGTAAAACAAGCTGTTCTGCATAAAAGACATATCAAATGCAATGCATATGGCAGTTTTCAAAATTTATTCCTGTTCACTGGAAAAAAATTTTGTGACATAAAATGTATGAAATCATTCATCAACATGTCAATATTAATACAACGTTGTACTGGGAATCCTTTCTAGGAGTCAGTTCCGATGCGATCTTTACCGAAGTATGCTTTCGAAACAAATCTATTTCAATTAGGACTTTTAAAGGTTGTAACATGGTCAGGTTCAAGGTTTAAGAAAGAAAGGATAAAGGCTCAAAATTCATTTTAACCCACCCATTCTCCTTGATGTTCTCCGATCCTACGTTCAGCTAATTCAACCTTAGCGTTCACCTTTCAAAGGTTGAGTGACAATTCAAGAAATTACACTTTTCGAAGTGACAATCACTCTCTTTTCGTCTTTTGGCGTCCGGAGCTACACGATTTCGTTCTTGTTTGAGGATTTTTCTTTTGTAATCCTTTTCGCTTTTCATTTTTTCATTTTTCGTTTTTCGTTCTCCCCTAACTTTTGCCTGGACTAACTCTTTAGAGTTTCTTGAATTTTGAAGTCCAGCGGGGTACCCTAATTTTTGCCTAAGTCGTTTGCTTTCAAGATTCGACTTAGCGGGATTTTTCTTTCGATTCTTTTTTTCTATTTCTCTTTTTTTGAACAAATCGTATGACATCGACTCGTATGACTTGCTAAAGAGATTGTGACTGTTTCACTCCTGATCGGCCAGGTTTAACCATCATGGTTTTTTAGGTACGACCTATAGCGGTGTGATTGATCCTCGAACGAACACTCCTTTTGTTATTTGAACGCTTGGTCAAATTAACTGACACCTACCCTGCCCCGGGTTAAGATTGAGGGTTTTTCATTCTTCAGAAAGAAACTCCTACTACTTGGCTCAAAGGGGTTTAACAAGGGATTATCTTCTTATATCTCCGGTGTTTGGGATTTGAAACAATGCCTGTACATCATCAACAGGTTTTCTATTCAAAAGCATAGCATCGGAAGCTTACGCATCAGTGGATTTCGTCATTCTCCCCGGATTCCACTTAAACAAGTGTTAGAAATAAAAGAAAGCAATAGAGTGAACACAAATGGATTAGTTCAAAACATGCATATTTATTTCATTATCAATATCAATTGAAAAACAACAAGTTTTACAAAAGAAATTTGCATTCTAACAGGAAAGAAATTACAAATGTAAAGAAATGACATGATAAAATGCAGATTGCCAGCTTTCAGGGAACTGGGCTTTCACACTTATTTGCTGCTGAGGGGAGCTACCCTTGAAGTCTTCAAACTCAATCAGACGAGAGGTCGACGTGCACAACTAGCTCTCCTTCGGAAAAGGAAATGTATTCTTGGTCCATCAAGTGTTGCACTTTGTCTTGAAAAGCCTTGAAATCTTCAGTCGCGTGCCCCTGGGATCCTGCATGATAATCACATTGAGCACTGGGTCGTATCCCGTAGGGTAGGGCTCTGGCCTTGGTTTGAGAGCTTTAGGCTCCACCAACGAGTGCTGAATCAGATGCGGCAGAATCTGGCTGAGCGGCATTGGAACGTGGTGAAGAGGAGCAGTCCTCCTTTCCAGGTTGTTACGAGGCCTATCTTGATTCTGGCGCCGATTGTTTTGCTGCCGAGGAGTACAAGGTTGTTGGCTTCGGGCTGAGCGCTGACCAGCAACTGGAGTAGACACAGTATTAGTTTCTCCAACATGCGGCTTTTTTTGCATCTTTAGCAGAAACAGGAGCGACTTGGATCTTTCCCAATTTGATACCGCTTTCGACTCTTTCCCCTGCTATTACCAAATTCGAGAAATTTGAAGTCATGCAACCTATCAGTTTTTCATAATACACACCAGGAAGTGTAGCCGTGAACATGTCATTTAGCTCTCTCTCCATCAGGGGAGGTTGTACTCTTGCTGCCAAGTCGCGCCATCTCTGGGCGTACTCCTTGAAGCTCTCGGTACTCTTTTGTGACAAACTCTGCAGTTGCAGTCTGGTTGGTGCTAGATCACTATTATACTGATAATGACGTACAAAAGCTTCAGCCAACTCTTTCCAACTACAAATGTGAGTTCTCTCAAGCCCCATATACCATTCCAATGATGCCCCAGTCAGACTATCTTGGAAGAAATGCATTAGCAGCTTTTTGTCTTCAGAATACGCAGACATCTTTCGGAAGTATGCTCGGACGTGGACTCGAGGACAGGTTGTCCCTTTGTACTTGTCGAATTCCGGCACCCTGAACTTGGGAGGAATTCTGACTCTTGGAACCAGACCCAAATCAGACATACCAAGGCCTAAAGAGTTTTGATTCTCAAAGGCCTTCATCTTCTCTTCAATCAGCTTAAACCTCTGTTCAGCTTCAGTTGGCATGGCCGCTCCCATATCTCTCATGGAAAAGATATCGCTTTGGTGATCTTCCCAGCGAGGACCGACGATTCTAGGCCCAGAGTGGGTACTCCCACCGACAACATTGCCATTTCCATTCTCAGCGCCTCCGCCCGGAGGTGTAATAACAACAGGGATAGGAGGTGGAAGAGAACCACCGACAGGAGGGATAACACCAGTACCTCCATGGATAACACCTTCTTCGTTCACCCGTGCCATCAACGGTTGAACTATGGTTCTTAGCTATTCTTGGCCTTTTACGACACCCTGCATCATTTCCATGAACTGAGTCATGCGAGCCCTGAGCTCCTGCACTTCGGCTTGAACTTGATCCATTGTCCTTTGTTGATTATCTCGAATGGGATATCTGTGGAATTTGACCTGCTCAATCCTGTCACTGAAGCAAGCCGAGCAGAGATAAGAACATGAAGCCACCGGGAACAACCTGGAATGCAAATGAGAATGTAAGATGCAAAATGCAAACATGGTATGATGATGCAAATGCAAGTGCAAAGACGCAGCAAGAGATCAAGAGTGCTATGCCGTTGACTGGAGAGGACCAGAATTCTGCTCTGTCGAGAACACACATCTCGGATGATAGGAACCCTCTGATAGCAACAAGACTGATTCACTGTCAAGAAAACCAGGTTGTCTGAAGGTTAAATTTTCCTGCAATAACCCGACCCCGCTCACAGGTATGGACCTAATCACGGACAAGGTATGGCATCCTATGTGTTTCCCAGCGTCACAGACTTCCAGGAAATGATGATATGTTCACCATTTCTGGTTTGGCATCATCCTCTCTTGAAGAGGCCTCACTCAGCTGAGTCACAAATGATCGGTCCCCAGAGTCGACAATCCTTAGATCTGAAATCCTTTCAATGACCCACTGGGCTGGAAATGGAAATCATCTCAAAGAATCTCATCTGAGCGCAGATTTCGTGGGAACTAGTGCATGCCTAACATACAGGTTCACCACTAATCTGCTTCTAAAGCTATGTACATACTAAAGCCTGGGTCTGCCATCAAAGCTACATTGGCACATTCTTCTTCTGACTCAGATTCAGATTCAGATGTATCTGAATCATCCCAGGTGGCCATCAAAACCTTTTTCTTCTTATCAAATTTTCTTTTAGGCTTTTCTTTCAGCACCTTTGGACATTCATTTTTGTAATGTCCAGGTTCTTTACATTCATAACATACAACCTCCTTTTTGCCAGATCTTCTATGTCCAGAAGATTCTTTTCTTTGGTCAGGCTTCCTGAAGTTTCTGAACTTCTTTCCTTTATGCTTCCAGAGTTTGTTTATTCTTCTGGACAACATGGATTGTTCATCATCATCTTCAGATGAGGATTCTTCAGAGCTTTCCTCTATTACCTGCAATGCTTTAGCAGATTTATTAGATTTTAAAGCAACAAATTTACCTTTCTTTTGAGGTTTATCTTCCTCAAGTTCAATTTCATGACTTCTTAGTGAACTGATCAGTTCCTCCAAGGAGATCTTGTTCAGATCTTTAGCCATCTTCAGTGCTGTCACCATAGGTCTCCATCTGGTAGGTAAGCTTCTGATGATCTTTTTCACATGATCAGCAGTAGAGTATCCTTTATCCAGAACCTTTAGTCCAGCTGTAAGCATTTGAAATCTGGAGAACATAGCTTCAACAGATTCAGAGTCTTCCATATTGAAGGCTTCATACTTCTGGATCAGAGCCAGAGCCTTTGTTTCCTTGACTTGAGAGTTTCCCTCATGAGTCATCTTTAAGGATTCAAACATGTCAAATGCAGTTTCCCTGTTTGTAATTTTTTCATACTTAGTGTGAGATATTGCATTCAACAATATTGTTCTGGCCTTGTGGTGATTTCTAAATTCTTTCTTCTGAGCATTTGTCATAGATTTTCTGTCTATTTTCTTGCCATTCCCATCAGTGGGATGAACATATCCATCTATGACCAGAACCCATAAATCAACATCATATCCAAGGAAAAAACTTTCAATCCTGTCTTTCCAATAATCAAATTTCTCCCCATCAAACATAGGGGGTTTGGTGCTGATTCTGTCCCTTTCTTCATATTTGTTGTTAATGTTAGACATTGTATTATCAGCCATAGTAACAACCAAATATATATCAAAGTATTTCTCACTGGATCTTTACTGTCACTGTTAAGTGGTAGCACACACAGAACCAGAGCTCTGATACCAACTGAAGGTGAGAAAATACTTAGAAGGGGGGGTTGAATAAGTATGAAGATCAAAACTTAGAAATAAAAAATCAAGTATTTTTATCCTGGTTCGTTGAACTCAACTACTCCAGTCCACCCTTCCTAGAGTGATTTGCCTTTCTCAAACAAGGACTTAATCCACTATTTAATCAACTGATTACAATAGTAAGCACTTAGAACAACTGTTCAATGTCTTCTCAAGAACTACTGATCCTAACTGGATCTTCTTAAGGTTTACAATCAAATGTAATACAAATATAAGTGTTTAAGATTGCTTCTATAAAGCTTTATCACAACTGTGATTTTTCACTTAACTATTAAGAACAAAGAAATTAATTCTTAGAAAGAATATGAATAATATGAGAGCTTGAATGTTGATTTCTTTTGGATAAAACGTCAACTGAAGAAGTTGGGTGAAGTCTTGCTTTTATAGGCAGCTGATCCAAGGTGAGCTTCACGTTGAGAAGAGTGTCCAAAAGGTCTGAGCCTTTTTTGTCTTCACATCAAGTGACCTTTCCTAGAAGAAGAAAGCACAGATAAATCCTTTTTGTCTGTGTTCTTGTGTCTAGCATAAATAAAGAAAGAGTCGTTTGGATCATTCCAACGGATATAAACTTTGAATAATTCTTCTTCAGTTTTCAGCAAATTCATCAGAGTCTAATTAGATCAGAGCCTTCTGATGATGATCGGAGTTTTGCTGAATTAGAGTCTTCTGCAGTAGGTGTGCTTTTAGCGTGTTTAAGATCAGAGCATATTTGAGATAGATATTCAGTACTAGCAGCTTTAGTACTTTCAGAATCTTCTGTAGCAACTATGCTTTGAAAAACTATTCATACAAAATTCTTCTTTGGTTCAGATGCTTCTGACTTGCTTCAGATTCTTCTGGAGCTTCTGCTTCAGATTTTTCTAGAGGCTACGCTCAGGATCTTCTGTTGGCAGCAATCAGAATCTTCTAATGGATGCATCTGGCGCTTTAGAGTCTAGCAAATTTCTTATGTTCAATTCTAATTTGCTTCTGGAGTGTTAATTCCTTTACTATCTGCAGTAAAAACTCTTAAGCAAATTTTAGAGTATATAATTCTTAATTACAAAATTTCATAATAGTTACCATCAAAACATAGAGATATTATTAAGAACCAATCTGTGTTCTAACAATCTCCCCCTTTTTGATGATGACAAAAACATCAGAAATTTTGTTTAATTGAAAATATAATAATTATAACTCCCCCTGAGATGATGAATCTCCCCCTGAATTAAATACAAATAAGGAATAGAAATTTCCCTTTTGTCTTGAGTAATTTTCAGAGTTAGATCTTGATTGTTCTTTTAACATTTGAGAGTCAGAGTGTCTTGCAAATTTCAGAGTCAGAGTTTGATAATTTTCAAATGATCTGAGAGTCTCAGAGTTTCTTTTACAGAGTGTACTTATCAAATGTTCTGAAATACTCAGATTTAATGTTAGAAAAATAGATATGTCTGAAGTTTCATTCTGGTGAAGTTTAATTAAACAGTTCAGATCTATATTTTCTCCCCCTTTTTTGTCATAAGAAAAAAGTAAAAACTTTAAAAAGACAAATAAAAGGAAACAGTAAAGGAGATAAATCATGTGAAGAAAACTTTGAAACATTCATTCAATTCAGTTCAGAGCAAGAGTACATGCATCAGAAAATAGTCAAAATACACAAGCAAACATCAGATGCAAAAACATCAGAGTGAAAAAAAATGAAAAGCTAAGAGTGTTTTGACAAAAGCATCTTCAACAGATCCGTGATCTCAGAAGAGGACTGTTCTTGCTTTGACATCCACTTAGCCATTGTTTCATTCTTCTGATCCAGTTTAGACATCCACTCAGTCATGTCTTTAGATTTCTTATCCTGTTTGGCCATCCAAGACTTGATTTCTGATTGACCAACTTCCAGAGCAACAATTTTATCCTCAAAATCTGGATGTTCTTTCTTAATCTCAGATGAAGAAGGTTGAACATTTTCTGGAGCTTGAACATAGTCAATTTCCATAGGGTCTTTAGAGCTTGGAGCATTAGAGCCAGAAGGAAGTTCTACCAGAGTCATGGCCAAAGGGTTGTCTTCAGATGCAGATTCAGTAGTTTCTTCTGATGATGGAGGAGCATCTGTAAGAAGTAATGGTCCAGATCTCTTGACAGTCCAGAACAAACTTCGTGCAGCTTCAGCGAATCTGAGCTTCGCATCATCAGAACATATGTTCTTCAGATTTGATGCTACAATGTTGAATCTGTTTATGAATCCATTCCATATGACATCAGATTCTGTTGCATCCATTGTTGCTAAACACTTCCTCTGTATAGTACCTAAATACATCTGTATTTCTTGCAAAAAGCATGTAAATAAATGATCAATGTTTAGTCTAGGTTTGGGGTGTAACAGAGTCTCCAATGTTATTGGTTTTGGTTGAGGAGTAGGTGGAAATAAGGATTTCTGAATGGAAATCAGAGGAGGAGGGTAGTATGGTATGAAAGGAATTTCAGGGGATTTGTCAGGTTTGGATCTGTTTAAAGCATTTAACAGATTTGGTTTTGCTTTGGTGTGATAGGAAACCACATCAAAGGGTTTATTAGAGTAAGGTTGGAAGGCATATTTTGCAGGTTCATCAGAAGCAGCAGGTTTATCAGATGAACCAGGTATAGCTGAAGTAACAGCTTTTGCAGATTTAGCAGAATATGATATTTTTGCTAATGAACCTACTTCTGACATTGATTGAATATAGGTTAGAAGCACAGATGGTAGGGTGATTGTAAGTTTGGGTTTCAAGGGAGTGATAGGGTCAGATGGTTCAACTCTGTCATAGAAATCTTTGAGTTTGAAACCATAGGAAAGATTGTGAAAAAGAGATGAGAATTGTGCACATGAGATAGATGTTGGGTTAGGATTTGGAATGAGGATTTCAGATGATGGTTTAGGTGTGGGAGTAGGATCTGGAATAAAAACTTTGGAAGATATAGGGGGTTCTGGTTGGTTTACCTCAGAATCTCTGTGAGAAGGGGATATCAGAAAATCTGGGTGAATGTCAGATTCTGAGGAATTTGATGAAGTGGTTGGTGTGCAAGAAGTAGAAGACACTTGAAAAACAGTTTTTAGAGGTGTAACATCAAGAACTTCTGTCTCAGGGATGTTGGTTCCAGATGGGTTGGTTGATTCTGAGGAATTTTCAGAGGGATTTGATGAGGGTTCAAATGTAGGTGGTTCTGATGGGATTGGTTCAGAAGTAACTGGTACAGATTCAGTGGGTTCAGATGTTTTGGATGGAGGATTATCTGATTGTGGTTATTTCTCTTGTTGTTGTGTTTGAGGTTCAGATGATTTTTGTTGTTGATGTTCAGAGTCTTTTTCTTGTAGAGGTTCAGATGGTTTTGTTGGTTGTTGTTCTGATTGTGGTTTTTGTGGTGCAGATGGTTTTGTTGGTTGTTGTTTTGTGGGTTGTTTTTCTGATGGTTGTTGTTGTGCTACAGATTGTTTGGTTAGAATTTCTGGTTGTGGAGTTTGAATTGTTGGTTTTGTTGTTGTTGGTTTTGATACAGAGGATTTTTTTACAGGTGAGATTGAAATTGGATTAGAAGATTTTTGTGGAGATGGAATAGAAACATGAGGTGGAGCAGTAACAGATTGATTTTGTGAAGAAGGTGGTTTTGGAATAGACTTAATAGTTGAATCATTTATAACAATAGGATTTGCAGAAGATACAGAAGTTTTAGTACCTTTGATTTTGATGCGTTTAGCAGGAACATAAGGAGTGTCTCCAAATTCTTTCCTCTTTAGCAGCTTCTGTGGCTTCTCAGCAATCTTGGGCTTCTTCTGAATAGGTGCAGCTTCTGCTTCTGGTTGAGTCCTCTTTCTTGGGGGTTCTTATACTACAACAGGTAATGGTTGCCTTGCTCTCTTTATAATATCTGTAGGAATAGGCTTTCCTTCTGCCTTGTACTCATCAATATATCTTACAACAATTTCCCTTGGTTCTTTAGCATAGAACAGAGGGTAATCATCTACAGGAGTTCTCTTCTGACTCAGTTCAGAAATGTTCAGCTTCTTGGGAGCTGTTGTGAGTTCTTCCACTATTTTTAGTCTCTGAAGACTTTTGGCATTCAGAGGCTTTCCCAAAATAAATTCCAGTTCCTCTGTGACTCCAGCAGCGTACAGAGCAGTTACAAGTCCATTTTCTGTTAGAAGATCTAAGATTAACCTTCCAAAAGGAATCCAGGTTCTGATCTTCTGACCTTTTTCTTTCACATATTCTCTAGAGGCATTTATATGATTCCATAAGTGCATAAAAAGAATATATGGAAGATCTACCTTGGTGCTCTGACTTAAGCAATACATAAAGTAGAGTTGTTCATTATTGACATAGTCTGGAGAGTTTGTTGACTTTCTGTGATGAATGCATCCCATGAAAATCTTAGCCCAGATCTTGTAGTCAGGCTTCAGATCTTTGAACTTATTAGAAGCTTGTCCAGCAGTCATCACTTCTTCATATACTTCATCCATATCTACACGCCCAACTGGCAAGTGTGATACTCCATCTGTTTCCTCATATCCAATGAGTTTTAAAATCAGATCTTCTGTTATGATTATCTCTTTTCCCAGAACAGAAGATAAAATGAACTTAGGATATACAGAAGCATGGATCCAGAATTCTTTCACAAGAAGGGGGTAAACTGGTCCAAAAAGTCTATCAAAATATTTCACCCATCCTTGAGCACCTATAATGGAGCGAAATTCAAACCCATTCTCAGCCAGTGAATCAAATTCCACCATTGATTCACATAGAACCTCCAACTTTTCAACAGGTGTTAGCAATGTTCTTTTTGGTGGTGTATAAGGAGTTACGCCCATATTAGCAGAAGTCACTGCAGCCATGGTAGATTGAAATTGTGCAGCAGTTGATGATGAAGTTGCCATTGAAGATGAATTTGTCAAACGCTTAGGGTTTTTATGAAGAGAGAAGAGAAGACAGAAATGCATAAAAGGTTTGAGATGTGAAAAGTGTGAAAATGAAGAGAAATGATGTATTTATACTAAACACATAGGCATACAAACAGTCAGAAGAAGGCACGTTTAAACAAAGCATTTAATGAAAAGGAATAAAATCATTTCAAGCATTTATTGATTATGACAATTTGGGGGGAAAATCAAGATTTTCACTATTCAAACTTCACCTCAAACGTCTCTTCAGTAGTGTACACGCCACCTTTGCAGATTTGGAGTGACACGTGTTTGCTTGCATGTGTTCTGAATTCTCTTGAGAAATGAAACGTTAACCAGCGTTCAGATCCTCTAAGGATTATTAGTTCAGAGTTTCACAAAAAAAATTAAAGAAAATAAATAAGCAATCAGAAGAAATACTTCAGAGCATTAGGCATTTTTGCATCTGTAAAATTTGCTTATGATAAATATCATTCTGGACAAAAATCCATACCAATATTTTTCAGAATAAATTTGAATCTATCTTCAACAAGGGGTTTTGTAAAAATATCTGCCCATTGATGATCTGTATCAACAAAGGCTAAATTTATGATCCCTTCTGAACATAGTCTCTGATGAAATGATGCTTAATTTCTATATGTTTTGCCTTAGAGTGTAAAATGGGGTTCTTAGACAAACATATAGCAGAAGTATTATCACAGAAGATAGAAATGTTACTTTCAAATATTTGATAATCTTCTAGCTAACTTTTCATCCAGAGCATCTGCGTGCTACATCCAGCAGCAGCTATATATTCTGCCTCTGTGGTTGAAAGTGCAATTGTGGGTTGCTTCTTGCTGTACCAAGAGATTAGATTTCTTCCTAGAAATTGACAACTTCCAGAAGTACTTTTCCTTTCCACTCTGTCTCCAGCGTAGTCAGCATCACAGAATCCAACTAATTTGAAATCATCAGATTTTCTGTAACACAAACCCACATTAGAAGTACCTTTCAGATACCTTAGAATCCTCTTGACAACTGTCAAGTGTGATTCTCTAGGATCTGATTGGAATCTAGCACACAAGCATACACTGAACAATATGTCAGGTCTAGAAGCAGTTAAGTAAAGAAGAAATCCTATCATACCTCTGTAGAGCTTCTGATCTACTTTCTTACTTACCTCTTCCTTGCCAAGTGAGCTAGTTGGATGCATGGGAGTCTTTGCCAGCTTACTATCAGTCATGTTAAATTTCTTCAGAAGTTATTTAACATATTTGGTCTGATGTATGTAAGTGCACTCTGGAGTTTGATTGACTTGGATTCCTAGAAGAATCTCAGTTCTCCCATCATGCTTATTTCAAATTCTGCCTGCATACATTTAGCAAACTCCTTTCCCAGCATAGTATTGGTAGATCCAAATATTATATCATCCACATAAATTTGACAAATTAGAAGATCTTTCTTAATTGTTTTACAAAAGAGTGTTGTGTCCACTTTGCCTTTGATGAAATTTTTCTCCAGAAGAAAATGGCTCAATCTCTCATACCAAGCTCTGGGAGCTTGTTTTAAACCATATAGAGATTTCTTTAGTTTGAAAACATGATCTGGAAATTTTTCACTCTCAAAACCAGGAGGTTGGTGGACATAAACTTCTTCTTCTATAATACCATTTAGAAAGGCACTTTTAACATCCATCTGATACAGAGTGATGTTATTTTGTGCAGCAAATGAAATAAGAAGGCGTATAGATTCTAACCTTGCCACTGGAGCATAAGTTTCAGTGTAATCAATACCTTCTTGTTGACTGTACCCTTGAGCAACAAGCCTTGCCTTATTTCTTTCAACTTCTCCTTTATCATTTAGCTTATTTCTGAAGACCCATTTTGTTCCAATTATATTGAATCCTTTTGGTCTTTGAACTAGATCCCACACATCATTTCTGGTGAATTGATTTAACTCATCTTGCATGGCAATAATCTAATCATTATCTTGCAGAGCTTCATCTACAGAAGTTGGTTCAATTACTGACACCAGTCCAAATAATGATGCTTCAGATGATCTTAGAAAGGATCTTGTTCTGATGGGATCATCCTTCTTTCCAATAATGACATTCTCTGGATGAGAAGCTTTAATTCTGGATGATGATCCTCTAACAGTTGATTCTTCAGAAATGTTTAGATTGTTCATCTGAGAAGTTAAAGGAATAGCATCTGGCGTTGCTTCTGGTTCCTTCACTTGAGCTTTGTCTGCCTCTTGGACTTCAGAGTCTGTGAAGACTACTTCTCTATCTGCAGAGTTTTCAGACTGCTTTGGCTTTTTATTGCCAAGCTTATCATCAAATCTAACATGAATAGATTCTTCCATAATCTGTGTCTCAGTGTTGTATACTCTATAGCCTTTAGAGCATTCAGAATATCCAAGCATGAAACACTTCTGTGCTTTGGAATCAAACTTGTTCAGATTTTCTTTAGTATTTAACATATAACAAATACATCCAAAAAGATGAAAATATGAAATGTTGGGCTTTCTGTTCTTCCATAGTTCATATGGAGTCTTCTCCAGAAGAGGTCTTACAGACACTCTGTTCTGAATGTAACAGGCTGTGTTGATTACTTCTGCCCAAAAGTGTTTTTCCAGATTTGTCTCATTGATCATGGTTCTGGCCATTTCTTGCAGAGTTCTGTTTTTCCTCTCTACAACCCCATTTTTTTGTGGAGTTCTAGGACAGGAAAAATCATGAGCAATGCCATTTTCATTAAAATACTTTTCAAAATATTTATTTTCAAATTCACCACCATGATCACTTCTGACTTTTATAATTTTGAAATCTTTTTCATTCTGGACTTGCTTGCAGAAGTCAAAGAACACAGAATGTGACTCATCCTTGTGTTTTAAGAACTTTACCCATGTCCATCTACTATAGTCATCAACAATGACTAATCCATACTTCTTGCCTCTGATGGATGTAGTTTTCACTGGTCCAAACATATCAATATGAAGTAATTCTAGTGGTCTGGAAGTAGAAACAACATTTTTTGATTTAAAAGATGATTTTGAAAACTTCCCTTTTTGGCATGCTTCATAAAGAGCATCTGAGGTGAACTTCAGATTAGGAAGTCCTCTGACAAGATTAAGTTTATTAATCTGAGACAAGAGGCATTGCTCTTCATTAACAGACCCATTGCTCTTCATTAACAGACAAGAGGCATTTAACATTCTGAACTTTAAGTTCTGAAAAATTTATTTTATAAATGTTGTTTTTCCTCTTACCACTAAATAGGATAGAGCCATCCTTTTGACTAATAGCTTTACAACATTTTTGATTAAAGGTAATATCATAACCATTGTCACTTAATTGACTTATGGACAATAAGTTATGCTTTAACCCTTCAACAAGTAAAACATTAGTAATAGAGGGAAGTTTACCATTTCCAATGGTGCCAGATCCAATGATCTTGCCCTTTTGGTTCCCTCCAAATTTCACATCACCTCCAGATCTAAGCTCCAGGCTTTGGAACATAGACCTTTCTCCTGTCATGTATCGTGAGCATCCAGAGTCCAGGTTCCATGATTGGCGTCCTGACCTTGCTGCTAAGAACATCTGCAACATGAATTATTTTACTTTTAGGTACCCAGATCTTCTTGGGTCCTTTAGGGTTAGTTGTTCTGAAGGTTTGTCTAAACTTCTGTTTTTCAACATAAGGTTTATTCTGACTAGCCTTAGATTTAAACACATGAATATTCTTTTCAGAGCGTGTTTGTTCAATATCATTCAAGTGACCAAATTTAAAGTGTGAATATAAAGGAGTTTTCTTGATGATAATTTTATCAACAAGTTTTGGATTTAAATCCTTTCCATAGGAGGATTCATATCCAATTCCTTTTCTGTTCTTTCTGCTAACTCCATAGATCATAGAAGCCATTTTGCTTCTGCCTATGCTTTTAGCAAGAAACTTCTGAAAGCTATAATCATATTTTTCCAAAATATTTTTGCATTCAGATTCAGTTTCAGAATCAGAGTTTTGTTGAGCTAATTCAGAATCATTTTTCAATTTTAAGTTCTTTTCATTTAGCTCAGCTACTTCTGATTTGAGAATATTATTCTCAGATACAAGATTGCTTTGACGCTTCTTGTATTTGAGCTTAATATTGTTATAGCTTTTCAGAACTTCTGATAACACTTTGATAAGTTCTTCTTTAGTGAGTTTAGCCATTACCTCTTCAGCGTCAAAGTCAGATTCAGAGTCAGATTTAGATCCTGAAGTTCCTTCCTCCTGATCTTCTATGTCTGCCATCAAAGCTACATTGGCACATTCTTCTTCTGACTCAGATTCAGATTCAGATGTATCTGAATCATCCCAGGTGGCCATCAGAACCTTTTTCTTCGTATCAAATTTTCTTTTAGGCTTTTCTTTCAGCACCTTTGGACATTCATTTTTGTAATGTCCAGGTTCTTTACATTCATAACATACAACCTCCTTTTTGCCAGATCTTCTATGTCCAGAAGATTCTTTTCTTTGGTCAGGCTTCCTGAAGTTTCTGAACTTCTTTCCTTTATGCTTCCAGAGTTTGTTTATTCTTCTGGACAACATGGATTGTTCATCATCATCTTCAGATGAGGATTCTTCAGAGCTTTCCTCTATTACCTGCAATGCTTTAGCAGATTTATTAGATTTTAAAGCAACAGATTTACCTTTCTTTTGAGGTTCATCTTCCTCAAGTTCAATTTCATGACTTCTTAGTGAACTGATCAGTTCCTCCAAGGAGATCTTGTTCAGATCTTTAGCCATCTTCAGCGCTGTCACCATAGGTCTCCATCTGGTAGGTAAGCTTCTGATGATCTTTTTCATATGATCAGCAGTAGAGTATCCTTTATCCAGAACCTTTAGTCCAGCTGTAAGCATTTGAAATCTGGAGAACATAGCTTCAACAGATTCAGAGTCTTCCATCTTGAAGGCTTTATACTTCTGGATCAGCGCCAGAGCCTTTGTTTCCTTGACTTGAGAGTTTCCCTCATGAGTCATCATTAAGGATTCAAACATGTCAAATGCAGTTTCCCTGTTTGTAATTTTTTTCATACTTAGTGTGAGATATTGCATTCAACAATATTGTTCTGGCCTTGTGGTGATTTCTAAATTCTTTCTTCTGAGCATCTGTCATAGATTTTCTGTCTATTTTCTTGCCATTCCCATCAGTGGGATGAACATATCCATCTATGGCCAGATCCCATAAATCAACATCATATCCAAGGAAAAAACTTTCAATCCTGTCTTTCCAATAATCAAATTTCTCCCCATCAAACATAGGGGGTTTGGTGCTGATTCTGTCCCTTTCTTCATATTTGTTGTTAATGTTAGACATTGTATTATCAGCCATAGTAACAATCAAATATATATCAAAGTATTTCTCACTGGATCTTTACTGTCACTGTTAAGTGGTAGCACACACAGAACCAGAGCTCTGATACCAACTGAAGGTGAGAAAATACTTAGAAGGGGGGGGTTGAATAAGTATGAAGATCAAAACTTAGAAATAAAAAATCAAGTATTTTTATCCTGGTTCGTTGAACTCAACTACTCCAGTCCACCCTTCCTAGAGTGATTTGCCTTTCTCAAACAAGGACTTAATCCACTATTTAATCAACTGATTACAATAGTAAGCACTTAGAACAACTGTTCAATGTCTTCTCAAGAACTACTGATCCTAACTGGATCTTCTTAAGGTTTACAATCAAATGTAATACAAATATAAGTGTTTAAGATTGCTTCTATAAAGCTTTATCACAACTGTGATTTTTCACTTAACTATTAAGAACAAAGAAATTAATTCTTAGAAAGAATATGAATAGTATGAGAGCTTGAATGTTGATTTCTTTTGGATAAAACGTCAACTGAAGAAGTTGGGTGAAGTCTTGCTTTTATAGGCAGCTGATCCAAGGTGAGCTTCACGTTGAGAAGAATGTCCAAAAGGTCTGAGCTTTTTTTGTCTTCACATTAAGTGACCTTTCCTAGAAGAAGAAAGCACAGATAAATCCTTTTTGTCTGTGTTCTTGTGTCTAGCATAAATAAGGAAAGAGTCATTTGGTTCATTCCAACGGATATAAACTTTGAATAATTCTTCTTCAGTTTTCAGCAAATTCATCAGAGTCTAATTAGATCAGAGCCTTTTGATGATGATCAGAGTTTTGCTGAATCAGAATCTTCTGCAGCAGGTGTGCTTTTAGCGTGTTTAAGATCAGAGCATATTTGAGACAGATCTTCAGTACTGGCAGCTTTAGTACTTTCAGTATCTTCTGTAGTAACTATGCTTTGAAAAACTCTTCATACAAAATTCTTCTTTGGTTCAGATGCTTCTGACTTGCTTCAGATTCTTCTGGAGCTTCTGCTTCAGATTCTTCTGGAGGCTATGCTCAGGATCTTCTGTTGGAAGCAATCAGAATCTTCTAATGGATGCATCTGGTGCTTCAGAGTCTAGCAAATTTCTTATGTTCAATTCTGATTTGCTTCTGGAGTGTTAATTCCTTTACTATCTGTAGTAAAAACTCTTAAGCAAATTTTAGAGTATATAATTCTTAATTACAAAATTTCATAATAGTTATCATCAAAACATAGAGATATTATTAAGAACCAATCTGTGTTCTAACAATTATTTATCCCACAGAAAGGGAAAGGAAATGATCGGAAAAACCTGACGAAAAGGTATAAGACAAGGTCATCGCAACTATGTCTGGGTTCGGGAGTCGGTTACGAAAGGGGAAGGTATTAGCACCCCTCACGTCCATCGTACTCGATGGGATCCATACTTGTTGTGTTTATCTGACGGGTTGGTTTTACTATCTACCTATCAAGGCTGGTCTGAAAAGAAAAGAAAATGACTCGGCAAAGCGTTGCGCTTTATGCCTATGTATTCTCATCAGAGAACGAGAAATCAGAGTCAACGTAGTTTGGCTAACTACGGGTTACGGGGAAGGTGGCTCGCCAATATGTTAGTATTGTACCTACGTACTCTCAACAGATATGAGAGATCAGAGCTTACGTAGTTCGGGATAATATGGATTACGGGGGTTCAGATTCATCTGTTTTTCGAGTAGGGTTAACAAACAGTTCCAGCAGTTTGGTGTATGCAGCTAGCTCGTCAGAGTCTCGTGCGTTACCGTTTGCGGTAGAACTGGGAGTTAACAATACTCTTTTCTTCAGAAAAGCTTCTCTTGATTATGGGCCCACGGGGCAAAAAGGTTTGAAGTTTGTTTTCTGTCTTTTACGGAAGAAGTGTTTTTTATGGTTGCCTGTAGTTTGTACAGCACTAGAGACTATGACTTAGGAGCGAATGCGTCGCATATCATCCAAAGGACATATACTAAACACTCTAGATGATTGAGAGAAGACCGCTCAATTATCATTTCCCAAGTAGCTTAAGGCTCGTAAAGCGCTTATACTAACTTGCCTTTATTACGTTTTTTACTGTTGTTTTGAGATGAGAAGAGAACGAACTCTACGGGGAAACTGTCAAGTCCTAATGTTGTCATGCCAAGGATTCATCCTATGGTTGAGGTTTGAAACAAGGAACTCCTAGAAGTTATCATGCATAGTGTCGCTTCCGCGAAAATAAGGTGCCGGCAAAACAGAAGAGTCGCCACCTTTCGTTATTTATCCCTTGGAACGGGAAAGGAAACAATCGGAAAAACCTGACGAAAAGGTATAAGACAAGGTCGTCGCAACCGTTGTCTGGGTTCGGGAGTCGGTTATGCAAGAGGAAGGTATTAGCATCCCTCACGTCTGTCGTACTCGACGGGATCCACGCTTGTTGTGTTTACTGGACGAGTTGGTTTATCTATCTACCTATCAAGGTTGGCTTAAACCGAAAAGAAAATGACTCGGCAAAGCATCGCGCTTTATGCCTACGTACTCTCATCAGAGAATGAGAAATCAGAGTCAACGTAGTTCGACCAACTACGGGTTACGGGGAAGGTGGATCGCCAATACGTCAGTATTGTTCCTACGTACTCTCAACAGGTATGAGAGATCAGAGCTTACGTAGTTCGGGGTAATACGGATTACGGGGATTCAGATTCATCTGTTTTATCGAGTAGGGTTAAACAACAGTTCCAGCAGTTAGGGACAAAGCCTGTTTGCGATGGCGCTGAAGTTTAACGACACTCTTTTCTTCAGAAAAGCTTTCCTTTGAATTATGGGCCCACGGGGTAAAAAGGTTTGAAGTTTGTTTCTGTCTTTTACGAAAGAACTGTTTTTTATGGTTGTTTGCAATTTCAATCGCACTAAAGACTATGACCTGAGAGTGAATGCGCCGCATGTCACCCAAAGGGTACCATACTAAACATCCAGACTGTTGAAAAGAAGCTCTCCAACAATCCTTTCTCATATAGCTTAAGGCTCGTAACGTACAAAATAAACCATTCATGATTACTATATTTTAAGCTGTTTTGAGATGAGAAGAGAACAGGCTCAACTAAAGGGAAACTATCAAGTCCTACTATTGTCATGCCAAGGATTCATCCTATGGTTGAAGTTTGAAACAGGGAACTCCTAGAAGTTGTCATGCATAGGTTTCAACCTAAAGTTCTATCATCACTTCCTTATCAAAGGAACTGAGATTCCTAAAGGATCATGTCAATGATAAACAGAAACAGATAAAGCATCAGCTTAAACAGCAAACAGTAATACAATAAAATGCATGCAATGCAAGTGAGGGAGGAAATGTGTGTGGGGCATCAACCTCCACAAGCTCATCTCAACCTCAAGCCAGAATGAATAACAGTAATCATACAACATAAACAACATGCTATCAAGCAGAATATAATAACAACTGTAATCATACAGAGGACATAAAATGCTATCAAGCCAAATAAACCACATGGGCAAGGGAGCAGGGCTCTACCGAATACCCGCAAGCAAAGCCATACAGTAACAATACAAGCAGAGGGAGCAACTCAACCTCTAGTGCAATCATGCTCCTAGTTTAAAGTCAGTCTAGATATGAACTTATTCTAATGCATCAAGCAAGTCAAGCAAGACACATCAGCACAAAAATGAAAACAGACAAGAAAGCAGATCAACCCCTCTCTCACTCCAAGCTTCAGCTCTTCTGACAACAACTCAGTCTTCAGACTTCAATCACCCTTCAAGGTTATCATCCTTCATGACAAATATCAATTTGCTTCCTCAGGTTTCAACCCTTTAACATAAGTTTCAACTCAATCTTCAAGCTTCAGCTCTCTTATTCAATTCCACCTTCAGGCTTCACTCCTAACTGCAAGTATCAACTTGATTTCTTCAGGATCTCCAAGCTTCAGAGTAAGTTTAAACTTATCCTTCATTCCTCAAGCCTCAGCTCTTCACTCAATCTCAATTGAACCCTCTCCATAAGTATCAACTCAGCCTTCAAGCTTCTCAAGCTTTCTTTGCTTTACCAGTCTCAACTAGCTTCTCTTCACCTACAAGCTTCAGCTTTTCAGAGTAGTCTTCAATCACTTAGAAGTGGCAACTTCATCCTTCAATCTTCTTCTAGCAAGGAACTCCTCACTCTTCATTCAATATCCATTGGGTCTTCAAGTATCACCTTGTTCTTTTTGCTCTTCCAGCTTCAACAGCAATGGCAATGCTCAAGGAATCATCCTTTTCCACACTATTCAGTGAAGTCCTCATCTTCAAACTCAAGCCCAACATATTTCTAGATACTCAAACCAGAATACAATTGATTTAACAGGATGAGATGAAATGATAAACAATCTTACTGACAACCAAAGGAAGCCTGTAAGGGTTCATCATTATGAGAGACTGGCTCCCTCAAAGTTCTACTTCCTAGATAAAGCCACTCATCCTTCCAAAGGAGGGATGTGAATATCTGAGAAGGACTTTTAGTCATTGGGAGGAATGGAAGCACAAGAGGCTTTCCATGTTTGTGAAAGAAATCATTCTAACTACAAGGCTCTCCCTATGTCCTATCTCCTAATCTTCATCAGACACCTTCAGGCACCAATAAGTCCAAAGCTCCAAGCCACCTCAAGCCACCTCAAGCATCTTCCACTTCGTCTTCAACTTGTCTTCAATCTCAATCAAAGGCAAACCAAGCACAAACCCTAATCTAAGGGAACTAAATGAGTTAAACTAGTTGAATTAGCAAATTAGGATCACCTAAAACCTAGCACTAAAGTTAGTCTTAACTAAAATACTAGAATCAATTGTAAAATCCTACAAAAATTACTATGGGAACCTAGGTCAATCATGACTCTATCACATTAGTTTCAAAGATCAAATCTTCAATTTGGACCTAGAACTAAATCCTACATTACAAGGTATCAACCTAAAACCCTAAAAAGGAAGCATCTAAATATCAATCTAGAAGGCATACCTATTTTCACCACAAAAATGTGAGAAAATTACTATGGGATCATACATTTCTAACCTAATCACACACAAAAAATCAGGCCAAGAACCATCACCATGAGATCAAACAAAATTCTACAAAAATATGCATCAAACATAATCATTTTAATATCAATTAAAATGAAAAATTCTAATTAAATCAGAAATTGTATGAAATGAAAATATTTTTTCTCTAAAAAGTAATAGACTCAATGATGAGTAATATTCAAAAAGAATGGTTTTGATTGGATTAATATTTAATTTATTATGAATTTTACAAAAATCATGAATAAAATGAAAAAATAATGAAAATCAAATAAAAATAATAAGCGCGCGGTGTAGGAAGTAAACATTTTCAATTCAGAACGTGGGTTGGGCTTGCTGGGGGGGTGTGGATAACACTCAGATTACTAAGCCCAAATGCCTGAATAAATGAAACGCATCGTTTCATGCTCAGCCCCTTCACAATCCAATTTTAAAACACAGCCGTTGGATCTCCTCACAGTCAATGGTCAAAACATGATCTGATGGTGAGAACTTCATCTTCTCCATTTCAAAGCTCTGAGGTTCGCGCCCAGCTCCGGCCACCGCCGATGGAGCTCCGATCGTCCCCTTCAACCCTAGTTCTTCCTAGAGGCCTCCAATCCAAGAGATCAAAACATGAATCACACTCCAAATCTTATCACGAGTTCAATCATACCATTAGTTTCCTTTGAAACCCCAAGAATCAACATCTCCCAATCTCAACCGAAAATGGTGATCTTCCTATTTTGTCTCTAATTCAACAATTAACCATCTGAAATCCATCCTAGGCCATTCTACAATTAATCTAACACCCTAATTCAACCTAATTCTACCTAAATCAAGCTATAGGAAGAATGTTACAAACCTGGAAATTCTTGAATAACAGATGCACGAAATCTCCACTTCAAGCCCTCAAATCTTCTGGCTTCTGTATGCAAAAGATTCAATGGAAAGTGCTTCAATCTTGAAACACGATGAAGAGTTGCAGGTGCTGAAAATCACTTGCTCCCACACGATCTAGCCACCAATTCTTCTAGGAAATGATCTGGAATCAATCCTTGATACTCAGGGAAGAAGAACCAATCAAGAAAATGGAAGGAAATAGAGGAATTTGATGAAACCGATTGCACTTGCAAGCTATGAAAACTCAATCTCAAACTATGCTCAAACCTCCAATGATTACCAACCTCTGCCATGAATTCATTCTACTCAATATATAGGTGAAGTTTGGATGATCTAGAACCCTCTAGATCCTTCCAATGAGATTTTACACATCTCATGTCATGAGATTTTGAATCACTTATCATGCCATGCTCAATTCTGTTTGCAGCTTAAAAACCATCCTATTCTCTTTCAAAATCTCCCCTAGTGACATTTTGGAATGGTTTATCTTGCCAAGTTCCTTGCCCATTCCTCAATTTTAAGTTATGCACATGTTACTTAATATGCAAGCAAGTGTTTTCCAAAGCAAGTCCATGATTTAGACCTCAAATCAAAATTGTGGATAAACCATTGTTTTCAAAATGTTTTCTAGAGTCAAAATGATATATTACATGCCATGGTTTGGATGTGTAGGTTGAAAATATCAATTTCCAACTTTGACTTATTTAACTTATGCCTTCATTTTAGGTCATTTTTACCACTTTGAGCTACAAGCCTTTTCAACATCTCATGACCTCCTTAATAGCCTTACAACATCATTTTAAGCAAGTTTGATGTTGAAGAGTTTTCCATTTGAAGCTTGGAAATAGGAGTTATGGCCTTATGCTTGAAATGACCTATAATCTCCAAATGACCAAAATGCCCTTGACTTGTCAAAGCCATAACTTGGGTTCTACAAATCCTATCAATGACTTCTAGTACTCTCTAGAAAGCTAAGAAGATAAGGAACAACATTCATGTTGACCAAAAGTTCATAGGAATCATCCTTCTTGGGCAAAAGTTTGATGCAAATTGGGTGACTTTCAAGGCCCCAGACTCACATACCTCAAATGACCTGTAACTTGTCAAAGTCATAACTTGAGCTCTAAAAATCCTATCAAGGACTTATAGTACTAAAATTAAAGCTAAGAACAAGCTCTACAACATTCATGTTGGGGGTAAGATTAGATGACAATCACATCTTGATCTAAATTGCCTTGAAGATAGGGGTCAAACTAGGGGATTTTACACTGTCAAGCCCTAGAAACCCTAGCTCGAAACTTCTCAAACTCTTCAATCATGATGAGTTAACCTTGGAATCATCCTTATAACATCTCAATGCATCAATCCATGATCACATGGCTCTTGGTTTAGGTCTCAACCTTGTTCAAATCACCAGTTGACTTAGGGTTGACCCAGTCAAACCCTAATTACACCACTCATGGCTGGGTCTTCTTAATCTTGTACAATGACCTGTCTAGGCTTCATGATGGCTTTCAAGACATCTCATAAGCTCTCTCAAGGCTTCAAGTCCAACTTCATGGCTTCAGAATCATCTGAGAAGCTCCCCATAACTCTCAAGTTAGGAGGCACACAACCTTGGTTTCAACCAATCTCTCTGAGGATCTTTTGACTTCTCTGACAAGGATGTCAACCCTTGAACACTTGAATAACCTTCTTAGCTAGCTCCATAGTTCTTGATTGGTACTCATACCTCTTGATCTCCTGCATACATGTCAATGAAAATGCAAATGATAATGCTAATGTGAATGAAATAAAACATAAGCTAGGTAAGGAAATGTTGGTCAAATTTTGGGGTGCAACAGCTGCCCCTATTCAAACGGTTTGAACATGACTGGGTGAGAAGCGAACGACTCTTAACCAATCAAGGTGCGAGACGGTTGAATACCGACAAACCCGGAAATTTGCCAACTGCACGACTACACGATGCTCTGATGGGAACAAATCTTCGAAAACTAAAATAATAGCTGCACGACAACTAGCTGGAGAATTGGTCACACGATAACCGGTGATACATGGTCGATCATGCCGTCAGGCATCAAGATTCCTCGGGACTAATCAGGTCAACCATCAGGTTAATCCCGCCATCGGGCCTTCAAAGAGAACTTTCGGGCATCAGCCGGACCTCATCAGTAAGTCGGGAATAGAATTCTCGGTCAATCATGAACCACTTGGGGATATCCAACTTCTACCATCAGGCACTCCGCATCAGCTGAGAGAACTGCTTCGTCAATACAGTTGGACTTCAATCATCAAGTCTTCGAGGGAAGTTTCAACTTCGCTGTTTAGAAACCTGCTGGGGATGACGCATCTCCGCTAGGGATTCTGGAGAACTATCAAGTAACTCTGCTTCGGGGATCCAGGAATCATTCTGGGTGAATTAACTCTGCTGAGGACTTCAAGAATCATCTTGGACAAATAACTCCACGGGGATTTCAAGAATCCTCCTGAACCGATAACTCTGCTGGAGATTTCAGGAATCATCCTGAGCAAACACTCTGCCGGGGACTCTAAGCGTCAATTTGAGAAACCCCCTCTGGCAACTTCACTGGGGATTTTAAGAACCATCTTAAGCAAACGACTTTGCCGAGGGAGAATTCAAGATTCATCTTGAGCAAGCGACTCCGGTGGGGAGAATTCAAGAATCATCTCGAGCAAGCGGCTCCGGAGGAACACCTGCAAAACAAGAACGGTAACGACCTAGCTCATGTTTAGTATGCATATGCTTCGACAATGGTGCAATGTTCCACACGATGGAAATGCTATGCGTTTATGATAAATACTATGCAATCATGCAAAATGCTACGGCCCCGTCAGCAAAATAAATGCCGAAGGGAGAGTCCCCCTGTCAGGGAGGAGGAACCACTCTGATAGGGGAGGGAATCATCCTGCTGAGGAGAAACAGGTCACGCCAATCCCAATCGGACTCCGTGGGGAAGTGAACTTCAGTTGACTGCTGCAGGGGAACGAAGCTCTACGAGAACCTGGACCTGCTGAGGAGAGCAATGTCAATCGCAGACATAAACTGCACGGCCTTCACGGCTACTTCCCTGGAGATAACGGCTCCGGTGGGGAAACACAGCGTCAGCTATTCAACACTCTATTGGGGAAAACCAATCATGGTCCCAACGCCCTCCAAGGACTCGGCTCTCTTGGGGGTTTGCAAACTCGGCTGGGGAAGAAGGAATCATCCTGCTTCGGGGGGGAGTACGACTCTGTGGGGCATTTTAATTCCGATAGAGACTTCAGTCTGGAACTATCAATTGCTGCATACTTCAGTATGACTTAGTTGGGGAGATGACGACCCTCCAGGATGCATCTGATTGGGGAGACGATTTCATGTTCAGACTCTACGGGGAGAGGATGCTGAATTTTGCTAGAGAAGGAGGAATCATCCTGCTTGGGGACGCGTACGACGTGCTGTCTGGCATCTGCTACACCTGTAACAACACAAACAAACAGACAAGATACCCTTCTCAAAGGGACCTATCAAGGTTATCATCTTGTGACAATGTTCAGGTAATTCATTGTTTCAACAATCAGTGGCCTAAGCCAGTAAGTTTATGTATGCGCATTTTATCGAAAACATCGGTGTTCTTTTTCGCAAACAAAACAGATAAATGCTAAACAAACAAACAGAATTGCTGAATAATATATATTTTATTGATAGCGAACCCCTGAATGGGTAAAAATGTTTTACAACAGATGCAAGCTCCTGGAATGAGGAAGCCGCGCAAAAAAGTAAAAACATAAATATACATCAGTATATACAAATGTCGGCAACGAGGCGTAGACGAACACCATGAGTTGATCCCTCTATGACCCACTCGACTTCGATACTTCTCCGACGCTTCAGCTTCAGAAGAGATTGATTCAGATAAACGGCCCTCAGGTCCTCCAAACCACTAAACAATGAAAGTCCACACGTGGAACGCAATCATTTGCTTTTTCAAATCCCTAACTTTTGCGTGAACCGCCCTTTGCGGGTTTTCAGTTCACCGGGATACCCTTTTTTGCCAAAGTCGCCCTTACGGGTTTTCGACCTTGCGGGTGTACATTCTTTTCTTTTATATCCCTAATTTTTGCCCGAACCTTTTTCCTTTTTTATGGTTCGCCGGGATGCCCCATTTTTGCCTGGACTCTCTTTTTACTGTCCAGCGGGTCGCTTTCAAGCAAAGTATTTTTTAACTGCGTCCGCGTTCAACGGTTCTAGCTCCAACTTCTGTCCGTTGCAGTAGACTTCAGCCCCATAATGCCACGGGATATCATTAGTGCTCTCGAAGGGTATCAGCCCAGCTTTGGTGATAGTAATTGTGGGTGGTCTGGGCGCAGAAATAGTTATCGTCTGGCGAGGGATGGTGATGGTGGCGACCTCATCATCTTGCTTCAGCACTACCTCTCCTGATCCACATTCGGCCCTCTGGCTAATCTGTAAAATCCCTTCGGTCATCAGACTTTGGATTCCTTCTACCAACTGTTCACATCCATCAGAACGTGTCGCACAACCCATACACAACTCTCCGTAACCTGGAAAGAAACCCCTTTCCATCAACTTAGCCTTAATGAAGCTAAGCGGCGTCTTCAGATTTCTGACGTCAGTCAACACATCCAAGTTCTCGTCTTCAATAATGGCGTTTACTCCACCTCCCCTATGGTTCGGCATAGGGTTCTTCGTGACATTCGGCACATTATCGGAGAAGTTGATGATCTTGGCATCCACCATGTCCTGCACCTTATGCTTGAAGGCTTTGCAGTTCTCTATTGTGTGGTCTGGTGCCCATGAGTGAAACTCACAAGTTGCATTCGCATCATAACCTGGCGGAGGTGCCCCTGTCAAGGGAGCCAGGGTTCTCTTCTGGATCAACTGTAGCTGAAGCAAAGTCTGCAATAGTTGAGCGTACGACATGGGCGGTGTCTCGAGGTGACGGCTCGACAGAGGTGCCCTGTTCTGGTACTTTCTATACCCTTGTTGATTCGGTTGCTGCTGCTGCTGCTACTGCTGTGGCTGTTGAACTGCCGGGATAGTTATGCTGGCCACCTGTTGGTGAGGGCCTTTACCCTTCCTTCGAGCGTTGGTCACAACGCTCGTTTCTCTTTCCCGTCTTTTGCCACTATAAGGTTTCTTTCCGCCTCCTCCAGCTGAGGACGCCTCACCTTGAATTTTCCCGAGTTTGATCCCATTTTCGATGTGCTCACCCGTGATAATGAGATCTGAAAATGTTCCAGACATACCGCTGACCAACTTCTCATAGTAAACCCATGGGAGGGTGGCTACGAACATCTGCACAAGCTCACGTTCAACCATCGACGGCTGAACCCTGCCTACCAACTCACGCCACCGCTGGGCGTATTCCTTGAACCCTTCGTTGTTCCTTTGCGATAGATTCTGCAGTTGGACTCGGTTCGGAGCCAAGTCGCTATTGTATTGGTAGTGGTGCACAAATGCTTCAGCAAGGTCCTTCCACGTGCGCACATTGGTAGGCTCCAGACTCATGTACCATTCGAGGGATGGTCCGAACAGACTGTCTTGAAAGAAGTGCATCAGCAACTTCTCGTCCTCAGAATGAGCTGACATTTTTCTGTAATATGATCTCAGATGGACGCGAGGGCAAGTGGTGCCCTTGTACTTTTCAAAGTCAGGTACCTTGAACTTGGGAGGCACCTTAAAATCAACAATCAGTCCCAACTTGGACATATCAACACCCAGGGTGTTCTGGTTCTCGATATTTCTCATCTTATCCTCGAGTGCTTTGAACTTTAGACGTGCTTCAGCATTCAGCTCTCCTTCAGCACCTCTCTGAGAGAACACATCGTCCTGACGATCTTCTAGCCATGGTTGAGGCCCAAACAGATTCCCAACACCTGCATTGCCGTTGGCCAGCCCAACATTGACATTAGCTTCCAGACTCCCATTACCGACGCCCGTCGTATTGCCGTTGAGTCCCATGTTAGCTATCACATTGCCGTTGGCACTGCCGTTCCCCCCGGTCACGGGGACGCCATTCTGTGGAGTTTCAACTGGTGGAGGAGTAGGCACGGTCCCACCATGGAGTACGCCATTGCTATCGACCCTTGAAATCAGAGGCTGAACCAAGGTTCTGAGCTGATCCTGGCCATTGGCGATCGCTTGCATGAGCTCCATGAAGCGATCCATTCTTTCGCGGAGTTCCTGAACATCAGTTTGCACTTGTTCCATGATTCTAGTTTGATTTGCTCTGGTCGGATAGCGGTGAATAGGTCTCTGATCAATCCTGGGGCCACCTGAAACAACCTGGAAATACAAAAGGGTTAGGAAAAATGACAAAGTGCTCGTTATGCAAATGCTTCATGCAAATGCAAACGTGTGTCTGTGCGTTAGGGAGATCTCCCCCGATCCTAGTGCCTGAGTGCCAGTGCTGATAATAAGAGGTCCGAGTCCAGTCATGGAAATAACAATCTCATATATAAAGAAAGCCCATCAAGGCAGTACACGACATCAGTGAGTACAAGCAGAATCAATAGCATGACCTCGACCGACAAGCCTGGTGATGGTCAGCATACAATGATGATCAAACAAAAGGAATACAAATAGTCAAGCACGGCCACGAGCGCGAAACTCTTCTAACAACCCCTTCGTTTCTGGATGATCAGGACGAGTGAGCAACCCTTCGACGAGCAGCTCCCTCTACACAATGGTGTACTGAAGACCTTCGACCGAATCTTCTCATGCTCCTTCGCCGAAACAATCTTCTAACTTCCGCTTCTTGGATTCAAACGTCAGTTTGCGCTCCTTCAGGTTAGCGAGAGCCCTGTTGAGCTGGCCTTCGGCGGCGTATCTGCGAGCGGTTTCTTCATCAAACCTCTTCTCACTAGCCTTCACCTGGGCTTTCAGCTTGGAAATCTGTTACATCAGCTTATCCTCCCGCTCTTTCCTGGTGGCGAGGGAGGCCTTCCAGTGCTGGTTGAACTTGGATATCCTCCGATATGCTTCGTCCAAGTGCTGCTTCTTCGTAGCCAGTACGTTGTTGACAGCTTTGAAGTCTTGACCCATGCGTTCACGCTCGGCTATCTGCTTAGTCAAGTCTGTCCCCAGCTGGTTCACCAGCTCGGTTTGCCTTTTGAAAGAATGAACAACTTCGTTTCTCTCGCTTCTGAGTTGAGCCAATTCTTTCTCCAGTTCTTCATTTGCCCGCTTCAATTCATCTCGCTCAGCTAACACCTGATTATGCTGCTGAATGGGCATAATAGTAGGCTCTTCAATCATTGGAGGGCTTTCTGGCATGGCAAGAAGAAACAGCATCCCTATAGCATCTGCTCTGGCTCTGATCCACGCCATATACGGAGGGTAGGCTTGGTTATTGCTTTTCCCCAGCAATGGTTTTCCCCTCTTACGGATACCATTCCAAGCGCGCTGAAGCTTAGATAACAGATCCCCCTCTAGAAGACCAGTGAGGTACAGAGATTCCTGCACCTCTTCATCCTTCGGCGGAGCTCTCAAAGCATATGCGAACTGTCGGACCAGCAAAGACGGATTATAATTGATACAACCCTTCCTGCCTATCAAAGGCACGTTCGGAAACCCGCTGCAGCTGAAGATAATCTCGGTACCCAACCTGTCTCTGTCAAACCAGTAAATATCCTCTGCTGATAGACTCATCAAACGCTCGGACCACTCAGATGTGGATGCAAACGAAACAAAGGGACCCCTCTTGGGCAGATGACTATCAAGCCATTTATAAAGCAAGGGTACACAGCATGAGACATTCTTACCCCTTCTGTTCTCGTTTTTGTAGTGGATGGAATGGTAGACATCTCCTATCAAGGTAGGGACTGGATTCCCTGAAGCAAAGATGCGGAAGGCGTCGAAGTCCACAAAGTCGGGCATATTGGGGAACAGAATGATGCCATATATGCACAGAGCGAGAATGGCGTTGAACACGACCCAACATCCGTCTTTGGCGCACTGCTGAGATTTTCCCACTAAGAACTACAAGGAGAAGCCGGGAACCTTGTTCCAACTAGACAATACCAACTCGGAGGCATCCAGATGAAGTGAAGGAGCTAGACTAGCCAGATCAGGCTCAACATCCATATGAACAAAAGGCATCTGCTTTTGATAGGCACACCTAACAAATCAGCATATTCCTCTAGTGTGGGTGCGAGAACAAAATCCTGGAAAGTAAAGCATCTCAACGGAGGGTCATTGAACTGCAGCAGAGTGTGCAACCCATTCAACTCGAACGCAGAAGGTTTACGAACCAAACTGAGCAATTTGCCGTAAGATTTTCTGAACTCATCTCTCACAGAATCATCTGCTAAAGCAATCAAACCAGTCAGCTGAACCACATCAGGGGCAGGGAGCTTGTAAGCCACAGTCTTCCTCAGAGAACCCATAACAATACAATAGGAGGCAAGAAATCCTGGATCGGGGAAAACAGTACCTGCAACACAGACACACGTTAATGAAATGCAAATGAGTATGCAAAGCAATTTAAAATGCAATCATGCAGCAGGAGATCAAGGCAACTGTGCTGTGGAGATTCTGCATCAACAAAACCATAATCCCGCTCTGTCAAGAACAACCACCACATCTGATAATAAGAAGATCCTGGTATCGAGCCACAAATTTGCTCTGTCAAGAACAATCATATATAGGACCATAAATCTGCTCTGTCAAGAACAACCATCTGATAATAAGGACCTCTGATACAGGACCCTAACTCTGCTTTGTCAAGAACAACCACCTGATAATAAGGACCTCTGATACAGGACCCTAACTCTGCTCTGTCAAGAACAACCACCTGATAATAAGGACCTGTGATACAGGACCCTAACTCTGCTCTGTCAAGAACAACCATACATCTGCTGATGAGATCCTCAGACCCCAATCAAAAACCTGCTCTGTCAAGAACAAATCATACATATGAATATAAGGCCCTCTGATACGGGACTAAAACTCTGCTCTATCAAGAACAATCATACATCTGCTGATAAGGACCTCTGATACAGGACCAAAACTCTGCTCTGTCAAGAACAATCATACATCTGCTGATAAGGACCTCTGATACAGGACCAAAACTCTGCTCTGTCAAGAACAAACATCTGATAATGAGATCTTCAGACCCCAGTCATAAACCTGCTCTGTCAAGAACAAACATCTGGTAATGAGATCCTCTGATCCCAATCAAAGCTGATTCACTATCAAGAAAACCAGGTAGTCTGACGGTCAAAGTTTCCTGCAATAAACCCAACCCTGCTCACAGGTATGGACCTAAACTGACTCAAGTTCGGCATCCTATGCGTTCATCAGCGTCACAGACATTCAAGAGGGGTGATACGATACCCAGAAGGTGTGGCATCACCAGCTCATGAAGCGGCCTCACTCGGTTGAATCACAAATGATCGGTCCCCAGAGTCGACAATCCTCCAAACCAACAACCCCCTCAACCCAAAGGGTTGAAAAAGAAGCCAACCGGGAGAACCTCGTCTGAGCGTGGATTTCATGAGACACTAGTGCCTGCCAAGCAAGCACGCGCCCACTAATTTCCACAACTAATGCTATGTTCACTCAAGCCTGGGTCTGGCTTCTCACTCATCAGAATGCCCCTCCCACAACAGCACAGATAATCATATCATACTGAAAATAAAGTGCGGGAAATAAAATGCGATAAATAAACACAACCCAACAAGTAATCATACAAGCAATAGGATTGACTCTCGCAGAGGATGTCGGATCCCCAAACTGACTCGCATATGGGACGTTGGATCCCAGGAAACTATAGAGTCCCCAACAGAGTCGCCAGCTGTCGCTTCCGCGAAAATAAGGTGCCGGCAAAACAGAAGAGTCGCCACCTTTCGTTATTTATCCCTCGGAACGGGAAAGGAAACGATTGGAAAAACCTGACGAAAAGGTATAAGACAAGGTCGTCGCAACCGTTGTCTGGGTTCGGGAGTCGGTTACGCAAGGGGAAGGTATTAGCACCCCTCACGTCCGTCGTACTCGACGGGATCCACGCTTGTTGTGTTTACTGGACGAGTTAGTTTATCTATCTACCTATCAAGGCTGGCTTAAACAGAAAAGAAAATGACTCGGCAAAGCGTCGCGCTTTATGCCTACGTATTCTCATCAGAGAATGAGAAATCAGAGTCAATGTAGTTCGGCCAACTATGGGTTACGGGGAAGGTGGCTCGCTAATACGTCAGTATTGTGCCTACGTACTCTCAACAGGTATGAGAGATCAGAGCTTACGTAGTTCGGGGTAATACGGATTACGGGGATTCAGATTCATCTGTTTTATCGAGTAGGGTTAAACAACAGTTCCAGCAGTTAGGGACAAAGCCTGTTTGCGATGGCGCTGAAGTTTAACGACACTCTTTTCTTCAGAAAAGCTTTCCTTTGAATTATGGGCCCACGGGGAAAAAAGGTTTGAAGTTTGTTTCTGTCTTTTACGAAAGAACTGTTTTTTATGGTTGTTTGCAATTTCAATCGCACTAAAGACTATGACCTGAGAGTGAATGCGCCGCATGTCACCCAAAGGGTACCATACTAAACATCCAGACTGTTGAAAAGAAGCTCTCCAACAATCCTTTCTCAGATAGCTTAAGGCTCGTAACGTACAAAAGAAACCATTCATGATTACTATATTTTAAGCTGTTTTGAGATGAGAAGAGAACAGGCTCAACTAAAGGGAAACTATCAAGTCCTACTGTTGTCATGCCAAGGATTCATCCTATGGTTGAAGTTTGAAACAGGAAACTCCTAGAAGTTGTCATGCATAGGTTTCAACCTAAAGTTCTATCATCACTTCCTTATCAAAGGAACTGAGATTCCTAAGGGATCATGTCAATGATAAACAGAAACAGATAAAGCATCAGCTTAATTAGTAAACAGTAATATAGTAAAATGCATGCAATGCAAGTGAGGGAGGAAATGTGTGTGGGGCATCAACCTCCACAAGCTCATCTCAACCTCAAGCCAGAATGAATAACAGTAATCATACAGCATAAACAACATGCTATCAAGCAGAATATAATAACAATTGTAATCATACAGAGGACATAAAATGCTATCAAGCAAAATAAACCACATGGGCAAGGGAGCAGGGCTCTACCGAATACCCGCAAGCAAAACCATACAGTAACAATACAAGCAGAGGGAGCAACTCAACCTCTAGTGCAATCATGCTCCTAGTTTAAAGTCAGTCTAGATATGAACTTATTCTAATGCATCAAGCAAGTCAAACAAGACACATCAGCACAGAAAAGAAAAGAAACAAGAAAGCAGATCAACCCCTCTCTCACTCCAAGCTTCAGCTCTTCTGACAACAACTCAGTCTTCAGACTTCAATCACCCTTCAAGGTTATCATCCTTCATGACAAATATCAATTTGCTTCCTCAGGTTTCAACCCTTTAACATAAGTTTCAACTCAATCTTCAAGCTTCAGCTCTCTTATTCAATTCCACCTTCAGGGTTCATTCCTAACTGCAAGTATCAACTTGATTTCTTCAGGATCTCTAAGCTTCAGAGTAAGTGTCAACTTATCCTTCATTCCTCAAGCCTCAACTCTTCACTCAATCTCAATTGAACCCTCTCCATAAGTATCAACTCAGCCTTCAAGCTTCTCAAGCTTTCTTTGCTTTACCAGTCTCAACTAGCTTCTCTTCACCTACAAGCTTCAGCTTCTCAGAGTAGTCTTCAATCACTTAGAAGTGGCAACTTCATCCTTCAATCTTCTTCTAGCAAGGAACTCCTCACTCTTCATTCAATATCCATTGGGTCTTCAAGTATCAACTTGTTCTTCTTGCTCTTCCAGCTTCAGCAGCAATGGCAATGCTCAAGGAATCATCCTTTTCCACACTATTCAGTGAAGTCCTCATCTTCAAACTCAAGCCCAACATCTTTCCAGATACTCAAACCAGAATACAATTGATTTAACAGGATGAGAGGAAATGATAAACAATCTTACTGACAACCAAAGGAAGCCTGTAAGGGTTCATCATTATGAGAGACTGGCTCCCTCAAAGTTCTACTTCCCAGATAAAGCCACTCATCCTTCCAAAGGAGGGATGTGAATATCTGAGAAGGACTTTTAGTCATTGGGAGGAATGGAAGCACAAGAGGCTTTCCATGTTTGTGAAAGAAATCATTCTAACTACAAGGCTCTCCCTATGTCCTATCTCCTAATCTTCATCAGACACCTTCAGGCACCAACAAGTCCAAAGCTCCAAGCAATCTCAAGCCACCTCAAGCATCTTCCACTTTGTCTTCAACTTGTCTTCAATCTCAATCAAAGGCAAACCAAGCACAAACCCTAATCTAAGGGAACTAAATGAGTTAAACTAGTTGAATTAGTAAATTAGGATCACCTAAAACCTAGCACTAAAGTTAGTCCTAACTAAAATACTAGAATCAATTGTAAAATCCTACAAAAATTACTATGGGAACCTAGGTCAATCATGACTCTATCACATTAGTTTCAAAGATCAAATCATCAATTTGGACCTAGAACTAAATCCTACATTACAAGGTATCAACCTAAAACCCTAAAAAGGAAGCATCTAAATATCAATCTAGAAGGCATACCTATTTTCACCACAAAAATGTGAGAAAATTACTATGGGATCATACATTTCTAACCTAATCACACACAAAAAATCAGGCCAAGAACCATCACCATGAGATCAAACAAAATTCTACAAAAATATGCATCAAACATAATCATTTTAATATCAATTAAAATGCAAAATTCCAATTAAATCAGAAATTGTATGAAATGAAAATATTTTTTCTCTAAAATATAATAGACTCAATCATGAGTAATATGCAAAAAGAATGGATTTTATTGGATTAATATTCAATTTATTATGAATTTTACAAAAACCATGAATAAAATGAAAAAATAATGAAAATCAAATAAAAATAATAAGCGCGCGGTGCAGGAAGTAAACATTTTCAGTTCAAAACGTGGGTTGGGCTTGCTGGGGGGTGTGGCTAACACTCAGATTACTAAGGCCAAATGCCTGAATAAATGAAACACATCGTTTCATGCTCAGCCCCTTCACAATCCAATTTTAAAACACAGCCGTTGGATCTCCTCATAGTCAATGGTCAAAACATGATCTGATGGTGAGAACTTCATCTTCTCCATTTCAAAGCTCTGAGCTTCGCGCCCAGCTCCGGCCACCGCCGATGGAGCTACGATCGTCCCCTTCAACCCTAGTTCTTCCTAGAGGCCTCCAATCCAAGAGGTCAAAACATGAATCACACTCCAAATCTTGTCACGAGTTCAATCATACCATTAGTTTCCTTTGAAACCCCAAGAATCAACATCTCCCAATCTCAACCGAAAATGGTGATCTTCCTATTTTGTCTCTAATTCAACAATTAACCATCTGAAATCCATCCTAGGCCATTCTACAACTAATCTAGCACCCTAATTCAACCTAATTCTACCTAAATCAAGCTATAGGAATAAGGTTACAAACTTGGAAATTCTTGAATAAAAGATGCACGAAATCTCCACTTCAAGCCCTCAAATCTTCTGGACACGATCACTGAACCTCCTCCTTGCTTCTGTATGCAAAAGATTCAATGGAAAGTGCTTCAATCTTGAAACACGATGAAGAGTTGCAGGTGCTGAAAATCACTTACTCCCACACGATCTAGCCACCAATTCTTCTTGGAAATGATCTGGAATCAATCCTTGATACTCAGGGAAGAAGAACCAATCAAGAAAATGGAAGGAAATGGAGGAATTTGATGAAACCGATTGCACTTGCAAGCTATGAAAACTCAATCTCAAACTATGCTCAAACCTTCAATGATCACCAACCTATGCCATGAACTCATTCTACTCAATATATAGGTGAAGTTTGGATGATCTAGAACCCTCTAGATCCTTCCAATGAGATTTTACACATCTCATGTCATGAGATTTTGAATCACTTATCATGCCATGCTCAATTCTGTTTGCAGCTTGAAAACCATCCTATTCTCTTTCAAAATCTCCCCTAGTGACATTTTGGAATGGTTTAGCTTGCCAAGTTCCTTGCCCATGCCTCAATTTTAAGTTATGCACATGTTACTTAATATGCAAGCAAGTGTTTTCCAAAGAAAGTCCATGATTTAGAACTCAAATCAAAATTGTGGCTAAACCATTATTTTCAAAATGTTTTCTAGAGTCAAAATGATATATTACATGCCATGGTTTGGATGTGTAGGTTGAAAATATCAATTTCCAACTTTGACTTATTTAACTTATGCCTTCATTTTAGGTCATTTTTACCACTTTGAGCTACAAGCCTTTTCAACATCTCATGAGCTCCTTACTAGCCTTAAAACATCATTTTAAGCAAGTTTGATGTTGAAGATTTTTCCATTTGAAGCATGGAAATAGGAGTTATGGCCTTATGCTTGAAATGACCTATAATCTCCAAATGACCAAAATGCCCTTGACTTGTCAAAGCCATAACTTGAGTTATACAAATCCTATCAAGGACTTCTAGTACTATCTAGAAAGCTAAGAAGATAAGGAACAACATTCATGTTGACCAAAAGTTCATAGGAATCATCCTTCTTGGGCAAAAGCTTGATGCAAGTTGGGTGACTTTCAAGGCCCCAGACTCACATACCTCAGATGACCTGTAACTTGTCAAAGTCATAACTTGAGCTCTACAAATCCTATCAAGGACTTATAGTACTCAAATTAAAGCTAAGAACAAGCTCTACAACATTCATGTTGGGGGTAAGATGAGATGACAATCACATCTTAAGCTAAATTTCCTTGAAGATAGGGGTCAAACTAGGGGATTTTACACTGTCAAGCCCAAGAAACCCTAGCTTGAAACTTCTCAAACTCTTCAATCATGATGAGTTAACCTTGGAATCATCCTTATAACATCTCAATGCATCAATCCATGATCACATGGCTCTTGGTTTAGGTCTCAATCTTGTTCAAATCACCAGTTGACTTAGGGTTGACCCTGTCAAACCCTAATTACACCACTCATGGTTGGGTCTTCTTAATCTTGTACAATGACCTGTCTAGGCTTCATGATGGCTTTCAAGACATCTCATAAGCTCTCTCAAGGCTTCAAGTCAAACTTCATGGCTTCAGAATCATCTGAGAAGCTCCCCACAACTCTCAAGTTAGGAGGCACACAACCTTGGTTTCAACCAATCTCTCTGAGGATCTTTTGACTTCTCTGACAAGGATGTCAACCCTCGAACACTTGAATAACCTTCTTAGCTAGCTCCATAGTTCTTGATTGGTACTCATACCTCTTGATCTCTTGCATACATGTCAATGAAAATGCAAATGATAATGCTAATGTGAATGAAATAAAACATAAGCTAGGTAAGGAAATGTTGGTCAAATTTTGGGGTGCAACACATAGATTTCAACCTAAAGTTCTAATCATCACTTCCTTATCAAAGGAAGTGAGATTCCTAGGGGATCATGTCAATGGGATACAGAAACAGACAAAGCATCAGCTAAACATGTAAACAGAAGAAAACAGTAAAGATGCACATGCAATGCAGCATTACAAGCAGAGGGAGACTCACTTAACCTCTAGAGCAATCAAGCAAAAAGAAAACAGTCAAAACAGACAAGCAGAGGGAGCTCAACTCAACCTCTATTATGCAAATACGTCAATTAGAAAAAGAAAAAAACATACAAGCAAGGGGAGGATCACCTCAACCCTTAAGGCAAACAAGCAGAGGGAGACCCACTCAACCTCTTAATGCAGTCATGCACCTACACTTAAACTATCCTGAACATGAACTATCCTAATGCAACACACTACTCAATTATGAATGAGGAAAAGGACTTATGACAAATCAGGAATTCATTCTACAAGTAATCATACAAGGCTTCTATCCTAAGGAAAGAAATTGAAAGTTGGGAGGCAAGGGTAAGGTCCACAGGAACTTATCCCAGGCACTCAACCAACTAAAAGAGATTTGGGAGAATCCTAGAGGTTTGGCTCCTTCAGGAGATGTGCAAAATTCCCCCCACAGGAGGGACTATGCTACCCCAAGAAGGTTCCTAAAAAGAATTGAATAAGAGAATGTTAGGAGAATGGAGATGAGAAGCAAGGTAAGGTCCACAGGAACTTACCACAGGCACTCAACCAACTCCACTTCCTTAGAGAGAGCTTTCATAGACTCAACTCCTTTATGATAATGTAATGAATTCCTCCACAGGAGGAAACATGCTCATAAGGAGGATTCCAATTAAGCAAGGAAAATTGAAAGGGAAACTAACCCTATAGGAAGAATCATCCACCTAACTTGAAATTCTAAAGAACCTCAATGATTTCCTTCTAAGGATCACCTATACTAAGGATTCAAAGCTCTAAAGAGGTATCTATCTAATTACCATTCTATCAAGGAAGGATATGAGACTTAGAATCATCTAATGGTCATTTACAAGACTAATCTATGAACTTAACCTAGTTAGGGTCACCTAAACTATAACCAAATTGTAAAATGGGGAACTAATAGAAAATCATTTCTAAAAATTCTAGGGAAAATACTACATTATCTTACATGTGTTAACAATCTATGGTACAAAAACCAGGGGCTAAACCTAAATCAAAAGGCTCAAACAAAATCCAAATCCAAAGAGTGTACTAAATTGGATCCATCAATGAATACTCCTAAACATCTATCTCTAACTCCTATTTAGAATCATCTGAAAAATGTAAGAAAAATCATACAATATACTACAATGTGTCAACATTTACCATGTAAGAAATCAGAGATTAAATCCAAGCATTGCTATGGAAACAAAAATCTAGAAACTAACATGGTATTATTTCTATTCATGGAACAACCTATAAAAGAAAAATACAAAATTAATTGAAAAAAGAATTAAAATTGCAATTAAAAGTTATGGCAAAATTCTAGACATGCTAAAATACAATCATGATTTTTTTCAAGATTTTATGACAATTATTTCTATTTTTTCTGAATTAAAACAAACAATGCAATTGAATGAAAATAAAAGAAAAATGAATTAAAGGGAAATGGGCCAGGGGTACTGTTAGCATATCTCCAGCGTGTTAATCCATGGTGGGCTGCGAAACAGAGGTGTAAGCAGCAAGTTGCATCAAGGCCCAGCTGGGAGAATAAAAAAAAAATCAGCATTTTGCACATGGGAATAGGCCACGCGGCACGATCCTGGCCGCACGCCGCGATTACGAAGTCAAGGGCTTCATACGATCGGATGGATGTGCGTCGTCTTCTTCGTCCAACTTTTGCCGGCGCCGGAACGAATTCCGGTCGTCTTCCCCAAGAGGTTCGGCCGCCGCGGTTTGAGAGCTACAACATAGCTTCTTCATTTTTCACCGTTTTTGACATTTCTTTAACCAATTTCGCGTGATTTTTCGCGTAAAATCCAAATATCTAATTTATTTCTACTTTCATCCATTAAAACTCATAATCCATGGACGTCCAAGAATCACTCAAGAATTTCAATTTTCTCAAAACTCAAAATTGATGATACTAATCTCTTCCTTTCACTTCCTACATCATGAATATCAAATTCTTTTCCATTTTCATCCACTAACAAGAGAGATAATCAAACTACAACCTAGGGTGTCAACTCTTGAAGTTTCATGGAACCTAACCAAACTAATCCTAAAAGCTTCTACATACTCCAAGGATCATAATTATGTAAAAATGACGCAATAACTCATCAAGAACAGAGCATATGGATGAGAAATAAAAACCTTGTTCGGAGCTTCAATGGTGAAGTGTTCTTGCACGAATTCTTGATCCAAGTTGTTCAAAATCCTTCAATGATGCTTGGAGAAGCTTCTTGAATGCTTAATTCCCTCTGAAATTGCTTCAAAGTAGAAAATCAATTTTCACCTCTAACCAACTTTTTTTAAGTGCTTCTTACCTCATTCAAGCTTTTCCAATCACCAACCTTGCTATGAACTCTTCCATGGTGTTATATAGAAATGATTTGGATCCTTATTTGGCCCAATTGTGGCCCAATTCACTCAATCCAAATTTTTCATTTTTCTCACTTTTTCCTTTGTGATTTCCATAAACATGGTGTGTGGAAGCTTCCAATTCTGTTCATATCAGTTCCTTATGATGCAAGGATCATGTGTGGATGGGGTTGATCCCTTGTAAATGAATGGATGGTGGATTTCCATTATGTTGCTTAAAGATGAAAAAACAATGAAATTGGCATAGTAAATGACCTCAAACTTGATTTCTAATTTTTCCAATATTCTTAAAACATTAATTGGACTAAAAAAATGTACCAACATGACATAATTTGGTTCCAAAATGTTTTGGTTTGAACTAGCCCATTTCAAGCTTCCTTTAATGATTCATTCATGAATTTTCTTCAAGCATTTCTCATCCTAATCCATATCAATGGATTCTTGGTTCATGGTTAGCCAAATAAATCATTTTGAACAACTTTAAAGTTGGACAAAATTTCATCTGAGGCGCGTAAGTTGGTGAACTTGACCCATAATCAAAATGGCCTGTAATTCCAAATTTCCAAAATACCCTTATCTTGCAAAGCTTGTAACTTGAGTTCTACAAATCCAATCATGGACTTCTAGTACTTTCTAGAAAGCTAAGATCATGCCCTACAACAATCATGTTGGGGTCAAGGTGAGATGAAAATCACATCTTGAGTTAAGTGGTCTTGAAGTCAGGCACCAATCCAGGGGATTTTACACTGTCAAGCATAGCAACCCTAGCTTAGCAACTTCTCACACTCTTGATTCATGATAAGGTGACCTTGGAATCATCCCTTGGACATCTTAACACATAAATCCATGATCACATGGCTCTTGAATTAGGTCTCCACCCTCTTCAAATAATCAGTTATCCTAGGGTTGACCAGATGAAACTCTAGTTGTACCAATCTTGGTTATACTTCATATCCTTCACATGATGACCTGTCTAGGCTTCAAAATGAACTTCAACACTTCTCATGAGCTCTCTCAAGGCTCAAGGTCCAACTTCATGGCTTTAACATCATCAGATGACATCCCACAACTCTCAAGTTAGGAGACCTACATACTTGGTTTCAACCACTCTCTCTGAGGATCTTAGACTTCTCTAATGAGGATATCAACCCTTGAACACTTGGATAAACCTCTTGGCTAGCTTCATAGTCTTGTGTAGCCCTTTGTTGGTAGTCATACCTCTTGATCTCCTGCATACATGTCAATGCAATGCAAATGATAATGATAATATGAATGCAATGAAACACAAGCTAGGTAAAGAAATGTTAGGCAAATTTTGGGGTGCAACAACTGCCCCTATTCAAACGGCTTGAACCTGACTGGGTGAGAAGCGAACGACTCTCAGACAATCAAGGTAAAAGACGGTTAAATACCAATAAACTCAAAAATTTGCCAACTGCACAAGTACACAGTACTCTGATGGGAACAAATTCTTTGGAAACTGAAATGATAGCTGCACGGCAACTAGCTAGAGAATTACTGATCTGAATCTCCGTCAGGATGACTCTCTGATGTGTCTAATATCGATGCATCCTCAAATTATCGAGGGATCACCGGTTACACGGTAACTGGTGAAGGATAACCGATATTGATAGTTGCACGACAACTGGCTGGTGAATGCTCCGAGCTTCGTCAGGATGATCATCTATATCCTCAAGTCATCAAGGGATCACTGGTTACATGGTAACTGGTGATTTGCCAATCGCATAGATAAATGATGCTCTGATTGGTAGGAACATCTTCAAAACTGAAAATGACAGTTGTACGACAACTTTGCTGGGGAATCGGTTACACGGTAACCAGAAATTTGCCAACTGCACAAGTAAACGATACCTTGGTAGGTAGGACAAACTTTGAAATCTGAAACGGCAGTTGCACGGTAATTGGCCCAAATCTCCATCAGGAGGATCATCAGATTTCACTGCAGCTTCTTCCTCAAGTCATCAAGGGATCACTGGTCACACGGTAACTGGTGAAACACAGCTGATATTGCCTTCAGGCATTCTGCGGCACGGCAGCAGAAGAATTCCTCGGGACTCATCAGGTCATCAGGAACTTTTGACAATCCCCATAATCATGCCGTCGGGCATTCAAAGAAATTCTCGGGCGTCATCCATACTTCAATCATCAAGTTTTCAAGGAAGTTTCAACTTCTCTGTTCAAATCCTGCTGGGGATGACGCATCTCCGCTGGGGATTCTGGAGAACTTTCAAGTAACTCTGCTTCGGGGATTTCAAAAATCATTCTGAACGAATCAACTCTGCTGAGGAAATCAAGAATCATCTTGAACAAACAACTCCGCCGGGGACTTCAAGAATCATCCTGAGTAAATAGCTCTGGCTATTTCACCGGGGATTTTAAGAATCATCTTAAGCGAACAACTCCACTGGGGAATTCAAGAATCACCTTGAGCAAACAACTCTGCGGAGGAACACCTGCAAAACAAGAACGGTAACGACCTAGCTCATGTTTCATATGCATATGCTTGACAATGACGTAATGCTCCACACGGTGGAAATGCTACGCGTTTATGGTAAATGTTATGCAAACATGCAAAATGTTACGACCCCATCAGCAAAATAAATGCTGAAGGGAAAATCCTCCTGTCAAGGAGAAAGAACCACTCTGGTGGAGAGGAGGGAATCATCCTGTCGAAGAGAAGAAGTCACACCAATCTCAATTGGACTTAACCTGGGGAAACGAACTCCAGGCGACTGCTGCATGGGGATAGTTCTTCGAGAACCTGTACTTGCTCAACTGGGTACATGAATCGCAAACTGCTGAGGAAAACGATGACAATCGCAGAAATAAACTGCACGACCTTCGCGGCTAGAATCTTCCTAGAGATATAGACTCCGATGGGGAAGTACAACATCGGTTATTCAGCACCCTATTGGGGAAGACCAATAATGCCCTGAACGGCTTCCAAGGACTCGGCTCTCTTGGGGAACTGCAAACTCGGCTGAGGATAGGCAACCAGACGCTGGAACAACTCCTACCTGCCGAAGAGAATACAACTCTGTGGGGAATTTCAATTCCGCTGGAGACTTCATTTTGAGCTATCGGAAACTGAACAGGTGCGAATAGTCTGCTACGAGACAATTGCACACTGACCCAGCGCTGGGAACGAGTATACACTTCAGCGTATGACTCAACTGGGGAGATGGCGATCCTGCCTAGGATACATCTGGTTGGGGAGAATCTTCTCTACTTGGGGAGACATATCAACGCTCACAATCCCATGTTCAGACTCCGTGGGGAACCACTGCTGAACTCGTTGGGGAAGAAGGAATCATCCTGCTTGGAAGAATGTACCACTTGGACATCAGTCTAGAAATGGACTTTAACGGAGCAGGTCAGACGCGGACTGACTACCGGCTAAGGGCTTATCAAACGGGGATTAATCTTCAAAAGAATGGCAGGCCAGACAAGCACTGGATTCTGAAACGGTTTTCCAAGCTGGAGATAAACCTCAAACGGAAGGTTACCAACAAGAGTGGATTTAAACGGGGAAGCACTAGACAAGTACTAACATTCAAGGGTGAACCACCAGACAAGAATCGACGTCACAGGCAGACAAGAAATAATCTCCAGTATAAGCATGGATTTCTGGTTTCGGATATCAGACAGAGACTGGATATCTGGTGCGAATATCAAACAGGATTGACTTTCGGGTAGGGAGATCAGACAAGACTGATTCCGGATTTGGATATCAGATAAGGACTGGATATCTGGCTCGAATATTAAACAGGATTGACTTTCGGGTAGGGAGATCAGACAGGACTGATTCCGAATTTGGATATCAGACAGGGACTGGATATCTGGCTCGAATATCAAACAGGATTGACTTTCAGGTAGGGAGATCAGACATGACTGGTTCCAGATTATGGATATCAGACAGGAACTGGATATCTGGTTCGAATATCAAACAGGATTGACTTTCGGGTAGGGAGATCAGACATGACTGATTCCGGATTATGGATATCAGACAGGGACTGGATATCTGGTTCGAATATCAAACAGGATTGACTTTCGGGTAGGGAGATCAGACATGACTGATTCCGGATTATGGATATCAGACAGGGACTGAATATCTGGTTTGAAAACTTTTCTCTCATTCCAAAACTCTCACCAAAGCTCTGCAGCCAAAAGCTTCACAAATTGTACATTGCAATTTGTGAATTCTTGAGCTAAACCTTCATTGCATCATCATCTTTGGTTCAATTCTGGTGTGGAAGTTCATTTGGATTCTAAATTAAGTCGTTGAATCACTTTTGAAGGAGCTTTTGCTTATTTGTGGATTATTGCTTGGATCTTCAATTTTTTCTTGCTAGAGCTTCATAGATCCTTGGATTTCTTGCTTGGATTTGTTAATTGCAGCTTAACAACACTCACCAAAGCAAATCTCATCTTTGTAGGTTGGTAAATCCTAGATCTAGCTTTGATTTTGCTTAATCTTGCATTTCACAATGTAGATCCTTGGCATTTAGGTGATATTTGATCCATTGCTTGTTTTGATCTTTGATTTTGGTGTTTGTTGGATCCAATTGATGTTTGATTACTGTGATTTGGTATAATTTTCGTGCATATTTGATTGCTTAAGCATGTGGATGGATACATAAGTGATTAATTTCTAAAAAGTGATTTTAAATTGGTGATTTTTTGCTACTGCATCAGTGTTAATTGACTAACTAGTTGTAGTGCAAAACTGGTTAATCGATTAACTGATGTTAGTTTCAAGATTTTTGGCTTTTCAAAGAGGGTTAATCGATTAACCACTTTTGCACTACAAATGGTTAATCGATTAACACTGATACAAAATATGATTTTTGTGCATTTTTAAGCTTGTTTTGATTTCTTTCCACTTCTAGTCTTCATGGATTGATATGATGCATATATGTGAGCAATTTTTGATCTATTTCATCATGCTTGATAGCATGCTTGCGATTCTTCGATGTGTGACTTTTGGTTTTCGTTATTGAATATATTTGATTATTGTGTTGCATTCTTGATGTGATGATCATGTTGCATAATTGTGTATACCATGCCAATTGCTGATCATTGATGTTCATCTTGCTGGATATATGTCACATGCTTATGTTCGTTTCCGATTTTGCAAATGCATGTTTTGTTTAATTGATTAATGTTTATTGAATATGCATGATATTTTTGATGAATGATTCGTTGTGCATTGAACTTACTTGTGCTTAATTGTTAATACATCTTCGTTAATTAACCTTTCCTAATATGTGTTCTTGATTTATCCTTATCACGTCATTTGTATTTGTTGCAATGTATGCTTGTTGCTGCCTTTTACACATGTTGTTCTGGATTTTCATATGCTGTTAATTATGCATCTATTCTTCCTACTGATTTTTACACATGTTATATGCTAAAACATGAGCTGTTAAATGTTGTTGTGCTTATTTTTTGGATTTTAATAGTTGTTCTGATGCTGGAGTGCTGTCGTGTCTGCTGTTTTGGTTTTGTTTTCTTTATTTTGGCTTGTTCTTGCATGCTGCCTTAGGGCCTCCTAGTCCAACTTAATTTCAGATTAATCTTGGAGTAGGATAGACATTAGAAGTTAATCCATGCATGACAACATTAGGTTAGTCGCTTTTAACCTCAACCATAGGTCCACTTTTGCATGCTAACATTAGGATAGAATTTCCTTCCGCATCCCGACCTTAGGACTATTTTGCATGACAAAATTAGGATTGAGTTTCCCTTAGACCTTCCGTGCATCTCTCTCTTATTCTTTCTCAAAATAACATCAAAACACTTCATAAAGATAATGTGCATCGTATGCCACGAGCCTTAAGTACATGGGAAAAGATGAACGGATAAATTTCTAACCTCATCTTAGGGTACTTTATGCGCGAGACGCTTGGGTCGTTAGTGCAAAGTATTTGATCCTATGTCATAGGCTTTAGTGTGATGCAAATTCCAAATAAAGTCAATTCACTTCTCTAAAACTCACAAACAAAATCAAATCATTTTCATCCTTCGGGATCGTTTGTCAAATCATTTTCAGAAAGAGTACGTTATTTTTTTGTTCTACCGCAAACAGGCATCGACCTTAACAGTTGGAATGAGAACTTAACGTAGCTCATAAAAAAGACTAAGCAACTCGTGGTGAGCCGAACTACGACTTCTTTGATTTCTCATACCAGATGAGGATACGTAGGTAGAAAACAATGGTTTCTTGGAAAGCAACCTCCCTCCTTTCACCCGTAGTCCTCCGAACTACGTTGACTCTGACTTTTCCATTGCACGAGGGAATACGTAGGCCTAGGACGGTGAAGTCCAATCGAGTCTCATTTTGTTTTTCCCTTTTCGTTTCTGTTAGCAGTGGGCTTTAGATAAACACACCCTTTGATTAGAATAACAAGCGTGGATCCCGTTGAGTACAACGGACGCGAGGGTGCTAATTCCTTCTTCTCGCATAATCGACTCCCAAACCCAAGACTTGGTTGCGATAACCATGTCTTTTCCCTTTTTCAGGTTTTCTTCGCCCATTTCCTTTCCGCCCATAGGTATAAATAAGGTACGGTGGTGACTCTTCTATTTTTCCTCCAGGTGTTTTTCATAGTTACAACAGCTGGCGACTCTGCTGGGGACACTAGTTCCCTATGCGAGTCAATCCTAGCGCTTGTATGTTTCTCGTCTTTGGGTGTTTATTTTATGCTTTCATGTACATTATCTGTTGTATATTATTGCATATGCATTTATTGCATTTGATTACTGTTATCATATTGCTCTGCTGTTGCTGTGTTATTGGATGGGATTGTTTCATGAGAGATAAGCCCAGTACCCATGCTTGAGTATACACATATGATTAGGGTGGGCTTGTGTTGGCATGTGTAGCGCTTGATACGTATTGCTGACATGAGGTCCACATTCAGACGAGGTTCCCTTGGGATATGCTCGGACATGTATGCCTATACAGTAACTACGGTGTTCCTTTGGGAGCTTATGACTTTGGTGAAACGATATCCATTTGAAGCTTTGGGTTCAATCATGCTGATCATGTTGATTCACCATATGGAAAAATGCCATGGAGAAGAAAGAACTTTGAGAAAAGTCGGAGACACATGAATTTTGTCGGCGTAAATCTAACATTTGTAACACTTCCTCATGTACTTATAGAAATCATATTCCATTGTCAGCCAATAATATCCTGATCTTAGAATTTTTCTTGACATTGCATGTCCATTGGCACGAGTGCCAAAGGATCCTTCGTGAATCTCTTTCATTAGCATGTTTGCTTTGTGTTTATCCATGCACCTGAGCAAAACCATGTCGAAGTTTCTTTTGTATAGTACATCATTGTTCAGGAAGAAGTTACTAGCCAGTCTTATGAGAGTCCTCCTGTCTTTTCTGGATTCCCCAAGCGGGTATTCTTGTCTTTAAAGGAAGCACTTAATGTCGTGATACCATGGTTTGTCATCGATGACTGCCTCTATTGTAAATATGTAAGCGGGCCTATTAAGGCGCATTATATTAATCTTGGGAAAGTCGTTCCATCGAGTCACACTAAACATGGAAGATATAGTAGCAAGTTCATTAGCCATGTCGTTTTCTTCACGAGGAATGTGATGAAAATCAACTTTTTCGAAGAAAGGTAACAACCTTCTTGCGTAGTCTTTGTAAGGAATTAAACCAAGTTGACGTGTGTCCCATTCTGCTTTGATCTGATTTATAACTAAAGCAGAGTCTCCATACACATCCAAATTCTTTATCCTTAAGTCAATGGCTTCTTCGAAACCCATGATGCAAGCTTCGTATTCGGCCTCATTGTTTGTACATTTGAATGCCAACCTGACGGTGAAAGGAATATGGGTACCGTGGGGTGTATTAATGATTGCCCCAATTTCTTTCCCATAGGCATTGACAACTCCGTCAAATATTAGTCCCCATCGGGATCTTGGCTATGGCCCTTCATCCGGTAACGGTTCATCGCAATCTTTCATCTTTAGGTACATCACATCCTCATTTGGGAAGTCAAGTCTGATTAATTCATTATTTAGCAAGAATACTTCCTTTGACGGCTTTTGAGCATGGTACTCTATGTCGTATTCTGACAACAACATTTTCCAACATGCAATTCTTCCAGTTAAAGCAGGTTTCTCGAAGACATACTTGATCAGATCCATTTTGGAGATTAACCAAGTGGTATGACAAATCATATACTAGCGAAGAGGTTTAGCAGCCCAAGATAAAGCGCAATAGGTTTTTTCGAGCATAGTTTATCGAGTTTCACAGTCTGTGAGTTTCTTGCTTAAGTAGTAAATGGCATATTCTTTTCTTCCTGTTTTGTCTTGTTGACCTAGCACACATCCCATGGAATCTTCTAGGACTGTTAAGTAGATGATCAGGGGTCTTCCTTCCATTGGAGGAGACAAAATAGGTGGATTAAGCAGATATTCCTTTATACTTTCAAAAGCTTTCTGGAAATCTTCCGTTCATACACAGCCTTTATCCTTTCGGAGGAGCTTGAAAATCGGTGTGCATGTCGTTGTCATGAGAAATATGAAATTTGAGATGTAATTTAGGCGTCCCAAAAATCCTCTTACTTTCTTTTCTGTTCTGGGTGAAGGCATTTCTTGAATAGCCTTGACTTTTTCAGGATCAACTTCAATTTCTTTCTGGATGACGATGAATCCTAAAAGCTTTCCTGAGCAAACACCAAATGTACATTTGTTGGGATTCAAACAGAGTTTGTATTTTCTTAGACGCTTGAATAGTTTTGATAAATCTTCCATATGTTCTTCTTCTGTTTTAGACTTAGCAATCATGTCGTCCACATGCACTTCAATTTCTTTGTATAGCATGTCATGAAATAGAGTTGTCATTGCCTTTTGATAAGTTGTGCCTGAATTCTTTATTCCAAACGACATCACTTTGTAGTAAAAGGTTCCCCAGGGTGTAATGAATGAAGTTTTATCCATATCTTATGGTGCCATTTTCATTTGATTATAACCTGAGAATCCATCCATGAAGGAAAAGAATTTGAACTTTGCAATTCTATTAATCAACATATCAATGTGTGGTAAGGGAAAGTCATCCTTTGGACTCGCTTTGCTTAGATCCCTGTAGTCTACACACATTATGAATTTTCCATCCTTCTTAGGAACTAGATCTATGTTGGCTAGCCACTGAGGATATTCTGACGTGGCAAGGAAACCTGCATCGATCTGCTTTTGGACTTCTTCTTTGATCTTGATGGCCATATCTAGATGAGTCCTTCTTAACTTTTGTTCGAATGGCAGACATTCTAGTTTTAACTACAAATGATGCTTCACAATGTCGGTATCCAACCCTGACATATCTTGATAGGACCAAGCAAACACATTTGGAAATTCTTTGAGAAGTTTTATCATACTTTCTTTAACAGTTGTACTGAGCAGTGCTCCAACCTTAACTTCTTTGCTTTCTTCTTCTGAACCCAAATTGACCGTTTCTAACGACTATGGGGGTGAATGGATTTTTCCTCCTGTCTGAGTAGTCGGGAGATCTCATCTAAAATTTCTTTGTCTTCTTCTTCTTCAGCTTCGAATATCGGAAACTCAAAGTTGGGAGAAAACATCAGATCATATATTTAAACAGGGTTTTTAATAATTAATCTGCACAATGTGATTGATGATTCTTTTTTAGAAAAGACAGAAAAATGCAAGAAGTGGTGTGCAGTGTATTTTTGAAAACGTTTGTTACTTTTGTATGTTTTAGGATTACTATTTTCTGAAAAAGCAAAAAGCGAAAACAACAAGAAATACGGGAATTCAAAATGACATCTTTATTTATGATTTGTCGATTCTTGAAACACAAGACTTATAAAACAAAACTCATCTGCCTTGGGCAAGGCAGAGAGGAAATATTTACAAGAGACGATGCCCTATAAAACATCCTTTCACCCGAGCAATGTGAGAGGTCAAAATAAAGATGAAGCACTTACTTTGAGATATAAACAACATTTTGGACATCAACAACTATCCAATTATGACGAACTTCTCTATGGATTACAAAGTCTAGTACTTTCCTTCCGGGATTGTCTTTGGTAATGACACTGACTTCTGGCGGGGTCGGATCACTAGAGTCTTCTTCCCATGTAGAGTTATTAGTAGAGAGAAATTTTCTGTTTCCTTTTCACATGTATCTTCTTGATCAGGAGGATCTCCCAATCCAGTTGGTTGGATGTCTTCAAATAAGATGCGAGAGCTTTTAGGGGCAATATACTTCACTAGGAAATCAAGCTTCCCGCTCGACTGTCCCAAGTTATCCAAGTTTCTAAGGGGTTGTCTTCCTCGATGACATTGACTTTAGGTAATGTAAAGTTGATAAATTCTTGACTGGAAATTCTTGCAACCTCATCAAGATGATGATTGACATATTCATCGTTTTTTAGATAAGGCCTCCATTCTTCTAAAGGAGCAGATGAATCTTTTTCAGGGTTATCTGTAAAATATGTATTCTCAGACTGGCTTTGATATCCTAGATTTTCTATGTTAGGCTCCCAAATAGGTAAATCATCCATGGGATCATCTGAGCTGTAGTCAAAGCTATCTTTCATCAGAGTATCAGTTTCTAATGAATTGGGAGGAGCACGACATTCTTTAGTATCGCAATCTCTGTAGATCATCTCGACATCTGATTTCGGTATATATCTGACATTTTGTTGTGGATAGTGTCGCACCCTAATCTTTTACCTTAAGATTCCACCTCCCTTTTATTATCTTATATGTTATCTTTATTCTTTTATGCGTTTATTACCACTAATTAATCTGTTCAGGTGCGATATTTTCATGTATAGATTCTTATGATCAAGCATCGCAGGGACAAGACACAAATCATGGTGATTAAGGCTTTTTGCACCATCAAGTATTTGTTGCTATGAACGCGAGATAGAATTCGAGGTTGATGTTCATCTAAATATGCTTCGAGTTTTTATTTGCAAAGGGATTAAGGAACGTTTTGTGGCTTAGGGATCCCAGGCGACGTCCGAGTTTGGTATGTACTATTTAGAGCTCAATCGATGAAGTTCATTTGGATAAAATTGAATTTACGTGCTTGAAAAAGTTCAAATCAAAAGTCAAAATCAAGTTACTATGTGACCTAAGTAATGATGTCTGTGAAGGTTCAGATTTGGAAGTTTATAAACTCAAGTTATAGTCCTCACGAAGACTCAAGTCAGAACTCCAAAGTTAAGGAAAACTCATTTGAACATTGTCCCAATCTTTTATTAATTGGGGATCACTTTGAAGTTTCCATACCATTAATCCACTCTCGGGTGGCGTACCTTTTATAATAAAATGCCTCAAACATCAAGGGCATTATCCACTAAACATAAGACACCATACTTGAACAGATTTACGTTTTAACGGAATGTAATTTAATGTTTGACAATTAAAAAACATGAAGCGTTAATAATAATGGGTTTGGTACATATATTGTTTTTGTCATGGACCTGTGAGCCAAAGTTCTATTACTTATATCGCTACTGCGAAAATCGGCGCCGGCTGAACAGAAGAGTCGCCACCGTGCGTTATTTATCCCAACGGAGGGAAAGGAAACGCTCGAGGTAAACCTACCGCAAAACGGGGAAAGGAATGGTCATCGCAACTAAATCCTGGATTCGGGAGTCGGTTACGCAAGGGGAAGGTATTAGCACCCCTCACGTCCGTCGTACTCGACGGGATCCACGCTTGTTTTCTGTCGAAAGGATTTTTATTCTATCTACTCTACAGGTCAAGGGTTAAAAGAAAATAAAATGACTCGGCAAAGTATCGCACTTTATGCCTACGTATTCCCGTCTGGAACGAGAAATCAGAGTCAACGTAGTTCGCCTACCTACGGGAAAGGAGGGGAATGTTGCTCGCTAGGATATCGCATCCTATGCCTACGTACTTTCATACAGCATGAAAGATCAGAGCAAACGTAGTTCGGGCCACGTACGACATAAGTATGTCTTGATTGTTTTTATCTCCTTCTGAAAAAGGGTTTTTCTGATTACTGGTCCAAGCGGATAAAAATGACGTTTTGATGAGTTCACATTCTTTTACGGAAGAAGTGTCTTTTATTGTGTTTGAAATCTTATTGTGTTTTTCTGTTTGTTTTTGAGAAAGAAGAGACAGGACTCTAACCTATGGTTGCAAAGGGAATCAAACTAACCTAATGTTATCATGCATGGGTTAAGACCTAATGTCTATCATGCTCCTCTCTTGCGCAGAGAGAAACAGAGATCCTAAGGGATAAACGGAAACAGAAACAATAGCATATATACAATAAAGCAGTAAAATGCATGAATGCAGCAATACAAGCGAGGCAAGGGAGTCCCACTCAACCTCGAACCTAGAAAACAACAGGCAAAAGTGAACAAGATTCACTTTCAACCTAACAGGTTAAAAGGCAAACAATACAGTCCGGGAAATTCAAACAATACATCAAAAATTATAAACAGCAAAAATCTTCACCAACATCTGTCTTCAAGTCATCTTCAAACATCTACAAGCTTCAAGCAAGCATTAGTCTTCATCTTCAAGCCTTCAAGCAAGGTCTCTATCTTCAATCTTTCACTGGCTTGTCTTCAAGTCTCACTCTCCAAGCTGAGGAACCAATCAAGAGGATGAACTGGGGTGTTAAGCAGTTAGTTGACCACCAAAGGTGGCAAACAGACTGTTAACAATATGTAGAAAGTTTCTCTCAAGAGTTCTATCTCTTAGACACTGTCACCAAGCCTTCCAAAGGAAGGGGGTGAGTGTCTTAGAGAGACTCTGCATCATAGAGAGGGATGGAGGCAAACAAGACCTTCCATGTATGTGAATCAAGTTGCTATTCTAGAGCTCTGCCTAACTCCTAGATCCTATAACCTTCAACAGCTGCCAGCAAGATATTCTTCATCAACCCTGGAAATTGGTCTTCATTCTTTTAGTCTTCAATGGGCTTCATCAGCATAGTCTTCAGCTCAAACCCCAAACCCCAAGCAGGCCCAATACCCCACACAGTCAAACAATAACCCTAGAAAGGGCACACCACACAATCAATCAAATACAAGCAATATACTAATAGTAATAGTAGAATAGGGGAAGTCTAATATTTTCTAAGGGATCTATTCTTTACCCATAATACCCCTATAGTCCCATACCCCAAAATTCAAACTACGACTCCTAAAAGAAATGATTTATTACACCTATGTTATATCTAAACCCTAGTTTTAATTCCCCTAATCACACCTAAACAAACCATCTAAAATTTAATCCTAAAATCATGAATTAAAACTCATATGAAAATTAAAGTCCTAAGTGAAGTACTCTAAAAATAATGGGTCCAAAATACAAAAGGATCTAGCTAAACTAAAATCAACAAGATCAAATGTTAAACTAAACATCATTTAAAACCTATTTAAAAGAAAAATATACTAAAAATGCAAAAATAAAATAAAATGCTAATTTTATTATATGACAATTTTCTTAACAGAAATAAGAAAAAGATGCAAAAACAACCACTCAAAAATATGGAATTTTCAATTTGTTAGGAATTTTCAAAGAATTAAGAAAAATGAATGAAATTAAAATGAATTAGATTTGGTTAGGGGTGCAATTAGTAGTGAAACGCATTGGAAAATGAATGATGGGCCCAGACTGGGGGTGCGCGTAGCAAAGTGCGCCTGGGCCCAATGCAGCTTAAAATTACTTCAGAAAATCAAAAAGAAAAAGAAACACGCTCGGTGCGAATAGCAGGAGAAATTAGTTCAAATCGTGGTTGGGCCTTGTGTGAGGGTACGAATAGCAATTGTCCAATTAAGCCCATCAGAAACTTAAGTGAAACGGTGCGTTTCACGTTTTGAAATCCCTCCTATTTTCAATTTTAAACCTAGGCCGTTAGATCAAATGTTCAGTCAACCAAGTCTTACTCAATCCAACGCCTCCCAGTTCGTCTTCTCCAAATAACCTAGGGTTTCCACCATTAATGCCATGAGCAAGCTTGCACGAACCAGATTTCAACACACTCGTACAACCTTGTTTCTCCATGAAATCCAGATCCATAAAAAGCAAAGATGCTCTATTTCTCAAGCTGAACAATAATACATCACCAATTCTTACTGTAACAACCTAGAAAATCAAACCCGATAGCTTCCTCTCCATGAACACTCCAATTTCCACTCTCATGAAACTCCAGTTTCTTGGTACTAGTGTAACCACCACACATCCCTGATCACTCTAAACTAATCCACATGAATTAATACTCTCTATCCTCTTAGTTCTAGGTCAAAACAGTTTTGGTGCTCATGTAACAAACTCCATGAAATGCTCTTAAACTCACCAGAATTATTCATCTACCTATTCCTAACAATTCTAACCTAAGGATTCTACATCATGCTATCTATTTCTAGCCAATTCGATAGAAAAACCAACCTGGTGTAATATTGAAAACAGATGGAGAAATCCTTGGATTCACAGCTAGCAAGGCTTAGGACTTGATCAATGGACTTGGATCTTGGTTCTGTATGCACTTGTTCTTGCTTAAACACCTTGGATTGCCATAACCACTTCTTTTTTCAATTTGGAGGATGAAATTGTATAGCACGATTCTTGTGATTTCTTCTTCAAATCTTACTTGCAATGTACTCAGTGATGATTCTTGAGTGGATTTGGATCATTAAATTGAATGATTGATGAAGAATTGAAGAGATTGGAATGAATTTGCAAAATTGAGGAATGAGATGCAACTATGAGTTTTCAACCAAATGAATCACCAACCAATGATTGGATCCACTCTTCTCAATATATAGATGCTCATGGAACCCTCTAGAACTTGTTAGAAACTTCTTGTGCACAAATCCCTTGTGTTTTGGCATGTGTAACTTCATACATAAGCAACCAATGATAACTTCCAAATTCTGAACTAAACTCAAAAATCCACTATTGCCAATGGTCTTAAAACATTCTTCCCAATCAAAATGACCTATAATTTCATCCCATTTGGACATGTTATGAAAAATCTCATTTTTAGGTCACTTTTATTCATTAAATTCACCCTTTAATTAACCAAATTTGCAATCTTGATCTATGAGCATTTGCCAACTCCCATGACCACTTTTCTAGACTAAAAATGTAATTTGGAACAACTTTGATGTTGTGAAGTTTTTCATTTGAAGCTTCCTTGTATGAGTTTTAGGCAGATGCTTGAAATGACCCATAATTCTCAAATGACCAAAATACCCTTTGCTTGCCAAGGTCATAAGTAGAGTTCCACAAATCAGATGAAGGCATACTATACCTTTATAGAAATCTAAGACAATGAGGAACAACTTTCATGTTGACCAGAAATCCATTTGAAAGCTCCTTGAGGGGTAAACGTTGCTTGGAAGACAAGTAACTTTCACAGACAAAATTTCAGATACCTCAGATGACCTGTAACTTGCAAGAACCATAACTTGAGTTCTATAAATCTCCTTGATGTATTCCACCACTCAAATTAAAGGTCTTGAGATCCTCTACAAGTTTCATGTTGGCCAAGGATCCATTTGAAGCTTTCATTTTGAATTATCTTGCTTGGAAGTTTGACCTAAATTAGGGGATTTTACACAGAAACCCTAATTTAGAATCTCCTCTTCTTCTTGATTTCTCTTGATTTCTCCTTGACACAACACCACATCCATATCTACATGTCAAATGATGAACCCCACATCTCCCAAATAGACCTTGATGCCTTTCAATCAATCATTTGACCTAGGGTTGACCCAGATGAAACCCTAGTTGACTGTCTTCAACTGCAACTCTTGTGATCATATCAATGACTTGTCTCACTTTCAAAATGACTCTCCATGTCTTCCATGATGTCTATATACCCTCCATGACCTCAATTCGCAGCTCACAACTTCTTTGATGTTCTTCAAATACCCTCAGATAGGAGATAGATTCACTGCTTGATCCACTGACTTCTTAGATTTCAATTTCTTTCTGATGACTTGGCTAAGATTGAATTTGAATAATAACCTCTTGATAGGCTCATAGAGATAAGAATAGTACTTGGTCCCTTGTTGGATGACTTGCCCATGCTATGCTATGCAGATGAATGAATTATGTACATGACCTAATATGCAAATGACAATGCAATTGAAACATAAGATCAGGTGGAATAAGTTGAGCAAATTTTAGGGTGCAACAGCTGCCCCTATTCAAGCGACTTGGACCCGACTGGGTGAAACGCCCGGAGCCTTCAGACATTCGAGGTACAAGACGGTTGAATACTAAGAACTCGGAAATTTGCCAACCGCAGAAATAAACTGCACCACTGTTTGGGGAACGACATCCACCAACTGAATCTGGTTGGTACGGCAACAACTGATCCGACGTCTGATGACTCTGATTTCAACTTCAACCACCTATGTAACGCCACAGGTACTGAACACTTTTCGCAAAACACCTCTGTCCACAACTGGACTAACCTTATCAACACAAGAAGAGGGACAAATTCGTCAACACGAATAGAGATTCTGTTGTCACAGTAGTAACCTTGTCCACATCTGGACCCAAATTTCGCCAAATCACGAATAAACACAAGTCTGTTCACGTCAGGACTCACATCACGGAAAAATCTCGGCGCTTTCGCTGGGGAAACATTTCTGTCTAATCACAGGAGACTCCATCTGTCTATCCATACGGGCAAACCATCTGTCTAAACACAGGTAACAATCTCTGTCCATCCCAGGTAACATCTCCGTCAACACGGGTAACAATCTCTGTCCATCACAGGTAACATCTCTGTCTATCACAGGTAACATCTCCGTCAACACGGGTAACATCTCTGTCTATCACAGGTAACATCTCCGTCAACACGGGTAACATCTCCGTCAACACGGGTAACATCTCTGTCAACACAGGTAACAATCTCTGTCTATCACAGGTAACATCTCCGTCAACACGGGTAACATCTCGGTCAACACGGGTAACATCTCTGTCTATCACAGGTAACATCTCCGTCAACACGGGTAACATCTCTGTCTATCACAGGTAACATCTCCGTCAACACGGGTAACATCTCCGTCAACACGGGTAACATCTCTGTCAACACAGGTAACAATCTCTGTCTATCACAGGTAACATCTCCGTCAACACGGGTAACATCTCCGTCAACACGGGTAACGTCTCCGTCAACACGGGTAACAATCTCTGTCAACACAGGTAACAATCTCTGTCTATCACAGGTAACAACTCTGTCAACACAGGTAACGACTCCGTCAACACGGGTAACATCTCCGTTAACACGGGTAACATCTCCGCCTATTCATACGGGAAAACTACTCTGTCAAATACAGGAAAATATCTCCGCCTCTGCTACGGGTAAACACTCTGCCAAATACAGGAAAATATCTCCGCCTCTGCTACGGGTAACTACTCTGTCAAATACAGGAAAATATCTCCGCCTTTGCTACGGGTAACTACTCTGTCAAATACAGGAAAATAACTCCGCCTTTGATACGGGTAAACACTCTGCCAAATACAGGGAAATATCTCCGCCTCTGCTACGGGTAATACTCTGTCAAATACAGGAAAATAACTCCGCCTTTGCTACGGGTAATACTCTGTCGAATACAGGTTTTCTGCCTATCTTTGCAGCAGCTAACTCCATCAATCACATGGGTAACACAATATGAGTCTAGTCTTACAATTTTCAGTGCTGACATGGCAGCAAATCTGAGAAGGACTCTACCGGGGATTTTCTGAATCCACACTGCCAGACAACTTCGAAATATCGATTCACGAAATCTTCTAATGTTGTCACAACAACAACCTTGAAGAAATACCCCGCTGGAGGGGCAAGAGAAACTTAAACAAACAACTCTGTGGGGAATAATGCCACAATTGACATTATCCTTACATGTCTCACACCGAGATCTTGAATGTTTGGTAATTAATTTGAGCAAGAGCTCCCTCCACCTGCAAGGGAAACAACACTTGAAAACAAACGGTTAACCAACCTGGTTTATGTTTCAGAATGCATATGTTTGACAATGGCATAATGCTCCATTCGACATGGAAATGCTACGCGTTTTTTATTTGGTGGATGCAAGTATGACACTATATGCCGATGCAAATGCAGACTCGAACTGCTGGGATACAGAAACCGCTTCAGCAAAATAAATGTTGAAGACAACGCCAACTCCGCTGGGGGTAACCAGGTGTTACAGAATTATTCCAGCAAAATAAATGCTGGAAGAGTGAAGCCAACTTCGCTGAGGGATAATTGAATGCGCCAATCCTGATTGGACTTCTGCTGGGGAGTGAACGGGTATCACACGGTATTCCGACAAAATAAATGCCAGGGCACACAGCCAACTCTGCCGGGGAGAGTTTTCTTTTTTAATCTTTGAGTTTCACTGGGAGGAAAGACAACACTTGCTGGAAAGAGAACTCCGCTGGGGACGAAACGATTCTCTTGGGGAAAATCAACTGACCCCGCTGGGGGAGAGTAAATGACCCTACTGGGAAGGGTAGACTGTCTAAGTACAGCTCACGAGTTGGAAATGTTAATCTTCTGAGGCTAAACCACTCTGCTCGGGATGCACTGTCTGAATACAGCCTTCGATCTAGGAATCGTCAATTCTGCTGAGAGTAAACAACCCTGTTGGAGAATGTCCTTTGGATAAGCTGCGACTAGCTAGAGAATTCAATCCTTCTTCAGTGAGGAACAATGCCATCTCAGAAGCGCAACCTGCGTGGGGATTGAGTCTTTCGTTACGAGCTTCTGGTCAATACTGCAATCTTTTGATCGTCCACTTCATACGGCTATGAACCCTGCCACACCACAAACAGGACAAGACAAGTCTATACCACCAAATCTATTCAGGTTAGTGTTAGTGACATTATTTTCAGTTAATTCAAAGTTTTAGCAATTATTGGCAAGGGCCAGCGACGTTATACACTTGCTAGTTTTACTAAACTCCGGCGTTTATCATGTACAAAACAGTAAAGAACCAGCATCAAATACTGAATGACATGTTTTATTGATTGGGCCCCTAAATGGGCGGAGTTTTGTACACGGGATGTAACTCCTGAAAAGAGGAAGCTACGCACAACAAATATACAAGTATGCACAAGAAGCATAAATATGATGACAAATCAAATTTGTACACATGTCGGCAATGGGATGCAGACGAACACCACAAGCTGATCCTCCTATGACTCGCCCGACTCTAATGCTTTTCCCGGCATTCACACTTCCGAAGAGATTGTATCTGATAATCGACCCCTCAGGTATATTCTCCCGCGCCAATGCTCACAGTAGTATCAAATTCAGACCGCAGTCATTTGCTTTTCAAATCCCTAACTTTTGCGTGAACCGCCCTTTACGGGTTTTCAGTTCACCGGGATACCCTTTTTTGCCGAAGCCGCCCAGTGTAGGTTTTCAACTTCGCGGGTGTACATTTTTCAATTTTATCCCTAATTTTTGCCCGAACCTTTCGTTCTGTTTTTGGTTCGCCAGGATGCCCCATTTTTGCCTGGACTCTCTTTTTCTGTCCAGCGGGTCAATTTCAAGCAAAGTATTTTTTAACTGCGTCCGAATTCACAGGCGACGTAAAGTCTTCACCGTCCATGGTGGACAACAATAAAGCCCCTCCTGAAAAGACTTTTCTGACAACGTATGGCCCTTCGTAATTGGGGGTCCACTTGCCCCTGTGATCTGCCTGTGGCGGGAGAATCCTTTTCAGCACAAGGTCGCCCTTCTGAAAGCTCCGAAGATGTATCTTATTATCATATGCTTTCTTCATTCGGCTCTGGTACAAACGACCGTATGCTAGAGAAGCTAGCCTCTTCTCATCCATTAAACTCAGCTGGTTCAACCTGTCTTTCACCCATTCTGCCTCGTCTAGTTGGACGTCTCGTAACACTCTCAGGGAAGGAATCTCAACTTCTAGTGGTAGCACTGCTTCCATTCCATATACCAACGAGAACGGGGTTGCCCCGGTTGATGTGCATACCGTCGTACGATAACCGTGCAAAGCAAAAGGTAGCATCTCATGCCAATCCTTATAGGTCACCACCATCTTCTAAACAATCTTCTTTATATTCTTATTGGCCGCTTCAACAGCGCCATTCATCTTGGGTCGATAGGGGGAGGAGTTGTGATGCTCGATCTTAAAATTCTGACACAGCTCCTTCATCATTTTGTTATTCAGGTTTGAACCGTTGTCAGTGATTATCCGCTCGGGGATTCCATATCTGCAAATGATATCTCTCTTGATGAATCTGGCTACCACCTGCTTAGTCACATTTGCGTAAGATGCCGCTTCCACCCACTTGGTGAAATAATCGATTGCTACTAGAATGAACCGGTGTCCGTTAGAAGCCGTCGGCTCGATCTTTCCAATCATATCGATGCCCCACATCGAGAATGGCCATGGCGATGACATCACATTCAGAGGACTCGGAGGCACATGGATCTTATTTGCATAGATTTGGCACTTGTGGCACTTCCTCGCAAACTTGAAACAATCAGTTTCCATAGTTAGCCAAAAGTAACCTGCCCGCAGCAGCTTCCTCGTCATAGCATGCCCACCAGCATGCGTACCAAATGTACCCTCATGTATTTCCTCCATGAGCAGCTTCGCCTCCTTCTCATCTACACAACGTAGTAGCACCAGGTCGTGATTTCGTCTGTACAGGACACCGTCCGGATTCAGGTAGAAATTACCCGCCAATCTCCTGAGAGTCTTTTGATCGTGACTGGATGCCCCAGCCGGATACTCTTTGTTCTTCAGGAAATTAAGGATATCAAAATACCATGGTTTATCATCGGATGCTTCGTCAATGGCAAATACGAAGGCAGGTCTGTCAAGCCGAGAGATAACAATTCTGGGAGCCTCATTCCAGAAGTTGACTTTATACATGGAAGACAATGTGGCCAGGGCGTCAGCCATCTGATTCTCTGCTCGCGGTACATGATGCAATTCAACCTTGTCAAAGAAAGGCAACAATCTCCTCACATAATTCATGTAAGGTATCAAATTGGGCTGACGTGTCTCCCATTCTCCTTTTATTTGATTCACCACCAGAGCTGAGTCTCCGTATACATCTAGATTTTTGATTCGGAAATCAATGGCTTCTTCAAGCCCCATGATATAAGCTTCGTATTCGGCTTCATTATTGGTAACTGGAAAGGTCAATCGAGCAGTAAACGGGATGTGCGACCCGTGTGGAGTAGTGATGATTGCCCCTATTCCGCTACCGTAGGCGTTTACAGCTCCGTCAAAGATCAACTTCCATTTGGAGCCCAATTCTGGTCCTTCGTCTGGCAACGGCTCTTCACAATCTTTCATCTTTAGGTACATGATATCCTCGTCAGGAAAATCAAACCTCATCGATTGGTAATCCTCAATAGGCTGCTCTGCCAAGTACTCAGATAATACACTCCCCTTTATAGCCTTCTGCGAGACATACTGGATGTCGTATTCGGTCAAAACCATCTGCCAACGGGAAATTCTCCCGGATAAAGCCTGCTTTTCAAATACATATTTGATAGGATCCATCTTCGAGATGAGCATGGTTGTATGATTCAGCATGTATTGCCTCAAACGCTTGGCGGCCCAAGCTAGCGCGCAACAAGTTTTTTCAAGCATTGAATATCGAGATTCACATTCAGTAAACTTTTTACTCAAGTAGTAGATCACATGCTCTTTTCTTCCTGTCTCGTCGTGTTGACCGAGAACACAACCCATACTTCCCTCAAGAACTGTCAAATACATAATCAAGGGTCTCCCCGCCACTAGGGGTATCAAAATAGGAGGCTCCTGCAAATACTGCTTTATTTTATCGAACGCCTTTTGACATTTTTCGTTCCACGTTACAGCCTGGTCTTTTTTCAACAGCTTGAATAATGGCTCACACGTAGCTGTTAGGTGAGATATGAACCGAGCGATGTAGTTCAACCTCCCTAAAAACCCGCGCACCTCTTTTTCTGTTCTAGGCGTCGGCATCTCTTGAATGGCTTTTATTTTTGCAGGATCAGCCTTTATTCCTCTTTCGCTCACGATAAACCCCAGCAGTTTACCCGATCTCACCCCGAAGGTGCACTTGTTAGGGTTCAGTCTCAGCCTGAACTTCCTAAGCCTTTTGAATAACTTCAACAGATTCACCAAATGCTCTTCCTCCGTCTGGGATTTGGCAATCATATCATCGACATAAACTTCGATCTCTTTATGCATCATATCATGGAAAAGAGTTGTCATTGCACGCTGATACGTTGCCCCAACATTCTTCAATCCGAAGGGCATCACTTTATAACAAAATGTTCCCCAAGGTGTTATGAAAGTAGTCTTCTCCATGTCTTCTGGTGCCATCTTAATCTGATTATAGCCTGAGAAGCCATCCATGAAGGAGAATACGGAGAATTGAGCAGTGTTGTCAACTAGCACATCGATGTGAGGAAGCGGAAAATCATCTTTCGGGCTCGCTTTGTTCAAATCACGGTAATCTACGCACATTCTCACTTTACCGTCTTTCTTTGGCACTGGTACAATATTAGCGACCCATGAGGGATATTTTGTAACAGCTAGGAAACCTGCATCCCATTGCTTTTGAACCTCCTCTTTAATTTTCACTGCCATATCAGGTCTAGTTCTGCGAAGCTTTTGCTTAACCGGCGGACATTCTTCTTTTAACGGCAGGCGGTGCACAACCATATCTGTATCAAGCCCATGCATGTCTTCATACGACCAAGCGAACACATCACTATACTCTCTGAGCATTTCAACCAGTCTTCGCTTGACGTTGCTCTGCAGCGCGTCTCCTATACGGATATTCTTTTCAACCCCTTCCGACCCTAGGTTAATAATTTTGATGACCTCCTCATGAGGCAGAATGACTCGTTCTTCTTGCTTCACCAACCAAGACAATTCTTCGGGAACGTCGCCATCTTCAACGATCTCTCCTTCAGCCTGAAATACCAGGTGCTCGAAGTCGAGACGAGTCATAGGCGGTTCAATGATGTCATCTGAAAATGTTATCTTGCAAAGGGAATGGTTAAATGCTTCAAAATGCGTATAAAGAGAATAACCACGTTGCCATTTTATTGTAAAACAAAAAACAGGAAAAACAGAGATCGCAATATTTGTACATGAAAAAACGCCTTTTATTTAATGATTAAACAACGCAATGTTCATAACAGCACAGCCCTAAGCAAATCACGATGCCTCGAGTAAGACACTAGATTGTTCAACAATTAAGAAAACAAAGTATTACTGTTTGAGAGTCACAGGAACAATCTCCTGAATAGACCAATTGCATAATCCTTGTCCTGGCACGCTCGGCTGAATCCAGGCGTCCATGTCGCAATCATTGTCTCCTTCTTCGGAATCTGAAACAGCGTTGATGGCCTTGTGACACACTCCACTAGCTGTGATGGTTATTGGTCCTCTGAAACGGGGTGCCCCCACAGCAGGTGTCGATGACGACGGTTGATATCCCAGCCCAAATCGGTCCATCTTCACAGGAATATCCAGCACCTTGCCCCAGCCTTTTGTCTCACATGTCTCTACTAGAGCTTGAGCTTCCTTATATGACGAGACGGCTACCTTTGACGCTTTACTCGGCCCGAGACTTTTGTCTTTGATGCGCAACCCTTCAAAGGCTTGACAGGGTGTTTCATGAATCTCGCCGTCGACCTCTACATACTTGAATGATGACAGATGGCTGACCAATATATCTTCTTCTCCACAGACTGTGACCACACTGTCCCCTACCATGTATTTCAACTTTTGATGCAAGGTAGATGTGACTGCCCCAGCACCATGGATCCAGGGTCGTCCGAGAAGGCAGCTGTATGCTGGCTGGATATCCATAATGTAAAATTCAGTCGCAAAAACCTCTGGCCCTACCTGTAGAGGTAATGTTATGGATCCAAAGACTGTTCTTCGTGTACCATCGAATGCCCTGACCACCAAGTCACTAGGCGTACACAGGATTCCTCTGACGTCCACTTTCATCATTGCTTTCTTGGGCAGCACGTTTAAGGAAGATCCGGTGTCTACCAGTACATGAGACATGACTGATCCTCTACACTCAACTGAGACGTGCAACGCCATGTTATGCTCTCTCCCCTTCGGGGTCAAATCAAAGTCTGTAAATCCCAAGCTATGGCCTGCGTTCACATGCGCCAACACCCCCTCCAACTGATTCACGGAAACATCTTGGGGTACGAAGGACGTATCCAGAACTTTCAACAATGCATTTCTGTGAGCTTCGGAACACAATAGTAACGACAGTATGGATATCTTTGATGGCGTCTGTTGAAGGTGCTCAACAATCTTATAATCACTTTTACGAATAAGGCGCATGAACTCTTCCACATCTTTCAATGACGCTTCTTTGTCGTTCCTCTGCACAGGGACAATCTCATTCATCTTTCCTTTTCCTTTCGCCAGTCGTTCAGCCTCTACCTCAGGCGATATGAAGATTCTCCCACTTCTTGTCATCCCTCCGGTACCGACGACATTGTCTACAACCTCAACTGGCTGCTTACTAACATCAATTTTCACCCCATCACAGTATACTTCCAGCCCATAGGTCCAGGGGACTGCCTTAGTGCTCTCATAAGGGATTGGTCCCGCCTTGGTGATAGTGATCGGCGGTCGCTTGGCCGGCGCCGTTATAGTTATCGTTTTTCGGGGAATCGTCACAGTAGCTACATCACTTTGCTCGTCTGCCAATACCTCTGCAGGCTCTTCGACTGCCGTTCGGTCGAATTGCAATGTGCCTCCATCGATTAAAGTCTGAATACCCTTCTTCAATTCATCACAACCCCCAGCTTGGGTCCAACACTCTAAACAATACTCGTCGCAACCTGGATACACACCACCTTGCAATAACCTGCTCTTTATCTCGCACAACGGTGTCTTTAGGTCGTCAACATTCATAATCAAGTTCAAGCCCTCCTCAGTTAAAATGGCATTTGCCCCATGGTTGGGCATGGGCTTTTGCACTATGTTCGGACCTGCCTGTCCAAAATTGATAGCCTTACCATCCAATAGATCCTGCACCACATGCTTGAACGCGTTGCATCCTTCTACATCGTGGCCAGGAGCCCCGGAGTGGAATTCACAGTGCTTGCTTGCATCGTAGCCATACGGAGGAGTGCCTGTTATTGGCGCCATAGTTCTCTTTTCCACCAAGTTCAAACCCAGTAACGTCTGTAGCAATTCTGCATACGTTGAAGGAGGCGTTTCAAACACCCTCCTTGGTTTGCCCCCCTGGAATCTGCGCTGGGCAGGATGTGCCCCCTGTTGTGGCTGCTGTTGCTGTTGTTGTTGTTGTATTGGTTGTTGCTGAAACAGAATAGTAACGCTTGCCACCTGCGGCGGCTGATTGTACTGGTTTCGACCTCTGCCCCGACCTCGACCCCCAAACACCGCACTTGCATCACCTTGACGACGCCCACCGAAAGCCCTTCTGTTACTGCCAGCTGCAGTGGATTCCTCAGCTTGGAATCTTCCTTGTTTAATGTTGCTTTCGATCTTCTCTCCCATCAGGATTAAGTTTGAGAAACTGCCCAAAGAGGTATGAAACAACTTGTCATAAAACATACCGGTAAATGTTCCTATGAACATATCATTCATTTCTTTGTCCTCCAAAGGGGGATGAACTCGGGCAGCCATGTCGCGCCATCTCTGCGCATACTCTTTGAAGCTCTCGCCCTTCTTCTGGGACAACCCCTGCAATTGGACCCGGTTGGGTGCCAAGTCACTGTTGTACTTATAGTGAGCCACAAATGCTTTAGCCAGCTGCTTCCACGTCTTTATCTGTGTTGGTTCCAACCCCATATACCATTCGAGGGAAGGACCAGACAAGCTATCTTGAAAGAAATGCATCAGCATCCTCTCGTCGTTTGAATACGCCGACATCCTTCTGTAGTATGACCGCACGTGCACCTTTGGACAGGTATCCCCCTTATATTTGTCAAATGTGGGAGCTTTGAATTTTATTGGTACCCTCAGGCCAGGCACCAGACCCATTGTAGTCATATCTAAGCCAACAGCGCTTTAATTCACGACCCCCTTCATCTGCTCCTCGAGCATCTTGATTCTCTGAGAGTCATCCATAGGACCTTCGAAACCTCCACCGGAGAAAGCATCCTCTTGCTGATCTTCTTTCCAATTACCGTTCCCAGTTCCGTATCCATCGTACCCGTTGTTACGGCCAACTCTAGTTTGATTCATTACAGGGCCTCGCCCCCTGATACCGTACCCCGGAGCAACTCCTGGAGGTCCAAAAGCCATTAACCCAGCGCCATTTCCATTTCCGAATCCGCCATAACCCTGATTAGTCATACCAAACCCGTCCTGCCCGAAGCCTTGAGCGTTGAAGCCGTACTTCCCAGCATGATCAAACCCCTGGTCATTGAAGCCGAATCCATTATTACCGAAGCCATTACCTCCCATATTATCACCCAGGTTGACATCTCCGAGCCCAACGTTGTTGACGACAGTCTCGTTACCGATTCCAACGTTACCGTTCCTGGCGGCAGCGCCGTTGTTCACATTGACAGCAGGTATGTTTACCACAGGTGGAGCCACCGGTGTGGGGGTACCATCCCCGTGAATAGTGTCGACTCGCACAGAATGATGGTCTTCATTTCCGTGCCCAGCATTCCTTACCAACAGAGGCTGCACCAAAGCTTGCAAATTCTCCTGGCCTTTCGCAATGGTCTCCATTGTCTGCATGAATAGCGCCAGCTTCTCACACATGTCTTGCATTTCATTCTGCATCTGATCCATAATTCTTCGGCAGTTGGTACGGGTGGAGTATCGGTGCGGGCGCTGACCTTCAATCCTGAAAAAAAGACCTGGTACAGTGCAAGAAATGAGATACCGTTCAATAATCACCTGTAATGCAATATGAATGGGAATGCAATGCACTATGTGTCTGTGCATTAGGGAATATCATTCCCCGATTCTAGTGCGAATGTGTCAGTGTGGTGACAGTGACAGCAATACGAAGATCGGAGCCGAATTATAGAAAACACCTCATATATTGCAGAGAAATCCATTAAGCCCAGAATACAATATCAATGCGTACAATAAGAAGGCATGACCTCAACCAACAATCCTGGCGATGGTCAGCGCTATGCAAATAAAGCATACACATTAATATGTGAAATGGTCAAGTACTCCCATATGCCTGGTATTCCTCTAATAACTTCTTAGTCTCTGGATGACTTGGTCGGGTAAGCAGACCCTCAACAAGTAGATCTCTTCGCTTGAGAACACGTCGAAGATCACCAGCGGATTCTTCCCATGCCCCTTCTCCGAAGAGATCCTCTAGCTTCCGCTTCTGAGACACAGCTTCTTTCTTGCCTTCGATGGCCTTGTTCAATGCATTCTGGAGACTATATCTTGCCATCACCTCCTCTTCATACTTCTTAGTGCTAGCCTTCAACTGTTCTTCGAGTTCAGAAATTTGCTGCTTCAATTTGTCTTCCCTCTTTTTGTTGTTGGTTAGCGTAGCATTCCACGTCTTGTTACAAGAAGAGATTTCCCGGTGGGCGGCATCGAGTGCTTTCTTTTTGGACTCCAACATGTCATGAGAGCTTCTGAATTCTTTCCCCAGACGCTCACACTTCTTTTTCTCTTTGGTCAATTCAGCACCTAGCCTATTTACTAACTCGATCTGCTGTTGGAAAGAATGCACAACCTTGTTCTTCTCACTACGTATCTGAGCCAGCTCCTTTTCCAACTCTTCATTGATCTTCATCAAGGCTTCCTTTTCTTTTACAACTCGCTCGTAGACCTCCATAGTAACAGTGGTTGGTTCTTCCACCAGAATATGAACAGGGACTGGTGTAGCTGGAAATGGCATCAGCAACTGACTTGCTCTCTCTTGGATCCAAACTTTGTAGGGTGCATAAGCCTGACAATCGTTCTTCCCTAACAGTGGTTTCCCTCTTCTGTTGATACGCATCCAGGAGTGCTGAAGCTTGGCTAGTAACTCTCCATTCAAATCACCGGTGAAGTACAGAGATTCCTGTACTTCCTCCTCCTGAGGTGGGTTCTTCAACGCGTATCCAAACTGGCGAACGAACAGAGATGGATTGTAATTGATACACCCTTTTCTTCCTATCAAAGGAACATTAGGATACCCAGAACAACTGAAAATAAGCTCAGATCCCAGCAAGTCTCGGTCAAACCACTCAATGTCTTCAGAAGATAGTCTCATCAGGCGCTCTGGCCAATTAGCTGTAGTTGCACTATCTACAAAAGGTCCCTTCGGGGGGAGATGACTCTTAAACCACATATACAACAAAGGCACACAACAAGAGACGTTCTTGCCTCTCCTATTCTCATTTATGTAGTGCATCGAATGGTAGAAGTCCCCGATCAATGTGGGTACAGGGTTGCCAGCAGCAAATAAATGAAATGCATCCATGTCCACGGAATTTGGGAAATTGGGGAACAACACTATCCCGTAAATGCACAGAGCCAAAACAGCGTTAAAGACTACCCAACATCCATTCTTGGCGTATTCTTGAGCCTTACCAATCAGAAACTGGAGAGAGAAACCTGGAACCCCGCGCCAAGAAGTTATCAACAGCTCGGAAGCATTCATGTGCAAGGCCTTAGCTAAGTCCTCCAACTTGGGCTCAGCGGCAGAGTGAATAAATGGAACCTTATTCTGTACTGGCAGCTCAGTAAACTCTACATACTCTTCAATGGTAGGCCCCAAAATAAAGTCAGCGAATGTGAAACATCTCAAAGCAGGGTCATAGAATTGCATCAGTGTATACAACCTATTTAGTTCATCCTCAGTTGATTTGCGAACCAATCTCAACAGCCGTCCGTAACTCTGCCTGAAGCTTCTACGAACATCCTCATCAGCAAGAGAGATCAGACCCAGGAGGGGAGTAATATCAGGGATAGGTAACTTGTAGGCAACTTTCATCCTCAAACCAGCCATGATCAATACTCAGAAGTCCGGACACTAGAACCAGGGAATATGCAAATGCACCTGTAACACAGACACACGTTAATGGGATGCAATGATAATGGTTATGCAAACAATGCAATGCAAGTAAAATGCAACAGGGACCAAATGCCATGGCTGAGAAGCCCGAACCACCTCATAAGTCTCATATAGACCATCCAGAATTCCTCAAACCTTGGTCTTGGATAGACCCAATACAAAGCTCCAACACTGGTCTCTAATAGACCCCATAACATAACTCTGACTGGTCTCTGACAGACCCTATATCATAACTCCAACTGGTCTCTGATAGACCTCACAACTGTCCATAAATACCCAGGATCTCAGATCAAGAAACAACCGGTATCTGAAGGTCTAGTTACCTGCATAACCCCAACCCTCTCACAGGTAGGTGTCTTAGTAACTGACAAAGGTATGGCATCCTATGCGGTCGTCGGCGTCACAGACTTTCAGGGTTGATGATACGATTCCCAGAAGGAGTGGCATCATCAAATCCTGAAGAGGCCTTACTTAGCCAACTTCCAAATGATCGGTTCCCAGAGTCGACAATCCAACTAACCAGCAACCCGAGCCACCCAAAGGGCAGGACAGGAGGCCAACCAGAAGAACCTCGTCTGAGTGTGGATTTCGCGGGACACTAGGACATGCAAAACACGTGCGCGCCCACTAATTTCCACTCTAATTCTAGGTGCACTCAAGCCCAGGTCCGGCTTATCTCTCAATCATAGAACACCCGTCACATCCCAATACAACAATAATAACAATAATATAATGCTGAAAGTAAATGACAGAAAAAATAGATCCATACAAAATCCTCGACGGGAAAACAAGCGCTAGGATTGACTCGCTTAAGGGACGTTGGATCCCAAATGCATAAGGAACTATCGCAGTCCTTAGCAGCCAGGGGACGTTGGATCCCCAGCAGAGTCGCCAGCTGTCGCTACTGCGAAAATCGGCGCCGGCTGAACAGAAGAGTCGCCACCGTGCGTTATTTATCCCAACGGAGGGAAAGGAAACGCTCGAGGTAAACCTACCGCAAAACAGGGAAAGGAATGGTCATCGCAACCAAATCCTGGATTCGGGAGTCGGTTACGCAAGGGGAAGGTATTAGCACCCCTCACGTCCGTCGTACTCGACGAGATCCACGCTTGTTTTCTGTCGAAAGGATTGTTATTCTATCTACTCTACAGGTCAAGGGTTAAAAGAAAATAAAATGACTCGGCAAAGTATCGCACTTTATGCCTACGTATTCCCGTCTGGAACGAGAAATCAGAGTCAACGTAGTTCGCCTACCTACGGGAAAGGAGGGGAAGGTTGCTCGCTAGGATATCGCATCCTATGCCTACGTACTTTCATACAGCATGAAAGATCAGAGCAAACGTAGTTCGGGCCACGTACGACACAAGTCTGTCTTGATTGTTTTTATCTCCTTCTGAAAAAGGGTTTTTCTGATTACTGGTCCAAGCGGACAAAAATGACGTTTTGATGAGTTCACATTCTTTTACGGAAGAAGTGTCTTTTATTGTGTTTGAAATCTTATTGTGTTTTTCTGTTTGTTCTTGAGAAAGAAGAGACAGGACTCTAACCTATGGTTGCAAAGGGAATCAAACTAACCTAATGTTATCATGCATGGGTTAAGACCTAATGTCTATCATGCTCCTCTCTTGCGCAGAGAGAAACAACGATCCTAAGGGATAAACGGAAACAGAAACAATAGCATATATACAATAAAGCAGTAAAATGCATGAATGCAGCAATACAAGCGAGGCAAGGGAGTCCCACTCAACCTCGAACCTAGAAAACAACAGGCAAAAGTGAACAAGATTCACTTTTAACCTAACAGGTTAAAAGGCAAACAATACAGTCCGGGAAATTCAAACAATACATCAAAAATTATAAACAGCAAAAATCTTCACCAACATCTGTCTTCAAGTCATCTTCAAACATCTACAAGCTTCAAGCAAGCATCAGTCTTCATCTTCAAGCCTTCAAGCAAGGTCTCTATCTTCAATCTTTCACTGGCTTGTCTTCAAGTCTCACTCTCCAATCTGAGGAACCAATCAAGAGGATGAACTGGGGTGTTAAGCAGTTAGTTGACCACCAAAGGTGGCAAACAGACTGTTAACAATATGTAGAAAGTTTCTCTCAAGAGTTCTATCTCTTAGACACTGTCACCAAGCCTTCCAAAGGAAGGGGGTGAGTTTCTTAGAGAGACTCTGCATCATAGAGAGGGATGGAGGCAAACAAGACCTTCCATGTATGTGAATCAAGTTGCTATTCTAGAGCTCTGCCTAACTCCTAGATCCTATAACCTTCAACAGCTGCCAGCAAGATATTCTTCATCAACCCTGGAAATTGGTCTTCATTCTTTTAGTCTTCAATGGGCTTCATCAGCACAGTCTTCAGCTCAAACCCCAAACCCCAAGCAGGCCCAATACCCCACACAGTCAAACAATAACCCTAGAAAGGGCACACCACACAATCAATCAAATACAAGCAATATACTAATAGTAATACTAGAATAGGGGAAGTCTAATATTTTCTAAGGGATCTATTCTTTACCCATAATACCCCTATAGTCCCATACCCCAAAATTCAAACTACGACTCCTAAAAGAAATGATTTATTACACCTATGTTATATCTAAACCCTAGTTTTAATTCCCCTAATCACACCTAAACAAACCATCTAAAATTTAATCCTAAAATCATGAATTAAAACTCATATGAAAATTAAAGTCCTAAGTGAAGTACTCTAAAAAGAATGGGTCCAAAATACAAAAGGATCTAGCTAAACTAAAATCAACAAGATCAAATGTTAAACTAAACATCATTTAAAAGCTATTTAAAAGAAAAATATACTAAAAATGCAAAAATAAAATAAAATGCTAATTTTATTATATGACAATTTTCTTAACAGAAATAAGAAAAAGATGCAAAAACAACCACTCAAAAATATGGAATTTTCAATTTGTTAGGAATTTTCAAAGAATTAAGAAAAATGAATGAAATTAAAATGAATTAGATTTGGTTAGGGGTGCAATTAGTAGTGAAACGCATTGGAAAATGAATGATGGGCCCAGACTGGGGGTGCGCGTAACAAAGCTCGCCTGGGCCCAATGCAGCTTAAAATTACTTCAGAAAATCAAAAAGAAAAAGAAACACGCTCGGTGCGAATAGCAGGAGAAATTAGTTCAAATCGTGGTTGGGCCTTGTGTGAGGGTACGAATAGCAATTGTCCAATTAAGCCCATCAGAAACTTAAGTGAAACGATGCGTTTCACGTTTTGGAATCCCTCCTATTTTCAGTTTTAAACCTAGGCCGTTAGATCAAATATTCAGTCAACCAAGTCTTACTCAATCCAACGCCTCCCAGTTCGTCTTCTCCAAATAACCTAGGGTTTCCACCATTAATGCCATGAGCAAGCTTGCACGAACCAGATTTCAACACACTCGTACAACCTTGTTTCTCCATGAAATCTAGATCCATAAAAAGCAAAGATGCTATATTTCTCAAGCTGAACAATAATACATCACCAATTCTTACTGTAACAACCTAGAAAATCAAACCCGATAGCTTCCTCTCCATGAACACTCCAATTTCCACTCTCATGAAACTCCAGTTTCTTGGTACTAGTGTAACCACCACACATCCCTGATCACTCTAAACTAATCCACATGAATTAATACTCTCTATCCTCTTAGTTCTAGGTCAAAACAGTTTTGGTGCTCATGTAACAAACTCCATGAAATGCTCTTAAACTCACCAGAATTATTCATCTACCTATTCCTAACAATTCTAACCTAAGGATTCTACATCATGCTATCTATTTCTAGCCAATTCGATAGAAAAACCAACCTGGTGTAATCTTGAAAACAGATGGAGAAATCCTTGGATTCACAGCTAGCAATGCTTAGGACTTGATCAATGGACTTGGATCTTGGTTCTGTATGCACTTGTTCTTGCTTAAACACCTTGGATTGCCATAACCACTTCTTTTTGCAATTTGGGGGATGAAATTGTATAGCACTATTCTTGTGATTTCTTCTTCAAATCTTGCTTGCAATGTACTCAGGGATGATTCTTGAGTGGATTTGGATCATGAAATTGAATGATTGATGAAGAATTGAAGAGATTGGAATGAATTTTCAAAATTGAGGAATGAGATGCAACTATGAGTTTTCAACCAAATGAATCACCAACCAATGATTGGATCCACTCTTCTCAATATATAGATGCTCATGGAACCCTCTAGAACTTGTTAGAAACTTCTTGTGCACAAATCCCTTGTGTTTTGGCATGTGTAACTTCATACATAAGCAACCAATGATAACTTCCAAATTCTGAACTAAACTCAAAAATCCACTATTTCCAATGGTCTTAAAACATTCTTCCCAATCAAAATGACCTATAATTTCATCCCATTTGGACATGTTATGAAAAATCTCATTTTTAGGTCACTTTTATTCATTAAATTCACCCTTTAATTAACCAAATTTGGAATCTTGAGCTATGAGCATTTGCCAACTCCCATGACCACTTTTCTAGACTCAAAATGTCATTTGGAACAACTTTTATGTTGTGAAGTTTTTCATTTGAAGCTTACTTGTATGAGTTTTAGGCAGATGCTTGAAATGACCCATAATTCTCAAATGACCAAAATACCCTTTGCTTGCCAAGGTCATAAGTAGAGTTCCACAAATCAGATGAAGGCATACTATACCTTTCTAGAAAGCTAAGACAATGAGGAACAACTTTCATGTTGACCCGAAATCCATTTGAAAGCTCCTTGAGGGGTACAAGTTGCTTGGAAGACAAGTAACTTTCACAGACAAAATTTCAGATACCTCAGATGACCTGTAACTTGCAAGAACCATAACTTGAGTTCTATAAATCTCCTTGATGTCTTCCACCACTCAAATTAACGGTATTGAGATCATCTACAAGTTTCATGTTGGCCAAGGATCCATTTGAAGCTTTCATTTTGAATTATCTTTCTTGGAAGTTTGACCTAAATCAGGGGATTTTACACAGAAACCCTAATTTAGAAACTCCTCTTCTTCTTGATTTCTCTTGATTTCTCCTTGACACAACACCACATCCATATCTACATGTCAAATGATGAACCCTACATCTCCCAAATAGACCTTGATGCCTTTCAATCAATCATTTGACCTAGGGTTGACCCAGATGAAACCCTAGTTGACTGTCTTCAACTGCAACTCTTGTGATCATATCAATGACTTGTCTCACTTTCAAAATGACTCTCCATGTCTTCCATGATGTCTATATACCCTCCATGACCTCAATTCACAGCTCACAACTTCTTTGATGATCTTCAAATACCCTCAGATAGGAGATAGATTCACTGCTTGATCCACTGACTTCTTAGATTTCAATTTCTTTCTGATGACTTGGCTAAGATTGAATTTGAATAATAACCTCTTGATAGGATCATAGAGATAAGAATAGTACTTGGTCCCTTGTTGGATGACTTGCCCATGCTATGCTATGCAGATGAATGAATTATGTACATGACCTAATATGCAAATGACAATGCAATTGAAACATAAGATCAGGTGGAATAAGTTGAGCAAATTTTAGGGTGCAACAACTTACAAATATCCATTTAACTAAATGCCTACAGGTTCTCACGAATCCATTCACATATACAAGAGAAAGCGCCTGCAATCATTATCATGCCAGACCGTTTTTTTCAATTAATGGAGTCATCTTAAGTTCACACTAAGGTCAAAGACAAGTCTTCTGGTATTTACATTGAGCTGTGCAAGAAGTGTGTAGTGAACTATCCATCTTTGACCGCCCTTCGACTGGCACCAAGAAGCTCCCAATGCGAGATACGTAGCCTTGCTGACTAGAAAGCAGTAGCATGCCATCGAACCTTCCGCCACCGGTGGGAGTTTTGAGAGGTGTAATATTCTGATAATGCCAAAGGGTCCTTTACTACTTAGAGCTTAAAACTTTTGCCTCCACTTATTGAAGAGGCCGATTCATGGAATTCGAAAGTCTTTCGTATAAAAAATGTTTGCAACTTCAAAGATACGAACATGAAGGTCCACATGCCTAACCAAGTTCCAGATCTTACAAGGAAACCTGCCAACAGAATTGGATAGAGTTAATAAGACAATAATACAACCTCTACGACAAAGGTGCGATTCAAATATCCAAGGATCAAAGAATACATTATTTAGCATAAAATAGGGCCATATGGAAACAACAGATGTTCATGAACTTCGACACCAATTTAAGACATGTTTGGCAAAATCTTGAAGGCAGGGATTCTTTATGGCTCATGGAAATATTTTCAAACCAAATTTAACAGAGATAATTTCATCATAATTTCTGAATAAGGAAGGGGATCTAAGGGAAATACCTATAAAAAGGCCATGACAACACGCGTACAAAAGAAGGGGTTCGCACAACAGAGAAGAATTAAACTCCATCTTGTCCAAAACGCATCTGCTGTAAAGCCTTCCCTTGATAACACGCTAGGAGCTAATGTTTTCTCCATCCCATAACGTCCTCCACTAGTATTCCAAACGTAGAGGTTTCTAGCATTCAGAGAGAGGTGATAACACGCACATGTCAGGACCAACAGTTCAGACCATGCCGACCTGAAGCCGGCATTTGAGGAGTTTCGTCGAAACACCTGCATCACAAAGAAGACAAGCATTTCCAAGAGTCAAGCAATTTCAGTTTAGGATAGTGATAACAGTGATAACAGTGATAAATCATTTGAGGGGAGACTCACCAAAGCAGATGAAGCGTTGATCCGATACTGATGTTCAGGCCCAGGCGAGTGTCTTCCAAACCACCAAGTTTGTTATCCCCACCTGCAACATTGAGGGCATAACAGAGGATCTCCATCTGTTAGGTTACATATCCTACATCAAAGATCAGAATTTAATAACAGTAGTTAAATACCAATAAACTCTTCAATTCAAAGCATGCTCAAATTGGAAAGAAAATATCCTCACCTGTAGTTTTGAACTTGATGGAGCCACAACTGTAGATCCGCAGGCAATCTACATGGTAAATCAAACAAGAAAACTCATCAAAACCACAAAACATAATTTCACAACAAAAAGGAAATTACGGTAGCACCTCACTGTCCATGTTCGGCTGCTGCAAGTACTTATTAAAACAGAATCCGTGCAGCAGCACCCCTGATATTTGCCAACAGCCTACATCAGACGATTTGGAACATAATTATCAACTGTCAAGTAATTATTAAACCAATAATCTGAAAGATAACCCACCGTCCAAACTATTTCCAGGTCGACAGACTTCAGTCCATTAATTTATTTACGTCCAACTCTTCAAAGGTCCCCGACGGTTTCGACGACTACCGTGTTGGTTTAAGCTTGTTAGCGTGTTTTGTTCCTGCAAAAGTTGAGACAAATTTCAAGTCATATGCATAACCCTAGATGACACTCATAGTAATTCAGAAGTTATTTGCAAATCGATAATGAAAATCATACTTCCCAGTATTAACTTCCCAGCACAACCCGACAAGTTTTTTGAGAAAGGGAAAGCCTTCAAAGAGATTCAATTCGAATTAACGCAAATTCTACTAGGTTCCAGCATAATCAGACGAAAACGGAAACTTTCTTAACAGAATTACAAGTGTTAGCATTACCTTCCAAAACAGTCCAAACATGCTCCGCCTGATTTGGAAACACCTTCATTACTCTTCAATTCACTTTGTCTCATGCAACCCTATATAAGAAACCGAATCAGAACACAACAAAAAACAACAATCCGCAGAACCTTCAAGAAAAATCCCAAAAAATTAAAAACCCTGAGAATCATAAAAGAACTTATCTGTGTGCTTGTTCGAATCCACCAGTGTCAACCGCGGTCCAAACCGACACCCTCATCATTTTCGTCAACTGTCATGGAACCTCCACCGAGAAATCGCAACCCAAACCATCGCCGAAAGCCAACCAAACCCTCAAACTCCACCATCAGTCGTCACCGCCGACTCCAACGAGCTCCTCTGAGTACATTCCATTGAGATGTAATTTGTTAAATACGATTGATCTGTTTGGCTCGTTTTTTTGTTTCAGATCAGGGGAAAGGAGATGAAAGTGACGAACATCGAGAAGACGGAGATACGAAGAAATAAAAACGAGAAGAAGAGAAATGGTGATAGGAGAGGAAGATGGACCAAGAGACGGCGAAAGAGGATAGAGGGATTTAGGGTTTTCTCTGGTTGTTGTAATTTTGTTATTGTAATCCTACACACCAATCACACACACAACATCGCGAACCCTCACATCATCACCGTACGATCCCTCATCAGATCATTATCATGCGTCCACCTTGCTCGCCTACCATGTCCCACACACCATACGATCATACACCCCACTAATTAACCCTTTATCTCCCTTTTAATCCACCGTTAATCAACTCAACCCTTAATCAACCTCCCTTAATCTTTTTAAAACTGTTTAACCCTCCCTTTTAATTAACTGTATCTTTTAATTCACCCATTTAACTAAAATAATCATTTTACTAAATTTTAATCAGCCTCAATAACCTTTCTTTATTAGATAATGATATGATAAATTTGTTCATTTTTCTCAAAAAAAAAACTTTTATATTTAAAATAATCTTTATTTAGTAAAACAAATGATAACCAAAATTATCTTCTTTAATAAAGAAGCATATTTCTTTTTTAATTAACTTGCATTTATTTTATAATATTAAATAAAAAAAACTTTTCTAACTAAAACCTTTTATTTACTAAATCATTATTCATATAAAATTATTTCTATCCAAAACTTACTTAATTTATAATTCAAAATTTTACTAAAAACTAATCATCTCCTAATAACTCTTCTGAAATTAATTTACACCCAAAACTTTTATTAAAACTAATATAATTAATCCAACTTTTCTTAAATCAATCTCACCAAAATAATATTTTCTCATAAATCAACTTCGCCTAAAATCAATACTCCCATAAACTAATCGTGCACGCCTGCGTCCCCGCTTCGACTCCACGCACGTATTCACTTCCACTCACTTATGCATAATTCACACACACTCACTTAGCACTTTCATGCGTCTGTGTATGGTTTTATTTATCTGCCTTTATTTTTCGCAATTTATCTCTATCCGCAATTTACATTATTGCATTACGTCCAAAGGAAGAATCCGGGCATGACTTAAAAGTTGTGCGTATTCACCTCATTTGCATCATACTCCCCATTGATCCTTGATCCCATTCAAGTCGATCTTTTAAGTTTAGATCCTACCCCATAAGGATGACCTTTTATCTTTACAACTTAGACAAACACATTCAACAACTCAATTCAAACTATTCAAACATATTAGAGAATAAGATGTTAATCATCTTAAGCGAGATAAAACTTCTACCCCATAACAATTCAATCAATATGTAAGGACTTTGCCTTAGGAGAGATAGAGGCGTACTTGTCGACAATCCGAGTACTTGAGCCCTTCTCTTAAGACGATGCAAAGACTATTTTCCTACAAAGTTGTGGTGGTCGAATTAAGTAATCTCCCTTAAAATGACAACTCATCTTTTCTCCTAAAATCAATCAATCAACTACCTTTATCCTGTAGGAACTTTGACCACAGTCAAAGAACTCCTCAAACCCTTTAGGGGAACTACAAATACTCTAATTCCACTCCTGTCAGGATATGTAGGCACAAGATGCGACGTCTTGGCGAGTATACTTAGAAATAAACCACTAGGTCTTTCACCTTTAAGCAAATAACCCTTAGCAATAAACAACATGAAACAAGAGGTTCCTGTAGAGTACTACACAAACTTAGGATGCTAGCACCTTCCCTAAGTTTAACCAACCCCCGAACCTATAACTCTCTAAACTTTTGCATTTGCATTGCATTATGGGTATTTCGATCTTTTTTCCTTCCTTTGGACAAATCAAAGTTCGGTTACAAATGAATTAAGATTCAAGCTCATCAATAGCTTGGTATCCAAATTTCACCGCGACAGAAATGGCGACTTCACTGGGGACCCCTTGTGGGTTTCCCTAACTTGTTCTATCATGCTTGTTTATTGTTATATGTTTGATTATATATTTATTTGTATATTTTCTCTTGTTTGCTTTTGGGTTGATGTCTTTGAGTGGTGAGACAAAGTCCTACACCCGGACTTGAGTGAAATTAAGATAAGATAGTGATATGTTTGACGAGGCTTATAGGGGGTTGAATCCCGACCAAGGTGACTTGAAAATCACACTCAATTGAGGCCCTCGCGAAAGCTGTACTGTTGAACGAGTTTTAATCATGAAAACATATACTATTTTCGATGTCAGAGCCTATGATATTGAGGACCGTAGTTACCTTAACCCTACTTTGGCCTTTATTAGGATGTAGTCCGAGGACTATGAGGGAGTACTCTCAAAATAGTTGCTACGCGATACTACACTCAAACGAAGTTCTCTTGAGAATATTATTAACCACCAAATAATTGGGAAGTTGATAATATCCGAAAGATGGAGTAATGACTTTGGGAGCCTTCTTAGAACCTTGTTCTGCAGGTACAACAACCTTTAGTCCACATCCTTTGGGAATGGGTATACCATTTGGCTCCATGCTCGTTGCAAACCTAGGGTCTCCCTTGTTTGTTTATCCTTATGTTTCTATGTGCTTACCTGTGTTTGTTGCATCCATATAGCATCATATTGCATTGGTTTCATGGAATCCCGAATTTATTTATAAACATTATAGAACCAATAGGGATTACAAAAGAAAATATTTTTGAAATATTCTTTTAAGAGTCCTAATTTGGATGACCTAAGGAAGTTAAGGGCACTAATTGAAGAATCAAGAAAACTCAAAATACAAATACAAGAGGCTTCCCTCATCATTGAGGATCAATAGAAGTTCAAAAGAAGCTTTCATCAACATTGAAGATCCAAGTAAACAAGGGCTTCCTTCCTTATCTTCTAGCAAGAAGAGAAGAGAGATGGAGGATTTATTTTCCTCTATCAGACTACTCTTTAGATGTTGATCATCGACAAAATTCATATTCAAGAAGGTCCAGATAGAACAGCAAATCAACAAGCATGATGAAGGACTTCCTTAGGAATTATTTAGCTTTTATTTAGCTATTATGTTAGGACTCTTATAAGAATATTTATTTGTAATCGATATCAAAAAAATAATAAATGAATTTTCTTTGGTATTCTGTAACGTTTATAAGAACTTGAGTTCCATGAAACCTTTCATTTGTGCATCTAGCATCCTGCATTTGGCATTCACATGTGCATGTGTCTCTTCTCCTTTGCATCCTCACCCGGTCTTCTGTCTTTGTCTGTCAGCTGACATCTTGACCATCTGACCAATCTTGAAGTATTACCGAAGGATAGTAAAGAGAAAGAAAGATATGGATCCCATAACTGGCTTTAGAGTTGTGACTAATCTGTTATTTGACCTTCCTTCTGATGACAATGTTTAACAAGTGGATGCTTTTACGCAATCTTAGCATGTACAAGATAACCTGATTGTTCAAGTTTATATAAGAGATTTCCAGTTTCCGCAGTGTATACCAAATCCTCTGAATGTTCACGCTAAGATAAGGATGGAAGATCCTAGATTTATAGCAATTGAGAAAGGATTTCGTGATCTTAAAGAACAATTTAAAATGATGAAGGAAGCTAATGCATCTGATCTTGATGCTCATGACTTATGTTTAGTTCCCGGTGTAACTATTCCTCCGAAGTTCAAGATTCCTGTCTTTTAAGTGTACAAAGGCGTTAGTTGTCCGAGATACCACCTGAAGATGTTTTGTCGAAAGGTGACTGCTTATATTGACAATGACAAACTGATGATGCACTGCTTTCAAGAGAGCTTATGTGGGGCATCCCTGATGTGGTATATGAAGCTACAAAGGAACTGTATTCAGTCTTGGAGAAACTTAGCTGATGCTTTCGTGAAACAGTACAATTATAATTTGGATATGGCTCCAAACAGTGATCAACTGACAAGAATGAGTAAGAATGACAAAGAATCTTTCAGGGAGTATGCGCAACGGTGGAAAGAGTTGGCAGCCCAAATTCATCCACCACTTCAAGAGAAAGAATTAAGAAAGATGTTTCTAAGAACGCTATCCGACTCTTATTATGATAGGATGGTGGGCATTGTGTCATTAGATTTCTCCAAAATTGTGGAAGTCGGAGTAAACATCGAGAATGCACTCAAAAGTGGAAGAAATCAGGATAACTTGAATGGCCAAGCTAATGAAGAAATTTCAGTTGATGATTCCCTAGAGGAAAGAATCGTTGATGTTAATGCAGTTTGGGATCCCTCTCAAATCCTGTCAGATCCGGTTCCAGTACCTTATCCTCAACACCGGTATGCAGCGCCTCCTTAACGTAAACAGCGACTACCTCGTAAATGAAGGGTAACATCTCCAGATCAGCATCAGAATTGATAGGTTCGAAGACGGTTTTAGAATCAGAAGACACCTCTGAATATTTTGAAAGAAGAAACTCGCTGGTTTGATATTATCCCAATGACTTACAGTCAACTATGGTCTTATTTCATCCGAAACTCGGTGATGACACCCAGAAAGACTAGAATCATGAATTCTCACCCACCTTGGTTCAACCCGAACACCAGCTGTGAATTTCACGATGGAGTGTTGGGGCATTTGATCGAAGAGTGCAAATTTTTTCAAGAGAAAGTCCAAGAAATGATAGATGATGAAGTGCTAACTTTCAAAGGAGGAAGCCCAATCGTGAATGGAACACCGTTATGCTGATCACCTTTTTATTGTGTTTGCTTATGTGTTCTTTTTATTTCTTTGATTAAAAGCATAATTGGCATGTAAGAACTTGTTATTTTGAATAAGTAATGCAATAAATGTTTGTATTGAAGAAACCCATTCGTGGTCACTTAAAAATGTTTTTTTAATAATTTATAAAGCTATTTTACCCAATTTCTTCTCACTGTGATGAAGAGTTGGGAGGAGGATGATGAAGTAAAATGCAGGTTCTCTCGTTGTATGCTTTCGAATAAAAACCCTACTGATGATGTGAGGCATTTTTTTTTCAAACCCCCTAAACACCCGAAATATTTAATCTTCCTTAAACCTAGATAAAGAATCTTTCTTTCCCAAATCAAAACCTCGTTTTAACCTGGGGCAGGGTATCATAAAAAAATGAACATCTTTCAAAAATTGGGTGGGCACAAATATATTTTAGCCTTTTATTCCTTTGTTTTACAAAATCGGAAACCAAACCCACAAAGTCCTAATTGAAGTAAGGTTTAGTTCGAAAGCATACTCGATGAAATATCGTTTCCTGACTCCTATGAGCAATGCTCAAATTTAGTATCGGCCTTATAAAAAAATTAATCTATATCCTAACTAGTGATTTCGGTCACAAGTTATTGTGATGTCTCCTTTCAAAACTTCAAGACAAACATATATGTTGTATTAACAGTTTCAGAATTGACATTTCTGACTCGCTGACATTGCTTGATATCTTAGAAAGATTACGTGACGACATCACCTATTTGAATTTGAAGACTCTGTTGACCTGGGGCAAATTATTTTCTAAGAGGTTTGATCCGTACAAGTTTAGATTCACCTATAACACAAGTTTGAAGACTCAGTTGTGCCGTCAATCAGGGGCAGTTACGTCGAGATTCGACGAATCTCTAAAAGAGTTTGAAGACATCGAAGCATTTCAGACGCCATGTTTTCTGTAAAATCCTCTTGAGAACGACTTTCTTTTTCTTATGAACCAGGTGACTTGGGGCGTTTGAGAATTGATATTGTTGTACAATACTTTTTGTTCAGAATGACGACTACCATTACGCAGCTCATCAATACATAATTTCATCATAACTCTCTGATGAATCTTTTCAATACAAAAATCCCAGTGAACCTTCGTAAGCTTCACATTTCCAAGGAAGTAGATATTATTCGACTCCTCAGTAGATCTTCTACAACACCAGTCTCCTCCATCAAAGCGAATGTTTATTCCATCCCCACTAAAGTTCCAACTCCAACAGCTAGAATAACCCAGGTTTCTCATTTGAAGAGGATATTTATTTATCCCATGTGATACTTCTGTTTGGGTATTTCCATCTACAGTTCCAGCAAGAATCTCTTCAGTGAAGTGGATATTTATTTTATCCATGAAGGTCCTCCAGTTATGAGTATGGTCTGCTCCTAGTAGATCTTTATCCTCGTCTTCAATAGGACAATCTTTCAAACTTATCAAGATGTTACATCCCCAAGTGGAATGTTCTCTATTCCCCAAGAGAGGTTGTTGAAGCCCTGAAGCAGGAGTGTGATCCCGTATTTGGTTCTCCACCTATCCCCAGTGGTACTTCTATCTTTGAAGATTGGTCGGATGTTTGCTTCGAGATGTTTATTTCATCTCTGTTTGCCTTTGTCCTTTTGTTTTGTCAGCATAGCATACGTATAGCATATAGATAAATAGCATGGCATATGCATTTTGCATCTTTGTGTTGGTTTGTTCTGTCTCTTCGGTCGTGTTTATCCCCGAGTGGTTGGGCGTGTCTTCTCCTTCCAATTAGACTTGTCATCCCTAGGCAGAAAAAGCACCATACTTCTATTTCCCCACAGAGTTCGATCCTCGTGGAAGACAGTTGTTTTAGTTAAAATCCCATTTGAGTTCATACCTCAATGGTCAAGTCTTACTTCACAGTTTCTCTTCAGTTATTTCCTGAATTAAACTTCGGTCCTTGGCAATCACATTGTGGACATCCCCAACTTTTGAACATGGATTAAGTGTGCATTTATTTTGCACTTTATTCCCCAGGAAGAATATTTCTGAAGATCACCATTGAAGACAAATATTTCTCCAACAATATTACAAGGCTTCCTTAACAATTTACATCTGAATTGCAAGCAATCTCTTTATTTGACCAACTCGTTTTGACCAAGATCTTATTCAAAACGACAAATGACAGTCTCCTCAAGACAGTTTGTCCATCCCCAGTGATTACCGACTTTGTAAATGGAAAACCTTACAGATATTTCTCTTTATTTGAGAATTCACACATTTTTACAACAGCTAGGATGCTCCTCAGGAATGTATTCCCCAGCGAGTTCATCACACAAGTTTATTTCCATCAAGCAACATCTCCCCAGAGAAGTTGAGGAAGTTTATCACATTAGTCTATCTTTATTTGAGAAGACATACTTTACAATTCAACCGACTCACATCTCTCCTGAAGATCCCCGGTGAAGTTTTGCAACCTCCAGTACATTATGGCTTATAGCCAGAGTTCCACAATCCACAAAGTTCTACAATAACATCTACAATCTACAATGATTCTACAATATACAAAATTTTCAATCCCCTATGAAGATGCTCTCACGAGTTTTCATCATTTCAGGTAGAAACTGAGACCAGCTCATGGCATCCAGACTATGACGCTCGAGGAGGTTTATTTCAAGAAACTGAGACCAGCTCATGGCACCCAGACCATGACGCTCGGGGAGGTTTATTTCAACTCTTTTCAAGTTCAAACAAGAAACTGAGACCCGTTCATGGCACACAAACCATGAGTCGTGGTGAGGTTATTTTGGTTATTACCTTTGCTTAGACTATCATACATTTGATAGTAGGTAATTGTTGCACCCCAAAATTTGCCTAACCTTTTCTTATACTTGGTTTATGTTTCATTGCATTAACATTTCATTAACCTAGCATTTTCATAGCATATAATTGTTCATTTAACAGGGGATCAAGTGTGGTTTATATCAAGAGGAGCCTATCTAGAGGTCTTATTCAAGCTTGAGAAGTCACCATAGTCATCAGGAAGAGGGTTGGGTTCTTGAGAAGTTCAGTTGTTTGTATGTGGTTAATCTCCTAACCTGAGGACCAATTGAAGACCATCAGTGGGTTGTGAAGCCTTGATCAAGGATAGAGTTTGTGGATAGAGCTCATAGAGTCCCTTGAGGGTCATGAGAGAGCTCAGTCAACTCATTATGCCAAGTGTGAAGAGCCACAGTTGAGGGTGTTGCAATTAGGGTTTTCATCTGGTAACCCTAAGTCAACTGTGCAATTGAAGAGGATCAAAGTTCAATTCTAAGTCTTTAGGATCATGGATAGTTGTGTTTATATACATGAGATGATATTCCAAGATCAATCCAAGAAGAATTCAAAGTGTGAGGAGTTGCTAAATTAGGGTTCTCAGGGTAAAATCCCCTATTTAGTGCCTAACTTCAAGACCACTTATCTCAAGATGAAAGTTTCATATCCACTTTTGGCCAACATGAAACTTTTAGAGCATGCTCTTAGCTTTAATTTGAGTACTAGAAGTCCTCCATTGGATTGATATAACTCAAGGTATGGTTCAGACAAGTTACAGGTCATTTGAGGAATGTGAAATTTGTCTGCAAAAGTCAACCAACTTCCAAGGATCTTTTGACCTAGAAGGGTGTTTTTCATAAACTTTTGGACAACATGAAAGTTGTATGCCTTGATCTTAGCTTTACAAATTGTATTAGAAGTCTTCCATCGGATTTGTAGAACTCAAGTTATGAGGTTTACAAGTTAGGGGTATTTTGGGAAAGTAAGATTATAGGTCATTTGGCATTATAGGTCATTTTCACCATCTTGCAAGCTTCAAATGAAGTTTTGTTCAACATGAAACTTTCTCAAAATGATGTTTTTAGGTCAACCATGTCGTCCTGATGAATTGATTTGGCTTAGGGTGAGACTTGCTTTGAGAAATTTGGCAAAAAGGAGAATTTAAAGGCATTTAAGTGAAAAATTCAAGATTAATTCATTTGTGTTCATACAAGGCCAAGTGAGTACTCATTTTAATCAGAAAAATCATTCTAAACACTTTGGAATTATTGGAATTTTCATTTGAGGCTTATTTCCTGGTGGTTTGACTTCTAACTTCACAAATAAGTAACATATCATAACTTGGTCATGAGAGGAGTTTAAGCTCTCCAATCAATCTTTACACTCTCCACAGACCACAAGGAATAGAATTGAAGCTTCCAAGGGAAGATTTGAGTGCAAATTCGTGAATACCATTGTTGAAGTTTTGGAGGAAATTTGAAAATTGGATATTCTGATTTGGGCCTCCATTGGTCTGCTAAAGCCCACAAATCATTTCTATTTAAGTTCTATGTTGAATTCAGAGCAATTTTGGAGATTATTTCATGCTAGAAGCAGAGGTTGAAGTTGGAGTTTCAAGAGAGGAGGTGGAAATCATGATTTTACTTTCAGAGCGAATCAAAGCAAATTAGGGATTGAAACATCTTCAACATACTTCCTTGAGTGGATCTGCATAGTTTGAAGCTGAGAATCGTGTTCCAACTGCTCCAATTTGAAGCTCTAACACAGGTATGTAGTTTTCAAAATTGCTGAAGATTCATGTTGATTTAGCATCTGTTAGCATGTGGTTAGGCTTTAGGAACTTGCTTAGATGGATTCTGGATCACAAATTGAAGGATTAGAGACGAATTAGGATGATGTGTGATTTCTGTTTGGAGTTGGATTGGTTTGATTATGAGGATTCAACACGATCTAATTAGTGGAGGATGATCTATGTAACCTGAGGAACAGATCTGTGGTTTTAGATTAAGGTTTGGTGATGATCAAAATTGTGGTGTAATTTCTGTTTGTGTTCGAATTTCAAAACCTAAAAGGAATTAGGAGATTTGAAGGTCATATTTGAGATCAACATGAGATTTGGAGTGGATTTGTGTAAGGTTTGTTGAGGTTTGATGACCTGCAAATGTTTGGTCGCCGGAGAAGACGGTGGCACGGTCACCGGACCACCGTCTGGTTCACCACTGCGTTTCTCCCTCCAAATGGAATTCAAAAGAAGAAGACGACTCCTGAGCCATTGGATGAAGTGGAAACCTGGACTTTGTATGCAGATCTAACGGTTGCGTTTTAACTTCAGAGTTAGCCTTGACCAAGTGAAACACAGTCGTTTCATTTATGTGCTGGCAATACCAGGGCCTTCAGATGCTTTGACCAAGTCATGGATCCAACGCGCCTCATTTAATTCTGCATTTTATTTTCTTATTTGTTTTTAATTCATTTTCTTTTATTTTAATTGCTAATTTCTTTCTAAAATTCATTTTAATTTCAATATTGATCAGAAAAATAAAACAAAAATATGTCCATGATCCTGGTTTTATTTGTGATTTTTCTGTGATTTTACATTTGATGTTTTCCTGATTTTCAATTTATGTGGCATTTTCTCATTTTTGTTATTTCTTTAATTTTGCATATTTGATTCATCTTTTTGCTGTTTTTTGTTCTTTCATTTGGTATTGAGTTTGGGGCTGATTTTTTGCTAGCTGGTAGATTAGAGATGCATGATCCCCTATGATTTAATTTAGAGTTTTTAGACAACATTAAGTTCTGTTTTGGATTAGGATCTTTAGACCTTCCATTTTAGGGTTTTCATTTGGTACCTTGTGATTTAGGATTTTTTAGGTGACCTTCCCATTTGATTTGATCCCTGACCTTTCCACTATAGGTCCTTAACATGTTTAGGTTCCCTTAGAAAATCTTATAGGATTTTAGAAGTAGTTTTAGTATTTTAATTTGATTTAGTACTTTGACTAGTTTTGAGATGCTTTCAACATAGCACTTGCTTTAGAATGACCTCAATGGTTGCCTTTAGTACATAATAAGTTTGTTAATCTTCTTTGCTGGTGTTTTAGACATGTGTAAGCTTCTATTTGCTTGGTGTTGGTGCTTGGTTTTGGTGTTTAGGCCTTCTTTTAGGAGTTTTCTTTGAGCTTGTTCAATTAAGGTTTAGGAAGAGCTTAGTTGTTCTCTCCTTCTTCAAATAAACATGGATTGCTTTGATTGCTTTCCATTCTCATCCTATGATTCAAGGTCCCCATGTGAAAGCCTCATCTTTCCTTTGGAAGGATGTGTGGCATTTTACAAGAGGTAGAACCTTTGAGGATGCCTATCTTAGATGACTGGTTGAGTGTCAGGTTGGATTCCTTTGGTTTCCTTCTTGTTTCCCATCATCAATCATTAATCTTGATTTGAATTCTCTTCGTGTTGGAGCTTGTTGAAGCATGAAGAGGAAGACTTCTCTTGAGGATAGCTTGGAGTAGTTTGTTTGCTGACTGTTTGTTTGTTTGCTGTTTCTCTACTTTGCTGCTGAGCTGTTTATCTGCTATTTTGTCTGCTGTATTTTTCTGACTGCTCTGCTTTGCTTGTGTGACTGATTGACTGTGTGTTGCATTAGACTAAGCTTCATATAGATGATTATAGGCCTAGGATCATCATAAAGGTTGAGAATAGCTCTCTTTGCTTGTCTGCATTTAGAGGTTGAGTCTGTCTCCCTCTGCTTGACTATTATTGCTTGGATTTGCTTGCTGGCTTAAGGTTGAGTCTGTCTCCCTTGCCTGTGCTTGTGTGTTGCATTGCATGCATTTTATTTACAGTTGTTTCTTTACAATTTTTGTACAGTTATTTCTTTGCTGTTGCTTTCCTTTGCCATGTTCCTCTAGGAACTCTGACTTCTCTTGTTCAAGAGAAGTTATGACAGACATTAGGGTTCTAACCATGCATGATAACATTAGTTAGCTTCCCTCCTAACTTCAACCATAGGATCAACTTTGCACCATAACTTTAGGATTGGATTTGTTCCCCTTTAGTGCGTCCGTTCTCTTCTCATCTTCAAACAAAATCAAAATACAGTAATAAAGGTTAATTGACGTCGTACGTTACGAGCCTTAAGCTACTTGAGAAAGGGTTGTTGGAGAGTTTCTTTCCAACAGTCTGGATGTTTATTATGGTACCCTTTGGGTGACATGCGACGCATTCACTCTCAGGTCATAGTCTCTAGTGCGATATCAGTTGCAAACATCCATAAAAGATACTTCTCTAAAAAACAGAAAACAAAGATCAAACTCTTTTTGTCCTCTTGGACCTTTAATTCTTGGAAACCCTTTTCAGAAGGAGAGTGCTATTAAGTCTCGGTTCTACCGCAAACGTAAACGCCTAAGTCTCCATTGAGCGAGCTGTATACACCAAACTACTGGAACCGTCTGTTAACTCTACTCGGATAAAAAAGACAAGCCTGTGTCTCTCGTGTCCCGAACTACGTTTGCTCTGATCTTTCGTGCTGTGTGAAAGTACATAGGCACGGGATGCGATATCTCAGTGAGCAACCTTCCCCCCGTAACCCGTAGTTAGGCGAACTGCGTTGACTCTGATTTCTCGTTCCAGACGGGAATACGTAGGCATAAAGTGCGACGCTTTGCCGAGTCATTTTCTTTTCTTTTTAGACCAGACCTTTAGTGTAGATAGATGTAATCAACCCGTCAGATAAACACAACAAGCGTGGATCCCATCGAGTACGATGGACGTGAGGGGTGCTAATACCTTCCCCTTGCGTAACCGACTCCCGAATCCAGACAATGGTTGCGATGACCTTGTCTTATACCTTTTCGTCAGGTTTTTCCGATCGTTTCCTTTCACGTGCTGAGGGATAAATAACAAAAGGTGGCGACTCTTCTATCTTGCCGACCTCGTTTTTCGCAGTAGCGACAATAATATCCCGTATCATTTTGGACAGATACCTTTTCTTAGGCTACCAGGATTGATAGTAGGTCTTCTTTCCATCGTGAACATTTATTCAAAGATATCTCTGTTCCTGGCTAATCTCGGCAGTAGGTTTCCAGAAGACCTTGGCAGCAGGTATTTCTTTTATTTCTTGGCAAATCTCGGCGGTAGATTTCCAAAAGACCTTGGCAGTAGGTCTTTCTATTTTATTTCCTGGCTAATCTCGGCAGTAGATTCCCAGAAGACCTCGGCAGTAGGTATTTCTATTTATTTTTCCTGGCTAATCTCGGAAGAAGATTCCAGAAGACTTCGACGGAAGTATATTTCCAGCAAACTTCAACATAGAATCTCGACAGTAGATTCCATAAAGTTTTAACAATATACACTTTGTCCAAAAGTATTAAAGTTACAAGTCTCGACAGTAAACTTCTCCAGCTGATATCTCGAATCAATTACATTTGACCCGTGCAGTAGGATCTTCAAGTGGGTTTTCTCACGAGTTCTTTGCAAAATACTTGGAGATACCTTGTGATTGTCAATCTTTCCCTGCGGTGTCTCGCTTTGTTGAGCCTATTTTCTTCGTGTGTCGTGTCTCGTTTTCCCCTGTGGCGCCTCGCCTTCACAAGACTGTCTGTCTTGCACTCCTATATCATTGCATATTATTTGCATTCGGTGGCTTCTTAGGGCCAAAAATTCGTGCAATGTTTGTATTTAAGTCCCTCCTATCGCTTCGAGACGGAGATTTCAATCTCCATATCTCCGGATAGAAGAAACTTAAATAGGGGCATCTGTCGCACCCTAATTTTTGACCTTAAGATTCCACCTCCCTTTTTTTTATCTTATATGTTAACTTTATTCTTATGATCAAGCATCGCAGGGACAAGACACAAATCATGGTGATTAAGGCTTTTTGCGCCATCAAGTATTTGTTGCTATGAACGCGAGATAAAATTCGAGGTTGAGGTTCATCCAAATATGCTTCGAGTTTTTATTTGCAAAGGGATTAAGTAACGTTTTTTGGCTTAGGGATCCCAGGCGACATCCGAGTTTGGTCTGTACTATTTAGAGCTTAATCGATGAAGTTCATTTGGATAAAATTGAATTTACGTGCTTGACAAAGTTCAAATCAAAAGTCAAAATCAAGTTACTATGTGACCCAAGTAATGATGTCTGTGAAGATTCAGATTTGGAAGTTTATAAACTCAAGTTATAGTCCTCACGAAGACTCAAGTCAGCACTCCAAAGTTAAGGAAAACTCATTTTGAACATTGTCCCAATCTTTTATTAGTTGGGGATCACTTTGAAGTTTCCATACCATTAATCCACTCTCGGGTGGCGTACCTTTTATAATAAAAAGCCTCAAACATCAAGGGCATTATCCACCAAACTTAAGACACCATACTTGAACAGATTTACGTTTTAACGAAATGCAATTTAATGTTTGACAATTCAAAAACATAAAGCGTTAATAATAATGGGTTTGGTACATATATTGTTTTTATCATGGACCTGTGAGCCAAAGTTCTATTACTTACAAATATCCACTTAACTAAATGCCTACAGGTTCTCACAAAACCATTCACATATACAAGAGAAAGCGCCTGCAATCATTATCATGCCAAACCGTTTTTTCAATTAATGGAGACATCTTAAGTTCACACTAAGGTCAAAGACAAGTCTTCTGGTATTTACATTGAGCTATGCAAGAAGTGTGTACTGAACTATCCATCTTTGACCGCCCTTCGACTGGCACCAAGAAGCTCCCAATGCGAGATACGTAGCCTCGCGGACTAGAAAGCAGTAGCATGCCATCGAACCTTCCGCCACCGGTGGGAGTTTTGAGAGGTACAACATTCTGATAATGCCAAAGAGTCCTTTACTACTTAGAGCTTAAACCTTTTGCCTCCACTTATTGAAGAGGCCGATTTAGGGAATTCGAAAGTCTTTCGTATTAGAAATGTTTGCAACTTCAAAGATATGGCCATGAAGGTCCACATGCCTAACCAAGTTCCAGATCTTACAAGGAAACCTGCCAACAGAATTGGATAAAGTTAATAAGGCAATAATACAACCTCTGCGACAAAGGTGCGATTCAAATATCAAAGGATCAAAGAAAACATTATTTAGCATAAAATAAGGCCATATGGAAACAACAGATGTTCATGAACTTCGACACCAATTTAAGACATGTTTGGCAAAATCTTGAAGGCAGAGATTCTTTATGGCTCATGGCAATATTTTCAAACCAAATTTAACAGAGATAATTTCTGAATAAGGGAAGGGGATCTAAGGGAAATACCTATAAAAAAGCCATGACAACACGCGTACAAAAGAAGGGGTTCGCACAACAGAGAAGAATTAAACTCCATCATGTCCAAAACGCATATGCTGTAAAGCCTTCCCTTGATAACATGCTAGGAGCTGATGTTTTGCCCATACCAGAACGTCCTCCACTAGTATTCCAGACGTAGAGGTTTCTAGCATTTAGAGAGAGGTGATAACACTCACATGTCAGGACCAGCAGTTCAGACCGTGACGACCTAAAGCCGTTATTTGAGGAGCTTCGTCGAAACACCTGCATCACCAAAAAGACAAGCATTTCCAAAAGTCAAGCAATTTCAGTTCAGGACAGTGATAACAGTGATAACGATGATAAATCATTTGAGGAGAGACTCACCAAAGCAGATGAAGCGTTGATCCGATACTGATGTTCAGGCCCAGGTGAGAGTCTTCCAAACCACCAAGTTTGTTATCCCTACCTACAACATTGAGGGCATAATAGAGGATCTCCATCTATTAGGTTACATATCCTACATCAAAGATCATAATTTAATAGCAGTAGTTCAATACCAATAAACTCTTCAATTCAAAGCATGCTCAAATTGGAAAGAAAATATCCTCACCTGCAGTTTTGAACTTGATGGAGCCACAGCTGTAGATCCGCAGGCAATCCACATGGTAAATCAAACAAGAAAACTCATCAAAACCACATAACAGAATTTCACAACAAAAAGGAAATTACGGTAGCACCTCACTGTCCATGTCCGGCTGCCGCAAGTACTCATTAAAACAGAATCCGTGCAGCAACACCCCTGAGATTTGCCAACAGCCTACATCAGACGATTTGGAACATAAGTATCAACTGTCAAGTAATTATTAAACCAATATTCTGAAAGATAACCCACCGTCCAAACTATCGCCAGGTCGACAGACTTCGGTCCGTGAATTTATTTATGTCTAACTCTTCAAAGGTCCCCGACGGTTTCGACGGCTACCGTGTTGGTTTGAGCTTGTTAGCGTGTTTTGTTCCTGCAAAAGTTGAGACAGATTTCAAGTCATACGCATAATCCCAGATGTCAGTCATAATAATTCAGAAGTTATTTGCAAATTGATAATGAAAATCATACTTCCCAGTATTAACTTCCCAGCACAACCGGACAAGTTTTTTTGAGAAAGGGAAAGCCTTCAAAGAGATTCAATTCGAGTTAAAGCAAATTCTACCAGGTTCCAGCACAATCAGACGAAAATGGAAACTTTCTTAACAGAATTACAAGTGTTAGCATTACCTTCCAAAACAGTCCAAACATGCTCCGCTTGAATTGGAAACACCTTTATTACTCTTCAATTCACTTTGTCTCTTGCAACCCTATATAAGAAACCGAATCAGAACACAACAAAAAACAACAATCCGCAGAACCTTCAAGAAAAATCCCAAAAAATCAAAAACCCAGAGAATCATAAAAGAACTTATCTGTGTGCTTGTTCGAATCCACCGCCGTCAACCACGAGCCAAACCGACACCCTCGTCTGTTTCATCAACTGTCACGGAACCTCCACCGAGAAATCGCAACCCAAACCATCACCGGAAGCCAACCAAACCCTCAAACTCCACCATCAGTCGTCACCGCCGACTCCAACGTGCTCCTCTGAGTACATTTTGTTGAGATGTAATTTGTTAAATACGATTGATCTTTTTGACTCGTTTTTTTGTTTCAGATCAGGGGAAAGGAGATGAAAGTGATGAACATCGAGAAGACGGAGAACATCGAGAAGACGGAGATGCGAAGAAACGAAAATGAGAAGAAGAGAAATGGTGATAGGAGAGGAAGATGGACCAAGAGACGGAGAAAGAGGATAGAGGGATTGTTGCACCCCAAATTTTGGCCCCTTAGATTCTCATTATCATTTTAGGAGCATAATCATGAATTATCTAACCCTAACCCAGTGCAAGTTTGTCTTTGCCAAATTACAGATGGATCAGGGTTTCGTACAGTTAAATCAAAGCTTCAGGGTTTGTGATCAATCAAAATTTTAGGCTAATTCAATCATGAAACAAGATCAAGGGTATCATATAATGACAATTGAGAATCCAATTTGAGGTTGTTACCCCAGAATCCAGAGCAGTGTATTTCAGGGCACTCGATTAGGGTTTTGACTAGTAAAAGTCAACTGTAGTTTGACTTTGATGTTGGAAGGTGTTTTAATGGTGAGATTATGATCCATGAAGTTCATATAGCTTAATAAAGTTCATTCAAGAAGTTTTAAAGTCTCAGGAGGTCCAGAATGTCAACAGGCGACTCGGTAGTCACCGATCGGTCGTACGGTTGACCGAAAAGTCAAATCTCCAAATTTTAGGAATTGGACTTCAAGTTGTGAAACAAAATTATTCCTTATGTCATATTGGACTTGCATATCAATTTTGATGACCATTGGATCAAGGATGAAGGAGTAATCGAAAAATCGGGAAATTAGGGTTTTGAAAGGGGCTAAACCATAACTCCTTAACCACACATCCAATTGAGTTGGTTCAAAGCTCATTTGGAAGCTCTTGGAAAGTCCTACAAAAGTACCTAAGTGGTCCATGATCAGAAAATGCATAGATTTGGAGTTATGATCAAATTCATTTCTAGAAGGGAAAAAGACTTGGAGAAATTTCACTTTTAAGTTCATTTTTAGCAACTTTGGGAGACTTTTTGGCCAAGTTCCTTTGGGAAATTGAAACTCATGAAAGTATGAATGTTTTAGAGCTATTTGAGGGCTTTATAAAAAGTACTAGCACATCTCAAAAGGATTTGTGAGCTGAAAGTCATGGTTATGGCAAGTTGGTGGTTTTTCACTTTAGTCCCACATTGTCAAAATTCAAGAATTCATTCTTTCATCAAAATTGACCAAACTCAGCTGGTGAACCATGTTGTATCTGATATGTGAGGAGTTTGTAGCATGAAAAACAAAGTAATTATGCAGAAGAACTCAAAAGGCCAAGCTTTGCAAGTTGCCTTGCAAGTTGGTTTGCAACTTGCATTCAAAAGTGAAAAAGTAAGCATGAGGTGTAAAGCAATTCTGCCACAGCCATCAAGCTACACCCTCTAGCATGCATTTAGCCCTTTCAAAACCATCATGAAGCTTGACTTTGAGCTTGCTTTGCAGCCAAGGAAACCCTCTTGTGTAGGTTTGATCTAAAAAGTGAAAAACCTTTCTTCAAAGTGAAGAAATCTTCAAATCTGCCCCAAGCCACTTCCTTGCCTATAAATAGAACCCTCACCACTTCATTTCCAAGACAATATCAATTCTAAAAAACCAGATAAAGCTCAAGCTCTCATTCTTTCACTCCTTACTCCAAAATCACAAAATCACAAAATTGCAAAAACCACCAAAAATTTGTCTTGGTACATTTGCTGCCAAACTCATTTCTCCCCATTTAAACTCCCCAACAATCATCCACACAATCTCTAAATATGATATAGAAGGTGTCCAAGACCTTAGACCACTCAAAAACCTCACCATTCAAAAAGTCAACTTCCATACCAAGTAACTTTGACCACAATGTTGAATTCATCTCATTCATCATTATACCATAAGGACAATTTTTGAAGTTTTGACATAAAGCTTGATTTACTCTCTTGTATTCACATGCCAAACTTTGCCTCAATGTGCTTGTGCTTAACTTCTGAATATGAACATGCTCAAATTCATGCTTGTAAAGTGTTTGAATGTTTGGTTTAAGTAGTTAGGGCCTGTTGTGGTTTTTTCCATGTGTGATATGCACTACTGGCATCAAGATGCCTTCATTTATGACATTTTTATTTGAAAGCATTAGGACTGCAGTTTGACCTAAGAAACATCCCTCAGCATAAGTATGGTAGGTGTGTATCTCTGTTATGGTGTGAATCGGGTTGTTTTGGAAATCACCCTACTGTACCTTTAAACCTAAAATCTTGCTTTGCATCACTTGCTTTCATAAGGTTCTAATCCATAATCAACCATCAAATCAGGCTTGGCAGCATTTTAAGATCAATTTGTTATGATATAGGATGTATGTAAATGCATAGGTTTTGTCATGAATGTTTTGATAGGCCTACTGTCAGTTTTGCTTTGAGGGAGGTTTCCACCCCTTAGGTGTTTTAGATCCTTGCAAGCTGTTTGGTTTGGTTTTGTGTCAGAATTGGTTATAGGATCAATTCATGAGCAAGCTACTACATTGATGTGGCTGTTTACCATAATCTTAGAAATCACCAATCAGATGAAGATTACCCTCCTTTTGATATCAATTCAGACTGTCTTGTTTGGGGGGAGAGTCCCTTAGGAGTGTTTGAGTTCTATGTGTAAAAACTGACCAGACCTATCTCATGTGGTTGCCAACCTCTATTCCTATCAGGGCCTCAGTTGTTGTCTTAGAATCCACATATGTCAAGCTCAGGTGGCTGTTAACCTTTAGCAGCCTGTTGGAGGTTAGGGTGATTTGCTTAAAGTTTGGATTGGTAACTGTTATGAAGAACAAGTAGGCTTTGTGTGCTTTTGTGAATGTTAATAGGGTTTGTATGTTTGGCTGCTAGTTTTGTCACTTACTGTTGAAGGCATGATGGGAATCCATTAGTGAGGGTTGTTTGAAATACCAGGGCATGACTATCTGCCTTGAGGCTGTTAAACACTCTAGCACTTTCAAAGGTCTATGTATTTGGTGTGTGTACAAATCTTAGGTTGGTGGCATTGTGGTTGAGAAGGTTTACTGCCACTGTTTTGGCATTGTAGAACACTACACTTTTGTAAACCATCTCATTTCATTGATAGCTGGATGATTACATGGCAGAATTTATTTCCTTGCTTTAATATTATTCATGAAGAATGTGTTTGCAAGTTGCACTGGCATTTGTTTGAGTTTAGCAGGAAGAGGAGGAAATTGTTTTGATCATTTTGTGTTTGGTCATAGCCAATTCATACTTTTCATTGCCACTCACATGCCCTAATTTTTGCATTGATGTTTTTTTACTGATCTTCTTGCTAGAACTCTTTCTATAGCATATTTGTGGTTTGCTCAAACCTTTACATAACTTTAAAAGCACATGTATTGATCATTGTGTCTCAAAGTGCATTTTCAAACATTACATTTGCAACTCTCATGCCATTACTCATTCTGTTGTGTTTTGATTTAAACTAACAGTTGGAATTCATCAAATACATCATTCATAACATGTTCAGGCCCTCACTTGATTGTAATAACAGTTGGTTTATGTTTTGGATTTCAAAATGCATAACAAAATGTCAATTTGCATGAGCTTTCGAGTTTTTGAATGTGTGCATTATCTAGGAAAACCAACATCACCATCATGTTCCTCATGTTTTTCTGGTCAAGATACATATAAATTTCATCTCAAAAGGTTGAGAATTGAGAAAGTTACAGTCGAAAACGTAAATCCTTGTTTTTTGTTCTTGTTTTGCCCAAGATGACATGATTTTCACCCTTATAATTTAATGGGGTGGCATTTACAAACGGATGTATAGCCACCCCAGTGGTAAGACCATTAAGCCAAAACACACCTTGTACCAAGCGAGCATGGGTTCAACCCCTGAGGAGGGCAACCCTTTTATTAAATTTTGTCATTTTTTACCAATCTTTGAAAAATCATATCTCTCTCAATTTTAATCATTTTTCACCCATTCTTTTTGCATTATGTTCATCTTGATGTCTACTTTCATGTCATATTTTGTATTTTCTTGTTTGCATAATTTTTCATCTCTTTTGACTATGTGCAAGTTGTGTACTTTCTGTGATCGTTTTTGACAGATGCAGATGAAATTTCCTCTTGATGTACTTGTAATTTTTTGTGATACTTTTTTGCATTCATACCCTTAAATGTTAGCGAACATGTTAAAAATTCATCTTTGATTGATACCATGTTCATATTACTTCATTTGTTAATTTCACCTGAACTTGATCTTTCATCACAGTTCCTGTTTTGTTTACCTGCTTTGATTGTCATCAAATGCATGTTTAATCTTATCAATTTCTCATGCTCATTTAATGGTTGTCACCATGGATGCATCTTTATTATGTTGTTAATTTTCTTGTTGTTTTCTTTCCCCAAATGATGAAGCTTGTTAGCTCTCATTCCAGTTGCCTCTCCTATCTACTTCTAAAGAAAAAGTCTGTCCATTTGACCCTCATGTTATGGATACATCCCTCATCCCTCTCTTGACTTTGTTAAGTCACTTTAACCCTATATTAGAAGCCGTTAGAATTTTCTTCAAGTCTAAGAAACCCACCTGTACTAGGAGTGTTCTTCAACTAGAACCCTAGGAAAGAGTTTGTCAACTCTGTGTAAGAATCATTGTCATGATTTCTTGCTTCCCCTTTTGAATATTACAACTTAGATTAGGGAGTTTTGTCAAAATCCACACAAACATTGTCATTTTTGTTCCCCCTTGAACCTTGATCATAATTAAGTGTTCTTCTTTCCTTGTGAGGTGAACTACGATTGCTCTGATTCTATCCTAGTCAGGATACGTAGGCAGAAGACGCGACGTCTTTGCGAGCAAACTTAGTATATATAACTTTAGGTTTCAACTCATATCTTTTCCTAATCCATGGTACATATTCACAAACTTTGCAAACAATCAAACAAAAGGTTCCTGTAGAGTACTACAAATGCTTAGGGTGCTAACACCTTCCCTAGGTATAACCAACCCCCGATCCCCGAATCTCTTAAGCGTTGTCGTTACATTGCGAAAAAGGGTTTTTTCTTTCATTAGACCTTTCCTTTGGATAAAATAAAGTCCGATTGTAAAAGAATTAAGATTCAAGTTAATTTAATAGCTTGATATCCAATTTTCACCGCAACAGAAATGGCGACTTCACTGGGGACGTGCTTATTTTGGAGGGTTTAGCCTATCTTGTTTGATTACTTGCTATATTTGTGAATACTTGTAAAAATGTATATATGTGCCCTGTTGGATCCTGGGAACTTTGAATGGTGAGGCAACAATATACCCGTGTTTGAGCGTACTTATGATAGGATGGTGGTATATTCAAGGAAACTTATAGGGAGTTGATTCCCGACCATGTTGACTTGAGAAAACCTCCGCTCAGTAGAGGCCCTTCTGAGAGTTAGTATTGTTAATCGAGTATTCGTGAAAACAATGCTACTTTATACATGGGAGCCCGTGATACTGAGGACCTTTAGATTACCTTTTCCCTACTATGGCTTTATTAGGATGTAGTGCGATGACTATAAGGAAGTAATTCCAAAGTAGTTGATACGCGATACTACACTTGGACAAGACTCTCTTGAGAATATTATCGACCACCAAGTATTTGGGAAATTGATAATATCCGAAAGATGGGTCGAGGACTCTGGGAACTATTTTAGAACCTTGTTCTGCAGTTTTGAAGACCTTAGTACATACCTTTGGGGTGGGTAGACCTTGACTCCTTACTCATGTTCTCCAAAACCAAAACCTCTATCTGTTTATCCATGTGTATATGTGAATCTGTGCTTACCTGTGTTTGTGCATTCATGCATTCATGAACATCATATCATAAAAGTTTCATGGAACTCAGATCTTTTGTTTGTAAACATTAGGATCATCATGGACAGTGAAAAAAAGAAAACCATGAAGTACACTTACAAAAGTCCTAACTTGAATGACATAGAAAGGTTGAGCACTTTGATAACACATCTAGAAGGATTCAAGAGCAGGTATGGGAACTTATTGTCATTGTTGAGGATAAAAAAGAAGATGGATCTGGGACTTCTCTCCACACTTCTCCAATTTTATGATCCACTCTATCATTGTTTCACTTTTCCTGATTACCAGCTGGTACCTACACTTGAGGAATATTCTTGCTTGATTGGTTTGCCTATTCTTGAAGACTCTCCGTTTCCAATCACGGAGAAAGACCCTAAAGAAGAAGAAATTGCTAAAGCTACGCGTTTGGGATTGGTGGATATTCAGAAAAATATGGTTACTAAGGGAGGAGTCTTTGGTTTGACTACGGAGTTCTTGGTTGGAAAAGCACAATACTATGCTGATCATTTGAGTATGGATGCATTCGAAGCTATCTTTGCCTTGCTCATTTATGGGATTTTATTGTTTCCAAGTTTTGATAATTTTGTGGATCTCAACGCCATTAAGATCTTCTTGAAGAAAAACCCTGTGCCTACTTTACTAGCTGACACCTATCATTCTGTTCATCTGAGAAATTTGCATAAAGGAGGAATGATTACCTTTTGCGTCCCTTTGTTATATAAGTGGTTTATTTCTCACTTACCTAAAGCTCATGCTTTTTGGAAGGAGGGTTAGTGGTCTCAGAAGGTTATGGCCCTTACTCATTCTGATATTGACTGGTACAGTCGTAGTTACGATGGAATAAAAATCATTGACAGTTGTGGATGCTTTGGTAACGTACCTCTCCTAGGTACAAGTGGAGGAATCAGTTATAACCCTGTTCTCGCTCGCCGTCAGCTTGGATATCCTTTGAAGGACAAACCAAACAGCGCTCATGTGGAGAATATTTTCTTTAAAGGAGAATCAGAATTAAGAAAAGAGATCCTAAAAGCTTGGGGTCATGTGCATAAGAAAGGAAAGGAAGCCTTAGGGAAACTTAATTGCGTCTTTCTCGAGCCTTATCTCTAATGGGTCCGAAAGAGAGCTATTCAGCTGAAGATGCCTTATTCTCAGCAGAAACCCATGGTTTTAGAGGAGGAACACCCAATGATCTTTATGTCTGAAGAGGAGAAGTTAAAGATTGCTTTGAGGAAATCACAACAAACTGAAGTAGCCTGGAAGTACAAGTACCAAGTGGCCATGGAAGAGAATGATGAACTCCGTAGACAACTCCAGGCGAAGGATGAAGAAATGATTGCTTATAAGAAGAGGAAGACACAAGAAGGTTTATCTTCTTCCAGCTCTCAGCTAACTCCATGGAAGCTAGTCGTGGACAAACTCATTCTTGAGAAGACTCAAATGGAAGAAGAAATCAAGAAACTCAAAGCAAAAGAGGACTTTTATTTAAAATACTGTCAGCCTTAGGACTTTTGTAAAATGTACTAGATATTTTGTAATGCAATCTTGAAAATCAATGAAATGAAATGATGTTTTGATCTGAGTTCCATAAAACCTTTGCATTTGCATTTTCATTAATTAATCATTCAAAGAACTAGAGATTGTTTTGCAGATATTATAGGATGGATTCTGGAAAGAAAACAGAGGTTGTGTTCCAAAGACCGAAATTGGAGAACTTGAAGAAACTGGTATGTTTAGTAGAAGACCCCGAGGCATTCAGAGAGAAGTATGGGAATATGTTGTCTTTGCTAGAAGTTCAAGTGTATGAAGAAATGTTATCCGCACTCGTGCAATTCTATGATTCAACCTATCACTGTTTCACCTTTCTAGACTATCAGTTGCTACCAACCTTGGAAGAATATTCTGCCCTGATGGGAGTAGGCGTCACTCCTAGACCATTTTCTGGAAGAGAAGGGACTCCTAATGAAAGAGCAGTTGCAGAAGCCGCGTAGTTGGAGGTGGACGAGGTACGATCTCATATGATTGCTAAGGGAGGGTTGTATGGATTTCCAGCTATGTTCCTGTATGAAAAAGCTCAGAGCTATGCCTTGTCAAAGAATATTGAAGCGTTCGAGGCCATCCTGGTTTTGCTAATCTACAGACTGTTCCTATTCCCGACTGCTAATGATTTTGTGGATGCAAATGCAATCAACCTTTTCTTAATCAAAAATCCTGTACCTACCTTATTGGCTGATACGTACTTTACCATCCACCGTAGGAATCGTTATGGAGTTGGACGGATTGTGTGTTGCACCATTCTCCTACACAAGTGGTTTATTTCGCACTTGCCAAAAATTTCAGCCCTCTGGGATAAGCAAAATGGGCTCTCATGGACAGAAAAGCTGCTATTGCTCAAACACTCAGATATTAAGTGGTATGACCCTATGTATGGAGGGATTGCCATGATCCAAAGCTGTGGAGATTTCCCGAATGTACCGCTTATCAGCGTCAATGGTTGCATCAGCTATAATCCTATTCTGGCTCGTCGACAGTTGGGGCAACCAATGGAGGATGAACCGGACCCAGACTTTTTGAGAAGATTTTACATTGAAGAAGGGAAGAATCCCGCTTACAGGGCTCGAATTGTGTATGCTTGGCGTTATGTCCACACGAGGGGAGTAACTGCCCTAGGTTACCACGACTCTACTGTTTCAGAATCTTACTTATCATGGGTAAAAGAAGCAGCGTTGAAGATGTTCTATACTCGTTTTGAGCCTGACTCACCCAAACCTACTCTCGTAGAAGAATTGAAAGCTGCTTTGGCGAAAGCTGATAAATAAGGAAAGACTTGGAGAGATAAGTATTTCAGGGCTATGCAAGAGAAGGAAGAGCTTCAAGAATTAATCCGTCAAGGTGGAAAGAGAAGTCAGCCAGAAGACGAAGGGCCATCCAACTAGAAGATTTAAAATCCTTTTGTTTTCTATTTCATTTCATCATGTATTATGTATTTGAAGACTTGTATTTCAGTTTCAGAATCGTTGTTATAAAACTCTCAGTTATTAATCTATGAAGACTTTGAATTTGCTTATTTCCCATTGTTATAATTTTTGCAAATGTTTCTTTGGATTCCTTGAATGATTAATTTTGCATTGTTGCATTTTGCATTCATAAGAATTGCATGTGCATGTTCTTGTGTTGTGTCTCATCTCGCTGTCTTGTCTCCAGAAAGAATCACACTGAATCCTCAACACCGATACAACACCCGAGCCCAAGCTCGCCTAAGAATGGAAGGACAGAATTTGGATGTGGACAGATTGAGAACGAACTCGGAGAGCTACGAGGAGGCATGGGGCAGATCATGGAAGCCTTACAAGTCATTCGTGCAAAGTTGGACACTCAAGCCACTGTTGTTTATGAAATCACCGGCATAGCTGTAGAGCCGAGCCCAACGACAGTTACTGTTGCAAATATACCACCATACGGGTTATCACCGAGTTTTGTACCTCCACCAGTAGTCAATCAACAAACATTTCCTTTAGGGCCAGAATTTCCTCAAGCTATTCCTACTTACACTCAGCCTTCTGTTCAAGTTCAAGCGCGCCCTGTTTTTCATAATCCTCCACCAGTGTACGAAGGTCTTGATGGGTATGAAGAAGAGAGCGGACGGCATGATAAGTTGAAAGAAAGTGTAGAAACTATCGGCAGGAAAGTCAGAGCAATGGAAGGAAATGACATCTTTGGTATTGATGCCAGAGATATGTGCTTAGTGTCTGGATTGGTAATTCCGCCAAAATTCAAGGTTCCCAATTTTGATCAGTATTCTGGGGCTACTTGTCCTCGGACACATCTGATAATGTATTACCGAAGAATGGCCGCCCACGTGGAAGATGACAAGTTAATGATTCACTGTTTCCAAGATAGTCTGAAAGGAGCTCCTGCTAAATGGTATTTGGGTTTGGATCAGTCTCGTATTCACAGTTTCCAAGACTTGGCCGATGCTTTTGTGAAACATTACAAGTACAACATGGATTTAGCCCCTGATAGAAGACAATTACTGAGTATGTCACAGAAGAGTTCAGAATCCTTCAAAGAGTATGCACAGAGGTGGAGGGAAACTGCCTCTCCGGTGGAACCTCCTTTGAGTGAAAAAGAATTGACAGATTGGTTCGTCGATACAGTAAGACCGGAGTTTTATGAGAAGATGATCAGTAGTGTAACCGCCAGTTTTTATGATATAGTAGCAGTGGGGGTAAGAGTGGAGTTAGGAATGAAAAATGGGAAGGTGGCTAGTGGTTCCAGTAGTTCTAACAACAACAATGTCAAGAAGTTCAACAGTAATTTTCATAAAAAGAAAGAAGGGGAGACAAATGCCATAACAGTGGGAAGAAAGAGTCGCACCTGGAGACAACCTTACCAACAATATCAGCAACCTCAGCAAGGCTTTGTTCAGCAGCCTCAAGCAAGTTACGTTCAGCAATCCCAGCAACAACGACCAATGTATCCGTTGCAGTATGCCCAACAACCATATGTGGCAGCTGTAACTCCAGCTTTCAGCCATCCTGTTCCTAGTTATCAGACAATGCAACCGGCACCTGTATATCAGCCAATTCTACAAGGGTATCAACGAGTGCCCAACGCTCCACCCTACCAGCAACATCATCAGCCCAGGGCTCAGGCACCTAGACAAAACTACCAGAATCAGAGACCGACAACAAAACCTCCCCTTCCTTAGATACCGATGACTTACACAGAGTTGTACCCCTCCTTAGTACAGCAGGGATTGGTAACAAAACGACCATTAAATCCAGACACTACATCTCCTCACTATAATCCAAATGCTCATTGTGCCTTTCACGAAGGTGCTTCCGGTCATGATTTAGAAGGCTGTCTTGCTTTAAAACATCTTGTCAGGGATTTGATGGAAAAGAAGATCTTGTCTTTTGATGATGTACCCCCAAATGTCAAAAGTAATCCATTGCCGAACCATGGAGGGGTCAATGCAGTAGAAGAAGTGTCAGATGAAAGGATGGTCCGAGATGTGTCAGAGATTAGAACCCCGTTGAGGTTGCTTGATGAGAAACTACTGAAAACAGGTTTGATAGAAGATACCCATAATGATTGTGAAAAATGTTCTAGTGATTCTAGAGGGTGTGATAAGGTACGAAGAATTATACAAAGATTGATCGATGAAGGAGTATTACAAGTGTGTAGTAAGGCGAGGAAAGAAGAAGTTTCAGTAATTGAGCCTATTTTTAATTTACCAAAGAAAAGTGAGAAAGTTTCGGTGTTCAAAACGACCAACAAAAGTATGAAGCCGGTTTTCAACAAGTTAGCTATCGATCAACCCCGACCGGTTATTATTCAGAAACCAAGACCGTTTCCTTTTGAAAGCACAAAGGCCATTCCATGGAAGCATGACATGACTATGATAGACCGAGGATCAGGGGAGGTTAGTCAGAAAGAGACAATAAGAGACAACCAAGTGGACGTGAAAAACATTGCAGGTACAAGCAGAATGACCCGTAGTGGTTGCATCTATCAACCAAAAATGACAGTAGCCGCTCCAAAAGAGGTTACCCCTGCTGCGACAAAAGAACAAGAGGCACCAGGTACTGAAGGAGACGATGAAGAATTTTTAAGGATTATTTGGAAAAGTGATTACAGAGTTATTGATCAGCTCCACCAAACCCCATCAAAGATATCGATCTTGTCTCTCTTAATAAATTCTCCAGCTCATAGAGAAGCTCTGCAAAAAGTATTAAAACAGGCACATGTGACAAAAGACATAACTCTCGGACAATTTGATTAAGTAATAGCCAACATTACAGTTTGTAACACTCTGAGCTTTAGTGATGCAGAATTACCGAACGAAAGACGCAATCACAACCGTGCGTTACACATATCTGTCAAGTGCCAAGAAGACACCATGGCACGAGTCTTGGTCAATACTGGATCCTCATTGAATGTATTGCGCGCCAGGTCGCTCGCAAGGCTAGCATATGCAGGGGCAGAAATGAAACCAACGTCTTTGATTGTAAAAGCCTTTGATGGTTCAAGAAGGACAGTTGTTGGAGAGATAGAATTGCCAATCATGATCGGACCTCATATGTTCGATATTACATTCCAAGTCATGAACATTAACCCAGCTTATAGTTGTTTGTTGGGACGACCGTGGATTCACGCCGCTGGGGCAATAACTCCCACCTTACATCAGAGAATAAAATTTGTTGTGAATGATAAATTAGTGATTGTACACGGTGAAGAGGACCTAATGGTGAGCAATCTATCATCATTCAAGTATATTGAAGCAGATGAGGGCACATTAGAAACTTCCTTTCAGGCACTCGAGATAGCTAATGCAGTGATGTTGGAAGAAACAGTGGCTAAAAGTGGTCCGTCTTTTGCATCCGCTCGGAGCATCAAGTCTACACTGGAAGAAGGCACTCCTGCATGTTGGGGAGAGGTTATTGAGGTGAAGCCAAAGATGGATCGCCAAGGGTTGGGTTACAAACCAACTCATGATGAAGCACCGACACATGACAAAGGACGTCCGAAGACTATAAAAGAAGTATTCATCAGTGGAGGTTTCCAAATCAGTGTTGTGGAAGAAGATTCCGAAGATGAAGACCTTGAACAGCTAGTGTATCATTGTAACACTGCCTTGAGCAACTGGGAAGCTATTGAGATACCTTTGGTTTTTCCTGAGTCAAAGTAATTTGTTTGTCTTTCTTTTCTTGTTTTTGTTTTGAATCTCCATAGCCATGCCCAAGGCTATAGGAATGTTTTGTAAGGGCCTCGAGCTTTCAAGAAAATCAATGAAAATGAACTATTTTGTTAATTTCATTGTGTTATTTCCTTTACTGCTTTTGCTTTCATTTAAAAAAAACGAAAAATGGCAATCTTAAAAAACCAAAACAAATTTCTCTTTTGTGTGCTGCATTTGTCTTTGTGTGTTTTAATAAATTAAGCCATTCCAACGTGCAGTGATGTCCTAAAACCCATTGAATCCCATGACTTTGCATTCCCTCCTGACTTTGATTCACAAATATACCAAGCTGAAGATGAGGATGAAGATTTCGAAATCCCTGATGAACTGGTAAAATTGGCACACCATGAGTATGCAGAGCTTCAACCCTAAAAAGAACAGATAGAAGTCATTAATCTTGGCACCGAAGAAGACAAGAAAGAAGTCAAGATTGGGGCAGCTCTAGGGGCAGAAGTCAAGCAGCAACTAGAAGAACTTTTGAAAGAATATGTGGATGTATTTGCTTGGTCATACCAGGATATGCCGGGTCTAGACACTGACATAGTGGTTCACAAGTTACCACTTCGACCAGAATGCCCACCGATTAAGCAAAAGCTATGAAGAACAAGACCTGACATGGCTCTCAAGATTCAAGATGAGGTGAAGAAACAGATTGACACCGTGTTCTTAGCAGTGTCCAAATACCCCGAATGGGTAGCCAATATTGTACCTGTGCCGAAAAAGGATGGGAAAGTCAGAATGTGTGTGGATTACAGGGACCTAAACAAGGCCAATCCGAAGGATGATTTCCCTTTACCGCATATCGACACGTTGGTGGATAATACCGCTCGTTTTGCAGTTTTCTCATTTATGGATGGGTTCTCCGGTTACAATCAGATTAAGATGGATCCCGATGACATGGAAAAAACTACTTTCATTACTCCGTGGGGGACTTACTGTTACAAAGTTATGCCTTTCGGTCTGAAGAACGCAGGTGCTACTTATCAAAGGGCCATGGTAACTTTATTTCATGATATGATGCTCAAGGAGATAGAGGTATATGTTGATGACATGATAGCCGAATCTCAAAGCGAGGAGGACCATTTGGAACATCTTTTGAAATTGTTTAAGAGACTCAGAAAATATAAGTTGAGACTGAATCCAGCCAAGTGTACCTTTGGGGTAAGTTCTGGGAAATTACTCGTTTTCATTGTCAGCCACCGAGGGATTGAAGTAGATCCAGACAAAGTCCGAGCCATTCAAGACATGCCAGCTCCACAAACAGAGAAGCAAGTCAGAGGTTTTCTTGGAAGACTGAACTACATATCCAGATTTATTTCCTATATGACTCTCACTTGCGAGCCCATCTTCAAATTATTACGCAAGGAACATACGGTTGTTTGGAATTCATATTGTCAGCAAGCATTTGATAAGATCAAGGGTTACCTACAAGAACCTCCAATCTTAATACCTCCGGTCCCTGGAAGACCTCTCTTCATGTATTTGACAGTGCTTGAGAATTCAATGGGTTGTGTGTTAGGTCAGCAGGACGAGTCCAGACGAAAAGAACATGCGATCTATTATTTGAGTAAGAAGTTTACTGATTGTGAAAGTAGATATTCACTTCTGGAGAAAACTTGTGGTGCTTTGGCATGGGCGGCCAAACGTTTGAGGCAGTACATGATTTGTCATACCACTTTGTTGATTTCAAAAATGGATCCAATAAAGTATATTTTTGAGAAGCCTGCTCAGACTGGAAGGCTCGCCCGATGGCATATGTTATTATCGGAATACGACATCCAGTACGTAGCTCAGAAATCTATCAAGGGTAGTGTTTTGTCAGAATATCTTGCAGATCAGCCAGTGGAAGATTATGAGCCTCTCAAATTTGATTTCCCAGACGAGGACATTATGTTAGTAAAAGATTGTGAAGAACCAAGTCTTGATGAGGGTCTGCCGGAAGGTCTTTGGTGGAAAATGATGTTCGATGGTTCCTCCAACTACAGTGGGCATGGTGTAGGCACCGTTTTGATGAATCCGGAGGGTGGTTACACTCCATTCACAGCCAAGTTGGATTTTGATTGCACAAACAATATCTCCGAATATGAAGCATGCATTCTCGGCCTCGAGGCAGCTATTGACCTCAAAATCAAACTTCTTGAAGTCAGTGGGGATTCAGCTTTGGTTATTTATCAGGTTACTGGAGAATAGGAAACTAGACATGAGAATTTGATCCCTTATAGAGCCTATATTGTCAAGATGATGGAGTGTTTCGATGAAATCACTTTCAAGCATGTTCCGAGATCTGAGAATCACATCGCCGATGCCCTAGACATGTTAGCCTCAATGTGGAAAGTCAGGGATGTCAATGATGCCACTCTCATCCGAATCGAACGCAAGACCGAGCCTGCTTACTGTCAGATGGTCGAAGAAGAGACTGATGATAAGCCATGGTTCTATGACATAAAGAATTATCTGTTAAAACAAGAGTATCCAACAGATGCTACGTTACTTGACAGGAAAACTCTGAGACGATTAGCATCCAAGTTCCTCCTTAGTAATGATGTGCTCTACAAAAGGAATCATGATATGGTCCTGCTTAGATGTGTCGACAGACGAGAAGCAGAGTTGTTAATGCAAGATGTTCACGAAGGAATGTTCGGTACTCATGCAAATGGATATGCTATGTCTAAAAAGATTTTGAGGGCTGGTTATTACTGGTTGAACCTGGAAACTGACTGTATTCAATATGCCAGAAAGTGTCACAAGTGTCAGATTTATGCGGACAAGATGCATCTACCACCGACATTGCTAAATGTGTTGTCATCACCATGGCCTTTCTCTATGTGGGGCATCGATATGATTGGGGCAATTTGTTGCACCCCAAAATTTGACCAACATTTATTTACCCATCAAGAGTTGTATGAGACTTTGAAGCTAGCCAAGAGGGTTATTCAAAGGATCAAAGGTTGATACCTTTGTCAGAGAACTCAAGAGATCCTCAGAGAGATTGGTTGAAACCAAGGTTGTGTATCTCATAACTTGAGAGTTGTGGGAGATCCTCAGATGATTCTGAGACTATGAGAATGGACTTGAAGCTTTTAGAAAGCTTATGAGATGTCTTGAAAGCCATCATGAAGCCTAGAGAGGTCATTGTGCAAGAATTCAGAAGATTCAGCCATGAGTGGTGGAATTAGGGTTTGACTGGGTCAACCCTAGGTCAACTGATGATTTGGAGAGGGTTGAGACCTAATCCAAGAGCCATGTGAGCATGGAATGATGCATTGAGATGCTATAAGGATGATTCCTAGACCAACTCATCATGATTGAGGAGTTTGAGAGGTTTTAAGCTAGGGTTTCTAAGGATTGACAGTGTAAAATCCCCTAGTTTGATCCTTATCTTCAAGGCAGTTTAGCTCAAGATCTGGTTGTCATCTCATCTTCCCCACAACATGAATGTTGTAGAGCTTGTTCTTATATTTAATTTGAGTACTAGAAGTCCTTGATAGGATTTGTAGAGCTCAAGTTATGACTTTGACAAATTACAGGTCATTTGAGGTATGTGAATTTGGGTCCTTGAAATTCACCCAACTTGCATCCAACGTTTGCCCTAGTAGGATGATTCCTATGAACTCTTGGTCAACATGAATGCTGTAAAGCATCTTCTTAGCTTTCTAGAGAGTACTATAAGTCCTTTATAGGATTTGTGGAACTCAACTTATGGCTTTGACAAGTCAAGGGCATTTTGGTCATTTGGAGGTTATAGGTCATTTCAAGCATAAGGCCATATCTCCTATTTCCAAGCTTCAAATGGAAAAATCTTCTACATCAAACTTTCTTAGAATGATGTTTTAAGGCTAGTATGGAGGTCATGAGATGTTGAAAAGGCTTGTATCAAGTGATAAAAATGGCCTAAAATGGAGGCATAAGTTAATTAAGGTGAAATTGAAAATTGGAAATCACAAGTTGTACATCCAAACCATGTCATATAATAGGTCATTTTGACTCCAAATGACATTCTAAGAACAATGGTTCAGCCAAAATTTTGATTTGGGGCTTGGATCATAGGGCTGCTTTGGAAATGGCTTACTTGCATCTTAAGGTACCAAAGCAAAACTCAACAAAACTCAACAAACAAGTTGGTTATGCATTGTAACTCATCATAAATCTCATGTGGGGAGAATTTCAAGTCAGAATCAAAGGCTACAAGAGGCTTGGCATGAGATAGCACATAAGGAGAATTGAAATCAAAATGTCATGACATGAGAAGTTCAAATACTCATTGGATGGTTCTAGATGGTTCTAGATGATTCTAAACCACTCTATATAACATATGTAACTTGCTCAGATGCAAGGTTGGTGAGAATTGGTGCAGAGAAGAGAGAGTGAGATCAAGAATCTTCCATTGCAAGTCAAGTTTCATTTCTTCATTCTTCTTCATTTCCATTCATTCTTTCCACACAAACACATTCCATACATCATAGTGAAGCTGTGCAGATTGAATTGAGATCAAATCCATGGTGAATTGAAGAGTTGGTGATTGAAATTTCAAGGTGGCAAGTCAGAATCGAATTCTGAGATTGACGCTACCTCCATCAAAATTGTTGCAAACAGTAGCAAGTTTGGCATCTAGGGAAACTTTCTGAAGAGTTTCAAGGTCTGAATTGGTGGATTTCATCATCTGTTCATCAAGATTAACCAGGTTTGCAAATTCTTTCCTACACCATGTTTTAGGCATAATTAGGTTGATTTGTTAGTGTAGAAATGTTAGAGACCAATAGGAGATGGATTTTGGAGAGTTAGGGATCAATTGGTGAGGATTGGATAGTGGACACCATTTCTGTTTGACCTTGTATCTTGCTGAATCTTGAGAGATAAATTTAGTTTAATAGCAAGAAATGTTCAGGGAAGCATGAGGATGAGATTAGGACCACTAATTTTGAGAATTGTTAAGATTGGTTCTTGACCAATAATTTGAAGTTGCTATCAGGTTTCGTGTTAGAGGAAGTTTCAATGGAATTTGAGATTATGATTGTGTTCAGCATGAAAAATGGAGCATGTTAGGGTTTTAAACTTTGAGTTTTGATGGAGAAATGAGAGAGCACGAGTTGAGGAAGATGAAGCTTCATGTTCTGCATTTCCATGGAGGTTCCTTAGAACCCTAGCTGAAGGTTGAAGATGACCTCTTAGCCATTAGATCAAGCAAGACTGGTTGACTGAGAACTGGATCTGAGGGCCACGATTCAATTGCATTTTGAGAGGGAATTCTGAGGAGCGAAACGCACCGTTTCATTAAACGGTGGTCTCTTAGGCTTTAGTGAAATTTGATACCCACACCCCCAATCAAGGCCCACTTGGATTTTGAACTGATTTTCTCTTCTATTTGCACCGTGGATTTGTCTTTTTCTTTATGTTTATTAATTGTTTTTCTGAGTGGATAATGGGCCTAGCGCACTTGCTTTCTGAACCCCCCATTCTGGGCCCATGTGATGACTTTGAACTGGATCTGTTTGCTAGCTGCACCCCATCCTTTCATATTTCATTTTATTTTTCCTCCATTTTTTATTTCAATCTTGGAAAAATCATATCAATTTGAAAATTAATGATTTTTTAATGGGAGTTTTTTCTCCTATTTCATGTTCATGTCTAGAAAATTATCAAATAAAAATATTTTTCTTTCATGCATTTTTAATATTTTTTGTATATTTTCTACTTTTATTGCATTTTATTTCTTTTATGTTGATACATGAATTTGTAGAATTTTGTTTAGGTAGCTCCCTTAGCATTTTTAGACCATTCTTTTTAGGATAGTTAGATATAAGTTTTAGCTTCCCCCTGGATTTATTCCATAATTTTGTGATGAATTTTAGGATAGTTTTGATTAGATGACATTAGGTTGTGTAGAATTTTGGGTTTTTAGGACAAATTAGACTATGGGACATATAGGGCATTAAGAGTAGGTATGTAAGATCCCTTAGAAATTATATTAGGATTTAATATAGTAGTATACTATTTTTAGATGATTTTTGTAGTTGATGATTGTTTGTGTTGCCCTTGTGGGCTTGTATCTTTGTTTGCTTTGCTTTGTGGGCTTGGAGAGCTTGGGATTGCTTGGAGTAGACTTGAGGAGTATTGAGGAGCTTGAGAGATTGATCTTGTTTGTTTTGTTGATTGTTTTAGGGTTAGGGATTAGGAAGAGTTTAGACTTAGATAACTTCTTTCTTAAACATGGATGATATCTTTCACCTCCATTCCTCCCTATGATTCAGAGTCCTTCCCTGGTATACACCTCTCTCCTTTGGAGGGATAAGTGATATACCTAGGAAATAGAACTTTTGAGGGAGCCATTCCTTTGATGTTGAACCCTTATAGGTCACCTTTGGTGGTCAATAAGCTGTTCAATATCCCCCAGCTTATCCAGTAAGTGATTTCCTCTGGTTTGATTGTCTTGAGAGATGTTGAGCTTGAGCTTGAAGATGAAGACTTCAATGAAGAGTGTAGAAGAGGATGAATCCTTGAGTATTGCCATTCCAGCTGAAGCTTGAAGAGCAACAAGAGTAAGTTGATACTTGAATTCCCCTGAAGATGAAGTAAAGACTGAAGGATGAAGTTGAAACTTCTAAGTGATTGAGATTGATTCTGAAGAGCTGAAGCTTGAAGAACAAAGGAAGTTGATACTTGCTTTGATGCCTGAAGATCCTGAAGGAGCCAAGTTGGTACTTATGATTGATAGTGAAGCCTGAAGGTGGAGCTGATCAAGAAGCTGAAGCTTAAAGGAGAAGATAAGTTGAAACTTATGTTGAAGGGTTGAAACCTGGAGAAGCAATTTGTCAAGAGTGATTGAAGTCTGAAGACTGAGTTGCTGTTGGAAGAGCTGAAGCTTGGGGTTGAGAGAGGAGTTGATCTGCTTTCTTCTGTTTTCTTTTCTGTATTGATGTGTTTTGTTTGACTTGCTTGATGCATTAGAATAAGTTCATATCTAGAATAGGTAGAATCTAGGAGCATGATTGCACTAGAGGTTGAGTTGCTCCCTCTGCTTGTACTGTTACTGTGTGGCTTTGCTTGCGGGTATTCGGTAGAGCCCAGCTCCCTTGCCCATGTGGTTTGTTTGCCTGATGACATTTCATTTCATTTTATCTGTATGATTGCAGTTTACTGTTTTTGCTTGATAGCATGATTTATATTTCAGTATGATTATTGTTATCCATTCTGGCTTGAGGTTGAGATGAGCTTGTGGAGGCTGAAGCCCCACACACATTTCCTCCCTCACTTGCATTGCATGCATTTTACTGTTAAGCTGATGCTTTGTCTGTTTTGGTGTATCATTGACATGATCCCTTAGGACTCTCATTTCCTTTGATAAGGAATTGATGATAGAACTTTAGGTTGAAACCTATGCATGACAACTTCTAGGAGTTCCCTGTTCAAACCTCAACCATAGGATGAATCCTTGGCATGACAACAATAGGACTTGATAGTCTCCCTCCTAGTTGGGCCTGTTCTCTTCTCATCTCAAAACAGTTTAAGATACAGTAATCATGAATGATTTCTTTCGTACGTTACGAGCCTTAAGCTATCTGAGAAAGGATTGTGGGAGAGTTTCTTTTCCATAGTCTGGATGTTTAGTATGGTACCCTTTGGGTGACATGCGACGCATTCACTCTTAGGTCATAGTCTCTAGTGCGATTGAAATCGCAAACACAATAAAAAACACTTCTTTCGTAAAAGACAGGAAATAAACCGTAGTTTCCCGAACTACGTGAGCTCTGATCTCTCATGCCTGTTGAGAGTACGTAGGCACAAGATGGCGATGTCTTGGCGAGCTACCTTCCCCCATAACCCGTCGTAGGCCGAACTACGTTGACTCTGATTTCTCATTCTCTGATGAGAATACGTAGGCATAAAGTGCGACGCTTTGCCGAGTCATTTTCTTTTCTGTTTTAAACCAGCCTTGATAGGTAGATAGGATAAAACCAACCCGTCCATGTAAACACAACAAGCGAGGATCCCGTCGAGTACGACGGACGTGAGGGGTGCTAATACCTTCCCCTTGCGTAACCGACTCCCGAATCCAGACAATGGTTGCGATGACCTTGTCTTACCCTTTCTCGTTAGGTTTTTCCGATCGTTTCCTTTCCCGTTCTGAGGGATAAATAACGAAAGGTGGCGACTCTTCTGTTGTGCCGGCACCTTATTTTCGCACAAGCGACAGCTGGCGACTCTGCTGGGGACTTCAACGGTTCCCTATGCGAGTCAATCCTAACGCTTGTATGTTTACTTGTTGGGTTGCGTTTATTTATCGCATTTTACTTCTCGCACTTTATTTCCCGCATTTTATTTTCAGTATAATATGATTATCTGTGCTGTTGTGGGATGGGAGTTCTGATGAGTGAGAAGCCAGACCCAGGCTTGAGTGCACCATAGACTTAGAGTGGAAATTAGTGGGCGCGTGCTTGCTTTGCAGGCACTAGTGTCTCATGAAATCCACGCTTAGACGAGGTTCATCCGGTTGGCTTCTCTTTCAACCCTTTGGGTTGAGACGGTTGCTGGTTTGGTGGATTGTCGACTCTGGGGACCGATCATTTGTGATTCAGCCGAGTGAGGCCGCTTCATGAGCTGGTGATGCCACACCTTCTGGGTATTGTATCACCCCTCTTGAAAGTCTGTGACGCTGATGAACGCATAAGATGCCGTACCTTGAGTCAGTTTAGGTCCATACCTGTGAGTGGGGTTGGGTTTATTGCAGGAAACCTTGACTTTCAGACTACCTGGTTTTCTTGACAGTGAATCAGTTTTGTTGGTACCAGGGTTTCTCAGTTGCAGATTTGTCTGTTCTTGATAGAGTAGGTTTTGATCAGAGGATCTTATCAGCAGATGTTGTTTGTTCTTGATAGAGCAGATTTTTGGGGTCTGAAGATCTCATCAGCAGATGTTGTTTGTTCTTGATAGAGCAGATTTTTGGGGTCTGAAGATCTCATCAGCAGATGTTGTTTGTTCTTGATAGAGCAGATTTTTGGGGTCTGAAGATCTCATCAGCAGATGTTGTTTGTTCTTGATAGAGCAGATTTTTGAGTGGGGTCTGAAGATCTCATCAGCGGTTGTATGTTTGTTCTTGATAGAGCAGATTTTTGACTGGGGTCTGAAGACCTCATCAGCAGATATTCCTCGATCCTACATCAGAGGTCCTTATTATCAGACATTTGTTCTTGACAGAGCAGAATTATGATCCTATGTATATGGTCCTATCAGATGGTTGGTCTTGACAGATCAGATTTGTGGTCCTACACCGGGGTTCTCTTATTATCAGATGCAGTGGTTGTTCTTGATAGAGCAAGATTATGGTTTTGTTGATACAGAATCTCCACAGCACCAGTTTCCTTGGCCTCTTATTGCACGATTGCATTTTTGCATTAGTTTGCATATTCATTTGCATTTCATTAACGTGTGTCTGTGTTGCAGGTACCGTTTTCCCCGATCTAGGATTTCTTGCCTCCTATTGTATTGTTATGGGCTCTCTGAGGAAGACCGTGGCTTACAAGTTCCCTGTCCCCGACGTGGTTAAGTTGACTGGTTTGATAGCTCTAGCAGATGATTCTGTAAAGGATGATTTCAGAAAATCTTATGGCAGGTTGCTCAGTTTGGTTTGTAAACCTTCTGCATTCGAGTTGAATGGGTTGCACGCTCTGCTGCAGTTCTACGACCCTCCGCTGAGTTGTTTCACTTTCCAGGATTTTGTCCTTGCACCTACGCTGGAAGAGTATGCTGATTTGCTAGGTGTGCCTATCAAGAGGCAGGTGCCTTTTGTTCACATGGATGCTGAGCCTGATCTGGCCGGTTTAGCTCCTTCACTTCACCTGGACGCCTCCGAGTTAGTATTGACTAGTTGGAACAAGGTTCCTGGGTTCTCCTTGCAGTTTCTGGTGGGTAAGGCTCAGCAGTGTGCCAAGGACGGATGTTGGGACGCGTTCAATGCCATCCTCGCTCTATGCATATATGGCATCATCCTGTTCCCCAACATGCCCGATTTTGTAGACTTTGATGCGTTTCACATCTTTGCTTCAGGGAATCCAGTCCCTACCTTGATAGGAGATGTCTATCATTCAGTCCACTACAAAAACGAGAACAGGAGGGGGAAGAATGTCTCATGTTGTGTACCCTTGCTGTACAAATGGCTTGATAGTCATCTGCCCAAGAGGGGTCCTTTTGTCTTGTCTGCAGCCACAGCTGAGTGGCCTGAGCGTCTGATGAGTTTATCTGCAGAGGATATTGACTGGTTCGACAGAGATAGGTTGGGTATTGAGGTGATCTTCAGTCGCAGCGGGTTTCCAAATGTGCCTTTGATAGGCAGGAAAGGCTGTATAAACTACAATCCATCATTGCTGGTTCGACAGTTCGCGTATGCTTTGAGAACTCCGCCGAAGGATGAAGAGGTACAGGAATCTCTGTACCTCATTGGTATTCTAGAGGGGGATCTGTTGTTCAAACTTCAGCGCGCGTGGAATGGTATCAGTAAGCGAGGGAAGCCATTGCTGGGAAAAAGCAACAGTCAAGCCTACCCTCCGTATTTGACTTGGATCAGAGCCAGAGTAAATGCTATAGGGATGCCGTTTCCTCATGCCAAGCCAGAAAGCCCTCCCATGATTGAAGAGCCTACTACTGTGCCCATTCAGCAGCATAATCAGGTGCTAGCTGAGTGGGATGAATTGAAGCGGGCGAACGAAGAACTGGAGAAGGAATTGGCTCAGCTCCGAAGCGAGAGGAACGAGGCCGTTCATTCTTTCAAAAGGCAGACAGAGTTAGTGAACCAGCTGGGTACAGACCTGACTAAGCAGATAACCGAGCGTGAACGCATGGGTCGAGACTTCAAAGCTGTCAACGACGTACTGGCTACGAAGAAGCAGTACTTGGACGAGGCATATCGGAGGATATCCAAGTTCAACCAGCACTGGAAGGCTTCCCTGGCCACCAGGAAAGAGCGGGAGGATAAGCTGATGCTACAGATCTCCAGGCTGGAAGCCCAGGTGAAGGACAGTGAAAAGAGGTTTGATGAAGAAACCGCCCGCAGATACGCCGCCGAAGGCCAACTCAACAAAGCTCTTGCTAACTTGAAGGAGCGCAAGCTGACGTTTGAGTCCAAAAAGCGGAAATTAGAAGATTGCTTCGGCGAAGAAGCATGGGAAAGTTTGGTTGAAGGACTTCAGTATACCATTGTGCAGAGGGAATTACTCGTCGAGGGGTTACTCACTCTGCCAGATCATCCAGAGACGAAGGAGTTGTTAGAAGAGTATCGCGCCCGTGGCCGTACTTGACTATTTGTATTCCTTTTGTTGTGATCATTGTTGTATGCTGACCATCACCAGGCTTGTTGGCTGAGGTCACGCTATTGATTCATCTTGTACTCGCTGATGCTATGTACTGCCTTGATAGGCTTTCTTTATATATGAGATTGTTGTTTCCATGATTGGGCTCGGACTTCTTCTTCTTATTATTATCAGCACTGGCACTCAGGCACTAGGATCGGGGGGGAAATCTCCCAAACACACAGACACACGCATGCATTTGCATGAAGCATTTGCATGACGAGCATTTTGTTGTTTTTCCTAACCCTTTAGTGTTTACAGGTTTTTCAGGTTTACAGGTCCCAGGCTGTTTCCAGTGGTTCCAGGATTGATCAGAGACTAATTCACCGTTATCCAACTAGAGCTAATCAGACCAGGATCATGGATCAAGTGCAAACAGATGTTCAGGAGCTCCGCGAGAGGATGGATCGCTTCATGGAACTCATGCAAGTGGTCGCCAATGGTCAGGACTAGCTCAGGACTTTGGTTCAGCCTTTGATCTCCAGGGTTGATAGCAACGGCATACTCCATGGTGGGGCCGTGCCTACTCCTCCACCAGTTGATACTCCGCAGAATGGTGTCCCCGTGGCCGGGGGCAACGGCAGTGCTAATGGCAATGTGATGGCCAACATCGGACTCAATACGACGGGTGTCGGTAATGGGAGTCTAGGAGCTAATGTCAATATCGGGCCGGGTAACGGTAATGCAGGCGTCGGGAATCTGTTGGTGCCTCAACCATGGCTTGAGGATCATCAGGATGATGTGTTCTCTCAAAGAGGTGCTGAAAGGGAGCTGAATGCTGAAGCGCGGCTCAGATTCAAAGCACTTGAAGATAAAATGAGAGATATTGAGAATCATAATACTTTGGGCATTGATATGTCCAAGCTGGGGTTAATTGCTGATTTCAAGGTACCTCCTAAGTTCAGGGTGCCTGACTTTGAGAAATATAAGGGCACCACTTGCCCTCGTGTCCACCTGAGATCGTACTACAGGAAGATGTCTGCCTATTCCGAAGACGAGAAGTTGCTGATGCACTTCTTCCAAGACAGTCTTTCCGGGCCATCCCTCGAGTGGTACATGGGTCTGGAGCCCACTAGTGTGCGCACATGGAAGGATCTCGCTAAAGCGTTTGTGCACCATTACCAGTACAACAGCGACTTGGCCCCGAACCCAGTCCAGCTCCAGAACCTGTCGCAGAGAAATAATGAAGGATTTAAGGAGTACGCCCAGCGGTGGCGTGAGTTGGCAGCCCAGGTTCAGCCGCCGATGGTTGAACGCGAGCTCGTGCAGATGTTTGTGGCTACCCTCTCGGGGGTCTACTATGAAAAGTTAGTCAGCGGTATGTCTGGGACGTTCTCAGCTCTCATAATCATGGGCGAGCACGTCGAGAATGGTATCAAGATCGGGAAAATTCAAGGTGAATCATCCTCAGCCGGAGGAGGTGGAAAGAAACCTTATGCTGGTAAAAGGTGAGAAGGAGAGACGAGCGCTGTGACCAACGCTCGAAGAAAGGGCAAAGGCCCTCAGCAGCAGATAGCCAGTATAAATATCCCAGCAGCTCCACAGCAGCAGCAGCCGCAACCGAATCAACAGGGATATAGAAAGTACCAGAATTGGGCACCTTTGGCAAACCGTCACTTCGAGGCACCGCCCATGTCGTACGCGCAACTCTTGCAGACTTTGCTTCAGCTTCAGTTGGTCCAGAAGAGGACGATGGCTCCCTTGACAGGGGCACCTCCACCAGGGTACGACGCAAATGCCACCTGCGATTTCCACTCAGGGGCACCAGGCCACACGATCGAGAACTGCAAAGCCTTCAAGCACAAGGTGCAGGACCTGGTAGATGCCAAGATTATCAACTTCTCCGATAATGTGCCCAATGTCACGAAGAATCCTATGCCAAATCATAGGGGAGGCGGAGTGAACGCCATTATCGAAGAAGAAAGTGCAGATCTGTTGACTGATGTCAAAGATCTAAAGACGCCGCTTAGCTTCGTCAAAGCTAAGTTGTTGAAAAAAGGGTTCTTTCCAGGGTGCGGAGAACTATGCATGGACTGTGCCACACATTCTGATGGATGTGAGCAGTTGGTCGAAGGAATTCAAAGTCTGATGGCTGAGGGGATTCTGCAGTTTAGCCGGAGGGCTGAAAGTGTATCAAGAGAGGTAGTGTTGAAGCAGACCGATGAAGTCGCCACCATCACCATCCCTCGTCAGCCAATAACTATTTCTGCACCCAGACCGCCGACAATTACTATCACAAAAGCTGGGCCGATACCATTCAAGAGTACCAACGTCGTTCCGTGGCATTATGGGGCTGAAGTCTATTGCAACGGACAAAAGTTGGAGCTGGAGCCGTATGGGTCGACTGTGGAGAATCTCGCAGGAATCAGTGGTGTTACCCGTAGCGGCAGAGTGTTTGTACCGCCTGAGGTCGTGGCAGAGAAAGCGGTCAGAGCTGATGCGGTCGATAAGGGTAAAAGAAAATTCGTCGAAGAGGCCCCGTGCGGAGTAGAGAAAGATTTGCTGGTCAAAGATGCCGAGGAGTTTATGCGGTTGATCAAAAAGAGCGACTACAAGATTGTAGACCATCTCCATCAGACGCCCTCGAAGATTTCTATTCTCAACCTGTTGCTGTGTTCTGAAGCACACCGCAACGCGCTACTAAAGGTATTGAATGCTGCCTATGTACCGCAAGAGATATCGGTGAATCAGCTAGAAGAGGTTGTAGCCCACGTAAATGCTGGCAATGGGCTAGGTTTCACAGACTTGGAGCTAACACCAAAAGGGAGGAATCACAATAGCGCCCTGCACATCTCGATAGAGTGTAGGGGCACAATCATGTCGCACGTCCTGGTGGACACGGGTTCGTCGCTTAATGTTCTTCCGAAGAAGGCATTAATGAAGTTGGACACTCGCGGATTGCTCTGCACACCCAGTGATCTGGTTGTGAAAGCGTTCGACGGAACTAAACGCCACGTTTTCGGGGAGGTGACCCTGCCGATCCAAGTCGGTCCGGAAATGTTCGACACGGTCTTTTATATATGGACATCATGCCTGCCTACAGTTGCCTCTTGGGCCGGCCATGGATCCATGCTGCTGGTGCCGTGACCTCCACGTTGCACCAAAAGCTCAAATATGCTGTCGGGGGAAGCATAGTGACCGTGTGCAGCGAGGAGGACATAATGGTGAGCCATTTGTCATCCTTTAAGTATGTTGAAATGGATGGCGAAATCCATGAGACTCTTTGCCAAGCGTTCGAGGCTGTCAAGGTGAAAGAGGTATCTCCTGTAGTCACATAAAAGCCAGAGATGAATCTCTCCTCATTCAAAGAAGCTCGGGCCGTCGTCGAAGCTGGATCTACCCCAGGCTGGGGGCGTATTTCGGAGATACCCAACAAGAAGGATAAGTTTGGATTGGGGTATTCTCTCGGAGCTGAAGCTTCTTCTTCTTCGTCTAGTAGTGCGTCACGGGGTAAGGGGCCGATCTTATTTACAAGTGGCGGAGTGATTTTCGAAAGCATCAACGCGGCGTCTGAAGACAGCGGGGATAGCAATTGTGATCTCGACTCTTGGATTCAACCAAGCAAGCCAGGCGAGGGCCTCAACAATTGGACCATCAAGGATATCATCCCGATGACAAGTGAAGAGTAATGATTTACTTTTTCCAATCATTGTACAACCCTATGTCCTACCCGGGGCATAGCGGTTTTATTGTCAGGGCCTTGTTGGATTATGTACATGCATTTTGTTAATAAATCAAAGGCGTTTTCTTCGTATTCAAATATTGTGATCTCTGTTATTCCTGTTTTATATTTGTTTTGAAAAACAGTAAAATGGCAATGGGGTTTGTGCTAACCTGCATATTCTTGTTTTAAACTTAACCCTTGTTATTGCAGGATCCACGTAACAGATGACATCGACTCTGGACCTTCTACGGCCCACTTCGACTTTGATTGCCCGATTTATCAAGCCGAAGAAGAGATTGATGAAGACGAAGACCTTCCTGAAGAGTTGGCCCGCTTGTTGAAACAAGAGGAGAAGGTTATTCTGCCTCATGAGGAGGAGATCGAGATCGTCAATCTGGGTTCTGAAGAGCTCGTCAGAAATGTCAGGATAGGGGCTGCGTTGCAGAGTGATGTCAAGCAGAGATTGGTCGAGATGCTAAGAGAGTATAGTGACGTCTTTGCTTGGTCATACGAAGATATGCCCGGACTTGACACGGACATCGTGGTCCACCACTTGCCGCTACGAGAAGATTGCCCTCCCGTTAAGCCGAAGCTTAGGAGGACAAGACCAGATATGGCCGTTAAAATCAAAGAAGAAGTGCAAAAGCAGCTTGATGCTGGCTTCTTAGCGGTCACCACTTACCCTCCGTGGGTCGCCAACATAGTGCCTGTACCGAAGAAGGACGGTAAGGTACGCATGTGCGTCGATTATCGGGATTTGAATAGGGCGAGCCCTAAAGATGATTTCCCGTTGCCTCATATCGATGTGTTGGTCGACAACACATCCTAGTTCTCCATGTTTTCATTCATGGATGGCTTCTCCGGTTACAATCAGATCAAGATGGCGCCGGAGGACATGGAGAAAACAACGTTTATCACCCCCTGGGGGACATTTTGCTATAAGGTAATGCCTTTCGGTCTGAAGAACGCAGGGGCCACTTACCAACGAGCAATGGTAACTTTGTTTCATGACATGATTCATCATGAGATCGAGGTCTATGTTGATGACATGATTGCGAAGTCCCAAACGGAGGAAAAGCATCTGGTCAACTTATTGAAGCTTTTTGAGAGGCTTAGGAAGTTCAGGTTGAGGCTGAATCCTAACAAATGCACTTTCGGAGTGCGGTCCGGAAAGTTACTGGGGTTTATCGTGAGTGAACGAGGCATCGAGGTTGACCCTGCGAAAATAAAAGCCATTCAAGAAATGCCAGCGCCAAAAACAGAAAAAGAAGTTCGTGGTTTCTTGGGCCGAATAAACTACATTGCAAGGTTTATCTCTCAGCTCACGGCCACGTGTGAACCGATGTTCAAGCTTTTAAAGAAAGATCAGGCAATTATCTGGAATGAGGATTGCCAGAAGGCATTCGATAAGATAAAGCAGTATCTTCAAGAACCTCCGATCTTGATACCCCCAGTGGCTGGACGACCTTTAATCATGTACTTGACAGTTCTTGAGAATAGTATGGGGTGTGATCTCAGTCAGCACGACGAGACGGGCAGAAAGGAGCATGCCATTTACTACTTGAGTAAAAAGTTCACTGACTGTGAATCTCGCTACTCGATGCTGGAGAAGACGTGTTGTGCACTAGCCTGGGCTGCCAAACGTCTACGACAGTACATGCTCAATCACACCACTATACTAATTTTGAAGATGGATCCGATCAAGTACGTCTTCGAGAAGCAGGCTCTTTCGGGCAGGATTTCCAGATGGCAAATGGTGTTAACGAAATATGATATTCAGTACGTATCCCAGAAGGCCATCAAGGGAAGCGTATTGTCTGATTACCTTGCCGAACAACCGATCGAGGATTACCAGCCGATGAAATTTGAATTCCCGGACGAGGATATTATGTTTCTTAAAGCGAAGGATTGCGATGAGCCGTTGCCCGACGAGGGGCCAGATAGGAAATCCCAGTGGAAATTGATATTCGATGGGGCAGTTAATTCTTACGGAAGTGGCATTGGGGCTATCATCACGACTCCTCACGGATCCCATATCCCGTTTACTGCGAGACTGACGTTTCCAGTCACCAATAATGAGGCGGAGTACGGAGCATGCATCATGGGTCTAGAAGAGGCAATTGATTTGAGAATCAAGAACCTAGACGTATATGGTGACTCGACACTTGTGATCAACCAAATTAAAGGGGAGTGGGAGACTTGTCAATTGAATTTGGTGCCATACATGAATTATGCCAGAAGGCTACTTCCGTTCTTTGATCGAGTGGAACTCCATCATGTGCCCAGAGCGGAAAATCAGATGGCTGATGCCTTAGCCACGTTGGCTTCAATGTATAAAGTCAATTTTTGGAATGAGGCTCCAAGAATTGTACTTTCGCGTCTTGATAGACCGGCATTTGTCTTTGCAATCGAGGAAGCCGCCGACGGCAAGCCATGGTTCCATGACATCCATACTTTCCTTATGACTAAGGAGTATCCTGCGGGTGCGTCAACCCAGGATAAGAAGACTCTGAGGAGGCTGTCTGGAAATTTTTATCTCAATCCTGATGGAGTGTTGTATAAAAGAAACCACGATCTCGTGCTACTCAGATGTGTAGATGAGAAAGAGGCGAGTATGCTCATGGAAGAAGTCCATGAAGGCACATTCGGTACGCACGCCGGCGGGCATGCCATGACGAGAAAGATCCTGAGAACAGGATACTACTGGCTGACGATGGAGTCGGATTGCTTCAGATTCGCGAAGAGATGTCATAAATGCCAGATTTATGCTGATAAAGTTCATGTGCCGCCGTGCCCGTTGAATGTCATGTCCTCCCCGTGGCCGTTCTCCATGTGGGGCATCGACATGATAGGCAAGATCGAGCCTACTGCATCTAGCGGTCATCGTTTCATTCTGGTAGCTATCGACTACTTCACCAAGTGGGTGGAGGCAGCCTCGTATGCTAATGTGACCAAGCAGGTAGTGGCTAAATTCATAAAGAGGGACATCATCTGTCGTTACGGAATTCCCGAGCGGATCATTACTGACAATGGTTTGAATCTGAATAACAAGATGATGAAGGAGTTGTGCCAGAGTTTCAAGATTGAACACCACAACTCATCTCCTTACCGGCCGAAGATGAATGGCGCCGTCAAAGCGACCAACAAGAACATAAAGAAGATTGTTCAGAAGATGGTTGTGACCTACAAAGATTGGCACGAGATGCTGCCGTTTGCACTACACGGTTATCGTACGACGGTACGTACGTCAACCGGGGCAACTCCTTTCTCCTTGGTATACGGTATGGAAGCTGTCCTACCGTTAGAAGTGGAGATCCCTTCTTTGCGAGTTTTGGTTGATGTGAAACTCGACGAGGCAGAATGGATTACGAATCGACTGAACCAACTCAGCCTGATGGACGAGAAGAGGTTAGCATCGATTGCGTTTGGTCTTCTGTACCAAAGCCGAATGAAGAAAGCTTATGATAAGAAGGTGCGTCCTAGAAGCTTTCAGACGGGTGATCTCGTCCTGAAGAAGATTCTTCCTCCACACTCCGATCACCGGGGCAAGTGGACTCCGAATTACGAAGGTCCGTACGTCGTCAGCAAGGTCTTCTCGGGAGGAGCTTTGTTGTTATCCACGATGAATGGTGAAGATTTTGCATCCCCGGTGAACGCGGACGCAGTTAAAAAATACTTTGCTTGAAAGCGACCCGCTGGACAAAAAAAGAGAGTCCAGGCAAAAAGGGGCATCCCGGCGAACCAAAAACAGAATAAAAAGGTTCGGGCAAAAATTAGGGATATAAATTGAAAAAAGGTACACCCGCGAAGTCGAAAACCTACACTGGGCGGCTTCGGCAAAAAAGGGTATCCCGGTGAACTGAAAACCCGTAAAGGGCGGTTCACGCAAAAGTTAGAGATTTGAAAAAGCAAATGATTGCGTTCCGCGTGTGGACTTTCTTTGTTTAGTGGTTTGGAAGACCTGAGGGCCGTTCATCTGAATCAATCTCTTCTGAAGCTGAAGCGTCGGAGAAGTATCGAAGTCGAGTGGGTCATAGAGGGACCAACGCATGGTGTTCGTCTATGCCTCGTTGCCGACATTTGTATATACTGATGTATATTTATGTTTTATTTTTTGCGCGGCTTCCTCATTCCAGGAGCTTGCCTCTGTTGTAAAACATTTTTACCCATTCAGGGGTTCGTTATCAATAAAATGCATACTATTCAGCAATTCTGTTTGCCTGTTTAGCATTTATCTATTTTGTTTGCGAAAAAGAACGCCGATGTTTTTGATAAAATGCGCATACATAAACTCACTGGCCTAGGCCACTGATTGTTGAAACAATTAAATACTTGAATATTGTCACGAGATAATAACCTTGATAGGTCCCTTTGAGAAGGGTATCTTGTCTGTTTGTTTGTGTTGTTACAGGTGTAGCATATTCCAGACAGTGCGCCGTGCGCATCCCTGAAGCAGGATGATTCCTCTTTCTCCAGCAGAGCTCAGTAGCCTCTCCCCGCAGAGTCTGAACGCGAGATCGTGAGCATTGATATGTCTCCCCATGCAGAGATGATTCTCTCCCCAATCCGATGTATCCTGAAGGAACGTCACCTCCTCAGCTGAGTCACGTGCCGAAGCGTGAGTTCATTCCCCAGCACCGGGTCACAAGTGCAGGTTTCGTAGGAAACCATTCGTACGCCGAAGTATGCAGCAACTGATAGTACCAGACTGAAGTCTCTGGCGGAATTTAAATTCCCCACCAGAGTCGTACTCCTCCCCCGAAGTCGGATGATTCCTTCTTCCCCAACGGAATTGAAATTCCCCCAAAGTCGTACTCTCCAGCGAAGTAGAATGATTTCTCCTTCCTCAGCCGAGTTTGCAGATCCCCAAGAGAGCCGAATCCTTGGAAGTTGCTCAGATCATGATTGGTTTTTTCCCCAGTGGAGTGTTGAGCAGCTGAACTTGTTTCCCCACAGAGCCGTCATCTCCGGAGAAGTGGCCATGAAGGCCACACAGTTTATTCCCGCGATTGACATCGCTTTTCCCTCAGCTGGTCCAGGTTCTCGTAGAGCTTCGTTCCCCCGCAGCAATCAACTGAAGTTGTTTCCCCCGCAGCAATCAACTGAAGTTGTTTCCCCCGCAGCAGTCAACTGAAGTTGTGTCCCCTGCGGAGTCCAATTGAGATTGGCGTGACCAGGTTTTCCTCAGCAGGATGATTCCTCTATCTGAGTAGTTCGTTCTCCTTGACGGGAGGATTCCCCTTCGGCATTTATTTTGCTGACGGGACCGCATCATTGTACATGATTGCATAGCATTTATCATAAACGCATAGAATTTCCACCGTGTGGAGTCGTGTGTCATTGCCGAAACATATGCGTAATAAACATGATCTGGGCTGTTACCGTTCTTGTTTTGCAGGTGTTCCGCCGTAGAATCGATTGCTCAGGATGATTCCTGACGTTCTCCCCAACGAAGTCGCTTGCTCAAGATGATTCTTGAGATCCCCAGCGAAGTCTTCGGTTCAAGATGATTCTAGAATTCCTCAGCAGGGTCGTTTGCTTAAGATGATTCTTAAGACCCCAGTGCAGTCTCCAGAGTTGGTTGCTCAAGCTGATGCTTAGAGTCCCCAGTAAAGGTTCCCCAGGATGATTCCTGAAACCCCTAACTGAGTGTTCGCGCAGGGTGATTCCTGAAAGCTCCAACATGGTTATTGGTCCAAGATGATTCTTGAAGGTCCCCGGCAGAGTTATTTGTCCAAGATGATTCTTGAAGTCCTCAACAGAGTTGCTTTATTCAGAATGATTTCTGGACCCTCGGAGCGGAGTTACTTGATAGTTCTCCAGATTCCCCAGCGGCGAAGCGTCCTCCCCAGCAGGTTTTCTAACGGCAAAGTTGAAACCTCCCGTGAAGACTCCATGATTGAAGTCTGACCGTGTTAATGAAGCAGTTCTCTCAGCTGATGCGGAGTGCCTGATGGCAGAGGTTTAGAGGTTCCTAGTTGGCTCATGATTGACTAAGAATTCTATTCCCGACTTGCTGACGAAGTCCGGCTGATGCCCGACAAGGTCTTTGAATGCCTGATGGCATGATCAACCTGATGGCTGAAGTCCGGCTAATGCCCGACAATTTCTTTGAATGCCTGATGGCATGATCAACCTGATGTTTGAAGTCCGGCTGATGCCCGACAAGTTCCTTGGATGCCTGATGGCATGATCGACTATGTATTACCGGTTACCGTGTGACCAATTCCCCAATGGATTTTCTTCATCCTGACGGCAAGGTCAGAGGATGTTTGTTCTTGACGGCGAGGTCAGATTCTTTGGTTTTCCAGCGGCGATGTTGGACGTCTGTTTCCGACGGCGATGTCAGATTCTTTAGTTCTCCAGCGGCGATGTTGGGTGTTTTGGTTGTCCGACGGCGATGTCAGATTCTTTAGTTCTCCAGCGGTGATGTTGGTTGTTTTGGTTGTCCGACGGCGATGTCAGATTCTTTGGTTTTCCAGCGGCGATGTTGGGTGTTCTGGTTGCCTGACGGCGAGATCAGGTGGCTGATGACAATGTCAGAGGAATTTAATGTGAATAACTGACGACAAGGTTTAGATCAGTATGTCTCCAGCTAGTTGCCGTGCAGCTATTATTTCAGTGTTCGAAGATCTGTTCCCACCAGTGCTTGTGCAGTTGGCAAATTTCCGGGTTTATCGGTATTCAACCGTCTCGCACCTTGATTGGCTGAGAGCCGTTCGCTCCTCACCCGGTCAGGTTCAAGCCGTTTGAATAGGGGCAGCTGTTGCACCCCAAAATTTGACCAACATTTATTTACCCATCAAGAGTTGTATGAGACTTTGAAGCTAGCCAAGAGGGTTATTCAAAGGATCAAAGGTTGATACCTTTGCCAGAGAACTCAAAAGATCCTCAGAGAGATTGGTTGACACCAAGGTTGTGTATCTCATAACTTGAGAGTGGTGGGAGCTCCTCAGATGATTCTGAGACTATGAGAATGGACTTGAAGCTTTGAGAAAGCTTATGAGATGTCTTGAAAGCCATCATGAAGCCTAGAGAGGTCATTGTGCAAGAATTCAGAAGATTCAGCCATGAGTGGTGGAATTAGGGTTTGACTGGGTCAACCCTAGGTCAACTGATGATTTGGAGAGGGTTGAGACCTAATCCAAGAGCCATGTGAGCATGGAATGATGCATTGAGATGCTATAAGGATGATTCCTAGACCAACTCATCATGATTGAGGAGTTTGAGAGGTTTTAAGCTAGGGTTTCTAAGGATTGACAGTGTAAAATCCCCTAGTTTGATCCCTATCTTCAAGGCAATTTAGCTCAAGATGTGATTGTCATCTCATCTTCCCCACAACAAGAATGTTGTAGAGCTTGTTCTTATCTTTAATTTGAGTACTAGAAGTCCTTGATAGGATTTGTAGAGCTCAAGTTATGACTTTGACAAATTACAAGTCATTTGAGGTATGTGAATCTGGGTCCTTGAAATTCACCCAACTTGCATCCAACTTTTGCCCTAGTAGGATGATTCCTATGAACTCTTAGTCAACATGAATGTTGTAAAGCATCTTCTTAGCTTTCTAGAGAGTACTATAAGTCCTTGATAGGATTTGTGGAACTCAACTTATGGCTTTGACAAGTCAAGGGCATTTTGGTCATTTGGAGGTTATAGGTCATTTCAAGCATAAGGCCATATCTCCTATTTCCAAGCTTCAAATGGAAAAATCTTCAACATCAAACTTAGGGAGGTCATGAGATGTTGAAAAGGCTTGTATCAAAAAGTGATAAAAATGGCCTAAAATGGAGGCATAAGTTAATTAAGGTGAAATTGAAAATTGGAAATCACAAGTTGTACATCCAAACCATGTCATATAATAGGTCATTTTGACTCCAAATGACATTCTAAGAACAATGGTTCAGCCACAATTTTGATTTGGGGCTTGGATCATAGGGCTGCTTTAGAAATGGCTTACTTGCATCTTAAGGTACCAAAGCAAAACTCAACAAAACTCAACAAATAAGTTGGTTATGCATTGTAACTCATCATAAATCTCATGTGGGGAGAATTTCAAGTCAGAATCAAAGGTTACAAGAGGCTTGGCATGAGATAGCACATAAGGAGAATTGAAATCAAAATGTCATGACATGAGAAGTTCAAATACTCATTGGATGGTTCTAGATGGTTCTAGATGATTCTAAACCACTCTATATAACATATGTAACTTGCTCAGATGCAAGGTTGGTGAGAATTGGTGCAGAGAAGAGAGAGTGAGATCAAGAATCTTCCATTGCAAGTCAAGTTTCATTTCTTCATTCTTCTTCATTTCCATTCATTCTTTCCACACAAACACATTCCATACATCATAGTGAAGCTGTGCAGATTGAATTGAGATCAAATCCATGGTGAATTGAAGAGTTGGTGATTGAAATTTCAAGGTGGCAAGTCAGAATCGAATTCTGAGATTGACGCTACCTCCATCAAAATTGTTGCAAACAGTAGCAAGTTTGGCATCTAGGGAAACTTTCTGAAGAGTTTCAAGGTCTGAATTGGTGGATTTCATCATCTGTTCATCAAGATTAACCAGGTTTGCAAATTCTTTCCTACACCATGTTTTAGGCATAATTAGGTTGATTTGTTAGTGTAGAAATGTTAGAGACCAATAGGAGATGGATTTTGGAGAGTTAGGGATCAATTGGTGAGGATTGGATAGTGGACACCATTTCTGTTTGACCTTGTATCTTGCTGAATCTTGAGAGATAAGTTTAGTTTAATAGCAAGAAATGTTCAGGGAAGCATGAGGATGAGATTAGGACCATTAATTTTTAGAATTGTTAAGATTGGTTCTTGATCAATAATTTGAAGTTGCTATCGGGTTTCGTGTTAGAGGAAGTTTCAATGGAATTTGAGATTATGATTGTGTTCAGCATGAAATATGGAGCATGTTAGGGTTTTAAACTTTGAGTTTTGATGGAGAATGAGAGAGCACGAGTTGAGGAAGATGAAGCTTCATGTTCTGCATTTCCATGGAGGTTCCTTAGAACCCTAGCTGAAGGTTGAAGATGACCTCTCAGCTATTAGATCAAGCAAGACTGGTTGACTGAGAACTGGATCTGAGGGCCACGATTCAATTGCATTTTGAGAGGGAATTCTGAGGAGCAAAACGCACCGTTTCATTAAACGGTGGTCTCTTGGGCTTTAGTGAAGTTTGATACCCACACCCCCAATCAAGGCCCACTTGGATTTTGAACTGATTTTCTCTTCTATTTGCAGCGTGGATTTGTCTTTTTCTTTATGTTTATTAATTGTTTTTCTGAGTGGATAATGGGCCTAGCGCACTTGCTTTCTGAACCCCCCATTCTGGGCCCATGTGATGACTTTGAACTGGATCTGTTTGCTAGTTGCACCCCATCCCTTCATATTTCATTTTATTTTTCCTCCATTTTTTATTTCAATCTTGGAAAAATCATATCAATTTGAAAATTAATGATTTTTTAATGGGAGTTTTTTCTCCTATTTTTTAATATTTTTTGTATATTTTCTACTTTTATTGCATTTTATTTCTTTTATGTTGATACATGAATTTGTAGAATTTTGTTTAGGTAGCTCCCTTAGCATTTTTAGACCATTCTTTTTAGGATAGTTATATATAAGTTTTAGCTTCCCCCTGTATTTATTCCATAATTTTGTGATGAATTTTAGGATAGTTTTGATTAGATGACATTAGGTTGTGTAGAATTAGGTCAAACTTTAACATAGGTCCACAATAACACTAGAATTTTGGGTTTTTAGGACAAATTAGACTATGGGACATATAGGGAATTAAGGGTAGGTATGTAAGATCCTTAGAAATTATATTAGGATTTAATATAGTAGTATACTATTTTTAGATGATTTTTGTAGTTGATGATTGTTTGTGTTGCCCTTGTGGGCTTGTATCTTTGTTTGCTTTGCTTTGTGGGCTTGGAGAGCTTGGGATTTCTTGGAGTAGACTTGAGGAGTATTGAGGAGCTTGAGAGCTTGATCTTGTTTTTTTTGTTGATTGTTTTAGGGTTAGGGATTAGGAAGAGTTTAGACTTAGATAACTTCTTTCTTAAACATGGATGGTATCTTTCACCTCCATTCCTCCCTATGATTCAGAGTCCTTCCTTGGTATACACCTCTCTCCTTTGGAGGGATAAGTGATGTACCTAGGAAGTAGAACTTTTGAGGAAGCCATTCCTTTGATGTTGAACCCTTATAGGTCACCTTTGGTGGTCAATAAGCAGTTCAATATCCCCCCAGCTTATCCAGTAAGTGATTTCCTCTGGTTTGATTGTCTTGAGAGATGTTGAGCTTGAGCTTGAAGATGAAGACTTTAATGAAGAGTGTAGAAGAGGATGAATCCTTGAGTATTGCCATTCCAGCTGAAGCTTGAAGAGCAACAAGAGCAAGTTGATACTTGAAGACCCCTGAAGATGAAGTAAAGACTGAAGGATGAAGTTGACACTTCTAAGTGATTGAGATTGATTCTGAAGAGCTGAAGCTTGAAGAACAAAGGAAGTTGATACTTGCTTTGATGCTTGGAGATCCTGAAGGAGCCAAGTTGGTACTTATGATTGATAGTGAAGCCTAAAGGTGGAGCTGATCAAGAAGCTGAAGCTTAAAGGAGAAGATAAGTTGAAACTTATGTTGAAGGGTTGAAACCTGGAGAAGCAATTTGTCAAGAGTGATTGAAGTCTGAAGACTGAGTTGCTGTTGGAAGAGCTGAAGCTTGGGGTTGAGAGAGGAGTTGATATGCTTTCTTCTGTTTTCTTTTCTGTATTGATGTGTTTTGTTTGACTTGCTTGATGCATTAGAATAAGTTCATATCTAGAATAGGTAGAATCTAGGAGCATGATTGCACTAGAGGTTGAGTTGCTCCCTCTGCTTGTACTGTTACTGTGTGGCTTTGCTTGCGGGTATTCGGTAGAGCCCAACTCCCTTGCCCATGTGGTTTGTTTGCCTGATGGCATTTCATTTCATTTTATCTGTATGATTGCAGTTTACTGTTTTTGCTTGATAGCATGATTTATATTTCAGTATGATTATTGTTATCCATTCTGGCTTGAGGTTGAGATGAGCTTGTGGAGGCTGAAGCCCCACACACATTTCCTCCCTCACTTGCATTGCATGCATTTTACTGTTAAGCTGATGCTTTGTCTGTTTTGGTGTATCATTGACATGATCCCTTAGGACTATCATTTCCTTTGATAAGGAATTGATGATAGAACTTTAGGTTGAAACCTATGCATGACAACTTCTAGGAGTTCCCTGTTCAAACCTCAACCATAGGATGAATCCTTGGCATGACAACAGTAGGACTTGATAGTCTCCCTCCTATTTGGGCCTGTTCTCTTCTCATCTCAAAACAGTTTAAGATACAGTAATCATGAATGATTTCTTTCGTACGTTACGAGCCTTAAGCTATCTGAGAAAGGATTGTGGGAGAGTTTCTTTTCCACAGTCTGGATGTTTAGTATGGTACCCTTTGGGTGACATGCGACGCATTCACTCTCAGGTCATAGTCTCTAGTGCGATTGAAATCGCAAACACAATAAAAAACACTTCTTTCGTAAAAGACAGGAAATAAATCGTAGTTTCCCGAACTACGTGAGCTCTGATCTCTCATGCCTGTTGAGAGTACGTAGGCACAAGATGGCGATGTCTTGGCGAGCTACCTTCCCCCATAACCCGTCGTAGGCCGAACTACGTTGACTCTGATTTCTCATTCTCTGATGAGAATACGTAGGCATAAAGTGCGACGCTTTGCCGAGTCATTTTCTTTTCTTTTTTAAACCAGCCTTGATAGGTAGATAGGATAAAACCAACCCATCCAAGTAAACACAACAAGCGAGGATCCCGTCGAGTACGACGGACGTGAGGGGTGCTAATACCTTCCCCTTGCGTAACCGACTACCGAATCCAGACAATGGTTGCGATGACCTTGTCTTACCCTTTCTCGTTAGGTTTTTCCGATCGTTTCCTTTCCCGTTTTGAGGGATAAATAACGAAAGGTGGCGACTCTTCTGTTGTGCCGGCACCTTATTTTCGCGCAAGCGACACAATTGAACCAAAAGCTTCTAACGGACACCGATTTATTCTGGTTGCTATTGACTATTTCACAAAGTGGGTTAAAGACGCATCCTACACTAATGTTACTCGGCAGGTGGTGGCCCGTTACATAAAAAAGGAGATTATCTGTCGTTACGGAATTCCGAGCCGAATCATAACGGACAATGGTACTAATTTGAACAACAAAGTCATGAAAGAGTTGTGTGATGACTTCAAAATTGAACATCATAATTCCTCTCCTTATCGTCCCAAGATGAATGGAGCTGTAGAAGCTGCAAATAAAAACATCAAAAAGATTTTGCCAAAAATGGTGAAAACTTACAAAGATTGGCATGAGATGCTACCATTCGCCTTGCATGGGTACAGAACGTCCGTCCACACTTCAACAGGGGCAAACCCTTTTTCTTTGGTATATGGAATGGATGCGGTACTTCCTATTGAGGTCGAGATACCTTCTTTGAGAGTCATAATGGAAATCAAGCTTGAAGAAGCAGAATGGGTAAGAGAAAGGTTTGACCAGTTGAATCTTATCGACGAGAAGCGCATGTCTGCGATGTGTCATGGTCAGTTATATCAGAAGAGGATTAAGAGAGCTTTTGACAAGAAAGTTCATGTCCGAGAGTTCCGAGAAGGGGAGCTTGTACTCAAGAAGATTTTGCCAGTTCATAAAGACGCACGGGGAAAGTGGATGCCTAACTATGACGGCCCGTTTGTTGTGAAAACAGTCTTCTCAGGAGGCTCATTGATTCTCACTACCATGGATGGGGAGAAGCTTACTCATCCAGTAAATTCTGATGCAGTACGAAAATATTACGCCTAAAAAGAACCCGATAAGTCGAAAACTCAAAAGGGAGGCTTATGCAAAATTTAGGGTTGAAGAAAAAGAAAAGAAAAGAGAAAAAGGAGAAAAAGAAAAATAAGAGCTCGCTAAGTTGAAAACCAGAAAGGGCAGCTTAGGCAAAAATGAGCGTCCCGGTGGATTGAAAACCCGAAAGGGCGGTCCAGGCAAAAGTTAAGGACAAAGGTGTTTCACTGCATCAGATGAGTTGTCACTAACGCAGAACGTCCTACAAGAATTCACTCCAACCACTCTCGTCAGAAGCAAGGATTTTAGGGAGTTTTTAGTCTTTAGGGATAGTTGGTCATGGGATTCAATGTAACCTTGTCCACTTTGCCATTTTTCACCTGTAAAATTTCTATGGAATTTTGTCATTTGCAAGATTTCATCCTTGAATAAAATCAGTTTTGAACCATTCTTTCCTTTGCAAACTTACCATTGCCTTTATTTTCTTTGTTATGCAAAATATTGTTCGTTGATCAACGATAATTTTGAAAGCATTAGGGTCAATTTATTTGAATAAAACTTGAAAAGATTAACAAACGTAAAAACTTCAAACTCATGGGAAAAGTCGAGGAAAATCATACTTCCCCGAAACCTCAGGGTAGCGGAAGCTTTGATATGCAGTCCAAGTACATTCCCCAATGAAGTGTAAGCAAGTCGAACTGCTGATTTCCCTTTGATCATGTGTGGGTATCAAAACTTGAAGACTATTTTCTCAAGGAACTTCTCATGATGATGTGAAGACTCACCCCAGTAAAAGATGTCTGAGCATTTGTCTGATTGTACTTTGACATCTCTGAATAGCCTGTTTAAATCTCCCTTCCCCTATTGAGAATTGATCTATTTTTCAAGACTACATACACCTTTTCAGCCAGGATTCAGTGTGATTCATTTTGCCTCTCGAGTTCGGTGTGCTATCTGTCGATTCCCCGTGAATGACCAATCACTGCTAGTGAACTTCCGCCTAAAAGTCCAGTCGTAACCGGCATTGTTTTAGAAGCCAATCGTTATTGGTAGTTCTTTGGTCGTCACCATATTTCTTGTTAAGACCAGTCGTAAAATGGCCTTATCTTAACTCCACTCATTATTACCTTTTGGATCGGTCGTTACCAACCTTTTCCCTCGGAGATCTAGTCGTCACTAGCAAATCCCCTGTGAAGTCTGGTCGTTACTAGTTGATTTTCCGTTTAAACCCAGTCGTAACTGGAAGATGTTCGAAATCCAATTGTCATTGGTGTCTTATTGGACGTTACCAACTAACTCCACGGAAGTCCAGTCGTAACTGACGTCATTTGAAATCCAATCGTTATTGGTATCTCTTGGTTTGGTCGTTACCAACCTCCCCAACTAAAGCCTAGTAGCTTGCTAACATTCTCGTAACCACATATGTTGGTATACCCTGATTTGGTCGTCACCATGTTTTCTTTCAAAGTCCATTCGTAACTGGCGTTGCTTGAAATCCAATCGTCATTGGTACCCTGACTTGGTCGTTACCAATCTCCTTTAAGTCCAGTGGTTACTGGCATTGCTTGAAATTTGGTCATCACCAATTTCCCCAGTCGAAGTCCTGTATTACCGATTGGATTTGAAATTTCATTTGTTGTTATCTCAGGTTGGTCGTTACCATTACCTCCAGGAAGTCTAGTGGTTACTAGCACTGTTTGAATTGTTTGTTAAAACTGGGTGACATCATTATCCCCGACGAGACCTTTTTCCAAACAAGTCTCGGAGATCTAGTCGTCACTAGTATCCCCAATATGTTTTGTCTTGGTTTCTAGTCCATTTCGGAAGATCCCGTTTGAACTCTTCACTATAGGAAGCTCCTCATCTGATCATCCCCAGTGAGGTTCATATTTTAATTTCCCCAGTAAAAAGTCGCTCTTGTCCCCGGTGGAAATCTACCTCTTTCCCAGGTGAAGTGTTTGATTTTCCCCAGTAAGATTGTCATCTTCATTAGAATTTGCGCATCCTCTTGTGAAGTTTTCCTCTCAATTACCACCAGTCATGTTTGAACTATTGATTGTTATATCGCAGTTTCCCCAGTGTCGGATCCACAATGCCAGGTCCCCGCGAGTAGTTACTCGTTGTTTTGTTTTTCTATCTTCTGCATATGTCTTGCATCCAAGCATCGTGAAGCATCATTTAGAATTCATGGCATATCATGACTTGTCCTTTTGCATATCATCGGATATAAGGGACAAAATTTTCGATTTTCTATATTTAAATACCTTTCGCTGCGATTCTACGAGGATCATCATCCCTCAGTTCCATCTAGTGAAGATATTTAAATAGGGGCAACTGTTGCACCCCAAATTTTGGCCCCTTAGATTCTCATTATCATTTTAGGAGCATAATCATGAATTATCTAACCCTAACCCAATGCAAGTTTGTCTTTGCCAAATTACAGATGGATCAGGGTTTCGTACAGTCAAATCAAAGCTTCAGGGTTTGTGATCAATCAAAATTTTAGGCTAATTCAATCATGAAACAAGATCAAGGGTATCATATAATGACAATTGAGAATCCAATTTGAGGTTGTTACCCCAGAATCCAGAGCAGTGTATTTCAGGGCACCCGATTAGGGTTTTGACTAGTAAAAGTCAATTGTAGTTTGACTTTGATGTTGCAAGGTGTTTTAATGGTGAGATTATGATCCGTGAAGTTCATATAGCTTAATAAAGTTCATTCAAGAAGTTTCAAAGTCTCAGGAGGTCCAGAATGTCAACAGGCGACTCGGTAGTCACCGACCGGTCGTACGGTTGACCGAAAAGTCAAATCTCCAAATTTTAGGAATTGGACTTCAATTTGTGAAACAAAATTGTTCCTTATGTCATATTGGACTTGCATATCAATTTTCATGACCATTGGATCAAGGATGAAGGAGTAATCGAAAAATCGGGAAATTAGGGTTTTGAAAGGGGCTAAACCATAACTCCTTAACCACACATCCAATTGAGTTGGTTCAAAGCGCATTTGGAAGCTCTTGAAAAGTCCTACAAAAGTCCCTAAGTGTTCCATGATCATAAAATGCATAGATTTGGAGTTATGATCAAATTCATTTCTAGAAGGGAAAAAGACTTGGAGAAATTTCACTTTTAAGTTCATTTTTAGAAACCTTGGGAGACTTTTTGGCCAAGTTCCTTTGGGAAATTGAAACTCATGAAAACATGAATGTTTTAGATATATTTGAGGGCTTTCTAAAAAGTACTAGCACATCTCAAAAGGATTTGTGAGCTGAAAGTTATGGTTATGGCAAGTTGGTGGTTTTTCACTTTAGTCCCACATTGTCAAAATTCAAGAATTCATTCTTTCATCAAAATTGACCAAACTCAGCTGGTGAACCATGTTGTATCTGATATGTGAGGAGTTTGTAGCATGAAAAACAAAGGAATTATGCAGAAGAACTCAAAAGGCCAAGCTTTGCAAGTTGCCTTGCAAGTTGGTTTGCAACTTGCATTCAAAAGTGAAAAAGTAAGCATGAGGTGTAAAGCAATTCTGCCACAACCATCAAGCTACACCCTCTAGCCTGCATTTAGCCCTTTCAAAACCATCATGAAGCTTGACTTTGAGGTTGCCTTGCCGCCAAGGAAACCCTCTTGTGTAGGTTTGATCTAAAAAGTGAAAAACCTTTCTTCAAATCTGCCCCAAGCCACTTCCTTTCCTATAAATAGAACCCTCACCACTTCATTTCCAAGACAATATCAATTCTAAAAAACCATAGAAAGCTCAAGCTCTCATTCTTTCACTCCTTACTCCAAAATCACAAAATCACAAAATTGCAAAAACCACCAAAAATTTGTCTTGGTACATTTGCTGCCAAACTCATTTCTCCCCATTTAAACTCCCCAACAATCATCCACACAATCTCTAAATATGATATAGAAGGTATCCAAGACCTTAGACCACTCAAAAACCTCACCATTCAAAAATTCAACTTCCATACCAAGTAACTTTGACCACAATGTACAAAATCAGTCAAAACTTGTCCTAGGCATTCTCTTGATGTTCTAACCATTCAAACACCTCATAAATATCATATCTCAACTGTCCAAAGAATTGAGAATCATTGGTGAGGCCTATTTCTCAAACTGTCACAAGGTTGGTATTTTGCTTCAAAAGGAAGAAAGGTTCAAAACAAGGAGTTGATTGAAGATTCTCTGGTTTTCTTGTTCCTTTTGCTTGCTTGAAGTTGTCTACAAGAGGTATGTGCATTGAATTCATCTCATTCATCATTATACCATAAGGATAATTTTTGAAGTTTTGACATAAAGCTTGCTTTACTCTCTTGTGTTCACATGCCAAACTTTGCCTCAATGTTCTTGTGCTTAACTTTTGAATATGAACATGCTCAAATTCATGCTTGTAAAGTGTTTGAATGTTTGGTTTAAGTAGTTTGGGCCTGTTGTGGTTTTTCCATGTGTGATGTGCACTACTAGCATCAAGATGCCTTCATTTATGACATTTTTATTTGAAAGCATTAGGACTGCAGTTTGACCTAAGAAACTTCCCTCAGCATAAGTATGGTAGGTGTGTATCTCTGTTATGGTGTGAATCAGGTTGTTTTGGAAATCACCCTACTGTACCTTTAAACCTAAAATCTTGCTTTGCATCACTTGCTATCATAAGGTTCTAATCCATAATCAACCATCAAATCAGGCTTGGCAGCATTTTAAGATCAATTTGTTATGATATAGGATGTATGTAAATGCATAGGTTTTGTCATGAATGTTTTGATAGGCCTACTGTCAGTTTTGCTTTGAGGGAGGTTTCCACCCCTTAGGTGTTTTAAATCCTTGCAAGCTGTTTGGTTTGGTTTTGTGTCAGAATTGGTTATAGGATCAATTCATGAGCAAGCTACTACATTGATGTGGCTGTTTACCATAAACTTAGAAATCACCAATCAGATGAAGCTTACCCTCCTTTTGATATTAGTTTAGACTGGCTTGTTTGGGGGGAGAGTCCCTTAGGAGTGTTTGAGTTCTATGTGTAAAAACTGACCAGACCTATCTCATGTGGTTGCCAACCTCTATTCCTATCAGGGCCTCAGTTGTTGTCTTAGAATCCACATATGTCAAGCTCAGGTGGCTATTAACCTTTAGCAGCCTGTTGGAGGTTAGGGTGATTTGCTTAAAGTTTGGATTGGTAACTGTTATGAAGAACAAGTAGGCTTTGTGTGCTTTTGTGAATGTTAATAGGGTTTGTATGTTTGGCTGCTAGTTTTGTCACTTACTGTTGAAGGCATGATGGGAATCCATTAGTGAGGGTTGTTTGAAATACCAGGGCATGACTATCTGCCTTGAGGCTGTTAAACACTCTAGCACTTTCAAAGGTCTATGTATTTGGTGTGTGTACAAATCTTAGGTTGGTGGAATTGTGGTTGAGAAGGTTTGCTGCCACTGTTTTGGCATTGTAGAACACTACACTTTTGTAAACCATCTCATTTCATTGACAGCTGGATGATTACATGGCAGAATTTGTTTCCTTGCTTTAATATTATTCATGAAGAATGTGTTTGCAAGTTGCACTGGCATTTGTTTGAGTTTAGCAGGAAGAGGAGGAAATTGTTTTGATCATTTTGTGTTTGGTCATAGCCAATTCATACTTTTCATTGCCACTCACATGCCCTAATTTTTGCACTGATGTTTTTTTACTGATCTTCTTGCTAGAACTCTTTCTATAGCATATTTGTGGTTTGCTCAAACCTTTACATAACTTTAAAAGCACATGTATTGATCATTGTGTCTCAAAGTGCATTTTCAAACATTACATTTGCAACTCTCGTGCCATTACTCATTCTGTTGTGTTTTGATTTAAACTAACAGTTGGAATTCATTAAATACATCATTCATAACATGTTCAGGCCCTCACTTGATTGTAATAACAGTTGGTTTATGTTTTGGATTTCAAAATGCATAACAAAATGTCAATTTTCATGAGCTTACGAGTTTTTGAATGTGTGCATTATCTAGGAAAACCAACATCACCATCATGTTCCTCATGTTTTTCTGGTCAAGATACATATAAATTTCATCTCAAAAGGTTGAGAATTGAGAAAGTTACAGTCGAAAACGTAAATCCTTGTTTTTTGTTCTTGTTTTGCCCAAGATGACATGATTTTCACCCTTATAATTTAATGGGGTGGCATTTACAAATGGATGTATAGCCACCCCAGTGGTAAGACCATTAAGCCAAAACACGCCTTGTACCAAGGGAGCATGGGTTCGACCCCTGAGGAGGGCAACCCTTTTATTAAATTTTGTCATTTTTTACCAATCTTTGAAAAATCATATCTCTCTCAATTTTAATCATTTTTCACCCATTCTTTTTGAATTATGTTCATCTTGATGTCTACTTTCATTTCATATTTTTTATTTTCATGTTTGCATAATTTTTCATCTCTTTTGACTATATGCAAGTTGTGTACTTTCTGTGATCGGTTTTGACAGATGCAGATGAAATTTCCTCTTGATGTACTTGTAATTTTTTGTGATACTTGTTTGAATTCATACCCTTAAATGTTAGCCAACATGTTAAAACTTTATCTTTGATTGATACCATGTTCATATTACTTCATTTGTTAATTTCACCTGAACTTGATCTGTCATCACAGTTCCTGTTTTGTTTACCTGCTTTGATTGTCATCAAATGCATGTTTAATCTTATCAATTTCTCATGCTCATTTAATGTTTGTCACCATGGATGCATCTTTATTATGTTGTTAATTTTCTTGTTGTTTTCTTTCCCCAAATGATGAATCTTGTTAGCTCTTATTCCAGTTGCCTCTCCTGTCTACTTCTAAAGGAAAAGTATGTCCATTTGACCCTCATGTTATGGATACATCCCTCATCCCTCTCTTGACTTTGTTAAGTCACTTTAACCCTAGATTAGAAGCCGTTAGACTTTGCTTCAAGTCTAAGAAACCCACCTGTACTAGGAGTGTTCTTCAACTAGAACCCTAGGAAAGAGTTTGTCAACTCTGTGTAAGAATCATTGTCATTTCTTGCTTCCCCTTTTGAATATTACAACTTAGATTAGGGAGTTTTGTAAAACTCCACACAAACATTGTCATGTTTGTTTCCCCTTGAGCCTTGATCATAATCAAGTGTTCTTCTTCCCTTGTGAGGTGAACTACGATTGCTCTGATTCTATCCTAGTCAGGATACGTAGGCAGAAGACGCGACGTACTTGCGAGCAAACTTAGTATATATAACTTTAGGTTTCAACTCATATCTTTTCCTAATCCATGGTACATATTCACAAACTTAGCAAACAATCAAACAAAAGGTTCCTGTAGAGTACTACAGATGCTTAGGGTGCTAACACCTTCCCTAGGTATAACCAACCCCCGATCCCCGAATCTCCTAAGCGTTGTCGTTACATTGCTAAAAAGGGTTTTTCTTTCTTTAGACCTTTCCTTTGGATAAAATAAAGTCCGGTTGTAAAAGAATTAAGATTCAAGTTAATTTAATAGCTTGATATCCAATTTTCACCACAACAGGGATTTAGGGTTTTCTTTGATTGTTGTAATTTTGTTATTGTAATCTTGCACACCAATCACACACGCAACATCGCGAACCCTCACATCATCACTGTACGATCCCTCATCAGATCATTATCATGCGTCCACCTTGCTCGCCTACCATGTCCCACACACCATACGATCACACACCCCACTAATTAACCTTTTATCTCCCTTTTAATCCACCACTAACCAACTCAACCCTTAATCAACCTCCCTTAATCTTTTTAAAACCGTTTAACCCTCCCTTTTAATTAACTGTATCTTTTAATTCACCCATTTAACTAAAATAATCATTTTACTAAATTTTAATCAGCCTCAATAACCTTTCTTTATTAGATAATGATATGATAAAATGATCTTATTTAGTAAAACAAAAGATAACCAAAATTATCTTATTTAATAAAGAAGCATATTTCTTTTTTAATTAACTTGCATTTATTTTATAATATTAAATAAAAAAAACTTTTTTACCTACTAAAACCTTTTATTTACTAAATCATTATTCATATAAAATTATTTCTATCCAAAACATAATTAATTTATAATTCAAAATTTTACTAAAAACTAATCATCTCCTAATAACTCTTTTCAAATTAATTTACACCCAAAACTTTTATTAAAACTAATATAATTAATCCAACTTTTCTTAAATCAATCTCACCAAAATAATATTTTCTCATAAATCAACTTCGCCTAAAATCAATACTCCCATAAACTAATCGTGCACTCCTGCGTCTCCGCTCCGACTCCACGCACGTATTCACTTCCATTCACATATGCACAATTCGCGTACTCACTTAGCGCTTTCATGCGTCTGTGTATGGTTTTATTTATCTGCCTTTATTTTTCGCAATTTATCTCTATCCGCAATTTACATTATTGCATTACGTCCAAAGGAAGAATCTGCGCATGACTTAAAAGTTGTGCGTATCCACCTCATTTGCATCATACTCCCCATTGATCCTTGATCCCATTCAAGTCGATCTTCTAAGTTTAGATCCTACCCCATAAGGAGGACCTTTTATCTTTACAACTTAGACAAACACATTCAACAACTCAATTAAAACTATTCAAACATATTAGAGAATAAGATGTTAATCATCTTAAGCGAGATAAAACTTCTACCCCATAACAATTCAATCAATATGTAAGGACTTTGCCTTAGGAGAGATAGAGGCGTACTTGTCGATAATCTGAGTACTTGAGCCCTTCTCTTAAGATGATGCAAAGACCATTTTCCTACAAAGTTGTGGTGGTCGAATTAAGTTGTCTCCCTTAAAATGACAACTCATCTTTTCTCCTAAAATCAATCAATCAACTACCTTTATCCCGTAGGAACTTTGACCATAGTCAAAGAACTCCTCAAACCCTTTAGGGGAACTACAAATACTCTGATTCCACTCCCGTCAGGATATGTAGGCACAAGATGCAACGTCTTGGCGAGTATACTTAGAAATAAACCACTAGGTCTTTCACCTTTAAGCAGATAACCCTTAGAAATTAACAACATAAAACAAGAGGTTCCTGTAGAGTACTACAGAAACATAGGATGCTAGCACCTTCCCTAAGTTTAACCAACCCCCGAACCTATAACTCTCTAAACTTTTGCATTTGCATTGCATTGTGGGTATTTCGATCTTTTTCCCTTCCTTTGGACAAATCAAAGTTTGGTTGCAAATGAATTAAGATTCAAGCTCATCAATAGCTTGGTATCCAAATTTCACCGCGACAGATAGAAAAATGGCATGTATGTCTCTTATGATATATTAGCTTTGTAACAACCCAAATTTCATTAAATAATTAATTGTAGTAATTAATTGATTTAGTGGGATTTTATGTTAATATTGGAATTAATTTTTATTAATTGGAATTAATTTTTATTAATTGGAGTTAATAGAGAATTGAAAGGAAATTGGAAGGAAAGAAAATAAAAGGGATATATAAATGAGAAAGAAGAGAAAGGAAATTAGAAAAAAACATTTGGAGAGAAAGAGGAAAGAAAGAAGAAAGAAGAGAAAGAGAGGAGAAGAAGAGGAAAAGTGGAAAAATCATCAAGAACCAACATCAAAGCTCCGATTAATCGAGGTAAGGGTGAGAAACATTGCTATTTAATCATTATATGCTATTATGTATGTTGGGTTTGGGTTTGTGGATGTTTTTCATCACTTTCCATTTTAGGGAAAGTTGGATTAATCGGTAGAATGATGATTTAATCGGTTGGAACGGAGTAATAACGCCGTAGAATAGTTGGGTAACATGTATTGATGCTATTTATACTGATTTGGATGTTCAAGAGTTGGTGGATGGTGGAATGGTGAAGGAGAAGACAGAATGGGGTTCTGTTCTACGCAGGTTCGCTGGCTCTCGCCAGGCGAAGCCCAGCGAATGCTGGCGAATAATTAAGTCTAAGTTCCAGTGGACTTCGCTGGCGAGTTCGCCAGGCGAAGTTGGATAGCGAAGGTTCGCCCAGCGAAGGTGCTGGTGAATGGTGGCGAATGAAGTCAGTAGCTACTGACTTGGGCTCGCTGGGAAGTCTCGCCAGGCGAAGCCTAGCGAGTGTTTGCTGAGAGGGTTCGCCAGGCGAAGGCCAGGCGAAGGTTCGCTGCGAGGGTTTGCCAGGCGAATGAAGGCGAATGTGACAGCATTTTTCTTTTGCTGTGTTGCTCATGTGGTGATTGTTTGGTTGATTCACATAGGTTAATACCTCTATGATATGATATAGATATGATCTATTGTGATGATGTGTACTGTGGGTAGCCTCCGGGCGTGAATCCTAGTTGATGTGCGATGCGTATTAATTATGATAAATAGAAATACATGTGAACACAATGATGAATGTATGTGTATTGTCCAATGAACTTGCGAATGCTTAATGGGTATACAATTATGTGATGAGTATGCATGGGAACATATCGTGGATATGTGTGCATCGTCAATAATTGTGAGGGATGCATGGGAACATATCGTGGATATGTGTGCATCGTCAATAATTGTGAGGGATGCATGGGAACATATCGTGGATATGTGTGCATCGTCAATAATTGTGAGGGATGCATGGGAACATATCGTGGATATGTGTGCATCGTCAATAATTGTGAGGGATGCATGGGAACATATCGTGGATATGTGTGCATCGTCAATAATTGTGAGGGATGCATGGGAACATATCGTGGATATGTGTGCATCGTCAATAATTGTGAGGGATGCATGGGAACATATCGTGGATATGTGTACATCGTCAATAATTGTGAGGGATGCATGGGAACATATCGTGGATATGTATGCATCGTTAATAGTTGTGAGGGATGCATGGGAACATATCGTGGATATGTGTGCATCGGTTAGTAATTGTGAGAGATGCATGGGAACATATCATGGATATGTGTGCATCGGTTAATAATTGTGAGAGATGCATGGGAACATATCATGGATATGTGTGCATCGTTAATAATTGTGAGAAATGCATGGGAACATATCGTGGATATGTGTGCATTGTTTGATGACGTGGTAATAGCATAAATGTCATGGATATATGAAATATGCTTGTGAATATAATGGGTTTTGGATGATTGGGGAATATGTATGAAGGGATATGTTTGGGTATGTTCATATTTGTTTAATATGGTAAATATAACTATGAAATGAATTTGTGGTGAGAAATGTAGAATGCAATTATATGATACCTGTATATATATAATCTTATGCATTGATTATTATGGTAGTATTTCTCACCCTTCTGCTGTTTTCTAATGCTCTATGAGGCATTGCAGATTAGGTTGCTGGAGGCCTTTATGAAGTCCTGCTTGTAGTTCGAGGTCGCTACGTGTGTAGCGGTTTAGTAATTATTTATGGGTCGAGTCATGCTCTGGTCGTGTAACACGGGGATCGATTGCTTATGTTTTAGGATTACATTATGTAACCTAAGTTATGTTTTCATATTTGGAGTAATTGGGATAATGATATGTTGGCCTTAGTGCCTAGAGATGTTGATTTTATATGATGAAAGTAAATGGTTCTTTTAAAGGATTTTCATTAATGAATCCGCTGCTACATGCAAACTGAAAGTTTGTAAAGCACGATTATTTATTGAAATATTAATGAGCATGACAGATGGTTTTTGGATGTTTGAAAGTTTTGTGTGACGCCCTTTTTATTTGAATGCATGTTAATTTTACTCTGATTATGCATATATTTTCCGTGGGGTTTAGAAGGGTGTTACATTAGTGGTATCAGAGCAAGTCGGTCCGTCCGGCCAAGTTGTCTAGTGTTATTTGTTCCCTTGTATGCGACATGTGTGTGAAAACACTGTCGATACATGTTGTTGCTTAACCTTGTCTGGAGAAGTGGGAATGATCTAAGTGGGGGAGAAGTTGTGCTTCTCCAAGATGCTGCAGGTGTAGAAGTTGTAGCTCATTGGGTGGTTAACACTCTTGTGGTTTGGTAAAGATAGTCTATACTCCATCATGATTTTCAGCTGCCTATTGACAAATTGAGGAACTGATCAACCTTAATCTCTTGTTGATAGTAGTTGGAGTTCTGTTGGATGGGATGGACGTGTCTTGCAAGCTTAGGTGGCGTGAGCATAGAATTGTTTAGAGCTAAGCCAGGTGCTTAAGAAGTGTGTTGATGAGTCGGCACGAGACAGTGAGGAGATGGTTAATTTTGATGGGAATTCGGGGTGCTAATGAAAGTGGGAAGATGGCGGTTTTGCCGACTAATTATATCTGTTTGGACAGTCGAAGAATTAAATTGATTGAGTAGTGTTGAGAATTATGTCTGGTGTGTGTGCTACGGCAACAGATTGTGGAGTTGAGTATAAGGGTGGATAATGACTTCTAGTGATTACTAAAGGAAATGAGATGTGGAATACATGGTTGGTATAATTGGACCCTTAAGTATTTCAAGAGTTGGAGAGGTATTGGATGACCTTTAAGTGTGGAAGGGTTGTTTCCGTGATTTTGTCGTAACGGAAAACCGTAATTCGGAATGACGCAAGATTAGAAGCGTTGGAAGATATTACAGTGCTCTATGTGATGGGAAAGTAGTGACATGGAATTAAGTATTTATTGGCGAAAAATGTTTGGATGTTATGGTAAGCGCGGAGAGTGCGGTTTGTGTTATCACCATAAGTTCACAACTGAGTGTCCGTTTGATATAATGATTTTCCACACTTGATTGAGAGAGTCAATGGTTATGTAACCGATGGTGTTTGGATATGTTCGGAGAATATAGGGGTTCATGTTGAGCGTTGGGAACTTGAGTTATTAGTATTGAGGAAGAGGCAGTGATGTACTACTGTGAAGAAAGTTCAAAGAGTTTTGAGAAAGCTGTCAACAGTTCGTGTATTGGTTTTGCCAAGTCCGACAGGATTGTCGTTGTGTTTTGAGATACTTTGTTGATATGATTAAGAGATGTGTTAAGTACAACATTAATGAGTTTTGGTTATGCTTGAAGGCAATATAAAGTACAGAGAGGGATTATCTGACAAGTAATTTGGAGTGGGTTGCTGTTGTGTGTTTGTACCGGAGTTTGGAAGCCTCAATTGTTTAGTTGAGATTTGAGATGGTTACTGACCTTAAGGTATTTGTTTTATTTGAGAGAGAGTCAAATATGAGACAGAGAAGTAATTGGAACTCCTGAAGGAGTATGGTTTTGGTTAAATTACCATTCGGATGAGACAAAGTGGTAGCTAAGATATCGAATCGGAAATTTTGGTATACACTAATGAAGATGGTAAGGAAGTTAGAACTGATTAAGCAAATTCAGATATGAGTTCGGCCTGTGAAGAGACTTCTTATGGAGTTGAGCCTTGGATGTTGAGATTGACTTTTGGTATTCTGATGAGGTTCGAGGAAATCGGAATTCTGAGTTGAGTTGATAGATTAATTGAATTTAATGGATAAAAGTCAGAGGGCTTATTTTCGGATTAAGGGAAATGGTATTGTGAGATGTCGTGATGAAGTGCGTATTCTGAATAGTGTGAGTTGGATAAGAGTACTCAGGGAGAAGTACATCAAGAAAGATGGAGTATCCGTGCAGGTACTAGGAAGATGCGACCGAATTTGAGAAATAGTTTTGGATAGCCATAGATGGAGAAGGAATTGAAGTATGGACATTAGAGATGGTTGGATCTGATACAACTGTTGAGTATTTCGAGTGGGATGGGATAGTATTCCCATGGGCTTTGTGCCGGGTTTTCTGATGAATTTGAGGAAGTATGATCCGATTTGGACAATTAAGAATGGATTAACAAGAGTAACTCGTTGCCTACCAGTGAAGATGAATCATTCCGTTAGATGGGAACTCAAGTTTTTCGTTAAGATTATGGGAAAGATTGCGAAAGCGGTTGGGTGCCATGTTGAAGATGAACTCTGACTAGCGTCCGTGAATGACATGGACAAACGAAGAAAACTATCCAGTATGAAGAGGACTCGTTGAGAGCTTGTGTGTTGGACCAAGATGGATCTAAGGGTAGTTAATTGTCGTTGATGGAGTTGCCTACAATAACTGTTGCCATTTCGTATCGGAAACAACATCGTATGAAGTTTGTTGGGTAAGAGGGTATGACTCCTTTGTGTTGTTGCATGTCCAACGGGAGTGTTGTACTCGGATCAAAGACCGTGCAAGGGACGATGGAAATGATCAAAGAATCCAAGTAAGGCCGTGTTTTGAGAGTTATGGTAGTAATTGGTGTTGGTCGAGCTTGAAGTCTCGTGAGCACCCTGTGTTTTGTTGATCTGTATCAGAGTAGCGCATTGGAAGCGTGAGGCGGATAGCATGTTAGACTGTTTTACCGCTGTCGCTTGAGAGGATTGCATGAGGTGTTCATATGTCTAAGTTGAAGAGGTATATTGATTCAGGTGGATGGTGTACAAGTGAGAGAGAATTTGACTTCGGAGGCGTAGCTAGTTCTAGTTGTTGATAAGAAACAACTTCGAAGTATAGAGATTCCTTTGGTGGAAGTAGTTATGGGAGAATTGGATTTGGAAGAATTGGAATGCGAGAGTCGTATCCAGAGTTGTTTGGATCAGATAACATTTTCGAGGACGAAAATTCCTAAGTGGGGGAGAGTTGTAACAACCCAAATTTCATTAAATAATTAATTGTAGTAATTAATTGATTTAGTGGGATTTTATGTTAATATTGGAATTAATTTTTATTAATTGGAATTAATAGAGAATTGAAAGGAAATTGGAAGGAAAGAAAATAAAAGGGATATATAAATGAGAAAGAAGAGAAAGGAAATTAGAAAAAACATTTGGAGAGAAAGAGGAAAGAAAGAAGAAAGAAGAGAAAGAGAGGAGAAGAAGAGGAAAAGTGGAAAAATCATCAAGAACCAACATCAAAGCTCCGATTAATCGAGGTAAGGGTGAGAAACATTGCTATTTAATCATTGTATGCTATTATGTATGTTGGGTTTGGGTTTGTGGATGTTTTTCATCACTTTCCATTTTAGGGAAAGTTGGATTAATCGGTAGAATGATGATTTAATCGGTTGGAACGGAGTAATAACGCCGTAGAATAGTCGGGTAACATGTATTGATGCTATTTATACTGATTTGGATGTTCAAGAGTTGGTGGATGGTGGAATGGTGAAGGAGAAGACAGAATGGGGTTCTGTTCTACGCAGGTTCGCTGGCTCTCGCCAGGCGAGTGAAGGCGAAGCTTCGCCGGGCGAAGCCCAGCGAATGCTGGCGAATAATTAAGTCTAAGTTCCAGTGGACTTCGCTGGCGAGTTCGCCAGGCGAAGTTGGATAGCGAAGGTTCGCCCAGCGAAGGTGCTGGCGAATGGTGGCGAATGAAGTCAGTAGCTACTAACTTGGGCTCGCTGGGAAGTCTCGCCAGGCGAAGCCTAGCGAGTGTTCGCTGAGAGAGTTCGCCAGGCGAAGGCCAAGCGAAGGTTCGCTGCGACGGTTCGCCAGGCGAATGAAGGCGAATGTGACAGCATTTTTCTTTTGCTGTGTTGCTCATGTGGTGATTGTTTGGTTGATTCACATAGGTTAATACCTCTATGATATGATATAGATATGATCTATTGTGATGATATGTACTGTGGGTAGCCTCCGGGCGTGAATCCTAGTTGATGTGCGATGCGTATTAATTATGATAAATAGAAATACATGTGAATACAATGATGAATGTATGTGTATTGTCCAATGAACTTGCGAATGCTTAATGGGTATACAATTATGTGATGAGTATGCATGGGAACATATCGTGGATATGTGTGCATCATCAATAATTGTGAGGGATGCATGGGAACATATCATGGATATGTGTGCATCGTCAATAATTGTGAGGGATGCATGGGAGCATATCGTGGATATGTGTGCATCGTCAATAATTGTGAGGGATGCATGGTAACATATCGTGGATATGTGTGCATCGTTAATAATTGTGAGGGATGCATGGGAACATATCGTGGATATGTGTGCATCGTCAATAATTGTGAGGGATGCATGGGAACATATCGTGGATATGTGTGCATCGTTAATAGTTATGAGGGATGCATGGGAACATATCGTGGATATGTGTGCATCGGTTAGTAATTGTGAGAGATGCATGGGAACATATCGTGGATATGTGTGCATCGGTTAATAATTGTGAGAGATGCATGGGAACATATCGTGGATATGTGTGCATCGTTAATAATTGTGAGAAATGCATGGGAACATATCGTGGATATGTGTGCATTGTTTGATGACGTGGTAATAGCATAAATGTCATGGATATATGAAATATGCTTGTGAATATAATGGGTTTTGGATGATTGGGGAATATGTATGAAGGGATATGTTTGGGTATGTTCATATTTGTTTAATATGGTAAATATAACTATGAAATGAATTTGTGGTGAGAAATGTAGAATGCAATTATATGATACCTGTATATATATATAATCTTATGCATTGATTATTATGGTAGTATTTCTCACCCTTCTGCTGTTTTCTAATGCTCTATGAGGCATTGCAGATTAGGTTGCTGGAGGCCTTTATGAAGTCCTGCTTGTAGTTCGAGGTCGCTACGTCTGTAGCGGTTTAGTAATTATTTATGGGTCGAGTCATGCTCTGGTCGTGTAACACGGGGATCGATTGCTTATGTTTTAGGATTACATTATGTAACCTAAGTTATGTTTTCATATTTGGAGTAATTGGGATAATGAGATGTTGGCCTTAGTGCTTAGAGATGTTGATTTTATATGATGAAAGTAAATGGTTCTTTTAAAGGATTTTCATTAATGAATCCGCTGCTACATGCAAACTGAAAGTTTGTAAAGCACGATTATTTATTGAAATATTAATGAGCATGACAGATGGTTTTTGGATGTTTGAAAGTTTTGTGTGACGCCCTTTTTATTTGAATGCATGTTAATTTTACTCTGATTATGCATATATTTTCCGTGGGGTTTAGAAGGGTGTTACAACCTTCATTGTTGAAACATGATTTCCATTCTTCATCTGGATCAGAAGAGTTGTCTTTAAAGTCATTTCCCTCGATGGTGTGGACCTCTTGGGAAGTAGGATGAAGGATCTCCAAGAGCTTTGGTTCACTAAGCAGGGGAATTATGGTGAAGACATCTTCATCAATTCTGTAGTTAATGGATTCTCTTTCATTGAAGACTATGATGGTCTTTCTATCTAACAATCCTTGAATCTCATTTCGGATGCAGAGGCAACCATATCAGTTTCTGCAGCATTTTCTGCAAGCTAAGTGATCATGGTGACTTAGACCAAAGTAGTTAAGTCCACACAAGCATTTGTGAAATTTGACCAATGATGTTTCAATATTTTTGATGTTATGAACTGCGTACTGTCCTGGGTAATCTTACACCATATTGATTGACTGATAATCCCTCATTCTGTTTTGTAGGATCTCTCCTCGATCTACACGATTTTGGAGAGTTGCTCGTATGAGGTAGCATCCTTGGTCATTTTCTGAACATATCCCGTAGCATTCATAATTATGGGGAGGTACTCGATCGTATCCACTTTGTACACAATACATCTTTACCTAGTCTGTTTGCAATAAGTGAATGTTACAACTTTCGTGTCTACTTGGGCCTTCATCAGCTACATTGACATGATGAGTCTCTGTGTTCTAGTATATTGGGAACCACCTGTGATCTAATAAGTGTTGAAGAGTTATTTTCACGAGTGCGCAACCTTGGTCGTTCTCGAAGTAATCTTTACAATCTCGATAGTTGTCTGATGCTAAAAATCCAAGTCTAACTTGTTTAGCGTGTAATTCTAATAAACTCGTGTTCATCAGGCAAATGTTGAAGATTTGAACTTTGTCTGGACATTCATCAATCATGTTGTGTTGATAGTTGTTACTTCCATGATAATCCTGAATCCATCCCAGATTCATTTGACGTTGGAGAGCCTCTTGCACAAAAGAACACCCCTGATTATCTTTTGAACAAATTGAGCAAACGCTGTAATTGTGCAATGACAGATGATAATGTTGACTTTGTCTAGAGTGTATTGCCACCAAGTTTATATTCATTAAGTGGATGTCAAAATTTTGAATAATGCCTAGGCATTCATAAACTATGTTTACTCCGCGAATTCTGTGATCTTGGATCCAACCCAGATCCATCTATTCTTGAAGGGCTTCCTGAACAATGTTGCACCCTTGGTTGTTGTTGGAAGAAATATTGCATTAATGGTAGTTGTGAGGTGGCATATGGCCATATCCACTTTTTCTGCAATGAATCTTGACCAGATTTATGTCTAGTAAGCACACATCATGAATTTGATAATTATTTCCAGGTTTTTTGTCAATCAAGTTTACAGAAGCCTTTCATGTTGCGATAATGGACTCTTTTGAACATTTGGACTAGTGTCCTTGAAAGACGAAATTCCATTCTTGACAAGTTTTTGCACATCGGATTTAAAATTGAAACAATTCTCGATGTTATGCCCTAGTGCTCCCTGATGATAAACACAGAATTGGTCAGCCTTGAACCAATAGAAGGGATTTTTAGGAATGACTAGAGGAGTCCTAGTTTGAATGTGTCTTTTCGCTAGCAAAACTAGTAATAGCTATGCATATGGCATTGGTATAGGATCAAACCCTGGTGACTTTGAGATACAATTGTTGTTGTATTATGGGCGAGCATGCTGAAGAGGTTGTTGCTGCCTTTGCTGATATTGTGGTTGTTGAATTTGCTGATTTTGAGAAATCTGTGGTTGATATGCCGAAACTGGCACTGAGTTGGTAACAGGATATACCGTTGCTACCTATTGAGGTTGGTATTTTTGTCTTTGTTTACCCTATGTGATAGTGCTAATATCTTGCTCTTTCTTCTTCTGAAAAGCGCTTCCATACCTCTTGTTACTGTTGGAGGGTTCTACATCCTTGACCAATCGACCTTCTCAAATTGCTTCCTCAAGGGGCACTCCCAAGTTCACCATCTCGGTGAAGTCACTAGGCTCACTTGCAACCATTCGGTCATAATAGAACGAGCTCAAAGTTTTCAAAAATATTTTTGTCACCTCCTTCTCCTCAAGAGGGGGAAAAATCTGGGTGGCAATTTCACGCCATCTCTGAGCGTATTCTTTGAAACTTTCTTTATCCTTTGGAGACACAACTCTAAGTTGATCCTTATCCAGAGTTAGATCTAAATTGTACTTGTATTGCTGAATAAAAGTTGCTCCAAGATCTCTGAAGATACCGATCTTGGTACGGTTTAACCCTATGTACCATTTGAGTGCGACACCAGTTAAACTATCTTGAAAGTAGTGGATCAATAACTGTTGATTTTTTGTCTGGGTAGGTGTTTTAACATTTGGGACTAAGAAGAGATCGAAAACATCTTTCCCAAACAAGGCCTGTCCGCGAATGGCATGGAGTTCTTTATGCATTTCCAAGAACTGTTCCTAGAATTCATTCATTCTTTCATATACTTCTATATCCTTGCTTGGAGTGGCATGAAAGGTTTGTTCTTCTGGAATGCTATGTACCACAGGCTGTGGTATAATCATTATTTTTGTGGTTCGTGACGCTTCTATGATATGAAGTTTGTAACCTTCAGGTATAAGAATCTTTGTCGTAGCTCTTGCATCTTCAGTTACCTAAAGTTTGTAACCTTCAAGTCTGGAGATTTTGGTCGTAGCTTCTGGGTCTTCAGTAACCGGAGGTATATCCTTCAGGCACAAAATTGAAAGGCATGCCCCAGGGGAAACCTTTAGGCATGTTTTACCGAGAAAGACTGACGGGTACCTCAAACGTTGGTGCAAACACAATTTTTGAGATCACAGTTCTTTGAGATGGTTGATCCTAAGCTGCTGCCAGTGATTCAATCATGACGTTGAGTCTTTCTAGACTTTATTTAGAGTATTAAATTCCTCTCTTAGTTCTTTATTTTCTTCCTCTAGATCGTCCATTTTCTTCTGACGATTGGTCCAAGTATTGTATGAATGAGACAGTTTGACTATAAAGTGCGGTAAATGTCTAAGTTTTTCATGAAAGAAACATGTGAAATATTAGAAGGATGCATGATGTGCAAAAAATGAAAATGCTCCCCCACTTTTTAAAAATAACCCTTAACATTTATGCTGCGAATATCGTACAATGATGGAAACCTTTTATTGAATTCAAAGGATTACAATATCTTACAGAGAAACGTACATTATTTTACAAAGTGCATGAAGGAAAACTAGGCCTATGAATCTTAAGGAATCCTTGACGAAGGTCCAATGCTTGTTGTTGACTTCTTTTCTACCTCTCTGATCGGGCTTCTTCAACTATTGGCGGGTTGGTGGTCTTCTGTCAAGTGAAGGGAGAAACTAAATGATCGGTAAAATAGCAAGTGTACTATTTTGCCAATGTAGTAATAAATAGGATTTCCCTAAATGTCAATCTCAAGGACTGCTTGACGATATAGAGTTATGGTTTTATTTTAGTCAAACAAAAGCTCTAGGGTTTTAAAAAGGTTTTTGTTTAATTATAAAAATATTTTCAAAGAAAAGGGAAAATTGACTAATTGGTTTAAACAAATATGAGTAACCTGCTAGGGAAGGCGTATGATCCAACTTAGTAACAACTCTGAATTAACATGCAACGACTTATTGTAACTACTTAATTACCGATTCTTTAGAATGTTTACTCCTAAGTCCTTACTGAGAAAACCTTTAATCGTCTACCCTAATTCCTACGTCCATAGAGAATTATAAGTGAGATTAAGCAATCAATTATCAAGAATTATTCCGGTTCCTATAAGGTATCCCTAGTCCTAGGTGATATCTACTATAGGATGATCAAAAGTAAAGCCTTAACAATGGAGGTTCAACCTAATCATTTATCATAAATCAAACCTTGTTGGTTCGACAGGGCAAGCATTAAGAACAGCTAAAGATCAAATCAGTTATTAAACAAAGGAAATGTCAGTGCAATAACAATACCAGAGTCATTACAGATTCAAATTAAGGACACCCCCTAGCATTGGGGAGTTTAGCTACTCATAATATTCAAAGAAAATACAAAATAAAAACTAAACATTACAAGATAAGAGGGTTCTTGGATCTTCAATGGCTTCCGCTCATAAAAACTTTCAGTTCCCCGATCACCTTGATCTCTTTAATCCTAATAGTGCAATTCTTCTCTGGCCAAAAAGTCTTGTTTTGCTTCTCAAAATCTATCTTAAATACTCCCAGGTCCAACACAGTAATAGGAAAATACCCAAAATATCCATAGGGATCACAAAGGCCCAAAAAATCATAAAATTGGAAGATGAAGCGCATCAACCAACACGGGCCGTGTCAGCTGACACGGGAGGCCGTGTTGGATCCCTGGTAATCAGATGCAAAAGCAACATTGCTCCAGACTTGCTGACACGACCGTGTCAGCTGACACGGACACCCGTGTTAGCCCCTTGTTTCACTTTTAAAACTCTTTTGAATTACTGCTGTTTTTCCCGGTTTTTACTCCGATTCTTCTTGATTGTGTAGCTGAACCTAAAAACAATGGAAATACCAAACCAACACATAAAATACGATAAAAGGAAATAAAATGCAACTAAGTATATAAAATAGTTAACTAAAAACTCATGGTAAAATAACGTGTAAAAATCACTGATCAAATACCCCCAAACTTAAATTGTTGCTTGACCTCAAGAAACAAGCTTGGATAAACACTTTTCATATCAACCAATATAAATAAAATAAAAGACTTGTGATGGTAAGGTGTGTCAATACTCATACGTGAGCCTTTGTTCCGATCAGCCAAAACTAGTTCTCTTGGTAATTGTCTGTTAACGAAGGTATTACACAAACACATACCGTTGTAACACCACAGACCTAAATCCCCCTTTTGGTCACCTTTCCAACTATGCTTTTGGCTTAAGTCTTTTCTTCGATTTTCTACCCCTTTCATTCGGATGATCAGATTAAGGTACTTTTGATCGCTTTCCCTCACATGTATAGGATTGGATCAAGACTTTTTCAAGGCACGTTTATTCTTTTTTTCTCTCACGCATTAGTGTTTATTAGTCCACTTTAGGATGACTATAGAGATTCAACCGTTGTTAGGCTAAATAACTGGGTGAGGGTTACCTAACTTAGAAGGATCAGTTGTCTTTACCGTCATTATTCATCATTTTTTTTATTTTGGTGCTGTTGCGGTGAGAATCGTGATACCAAGCTATTGATTAACTTGAATCTTAATTCTTAAATTCAAAACCAGACTTTAATTTATCCAAAGGAAAGGTTTAAAGAAATAAAAAACTTTTTGCGCTACGTAACAACGAAGCTTAAGAGATCTAAAGGTTCGGGGGCTGGTTATGCCTAGGGTAGGTATTTCACATCCTAAACATCTGTAGTACTCTACAAGAACCTCTTGTTAGTATTTATGTTATGCTAAAGTTGCTTGCTAAAGGGAAAGGTTCTAAGGTAATGACCTAGGTGTATATACAAAGTATGCTCGCCAAGACATTGCATCTCGTGCCTACGTATCCTGACGGGAATGGAATCAGAGCAACCGTAGTTCCCCTAACTAGGGGTTAGGAACTCTTGATTGTGGTCAAGGTTCCAAAGAGAAAAGAGTAGATGTCTGTGGTGAGACGCCTACATAGAGCGCATCGACTCTAAACTAAGGTTAAGTTAGAAAAGAAAGGAATGTCCACGGCGGCACGACTAAATAGAGCACGTCGACTCCAATCCTAAGTTGCAAAGGTAAACAAGAAGTTAGTTGTTAGTGAGCTCCCCAAGAAATCGCATCTTGTGCCTACATATTCTTAACGAGAAATCAGAGCGTTCGTAGTTCCCCTAACTAGGGGTGAGGAACTCTTGACTGTGGTCAAGGTTCCAGGGGATGTAAGCATTCATAGGGAAGTACTTACATGGAGTGCGGCGACTCCTGAATCCATGTTGAGATTGTTATGGTAGAGAATGTCCGCGGCAGGACGATAAACATGAGTACGGCGACTCAGATCCTAAGGTTAGGATAACGGGTAAAGGATGTACACGGTGGGATGCTAAATGTGAGTACAGCGACTCAGATCCTAAGGCTAGGAAAAAAGGTAAAGGATGTCCACGGCGGGACACTAAATGTGAGTACGGCGACTCAGATCCTAAGATTATGATAACGGGTAAAGGATGTCCATGGCGGGACGCTAAATGTGAATACGGCGACTCAGATCCTAAGGCTAGGAAAAAGGGTAAAGGATGTCCACGGCGGGACGCTAAATGTGAGTACGGTGACTCAGATCCTAAGGTTAGGATAACGGGTAAAGGATGTCCACGGCGGGACGCTAAATGTGAGTACGGTGACTCAGATCCTAAGGTTAGGATAACGGGTAAAGGATGTCCACGACGGGACGATAAATGTGAGTACGGCGACTCAGATCTTAAGGCTAGGAAAAAGGGGAAAGGTAAAGGATATCATACATAAACCAACAATGTCACAATAATGTAAAAGGTTCAAACCTCAGGGGGATAATCAAAAGTTTTTAAAGGTGAACCGCTTAAAATGCATACAAGCAAAGTTGAAATTCAAACTTTAAATGCACAAGGAAGCCAACAATCCATGTTCATAATCTCAATTTAAAAACTCAAAGAGAAATAAAGTCGCAGTTTGGATGTGGAGGAAATGAGATATAGGAGGGTGGAAACCCTAAAGCGAATTACAACTTTCTCTAATGTAAAGTGTTTCTAAAAATGGGATTTTAGAATTCTTTAAACATTTTATGAAAGTATGCAATAAAATAAGAATTTAGCAAAAAGAATCAATTTAAAATGATTAAAAATAAAGAAGTTATGGTAAATTGAAAATTTAAAATGAAATTAAATAAAATTAAATAGACCAAATGCTAAAAATAAGGAAATGTCTCACCCAAGGCTTAAACCCAAGACTTTTAGGTCATGGACCTAAAACGAGACCAATCCATCCACTTAATGCGCATGAAACTGAATGGAAAAAGAAGAAGAAATAATAAAAACATGAAAAATCATAAAAAAGTGTAAAAACTGCCCTCGCTGAGGGTCGACCACAGGTTCATTGGCATGGCAAATTTCTTATAGGCAAGACAATAACCACTGGGGTGGCAATACATCCATTGTATCAAGCCACCCCAGTAGCAAATATACCTAAGTAAGGCGAAAGCTGGGCATTTTCTCAAGGCAAACACCAAGGCAAAAACTCAAAAACGGTTTCATCATGACTCTTTCAATTCTCCACCAATTTACATGAAATTTTAGTCAAAATCACTTGATTTTTCACGAGGATCATGATGGTACCACCCAAATTTTCAAAAGATTCACATACAATAAAATTTGAATGTTCATGCAAGGTGAGACTTTTGGAATGCATTTTGCAAATTAATGGCCAAAACCGAGGAGTTTGAGATCCAACAAAAGTCTGCACAAGCTTGAAATATAATACTCATGGATTAAACTCAAAGGATAATTTCAGTTTCTCACTAAATCCAAAGATGACCATCAAGTTGCAATTTTAATGAAGTTGGCTTAAGATGGACTTTATGTTTAAACAACACCAAGACATGGATTCACAACAGCAACTACTTGTCAAGCAAGAATACAACCGATCATGTACTCAACACATACAAGTTCCAACAAAACTTAAACTGAAAATCAATGGCATTAGGGATTGACAAAACTCAAGGCAAGAGCTGACAGCATCCAAGCAAAATGCTTCACATGGCCACAAACCTACTAATCAAACTCAAATGATCTACGGAGCAAAGACATTTCAACAATGTTGAATTCTAACTAACATGGTTTTTTACAAAGGTATGGACTATCTAGTGTACTTCAGTCAAAACAGACTTGGCATTTGATCAAACAAAGGATGGATTGATCAAAATAGAAACAATCATCAAACTTGCTACTATAATCCATCATGAACAACATCAGTATAAAGTTTTTGTGGTACATATAGCTTATTATGCTCTTGGTATTTCAATCATCATTGATGAATTCCAAACAAGACTCTAACAACAAAACAAGAGCTTAGCATAACTCAAGCAAGGTTGCTTGGTTTGGACATAAAAACAGCAACATAGTTCTAATGCTAAACACTAATTCAAATCATTGTTTTGGTGACAGTTACTAATGTAACCATGCTTAGTCAGACATATCCAAAAACATCACCAATTAAACACCTCTAAAACAAGTAGTTAGCAAAAATCCTAAGATCTAGGGGGGAGCTAACAAACCATGACAGTTGGCTTTCAACAGAATAAGAATAAAATGTTGGCATGAGCATTTAAAATATTAAAAGCTTAAGATGCTAACAAGTGATTCAGGATAGGATTCAAACATGATCTTCCTCTACAACAACAAAACATGGAATTAAACATAAATCTGATGGGAGACAATGATGGTCAATCCTCTAGCAAACTTGGGCAGTTCTGAACATCAAGGCACTATACTAAAGAAGTTGGAAACTCTATTCTATTATGAACTCAACTAGACTTAAGATCACAACCTTCCTCTCATCAGAAGTCACCTACTGATCATATCCCTCTAGCCTCAACCATCCTGCCTCAACACAACTTAGTATGTCTGAGACTTTAACAAGACTTCCCTACTTGCAACAAGTCAAACTGCACTAATCAGCCCACACCCCTCATGACCACAAACCTGGTTCTCCATCTCTGCTCCAAAACAACATTCTTAGGTGGCAACCAAAACAATAACCAAACCCTCTATCATGAGATCCAAACTGATAGCAATTAAACTTGAGTTGATAAACACAAATAAAGATAGCATAAACTGGCCTGAATATGCCAAAAAACCAACTCAACCAATCAACTGAAACCTAATAGCCTAAAGCCACAATTCAAAGGCATAGCCCTAGCACCAGTAAACAATGAGATTCTGATATTACAATGCCAAACAACTGCAAATTCCACAAATGTCAATGACAATTTAGGTTATTACAATGCACTCATCAAACACTAAATCCTCCTTTTGTTCTTTAAAGAAAATTACCATAATCAACAGATTTTAGCAAAGGGTAATCATCAATTAATGGCAAGGTAAAAAGGGTGTGGATGGAATCAAACTTAAACTAGAAAAGTCTAATAGCATGACTGTAGGTTCAAGACATAACTATGTTCAACAAGTCTAAAAACTAATGATAGTAGCATAACTGAACTTAAGCAAGAAGGACTTGGTTTTAGCAGTAGCAAGGCACACTTGTTTCAATCACTATGCCTTAAGCCTAGGTCTCAAACAGACATTCACAAATCCAACAACACCCTCAAGACAACATAGTTAGAAGCTTCTAAACATAAAGATTCAAGAAGTTGGTTTGAAAACAATCACACAAACAACAATCACAACGCAAGCACTAAATCAACTACAGTTCAACAACATAAATCCAACTGTCATCAAAACAAACTATGCAAACTGTCCTATACCTACACCACTAAGATCAAATATCAACATATACAAAAGTATGCCTTCGATATGGTTACAAACTTGCAGCAACCAACATGACAATGTTACTCAATCAATGACAATAGATTCATCATAATAAACCAATATTTCAAATACAAACTTAAAAAGCCAAGACTTAATCAAGTTTTAATAACATTTGTGCATATAAAAGAGATATTTTTAAGGCACCAACCTGTTGTAGACTCCTCACAATAGGCTAGCAGCAGCAACGCAAAAGATCCCTCATTCCTTTGAATGAGTTTTTGAAGTTTCTTCTTCTTGAAGAAACTAAGCAATCTTTAGGACAAAACTCACAAATGGATTTTAAGTTGTAGTTTAAGGTTCTGGACAGTTAAAATATCATAAAGGGAAGGTGTTCAAAGTGTCACAATGATGAAAAATGGTTTGTGTAGTGATTTGGCTCATTCAAGCACAGAAGTCAAATTAGGGTGTAAGAGAAGTTGACTTTTTGATTCATGGATTTTTTGATGAAACTAATGGTGGTAATAGCTTCAAATAGTCATTTTAAGTTTGTGTATATGTTTTTTGAAGTGGCGGAATATTTGGGAAAGGGATTGGTGTAAAAAATGTAAAATGACACTTTTTGGTGATTTTGTGAAGTTTCTTCACCTCTGTCGCTACTGCAAAAATCGAGGGCCGGCAATGACAGAAGAGTCGCCACCGTGCGTTATATATCCCAAGAGAGGGAAAGGAAACGCTCGGAGAAAACCTAACGAAAAGAGGGATAAGATCGGTCATCACAACCAAATCTCGGGTTCGGGAGTCGGTTACGCAAGGGGAAGGTATTAGCACCCCTCACGTCCTTCGTACTCGACAGGATACACGCTTGTTGTCTAGTCTATGGGTGAAAAACAAACTATCTATGGCTGCTAAAGCTAAACGGAAAGAACTGAAAGAAACAAAGAGAACTGACTCGATAGAGCGTCGCGCTCTATGCCTACGTATTCCCTCGTGCAATGGGAAAGTCAGAGTCAACGTAGTTCGGGAAACTACGGGGGGCATTGGTCGCCAAGACGTCGCGTCTTGTGCCTACGTATTCTCGTCTGGTACGAGAAATCAGAGCAAAACGTAGTTCAGGCTAACTACGGGTAAACAGGGTGTTCTCGATCGCACGGGGCGAGAGAAAAGGTTGACGATACTAGCACACACATTCTAGCAGTTAGGTGTATTGCTGCTCGACCATTGGAGACTTAGGCGTTACCTGTTTGCGGTAGAACGGACGTAGTTTGTCGGGGTTTAAAGGTATGGGAACCTACGGGTTCTAGAACTACGGTCTGGCCTCAATTGCGCTAGGGCAAGAGAAAGGGAAAGATTAGTCGTCAGCGGGGATGTCTCGATCGCATGTAAGCAAGAGAACAGTAAGATTAGTTATTAGTTTGCTCGCTAGGATATCGCACCCTATGCCTACATATTCTCGTCTGGTACGAGAAATCAGAGCAACTGTAGTTCAGTTAACTGCGGGAAGAGGGAGAAAAATGAGTCTCGATTGCACGGAGGCAAGAGGGGGGAATCTCAATCGCCAAGATGCGAGAGAAAGGAGTTTCGATTGCCCAGAGGTGAGGGAAAAAGAGGAAGCAGGCCTAACACGCCTAAACAGGAAGGAACTCGGGACACACATGCAAGAACCTAAGGCGTAGGAGCGAATGCGTCGTATATCACCCAAAGGGTGCTATACTAAACACTCTAGGCCATTAAGGGGAAACCCCTCAATCACCATTTCCTACGTATCTATTGCCTAAAACTCACAACGCTCGGCGGTTGATTAAAAGACTTGAATTAGATAGATGTTACCGAATGTAGTGGTTCCATTGACCCTTGACATTGTGTGCAAGCTCCATTCCAATTTTCTCCTCTTTTAGTCCTTGATGATGCTTTGAATCGGGACCAATGTGACGCTGGACCATTGTAACTCGACTTATAAGGAAGTCAAGCTATAGGAGGTCGCGCATTAATTTTTGTGCAAAGACAAGATAGAGAAATCATATTGAGAATCATTCTCCAATTGAATCATGTCACACGGACCAAAAACAGTGGGATCTCGTCTTACAAGACTTCATCGATCACTAAAAGTCAAAATAAAATTGAAAGATGAAAAGAAATGAGGAGAGAAAAAAGTGGTCTCGGATCCTTTGTTTCACGTCAATAGTTTGACGGCTAAACAGTGGAAACTTCTTCATCGATCAAAAACAAATGAAAATGGGACAAAAGCCCAATGACAAAAGAGGAACAGAATTCAACTCTAAGATATAAAATATGAAAATTTAAATAGAAAAGTTAATACTAACTTCTAAGTAAAATAAAATAGAAAGTAAATCTAAAGTTCTAATAAAATACATAAATTTCTAAAAGAGAATATAAAAAAAAGAGGTAAAACTTAGAATAGTAATAAAATATATATAATATACAAAATAATTAAAAGCTAAACATCCTGTCTATAAAAAATAAAAATAATATTTACAAAAATAATAGTAATAATATTTCTTGAAGAAAAACAGGCGGTTTTAAACAAGAACATGAGGGTGTAGCATTGAGAACGAATGAATAAAGAGTGAAAATCATGTGGGATAATCCTTAAGCCCATCATTCCACCACACAACAAGCCATGAATTTCAACAAACAAAAAAAAAATGGAAAAAACACAATGGGCTTGTAAGCCCTAAAGTCCAACACTGAGCAAGCCATTTACAACTGCTATTCCTGCCCCAAATGAAAGAACATTCACGGTCAAATAGAAAAAAAGACATCCACGGTGTGCTGAAATAAAGGCCATGGTTCGAAACCAAACGCTAAGCCATATCGAACCTCAAATCACCGGCGGGACAACAAGAATCTCGGCTAACATTCGCGTTCCATTCCTCTCCACAAGTCCGACTTCGATCTTGCTCTTGATTTGGGTTGTATTTCTGGTTTGTGTATCAATTTGCGGTGGGTGTTTGGGTTATGTTTGGGATGAATAGGTTACGATTCGCGGATGGGTTTGTGTTTGAGATGTTGTTAATGGCGAGATGGTGATGGTGTTTACAGAGATTGCGAGGGAAGAAGGTAAGTTGTTTGGTGAGGTTTTTGCAGTTTGAGGAGAATGAGGGTTTGGCTGTTTGAGGAAGGAAGTGAGGGTAGTGAGTTTGAATCAGAAGGATTTTTGTGGGTTTTTGTTTAAAGATGAAGATAATGATGTTGAGTTGGAAGTTGTTTGTTGTGTTAATGTTGAGTTGAAGCTGAAGTGAAAGAAGATAGGAGTGTGGTAAGAGGTGGGCGGCTCGGTTCGAAGGATTGTTGTGTTGCGATTTCAATGAAGGATATCACCGGCGTTTTTCCAATCGAGGGTTGTGAATGAGTTTCATGAAGGTTGTTGTTTTTTCGGTGGACTTTCGGATGGATAATGAGGGCACAGATCTGGGTTTTCTGCGGTAAGTTTTAACTGGGTTGATGTTGTTGGCCGGAAACTGGGTATGAAGTGTTTGATGTTGTTCTGTTGTTTGAGGTTAGAGGGTTCTAATGGTGAAAAGAAGTGACTTTCTGGAAAAAGGGGTTCGAACGGAAGTTTGAAGTTTTACGGTGGATAGGTTGAAGGTGCGTTTCTGGGCTTGTAGAAGTTTGAAGCTTCTGAGTTTGAAGGTTCATCAATGGAGGTTTTCGAAGAAGAAAGGTTAATGGAGGTAGGAGGCTTCACGGCGGTTTCTGGGTCGAGTTGCTGTTGAAGCTTGATGGTGGTTTGTGAAGTTTCTGGGTTGCGGCTGAACAATGTAGGGTTAGGGTTCTTGGGGTTAGGGTTAGCAGTAGGGTTGGGGTTGGAGGCTGAAGCTGCTAGGGTTCTTTGGTCTAGGGTTTGGAGGCTGAGAGTTTTGGGTTCCCCCCAGAAGGTGATGATGAATAGGGCTTTATATGCCCAAAATTTGACATGTGGCAAGTTGCTTAAAAGCTTAATGATGATTAAAGATTATTAATGCTGATAATAATTAATAAAAAAAATGTTAAACTAATAAATGCTGATAATACATTGAGTAAAATCTATAATTAAGCAAAAAAACTGTACAAAGAAAGAAAAAGGTGAAAAAAGGGGGGAGGTGGGGTTCGCACCCCCATCCTTTAGTATATCACACTCAAGTTCATCCACTAGGGTGGGAATACGTCTAATAACAAAACTGCTCAAATAACTATATATTACATATGAAATATAAAAAACAAATTTAATTAAAATAAACTTACTTAAACTAATTAACAAATAAACAAATGATAAAAATTAATAAACATTCTATGCTAATACTATTTCTAATATAATAAATAATAATCATAATGATAATCTAACTAAATAAATATTAAAAGCAAATAATAATAATCTAATTGGTAAATAAAAACTACACCAAATTAAAAAAAAACATAATCTTAATCTAATAATAAATAAAAAAGACATAATTCTAAAAAACTATTAAATGAAAAACCAAATTATAAACACCTATTCCTATTTAAAATAAAACCTAATTAAATTAATACTAATAAAACTATTAAATAAACTAATTGAAAATAAACAATAAAATCTATATTATAAAATGAAAACTATATTCTATCCAAATCTAAATAAAACTATTCTACCTATTAATAATGAAAATAAATATTAATCCTAAAAACAAAATCAATTTCAAATAATAAAAATAAAACAAAACTATTCTAATAATTAAATAAAGCAAAAAATAATAAATAAAAATGCAAAAAATGTTATGAAAAATAAGCGAGCGCCCAAATGCGCCGATAATATCAACACAGATTGAATCATAAAAAAGAGAGCGACTTTAGCTCGATTTTGACATTGAATTTCTCGTTTGAATTAATTTGAATCGCCTGAAACGCGAGTAAAGCGGCTAAAATTCTGATAAATTCAATCCGGCTGATAACACGGGCAAAATACGACCTAAATGATATGCAGATGAACGAAGCAAAAGCCAGTCACAACTAGAAAACAGGTGGGCAAATTTTAGGGTGCAACAGCTTCCCCTATTCAATCGACTTGGACCAGAGGGGATGAAGAGCAACCGCTTTCAGACGTTCATGGTAAAAGGTGATTGAATACAAAAGAACCCGAAAATTTGCCAACCACAAAAGAAACCTCTGACATCGCCGTCATACATCCACCCAGTAAAACATCTGACTTCGCTGTCAGTCATCAATATCTAATTTGTAAAACATATGACTTCGCCGTCAGAACTCCACATAAAGTTTCTCTGACATTTCTGTCAGACATTCAAAATAATCAATCGGTAAATCACACCTGACATCGCCACCAATCATTCACAAAAATAAAGCGTCTGACATCGCCGCCGGATAACCAAAACACCCAACATTACCGTTGGAAAACTAAATCACCTGACATCTCTGCCAGGAACAAACATCCAACATCGCCGCTGGAGAACCAAATTACCTGACATCGCCGCCAGAAAAACATCCAACCTCACCGCTGGGAAAACAAAGATACCTGACATCGCCGCCAGAAAAACATCCAACCTCGCCGCTGGGAAAACAAAATTACCTGACATCGCTGCCAGAGAAATATCCAACCTCGTCGTTGGGAAAAAAACTACCTGACATCACCGCCAGATAAACATCCAACCTCGCCACTGGGAAAACAAAATTACCTGACATCGCCGCCAGAGAAATACAAACCTAGTAAGATAACCCTGACATCACCGTCATCAATCATAAATCCGACAAACATCTGACATCACCGTCAACTCTCAACATCGTCCAATGATGGATGGAGAGAAACATTATATCTAAAACTCACATCGTCTAATGATAGACGACAGGAAAACCATATCCAAATCTCGCATCGTCTAATGATAGACGAGAGGAACATCAAATCCAAATCTCACATCGTCTAATGATAGACGAGAGGAACACCATATCCAAATCTCGCATCGTCTAATGATAGACGAGAGGAACATCAAATCCAAATCTCGCATCGTCTAATGATAGACGAGAGGAACATCAAATCCAAGTCTCGCATCATCTAATGATAGACGAGAGGAACATCAAATCCAAATCTCGCATCGTCTAATGATAAACGAGAGGAACATCAAATCCAAGTCTCGCATCGTCTAATGATAGACGAGAGGAACATCAAATCCAAATCTCGTATCGTCTAATGATAGACGAGAGGAACATCAAATCCAAGTCTCGCATTGTCTAATGATAGACGAGAGGAACATCAAATCCAAGTCTCGCATCGTCTAATGATAGATGAGAGGAAAATCAAATCCAAATCTCGCATCGTCTAATGATAGACGAGAGGAACACCTGCTGGGGATGTCATCATCAAAGGGTTAATGGACAAAGTACGACCGACGTATGATCTGGAACCCAAAAGTAAGCAAGCGGATGAGCTGTCTGAACAAAGCTGTTGATATACCGCCATCTTGATTGAAGAGTGATTCGAGCTGCCAAGGAAGGCTAACAAAAACTGGCTTATGCTTCGCATGCATATGTTTGAATTTTTATGGCGTAATGCTCCATACGAAATGGAAATGCTACACATTTGAGGATGAAATGCAAAGATGATGCAAATATGATAGCTATATGCAAAGATGTAGATGCATGCTCGGGCTGCTGGGGAAAGCTGGATGTGAAAGAACCACTCCAGCAAAATAAATGCTGAAGAGGTGAAGCCAACTCTGTTGGGAATAACCGGATGTGCCAAGTATGATTGGACTCTCCTGGGGGTAGCTTACACATGCCAATGATGATTGGGCTTTTGCTTGGGAAGACAGGTAAAGGGTTACGACTTCCCGACATTCACCTTGAACCTGAAGATTGACTGCACCTGCTTGAATAGCTCTGAGTAGCTCTGAAGATATGGAGAGGAAAAGTTCCCTTATTTCCAAACTTGCCCCAGCCTGTGGGTTCTTTGTAAATCTTCCTCGAAAGGAACCTGAAGTTTCTGTACCCTGCTGGTTTGATAGGAACTACCTCAGCATCATGAACCTCAGAGAGATGCCTTCTGGGTAAGGATAATATCTGTGCTCTTAGGGTGACCTGCCCCAGTCTTGAAGTGATTTTCCCCTGATTGGTTGATTTGTAGAGAAGTGCCCCTGAATGACTTCGAGAGATTTATCGAATCTCGACCTGGTTCCCCCATATTAACTGATCTTTGGATGGCTGACTCCTTTGATAATCATTTGATATGCCTTGCCCCTGCTCAACAGAGTAGTCAGGCGCTCTGCATCTTATCTCGATCGAACTTTTAACTGTAGGAACTCTCCTGATGTCAAGTGCTTACTCACAAGGAAAACAAATCGCTTTGCCAAGATAATATTAATGCAATGTATATGACAGTTTTGAAATCCAAGTCTGTTCACTGAAAAAATGTTATGACATTTAGTGAACGCATCACTTATCAGAATGTCAACATCAATACCCATAGGGTAAGAAGAATCCTTTTAGGAGTTAGTTTCAACGCGATCTTTACCGAAGGATGCTTTCGAAACCAATCTGCTTCAATTAGGACTTTTGAAGGTTGTAACGTGGTCAGGTTCACGGTTTGAAAGAAAGGATATAAGGCTCAAAGTTCTGTTTAACCCACCCACTCTCCTTGATGTTCTCCAATCCTATATTCAGCTAATTCGACACTTGCTCGCCTCTCGGAGGTCAAATGACAGGAGTGATGGTTCAGGAAACCACAAGTTTTTGGAGTGACAGTCACTCGCTTTTCGTCTTTGGTGTCTGGAATCACACGACTTGTTCTTCGTTATTATTTTTTTATTTCCCTATTTTTTCCTGGACTGACTCGTTTGAGTATATCTTCTCTCGAAGTCCAACGGGATGCCCTAATTTTTACCTAAGCCACTTGTTTTCAAGTTGTCAACTTAGCGGGCTTCTTATTTTTTTCTTTTCTTTTTCTTTTTCAGAACGAATCGTGTGACACCGGCTGGTCTGACTTGTTTGATCAGTTTGTGACTGTCTCACTCTGTGGTTTTTTAGGTATGACCTCTACAGGTGTGATTGATCCTCGAACAGGTACACTCCTTTCGTAATTTGGATGTTTAGTCGAATTAACTGACACCTACCCTGCCCCAGGTTAAGATTCAGGGTTTTATCATTTTCAGAAAGAAACTCATACAACTAGGCTCGAAGAGGTTGACAAGGGATTAACATCCTTATATCTCCGGTGTTTAGGGATTTGAAACAATTCCTGTACATCATCAGCAGGTGTTTATTCAAAAGCATACAATCAGAAGTTCTGCGTCTTTCAATTTCGTCATCCTCCCTCAAAGAATTCCGCTTAAACAAGCGTTTGACATCAATAAAAAAGCAATATTGAGTGAACACAGATGGATTTAATCAAAACATGCATATTCATTTCATTATCATTATCAATCGAAAACAGATAAGTTCTATAAATAAGATTTTTCAAATAAGTTCGCACTTTAACAGAAAAGAAACTACAAATGAAAAGGAATAACATGATAAAAGATTGCCAGCTTCGGGGAACTGGGCTTTCATTCTTGATTTGCTGCTGAACCAGCCATCTTCAGAATTGCTCATCGAAATCCGTCTGATAATCTTCTGAACACCTGCTCTCGGTGAATCCTTCCATAACATTAGCTGCCGAACCCACATGATTGGACGAAGGAAGATCGTTGATCTGAATACCCTGAGGCGTGATTGAAAACCTGTTGGAGTCCAGCAAAGTCTGAACCTGGCTTCTAAGCACCTTACAGTCTTCAGTTGAACGCCCCTGTGCCCCAATATGGTACTCACAGCGGGCGTTGACATCAGAATTTGATGGATGGGGAGGAATCTCTGGATCAATCTTCTTCGGCACTATCAATCCGCCTCTAATCAAGTCTGGCAATATCTGACTGTACGACAACGAAAGCTGAGTGAAATGTCTCTCTGGCTTCCTCGGTCTTCGTCGGGCGTGCTGACGCGGATGATGACGGTATGAATGTTGCCTATATGGGGAAACAGATATCTGATACACAGACCTAACAGGTTGTTGACTCTGAATACTCGAAAAGTCTGAAAACTGAATCTGAGTTAATGGGGATTCCGGGATAGCATTACTTTCTTTCTCCCATTCCTCTTTAGAGCTAGAAACTGATTCGCTTTCATAAACAAAGCTATCTGAGATGTCTCGAATCCTTCCACTTTTGATTCCGCTCTCGATACGTTCTCCCGTTTTTACCAAATAAGAAAAGTTCACTACCTTACTACCAATCATCTTATCAAAGTATGGACCTTGCAAGGTATCCGCAAACAGGTCAACCAATTCTCTGTCCAGAAGTGGTGGTTGAACACGAGCAGCTAACTCTCTCCATCGTTGCACATACGCTCTGAAAGATTCATTGTCCGCTTGAGATAATTCCTGCAACTGCATGCGGCTGGGAGTCATGTCTAGATTGTAGCTGTACTGCTTCACAAAGGCATTGGCTAAATCGGACCATGATCTGATGCTACCATTTTCCAATTGCATATACCAACTCAACGACGCCCCACTTAGATTGTCTTGGAAACAGTGAATCATAAGCTTGTCATTATGGACATGTGAGGTCATTCTCCTGCAAAACATCACCAAATGCAGCTTCAGACAACTATCCCCTTTATACTTCTCAAAATTTGGTGTCTTGAACTTCAGAGGCATCACAAGGCCTGACACTAAACACATGCTCGAAGCATTCAGATTAAGAGTATCCTTACTCATCAGGGTAGCAAGCTTTTCTTCCAACAACTGACATCTCCTCATAAACTCAACAGTCTGTGGGTTTCTAGCATTAACCTTTGGAACACCCCTTGGAGAATCTGGCACAGAGAATGTAAAACTCTGATAATCTGTGTCATGAAGAGAAGATGAATCATTGTCTCTGACGTGAATCTGCACAGACTGAGCAACATTGTTCACCGGAGTCTTCTGAACATTAGCCTCTCCTCTGGTCATAGATGTCATGGCTTCCATGAGCTGATCCAACTGATTCTTCATCATCTCAAACTCTGACCTCGTAACAACCAAATTTTGCTCTCCTGAGTCCATGATCCTTCCAGAAGCTAACTCAAATCCAGTGCGAATGTCAGGAAATTAACTGCGGGATGGACAAAAGACGGGTAAGCTTCTGTTCCGGCCAAGGATGGAAATGCAAACATGAGATGCACATGAAATGCAATGCAAATGCTGATGCAACAAACAAAGGATCAAAGATCCCACAAAGCACTGAACAAACTGCTGCGCTGCCGACTGGACAAGTTCAAAAGTCCGCTCTGAAGAGAAAACCAAAATATTGGGTAGGTTGGAGGTCAAGCTTCCTGCATAACCCAATCCCTCTCACAGGTATGGACCTAAATTGATAAGGTTCAGCATCCTATGTGGTCGTCAGCGTCACAGACTTTTGAGAAACGATGATACGTTCACCATTTCTGGTTTGGCATCATTGTCTCACGAAGCGGCCTCACTTAGCTGACTCTCAAGTGATCGGTCCCTAGAGTCGACAATCCTAAGATCCAAAATTCCTTCGAGCCCAAAGGGCCAGAAAGAAAATCGTTAAAGAGAATCTCGTCTGAGCGCGAATTTCATGGCTAGCTGGTGCATGCAAAGCATATAGGCTCACCACTAATCTCCACTTATAATGCTAGGTCTATACTCAAGCCTGGCTCTGGCTTATCTCTCAATGGAACAGTCACCCAACAACACAACAGCAATAGATAATAATACAGTGCGGAAAATGTAAACATAACAATGTACAAAATACAACACACAAAAATATACAGATACACACACCCACAAACAAAATCAGACAAGCACTAGGATTGACTCGCATAGGGGATGGGAAGTGTCCCCAGAAGAGTCGCCAGCTGTCGCTACTGCGAAAATCGAGGGTCGGCAATGATAGAAGAGTCGCCATCGTGCGTTATTTATCCCAAGAGAGGGAAAGGAAACGCTCGGAGAAAACATAACGAAAAGAGGGATAAGATCGGTCATCGCAACCAAATCTCGGGTTCGGGAGTCGGTTACGCAAGGGGAAGGTATTAGCACCCCTCACGTCCGTCGCACTCGAAGGGATCCACGCTTGTTGTCTAGTCTATGGGTGAAAAACAAACTATCTATGGCTGCTAAAGCTAAACGGAAAGAACTGAAAGAAATAGAGAGAACTGACTCGATAGAGCGTCGCGCTCTATGCCTACGTATTCCCTCGTGCAATGGGAAAGTCAGAGTCAACGTAGTTCGGGAAACTACGGGGGGGATTGCTCGCCAAGTCGTCGCGTCTTGTGCCTACGTATTCTCGTCTGGTACGAGAAATCAGAGCAAAACGTAGTTCAGGCTAACTACGAGTAAACAAGGTGTTCTCGATCGCACGGGGCGAGAGAAAATGTTGACGATACTAGCGCACGATTCTAGCAGTTAGGTGTATTGCTGCTCGACCATTGGAGACTTAGGCGTTACCTGTTTGCGGTAGAACGGATGTAGTATGTCGGGGTTTAAAGCTATGGGAACCTACGGGTTCTAGAACTACGGTCTGGCCTCAATTGCGCTAGGGCAAGAGAAATGGAAAGATTAGTCGTCAGCAGGGAAGTCTCGATCGCATGGAAGCGAGAGAACAGAGAGATTAGTTGTTAGTGTGCTTGCTAGGATATCGCACCCTATGCCTACATATTCTCGTCTGGTACGAGAAATCAGAGCATCTGTAGTTCAGCTAACTACAGGAAGAGGGAGAAAAGTGAGTCTCGATTGCACGGAGGCAAGAGGGAGGAATCTCAATCGCCAGGATGCGAGAGAAAGGAGTTTCGATCGCCCAGAGGTGAGGGAAAAAGAGGAAGCATGCCTAACACGCCTAAACAGGAAGGAACTCGGGATACACACGCAAGAACCTAAGGCGTAGGAGTGAATGCGTCGTATATCACCCAAAGGGTGCTATACTAAACACTCTAGGCCATTAAGGGGAAACCCCTCAATCACCATTTCCTACATATCTATTGCCTAAAACTCACAACGCTCGGCGGTTGATTAAAATACTTGAATTAGATAGATGTTACTGAACGGAGTGGTTCCATTGACCCTTGACATTGTGCGCAAGCTCCATTCCAATCTTCTCCTCTTTTAGTCCTTGATGATGCTTTGAATCGGGACCAATGTGACGCTGGACCTTCGTAACTCGAATTATAAGGAAGTCAAGCTATAGGAGGTCGCGTATTAATTTCCGTGCAAAGACAAGATAGAGAAATGATATTGAGAATCATTCTCCAATTGAATCATGTCACACGGACCAAAAACAGTGGGATCTCGTCTTACAACACTTCATCGATCACTAAAAGTCAAAATAAAATCGAAAGATGAAAAGAAATAAGGAGAGAAAAAAATGGTCTCGGATCCTTTGTTTCACGTCAATAGTTTGACGGCTAAACGGTGGAAACTTCTTCATCGACCAAAAACAAATGAAAATGGGACAAAAGCCCAATGACAAAAGAGGAACAGATTTCAACTCTAAGATATAAAATATGCAAATTTAAATAGAAACGTTAATACTAACTTCTAAATAAAATAAAATAGAAAGTAAATCTAAAGTTCTAATAAAATACAGAAATTTCTAAAAGAGAATATAAAAAAAAGAGGTAAAACTTAGAATAATAATAATATGTATATAATATACAAAATAATTAAAAGCTAAACATCCTGTCTATAAAAAACAAAAATAATATTTACAAAAATAATAGTAATAATATTTCTTGAAGAAAAACAGGCGGTTTTAAACAAGAACATGAGGGTGTAGCATTAAGAACGAGTGAATAAAGAGTGAAACTCATGTGGGATAATCCTTAAGCCCATCATTCCACCACACAGCAAGCCATGAATTTCAATAAACAAAAAAAAACGGAAAAAACACAATGGGCTTGTAAGCCCTAAAGTCCAACACTAAGCAAGCCATTTACAACTGTTATTCCTTCCCCAAATGAAAGAACATTCACGGTCAAAGAGAAAAAAAGACATCCACGGTGTGCTGAAACAAAGGCCATGGTTCGAAACTAAACGCTAAGCCATATCGAACCTCAAATCGCCGGCGGGACACCAAGAATCTCGGCTAACTTTCGCATTTCATTCCTCTCCACAGGTCCGACTTCGATCTTGCTCTCGATTTGGGTGGTATTTGTAGTTTGTGTATCAATTCGTGGTGGGTGTTTGGGTTATGTTTGGGATGAAGAGGTTTCGATTCGTGGATGGGTTTGTGTTTGAGATGTTGTTAATGGCGAGATGGTGATGGTGTTTACGGAGATTGCGAGGGAAGAAGGTAAGATGTTTGGTGAGGCTTTTGCAGTTTGAGGAGAATGAGGGTTTGGCTGTTTGAGGAAGGAAGTGAGGGTAGTGAGTTTGAATCAGAAGGATTTTTGTGGGTTTTTGTTTAATGATGAAGATAAATGATGTTGAGTTGGAAGCTGTTTGTTGTGTTAATGTTGAGTTGAAGCTGAAGTGAAAGAAGATAGGAGTGTGGTAAGAGGTGGGCGACTCGGTTCGAAGGATTGTTGTGTTGCGATTTCAATGAAGGATATCACCGGCGTTTTTTTGATCGAGGGTTGTGAATGAGTTTCATGAAGGTTGTTGTTTTTTCGGTGGACTTTCGGATGGATAATGAGCGCACAAATTTGGGTTTTCTGCGGTAAGTTTTAACTGGGTTGATGTTGTTGGCCGGAAACTGGGTATGAAGTGTTTGATGTTGTTCTGTTGTTTGAGGTTAGAGGGTTCTAATGGTGAAAAGAAGTGACTTTCTGAAAAAGGGGTTCGAACGGAAGTTTGAAGTTTTACGGTGGATAGGTTGAAGGTGCGTTTCTAGGCTTGTAGAAGTTTGAAGCTACTGAGTTTGAAGGTTCATCAATGGAGGTTTTCGAAGAAGAAAGGTTAATGGAGGTAGGAGGCTTCACGGCGGTTTCTGGGTTGAGTTGCTGTTGAAGCTTGATGGTGGTTTGTGAAGTTTCTGGGTTGCGGCTGAACAATGTAGGGTTAGGGTTAGCGGTAGGGTTGGGGTTGGAGGCTGAAGCTGCTTGGGTTCTTTGGTCTAGGGTTTGGAGGCTGAGAGTTTTGGGTTCCCCCCAGAAGGTGATGATGAATAGGGCTTTATATGCCCAGAATTTGACATGTGGCAAGTTGCTTAAAGGCTTAATGATGATTAAAGATTGTTAATGCTGATAATAATTAATAAAAAAAATGTTAAACTAATAAATGCTGATAATACATTGAGTAAAATCTATAATTAAACAAAAAACTGTACAAAGAAAGAAAAAGGTGAAAAAAAGTAAATAAAGAAAAAAGGGGCGAGGTGGGGTTTGAACCCCCATCCTTCAATATATCACACTCAAGTTCATCTGCTGGGGCAGGGATACATCCAATAACAAAACTGCTCAAATAACTATATATTACATATGAAATATAAAAAACAGATTTAATTAAAATAAACTTACTTAAACTAATTAACAAATAAACAAATGATAAAAATTAATAAACATTCTATGCTAATACTATTTCTAATATAATAAATAATAATCATAATGATAATCTAACTAAATAAATAATAAAAGCAAATAATAATAATCTAATTGGTAAATAAAAACTACACTAAATTAAAAAAAAACATAATCTTAATCTAATAATAAATAAAAAATACCTAATTCTAAATAACTGTTAAATAAAAAACCAAATTATAAACACCTATTCCTATTTAAAATAAAACCTAATTAAATTATTACTAATAAAACTATTAAATAAACTAATTGAAAATAAACAATAAAATCTATATTATAAAATGAAAACTATATTCTATCCAAATCTAAATAAAACTATTCTACCTATTAATAATGAAAATAAATATTAATCCTAAAAACAAAATCAATTTCAAATAATAAAAATAAAACAAAAACTATTCTAATAATTAAATAAAGCAAAAAATAATAAATAAAAATGCAAAAAATGCTATGAAAAATAGGCGAGCGCCCAAATGCGCCGATAATATCAACACGGATTGAATCATAAAAAAGAGAGCGACTTTAGCTCGATTTTGACATTGAATTTCTCGTTTGAAGTAATTTGAATCGCCTGAAACGCGAGCAAAGTGGCTAAAATTCTGATAAATTCAATCCGGCTAATAACACGGGCAAAATGCGACCTAAATGATATGCAGATGAAAACAAAGCAAAAGTCAGTCACAGCTAGAAAACAGGTGGGCAAATTTTAGGGTGCAACACTTTCAAGTAAAGAGGGAAAGAAGGAGAGCTATGTTTTTTTGGTGTTTTGGATAGCTCTGGTATATTGTAAAGAGTGGAATGAAGTCTCTATTTATAGGCCAAGAGAGGTATTAGGGTAGATTTTGAGTTGTGGTCTTGGAGGGAGATTTTTGGAAGAAAATCCACCCAAGATTTATGGCAGTTGTACACTCAAGTTCTTGGCTCAATGTTATGCATAAATCAAATGGTATGAAGGACATGGAGGTGACTGATGTGAGGCTAAAGTGTAGGGAGCTGCAGCTGCAAGTTTCCATCATAAAGTTTCTCTTTCTTCTTGATTTTTTTAATAAAATAATACCACTTGCCTTGCAACTTGCAATTTCTATCAAACCCTTCTTTCTTCTGCATTTAAAACCATCAACCTCTCTAATTATCAGATCAATACATGATCCAATGGTTGAGAATGATTCAAGTGGCTGAAAAGTGCATTTGTGAAAAAGTTGAAATGGTGCATTCAAATGTTGGGACCCTAACTTGCTGGATTCAAAACTCTCAGCTCACAAGGGCTATGGAGGAGTTCTAGTACTTTTTGGAAATCCCTTATGGATCTCTACAACTTTCATGATCTTCAGATTCCAAGTGGAACTAGGTCAAAAAACCCCTCAAACTTGGCTGAAACCATGATTTGAAAGGCCAGAAACTTAGAAATTTCCTAAGTGTTTTCTCCCTCTTGTGATGATTTTGGCTATAACTCCAAATCTATGCATTTTTTGCCCATGGGTCAGTTTTAAACATTTGTAGGACTTTCCAAGAACTTTCCGACAAGCTATGAACCACCTCATTTGAATGTGTGGTTAGGAAGTTATGGTCTTGCCCCTTTCAAAACCCTAATTCCCGACCTTTCCGATTACTCCCTAATCCTTGATCTAATGGTCATGAAACTTCATGGATAGGTGTAATATGTTATTAGGAACATTTTTTCTTCATACTTTGAGGTCAAATTCCTTATAGTTGAAGAGTTAACTTTTCGGTCAATGAAACGATCGATCGATGACTACCGAGCCGACTGTTGATGTTCTGGGTCTTCTGAGCCCTTGAAACTTCTTGAGTGGACTTCACTAAGCCATATGAACTTCATGGACCATAATTTCATAATTGGAACACCTTTTAAATCAAAAGTCAAACCATAATTGACTTTTCCTGATCAGAAACCCTAATCGGGGATCCTGAACTGCAATGTTCTTGATCTTTGGGTGACAACCTCAAATTGGACTCATGCTTGACCCAATGGAGTATCTTTGATGATGTGGAGACTTGTTTCATGGCGAATCAATCGAAGGCATCGACTGATTAAACCATCGAAACCTCGATTCTCGACTGTATGGAACCCTGATTCACCTGTAACTTAACAAAGACAAACTTGAAATAGGTTAAGGTTAGACAAACAAATGAAGATGATCCTAGAATGATGATGAAGATCGAAGGGGTCAAAATTTGGGTTGCAACAGATGCCCCTATTTAAATATCTTCACCAGATGGAAATGAGAGATGATAATCCTCATAGAATTGTAGTGAAAGGTATTTAAATATAGCAAACCAAAAAATTTGTCCCTTATATCAGATGGTATGCAAAAAGACAAATGCAATGAAATCTAAATGATATTTTATGATGCAAGACAAATGCAAACACACGAGCAAAAGAAAAAGAACGACATAACAACGAGTAACTACTCACTGGGGAAAGACAACAACACCGAGGAGGTAACGATCATCATCCATGAACGGGACTGGATGGAAAACAGTCACAACATTCAGAAGATCATTGAATGAGGTGAGGAGAATCTGGGAAATATAATAGGGACACAGAAACAAACATCAGGGACATTCAGAAGAACATCGAATAAACTCTGAAACACACCAGAGATACTCAAAAAAACGTCGAATAAACTCTGGAACATATCCAAAAAAAGTATATTTAAGACATATATTCTAAAGGTACATCCGAAACACTTTTAGAAAAGCATAAAAATGTACGGGAAAATATTTGGAGACATATCTGGAAGAACATCAGATAAGCAACAAAGGAGTTCTAGAAAAACATCAGGACAAAAATACATATCCGAAAAAACATCGGATAGATCCTAGAAAAACATGATAATCAAAAGGGGATATCTAGAAGAATTGAAGGTGAGAAAATACTTAGAAGGGGGGGGGGGGGGGGTGAATAAGGATTTAGAAAATATTATGGCAATAAAAACACAAAGATTTTTATTCTGGTTCGTTGAACTCAACTAATCCAGTCCACCCTATCAAGAGTGATTTGCCTTTCTCCACAAGGACTTAATCCACTATAATCAAACTGATTACAATATCAAACACTAAGAACAACTGTCTTAGTCTTCTCAAGAACTACTGACCACAACTTGGTCTTCTCAAGGAACTTTTTACAATCAAATGTAAACTAACGCAAGTGTTTAAATGCTTCTAAGAAAGCTATATCACAACTGTGATTTACACTTAAGTTTTAAGAACGTATGAAACTATTCAATCAAAGAATAATAATTTGTATGAGAGCTTTGAGAGAGTTTTCAATGAATTTGTCAAAATACGTCAATGTTCGTCAACTAAAGAAAGTTGTTGAAGGCTTGCTTTTATAGACTTAGAAGTCCAAGACATTGCAAGCTTGAAGACCGTGTACTGCAAAGTAGCTGTAACCTTTTGTCTTCATATGACTTGACCTTTCCCAGAATTAGAACGTTCAGAAAAATCCTTTTTGCCTGAGTTCTTGTGTCTAGCATAAAAGAGGAAAGATTCGTTTGGCATAACCAACGAATATAACTTTGAATAATCTTCTTCAACAAGTTTCTATCTCATAACAATCAACATCAGAGCCTTGAGTGATCAGAGTCTTTGATGTTCTCAGAGTTTGCTGTATCAGAGTGTTGCAGCAGTGTGCTTCAGCATGAGTGATGGTCAGAGCAGAGTTTGGAGATCAGATCCTCAGTACTTGCAGCGAATAGTACTATCAGAGTCTTCTGAAAAACAATGCCTAAAACTCTTCATACAAAGTCTTTAGTCTATGCTTCAGATGCTTCTATAGGCATCGCTCAAAATCTTCTGTAGAGATGCTTCTGACGCTCAGAGTCTTGCATAGTTCAATGTTCAGATTCAATTTTTGCTTTCAGAAGGATATTAAATTTAATATCTGCAACAAAATACTTGAACAAATTTAGAGTATATAATTTCTTAATACAAAATTTCATAAGTGTTATCATCAAAACATAGAGATATAACTAAGAACCAATCTGTGTTCTAACAATCTCCCCCTTTTTGATGATGACAAAAACATAGGAAATTTTGTTCAATAAAGAGATAAAATTATAACTCCCCCTGAGATTATGAATCACCCATTGAATTGAATACTAAGAAGGAATAAAAACTTCCCTTTTTGCATGAGTATTCTTTTCAGAATCAGAGCCTGAATGTTCAAAATTAGAGTTTGATTTTGATGAACGTTTCAGAATCAGAGCCTGATTGGTTAAAACTTGATCTGGGGATCTCAGAGTTACTTTAAAGAATTTTGTCAGGTTTATCATTATAGTTTTGAAAGACTAAAAATTCATGTTAGTTATGATTTGATCTGTCTGAATTCCATTCAGGTAAAGTTTATTTGAACAGTCAGAACTTCATTTTCTCCCCCTTTTTGTCATAATCAAAAAGAAAACTATTAAAGACAAATAAAAGGAAACAGAGAGAAAATATATAATCATACAGAGAAAACATTCATATTCATTCATTCATTCAAATAGTCAGATAGAACAGACAAAACATCAGATGGGAAATTCAAAACAAGTGCTCAAACATCAGATAAAGAAAACATAAATCTAGGATTGTTTGGAGAGAAGCATCTTCAGAAGGTGAGTGATCTCAGAAGAAGATTGTTCTTGTTTGGACATCTATTTCTTAATGTTCTCAGTCTTCTGATCTTGCCTTGCCATCCTGGACTTTATCTCAGATTGACCAGCTTCCAGCACAACAATCTTATCTTCTAAATCTGGATTCTCTTTCTTGATCTCATAAGAAGTAGACGGAGTAGATTCTGATGTAGAAGCAGGAGCAGAGTCAATATCCATTGCAGTTGTAGAGTATGGAGCTATAGATGCAGATGGTTTGTCCATAATCGTCAGAGCTAAAAGATTTTCTTCCAGATTGACTTCAGAAGCAGATCCTTCAATAGGCTCAGAAGTAGCAGACATTCCAGAAGTTGAAGGTGCATCTTCAAGAAGCAAAGTTGGAGATCTTTTCATATTCCATAGCATGGTTTTGGTAGTCTCAGCAAATCTGATCTTCGCATCATCAGAGCAGACACTCTTCAAATTTGAAGCAACAGTGTTGAATCTGGAGATGAAGCTATTCCAAATAGCATCAGATTCATCTGAATTCATGGTTGAAAGGCATCTCTTCTTCACAAATTCTAAACTCATCCTTATTTCTTTCATAAAATTAGCAAATAAAATATCAACATTTAGCATAGGTTTAGGTTTAAGAAGGGCTTCTAGAGTTGATGGTTTGATTTGTTTTGGTGGAGTTGGTATGGTAAAGGTTGGAATAATGAACAGAGGACGAGGATAAGAAGGAAAAGAGGAATGGTCAGATGATGAAGTAGAGGTTTTGAATCTGGATGAAGTGTGAAATAGAAATGGTTTAAAACTTGATGCAGAGGGAATGACATCAAATGGTGTGGAAGTGTAGGGGATAAAAACAGATTTATCAAAAAGTAGAGGTTCTGATGAAATGATATCTGGTAGTTGTTTAAGATAGGTTTGGAGTACAGATGGAAGAATAGTTGAAGAACTAGGTTTGTATAGAGTGATAGGGTCAGATGGTTCTATTCTGGTATAAAAGTTTTTAAGTTTTAGACCAGAAGAAAGGGGATCAGAGGGATGTAGTTTAAAGGATGCAAATGAAACAAACTCAGATGTTCTTGGTTTAGGTTTTAGAGTGTGTTTAGGAATGATATCATCAAATGAAATAGATGTATCTGGTTATTTAGGTTCACAACCATGAAGAGATGGTGGTGAGTTTACTTCTGGATGAACATCAGATTCAGATGAACCAGATGAGGTAGAAGAGGGACAAGATGTGGAAGATACATCAAAGAGTGTTTTGAGGGGTTAGATATCCAGAACTTCTGAATCAGGAATTTCAGATTGAGGAATTTCTGGTGAAGGTTCTGGTTGTTGTTCTGGTAGTTTTGGAGTTGTTTCTTCTGGTGATGTTTGAACTTGAGATTCAGATTGTTTTGGTTCAGAGGTTTTTGGTAGTTCAAATTTTTCAGAAGTTAATGGTTCAGATGATTGTAACTGTGCGGTATCAGATGTAGTTTGTTTAGAGGATGGAGGTGGTTGTACAGATGATTTAGATGGTACATGAATCGTTTGAGTTTGAGAAGATAGAGGTTCAGGAACAGAGCTAATTGTTGATGATTCTATTGCAATTTCAAAAATAATAGGTAAGGATGTTTTAGTACCTCTTTTCTTGATGCGTTTGGTAGGAGCAGAAGGAGCTTCTCCAGAAGCTTTTCTTTTCTTCTTCATCTGAGGTTCTTCAGAAGTTTTCTGCTTCTTCTGAGGTGAGCCTGCAGCTTCTTCTTCTTCTTCTAACTCTTGTTTTCTCTGCCTCTTATGTTCTGCATAGAGATCTGTCATTGGTTCACGATTTAAAAATCCTTCTGGAAGTGGAATTCCTTGTTCCATACATGATCCAACAAATTTGATCAGAACTTCCTTTGGTTCTTCTGCATAAAACGTTGGAAAGTTTTCTACAAGAATTCTTCGTTTGCTTACTTCTTCTGTATTGAGTTTGTCAGGAGCAGAAGTAAGTTCATCTATTACTTTTAGCCTCTGTAAACTCTTTGCATTCATAACTTTTCCAAGAATGGATGTAAGTTCTTCTTTCAATCCAGCCATATGCAGATGCTCCACCAGACCATTCTCTGTCAAAATGTCTGAAATCAACCTTCCACAAGGGATCCAATTTCTACCCTTTGCTTGTTTTGTCTTCATGTCTTCTCTGGATGCCTTAACATGATTCCAAAGATGAGAGAAGAGCAGATGAGGCAGATCTACCTTTGTGCTTTGACTGAGGCAGAACATGAAGTAAAGTTGATCATTGTTCACATAGTCAGGAGAGTTGGTAGACTTTCTGTGATGGATGCAACCCATGAAGATTTTGGCCCAGATCTTGTAATTGGGTTTCAGATCTTTGAACTTGTTTGAGGGTTCTCCAGAAGCAATCACCTCTTCATAAACAACTTTCATGTTGACACGCCCAATCAGATGAGAAACTCCATCAGTTTCTTCATATCCAATTAGTTTCCTTATAAGATCCTCTGTAATCACAATTTCTTTTCCCAGAACAGATGACATAATGAACTTGGGATAAGCATGAGCATGAATCCAGAACTTTTTTACTAAAACTGGATAAACTGGCCCAAACAGTCTATCAAAGTACTTGGTCCATCCTTGAGCATCAATTATGGAACGCAGATTAAATCCATTTTCAGCCAGAGAAGCAAAATCCACCAAAGATTCACACAACACTTCTAGTTTCTCAACAGGTGTGAGATTCTTTCTAACAGGTTCCTTCAATGGAACAACACCCAGATTGGAAGATGATACAACTTCCATTGTTGATTGGAACTGAGCTGAGGTTGAAGATGAAGTAGCCATTATTGAAGATTGTGAAAAACTAGGTTTACGAACAGATTTGGGTTTTGGGTTAAGATGAAGGCAAAAGAACAAGCAGAAATGCATGTACGTGTTTGTGAGAGTGGAAAGTGTGAAATGTTGAGATTTGTGAAATTTATAGAAGAAATTTAGGGCACACAAAAGGTCACACGTTCAGCACGTACACAATTAGCATTTAATGGCATTTAATAAAAAGAAATTAATCATTTCAAACCATTAATGATTCTGACAATTGGGGGGAAAATGAGAAACCAACTATTCAAACAGTACCTCAAACGTCTCTTCAGTATTGTGCACTCCATCTTTTCAGATTCTAGAGTGGCACGTGTTTGCTTGCATGTGCTTCTAAAACCTCTTTGAGAAATGAAACGTTAGCCAACGTTCAGATCCTCTGAGACTTGTTAGTTCAGATACACACAGAAATAATAATTCAAGAAATTAAATAAATGACAGATGAAATACTTCAGAATTTAAACATTTTCCATATGAGAAAGTTGCTTCTGATAAATATTATTCTGGACAAAATTCCATACCAATATTTTTCATAATAAACTTAAACCTATCTTCAACAAGGGGTTTTGTGAAAATATCAGCCCATTGATGATCTGTATCAACAAAGTCTAAGTTTATAATACCCTTATGAACATAGTCTCTGATGAAGTGATGTTTAATCTCTATATGCTTAGCCTTAGAGTGTAAAATAGGATTTTTAGACAAGCATATAGAAGAAGTATTATCACAGAATATAGAAATATTACTCTCAAAGATCTGATAGTCTTCTAGCTGACTTCTCATCTAGAGCATCTGTATGCTACATCCAGCAGCAGCAATATATTCTGCCTCTGTAGTTGATAGAGCAATTGTAGGTTGTTTCTTGCTGTACCAGGAGATTAAATTTATTCCCAGAAATTGGCAACTTCCAGAAGTACTTTTTCTTTCAACTCTGTCTCCAGCGTAATCAGCATCACAGAATCCAACTAGTTTAAATTCATCAGATTTTCTGTAACACAAACCCACATTAGAAGTACCTTTCAGATACCATAGAATCCTCTTAACAGCTATTAAGTGTGATTCTCTAGGATCTGATTGGAATCTTGGGCACAAGCATACACTGAATAAAATGTCAGGTCTAGAAGCAGTTAAGTATAGAAGAGATCCAATCATACCTCTGTAGAGTTTCTGATCTACTTTCTTACTTACCTCTTCCTTACCAAGAGTGCTTGTTGGATGCATATGATTTTTTTCCATCTTACTATCAGTCATGCTGAACTTCTTCAGAAGCTCTTTTACATATTTAGTCTGATGAATATAAGTGCAATATGGAGTTTGGTTGACTTGAATTCCCAGAAAGAATCTCAATTCTCCTATCATGCTCATTTCAAATTCAGTCTGCATACATTGAGCAAACTCCTTTCCCAGCATAACATTTGTAGATCCAAATATAATATCATCCACATATATTTGACAAATTAACAGATCTTTCTTAAATGTTTTACAGAAGAGAGTTGTGCTCACTTTGCCTCTGATAAAATTTTTCTCCAGAAGAAAATTACTTAATCTTTCATACCAAGCTCTGGGAGCTTGTTTTAAACCATAAAGAGATTTCTTAAGTTTAAAAACATGTTCTAGAAATTTATCATTTTCAAAACTAGGAGGTTGGTGAACATAAACTTCCTCTTCTATAATTCCATTTAAGAAGGCACTCTTAACATCCATCTGATATAGAGTGATGCTATTTTGTGCAGCAAAAGAAATGAGTAAACGAATAGACTCTAACCTGGCCACAGGAGCATAAGTCTCTGTGTAATCAATTCCTTCTTGCTAGCTATAACCTTGAGCAACAAGCCTTGCTTTGTTTCTTTCAACTTCTCCTTTTTCATTCAACTTGTTTCTGAAGACCCATTTAGTTCCTATAATGTTGAATCCTTTTAGTCCTGGAACTAAATCCCAAACATCATTTCTTGTGAATTGATTGAGCTCTTCTTGCATGGAAATTATCCAGTCATTATCTTGCAGAGCCTCATCCATAGAAGTTGGTTCAATAACTGACACCAACACAAATAATGACGCTTCAGATGATCTGAGGTAGGATCTTGTTCTTATAGGGTCATCCTTCTTTCCAATGATCACATCCTCTGGGTGAGAGGCCTTGATTATGGAAGATGATCCTCTAACATTTGATTCTTCAGAAATATTCAAGTTGTTCATTTGAGAAGCTAAAGGATTTGCATCTGGCATTGCTTCTGGCTCTTTCACTTGAACCTTTTCTGCCTCTGAGCCTTCAGAGTCTATGAGAATTACTTCTATATCTGCAGAACTTTCAAACTGCTTTGGCTTTTGAATGCCAAGCTTATCATCAAATCTAACATGTATAGACTCCTCCATAATCTGTGTTTCAGTATTGTATACTCTGTAGCCTTTAGAGCGTTCAGAATACCCAAGCATGAAACACTTTTGTGCTTTAGAATCAAACTTGTTTAGATTTTCTTTAGTGTTCAACATATAACATATATATCCAAAAGGATGGAAATAAGAAATGTTGGGCTTTTTGTTCCTCCATAATTCATAGGGAGTCTTTTCCAGAAGAGGTCTTGCAGACACTCTATTCTGAATATAACAAGCTGTGTTTATTGCTTTGCCCAAAAATGCTTTGCCAGATTAGTCTCGTTGATCATGGTTCTGGCCATTTCTTGCAGAGTTCTATTTTTCCTCTCTACAACTCCATTCTGTTGTGGAGTTCTAGGGCAGGAGAAATAATGAGCAATGCCATTTTCACTAAAATATTTTTCAAAATATTTGTTTTCAAATTCGCCACCATGATCACTTATGACTTTAACAATTTTAAAATCTTTTTCATTCTGGACTTGTTTGCAGAAGTCAAAGAACACAAAATGTGACTCATCCTTGTGTTTTAGGAATTTCACCGATGTCCATCTGCTATAGTCATCCACAATGACTAATCCATACTTCTTGCCTCTGATGGATGCAGTTTTCACTGGTCCAAACAGATCAATGTGAAGTAACTCTAATGGTCTTTGAAGGTGAGAAAATACTTAGAAGGGGGGGTTGAATAAGTATGACAGAAAATAATCAAAGATAAAAACACAAGTATTTTTATCCTGGTTCGTTGAACTCAACTACTCCAGTCCACCCTTTTCAAGAGTGATTTGCCTTTCTCAACAAGGACTTAATCCACTATTCAAATCAACTGATTACAAATAGCAACACCTAAGAACAACTGTTCTTAGTCTTCTTAAGAGCTACTGATCTAACCTAGATCCTCTTAAGGAAAACTTCCTTTACAAATTAATGTAATACAATGTAAGAGTAAGAAATGCTTCTATGAAAGCTATAAACACAACTGTGTTATTTCTCTAAGTTTAGAACAATGTATGAACTATGAAGAATATGAGAGCTTTTCGCTTGAGAGAGTTCTTGCAATAAGTTCGTCAATTTTCGTCACTTGAAGAATGAGCTATGATATCCTTTATATAGCCACTTGAATATTGGAGAGAATATTTTACCGTTAGAGAAGATATTTCCAATATCAAATAGTACTGTCCTTTGTACTATTGCAGCAGAGAGACGGCGCACAAATAGTGGGTGTAGCAATTGTCTGCTGAGCTGTGACTATACCATATATGGAATGTACCAGAGGAATAATATTCTTGCAGAGAATTTTGTCTATCCCAATTAAGGAAAGATTTGCTGGCATATTCCAACGGATATATTAAAATAATCTTCTTCAAATAATTCTTCAGATAGTTCAGATCAACAATCAATATCAGAGTCTTCAGTCTTCAGAATCTTCTGGAAACTTCAGAGCCTAAGATGTTCTTCAGATGTTGATGAATCAGAGTCTGGTGCAGCTGTGTGCTTGAAGCGTAACATACTCTTAGATCAGAGTCTTCACTCAGATCAGAGTCTTCTCTCATTCAGAGTCTCTTCACTCAGAGTCTTCTTTCATTCAGATTCTTGATAATATATGCAGCGTGTTGTATCTTCAGAATCTTGATGACTAAGCTCTTATACTTCAGATTCTTCTAATCTTCAGATGCTCTTGAGCCATTCAGAATTTATTGTTCACATCAAATTTGCTCTTTAAGATTAAAATCTTTTGTGCCTGTAGAAAACAGTTTAGAACAGATTTAGAGAGCATAATTCTTGTATACAAATTATCATTAATGTTATCATCAAAACATAGAGGTATTACTAAGACACAATCTGTGCTCTTACAGTCTTGAAGTTGAAACAACATTCTTAGTTTTAAAAGAAGATTTTGAAAATTTTCCTTTTTGACATGCTTCACAAAAAGCATCTGAGTTGAACTTCAACTTAGGAAGTCCTCTGACCAAATTGAGTTTATTAATCTGAGATATACGTCTCATATTAATATGCCCCAATCTTCTGTGCCAGATCCATTGCTCATCATTAACAGACATGAGGCATTTTACGTTCTGAACCTTAAGTTTTGAAAGATTGATTTTATAAATGTTGTTCTTCCTCTTTCCATTAAATAAGATTGAGCCATCCTTCTGACTAACAGCTTTGCAACATTTTTGATTAAAGATTATGTCATAACCATTGTAACTTAATTGACTTATGGACAATAGATTAAGCTTTAATCCTTCTACAAGTAAAACATTAGATATAGATGGAAGGTTACCATTGCCAATAGTAATAGAGCCAATAATCTTGTCCTTCTGATTCCCTCCAAACTTCACGTCTCCTCCAGATTTAAGCTCTAGGTTTTGGAACATAAACCTTTCTCCCGTCATGTGACGTGAGCAACCAGAGTCCAAGTACCACGATTGGCGTCTTGACTTTGCTGCTAAATACATATGCAACAGGTATTATCTTATCCTTAGGTACCCAGATCTTTTTGGGTCCTTTTGGGTTAGTTGCCTTAAACGTTTGTCTGAACTTATGTCTTTTTACAACAGGTTTGTTCTGACTAACTTTTGGTTTAAACACAGGAACGTTCTGATCAGAACGTGTGTGTTTAATATCATTCAGATGACCAAACTTAAAATGAGAATATAAGGGAGTCTTCTTAATGATAATTTTATCAACAGGTATTGGATTTAAATCCTTTCCAGAGGAAGATTCATATCCAATTCCTTTCCTATTGTTTCTGGTAACTCCATAGATCATTGAAGCCATCTTGCTTCTATCTATGCTTTTAACCAGAAACTTATGAAAACTATAGTCATATTCTTCTAAAATATTTTTGCATTTTGACTTAGTTTCAGATTTAGAGTCTTGTTGAGCTTTTTCAAAATTGTTTTTCATTTTCAAATTGTTTTCTTTGAGCTCAGCAACTTCTGACTTTAATGGACTATTCTCAGATTCAAGATTGCATTTAAGCTTCTTGCATTTGAGCTTAATCTGGTTATAGTTTTTCAGGACTTCTGATAAAACCTTAATAAGTTCTTCCCTAGAGAGATCAGGAAGTACCTCTTCTGAGTCAAATTCAGAATCAGAGTCAGATCCAGATGATCCTTCATCCTGATCTTCTACTCCAGCCATCAGTGCCATGTTGGCACATTCTTCTTCTGACTCTGATGAAGATTCAGATGCATCTGAATCTTCCCATGTAGCCATCAGAACTTTCTTTTTATGCTCAGGCTTCATTCTTGGCTTCTCCTTTTGAAGCTTTGGGCATTCATTTTTGTAGTGCCCAGGTTCCTTGCATTCATAGCAAGCAACCTCCTTCTTTCTAGATCTTTTGTGTCCAGAGGACTCTTTGCATTGATCTGGCTTCTTGAAGTTCTTGAACTTCCTCTGTTTATGCCTCCAGAGTTGTTTATCCTTTTGGACAGCAGGGACAGTTCATCTTCTTCTTCAGAAGAAGACTCTTCAGAACTTTCTTCTAACACCTGCAACGCTTTAACAAATTTGTTAGATTTTAAAGAAATTGACTTACCTTTCTTTTGAGGCTCGTCTTCTTCAAGTTCAATCTCATGGCTCCTTAGAGAGCTGATCAGTTCTTCCAATGTGATCTTATTCAGATCCTTTGCTAGCTTCAGAGCAGTGACCATAGGTCTCCATCTGATTGGCAAGCTTCTGATGATCTTCTTCACATGATCAACAGTTGAATAGCCTTTGTCCAGCACTTTTAATCCAGCTGTGAGGATCTGAAATCTAGAGAACATAGCTTCTATAGATTCAGATTCTTCCATTTTAAAGGCTTCATACTTCTGGATCAGCGCCAGAGCCTTGGTCTCTTTAACTTGTGAGTTCCCTTCATGTGTCATCTTTAAAGACTCAAACAAATCAAATGCAGTTTCTATGTTGGTAATCTTCTCATACTCAGTATGAGATATAGCATTTAATAAGATTGTTCTAGCTTTGTGATGATTTCTGAACTCCTTCTTCTGGGCTTCAGTCATAAATTTTCTATCAATTTTCTTGCCATCCCCATCAGTGGGGTGAACATAACCATCAATGACTAAGTCCCATAGATCAGCATCATAACCAAGGAAGAAACTCTCTATTCTGTCCTTCCAATAGTCAAACTTCTCCCCATCAAACATAGGGGGTTTTGTGCTGATTCTATCCCTTTCTTCATATCTATTGCTGTTGGATGTTGAAGCTTCATCCATAATATCAACCAAGAATATATATCAAGAGTTTTCTTAACTGGATCTTTTCTGTTCACGATGAAGTGATAACACACACAGAACCGGAGCTCTGATGCCAACTGAAGGTGAGAAAATACTTAGAAGGGGGGGGGGGGGTGAATAAGGATTTAGAAAATATTATGGCAATAAAAACACAAAGATTTTTATCCTGGTTCGTTGAACTCAACTAATCCAGTCCACCCTATCAAGAGTGATTTGCCTTTCTCCACAAGGACTTAATCCACTATAATCAAACTGATTACAATATCAAACACTAAGAACAACTGTCTTAGTCTTCTCAAGAACTACTCACCACAACGTGGTCTTCTCAAGGAACTTTTTATAATCAAATGTAAACTAAACAAGTGTTTAAATGCTTCTAAGAAAGCTATATCACAACTATGATTTACACTTAAGTTTTAAGAACGTATGAAACTATTCAATCAAAGAATAATAATTTGTATGAGAGCTTTGAGAGAGTTTTCAATGAATTTGTCAAAATACGTCAATGTTCGTCAACTGAAGAAAGTTGTTGAAGGCTTGCTTTTATAGACTTAGAAGTCCAAGACGTTGCAAGCTTGAAGACCGTGTACTGCAAAGTAGCTGTAACCTTTTGTCTTCATATGACTTGACCTTTCCCAGAATTAGAAAGTTCAGAGAAATCCTTTTTGCCTGAGTTCTTGTGTCTAGCATAAAAGAGGAAAGAGTCGTTTGGCATAACCAACGAATATAACTTTGAATAATCTTCTTCAACAAGTTTCTATCTCACAGTAATCAACATCTGAGCCTTGAGTGATCAGAGTCTTTGATGTTCTCAGAGTTTGTTGTATCAGAGTGTTGCAGCAGTGTGCTTCAGTGTGAGTGATGGTCAGAGCAGAGTTTGGAGATCAGATCCTCAGTACTTGCAGTGAACAGTACTATCAGAGTCTTCTGAAAAACAATGCCTGAAACTCTTCATACAAAGTCTTCAGTCTACACTTCAGATGCTTTTGTAGCTTCTGCTTCAGATGCTTCTGTAGGCAGCGCTCAGAGTCTTCTGTAGAGATGCTTCTGACGCTCAGAGTCTTGCATAGTTCAATGTTCAGATTCAACTTTTGCTTTTAGAAGGATATTAAATTTAATATCTGCAACAAAAATACTTGAACAAATTTAGAGTATATGATTTCTTAGTACAAAATTTCATAAGTGTTATCATCAAAACATAGAGATATAACTAAGAACCAATCTGTGTTCTAACAAGAACATCAGATAAGTTCTGGAAGAACATCAGAACAAAGACTCCATCTAGAAAAACATCAGAGAGAGAAACATATCTGGAAAAACATCAGATAGATTCTGGAAAAACATCAGAATCAACGGGAATATCTGGAAAAACATCAGATAAGTTTTGGAAGAACGTTAGAACAAAGACTCCATCTGGAAAAACATCAGAGAGAGAAACGTATACAGAAAAACATCGGATAGATTATGGAAAAAAACATCAGACAAGTTCTGGAAGAACATCAGAACAAAGACTCAATCTGGAAAACATCAGAGAGAGACAAACAAAGGTGACATCCAAGAATGACGTTGGATAAAAAAGATACCAGACATCCAATAATGGCTTTGAATGAAAGGTATAATCATAATAAATAGTATTGGATGTATACAGGAATATACATATCCGGAAGAACAATTAGATAAGAAAGATGTCATATCTGGAAGAATGTCAGATACTGTCACCATCGTTTGTTATTTATCCCAAAAGAGGGAAAGGAAACTATCAGAGAAAACCTAACGAAAACGAGAAAAGACAGGTCATCGCAACCATGTCTTGGGTTCGGGAGTCGGTTATGCAAGGGAAAGGTATGAGCACCCCTCATGTCCGTCGTACTCGACGGGATCCATGCTTTGTTGTCTATCTAAAAATGGTGTTTACTATCTAGCTACAGGCTTAAGGACAAAAGAAAAGAAAAGAGACTCGATAGAGCATCACCGCTCTATGCCTACGTATTCCCTCATGCAATGGGAAAGTCAGAGTCAATGTAGTTCGGCTAACTACGGGTGAAAGTGGGGAAGGTTGCTCGCCAAGATATCACCGTCTTGTGCCTACGTATTCTCATCTGGTATGAGAAATCAGAGCAAACATAATTCAGGCTTACGAGAACACCGGTTAGTTCAAATGTTTTTAGGCCCGAGTAGGGTTAAAACTTAGTTCTAGCAGTTAGGTGTATGCAGCTCGACCATTGGAGACTGAGGCATTACCCGTTTGCGGTAGAACCAAGAGTTAACAAAACTCTCCTTATGAAAAAGGTTTCCAAATTAAGATCCCGAAGGATACAAAGGTTTGAATTTTGTGTTTGTGTTTTTTAGAGAAGAAATGTATTGATTATTGTTTGTAATTCATGTTGCACTAAAGACTATGACTTAGGAGCGAATGCGTCGCATATCGTCCTAAGGACGTACACTAAACACTCTAAGCAATTGAGAGGAAGCCCCCCAATCACCATTCCCCAAGTACTTAAGGCTCGTAACATACAACATTCATTAACTTTTATTAAGTGTTTTAAGAGAATTTGAAGATGAGAAGAGAGAGACACTCTAAAGGGAGACTAAGACTCAACCTAATGTTCTCATGCAAAGTGTACCTATAATTGGGATGAAAGGGAATGCTACCTAATGTTATCATGCACGGGTTCAAGCCTAAGGTTTATCATAATCAATCTTGAACAAGGAATATTAGAGGTCCTAAGGGAACATGGCAAAGAAGAAAGAAAAAGAAGAAGGAAGCATGAAATAAGGAAGATGCAAGTATGCAAACATGTAATGCACAAATAGAATGAAAGTGAGGGAGGAAAAAAGTGTGGGGCAGTGGCCTCCACAAGCACATATCAACCTTAAGAATGCATATGAGAGATGCAAATAAGAATAAAGAAATAATGCATACAAAAGAAATTAAACAAGCACACAAAAGTGGGATGAAATGGGAGAATAAATCCTACAACCATTTGTCATCAACCATAAGCCCTAAGGCAAACCAAAAAGAAAGAGATAAAGACTCAAAGAAAAGTGAGTATGGGAGATGAGATGATAACAACAAGGAAAACATATGGAACACTCAACCATAAGCATCACCAAATATGTGCAAAGGAATGCACAAAAGAGTCCTCAAAGATTCACCATTCAAGACATGTTCCAAGTACCTCCTAAGGAGAGACCAAACCATCTTGAATGGGATTCTAAGGTCATGGGACAGAGGCAAATATGAGAGGAGAATGTACATAAACCAAATAAAGAAAATCACAAAAGAGAATGCAAGCATAGGCATGGAAGAAGACCTAAGTCTTAAGCACATTCAACATTTGAACTTCAAGTGGAAAGCCTAAACAGAAATGAAAACATCAACAAGCAATGAACAAGTTTATGACCTAAAAATGAGTATTCAAATACCTCAACATGTTATAAGTATGAATCAAGAGGAATTGAGAGCTCAAGGGATCCATAGAAGTCATTTCCAAACTAGGTCAAGTGTTTGTATGAACCTCCCTTAGAAGTAACTTGAATTGCAAGTTGTCTTAAAAATAGGAAAAAGGCTCAAAAATAACCAAATAAAATTTCAAAAGCACTTAAAAGCATTGGCAACCAGAGGCCAAAATATCATAACCAAAGTCACTTCAAAACACCACCAAAGAAATTGATTCACAAGGGTGTACCATTTTGAAGGAGGGTTGTCGAGGATCAACAAAAATGACGTAAAAGTCAAACTAAAAGTGGTCAAACCAGGGGCAAAAGTGTCCTTAAAAATCATTCAACTCATTATTGAAATGATGAATTATTCTCATTCATTAGATTAAAAGATTGGATCAAAAACAAAGCATGAACAAGAAAGATCAATTAAAATTCAATTAAAAAACAACTCCAAATGATAAATCCCACTTTAATTGAAAAATAAACTAAAAAATAAAATAAAAATTTCCTAAAATTAAAGGACATCTCAAATGTCCTAAAAGTATTTTTGTGGGATTTTATAACATTTGGAATGATTTTTAATGAATTAAAATCAAAACAGAATAAAAAAATAAAAATAAAATAAAAGAATAAAACATGGCGTGGCAAATAGCAATTTCCACAGTTGAAAACATTGGGCTTCAGTGAGAGGGGGGTGTGAAGAGCGTTCTGGGCCCAAAACCAAAACACTCTGAGTCCAACAATGAAACGCAACGTTTCATTAACACGCGTGGTAAGTCAGATCTACACGCGAGTGTTGCACCCCAAAATTTGACCAACCTTTTTCTTAACTTGGTTTATGTTTCATTTAATTTTCTTCTAGCATTTGCATTGCATAGCATTGTTCATTTAACAGGGGATCAAGAGGGGGTGTGCATAGAAAGAGGAGGTTACCAAGAGTTTTGAGCCTGAGCAAGGAGTTTTACTCAAGTATGAGTGGTCATCAAGTCACCAAGAAGTGGTCAAAGCTTTGTGAAAGAGTTGATGGGTTTATGTGGATTAGCTCCTAACTTGGAGGCTAGTTGAAGATCATCAGAAGATTGTGAATTCATGATTATGGATATGGGATATTAAGGAAGCTCATTGGAGTTCTTTGAAAGCCATGTTGGAGTTTATTCAAGTTGTTATGTCAAGTATAAGGAGCCACAATCAAAGGTGGTGCAGTTAGGGTTTTCATCTGGTCAACCCTCAGTCAATTGTGAAATTGAAGGAGATTAAGACTCAATTCCAAGTCTTTGTGATCATGGAATGTTGTGTTGAGATGTCTAATATATTATTTCAAGATCAAATGAAGAAGAATCAAGAGCGTGAGAAGTTACTAAATTAGGGTTCTCAATGTAAAATCCCTTGTTTAGTGCCTAACTTCAAGACCACATATCTCAAGATATAAGTCTCATCTCATCTTGACCCCAACATGAAACTTGTAGAGCATGTTTCTATATTTATTTTGAGTACTAGAAGTATTTCATCTGATTTCTAGAACTCAAGTTATGATGCTGGCAAGTTACAGGTCCTCAGATGAATGTGATTTTAGTCAACAAAAGTCAACCAACTTCCATGCCACTTTTGACCTAGAAAGATGTTTCTCCTCACTTTGACCCAAACATGAAAGTTGTTCCTAATGATCTTAGATTTCCAAAGAGTAATAGAAGTCCTTCATCCAATTTGTAGAATTCAAGTTATGAAGCTTGCAAGACAAGGGTATTTTGGGAAAGTAAGATTACAAGTCATTTTCCTTATAGGTCCATTTCACTATCTTGCACACATCAAATGAAACTTTTCCTAACATGAAACTTGCTCCAAATGGTCCTAATTTCATCTTAAAACACTCACTTGTGAGAGATTTGGCTTGGATTGGAGAATTGGTGTGAGACTTTTTCATGAAGAAAGCTTAAAAAGGAGAAAATGCAATTAATTGATTTTTAATCATTTCAAGGCAACCTTATGCATTTTTTGAGTCACAAAGATGTAACAAACAAGATGCAAGAATTGGATTTGAGTTTTGGTCATGCTTTCACGTGTAATCACATTGCCATTTCAAGTGAATTTTTTACAATCAAATATTCACCATTTGATCAAATCAAGGGATGAATCCCATCCACATGATCAATATGAGATCCCAACAAGCTTTTTGAATGAGAAAACAAGGCAATTATGGGGAGTTTCACGTGTGCATGATCATGAAAAATCAGAATTGGGCATTTTTGAATTTCACATAATTGAGCCACAATTGGGCCTCCAAATTGATCCCAATCCATCATATAAAAGGAATTTTGAGCATTCATTCACGCTACTTCGTGCTCAGAATGTAACACCCCACTTCCCAAAATCAATTAAATTAATAAACATTATAAATAAACAAAATCAGAGTTCTAATTCCCCAAGTGGGATATCACATGAAAACAACGTTTCCTTATAAAAAGGTTTTCTCCAATACAGCGGAATATTAAATAATAACATCCAATAAAGGTTTGATACGTTTCACAAGAAAATAAAATATAAGTTCTTCATAAAATAAATAAAAACGCCCAAGTCCCGTGCTACGTATCAGAGCATCTTAGACTCGACAATCACACCAATATCCAAGCTAGCTAAGCACCTGGATTATCTGTACTTCCGAAGAAGCACAGACCACAACAACAACAAAGGCGTGAGAAAACATGATCAAAAATATAATGGTAATGTAATACATGTAAACAAGGTAGTACAACACACCAACACACCAATATTCACCCCCAACAACACAATATAACGGACCTACTGTTCAAATTACAATATAACGTATTATAATGCATTTATGCAACTCACACCATGCATGCGGTACCGACTCATTGGTTCATTCAATCGAACCCACCATTCTCCACAAAGGAGTACAGGTGAATCACTTACGCTCCATCCGAGACATGATTCAACCCCACCATTCTCCACAAAGGAGTACAGGTGAATCACTTACGCTCCATCCGAGACATGATTCAACCCCACCATTCTCCACAAAGGAGTACGGACAGATCACTTACGCTCCATCCGAGACATGATCCATCCCACCAAGACACCATGATATGCACACACCAATGCATAACTATTATGTTCAGGCACACTAAGTGCACACGATCCACCAGATCGTATCATTATACATCACATATATATGCATAGATATAACATGCACCAACACCATATAAATCAACCAGTTAGTAAAAAAGTTCATATTCTATCACCAAGATACAAACACATCCCACTACTCGGGGATACACGATCCTACTGATCACTACATACATATACATCAACTAATTGTCCACCAGTCATTATTACGGGAAACATGCACTATTACCAAGTACACAAGTTAGTTCCCACACTCATCATTCTTACAGTGCATCAAGGCCAAAGGGATCACACAAGCCCAAGCTCAAGGCCAAAACATCACAAAAATCACATTCTGGTTCTGCTACGTTCGCTGGCATTCGCCAGGCGAAGAGAAGCGAACCTTCGCTGGCATTCGCCAGACGAACCTGCTGGCGAATCCCTTATTTCACTATCGTGCACTCGCCAGGCGAACCTTCATTCGCCAGGCGAACCTTCGCTGGCCACACTTGCCAGGCGAAGTTTCTACCCTTTAGGTCTGGGACTTAATTCTGAATTATTCGCTGCCACTCGCCTCAGCTCGCCAGGCGAACACTCGCCTCCACTCGCCAGGAGAAGCTTTGCCAACACTCGCCAGGCAAAGCCCAGTGAATGCTGCGATTTCACCAATTTCTCACAGTTCTGCAGAGTGCTTTCTAAGCCAAATGGGTTAAACTTCCTACTTCTAATTCACCTCTTAACATCAGTACTAACAACATAGATATCATAACTTATCGGTTTCTAGACTCCATTCCCAATTCAACTCTTATGCATTCTATCGATATCCCAAAAGGTCACACAGAATTTTCCCTAAAATCATAACTCAACCTATACGCCAAATTAACCAAAAACAACAATTCATTCAACGATTACTATCCAATTATCAACAGTCGTCATCAATCACAACATATCAACTCACAATATCATATATAGATGATCTTTCTACGGGGTTAAGGAATCCTCAACTACCCTATACATGTATAAACCATTTCCCAATCAAGTTTCTCCCCCCTTACCTTGTTAATCGGTTGATCGATGAAAGAACCCTCCAAGGTTTGGCCAATTCTGATTTTCCCCCGTTCCTTCGTTCTTCGCTCCCTTTTCCGTTCTTCTCACTTCTCTCCTTTCTATCGTTCTTTTTCCACTTTCTCTAACTTCTCACAATGTATCGTAAAAACTACTAACCCCTCACATTCTCTATTTTAATTCTCTAATCCCAATAATAATAATAACTTAATAATAATAATAATAACTTAATAAAATAATAATAATAATAATAATAATATTATTATCTCACCAAAATAATAATAATATTAATAACAATAGTAACTATAATAAATATAATAATAATAATAATATTCCCACCAATATTAATATTATACACTATATTATTATATTAACCAAAACACCACCAATAATCCTTCCACATTAGGGACACCCACCAAACATCACCAAATACACCCCCACCAAAGGGCACACCAACACATAATATTTAAAATAATAATAAAATGACTAAATAATTAAAATGGGTGTTACAACTCTCCCCCACTTTAATTATTTTCGTCCTCGAAAATTATCTGATGGAAATAGCTCCGGATACGCTTCTCGCATCCTGCTTTCCAACTCCCAGGTCACACTGCCTCCTGCAGCACCTCCCCAAGCTACCTTCACCAAAGGTATCTCTTTCTCTCGGAGCTGTTTCATCTTACGGTCCTCGATCCTCAACGGCATCGTCTCAACAGTAAGATTCTCCCGAACCTGAACATCATCTCTCTGAATAACATGAGATGGATCAGAAATGTACTTTCGCAATTGCGACACATGAAACACATCATGTAGATTCGACAACTCAGGCGGTAACGCCACCCTATAAGCCACATCACCAATTCTCTGCAAAATCTCATAAGGTCCAATGAACTTAGGATCCAGCTTCTTGGACTTCAATGCACGACCTACACCAGTCATCGGATTAACTCTTAGGAATACGTGATCACCTACACAGAATTCCAACTCTTTCCTCCGATTATCATGATAGCTTTTCTGCCTACTCTGAGACACTTTCAATTTCTCACGAATCATTTGAATTGTCTCAGTAGTCTGCTGTACAATTTCTGGCCCAAGCACCATATTCTCACCAGTTTCATACCAACACAGAGGAGTCCTACACCTCCTCCCATACAAAGCTTCAAACGGTGCCATTTCGATACTAGAATGGTAACTGTTATTGTACGTGAACTCAATCAATGGTAAATGAGTATCCCACGCACCACCCTTTTCTAACACACAAGCTCTCATCAAATCTTCAAGCGACTGAATAGTCCTCTCCGACTGACCATCAGTTTGCGGATGATAAGCTGAACTCAATTTCAACTTAGTTCCCAAAGCTTCCTGCAAGCTCTTCCAAAATTCCGAAGTAAACCGTGGATCTCTATCCGACACAATACTGGACGGAACACCATGTAACTTCACAATTACCCGAATATAAATCTTCGCCAGCTTCGTCAATGGAAAACTGATATTGATCGGTACAAAGTGTGCAGACTTCGTCAATCGATCCACAATCACCCATATAGCATCAAAACCTCTCGCCGTATTCGGCAAACCTATCACAAAATCCATAGTAATGCAATCCCATTTCCAAACCGGAATCTCTAATGGTTGCATAAATCCAGAAGGTCTCTGGTGTTCCACCTTCGACTTCTGACATGTTAAACAGGCATACACAAATTGAGCTATGTCTCTTTTCATACCAGACCACCAAAATAATTTCTTCAAATCATGATACATTTTCGTAGCTCCCGGATGAATACTCAGGCTACTACGATGTCCTTCGCTCAAAATTGACTTTTTCAATTCTTCATCATCTGGTACACAAATCCTGCCTCTAAATCTCAACACACCTGTACTATCCAATTTAAAGTCACTATCGGAGTCACTCCCTACTCCAGGCATCAAATCTACCAATTTCACATCCAACTTCTGATTTTCTCTAATCATATCCAAGAAGTCGTTATTTACCTGCAACATACCCAACATTACACTATCTGCAGTAGTCTCACAAACCATGCTCAAATCTCTAAACTGTTCAATTAACTCAATTTCTTTCACCATCAGAGCTGCCATATGAATTGCTTTCCTACTCAAAGCATCTGCCACTACATTGGCCTTTCCTGGATGATAACTCAAACTGAAGTCATAATCCTTCAAAAATTCCAACCATCTTCTCTGCCTCATATTCAGCTCTTTCTGATCAAACAGGTATCTCAGACTCTTATGATCACTAAACACTTCAAATCTTGAACCATATAAATAGTGTCTCCAAATTTTCAACACAAAAACAACCGCAGCTAATTCAAGATCATGAGTCGGATAATTTCGCTCATGCACTTTCAATTGCCGCGATGCATATGCTACTACTTTACTATTCTGCATCAGAACCCCGCCTAATCCCATCTTAGACGCATCACAGTACACCACAAACGGTTCACTCGGAGTCGGTAACACTAACACCGGTGCCGTAGTCAATCTCTTTTTCAACTCTTCAAAACTTTCTTCACAAGCAGCATCCCATATAAAAACTTGGTTCTTTCTCGTCAACTGAGTTAATGGCAACGCCAAATTAGAGAACCCTTCAATAAACCTGCGGTAATAACCGGTTAACCCCAAAAAGCATCTAATCTCTGTCGCTGTCTTTGGCGGTTCCCACTGCAATACTGCACTTACTTTTGACGGATCCACCGCTATTCCATATTCCGATATTACATGCCCCAAGAAACTTACTTTCTTCAACCAAAAGTCACACTTTGACAGTTTAGCAAATAATTTATTTTCCTTCAACACTTGCAAGGCAATTCTCAGATGTCCTGCATGCTCTTCATCAGATTTAGAATAAATTAATATATCATCAATAAACACTACAATGAACTGATCCAAGTAAGAATGGAAAATTCTGTTCATATACTCCATAAATACTCCCGGTGCATTAGTCACTCCAAACGGCATTACAGCATATTCGTAATGTCCATATCGAGTCCTAAAGGCAGTCTTCTGAATATCACCTTCTTTTACTCTCATCTGATGATAACCCGATCTTAAGTCGATCTTACTAAATACACGAGCTCCCACTAGCTGGTCCATCAAATCATCAATCCTAGATAAAGGATACTTATTCTTAATAGTCACTTTATTCAATTGACGGTAATCGATGCACAGACGCATACTACCATCCTTCTTCTTCACCAACAACACTGGAGCTCCCCACGGCGATACACTTGGTCTAATAAACTTTCTATCCAACAATTCTCCAATCTGAGACTTCAACTCAGCCAATTCCACTGCAGACATCCTGTACGGCGCCATAGAAATAGGTCTCGTACCAGGAACAAGATCAATACCAAATTCTACTTCTCGCGTCGGAGGCAATTCCGTAATGTCTCCAGGAAACACTTCTGGAAATTCATTCACCACTGCTAATTCCTCCATTGGCACTTTGTTATCCATCGATAAAGTTGCAAATAAAGCAAACACTCTAGTCTCATCTTCCAACAAGGCCCTCAATTCTTTATTAGACAAAGAACTTGCCACAACTTCCTCTTCAGGGGTCAGGAACAACAATTCCTTCCGAAAACAATCGATGTAGACTCGGTTGAACTCTAACCAGTTCATACCCAGAATAACATCCAACTTACCAAGTGGTAGACAAATCAGATCCACTCCAAATTCTCTACCGAAAATAGTCAGCGGACACTTCAGGCATACCAAAGAAGTAGTCACTAAACCTATAGAGGGTGTCTCAATAGTCATCTGTATCTCCAGAGTGGACGACACCAAACCTATCCTCTCCACACAATCTACAGAAATAAATGAGTGCGTTGCACCCGTATCAATAATAGCAATCAAAGGAACATTATTGATAATACAAGTACCTCTGATCACACGCTCATCACTGGCAGCTTGAGTTCCTGCCAAGGCAAACACTTTTCCACCAGCCGGAGACGTTTGAGGCTTCTTCGGCTTCTCACAATGTGTACTGATATGACCCTTCTCACCACAGTTATAACAGGTCGGCATAGTTGCTCTGCAATCAGCTATCACATGACCTGGTTTCCCACACTTAAAACATTTCTTGGCCTCATTCGGACAATCATTAGCACGGTGTCCCATACCACCGCACCGAAAACATTTCTCTTCAGCAGATGCTCTCCCATCTCTAGGCTTCTTATCAACAACAGCTTTACGTTTTCCCTTATCAGCAGCAACACTATAAGGAGTACCACTAAACCTCTTCTTACCCTTACGGTCATTAACAGCTTTGTAGTGCGCAATCCTTTCCTGGTTATCGTTGTCATAGATTCTGCTCCTGCTTACTAACTCAGGATAGCTCCTGTTCTTCTGACAAGCAATCCCCAACTTAATCTCTGGACGCAGTCCATTCTCAAACTTTAAGCACTTAGAGGTCATTGCCCCTTCCACATTATAGTGGGGACAATACTGCACCAACTCCTCAAACTTGGCAGCATATTCTGCTACAGTCATGCTACCCTGTTTCAGCTCTAAGAATTCAATTTCCTTAGCGCTTCGGATATCTTCCGGGAAATACTTCTCCAGAAAACCTTTCCGAACCACCTCCCAAGTAATGGTAGTTCCAGCAGCTTCCAACCTTTGGCGACTATTGTCCCACCAGGCTTCAGCTTCACCCTCCAGCATGTGAGTACCAAACCTCACCTTTTGTTCATCGCTACATTCCATAGTCCTGAAGATCTTTTCAATTGCCTTCAGCCACTTCTGAGCAACTTCAGGGTCCAGAATTCCTCCTTCAAATGTTGGCGGCTTGTTGCTCCGAAACTGCGCCAAACTCCTGAATTGGGCATATGCAGTTTGATTCTGATTAGCAACAGCCTGTGCCATTGCTTGCATAGCAGCAGCCAATGCAGCATCGTTCCTTCCTGCCATACTGCTCAAAACAACAACACCAGGTTTAAAAGATATTCAACTCCATCCATAAGGACAGACCCAACTCGACTCAACAACACTGGCCGGACGGACCGACCTGCTCTGATACCAATTGTAACACCCCACTTCCCAAAATCAATTAAATTAATAAACATTATAAATAAACAAAATCAGAGTTCCAATTCCCCAAGTGGGATATCACATGAAAACAACGTTTCCTTATAAAAAGGTTTTCTCCAATACAACGGAATATTAAATAATAACATCCAATAAAGGTTTGATACGTTTCACAAGAAAATAAAATATAAGTTCTTCATAAAATAAATAAAAACGCCCAAGTCCCGTGCTACGTATCAGAGCATCCTAGACTCGACAATCACACCAATATCCAAGCTAGCTAAGCACCTGGATTATCTGTACTTCCGAAGAAGCACAGACCACAACAACAACAAAGGGGTGAGAAAACATGATCAAAAATATAATGGTAATGTAATACATGTAAACAAGGTAGTACAACACACCAACACACCAATATTCACCCCAACAACACAATATAACGAACCTACTATTCAAATTACAATATAACGTATTATAATGCATTTATGCAACTCACACCATGCATGCGGTACCGACTCATTGGTTCATTCAATCGAACCCACCATTCTCCACAAAGGAGTACAGGTGAATCACTTACGCTCCATCTGAGACATGATTCAACCCCACCATTCTCCACAAAGGAGTACGGGTGAATCACTTACGCTCCATCCGAGACATGATTCAACCCCACCATTCTCCACAAAGGAGTACGGACAGATCACTTACGCTCCATCCGAGACATGATCCATCCCACCAAGACACCATGATATGCACACACCAATGCATAACTATTATGTTCAGGCACACTAAGTGCACACGATCCACCTGATCGTATCATTATACATCACATATATATGCATAGATATAACATGCACCAACACCATATAAATCAATCAGTTAGTAAACAAGTTCATATTCTATCACCAAGATACAAACACATCCCACTACTCGGGGATACACGATCCTACTGATCACTACATACATATACATCAACTAATTGTCCACCAGTCGTTATTACGGGAAACATGCACTATTACCAAGTACACAAGTTAGTTCCCACACTCATCATTCTTACAGTGCATCAAGGCCAAAGGGATCACACAAGCCCAAGCTCAAGGCCAAAACATCACAAAAATCACATTCTGGTTCTGCTACGTTCGCTGGCATTCGCCAGGCGAAGAGAAGCGAACCTTCGCTGGCATTCGCCAGACGAACCTGCTGGCGAATCCCTTATTTCACTATCGTGCACTCGCCAGGCGAACCTTCATTCGCCAGGCGAACCTTCGCTGGCCACACTTGCCAGGCGAAGTTTTTACCCTTTAGGTCTGGGACTTAATTCTGAATTATTCGCTGCCACTCGCCTCAGCTCGCCAGGCGAACACTCGCCTCCACTCGCCAGGAGAAGCTTCGCCAACACTCGCCAGGCAAAGCCCAACGAATGCTGCGATTTCACCAATTTCTCACAGTTCTGCAGAGTGCTTTCTAAGCCAAATGGGTTAAACTTCCTACTTCCAATTCACCTCTTAACATCAGTACTAACAACATAGATATCATAACTTATCGGTTTCTAGACTCCATTCCCAATTCAACTCTTAGGCATTCTATCGATATCCCAAAAGGTCACACAGAATTTTCCCTAAAATCATAACTCAACCTATACGCCAAATTAACCAAAAACAACAATTCATTCAACGATTACTATCCAATTATCAACAGTCGTCATCAATCACAACATATCAACTCACAATATCATATATAGATGATCTTTCTACGGGGTTAAGGAATCCCCAACTACCCTATACATGTATAAACCATTTCCCAATCAAGTTTCTCCCCCCTTACCTTGTTAATCGGTTGATCGATGAAAGAACCCTCTAAGGTTTGGCCAATTCTGATTTTCCCCCGTTCCTTCGTTCTTCGCTCCCTTTTCCGTTCTTCTCACTTCTCTCCTTTCTATCGTTCTTTTACCACTTTCTCTAACTTCTCACAATGTATCGTAAAAACTACTAACCCCTCACATTCTCTATTTTAATTCTCTAATCCCAATAATAATAATAACTTAATAATAATAATAATAATAACTTAATAAAATAATAATAATAATAATAATAATAATAATATTATCTCACCAAAATAATAATAATATTAATAACAATAGTAACTATAATAAATATAATAATAATAATAATATTCCCACCAATATTAATATTATACACTATATTATTATATTCACCAAAACACCACCAATAATCCTCCCACATTAGGGACACCCACCAAACATCACCAAATACACCCCCACCAAAGGGCACACCAACACATAATATTTAAAATAATAATAAAATGACTAAATAATTAAAATGGGTGTTACACAGAAGGCTCAAGAACAGTTGAAGCAAGAAAGAAAGAATCCAAAATCGTGAAACACAATTGAGCTGTTTTCAAGGCAATTCAACTCCTAATTCATCTTCCTCAAGCTCTAAGGAGTGGATCTGCAGAGTTTGATCAAGCTTCATTAGCAATTGAAGGTCCAACGGAGATATTCTGTTAGGTAACTTACTTCTCAGAAATTCTCACAATCCATGATGTAATTGCACACCATTTTTGTATGTTTGTGATCTCTGAACTTCATAGATGGATTTTGGTTTAATTTGGTTGATGTTTGTGATGATTGGTGTTGAATGCTTGAATTTTGTTTTGATGCGATTTGGCTGTCTTAAGAGGTTTTAGAGAAAATAAACCGTGGATTCATGTTATACTAAACCTGACCAGTTGATTGATGTTAAGATTTGTGAGTTTCGTGAACATTTTTTAAACGCCACTGTTCATGCTAGAGGTTGAAGATGACCGGAGTTGCTCCGGCCACCGTCTATAAGTTTCCCTCCTGTTTCATGTTTAAGTTTCAGACTCATACGTGGCTTCACTGCATCCATTAGATCTAGGTTGAATCTTTTGACTTGGACCTAATCTGGTGGCCACGATTCAATTTCATTTTGTACTGGAAATCTGATGATCACGTGGCAGCATGTTGGCCTTTGGATGTGGGACTGGTAGTCATAACGTGTGGTCAAGATCTTGTTGACTTTCCCTTTAATGAAACGATGCGCATTGCAGCTTGTATCATAACCCTTGGTTTATTTGACTGGACTTGAGATGAGTGGCTGGGATTTCTTTCCATGTTATGTTTGATAGCTGGTGCACGCGTGTCACTACCTTAGTCATTGGATATTGGACTAGTAATCGCATTGAAAGGCTGAGACTGAGTTTTGGTTTGGTTGACTGATTTGAGTAAACTGGGCCCTCTTTGCTTTCCACACCCCCTGCAGCTGAGCCCCATTGCTATACACGTATTTGGATTGCTTTTCACACCACTGCTTTATTTATTTTATTTTCTCTTATTTTCTTTTTCGTTTTGCAACTGTTTTGATTTAATTCCAAATAAAATACTTCCAAGCTTGATACATTTCTACAAAAATATGTTTAAGACATTTTAGGATGTCTTTTATTTTTAGGAAATTTTTATTTTATTTTTTGGTTTATTTTTCATTTAAAAATGGAATTATCAATTGGAGGTGTTTTATTTGAGTTATTTCTTGACATTGTTTTGTTCTTGATTTGTTTCTCACCTTTCCTTTTGATCCAATGACTGAAAATCAATCCTCATATCAATGATGAGTTGATTGATTTTTGAGGACTATTTTCCCCCTGTTTGGTTGACTTTTGGTTTGATTTTGAACTTGCTTTTGTTGACCCTCGATAACCCTCTCTCAAATTGGTGCATCCATGTGAATCAATTTCTTTGATGATGATTTGAGATGACTTTGGTTATGATTTCTTGGCCTTTTGTTTGCCAGCATGTTTATGAGCTTCTTACATTTTATTTGGCCCTTTTTGAATCATTTTCCTAATTTTGAGGTAACTTGCAAGTCAAGTTACCCCAAAGGGAGGTTCATACATGCACATTGACCTAGTTTGCCTTGGATATGACTTTGATGGATCCTTTGAGCCTTCAATTCCTTTTGATTCATGTTGATAACATGTTAAGGTTGATGGTTGCTCAATTTTAGGTCATGACATTTTGTTTTGCTTGTTCAAGCTTGTATTTCTTTTTGAGTTTCCATTTAGGGTTTCCATATGTGGTTTGTTTTCTTTCCTTTGTATAAATGCTTGCATCTTCTTTTGGTTTGATTGCCTTTGCTTTTGATAACTTTTCTCTCATCCCCTCTTCTGTCCCATGACCTTGGATTCTTATTTAAGGTGGCTTGGTCCCTCCTTTGGAGGTATTTGAAGCATACCTAAAGTAATGAATCCATGAGGACTTCTTTGTGCTTTCTTTTGCACCTTTCTTGTGATGCTTATGGTTGAGTGCATATTATGAGTTCCTTGTTGTCCTCATATAGCCTCCCATCCTCAATTTTGTTTTGAGTTTATTTTCCTTTCATTTGATTTGGCTTTTGGCACTTGTGGTTGATGTTGTTTGACTTAGGTCATTTCATCCCACTTTTGGTGCATTTTTTTTTTGGTTTCTTCTTGTTGTTTGATTTCATCTTGTGAATTTCTTTCTCTCTTCTTCTTTGGCATTTTCATATGTATGCTTGAGGTTGAGATGAGCTTGTGGAGGCTACTGCCCCACACATATTTCCTCCCTCACTTTCATCCTATTTGTGCATTCTATGTTTGCATAATTGCATTTGCATGTTCTTTGTCCTTCTTCTTCTTTTGTCTTTCTTCCCTTAGGATCTCTAACTTCTCTTCTTCGAGAGAGGTTATGATAGACATTAGGATAAAATAATGCATGATAACATTAGGTAGTTCCCTTTTGTATCCCAACTCTAAGTCCACTTTGGATGACAACTTTTAGGATTGAGTTAGTCTCCCTTTAGTGTGTCCTTTCTCTTCTCATCTTCAAACACTTTCAAAACACCTAATAAAGAATAACAAGTGTTGCACGCTACGAGCCTTAAGCTACTTGGGAAATGGTGATTGGGGGCTTCCTCTTAATGACCTAGAATGTTTAGTCTACACCCTTTGGGTGACATGCGACACATTCGCTCCTAAGTCATAGTCTTTAGTGCGACATGAGTTACAAATCAAATTTAAAACACTTCTTCTCTAAAAAGCACAAAAACACTTCAAATAATTTTCATCCTTTGGGATCTTAATAATGGAAAATCTTTTCAGATAAAAGAGTGTTGTTAACTCTTAGTTCTACCGCAAACGGTAACGCCTATGTCTCCAATGGTCGAGCTGCATACACCAACTGCTAGAACTGCTTGTTAACCCTACTTGGATAAAACACTTGAACCAACCTGCGGCCTTGTTAGCCCGAACTATGTTTTCTTTGATCTCTCATACCTGTTGAGAGTACGTAGGTACGAGACGCAATGTCTTGGCAAGCAACCTTCCCCCCTTTCACCCGTAGTTAGCCAAACTATGTTGACTCTGACTTTCCCATTGCACGAGGGAATACGTAGGCACAGAGCGGCGATGCTCTGTCGAGTCTCTTTTCTTTTCTTTTGTCCCTGAGACATTTAGCTAGATAGATTAATCACCCTTTTTAGATAGACAAAAAGCATGGATCCCGTCGAGTACGACGGACGTGAGGGGTGCTAATACCTTCCCCTTGCGTAACCGACTCCCGAATCCAGTACTTGGTTGCGATGACCAATCTTATCCTTTTTCGTCAGGTTTTTCCGATTGTTTCTTTTCCCTCTCTTTAGGATAAATAACAAAAGGTTGCGACTTTTCTGTTTTCTGCCGGGTGTTTTTCGCAGTTGCGATAGCGAGCGGGTCAAAGAGATCTCATCCATTGATTTCACGCGGTCAAAAGTTCCACATGCACACATGGCATACACATAGGAAAAATGGAGAACAAAACCAGACGCTGGAGCAACAGTCTCCGGTCGTCTTCTCCGGCGCACCTGGCCGGAGCTAAGATTCAAAACCTCACCAATTTCAACAAAATTTTAGAGCAAAATGAATGCCAAGTTGCAAGGATCATGAATCCAGGTTCCATTTTCATTTATCATGCGTAAACAAAGAGAATCGAAGCATGGAAAAATAAAGCACCAAACTGAAATCATCACAAATAAGCCAAATAATGAACCAGAATTTGCCTACACATGTAGGTCTTCAGTTTGCAACAACAATGGAGTGAAATGGATGCATATTGTGAGAGAAATCTTGATTTGAGGATTACCTAACGGAGTCTATCCGTTGGAGCTTCACACTTGCTTAAGCTTGCACAAAATCATGCAGAAACACTCAATACAACTCAAGGAAGATGATTCTGATGTTGAATTGCTTTGAATTTGCCTCAATTCCAATTCACGATTTCCACTTCTCTCTTGAATTTTCTAACTGTAATTGAGCTCTCTCTCCACGAAAATGCTTGAATGAGATCTCCAATTTAATCTGAAGCTTTTATATGATGGATATGGAAGGGTTTAGAGGCCCAATTGTGGTTGATTAGAGTGTAATTTTGAAATTCCCAATTTGGAAATTCAAGCTTCATGCACACGTAAGTTGGCTCCAATTTCCCTTGAATTTGATTGGAACCAACTGCTGAGACATTGCTTTGATCATGTGGATGTAAATTACTCCTTAATTTGATCCAATGGTGGAGATTGGATGTGAGACTTCTTCTTGAAGTAATATGAATTTGCACATGTTCTAGCTTGCATAACTCAAATCCAATTTGTGCATTCTCCTTGTTGTGATATTGTGACTCAAAATATGCACAAACATGACATGAAAATGAATTAAAACCAACTCAATTTAATTCATGACTTTAAGTTCAAAATTCCATGGAATTCCTTCACCAATCTCCTCATCCAAGCATAATTCATGATAATTTGATGTTCCAAGATGGAATTGAGATCATTTGAAGCAACTTTAATGTTGGGAAAAGTTTCATTTGAAGTGCATAAGATCATGAACAAGACCTATAATGAAAATGACCTATAATCTCACTTTCCCAAAATACCCTTGCCTTGCAAGCCTCATAACTTGAGTTCTACAAATGAGATGAAGAACTTATAGGACTTTTTGGAAAGCTACAATAATGAGAAATAACTTTCATGTTCATCAAAAGTTGAGGAGAAACATGATTCTAGGTCAAAAGTGCCTTGGAAGTTGGTTGACTGAAAATATGATTCATCTGAGACCTCTAACTTGCCAGCATCATAACTTGAGTTCCACAAACCCAATGGATGAGTTCTAGTACTCAAACTAAAGCTAGGAACATGCTCTACAAGTTTCATGTTTATGTCAAAGTGAGATTACACTTGAATCTTGAGATATGTGGTCTTGAAGTTAGGCACTAAACAAGGGATTTTACACTGACAAACCTATGAAACCCTAATTTAGTAACTTCTCACACTCTTAATTCTTCTTGAATTGATTTTCAAATAACATCTTAGATGCCTTAACACAACTTCTCATGACTCTAAAGACTTAGAACCAAGTCTTAATCTCCTTCAAATCCACAATGAATCTTGCACTAGGCAGATGAAACCCTAGGTGTACAATCCTTTGACTGCAACCTCTTGCACATAATATAACAACTTGCATAAGCTCCACAATGGCTCACAAAGCACTCAATGATTTTCTCAACATCTCATATCCATATCAATGAAGTTGTGATCCTCAGATGATCTTCAACTGGCCTCCAAGATAGGAGATAAGCAAAATACATCCATTCACTTTCTCAAAGAGCTCTGACTAGCTTCTGATGACTTGATGAGCACTTAAACTTGTTTGGAACCCTTGACAAACCTTCTGTTGCTATGCACACCTCTTGATCCCCTGCAAATGAATAATGATATGCAATGCAAATGCTAGAACAATGTAATGAAAACATAAGCCAAGTAAAGAAAAGGTTGGGAAAATTTTGGGGTACAACAGATAGACACGACAAAAACTGTTTGGTAGGTGCCAAGTGAGTTGGACTTTGACCACAAGGTAAGATTTTGTTAGCGGCACGACCTTGGGAGAAATGAAAATGAAGATGAAACACTCATGTTATGCATATGTATAAGAATTATGCAGATGATATATGATCAAATGTAAATGCAGACGCCAACGACAATGCTCGACTCATTTGGTTAGATGACAAGATTGGAGAACTGATTCCTCAAGACGGATATCAGTGCCATTCTGCTTGGGGACTAAAGATGCTACTGCTGGACACACACCTGCCATAATGGTAAACTGGGTCAAGTTGATGAACCTTGTAGGAAGGATGAATAGTTACTTGGGGATTCTTCAAGTAAACTGCCCCAGTTTAGCTGACTGTTGTAGATGGACTTGTCATTGCTTCAGCTTGAATGATTTTGTAGATGATTCTGTTACTGTGTGCTTGGAAAGCTTGCCCCAGTATGAGTCTTGAAAAATATTCTGAGTAAATTAATTATGAGAAGGCCTTGCCCCTGAACCATAAATCTTAAACTGATTCTCAATAGGATCTGGAAGGAACTTGCCCCTGATAGGTCACTGTCGCTACAGCGAAAATAAGGTGCCGGCAAAACAGAAGAGTCGCCACCTTTCGTTATTTATCCCTCAGAGCGGGAAAGGAAACGATCGGAAAAACCTGACGAAAAGGGTATAAGACAAGGTCATCGCAACCATTGTCTGGGTTCGGGAGTCGGTTACGCAAGGGGAAGGTATTAGCACCCCTCCCGTCCATCGTACTCGATGGGATCCATGCTTGTTGTATTTATCTGACGAGTTTATTTAACTATCTACCTATCAAGGCTGGTCTGAAAAGAAAATAAAATGACTCGACAAAGCGTCGCACTTTATGCCTACGTATTCTCATCAGAGAATGAGAAATCAGAGTCAACATAGTTCGCCTAACTACGGGTTACGGGGAAGGTGGCTTGTCAATACGTCAGTATTGTGCCTACGTACTCTCAACAGATATAAGAGATCAGAGCTTACGTAGTTCAGGATAATACGGATTACGAGAATTCATATTCGTCTGTTTTTCGAGTAGGGTTAACAAACAGTTCCAGCAGTTTGGTGTACGCAGCTCGACCCTTGGAGACTTAGGCGTTACCGTTTGCGGTAGAACTAGGAGTTAACGACACTCTTTTCTTCAGAAAAGCTTTCCTTTGAATTATGGGCCCACGGGGCAAAAAGATTTGAATTTTGTTTTCTGTTTTTTACGAAAGAACTGTTTTTTATATTTGTTTGCAACTAGTATCGCACTAGAGACTATGACCTGAGAGTGAATGTGTCGCATGTCACCTGTCGCACCTCGAAAAATTCATTTCGAATATACGACCCTCGCGCAAAAGGCGCGGAAATGCGGTTCGACAGAGTCGCCACCGAACTTTATTTTTCCCGAATGAACGGGAGAGGAAAATATCGAGAAAACCTCATAAATGCGGAAGGAACACGGCCTTCGCAACCATATTCCTGGGTTCGGGAGTCGGTTACGCGAGGGGAAGGTATTAGCACCCCTCACGTCCGTTGTACTCAACGGGAACCTCTTAATTCGAGTTAATGGATGTTAGCTAAACTTAATTCTTCTCTTCTCGCTACTAAATGCTAAAACGGTACTATAAGGGCTGAAGACGCTAAGGGAAAGGGGATGGTTAGAAGATAGGGTGCTCGCCAAGGATTGGGGCCCTTGTGCCTACGTATGCTCATTCGGACGAGAATGAGAAATCAGAGCGTCGTAGTTCGACTACGGGAAAGGATAGGGGAAATGGAAGATGGAGGGGATTGTGCTCGCCAAGATCATCGCAATCTTGTGCCTACGTATCTTACATTCAAGAATGAATGAAGAATCAGAGCGTCCGTAATTCGTGGTAATTGTCTCTTTTTTCATTTGAAAATTGTCGTGCAGGTCATGAGTCATGGAACGGGTTGATCGGTGCATACAGGAAGTGCTACCATCATCATGGATTTTCGCAGCCGTACACGTCTTACGCATAGGAGATCCCACGCATAAACCATTTGTTGCAGCTGGAGTTGTGGCTATGGTATGAACGACTTCTTTCGTACCAGTCTCGACGTGCTGCTGAATTTTCTTTTTACAATATGCAGGTTGTTGTCCACTGTTGTCTACCTTGTGGTATATGGGGTTTAATGCTGCAGGTCATGGTCGTACCGGCTGCGAGTGTGTATTGGCAGATTTTTGTATATGGTTGTGCGTGTACGATTGTGCTGGTACAAAATTGTTATGTCTGCAATTACATGTATGCTTCATGGTTTGTTTTTTCAATAATTTTGGGCAGGTGATGGTGTGTTGTGACTGTGGCTTTATGTTGTGGCTTTATGTTGCTTGTCTGGGAAATTATTTTACATGCTTTGAGCTTCAAAAAACAGTTTGTAGCTTGTTGTCGTTTGTGAATGAAGCTTGTGGTTGGACTCATTTACTATTGTGCAGGTTATAGGATAACAATTTTCCTTGTCTTGGTGAAGATTCGTGAGTGTTTGGCTTGGTGATCTTGTGTCAAGTATGTGCAGGTCATACACAATACATGCCTGTGATATTTTGGAGTTTTGTGAGAGCCACTTCTGCGTAATATATGGGACGATGCCGTCGCGGTCTTTGTATTGCTCTTTTTCCTTCAATTTGGCAAGTCTGGTGAGTGGAATGAAGGTCGGAAGATGGTTTTCATTTGTGTAGTACCTGATGATCATGTTGCCTCTTGGTTGTTGAAATGTATTAACTAAAAAATTTCTGGCTGTAAACTGGTACTGCAGGGTGGTGATTTTTTCTGCATAAAGATTAATACATCTGTTGCTGGCTGCAAGTGGTGTGTTGTGAGCATGAAGTGGGAGTCCATTCGTACAAACATATGACGGTGGCTGCGTTCTATGATTCAGCTTATGCGCGTTTTTGCGACGCCTTTTGGGTGAGGATGGTAGTACAAGAGTATGTAATGTGGTTTTATTTATTTTGTCTTGTATCATAAAAGCTCTCTTTCTCTAGCAGGTGGGTATCTCAACATGGCCTCATCAGCTGTTCATCAGGATAGAAGTTCTGATGCTTCAGTGCAACCAGTAAGTGTTATTTCTAATGGGAATGCTATTTCTCATCGCAATCAATTGAAAGTAACTGCTTCAAGTGAATCTTCTCCTTTTGCATCAAATCATTTACCGCAAATTCTCCGGCTCACGTAGAACGCTTCATGATTTTGTAGAAGAAGTTATACACTACTGTGAATTTTTTTGTACCAAAACGTACGACCTGCAGCGGGTACGATCTGCGCGTGAACATTGTGGGACCGGTCTTCATTTTGGTGAACCATGTGCACTCACTTTGTTATCGGTGGATGTATGTTTTTTTCGGTCTGGCTGTACTGCGAAAAAATGCCCTCTTTGCTGCTGCGACAACTCTTGTCGTTTGTGAATTGAGAAATGAAAATTTAGGTTCTATCTCCATTGAACTCTTTCATCCTCCCCTCTGTTCTAGTGGTAACTTAGATTTATATGGGGTTATGAAATTTGCACTGTGATTTATTTGCAGGAAGTGTGTCTCGGTGATGGCATGATGCACCAATTGTCTCGCAATGTTCAAGTTGATGCAGGTTCAGTAGCATTCAGAACTTGATTTGCAGCAAACTCATTCCTATTTGAGTGATGAGATGGGTTATTAGGTATTGCAACTTTCAAATTGGCTTTGGCTTTCATTTCCTATAAATTGGCTCTAACCGTAAAATTCGCTTCGATTGATCATTTAACACCCCATTGGCTCCCCCAATCAACTTGAAAGCGGCTTCAGTCCATTTCGGCTCTCGAGAGTTTGTTCAATGCAGCACTGTGAACCTCACAAACTGCGGAGATCTGAGCAATATTTTCAACATCCGGGTACAATTTTTTTGCCTTGATAGTGAACTTCAGCGCCTCTACACATTCACCCTTTTGCAGCTGTAATGTTTCTGATTTTTCGTATTTTCATCGTAGGATATGAGCTGTTATAATGTGCGTATATGGGATGCGGTTCTACGCAACTGATGGATGTATGGTTCTGCGTAACGGTTATTGTGTGGTGTATGAAGGTAGCTGCTGAAAGAACCGGTCGAGAACGATACGTGAGACCTCATTTATTTGGCAGGGCACGTTAATCCGCTGCTGCAACCTGCTCTAAACTTGTCCACCTTTCTGGATTTTTTTATTTTTTAGAAACTTGTAGTGACCCTTATAGTGGCTGGTGTAGGTTGTTTTATTTTTTGTAGAAGAGTTGTACAATTTGTGGAGGCTTGGACGTTGTGGGGTCAACTGAAATTTTCATATTATCAGTGATAATTTTATTATGACAGAAACAATTTATGGTATGAAGGTCACGCATAAGGGGTGGCCCGCAAAAGAATGCGTTGTGTGGTTTATGAAATGGTACAGATTGAGGGCAATAATGAAATACAATGCATAATGTTGATGTGTACCACGCCGGCTTGTGAGGCCCCCTTTTTGGCGAGGCATAATTCTGACATGATATTGTTCCAGCTATTTGAAGAGGCACTTTGGAGTTGAGAGATCACTTCATGGTTTGTATGTAAATTGTAGGTCTATTAACTTCACATGATTGCTCAAATGGCATTGTATTCTTGGTGTAATAATTTTTAATAAAAGATGGGCCTTGCAATTATGGGCATTGGACCTTTTGATTTGTTATTAACACCTCTAATCTTAAATGGGCCATTTTGTACTCCAAATAGACCATTCGCATCCTTGCTCGATCTTCTAATACTAACTCGACATTTTGATCAAAAAAGATTAAGAAAAACTTGAAACAAATTTTGATTGTTTGGCTTGAACACGAGTTAATTATACTTTGAACAATTTGATCTCATAGCTTAAAACCAACCTAACACAAATTCAACCATGGCTTAACTCAAAGAAATAACTTGACCATCTCCTGCGTTGGATCCTTTATCACAGCAATTTGAACCCCCTATATTGGTCCAATAATCTCACAAACCCAATTTCCTTTTGGTCAACCCTCGTCTGACTAGCAAATTAAGTAAGAACCAATGGACTTCAGCATATACTGCACTTATTCTTGACTTAATGAACCTCAAGTGAAACCTGATCCAATTCAACTCAATCTCATGATGGAAGCGACATGTTTCTTTTTCTTTTATGGATAATAGTTGATGGATGGTACACAAATGCAAGTTATACACAGGGTAGGACAAATTTGGGGTATGACAGATGCCCCTATCTAATTGGCTTAAACCGAGTGAGATGAACGGCTATGACGCTCATTCTTTCAAGGTAAAAGACAATTAGATATGAAGAAAACCCTGAATTTGTCCGAGAAGAAAAGGAATACCCGAGAATTGAAATGCTGGATAAGGTACACCTCCAAGTAAACTAAAATAACTGGAAAAAGGTCACCGTCCACCAGACACGACTACTATCACCAAAAGGATGATGGAGCAGGCACACGCCAAACAATATCGCAAAATCTATCATTAACGACCATGATAGACCCCCCACCAAAAGGATGACGGAGCAAAACACACACCAAACATATTGCACAATCTATCATTAATGACCATGATAGACCCCTGACCAAAAGGATGACGGAGCGAACTCACATCGCACAATCTATCATTAATGACCATGATAAACCCCCCACAAAAAGGATGACGGAGCGAACTCACATAAAACACATCACACAATCTATCATTAATGACCATGATAGACCCCCCACCAAAAGGATGACGGAGCGAACTCACATAAAACACATCGCACAATCTATCATTAATGACCATGATAGACCCCCCACCAAAAGAATGACGGAGCGAACTCACATAAAACACATCGCACAATCTATCATTAATGACCATGATAGACCCCTCACCAAAAGGATGATGGAGCGAACTCACATAAAACACATCGCACAATCTATCATTAATGACCATGATAGACCCCCACCAAAAGGATGACAGAGCGAACTCACATAAAACACATCGCACAATCTATCATTAATGACCATGATAGACCCCTCACCAAAAGGATGACGGAGCGAACTCACATAAAACACATCGCACAATCTATCATTAATGACCATGATAGACCCCCCACCAAAAGGATGACGGAGCAAACTCACATAAAACACATCGCACAATCTATCATTAATGACCATGATAGACCCCCCACCAAAAGGATGACGGAGCGAAACACAAAACACATCGCACAATCTATCATTAATGACCATGATAGACCCCCACCAAAAGGATGACGGAGCGAAACACAAACAAAATATCGCGCAATCTGACATCGACGAAATGCCAGACCCACCACCAAAAGGATGATGGAACGATACACAAATAAACTATCGCACAATCTGACATCGACGAAATGCCAGACCCACCACCAAAAGGATGACGGAGCGAAACACAAACAAAATATCGCGCAATCTGACATCGACGAAATGCCAGACCCACCACCAAAAGGATGATGGAGCGAAACACAACCAAAACATCGCACAATCTGACATCGACGAAATGCCAGACCCACCACCAAAAGGATGATGGAGCGAAACGCACACCAGTCACTACCACCAAAAGGATGATAGGACAAACACAAATAGAAGGTTACCAACATCGAAAGGATGCAGGCTATGTTGAACCGACGAAGTTCGGCTATCACCAAAAGGATGATAGTAAGGAAATTGACAACGGTCACGCTTGCTGGGTACAACTCAATGGGGGACCCCCCAAGAGGAAGATTGAATTGAAATGAGTCAATGGGGTACGCCCACTGTCTTGTTTGGAGATCATAGTTTTGCTGAAATGATTTCATGGCTACGCCCATAAATTCTGAAGAGGATGCCCCTGACTGGACTGAGTTGGCCTTGATGTCTTGTCTTGCTCAACAAAAGGCTGCTCACGGCTTTGCTGAAGATGCCCCTGCTCGGGCTGAATCTTGCACTGAACTTCTTGGATTTGCCCAACAAAAGGTTGAATAACTTTGTGGGGAACACCCACGGTCCTGAATGATATGCCCCTGACTGGGCTGAATGTTGATTTGAAGATCTGATCAACCACAAGGTTGAAATACGTCATGGGGGACGCCCATGGTCTTTGAAAAATGCCCCTGACTGGGATGAATCTTGCTTTGAATAACTTTAAACTTTGTGGGAGAAACCCATAATTGCAGAAGATTGCCCCTGCCTGGGTTGATGACTGCTTTGAAGCTCTTGAGAATCATGGGACAAACCCACAATCTTGCAAAAATGCCCCTGATTGGGCTGATGATTGTATTGGAAATCTTCAAGATCGACCCTGGACCTTGACTTGCATATATGAATGCTGGATGATAAATGATACTCCATACGAGTGGAAGTGCAAATCCAAATGCTGACGCGCAGAGATGCAAGAGCTGGGGAAGTAAGGTATGATTGGAGTATGCATATGATGCAGGATACTTATGATAGTGAATGCCATGTGTATGATGCATATGATTGTAGACAGATGATTGGAAATGCAGGTGGAGACGCCGACATGGTGGACTCTGGTAGTTGCCAATGCAGATTGGACTTTGGGTGGTGGGAGGGATTGACTTCCTCGACACGCAGTTTGTTGAAGACGCCATGACCAAAGCAGACGAAGATACTCTATATGCCCCAAGTCTGGGTACTTGGTGATTTGTTATGAATTGGCTTCAGAGAAGGTTGCAACTCTGCTTGTTGATCAGGACGACCTGGTCTCGCCCCCAGTTCGAACATGGCGATGGTCTTCCCCAGATTAACCAGTTTAGACATATAGAAGTTGAACTCGGATGACTTGCCCCCGCTCGAGCCATTGAACCGATTTGTCCCATCCTGTGGGTTTTGTGGTAGTCTTGCCTCGTGTACGTCACTGAAAGTCAAGTTCCTCCTTGATTGTCCTTTGTTGAGATGTCCTTGAATACCTGACACTGGTTTGCAATTAAAATTGTACATTCACAAATGGTAGTAATTAATGCAAAGTTCGATGCAAGTTTGAAAAAGTATCGTTTATTTGAAAGTATTGTGGTAGTGAGATGAATGAACAGTTAGCCCAATTGTTGTGCTAACTTTGATTGGTGTAAAAGATATTGCAAGGATAGTGACACCAATGTTGATGATTAGCAATCATGTGAGGAGTCAGGTTACGCAACCTTGCGATAGTATGCTTTCAGAATAAACCTCGCCTCAATTAGGTCTTTCGAGGGTTGTAACGTGGTCTGGTTCCCGGTTATGAAACAAAGGTTGCTAGGCTCAAGGTATAATTTGTACCCACCCATTCTTCTTAATGATCTCCAGTTCTACATTCAGTTAATTCTACACTTGTCTTGACGGTATAAACTTGATGATTCAAGGTTTGCTCGTCATGGCAGTCACCTTATTTTGGTTTTTCGATGGATGTCAGTGCCCCTTTGATCTGGGTGGCCACTGAATCTTTTTTCGCTTTTTTGTTGAGGGTTTCGGGGTCCTCTTTTGCTTTTGTTTTTGATCCCTAACTTTTGCATGGATTAACTTTGCTTGTCAGATCCATCGGGACTGCCTTGATTTTGCCTAAGTCCCCTCTAAGGTGTCCGACTTAGCAGGCTTTTGATGTTTTTGGATTTTGTTGGAAGGTTGTGACTGCCATGTCATGCGTCGTTGATAAACCACCGTCTCTGGGATTTTGCTTTGTTGATTCAGGATTGGATTAACTGAACACTATCCTGCCCCAGGTCGAGTGTAAAGGTTTGAATAATCCGAAGGAAACTGCTACTTCTAGGCTCGAAGAGGTTTACTAGGGATTAACTCCTTATATCTCCGGTGTTTGGGGAATTGAAGCAATGCCTGTACATCATTGATGAGATTCGGTCTGAAAGCATACGACTTGCAATTATGGGTATCTCGTTTTCATCATCCTCCCTCAAATCAAGCTAAACAACAATGAATAAATGTGTCGGTGATAAGTGAAAAATGAGTGAATACGACATAACTAATTCAAAACATGCATAAACGATACATTAATGAAAACCAAATACGAATGGCAATTGTTCAAAGCATACAATACTTAAATAAACAAAGACAAAATATAAGAACTGCGAATAATGAAATGGCAACATGACTGCCTTCTTCGGGGAATGAACTTGACTGGAATCGATCTGATGTTGGCACTAGTTGACTGGTGGCATCGGATTGTTGATGATATTTGGAGACTTCCCATTGAAGTTGATAGCATCCCTATCGATCATGTCTTGAATTATGTGCTTGAAAGCTCTGCAGTCCTCAATGGTGTGACCTGGAGCGCCCTTATGAAACTCACAATGAGCATTTGCATCGTAATCGGCAGGAATGACAGTTGGAGGAGCCAAATCTCTCGGAACAACAGCTTTCTTCTCCATCAACTGAGCAAAGATTTTGGCATATGTCATTGGTAGATGATCAAAGACTCTATCTGGTCTCCATGTTCTCTGCGGACGCTGTGGGCGAGCACCTTGTTGTTGCTGAGTAGCTTGCATCTGCTGTTGCTGAGGAGGATATTGATATCCTTGCTGGTTGTAGGCTTGTTGCTGAGGAGCCTGTTGTCGTGGCATCTGAGCTTGCGCTGCTTGAACAGCTGGCTGATAAGGCATTGGAGCATATTGCGCAGCAGCAACATATGGATACTCATAGTAGGGAACTTGATAAGGCATATGAGCAGGAGCTTGTTGAGAAGCTTGCCCTTTCTGCGAAAAGATGGCATTTGTTTCGCCCTCCTTCTTCTTGTATCCATTGAAAGGCTTCTTGGCATTAGCCTGGTTGTTGGAACCTCCTGGGATCTTTCCACTCTTCAGCCCTTCTTCAATTCTCTCACCAACGATCACCAAGTCGGAAAATCCAGCGGAGACACTTCCAATCAGCTTTTCATAGTACTGGCCTTGTAAGGTACCCATAAAGATGTCAATAAGTTCACGATCAACAAGAGGTGGATGCACCCTTGCGGCTAGCTCTCTCCATCGCTGCGCGTACTCCTTGAAGGATTCGTTGTCCTTCTGAGTCATACTCTGAAGTTGAGTACGATTCGGAGCAAGATCAGTGTTGTACTTATACTGCTTGACAAATGCATCGGCTAGCTCGGCTCAAGTGCGCACACTGCTACGTTCCAGCTGCATATACCATTCGAGTGATGCCCCAGACAAACTGTCTTGGAAGCAATGAATCATGAGCTTTTCGTCTCTGGCATAAGCAGCCATCTTGCGACAGTACATCTTCAGATGAATGTTTGGGCAACTGAGACCTTTGTACTTTGAAAACTCAGGCACCTTGAACTTGGGAGGAATGACAACATCAGGCACCAAGCACAATTCCAAAGCACTAAAAGAATTTGAGCTGTGCCCCTCCATGGCTCGGAGTTTCTCGGCTAGATCTCGGCACATCTTCATGGCTTCTGAATCCTGAGCAGCAGCAGGACTGGAAATGGGGATAGCAGCGTGATAGTTCTGAACATCGTCATAATGATCCATCAGAGTATCTTCGGTATGGGGAGCTGGGATTTGCACAACAGTAGGCTGGGCCTGCGGGATAGCTCCAATGGTAACTCCGGTTGCTGGGATTGGCTGAGAAGTGGTCCCATCAGCTGCATTATTGAAGTTCAATGGCACCCCATGAGGATTTGGAATCGGAACCAAAGGGATGGCAGTAGACCCTTGTCCTCGACCATTGTTGTTGACGACAGCAGCGGCTTCACGCTGTTCTTCCTCTCTCCTGGCCGCGAGGATGGCTTTGAGAATCTGGTCGATCTTTCCTTTCATAGAATCCAACTCTTCCCTGAAGGTAGCTTGCTCCTGTTGAATTTTCTCCATCATTTGTCTTGTATTGGCTCTAGTTGCGTACTGATGTCGAGGACTCAGCTTGATTTACTGGATATGAAGGAAAGAGAAACATGAGAAACTGATGAAGGAAGGAGAACGCAAGATGCACAACAAATGAGATGCGATGCAAATGATATGCAATGCAAGATGCAAGATCCAAGATCACAGGATCACAAATTCAAACAATTCTGAGAATTAGCCGGGTGGACGGTTCAAGGATCACAGTCACTGCTCAAAGAAACCCCCACAGGTAGGATTCTAAAACAGGTAGGTGCCTAAAGTCATGGATATCTTTCAAAGATATTACTGCCATGACAAAGCCTCATCATGATGATAATATCCTCAATAGAATCTCCTCTAGGTGAGGTTCTCGTATCTTCCACATGAGAAAGACTTCTCGAAGGCATCAACTACACAACCATCGACACACGGATTCTAGAAAAGGTTCTCAGAGTCATAGATCGAGGTTGAAAATATTACTGTAAGAAAGTAATACGTTCAAGGGATCTCATCTGATTGGGGCGTTCGTATTAATTCACAAAGAATTAACACTACCAACCACCATGGATAAAATGGTTTATGGTCCTTGGGATAAATGATTCAAACTTGAAAACATTATTGTAATGGCAAAGACTTACCACAACAACAATATCTCCAAGGAATCTACTCCAAGTGGGGTTTTCACTTCAACTTAACGTGAAAGACTCCACGCAAGTCTCCACTACACAACCACCATCCTAATCCTAGGGTTTTACTCGGACTCGGGTGTAGAGCCATCTCACAAAGTAACCATAAGTATAGCAACCCCCACAATGCCTCCAGCATAAGTAACCAAGACAAGGATACCAATAAGTAAGCGAGAAGAAAATAAAAGACAACAAGCTAACAACTCAAACTAAGATAGGCTCGACTCTCTCTTGCATGGAGCAAAGGTCCCCAGCAGAGTCTCCACCTGTCGCACCTCGAAAAAATCATTTCGAACATACGACCCTCGCGCGAAAGGCGCGGAAAATGCGGTTCGACAGAGTCGCCACCGAACTTTATTTTTCCCGAATAAACGGGAGAGGAAAATATCAAGAAAACCTCATAGACGCGGAAGGAACACGGCCGTCGCAACCATATTCCTGGGTTCGGGAGTCGGTTACGCGAGGGGAAGGTATTAGCACCCCTCACGTCCATTGTACTCAACGAGAACCTCTTAATTCGAGTTAATGGATGTTAGCTAAACTTAATTCTTCTCTTCTCGCTACTAAATGCTAAAACGATACTATAAGGGCTGAAGACGCTAAGGGAAAGGGGATGGTTAGAAGATAGGGTGCACGCCAAGGATTGGGGCCCTTGTGCCTACGTATGCTCATTCGGACGAGAATGAGAAATCAGAGCGTCGTAGTTCGACTAAGGGAAAGGATAGGGGAAATGGAAGATGGAGGGGATTGTGCTCGCCAAGATCATCGCAATCTTGTGCCTACGTATCTTACATTCAAGAATGAATGAAGAATCAGAGCGTCCGTAATTCGTGGTAATTGTCTCTTTTTTCATTTGAAAATTGTCGTGCAGGTCATGAGTCATGGAACGGGTTGATCGGTGCATACAGGAAGTGCTACCATCATCATGGATTTTCGCAGCCGTACACGTCTTACGCATAGGAGATCCCACGCATAAACCGTTTGTTGCAGCTGGAGTTGTGGTTATGGTATGAACGACTTCTTTCGTACCAGTCTCGACGTGCTGCTGAATTTTCTTTTTACAATACGCAGGCTGTTGTCCACTGTTGTCTACCTTGTGGTATATGGGGTTTAATGCTACAGGTCATGGTCGTACCAGCTGCGAGTGTGTATTGGCAGGTTTTTGTATATGGTTGTGCGTGTACGATTGTGCTGGTACAAAATCGTTATGTCTGCAATTACATGTATGCTTCATGGTTTGTCTTTTCAATAATTTTGGGCAGGTGATGGTGTGTTGTGACTGTGGCTTTATGTTGTGGCTTTATGTTTCTTGTCAGGGAAATTATTTTACATGCTTTGAGCTTCAAAAAAACAGTTTGTAGCTTGTTGTCGTTTGTGAATGAAGCTTGTGGTTGGACTCATTTTACTGTTGTGCAGGTTATAGGATAACAATTTTCCTTGTCTTGGTGAAGATTCGTGAGTGTTTGGCTTGGTGAGCTTGTGTCAAGTATGTGCAGGTCATACACAATACATGCCTGTGATATTTTGGAGTTTTGTGAGAGCCACTTCTGCGTAATGTACGGGACGATGCCGCCGCGGTCTTTGTATTGCTCTTTTTTCTTCAATTTGGCAAGTCTGGTGAGTGGAATGAAGGTCGGAAGATGGTTTTCATTTGTGTAGTACCTGATGATCATGTTGCCTCTTGGTTGTTGAAATGTATTAACTAAAAAATTTCTGGCTGTAAACTGGTACTGCAGGGTGGTGATTTTTTCTGCATTAAGATTATTACATCTGTTGCTGGCTGCAAGTGGTGTGTTGTGAGCATGAAGTGGGAGTCCATTCGTACAAACATATGACGGTGGCTGCGTTCTATGATTCAGCTTATGCGCGTTTTTGCGACGCCTTTTGGGTGAGGATGGTAGTACAAGAGTATGTAATGTGGTTTTATTTATTTTGTCTTGTATCATAAAAGCTCTCTTTCTCTAGCAGGTGGGTATCTCAACATGGCCTCATCAGCTGTTCATTAGGATAGAAGTTATGATGCATCAGTGCAACCAGTAAGTGCTATTTCTAATGGGAATGCTATTTCTCATCGCAATCAATTGAAAGTAACTGCTTCAAGTGAATCTTCTCCTTTTGCATCAAATCCTTTACCGCAAATTCTCCGGCTCACGTAGAACGCTTCATGATTTTGTAGAAGAAGTTATACGCTACTCTGAATTTTTTTGTACCAAAACGTACAACCTGTAGCGGGTACGATCTGCGCGTGAACATTGTGGGACCGGTCTTCATTTTGGTGAACCATGTGCACTCACTTTGTTATCGGTGGATGTATGTTTTTTTGGTGAACCATGTGCACTCACTTTGTTGTCGTTTGTGAATTGAGAAATGAAAATTCAGGTTCTATCTCCATTGAACTCTTTCATCCTCCCCTCTGTTCTAGTGGTAACTTAGATTTATGAGGGGTTATGAAATTTGCACTGTGATTTTATTTGCAGGAAGTGTGTCTCGGTGATGGCATGATGCACCAATTGTCTCGCAATGTTCAGGTTGATGCAGGTTCAGTAGCATTCAGAACTTGATTTGCAGCAAACTCATTCCTATTTGAGTGATGAGATGAGGTATTAGGTATTGCAGCTTTCAAATTGGCTTTGACTTTCATTTCCTATAAATGGGCTCTAACAGTAAAATTCGCTTCGATTGATCATCTAACACCCCATTGGCTCCCCCAATCAACTTGAAAGCGGCTTCAGTCCATTTCGGCCCTCGAGAGTTTGTTCAGTGCAACACTGTGAACCTCACAAACTGCGGAGATCTGAGCAATATTTTCAACATCCGGGTACAATTTTTTTGCCTTGATAGTGAACTTCAGCGCCTCTACACATTCACCCTTTTGCAGATGTAATGTTTCTGATTTTTCGTATTTTCATCGTAGGATATGAGCTGTTATAATGTGCGTATACGGGATGCGGTTCTACGCAACTGATGGATGTATGGTTCTGCGTAACGGTTATTGTGTGGTGTATGAAGGTAGCTGCTGAAAGAACCGGTCGAGAACGATACGTGAGACCTCATTTATTTGGCAGAGCACGTTAATCCGCTGCTGCAACCTGCTCTAAACTTGTCCACCTTTCTGGCTTTTTTAGTTTTTAGAAACTTGAAGTGACCCTTATGGTGGCTGGTGTAGGTTGTTTTATTTTTTGTAGAAGAGTTGTACAATTTGTGGAGGCTTGGACGTTGTGGGGTCAACTGAAATTTTCATATTATCAATGATAATTTTATTGTGACAGAAACAGTTTATGGTATGAAGGTCACGCATAAGGGGTGGCCCACAAAAGAATGCGATGTGTGGTTTATGAAATGGTACAGATTGAGGGCAATAATGAAATACAATGCATAATGTTGATGTGTACCACGCCGGCTTTTGAGGCCCCCTTTTTGGCGAGGCATAATTCTGACATGATATTGTTCCAGCTATTTGAAGAGGCACTTTGGAGTTGAGAGATCACTTCATGGTTTGTATGTAAATTGTAGGTCTATTAACTTCACATGACTGCTCAAATGGCATTGTATTCTTGGTGTAATAATTTTTAATAAAAGATGGGCCTTGCAATTATGGGCATTGGACCTTTTGATTTGTTATTAACACCTCTAATCTTAAATGGGCCATTTTGTACTCTAAATAGACCATTCACATCCTTGCTCGATCTTCTAATACTAACTCGACATTTTGATCAAAAAAGTTTAAGAAAAACTTGAAACAAATTTTGATTGTTTGGCTTGAACACGAGTTAATTATACTTTGAACGATTTGATCTCATAGCTTAAAACCAACCTAACACAAATTCAACCATGGCTTAACTCAAAGAAATAACTTGACCATCTCCTGCGTTGGATCCTTTATCACAGCAATTTGAACCCCCTATATTGGTCCAATAATCTCACAAACCCAATTTCCTTTTGGTCAACCCTCGTCTGACTAGCAAATTAAGTAAGAACCAATGGACTTCAGCATATACTGCACTTATTCTTGACTTAATGAACCTCAAGCGAAACCTGATCCAATTCAACTCAATCTCATGATGGAAGCGACATATTTCTTTTTCTTTTATGGATAATAGTTGATGGATGGTACACAAATGCAAGTTATACACAGGGTAGGACAATTTTGGGGTATGACATCACCCAAAGGGTGCCATACTGTTTCCCTTGAAAATTGGAAAACAACCGCTGATCTTCCAAATTTGACTTTGGTGACTTACATGGTCGATCAGATTGATCCTAGGACATGTGCTAAAGTATTCTACGTTTAGAATTAAATTTAAAATACTTGTGATAACAAATTGGTAAATGTGCTTGTAATGAAAAGGACTTTGGCTGGATATTCTATAGTGCATGAACTTAAAGGGAAACGCTACAAAAGACTTGTGAAAACAAAGGATGTTCAACAAAATGTAAAAAGTTTAAAGGAAAGAAGGAATTGGAGTAAAAGATGCAGGAAAGGTAAAAGGCAAAATATAACACTTGCACAAGTGGTTCAATAGAGGAAATGTAAATGTTGCTGAAATTGTAAAAGACTTTATTGAAAAGTTGGTGATTTTACATAACGTACATTCTCCGTGAAAATACTCTTTTCTCACACTCGGGTACTTTGAGTAAATTTGATTGGAGTTACTTTGTACAAATGGTAAAACACCAAAGATCTGCCTAACAAATCCCTATTTATAATGCTAATAATTAACCGCTAATAACTTCCTAGTATCTCCTCGATCTAACAAGTGTCATTTGCATGTACCCTCCTGCTCTAGCATTCGCCACGTGTCTTATGAACCAAAACTCCTCCCTCCAATTTTTGAATTTCAAAACGACGTAGCAATGCCATTTGCGGAACTTCGGTCGAATGACCTCTGATACGGTCGAAATGCTCATAACTTTAGGTTTCTTAATTTTTCTAAGTTATTTCAACCGTTCTTTTCTTATTCGACAAAACCTTTTCCTTGAGGAGGGGCCAGTACTCGACAGGAATATGGAGGACCCTGTTTTAATTCAGCAAGATCGACTTCACTCTCCTCGAAGTAGGGGGACTCTTCGCAGGCCCCTTCGCTACTTTCGTTAAGTTCGACAAAAGCTACTTTCTTGCCTTTGTTAAATCTTGACTTTTCGTCTTTCAGCCTTTCTAGTTGTCAGACTCTGTCGGCCAATTGGGCCATATCTCTCAGATACTGCGTATCTAATTTCTTCCTAATAGAGTAATCTAAACCTCCTGCTGCCATTTCGACCAACTCATGTTCAGGAACTTGTGTGAAACACCTTGCCTTGAGTAGTCGAAACCTATTGAGGTCTTCTTCAATTGGCTCTGAAAACTTACGCTTTACACTGACCAACTCTTTCAAATTAATCTTCGTCTGGCCCATGTAAAACTGTTCATGGAAGAGTCGTTCCAACTGCGTCCAGTTACATATTGTACTTGGTAGTAAGGTGGTAAACCACGTGAAAGCGTTCTTTGTAAGAGAACTTGGGAAGTATTTTATCCTAAGGCTTTCGTCATTGGCTATCTCCCCAGCCTCAATTATATAGCGTGCTACGTGTTCAACGGTGGACTCCGTTGTATCCCCTGAAAACTTAGTGAACTTAGGCACCTTAGTCCTAGGGGGTAATTCCGCTCGAAGGATGTAGTCGACTATTGTTGAAGTATAATTTGGCCTAGTAAACCCAGTGTTTAGGCCATTTCGAGTCATGATTGTTTCTACCATCGTAGCCAAATTGTTTTTGACCGCGAGGTTGTTGCGTCTTACTTGCTGGACCACATTGTCTGCATCCTGGTTTCGATTTACCATAACTATTTCTGGGTTTCTCTCGACCTGGACTCTAGGAGTTTCGACAACATAAGGGCCTATTCCTCCTTGGTCCAATAATCTTTTCGATACTATCAGACCCTTTGGTTTGCCTCTTATCCTTTGGAAGATAAAACAGAAGAAAGAGAAATGTTTATAAAAAACTGTGCCACTTTACACGCTTCTGACGTCATCATCATCATGGCAGGTTTCTTGGAACTCACAAAAATTCAGAAAACATCATCACCCTTTTAGCGCCTAGGGGTATAGGTTACAACCGCCCCTTACTTCTCCCACTAGGTGGCACACGTGGCCCACTAACTTCATCCACGTCCAATTTTTACTTTTCTGAACCCTTATAAAATCATCAAAGAAATTTTCCATAAGACTTTCTACTCTTTACCACCGCTTGCTCTTCTCTCCTTTGTTGAAGAAATCCCTTTTTCAAACACCAGAAAAATCTTCTTCCTTTCTAGAAACTTTAATCATGGCTGAACAACAGAGAAAAACTCAAACTAAGAGACCATCTTCTTCATCTGCATTGCCACCTTTCGCTACTTTGAGAGGACCAAAAATCACGAAGAACCAACAGCTCATCAGGGAACCGTTAGCGGAAGAGAAACGACACATCTACGAATCTAAGGTAATCATCCCCGTTGATGTGGCTGGAAAAACTTTAGCCATGTCTGGCCCATTGTCTCCCCTAAACCTTGATTATTCCACTTTGAGCGACTTTTTCCCTTCCTATCGAAAAACCAAACCTTTAGGGCAAAAAGATGCTGGCAAAATCCCTTCCGATAACCCAGATGACCTTTCTCTCTTCAACGTGGACCTTAAATATTTACATGATGGAGCAAGACTGTTTAGAGCTATGCCGTGTTTCAAAGATTCTGAACTTTATCTTAACTGGTTGGTGAAAATAGAGAAAGCGAAGACACAACATTGGAAAGAAATAGGTATTTATGACCTAATCATGCTGTCGAAGGTTAGGCCACCTTACTGTCCGTTAATGTTGGCCTCCTCTTTGTACTTCTGGGATAGTACGCACCATACCTTCCATCTACCCTGTGGAATGGTGGCTCCCACACTTTTCGACATGGCTGCTATCGTTGGATTAAAACCATGTGGATTGGCTTACAATCCTGAAATTGATGCACGAGACACCATAGGTTTTGGTAGCACGAAGCATACTTACACACCCTTAATGAATCATTATCATAAGAAAGACACTGACGTAGTCGATGACGAGGAGCACATAGCCTTTCTGGCTATGTGGTTGTCTCGCTGCATCTTTTGCACAAAGTCTTTGTAGGTAGCGAGGAAGTATCTGACCCTGGCGAATCAATTACATCTTAAAAGGGACATATGCCTTAGTGAGATGATACTAGCTAGCCTGTATGAGGCTTTGGGAGAAGGTGCTGATAAACTGAGGGATCCAAAAACCCATGGCGCTCTTACAATGGAGGGGCCATTTTGGTTGCTTCAACTATGGTTGAACGCCACTTTCGAACACAGTCTTCCCTTTAAAGGAGAAGTCGGCGAAGCCCAGGTATCTGAACGTCGGGTCGAATGGCCACGCTTGGTTCAGTTGACACCAAATGAGGAGGGTCGAAGCCTTCGTGCCAATCTTACCAGCTTCATCCACTTATTTGCAAAAAGGCATGAATTCACTCCCAGGATGGCCCCTTTTGGTCATAGGCTGTATGGCCCTGAATGGTTCACCAGGTCATTTCCTCCAGTTTCTCAAAAAAAAAAAGCAGAATCAAACCTGATATGGGAGAGATTCTTGACGCCACACATGATAGTTCATAAGCTCAACCTTGTTAGAGGACAAGCAATATTAGTCGCTTATCAACCCAACTTGGTGTCGAGGCAATTTGGGCTAATTCAATCATTTCCTAGATGCTTGTATGATAAGAAGTCTCACGTTATTCTTCTCTCGACCAGCTTCAACCCACTTGAGTGTTCGACTCAAATGGCCCGTTACGCCCATAAGTCCCATTTTACTCCAATTTATTTTGAACCCTCTCACCTTTGTACCCCAGAATTTTACAACTGGTGGACCAATCATTACTCCAATAACTTTCTTGATGTTTCTAGTTTTTCACGCTTGATTGACCAGGCTTTTATTGATGTGCAGGAAAAAATCAAGAAAGGTACGTCTACTCATATCAAAGAGATACAAGCTTTCCAGAAGTACTTCGAAACCGCCTATCGACCAAATGATGTTAGTCGAACCGTCCGCGAGGCTGCTGTTACTTTAAAAGAAAAACTTTTCCCAACGAATAGAGAAACTGAAAATCTCCTCATCTATCCCTTATGATAGACGATATGAGGTTGCTTTTAAACTCTTTCCCCCAAAGTTGCCAGATTAACTGATGAAAGGGCCTCGTGCCAACAACGTATCGAGTCTCAGAAGGCGAGCTACCTTAAAATGAAGGCCAATCTTCCTTTCTGATTTACTGGCATATTTTAACAGACTATATTTCGTTGGCCTTTGAAGCCATTTTGTTATTGTAACTTATCTCTCCATTTTGGCAAATATTAATACCATTTGTGGCTTTGTTTTATATTATCTGTTATTCTGTTGTTATCTTAACTTCTTGTAGCATAGGCCTGTACTTTTTCAAGTACTTACCATTTACTTTTAATATCCTTCTATCTCTGCCCAATTCTTCCACTTCATAGGCTCCATTAAATAACACCCTCGACACTTGGAAGGGTCCCTCCCACTTTGGGGACCATTTACCCAGCGTCTTGGCCTTTCGATCCATAGGCAAAATGACTCTCCAAACTAAGTCTCCAACTAAAAAGGTTTTTGCTTTAACCTTCTTATTGTATGACTTTTCCACTCTCTTTTTCTGCCTTCTCAGCAATTCTAGAGCTTTCAATCTCTCTTCGTCTAAGTCTATGACCTCGTCGAGCATCATATCCCAATAGACTTCTCTAGGAATTTCGTGTTTCCTTTGAACCCTAATCGACTGTATGTGGATTTCGACTGGCAACACTGCATCGTGACCAAAGGTCAGACGATATGGAGTGGCGTTAGTTGCCACTTTGGGTGACGTTCGACATGCCCATAGAACCTGATCCAACACTTTGTGCCAATTCTTTGGCTTGGTTCCTACTTGCTTCTTTATCATGTCAATGACCACTTTATTTGCTGCCTCGACTTGCCCGTTAGCCTGCGCGTAATAAGGGGTCAAAGTTAAGAGTTTGAACCTCATCTCTCTGGCAAAATCCTGCATCTTTCTACCCGTGAAGATCGACCCTTGATCCTTTGTTATTGTCTCTGGCAATCCAAACCTAAAGATGATATTTTTCTGAATGAAATCAATCACATCTTCCTGATCCACTTTAGGTAAAGGCACTGCTTCGATCCACTTGGTAAAGTAATCTATCCCCACTAAGATATACTTTTGGTTTTTTGAGGATGCTGGTCGAATTTCTCCAATCAGATCCAAAGCCCAACCTCTAAACGGCCATGGTTTAATTATGGAATGTAATTCGCTTGCTGGGACGTGTTGTATGCCTGCATGAACTTGACACTCCTGGCACCCCTTGGCGAACTCAATGCAATCTTTCAACATTGTATGCCAGTACAAACCTTGTCGAAATAACAACCATTTCATTTTATGGCCAACTTGGTGTGCACCACATGCCCCACTGTGGACTGCTGACAAAGCCAAGTATGCCTCTGATTCACTCAGGCATTTTAGCAAAACTCCTTCAGGGTTTTTTTTTGAACAATTCGTTGCCCATCAACACATAACTCAACGCTCGATATTTTATATTTCGATTCGATGCTATTGACGAATTCTGGAGATATTCGACTAAAGACTTTCTCCAGTCATTGTCCAACAATTCTCCGATGGTAAAGACTTCGAAAGTCTCTTCATCCATATATCCAAACTTTGTAGCCTCTAAGTCTGATGGCTTCAACCCAACTGACACTACCTTGCCTCTAGCTTTGATTACTTCCTGCAAGTCTTCCTTCGAGACCCTATATCCCGAGGCAATCTGTGCTAGATCATTGGCCACTCGGTTCTGTATTCTCGGTATATGTCGAATAGTTAATGCTTTGAATTTTTTAAGCAGCCTATTGGCCACTACGAAGTACATGATGAGATTTTCTTTAACGCATTTGTACTCTTTTGTCAACTGTTTTATCACTAATTCCGAATCGCCCATTATTTCGACCTGGGTTGCCCCCAATTCTAACAAAATCTCAAGTCCAGCTATTAAAGCTTCATATTCAGCCTCGTTGTTGGAACACAAACCCTCGATTTTATACTTGAATTTTGTTGGAATTTTATCTGGCGAAATAATCATCAGACCAATACCCGTGCCATGTTTGTGGCTAGAGCCATCGAAGTATAATTTCCATGGTTCCACTTCAACTATATTCAGGGCATTTTCGTTTATAGAGTGGTCGACGATAAAGTCTGCCACTATTTGTCCTTTGACTGCTTTTAGCGGTCTATAAGTTAAAGAGTATTCTGTCAATGCCAGTGCCCATTTGCCAATTCGACTGTGCAAAATAGGTTTTGATAACATGTGTTTAATGACATCAAAGTGCGAAGAAACACAAACATCTACTGGTTTAATATATTGCTTTAACTTTGTACATGAGAAATATAAACATAGACATAGCTTTTCGATTTCACTATATCTAGTTTCTGCGTCATTTAAAACTCTACTAAGGTAGTAACTAGCCCTTTCGGCGCCATTCTCATCCTCCTGAGCCAACATCCTCCCTAAAGTTCTATCTGACGCGGCTATGTACAATCGCATGCTCCCGCTTCTACATGGAGGCGAAAGGACTAGGGGATGAGCCAAGTAATCTTTGATTTTGTCGAAGGCTTCCTGCTGCTCTTTTCCCCACTCGAATCTGTCCTTAGTAATTCGAAGCAAAGGTGAGAAGGCTTACGTCTTGCCGCTTAAGTTAGAGATGAACCTCCTTAGAAAGTTAATTTTCCCCAGCAGCGATTGCAACTCCTTTTTGTTCGACGGCGCTTTGGTTTCCAAAATAGCCTTTGTCTTATTCTGGTTGATCTCGATTCCCTTCTTATGGACAACGAAACCCAAGAAATCTCCCGCCTGTACACAAAACGCGCACTTCAACGGATTCATTTTGAGGCCGAACTTCCTCATTCTGGCGAACGATTGTCGCAGATGACCCAGATGGGTTTTTCCTGAAACAGATTTTACCACAATATCGTCAATGTATATTTGCATAAAAGATTCGATGAAATCATGAAATATAGAATTCATTGCTCGCTGGTACGTTGCCCCAGCGTTCTTTAGGCCAAATGGCATTACTACCCATTCGTAAGTGCCTAAGGCCCCTGGACAACGAAACGCTGTTTTGGGAACGTCATCTTCCGCGATAAAAATCTGGTTATATCCAGAATAACCATCCAACATACTGAGGTATTCATGGCCAGCGGCTGAATCAACTAACATTTCCGCCACTGGTATCGAATATTCGTCTTTGGGAGTGGCTGAATTCAAATCTATGAAATTGATGCACACTCTTAAGGATCCGTTCTTCTTGATGACTGGGACAATGTTGGCCAGCCATTCGACATACCTCGCTGTGCGAATGAATCTACAACGAAGGAGCCTTTCGATTTCTTCCTTGATCTTCGACATGATCGTCGGGGCAAAACGCCTTGGGCCCTGTTTGACGGGCTTCTTTCTCGGTTTTATTGGTAGTTTATGTTCCACCAAATCTCTTTGCAACCCAGGCATTTCTTCATAGTCCCAGGCGAAACAATCCTTATACTCCCAGAGCAACTGGATGACTTCGATCTTCAGTTGAGGGTCGAGGTTAGCACTAACGTACGTTGGTTTCCTGGTTGGACCCTCTCCTAAATCAATTTCCTCCAATGGATCCTGTGCGAGCATTTTGATGTCGTTCCCCAAAGGATCTCTCTCGAACCCCAGAGGTTCGTCATCATAGATGGCGTCGAGCCTCTGGCTCTCCTGCTGTATTTTGGTGGCTTCTTCAGCCATTTTGTCATGGGCAGCCATTGCGGCCGTTTGTAATTTAGTTTCAGCCACATAGGCCGAAATTCTTCGCAGCACGGCTGCTTCAGTCATCAAATTCACTGCCCCACCCCGTGGGGTCAACTGGGGCTGCCCCCAAGTATGGGAGTCTCTCCCCAGGTATTTCCCTATCCCAACGAAATTCGTCGACAGGGTGGAGGTATAGTGAGTAGTACACCTCGTCATTTGGTGCGAACTCAAAGTCCGCTGGGGCACAAGGGCCAATGTTGGCCAAGTGCTTGTCGAATTGGAACTGATCTATTTGCCTTCTTGGCACCCTGAAGTACCCTTGATCAGCTTCAATATTTTCAACTATACCATCCGGCCTCCAGATGGCAATCCTTTGATGCATCGATGATGGCACTGCTCCAATGCCATGTATCCATTCTCAGCCAAGCAATAAATTGTAGTTGGCCGTAGTTTCGACCACCATGAATACCGTTGGTCTTGTAATTGTTCCGACGGTCACATCCACCTGAATCACCCCCCTGGTGGTTCCTACTTTTCCTTCATAATTCGAAAATACCATATTATGTGGCTTTGTATCAGCGTCATGTTTTCCTATTTTGGTCAGCAAAGAATGTGGCATCAGGTTTACCGTAGCGCCACAATCCACCAGTATTTTGTTGATGGGGATGTTTTCCACTTTTGCTGTAATATACAACGGTTTCAAGTGGGTCCTCATTTCTTCAGTGGGCCGTTCGAAGAAAGCGTTTTGCTCTTCGATACAACCATTGTTCATCACGTAATAGCATACAGGTTTATGTGCTGCCATTTCCCACTCAGCGTCTGCGCCTGGTTCTTCGACCTCTGACACCCTATTGAACTCCCGGGGCATCACCGACACCACGTTGACCACCAGGTCCAAAGAATCATCAGAGTCAAAGTTATCTGTCATGTCTTCGTCCCTTTCCGTCGGTCTGTCTTGTTTAGGCGAAAACAACATTCGCCCAACTGGTAATTTTTCCGCTATCTTCGACTGCTGTTCTTCTTTTCCGGGTGGGTTTGAACTGTTCTTCGACTGATTTTTCTCCGTCTCTTCTCTGAGAGCCTTTCTTCTTCTTTGCTCTCTCCTCCATTGAGACCTGGTCATAGGGTTCTTACCCTTATAGTTTTCAGATATGTGCGCTGTTTTTGAGGATTGATACTCCTTGCTGTAGGAGACCGAAGATCCTCGGTTCACTTCGAAGTTCTTCCACCTTTGCTGCCCTTGCATCCTCTCTTCATTAGGCTTCCTCCACTTTCCATCAGCAGAATCAACAACAGGTTTGAAACTGGTGGGCCTAGCACTTGGTGGCCTGATTCGAGGTTCAGAGCGTTGGTCTTTTGTCCTCCTGTGGTATCTCTTTCGTTGATCAAAACCATGGTCACCTCTGTTCAGACGATGTCGACGTTCTCCCTCTAGCCTCTCTGCTGCTTTTCTATCGAAAATGGTGTTGCACCTGGGGCACAGCATCACGCTCGATCCACTGTCTTTGCACCGATGTAAAAAGCCAACGATTGAGTCATCTGTCTTCGGGTATGCTAACCTGCTACATCCCTCATGGTGTCTTGATTCTTTCTCTTCCATGGTCTCTGATGGGTTAATGTTGACCATATTGACTTCGACCGTGCCGCCTAGCTCCATTCTTTCCAAGCCCTCAGTGGCCTGGTCCATTCTGACGAAATGGTCAGCTGTTTCCTTGGTTACTATGGCGTAACTTGGATGATTTTGAACCTTTAGACTTGACTTGTTATCGTTTCGACCAGTATTCTCCTCGACTGTGACTGCCGTATCGCCCAAACCGAAACCCATGACGCATTTCTCCATCACTGATGCTGAAATGAGGTCCTCAGTAACCTCCATCATATTAACAGAAAACTCGATGGCCTCAGTAGCATCTATCATGTTTGCTTCCATAGGTTCAGTATAAAGAGCATCAATCAATTGCAGCGGATCAGCATCCACCTTCATCTGGCCCTTTGCCTTATCTCCAAATTTCAAGCGTCCCTCCTGTATCGCATTCTGGACGAGATCCCTGAAAAGAAAACATTGAGATGTTTTATGACCCAGAAAATTATGGTACTTACAAAAACCTCTCTTTTTTCGCTACTCTAAGGGCGGTGTTTTAGCACCAGGCGGTACTATCATCTGCCCATATTTTACTAGCAAATCGAAGATTTCATCACATTTCGTGATGTCAAAGGTGTAAGTTTTCTTTGGGAACCTGTCGTTCTTTTCTGATTCGACAAAACCCTTTCCTTGAGGAGGGGCCAGTACTCGACAGGAATATGGAGGACCCTGTTTTAATTCAGCAAGATCGACTTCACTCTCCTCGAAGTAAGGGGACTCTTCGCAGGCCCCTTCGCTACTTTCGTTAAGTTCGACAAAAGCTACTTTCTTGCCTTTGTTAAATCTTGACTTTTCGTCTTTCAGCCTTTCTAGCTGTCGGACTCTGTCGGCCAATTGGGACATATCTCTCAGATATTGCGTATCTAATTTCTTCCTAATAGAGTAATCTAAACCTCCTGCTGCCATTTCGACCAACTCATGTTCAGGCACTTGTGTGAAACACCTTGCCTTGAGTAGTCGAAACCTATTGAGGTATTCTTCGATTGGCTCTGAAAACTTACGCTTTACACTGGCCAACTCTTTCAAACTAATCTTCGTCTGGCCCATGTAAAACTGTTCATGGAAGAGTCGTTCCAACTGCGTCCAGTTACATATTGTACTTGGTGGTAAGGTGGTAAACCACGTGAAAGCGTTCTTTGTAAGAGAACTTGGGAAGCATTTTATCCTAAGGCTTTCGTCATTGGCTATCTCCCCAGCCTCAATTATATAGCGTGCTACGTGTTCAACGGTGGACTCCGTTGTATCCCCTGAAAACTTAGTGAACTTAGGCACCTTAGTCCTAGGGGGTAATTCCGCTCGAAGGATGTAGTTGACTATTGGTGAAGTATAATTTGGCCTAGTAAACCCAGTGTTTAGGCCATTTCGAGTCATGATTCTTTCTACCATCGTAGCCAAATTGTTTTCGACCGCGAGGTTGTTGCGTCTTACTTGCTGGACCACATTGTCTGCATCCTGGTTTCGATTTACCATAACTATTTCTGGGTTTCTCTCGAACTGGACTCTAGGAGTTTCGACAACATAAGGGCTTATTCCTCCTTGGTTCTCTAAATTGGCCTCTGGTGCCACTCTTGGAATTTGTTGTGGAATATTCTTCATAGGGGCTTGGTTTCTTTCTAACGGAGGTACCCCTATAAATTCAGTCAAGCGTGTTAACTGTGTTTCCAGTTGTTGGTTAGCGTGAGTCGTGTCTCGAATTAATGGCTGAAAGATCTCGCCCATAGTCTGGGATAGGGTTTGAACCATCTGTAAGTTACTCTCATCCATCTGCTGCCTCAAACAGGCAACAAACATATTGGTTAAATTGGGACCTTGAGTCGGGGATCCTAGACTTAGACTCTGGGGGTTTCGACCAATATTTGAACCAGGTCCTGATCCTTGTAAAGGTGACGCCATTGTGTGTTCAAAAAATATTGGGGGCGCATTTTGCAGCCTCGGCATTACAGTCGTTGGCATCCCATACGGGGGATTCCTTGGCAACTGCGAAAGACCAAGAGGGGCAAACTGCCTTGACACTGATGGTCCTGCTATTGGAGTTTGGGGGTTCGACACTGGTGGCCCAACATACTCCAATACGGGTTGTGTGTAAGGCCTAACTATCGTTGTCCCAGACCCTACTGGGGTGACGGTTTGTTCTGACCTTACGGGAGGCGCTATTTGCTCTCCTGTCGATGGTATAGGCGGTGGGACCATGTTGTTGCTGGTTCCTTCGCCAGAACCTTGGACTTGTGGGTTAGGATTGTTTGGCTGGTTCGTTTCCGTCGCCATATTCCTAAGGATTGTTCGTCTTTCTTCGTTAGTAGCGGTAATTTTACCACTTCTTAGTAACATATAATGTACTTTATGCGAAGATTATTAAGGTTTGTGAATGAGAACTCTTTGATTCTAAATCGCGGGGATATTTAGCACCGTCCCACCGGGCGTGCCATTTTGTTTCCCTTGAAAATCGGAAAACAACCGCTGATCTTCCAAATTTGACTTTGGTGACTTACAGGATCGATCAGATTGATCCTAGGACATGTGCTAAAGTATTCTACGTTTAGAATTAAATTTAAAATACTTGTGATAGCAAATTGGTAAATGTGCTTGTAATGAAAAGGACTTTGGCTGGATATTCTATAGTGCATGAACTTAAAAGGAAACGCTACAAAAGACTTGTGAAAACAAAGGTTGTTCGACAAAAAGTAAAAAGTTTAAAGGAAAGAAGGAATTGGAGTAAAAGATGCAGGAAAGGTAAAAGGCAAAATATAACACTTGCACAAGTGGTTCGACAGAGGAAATGTAAATGTTGCTGAAATTGTAAAAGACTTTATTGAAAAGTTGGTGATTTTACATAACGTACATTCTCCGTGAAAATACTCTTTTCTCACACTCGGGTACTTTGAGTAAATTTGATTGGAGTTACTTTGTACAAATGGTAAAACACCAAAGATCTGCCTAACAAATCCCTATTTATAATGCTAATAATTAACCGCTAATAACTTTCTAGTATCTCCTCGATCTAACAAGTGTCATTTGCATGTAACCTCCTGCTCTAGAATTCGCCACGTGTCTTATGAACCAAAACTCCTCCCTCCAATTTTTGAATTTCAAAACGACGTAGCAATGCCATTTGCGGAACTTCGGTCGAATGACCTCTGATATGGTCGAAATGCTCATAACTTTAGGTTTCTTAATTTTGCTAAGTTATTTCAACCGTTCAACTTCAGAAAAATTCCTTAGAGGCTGTCGAAACCTCTTTGCTTCTTTTAACTTAGACCTTAATTATGTCTTAGTGTTTTAGCAACCCAAGGCAGTGTCGAATTTGGGAGCTAACACATACTAAACATCCAAACTGTTGAAAAGAAACTCTCCAACAATCCTTTCTCAGATAGCTTAAGGCTCGTAACGCACGACATCAGTTAACCTTTATTACTGTATTTTAATTTGTTTCAAGATGAGAAGAGAGAACGAGCAGGTTCAACTAAGGGGAGACTATCAAGTCCTAATGTTGTCATGCCAAGGATTCATCCTATGGTTGAGGTTTGAAACAGGGAACTCCTAGAAGTTATCATGCATAGGTTTCAACCTAAAGTTCTAATCATCACTTCCTTATCAAAGGAAATGAGATTCCTAAGGGATCATGTCAATGATAAACAACAACAGATAAAGCATCAGCTTAAACAGTAAACAGTAAACGACTGTAAAATGCATGCAATGCAAGTGAGGGAGGAAATGTGTGTGGGGCAGCAACCTCCACAAGCTCGTCTCGACCTCAAGCCAGACATGAATAACTGCTATCATACAGAGGAAATGACATAAAATGCTATCAAGCAGAACATAATAACTGCAATCATACAAAGGAAATGCCATAAAATGCTATCAAGCAAAACATAATAACTGCAATCATACAGAGGACATGACATAAAATGCTATCAAGCAAAACATAATAACTGCAATCATATAGAGGAAATGACATAAAATGCTATCAAGCAAAATAAACCACATAGGCAAGGGAGCAGGGCTCTACCGAATACCCGCAAGCAAAGCCATACAGTAAAAATAGAAGCAGAGGGAACAACTCAACCTCTAGTGCAATCATGCTCCTAGCTTAACACAATCTAAACATGAACTTATTCTAATGCATCAAGAAAATCAAACAAGTCACATCAATACAGTTGCACAGCAAGCAAATAAACAGGAAAGAAAGCAGATCAACCACTCCTACAACTTTACAGCAAATGAACCCTCTGACAGCAGTCCAGTCATCAGTCCTCAACCACTCTTCAAGGCTATCCTATTCAATAGCAAGTATCAACTTGCTTCTTCAAGCTTTTATCACATCAAACAAAAAGTCTCAACTTATTCCCTCTTCTCCAAGCCTCAGCTCTTCAGTCAATTCCACCTTCAGGCTTCAACCCCAACTACAAGTATCAACTTGGCTCCCTCAGGCTCTCAGTGTATCAACATAAGTATCAACTCATCCTTTATTCCTCAAGCCTCAGCTCTTCACTCAATCTCAATTTGATCTTCTTCACAAGTGTCAACTTGTTCTTCAAGCTTCAGCTCTCTCCTCCTTACCAATATCAACTTGTTCCTCTTGATCTACAAGCTTCAGCTTCTCAGAGTAATCTTAAAACATAAAGAAGTATCAACTTCATCCTTCAATCCTCTTCAAGCAAGGAACTCCATCCTCTAACAAGGGAGAAAGATTCATCTATCAAGAGCAAAGTTGGGATGATTGGTAGCAGAGTGAAGACCAAAGGTCACCACTAAGCCTCCTATCATTAGAGAAAGGAATCCTCAAAGGTTCTACCAACTTATAAATAGCCACACATCCTACCAAAGGAGGTATGAGGCCCTTACAAGGGGACCTTACATCATAGGTAAGAATGGAAGTGATCAACATCTTCCATGTTTATGAAGAAAGTGAATCTATCTAGAAGCTCTGCCTACAAAACCCTAATCTTAACACCTAAACAAAACTACACCAAAAGAAGAGAAGATCCTCACATCCAAGCCTATTCAAGAAATCCAATGTATCTTCAACTTGTCTTCAACATCATCCAAGAACAAGCAAAGCAACACCCTAATCTAAGGGAACTAAAGAAGTCAATCTAGTTGAATTAGTGCCTCAGAATCATCTAAAACTAGCACCTAAACTAAAAATCAAACAAAAATAGAAAACTACCTTGTCAATTCCTACAAAAATTCCTAAGGGATCCTAATTCAATCATGAATCTACCACACAAAAATCAGAGGTTGAATCATCCACCTAGTCCTAAAAATAAAATCTAAACCACAAGGTATCAACCATAAACCCTAAAAATGGAGCTCCTTAAGTTTCAACCTAAAACTACCACTTATATCCATCACAAAAATGTGAGAAAAATCTATGGGGAGCATGCATATCTATGATAACTACTCACAAAAAAATCAAGGCCAAAATCATCATCACATGATCAAACCAAATTCACCAATATCAAGCATCAAACATGATTATTTTAATATCAATTAAAATGTAAAAAATCCCATAAAATCAGAAAATGCATGAAATAATAATATTTTTTATCTAACAAATACTAGATCCTATCATGAATCCAATGCAAAAATAATGGGATTAATTGAATCATTTTTCCATTTTTTATGAATTAATCAAGAACCATGCATAAAATGAAAAATAATAGAAAATCAAAAGAAAATAAACACACGCGCGGTGTGGATAGCAAGAGAAAGCAGTTCATTTTATGGATTGGGCCATAAGGGGGGTGCAGGTATCAACTAATGCATTAAGCCCAAAATAACTGATTAATGAAACACATCGTTTCATTATAGTCAGAGTCCTTCACAAAATTCATGCACGCGTGGCCGTTGGATGGAGTTTTTAGTCCAAGTCAACCTATGATCCAATGGCCCTGGGATCATCTTCCCCAATTCAAACCTCTGAAACTCAGGCCACCTGCGCGCCCAAAGCCACCGCCGGTGACATTCTCCGGTCACCATTCCACAACCCTAGCTTGCCATAGAGTCCACCATAGGCCACGATACCTTGATCAAACTTGTCCCAAATTTCACAAGGAACTCAATCATACCATTAATTCAACCTAAATCCTCAAGATTCGCAAGAACCACCTCTCACCCGAAAATGGTAACAACCCTAATTGGTCACTAACTCTCAAATTAATGATCTGAAAACCTTCCTACATCAATCCTCAATGCATCTAACATCCTAATTCCTCTTAATTCTAACTAATCCAAGCTGGAGATTGAAAGTTACTAACCTGAAAATTTCGTATGCACAGAAGTAGTAATCCTTCAAATCAAGCTCTCAAATGCTCCAGACTCCTTCAGTGAATCACTTCCAAGCTTCTGTATGCAATAAACCTGATTGAAATGGCTTCACTTCCTGGAACCAACTCTGAGTTGCAGATGACAAAATCTGAGATCAAGAACACCAATCAGCCACGAATTTCCCTTGATTATGATCTGGAATCATTCCCTAGCATCCATGGAAGAGATTGCAATCAAGAAAATGGATGGAAAGTGCATGGAAATGTGTAACCGAATTCAGTTACAAGCAATGATTTTCAATCTCAATCTCTACTCTCTCCTTCAATCATCACCAACCTTGGCCTTGGATCACCTGTACTCAATATATAGACCATGTATGGATGATCTAGAAAGCTCTAGATCCTTCTAATGAGAAATTCAATCTCTCATGCCATGAGAAGTTCAATCACATGCCATGGTGTGCACAATTCTGTTAGCTGCTTGAAATCACCCTTATTCCCTTCCAATTTCTCCCCTAATGACATTTTGGATGTGTTTGGATTGAAAGGGACCTTGATTATGCCTTGATTTTTGGTTTGGCAAATGTTACTTATGATGTAAATAACTACTTTTCAAAGCAAGTCCACAAATTAAACTTCAACTCAAAATTGTGGCAAAACCAATGTTCTTAAAATGTGCTTTAGACTCAAAATGACATATTACATGCCTTGGTTTGGACATGTAGATCAAGAATACCAATTTCCATCTTTGGTTCATTTGAAAATCCTCCTTATTTTAGGTCATTTTTACAACTTTAAGCTACAAGCAATTCCAACCTCTCGTGACCTCTTGACTAGCCTTAAAACATCATTTTGAACAAGTTTGATGTTGAACATTTTCCCATTTGAAGCTTGGAAATAGGAGTTATGGCCTTATGCTTGAAATGACCTATAATCTCCAAATGACCAAAATGCCCTTGACTTGTCAAAGCCATAACTTGAGTTCTACAAATCCTATCAAGGACTTCTAGTACTATCTAGAAAGCTAAGAGGATAATAAACAATATTCATGTTTACCAAAAGTTCATAGGAATCATCCTTCTAGGGCAAAAGTTTCATGCAAGTTGGACAACTTTCAAGCTCCAAATTCACATGCCTCAGATGACCTGTAACTTGTCAAAGCCATAACTTGAGTTCTACAAATCCTATCAAGGACTTCTAGCACTCAAATTAAAGCTAAGATCATGATCTACAACATTCATGTTGGGGGCATGATGAGATGACAATCACATCTTGAGCGAAATTGCCTTGAAGATAGGGGTCAAACTAGGGGATTTTACACTGTCAAGCCTTAGAAACCCTAGCTTGAAACTTCCCAAACTCTTCAATCATGATGAGTCAACCTTGGAATCATCCTTATAACATCTCAATGCATCAACCCATGATCACATGGTTCTTGAATTAGGTCTCAAACTCCTTCTCATGAGCTCTCTGAAGACCTCAAGTCCATCTCCATGGCCTTAGAATCATCTGATGACTTCCCACAACTCTCAAGTTAGGAGACACACCCTCTTGGTTTCAACCACTCTCTCTAAGGATCTTTTAACTTCTCTGGAAAGGATATCAACCCTTGAACACTTGAATAACCCTCTTATCTAGCTTCAAACCCTTGTGTAGCTCTTGATTGGTAACCATACCTCTTGATCTCCTGCATACATGTCAATGAAATGCAAATGATAATGCTAATGGGAATGAAATGAAACATAAGCTAGGTAAAGAAATGTTGGGCAAATTTTGGGGTGCAACAGCTGCCCCTATTCAAACGGCTTAGACCTGACTGGGTGAGAAGCGAACGGCTCTCAAACAATCAAGGTAAAATACGGTTGAATACCGACAAAACCCAGAAATTTGCCAACTACACAAGTACACGGTACTCCGATGGGAACAAATCTTCGAAAACTGAAGTATTAGCTGCACGGCAACTAGCTGGGGAATTGTTCACATGGTAACCGGTGATACATGGTCGATCATGTCGTCAGGCATCAAGGTTCCTCGGGACTCATCGGGTCAACAATCAAGTTAATCATGCCATCGGGCATTCAAAGAAGCTTTCGGGCATCAGCCGGACTTCATCAGTAAGTCGAGAATAGAATTCTCAGTCAATCATGAACCAATTGGGGATATCCAAACTTCTGCCGTCAGGCACTCCGCATCAGCTGAGAGAACTGCTTCGTTAATACGGTTGGACTTCAATCATCAAGTCTTCAAGGGAAGTTTCAACTTCGCTGTTTAGAAACCTGCTGGGGATGACGCATCTTCGCTGGGGATTCTGGGGCGCTATCAAGTAACTCTACTTTGGGGATCCAGAAATCATTCTGGGTGAATCAACTCTGCTGAGGACTTCAAGAATCATCTTGAGCAAACTCTGTTGGAGATTTCAGGGATCATCCTGAGCACACTCTGCCGGCGACTCTAAGCATCAACTTGAGCGACCAACTCTGGCGACTTCACAGGGGATTTTTAAGAATCATCTTGAGCAATCAACTTCCCTGGGTAATTCAAGAATCATCTTGGGCAAACGACTTTGCTGGGGAATTCAAGAATCATCTTGAACCACACCACTCTTCTGAGACTTCAGGGGTCATCCTGGGCAGACACCCTGTCGGAGAACACCTGCAAAACAAGAACGGTAACGACCTAGCTCATGTTTCATATGCATATGTTTGACTATGGCGCAATGCTCCACACGGTGGAAATGCTACGCATTTAGAGTAAATGCTATGCAATCATGCAAAATGCTACGACCCCATCAGCAAAATAAATGCCAAAGGGAGAATCCTCCTGTCAAGGAGAAAGGACCGCTCTGATAGGGGAAGGAATCATCCTGCCGAGGAGAAGAAGTCACTCCAACCTCAATTGGGCTCCGCCTGGGGAAACAAACTTCAGTCAACTGTTGTAGGGGAGCAAAGTTCTACGAGAACTTGGACTCGCTCAACCGGGTATTCAAACCACAACTGCTGAGGAAAAACGATGTCAAGCGCAACAATAAACTGCACATCCTTCGCGGCAAAACTTTCCTGGAGATAACGACTCCGGTGGGGAAATACAGCATCAACTATTCAACACTCTACTGGGGAAAACCAATCATAGCCTGAACGGCTTCCAAGGACTCGGCTCTCTTGGGGAACTGCAAACTCGGCTGGGGGAGAAGGAATCATCCTGCTTGCTGGGTAGAGTACAACTCTGTGGGGGATTTCAATTCTTCTAGAGACTTCAGTCTGCCCTATCGATCTCTACACACTTCAGTATATGACTCAGCTGGGGCGTGACTTTCCTTCAGGGCACATCTGGTTGGGGAGAGAATCGTCTCTGCTTGGGGACGCATACGTCACACTGCCTGGAATATGCTACACCTACAACAACACAAACAAACAGACAAGATACCCTTCTCAAAGGGACCTATCAAGGTTATCATCTTGTGACAATGTTCAAGTAATTCAATGTTTCAACAATCAGTGGCCTAGGCCAGTAAGTTTATGTATGCGCATTTTATCAAAAACATCGGCGTTCTTTTTCACAAACAAAACAGATAAATGCTAAACAGACAAACAGAATTGCTGAATAGTATACATTTTGTTGATAACGAACCCCTGAATGGGTAAAAATGTTTTACAACAGATGCAAGCTCCTGGAATGAGGAAGCTGCGCAAAAATAAAACATAAATATACATCAGTATATATACAAATGTCGGCAATGGGGTGTAGACGAACACCATGAGTTGATCCCTCTATGACCCACTCGACTTCGATACTTCTCCGACGCTTTAGCTTCAGAAGAGATTGATTCAGATGAACGACCCTCAGGTCTTCCAAACCACTAAACAAATACAGTCCACACGCGGAACGCAGTCATTTGCTTTTTCAAATCCCTAACTTCTGCCTGAATCACCCTTTCGTGTTTTCGATTCACCGGGATACCCTTTTTTTGCCAAAGTCGCCCATCCGGGTTTTCGACTTTGCGGGTGTACCTCTGTTCTTTTATATCCCTAATTTTTGCCCGAACCTTTTTCCTTTTTTATGGTTCGCCGGGATGTCCCATTTTTGCCTGGATATTCTTTTTCTTTCCAGCGGGTCATTTTTTAAGCAAAGTATTTTTTAACTGCGTCCGCGTTCACCGGGGATGCAAAATCTTCACCATCTATCGTGGATAACAACAAGGCTCCTCCCGAAAAGACCTTGCTGACGACGTACGGACCTTCGTAATTAGGAGTCCACTTGCCCCGGTGATCGGAGTGTGGAGGAAGAATCTTCTTCAGGACGAGATCACCCGTCTGAAAGCTTCTAGGACACACCTTCTTATCATAAGCTTTCTTCATTCGGCTTTGGTACAGACGACCATACGCAATCGATGCTAATCTCTTCTCGTCCATCAGGCTGAGTTGGTTTAGTCAGTTCTTAATCCATTCCGCCTCATCGAGTTTCACATCAACCAAAACTCGTAAAGAAGGAATCTCAACTTCTAACGGTAGGACAGCCACCATACTGTACACCAGTGAGAAGGGAGTTGCCCCGGTTGACGTACATACCGTCGTACGATAACCGTGCAATGTAAACGGCAGCATCTCGTGCCAATCCTTGTAGGTCACAACCATCTTCTGCACAATCTTCTTGATGTTCTTATTGGCCGCTTCAACGGCGCCATTCATCTTCGGCTGGTAAGGAGATGAGTTGTGGTGTTCAATCTTGAGACTCTGGCACAACTCCTTCATCATCTTGTTATTCATATTCGAACCATTATCAGTAATGATCCGCTCGAGAATTCCGTCACGACAGATGATGTCCCTCTTTATGAATTTAGCCACCACCTGCTTGGTCACATTAGCATATGAGGCTGCCTCCACCCACTTGTTGAAGTAGTCGATAGCTACTAGAATGAAGCGATGACCGTTAGATGCAGTGGGCTCGATCTTGCCTATCATATCGATGCCCCACATGGAGAACGGCCACGGAGAGGACATGACATTTAACGGGCACGGCGGCACATGAATCTTATCAACATAAATCTGGCATTTATGACATCTCTTCGCGAATTTAAAGCAATCCGACTCCATCGTCAGCCAGTAATATCCTGCTCTCAGGATCTTTCTCGTCATAGCGTGTCCGCCGACGTGCGTGCCAAATGTGCCTTCATGGACTTCTTCCATGAGCATACTTGCTTCTTTCTCATCTACACATCTGAGTAGCACGAGATCGTGGTTTCTTTTATACAAAACTCCATCAGGATTGAGATGAAAATTTCCAGACAGCCTCCTCAGAGTCTTCTTATCCTGGGTTGACGCTCCCGTGGGATACTCCTTAGTCATAAGGAAGGTCTGGATGTCATGAAACCATGGCTTTCCATCGCAGGCTTCCTCAATCGCAAAGACGAATGCAGGTCTATTAAGACGAGAAAGGACAATTCTTGGAGCTTCATTCCAAAAATTGACTTTATACATCGAAGCCAACGTAGCTAAGGCATCAGCCATCTGATTTTCAGCCCTGGGCACATGATGGAATTCCACTCGATCAAAGAACGGAAGCAGCCTTCTGGCATAGTTCATGTACGGCACCAAATTTGATTGACGAGTTTCCCACTCCCCTTTTATCTGGTTAATCATAAGCGTCGAGTCACCATATACATCTAGGTTTTTGATTCTCAAATCAATTGCTTCTTCTAGACCCATAATGCATGCTTCGTACTCCGCTTCGTTATTGACCGGAAATGTCAGTCTCGCGGTAAACGGGATGTGGGATCCATGGGGAGTTGTGATGATCGCCCCGATACCACTTCCATAAGAGTTAACCGCCCTGTCAAATATCAATTTCCACTGGGACTTCCTATCGGGACCCTCGTCGGGCAACGGTTCGTCGCAATCCTTTGCTTTAAGAAACATGATATCCTCATCAGGAAATTCAAATTTCATCGGCTGGTAATCCTCGATCGGCTGTTCGGCAAGGTACTCAGACAATACGCTTCCCTTGATGGCCTTCTGGGAAGCGTACTGAATGTCATATTCCGTCAACACCATTTGCCATCTAGCAATCCTGCCCGAAAGCGCTTGCTTCTCAAAGACGTACTTGATCGGATCCATCTTCGAAATTAGCATGGTGGTGTGATTGAGCATGTACTGTCGTAAACGTTTGGCAGCCCAGGCTAGTGCACAACACGTTTTCTCCAGCATCGAGTAGCGAGATTCACAATCTGTGAACTTTTTACTCAAATAATAGATGACATGCTCCTTTCTTCCCATCTCGTCGTGCTAACCGAGAACACACCCCATACTATTCTCAAGAACTGTCAAGTACATGATTAAGGGTCGTTCGACCACTGGGGGTATCAATATCGGAGGTTCCTGCAGGTACTGTTTTATCTTATCAAATGCCTTCTGGCAATCCTCGTTCCAGATAATCGCCTGATCTTTCTTTAGCAGTTTGAACATCGGTTCACACATGGCCATGAGCTGAGAAATAAACCTTGCAATGTAGTTTATTCTGCCCAGGAAACCACGAACTTCTTTTTCTGTTTTTGGCGCTGGCATTTCTTGTATTGCTTTAATTTTCACAGGGTCGACCTCAATGCCTCTTTCACTCACGATAAACCCCAGTAGCTTTCCGGACCGTACTCCGAAAGTACACTTGTTAGGATTCAGCCTCAACCTGAACTTCCTAAGCCTCTCAAAAAGCTTCAGCAAATTGACCAGATGTCCCCCCTCCGTTTGGGACTTCGCAATCATGTCATCAACATAGACTTCAATCTCATGATGAATCATATCATGAAACAAAGTAACCATTGCTCGTTGGTAAGTGGCCCCTGCGTTCTTCAGACCGAAAGGCATTACCTTGTAGCAAAATGTTCCCCAGGGTGTAATAAACGTAGTTTTCTCCATGTCCTCCGGCGCCATCTTGATCTGATTGTAACCGGAGAAGCCATCCATGAACGAAAATACAGAGAACTGAGCTGTATTGTCGACCAACACATCAATATGAGACAGCGGGAAATCATCTTTAGGGCTCGCCCTATTCAAATCCCGATAATCGACGCACATTCGCACCTTACCGTCCTTCTTCGGTACAGGCACTATGTTGGCGACCCACGGAGGGTAAGTGGTGACCTCTAAGAAGCCAGCATCAAGCTGCTTTTACACTTCTTCTTTGATCTTAACGGCCATATCTGGTCGTGTCCTCCTAAGCTTCTGCTTAACAGGAGGACAATCTTCTTGCAGCGGCAAGTGGTAGACCACGTTGTCAGCGTCAAGTCCGGGCATATCTTCGTATGACCAAGCAAAGACGTCACTATACTCTCTTAGCATCTCGACCAATCTCTCCTTGACATCACTCTGCAATGCAGCCCCTATCCTGACGCTCCTGACTAGTTCTTCAGAACCCAAATTCACGATCTCAATCTCTTCTTCGTGAGGCAGAATAACTTTCTCTTCTTATTTCAACAAGCGGGCCAACTCTTCGGGAAGGTCTTCGTCTTCATCAATCTCTTCTTCGGCTTGATAGATCGGGCAATCGAAGTCGAAGTGAGTCGTAGAAGGTCCAAAGTCGATGTCATCTGCTATGTGGATCCTGCAATAACAAGGGTTAAGCTTAAAACAAGGATATGCAAGTTAGCACAAACCCCATTGCCATTTTGTTGTTTTTCAAAACAAATATAAAACAGGAATAACAGAGATCACAATATTTGGATACGAAGAAAAACGCCTTTTGATTTATTGGTAAAATGCATGTACATAATCAAACAAGGCCCTGACAATAAAACCACTATGCCCCGGGTAGGACATAGGGTTGTACAATGATTGGAAAAAGTAAATCATTACTCTTTGCCTGCCACTTGGATGATATCCCTGACGGACCAGTTGTTGAGGCTCTCGCCTGGCTTGCTTGGCTGGATCCAAGATTCTAGATCGCAGTCGCTGTCTTCGCCGTCTTCAGACACCGCGTTGACACTTTCAAATATCACTCCGCCACTGGTAAACTGGATCGACCCTTTACCTCACGACACACTGCTAGAAGAGGAGGCTTCAGCTGCAGGAGAATATCCCAACCCAAACTTGTCTTGCTTGTTAGGTATCTCCAGAATTCGCCCCCAGCCTGGGGTAGATCCGGCTTGAACAACGGCCCGGGCTTCCTTGAAGGAAGAGAGAGTCATCTCTGGCTTCTCAGTGATTACAAGAGCTATGTTCTTGACTTTAACAGCTTCGAACGCTTGACATAGGGTTTCGTGGATTTCCCCATCCATCTCAACGTACTTGAAGGACGACAAATGGCTCACCATTATATCTTCCTTGTCACATACAGTCACGATGCTTCCTCCGACAGCATACTTGAGTTTCTGGTGCAACGTGGAGGTCACGGCACCCGCAGAATGGATCCATGGCCGGCCCAAGAGATAGCTGTAGGCAGGCATGATGTTTATATTGTAGAAAATTGCGTCGAATGTTTCCGACCCCACTTGGATTGGCAACGTCACCTCCCCGAAAACATGGCGTTTGGTTCCATCGAACGCTTTCACAACCAGATCACTGGGTGTGCAAATCAATCCGCGAGTATCTAACTTCATCAATGCTTTCTTCGGAAGAACATTGAGTGACGACCCCGTGTCCACCAACACATGATACATAATCGTTCCCCTACACTCTATCGAGATGTGCAGGGCGCTGTTGTGGTTCCTTCCCTTCGGCGTCAGCTCCAGGTCAGTAAACCATAACCCATTTCCAGAATTCATGTGGCCTACGACCCCTTCGAACTGGTTTACCGATATTTCCTGCGGTACATATGTGGCATTCAACACCTTCAGCAGTGCGTTGCGGTGTGCCTCAGAACACAGCAACAGATTCAGGATGGAAATTTTCGAGGGTGTTTGATGGAGATGATCCACGATCTTGTAGTCACTCTTTTTAATCAACCTCATAAACTCTTCGGCGTCTTTAACCAGTAAGTCCTTTTCTACCCCACGAGGGATCTCTTCAACGACTTTACTCTTCCCTTTATCAGTTGCGTCAGCTTTGTCCGTTTTGTCCGCCACGATCTCGGGTGGAGCAAATACTCTTCCGCTGTGAGTGATTCCGCTAACGCCCACTAGGTTCTCCACAGACGACCCTGATGCTTCCAATTCCAACTTTTGTCTGTTGCAGTAGACATCTTCCCCATAATGCCATGGGACAACGTTGGTGCTTTCAAAAGGCATCGGCCCAGCTTTGGTGATGGTGATCATGGGCGGCCTGGGTGCAGAAATAGTTATCGTCCGACGAGGGATGGTGATGGTGGCGACCTCATCATCTTGCTTCAGCATTACCTCTCCCGATCCGCTTTCGGCCCTTCGGCTAAATTGCAAGACTCCTTCAGTCATCAGACTTTGAATCCCCTCTATCAACTATTCACATCCATCAGGACTTGTCGCACAGCCCATACATAGCTCTCCACAACCTGGAAAGAAACCCCTTTTCATCAGCTTAGCTTTAACGAAGCTAAGCGGTGTCCTCATATTTCTGACGTCAGTCAACAAATCCAAGCGCTCGTCTTCAATAATGGCATTTACTCCACCTCCCCTATGATTCGGCATAGGGTTCTTCGTGACGTTTGGCACATTATCTGAGAAGATGATGATCTTAGCATCCACCATATCCTGCACCTTGTACTTGAAGCTTTGCAATTTTCTATTGTGTGGCCTGGTGCCCCTGAGTGAAACTCGCAAGTCGCATTTGCGTCATAACCTGGCGGAGGTGCCCTTGTCAAGGGAGCCAAGGTTCTCTTCTGGATCAGCTGCAACTGGAGTAGGGTCTGTAACAGCTGGGCGTAAGACATGGGCGGAGTCTCGAGGTGACGGCTCGACAGAGGTGCCCTGTTCTGATACTTTCTGTACCCTTGTTGGTTCGGCTGCTGCTGCTGCTGCTGTGGCTGGGGTTGTTGGACAGCAGGGATAGTTATACTGGCCACCTGCTGGTGAGGGCCCTTGCCTTTCCTTCGAGCGTTGGACACGGCGCTCGTCTCTCCTTCCCTCCTTTTGCCACCGTACGGTTTCTTTCCTCCTCCAGCTGAGGATGGATCACCTTGAATTTTCCCCAGTTTGATCCAATTTTCGACGTGCTCACCCGTGATAATGAGATATGAGAAGCTTCCAGACATACTGCTGACCAATTTTTCGTAATACACCCCTGGGAGGGTGGCCACGAACATTTCCACAAGCTCGCGTTCAACCATCGGCGGCTGAACCCTAGCTGCCAACTCACGCCACCGTTGGGCATATTCCTTGAACCCTTCGTTGTTCCTTTGTGACAGATTCTGCAGTTGGACTCGGTTCGGAGCCAAGTCACTGTTGTATTGAAAGTGGTGCACGAATGCTTCAGCAAGTTCCTTCCACGTGCGCACACTGGTAGGTTCCAGACTCATGTACCATTCGAGGGATGGCCCGGACAGACTGTCCTGAAAGAAGTGCATCAGCAACTTCTCGTCCTCAGAATGAGCGAACATTTTCCGGTAATATGATCTCAGGTGGACGCGAGGGCAAGTGGTGCCCTTGTACTTTTCAAAGTCAGGTACCTTGAACATGGGCGGCACCTTGAAATCAGCGATCAGTCCCAACTTGGACATATCAACACCCATGGTGTTCTGGTTCTTGAAATTCCTCATCTTGTCCTCGAGTGCCTTGAACCTTAGTCGTGCTTCAGCAGTCAGCTCCCCTTCAGCACCTCTCTGTGAGAACACATCGTCTTGACGGTCTTCTAACCACGGCTGAGGCCCAAACAAATTTCCTACACCTGCGTTGCCGTTGCCCAGTCCAACATTGACATTAGCTTCGAAATTCCCATTACCGATGCCATTCGTATTACCGTTGAGTCCCATGTTAGCTATCACATTGCCGTTGGCACTGCCATTCCCCCCGCTCATGGGGACGCCATTCTGAGGAGTTTCAACTGGTGGAGGAGTAGGCACAGTCCCACCATGGAGTACACCATTGCTATCAACCCTTGAAATCAGAGGCTGAACCAAGGTTCTGAGCTGATCCTGGTCGTTGGTGACCGCTTGCATGAGCTCCATGAAGCGGTCCATCCTTTCTCGGGGTTCTTGAACGTCAGTTTGCATTTGCTCCATAATTCTGGCTTGATTTGCTCTAGTCGGATAGCGGTGGATTGGTCTCTGATCAATCCTGGAACAACCTGAAACAACCTGAATACACAAAAGGGTTAGAAAAAACAACAAAGTGCTCGTTATGCAGATGCTTCATGCAAATGCAAACGTGTGCCTGTGTGTTAGGGAGATATCCCCCGATCCTAGTGCCTGAGTGCCGGTGCTGATAATAAGAAGTCCGAGTCCAATCGTGGAAATAACATCTCATATATAAAGAAAGCCCATCAAGGCAGTATACAACGTCACCGAGTATAAGCAGAATCAATAGCATGACCTCAACCAACAAGCCTGGTGATGGTCAGCATACAACAACGATCAAAACAAAAGGAATACAAATAGTCAAGCACGGCCATGGGCACGAAACTCTTCTAACAACCCCTTCGTTTCTGGATGACCAGGCCGAGCGAGCAATCCTTCGACGAGTAACTCCCTTTGCTAATGGTGTATTGAAGACCTTCAACTGAGTCTTCCCATGCTCCTTCGCCGAAACAATCTTCTTACCTCCGCTTCTTGGATTCAAACATCAGCTTGCGCTCATTCAGGTTAGCGAGAGCCTTGTTGAGCTGGCCTTCAGCAGCATATCTGCGAGCGGTTTCTTCATCAAACCTCTTCTCACTAGCCTTCACCTGGGCTTTCAGCTTGGAGATCTGTTGCTTCAGCTTATCCTCCCGTTCTTTCCCATTGGCTAGGGTAGCCTTCCAGTGCTGGTCAAACATGGATATTCTCCGATACGCTTCATCCAAGTGCTGCTTCTTAGTGGCTAGTACATCGTTGACAGCTTTGAAGTCTCGACCCATGCGCTCACGCTCAGCTATCTGCTTAGTCAAATCTGTCCCTAACTGGTTCACCAGCTCGGTCTTCCTCCTGAAGGAATGAACGACTTCGCTTCTCTCGCTTCTGAGTTGAGCCAATTCTTCATTCGCCTTCTTCAGCTCATCTCTCTCAGCTAACACCTGATTATGCTGCTGAATAGGCACGGTGGTAGGCTCTTCAATCACCGGAGGGCTTTCTGGCTTGGCGGGAGGAAACGGCATCCCTATAGCATCTGCTCTGGCTCTGATCCAAGTCACATATGGAGCGAAGGCCTGGCTATTACTCTTTCCCAGCAATGGTTTTCCCCGCTTACAAATACCATTCCAAGCGCGCTGAAGCTTAGATAACATATCCCCCTCTAGAAGACCAGTGAGGTACAAAGATTCCTGCACCTCTTCATCCTTCGGCGGAGCTCTCAAAGCATAAGCAAACTGTCGAACCAGCAGAGACGGATTATAATTGATACAACCCTTCCTGCCCATCAAAGGCACGTTCGGAAACCCGCTGCAGCTGAAGATAATCTCAGTACCCAACCTATCTCTCTCAAACCAGTCAATATCCTCCGCTGACAGACTCATCAAACGCTCGGACCACTCAGCTGTGGCTGCAGACGAAGCAAAGGGACCTCTCTTGGGTAGATGACTATCAAGCCATCTATAGAGCAGGGGCACACAGCATGAGACATCCTTACCCCTTCTGTTCTTATTTTTGTAGTGGACGGAATGATAGACGTCTCCAATCAAGGTAGGGACTAGATTCCCTGATGCAAAGATGTGGAAGGCGTCGAAGTCTGCAAAGTCAGGCATATTGGGGAACAGAATGATGTCGTATATGCACAGGGCGAGGATGGCGTTGAACACGATCCAACATCCGTCTTTGGTGCACTGCTGAGCTTTTCCCACTAAGAACTGCAAGGAGAAACCGGGAACCCTGTTCCAACTAGACAATACCAACTCGGAGGCATCTAGATGAAGTGAAGGAGCTAGACTATCCAGATTAGGCTCAGCATCCATATGAACAAAGGGCATCTGACTCTTGATAGGAACACCTAACAAATCAACATACTCCTCTAGTGTGGGTGCAAGGATAAAGTCCTGGAAAGTAAAGCATCTCAACGGAGGATCGTAGAACTGCAGCAGGGCGTGCAACCCCTTAAACTCAAACACCGAGGGTTTACGAACCAAGCTGAGCAGTTTGCCGTAAGACTTTCTGAATTCATCTCTCACAGAATCATCTGCTAAAGCAATCAAACCAGTCAGCTGAACAACATCAGGAGTGGGGAGCTTGTAAGCCACGGTCTTCCTCAGAGAACCCATAATAGCACAATAGAAGGCAAGAAATCCTGAATCGGGGGAAACGGTACCTGCAACACAGACACACGTTAATGAAATACAAACGAATATGCAAAGCGATGTAAAATGCAATCATGCAGCAGGAGATCAAGACGACTGTGCTGTGAAGATTCTGTATCAACAAAACCATAATGCTGCTCTATCAAGAACAACCACTATCTCTGATAAGGAGAAAACCCTGGTATCGGACCACAAATCTGCTCTGTCAAGAACAAACACACATATGATAATAAGGACCTCTGTCACAAGACCATCACTCTGCTCTATCAAGAACAAACATCTAATAATAAGGACCTCTGATACAGGACTATAAATCTGCTCTGTCAAGAACAAACATCTCTGAAGATAAGGACCTCTGATACAGGGCCATAACTCTGCTATGTCAAGAACACATATACATCTGCTGATGAGAACCTCTGATACCAACAAAACTGATTCACTATCAAGAAAACGGGTAGTCTGAAGGTTAAGGCTTCCTACAACACCCAACCCTGCTCACAGGCATGGACCTAAACTGACACAAGTTCAGCATCCTATGCGGTCATCAGCGTCACAGACATTCAAGAAGGGTGATACGATACCCAAAAGGTGTGGCATCACCAGCTCATGAAGCGGCCTCACTCGGTTGAATCCCAAATGATCGGTCCCCAGAGTCGACAATCCTCCAAACCAACAACCCCCTCAACCCAAAGGGTTGAAAAAGAAGTCAATCGGGAGAACCTCGTCTAAGCGTGGATTTCATGAGACACTAGTGCCTGCAAAGCAAGCACGCGCCACTAATTTCCACAACTAATGCTATGTACACTCAAGCCTGGGTCTGGCTTCTCACTCATCAGAATGCCCTTCCCACAACAGCACAGATAATCATATCATACTGAAAAATAAACTGCGGGAAATAAAATGCGATAAATAAATACAACCCAACAAGTAATCATACAAGCGCTAGGATTGACTCTCGCAGGAGACGTTGGATCCCCAGATTGACTTGCATACGGGATGTTGGATCCCAGGAAACTATCAAGTCCCCAGCAGAGTCGCCAGTTGTTGCTACCGCGAAAATAAGGTGCCGGTAAAACAGAAGAGTCGCCACCTTTCGTTATTTATCCCTCAGAGCGGGAAAGGAAACGATCGGAAAAACCTGACGAAAAGAGTATAAGACAAGGTCATAGCAACCGTTGTCTGGGTTCGGGAGTCAGTTACGCAAGGGGAAGGTATTAACACCCCTCACGTCCATCGTACTCGATGGGATCCACGCTTGTTGTATTTATCTGACGGGTTTATTTAACTATCTACCTATCAAGGCTGGTCTGAAAAGAAAAGAAAATGACTCGGCAAAGCATCACACTTTATGCCTACGTATTCTCATCAGAGAATGAGAAATCAGAGTCAACGTAGTTCGCCTAACTACGGGTTACGGGGAAGGTGGCTCGCCAATACGTCAGTATTGTGCCTACGTACTCTCAACAGATATGAGAGATCAGAGCTTACGTAGTTCGGGATAATACGGATTACGAGAATTCAGATTCGTCTATTTTTCGAGTAGGGTTAACAAACAGTTCCAGCAGTTTGGTGTACGCAGCTCGACCCTTGGAGACTTAGGCGTTACCGTTTGCGGTAGAACTAGGAGTTAACGACACTCTTTTCTTCAGAAAAGCTTTCCTTTGAATTATGGGCCCACGGGGCAAAAAGGTTTGAAGTTTGTTTTCTGTTTTTTACAAAAGAACTGTTTTTTATGTTTGTTTGCAACTAGTATCGCACTAGAGACTATGACCTGAGAGTGAATGCATCGCATGTCACCCAAAGGGTGCCATACTAAACATCCAGACTGTTGAAAAGAAACTCTCCAACAATCCTTTCTCAGATAGCTTAAGGCTCGTAACGCACGACATCAGTTAACCTTTATTACTGTATTTTAATTTGTTTCAAGATGAGAAGAGAGAACGAGCAGGTTCAACTAAGGGGAGACTATCAAGTCCTAATGTTGTCATGCCAAGGATTCATCCTATGGTTGAGGTTTGAAACAGGGAACAAGTTATCATGCATAGGTTTCAACCTAAAGTTCTAATCATCACTTCCTTATCAAAGGAAATGAGATTCCTAAGGGATCATGTCAATGATAAACAACAACAGATAAAGCATCAGCTTAAACAGTAAACGACTGTAAAATGCATGCAATGCAAGTGAGGGAGGAAATGTGTGTGGGGCAGCAGCCTCCACAAGCTCGTCTCGACCTCAAGCCAGATATGAATAATTGCAATCATACAAAGGAAATGACATAAAATGCTATCAAGCAGAACATAATAACTGCAATCATACAGAGGAAATGACATAAAATGCTATCAAGCAAAACATAATAACCGCAATCATACAGAGGACATGACATAAAATGCTATCAAGCAAAACATAATAACTGCAATCATACAGAGGAAATGACATAAAATGCTATCAAGCAAAATAAACCACATAGGCAAGGGAGCAGGGCTCTACCGAATACCCGCAAGCAAAGCCATACAGTAAAAATACAAGCAGAGGGAACAACTCAACCTCTAGTGCAATCATGCTCCTAGCTTAACACAATCTAAACATGAACTTATTCTAATGCATCAAGCAAATCAAACAAGTCACATCAATACAGTTGCACAGCAAGCAAATAAACAGGAAAGAAAGTAGATCAACCTCTCCTACAACTTTACAGCAAATCAACCCTCTGACAGCAGTCCAGTCATCAGTCCTCAACCACTCTTCAAGGCTATCCTCTTCAATAGCAAGTATCAACTTGCTTCTTCAAGCTTTTATCACATCAAACAAAAAGTCTCAACTTATTCCCTCTTCTCCAAGCCTCAACTCTTCAGTCAATTCCACCTTCAGGCTTCAACCCCAACTACAAGTATCTGTTAGAACACAGATTGGTTCTTAATAATAACTCTTTGTTTTGATGATTACTGTTAGGAAATTTTATATTTAAGAATTATATACTCTAAAATTTGTTTGAGAGTTTTACTGCAGATTGAAATTAAATTAACTCTCTAGAAGCAAATCTGTATTGTATACAAGAAGTTATCCTGACTCTGAAGCGCCAGATGCATCTTACAGAAGATTCTGATTGCTCTTTACAGAAGATCCTGAGCGTAGTCTCCAGAAGGATCTGAAGCGAGAAGCTCCAGAACATTCTAAGTCAGAAGCATCTGAAGCTAGTCAGAAGCATCTGAAGCTGAAGCATCTGAAGCAAAGAAGAATATTGTTTGAAGAGTTTCTCAAAGCATAATTCTACAGAAGGTTCTGAAAGTACTAAAGCTGCCAAGTACTGAAGTTCTGTGTCAAATATGCTCTGATCATCAACACACTGAAAGCACACATGCTGCAGAAGACTCTGATACAGCAAAGTTCTAAATATCATTAGAAGACTCTGATCCATTCAGACTCTGAAGAACTTGCTGAAAACTGAAGAAGAAATATTCAAGAATATATCCGTTGGAGTAAATCAACGTCTCTTTCCTCATTTGCACTAGACACAATTACACAGACAAAAAGGATTTTTCTGTGTTATCTACTTCAAGGAAAGGTCACTTGATGTGAAGACAAAAAGGCTCAGACCTTTTTGGGACTCTCTTTTCAACGCTCAGCATCCTTGGATCAGCTGCCTATAAAAGGAGAACTCCACCACATTCTTCAGTCACACAATTTGCTGAAAAGAAATCATATTATTCTAAGCTCTCATTCTTTCATATTCTTCTTAGAATTTCTTGTACTTAAACTTAAGAGAAAAATCACTGTTGTGATAAAATCTTTATAGAAGCATTACTACTCTTGTATTTAATTTACATTGATTATAAAGGTTTTTCCTTAAGAGGATTCAGTTGGAATCAGTAGCTCTTGAGAAGACTAAGAACAGTTGTTCTTAGGTGTTACTATTGTAATCTGTTTGATTTAATAGTGGATTAAGTCCTTGTTGAGAAAGGCAAATCACTCTAGGAAGGGTGGACTGGAGTAGTTGTTTAAACGAACCAGGATAAAAATAATTGTGTGATTATTTTTTAAGTCTTAATCTTTCATACTTATTCAACCCCCCTTCTAAGTATTATCTCACCTTCAGTTGGCATCAGAGCTCCGGTTCTGAGTGTGCTACCTCTTAACAGTGTCAGTAAAGATCCAGAGAGAAATACTTTGATATATATTTATTTGTTACAATGGCTGATAATTCAACATCCAATATTAACAATAAATATGAAGAAAGGGATAGGATCAGCACCAAACCCCCAATGTTTGATGGGGAGAAATTTGACTACTAGAAAGACAGAATTGAGAGTTTTTTCCTAGGATATGATGCTGATCTATGGGATCTAGTCATAGATGGATATGTCCATCCCACAGATGGGAATGGAAAGAAGATTAACATAAAATCTATGACAGATGCTCAGAAGAAAGATTTCAGAAATCACCACAAAGCCAGGACTATATTATTGAATGCAATTTCACATACAGAGTATGAGAAAATTACAAACAGGGAAACTGCTTTTGATATGTTTGAATCCCTAAAAATGACTCATGAAGGAAATTCTCAAGTTAAGGAGACAAAAGCTCTGGCTCTGATCCAGAAGTATGAGGCATTCAAAATGGAAGACTCTGAATCTGTTGAAGCCATGTTCTCCAGATTTCAGATACTCACTGCTGGGCTGAAAGTTCTGGACAAGGGATACTCTACATCAGATCACGTAAAGAAAATCATCAGAAGTCTGCCTACCAGATGGAGACCAATGGTGACTGCCTTGAAGATGGCTAAAGATCTGAACAAGATCTCTCTAGAAGAACTCATCAGCTCACTGAGGAGCCATGAGATTGAGCTTGAGGAAGATGAACCTCAGAAGAAAGAAAAAGGTAAATCTGTTGCATTAAAATCTAACAAAACTGCTAAAGCTTTGCAGGTCATTCAAGAAATCTCTGAAGAATCTTCTTCTGAAGAAGAAGATGAGTTATCCATGCTGTCCAGAAGGATCAACAGACTCTGGAAGCACAAGGGAAAGAAGTTCAACAACTTCAGAAGATCTGATAATAGAAAGGAATCTTCTGGACACAGAAGATCTGCCAAGAAAGAAGTTGTGTGCTATGAGTGCAAAGAACCTGGGCACTACAAGAATGATTGCCCCAAACTTCAGAAAGAAAAACCCAAGAAGAAGTTTAACAAAAAGAAAAAGGTTCTGATGGCAACATGGGATGACTCAGATGAATCTGAATCATCTTCTGAATCAGAAGAAGAATGTGCCAATGTTGCACTGATGGCCAGCACAGAGGATCAAGAGGAAGGTACCTCAGGATATGAATCAGATTCTGAATCTGATGATGACGCAGAAGAGGAAATGGCTAAACTTACCAAAGAAGAACTCATAAAAGTTTTAACAGAAGTTCTTAAAAGTTATAACAATATCAAACTCAAATACAAGAAGCTGAAAAGCAATCTTGAATCTGAGATTGATCTTCTGAAGACAGAACTTGTTGAGCAAAAAGAAATTAATCTAAAAATAAAAAATGACTTTGAAATAACTCAACAAGAATCTAAATCTGAGACTAAGTCATGTGAAAACATTTTAGAAAAATATGACTCTAGCTTTCAGAGATTTCTTACTAAGAGCATAGACAGAAGCAAGATGGCTTCCATGATCTATGGTGTTAGTAGAAACAACAGAAGAGGTATTGGATATGAATCTTCATCTGGAAGCAATCCAAAACCTGTTGACAAACTTTTCATCAAGAAGACACCTCTGTATTCTCAATTTAAATTTGGTCACTTAAATGACATTAAACACACAAGCTCTGAGAAGAATACTTATGTGTTTAAACCCAAGGCAAGTCAGAATAAACATTATGTTGAAAAACAGAAGTTTAGACAAACCTTCAAACCAACTAACCCCAAAGGACCCAAGAAGATCTGGGTACCTAAAAACAAAATAATTCCTGTTGCAGATGTTCTTAGCAGCAAGGTCAGGACACCAATCATGGTACCTGGACTCTGGATGCTCACGACACATGACAGGAGAAAAGTCTATGTTCCAAAGCCTGGAACTTAGATCTGGAGGTGACGTGAAGTTTGGGGGGAACCAGAAGGGCAATATCATTGGATCTGACACTATTGGAAATGGTAAACTTCCCTCTATTACTAATGTTTTACTTGTTGAAGGGTTAAAGCATAACTTATTGTCCATAAGTCAATTAAGTGACAATGGTTATGATATTACCTTTAATCAAAAATGTTGTAAAGCTATTAGTCAAAAGGATGGCTCTATCCTATTTAGTGGTAAGAGGAAAAATAACATTTATAAAATAAATCTTTCAGAACTTAAAGTTCAAAATGTTAAATGCCTCTTGTCTGTTAATGAAGAGCAATGGGTCTGGCACAGAAGATTGGGCCATATTAATATGAGACGTATATCTCAGATTAATAAACTTAATCTTGTCAGAGGACTCCCTAATCTAAAGTTCACTTCAGATGCTCTTTGTGAAGCATGTCAGAAAGGGAAGTTTTCAAAAACATCTTTCAAATCAAAAAATGTTGTTTCTACTTCTAAACCACTAGAACTACTTCATATTGATCTGTTTGGACCAGTGAAAACTGCATCCATCAGAGGCAATAAGTATGGATTAGTCATTGTTGATGACTTTAGCAGATGGACATGGGTAAAGTTCTTAAAACACAAGGATGAGTCACATTCTGTGTTCTTTGACTTCTGCAAGCAAGTCCAGAATGAAAAGAATTTCAAAATTATAAAAGTCAGAAGTGATCATGGTGGTGAATTTGAAAATAAATTTTTTGAAAAATATTTTTCTGAAAATGGCATTGCTCATGATTTTTCCTGTCCTAGAACTCCACAACAGAATGGGGTTGTAGAGAGGAAAAACAGAACTTTGCAAGAAATGGCCAGAACCATGATCAATGAGACAAATCTGGAAAAACATTTTTGGGCAGAAGCAATCAATACAGCATGTTACATTCAGAACAGAGTGTCTGTTAGACCTCTTCTAAAGAAGACTCCTTATGAACTGTGGAAGAACAAAAAGCCCAACATTTCTTATTTTCATCCTTTTGGATGTATTTGCTATATGTTAAACACTAAGGAAAATCTGAGCAAGTTTGATTCCAAAGCACAGAAGTGTTTCATGCTTGGATATTCTGAACGCTCTAAAGGCTACAGAGTATACAACACTGAGACACAGATTGTGGAAGAATCCATTCATGTCAGATTTGATGATAAGCTTGGCTCTGAAAAGCCAAAGCAGGTTGATAACTCTGCAGATAGGGAAGTAGTCTTTATTGACTCTGAAGTTCCAGAAGCAGACAAAATTCAAGTGAAGGAACCAGAAGCAACTCCAGATGCTACTCCCTTAACTTCTCAGATGAATAATCTAAACATTTCTGAAGAGTCAACTATCAGAGGATCATCATCCAGAATTAAAGCTTCTCATCCAGAGGATGTCATTATTGGAAAGAAGGATGATCCCATCAGAACAAGATCCTTTCTAAGATCATCTGAAGCATCACTATTTGGACTAGTGTCAGAAATTGAACCATCTTCTGTAGAAGAAGCTCTGCAAGACAATGATTGGATTATTGCCATGCAAGAAGAGCTAAATCAATTCAGCAGAAATGATGTATGGGATCTAGTTCAGAGACCTCAAGGGTTCAATATAATTGGTACAAAATGGGTCTTCAGAAATAAGCTAAATGAGAAAGGAGAAGTTGAGAGGAATAAGGCAAGGCTGGTTGCTCAAGGGTACAGTCAGCAAGAAGGTATTGATTACACTGAGACATATGCTCCAGTGGCAAGGTTAGAATCTATACGCCTTCTTATTTCCTTTGCTGCACAAAATAACATCACTCTGTATCAGATGGATGTTAAAAGTGCCTTTCTTAATGGTATTATAGAAGAAGAAGTTTATGTCCACCAACCTCCTGGTTTTGAAAATGAAAAATTTCCAGATCATGTTTTCAAATTAAAGAAATCTCTATATGGATTAAAACAAGCTCCCAGAGCTTGGTATGAGAGATTGAGCAATTTTCTTCTGGAGAAGAATTTCATCAGAGGCAAAGTGGATACAACACTATTCTGTAAAACAATTAAGAAAGATCTTCTAATTTGCCAAATTTATGTAGATGATATTATTTTTGGATCAACAAATGTTATGCTTGGAAAGGAGTTTGCTACATGTATGCAGGCAGAATTTGAAATGAGCATGATGGGAGAACTCAGATTCTTTCTAGGAATCCAAGTTAATCAAACTCCAGAATGCACCTACATACATCAGACAAAGTATGTTAAAGAACTTCTGAAGAAATTCAACATGTCTGACAGCAAGCTGGCAAAGACTCCAATGCATCCTACTAGCTCACTTGGCAAAGAAGAGGTAAGTAAGAAAGTAGACCAGAAGCTCTACAGAGGTATGATTGGCTCTCTTCTTTATCTTACTGCATCTAGACCTGACATATTGTTCAGTGTTTGTCTGTGTGCTAGATTCCAATCAGATCCTAGAGAATCACACTTGACAGCTGTCAAGAGGATTCTAAGGTATCTGAAAGGTACTTCTAATGTGAGTTTGTGTTACAGAAAATCTGATGATTTCAAATTAGTTGGATTCTATGATGCTGACTACGCTGGAGACAGAGTGGAAAGAAAAAGTACTTCTGGAAGTTGTCAATTTCTAGGAAGAAATCTAATCTCCTGGTACAGCAAGAAGCAACCCACAATTGCACTTTCAACCACAGAGGCTGAATACATTGTTGCTGCTGGATGTAGCACGCAGATGCTCTGGATGAAGAGTCAACTAGAAGATTATCAAATTTTTGAAAGTAACATTTCTATCTTTTGTGATAATACTTCTGCTATATGTTTGTCCAAGAATCCCATTTTACATTCTAAGGCAAAACATATAGAAATTAAGCGTCATTTCATCAGAGACTATGTTCAGAAGGGAATCATAAATTTAGCCTTTGTTGATACAGATCATCAATGGGCAAATATTTTTACAAAACCCCTTGTTGAAGATAGATTCAATTTTATTCTGAAAAATATTGGTATGGATTTTTGTCCAGAATGATATTTATCATAAGCAAATTGTTACAGATGCAAAAATGCTTAAATGCTCTGAAGTATTTCTTCTGTTTGTTTATTCTATTTTGATCAATATTTCTGTTGTGAAACTCTGAACTAACAATCTTTAGAAGATCTGAACGTTGGCTAACGTTTCATTTCTTAAGAGAATTCAAAACAGCATGCAAGTAAACACGTGTCACACAAAATCTGAAGAGGTGGCATGAACATAACTGAAGAGACGTTTGAGGTGAAGTTTGAATAGTAAGAATCTTGGTTTTCCCCCCAAATTGTCAGAAGCATTTAATGTTTTGAAATGATTTTTATTCTCTTCATTTAATGCTTGTTCAAACGTGCATTTTTCTGACTGTTGATGTGCCTAAGTGTCTTAGTATAAATACTTGTCTTGTATTCACTTTCACACTTTTCACTCTCTCAGAAATTACATGCGTTTTCATCTCCTATTTTCTCTGCATAAAAACCCAAAACCTAAGTGTTTGACAAAGCATTCTTCAATGGCAACTTCATCATCAACAACTGCTCAATTCCAATCTACTATGGCTGCTGTGACTTCAGAAAACTTGGGTGTTGCTCCATATTCTCCTCCCAAAAGAACACTTCTAACGCCTGTTGATAAACTGGAAGTTCTATGTGAATCTATGGTTGAGTTTGATTCTCTGGTAGATAATGGGTTTGAGTTTCGTTCCATAATTAGAGCTCAAGGATGGGTTAAGTACTTTGATAGGCTTTTTGGACCAGTTTACTCTCTCCTTGTGAAAGAATTCTGGATTCATGCATCAGTTTACCCCAAGTTCATCTTATCTTTTGTGCTGGGAAAAGAGATTATTATCACAGAAGATCTGATAAGAAGATTGATAGGATATGAAGAAACAGATGGTGTTTCCCACTTGCCAGCTGGGCGTGTGGACATGGATGAGGTTTATGAAGAAGTAATGATTGCTGGTCAAGCTTCTAACAAATTCAAAGATCTGAAGCCTGATTACAAGATCTGGGCCAAGATCTTCATGGGATGCATCCACCACAGGAAGTCAACAAATTCTCCAGACTATGTCAATAATGAACAACTCTATTTCATGTATTGCCTTAGTCAGAGCACCAAGGTAGATCTTCCATACATTTTGTTTATGCATCTGTGGAACCATATCAATGCATCTAGAGAATATGTGAAAGAGAAAGGACAAAAGATCAGACCTTGGATCCCCTTTGGAAGACTGCTCTCAGATCTTCTTACTGAAAATGGCTTGGTAACTGCTCTGTACGCTGCTGGAGTTACAGAGGAATTAGAGTTTATAATGGGAAAACCTCTGAACGCTAAAAGTCTTCTGAGACTCAAAATTGTTGATGAACTCACTACAGCTCCCAAGAAGCTGAATATGTCTGAATTGAATAAGAGGGTTCCTGTAGATGACTTTCCTCTATTCTTTGCTGAAGAACCTAGACATATAGTGCTTATGTATATTGAAGAATGCAAGAAGGAAGGAATACATGTTCCTGCTAATGTGTTTCAGCTAGTTAAACAACCACTACCAGATGTAGGGGAAGAAGAAGCACCACTCCAGAGGAAAAGGACTCAGCCTGTAGAAGAATCTGAACCTGTTCAGAAGAAGGTCAAGATTGCTGAGAAGCCCAAGAAGCTCTTGAAGAGGAAAGATTCTGAAGAAGCTGCTTTTGTACCTGCTAAGAGGATTAAAGTAAAAGGTACTAAATCATCTGTAACTTCTGCAAATCTTGTTAATAATGATTCTAATGTTAAGTCTGTTCCAAAACCACCTGCTACACAAACCACTTCTGTTACTGCTCCCAGTTCTGTTTCTCCACAAAAACAAACATCTGTTCAACAACAAACCTCTGAACATCCAGAGAACCAACCAAAAGAAGTTCAACCAGAAAAAGCCTCTGACAATCCACCTTCAAATAATCTACCTTCTGAACCCATTGCACCTGTTACTTCTGAACCTACAAAAGTAACTTCTGTTCCTGTTTCATCAGAACCACCATCCAAACAATCTGACATTCCTTCAGAACCTACCAACACTTTTGAACCTCATATCCCTGAGACAAAAGTTCTTGATGTCACACCTTTAAAAACAATGTTTCAAGTATCTTCTACCTCTTGTACACCTAAAACATCCTCCAACTCATCAGAATCAAAAATCCACCCAGATTTTCTAATCTCCCCATCTGACAAATACTCTGAGATAAACCAACCTGAACCTGAACCTGAACCTACCATACCTTCTAAAACTCCCATTCCAGATCCTATGCCTCCACCTGCACCATCATCTGAGATATTAATCCCCAATTCCAATCCAACATCTTCTATATCTTGTGCCCAAGTTTCTTCTCTTTTTCATAATTTGTCTTATGGTTTCAAACTGAAAAATTTTTATGATAGAGTTGAACCTTCTGAACCCCTTAACCCTCTGAAACCAAAACTCAGACAGGCTCTTCCATCTGTGATTCTATCATATATTCAATCAATTACCAATGTGGGATCTTTAGCAACAATATCTGCAACATCTGGTAAAGCTGTTGTTTCAGCTCTGCAAATTGCATCTGATAACACTGTTGCATCTGTTGCACCCCCAAAATCTGCTTTCAAACCCTACTCAAATGCACATTTTGGTGTTGTTTACCATCACACAAGACCAAAACCTCATTTGCTTAATGCTTTAGTCAGATCTAAAGAAAAAGCTCTTGAGATACCTTTCTTTCCATATTATCCTCCTCCTCTGATTTCCATCCGAAAATCACTTTTTCCACCAACTCCCAAACCTAAACATATAACTCTGGAAACCTTGCTTAAACCACAGCCCAGACTTAATATTGATCATTTATTTCAAACATTTTTGCAAGAAATACAGATGTATTTAGGTACTGTTCAAAAGAAATGCTCTGAAACAATGGATGCCAATGAATCTGACATCATCTGGAACGGATTCATCAATAGATTCAACACTGTAGCTTCAAATCTGAAGAACGTCTGTTCTGATGATGCAAAGCTCAGAGCTGAAAGGACTCTATTCTGGACTGTCAACAAAACTGAACCTCTGCTTCGTTTAGATGCTCCTCCACCATCAACAGAATCTACTGCTAATGCATTGACTATGACTATGGTAGAACCCTCTTCAGGATCTGCAGAACCTCCTAATTCTTCATCTAAGATAAAGACAGAACATCCAGACTTTGAAGACAAGATTGCTGCTCTGGAGGCTGGACAGTCAGAGATAAAATCTTGGATGGCTAAGCAGGATAAGAAGTCTGAGGATACGACAGAATGGATGTCAAAGCAAGATGAGAAGAATGAAACTATGACTAAGTGGATGTCTAAGCAAGAGCAATCCTCCTCTGAGATTACAGATCTATTGAAGATGCTTTTGTCCAAACACTCTTAGCTTTTTTACATTCTAATGTTTTTGCATCTGTTGTTTGCATCTGCACCTTATTGCTATATCTTCTGATGATTATCTATGAACTCTTGCTCTTATATTTTGAATGAATCAACGTTTTCTCCATTGAATTATATTATTTAATGTTTCCTTTTATTTGTCCTTTTAAAAAGTTTTTACTTTTTGCTTATGACAAAAAAGGGGGAGAAACTATAGATCTGAACTGTTTAATATAACTTCACCAGAATGAATCTTCAGACATATCTATCCTATCTAACATTTAACTTGACTATTTCAGAACATTTGTTAAGAACACTCTATAAAAGAAACTCTGAGTCTCTCAGATCATTTGTCTATTATCAAACTCTGAATCTTATATCTGCAGGACATTCTGACCCTAAAATGTTATAAGAACAAACAAGATCTAACTCTGAAGATTACTCAAGATAAAAGGGAAGTTTCTACTCTTTTTTTCTTATTTAACTCAGGGGGAGATTCATCATCTCAGGGGGAGTTATAATTCTATATGTTCAGTTAAATAAAATTTCTGATACTTTTTGTCATCATCAAAAAGGGGGAGATTGTTAGAACACAGATTGGTTCTTAATAATAACTCTTTGTTTTGATGATTACTGTTAGGAAATTTTATATTTAAGAATTATATACTCTAAAATTTGTTTGAGAGTTTTACTGCAGATTGAAATGAAATTAACTCTCTAGAAGCAAATCTGTATTGTATACAAGAAGTTATCCTGACTCTGAAGCGCCAGATGCATCTTACAGAAGATTCTGATTGCTCTTTACAGAAGATCCTGAGCGTAGTCTCCAGAAGGATCTGAAGCGAGAAGCTCCAGAACATTCTGAGTCAGAAGCATCTGAAGCTAGTCAGAAGCATCTGAAGCTGAAGCATCTGAAGCAAAGAAGAATATTGTTTGAAGAGTTTCTCAAAGCATAATTCTACAGAAGGTTCTGAAAGTACTAACGCTGCCAAGTACTGAAGTTCTGTGTCAAATACGCTCTGATGATCAACACGCTGAAAGCACACATGCTGCAGAAGACTCTGATACAGCAAAGTTCTGAATATCATTAGAAGACTCTGATCCATTCAGACTCTGAAAAACTTGCTGAAAACTGAAGAAGAAATATTCAAGAATATATCCGTTGGAATAATCAACGTCTCTTTCCTCATTTGCGCTAGACACAATTACACAGACAAAAAGGATTTTTCTGTGTTATCTACTTCAAGGAAAGGTCACTTGATGTGAAGACAAAAAGGCTCAGACCTTTTTGGGACTCTCTTTTCAACGCTCAGCATCCTTGGATCAGCTGCCTATAAAAGGAGAACTCCACCACATTCTTCAGTCACACAATATGCTGAAAAGAAATCATATTATTCTAAGCTCTCATTCTTTCATATTCTTCTTAGAATTTCTTGTACTTAAACTTAAGAGAAAAATCACTGTTGTGATAAAAGCTTTATAGAAGCATTACTACTCTTGTATTTAATTTACATTGATTGTAAAGGTTTTTCCTTAAGAGGATTCAGTTGGAATCAGTAGCTCTTGAGAAGACTAAGAACAGTTGTTCTTAGGTGTTACTATTGTAATCAGTTTGATTTAATAGTGGATTAAGTCCTTGTTGAGAAAGGCAAATCACTCTAGGAAGGGTGGACTGGAGTAGTTGTTTAAATGAACCAGGATAAAAATAATTGTGTGATTATTTTTTAAGTCTTAATCTTTCATACTTATTCAACCCCCCTTCTAAGTATTATCTTCCTTATGACTCCAACTTCTAGGATCGAAGGGGTTAACGAGGGATTATCTTCCTTATTACTCTAGTGTTTGGGAGTTAAAACAATGCCTTACATCGTCAACAAAGTTTGATTGAAAGCATACTGACAGCAGTTATGGGTATAATGTTTTCATCATCCTCCATCAAATATTTGCATGTCAAAAGTTTGAACAAAAGGTGCATATTTTAAAAAGATAAAACATAAAGATGCAAATACTTAGACAAAATGAATTGAATCAAAAGTCACACTGCTTATTTCATTAACACAAAAGTACAAACATAATTTGAAGGCAAACAACTTAAACAAAATGAAGGAAAGTACAAACAACGAGAAACAAAAGGCCTAGTGACTAAATCAGAACAAATGAGTCGTCTTGTCTGAAACACTGGTGTTTAGGAAGAAAAACTGCTGAAGTCAGTCTGAAGCTTCACTTTTGATGCATTGGTAAGGGATTGTTCTGGACATTTGGATGACTATCCTTAAAATCAAGGATTCTAGTTCTAATCAACTTACACACTCTGGATTTCAGGGCACAACAATGCTCCAAGTCGTGGCCTGGGGCACCTTCATGAAAAGCACAATAGAGATCAACTCTAAATCCAGCTGGAGGAGGATTAGGAGGAGGTTGAAAAGTATTTGTAGTGATCAGCCCTTGTTGAACCAGGTCAGGATAAATTTTTGTGTATGTCATGGGAATAGGATCAAATTGATTCCTATATCGATACTGGTTATGTCCAACAGTCGGATGTTGAGGAATCTGAGCTGGTCGTGGAGCAATGACAATAACAATAGTAGGGGTAACGGCAACAATAGTAGGGTGATTATACCTTGGTTGGGGACGAGGATTTCTCACTTCAGCCATGATAGCGTTGGTTTGATCTTCTTTCTTATTATGGAAGGTCCCAAAGGATTTCTTTGCACCATTATAACATTCAGCAGATTTGGATACTTTACCATTTTTCAGTCCTTCTTCTAACCTTTGGCCGATAGTCACCAGATCTGTAAAGCTTGAAGATACACTCCCAATCACCTTTTCCCAATAAAAAGGAGATAAAGTATCCATGAACATTCCAGTTAGCTCCTTCTCTGCTAGAGGGGGTTCAACATGGGAAGCCAACTCTCTCCATCGTTGGGCATACTCTTTGAATGACTCTCTCTCATTTTGAGACATATTTTGAAGTTGACGGTGATTAGGAGCCATGTTCAGATTGTATTTGTACTGCCTCATAAAAGCGTTGGCGACATCCTGGAAGCAGTGGATGCTGTTATGCTCTAAGTTCATATACCATTTGAGAGAAGCACCACTCGAACTGTCCTGAAAGCAGTGGATGAGCACCTTCTGATTGTTGGTGTAAGTTGACATCCTTCAGAAGTACATGGCTAGATGGGCTCTTGGACATGAGTGACCCTTATATTTCACAAACTCAGGAGTCTTAAACTTAGTAGGCATAACGAGGCCAGAAACTAAGCACATATTGTCTACATCAACGTTGAAGAAATCAGTACCCTCGACGACTTTGAGTCTCTTGTATATGTTCTGAAACTGTTCACGGACAATCTCAAGCTCAACAAAATATTCATGGTCTTCCCCTTGAGCACTGGTAGTATTGTAGTCAAAGAAAGGAGTCTCAAAGGGAGCTCGGCCAGTCTGGGTAACAGCGTGGACCACAGGTCTGGGCTCAGCAAAGACGGGAGCTTGAAAAACTGGTCTGACAGTCTGACCAATCATAGCAGTAGATGCAAGGGGTGGAGAATAGTTGGGAGGTAAAACTCTAGCGAAGTTGAAGGCGGTATTTGAACAGGAGGAGGATCAGCACTAGAAACTTCTTGAATGACGGTCCTTTGAGATGGCTCTCCTTTGGCAATAGTACTTGAAGCATCTCGGTGAGCTTAGTCATGCCTGATTTCAACTCATCGATCTCCATTCAGATTTCTGTATTATGTACTTCTTGCTCTGACATCTTGCGTCAATAGTTGGCTCTAGTCTGATATCGGTGTCGAGGAATCAGTTTGACGACTCAAAGGCACACTAGAAGATGGGGACAGTTGAAGATGAGCGACTGGACAAGCAGATGTATGCAATGAACCATGCAAGGATGCAAATGAAATGCAATGCTATGCCAGACGGGATGCAAAACACACATAATATGATCAAAGGTTCAAGATTACAGCATGAGGTCTGGGTAAAGAACCAACCATAGGGCGTGTACTAGGGTCATTTGATCTGTAAAATAGGGTTCTAAGAAGTTCCCAAAGTTCTCGACCCATCTTTCAGATATTATCGACACACCAACTACTTGGAAATCAATAATATTCTCAAGAGAGTCTCATTCGAGTGTAGTATCGCGTGTCAGCTACTTCGGGAATACTCCCTCATAGTTATCACACTACGTCCTAAAAGGTCAAGTGGGGGAAAAAGGTAACTAAAGGTCCTCAGTGTCACAGACTCCTAGGTTGAAAGTAGTAATGTTTTCACGAATACTCGTTCAACAAAACTACTCCCAAGAGGGCCTCCACTGAGCGATGGTTTCTCAAGTCAGCTTGGTCGGGAATCAACTCCCTATAAGCCTTCTTGAATATACCACCTTCCTATCATAAGTGCACTCAAGTATGGGTATAGGACTTTTATCCTCACCACTCAAAGTAACAACCCTGTACACAGCAAAAACCAAGACACAAACAGATATATGTACAAATATATACAAATATACAAGCAAGTAAACATATAGCAAAAACAAATATAAACAAGATGAGCTTAACCCTCTTAGGGGAGGTCCCCAGCAGAGTCGCCATTTCTGTTGCGGTGAGAATCGTGATACCAAGCTATTGATTAACTTGAATCTTAATGTCGCACCCTAATTTTTGACCTTAAGATTCCACCTCCTTATGCGTTTTCTTGCGTTTTATCTTGTTTGCGTGTTTATCAAGACTAACAAGTGTGTGCAGGATCATTTTGGCCTTAAAGACATCCCTGGTAGAGTGTTATGACTTTATCCCCTTAAATCAAAATCTGGATCTTCCTCTAGATTCATCTCCGTAAGACAAGGAAGGCTTGTCAAAATAAAGGTTCATAGGCTCGCGGTAATTAAAACTTTTTCAAGTGAAATATAATTCGAATTCAAGATATGAGGACCATCCAGGCGAGGTTTAATTTCGACATGTTGCAATTTATACCGAGGGTGCCGTCATCCAATCCAAGTTAGCATCAAGAGCTTGGCCTCACACATTAACCTCTTTCATTCATCCCAAGGACTTTAGCATGATTACAAGCTCGTTGGCGAAGAAGAACAGTTAGAGATAATTTGAAGCATCAATAAAATAAAAAGGGATAAGTGTTGCTGCTGTTTAGATAGAGCCTGCTATTGGACTATTGGGCCTCACATAAAGTTCCAAAGAATAATATCAAGACATACACTTTTACAACTGGGATTATTATTCTACAACAAGGAGACAAGAGGGCTCAAGTAAAGAAGGTGGCCCATTTTCATATGGTTGATGAAAGGATGTTACTTATTCACTCGTCGGTTACGATTAGGAAGGATTATATAGCAAATACTCATAAATAATGTCATGCTCTGCTCTTTATCATTAAATGGGGAAAGAACATTGATACATCACTTTTGGAACTATAACCGTATGCTAGAGTTAATTGTTACATAGCTACTAATTAACATTACAACAAAGGGATCCATACTACTCCGTACAAATGAAATCAGTTCAACTCATGCTACTGCTCTTCTCCAAGACATACCCATGCTCCTAACAGCAACAAAAGGGGAGTCCTTCCTACACGTGCATTTGTCTCATTCTCGTGTTAAAATAACAGAACACGGCACCGCTGGACTACACTTAAGATCAGTAGGACTCGAAGCCTCTTCGCTTCAACTAACTCGTTTCTTCTCCTGGAAAGTTTGCTTAACCGACTGGTGGTGAGGTATCCCAAGATCCAATGCGTCTGTGTCATAAAATGCTAGCAACGGTCACAAGACAGTACGGTTTACCATGAACAAGGAAAGTTGGAAGATGATCTACATCACCTTGAATCAAAGTGAACCCCTTCGGATCCTCCTCAACATCGATATTGGCAGTCATTGTTTGTTCCATTACCCTTCAAGAGGAAATCTCCAAGTTACCGCCTGAATTAACAACTCGCAGTTTGAAATCAACGAATAACGGGAAAATCATAAGTTACCAACAACATGAACCGAAAGCAACAACCATGTGCCAGCTGTAGGAGCCATAATCCTGTACACCATTTCAATCTGTTACACAAGACTTCTCCGCACCAGCACCTGCAGAACACATCAGAATGCCATAAGAATTAACTCACAGTTTCGAGAAATTAAGAAGAAGAGTAACGTTAACACAGTTCAGAACATAATTTGAAGTTCATCAAAAGAGGTGCCAGAACAATTAACAACAATATCCTCTAAACGCATTGGGATAAACACGAAATATGTCGTACTGAATTGACGTGAATATGTCCTACCTGAACTGACAGAAACAAATCAGGATGAGGGCAGGGCTTGCTAAGAGGCAGCAGGTTCATGACTTTCTGGAGAATGCCGCCAGGGAAATCCACTAGCAGCCTCAGCCCTTGATTTACCTGCATAACACCCAACAAATCATACAAAACCAACAGGTTCAGCCTCAAAGTCATCTCCGAGAACCAGTTCCCCACCATCAACAACCAGCAGCTCACCATGTTACATATAAGCTTCAATCAATAATATGATACAATGTCACCTGAGCAGCAATTATAGGAACAACTACTGCACATCGAGTATCAGCAGCTGCAGTAAACCATGAATGCATTCCTGAACCAAGAAATTATGCAACAGATGAGTCACATACATACATAGAGCAGAGGTGAAAGAGACGGTTTTTGACATCAATACAGCAAGAAACCTGAATTAAAGGGCAAGCATAAAGCAACAATGAGACACATCAATATCAAGAAGGAGGAAAGTAATTGAAGAATTTGAAAGTGTTTCGAACAACTTACCATCATCATTTCCGAAGCAAGCACGCTCGACAGTTGCCAACAAGCTTCAGACTTCCGCCGGCACGACTCAAACATGCTTTCGCAACCTGTTTTCACAACACAAAAGGGTCAACTTCATAACGTAGAATGAATTAACAACACGCCAGAGTTCACATTACAACTCAAGGGATAATCACAATGATATCATTCAAGGCCTACGAGTTACGAATCACCAAACGGAGTTAATGAGAGACCTATGGGATAAACCTATACAATGCTGCCATTGTATCTAAGAAGGAACAAGACTAATAAAGAAAAAAACCTTTCCCAGAGCCTCTAGCAAGAACTATTCGTGCCACTCCTCCAGTTACATCATCTCCTCAAACGACTGCTGCCATCAGACCCGTCCAGTAATATTCAAGCCGTTTCATCTTGTGAAAATAGAGGCGTTGCTCTCGTGTTACTAAGTGAAGCAGTTATCCTTCACCACTGGCCTTGACCTCAACCATCGTCATAGGCACAACAATAATACCTGCAGAATCTTACAGAAGTTAATACCTAGGTGTGAAAGCGCATTTTGGGACACCCTAGCATAACCACTCAGGGGTCTCAACAGAGTTTGAGGTACGATACAAAACCAGATGGAAGTTGTTGCATTCTTACCCCCTAATTGAGAAGGTTCCTCAATCCATAGCTTCAGGGCGTCGAGAGTCGCTCAAGAACTTTTGGGGGCGCAAGCATTCGAAGTTTAAGCCTCAAGCATCACGTTTGAACAAACTCGCAGCAGTTCCCATTGTCCAGCCATCCAAATGCCCTCATCACCATAGGCACATGGAATGGAATAGAGAAACGGTTATCAAGCTACTACATAAGTAAAGCAAGCAAACAGATACATAGCATGATGGCAGCATACAAGACAAAAAAGAATGACATCAGAACAAGTTTGGCCATATGCATTTGCCTATCGAAGGATTGGTTTTCAGAACAAGAAATCAAAGCTTACCATCAATTATCATCAAATTCGCAGCTTTGAGTTCACCAGCAATCACTCTGGGCTGTTAACTTCTCTGTGCCCAAAATCATTTGCTATCCACACCTGCCAAATCACAAAATCCAGATTCAGTAAACCCTTGAGGAATATGCTTTTTTGAAAAAAGATCCAATTCAAGACAGCTAGCAGATTCTTCATATCTCAAAGCAGCATATCCAAATCAATTAAGAGATTTTTCAAATCGCAATTATCACATAATCACACAGAAAGGGATTCTCATCAACAATGATTAACTCAATCAAACGAAAAAGGAAGGTTTTCAAATGATTGTCCAACACAGAAATAGAAGGTCTTAATAGAACAATCAAGGCATTCAATCAGAGTTTCAAAGCCCAAACTCGCCTATAAAAAGAGGCATTTGAGACTGAGAAGAACACTTTTCATTTTTCTGACGAAATCCGAAACTCAGTGAAAATCATAAAACCCTAAGCGACTCAAATCGAAAGGAGAGAGGGAGAACTCATCTTTTCGCGGAGCCTTCAAAGATCGTCGCCTCCAAAGCCAATCGCGAAATCACCAGAAGGACCCGCTCGTGTTTCGCATTCCGCCGCCGCCTCCCACCTTCGGTAAAATCCCCTATACATGTTGAAATTGTTGAACGATTGATGCGTTGATCTGTGTTTCAGGTACAAACATGGAGGAAATGGTGAAAGATCGAGAGAGAAGCGAATCGAGAGAGATGGCCGAACGAGCGAACGACTTTAGGGATTAGGGTTTCCGCCGTCGTTTTGGTTTTCTGTTTCAATTGTTCTGTTGTTTTGTATTGCTATAAACTGTATGTATGCATGACCACGGTAGTACCATGGTCCATCATCACCATCACCACATATCACCCACAAATCACAATCCAACGGATCACATTGCGTGCCCACAGTAAAACCGATGCACCTCTACACACCAGATCCAGCATTTTTAATCTAATTAATTTTAATTAATCTTTTTTTTAAAACTAATAATCTGGTTTTTTTTTTTAAAAAAAAAAACCTTTAATCTTTTAACTAACTTTAGTTTTTTATTAAAAATGATAACTTTTAAATTAGCCTCATAATCAACCTTTAAGTCAAATAAATTAATTTATATTTTATTTAATTTAACTAAAACCAATTTTGTCATTTATTCTCACAACTTTATTAATATTATTAATTCACTTTAATAGTAAAAAACCTTTTATTTTATTAAATAAATAATTTATCTCATTACTTTTAAAAAACCTTTTTTTCTAAATAACTTAGTTTGTAAAATATCTAATAATAAAACCTTTTATTAAAATTAACATAATTGATATAACTTTTTTATAAAATCAATTTCACTAAGAGAATACCATTTTCTTATAAATCAACTCAAATAAATTAAGATAACTTTATTAAGAAAAAATTGATAAAAATAACTTTTTACAAATTGCAATACAACCTTTTTTTCTTAAAATTAAGTCAGTATTCCCTTAAAATCAAATTCATCTCTAATTTGTTAAATCAACAACGTATTTTCTCATAAGTATAATTCAACTAAAACTGATAATCCCGTCTAAAATCAACCAACATCATAATTAATCAATCGTGCACGCTTCCACATTCACAATTCACACACCTTAGCGCTTTCATGCGTTTGTGTATGTTTATTTATCGTCTTTATCTTCCGCAATTTACTTACCGAATTTATCTTTATTACATCGCATTATTGCATTCCATCCAAAGGAAGAACTTGCACGTAACATAAAACTTACGCGTATGCATCCCATTTGCATCATTTCTCCCATGATCCTTGATCCCATTCAAGTCGATCTTCTAAATTAGATCCTACCCCATAGGAAGGACCTTTATCTTTACAACATAGAATAAACAATTCAACTCAATTCAAACTCTTTCAAACACATTAGAGAATAAGATGTTAATCATCTTAAGTGGGATAAAACTTCTACCCCATAACAACATAATCAATTTTCCTACAATGTTGTGGTGGTTTAAGTCAAGTAATCTCCTTTAAAATGACAACTCATCTTTTCTCCTAAAATCAATCAATCAACTACCCTAATCCCGTAGGAACTTTGACCACAGTCAAAGAACTCCTCAAACCTTTTAGCAGAACTACAGATACTCTGATTCCACTCCCGTAAGGATATGTAGGCATAAGATGCGACATCTTATCGAGTATACTTAGAAATAAACCACTAGGTCTTTCACCCTTAAGCAGATAAACCTTAGCAAATAAACAAACATAAGACAAAAGGTTCCTGTAGAGTACTACAGAAACTTAGGATGCTAGCACCTTCCCTAAGTTTAACCAACCCCCGAACCTATAACTCTCTAGCTTGCATTTGCATTGTGGGTATTTCGATCTTTATCCCTTCCTTTGGACAAATCAAAGTTCGTTTGCAAATGAATTAGATTCAAGTTAATCAATAGCTTGGTATCCAAATTTCACCGCGACACTTAATTCTTAAATTCACAACCGGACTTTAATTTATCCAAAGGAAGAAAAACCTTTTTGCGCTACGTAACAACGAAGTTTAAGAGATCTAAAGGTTCGAGGGTTGGTTATGCCTAGGGTAGGTATTTCACACCCTAAACATATGTAGTAATCTACATGAACCTCTTGTTAGTATTTGTGTTATGCTAAAGTTGCTTGCTAAAGGGAAAGGTTATAAGGTAAAGACCTAGGGGTATATACAAAGTATGCTCGCCAAGACATCACATCTCGTGCCTACATATCCTGACAGGAATGGAATCAGAGCAACCGTAGTTTCCCTAACTAGCAGTGAGGAACTCTTGACTATGGTCAAGGTTCCAAAGGGGAAAGAGTAGATGTCTACGGTGAGACGCCTACATAGAGTGCAGCGACTCTAAATTAAGGTTAAGTTAGCAAAGAAGGGAATGTCCATGGCGGGACGACTAAATAGAGCACATCAACTCCAATCCTAAGTTGCAAAGGTAAACAGGAAGTTAGTTGTTAATAAGCTTGCCAAGAAATCACATCCTGTGCCTACGTATTCTTAACGAGAAATCAGAGCGTTCGTAGTTCCCCTAACTAGGGGTGAGGAACTCTTGACTTTGGTCAAGGTTCCAGGGGATGTAAGCATTCATAGGGAAGTACTTACATGGAGTGCGGTGACTCCTGAATCTATGTTGAGATTGTTATGTTAGAGAATGTCTGCGGCGGGGCGCTAAACATGAGTACAGAGACTCAGATCCTAAGGTTAGGATAACGGGTAAAGGATGTCCGCTGCGGGATGCTAAATGTGAGTACGGCGACTCAGATTCTAAGGCTAGTAAAAAGGGTAAAGGATGTCCACGTCGGGATGCTAAATGTGAGTACGGCGACTCAGATCCTAAGGTTAGGATAACGGGTAAAGGATGTCCACAACGAGATGTTAAATGTGAATACGGCGACTCAGATCCTAAGGCTAGGAAAAAGGGTAAAGGATGTCCACGACAGGACGCTAAATGTGAGTACGGCGACTCAGATCCTAAGGTTAGGATAACGGGTAAAGGATGTCCACGGCGGGACGCTAAATGTGAGTTCGGCGACTCAGATCCTAAGGCTAGGAAAAAGGGGAAAGTTAAAGGATATCATACATAAACCAACAATGTCACAATAATGTAAAAGGTTCAAAACCTCATGGGGATAATCAAATGTTTTTAAAGGTGAATCGCTTAAAATGCGTACAAGAAAAGTTGAAATTAAAACTTTAAATGCACAAGGAATCCAACAAGCCATGTTCATAATCTCAAATTAAAAACTCAAAGAGAAATAAATTCGCAGTTTGGAAGTGGAGGAAATGAGATATAGGAGGGTGGAAACCCTAAAGCGAATTACAACTTTCTCTAATGTAAACTGTTTCTAAAAATGGGATTTTAGAATTGCTTAAACATTTTATGAAAGTATGCAATAAAATAAGAATTTAGAAAAAATGATCAATTTAAAATGATTAAAAATAAAGAAGTTATGGTAAATTGAAATTTTAAAATGAAATTAAATAAGATTAAATAAAATTAAATGGACCAAATGCTAAAATTAAGGAAATGTCTCACCCAAGGCTTGAACCCAAGACCTTGGGGTCCTGAACCTAAAACAAGACCAATCCAGCCACTTCATGCGCACAAAAATGAATGGAAAAAGAAGAAGAAATAATAAAAACATGAAAAATCATAAAAAAAAAGTGTAAAAATTGCCCTCGCTGAGGGTCGAACACAGGTTCATTGGCATGGAAAAGTTCTTATAGGCAAGGCAATAACCACTGGGGTGTCGATACATCCATTGTATCAAGCCACCCCAGTTGCAAATATACCTAAGCAAGGCGCAAGCTAGGCATTTTCTCAAGGCAAAAACTCAAAAACGGTTTCATCATAACTCTTTCAATTCTCCACCAATTTACATGAAATTTTAGTCAAAATCACTTGATTTTTCATGAGGATCATGATGATACCACCCAAATTTTCAAAATATTCACATACAATAAAATTCGAATGTTCATGCAAGGTGAGACTTTTGGAATGCATTTTGCAAATTAATGGCCAAAACTGAGGAGTTTGAGATCAAACAAAAATCTGCAGAAGCTTGAAATATAATACTCATGGATTAAACTCAAAGGATAATTTCAGTTTCTCACTAAATCCAAAGATGATCATCAAGTTGCAATTTTAATGAAGTTGTCTTAAGATGGACTTTATGTTTAAACAACACCAAGACAAGGATTCACAACAGCAACTACTTGTCACACAAGAATACAACAGATCATGTACTCAACACATAAAAGTTGCAACAAAACTTAAACTGAAAATGAATGGCATTAGGGATTGACAAAACTCAAGGCAAGAGCTAACAGCATCCAAGCAAAATGCTTCACATGGCCACAAACCTACCAATCAAACTCAAAGGATCTAGGGAGCAAAGAAATTTCAACAATGTTGAATTCTAACTAAGATGTTTTTTTTACAAAGGTATGGACTATCTAGTGGACTTCAGTCAAAGCAGACTTGGCATTTGATCAAACAAAGGATGAATTGCTCAAAATAGGAACAATCATCAAACTTGCTACTATAATCCTTCATGAACAAAAGCAGTCGAAAGTTTTTGTGGTACAAATAGCTTATTGTGCTCTTGGTATATCAATCATCATTGATGAATTCCAAACAAGACTCCAACAGCAAAACAAGAGCTTAGCATAACTCAAGCAAGGCTGCTTGGTTTGGACATAAAAACAACAGCATAGTTCTAATGCTAAACACTAATTCAAACCATTGTTTTGGTGATAGTTACTAATGTAAGCATGCTTAGTTAGAAAGATACAAAAACATCACCAATTAAATACCTCTAAAACAAGTAGTTAGCAAAAATCCTAAGATCTAGGGGGAAGCTAACAAACCATGACAGTTGGCTTTCAACAGAATAAAAATAAAATGTTGGCGTGAGCATTTAAAACATTAAAACCTTAAGATGCTAACAAGTGATTCAGGATAGGATTCAAACATGATCTTCCTCTACAATAGCAAAACATGGAATTAAACATAAATCTGATGGGAAACAATGTTGGTCAATCCTCTAGCAAACTTGGGCAGTTCTGAACATCAAGGCACTATGCTAAAGAAGTTGGAAACTCTATTCTGCTATGAACTCAACTAGACTCAAGATGACAACCTTCCTCTCATCATAAGTCACCTACTAATCATATCCCTCTAGCCTCAACCAGCCTGCCTAAACACAACTTAGTAAGTCTGAGACTCTAACATGACCTCCCTACTTGCAACAAGTCAAACTGCATTAATCAGCCCACACCCCTCGTGACCACAAACCTGGTTCTCCATCTCTGCTCCAAACCAACATTTTTAGGTGGCAACCACAATAATAACCAAACCCTCTATCATGAGAACCAAACTGATAGCAACTAAACTTGAGTTGATAAACACAAATAAAGACAGCATAACCTGGCCTGAATATGCCAAAAAACCAACTCAACCAATCAACGGAAACCTAATAGCCTAAAGCCACAATTCAAAGGTATAGCCCTAGCACCAGTAAACAATGAGATTCTGATATTACAATGCCAAACAACTACAAATTCCACAAATATCAATGACAGTTTTGGTTATTACAATGCACTCATCAAACACTAAGTCCTCATTTTGTTCTTTAAAGACAGTTACCATAATCAACAGATTTTAGCAAAGGGTAATCATCAATTAATGGCAAGGTAAAAAGGGTGTGGATGGAATCAAACTTAAACCAGAAAAGTCTAATAGCATGATTGTAGTTTTAAGATATAACTATGTTCAACAAGTCTAAAAACTAATGATAGTAGCATAACTGAACTTAAGCAAGAAGAACTTAGTTTTAGCAGCAGCAAGGAAAACTTGTTTCAATCACAATGCCTTAAGCCTAGGTCTCAAACCGACATTTAAAATTCAACAGCACCCTCAAGACAACATAGTTATAAGCTTCTAAACATAAAGATTCAAGAAGTTGGTTTGAAAACAAACACACAAACATCCATCACAATGCAAGCACTAAATCAACTACAGTTCAACAACATAAATCCAACTGTCATCAAAACAAACTATGCAAACTGTCCTATTCCTACACCACTAAGATCAAATATCAACATACTCAAAAGTATGCCTTCCGTATGGTTACAAACTTACAGCAGCTAACATGACAATGTTACTCAATCAATGACAATAAATTCATCATAACAAACCAATATTTCATATACAAGCTTAAAAAGCCAAGACTAAATCAAGTTTTAATAACATTTATGCATATAAAAGAGAGATTTTAAAGGCACCAACCTGTTTGAGGTTTCAGTTGTAGTTTGAGGTTTTGGACAGTTAAAATATCATAAAGTGAAGGTGTTCAAAGTATCACAATGATGAAAAATGGTTTGTGTAGTGATTTGGCTCATTCAAGCACAAAAGTCAAACTATGGTGTGAGAGAAGTTGACTTTTTGATTCATGGATTTTTTGATGAAACTAATGGTGCTAATAGCTTCAACTAGTCATTTTAAGTTTGTGTATATGTTTTTTGAAATGGCGGAATGTTTGGGAAAAGGATTGGTGTAAAAAAAATGCAAAATGACACTTTTTGGTGATTTTGTGAAGTTTCTTCACTTTCAAGTAAAGAGGGAAAGAAGGAGAGATATATGTTTTTGGTGTTTTGGATAGCTCTGGTGTGTTGTAAAGAGTGGAATGAAGTCTCTATTTATAGGCCAAGAGAGGTATTAGGGAAGATTTTGAGTTGTGGTCTTGGAGGAAGATTTTTGGAAGAAAATCCATCCAAGATTTATGGCAGCTGTACACTCAAGTTCTTGGCTCAATGTGATGCATAAATAAAATGGTATGAAGGACATGGAGGTGACTGAAGAGAGGCTAGAGTGTAAGGAGCTGCAGCTACAAGTTTCCATCAGAAAGTTTCTCTTTCTTCTTGTTTTTCTGAATAAAATAATACCACTTGCCTTGCAACTTGCAATCTCTACCAAGCCCTTCTTTTTTCTATATTTTAAACCATAAAAATCTATAATTATCATATCAAGACATGATCCAATGGTTGAGAATGATTCAAGTGGCTGAAAAGTGCATTTGTGAAAAAGTTGAAATGGTGCATTCAAGTGTTGGGACCCCAACTTGTTGGATTCATAACTCTCAGCTCACAAGGGCTATGGAGGATTTCTAGTACTTTTTGGAAAGCCCTCATGGATCTCTATAACTTTCATGTTTTATGATCTTCAGATTCCAAGTGGAACTAGGTCAAAAAAATCCCTCAAAGTTGGCTGAGAACATGATTTGAAAGGCCAGAAACTTAGACATTTTCTAAGTGTTTTCTCCCTCTTGAAAGGCCAAATCTATGAATTTTTTTCCCATGGGTCAGTTTTACCCTTTTGTAGGGCTTGCCATAACCTTTCCAACAAGCTTTGAACCACCTCATTTGGATGTGTGGTTAGGAAGTTATGGTCTTGCCCTTTTCAAAACCGTAATTCTCGACTTTTTCGATTACTCGCCAATCCTTGATACAATGGTCATGAAACTTCATTTATAGGTGTAACATGTTATTAGGAACATTTTTTATTCACACTTTGAGGTCAAATTCCTTATGGTTGAAGAGTTGACGTTTTGGTCAACGAAACGATCGATCGATGACTACCGAGCTGACTGTTGATGTTCTGGGTATTTTGAGGCCTTGAAACTTCTTGAGTGCACTTCACTAAGCCATATGAAATTCATGGACCATAATTCCATCATTGGAACACCTTTTAAATAAAAAGTCAAACGACAGTTGACTTTTCCTGATCAGAAACCCTAATCGGGGATCCTGAACTGCAATGTTCTTGATCTTTGGGTGAGAACCTCAAATTGAACTCATGCTTGACCTAATGGAGTATCTTTGATGATGTGGAGACTTATTTCATGGCAAATAAATCCAAGGCATCAACTGATTAAACCATCGAAACCTCGATTCTCGATTGTATGGAACCCTGATTCACCTGTAACTTAACAAAGACAAACTTGAAATAGGTTAAGGTTAGACAAACAAATGAAGATGATCCTAGCATGATGATGAAGATCTAAGGGGTCAAAATTTGGGGTGCAACAGGTGCCATAAGTCATTCCCTCAATCAATTTTATCCATGCAATTCTTTTTAATCGTATTGGACCATCACTATGAACTAATCGAGGAATACTTCTCAAATTCAAGTACTATGGTAAAAATATACACGTTGGACTTGTTACCTTACTTCAGGGAACCTAGGGTGTTCAAGTTATACCTCAATTTTCAAACTTTCCCAATTTCCCTAGTTTCAAATTTTCTTTCCTCAAACTCTATATACATTCTTGACTACTTCACACATCACAATATTCACAAGAAAATGTTTTACGGTCCTTATTCGGGGATACTTCACAATGATTTTTAAACAACAGAACCAAAACACAATTAAAAGGTACTTAAAATGAAAACTCAAAACAGTAAAAACTCCCCAAACTTAAATCGTTGCTTGACCTCAAGCAACAAGCTTGGATAAACACTTTTCAGATCAACCGGTATAAATTAAATAAAAGACTTGTGATGGTAAGGTGTGTCGGTACTCATACGTGAGCCTTTGTTCTGATCGGCCAAAACTAGTTCTCTTGGTAATTGTCTGTTAACGAAGGTATTACACAAACACATATCGTGGTAACACCACAGACCTAAATCCCCCTTTCGGTCACCTCTCCAACTATGCTTTGGGCTTAAGTCTTTTCTTTTATTTTCTACCCCTTTCATTCGGATATCAGATTAAGGCACTTTTGATCGCTTTCCCTCACATGTATAAGATTGGATCGAGACTTTTTCAAGGCATCTTTATTCTTTTTTTTCTCGCGCATTGGCGTTTATTAGTCCGCTTTGGGACGAATATAGAGATTTAACCTCCGTTAGGCTGAATAACCGGGTGAGGGTTACCTAACTTAGAAGGACCAGTTGTGTTTACCGTCATTATACATCATTTTTTTATTTTGGTGCCATAATTCATTCTCTTAATCAACTTTATCCATGCGATTCTTTTTAATCGTTCCGGACCGTCACTATGAACTAATCGAGGAATTCTTCTCAAATTCAAGTACTATGGCATAAATCTACACGTTGGACTTGTTACCTTACTTCGGGGAACCTAGGGTGTTCAAGTTATACCTCAATTTTCAAACTTTCCCAACTTCCCTAGTTTTAACTTTTCTTTCCTCAAACTCTATATACTTTCCTGAATACTTCACACATCACAATATTCACAAGAAATTTTTTTATGGTCCTTATTCGGGGAGACTTCACAGCGATTTTTAAACAATAGAACCCAAATACAATTAAAAGGTACTTAAAATGAAGACTCAAAACAGTAAAAAAAAACTCCCCCAAACTTGAACTAAACATTATCCTCAATGTTTTAGAACAGGAGTGGGAAAGAAGTACTCACAAAGGTTCTTACTGATGAGTTAGAGGGTCATGCAATACTCTAGCTTGCCCTTGTAAGGTCTTGTTTATTACCTGCAACCAAAGTAAAATAACAACAAAAAGAAAATGCAAAATTATTAAAAATGTGGGTTGCCTCCCACGCAGCGCTTCGCTTAACGTCGCATGGCTTGACGAATCACGCTCTGTTAAGGTGGCATATATGAAACAAAGAACATATTATCTTTTTTCTTTCTTTTGTTTGGTAGCAATCCCATGAACTTGAGGTATTGATGATGTTGCTTCCACATCAGTTTTAGTGGAATTTTTGTGAACAAGGCATAAATAAAATCCAATACTTTGTCAATTGTTAAAATAATTTTTAGGGATACTATTTTCTTGAAGATTTTCTTGTTGGATGTCTACATCTATACAATTTTTTACATATGCATTTTCATCCAGCAATAGATCATCTTCAAGTTGCCTTCTTTCTTCTTCCTCATATTTCTTGTTTACCTCAGATTCTTCTAGTTCTAATTAATCTTCTTCGTCTGACGTCATGCTTTGTTCTTCTTCTTTCACACATTCTTCTTCCAACCTAAACTTTCGCCAAATAAATTTATCTGGATAAAAGTTAGCTTTCTTACATTCATTCATAAGGATTCTTACCTCCCTCCAATATGCTTAAAAAATTTTGGTAGCCTCTTCCAGAGTGATTCCCGAATCAGGCAACCAACATGTAGGAGATACAAATGGCAATGTATAAAAAACATTCATAACTACACAACTCAGAAACTTTATTAGTCGCACAGTATAGAAGAATTCTTGAAGCAACAATAATCTGAATTTTTTTTATAAATAAAATGAAAAAAAAAAGTAAAAAAAAAAAAAAATAGGAATAAATTTTAGTTGCGGAGCAACAAAATTTTAACTAAAATCAAACTATACAATCTATGATCTTTAGCAGTCCCCGGCAACGACGCCAAAAACTTGATCGATAAAATAGCAAGTGTATTATTTTTCCAATGTAGTAATAAAGGGGATTTCCCCAAATGTCGATCTCAAGGACTGCTTGACGATATAGAGTTCTGGTTTTATTTTAGTCAAACAAAAGCTCTAGGGTTTTAAAAAGTTTTTTGTTTAATTATAAAAATATTTTCAAGGAAAAGGGAAAATTGACTAATTGGTTTAAACAAATATGAGTAACCTTCTAGGGAAGGCGTATGATCCGACTCAGTAACAACTCTGAATTAACATGTAGCGACTTATTATAACTACTTAATTATCGATTCTTTAGAATGTTTACTCCTAAGTCCTTAGTGAGAAAACCTTTAATCGTCTACCCTAATTCCTACATCCATAGAGAATTATAAGTGAGATTAAGCAATCAATTATCAAGAATTATTCCGGTTCCTATAGGGTATCCCTAGTCCTAGGTGATATCTACTATAGGATGATCAAAAGCAAAGCCTTAACAACGGCGGACCAACCTAATCATTAATCGTAAATCAAACCTTGTTGGTTCGACAGGGCAAGCATTAAGAACAGCTAGAGATCAAATCAGTTATTAAACAAAGGAAATGTCAGTGCAATAACAATACCAGAGTCATTACAAATTCAAATCAGGGACACCCTCTAGCATTAGGGGGTTTAGCTACTCATAATATTCAAAGAAAATAAAAACTAGACATTAAAAGATAAGAGGGTTGTTGGATCTTCAATGGCTTCAGCTCATAAAAACCTTCAGTTCCCCAATCACCTTGATCTCTCTAATCCTGATAGTGCAATTCTTCTCTGGCCAAAAAGTCCTGTTTTCCTTCTCAAAATCTGTCTTAAATACTCTCAGGTCCAACACAGTAATAGGAAAATACCCAAAATACCCATAGGGATCACAAAGACCCAAAAAATCAGAAAATTGAAAGATAAAGTGCATCAGCCAACACGGGTTGTGTCAGCTGATACGGGCGGCCGTGTTGGCTCCTTGGTCATCTGATGCAAAAGTAACCCTGCTCCAGACTTGATAACACGATTGTGTCAGCTGACACGGGCACCCGTGTCAGCTGACACCCGTGTCAGCCCCTTATTTCAATTTTAAAACTCTTTCGAATTACTTCTATTTTTCCCAGTTTTTGCTCCGATTCTTCTTGATTGCGTACCTGAACCTAAAAACAATGGAAATACCAAACCAACATATAAAATGCGATAAAAGGAAATAAAATGAAACTAAACTTAAAAGATAATTAACTAAAAAATCATGGTAAAATAACGTGTAAAAATCACTGACTAGTAAACTTTTTCGTCCTTCTTGATTTTTTATAACATGTTGCTCCAGTATCTTAATCATATCATCTTTTTCTTTTAGTATTTCTTGAATCTTTGTGAACTCCAAGCTGACAATTTAATACTGGTTCCTCCAAGAGTTCTTTTCATGTTGAGTTTTATTAAAAGCGACCTGAAGCTTCTCTGTGTCGTTCATGAAGTAGAGGATAGATTATGTTGCACCCCAAAATTTGACCAACCAATTATCGCATTTGGCTTATGTTTCGACTCATTCTTCCTATTGCATTTACATACCGCATACATTGCATTTTTTCAGTCAGATTGACTTCATCAGAATTACAGACCTCACCTGGCGTTGCAGGCATTTCAGGCCAGTTCGGATACGAGAATTTGTTTTGGGAATTTGTTCCCGTCCCGGTGTTTTCAGCTCTCGCTGTTGTTTTTTAGGACATTTCGGTGTCCGGTTTTTACCGTTTATTTCGCTGTCTTCGCGCATCTGTTTTCTAATCGATTTAATTAGCTTTACTGCATTTTTAGATTTTTTCCTTTATTTTCTAGAATTTTTAAATAGATTTTAATAGATTTAATTGCTTTTTCTAGATATTAAATAGATTTTTTTAAATAGATTTTAATAGATAATTATTTTTCTAGACATTAAATAGATTTTTAATTGAATTTTCAATAGATTTTAAATTCTTCTCTTTTTAGAATTAATTAGGTGTTAATTGTTTCATTTTAGAAGTTAATAGGAATTTAATAGGGTTAAATCTCTTTTTAGATGTTAATTGATTTAGAATTTAGTGGATTTAATCATTTTTAGATATTAATAGAGTTTAATATAGTTTAAATCATTTTCTAGATTAATTTCTTTTTTAGGATTAATTAGATGTTAATTAGCTTTAATCAAGGCATTAATTTCAGTTTTAATTGGTAGTGTTTGACTAACTAGCATTAATTTTCGTTTAGGTTAATTGAATATTAATTGATCTTTTTTTAATCAACATTGAGTCATTAATTGAAGTCAGAATTAATTGATGTTAATCAATTTTCGTTTTTCATTAATTGGTCTTAACTATTAGTTTAGAGTTAATTGAAGTTAATTGATCAGGTTTTGTCCTTTATGGGTCAGATGGCGTTTTGGAGGCCCATTGAGCCAGGTCCGTGACACTTGTCCATATATAAGAGCTGCCACATGTTCACTCTCTCTCTCCGCCAACACACTCCTGCATGCGCCACTCGCCTGCCATGTTTCACCCACACGTGGCCCCGTCTCCCACGCGTCCCTCCCTCTCTCCATGCGTGTAGCCACGTGTCTCACGCCTGCTTCACCCTCACCTCTCACCGCCGGCCATGCATCCGCCGCAACCGTCATCGACAACAATAATGTTCGTCGGAAAACTGCAAATCTCCACCATTCGTTCATCAATTCTCCAAGAATATTCATCTTCCTCATCAATCCTCTCCACCGTGTTCTTCATGATGTTCAACCATCTTCATCCTGTTCATCACCTCAGCAACTATTCTCCAGAACCTCTTTCATCACCAGAACGTTCATCACCATCCTTTTTCCAGATTTCCCCCAAATGCGTTCGTCGTGTTCTTGATCCATGTTCATAGGATCTTCATCTTTCTCCAGAAATCCAACATGAAACTCATCACGTTCATGGCGAGTTTTTCCAGATTTATTCAATGATCTTCAAGAGCTTCGTTTTCTTCGTGAAGGCTCTCAAGAAGATTTTCCAGATCTTCGTTCAATCTCCCAAAATGCTCGTTGATCCTTCAACCACCGTGTTCATCCATTATTCCAAGATTCTTCAAGCATCCGTCCAGATCTTCCATGATCTTCAGCAAGATCTGCATCCGAGCCTCAACCAACTCAAAATCTTCATCCGCTCATTAGAAGATTGCTAGATCCCAGAACCTTCATCGCACCTTCATGAACATTCTTCAAACCTTCATCCTATTCATGGAGATCTTCCATAGTCACCAACATGCGAGGTTAGATCAACACTCCAACGCTTCCATCGAGACTTCAGAAATCACAAATCCATCACAAGTCTTCATAGATCTCCAGCGCACGTCAACGAGCAAGCATCAACGAACTTTGACGAAGGAGAAACCGACGGGATACTGTTGATGTTGATTGGTTTTTTCCTATTTTTTTTGTATTGTAGGTGGCAGTGAGATTTGGGAAGAAAACGGAGGAGATGAGAGGGAAGAGGACGTTGAGAGGGGGATGAGAACGGCGGCGAGGTTAGAGAGGAGAAGATTAGGGTTTTAGAATGGGGTTTGGGACAAAGGAGAGGAAAGGCTTCGCTGAACCCTGGGATGATGGGCTGAACCTTGGGCCTAGTTACGTTTTTCTGGACCGTACCACACGTTTTCCAAACGCACCCCCTTTTTGCTGGTTTTTTTTTTGTTATGGTATTGGGCTGGGCCCAACAAGGAATTTCTGGCTCACACCTCCATCTTCCCAGCGCACCCCCCCAGTTTTTTGTTGTTTTTTCTGATTGTATTATGGGCTGGCCCCAGTTTTGTTTTTGCTGCCTTAAACCCCAGTTTTCAAGCTGTAGCCCCCTCCCCTTACTTTTTTTTAATTTCTCTTGTATTGGACCTTTGATTGTAATAGAGTAGTTTTATTTTTCTATTTTCCTTTAGGATTATAGTTTTATTTTCCTAGGATATTATTGCATATTTTTTAGTTTAGAATATTATTACCTTTTTAATATAGAATTTATATTCTTTTGTTTTTAGAATATTATAGAATATTGCATAATATAGAATTTTCATTCTATTTTCTTATAGGATATTATTAGAGTTAGGTAGATTTTTTTTATGCTATTTTTCATATGAAATTTCCTTTTAATATTTCTTTAGAGTGTTATCTAATAGAAATTAATTGTCGTATTTTAGGAGTAGAATATTATTTCCATTTAGTGTTGGATTTCTCTCCTATTTTCTTTTTTATCCGACTTTACTGTTGATTTTATTTTTGGTTGGCCGTGTGACACGATTCAATTGGAGAATGATTTTCGATATTATTTCTCTATCTTGTCTTTGACACGGATATCAATACGCTACCTCTGAGAGTTCGATTTCTCGTATAAATCAAACCATGACAGTCTAAGCGTTACATAGTTCCTGATTCGAGCGTCCTCATCAAGGATCCAGAGAGGAGAAGATTGGAATGGAGCTTGCGCGCATGTCGAGAGCCAACGGAGCCGCTTCGTTCGTCGTCATCTTTCTTATTCGAGTCTTCGTGCAACCGTCGAGTGTTGTGAGCTGTATCGTTAGGTACGTGGGAAATGACAATCGGGAGGTCTCCCCTCGATCGTTTAGGGTGTTTAGTATATATCCTTTGGGTAATATACGACGCACTCACTCCTACGTATTAGGTTCTTGCGTGTGTGTCCCGAGTTCCTTCCCGTTTAGGCGTAAGCCTGCTTCCTGTTTGTTCTCGCCCCCGTGCAATCGAAACCCTTTTCTCTCGCGTTCAGGCGATTGAGACCCCTTCTCTTGCCCCTGCACAATTGAGACTCGTTTTCCCGCCGAACTACGTTTGCTCTGATCTCTCGTACCAGACGAGAGTACGTAGGCATAGGATGCGATATCCTAGCAAGTTCCCTTATCCCTTTTCCCTTTCCCCTTTGCTGTAGTTAGCTGAACTACAACTGCTCTGATTTCTCGTGCCAGACGAGAATATGTAGGCATAAGATGTGATATCCTAGCGAGCACACTAACAACTAACTTCTCTGTTCTCTCGCTGCCGTGTGATCGAGAATTTCCCGCTAACGACTGGTGTTCCCTTTCTCTTGCCCTTGCGCAATTGAGACCAGACTGTAGTTCTAGTTCCCGTAGGTTCCCATACCTTCAAACCCGACATACTACGTTCGTTCTACCGCAAACAGGTAACGCCTATGTCTCCGTCGAGCGAGCAGCATACACCTAACTGCTAGAATGCGTACGCTAGTATTGTCAATCCTTTCTCTCACCCCGTGTGATCGAGAACCCCCTGTCTACCCGTAGTTATCCCAAACTATGTTTGCTCTGATCTTTCACGCTGTGTGAAAGTACGTAGGCACGAGATGCGATATCTCTGCGAGCAAAATCCCCCGTAGTTTCCCGAACTACGTTGACTCTGACTTTCGCATTGCACGAGGGAATACGTAGGCATAGAGTGTGATGCTCTATCGAGTCAGTTTCTTTCCGTTTAGCCGTAGAAGATGTAGATAGATTGTTTTTCACCCGTAGACAAACCAGCAAGCGTGGATCCCATCGAGTACGATGGACGTGAGGGGTGCTAATACCTTCCCCTTGCTTAACCGACTCCCGAATCCAGATAATGGTTGCGATGACCTTGTCTTATACCTTTTCGTCAGGTTTTTCCCGATCGTTTCCTTTCCCGTTCTGAGGGATAAATAACGAGAGGTGGCGAATCTTCTGTTTTGCCGGCACCTGTTTTTTGCAGTAGCGATAGCTGGCGACTTTGCTGGGGATTCTGGTTCTCTAAGCGAGTCTTGTCTTGGATTCTCTTCCTAGCTGTCTGGGCAATCCCCAGCAGCTGGCGACTCTGCTGGGGACTGCGATAGTTTCTTAGGGATCTAACGTCCCTATGCGAGTCAATTTGAGGGATCCAACGTCCCGACAAGAGTCAATCCTAGCGCTTGCTTGCTTGTCTGCAGGTGTTTATTTTGTGCTGTATTTTGTATATTGTTGTATTTACATTTCCCGCACTATATTATTATCTGTTGCTACTGTGCTGTTGTGGGATGGGAGCTTTGATGAGTGATAAGCCAAACCCAGGCTTGAGAGCTACATAGTATTAGAGCAGATTTGTGGTGAACCTGTATGTTAGGCATACACTAGTTCCCACGAAATCTGCACTCAGACGAGATTCTCTGAGATGATTTCCATTTCCAGCCCAGTGGGCCGTTGAAAGGATTTCAGATCTAAGGATTGTCGACTCTGGGAACCGATCACTTGGGATTCATCTAAGTGAGGCCGCTTCAAGAGATCATGATGCCACACCTTCTGGGTATCGTATCATCGTTCTTGAAAGTCTGTGACGCTAATGACCGCATAGGATATCGAACCTGTGTCAGTTTAGGTCCATACCCGTGAGTGGGAGGGTTTTTGCAGGAAACTTGACTTCCAGCCTACCCGGTATTTTGGTTTTCTCACGTCAGAGCGAACTTATCCCGTCAGCAGCGCAGCAATATTCAAAGTTTTGTGGGGGCTGTGATCCCGTGTTTGTTGCATTTTGCATTGCATTTCATGTGCATTTCATGCTTGCATGACCATCCTCGGCTGGATCAGAGAACTTACCAGTCTTTTGTCCAACTCGCAGTTGACTTCTCGGCATTCGCATTAGACTTGAGTTAGTTTCTGGAAGGATCATGGACTCAGCAGAGCAGAATCAGTTTGTTACCAGGGCAGAGTTTGAACTGTTGAAGAACCAGTTGAGTCAGGTCATGGAAGCCATAAGAGCTATGAATAAAGGAGAGAACAACATTCAGAGAACTCCGGTGAACAATGTCGCGCAGCCTGTGCAAACCCCTGTCAGAGGACCACCTTCCCTCGATGACACAGAGTATCAAGGTTTCACTTTCTCCATGCCAGATTCTCCAAGGATTGTTCCTTCTCCATGGATTGTCCCACATCCAAGAGTTGCTCCGAAGGTTAATGCTGATAACCCGAAGCCTGTTGAGGATGAGAGAAGACTTCAGCTGTTGGAAGATCAGATGGCTGTTTTGATAAATAAGAATACTCTCAACCTGAATGCTGCAAGCATGTGTTTGGTGACAGGCCTTGTGTTGCCTCCGAAGTTCAAGATGCCCAGTTTTGAAAAATACAAAGGGGATAGTTGTCCGAAGCTACATTTGGTTATGTTCTACAGAAGAATGACTTCGCATGTCACCAATGACAAGCTCATGATTCACTGTTTCCAAGATAGTTTGATCGGAGCATCTTTGGATTGGTACATGCAGTTGAAGAGTGACAGTATCAAATCATGGTCTGATTTAGCCAATGCCTTCGTGAAGCAGTACGGCTACAACCTGGATATGACTCCTAGTCGCGTGCATTTGCAAGAATTATCTCAGGCGGAGAATGAACCCTTTAGAGAGTATATGCAGAGATGGAGAGAATTGGCTGCCCGTGTTCAACCATCGCTTGTGGAGAGAGAAATGGTCGACCTTTTCGTGGGTACTATGAAGGGCCGTTACTATGACACATTGTTCATTTGTGGAAATGCAAGCTTTGCGGACTTGATAAGAGTATGGGAACGTGTTGAGAGCGGAATCAAGAGCGGAAAGATTCAAGATATTCCTTATACTGCAGTCTATGAAGATGAATCAATTATCAGTTCTCAAGAAGAATGGGAGAAAGGAAGTGATGTTGTCTCAGAATCTCCCGTACCTCAGATTCAGTATCCAGACACTTCGAGTACTCAGAGTCAACAACCTGTTGGGTCTGTATGTCAGATATCTGTTACCCGCCAGAGTCAACAGCCGTATCATCGTCAGCCGCATCAGCATGCCCGACGAAGACCAAGGAAACCTGAAAGACAATTTACTCAGCTACCAGTGTCGTACAGTCAGTTGTTGCCGGATTTGGTCAAAAGTGGGCTGATAGTGCCAAAGGAGACCGATCCAATGACCCCGCCTTACCCTCTAGGTTTTGATGTCAACGCTCATTGTGAGTACCATGTTGGGGCACATGGGCACTCAACAGATGACTGTAGGGTGCTTTGAAGCCAGATTCAAACCTTGCTGAATTCCAACAGGATATCTGTCACGCCTCAGGGTGTCGACCTTCCTTTATCCAGCCAAGTGGGTGAATCAGTTCAGGTTATGGGAGAGTTCACTGATAGCAGATGTTCAGAGGAGTATCAGGATGACTTCGACGATTAATTCTGAAGATGGCTGGCTCAACAGCATATCAAGTTCGAAAAGCCCGGTTCCCAGAAACTGGCAATCCTTGTTTTATCATGTCGTGTCTTTGCATTTGTAGATTCTTTTCTGTTAAAGCGCAAATTGCATTTGTAAAACTTGTATTGTTTTCAATTGATAGTGATAATGAAATGAATATGAATGTTTTGATTTAGTCCATTCGTGTTCACTAATAATGTTTTACAGACATCCCACGCTTGGTTAAGCGGAATCCGGGGAGGATGACGAAGTTTAAAGACGCGCAAGCTTCCGATTGTATGCTTTTGAAAATAAAACCTGCTGATGATGTACAGGCATTGTTTCATATCCCTAAACACCGGAGTTATAAGGAAGACAATCCCTTGTCAACCCCTTTGAGGCTAGTAGTAGGAGTTTCTTTCGGAACACGAAAAACCCTCAATCTTAACCCGAGGCAGGGTAGGTGTTAGCTAATTTGACCGAGCGTCCAATTGCAGAAAGGAGTGTCCGTTCGAGGATCAATCACACCTCTAGAGGTCGTGGCTAAGCATCAAGAGTGATATGAAAAGAAGCAAGAGTGAGACAGTCACATCATTCCCCAAAGAGTCAGACAACCAGTGTCACACGACTTGTTCAAAGGAAAAAAGAAGCAAAAAGAATCAAAAGCCTACTAAGTCAAAACTTGAAAACAAATGACTTAGGCAAAAACGAGGGCCTCCCGCTGGACTTAATAATCAAATGAAGCTCAAAAGAGCCAGTCCAGGCAAAAATTAGGGAAAGCGAAAAACTAAAAAATGAAAAGGATCACAAAAGAAAAATCCTCAAACGAAATACGAGTCGTGTGACCCCAAGTGGCAAAGACGAAGAATGAGTGGCTGTCACTCCAAAAACTCATGGTTTCTCGAACTATCACTCCTATCCTTCAACCTCTGAGAAGTGAACGCTAAGGTCGAATTAGCCGAACATAGGATTGGAGAACATCAAGGAGAATGGGTGGGTTAAAATAAATTTTGAGCCTTTATCCTTTCCTTCAAAACCATGAACCTGACCACGTTACAACCGGGAAAGTCCTAATTGAAGCAGGTTTGTTTCGAAGGCATACTTCAGTAAAGATCGCGTCAAAACTGACTCCTAAGAGGATTCTTCTTACCATGTTGGTACTGATGTTGATATTCTGATAAATGATTTGTTTCATATGCCATAAACTGTTTTTTCCTTTTCTAGTGAACAGATTGGATGTCGAAACTGTCATATGCATTGCATTAATATCTTTTATGCAGAACAACTTGTTTTACTTTCAAGTGAGCGCTTGACAACAGGAAAGTTTCCTATAGTGGAAAGTATGATCAGAATAGAATGCAGAACGCCTGAATACTCCGTGAACCGGGGCAAGCTATATCAGGTAATCCCTAATGATGTCAGCCATGTGATGTCAGCCATCCAAATACAGTTATTCTGAAGCAGTCAGGTCGAGATTTGATGAACCTCTCAAGGACAACCAGTGTATCTCCCCGCATATTAGCCAATCAGGGGCAAAGTCGTTGTAGACAGGGGCAGGCCACTCTAAGAAAAGCGCAAAAGTTGTTTCTCACCCAAGGGGCATTTGATCTGAAGCATCTCTCCGAGGTTCAGAGTGCTGGGGCAGTTCATGTCAGACCATCAGGGTACAGATGTTTAGATTTCCAGTCGAGGAATATCCCCACAGAGATCACAGACTGGGGCGTATCAGAAGCGAAGAAATTGTTCCTCTCCGTGTCATCAGAGCTACTCGAGCAGGTTCAACCAATCTTCAAGTGTGAGACGAATGTAGGGAAGTCATGATATTATCCCTTGGCCCTTCAACCAGAGACCGTGAATTCAGGCAGAGTGTTTTCCAGCGTCAGTTGTACCTGACCCATCACGGATAGCCTGAAAGCCTAATCCCTATTGGAAATTGTCAGGAAGCCCAATCCTTATTGGTGCGCCATTCCTAAAAGCCCAATTCATATTGGCAATCCCCGTGAGGCCCAACCCGTGTTGGCTCATTAATCTCAAAATCCAATCTTCATTGGTACGCAGGAAGACTCTGTCAGTTTTCCCCAACAAAGTCCAATTGTCAGTGGCATAGGTAAGCTATCCCCAGCGAAGTCCTATCATGCTCAGCATATTTGGTTATCCCCAGTGGAGTCGGTTCACCTTTCCAGCATATTTGGTTATCCCCAGTGGAGTCGGTTCACATTGCCACGGAAGGCTGATAGAAAAATTGGCTCCTACGTATTAGGTTCTTGCGTGTGTGTCCCGAGTTCCTTCCCGTTTAGGCGTAAGCCTGCTTCCTCTTTGTTCTCGCCCCCGTGCGATCGAAACCCTTTTCTCTCGCGTTCAGGCGATTGAGACCCCTTCTCTTGCCCCTGTGCAATCGAGACTCGTTTTCCCGCCGAACTACGTTTGCGCTGATCTCTCGTACCAGACGAGAGTACGTAGGCATAGGATGCGATATCCTAGCGAGTTCCCTTCTCCCTTTTCCCTTTCCCCTTTGCTGTAGTTAGCTGAACTACAACTACTCTGATTTCTCGTGCCAGACGAGAATATGTAGGCATAGGATGCGATATCCTAGCGAGCACACTAACAACTAACTTCTCTGTTCTCTCGCTGCCGTGCGATCGAGACTTTCCCGCTAACGACTGATGTTCCCTTTCTCTTGCCCTTGCGCAATTGAGACCAGACCGTAGTTCTAGTTCCCGTAGGTTCCCATACCTTCAAACCCGACATACTACGTCCATTCTACCGCAAACAGGTAACGCCTAAGTCTCCATCGAGCGAGAAGCATACACCTAACTGCTAGAATGCGTACGCTAGTATTGTCAATCCTTTCTCTCACCCCCGTGTGATCGAGAACCCCCTGTCTAGCCGTAGTTAGTTCGAACTATGTTTGCTCTGATCTTTCACGCTGTGTGAAAGTACGTAGGCATGAGATGCGATATCTCGGTGAGCAAAATCCCCCCGTAGTTTCCCGAACTACATTGACTCTGACTTTCCCATTGCACGAGGGAATACGTAGGCACCGAGCGCGATGCTCTATCGAGTCAATTTCTTTCCGTTTAGCCGTAGAAGTCGTATATAGATTGTTTTTCACCCGTAGACAAACCAGCAAGCGTGGATCCCATCGAGTACGATGGACGTGAGGGGTGCTAATACCTTCTCCTTGCGTAACCGACTCCCGAATCCATACAATGGTTGCGATGACCTTGTCTTATACCTTTTCGTCAGGTTTTTCCCGATCGTTTCCTTTCTCGTTCTGAGGGATAAATAACGAGAGGTGGCGACTCTTCTGTTTTGCCGGCACCTGATTTTCGCAGTAGCGACAGATTCCTTTAGGGGAAACACTTCCTGATGAGGGTAAGACATCTTTAGCTTGATGGCTCTAGTTTTTACCCATTGGAGATAAGGTTCCAAAGAGATACAATTTGCTTTTCCTAGAGATTCTCTTTCTTTCCTATGAATATGATGCTAGACAAGCACAATTTCTTCCTTAAGTGTTCTGTCATTTTCACCTTTCTTAAAGAAAAGACCTTCCAAATGAATGTTATATGACATGTCCTTCATAGGGTAACCAAGCTGTCGACGAGCTAAAACTGGGTGGTAGTTGACCCCTCCTTTAGTACCAATGAGGGGTACATTGGGGAAATTTCCACAATTGTCAATGATTCTTGTTTCGTTATAGACCTGGTTGTACCAATCTATGTCATAGTGAGTAAGAGACATAATCTTTTCTGACCATCACATACCACTTTTGAGATCCTAGAAAGCAGCAGATTTTAGCAAGTGAGAAATAAACCATTTGTAGAGTAATGGTACACAACATGTAATCATTCCTCCGTTGTACAAATTCCTTGAATGCACTGAGTGGTAAGTATCTACAAGAAAAGTTGGGACTGGATTCCCAATTTAAAATATCTTGATAGCATTGATGTCGACAAAGTTATCAATGTTGTGGAAGAGGAATAATCCGTAGATGAGTAGAACAAATATATCCTCGAAAGAAAACACATTTCTTATACTGGAAAAGAATAGGGCTTTGTCTATCAAGAATTTAGCTGGTAGACCTTGAATTCCTCCCTTGGTAGTCATGTGAGCTTTGATATCTGACATTTCCAAAGAGGTAGCCCTTTCAATGGTTTGATCTTTGAGAATTTCTTCAAATCCAGAGAAAGGATATTGATCAGTGATAGGTAAACCAATCAACTGAGAGTATTCTTCCAATGTTGTTGTGAGCTGATAATCTGGAAATGTGAAGCAGTGGTATACTGAATCATAGAACCGAACCAACGTAGATAGGACTCCTTCCACTAGGTTGACTTCTAAAAGAGATAAAAGTCCTCTATACTTAGCTCTGAAAACTTCAGGATTAGTAATCAATCTTCCCAATCTTCTTAGGTCTTCATGTTTTGGACTTTTGAAGGTGTACTTCTGAGTTTTCTTCTACCAAAATCTATAGCACAATTTTTTATATTTTCAATAATCCATTTTTTTAATTCTTTTGAAAAAGTTAGAGAGATTTGAAATTTTTTGATGAATGCATGAATGAAGCAAACACAACTATATGAAAACATGGGTTCAAGGGTTCATCATCATGGGCACGGAGCCATGGATCTATCCATCCCCAAGGTATGTACTAGGGTTCAATTTTTTGTACTTGTAGAATGGGTTATAAGAAAGGTTCCAAAGATCATTGACCCCTCTTTAGGATATTACCAGCAAACTGATTGACTCATGAGAGTTGCTATATCCCCCAAATGGATATCATTTGAGTAGCATCGCATCTCAACTATTCCTGATAGTTACTGTACTACGTCCTAAAGTGGTTGAATGGTTAGATGTTTACTGATCCTCAGTTTCACGGGTTCCCAATGGAAAAAGTAATGTATTCATGACTTGCTCGCTCAACATCAGTAATTACAAAAGGGTACATCTACTGATTTGGTGGGCTTTCAAGTTATCTTGGTCAGGACTCACTTCGTGTAAGCTTTCTTGATTTTTCCACCTTATATCTTAAAATATGCTCTCAAACCCACTGAGGACTTTTTGATTCACCACATGCGTATTAATCACATTCCCAGATAAAAGAAATTTAAACAAGTATGGAAAATAAGCAGATAGTATGATGGAGAACAATAAATTATATCAAATAAGAAAATAAAACAGTAGAATATATACAAGGCTTAACCCTCTTACGGGATGCGAAAGACATCCCCAATGAAGTCGTCATTTTTCTGTAGCCTCAGTTTTCTTGACGCGACCACTACCGCATTTTGTGCCACTTTTGAATTTCTAATACTTATCCTATGGTGCTTAAAAGGAAGGGGATGAAATCTAAACTAACCCTACATGCAAATGTTTTCCCTACAAATGCAAAGAGATCTGAAATTGGGGGTTGGTTATACAAAGGGAAACTATTAATACCTTGAGTATCTATAGTAATCTATAGGATCCTTGATTGTATATTTCTACTATTGAATTACTTGCTTGCTTAGGTTTGTCTTCTGTTTAATTAGGAAGGTTTCTTCTTTGTGAAAACTGAGGGGATTTTTTTTGTTTGGTGTTTCTATGGTTTTTCTATTGTTTTTGGAAGGTATCAGGACTTAAGGTTTTTTTATTAATGTGCTTGCCAAGATCTCGTAATCTTATGCCTATGTATTCTCAAAAAGGAAATTGAGAAATCAGAGCGTTCGTAGTTCCTCCTAATCTATGGGAGGAAAAAGTTTGTTTTGTATCTTGTTTAAAGCCCAAGATGATGAAGCTAAAAAGAGTGTTGGAAAGATTTGACAAACTCTCATCTTTAAGGGAGATATATCACCTATTCACTACAATCATATGAGAATGATGTCATAAGGGAAGAAAGCTTTGAACTTATTATGTTTAAGCAATGCCACTTTTTACTTTATGAATTCTTTACATACTAAGAAAGGGACCTTAACTTGGATATAGGATCGACAAGTGTGCCACTTACATCAGTTAGATGAAAGAAAAGTTTTGAACCATAATAAGAGAGGGACGCCAACTTGGATTTAGAATCAACAAGTGTGCCACTTTCATCACTTATATGGAAAAGGGTTTTTAATGTTTGATTTGAATTGTAGTGATTAGAAGAGATGTCTTCCTACAGAGATGACTCGAAGTCTCATATGTGAGGAGATTGATTTATATATCTTGATTGAATCCCAAGATATGAAGCTAAAAGATTTAAAACTGAGTCAACTAGGGAGTTTTATATGTCTTGTTCAAAGCCTAAGATTGAGGCTAACTGACTGGAGAAATGATTTTTTATAAAAAATCCTGAGAGGAGGCTAATGATTGTTGAGGAAATCTGAAGATACTAACTCTTTTGGGGATTTTTATTTGTATCTTATAGAAAGCTCAGGATGAATGAGGCTAAAGGAATTTATTTGTATCCTGTACGAAGCCCAAGATGATGAGGCTAAATTAATTTATTTGAATAGATTACTAAGACTTGACTTATGCTTTTGAGAATCCTGAGAGTCCTTGTATGAAGCCCAAGAGAAGGTTGTGGGAACTGAATGAGACTTCCCAACTCTCCTTGTATGAAGTCCAAGATGAGGCTATCTTGCTGGGGGATTCTTTGTATGATGCTCAAGAGGAGGCAATGATGCTTGTATAAGGCCCGATAGGAGGCCAGGGAACTAGTTGTTTAAACTAAGTTGTGATTGAAGGGATCCTATTGTTTGACTTGTGTCTAAACTAAGGATGATGTAAATGTCAAGTGAAACTTAAAAAAATATGAACGAACATGATTGAAGATTCACAAGTATAAACATGGTTGAATTCATGGGAGATTTCACATCTTTTAGGGTTTGATGTGTTGAATGTTTTATTTGTATGTTTTATTTTATTCACAAAGGTGTTGGGTCTTACACTCTAAGCAAAGGCCCAAGATTTATTGAAAAGAAACGGTGGTAAGTCTTACACTCTAAGAAAAAGTCCAAGGTTTATTCTCTATTTACAAAAGATGTTGGGTCTTACACTCTAAGCAGATGCCCAAGATTTATATTGTTTTGAAAACATAAGATGACTTTGAAAGAGATGGATGGGACTTACACTCTGAATAGAGGCCCAAGATTTAAAACAATTAATTTTGAAAATGTGAAAAGTGATGGGTCTTACACTCTAATAAAGGCCCATGGATTTTGATGATTTGAAAATTAAAATGGGTTGGGACTTACACTCTAATAGAGGCCCAAAGTGTTTGAAAATGTAATGGGTCTTGCACTCTTGATAGAGGCCCATGATTTGAATATGCATCAAACAAAGAGATATATTCATTACGGTAAGATTTTATAAAGGAAATATTTGGAAATTTAAGCATGGATACAATTTGAACATGTCAATGACAAGTTGATAACAACCAAGCATGGATATTAGGGTTCAAACATGGTCTTGAACAAAGTGGAAACATCATAAAGGTTCATACAAAAAAAACATGCAAATAAACGTATTTGTCAAGGCAAAATTAATGTGTTTTAGGAGAACATAAACATGGTATAATCAACACAAATAAATTTGCACATATCAAAGTGGTATAAACATGGAAGGGAATTGACATGTTAAGGCAAAATATCAAGCAAAAAATTCATGGAATGATTGAAAGTTCAACATTCATTTATATGTAAACATACACTTGAAAATGCATTAAAACCAAGTAAGGACAAGGCAAGGGTATTTTGGGAAGTTGAAATTACAAGTCATTTTTGATTATGGATCAATTTCACCATCTTACACACCTCAAATGGAATTTTGTTCAACTTGAAAGTTGCTCAAAATGGGGTTATTTACTCCACCAAGAATATATAGTTCATTGATATGGATTAGAATGAGAGTTGGTTGAATAAATTTTCATGAATGAATCATTAAAGGCATTTAAATGAGAAAATTGCAAAATAAATCATATTGGTTCAAAATATTGCAAGTAGGTGCATATTTTGAGTGTAAATGGTATTTAGAACACTTTGGAATTTTTAGATTTTCAAGAGAAAGTTACATGATTAAGATCATCCATTGATTGGAATTAAGGAGTGGATATTAGCCCTTCATCCTCACCACCATCTCAGCAATGAATTTGAGCCAAATTCAAGGAAAAACAAAGCCATTTTCGTGGAGTTCATCAAAGCCAAAAGTAAGGAAATGTGAAAATGGAATTGGATCATAGAGTCAAGTTTGGGCCCCCATTTCAGCCCAGATCAATTCTATATAAGCTCATGAGTGAGTTCAGATCAAGGTTGGTGATGGATTGAGCTTGCACGGGTAAGACATAGTTGAAAAAAGTTAGTTACAAGTGAAATTCGAGTTTCACCATTGGAGCCATTTCTGAAGAAATTGAAGGTCCAAGAAGCACCTACCATCATCACTGAGTGATTTTGCACAACTTTGGTCAAGGATTGGTGGCTGAATCATCCACTGTTGAAGCTTTTACCAGGTTTTCTTCTTTTCACGATTACTCTCAATTGATGATGAATTACAGTGATTTTTGTATGTGGTTAGGTAGTACTTAGGTCCTAGGTGGATTTAGGATTGATCTTGGAACTGTTTGTGAGGTTTCTTGGTGATGATCAAAAACTTTGCAGGATCGGTTTAGGCTTATTCTTGGTTGATATCAAGATTTATTTATGGATTCTTGGTCAGTGTGATGTGTAGAAGAGATTAGTGGAAAGAATTTAGAGTTTGGAGATGATTCTTGGAAGTGTACCATTTCTGTTGGCCATCGTGTTTGCTTCTATGTTGAGAAAAAATGAAAAATAAATAGAGCATGATGATCAGGGTGGAGAGACGAGTAGATTAGTGTAATTTTAGTTGAGTTTGGGGATGGTTGAGACCTTGGCACTGTTGGTGCCACCGGAGAAGATGACCGGAATCTTCTCCGGCCACCACGAGCTTTCCCCCTAGTTTCAGAGTTTAAAGAAGGAAGATGAAGTATAGGCCGTCGGATGAGTTTGACTGGCTTGACTAAGTAATTGGATCTGGCGTGTGAGATTGAATCCTGAGGTTGTTGACCTTTGACCTGGTGATGTGGCAAGGCATGAGTTGTTAGATTAGAATACTTTCTGAATGGACGTCCAAGATTAGAACGTATGGTGGACTGAAGTCAACACAACCACATGTGAACATCCCTGAAATGATGCGTTTCATTAATTCCCCCCCCAGTGCTACGTGGCACGCCTGATGACCCTTGGATGGTTTGACTAGTAATCTGATCTGATGGTCATGTTATATTCTTGCATTTTTAATTCTTTTATTCATTTTTGAATATTCTTTTATTCATTTTATCATTTTCAATACTTTAAAAATAGAAATAATTGTTATAAAATTATGAAAAAAAATCATGAATGACTCTTGCCCTGTCCTTTATTTTTGTGTGCAATTTAATTTAATTTTTGGTTGATATTCCATTTATTGCCATTTTTCCATTTTAATTAGATGATTAAAAATGTAAAAAATGCATGTTTCTCTTTCTGATTTTTGTACTAGCTCATGGATTTGAATTTAGTGCTAATTTTTTGCATGATTGCTTTAGACATCTTGATAGAGTTGTATGATTTTTCTTTGGTTTTTTATAAACTTTTAGGTATAGGTTTGAGATAGATTTCCAGGACCTTTCCCTTGTGGATTCCCTTAAGCATACCTTTAAGTGTAGAATTTGTTTAGGACCTTTAGACTTAGGTCTTGGCTCTGGATTTTGTACCATGATTCCTTAACACAGTTAAGAAGCCTTAGAATTTTTCCTAGCCTTTTAGGATTGATTTTAGTATTTTTCCTAGAATTTACAAGTTGATTGTATTTAGGGTGATCCTAATTTAGCCTACCTCATAGTTTAGTTTCTAAAGTGGACTTTAGCTAACTTTAGGCTTCTAATTCCTTCTTGATAGAATAGAGCATAGGTTTACACCTATTTAGAACAATTGTTAAGCCTTGATAGAGCTTCTAAATTCATTTAGATGGTTAATCTTTAGAACTAATCATTAGGTTTTCCATAGAACCTTTAGATAGATGGCTCTTCCTTGAATGTTTTGCATTCATTCCATGTCATCCATGAATGGTTGAGTGTCATGATGGATACCTTTGGTGTACATCATGCTTCCCATGATTTAATTCTTCCATAAATGGTTGAGTGTCATGGATGATACCTTTGGTATACATCATGCTCCCATCTTAATTCAATTCTTCCATGAATGGTTGACTGTCATGATGGATACCTTTGGTATACATCATGCTTCCCATGATTCAATTATCACCCATGAATGGTTGAGTGTCATGATGGATACCCTTGTTATACATCATGCTTCCCATCATCAAATTTCATCTTTGGTTGAAGGCCTTGATGTATTCCTTTGGTTTACATCATGCATGCATCCATCCATCAACTTCCTTCTCTCTAGGATTAGATGTCTTGTTTGATTATTTTGGAATCATTTCCTTACATGTCATATTGTTCATCCCCTCATTCCTTCTTTCATCATGATTGTTTGAGCATTTCTTGATGCATTAGGATAGTCTCATGTGTAGAGTATTTTAGGCTAGGTGCATGACTGCATTAAAAGGTTGAGCTGAGCTCCCTTTGCTTGTTTGCATTAGAGGTTGAGTGTTCTCCCTCTGCTTGTGTGTTATTTTCCCTTTTCTAAGTGTTGTGTTTGCATTGAAAGGTTGAGGTGACCTTTCCTTTGCTTGTCTGTTTTGTTTGTTCTCTTTGCTTGTTTGCTTAGAGGTTTAGTTTCTCCTTCTGCTTGTATTGCTGCATTACATTTGCATCTTTACTGCTTGCTTTTCTGTTTTATCTGCTTTATTGACTTTAGCAGTTTGTTTTATTTCCCACTCACATGTTCCCTTAGGGTTCTCACTTCCTTGTTTAAGGAAATGATGATAAACTTTTAGGTTAAAACATTTGCATAATAACATCTAGGAGTTCCCTGTTTCAAACTCAACAATAGGATAAATCCATTGCATGACAACAGTAGGATGCTTGATAGTTTCCCCCATAGAGTTCTTTTTCATTCTTATCTCCAAAACAACAGTAAAATACGTAATAAAGGCTAGTTGGTATAGTACGTTACGAGCCTTAAGCCACTTAGGAAATGGTTATTGGAGGGTTTCCTTCCAGTAATCAGGATGTTTAGTATGGTACCCTTTGGGTGATATGCGACGCATTAACTCCTAAGTCATAGTCTCTAGTGCAGTACGAACTATAAACATCCATAAAAAACACTTCTTTCGTAAAAGACTCAAAAACAAACTTCAAACCCATTTTTTCCCCGTGGGCTCTTAATCCGAGGAAAACCTTTTCTGATGAAAAGAGTGCTGTTAAACTTCTGTTCTACCGCAAACAGGCATTGTCTGTAACTGCTGGAACTGTTGTTTAACTTTACTCAGGTAAAAACAGATGAATCAAAACCTGTGTTTCGTGGGCCCGAACTACGTTCGCTCTGATTTCTCTGATGAGAATACGTAGGCGCAAGACGCGACGTCTTGGCGAGCAACCTTTCCCCTTTACCCGTAGTTAGCCGAACTACGTTGACTCTGATTTCTCGTTCCAGACGGGAATACGTAGGCACGAAGTGCGATGCTTTGCCGAGTCAATTTTCTTTTCTTTTTGAGCCAGCCTTGATAGGTAGATAGATAAACAACTCGTCAGATAAACACAACAAGCATGGATCCCATCGAGTACGATGGACGTGAGGGGTGCTAATACCTTCCCCTTGCATAACCAACTCCCGAACCCAGACTTGGTTGCGATGACCTTGTCTTTTCTTTTTCGTTAGGTTTGTTCCGATCGTTTCCTTTCCCTTTCTGTGGGATAAATAACGAAAGGTGGCGACTCTTCTGTTGTGCCGACACCTTATTTTCGCAGTAGCGACAGAATTCAATGGTGGTTTTAGATTTATCTAAATATGTCTCTATTTTAAAACCAAATAGTGGTTCTTAAAAGGACATGGTTTCACAAGTTATATGCTATATCATCATACAGTTAATAATAGTGTCATAAAACGGTTCAAACACAACATAAATAACATATATGATATGATCATGATCAATGTACATCAAAGAAAAACATATTTCTTAAAGTTCAAGTTCTTTAGAATCTTACCTCTTGAAGGTCACTTGTCAATTTCCAAGAAACTTATTACAGAAGTAAACCAATTCTTTGGACACCTCTAATACACCTCAAAGAAGTTTCTTCTTTGATCTTGATAGCCTTATCTGGATGAGTCCTTCTTAAATTTTGTTTGACCGACAAACATTCTGGTTGTAACGGAAAATGATGCTCTATAATATCGGTATCCAACCCTGGCATATCTTGGTAGTACCAAGCAAACACATCTGGAAATTCTTTGAGAAGTTTTTCATACTTTCTTTAACAGTTGTACTGAGCAGTGCTCTAATCTTAACTTCTTTCCTTTCTTCTTCTGAACCCAAATTGACCATTTCTAACGGCTCTTTATGGGGTTGAATGAATTTTCCTCCTGTCTGAATAGTCGGGAGATCTCATTCGGAATTTCTTTGTCTTCTTCTTCTTCTTTCAGATTTGAATATCGGGAACTCAAAGTTGGGAGAAGGCATCAGTTCATATATTTCAATGGGATTTTTAACAATTAGTCTGCATAATGTGATTGATGATTCTTTTTTAGAAAAGACAGAAAAATGAAAGAACTGGCGTGCAGTGTATATTTGAAAACGTTCGTTACTTTGGTATGTTTTAGGATTACCATTTTCTGAAAAAGCAAAAAGCGAAAATAGCAAGAAATGCGGGAATTCAAAATGACATCTTTATTTATGATTTTTCGATTCTTGAAATACAAGCCAGATAAAACAAAACTCATTTGCCTTGGGCAAGGAAGAGAGGAAATATTTACAGGAGACGATGCCCTATAAAATATCCTTTCACCCGGGCAAGGTGAGAGGTCAAAATAAAGATGAGGCATTTACTTTGATATTTGAATAACATTCGGGACATCAACAACTATCCAATTATGATGAACTCCTCTGTGGATTACAAAGTCTGATACTTCCTTCCGAGATTGTCTTTGATAATGACACTGACTTTTGGCGGGGTCGGATCACTAGAGTCTTCTTTCCATGCAGAGTTATTAGCAGAGAAATTTTATGTTGCCTTTTCACATTTATCTTCTTGTTTAGGAGGATCTCCCCATCTAGTTGGTTGAATATCTTCAAACAAGATGAGAGAGAATTCAGGGGCAGTATACTTCACTAGGAAATCAAACTTTCCGCTTGGCTATCCCAAGGTATCCCAAGTTTTTGAGGGGTTGTCTTCCTCGATGACATTGACTTCTGGTAGTGTAAAGTTGATAAATTCTTGTCTGGTAATTCTTGTGACCTCATCAAGACGATGATTTACATATTCAGGGTTTTTCATATAAGGCCTTCATTCTTCTAAAGGAGTAGATGAATCTTTTTCAGGGTTATCTGGAAAATATGTATTCTCGGACTGGCTTCGATATCCTAGATTTTCTATGTTAGGCTCCCAAATAGGTAAATCATCCATGAGATCATCTGAGCTGTAGTCAAAGCTATCTTTCATCAGAGTATTAGTTTCTAATGAATTGGGAGGAGCACGAAATTCTTCAGTATCATAATCTCCGTAGATCATCTCGACATCTAATTTCGATATATATATATATATATATATATATATATATATATATATATATATATATATATATATATATATATATATATATATATATATATATATATATATATATATATATATATATATATATATATATATATATATATATATATATATATATATATATATATATATATATATATATATATATATATATATATATATATATATATATATATATATATATCTGGAAATTCGTTGTGGATAGCAAAACGACATGAACGTCTCTTTTTGTGACATATAACCTTCATTGTTGAAATATGATTTCCATTCTTCATCTATATCAGAAGAATTGTCTTTCAAGTAATTTCCCTCAATGGTGTGGACCTCTTGGGAAGTAGGATGGAGGAAACCTCCGTTGTGAAAGAAATCTTGAATAGGGCGAAAGACTTCGTCCTTCTTTGTAGTCTTGGTACATGCTGGTGTAAACCCGAGACCCTTCCTCGTTTTGTTGTCAGTAAGAATCACAACTTGTCCCCATCCTTTAGCGGTACCATTTTCCACTATCCGAACAGCGTCTTGATAGGAGGAAATATATGCTTTTTTTTCTTGATTGCCTTCGTTACTCATAGAAAGTGCCTAGAATTGAGTTCCAATGTGTTGTACCCCAAATTTGGCCAACCTCTCTGGCCTATGTTTCATTTCATCTGCATCAATATGGGGCATATATAAAAAAAAAGAAGAAACATTACATATTCATTTGCATTTCTACAAAGAAAAAAAAGAAGAGAAGAAAAAGTGGGCATAAAAAAATATATATATAGATTTCATCAGGCATTTGTGCCCAAGTCATCAGAAACAGGGGACTTATTTCTTCGGATGAAATACCAAGAGAAAGAATAAATAAAATAAAACAAATGCATGAGGTGGGGTTTGAACCCACCACCCCTTGCTTTACCAATTCTTACCTTTACCACTCAGCCAGGCGCGCATTTGTGAATAACATAGAAGGGGAAAAGTATGTATTCTTAAGTACTGAAAATAGAGGCGCGCAAAATAAAAAAATGTGGTGGATTTTGGTCTCACCAGGATTCGAACTCGTATCTATATGGTAAACAGGCGCATGACTTAACCACTGGGGTGGCGATACATCCATTGATTATCCCACCCCAGTTTGATCAAATACCTTGCTTTGTTCGTGGCTGGGCAGAAGATGGAGAGCAAAACATCTATGCGTGAAAAATGAAGATTGGGCGAAACCTATCCATTTCCAGCGAAACAAATTTCAATCTCGTTCATTTTTCTACAAGGATTAATTTGGCGTTTCTGGTTTTGGCGTTAGAAGTGTATTGACTGAGTTGTATTTGAAATTGCAAAAGGGAGGGAAGTGGCTTAACCATGTTTTGAGGAGTACTGCAGTTTTCCATTTTTAGGCCAAACACCCAAAGGTACTTTGCTCTGGGTATTGCTGAACCTATCACCAATATGGACAAAGCACAACAGCCTCTATAACCTGCTGTAAACCCTAGTGGGTACCCCTACCATCTCACAACAAGACACGAGGGAAAGCTCGGCAGAGAGAAAAATTGGACTCAAAATTCAGAGTATAAAAGGATAAGGTGGAACAGAAAACCCTAGCAGCCACGATTCTGGTTGGAAAAGAAGAAAAAGTATCTTGAAGAGTGAGGTTTTGGAGCTGCTCTCAAAGGTGGGATTCTTCAAAGATCTTTGGCATTTCAGTTCTTGTTTCTAGGTATGGATATTTGTTTTTATTCTCCTCATATGCATATATCATGATTGGATATTTGTTCTGCCTAGTTTATTTCTCAAATTTTACATATGCTGAAGAAAAAATGATGAATGTGTTCATGATGTCTTATCTGCATTCCTGGTGACAGTTTAAAAGATGTGTATGTTATGTGTTTTGGTTAAAGTATTTGATTCCTATTAAGTCTAAGATGATTAAGAGCATTGTTGGTTTTTGAGCACTTGACCTGTTACATGTTTCTGTTTAAGTAAATTTGCTGAGTTTTGGTGTGTTTTGGTCATGCTGCTATGAGGATACTGATTGTTTTGTTGTTTGTTTGCTTGTTGGAGATCTGAACCACTTGTTGAGTTTGCTTGAGTGTTGTGTTATGAACACAACTTTGTGTGCATCTTGTTTTCCATCACATTGTTAGTTGTCTATTGCCTTAAAGTTACTCTGTCAAGACTGATGAAAGTGTTGCTTGTGTTCAGTTATGAAGTGGATTTTTGCCTTAGACATCATGATATTTGTTGCTAAAATGTTCTGTTAATGTGGATCTATTTGTGTAGCCTTCATGTCTTGATCTTGACTGTCAGCTTCCACTTAGGGTTGATAACTTCATATGCTTCAAAATTTCACTTAAGTTTCTTAAAGGAAATCTCAACTGTTGGTGTATGTTTCGGTCATGTTGAGTTATGTGAATCTAATGTTAGCATGCTATGTGGTCAGTTTTAAATTCATTTCTTGCTAGAGGGTTTGTTCTTGTTTGATGTTCAACCATGAGAATGTGATGTGCAGGTTGTGTTAGTATAGAATGTACTACTTCTTTGCTATGTATGTGTTGTGATTGTAATGGAAATGTTAACTTGCAGCAGTAGAGTGTCTAGGGATCTTACTTGCATTTTCCTCATTCCAAATGCCTGTTGTTTTGCCTATCCTTTTTTTTGTGTGTATTTGGCTGGAATCCATAGCATCAGTGTTGGTTTAAGTGGGGTTTTTTTGCTCATTTTGTAGCTTTTAAATACTATGATCAGTGGGGTGGTTTGCTGCTAATTTCAGATGTGTATTGATTGAGGGCTGAAAGTTTTGTTTTTGTGTTTGGCCTTGAGGTCAGGTGTTGTTGTTTGTTTGTTTATGGAGTATTGTATTCATCATGTTTAAAACTTGCATGTGAAGCAAAATGCAGGTGTGTGTCTTAATGTGATGTCATAGTGTTTGTATGTGGGACAGTTTTGAATCTTTGCCTGGTTTTTGTTTTGCTTCAACCTGCTGTTTGTTATGATGTAATCAAGCCAAGATGTTTGCTCTTAACTGTTGCCAGCAGTTTGTGCTCAGGAGTAGAGTAGTGGCATATGCTATGGTCTTGGTTTAATTTTGAGCATGAGTTGTTTTGTTTTGGCTAGAGCATAGATGAACATCAATTTCTATTCAGCATTTGGAACATCCATTTATTTTCAAGTTGACATCTCGCTGTTGGATTAGGATGCATACTGTTGCTGTTTGTTGGCATCTCGCATTATTGCTCGAATTTTGTTTTGGTCTAAGAGAAGAACCATTAAGTGTCTTGTTTTCATGTTGGCCTTGGATTAGGATGCATACTGTTGCTGTTTGTTGGGCATAGTAGTATCGGTTTTTGAAGCTTGTAGTTGTAGCAGAAAATTGTCGTTTGAGTTATGCCTTGAGCCAGAGCCACAGCCAGATTTTGCTATTTGTTTGGCATGTAGGTTAGCAAGTTTTTTTTAGAGCAAGTTGACAGCAGGGCTGCTGTGCTGTTGTTGCTTTGTTGGCTGTGCATAAGATTATCATTTGGCTTTGTTGAAGTTGTTGTTTCTGCTGTACATGTGCTTTATTTTGTGTTTGGCTTGAAGTTATAAATCCTGTTTGAATTACTGTTTGGGATTCTGTCAAGATTCAGTGGTTGCTTACTTATTAGTATATTTTGAAATCATGATTTAGTCGCAATTTAAGTTGTGTACAAGGTGCCGTCATAAAGCTTAGATCCTAGCTTTGGTTTGGTTGTGAGGCTTGTTGTAGGTTACTTCCACGATATGCAATTTGGTGACCATTACTTGTTCTATTGAAAAGTTGGTTGTGTTCATTGAATTTAATCCATAAATATTGATTCTCAAGCATGTATAGACCTCTGATTATTCATGTTTATGTCAATCCTAGCCTTTAGTTTCCTTTATGCATTTCAAGAACTTGTCTTGCATTTTCATTCGTGTTTCATTTTACAAGCATCATGTGGAAAATTGGTTAGCACAGCTGTATTCCTCTCTGAAAAATACACAAGATAGGCTCAAAGATTGTTCAATTTCATGAAATTTTGATATACTTTCGACAGCTTTTGCTTCTGCTCTTGAGTTGTTTTTATTTTTTGCCCAGCATTTGTTAATGTTCGCTATGTATATATTTCATTCCAACTTAAATATTGGACGTATCACCGCCCCAGCGGTAAGACCTTGCGCATTGTATCACCCTGTACCCGTGTTCGAGTCCTGCTGTGGACAAAACCCTTTTTTTTATCTCCTTTTTCTTTCTTTCATTACGTTCTTATTCCTTCTCTTTTATAGTTTTCCTCCTTTTCCATATCACCAAGCGCATATGCGCCCCAGTGGATAGGTGTTTGCTGTGTATCCAAAAGGAGGTGGGTTCAATTCCCACCTCTTGCACTTTTTTTAAGTCCTTTGATTTATTTATTTGTCTTGACTATATAATTTCCAAAATCCATAATTTTGGCATACTTACTTATTCTTGATCCATTCTTTTTGCAAATTACTCATAATTTTAATTATTTTCATTTAATAAAACAATATTTCAAATCATTGATGATTTTAAAGACCCTTGACTTACTTGAAGGTTGACCTTCTATTAGGGTTCGCACGCGCTGTATTTTGTAATATTTTCTCAAAAAATAACTGTTTTTGGTATTGAATTAAAATAAGAGGATTGGGTGTAGTCCCCTTCTTCTTCGAGTGTTGGGACGCCCACTGTAGTGAGGGTGGTCCCGACACTCGTCTTTCAATACGAAGACGCTTCTAAACTTTTCTCTCCTAAAAAAAACCCTCGGTCCCGTACCGAGTCTATTTTCAAACTATCTTTCAATAAATCTTTTTTTTTCTTTGTATTGAATTAAAGAGAGGGGATTAAGTGTAGTCTTCTTCCTCTCCGAGTGCTGGGATGCCCACTGTAGTGAGGGTGGTCTCGACACTCGTCTTTCAATACGAAGACTCGACTTTATCCACCATATCTCACTTTCACAACTTCATTCCGCAACCCTTCTCACTTAAAACCTCGGTCTCGCACCGAGTCCCCTTTCAAACTTCTCTTCGTAACAAAAACTTGAATGGTCGTGGAGTGGTTAGGCGTAGGCCTTCTCCTATCCCGAGTGCTGACGTTTACCGTAGGGTTCTCTGTCGCGAAGCACTTACCATTCAAAACCCAAAACACTTAATAAGAGAACGAAGTTCTCTTTGCATTGAATTAAAGAGAGAGGATTAAGTGTAGTCTTTCTTCCTCTCCGAGTATTGGGATGCCCACTGTAGTGAGGGTGGTTTCGACGCTCGTCTTTCAATACAAAGACGCCTCGTTCGCCACACCTCTTATAACAAAAACTTTGAGATAACGAATTGGGTACTACCCGTAGGGGTTACTATCCGAGGACCTGTCTCGCCCCCTAAAAAACAATCTAATCAATCAAACGTGACTCCTTGCCTCGCGTGGCGAAAACTAATTAATCTTTCAAAAAGGATATGTTACGTCCGTTCTACCGCAAACAGGTAACGCCTAAGTCTCCAACGAGCGAGCAGCAAAACACCTAACTGCTAGAATGTGCACGATAACATCATCCATAAAAAACATCAACACACCGTAGGCCGAACTACGGCTGCTCTGATTCTCTACTTTTTCAAGTAAAGATACGTAGGCACAAGGGCCACAATCCTTGCCGAGCACATATTCCCCCCATATCTGTAGTTCCCCGAACTACGTCAACTCTGACTTTCTCACATCTATTGAGAATACGTAGGCATAGGACTGCGAAGTCCTACCGAGTCTGTTCTTTCTCTTTTCTTCCCCGTTCTCTCTTTCCTCCTCTCTTCCCCTTGTTTCTAACCTTTTTTTCGTTTTACCAATGAAACACTTCTTATAGCATAATGTTTAAGCAAATAAATTCACACATCGACAAACAAAAGGTTCCCATCGAGTACGATGGATGCGAGGGGTGCTGATACCTTCCCTTCGCATAACCGGCTTCCGAACCCATTCTTGGTCGCGAGACCATCTTATCCATTTCTTTCTTAAGGTTTTCTCGATATTTTCCTTTCCCCTCATGGGATAAATAAAGTTCGGTGGCGACTCTTCTGTCTTTCTTTTTCGCCTCCCCGTCGTTGCACGATGCATTTTTCGAGTAGCGACAGCTGGCGACTCTGCTGGGGACACCTAGCAAGCCACGCCTATTTTGTTTGTCGTATTTATGTTTACTTTATTTGTTTATGCTTTGTTCTCTAACTTGTTGGGCTTATTGTTTGGTTTGTGAGATAAAGCTTCCTACCCGAGCTTTCGAGTATGCACTAAGCTAGGAGGTGGTTTCTTTCTGATTTGCGAGACTTATGACTCGTTGAGTTGGATCGAATTTCACCGCTCAGATGAGACCCCATTGGAATAATGATGTCTTACGTGTAGTCGTAATGACGTTCTTATTTCCAATTTGGGAGTCCGCGATTCTGAGGACCTTTGTAGAACCTTATTCCAAAGGTTACTAAAACATGACTCTGTGGTCATCCTTTTGAAAGGAGTACCGTCTTACGAGTAGTCGTTATGATGGGAAACTTTTGAGGGTTAGTGCATGGGACTTTGTTTGAAAAGCCTTCTGGAACACCCTCTTAAACCAATAGATTGCTCACCCGATGGGAAAGTTACCTGGTGTTGTTATTTTGCAGGATTTGTGACGTTGATCTTGTTGTGTTTCATTATCATATGCATTCATTAAACATCGCATTGCATATCATTTTTGCATGTCAAGAGGCTTAAGAAGCTATGATTATCTCAGGTATTAGTGAATTCAATGGCTGATCAGAGGAAAAGAAGCACAAATTCTATAAAGTTCAGGGAACCAAAATTGGAATCAATTCAAGATCTTCTGGTCGGAATGCCAAAAGTTATCAAGATCAACATTCAAGGGAAACATGGGAAACTACTTGATCTCCTCCACTCTAGGGTTGATACTTGGGCCTTGTATGCCATGGCTCAATTCTATGATGCGCCTCTCCGGTGTTTCACTTTTCAAGACTACCAGTTAGCTCCTACCTTGGAGGAATATTCTCATATCTTGAATATTAAGATCAAAGATCAACCTGTCTATACTGGTTTGGAAGAAGAACCAAAACCTGCTGTCATTGCTCTCGCTCTTCATATCACCAAAGAAGAAGTCAAGGAGGGACTAACAAGTAAGGGAGGTGTTCAAGGATTCCCACTGAAATTTCTGCTAGAAAAGGCTACTCAATACAAGGCTGATGAGGATTGGGAAAAGTTCGGTGCTAGTGTTGCTCTAATGATTTATGGGATTGTCCTCTTTCCAAATGTGGACAATTTTGTAGACATCACCGCTATCGTTCTCTTCATACAAAAGAATCCAATCCCCACGCTCCTCGCCGATGTTTATCACTCCATTCATTGGAGGAGTGAAAAGAAGGGAGGAATGATCCAATGCTGCTCTCACCTACTATACCAATGGTATGCTTCTCATTTGCCAAAGAAAGGGCCGTTCGTGGATAATAAGAAGGAATTAAAATGGTCCCAGCGCATCATGTCTCTAGAAGCTAGTGATATTGCTTGGTACTCTCAGGAGTATTATGATGTGGAAATCATTTTTAGTTGTGGAGGATTCGGTAATGTACCGTTGATCAGTAGGGCCGGTTGTATTAACTATAACCCCGTCATGGCACTACGCCAGTTGGGTTATGCTATGGAAGACGAGCCCGAGGCAGAAAAGGTTCAGAGTTTCTTTTTGCTATCCACGTCAGAGGATCCTGCCTTTGTCAGGAAGATTGCCAAGGCTTGGGGCAAGATTCATACCAAAGGGAGGAGAGAGTTAAAAGCAAAGAATTGTGTGGCAAAAAAACCATACAACCAGTGGTTACTAGCTAGAGTGGCTGAGAGGTCATTACCATTCCCCCCCGAGCCATCTATGCGTGAAGCACCTCCTGCTCCCACTCATGTGTCCATAGAAGAATATGAAAAGCTGAAGCTAGTAGTGGAGAGGTTGACTAGGGAGAATCAGGACCTTCAGAATGAAGTCCATCAAGCAAATGTGGAGAGCGGTCAGTACAAAAGAAAGGTGGAGTTTGAACAGGATCAAGCGGCTGAGAGTAGCAAGAAGTTGAAACTAGAAACAGATCTGAGAGTCAGGTACCAACAGGGTTACGAAGGGGCTGATGCATCGTTAACAACTCTTCGACAACGCCTAAAGGATACCAAAGCTTCTTGTGATAGGGCATGGCACTTCTTTGAGATTGCCTCTACCGACAAGAAGGAAATACGAGAGAATCTTGAAGCCGATATTGGGAATCTTGAGGAACAACTAAGAAGTGCCTTGAACCTAGCGGAAAATGAACGAAGACTCAAAGAGGAGGCCTTGAGGGATCCATATGTCACATCTGACATGTGGAATAACAAGTGTTATGAATTGGAGACCACCCAAGAGACAGCCCTTTTGTGGAGAAATCGTTTCGAGACTTTGCAAAAAGATAGTGCGCAGTGGTTCGAGAAAGAGGCTCAGCTCAATGAGTTGTTGGACACCCATGTGGATTCTATTTGTTATTACCAGTCGACTTTAGATACGTGTCGTGCTAGGTACAACAATTTGGTGGAGCACTGCAACCTCATGATCCGAGATATCCCATGGAGGTTAGAAAGCGCCATTCAAGACCTGGAAGGAAAGGATATCCCCCCTTCTGTTCACCACTTTATCCAGCTCTGCGACCAAATGGTTAGAAGGTTCATGTTCGAGACGAAGAAGCTTGAAGAGCGTCTCCAAAAGGAGAAATTCTAGTTTTTAGTACTCTTGATTTTCAGTCATTTAGTGTTTTCCTTGTAATGAGATTTGTTATTCGGCATAGTCAGCAAATGTTGTATTGAATCTTCCCGAATTAATGAGAATTTGCTTTTGGTCTAATTGTGTTTTCTTTATTATTTGTTCATTCGCAATTCTATAATACCGGTTATAATCATAAGTTTTGAAAGTCTCTTGAACATTTGCATGGACTTGTGCATCATTCTGCATCCCCTGAAACTCGACCTCATACCGCTTGCCATTTCAGAAAGAGATAAAGAGGGAGAGCAAGCTGACTTCTCGACACTCTTACAACACGCGAAGAAATCAACAGAGGATTATGGAACAGGTTCAGGCTGAGCTTACGGAGTTTCGTGAGAAGATGGCGCAGTTCATGGAGATGATGCAGGGGGTGGCCAATGGCCAAGACCAGTTGAGGACTTTGGTCCAACCTTTAATAGCTCAAGTGGATGGAAGTGGTGTTTTGCATGGAGGAGCTGCTGCTGTCCCCCCTCCTGCTAATGGTGGAACCTCGCAAGCCAATGGTGGCCCAACTGTAGTTAACCTTCTGGGCGGAAGAGAACAAGCTGGAATCCCCATCCCAGTTGTGGCAGGCGCCATACCTACTAGCGTGAATCCTCAATGGGACCAAGATGAACAGGATGATATCTTCTCCATGAGGGACCTTGGGGGAGAGCTACGATCCGACACCAATAGAAGGTTTGATGAAATAGAAGAAAAGATGAAAAGCATTCTGGAGAATCAAAATACTATGGGGCTTGACATGTCCAATCTGGGACTGATTCCGGGACTTAAGATTCCTCCAAAGTTCAAAGTACCAGACTTCGATAAGTACAAGGGAACAACATGTCCAAAGGTGCATATCCGCTCCTATTTCCGAAGGATGTCAGCGTACTCTGATGATGAGAAATTGCTTATGCACTTTTTCCAAGACAGTCTGTCCGGGCCTTCCTTGGAATGGTACATGGGTTTGGAACCTGTCAATATCCGAAGCTGGAAAAATTTGGCAGAGGCTTTTGTCCAACACTACCAATACAACAGTGACTTGGCACCTAATCGAGTGCAGCTGCAGAATTTATCCCAAAGGAGTAATGAGTGTTTTAAAGAATACGCTCAAAGGTGGCGGGAGCTTGCCGCTAGAGTTCAACCTCCCATGGTGGAAAGAGAACTAATTGATCTATTCGTGGGAACATTGCCTGGAATCTACTACGAGAAGTTGGTGAGTAACATGTCGGGAAGCTTCTCAGATTTGATCATCACCGGCGAAAGAGTCGAGAACGGCATAAAGTTGGGGAAAATTCAAGCAGGAGAAGGAACTTCTTTGGGAGGTGGAAGAAAGAACTTTGGAGCTAAGAAAAGAGAAAATGAGGCAAACGCGGTGTCAAGTTTCAGGAATCGGAATCAGAATCAGAATCAATATCAGCAACAACCCTACTATCATCAACCATCACAAGTAGCTAGTATTGCCATCCCGGCAACATTACCACCTCAGCAACAATTACCTCAACAGCAACAATTACCTCAACAACAGCCACGCCTGCAGCAGCAGCAGCAGCAACCTCAACAGCGAAATTTTGCTCCAAGACAATACCCAGACCGAAGAAGGGTGGTGGATAGGCACTTTGACACCCCAACAATGCCTTACTCTCAGTTACTACAACACTTACTGCAATTAGAGTTGGTCCAGAAAAGGACGTTGGCACCTCTAATTGGCCAGCCCCCTCCCGGGTATGACGCCAACGCTAGGTGCGACTTCCACTATGGCGCTCCTGGTCACCATATTGACAATTGTAAAGCTTTTAAACACAAGGTGCAAGACCTCGTTGACAATAAGATTATCAACTTTAACCACGATGCGCCCAACGTCATTCAAAATCCTATGCCGAAACATGGGGCAGGTGGAGTGAATGCTGTGGTTGAAGGAGAAGATTTAAACTTGGTATATGATGTCAAAGAGCTAAAGACTCCTTTGAGTTTTGTGAAAAGCAAGCTGTTAGGAGGTGGGGTGTTTCCTGGATGTGAAAAGGACTGTGAAGAATGTGCTGCCCATCCTGAAGGGTGTGGGAATTTGAAGAATCACATACAACGCATGATGAATGAAGGTGTTCTACAATTTAATAAGATCTGTGAGAAGGATGAAAAATTAAACGATGAAGAGGAGGATGAGGTGGCCACCATTTCTATCCCTTTCAAGACAATTACTATCTCTGCACCTCCGGTGCGTCCTACCATTATATTCACCAAGGCGGGACCTGTACCTTATGAGAGCTCCAAAGCCATTCCTTGGAACTATGGAGCAGAATGCTATTACAACGGACAGAAACAGGAGTTGGAGAATTCGCCTTTTGATTCGGTCGACAATTTGGTAGGGGCTGGAGGAATGACTCGGAGTGGGAGAATATTTGCGCCTCCCGAAGTAAACGCAGAAAGGGCTGATAGAGGTAAAGGGAAATTTGTAGTAGAAGAAAGCTCTCGTGCTAGAGAAAAGGAGGCTGCGCTGAAGGACACCGAGGAGTTCATGCACATGATAAGGAAGAGTGACTATAAGATTGTGGATCATCTCCAACAGACACCTTCAAAGATTTCCATCTTATCGTTGCTGTTATGTTCTGAGGCTCACAGAAGTGCTTTACTCAAGGTGCTTGATAACGCTTATGTACCACAAGAAATATCTGTGAATCAGTTGGAGGGAGTGATGGCCCATGTTAATGCAGGAAATGGGTTGGGATTTACGGATTTTGATTTGACACCAAAGGGGAGGAATCACAATTCGGCACTGCACATTTCCGTCGAATGTAAAGGAGTTGTTTTGTCTCATGTATTGATAGACACTGGGTCATCATTAAATGTGTTACCCAAGAAAGCCCTCATGAAACTGGATATTCGAGGAGTAGTGTGCACTCCAAGCAGCTTAGTGGTTAGAGCCTTTGATGGGACAAGGAGGTCAGTACTTGGGGAACTGACTCTGCCAATTCAAGTTGGTCCGGAGGTTTTTGATACAATGTTTTATGTAATGAATATCAGCCCGGCTTATAGCTGTCTTTTGGGGCAACCATGGATACACTCAGCAGGAGCTGTGACATCAACCTTGCACCAGAAATTGAAGTACATGGTGGACGGTAGCATTGTGACTGTCTGCGGTGAGGAGGATATCATGGTAAGCCATCTATCTTCATTCAAATATGTGGAGGTTGATGGTGAAATTCACGAAACCTTGTGCCAAGCTTTCGAGACAATTCAAATCAAGGAGAAGGCACCAGTGGAAGCAAAGGCGCCAGAAGTTTCTATGACGTCTTACAAGGATGCTCAAGCCATAGTGAAGTCTGGAGCAGCACCAGGATGGGGGCAGGTGGTAAACGTCTCAAACAAGCAGGATAAGTTTGGACTAGGGTACAACCCGTATGCTTCATCTTCACAGAGCGCTCCTCGCTACAAAGGTCCTGTTCAGTTTACTAGCAGTGGGGTCATCTTCGATCGTATCAACGCCATATCAGATGGGGAAGGAGATAGTGACTGTGATATGGATACATGGATCCAGCCATGCGTCCCCGGCCAAGGGTTGAAGAATTGGAGCATGGAAAAAGTCGTCACAGTGACCTATGAAGAGTAATTGTTTTGTTTTGATTAATGTATTTCCATATGCTCTGCCCAAGGCATAATGGACTTTATTTGTAGGGCCCTATCTTTTATGCATGTGAACAATCTTTTTATTATCAATTGAAAGTCGTCTTTTTCATTCAAAATTTTGTGATCCTTGTTGTTCTTATTTTTTATCTTTAAACAATAAAATGGCAATGTGGTTTGTGTTTTGTTTGCATATCATTTAAAAGCATAAAATCATCATCATCGCAGGTTACACATTTCAGATGCCACCGACTCAGACTCGTCTATGACTCGGTATGACTTTGACAATCCGATCTTTCAAGCTGAAGAAGAGATCGAGGAGGATGAAAACCTGCCTGAGGAGCTTGCCAGATTACTCAGACAAGAGGAGAAGGTCATCTTGCCTCATCAGGAGGAAGTTGAAGTTATCAACTTGGGAACCGAAGAAGATAAGAAGGAGGTCAGAATAGGGGCCACATTGCAAGATGAGGTCAAGCAACGATTGATTGAGTTACTCCAAGGGTACAAAGATGTGTTTGCTTGGTCGTATGAGGATATGCCCGGACTTGACACAGATATCGTGGTTCATCGTCTGCCTCTTCGTGAAGAATGTCCTCCTGTCAAACAGAAATTGAGAAGAACGAGGCCAGACATGGCAGTAAAGATCAAGGAAGAAGTTCAAAAACAGTTAGATGCTGGATTTCTTGCCGTAGCCAACTACCCTCCTTGGGTCGCTAACATCGTGCCCGTGCCTAAAAAGGACGGCAAAGTTAGGATGTGTGTTGATTATAGGGACTTGAATAGAGCAAGCCCAAAGGATGATTTCCCGCTTCCCCATATTGATGTGCTTGTTGATAACACCGCGCAGTACTCAGTGTTTTCTTTCATGGATGGCTTCTCCGGATATAATCAAATCAAGATGGCGCCCGAGGATATGGAGAAAACAACTTTCATTACACCTTGGGGGACCTTTTGCTATAAAGTGATGCCTTTCGGGCTGAAAAACGCAGGGGCAACTTATCAAAGAGCAATGGTCATGCTTTTTCACGACATGATGCATCACGAGATCGAAGTTTATGTCGACGATATGATTGCGAAATCTCAAACGGAAGAGGGGCACTTGGTGAACCTTCTAAAGCTGTTTGAGAGGTTGAGGAAGTTCAAATTGAGGCTGAATCCGAGTAAGTGCACCTTCGGCGTGCGGTCAGGAAAGCTTTTGGGCTTCATTGTTAGTGAAAAAGGTATTGAGGTTGATCCCGCGAAGATCAAGGCAATTCAAGAAATGCCAGCACCAAAGACTGAGAAACAGGTTCGGGGTTTCTTGGGTAGATTGAACTATATTGCAAGGTTCATATCTCACCTCACCGCCACTTGCGAGCCGTTGTTTAAACTTTTAAGGAAGGATCAGGCGGTCATTTGGAATGAGAATTGCCAGAAAGCGTTTGATAAAATAAAGGAGTATCTACAAGAACCTCCAATACTGATGCCCCCAGTGGCTGGGAGACCGTTGATAATGTACTTAACAGTTCTTGAGAGTTCCATGGGTTGTGTTCTCGGTCAGCACGACGAGACTGGAAGAAAGGAACACGCAATTTACTACTTGAGTAAAAAGTTCACCGATTGTGAATCCAGATATTCAATGTTAGAAAAGACTTGTTGCGCACTTGCTTGGGCTGCCAAACGCCTAAGACAGTATATGTTAAACCACACAACCATGTTGATCTCAAAGATGGACCCGATTAAATATGTGTTCGAAAAGCAGGCGCTATCAGGAAGGATTGCTAGATGGCAGATGATTCTGACGGAATATGATATTCAATATGTATCCCAAAAAGCTATTAAAGGTAGCGTGTTGTCAGAATACCTCGCAGAGCAACCAGTTGATGATTATCAGCCGATGAAGTTTGACTTTCCCGACGAGGACATCATGTACTTGAAGATGAAGGATCGTGATGAGCCGCTACCAGACGAAGGACCAGAATTGGGTTCCCAGTGGAAGTTGATCTTTGATGGTGCTGTCAACTCTTACGATAGTGGGATTGGGGCAATCATTACAACTCCCCATGGTTCCCATATACCATTCACCGCGAGGTTAACATTCCCATGCACCAATAACGAGGCCGAGTACGAAGCCTGTATCATGGGCATTGAGGAAGCAATCGATTTGAGAATCAAGAACCTTGATATCTATGGAGATTCAGCCTTAGTGGTCAACCAAATCAAGGGAGAGTGGGAGACGCGCCAGCCTAATCTGATCCCATATATGAACTACGCAAGAAGGTTGCTACCTTTCTTCGATCGAGTAGAGCTTCACCATGTGCCAAGAGCAGAAAATCAGATGGCTGATGCCTTGGCTACTTTGTCCTCAATGTACAAAGTAAACTTCTGGAATGATGCTCCGATAATTGTCATTTCACGACTCGATAGACCAGCATTTGTGTTCGCAGTAGAGGAAGCTCCTGATGGTAAACCGTGGTTTTATGACATTCAGAACTTTCTTAAGAGCCAGGAATATCCGCCTGGGGCGTCGACCCAAGATAAGAAGACTTTGAGGAGGTTGTCCGGCAATTTCTATTTGAATCCAGATGGTGCGCTCTACCGAAGAAACCATGACTTAGTGCTACTAAGATGTGTGGACGAAAAAGAAGCAAATCTGCTTATGGAAGAGGTCCACGAAGGTGCCTTCGGAACACATGCAGGAGGACATGCCATGTCTCGAAAGTTATTAAGGGCTGGGTATTATTGGTTAACTATGGAATCAGATTGCTTCAAGTATGCCAAGAAATGCCATAAATGTCAAATTTATGCCGACAAGATTCATGTACCGCCGTGTCCTTTGAATGTCATGTCGTCGCCGTGGCCTTTTTCCATGTGGGGCATTGATATGATTGGAAAAATCGAGCCGACCGCGTCCAATGGACACCGTTTTATCTTAGTGGCTATTGATTATTTCACCAAATGGGTCGAAGCGGCCTCTTATGCCAATGTCACCAAGCAGGTAGTGGCCCGATTCATCAAAAGAGATATCATCTGTCGATATGGGATACCCGAGAGGATCATTACTGACAATGGTTCTAATTTGAATAATAAAATGATGAAGGAACTGTGCCAGGGTTTCAAAATCGAGCATCATAATTCTTCTCCCTATCGTCCGAAGATGAATGGCGCAGTAGAAGCGGCTAACAAAAACATTAAAAAGATAGTACAAAAGATGGTGGTGACTTATAAAGATTGGCACGAGAAGTTGCCCTTCGCTTTACATGGATATCGTACTTCGGTGCGTACTTCAACTAGGGCAACTCTTTTTTCGTTGGTGTATGGCATGGAAGTTGTTCTACCATTGGAGGTTGAGATCCCTTCTCTGAGAATACTGGCAGATGTCAAACTAGATGAAGCAGAATGGGTAAAGAACAGATTGAATCAACTTAGTTTTATGGATGAGAAAAGATTGGCGTCTCTCGCGTACGGTCGTTTGTATCAAAGGAGGATGAAGAACGCCTATGATAAGAAGATACGTCCTCGGAATTTTCAGGCAGGCGACTTAGTGCTGAAGCGAATTCTCCCGCCACAAAACGATCATAGGGGCAAATGGACTCCCAATTATGAGGGGCCATATGTTGTAAGAAAAGCATTCTCAGGAGGAGCCTTGTTGCTGTCAACTATGGATGGTGAAGATTTTACATCCCCGGTGAACGCAGACGCCGTCAAAAAATATTTTGCTTAAGAAAGCCCGCTGGAAAGAAAAAAGTATCCAGGCAAAAATGGGGCATCCCGGCGGACCATAAAAGGATAGGTTCGGGCAAAAGCTAGGGATATATGAGAAAATATGAACCCGCAGAGTTGAAAACCTGAAAGGGCAGCTCTGGCAAAAATGGGTATCCCGGTGAATTGAAAACCCGCAAGGGCGATTCAGGCAAAAATTAGGGATTTTGAAGCAATGACTGCGACCTGCGCATTGAGCATCACGAGCATAATGAACTCTAGGGGGAACTCGAGGATCGACCATTCAAATCAATCTCTTCGGAAGTTAAAGTATCGGAAAACGTCGAAGTCACGCCAGTCATGGATGAGTCGTTACATGGTGTTTGTCTGTATCACATTGCCGACATTTTGTATATTTTTCTTACAAAATTGTTTTTTGCGCAACTTTCTCTTTTCAGGAGTTGCATCCGATGTAAATTTGCCTATCTTCAGGCCTTTCATCAATAAAACATATTATTCAGAAAAAGCTTTCTGTTCTGTTTTTACTTTTACCATTTTTGATTGCAAAAGACATCTAACATTTTTGATGAGAAAAGAGATTGCATACATAAAACGTGCGGGCTTTGCTAACTGTTAATCAAGACATTTGTTTTTTAACTAAGGTCACAATTGATAATTTGACGTTGGCTATACAACACTTTTGTCTATTTGTTGTCCCCATGCAAAGGTTGATGATGTTTCCCTCCTTGTCTAAACCACAACTAAATTAGCAGAGCTAATTTGTTTCTTCCCCGCAGAGTGGAACTGGCTCAGAGGTCGGGTATCTCCATCCTTAGCAAGGAGAGCATGGGATAATCTCCCAGTAAACCTTGTTTAATACCTCTAACAGATAGTGGGTTCAATCTCTGGCAGAAGAGATTTATTCACAACACTCAGCTGTATCTCCCCAAGTAGAGTTTTTCTGGCTAGTCATTCACGATTGATTTCCCCAGCAGAGTGGGCTTTGTGCTTATCAGAGCAGTTTTACCCAGTTGTTCCTCGGAGGCTAACCAGAGTTTGTTTTCCCCAGCTTGACGTTGTTTGCACTAAGTATATCAGGCGTTGCCCCAACGGAGTTGGCCCTTTCTCTTTAGCATTTATTTTGCTAAAGAGGTCCATTTGCATCTACATACATGCATAACATCTACCCAAATGCGAAGCATTTCCATTTCGTATGGAGCATTTCGCCATATTCAAACACATGCATATGAAACATATGCCAGGTTGTTATCCCTTTTATTCTCGGACGAACCTTCCGCAATTATCAGCATATTTATCAAGCTTGTATGGAATACAGGTCTCCAGCAAAGATCATTGACAGATGTGTTCATCTTATCGCTCTCCCTAACGGAGTTTACTTGTTTTCCGACTTTTGGTCGGTGTTGATTCTTCTTAGCGATCCTAACTTTTGGTTAGTAGCTTGTTTTCCGACTTTTGGTCGATGTGAATCTTTCTTAGCGATCCTAACTTTTGGTTAGTAGCTTGTTTTCCGACTGTTGGTCGGTGTTGATTCTTCTTAGCGATCCTAACTTTTGGTTAGTAGCTTGTTTTCCGACTTTTGATCGATGTTGATTCTTCTTGGTGATCCTAACTTTTGGTTAGTAGCTTGTTCCGACTTTTGGTCGATGTGAATCTTTCTAAGCGATTCTAACTTTTGGTTAGTAGCTTGTTCCGACTTTTGGTCGATGTTAATCTTTCTCAGCGATCCTAACTCTTGGTTAGTAGCTTGTTTTCTGACTTTTGGTCGATGTGATCTTTCTAAGCGATCCTAACTCTTGGTTAGTAGCTTGTGTTCCGACTTTTGGTCGATGTTTTTGAATGTTATTCTTTGATGGGCGCTCGTTCCCCACAGAGTTGTCTGGTTAAGCTTTCCCCAACAAATTATCTTTTGCGATCAATGCATGTTATCTTCGGACCTTTGTGTAAGGTTCCTCTTTCTCCTACGGTTGGCAAATTTCTGGTTTCTTTGGTATTCAAACCGTCTTTTACCCTGAATGTTCGAAAGCTGTTCGCTTTCATCCCTTCAGGCCCAAGCCGTTTGAATAGGGGCAGCTGTTGTACCCCAAATTTGGCCAACCTCTCTGGCCTATGTTTCATTTCATCTGCATCAATATGGGGCATATATATAAAAAAAAAGAAGAAACATTACATATTCATTTGCATTTCTACAAAGAAAAAAAAGAAGAGAAGAAAAAGTGGGCATAAAAAAATATATATATAGATTTCATCAGGCATTTGTGCCCAAGTCATCAGAAACAGGGGACTTATTTCTTCGGATGAAATACCAAGAGAAAGAATAAATAAAATAAAATAAATGCATGAGGTGGGGTTTGAACCCACCACCCCTTGCTTTACCAATTCTTACCTTTACCACTCAGCCAGGCGCGCATTTGTGAATAACATAGAAGGGGAAAAGTATGTATTCTTAAGTACTGAAAATAGAGGCGCGCAAAATAAAAAAATGTGGTGGATTTTGGTCTCACCAGGATTCGAACTCGTATCTATATGGTAAACAGGCGCATGACTTAACCACTGGGGTGGCGATACATCCATTGATTATCCCACCCCAGTTTGATCAAATACCTTGCTTTGTTCGTGGCTGGGCAGAAGATGGAGAGCAAAACATCTATGCGTGAAAAATGAAGATTGGGCGAAACCTATCCATTTCCAGCGAAACAAATTTCAATCTCGTTCATTTTTCTACAAGGATTAATTTGGCGTTTCTGGTTTTGGCGTTAGAAGTGTATTGACTGAGTTGTATTTGAAATTGCAAAAGGGAGGGAAGTGGCTTAACCATGTTTTGAGGAGTACTGCAGTTTTCCATTTTTAGGCCAAACACCCAAAGGTACTTTGCTCTGGGTATTGCTGAACCTATCACCAATATGGATAAAGCACAGCAGCCTCTATAACCTGCTGTAAACCCTAGTGGGTACCCCTACCATCTCACAACAAGACACGAGGGAAAGCTCGGCAGAGAGAAAAATTGGACTCAAAATTCAGAGTATAAAAGGATAAGGTGGAACAGAAAACCCTAGCAGCCACGATTCTGGTTGGAAAAGAAGAAAAAGTATCTTGAAGAGTGAGGTTTTGGAGCTGCTCTCAAAGGTGGGATTCTTCAAAGATCTTTGGCATTTCAGTTCTTGTTTCTAGGTATGGATATTTGTTTTTATTCTCCTCATATGCATATATCATGATTGGATATTTGTTCTGCCTAGTTTATTTCTCAAATTTTACATATGCTGAAGAAAAAATGATGAATGTGTTCATGATGTCTTATCTGCATTCCTGGTGACAGTTTAAAAGATGTGTATGTTATGTGTTTTGGTTAAAGTATTTGATTCCAATTAAGTCTAAGATGATTAAGATCATTGTTGGTTTTTGAGCACTTGACCTGTTACATGTTTCTGTTTAAGTAAATTTGCTGAGTTTTGGTGTGTTTTGGTCATGCTGCTATGAGGATACTGATTGTTTTGTTGTTTGTTTGCTTGTTGGAGATCTGAACCACTTGTTGAGTTTGCTTGAGTGTTGTGTTATGAACACAACTTTGTGTGCATCTTGTTTTCCATCACATTGTTAGTTGTCTATTGCCTTAAAGTTACTCTGTCAAGACTGATGAAAGTGTTGCTTGTGTTCAGTTATGAAGTGGATTTTTGCCTTAGACATCATGATATTTGTTGCTAAAATGTTCTGTTAATGTGGATCTATTTGTGTAGCCTTCATGTCTTGATCTTGACTGTCAGCTTCCACTTAGGGTTGATAACTTCATATGCTTCAAAATTTCACTTAAGTTTCTTAAAGGAAATCTCAACTGTTGGTGTATGTTTTGGTCATGTTGAGTTATGTGAATCTAATGTTAGCATGCTATGTGGTCAGTTTTAAATTCATTTCTTGCTAGAGGGTTTGTTCTTGTTTGATGTTCAACCATGAGAATGTGATGTGCAGGTTGTGTTAGTATAGAATGTACTACTTCTTTGCTATGTATGTGTTGTGATTGTAATGGAAATGTTAACTTGCAGCAGTAGAGTGTCTAGGGATCTTACTTGCATTTTCCTCATTCCAAATGCCTGTTGTTTTGCCTATCCTTTTTTTTGTGTGTATTTGGCTGGAATCCATAGCATCAGTGTTGGTTTAAGTGGGGGTTTTTTGCTCATTTTGTAGCTTTTAAATACTATGATCAGTGGGGTGGTTTGCTGCTAATTTCAGATGTGTATTGATTGAGGGCTGAAAGTTTTGTTTTTGTGTTTGGCCTTGAGGTCAGGTGTTGTTGTTTGTTTGTTTATGGAGTATTGTATTCATCATGTTTAAAACTTGCATGTGAAGCAAAATGCAGGTGTGTGTCTTAATGTGATGTCATAGTGTTTGTATGTGGGACAGTTTTGAATCTTTGCCTGGTTTTTGTTTTGCTTCAACCTGCTGTTTGTTATGATGTAATCAAGCCAAGATGTTTGTTCTTAACTGTTGCCAGCAGTTTGTGTTCAGGAGTAGAGTAGTGGCATATGCTATGGTCTTGGTTTAATTTTGAGCATGAGTTGTTTTGTTTTGGCTAGAGCATAGATGAATATCAATTTCTGTTCAGCATTTGGAACATCCATTTATTTTCAAGTTGACATCTCGCTGTTGGATTAGGATGCATACTGTTGCTGTTTGTTGGCATCTCGCATTATTGCTCGAATTTTGTTTTGGTCTAAGAGAAGAACCATTAAGTGTCTTGTTTTCATGTTGGCCTTGGATTAGGATGCATACTGTTGCTGTTTGTTGGGCATAGTAGTATCGGTTTTTGAAGCTTGTAGTTGTAGCAGAAAATTGTCGTTTGAGTTATGCCTTGAGCCAGAGCCACAGCCAGATTTTGCTATTTGTTTGGCATGTAGGTTAGCAAGTTTTTTTTAGAGCAAGTTGACAGCAGGGCTGCTGTGCTGTTGTTGCTTTGTTGGCTGTGCATAAGATTATCATTTGGCTTTGTTGAAGTTGTTGTTTCTGCTGTACATGTGCTTTATTTTGTGTTTGGCTTGAAGTTATAAATCCTGTTTGAATTACTGTTGGGGATTCTGTCAAGATTCAGTGGTTGCTTACTTATTAGTATATTTTGAAATCATGATTTAGTCGCAATTTAAGTTGTGTACAAGGTGCCGTCATAAAGCTTAGATCCTAGCTTTGGTTTGGTTGTGAGGCTTGTTGTAGGTTACTTCCACGATATGCAATTTGGTGACCATTACTTGTTCTATTGAAAAGTTGGTTGTGTTCATTGAATTTAATCCATAAATATTGATTCTCAAGCATGTATAGACCTCTGATTATTCATGTTTATGTCAATCCTAGCCTTTAGTTTCCTTTATGCATTTCAAGAACTTGTCTTGCATTTTCATTCGTGTTTCATTTTACAAGCATCATGTGGAAAATTGGTTAGCACAGCTGTATTCCTCTCTGAAAAATACACAAGATAGGCTCAAAGATTGTTCAATTTCATGAAATTTTGATATACTTTCGACAACTTTTGCTTCTGCTCTTGAGTTGTTTTTATTTTTTGCCCAGCATTTGTTAATGTTCTCTATGTATATATTTCATTCCAACTTAAATATTGGACGTATCACCGCCCCAGCGGTAAGACCTTGCGCATTGTATCACCCTGTACCCGTGTTCGAGTCCTGCTGTGGACAAAACCCTTTTTTTTTATCTCCTTTTTCTTTCTTTCATTACGTTCTTATTCCTTCTCTTTTATAGTTTTCCTCCTTTTCCATATCACCAAGCGCATATGCGCCCCAGTGGATAGGTGTTTGCTGTGTATCCAAAAGGAGGTGGGTTCAATTCCCACCTCTTGCACTTTTTTTAAGTCCTTTGATTTATTTATTTGTCTTGACTATATAATTTCCAAAATCCATAATTTTGGCATACTTACTTATTCTTGATCCATTCTTTTTGCAAATTACTCATAATTTTAATTATTTTCATTTAATAAAACAATATTTCAAATCATTGATGATTTTAAAGACCCTTGACTTACTTGAAGGTTGACCTTCTATTAGGGTTCGCACGCGCTGTATTTTGTAATATTTTCTCAAAAAATAACTGTTTTTAGTATTGAATTAAAATAAGAGGATTGGGTATAGTCCCCTTCTTCTTCGAGTGTTGGGACGCCCACTGTAGTGAGGGTGGTCCCGACACTCGTCTTTCAATACGAAGACGCTTCTAAACTTTTCTCTCCTAAAAAAAACCCTCGGTCCCGTACCGAGTCTATTTTCAAACTATCTTTCAATAAATCTTTTTTTTTCTTTGTATTGAATTAAAGAGAGGGGATTAAGTGTAGTCTTCTTCCTCTCCGAGTGTTGGGATGCCCACTGTAGTGAGGGTGGTCTCGACACTCGTCTTTCAATACGAAGACTCGACTTTATCCACCATATCTCACTTTCACAACTTCATTCCGCAACCCTTCTCACTTAAAACCTCGGTCTCGCACCGAGTCCCCTTTCAAACTTCTCTTCGTAAGAAAAACTTGAATGGTCGTGGAGTGGTTAGGCGTAGGCCTTCTCCTATCCCGAGTGCTGACGTTTACCGTAGGGTTCTCTGTCGCGAAGCACTTACCATTCAAAACCCAAAACACTTAATAAGAGAACGAAGTTCTCTTTGCATTGAATTAAAGAGAGAGGATTAAGTGTAGTCTTTCTTCCTCTCCGAGTATTGGGATGCCCACTGTAGTGAGGGTGGTTTCGACGCTCGTCTTTCAATACAAAGACGCCTCGTTCACCACACCTCTTATAACAAAAACTTTGAGATAACGAATTGGGTACTACCCGTAGGGGTTACTATCCGAGGACCTGTCTCGCCCCCTAAAAAACAATCTAATCAATCAAACGTGACTCCTTGCCTCGCGTGGCGAAAACTAATTAATCTTTCAAAAAGGATATGTTACGTCCGTTCTACCGCAAACAGGTAACGCCTAAGTCTCCAACGAGCGAGCAGCAAAACACCTAACTGCTAGAATGTGCACGATAGCATCATCCATAAAAAACATCAACACACCGTAGGCCGAACTACGGCTGCTCTGATTCTCTACTTTTTCAAGTAAAGATACGTAGGCACAAGGGCCACAATCCTTGCCGAGCACATATTCCCCCCATATCTGTAGTTCCCCGAACTACGTCAACTCTGACTTTCTCACATCTATTGAGAATACGTAGGCATAGGACTGCGAAGTCCTGCCGAGTCTGTTCTTTCTCTTTTCTTCCCCGTTCTCTCTTTCCTCCTCTCTTCCCCTTGTTTCTAACCTTTTTTTCGTTTTACCAATGAAACACTTCTTATAGCATAATGTTTAAGCAAATAAATTCACACATCGACAAACAAAAGGTTCCCATCGAGTACGATGGATGCGAGGGGTGCTGATACCTTCCCTTCGCATAACCGGCTTCCGAACCCATTCTTGGTCGCGAGACCATCTTATCCATTTCTTTCTTAAGGTTTTCTCGATATTTTCCTTTCCCCTCATGGGATAAATAAAGTTCGGTGGCGACTCTTCTGTCTTTCTTTTTCGCCTCCCCGTCGTTGCACGATGCATTTTTCGAGTAGCGACACAATGATCTCTTCTGGTTCCACGTAGGAGAACAATGATATATTGCTCACAATTAAAGCTCGTTCTCTACATACTATGACCAACTTGCTGTTCTTTACAAACTTCAGCTTCTGGTGAAGTGTTGAGGTGACTGCTCCTGCTTCATGGAACCAAGGTCGTCCCAATAAACAACTGTATGCTACTCTGATATCTATTACTTGGAAGGTGATTTGAAAAGTATGAGGACCAATGGTTAAGGGAAGGTCGACTTCACCAATAAATGTCTTTTTAGATCCATCAAAAGCTTTGACTATGACCTCGCTACCTCTCATTTGAGTGCCTTGAAAAGATAATCACACAAGAGTTGACTTTGGCATGACATTTATGGATGAACCAATGTCTACCAATACGCTTTCTTGAGCACTGTCCCCGCAGTTGATGGTGATATTGAGTGTCATGTTATGACTTTTACCCTCTTCTGGGAGCTCTTCATTACTAAATCCTAAGTTCTTACAGGAAGATGTTAGAAACGATTCTATCAAATTAATCCATCGTTACGTCTTGTTCCAAAACCTTTTGTAAAGATTCCCTATGAGTTTCCGAACTTAATAGAAGGGATAATATAGATATCCGAGAAGAATCATGCAATAACTGATCCACAACGTTATATTCACACTTCTGGATTAGCTTTAAAATTTCATCATTGCTTTTCACCTGACCTGTACCACTTGACTGGCCAATCTATTTATCAAGAACTTCAATTTGAGGTACTTTTTCTTTTGTGGGTAATTCTATTCCTCTGTTAAAGATTCGACCAATTTGGGTGACCCGACTTATATCAGCGATGTTGACAATGGATGGCAGCGGAACTTCCCTTCCATCTTCTATCATGGTAGCATCATATTTGTAAGGAATGTCTTTTTCTGATTCATATGGCAATGATCATGGCAAGTAGATAACTAAAGGAGTTATGTGAATCTTTCGACTGTCATAGGAAATCTCTATTGGTTCCAGCTTGGGGATACCGGGAGTTTTTCCAATGTCAAAAGGGATCTCGAAGCGCTTTGGTTCACTGAGCAGGAGAATTATGGTGAAGACATCTTTATCAATTCTGTAGTTAATGTATTCTCTTTCATTTAAGACTGTGATGGTCTTTCGATCTTACAGTCCTTGAATCTCATTTCGGATGCAGAGGCAACCATATTGATTTCTGCAGCATTTTCTGTACGCTGAGTGATCGTGGTGATTTGAACTAAAGTAGTTAACTCCACACAAGCATTTGTGAAATTTGACCAATGATGTTTCAACATTTTTGACGTTAGAACTATATACTGTCCTGGGAAATCTTGCACCTTATTGATTGAATGATAATCCCCATTTTTTTTGGTAGGATCTCTCCTTGGTCTACCCGATTTTGGAGAGCTGCTCGTACGAGATAACATCCTTGGTCATTTTCTGAACATAGCATCATTCATAATTTTGAGGAGGTACTTGACCGTATCCACTATGTATTTAATGCATCTTTACCAAGTATGTTTCCAATAAGCGAATGTCACAACTTTCGTGTCTACTTGAGCCTTCATCAGCTACGTTGACTTAATGAGTCTCTGTGTTCTGGTATATTGGGAACCACCACTGATCTAATAAGTGTTGAAGATTTCTTTGCACGAGTGCGCAACCTTGGTCGTTCTCGAAGTAATCTTTACAATCTCGATAGTTGTGTGATGCTAAAAAGCCAAGTCTAACTTGGTTGGTATGTAATTCTACCAAACTCATATTCGTCAGGCGAATATCGAAGATTTGAACTTTGTTTGGACATTCATCAATCATGTTGACTTGATAGTTGTTACTTCCATGATAATCCTGAATCCATCCCAGATTCATTTCACATTGGAGAGCCTCTTGCACAAACGAACACCCCTGATTATCCTTTGAAGAAATTGAGCAAGCACTGTAATCGTGCAAGTAAAGATGATAATGTTGACTTTGTTTGGAGTGTATTGCAACCAAGTTTATATTCATTAAGCGGATGTCAAAATTTTGAACAATGTCTGGGCATTCATAAACTATGTTTACTCCACGAATTCTATGATCTTGGATCCAACCCAGATCCATCTGCTCTTGAAGTGTTGTCTGAACAATGTTGCACCCTTGGTTGTTCTTGGAACAAATATAGCATTGATGATAGTTGTGAGGGGGCATATGGCCATATCCACTTTGTCTGCAATGCCTCTTAACCAAATTTATGTCTAGTAAGCACACATCATAAATTTGATAACTATTGCCAGGACTTTCGTCAATCAAGCTTACAGAAGCCTTTTCATGCTGCGGTAATGGATTCTTTTGAACATTTGGATTAGTGTTCTTGAAAGATGAAACTCCATTCTTGATAAGTTTTTGTATATAGGATTTAAAACTGAAATAGTTCTTGATGTTATGCCCTAGTGCTCCATGATGATAAACATAGAATTGGTCAGCCATGAACCATATGGGGGATTTTCAGGAACGATAGGAGGAGTCCTGGTTTGAATGTGTCCTTTCGCTAGCAAAACTGGTAATAGCTCTACATATGGAATTGGTATAGGATCAAACCTTGGTGACTTTGAGATACAATTATTGTTGTAACTATCATACCCCAAATTTGTCCTACCTGTTTCAAATTTTCATTTGTCTGACTTTATTTCCAAATTTGCATTGCTTTTACAGCATAACATATTTTCCAGCATGAATAATTCCTAAAATGATTAGCCAGAGTAAATTTCTTGGATATACAAACAGACTGGTCGAATTGTGTCATAAAGATACGAGAAAAATCAGTGATTGGAAAGTTTCGAATTTAAGCTCGCATCCGTTAATGATTTTGACCTACTTTCCATTTTAAGCCTGACCTAGCATGCTCGTCTTATCTCGACAAATTTTCAATCACTTTTGATTAGTCTGAGCCTTTTTCCCGGTCCTTGTCAATTCTCAAAGTCGAATGAGTGCTGCATTTTCCCAAGTTATTTATTTCACGTTAAGCTTTTGTGTGCAGTCGATTTAATCTTTTAAGCATCTCTGTCACCCTATTTTTGCTTGTTTTCACCTGATTTTATTATATATTTTCATCAAAATGTCCAAAATAATTAATTAGAAATTTCCATGCTTGCATTTCATTTTTAGCATATTTATTTAATAAGTTGTGATTTATTTAGTGATTTTTTAATTGATTTAATTCTATTAAATTAATTAAAGCTTCTAGAAAGGACAATTTTGGCATTTTAAATTAGGTGTGTTTTTTTAATTAAATGTGAATCGTCGGATGCAAATTTAATCAAGGGAGCACATGCATGATCCTAACTTTTTGCCAATGGCCAATCATATTTTAGCATTTTGTTTTATTTTGATTTAATTGGTAAAAAAATCAGAGAAATATATAAACATTTTTACCATGTCATTAAAACACTTGTCCACTCACAATTGGTTGGATTTGAAATTTTCATCATCTTGACCAATTGCAAGTCGACATTGTCTTTTAGTGGTATTTTTTAATGTCATCTTAAATAATAATTCTAATAATATATGATAATAATATAATTAAATAATTAATTAAAAAAGAGGAAAAAAAGAAAAAGAAATGGAGAAAGAGGATAAGAGGAGAGATACAGTCAAAAGAGGGGGGATTCACCATTATCATCTTCTCTCATCACTTCAACCCTCTTCACCTTCCTCACTCACCGCCGCCACTCTCTGAAACCCTTCTTCTTCCCATAAGACCCCTTTTCTCTCAGATTTCGCTTCACCATACTACGCCACCCTCCTTGCAAACCTCACTTACCGCCGCTCACCACCATCCGTGTTTCCGGCGAAATAAACCTACCACAAAAAGGAACAATTCGCTCTAATCCTCACCTCATGAAAACCTCTGTGTTTCACCATTTCAAATCAACCCGTCCAACATCCAACCATCGTGTTCACCACCTAGCACTGATGAACACCGCCATTCCAACACCCCTTGGTTCCATTTAACGGTATCAGAAACTCACACCATATTTTATGGAAATGTGCAGATTTCATTTTATCGTGGCTATGATTCGAAATCGATCCGTCTGTAGCAGCTCAACAACTACTCAACTTTGATTCGAATTCAACAACTTTTAACATGAAATATTAAAAAAATAATGTGGTGGTCGACATATTAACGCGTCTTCAAGAATTTGTGCAGCACCAACAACAACTCAAAATTACATCATCAGTTCAATTCTGTTTTTGTGGATTTTATTCCACTGTGCCTACTTTTTATTTCTGTTTGGGCTGTTGATTTCTGTGTAGGTTACGACGTCGCCGAATTTAGGTAGCGCAACAATAATATGAAGTCGAATGGCACAGAGCAACAATTGAACCCAGCAGCACTTGAAATCTACCATGGTAAAACCGAGTAGCTGCGGCCTGTAGTAGCAGAAATTCGGAGATGTAATCATATGTGTACATGATTGACTCTTTTGGGAACTGCAACCGCATTAACAATAACCTCCAGGCATTATCATAGTTTGGCTCGACAATGATAAATCGTGACAACGTTACTCAGTAGCATTTCGGTTCGTTCCTTAATTATAATCATCAATGCCGTCAACTTCTATCCACATTGGCTTTGAGACTGTGGGGCTATGAAATTCAAATATTGTGTGCAACCTCAATGCGTAACAAGCTGATGGTGATACTGTTCTGGTTACGGCGTTACGAACCTGAAAATGTTTTGTTTTGTTTTTAACTTTTATTTTGGTGTTGCAGATTATAACCAGGCTTTTGTTTCCTACACGGTTCGGTTTCACTATGCACAACCCCTGTTTTTAAAATCTTTTTTTATCTACTGTTATGTTACTTATTATAATTTGTTAATAAATAAAGATAATATATTAATGATAATATTAGGTGACCATTTAAAGAAAAATACTTTTCTCATAATTCAAATATTTAATTTTTCTTTTTTTAGTTATTTATTTATTTAGTTATTCCAAATTAAATGAGTACTATTATTAAATAAACAAGTAACTAATTACCTTATTTTAGAAATATGATTAAAATCCTTGGTGCAATACTAAGTGGTCTTTTTGAAATCTTGTGTGTTTCATTCCAAGATGATTAAACCATTCTTGTTACGATTAGCAAAACCTTTTCTTAATCAGTTATGAAAGTAGTGGGCTCTTGGGTCTAGCACTTCTTGGGTCTTTGAACGACCGCTCTTGAGGCGCACACCTTGGGTTGTGGTTGTTCCTTCGTTCGAAACGTCTTTCTCATTCAATCTAAATAAAAATTTCTAATCGAAAGATATATTTTCAACCACCTTTTATTAATTAGATTATTTTTATAAGAAAATTAAAATTATTCTTTTTTAAAAATAAATCTCGAACCATTACAAAATAATTTTTTTTAAATATTAAAACTTTTTCAATGCAATTAATTAATTCAAAATCATAATTCATTTTGACAAATACTTTTCAAACTATTTTTTTCTCGATTAATAATGGAAACATTGAATTCTTGAGGTCTAGCACTTCTTGGATTCTCGAAAGATTGCTCTTGAGGCGCACGCCTTGGGTTGTGATCCTTTTGATCTTTTCATTTTGAAAATACTCAATTCAAATACCTGATGCGTCTAATCCAAATGCGCTAATCAAATTCAAATTGTTTTCCTAATTAAATTACGAAAGAACTGAGTTTTGGGAGTCTCGCACTCCTTGGATTCTTGAGCAAGCGCTCTTGGATCCTTGGGTTGTGGGTTGCTCGACCTTTCATCCGTAAAATACTTGCCTTAATTATTTGGACGAAGAAATGCCATTGTAATCTAGCATTCCATATGGCACCTTCATCGTCCATCAAACACAAATTTCATAATTGAATGAAAAGGGTGTCATTGGAATCTAGCATTCCAATAATGCCCCAATTAATTGGCTGCGAGGCTGATGTCTCGTTTATCGAAAAGTCGTCATTCTCCCTCAAGATACTTAACCAACATAACTTCATTTCCTCACCCTGTGTGATTGAAACTTCTCAAATAATAATTCCTCACCCCCGTGCGATCCATAACTCAAACAACTTTCCCAAAGAACATTGTTTATTCCCTTCTTCCGCGCATATAAACTCATGTTTCAGCCTCCTCTAGTGAGCAGACAAGCTAATGTTTAGCAGTTAGAATGTGACCTAATGTTACGGTGAGAATCTTGATATCAAGCTATTGATTAACTCGAATCTTAATTCTTTAAATTCACAACGGACTTTAATTTATCCAAAGAAAAGGTTAAAGAAAGGAAAACCCTTTGCGCGATGTAAGAACAACGCTAAGATTCGGGGATTGGGGGTTCTTTATGCCTAGGGTAGGTATTTCATATCCTAAACATGTGTAGTACTCTACAGGAACCTTTTGTTTGTTTGTATGCTAAGTTTGCTAAATGTTTGCTATGACTTGGGATAGGGGTACAAGGTTAGGTTGTAGGTAAAGACCTAAGGATAATTTCTAAGTTTGCTCGCAAAGATATCGCATACTCTGCCTACGTATCCTAACTAGGATAGAATCAGAGCAACCGTAGTTCACCTCACTAGGGATAGATGAACACTTGATTATGATCAAGGTCCAAAGGGGAAGAAACATAACAATGCTTGTGTAGAGTTTAACAAAACTCTCTAATATAAGTTTTACACTTAAAGGAATTGACTTTTACAAAAGTCAAGAGGGGAGTAAGTAATTATCACCATAATTCTTACATAGAGTTAACAAAATCTATCTTAAGGTTCTAATTGAAAAGATATTCCTAATGAGGGGTAGGTCTTTTAGACTTAAAAGCAAAGTCTAAGGGGTATCGGTTCTAACTTAACTAAGTCAGGGTTCAAGATGACTTAACAAAGTTAAAGAGGGGGTAATGAGCTACCTATGACCCAAGGGTCAATAGAGAGACTTTACTTTGGAATGGGAAAAGAGGAGACAACTTCATGAGAACTAACAGGTTCCATCACTTGGGGAATAACTTAAAAAAGTTAAAAGACATACATAAGCATTCATAAGCATTCATTAAAACATGATGAACACATACAAGAATATGGTAACAACCAAGGAAGGGATGCAAGTATGTAACAATAACAAGCAAAGATTACAATCAAGACAAACGGTTACAACCAATAAGAGATATCATAATATCTAGAGGGGAACATGGTAGAGGTTCTTACAAGACCAATCATACAAGGTAAAAACCAACTTGAAGCATCTTAACAAAGATAAAGGGAAATGAGCTAACAACCATCAAGACAACAACATGTAATTCAAACAAGTTTAAATGCAAGCAAGTAAAAACTTGAGGCAAGCATATCACAGGGGTTCAAAGAAATGTCAAATGTAGTAACATAAGACTAATAATAATTGATGACAATCAAGCACAAGTAAACATACAAGAAATATTGCAACAAATCAAGTAAGAAGTTCAAAGTTCAAGAGGAATCATACATGTTCAAAAGATAACTTTCAAAAACAAAATTAAATTCTAAGGATGTTATGGTTCTAACAAGACATCATAACAAGTAAGGTTGGGGCATGAGATCATGTTAAAGAGGTTACATCATTAATGAACACACATAGATAAACATGAACAAGTAAAGATCAAGCATATGAATTGCAAATCAAACCAAACATGAGGCGTGAATCAAGTAATACCAAATGTGACAACATTTATCATTATAAAGAAAGGTGACAACCAAAAGGGATTAATATAAACATGTGACAACATGGAAAGACAAAGAGTAAGACAACATCAAGGTATAAGTACAAGGTTTTATAAGAGAAAACAAAGCAATGTTCATGGTAACCATCAAGACAAAACATAAAACCTAGCATGTTATAGTTCTAACAAGACATATAGAAAAGTAGGAGAAGACATGAGTTGCGGTGAAATTCGGATATCAAGCTATTGATTAACTTGAATCTTTACAACCGGACTTTAATTTATCCAAAAAGGAAAGGTTTAAAGAAAGAAAAACCTATAAAGATGCGAAGCAAAAGGCAAGGCCTAAAGCTGAGCAAAGAGAGATCTAAAGGTTCGGGGGTTGGTTATACCTAGGGAAGGTGTTGACATCCTAAGCATCTGTAGTACTCTACAGGAACCTCTTGTTAATATTTGTGTTTGCTACAGTTTGCTTGCTAAGGGAAAAGTACTAAGGGTATTAATCTAAAGATGTAGAGGGTATGTATAAAGTTTGCTCGCGAAGACATCGCATCTCGTGCCTACGTATCCGAACGGGAATGGAATCAGAGCAATCGTAGTTCCCCTATCTAGGGATGAGGATCTCTTGACTGTGGTCAAGGTTCCCAAAGGGAAGTAAGTATTCATAGTGAAGTACTTACATAGAGTTCGGTGACTCCTCTTCTAAGTTAAGATTGTTATGATAAATGATGTCCACGGCGGGGCGGTAAACATGAGTGCGGCGACTCAAATCCTAAGGCTAAGATAAAAGGGGAGAATGTCCTCGGCGGGACAGTTAAAAGTGAGTACGGCGACTCGTGTGAAAAGGAAGTTTGTTGTTATGTACAAGCAAATTATGTACAGATAAATCAGTTTAACCTCGTAATTTAGGAGGAAAGTATCATGGGTTCATGGTGACAACCATTAAATGAGCACATGAAATTGATAAGGATGAAAATGCAATGATCACAATCAAAGCAGATGAAAAAATAACGAGAACTGTGACGACAGATCGCATTCCAATACAGTCAAGAGGGGGATGAGATGAACATGGTTACAACTCAAAACAAAAATCCTAGCATGTTAACTAACATGTATGGACATGAAAACAAACAAATTCCACAAACAAATCCAAGTGGAACCACATAAAAATTCATCTGCAACAGTTAGGGTTTACACTGTAAAAGCACAATTTGCACAGGGTCAAACATGATGAAAAATTGGTCAAACATGAAAAATAAAAACATGACATTAAAGTACACATTGAAATGAACACAATGAAAAAAGAATGGGTTAAAAATGATTAAAATTGAGAGAGATATGATTTTTTTGAAGTTTGTGTGAAAAATGGAAAAAATAGCAAAAGGGTTTTGATCTCCACACGGATCGAACCCAGGTCAGGCATGTGAAAGGTAAGTGTGCGTGCAAGTCTCTACCATTGGGGTGGCCATACATCCATTGTTTAAAACACAACCATAAATATATAATATGAGCCTTCTTGAATTTTCTGGGCAAAAATAAAACAACTTGATGATTTTGCAAAACCTATCCTATCTCTCTCAATACTTAACCATTTTTTACAAACTTTATATGGATTTTAGGTAGAATTGAATGAGAAAGAGGATGGTGGTTTTAGTTTTTGAAAATTCTCATTGTGCTGAAAACTTCGATAGCACTTGTATTTTAAGTGTAAAGATGCAATTTCATGTAAATGTCAAGATAACACTCTTTTCAAACTAGAACAACTATGCACACAAACCACATATGTCATATAGAGTGACTCTGAATCCTCAAATATGTCTTATGTCCACAGAGTACAAAAATGTCATGTTGAATGCAAGATTTAATGAAAAACAAGCATTTTGAGATGAACAGTTTGGCGACAATTGGTTTAACTATCAAAGGATCATGCAAACACATCCTAAATGATGAATATAAGTTGTTTCAAAATGAATTTGGATGCAAAAATGGTTTGTGTAAAAACTGGTATAGCAGTTGCACTTTTTGCCTTGATGAGATGCAAGATTGTATTCAAAATAGTTTTGGAGGCACAATTAAATTAAGCAGTGCACCTACACACATTACATATATGCTGGCAGAGAAAACTAAACACAAGTGGTGGCTCAAAACAAGCAGAAATGTAAACTGACATGCCAAGTACCAAACATAGCTTGAAGATGCATTTTCATGTAGGCAGCCTCATACACTTATTTTCAAACCATGATAAACATATACACATCACAGGTAAGTGGAAACGAATGAGCCTAAATCATCTTTGTGGTTAGAACTGAACTGTCATGATAAGTCATATGTAATTTGCAAAAAGTGACATAGGTGATATGCATGAGTTGAGGTATCTCAGTTTCAAAGCAATATTGATCAAAACAAACTTTCATACACCTGTATTACATGATAGTGAGTGTGGAGAAATGATTTTGGCAGCATTTGTACCAAGACATATTTTGGTGGTTTTTGGTGAAAATGTGATTTTGTGATTTTGAAGCAAAGTGTGCAAGAGCAAAGGCTTGACCTTTCTCTGGTTTTTTTTAGAGTAAATATTCTGTCCCAAATGAAATGGTGAGGGCCTCTATTTATAGGAAAAGCCATGGAGTGGGCAGATGTGGAGATTTCTTCACATTAAAGAAAGGTTTTACACCTTTGGATCAAACCTCCACAAAGGGGTTTCCTTGGCTAATAGGTAAGCCCAATAGTCAAGCAAAATGATGATTTTGAAAGGGCTAAATGCAGGCTAGAGGCATAGCTTGATGGCTGTTTGCAGAACTTACTTTCCACCTCATGCTTACCATGTTTACCTTAAGTGCAAGTTGCAAGGCAACTTGCAAGCCACTTGCAAGCTTGGCTAACTTCCTATTTTCCGCATTTCTCTTGTTCTCTCATGTTAAAAACCCTCTATACATCAGATAAAACATATTTCACAAGCTGAGATTGGTCATATTTGAGGAAAGAAGGATTTTTGAACATTTGACAATGTGGGACTAAAGTGAAAAACCACCAACTTGCCATAACCATAACTTTCAGCTCACAACTCCTTTTGAGATGTTCTAGTACTTTTTAGAAAGCCCTCAAATAGCTCAAAAACATTCATGTTGGCCAGAAGTCTTGATTCCAATTGAAACTATGTGAAAAAGTCCTCCCAAAGTTGGCTGAAATTAGGATCCTTAATGTAAAACAACTTAGAAATTTTCTAAGTTATTTTGTCCTCTTGTAATGTTTTTCCTTCTAACCCCAAAACCAAGCATTTTTTGATCATGGACCACTGGGATACTTTTGTAGAGCTTGTCAAGAGCTTTCAAATGAGCTTGGAACCACCTCAATCGAATGTGCGGTTAGGAAGTTACGGTCTTGTCCCTTTCAAAACCCTAATTCCCGATTTTCTCGATTATTCCTTCATCCTTGATCAAATGACCATGAAATTTTATGAGAAAGCTTATATTGACATATGGAACATTTTTGCTTCACATCTTGAAGTCTCATTCCTTAAATTTGAAAAGTCGATTTTTCGTCCCTGGCGCGATCGATCGGTGAATACCGAGTCGTCTGTGGACGTTCTGGACCTCTCGAGACTTTGAAACTTCTTGAATGGACTTCATTGAGCCATATGAACTTCATGCACCACAACTTCCTCATTAAAACACCTCCCATCACAAAAGTCAAACCACAGTTGACTTTTTATCAGTCAAAAACCCTAATCGGGGCTCCACACTGCACTGTTCTTGATTCTGGGGTACAACCTCAAATTGTTTTCACATTTGACATCAAATAGCATCCTTGAACTTGTTTCATGATTTAATCCCTTCAAACATTGATTGATCAAACCTCACAGTTTTGATTTTAACCGCGCGAAACCCTAATTCATTTGCATCTTAAACAAAGAAAAAAACTTGAACTGGGTTAGGGTTAGATAATCACATGAGTGTGATCCTAAAATGATAATGAAAATCTAAGGGTCAAAATTTGGGGTATGACAACATGGTAAGCACATTCAAGAGGTTACAACATCAAGAATCATGGCAAGGTTCACAGATGAAGCTCAAAAGGCCCTTCTCACACATATGTATTCACAAAAGCAAGTATGAACATACTAAGGCAAGTAATCAAACATATTTGAGAAATTAAACATGTTAACAAACATATATGAATCACACAAGATCAATTTCACAAGAAAAATCAAGTTACAAGTTGAAAAGGTTTACAAACACCATGGTGAAAACCCTAAAAACACATGCATTTCAAGTGAATCAAAGTCTTTCTAGGATAATGATCCTTGAATTCTTTCTTCACTCAATGAAAGTAGACATGATTAAGAGTAGTTTTCAAAAATAATGGCATCAATAGTATAAAAAATGAGCAAGTTATGATCATTCAAAGTTGGTGTACCAATGGGGGCAAAACTAGGGCAAGGCAAAGTAAGGCAACTTAGGTCATTTGCATGAAGAAGTGGAACTCAGTCAAAACTTAACCAAATGAGGTGAAATAAAAGTGCACATTGTGTGTTTTTAAATAAGGAATTTAATGGTACAATTTGTTTTTCCATACAACACACTCACTGAAAAATTCGATAGCATCATTATTTAGGCAACTTTGGTCACAACCAAAAGCATGGGCATATGGACAATCCAAAACAAAGCAAGGTTTGATGAAAAAAGTATGCAAACATCACATACACGTCATTTATAGTGATTGTCTCAAGAGAAATCAGAAAATGCACACATGGATTGACAGATTGGCATCAACATGCATATGGTGGCCTAGTTTGCCTTAGTTTCTGACCAACATTTTGGACAATCAATTCATACATGACATATAACACATATATAACATTTTCACATAATGTCTAGCACAAAATAATAGTAACAACTCAACATGGCATGTGAAATGCAAAGCAAAATTTCAAGTTTCAAGGGTTTAGGCTTACCTCTTGAAGCAACCTTGCCAAATAAGAAAACTAGAGATCCTTGCTATCTTAATATAGTCTAAAAATGGTCTTTGGATGATGAAGAGCAGCTCCAATGATTCACAACCCCAATGTTGACCACAATGGCTTGAAAAGTGAAGAAAAACCTCAAAAATCCATGATTTTGCAAAGCAACATGGTTCAATCTTTGTTACAGAAGTGCAAAGTTGATTTGGACAGCTTCTATATGTTATTTGTGAAGTGATAGAGGTCTCAAAAGAGTTGGAAATGATCTATAATGAGTTATGGCTTAAAAGATGTAGAAAGTTGACTTTTTTGGTTTTGGAGGTTGACTTTGAGAAGGGAATGGTTTCTGGTGCAAATGGCAGCTTGGACAGCTCTAGAGGATCATTTGAAACTTATGTGAAGTGTTAGAAAGATTTTGGAATGATTGGAAAATGGTTTGGTGCAAGTTCTGTCCAAGATAGATTTTGGCACTTTAGAGTTTTTGACTTGGCTTGCAAGAAGGTTTGTAGTTGTGGAAGGAGAGGGTTTGTTGCTGGTTTCTTGGTTGCAATTGTGTGTGTTTGATGCATAGAAGCTGCCATATTTATAGGAAAAGCCACATGATCAAGGGTGAGGACAAATTTGGAGTTTTGGTCTTGGAGGGAAAAAATGAAGAAAATTTGTCCAAGATTTGGTGCAGTTGGAATTCAATGTTCTTTTCTCAATGCGATGCAAAAATCAAGTTGTATGAGGGAAATGGTAGTGACTTAAGTGTGGCTAGGGAGTAGGGGAACTGCAGCTGCAGATTTCTTCATGAAAAATATTCTCTTTCCTCTTGATTTTTTGATTAAAATATTGCAACTTGGTTGCAACTTGGCTTGTCATCTTGTCAAGCCTTCCAAACCTTCACCCTTTCTGAATTTCTACTCATTAAACTCTCTAAATATCAGATCAAGACTTGATCAAATGGTTGATAGTAGCTTTGGTGGTTGGCAAGTTGATTTGTGACAAATTTGAAATGGTGCATTCAAGTGTTTTGACCCCAACTTGTCTCCTTCGAAACTCCTAGCTCACAAATGATATGGAGGAGTTCTGGTACTTTCTTGAAAGCCCTAATCATGCTCTACAACTTTCATGTTTTGGTAATTTTTAAATTCCAAGTGGATCTAGGTCAAAAACACCCTTGAAGTTGGCTGAAAACATAACTTGACAAGTGCTAAAAATGTGAAATTTCACCAAGTCTTTTCCCCTCTTGCATTGATTTTGATCATAACTCCAAATCTATCCATTTTTTTGCATATGTGTCACTTTTGCACTTTTGTAGAACTTTTCAAGACCTTTCCAACAAGCTTTGAACCATTCCATTTGGATGTGTGGTTAAAAAGTTATGGTCTTGCCCCTTTCAAATTCCTAATTCCCGACTTTTTCAATTTCTCTTCAATCCTTGATCCAATGGTCACAAAACTTCATGGCTAGATATAAAATGTCATTAGGAACATGATTGATTTCAACTTTGGGGTCAAAACCATTTTGGTCATTGAGTTGACTTTTCAGTTAGACGAACCGATCGATCGGAAAACCCCGAATCGACTGTTGGTGTTCTGGGTCCTATGAGGTCTTGAAACTTCTTGGATGGACTTCACTAAGTCATATGAGCTCCATGGACCATGATTCCATCATTTTAGCACCATTTAAATCAAAAGTCAAACCATAGTTGACTTTTCTTGATCAGAAACCCTGATCGGGAGTCCTGGACTGGACTGACTGCTTCTTTGTGTGACAACCTCAAATTGAATTCATACATGACCCAATATAGTATCTTTGAGGGTGTGGGGAGTTGTTTCATGGATAAATAATCCAAGACATTGACTGATCAAACTATCGAAACCCCGATTCTTGACTGTATGGTGCCCTAATTCATTTGCATCTTGACAAAGACAAATTTGAACCAAGTTAAGGTTAGATAAACAAATGATGATGAAGATCTAAGGTTCAAAATTTGGGTGCAACACCTAAACACTCGTTCGTTTACAAACCAACCAACCATAGTTGTTCGAACTACGGACGCACTGATTTCTCATTGATCAATGAAAATACTTAGGCATATGATTGCGAGATCCTAGCGTGCTACCTTTTCTTTTTTCTACCTTTTTCCTTTTATATTAAACCTTCACCCGTAGTCCCACGAACTACGATGCTCTGACTTTCCCATTGTACAAGAGAGTACGTAGGTACAAGTCCCCCAATCCTTGGCGAGCACCCTAATATAAAACCACCAATTTCCCCTATAGGCGAAACCTTAGAAGAAAACAAACAACCTAGATAACTTTTCTCTCGAATCGAATCAAGAGGTTCCTGTTGAGTTCAACGGACGTAGAGGGTGCTAATACCTTCCCTTTGCATAATCGACTCCCGAACCTAGAATTTGGTTGTGATGACCATGTTCTTATCTCTTTAAAGGTTTTATCGATATTTTCCTATTCCTTCCTAAGTTCGGTGGTGACTCTGTTCAAATGATTTTTCTGCGTCTTTCGCGAGGATCGTATTTTTCGAGGTATGATAGATGGCAACTCTGCTGGGGACTATGCATTGCCCTATGCTAGAGAGAGTCAAGCCTAACTTGACTCGAGTCGAGAGTGCTAGCTTCGCTTGGTTGTTTTATTCTTAATTGTTTTTCTTTATTGCCTGTTTATTTCTTTCTCTTTTATTATTATATGATATTTATATACCTATTGGATTTCGGGATGATATCACAAGTAAAGCTCTACACCCGAGCTTTGGAAAAAGAAGAGGGAGCATATATTTTAGATCTTGGAAGTAATTAGTGTTAGTCCCCAAGGACTCGCTCCTTGTGTGCCTAGCATGAAAGCGTCCCCTAAGAGTAAACTTTTTCGTAGATCTTATTGTAACACAACTAGCCTGTCACACGACTTGATTCATGAAGGGTTTGTGACTCTGGGAACCACTCTTAGAACCAATTTCTGTATTGATGGTCGTGTAGTGTTAGTCATCGAGGATCCGCTCCTTGTGTGCCTAGCATGAAGACTCCACTCAGGAGAGACCTTTTCGTACTTTTGTCATAATGTAGTTAGCCTGTTGCATGATGTTAATGCGACTGGTGTTCGTGATCTTGGGAACCTTATCCGTCAACATAGAAGCTATCCCGTGAGTGGGTCTATGGGTAAAATATCTAGAACTTTCCTTAAAGTCTACCTGTTAGGGAGCTTTGACCTGCTTATATTATCCTGGATCCTATTTGTGCCTGCATTGCATTCGCTTTCATACCATTGCATTTGCATTTCATATCATTTCCTAAGCCAAAACAACTCATCCATCCTTTGTCCATAATCTGCAGTTGATTTCCCGACACACGTATTGAACTTGAAGTAACTCTGAAAGACCATAGAATGCTTAATGCAGAATCAAGTTAAGCTGAGAAAAGATGAGAACAACATGAAAGGAAAGATGAAGCAGCTTCCAGAAGCTATAATAATCGTGGGGAGAAGAAAGGAAAAGTTTCAAGAAGGCGACACAACTAGGAGTTTTACTCCCATAGTTCCTTCCACTTTGCAGCCTACAGTGAATAGCCTATTGTGTATTGTTCCTCTTGGGTTTTATCCCCAACCAATTCTTCCAAAACCTCAAAATCAACGGTCGTCACCTATTCTATCCCAGGAACATGGGAATCTAAATTGGAGAGGCAGTAAGAAGTCTCAGTCATGTCCTATTCTCGACCCTATTCCTATACTGTATGGACAACTGCTATCATACTTGATTCAGAGTTCATTGGTAGTACCCATATCCCTCGGGCCAGCTCGTACTCCTCTTCCACCTAGATATGATCCTGATGCACAGTGTGAATAACATAAAGGGGTGAGGGGACATTCTATTGAAGGCTATTGGTCATTCAAGAATAAAGTTCGAGAGTTGATTAACAACAAACGCCTAGTCTTCGAGAAAGACAACCAGGGGAAGAATGTGGGTATCACACTGGAACCATGGGCATGCTGTTGAAGAGCATGAAAAGCTTTTGAAACAAGTTGCAAAGATTGACCAGAAAGGATGACCATAGCTTCAATGGTTCAACTCAAAGATCTGGCAACGAGAAAGTACAAGAGTTTCGTGGACCACTCAGAATTCTGTACCACAAAGAAAAGGTAGAGCTTATGGTAGATGAGATGTCTTTATTTTCTAATAATCATGTTGAAACCATGGCCCGGGATACTACCACCTCAAGAGAAGAGATGGATGAGTAGTCCAAACGGTTTTTATTTTCTGAGGAGGCCCCAAAAAAATACTTTGGAGAGCATCCCACTGACACTGAAGAAGGTGATGACATCCACATTTGGGTCCCAAGGGGAAAACCAGCAATACCTAGGGAACCATGTCAGAAACCTTGGGCTTCTCCCTATGCAAATCAACGAGCTTATGGCCTAGAAGATCAAAATCCACGCCAGAATCAACATAAGCCTCGCAATAATTTGGGAAGAAGGAAGGCTCCTCTTCATCCAGTTCCTGTATCTTACGCCCAACTTCTGCCACATTTGATTCTAAATTCACTAGTAGAGCCTAAGTCTCTCAAGCCGGTGCCAGAACCATACCCTTCTAGGTACGATCCCAAGGCGCATTATGGATATCACGCCGAATCAATTGGGCATTCAACTGAAGATTGCAAAGCCTTCCAAGCCAGGGTGCATCAATTAATTAACGAGAAATGCATATCCTTTCAAGAGGGAAGTTTGGTTGGGCGTATCAGCCTCGCACCCAAATAAGTTTGAAGAATTCAAGACGCATCTTCTCAAGACAACGAGTCAAGAAAGAAAAGCCTAGTTCCTCAATGCTGGCAATTTTTTAGATCATGTTATTTCTTTGCATTTGTTGTTTCTTTTCTGTTAGGTGCTATTTGCTTTTAGACGTTGTTGTTTATTAATCGTATTTTTAATGTAATGATTATGTATGTTTTGAACAAATCCATTCGTATTCACTCATATTTTTTCATTTATTGCAAAAATCATAAAAAATTTCACTTCCTTTATCACACTGCTGTTTAGCAAAGATTTGAGGGAGGATGACGAAAACCAAATACCCATAATTGCTGATGGTATGCTTTCGGATAAAATCCCACTGATGATGTACATGCATTGTTCCAATCCCCAAACACTGGAAAAAATAATGAGTTAGTCCCTAGTAAACCACTTCGAGTCTAGAAGTAGAAATTTCCTTCAGATCTACAAACCCTTACGCTTAACATGGGGCATGGGTAGTGTTCAGTTAACCCGATTGTCCAGTCGAATCACAAGATAAACATCCAAAAGGCATGACAGTTGCTCATCAATGACCAACGAATTGGAAGTCACAAGCATTTCATAAATAAATAAAAAACAAAAGCCTGCTATGTCGAACACCTCAAAAGGAGACTTAGGCAAAAATAAAGGCAACCTCGATGGGCTCAAAGGAGTGAAATCAGTCCATACAAAAGTTAGAGATCAAAAGCTAAAATGAAGGAGGTCTTCAAATCCTCAACAAAAACAAAATAAGATCCGGTGACCACTATGCCAGAATCAAAAGGGTCACTAACATCCGTGACAAAAATAAATAAGGTGACTACCATTTCAAGAAAATCTTGAACCATGGTCCTCACTCTTGCACCGTCAAAATCTAAGTGTGTGTGTTGAACTAACTGAATGTAGGACTGAAGAACATCACGAAGAAGGGGTGGGTTAAAATTAAATTTTTTAGCCTTATATTGTAACACCCCCTTCTATACCCCAAATAAATGCATATAAAACAATTAAGCACATACAAATTATCAGAGTAAAAAGGTTTTATAATAAGGTATAAAAGAAGAATGCCACAATTTCACCAATAAAACACTTTCACATTTTTCTCCATAAGATATGTAACATTTTCAAAATTTAGCGGAAGATCAAATCATTTAATCGTTTTCAAAATATTAATCCACGTACACACAAGTTAATCCAAATTAATACATCATATCAGTTAGATTACACAATCACATCAACTGATACATCGCAATGTATCACAAAAGAATGACTATACTAGTCTAACTACCCGGTGTTACATATCAGAGCAGCAAACTCAAAAGAAAGAAGACTATTCTTCACAAAAGGACTCCAGCATCCTAATCTGCAATGCCTCATAGAGCATTATAAAACAGTAGAAGGGTGAGAAATATAACCATAATAATCAAAGCATAAGATTATATATATATATATATATATATATATATATATATATATATATATATATATATATATATATATATATATATATATATATATATATATATATATATATATATAGGTAATCAATACAAGTTCCACTCCGTATTTCTCACCACAATTCAATTTCTTAGTCATATATATTTGCCACACATATAATGACAACACGAATATTTGTAAAGCATTTCCACATCATGCATACTCTCACAATTTCACAATCTCATCATTCACACATAAGCATCTTTTCATGCATATGTCATATATTAATGTGACTCAACAACTCAATGCAACTCATGCAATGCGGTACCGACTCTCGTTATCTTTTTTCGGTTTTTACATTAAACTGGGTCCACTCTTCTAGACCGATAACCCGTTATCTTTTTTCGGTTTTTACATTAAAACGGGTCCACTCTTCTAGACCGATAACCACAAAGGCCCGTCCTCTAATCCTTCAAACCCACTCTTCTAGGTTTGGGACAAGCCACTAGTTTCCACGAAACTAACAGACATTGCCTCTTGACTAAATGATGCATGTACAATCAACCACAACAAATGCACTTAAGACCGACATCTTAATCTCATGCATTTACATAATTCATCTCTTCAAGAATTACACAATTATTGCACATACAACATATATCACACAATCAAGGTATTCACATCACAATACCATTTATACAATTATAAGTCATGCACACATATCCACAATGTTCTCATGCATACTCATCACATAATTGTATACCCATTAAGCATTCGCAAGTTCATTAGACAATACACATACATTCATCATTGTATTCACATGTATTTCTATTTATCATAATTAATATGCATCGCACATCAACTAGGATTCACGCCCGGAGGCTACCCACAGTACACATCATCACAATAGATCATATCTATATCATATCATAGAGGTATTAACCTATGTGAATCAATCAAACAATCACCACATGAGCAACACAGCAATAGAAAAATGTTGTCACATTCGCCTTCATTCGCCTAGCGAACCCTCGCAGCAAACCTTCGCCTGGCCTTCGCCTGGCGAACTCTCTCAGCGAACACTCGCTAGGCTTCGCCTGGCGAGACTTCCCAGCGAGCCCAAGTCAGTAGCTACTGACTTCATTCGCCACCATTCGCCAGCACCTTCGCTGGGCGAACCTTCGCTATCCAACTTCGCTTGGCGAACTCGCCAGCGAAGTCCACTGGAACTTAGACTTAATTATTCGCCAGCATTCGCTAGGCTTCGCCCGGCGAAGCCTCGCTTCCATTCGCCTGGCGAAAGCCAGTGAACCTGCGCAGAACAAAATTTCATTCTGTCTTCTCCTTCTCAATCCACCATCAACTAACCACTTAATCATCAAAATCAGCTCAAACAACATCAACACATGTTACCCGACTATTCTACGGCATTACATTCAGTTTCTAACCGATTAAATCCTTGATCTACCCATTAATCCAACTTTTGCCCTAAATAGAAAGTGATGAAAACTCTACCAAAACCCCAACCCAACATACATAACATCATGCAATGATCAAATAGAAACATTTCTCACCCTTACCTCGATTAATCGGAGCTTTGATGTTGGTTCTTGATGATTTCCACTTTTCCTCTTTTTCTCTTCTCTTTCTCTCCTTTCTTCTTCTTTCCTCTTTCTTTCCAAATGTTTTCTATCTTTCTTTTCTTTTCTTTCTCTCTTATATATTTCCTTCATTTTCCTTCCTCTCTAATTCCTTCTTAATTTTCTATCCATACCGATTAATAAAAATTAATTCCAACATTAATAAAAACCCCACTAAATCAATAAATTACTATAATTAATTATTTAATGAAATTTGGGCTGTTACAACCCTCCCCCACTTAGGAATTTTCGTCCTCGAAAATGTTACCTGATTCAAACAGTTCTGGATAAGACTCCTTCATCTGGCTCTCAAGCTCCCACGTAACATTTCCACCAGCCGCTCCTCCCCAAGCGACCTTCACTAAAGCAATCTCTTTACCTCGAAGCTGTTTCAATTTCCGATCCTCAATCCGCATAGGTGATGTCTCAACAGTCAGGTTATCTCTCACCTGCGCATCATCTATTTGGACTACATGAGACGGATCCACAATGTATTTCCTCAACTGAGATACATGGAATACGTCGTGAATATTAGCAAGCGACGGTGGTAAAGCCACACGATAGGCCACTTCTCCTATCCTTTGCAAAATCTGATAAGGACCAATGAAACGCGGCGACAACTTGCGCGACTTCAGTGCCCTACCAACACCTGTCATCGGAGTGACTCGAAGAAACACATGATCTCCCTCTTGAAATTCAAGTGCCTTCCTCCTCTTGTCATAATAACTCTTCTGACGACTCTGAGTAATTCTCATCTTCTCTTGAATCATCTTGATCTTATCAGTAGTCTGTTGAACTAACTCGGGTCCAACAACAGAACTCTCTCCGGACTCGAACCAACACAATGGTGTCCTACACCGCCTACCATACAACGCCTCAAATGGTGCCATACCAATACTCGAATGGAAACTGTTGTTGTAGGTAAACTCAATCAAAGGCAAATAGCTATCCCAAGCTCCTCCTTTTTCCAATACACAAGCTCTCAAAAGATCTTCAAGCGACTGAATCATCCTCTCCGTCTGACCATCTGTCTGAGGATGATACGCTGAACTCAAACGCAACTTAGTACCCAAAGCACTCTGCAAGCTCTCCCAAAATCTCGAAGTAAACCTCGGATCTCTATCCGAAACAATACTTGACGGAATACCATGCAAACACACAATCCTCTCAATATACAACTTAGCCAACTTCTCCAAAGCGTAATCCATACGCATAGGAATAAAGTGAGCAGATTTAGTCAATCTATCCACGATAACCCAAATAGCCTCAAAGTTACTCGGCGTCCTCGGCAAACCCGATACAAAATCCATGGAGATACTATCCCATTTCCACTCAGTAATAAACAACGGCTTCATCAGACCCGATGGCTTCTGATGCTCAATCTTTGACTTCTGGCAAGTCAAACAAGAATATACAAATTCCGCGATATCCTTCTTCATACTAGGCCACCAAAATACTTTCCTCAAATCCTGATACATCTTAGTAGCACCCGGATGAATACTCAATCCGCTACGATGTCCTTCCTCAAGGATGCTCTTCTTAAGCTCAACCATGTTCGGAACACAAACTCGATCCCGACATCTCATAATACCATTCTCATCAATCCGAAAATCACCACCTTGGCCTTGGTTGATTAAAGTCAACCGATCAGCTAAGCTCAAATCCGATTTCTGTCCTTCTCGAATTTCATCCAAAATACCATTTGTAAGCTTTAACATACCCAACTTAAATCCAAAAGAAGTTCTCTCACATACCAAACTCAAATCTCGAAATTGCTCGACCAATTCTAACTCTTTCACCATCAACACCGACATATGCAATGATTTCCGACTCAATGCATCCGCTACTACATTCGCTTTACCCGGATGGTAGTTCAAGCCAAAATCAAAATCCTTCAAAAGTTCAAGCCATCTTCTTTGTCTCGCATTCAATTCCTTTTGATCAAAAAGATATCTCAAACTCTTGTGGTCACTAAACACTTCAAATCTTGCGCCAAATAAATAATGCCTCCAGAGTTTCAACACGAACACAACGGCGGCCAACTCTAAGTCATGCGTCGGATAATTCTTCTCATGCAATTTGAGTTGCCTCGAAGCATAAGCTACAACTTGGTTATTCTGCATCAACACACCTCCTAAACCCATCAAAGAAGCATCACAATACACAACGAATGGTTCTTCTGGATTTGGCAGAATCAAAACAGGAGCTGTCGTCAACCTTCGCTTAAGTTCTTGAAAACTCGCTTCACACTTGGCGTCCTAAACAAAGGCTTGACCTTTCCTAGTCAACTGTGTCAACGACAACGATAACTTAGCAAATCCTTCAATAAACTTCCGATAATAACCGGCTAAACCAAGAAAACTTCTGATCTCAAAAACTGACTTCGGAGTCTCCCATTGTGACACCGCTTCAACCTTCGACGGATCGACCGCAATACCACTACTAGAAATCACATGACCAAGTAAACTAACTTCCTTCAACCAAAATTCACACTTAGAAAGCTTCGCGAACAATTGCTTCTCTCTCAGCACAGATAACACAATCTTCAGATGCTCGGCATGCTCTCCTTCGCTCTTCGAATAAACCAAGATGTCGTCGATAAACACCACCACAAACTTATCCAAATAAGGATGGAAAATCCTATTCATGTACTCCATAAATACACCTGGTGAATTAGTCACACCAAATGGCATCACGGAATACTCATAGTGTCCATACCTCGTCCGAAAGGCCGTCTTCTGAATATCCTCAGCTTTCACACGGATCTGATGATACCCAGATCTCAAATCAATCTTGCTGAACACGCTTGCACCAACCAACTGATCCATCAGATCATCAATCCTTGGAAGTGGATACTTATTCTTAATAGTCACCTTGTTCAACTGTCTGTAATCCACACAGAGCCTCATAGAACCCTCTTTCTTCTTAACCAACAACACCAGTGCACCCCACGGTGACACGCTCGGACGAATAAGCCTCTTTTCAAGCAAATCCTCAAGTTGACTCTTCAACTCTTTTAACTCCGAGGCCGACATACGATATGGAGCCATCGATATCGGACTAGTTCCAGGAATCAAATCTATCGAAAACTCCACTTCTCGCTCCGGCGGTAAATCCTTTATCTCTTCAGGGAATACTTCCGGAAAATCTCTAACAATGGGCAAAGCATCAATCTCTTCACTTTCACTAGTCCTCAAAGTTGCCATAAGCATAAATACCTTAGCCCCATCTTGTACTGATTCCTTCACTTGTTTCCTCGTCATAAACAATTCCCTTTCAACATCCGAGTCGGGAAAAATAACCGTTTTGTCAAAACAGTTAATATACACACGATTGAATTTTAACCAATTCATTCCAAGAATGACATCCAGTTGATCTAAATGAAGACACACTAAATCAATCCCAAAATCTCTACCGAAAATACTCAACGGGCAATTCAAGCAAACATACGGTGTAGTTACCGAACCCATAGCAGGAGTATCAATAACCATACCGCCACCAATCACAAACAACTCAAGATTCAACCTTCTAACACAATCCAAAGAAATAAAAGAATGCGTAGCTCCGGTATCAATTATAGCGATCAAAGGTGTACCATTAATGAAACACGTACCTCGGATCAATCGATCGTCGCTAGCAGTCTCAGATCCAGATAGAGCGAACACTTTCCCGCTCCCTTGATTCTTCTTCGGCTTATCGCACTTGGTACTGATGTGCCCTCGCTCACCACAGTTATAGCAAGTAACACCCGCACCGCTTCTACACTCTAGAGCCTTATGGCCTGGCTTTCCACACTTAAAACACTTTTGTTCAACACTTTTGCACTCCGGAGGAAGATGCCCCGCTTCACCACAATTGTAACACCTAACCGGTGTAGAAACTCCCCCACTTGGCTTCTTTCCAAAACCAACCTTTTGTTTCCCCTTATCGGCAGGAGTTACGTAAGGTTTTCCTCTGAATTGTCCTTTTCCTTTCTTATCACTTAGGCTCTTGTAGTGGCTAGACCTAGCCCTACTGTCTTCGTCATAAATTCTGCTCTTGTTAACCAACTCAGAAAACCGTCTGATTTCCTGGTACCCAATAGCTTGTCTAATCTCGGGTCTCAAACCGTTCACAAACTTGAAGCACTTAGACCTCTCAGCATTACCAGTATTATAGTGAGGACAAAATTTGATCAACTCCTCAAATTTCGCCGCATACTCAGCAACCGTCGAATTACCTTGCTTCAACTCAAGAAATTCGATCTCTTTCTTCCCCCGCACATCCTCTGGAAAATACTTCTCCAGAAAGGTTTCTCTAAACAAATCCCACGTAATCACAATATCATATTCCTCAAATCTTTGGCGAGTATTACCCCACCAATCTTCAGCTTCTTCTTCGAGCATATGAGTCCCAAACTGCACCTTCTGTGCATCTGAGCAACTCATAACTCGAAAAATCTTCTCCACAGCTTTCAACCAAATCTGTGCTTTGTCTGGTTCATGAGTTCCCTTGAAAATCGTAGGATTATTTCTTTGGAACTTCCCCAAAGCACGGAATTCATCATCAGCATGATTCCTCACATTCACATTGGCCGGAGGATTCTGCCCAATTGCCCCCGCCAATCTCGTCAATGCCTCCGCAATCGCTTCGTCGTTCCTTCCTGCAACCATCTTACTAATTCCCACAACAGAACCACATAAGAACGACCAATATTGATAATGCAACACACGCATATCAATAACACACAGGAAAAAAAACACTCTAACAACTTGGCCGGACGGACCGACCTGCTCTGATACCAGTATTGTAACACCCCCTTCTATACCCCAAATAAATGCATATAAAACAATTAAGCACATAAAAATTATCAGAGTAAAAAGGTTTTATAATAAGGTATAAAAGAAGAATGCCACAATTTCACCAATAAAACACTTTCACATTTTTCTCCATAAGATATGTAACATTTTCAAAATTTAGCGGAAGATCAAATCATTTAATCGTTTTCAAAATATTAATCCACGTACACACAAGTTAATCCAAATTAATACATCATATCAGTTAGATTACACAATCACATCAACTGATACATCGCAATGTATCACAAAAGAATGACTATACTAGTCTAACTACCCGGTGTTACATATCAGAGCAGCAGACTCAAAAGAATGAAGACTATTCTTCACAAAAGGACTCCAGCATCCTAATCTGCAATGCCTCATAGAGCATTATAAAACAGCAGAAGGGTGAGAAATATAACCATAATAATCAAAGCATAAGATTATATATATATAGGTAATCAATACAAGTTCCACTCCGTATTTCTCACCACAATTCAATTTCTTAGTCATATATATTTGCCACACATATAATGACAACACGAATATTTGTAAAGCATTTCCACATCATGCATACTCTCACAATTTCACAATCTCATCATTCACACATAAGCATTTCTTCATGCATATGTCATATATTAATGTGACTCAACAACTCAATGCAACTCATGCAATGCGGTACAGACTCTCGTTATCTTTTTTCGGTTTTTACATTAAACCGGGTCCACTCTTCTAGACCGATAACCCGTTATCTTTTTTCGGTTTTTACATTAAACCGGGTCCACTCTTCTAGACCGATAACCACAAAGGCCCGTCCTCTAAGCCTTCAAACCCACTCTTCTAGGTTTGGGACAAGCCACTAGTTTCCACGAAACTAACCGACATTGCCTCTTGACTAAATGATGCATGTACAATCAACCACAACAAATGCACTTAAGACCGACATCTTAATCTCATGCATTTACATAATTCATCTCTTCAAGAATTACACAATGATTGCACATACAACATATATCACACAATCAAGGTATTCACATCACAATACCATTTATACAATTATAAGTCATGCACACATATCCACAATGTTCTCATGCATACTCATCACATAATTGTATACCCATTAAGCATTCGCAAGTTCATTAGACAATACACATACATTCATCATTGTATTCACATGTATTTCTATTTATCATAATTAATACGCATCGCACATCAACTAGGATTCACGCCCGGAGGCTACCCACAGTACACATCATCACAATAGATCATATCTATATCATATCATAGAGGTATTAACCTATGTGAATCAATCAAACAATCACCACATGAGCAACACAGCAAAAGAAAAATGCTTTCACATTCGCCTCCATTCGCCTGGCGAACCCTCGCAGCGAACCTTCGCCTGGCCTTCGCCTGGCGAACTCTCTCAGCGAACACTCGCTAGGCTTCGCCTGGCGAGACTTCCCAGCGAGCCCAAGTCAGTAGCTACTGACTTCATTCACCACCATTCGCCAGCACCTTCGCTGGGCGAACCTTCGCTATCCAACTTCTCTTGGCGAACTCGCCAGCGAAGTCCACTGGAACTTAGACTTAATTATTCGCCAGCATTCGCTAGGCTTCGCCCGGCGAAGCCTCGCTTCCATTCGCCTGGCGAAAGCCAGCGAACCTGCGCAGAACAGAATTTCATTCTGTCTTCTCCTTCTCAATCCACCATCAACTAACCACTTAATCATCAAAATCATCTCAAACAACATCAACACATGTTACCCGACTAATCTACGGCATTACATTCAGTTTCTAACCGATTAAAGCCTTGATCTACCGATTAATCCAACTTTTGCCCTAAATAGAAAGTGATGAAAACTCTACCAAAACCCCAACCCAACATACATAAAATCATGCAATGATCAAATAGAAACATTTCTCACCCTTACCTCGATTAATCGGAGCTTTGATGTTGGTTCTTGATGATTTCCACTTTTCCTCTTCTTCTCTTCTCTTTTTCTCCTTTCTTCTTCTTTCCTCTTTCTTTCCAAATGTTTTCTATCTTTCTTTTCTTTTCTTTCTCTCTTATATATTTCCTTCATTTTCCTTCCTCTCCAATTCCTTCTTAATTTTCTATCCATACCGATTAATAAAAATTAATTCCAACATTAATAAAAACCCCACTAAATCAATTAATTACTATAATTAATTATTTAATGAAATTTGGGCTGTTACATATATCATTTGTTTCTATAACCGTGAACCAGGCTGCGATACAACCCTTAAAAGACCTAATTGAGGCGGAGTTTATTCTGAAAGCATACTACGACAAGGTTGCATAAACTAACTCCTACATATTTGCTAATCTTATTGGTGTCATATTTTGGCTATATCTTTCACACACCAGTAAATCACCCGTACGTCTGGACTAAAAATCCACTCGTCACACACTGTCACATCATTCTAATAAGTGATATTTTCAAAACTTGCATGAATGTCACATTAAAATTACCAGTTTTGAATGAATAATTTTAAACTGCAAATCAGTACTTGACATAATGAAATTCCAACAAAGAGCAATCAAAGAGGAACCTAAAAATTGGTTGGTACTGGCTCAAATCAAGACTAACTCATAACCTTGTGATTCTGGGGCAAATCCTTCTAAGGTTCAAACAGGGGCAGACAACTACAAGAGTCAGAAACTGGGGAAAATGAGCTCAAGCCATGTCTTGGTATAACCACTCCAAAAGTTCTCATCCCATAATAAATCCTTCAAATACCCGGTAGATTGGGGCAGGCTAATTGGATTGGGGCAGACTGGTTGAACTGGGGCAGACTAGTTGAACAGGGGCGGTTTCTCTCTATATTGTCAAGTTGGTCAAGCAGACCATGCCAGACGCTAGCAATTGTTGATGTCAACAAGCGTCAAAAGCCTTGGGGCAGAGCAAAATTACGACCAACATGTCTTGGTTAAGTTGCCACGCTCGCACACTCAACATGCTTTGGTTACGTCGCTACACTCGACATTTGTAAGCCATTATGACATAGCAGCTAGAAGTAAGGTTCTTACGAGAACGAGTACACAACTTTTACAAAGAATCCAACTAGGGGCACCGAGAGCATCCACAGTTGTCCTCTGATTATGGCGCTGTCAGATATTGTGCGTCGGGAAGTCAGATCCTTTCACCAATTAAAGTCCAACCTCGCTTGGCATATCCTATAAGTCTGATATTTTATTGGCAACTACATAAAAATCCACTTTCGTTGGCACTCTCAAACTTACCCTAAAAAGTCCAGTCTTCATTGGAAACCACTAAAAGTCCACCCTTGTTGGCATCCTCATAAAACCAAATCCCAATCTCACTTGGAAAAATAACTAAAGTCCAAATTCATTTGGCAACTACCAAATCCAGTCCCTGGTGATACCTTCAAATAGGAAATTTACCCCCAGCGTACCAGATCAGTTGCATTATCATGACATATAGGATAATATCGTAATCATGTCAAGCATTAACACATCATTTGCACTCATACGTGCATTAGATTTCCTAGAAGGTTCATTTTAGTTGCATATTTGTGCCTCATAATGCAGAACATTGTTCCCAACAGCATATCATAACAACATAGTGAGATCCAGGATTTGTTCGCAAGCATCTTGGTCACTCTTCCATTGATGTCGATAGTATTTCTCTAAAAAGAGTTGATACCCCGCGTGTGTTCATGGAATTCTATTCCCCAGTAAGTCATTCTTCAACCATGCAATTTTTAAAGATAATCCCAGCATTTGTTGCTCTTTTTGCTCCCCAAGCGGAGGTTATCTTAAAACATTTATTGAAGGTTTTTCCCCTGCAGAGTATGGATAATACTTTTCCACTGATAGGAATTTTTCTCAATTATTCCCTAGAAAATTTAACACTCAAGATACTACTTTGGTATCATCGGAGAACATTAAGGGATAAGGTACTACTTCGAACACCCGAAGAATCTCATTTGTGTTCCGAGACACTGCTTTGGTATCACGGAGAACCTTAGTGAATAAGGTACTGCTTCGACCACCCGAAGAATCTCGTTTATGTTCAGAGATACTGCTTTTGTATCATCAGAGAACCTTAGCAGATAAGGCACTGCTTCGACCATCCGAAGAATCTCGTTTGTGTTAAGAGATACTGCTTTAGTATCATCGAAGAACCTTAGTGGATAAGGTACCGCTTCGACCACCCGAAGAATCTCGTTTGTGTTCAGAGATACTGCTTTGGTATCACTGAAGAACCTTAATGGAAAATAAACTGCTTCGACCACCCGAAGGATCTCGTTTGTGTTCAGAGATACTGCTTTGGTATCGTCGTTGAACCTTAGTGGATAAGGTACTGCTTCAACCACCCGAAGAATGTCGTTTGTATTCAGAGATACTGCTTTGGTATCAGTCAAGAACCTTAGTTAATAAGGTAGTGCTTCGACCACCCGAAGAATCTCGTTTGTGTTCCGAGATACTGCTTTCGTATCGCGGAGAACCTTAGTGAATAAGGTACTGCTTCGACCTCCTGAAGAATCTCATTTGTGTTCAGAGATACTGCTTTGGTATCATCGGAGATCCTTAGTGGATAAGGTACTGCTTCGACCACCCAAAGAATCTCGTTTGTGTTCAGAGGTACTGCTTTGGTATCATCTTAGAACCTTAGTGGATAAGGTACTGCTTCGACCACCCGAAGAATCTCGTTTGGGTTAAGAGATACTGCTTTGGTATCATTGGAGAACCTTAGTGGATAAGGTACTGCTTCGATCACCCAAGAATCTCGTTTGTGTTCAGAGATACAACTTTGGTATCTTCGAAGAACCTTAGTGGATAAGATACTGCATCGACCACCCGAAGAATCTCGTTTGTGTTCAGAGATACTGCTTTGGTATCGCGAAAGACCTTAATGGATAAGGGACTGCTTCGACCATCCGAAGAAATCTCGTTTTTGTTCCGAGATACTGCTTTGGCATCACGAAGGACCTTAATGGATAAGGGACTGCTTCAACCATCCGAAGAAATCTTCTTTGTGTTCAAAGATACTGCTTTGGTATCACGAAGGACCTTAACGGATAAGGGACTGCGTTGACCACCTGAAGAAATTTCGTTTGTGTTCTGTGATACTGCTTTGGTATCGCGAAGAACCTTAGTGAATAAGGTACTACTTCGACCACCCGAAGAATCTCGTTTTTGTTCAGCGATAGTGATTTTGTATCACTGAAGAGCCTTAGTGGATAAGGTACTGCTTCGACCACCTGAAGAATCTCGTTTGTGTTCAGAGATACTGCTTTGGAATCATCGGAGAACCTTAGTGGATAAGGTACTACTTCGACCACCCGAAGAATCTTGTTTTTGTGTTCAGAGATACTGCTTTGGTATCATCGGAGAACCTTAGTGGATAAGGTACTGCTTCGACCACCCGAAGAATCTCGTTTATGTTCAGAGATATTATTTTGGTATCGTCGGAGAACCTTAATGGATAAGGTACTGCTTCGACCACCCGAAGAATCTCGTTTGTATTCAGAGATAATGCTTTGGTATCATCGGAGAACCTTAGTTGATACGGTAGTTCTTCGACCACTCGAAGAATCTCGTTTGTGTTTCGAGATACAGCTTTTGTATCGCGGAGAACCTTAGTGAATAAGGTACTGCTTCGACCTTCCGAAGAATCTCGTTTATGTTCAAAGATACAGCTTTGGTATCATCAAAGAACCTTAGTGGATAAGGTAATGCTTCGACTACCCGAAGAATCTTGTTTGTGTTCAGAGATACTGCTTTGGTATCATCAGAGAACCTTAGTGGATAAGGTACTGCTTCGACTACCCGAAGAATCTCGTTTGTGTTTAGAGATACTGCTTTGGTACCATCAAAGAACCTTAGTGGATAAGGTACTGCTTCGACCACCCAAGAATCTCGTTTGTGTTCAGAGATACTGCTTTGGTATCGTCGGAGAACCTTAGTGGATAAGGTACTTCTTCGACCACCCGAAGAATCTCGTTTATGTTCAGAGATACTGCTTTGGTATTGTAAAGGACTTTAATGGATAAAGGACTGCTTAGACCATCCTAAGAAATCTCGTTTGTGTTCTGAGATACTGCTTTGGTATCACGAAGGACCTTAATGGATAAAGGACTGCTTCGACCACCTGAAGAAATCTTGTTTGTGTTCAGTGATACTGCTTTGGTTCCGAGATACTGCTTTGGTATCGCGAAGGACCTTATTAGATAAGGGGTTGCTTTAACCACCCAAAGAATCTCAGATTATCATGTTCATCTTTTGCATCCTACTATCACGTTCGGGTATATCTTGTCTCATTGCATTTTACTTCTTTGTCCGACAAATTTCGGGGTCTTCTTATATCTAATTGACTTCCACCCAAAAAATGAATGCCATGCAGCAATTCATTCTCTCGGGTTTAAGACAATTAGATAGGGGCATCTGTCATACCCCAAATTTGTCCTACTTGTTTCAAACTTTCATTTGTCTGACTTTATTTCCAAATTTGCATCGCTTTTACAACATCACGTATTTTCCAGCATGAATAATTCCTAAATTGATTAGCCAGAGTAAGTTTCTTGGATATACAGACGGACTGGTCAAATTGTGTCTCAAAGATACGAGGAAAATCAGTGATTGTAAAGTTTCGAATTTAAGCTCGCAGACGTTAATGATTTTGACCTACTTTCCATTTTAAGCCTGACCTAGCATGCTCGTCTTATCTCTCGACAAATTTTCAATCACTTTTGATCAGTCAGAGCCTTTTTCCCGGTCCCTGTCAATTCTCAAAGTTGAATGAGTGCTGCATTTTTCCAAGTTACTTCTTTCGCGTTAAGCTTTTGTGTGTAGTCGATTTAATCTTTTAAGCATCTCTGTCACCTGATTTCTGTTCGTGTTACCCAATTTATTTTTATATTTTCATTTAAATGTCTAAAATAATTAATTAGAATTTTCCATGCTTGCATTTCATTTTTAGCATATTTATTTAATAAGTTATGATTTTTTTAGTGGTTTTTTAATTGATTTAATTCTATTAAATTAATTAAAGCTTCTAGAAAGGGCAATTTTGACATTTTAAATTATGTGTTTCTTTGATTAAATATGAATCGTTAGATGCAAATTTAATCAAGGGTGCACATGTATGATCCTCACTTTTTGCCGTTGGCCAATCATATTTTAGCATTTTATTTTATTTTGATTTAATTGGTAAAAAAAGAAGAGAAATATATAAACATTTTTACCATGTCATTAAAACACTTGTCCACTCACAATTGGTTGAGTTTGAAATTTTCATCATCTTGACCAATTGCAAGTCGACACTTGTCTTTTTGTGGAATTTTTTAATGTCATCTTAAATAATAATTCTAATAATATATGATAATAATATAAATAATTAATTAATTTAAAAAAAGGAAAAAAAGAAAAAGAAATGGAGAAAAAGGATAAGAGGAGAGATATAGTCAGAAGAGGGGGCAATCACCATTATCATCTTCTCTCATCACTTCAACCCTCTCCACCTTCCTTACTCACCGCCGCCACTCTCTGAAATCCTTCTTCTTTCCATAAGACCCCTTTTCTCTCGGATTTTCCTCCACCACACTACACCACCCTCCTTACAAACCTCATTCACCACCGCTCACCATCATTCGTGTTTCCGGCAAAATAAACCTACCACAAAAAGGAACAATCCGCTCTGATCCTCACCTCACGAAAACCATTGCGTTTCACCATTTCAAATCAACCTTCATGAACGGCTTCCAACTTCTGGTCCATTCCCGCAACCTGTCCGACATCCAACCATCATGTTCACCACCTAGCACTGATGAGCACCACCATTCCAACACCCCTTGGTTCCATTTAGCGGTAGAAGAAACTCACACCAGATTTTGTGGAAATGTGCGGATATCGTTTTATCATGGCTGTGATTTGAAATTAATCCTTCTGTAGCAGCTAAACAGCTACTCAACTTTGGTTCGAATTTAACAACTTTTGACACGGAATCTTAACAACAACAACGTGGCGGTCGACATATTAACGCGTCTTCAAGAATTTGTGCAACACCAATAGCAACTCAAAATTACATCATCAATTCAATTCTGTTTTTGTGGATTTTATTCCACTGTGCCTACTTTTTATTTCTGTTTGGGCTGTTGATTTCTGTGTAGGTTACGACGTCGCCGAATTTAGGTAGCACAACAATAATATGAAGTCGAATGGCACAGAGCAACAGTTGAACCCAACAACACTTGAAATCTACCATGGTAAAACCGAGTAGCTGCGGCCTGTAGTAGCAGAAATTCGGAGATGTAATCATATGTGTACATGATTGACTCTTTTGGGAACCGCAACCGCATTAACAATAACCTCCAGGCATTGTCATAGTTTGGCTCGACAATGATAAATCGTGACAACATTACTCAGTAGCATTTCGGTTCGTTCCTCAATTATCAACATCAATGCTGTCAACTTCTATCCACATTGGCTTTGAGACTGTGGGGCTACGAAATTCAAATATTGTGTGCAGCCTCAATGCGTAACAAGCTGATGGTGATACTGTTCTGGTTACGGCGTTACGAACCTGAAAATGTTTTGTTTTGTTTTTAACTTTTATTTTGGTGTTGCAGATTATAACCAGGCTTTTGTTTCCTACACGGTTCGGTTTCAGTATGCACAACCCCTGTTTCTTAAAATCTATTTTTATCTACTGTTACGTTACTTATTATAATTTGTTAATAAACAAAGATAATAGTTTAATGATAATATTAGGTGACCATTTTAAGAAAATTACTTTTCTCATAATTCAAATATTTAGTTTTTCTTTTTTTAGATATTTATTTATTAGTTATTCCAAATTAAAATGAGTACTAATATTAAATAAACAAGTAACTAATCACCTTATTTTAGAAATATGATTAAAATCCTTGGTTCAATACTAAGTGGCCTTTTTGAAATCTTGCATGTTTCATTCCAAGACGATTAAACCATTCTCGTTACAATTATTCAAAACCTTTTCTTAATCAATTACGAAAGGAGTGGGCTCTTGGGGTCTAGCACTCCTTGGGTCCTTGAACGACTGCTCTTGAGGCGCACGCCTTGGGCTGTGGTTGTTCCGTTGTTCGAAACGTCTTTCACACTCAATCTAAATAAAAATTTCTAATCAAAAGAGATATTTTCAACCACCTTTTATTAATTAGATTATTTTTATAAGAAAATTCAAATTATTCTTTTTTAAAAATAAATCTCAAACCATTACAAAATAATTTTTTTAAAATATTAAAACTTTTTCGATGCAATTAATTAATTCAAAATCATAATTCATTTTGACAAATACTTTTAAAACTATTCTTTTCTTGATTAATAATGGAAATATCGAATTCTTGAGGTCTAGCACTTCTTGGATTCTCGAAAGATTTCTCTTAAGGCGCACGCCTTGGGTTGTGATTCTTTCAATCTTTTCATTTCTAAAATACTCAATTCAGATACCTGATGCGTCTAATCCAAATAAGATAATCAAATTCAAATTGTTTTTTTAATTAAATTATGAAAGAACTGAGTTCTTGGAGTATCGCACTCCTTGGATTCTTGAGCAACCGCTCTTGGGGCACACGCCTTGGGTTGTGGGTTACTCAACCTTTCATCCATAAAATACTTGCCTTAGTTATTTGTACGAAGAAATGCCATTGGAATCTTGCATTCCATATGGTACCTTCATTGTCCATCAAACACAAATTTCATAATTGAATGAAAAAGGTGTCGTTGGAATCTAGCATTCCATAATGCCCCGATTAATTGGTTGCGAGACTGACGTCTCTTTCATCGAATAGTCGTCATTCTCCCTCAAGATACTTAACCAACATAACTTCATTTCCTCGACCCGTGCGATTGAAACTTCTCAAATACTAATTCCTTGCCCCCGTGCGATCCATAACTCAAACAACTTTCCTAAAGAACATTATTTAGTCCCTTCTTCCGCGTATATAAACTCATGCTTCAGCCTCCCCTAGTGAGCAGACATGCCAACTTTTAACAGTTAGAATGTGACCTAAACACTTGTTTGTTTACAAACCAACCAACCATAGTTGTCCGAACTACGGACGCTCTAATTTCTCATTTTTCGATGATAATACGTAGCATAGGATTGCGAGATCCTAGTGAGCTACCTTTTCTTTTTTCTACCTTTTTACTTTTATCTCAAACCTTCACATGTAGTCCCATGTGTCGCTACCGCGAAAATAAGGTGCCGGCAAAACAGAAGAGTCGCCACCTTTCGTTATTTATCCCTCAGAACGGGAAAGGAAACAATCGGAAAAACCTGACGAAAAGGTATAAGACAAGGTCATCGCAACCATTGTCTGGGTTCGGGAGTCGGTTACGCAAGGGGAAGGTATTAGCACCCCTCACGTCCATCGTACTCGATGGGAACCACGCTTGTTTGTGTTTATCTGACAGATTGGTTTAACTATCTACCTATCAAGGCTGGTCTGAAAAGAAAAGAAAATGACTCGGCAAAGCGTCGCACTTTATGCCTACGTATTCTCATCAGAGAATGAGAAATCAGAGTCAACGTAGTTCGGCTAACTACGGGTTACGGGGAAGGTGGCTCGCCAATACATCAGTATTGTGCCTACGTACTCTCAACAGGTATGAGAGATCAGAGCTTACGTAGTTCGGGATAATACGGATTACGGGAATTCAGATTCATCTGTTTTATCGAGTGGGGTTAACAAACAGTTCCAGCAGTTTGGTGTACGCAGCTCGACCCTTGGAGACTTAGGTGTTACCGTTTGCGGTAGAGCTGGGAGTTAACGACACTCTTTTCTTCAGAAAAGCTTCCTTTGAATTATGGGCCCACGGGGCAAAAAGGTTTGAAGTTTGTTTTCTGTCTTTTACGGAAGAACTGTTTTTTATGGATGTTTGCAACCAATATTGCACTAAAGACTATGACCTGAGAGTGAATGCGCCACATGTCACCCAAAGGGTACCATACTAAACATCCAAGCTGTCGAAAAGAAACTCTCCGACAACCCTTTCTCAGGTAGCTTAAGCTCATAATGTACGACGTCAATTAACCTTTATTACTGTATTTTAATTTGTTTTGAGATGAGAAGAGAGAACAGGCTCAACTAAGGGGAGACTATCAAGTCCTAATGTTGTCATGCCAAGGATTCATCCTATGGTTGAAGTTTGAAACAGGGAACTCATAGAAGTTATCATGCATAGGTTTCAACCTAAAGTTCTAATCATCACTTCCTTATCAAAGGAAGTGAGATTCCTAGGGGATCATGCCAGTGGTATACAGAAACAGGTAAAGCATCAGCTTAAACAGTAAACAGTAAACAGTACAGGAAACAACTGTAGAATGCATGCAATGCAAGTGAGGGAGGAAATGTGTGTGGGACATCAGCCTCCACAAGCTCATCTCAACCTCAAGCCAAATATGAATAACTGCAATCATACAGAAGAAACGAAATAAAATGCCATCAAGCAAATCACCGACCACATAGGCAAGGGAGCAGAGCTCTACTGAATACTCGCAAGCAAAGCCATACAGTAAAAATACAAGCAGAGGGAGCAACTCAACCTCTAGTGCAATCATGCTCCTAGCTTAAATCAGTCTAGCCATGAACTTATTCTAATGCATCAAGCAAATCAAACAAGTCACATCAATACAGTTGCACAGAAAGCAAACAGACAAGAAAGCATATCAACAGCTCCCACAGCTTCACAGCAAAGCTCCTCTGATATCAGTTCAGTCCTCAGCCTGCAATTGCTCTTCAAGTCTTTCATCTTTAATAGCAAGTGTCAACTTGCTTCTTCAAGCTTCCAATACATCCAAGATAAGTATCAACTTGTTCTTCATCCTCTTCAAGCTTCAGCTCCAAAGTAAACCCCACCTTCAGGCTTCAATCTTAGTATCCAGTGTCAACTTGGCTCCTTCATGCTCTCAAAGTACCAAACACAAGTATCAACTTGTTTTCCTCAAGCTCCAGCTCTTTCTTCAATCTCAATTTGATCTTCTTCACAAGTGTCAACTTGTCCTTCTGGATCTTCAAGCTTCAGCATCAATGGCAGTCTTCAAACACAGGGAAGTGGCAACCTCTAGCATCTTCAATCTTCTAACAAGGAACTCTATCCTATAGCAAGGGAGAAAGGTTCATCTAACAAGAGCAGGGTTTGGATGATTGACAGCAGAGTGAAGACCAAAGGTCACCACTAAGCATTCTATCATCAGAGAAAGGAACCCTCAAAGGTTCTACCAACTTGTGAAGAGCCACACATCCTACCAAAGGAGGGATGAGGCTTTTACAATGGGACCTTACATCATAGGGAAGAATGGAAGTGATCAACACCTTCCATGTTTATGAAGGAAGAGAATCTATCTAGAAGCTCTGCCTACAAACCCTAATCTTAACACCTAATCAACACTACACCAAAAGAAGGGAAGATTTCACATCCAAGCTTCTTCAAGCATTCCATGGTAGCCCAAGCTTGTCTTCAACACCATCCAAGAGCAAGAGAGGCAAAACCCTAATCTAAGGGAACTAGAGAAATCAATCTAATTGAATTAGCAAGTTAGGATCACCTAAAACCTAGTACCAAAGTTAATCCTAACTAAAATACTAAAACCAATTGTAAAATCCTACAAAAATAACTATGGGACCCTAATTCAATAATGAATCTACCATACAAAATCCAGGGGTTGAATCATCCACCAAGTCTTAGAAATAAAACCTAGGTCACAAGGTACTAGGCATGAACCCTAAAAATAGAGCACCTAAAGTTTCAACTTAAAACCATATCCTAACTTCACCACAAAAATGTGAGAAAAATCTAAGGGGAACATGCATATCTATGCTAGCTACACACAAAAAATCAAGGCAAGAATCATCACCATGTGCTCAAACCAAATTCAACAAAGCAAGGTATCAACCATGGCCATTTTAATATCAATTAATATTCAAAAAATGCAAATAAAATAAAAAATGCATGAATCATTAATATTTTTTATCTACAAAATTCTAGATTCAATCATGAATCAGGGGAAAAAAAGTTTGGAATTAATTGAGTTAATCTTCTATTTTTTATGAATTAATCTCTAAGTCACATGAAATAAGGAAAAATAAAAGAAAATAAATGAAATTAATAAAAATGTGTGGCAAATAGCAACCCAATACAGTTCATTTCAAGAATTGGGCCCAGGGGGTGTGAATATCACTCTGAGTGTTAAGCCCAAAACCATCCAATTAATGAAACAGTGCGTTTCATTTAAAATTCTCTCTTCAGATTTGAGAAGCAATCCTGACCCTCCAACACACGCCTGAGTCAAAGGTCCAACCCTAATCTGAGGGTCCTTGCTCATCGTCCCCAATTTGAACCTGCAATGGAGGGAGTTCTCAGACGGTGGCCTGAACAGTGGCGCCACCGTCTTCTCCGGTGAAGCATTCCTCTCAGGTCATCAAAACTCACAAAACCAATCACTATCCCACTCCAAATTTGATGCTGATCACGAATCCAACCTCAGAATTTTCTAATTCCATCTCTAACTCAAAACACGATGACATTTTCAGAATTCCTCCCAATCTTGATTTTCACCATTCTTTAAATTAAAGGTCTCAAATTAATCCTCACTCTTCACTGATCAATTTCCACCATCCAATCATGAATAATCCTTCAAGAACCGTGAGATATCATCCTCAACAGAAAATGATCACATGCCTAATTTGTCTCTAATTCACCAATTCATGATCCTAAATCCAACTACATGTTGCAAGGATCCTAACCACATATAAATTTCTAAGTTTCTCCTCCTAAATCATGCACAAGGATGAAAGATACAAACCTGGTTTCAGAGAGGTAACAGAGGTGGTTTTTGTTCACTTCAACTACCAAGATGATGCAGACACGTTCCAAATTCACTCCCAAAGCCTTTGCACACACTGATTTGGCTTGATTCTCCCTTGAATTGAAAACCCGATTTCAGCTTGAACCTTCAAATTTTCAATGGCTCCTTCTCTTACCAGCTTCAATTCCTTCCAAAAAAAGCACTGGACTCACTAACTAACTTATATAGAAGTGATTACACTCATCTAGAAACTTCTGGATCCATCCAAATGAGATTTTGGATTTTCAAAATCTCTTCAAAATATCACCCATGGCAACCACCATTTTGACTCCTTCTTGGCATGGCTATGTGTGTAATCAAGTTCTCATGAGATATTGAATGATTTTAGTGAGTTATTTTCCTTGTTTGCAAGCCAAAGGTATGCATTTGATTATGTTGCTTCATCATGAAGAAATGAAATGGAATGTTATTCAAATGACCTCAAATCAAAATTCTAACATTGCCATTGTTTCTAAAATCATTTTTCCAATCAATTTGACCTATAATTTTGTTTCATTTGGTCACAAAATGAATTATTTGAATTTTTGGCCATTAAATCCTTTTAATTCTTTCTTTTTCAAAATTTCTTGAACCAAGTCTCTCCTTGAGCCATTTCAATGCCTCCTTGATGCATGGTCAAGGTTAAAACCCCATTTTTAGCAACTTTCTAGTTGAACAAAATTTCATTTGAGGCCTCTAAATTGGTGAAAATGGCCTATGATCACAAATGACCTATAATCACCAAATGTCCAAAATACCCTTGACTTGTCCAAGCCATAAGTTGAGTTCTAAAAATCCTATCAAGGACTTCTAGTACTCTCTAGAAATCTAAGAGGATAAGGATCAACATTCATGTTGACCAAAAGTTCATAGGAATCATCCTTCTAGGGAAAAAGTGTCATGCAAGTTGGGTAACTTTCAAGCTCCAAATTCACATTCCTCAGATGACCTGTAACTTGTTAAAGCCATAACTTGAGTTATACAAATCCTATCAAGTACTTCTAGCACTCAAATTAAAGCTAAGATCATGCTCTCCAACAATCATGTTGGGGGCAAGATGAGATGACAATCACATCTTGAGCTAAATTGCCTTGAAGATAGGGGTCAAACTAGGGGACTTTACACTGTCAAGCCTTAGAAACTCTAGCTTGAAACTTCTCAAACTCTTCAATCATGATGAGTAAACCTTGGGATCATCATTAGAACATCTCAATGTATCAATCCATGATCACATGGCTCTTGAATTAAGTCTCAACTTCCTTCACATCAACAATTGACTTAGGGTTGACCCAGTCAAACCTTAATTGCACCACTCATGGCTGAGTCTTCTTAATCTTGCACAATGACCTGTCTAGGCCTCAAAGTGATCTTCAACACTTCTCATGAGCTCTCTCAAGACCTCAAGTCCAACTTCATGGCTTCAGAATCATCTGATGGCTTTCCACAACTCTCAAGCTAGGAGACCTACACACTTGGCTTCAATCACTCTCTCTGAGGATCTTTTAACTTCTCTGACAAGGATATCAACCCTTGAACATCTGAATAACCTTATTAGCTAGTGCCATAGTCTTGTATAGCTCTTGATTGGTAATCATACCTCTTGATCTCCTGCATACATGTCAATGAAATGCAAATGATAATGCTAATGTGAATGAAATGAAACACAAGCTAGGTGAAGAAATGTTGGGCAATGTTTGGGGTGCAACACCATGAACTACGATGCTCTGACTTTCCCATTGCACAAGGGAGTATGTAGGCACAAGGGCCCCAATCCTTGGTGAGCACCCTAATATAAAACCACCCATTTCCCCTATATGCGAAACCTTAGAAGAAAACAAACAACCTAGATAACGTTTCTCTCGAATTGAATCAAGAGGTTCCTGTTGAATACAAAGGACGTAGAGGGTGTTAATACCTTCCCTTTGCATAATTCACTCCCGAACCTAGAATTTGGTTATGATGACCATGTTCTTATCTCTTTAAAGGTTTTATCGATATTTTCCTATTCCTTCCTTGTAATGAATAAAGTTCAGTGGCGACTCTGTTCAAACGCTTTTTCCGCGTCCATCGCGAGGATCGTATTTTTCGAGGTACGACAGTAACACGGGCGAGCCTGCTTAAGAGGCTGTTGCTGCCTTTGATGATACAATGGTTGTTTAATTTTCTAATTTTGAGAAATATATGGTTGATATGTCGGAACTGGCGCTGAGTTGATAACAGGACATACCGTTGCTACCTGTCGAGGTTGGTATCTTCGTCTTTGTTTACCCTGTATGATAGTGTTGATCTCTTTCTCTTTCTTCTTCTGGAAAGTGATTCAATACATCTTGTTACTATTGGAGGTTTATGCATCCTTGACCAATCGACCTTCTCGAACTGCTTCCTCAAGGTACACTCCCATGTTTACGATCTCGGTGAAGTCACTAGGAGCACTTGCAACCATTCGGTCATAATAGAATGGCCTCAAAGTTTTTAAAATGATTTTTTTAACCTCCTTTTCCTCAAGAGGAGGACAAATATGGGTGGAAATTTCACGCCATCTCTGAGCGTATTATTTGAAACTTTCTTTATCCTTTTGAGACATCTTCCGAGCGTACATCACTAAATAACTTTGAGGGCAAGAATTTCCTTTGTACTTTTCAAAGTCAGGCACCTTGAACTTGTGTGGTATTTTAACATTTGGGACTAAGAAGAGATCGACAACATCTTTACCAAACAAGTCCTGTCCGCGAATGGCATGGAGTTCTTTATGCATTTCCAAGAACTGTTCCTGGAATTCATTCATTCTTTAATATACTTCTATATCCTTGCTTGGAGTGGCATGAAAGATTTGTTCATCTGGAATGGTATGTACCACAGACTGTGGTATAGTCATTATTCCTGCGGCTCTTGGTGCTTATGTGATTTGAAGTTTGTAACCTTCAGGTATAGGAATCTCTGTCGTAGCTCTTGCATCACCATTTACCTGATGTTTGTAACCTTCAGGTCTGGAGATTTCGGGCGTAGCTTCTGGGTCTTCAGTAATCGAAGGTATATATCCTTCAGGCACAAAATTGAAAGGCATGCCCCGGGGGAAACCTTTAGGCATGTTGTACTAAGGAAGACTGATGGGTACCTTAAACATTAGTGCAGACATAATTTCTAAGATCACATTTCTTTGAGATGGCTCATCCTGAGCTGCTTTCAGTGATTCAATCATGACTTTGAGTCTTTCCAGACTTTCTTTCAGAGTATTAACTTCCTCTCTTAGTTCTCTATTTTCTTCCTCAAGATCGTCCATTTTTTTCTGACGATTAGCCCGAGTATTGTATGAATGAGACAATTTGATTCCAAAATGCAATAAATGTGTAAGTTTTTTATGAAAGATATGTGTGAAATGTTATAATGATGCATGATGTGCAAAAAATGCAAATGCTCTCTGTAACACCCCCTTTCTATACCCCTAAAATAAACAATTAAATCATTTAGGCACAAATTCAAAATTTCATCAGAGTACATTTGCAACGTGGCATAAAAGGGAAATATCACATTATCATAAAAATCCCAACACATACAACACCTGCTCAAACGGATATGCAACAACAGGGTAGCACCCACAAGAAATATTTAGAACAAGGCGGAAATATCCAAATATTCCATAATTCTCCAAAACATATGTTCACATATACAGTTATCATTCATCATGCTTACAAACATATCATCAGCAGATACATACACAGATGTATCACAAAAAAAATCAAAATAATTCCTATCTACCCGGTGCTACATATCAGAGTCGACCGACCAAAAAGGGAAGAAGCCACGCTTCACAAAAATACCTCCAGCAATCTAATCTGCAATGCCTCATAGAGCATTAAAAGAAACAACAAAAGGGTGAGAAACGATATCATAATAACAATGCATATAAACATATATATACATAATATCCAATATACGTCTTTCGCATTCTCACCGCAACTCACCTCGTCATACCGTACAACGTAATGTATTCACATTATCTATTTATAAATAGAACACCATGCATATACAATATGCGTCAACAATGTTTATATCAGTTCATAAACACACAAAATATACATATACATATATTCACACATACATGTGTCTTCAAGCATACCAATCATGCCAATCATCAACAATTCATATAAACATTTACAATTATGTTTATTCACCATACACCATGCAAGATGTCAACATGCAACTCATAGAGACCGACACACGACTCTATGCAGATGCAAATGCGGTACCGACTCATTTCAGCAGGTTCAATTGAAGAACCAAATAACCATCGCTCACACCCCACATGGGCACACGAGGTTCTGCAGATTCTACACGGAATCAAAATAACCATCGCAACATACGAGGTTCTGCAGATCCACCGAGGGATCAATAATTAACCATCGCTCACACCCCACAAGGGCACACGAGGTTCTGCAGATTCACCGAGGAATCAATCGACACAAGAATGCATACCATGATGCTTCACATGCAACATGACTCATGACACTCTTGAAACGCACACATGTTTACAAACATACTCATGCATTCTACACAATCATCGCATATATTCGTACAAACATCATAGATTTTTAATCAAGCTAAACGATGCACATAATTGCCCAAACGACCACAATTCATAATCTAGGATTCACGCCATACGGCTACCCACAGCACATCACAACCCAGCATATAAGCTATTAAATCAAAGAAGGGCCAATCGCAACCGAAACCCCAAGCTACGACAGCACCACGCAACAGGGAAAAGTCATCCTGCTACGTTCGCTACACGCTCGCCTAGCGAGCTGCTAGCGAACGTTTGCCACCTTCTCGCCTAGAAAACTGCTAGCGAGCAAGAACAGAAGCTACAGACTTCGTTCGCTACCTTGTTCGCCACAGCGAACCCCCAGCGAGCTCCTCGCTACTCCCTTCGCTGCCAGCGAGGGACATCAGGATCTCACTGTCCCAAGTCTGGGACCGTTCGCTGCACGCTCGCCTAGCGAGCTGCTAGCGAGCGTTCGCTGCGTGCTCGCCTAGCGAGCTGCTAGCGAGTCGCCTGCGAACAGCAACATTCAGTTCTGCTCCAGCACCTCCAAACTCACCAAAATCACCCGATTAAATCCAAAGTTGTTCCAGTAGCCTTAGTCTAACATATATCGTCTAACCTACATCATCTAATCACGATTCTAACCGTTAAACAACGATTCCTTTCGATTAAACCAAATTCAACCTAAAATGGAAAGTGTAGAAAAACTACCAACAATCCAAAACAATCCAACAAAATCATACATGATTATACACATTGATAGAATAATAAAGTTTCACACCCTTACCCGATCAATCGAAAGCTTTGGTGATGATTTCTTGAAGTTCTAGGTTTTCCTCCCCTTTTCTCTTCACTTCCTCTTTCTTTCTCTTCTTTTTTTTCTATCTTACTATATTTTCTCTTTTCCTCTCTTATCTCATAATTCTATTTCCTTCCTCTCAAATTCTTTCCACTCACTAATCAATCAATTCTCATAAAATTATCCACTTAACATAATTACTAATGCCCAAAATACCCTCCGGCCTATTTTACTCGAAAACTCTCCAAACAGGTAAAAAAAATAGCATAACATACCAATATAACATATTAACACATAATTTCCACGTTAAAATAAATAATTTTCCAATTAAATAAAAAAGGACTCAATAAAATGGGAATCGGAATCGGGGCGTTACAACTCTCCCCCACTTAGGAATTTTCGTCCTCGAAAATATTACCTGATTCGAACAGCTCAGGATGCGACTCACGCATCTTACTCTCCAATTCCCAAGTCATATTGCCTTCCGCAGCACCTCCCCATTCTACTTTTACAAGCGAAATATCCTTTCCTCTTAGGTGCTTAACTTCGCGGTCCAAAATCATAACCGGTAAAACCTCAACCGTAAGATTATCTCTTACCTCCACCTCATCCATAGGAATCACATGTGACGGATCTGGAACATACTTCCGAAGTTGCGAAACATGGAACACATCATGCAAATTCGAAAGATTCGGAGGCAACGCCACACGATAAGCCACCGTACCAACTCGTGCAATAATTTGATACGGACCAATAAAACGAGAAGTCAACTTCTTCGACTTCAAAGCACGACCCATACCCGTAACCGGTGTAACTCTCAAAAACACATGGTCACCTTCTTGAAATTCAAGATCCTTCCTTCTCTTGTCATGATAACTCTTTTGCCTATTCTAAGAAGCTTTCATCTTCTCCCGAATAAACTTCACCTTCTCCGTCGTTTGTTGTACCATCTCCGGTCCAACTACCGATCTCTCTCCGGTTTCATGCCAACACAAAGGTGTTCGACATCTCCGACCATACAAAGCCTCAAATGGTGCCATACCAATACTTGCATGAAAACTGTTGTTGTAAGCGAACTCAATCAATGCCAAAAAGCTATCCCAAACACCACCTTGCTCGAGCACACAAGCACGCAACAAGTCCTCCAACGATTGAATCGTCCTCTCAGTTTGGCCATCCGTCTGCGGATGATACGCCGAACTCAATCTCAACTTAGAACCTAAAGCCTTTTGCAAACCTTCCAAAAATCTCGAAGTAAATCTAGGATCTCTATCCGACACGATACTCTTGGGAACTCCATGCAACTTCACAATCACCCGAACATAAATCTCGGCTAACTTTTCCAAAGGATAACTAATATCTATCGGAATAAAGTGAGCAGATTTAGTAAGCCTATCAACAATCACCCAAATAGCATTGTGACCTCTTTGCGTATTTGGTAAACCCGTAACAAAATCCATTGATATACTATCCCATTTCCATTCCGGAATATCCAACGGTTGCATCAAACCGCTAGGCTTCTGATGTTCCACCTTAGACTTCTGGCAAGTCAAACACGAATACACAAACCGAGCTACATCCCTCTTCAATCCGGACCACCAAAAGATTTTCTTCAAATCTTGATACATCTTATTCGCACCCGGATGAATACTCAAATTACTCTGGTGTCCTTCCTCCAATATCATCTTTCTCAAATCGACATCGTCGGGAATACAAATACAACCACGGAATCTCAAAACTCCAAAATTATCAACTTTAAAGTCCTCATTCTCATTCATCATCAAATCCACAAATTTCAAATCCAACTTTTGCTTTTCACGAACGGTAGCAAGAAAATCATTCGTAATATGCAACATACCAAGTTTCACACTTCTCGGGGTCATTTCACAAACCAAACTCAAATCTCTAAAATTCTCCAAAAGTTCCCATTCTCTTACCATCAATGTAGACATATGCACTAACTTCCGGCTCAAAGCATCGGCTACAACATTTGCCTTACCCGGATGGTAATTCAAACCAAAGTCATAATCCTTCAAAAACTCTAACCACCTCCTTTGCCTCATATTCAATTCCTTTTGTTCAAATAAATACTTCAAACTCTTGTGGTCGCTAAAAACTTCAAATCTCGCACCATAGAGATAATGCCTCCAAATTTTCAAAACAAAGACCACGACCACCAATTCCAAATCATGCGTAGGATAATTCTTCTCATGCACTCTCAATTGCCTTGAAGCATAAGCCACAACTTTACCGTCTTGCATCAAAACACCACCCAAACCGGACAAAGAAGCATCACAATAAACCACAAACGATTTCGTCGGATTTGGCAAAATCAAAACCGGCCCCGTTGTCAACCGTCTCTTAAGTTCAACAAAACTCTTCTCACAATTAATGTCCCAAACAAAAGTCTTTCCCTTACAAGTCAACTGAGTCAACGGAAGTGCTAACTTCGAAAATCCCTCAATAAACCTCCGATAATAACCGACCAAGCCCAAAAAGCTTCGGATCTCCGTAACCGACTTAGGAGCCTCCCATTGCATCACCGCATCAATCTTGGACGGATCAACACAAATACCATTACCAGAAATAACATGCCCAAGAAAACTCACTTCCGATAACCAAAACTCGCACTTGGATAACTTAGCATACAATTGCTTCTCCTTCAAAACTTGCAACACAACCCGCAAATGCTCTTCATGCTCTTCTTGAGACTTAGAGTAAATCAAAATGTAGTCAATAAACACAATTACGAAACGATCCAACTGCTCATGAAAGATACGATTCATATATTCCATAAACACACCCGGCGCATTAGAAACTCCGAATGGCATCACAGAAAATTCATAATGACCATACCGTGTCCTAAAAGCCGTCTTTTGAATATCTTCTTCTTTAACACGAATCTGGTGATAACCTGACCTCAAATCAATCTTACTAAAAACACGGGCACCAACCAATTGGTCCATCAAATCATCAATTCTAGGAAGCGGATACTTATTCTTAATAGTCACCTTATTCAACTGCCGATAATCAATACACAACCGCATGCTCCCATCTTTCTTCTTTACCAACAATACCGGCGCACCCCAAGGAGAAACACTCGGCCTAACAAATCTCTTTCCCAATAAATCATTAAATTGTTTCTTCAACTCTACCAACTCCGATGCCGACATACGATACGGTGCCATCGAAATCGGTCTAGTACCGGGAACTAGATCAATCGAAAACTCAACTTCCCTTTCCGGCGGTACATCCGTAATGTCCTCCGGAAATACTTCTGGAAAGTCACATACCACTGGAACCAAATCTAATTCAACCTTATTCTCTACCAACAGCGACGTAAACAAACAGAACACTTGAGCTTCATCCGCCAAAAGTTTCTTCAACTCTTTAGTGGATAGAAAACTCTCTTCCTCCTCATCTCCCAAAGATGGAAACCTCACCAACTTGTGATAACAATCAATACGAACTCTATTATACTGCAACCAATTCATACCCAAAATCACATCTAATCCTTCTAATGGCAAACACACCAAGTCCATAATAAAGTCCTTACCATACATGGTCAAGGGACAACTCAAACATACCGAAGACGTAGTTACCAACCTCGAAGCGGGCGTCTCAATAACCATATCACCACCACAAGAAGAAAAACACAAATCCAAACGCTTAGCGCACTCGAAAGAAATAAATGAATGAGTCGCTCCGGTATCAATAATAGCAACTAAAGGCATATTATTAATAAAGCATGTACCTTTAATCAACCGATCCGCATTAGTAGTGTCTGCACCCGCTAATGCAAATACCTTCCCGCTTGACGGAGCTTGCTTTGCCTTAGTACACTTTGTACTAATATGACCAACCTCCCCACAGTTAAAACACTTAATCACATTCCTTCTACATTCAGTTGTAGCATGACCGAGACCACCACAGTTAGCACACTTTTCCCCAGCCTTCTTACACTCAAAAGATTTGTGCCCCACTTCGCCGCACCTATAGCACTTAATGGGACCAGAACTTCCACCACCGGGTCTCTTAACAAAGTGTTCCCTATGCTTGCCTTTATCAGCAGGCGTCACATAAGGTCCACTCCTTACCGATTGCTTTCCTTTCTCCTCATTTAAACTCTTATAGTGAGTAGAACAAGCTCTACTATCTTCTTCAAAGATCCTGCAGCATTCGGTCAAGTCCGAAAATCTTCGAATCCTCTGATAACCCACCGCTTGCTTGATCTCAGGATGCAAGCCATTCTCATACTTAGTGCACTTGGAAAATTCCGCCGTCACCGCATCATAGTGAGGATGGAACTTCACCAACTCCGTAAACTTAGCCGTGTAGTCAACCACATACATGTTCCCTTGTTTCAATTCTAGAAACTCCATTTCCTTCTTTCCCTTCACACTCTCCGGATAATATTTCCTCAAAAATTCAGTGCGGAACAAATCCCAAGTTATTTCCTCATCATCAACTTCAAGAATTTGTCTTATGCCGACCCACCAGTCATCGGCTTCTTCTCTCAGCATGTGAGATCCAAGTCTCACCTTGTTCCCCTCAGCGCAATTCATAACTCTGAAGATCCTCTCGACCTCCTTCAGCCAAATCTGAGCACCGTCCGGATCAAACCTTCCTTTGAACACCGGCGACTGATTCTTTCTAAACTCATCGTTAGCATTCACATTCGGCGCACCCTGCACCGCTCGAGCCATAGCCTCCAATGCCGCAGCCATAGCGTTGTCATTACGACCAGCCATATTCTGATTATTCCCAAAAATAACAATAAGGTCAAACAACCGTTCAACCAACAAAACAGCGAGACAGATACAACTGACTCAACACTGGCTCTGATACCACTTAATGTAACACCCCATTTCTATACCCCAAAAATAAACAATTAAATCATTTAGGAACAAATTCAAAATTTCATCAAAGTACATTTGCAACGTGGCATAAAAGGGAAATATCACATTATCATAAAAATCCCAACACATACAACACCTGCTCAAACGGATATGCAACAACAGGGTAGCACCCACAAGAAATATTTAGAACAAGGCGGAAATATCCAAATATTCCATAATTCTCCAAAACATATGTTCACATATACAATTATCATTCATCATGCTTACAAACATATCAGCAGCAGATACATACACAGATGTATCACAAAAAAAAATCAAAATAATTCCTATCTACCCGGTGCTACATATCAGAGTCGACCGACCAAAAAGGGAAGAAGCCACGCTTCACAAAAATACCTCCAGCAATCTAATCTGCAATGCCTCATAGAGCATTAAAAGAAACAACAGAAGGGTGAGAAACGATATCATAATAACAATGCATATAAACATATATATACATAATATCCAATATACGTCTTTCGCATTCTCACCGCAACTCACCTCGTCTTACCGTACAACGTAATGTATTCACATTATCCATTTACAAATAGAACACCATACATATACAATATGCGTCAACAATGTTTATATCAGTTCATAAACACACAAAATATACATATACATATATTCACACATACATGTGTCTTCAAGCATACCAATCATGCCGATCATCAACAATTCATATAAACATTTACAATTATGTTTATTCACCATACACCATGCAAGATGTCAACATGCAACTCATAGAGACCGACAGACGACTCTATGCAGATGCAAATGCGGTACCGACTCATTTCAGCAGGTTCAATTGAAGAACCAAATAACCATCGCTCACACCCCACATGGGCATACGAGGTTCTGCAGATTCTACACGGAATCAAAATAACCATCGCAACATACGAGGTTCTGCAGATCCACCGAGGGATCAATAATTAACCATCGCTCACACCCCACAAGGGCACATGAGGTTCTGCAGATTCACCGAGGAATCAATCGACACAAGAATGCATACCATGATGCTTCACAAGCAACATGACTCATGACACTCTTGAAATGCACACATATTTACAAACATACTCATGCATTCTACACAATCATCGCATATATTCATACAAACATCATAGATTTTTAATCAAGCTAAACGATGCACATAATTGCCCAAACGGCCACAATTCATAATCTAGGATTCATGCCATACGGCTACCCACAGCACATCACAACCCAACATATAAGCTATTAAATCAAAGAAGGGCCAATCGCAACCGAAACCCCAAGCTACGACAGCACCACGCAACAGGGAAAAGTCATCCTGCTACGTTCACTACACGCTCGCCTAGCGAGCTGCTAGCGAACGTTCGCCACCTTCTCGCCTAGCAAAATGCTAGCGAGCAAGAACAGAAGCTACATACTTCGTTCTCTACCTTGTTCGCCACAACGAACCCCCAGCGAGCTCCTCGCTACTCCCTTCGCTGCCAGCGAGGGACATCAGGATCTCACTGTCCCAAGTATGGGACCGTTCGCTGCACGCTCGCCTAGCGAGCTGCTAGCGAGCGTTCGCTGCGTGCTCGCCTAGCGAGCTGCTAGCGAGCGTTCGCTGCGTGCTCTCCTAGCGAGCTGCTAGCAAGTCGCCTGCGAACAGCAACATTCAGTTCTGCTCCAGCACCTCCAAACTCACCAAAATCACCCGATTAAATCCAAAGTTGTTCCAGTAGCCTTAGTCTAACATATATCGTCTAACCTACATCATTTAATCATGATTCTAACCGTTAAACAACGATTCCTTTCGATTAAACCAAATTCAACCTAAAATGGAAAGTGTAGAAAAACTACCAACAATCCAAAACAATCCAACAAAATCATACATGATTATACACATTGATAGAATAATAAAGTTTCACACCCTTACCCGATCAATCGAAAGCTTTGGTGATGATTTCTTGAAGTTCTAGGTTTTCCTCCCCTTTTCTCTTCACTTCCTCTTTCTTTCTCTTCTTTTTTTTCTTTCTATCTTACTATATTTTCTCTTTTCCTCTCTTATCTCATAATTCTATTTCCTTCCTCTCAGATTCTTTCCACTCACTAATCAATCAATTCTCATAAAATTATCCACTTAACATAATTACTAATGCCCAAAATACCCTCCGACCTATTTTACTCGAAAACTCTCCAAACAGGTAACAAAAATAGCATAACATACCAATATAACATATTAACACATAATTTCCACGTTAAAATAAATAATGATCCAATTAAATAAAAAAGGACTCAATAAAATGGGAATCGGAATCGGGGCGTTACACTCTCCCCCCCTTTTTTAAAAGAACTCTTAACACTTATGTTGCAAATATCGTACAACGATGGAAACTTTTTATTAAATTCAAAGGATTACAATATCTTACAAATAAAAGTATATCATTTTACAAAGTGCATGAAGGAAAACTAGGCATATGAATCTTAAGGAATCCTTGATGAAGGTCCAAATGCGTGTTGCTAACTTCTTTTCTGCCTCTTTGATCGAGCTTCTTCAACTGTTGGTGGGTCGATGGTCCTCTTCCAGGTGAAAGGAGAGAGTATCCTTCTTGATTTTCTACAGCATGTTGCTCCAGTATCTCAATCAGAGGATCTTTTACTTTTAGTAGTTCTTGAATCTTTGTGAACTCCAAGCTGACAATTTAATACTTGTTCCTCCAAGAGTTCTTTTCATATTGAATTTTATTAAAAGCAACCTGAAGCTTCCCTGTGTCGTTCATGAAGTAGAGGATAGATTCCTTTAGGGGAAACACTTCCTGACGAGGGTAAGACATCTTTAGCTTGATGGCTCTAGTTTTTACCCATTAGAGATAAGGCTCCAAAGATATGTAATTTGGTTTTCCTAGAGATTCTCTTTCTTTCCTATGAATATGATGCCAGGCATGCACAATTTCTTCCTTATGTGTTTTGTCATTTTCACCTTCCTTGAAGAAAAGACCTTCCAAATGAATGTTATATGATATGTCCTTCATAGGGTAACCAAGTTGTCGACGAGCTAAAACTGGGTGGTAGTTGATCCCTCCTTTACTACTAATGAGAGGTACATTGGGGAAATTTCCACAACTGTGAATGATTTTTGTTCCGTCATAGACCTGGTTGTACCAATCTATGTTAGAGTGAGTAAGACAAGTAATCTTTTGCGACCATCACATACCACTTTTGAGATCCCTGAAAGCAGTAGATTTGGGAAAGTGAGAAATAAACCATTTGTAGAGTAATGGTACACAACACATAATCATCTCTCTATTGTACAAATTTTTAGATACACTGAGTGGTAAGTATCTGCAAGCAAAGTTGGGACTGGATTCCCATTTAAAAATATCTTGGTAGCATTGATGTCGACAAAGTTATCAATGTGTGGGAAGAGAAATGATCCATAAATGAGTAGAACAAAGATATCCTTAAAAGCAAACATGTTTCTTATACTAGAAAAGCATAGGGCTTTTTCCATAAAAAATTTAGCTGGTAGACCTTGAATTCTCCCTTGGTGGTCATGTGAGCTTTAATATCTAATATTTCCAAAGAGGTAGCCCTTACAATGGTTTAATATTTAAGAATTTCTTCCAACCTAGCGAAAGGATCTTTATCAGTGATAGATAAATAATACAACTGAGAGTATACTTCCAATGTTGGTTTGAGATGATAATCTAGAAATGTGAAGTAGTGGTATACCGGATCAAAGAATTGAACCAACATAGATAGAACTCCTTCCACTAGATTGACTTTTAAAAGAGAAAAAAGTCCTCCATACTTAGTGTCGCATCGCTGTGAAGAGGGGCCGGCAAGGACAGAAGAGTCGCCATCGTTCGTTATTTATCCCAAAAGAGGGAAAGGAAACGATCAGAGAAAACCTAACGAAAAGGGAGAAGACAGGTCATCGCAACCAAATCTTGGGTTCGGGAGTCGATTACGCGAGGGGAAGGTATGAGCACCCCTCACATCTCCCGTATTCGACGGGATCCACGCTTGTTATCTATCTAAAGGGTGTTTAACTATCTCAACTACAGGCCACAATGACAAAAGAAAAGAAAAGAGAATCGATAGAGCATCGCCGTTCTATGTCTACGTACTCCCTCGTGCAATGGAAAAGTCAGACTCAACGTAGTTCGGAAAACTACGGGTGAATATGGGGAAAGGTTGCTTGCCAAGACATCACCGTCTTGTACCTACGTATTCTCATCTGGTATGAGAAATCAGAGCAAACGTAGTTTAGGCTAACAAAGACCATTGGAGACTTAGGCGTTACCCGTTTGTGGTAGAACCAAGAGTTAACAAAACTCTCCTTACGAAAAAGGTTTCCAAATTAAGATCTCGAAGGATAAAAAGATTTGAAATTTGTTTTTGTGTTTTTTAGACAAAGAAGTGAATTGAGTTATGGTTTGAAACTCATGTTGCACTAAAGACTATGACCTAGGAGCTAATGAATTGTATATCGTCTAAAGGACATACGCTAAACAATCTAGACAATTGAGAGGAGGCCCCCCAATCATCATTCCACAAGTACTTAAGGCTCGTAACGTACAACATAAATTATCCTTTATTAGATGACTTAAATAAGTTTGAAGATGAGAAGAGAGAGACACACTCTAAAGGGAGACTAAGACTCAACCTAATGTTCTCATACAAAGTGCACCTATGATTGGGATGAAAAGGGAATGCTACCTAATGTTATCATGCATGTGTTCAAGCCTAAGGTCTATCATAATCAATCTTGAACAAGAGAGATTAGAGGTCCTAAGGGAACATGGCAAAGAAGAGAGAAGAAGAAAGCATAAGAAGAAAGAAGAATGCAAACATGTAATGCACAATTAAGATGAAGAAAAGAGGGAGGAACAAAGTGTGGGGCAGTAGCCTCCACAAGCACATCTCAACCTCAAGCATGAAAATGAGAGATGCAAGAACCAAAAGGAAATGCACACAAAAGCACATAAGCAAAATTCAAACCAAAGTAAGATAAAGTGAGAAGAAAAGGATCCTTACAATCACTTATGTATCAATCACTAGCTCAACAACAAAGCAAGAAAGCCAAAAGGCAAAGCAAGATCAAGATGAGAGATGGGATACCAAACTTGGGCAGCAAGTAACTCAAAGAGTCTCAACCACAATCATCATCAAGATCAAACAAGAGAAAACATACCAAAAGTCCTCAAAAGGAATCACCATCCATGATATATTCAAATTACCTCCAAAGGAGGGACTAAACCATCTCAAATGAGATTCCATGATCCTTGGACAGAGGTAAGAGCAAGGGGAAAGAGATGCATAAAGCAAGAAATAATCACACAAAAAGAGAATGCAAGATTAGGCATGGCAAAAGACCTAGGTCCTAAACACTCTCAACATTTGAAACCAAATGGAAGGCCTATAAAGAATGCAATACAAAACCAAAACCAAAACACTTTATGACCTAACAGTTTGCATTCAACAACTTCAACATTTTATGAAGGTGAATCAAAAAGAGTTGGGAGCATTTGAGGTTCATAAGAATCATTTCCCATCCAAACTAGGTCAAGTGTATGTGTGAACCACCCTTAGGGGTAGCTTGACTTGCAAGCTACTCCAAAAATAGGAAAATGGCTCAATTAAACCCAAATAAAATCTCAAAAGCACATAAATGAGTTAGAAACCAGAGGCCAAGAGCACATAACCAAAGTCACTTCAAAGCATCACAATAGAAATTGATTCACTTGGGTGCTCCACTTTGAAGGAGGTTTATCGAGGGTCAAACAAAATGACTCAAAAGTCAAACCAAAAATGGTCAAACCTTGACCAAAATCATCCTAATAGACACTTCAACTCATCAACAACATGAGGAAAAAGTATCATTCCTTGGAGATTAAAAATGGTCAAGAAACTAGGCATGAAACCAAAAGAACAAGTGAAAAATTCATTCAAAAACACCTCCAATAATTTAATTCCTTTTAATTGAAAAATAAATAAAAAATGAAAATAAAAATTTCCAAAAATTAGTTAACACATTAAAGTATCCTAAAATATTTTTTGTAGAATTTTATAACAAATGGAGTTATGTTTAAATGAATTAAAACAAAACAAAAACAAAAATAAAACAAAAAACAATTAAAATGAACACACGGTGCAAATAGCAAGCAGATCAGGCAAAACCATTGGGCTTGCACAAAGGTGGGGTGCAAAAAGTGCTCTGAGCCCAATAATCAAAACACAAATGCAGCCAAGTGAAACACTGCGTGTCACTTAATAACCTAGCAGGTCAACAAGCCATGCACGCTGACCAGCTTCAATCTCAGCCATTGATCTCACAAAGTCAACATGTCAGCCCATACACACGTAGGATCACCTGAAAGTGAACCAGATGCCGGAGCCCTAGCTCCAGTCATCTTCTCCGGCGAGGTGGCCGGAGTTGCAGGTTCAAAACCTAACTAAAACGCGTGAAATCTTATACCAAATTGAATAGGAACTCACGTAGATCATAGATCTGGCCTCCAAAATCATTTATCATACATGAATAGAGAGATTCGAACGGGAGAAAGTTTGAACACACAACTGTAAAATGCATCAAACATAGCAATTAACCAACCAGAATTTGCCTACCAGGTGTAGGTCTTCAGATGCAACAAGAATGGCGATGATTTAATGCATATCATGAGAGAATTTTGGGAAAGAAGCTTACCTAACGGAGTCTCTCCGTTGGAGCTTCAAATGGTGTTAAGCTTGCTCAAGAAGGTGCAGATCCACTCACTGATGCTCAAGGAAGATGAAGCTTGCTTTGATTTGAGTTGAAATGGCTTCAATTCTGATTCACGATTTTCACTTTGCTCTCCAATTTCCAAGGACGAATTCTGCTCCCCCCCCCCATGAAATTGCATGAATGATCTCTCAAATTTCATCTAGAGCTTTTATATTATGGATCCCTAAATGACTGGAGGCCCAATATGGCTTGGTTGCTTTGAAATTTTTGAAATGCCCAATTTGGAAAGCATGCTCATGCACACGTGAACTTGGCTCCAATTTCCCTTGAATTTCATTTGAATCATCAGCTGAGAACATGAATTGGCCATGTGGATTGCCAATGGGCCTTAATTTAATCCAATTATGGAGATTTGAATTGAATATTCTCCTTGAAGTAACCTTGAAAACCACGTGTATTTGCTAGCATGACCCAAAATTTCTTGGTGCATTTTACTTATTGGACAAATGTGAATCATTTTGAGTACAAATATGGCATGTAAAAGTTCAAGAACCAATTCAATTGAATTCACCATGTTAATGTCGTGTTTCATTGAATTTCTTCACCAATCTGTTAGAACACAGATTGGTTCTTAATATATCTCAATGTTTTGATGATAACATTAATGAAATTTTGTATAGAGAAAATATATACTCTAATTTTGTTCAAGTATTTTTGTTTCAAATATCAAATAAATATTCATATGAAGACAAAAAGGAATTCCTCTAAACATTATAACGCTAAGCTCTGAGTGTAGAAATGCAGCTGCAGAAGACTCAGAAGCGCTACCTGCAGAAGACTCTGAAGCGCTATCTGTATAAGACTCTGAAGCGCTACCTACATAAGGCTCTGAGCGCAAAGTATAAAGATTCAGTATATTCAGAAGACTCTGTGAAAACTCAACGCTGCAAGTACAGAGGCTCTGAGAATCAAGTCAACTCTGATCATTCATTCACGCTAAGCACTTTGCTGCAAAACTCTAGATAGAGTGACTCTGATAAAGAAGAACAAGGAACATCATCAAAGGATCTAATGCAAGATTATTTTTCATATATGTTCATTTGAAAAGATATTGTTCAAGAAAGAGACGTTGCTAAACTCAATGTCTACCAACAGTACTATTTCTCATTCGTGTAAGACACAGGAATTAAGGCAAAAAGGGAATGTCAAATCAAGACAAAAAGTATTTGTCCTTTCTGTCTACATCCTACAGTACTTTCATCTACACACTATTTAAGAAAGTGGAGTATATAAAGAAGTCTCCATCAACACTTCAAGGTTAACAATCCCAAAAGAATTACAAGAAGAATTCAAAAAGACAATTAACGTAGAAAATCATACAAAGAAAAACACAAGTTCATCAAACAACTTTCTACATCAAACACATAAGTTTTATTTGTTCTTCATTTTGTGTAAAAATCACAGTTTTGATAATAGCTTTTTAGAAGCACTTAAACACATTGTATTTATCTTTGTAAAAATTCCTTGACAGACCAAGTTGTGGTCAGGATTCTTGAGAAGACTAAGACAATTTGTCTTAGTGATATCACTGTAATCAGGTTTTGATTTAGTGGATTAATTCCTCGTTTGAGAGAGGCGAAATCACCTTGGCCGGGTGGACTGGAGTAGTTTGAGTTCAAACGAACCAGGATAAAAATAACTGGTTATTTTCTATTGTTATAATTGTTTTTGAAAACCTCTTATTCAACCCCCCCTTCTAAGTGTTTTCTTACCTTCAGTTGGTATCAGAGCTCCGGCTCTGAAGTGCTATCACTTAACAGTGGCAGAGAAAGATCCAGTTGGGAAAACTCTTGTTTTATTATCCTTGATATATTATGGCTGAAACTTCAACTTCAAACAACAAATATGATGATAAAGATAGAATCAGTACCAAACCTCCCATGTTTGATGGAGAGAAATTTGATTATTGGAAGGATAGAATAGAAAGTTTCTTTCTAGGCTATGATGTTGATCTATGGGATTTGGTCATTGATGGATACATTCACCCCATTGATGGTGAGGGCAAAAAGATTGATAGAAAGTCAATGACTGACCAACAGAAGAGATATTTCATAAATCATCACAAAGCTACAACTATTTTGTTAAATGCTATATCTCATACTGAGTATGAGAAAATCACAAATAGAGAAACAACATTTGACATGTTTGAGTCATTAAAGATGACACATGAAGGAAACTCTCAGGTGAAGGAGACAAAGGCTCTTGCGCTTATTCAGAAGTATGAAGCCTTCAAGATGGAGGATGAAGAATCTATGGAAACCATGTTTTCAAGATTCCAGATTCTGACAGCTGGTTTGAAGGTCCTTGACAAAGGATACTCCACTTCTGATCATGTGAAAAAGATCATCAGAAGTCTTCCAAAAAAGTGGAGACCCATGGTCACAGCGCTGAAGCTATCAAAGGATCTTAACAAGATCACTCTGGAGGAACTCATCAGTTCCTTAAGAAGTCATAAGATAGAACTGGAAGAAGATGAGCCTTAGAAGAAAGGTAAGTCTATTGCTTTGAAATCAAATAAAAAATCTAACAATAAAGCTTTTCAGGTACTTGAGGAAAGCTCTGGAGAATCTTCCTCAGATGAAGATGAATTGTCTTTGCTTTCCAGAAGGATAAATCAACTCTGGAAGCATAAGCAAAAGAAGTTCAGAAACTTCAAAATACCAGAACAACGTGGCGAATCTTATGGACACAAAAGATCTGGCAAGAAAGAAGTTGTGTGCTTTGAGTGCAAGGAGCCAGGACACTACAAAAGTGAATATCCCAAACTTCAGAAGGAGAAACCCAGAAAGAAGTTTGAGAAAAAGAAGAAAGTCCTGATGGCCACGTGGGATGACTCAGATGATTCTGAAGCCTCATCAGAGTCAGAGGACAAATGTGCAAATATGGAACTAACGGCTGACGTGGAGGAGCACGAGGAAACATTTGAATCTGGATCAGAATCAGATTCAGAAGAGGTATTTTCTGATCTTACTAGAGCTGAGCTAATTGAGAGCTTATCTGAGATGCTTGAAAACTATAGTAAGATTAGACTCAAATACAAGAAACTTCGGAGCTATCTTGCATCTGAGACTGATCAGATGAAAACTGAAATTGCTGAGCTAAAAGCAAATAATTTTCAAATAAAAACTGATTTAGAAAAAGCTCAACAAAAGTATGATTCAGATACCATGTCTTGCTCCAAAAATATTTTAGAAGAGTACGACTATAGTTTTCAGAGGTTCCTATCCAAAGGCCTAGATAGAAGCAAAATGGCTTCCATGATCTATGGTGTTAGCAGGAATAACAGAAAAGGAGTTGGATATGAATCACCCTCTAGGAAGGATTTAAATCCAAAACCTGTTGATAAGCTGGTCATCAATTATACTCCTTTGTACACTCATTTTAAATATGGTCACATAAATGACATGAAGCACACACGTACAGATCAGATCACAAAAAGCTTTATTAAACCAAAACCTCGTTAGAACACAATAGTTTTTAAGGAACAGAAGTTCAGGCAGAACTTCAGACCAACTAACCTCAGAGGACCCAAAAAGATATGGGTACCTAAGGATAAAATAATCTATGTTACAGATGTCCTTAGCAGCAAAGTTAAGACACCAGTCATGGTACCTGGACACTGGCTGCTCACGACATATGACGGGAAGAAGGTCTATGTTCCAAAGCCTGAAACATAGATCTGGAGGAGACGTGGAGTTTGGAGGAAACCAAAAGGGCAAAATCATTGGCTCTGGAACAATTGGTAATGGTAACATCCCTTCTATCTAAAATGTTCTGCTTGTTGAAGCATTAACACATAACTTATTCTCCATAAGTCAATTAAGTGACAATGGTTATGATATAATCTTTAATAAAAAATGTTGTAAAGTTGTCAGTCAAAAAGATTATTCAATCCTCTTTAATGGGAAAAGGAAGAACAACATTTATAAGATAAATCTTTCAGAACTGAAAAATCAAAATGTTAAATGCCTTATGTCTGTTAATGATGAGCAATGGGTCTGGCATAGAAGATTGGGTCATGTTAGCATGAGATGTATATCTCAGATTAACAAGCTCAATCTGGTTAGAGGACTTCCTAAGTTGAAGTTCAACTCAGATGCTCTTTGTGAAGCATGTCAGAAAGGAAAATTTTCAAAATCTTCTTTCAAATCTAAAAATGTTGTTTCTACCTCTAGACCATTAGAGATACTTCATATTGATCTGTTTGGACCAGTGAAAACTGCATCCATCAGAGTCAAGAAGTATGGATTAGTCATTGTTGATGACTACAGCAGATGGACATGGGTAAAATTCCTGAAAAACAAGGATGAGTCACACTCTATATTCTTTGACTTCTGCAATCAAATTCAAATTGAAAAGAATTTTAATATTATCAAAGTCAGAAGTGATCATGGTGGTGAATTTGAAAATAAAAATTTTGAAAAATATTTTAAAGAAAATGGCATTGCACATGATTTCTCTTGTCCTAGAACTCCTCAATAGAATGGAGTTGTAGAACGAAAGAATAGAACATTGCAAGAAATGGCCAAAACCATGATCAATGAGACTAATATGGCAAAACATTTTTGGGCAGAAGCAATTAATACAGCATGTTATATTCAGAACAGAGTGTCTTTAAGACCTCTTCTAGAGAAGACTCCTTATGAATTGTGGAGGAATAGAAAGCCTAACATTTCTTATTCCCATCCTTTTGGATGTATTTGTTTTATTTTGAATACTAAAGAAAATATGAACAAGTTTGACTCTAAAGCACATAAGTGTTTTATGATTGGATATTCTGAATGCTCTAAAGGCTACAAAGTATACAATACTGAGACACAGATTGTGGAGGAATCAATTCATGTCAGATTTGATGATAAGCTTGGCAATCAAAAGCCAAAGCAGTCTGAAATTTCTGCAGATAGAGAAGTTCTTCTCACCGATTTTGAAGAATCAGAGGCAGACAAAGTTCAAGCAAAAGAATCAGAAGCTACTTCAGATGTTACTCAGTTAACTGCTTATCTGGACAATTTAACCATTTCTGAAGAAACCCCTCTAAAAGGATCCTCCAAAATCAAAGCTTCTCACCCAGAGGAAATGATTATTAGAAAGAAGGATGATCCAATCAGAACAAGATACTTTCTCAAATCATCTGGAACATCATTATTTGGGTTGGTGTCAATTATTGAACCTACATCTGTGGATGAAGCTCTGCAAGACAATGATTGGATACTTGCTATGCAAGAGGAGCTAAATCAATTCACAAGGAATGATGTCTGGGATCTGGTTCCAAGACCAAAAGGATTTAAAATTATTGGAACGAAATGGGTTTACAAAAACAAACTGGATGAGCAAGAAGAAGTCATCAGAAACAAAGCTAGACTGGTTGCTCAAGGCTATAGTCAGCAAGAAGGTATTGATTACACAGAGACATATGCTCTTGTGGCAAGGTTAGAATCTATATGTTTGCTTATTTCTTTTGCTGCACAGAATAACATCACTCTGTACCAGATGGATGTTAAAAGTGCTTTCTTAAATGGCTTAATTGAAGAAGAAGTTTATATTCATCAACCTCCTCGTTTTGAAAATGAAAAATTTCCAGAACATGTTTTTAAATTAAAGAAATCACTCTAAGGCTTAAAACAAGCTCCTAGAGCTTGGTATGAGAGGCTGAGTAATTTTCTTCTGGAAAATAATTTTATCAAAGGAAAGGTTGATACAACTCTCTTTCATAAATCCATTAAGAAAAACATCTTAATCTGTCAGATTTATGTAGATGATATTATTTTTGGAACAACAAATATTATGCTTGGAACGGAGTTTGCTGAATCTATGCAGGCAGAATTTGAAATGAGCATGATGGGAGAACTCTGATTCTTTCTGGGAATTCAAGTCAATCAAACTCCAGAAGGCACTTACATACATCGGACAAAGTATGTGAAGGAGCTTCTGAAGAAGTTCAACATGACAGAGTGTAAGTCATCTAAGACTCCAATGCATCCAACTAGCACTCTAGGAAAAGAAGAGGTAAGTAAAAAGGTAGGCCAGAAGCTGTACAGAGGTATGATTGGCTCTCTTCTGTATTTGACTGCTTCTAGGCCTGATATTCTCTTCAGTGTTTGTCTTTGTGCTAGATTCCAATCAGATCCTAGAGAATCTCACTTAACAGTTGTTAAGAGAATTCTGAGGTATTTGAAAGGTACTACTAACGTGGGTTTGTGTTACAGAAGATCTGATGAATCCAAATTAGTAGGCTTCTGTGATGCTGATTATGCAGGAGACAAAGTTGAATGCAAAAGTACTTCTGGAAGCTGTCAGTTTCTGGGAGGTAATTCGATCTCATGGTACAGCAAGAAGCAACCCACAATAGCACTCTCAACTACAGAAGCAGAATATATTGCTGCTGCTGGTTGTAGTACACAGATGCTCTGGATGAAGAGTCAGCTAGAAGACTATCAGATATATGAGAGTAACATTTCTATCTTTTGTGATAACACTTCTGCTATTTGCCTCTCTAAAAATCCTATTTTACATTCTAAGGCAAAGCATATAGAAATTAAACATCATTTCATCAGAGACTATATTCAGAAGGGAATTTTAAGTTTAAATTTTGTTGATACAGACCACCAATGGGCTGATATTTTTACAAAACCCCTTGCTGAAGATAGATTCAAATTTATTCTGAAGAATATTAGTATGGATTTTTGTCCAAAATAAAATTATTATTCAGAAGCAAATTTATTCAGATGAAAAATGATTAATGTCTATATTATGAAGTGTTGCATCTGTAATTTCTTTTGTTACCTTATTTATTTTGTGAAACTCTGAACTAACAAGCTTCAGAGGATCTGAGCGTTGTTTAACGTTTCATATTCTAAAGAGCTTCAGAGGCAAAACAATATCAAACATGTGTCACATGAAATCTGAAAAGGTGGAGTGTACAAAGTGAGGTGGCGTTTAAGGTACTGTTTGAATTATCGCAATTCTCGTTTTCCCCCCACTTTTGTCAAATCTCATTAAATGCTTGAAATCATTCTTTTTGTTTTAATTAAATGTGATTAACTGCTAAGTGTTGGTTTTGTTTTTTTGTGCCCTAATTTTATCTCTATATATTCCACAATCTCACGCGATTTCACACTTTCACTCTCTCTCACACCTTTTATGCATTTTGGCCTTCTCCATTGTTTTCTCTTCTCCGCTAAATCTAAAAGAAGATCAGTTAACCTCACAAGTTCTTCTATGGCAACTCCATCACCGTCGTCTCAAAAGTTAGCTTCAACAATGGTTGGGGTATCAACATCAGAAAAGGGTAATGAAACCTACAAAGCACCAGAACGAACTCTCCTAACACCAGTGGATGATCTAGAAGTTCTTTGTGAGTTCATGGTGAACTTTAAATGCATTGCGAAGAACGACTTTGATCTTCGTCCAACGGTATCGTCTCAAGGATGGGTGAAGTATTTTGATAGATTGTTTGGTCCAGTTTTTCCTCATTTGGTTAAGGAATTCTGGATTCACGCAAAGGTTTTCCCCAAGTTCATATACTCGTATGTTTTGGGAAAAGAAATCATAATCACTGAGGAGATGATTCGAAAACTGATAGGGTATGAAGAAGTAGATGGTGTTACTCATCTTCCTGTAGGATGCGTAGACATGGATGAAGTCTACAGTGAAGTTTTCACTTCTAGGCTGCCTTCAAGCAAGACAAAGGATCTGAAGGTGCACTATAAGATCTGGGAAAAGATCTTTCTGGGTTGTATTCACCATAGAAAAGCATCTAACTCTCCAGACTACATAAACGCAGAGCAGCTGTACTTTCTGTACTGTTTGGGAAACAATATCAAGGTGGATCTGCCACACTTGCTATTTGCTCATTTGTGGAACCACGTCAAAATTTCTAGAGAAGAGATCAGAACAAAACATCAGAAGATCAGAAATTAGATCCCAATGGGAAGATTGATTTCTGATGTACTCACAGAGAATGGATTAGTTGCACATCTAACAGAGGCAGGTCAGACATCAGAATTGGAAAAAATTCTGGGAAAGCCTCTGGATGGGAAAAGTTTGCAAAGGATGAAGCTGGTGGAGGAACTTCAATCTGAACCAGTCAAGATTAACTCAGATGAAGTTTGCAGAAGAAGAGTCCTTTTGGATGACTTTCCACTGTTTACTGCAGAGGAACCTAAAGAAGCTCTGCTCTACTATATTGAATCATGTCTGGCAGATGGAACTCCCATACCAGCAGATTTGATAAAAAGAGAATTTGAACCTGCTCCAGAAGTGATTGAGAAGAAGAGAAGGAAGAAGAGCAAGGTTTCAGAAGAAGGTCCTTCTAAGAAATCTTCTACACGCACTAAGAGGAAAGCCTCTAAAGATGGTTCTTCTGTGAAGGCTAAGCGTCTTAAGAAGTCAGGTAACCCATCTGCTACCTTATCTCCAATTCTGGAAACTATAACAAAAAGTCCTACATGTGAACCTCCTCCTCCCTATGACCCTATTCCTACTCCCTCTCCTCAACACCCCACTTCTGAACATATTTCATCTGAAAATGTTCATGACTCTGTTCCCTCTCCTCAACCACAACCACAAACATCTCATCACCTATCACAACCCTCTGAACCTCAACCCTCTGAATCACAAACATCTAAACCACAACCATCTGAACCTCAACCCTATGAACCATAACCCTCTAAACCTAATCCTTCTGAACCTCACCCATCTGACCCTGAACCTGAAATTCTTGATATCCAACCTCTTATGACCGTACAACCTATTTCATCTGGATCATCTTAATCATCTGATTCATCTTATTCTTTTTCAAGTCTTTCAGATGTTACATTACCCACTCATAACTCCCCAAACCATCCTGATGTTATTCCTACTCCCATTCCCACTCTTACTCCCATTCCCATTCCTACTTCCATTACCATTCTTACTCCCCTTCCTTCTCTTTCCTCAGAACAACCCTCATCTTCTGATAAACCTTCACCTTCTGTTGACCCTAAGAAATCCGTCTTAGAGGCTCTCCTTAAACCCACACCTAGATCAGATGTTGGGACTCTGTTATATGGTTTCGAGACAGAAATGCAGATGTGGTTGTCTGTTGCTAGGGAAAGGTGCCTGAATAGAGGGAATCCTCATGATTCTGAAGTATTTTGGACTACTTACAAAAGAAGATTCAACTCAATGAATGAGAACCTTCAAGCTGCTTGCTCTGTAGATGCTCAAGAGAATTTTTCTGAAGCTGTCAAATTTGCTCTTCTGGGTATACGCAGAACTCCTAATCAGTTTCTGGAAAACACACTTGCAAAGGTTGTGTGCTCAGCATCTGAAGAAACTGTTGCACTTCAGATTAGTGTAATTCCTCACCCTGAAGAGATTTTCATAGAGGTTGCTATCTCTGAAGAGACTCCTGCATCTGATAAGCCTTCTAATACGGATTTAGAGACAGCATCTGGTTCAGTGGTTATTCCAGAATCAACAGTTTAAAAAAAAGACTCTGAAGAAGTGAAAGTCTCTGAAGATGTAAAAGAAAAGCTTGCTCAGCAAGAGGCTGCAACAAGTGAAATTAAGAGCTAGATGGTTAAGCAAAAGAAGACAACAGAAGAAATCAAGGACTGGATGGCTAAGCAAGATGAATCTACTTCTGAGATCAAGACTTGGATGGTAAAGCAGGACGAACAAACTTCTGAGATAACTGAGCTTCTGAAGATTATAGCCTCTCGTTCTACTTAGTTGTTTTTCTATCTGTGCACATCTATGTTTTTGCTTCTTTTTTTGTTATCTTCTGAGTTCTTTAAATGAATGCATCTGATTGTTTCTCTTCTGCTTATCTATTATAATTGTTTTCTTGCTCTGATTTTTTTTTGTCTTAAATGATTTTTTTTCTGAAATCACTTTTTGATATGACAAAAAGGGGGAGAAAATGGAAATTTTGATTATTCATATAAACAGATACAAAATGGTAACTCATACATGATAAAATATAACTAATGTTGAATTAAGTGTTTCAGAGCTAAAAACTTCTCATCTGATAATATCCTTAGAAGTAACTCTGAACAAGGTCTGAGAAAGTCTATAAAAGCTAACTCTGACTCTGGAAAGAATACAAGTGCTGAAAGGGAAGTATTTATTTTTTCTAGCAGTATTCATTTCAGGGGGAGATTCATAATCTTAGGCGGAGATATATTTGTTTTTTCTTGTTTTGAACAAAATTTTGTATAGTTTTTACATCATCAAAAAGGGGGAGATTGTTAGAACACAGACTGGTTCTTAATATATCTCAATGTTTTGATGATAACATTAATGAAATTTTCTATAAAGAAAATATATACTCTAATTTTGTTCAAGTGTTTTTGTTTCAGATATCAAATAAATATTCATCTGAAGACAAAAAGGAATTCCTCTAAACATAATAACGCTAAGCTCTGAGCATAGAAATGCAGCTGCAGAAGACTCTGAAGCGTTAGCAGCAGAAGACTTTGAAGCGCTACCTGCAGAAGACTCTGAAGCGCTACCTACAGAAGGCTCTGAGCGCAGAGTATAAAGATTCAGTATATTCAGCAGACTCTGTGAGAACTCAACACTGCAAGTACAGAGTGTTAGAACACAGATTGGTGTTTCTTATATCTCTATGTTTTGATGATAACTATTATGGAATTTTGTAGTAAAAAAACATACACTCTAAAATTTGTTCAAAGTATTATTGTTTCAGGTATAAAATTAAATACTCTTAAAGAAGCAAAATACATAAGTACAAAGAAACTATGCAAAGCTCTGAAGCATCAGATGCAAGACTATCAGAAGATTCTGAAGCGCTGCCAGAAGGATCTGAAGCAGAAGCTACCGAATGATATGAAGCGTTAATGAAAGAAATGTACAAAAGTTGAGGCTTTGATTACCAGACTCTTATCATTAATACTCACGCACTCAGCACATACTGCTGCATACTCTGATGAAGACTCTGATCAAGACTGAGACTCTGATATATTAAAGATCTAATCAAGACTGAGACTCTGATACACTAAAGATCTGATCATCTATCAAAGACTCTGAACTTATCATTCATCTTAAGCTCTGATCATCTTAAAGCATTCCATACCTTTTAAGCTTACTACAAGTTCTGAAGAGCAGATTATGAAGACTTCATCTTGAAGGAAGCTTGTTGAAGAAGCTGTAAACTTGATTAGACGTGGTGCTACTTCCAAAGTAACCAACGGATAATTTGTCCAAAGAAGTGACGTGGTGCAAATCCCAAGGCTTCTACAACCATACCTTTCTGCAGAAAGCATATCTCTGCCCATACTTTTGGTGATGAAAAGTCATACAATCAAATATTATATTCAGCTGCACATCACTCAAAGCATTTGAAAAGGCTATAAAAGGAGAACTACTTCAACATTTTGAGGTTGCTAATTCACTACTCACCGTTGGTTCATTGCTAGATCACTCAGAAAGAAATACACGCTTGATTCATAAAAGAAAAAATCTCTCAAGATCTTACTCATTTGATCTCTCATAAAACCTTATAGTTTTTGTTGTACTTAATCTTAAGTGTAAACATCATAGTTGTGATACAGCTTATTAGAAGCATTCAAACACTTGTTAGTTTACATTAAATTATAAGAAGTTCCTTAAGAAGACCAAGGTGTGGTCAATAGTTCTTGAGAAGACTAAGACAGTTGTTCTTAGTGCTTTATATTGTAATCAGTTGATCAATAGTGGATTAAGTCCTTGCAGAGAAAGGCAAATCATCTTTGATAAGGTGGACTGGAGTAGTTGAGTTCAACGAACCAGGATAAAAATCTTGAGTTGTTTTTATTGCCATATTTCTTAAAACTCTTATTCAACCCCCCCTTCTAAGTGTTTTTCTCACCTTCAGTTGGCATCAGAGCTCCGGTTCTGTTTGTGCTATCACTTAACCGTGACCAGAAAAGATCCAGTGGGAAAAACTCTTGATACTCTTGGTTGATATACATTATGGCTGCTGAAACTTCAACACCCAACAACAACAAATATGAAGAAAGAGTAAGCACAAAACCTCCCATGTTTGATGGAGAGAAATTTGATTATTGGAAAGATAGACTGGAAAGTTTCTTTCTAGGATTTGATGTTGATCTTTGGGACTTAGTTATTGATGGATATGTTCATCCCACTAATGGGAATGGCAAGAAAGTTGACAGAAAATCAATGACTGAGGAGCAAAAGAAGGAATTCAGAAATCACCACAAGGCTAGAACTATATTGTTAAATTCTATATCTCATACTAAGTATGAGAAAATAACCAACAGAGAAACTACCTTTGATATATTTGAATCCCTGAAGATGACTCATGAAGGGAACTCTCAAGTCAAAGAAACCAAGGCTCTGACGCTGATCCAGAAGTATGAAGCTTTCAAGATGGAAGAATCTGAATCTATTGAAGCAATGTTCTCCAGATTCCAGATTCTCACTGATGGCCTAAAGATTCTGGACAAGGGTTACTCTACAGCAGATCATGTCAAGAAAATAATCAGAATCTTGCCAACCAGATGGAGACCCATGGTCACTGCTCTGAAGCTGGCAAAGGATCTGAACAAGATTACGCTGGAGGAACTAATCAGTTCTCTAAGGAGTCATGAGATTGAACTAGAGGAAGATGAGCCTCTAAAGAAAGGTAAGTCAATTGCGTTAAAATCTAATAAAGTTGTTAAAGCATTGCAGGTATTAGAAGAAAGCTCTGAAGAGTCTGCTTCTGAAGATGAAGAAGAACTATCCTTGCTATCCAGAAGAATCAATAAACTCTAGAAGAATAAGCAAAGGAAGTTCAAGAACTTTAGAAAACCAGATCAACACAAAGAATCTTCTGGGCACAGAAGATATGGAGAACACTCTGGATACAGAAGATCTGGAGAATCCTCTGGACACAGACGATCTGGAAAAAGAGAGGTTGTTTGCTATGAATGCAAAGAACCTGGGCACTACAAGAGTGATTGTCCAAAGCTTCAGAAGGAGAACCCAAAAAGAAAGTCAGATCACAAAAAGAAAGTTCTGATGGATACCTGGGATGACTCAGATGCATCTGATTCGTCATCAGAGTCGGAAGAGGAATGTGAAAATGTAGCATTCATGGCTGACATCAAGGACAATGCTGAATCATCTGGATCAGAATCAGAATCTGATTCTGAGGAGATATTTGCTGAACTTTCTAGACAGGAACTTGTTGAAAGTTTATCTGATATTCTTGAAAACTATAGTAAAGTTAAACTCAAATATAAAACGCTTCTAAGCATATTGAGTTTGAGAGTAACAAGTTTGAATCAGAAATAGCTGAACTAAAAGCTAAAAATCTTCAATTGAAAAATAATTTAGAAACCGCTCAACTAAACTCTGATTCAAAATCTGAATCATGCTCTAAAAATATTTTACAAGAGTATGACGATAGTTTCAGGAAGTTTCTAACTAAAAGCCTAGATAGAAGCAAAATGGCTTCAATGATCTATGGTATTAGCAGAAACTATAGAAAAGGTGTTGGATATAAATCTTTCTCTTATGAAGATTCAAATCCAAAATCTGTAGATAAACTGGATATCAAGTATCCTCCCTTATATTCTCAATTTACATTTGGTCACTTGAATGATATTAAACACACAAGTTCTAATCAGAACAAACTTGTGTTTAATAAATCTAAAGCTAATCAGAACAAGTCTTATATTGAAAGACAGAAGTTCAGAAAAAGCTTTAAGGCAACTAACCAAAAAGGACCTAAGAAAATCTGGGTACCTAAGGATAAGATAATCTATGTTTCAGACATCCTTAGCAGCAAAGTCAAGACTCCAGTCATGGTACCTAGACTCTGGATGCTCACGACATATGACGGGAAAAAGGTCTATGTTCCAAAGTCTGGAGCTTAGATCTGGAGGAGATGTCAAGTTTGGAGGGAATCAGAAGGGAAAAATAATTGGCTCTGGAACCATAGGCAATGGTAAACTTCCTTCCATAACTAATGTCTTGCTAGTTGAAGGGTTAACTCATAATCTATTGTTCATAAGTCAGTTAAGTGACAATGGTTATGACATTATATTTAATCAAAAGTGTTGCAAAGCTGTTAGTCAAAAGGATGGTTCAATCCTCTTTAATGGTAAAAGGAAAAACAACATTTATAAAATTAGTCTTTCAGAACTTAAGGTTCAGAATGTTAAATGCCTTATGTCTGTTAATGAGGAGCAATGGGTCTGGCACAGAAGATTGGGTCATATTAATATGAGACGTATATCTTAGATTAATAAGCTTAATCTGGTCAGAGGACTTCCTAATTTGAAGTTCAATTCAGATGCTCTTTGTGAAGCATGTCAGAAAGGAAAATTTTCAAAATCATCTTTTAAATCCAAAAATGTTGTTTCAACTTCAAAACCATTAGAGTTACTTCACATTGATCTGTTTGGACCAGTGAAAACTGCATCCATCAGAGGCAAGAAGTATGGATTAGTCATTGTTGATGACTACAGCAGATGGACATGGGTAAAATTCCTAAAACACAAGGATGAGTCACACTCTGTGTTCTTTGACTTCTGCAAACAAGTCCAAACTGAAAAAGATTTCAAAATTGTTAAAATCAAAAGCGATCATGGTGGTGAATTTGAAAACAAACATTTTGAAAAATATTTTAATGAAAATGGCATTGCTCATGATTTCTCCTGTCTTAGAACTCCACAACAGAATGGAGTTGTAGAGAGGAAAAATAGAACTTTGCAAGAGACGTCCAGAACCATGATCAATGAGACTAACATGGAAAAACATTTTTGGGCAGAGGCAATTAACACAGCATGTTACATTCAGAACAGAGTGTCAATTAGACCTCTTCTGGAAAAGACTCCTTATGAATTGTGGAGGAATAGAAAGCCAAACATTTCTTATTTCCATCCTTTTGGATGTATTTGTTTTATACTAAACACTAAAGAGAATCTTAACAAGTTTGATTCTAAAGCACAAAAGTGTTTCATGCTTGGATATTCTGAACGTTCTAAAGGCTACAGAGTATACAATACTGAGACACAGATTGTGGAGGAATCTATACATGTTAGATTTGATGATAAGCTTGGCAATCAAAAGCCAAAGCAGATTGAAAACTCTGCAGATGGAGAAGTTATTCTCATAGAATATGAGAAACCAGAGGTAGAGAAAACTCAAGAAGAAGCTACGCCAGATGCAACTCCATTAGCTGCTCAGATGAATAACATGAATATTTCTTAAGAACCAACAGTTAAAGGATCATCCAGAATCAAGGCTTCTCATCCAGAAGAAATGATTATTGGGAAGAAAGATGACCCTATAAGAACAAGGTCGTTTATCAGATCATCTGGAACATCACTTCTTGGGTTGCTGTCTATTATTGAACCAACATCTGCGGATGAGGCTTTGAGTGACAATGATTGGATACTTGCAATGCAAGATGAGCTAAATCAATTTACAAGAAATGATGTGTGGAATCTGGTTCCTAGACCAAAAGGTTTCAACATTATTGGAACAAAGTGGGTATTCAGAAATAAATTAAATGAGCAAGGAGAAGTTGTTAGGAACAAGGCAAGGCTGGTAGCTCAAGGGTACAGTTAACAAGAAGGTATTAATTACACTGAAACTTATGCTCCAGTGGCAAGGTTAGAATCTATACGCCTTCTTATTTCATTTGTTGCACAACATAACATCACTCTATATCAGATGGATGTTAAGAGTGCTTTCTTAATTGGTATTATAGAAGAAGAAGTTTATGTCCATCAACCTCCTGGTTTTGAAAGTGATAAATTTCTAGATCATGTTTTCAAACTCAAAAAATCACTTTATGGTTTGAAACAAGCTCCCAGAGCTTGGTATGAAAGATTAAGTAATTTTCTTTTGGAAAAGAACTTTATCAGAGGCAAAGTGGACACAACTCTTTTCTGTAAAACTTTTAAGAAAGATTTACTAGTTTGTCAAATTTATGTGGATGATATTATTTTTGGATCTACCAATATTATGCTGGGAAAGGAGTTTGCTTTTTCTATGCAGGATGAATTTGAAATGAGCATGATGGGAGAACTTATATTCTTTCTGGGAATCCAAGTAAATCAGACTCCAGAATGCACATATATTCACCAGACTAAATATGTCAAAGAGCTTCTGAAGAAATTCAATCTGAATGAAAGCAAATTGAAAAAGACTCCAATGCATCCTACAAGCACACTTGGTAAGGAAGAGGTAAGTAAGAAAGTTGATCAAAAACTTTACAGAGGTATGATTGGATCTCTCTTATATTTGACTGCTTCAAGACCTGATGTTTTATTCAGTGTGTGTCTGTGTGCTAGATTCCAATCAGATCCTAGAGAATCACACTTAACATCTGTTAAGAGGATTCTAAGGTATCCGAAAGGTACTACTAATGTGGGTATGTGTTACAGAAGATCTGATGAGTATAAATTAGTTGGATTCTGTGATACTGACTATGCTGGAGACAGAGTAGAACGTAAAAGTACTTCTGGAAGATGTCAATATCTTGGAAGTCATCTGATCTCCTGGCTCAGCAAGAAGCAACCCACAATTGCACTTTCAACAACAGAGGCAGAATATATTGTTGCTGCTAGTTGTAGCACCCAGATGCTCTGGATGAAAAGTCAACTGGAAGATTATCAGATCTTTAAGAGTAACATTTCTATCTTCTGTGATAATACTTCTGCTATATGCTTATCTAAAAACCTTATTTTACACTCTAAAGCTAAGCATATAGAGATTAAACATCATTTCATCAGAGACTATGTTCAGAAGGGAATTATCAATTTAAACTTTGTAGATACAGATCATCAGTGGGTTGATATCTTTACAAAACCCCTTACTGAAGATAGATTTAAGTTTATTCTGAAAAATATAAGTATGGACTTTTGTCTAGAATAAAATATTCATCAGATGAAATTTTTTTCAGATGATAAATGTCTAAACTCTGAAGTATTTTTCTGTTCAATTCTGTGTTTATTTATTTGTGTGTAAATCTGAACTAACAAAGCTCAGAGGATCCGAACATTTCCTAACATTTCATTTCTCAAAGAGATTCAGAGGCACATGCAAGCAAACACGTGTAGCTCAGAATCTGGAAAGGTAGAGTGCACCATACTGAAGTGACGTTTGAGGTATTGCTTTGAAAATCCAAAATCTCTTGATTCCCCCCTTCTTTCAGAATATTAAATGCTTGATATGATTTTATTCCTTGCATTAATTGCTTGATATGACTATGGTTCATTTCATTCAATGCTTGTGCGCTTGAAATTGTGTATCTTTTTGCATGCCCTAAATTTTTTCTATAAATTCTCACAACACTTCACAAATCACACTTTACACTCTTTTCATCTCTCATATGCATTTCTGCCTTCTCTATTGCTTCCATCTCATTTCAAAACCCAAAAACTCTCGTAAACCCAGACGCATCTCAAGAACTTCAATGGCTTCACCTTCTTCAACACTTTCTCAGATGAAAACTTCAACTGTTGCTGCATCATCTCCTAATGCTGATGGTTCATTCCAAACTGCTGTTGTGTACAAAGCACCTGTAAGAACTCTTCTCACTCCAATCAAAGAACTTGAAGTTCTATGTGAGAACTTTGTGGATTTTGAATCCATCAAAGAAAATGGTTTTGATCTCCTTTCAACCATCAAAAATCAGAACTGGGAAAAGTATTTTGATAGGATGATGGGTCCTGTTTATCCAGCTTTGGTAAAAGAATTCTGAATACACGCTCAAGTTTGCCCTAAGTTCATTCATTCATCTGTTCTTGGGAAGGAAATTATCATCACTGAAAAATTAATCAGACAACTACTTGAGTATAAGGAAACTGAGGGAATCACAAGTATGGCTACTGATCGTGTGGATTTGGCTGACCTTTTTCAAGAAGTTTGTGTTTCTAGAGAACCATCCAATAAGGCCAGAGATCTGAAGCCTATTTACAGAATCTGGGCTAAGATCTTCATGAGTTCAATCTTTCATAGGAAATCTTCTAACTCACCAGATTATGTAAATTCAGAACAAATGTACTTCATGTTTTGTATGAGTAAAGGAAAGAAGGTGGATTTACCTTATCTTCTGTTCAGTCATCTTCTGAACCATATCAAAGAAACAAGAGAAGAAGTAAGGGTTAAAGCTGGAAAAATCAGAACTTGGATCCCTATGGGAAGACTGATATCAGACATTCTAACAGAGAATGGTCTTGTGAAACATCTGTTTGATGCTGGGGTGAAAGAGGATATGTCCTATGTTATAGGATCTGTCATAAATGGGAACACTCTGAAGAGAATGAAGGTCATTTCAGAGCTTGCTGGAAAACCCAAGAAAATTCACTCTGAAGACGTCAGTAGAAGGAGAATTCCTTTAGCAGATTTTGTTATGTTCAGTGCTGATGAACCTAGGCACATCATTCTGACATACATTGCTGAATGTTTAAGAGATGGTATTCCTCTGCCTGCTAACATAGTAAAGAAGGAAATAGAAGTATTGCCAAATCTTCTGAGAGAAAGGCGCAGGAAGAGAAAGGCTGAGGAAGGATCTGTTGCACAGCCCAAGAGGAAAGCCTCTGATGCTGGTGACAAGCCTGAGAAGGACAAGAAGCAAAAGGAAAATCCTCCAGAAGCTACTGTGGAAGAAATAAGAGAAACAATTCACCAGGTATTAACATCTGATCCTAAACCATCTGTACCTTCACCTCCACCATCTCCTCCTAAACCATCTGAACCTAAATCATCTAAACCTCATTCATCTGAACCCATTTCATCTCATACACATTCTCAACCATCTTCTGTTCAACTACCATCTGAACCCCCCTCAACAGAAATCATCTGAACATCAACCCCCTCAACAAAAACAATCTGAACCACTCTCTTGTACTCAACCATCAGAAGAACCAACCATCAAAAATCCTAAACCATATGTCCAACAACCATCCGAAGACATTCTAGATGTATCACCACTTGCAACCATGTATGTCCTCTCTTCAACTTCATGTCATTCAACTGAATCATCTGATTCTGATGAATCTGAAGTCCCCTCACCAACTAGCTTACAAATTCCTGATCCCTATAAACCACTACCATCTGATCTACCTATATCTGACAACCCTCTTCGCTTCAAATTCAACTTCACATATTTTATACCATCCTCATCTGATGTGGTTACATCAACCTCCATACCTCAACTCACCATACCACAAACATACATACCCCAACCATTTGAACAACCACCATCTGAACATCCATCATCAAATCACCCACCTCCTGAACAAACTCAAACACCTCCTGAACCATCACAACCCGTCACCATAGAGGACTTTCTCAATCCAAAACCCAGATCAGATGTTTCTACTCTGTTCAAGAATTTTAAGAAGGAATTACGTATGGGAATTGCTTCCGTGGAGAAAGAGTGCATGGCTAGTTTGGATCCTGCTGAATCTGAAGCTTCTTGGAACAGATTCATATCAAAATTCAACTCTGCTGCATCTGACCTCAGAACACTCTGTGCTGATGATGCAAAGGCTAAGTTTGCTGAAATGGTCAGACAGACTCTGTTGAACATTATCACAACTCCAGTGCTTCTTCTAGAAGATGCTCCTGCTGAAGATTCTGCAATGATAGAAGATACTCATGCATCTGACATGGAGATTGATCATCCAATAGCAATTGCATCTGCTTCTGAACCTTCTGCATCTGAGATGAAGACTGAGATTCCAGATGTTGTCCAAGAAGTCAAGGAAATCAGAACATGGATGATAAAACAGGAACAGACTACTGAAGAAATCAAGACTTGGATGGCCAAGCAAGATGAGTCCACTGCTAAGATTACGGATCTTCTGACCTTCATTGCTTCTCACCAGCCCTAGTTTTCTTTTTCATGTCTTTACATTCTAGTTTTGCACTTGTTTTCTATTTGCTCTATTTTCTATCATCTGATGTATGAACTTCTTTTGCTGTTGTGCTATTTTGATCTGATTAAATCTGGTTGTTTTGTCTTTCATTTATGTGCTATGTTTTTCTCTTCTTCTGTTATCTTTTCTGTCTTTAAAATTCTTTTTGATTATGACAAAAAGGGGGAGAAAGAGAATTTGATTGTTCAATCCATAAACAAATACTAAAATGAAATTCAGACATTGTTTTAATCTAACATTGAATCTTAAGACTTTCAGATCCTATTATTTCATCTAACAAAATGATCTGAAGTTACCCTGAGAATTATCCAACCAGGCTCTGATCCTTAAAAGCAAATTTTGACTCTGATTCTGGAAGATACACCAGACTCTTCATTTTGAAAGAAATTATCAGACTCTAATTCTGGAAAGCATCCAAGCTCTGATTCTTTCTCTCAACAAGGATTTCTACCAGGTTCTGAAATATACTCAAGCAAAAAGGGAAGTGTTCTCTTCTATTAGAGTATTCATTTCAGGGGGAGATTCTTAATCTCAGGGGGAGTTATTTATTTTATTTCTCTTTATTGAACAAAATTCCCTATGTTTTGTCATCAACAAAAAGGGGGAGATTGTTAGAACACAGATTGGTGTTTCTTATATCTCTATGTTTTGATGATAACTGTTATGGAATTTTGTAGTAAGAAAACATACACTCTAAAATTTGTTCAAAGTATTATTGTTTCAGGTATAAAATTAAATACTCTTAAAGAAGCAAAATACATAAGTATAAAGAAACTATGCAAAGCTCTGAAGCATCAGATGCAAGACTATCAGAAGATTCTGAAGCGCTGCCAGAAGGATCTGAAGCAGAAGCTATAGAATGATCTGAAGCGTTAATGAAAGAAGTGTACAAAAGTTGAGGCTTTGATTACCAGACTCTTATCATTAATACTCACGCTCTCAGCACATACTGCTGCATACTCTGATGAAGACTCTGATCAAGACTGAGACTCTGATATATTAAAGATCTAATCAAGACTGAGACTCTGATACACTAAAGATCTGATCATCTATCAAAGACTCTGAACTTATCATTCATCTTAAGCTCTGATCATCTTAAAGCATTCCATACCTTTTAAGCTTACTACAAGTTCTGAAGAGCAGATTATGAAGACTTCATCTTGAAGGAAGCTTGTTGAAGAAGCTGTAAACTTGATTAGACGTGGTGCTACTTCCAAAGTAAACAACGACTAATTTTTCCAAAGAAGTGACGTGGTGCAAATCCCAAGGCTTCTACAACCATACCTTTCTGCAGAAAGCATATCTCTGCCCATACTTTTGGTGATGAAAAGTCATACAATCAAATATTATATTCAGCTGCACATCACTCAAATCATTTGAAAAGACTATAAAAGGAGAATTACTTCAACATTTTGAAGTTGCTAATTCACTACTCACCGTTGGCTCATTGCTAGATCACTCAGAAAGAAATACACGCTTGATTCATAAAAGAAAAAATCTCTCAAGATCTTACTCATTTGATCTCTCATAAAACCTTATAGTTTTTGTTGTACTTAATCTTAAGTGTAAACATCACAGTTGTGATACAGCTTATTAGAAGCATTCAAACACTTGTTAGTTTACATTAAATTGTAAGAAGTTCCTTAAGAAGATCAAGGTGTGGTCAGTAGTTCTTGAGAAGACTAAGACAGTTGTTCTTAGTGCTTTCTATTGTAATAAGTTGATCAATAGTGGATTAAGTCCTTGCAGAGAAAGGCAAATCATCTTTGATAAGGTGGACTGGTGTAGTTGAGTTCAACAAACCAGGATAAAAATCTTAAGTTGTTTTTATTGCCATATTTCTTAAAACTCTTATTCGACCCCCCCCCCCCCTTCTAAGTGTTTTTCTCCTTCACAGAGGCTCTGAGAATCAAGTCAACTCTGATCATTCATTCACGCTAATCACTTTGCTGCAAAACTCTGGATAAAGTGACTCTGATAAACAAGAACAAGGAACATCATCAGAGGATCTGATGCAAGATTATTTTTCATATATGTTCATTTGAAAAGATTTTGTTCAAGAAAGAGACGTTACTAAACCCAATTTCTACCAACGATACTATTTCTCATTCGTGTATGACACAGGAATTCAGGCAAAAAGGGAATGTCAAATCAAGACAAAAAGTATTTGTCCTTTTTGTCTACATCCTATAGTACTTTCATCTATACACTATTTGAGAAAGTGGAGTATATAAAGAAGTCTCCATCAACACTTCAAGGTTAACAATCCCAAAATAACTACAAGAAGAATTCAAAAAGACAATCAACGTAGAAACTCATACAAAGAAAAACACAAGTTCCTCAAACAACTTTCTACATCAAACACATAAGTTTTATTTGTTCTTCATTTTGTGTAAAAATCACAGTTGTGATATTAGCTTTTTAGAAGCACTTAAACACATTGTATTTATCTTTGTAAAAGTTCCTTGAAAGACCAAGTTGTGGTCAGGATTCTTGAAAAGACTAAGACAGTTTGTCTTAGTGATATCACTCTAATCAGGTTTTGATTTAGTGGATTAAGTCCTCGTTTAAGAGAGGCGAAATCACCTTGGCCGGTGGACTGGAGTAGTTTGAGTTCAAACGAACCAGGATAAAAATAACTGGTTATTTTCTATTGTCATAATTGGTTTTGAAAACCTCTTATTCAACCCCCCCTTTTAAGTGTTTTCCTACCTTCACAATCTCCATATCCAAGCATAATTCATGATAATATTGTGTCCCATGATGAAATTGAAGTCATTTGGAGCAACTTTCATGTTGAAGAAAGTTTCATTTGAAGTGCTTAAAATCATGAAAATGACATATAATGAAAATGACCTATAATCTCACTTTCCCAAAATACCCATGCCTTGCAAACTTCATAACTTGAGTTCTACAAATGAGATGAAGGACTTCTAGGAATTTTTGGAAAGATAAGATCATGAGAAATAACTTTCATGTTCATTAAAAGTTGAGGAGAAACATGATTCTAGGTCAAAAGTGTCTTGGAAGTTGGTTGACTTTTGTTGACTGAAAATATGGTTCATCTGAGACCTATAACTTGATGGCATCATAATTTGAGTTCTAGAAACCAAATGGATGAGTTCTAGTACTCAAAAGAAAGCTAAGAACATGCTCTACAAGTATCATGTTTGCATCAAAGTGAGATTTCACTTGTATCTTGAGATATGTGGTCTTGAAGTTAGGCACTAAATAGGGTGTTTTACACTGACAAACCTCTGAAACCCTGATTTAGTAACTTCTCACACTCTTGATTATTCTTGGTTGGATCTTGAAATAACATCTTAGATGTCTTAACACAACTATCCATGACTCTAATGACTCAAAACCAAGTCTCAATCTCCTTCAAGTCCTCAACTGACTTTGCACTGGGCAGATGAAACCCTAGGTGTACGATCCTTGACTGCAATCTCTTGCACATGACATAACCACTTAGATGAGCTCCACAATGGGTTCAAAAAGCACTCCATGAGCTATCCAAACATATCCTATCCATAACCATGAGCTTGTGATCCTCTGATGATCCTCAGTTGACCTCAAAGATATGAAATAAGCAACACACATCTATCCTCTTCCTCAAAGAGCTTTGACTCCTTCATGATGATAATAAGCACTTGATAACTTGAGTAAAAACTCTTCCTTGAGCTTAGGGCCCTTGATACTCTTATCTTGAGATGCACACCTCTCTTGATCCCCTGCAAAGAACAATGCTATGCATATGCAAATGCTAGAAACATGAAATGAAACACAAGCCAAGCCAAGAAAAAGGTTGGGCAAATTTTGGGGTACAACAGCTGCCCCTATTCAAACGACTTGGACCTGACTGGGTGAAAAGCAAACGAATTTCAAACAATCAAGGTAAAAGATGGTTGAATACCAACAAACCCGGAAATTTGCCAACCGCAAAAATAGAACCGCAACCCCCCCCCCCCCCCCCGGGGACAAAATCTCCGGAAGTAACTCAATAATAGTTGCAACAGCAATAAGCTGACTGATTACCAATCCACCCCTCGGCACGCAACCGAGAGAACATCTGCTAACGCGCAGGCAATGACACAAAGTCAGAAAGAATCATCTGATATTACCATCAAGCATCTAAACAATTCTGCTTGGGGAGCAAGGAGAAACTTAAACAAGTAACTCTGGCGTGGAAACAAAAGAAACTTAACCAAGTAACCCTGTTGGGACTTCAACTTGGGAGCACATGACAAGATGAACACATCTATCAAAGGGCTTTTGTCGAGGTCTGGATACTTGTACGGACTTAGAGAAACAATATCACATTGCCATGGTCTGAACACCATACAAGCAAGATAAGTCCATGCTAGCCAGGGTCTGGATACCGCACGTGCTAATGAGGAAAACTAGTATGAGCCAGGGTCTAGATACACACGCACTCGGAAAAACGTCACTAGCCAGGACCTGAATGTCGCACATACTAATGGAACAATCACTAGCCAGGGCTTGAATGTTGCACATGCCAATGAAACACACGGTGTAAGTCGGGGTCTGGATACCACACGGGTTCAAGAAATAACCGGAGGAAGCCGGGGTCTGGATACCGTACGGGCTTGAGCAAAACCGGTGCGAGCCGGGGTCTGGATACCACGCGAGCTCAAGAAAACATCATTAGTCAGGATCTGAACATCACACATACTAATGGAAACGTCATTAACCGGGGTCTGGATACCATGTGGGTTAATGATACAATCACTAGCTAGGGCATGGGTGTCGCACATGCCAATGAAACAAAATAGTATGAGTCGGCGTCTGGATACCGCACGGGTTCGGAAATATCACTAATACGAGCACATATGTCAACAACTCTTGTTGGGGTCTGGGTACCGCACGGGCAAGATATGAACTGGTGGAAGCCAGGGTCTGGATACCGCACGGACTATAGAAATAAACCATCACTAGCCAGGATCTGGATACCGCACGGGCTAATGGAATAAACCGGTGTGAGCTAGGGTCTGGATACCACACGGGCTCAAGAACATCATTAACCTGGGTCTGAATACCTCACATACTAATGGAACAATCATCAGCCAGGGCCTGGATGCCGCACATGCCAATGAACACACAACGGGGTGAGCCGGGGTCTGGATACCACACGGGTTTAAGGAATATCATTAATCGGGGTCTGGATACCACACGGGTTAATGAAGAATACCGCCGTCAGGCGACACCGCTGGGGAATAACACAAGCCGAGGTCTGGATACCACGTGGGCTAGCGAGAATTGCCATGTTCTGAACACCATACGGGCAACGAAATATCAATCACCTATTGGAGAAACATCTGAAAGCAAAGAGGTAACAACCTGGCTTATGTTTCATATGCATATGTTTGAATATGGTGTAATGCTCCATACGAAATGGAAATGCTACACATTTAGGAGGATGCTATGCACGAATGCAGATGCAACAGTGTTCTTAACAATGTTCTTAACAAGGACGAGAATCCACTCCGCTGGGGATTCAAATCATAACCTGCTAAGATAAATGCCCTGAACGGCCTTCTAGAATACAAACCTTCTGGGGGGTAGACAACCCTACTGGGAATCACCGCAAACTCTATTGGAGAAAGTGCCCTGAATGGCCAACCAGAATACAACTCCTTCAAAGGAAACGACAACTCGGATGAGGAAAGACAACCAGACATTGGAAACGAATCTAACTTGTCGGGAAATCAATGACTCTGTGGGGAAAATGCAACCAAATGCCAAGGTTGATCGTACTCTACTGAGGAAATCAGCCCTGAACGGCCTGCCAGCATATAACATTTCGGGGAACAGACAACTCTGCAGGGGATCTCAATCAAACACTGAGAGTATCTTCACCTTACTGGGGGAAAATAGCCCTAAATGGCTTCCGATAATACAACTCTAGGGAAACAGATGACTCTACAAGGGAGATAGAGTTTATTACTGAGGAATGGCTACCTCCTGCCAGGTGTTCTACTCTGTTGGAGATAAAAGTCCACCCTGCCGGGGATATTCAGCTGAGGAAGAGAACTTTCCTTCCCTGATTCCACAAGGGATTAGGTTCTAAAGGAAACAACAATGGCCCTATGCTTGGGGACTGAATCACCACTTTTGCTGACTTCGCTGGGGATAGAGGATAACAATCTCTGAATCAACCCTCTTCTACTGGGAAGTAGCACTACTCTGTTGAGGGAAAAAACCAACTCTGCCGACTTTGCTGGGAATCAGACAATAGGGGAAACAACCTCGTCCTATGCCTGGGGATTAAGTCAGCGATCTGAATTCTGAGGGGATATAACATCACCTAATTAAGCTTTGTAGGGAAATAAAATCCTGCTCCGCTCTTGGGAAATAATCTCAGACCTACATGTCGGAGAGAAGTCCAATCTCGACTTACTAGGGTGTAAGTGCGTACCTACAACCTGCTAGGGATAAGCACCTACGTAACCTGCATGAGGATATCAATCTCAACCTTCCGGGGAGGATTTTACCCTACTGAAGGCCTCAGCCTAAACTTCTGAGGAATGAGTGCACACAAACAATCTACTACGGATAAGTGTACACACTCAACTGCTCACTCAACCTGCATATCTGACCCTGGCTAGGGATATGAAGATGCACAGACTCCACCTGCAGGGGACTAATGAGTCTCTACTACACACATCTTTCTGTGGGGATATGATGATCCTGCCGAGGATACATCTCTGACAAATTTCCCAAGGATAACGACCCTGCAAAATGAACAAACAACAAGATATCTTACACAACGAGAACTATCTTGGTCATCATCCGTGACATTGTTCAAATAAATAAAAGTTTTACTGATTATCGGCCAAGGCCTGCAAGTTTATGTATGTGCAGTTCTATCAAAAACATTGGGTGTTTTTCACAAACAAAACAGTAAAGATTAAAGCAATGTAGATAAATTACTGAATAATATATGCTTTATTGACAAAAGGTTTGTAAATAGGCAGATTTTATAACAGATGCAACCCCTGAAAAGAGGAAGTTGCACAAATTGTTTACAGAAATGCACAGAAATATATAAAATGTCGGCAATGTGGCGCAGACAAACACCATGAGTTGATTCCTCTATGACTCACCCGACTTCAATGAATCCCCGACGCTTCACCCTCTGAAGAGATTGATTTAGATAAATGACCCTCAGGTCCTCCCTCAATCCACTAATCTCTGAAACTCAATACGTAGACCGCAATCATTTGCTTTTCCAATCAATAACTTTTGCGTGAATCACCCTTTCGGGTTTCCAATTCACCGGGATACCCATTTTTGCCAAAGTCGTCTTTTCAGGTTTTCAAATTTGTGGGTTTACATCTTTTCCTTTTTATCCCTAAAATTTTCCCAAACCCATTCTTTTTATGGTTCGCCGGGATGCCCCATTTTTACCTGGATATTCTTTTTCTCATTCCAGCGGGTCTCTTTAAGCAAAGTATTTTTTAACTGCGTCTGCGTTCACAGTGGATGTGAAATCTTCACCATCCATGGTTAATAACAGTAAGGCTCCTCCGGAGGAGACCTTTCATATAACATATGGACCTTCATAGTTGGGAGTCCATTTGCCCCTGTGATCTATTTGTGGCAGGAGGATCTTCTTCAGCATAAGATCGCCCATCTGAAAGCTTCAAGGGCGCACCTTCTTGTCGAAAGCTTTCTTCATCTGGCTCTGATACAACCGACCATATGCAATAGATGCTAGCCTTTTCTCATCCATCAGGATGAGCTGATTGAATCTATTTCTTATCCATTCTACCTCATCCAGCTTGACATCGACCAGGACTCTCAAAGAAGGAATCTCGACCTCCAATGGTAGAACAACTTACACACCATATACCAACGAGAAAGGAGTTGCCCCTGTTGAGGTGTGTATCGAAGTACGATATCCGTACAAAGTGAAGGGCAACATCTCATGCCAATCCTTATAGGTTACAACCATCTTCTGCACTATCTTCTTGATATTGTTGTTGGCCGCTTCAACAACGCCATTCATCTTTAGGTGATAGGGCGATGAGTTGTGATGCTCAATTTTGAAACTCTGGCATAATTCCTTCATCATCTTGTTATTTAGATTCGAACCATTATCACTAATGATTCTCTCAGACACTCCATAGCAACAGATGATGTCCCTCTTTATGAATCGGGCTACCACTTGCTTAGTGACATTGGCATACAAAGCCACTTCGACCCATTTGGTGAAGTAATCAATGGCAACCAGGATGAAGCGATGTCCATTAGATGCGGTGGGCTCAATCTTGCCAATCATGTTGATGCCCCACATGGAAAAAGACCAAGGAGATGTCATAACATTCAATAGACTCGGTGGCACATGAATCTTGTCTGCATAAATCTGGCATTTATGACACTTCATAGCATATTTGAAGCAATCAGACTCCATAGTCAGCCAATAATACCCTTCTCGCAACAGCTTCCGAGACATGGCATGCCCACCGACATGTGTACCAAAGGCTCCTTCGTGGACCTCTTCCATTAGCAAGCTAGCTTCTTTTTCGTCCACGCATCTTAAAAGCACCAAGCCGTAATTCCTCCTGTAGAGTCCTCCATCCTGGTTTAGATAAAAATTTCCAGCCAACCTCCTCAGAGTCTTCTTATCCCGGGTCGACTCCCATGGCAGATACTCTTGGTTCTTAAGGAAATTATGGATATCATAATACCATGGATTGCCGTTCGAAGCTTCCTCAATGGCGAATACAAATGCAGATGACTATTCTGGGAGCATCATTCCAAAAGTTCACCTTGTACATCGAGGATAAAGTGGCTAAGGCATCCGCCATCTGGTTCTCCTCTCTAGGCACATGGTGAAACTTCACTCGGTCAAAGAAAGGTAACAGCCTCCTTGCATAGTTCATGTAAGGTACCAGATTAGGCTGTCGGGTTTCCCATTCTCCCTTGATCTAGTTGACAACTAACGCTGAATCGCCATACACATCTAGATTCTTGATCCTCAGATCAATAGCTTCTTCCAACCCTATAATGCACGCTTCGTATTCGGCTTCATTATTGGTGCAAGGAAATGTTAACCTGGCAGTGAATGGGATATGAGTACCATGGAGAGTCGTGATAATTGCCCCAATTCCACTACCGTATGAGTTAACAGCGCCATCAAATATCATCTGCCATTGGGAACCCTTCTCCGGAACTTCTTCGGGTAATGGCTCATCACAATCCTTCATCTTTAAGAACATGATGTCTTCGTCGGGAAATTCAAACTTCATCGGCTGATAGTCGTTAATCGGCTGTTCAACAAGATACTCTGACAGAATACTCCCCTTGATAGCTTTATGAGAAACATATTGAATATCATACTCTGTCAAAACCATCTACCACCTGGCAATTCTCCCCGAAAGTGCTTGTTTATCAAAGACGTATTTAATCGAATCCATCTTCGGAATCAGCATGGTTGTATGGTTCAACATATACTGCCTCAGGCGTTTGGCGGCCCACGTGAGTGCGCAACACGTTTTCTCCAACATTGAGTATCTGGATTCACAGTCTGTGAACTTTTTACTCAAGTAGTATATTGCATGCTCTTTTCTTCTAGTCTAGTCCTGTCGACCGAGAACACAACCCATGCTATTCTCAAGAACCGTTAAGTACATGATCAATGGTCTTCCAGCTACTGGAGGTATCAGTATCAGAGGCTCCTGCAAATACTCTTTTATTTTATCAAATGCCCTTTGGCAATTTTCATTCCAGACAACCGCCTGATCTTTCTTTAGCAATTTGAACATGGGTTCACACGTGGCTGTGAGATGAGATATGAACCTAACAATGTAGTTCAATCTCCCCAAGGAACCACAAACCTCTTTTTTCGTTTTCGGCGCTGGCATATCTTGAATAGCTTTTATCTTTGCAGGACCGACCTCGATTACTTTTTCATTGACAATAAACCCCAGCAGCTTCCCGGGCCTGACACCAAAAGTGCACTTATTCGGGTTCAACCTCAGTCTGAATTTCCTTAGCCTTTTGAACAGCTTCAACAGGTTGACCAGATGTTCCGCCTTCGTTTGCGACTTTGCTATCATGTCATCAACATATACTTCAATCTCGTGATGAATCATATCATGAAACAAAGTGACCATTGCCCGCTGATAGGTTGCCCCTGCGTTTTTCAACCCAAAAGGCATTACCTTATAACAGAAAGTCCCCCATGGTGTAATGAACGTTGTTTTCTCCATATCCTCCAGCGTCATCTTAATTTTATTATATTTAGATAAACCGTCCATGAAGCAAAATACGGAATATTGTGCAGTATTATCAACCAATACGTCAATGTGAGGGAGCGGGAAATCGTCCTTTGGGCTCGCTTTATTCAAATCCATGTAACTAATGCACATTTGTACCTTACTGTACTTCTTAGGTACCGGTACAATGTTAGAGACCCACGGAGGGTAAGTGGTTACGGCGAGAAACCCTGCGCCCAACTGCTTCTGGACTTCCTCTTTGATTTTCACAAGCATATCTGGTCTGGTCCTTCTGAGCTTCTGCTTGACTGGCTGACACTCTTCATGCAATGGAAAGCAATGAACCACGATGTCATTATCAAGACCGGGCATGTCTTCATATGACCAAGAAAATATATCACTATACTCTCGGAGCATTTCAACAAATCTTTGCTTAAGATCACTCTGCAATGCAGCCCCTATCTTGACATTTCTCTTGACTTCCTCAGAACCCAAGTTAATGATCTCAATTTCCTCCTGATGAGGCAAAATGATTTTCTCTTCCTATTTCAACAGTCTAGCTAGCTCTTTTGGTAAGTCTTTATCTTCATCAATCTCTTCTTCGGCTTGAAATATCGGATTATCAAAGTCAAAGCGAGTCATAGACGATTCTGGGGCAGTGTCATCTACAAAGTGAAACATGCAATGATGATGATCAAATGCTTAAAATTACATGCAAACAAGCACAAACCACATTGCCATTTTGTTGTTAAAAATAAAACATGAAAGACAAGGATCACAATATTTGAATGCAGAAAAATGCCCTTTGATTGATTGATAAAAGATTGTTCAAGCATAAACAGTTAGGCCCTGAAGACAAACACCACTATGCTCCGGGTAGAACATATGGCTATACAATAATCAGAAAAACAAGTCATTACTCTTTGGTCGTCACTTGGATGATTTCTTCGACAGACCAGTTGTTGAGGCTTTATCCTAGGATGCATGGCCGAATCCAAGCGTCCGTATCACAGTCGTTGTTCCCTTCTTCATCGGATATGGCGTTAATCTGCTCAAAAATTACCCCACCACTAGTAAACTGGACATGCCCCTTATAGCACGGTGCGCTCTGGGAGGATGATGATGGGTTATATCCCAAACCAAATTTGTCCTGCTTGTTGGGTATATTCAGCACTTGACCCCACCCTTGTGATGCCCCAGCCTGCACCACTGCATGGGCTTCTTTGAAAGACGACATGGCCACTTCGGGCGCCTTGCTTCCAACCGGTGCTTTATCTTTGATTTGCACAGTTTCAAAGGCCTGGCACAGAGTCTCATGGATTTCTCCATCCACCTCAACGTATTTGAATGAAGATAAATGACTAATCATTATATCCTCCTCTCCACATACAGTGACAACGCTGCCACCCACCATGTATTTCAACTTTTATTGCAGCGTGGATGTTACGGAGTCTACCGAATGAATCCAGGGACGTCCAAGCAGACAACTATAAGCTGGCTAAATATCTATGATGTAGAATACAACATCAAACACTTCAGGACCAACTTGAATTGGCAACGTCAACTCTCCAAATACGGACCTACGAGTCCCATCAAAAGCATGTACTACCAAGTCACTTGGCATACACGATATACCACTGGTATCCAATTTCATCAGCGCCTTCTTCGGAAGTACATTCAAGGATGACCCTGTATTAACCAACACGTGTGATAGAATGGCTCCACGATATTCAATAGATATGTGCAATGCACAATTATGATTTCTCGCCTTCGGTGTCAAGTCCAACTTGTGAACCCCAACCCATTACCTGCAATTACATGTGCTACAACCCCTTCGAGTTGGTTCACAGATATCTCTTGGGGTACATAAGTTGTATTCAGGATTCTTAACAAAGCATTCTGGTGCAATTCCGAACACAACAACAAAGACAAGATGGATATCTTGGAGGGAGTCTGTTGCAAGTGATCAACAATCTTGTAATCACTCTTTCTTATCAATATCATGAACTCCTCCGCTTCCTTCTCCAAAGATTCCTTCTCACCAGCTCGAGAAGTTTCTTCAACCACTACTTTCTTCCCTTTATCAGCTCTGTCAGCGACCACTTCAGGTGACGAGAACACTCTTCCGCTTCGAGTAATTCCCCCAGCTCCAACTAGATTATCCATATAATCAACCGATAAATTCTTCAACTCCTGTTTCTGCCCGTTACAATATACCTCAGCTCCGTAATTCCACGAAATTGCTTTGGTACTCTCATATGGCACAGGACCAGCTTTGGTAATGATAATGGTTGACGGCCTCGGCGGCCCAAAAATAGTAATAGTTTTATACGGAATCGAGATTGTCGCAACCTCATTCCTCTCTTCAGTCATTATTTCCTTAGTCTGCTTCTTAGCAACCCTGTCAAATTGCAAGACTCCATCATTAATCATCCTCTGAATATGGTTCTTCAGCTTCTCACATCCCTTCGGATGGCTCAAACATTCATTACAAGTCTCATCACAACCCGGGAATACACCTCCCTTTAACAACTTGTCTTTTACAAAGCTTAGCGGCGTCTTTAACTCATTGACATCTGACACCAGATTCGAATTCTCATCTTCAATGATAGCACTGACTCCGGCTGCCCCATGATTGGGCATGGGGTTCTGTATGACATTGGGCACGTCGTGAGAAAAATCTATAGCTTTGCTATCCATCAAGTCTTGAACTTTGTGCTTAAATGCCTTACAATTGTCAATATTGTGACCCGGTGCACCTGAATGAAACTCACAAGGAGCATTGGCATCGTACCCAGGTGTGTTGCACCTGTTAGCGGAGCTAAGGTTCTCTTCTGTATCAACTGCAACTGTAACAAGTGTTGAAGCAATTGAGAATATGGCATTGAAGGCGCGTCAAACTGCCTATTGACGGTTCTCTTGCGATCCTGAAATTGTCTGGGCGCAAAATTTTGCTGATTATGTTGCTGTTGTGGCTGTTGTTGTGGTACGGCTGGGATTGTTATACTTACAACCTGTTGCTGCTGACGATATTACTTACGTTGATTTCTGTTTTTGTTCTGAGAACTAGACACTGCATTAGTCTCACCTTCCTTCTTTTTATTGCCAAACGGATTCCTTCCTCCTCCAGGTGAGGATCTTTCGCCAGCATGAATCTTACCCAGCTTAATTCCATTCTCCACTCTCTCCCCAGTAATAATCAGGTCAGAAAAGCTACCTGACATACTACTGATCAGCTTCTCATAATATACACCCGACAATGTAGCAACGAACATATCAATCAACTCTCGCTCCACCATGGGAGGCTGCACCCTGGCTGCTAGCTCACGCCACCTCTGGGCGTACTCTTTGAAGCACTCGTTGTTCTTCTGGGAAAGATTCTGCAGCTGGACCCTGTTTGGCCCAAGATCGCTATTGTACTGATAGTGTTTCACAAAGGCTTCAGCTAAGTCTCTCCAACTGCGGATATTAATGGGTTCCAAGCTCATATACCACTAAAGAGAAGGTCTAAAAAGGTTGTCTTGGAAAAAATGCATCAGCAATTTTTCATCATCTGAATAAGCGGACATCTTACGATAATAAGAGCGCAAATGAACTCGAGGACAAGTCGTGCCTTTGTATTTGTCGAAATCGGGAACTTTGAATTTTAGCGGTACTTTCAAGTCTGGGATCAGCCCCAGATTAGCCATGTCTAGTCCCATGGAGTTTTGATTTTCAAAAGACTTCATCTTCTCTTCATTCAGCCTAATCCTCTTATCAGCCTCAGATGGCAACCTAGCACCAACATCGCGCAGCGAGAACACATCTTCCTGTTGATCTTCCTCCCACTGAGGAACATTGTTGCCATGCATAGCACACATCACCTTAGGGATTCCACCTGCATTACCTATGCCCGGAGGGATAACTATTGTAGGAATAGCATGAGCATGTGGCGTACCATCACCATGAGGAGGATTAGCAGCAGTTACTCCGTGAAGCACACCATTATTGTCAACTCTGGCAATCAATGGATGCACCAAGGTCCTTAGTTTCTCCTGGCCATTTGCCACACCCTGCATTAAGTCCATAAACTGGGTCATCCTGTCCCTAAGATCCTGCATCTCAGCTTGCATCTGTTCCATGACCTTGCGTTGAGCCATCTTGTCCCTCATCTCTTGCATCTAAGCTTGCACTTGTTCCATTATCCTACGTTGATTCCCTCTGGTACCGTAATGGTGAACTCTCTGATTGTCTATCATGAAACAAACTAACAAACCAAAGGAAATAAGGTTAACGGTTCTGATGCACTTGCTATGCAAAAATGCAGAATGATGCAAAAATGCAGAGATGTATCTATGCATTAGGGAGATTTCCCCCTCGATTCTAGTTCCGAGATAACAGCCCAACACTAGAGAACCCATAGACAAGCATAGAGCAAAACTCCTCATACATAAACAAGAGCCCACAAGGCAATGTACAAATACAGCACGGAGTACAATAGAATCAACAGTGACCTCAAACAACAGGTCTGGTGATGGTCAACATACAACAATATAGCAACAGGCTACATAGAGAATGAAAAGCATCAAGGACAATGACGGGCTCTGAAATCCTCTAGCAGCTCCCTCGTCTCAGGATGATCTGGTCTGACGAGCAACCCCTGGATGAGTAAGTCTCACTGGCTGATCGTGTCTTGCAAACCCTGAGCGTAATCCTCCCAGGCTCCCTCGCCAAAGACCTCCTCGAGTTTGCACCTCTTCGTATTAGCTCTAGCCCTGTAATCCTCCAAGGTTGCAATAGCTTCATTCAGTCTACAATCACTGCCACATCGAAGTGAGGCTTCTGATGCAATCTTATCATCCTTCAAGCTAAGCCGAGTCTTCAACTTAGCAATCTGTAGCTTCAATCCATCCTCACGCTCCTTGTTGTTGGTAAGAGTAGCATTCCACTATGCATTGAACTTGAAGATCTCCAAATAAGCTCTATCCAACTCCTTCTTCTTAGAAGTAAGAACAACACTGACAGCTTTCAGATCTAAACCCAAATGTTCTCGAGCGCGAATCGCTTTGGTCAAATTTGTACCCAACTTGTTCACCAGCTCAGTTTGCTTCTTAGCTACATAAGCAACATCATTCTTCTTACTCCGGAGCTGAGTAATCTATTTCTCCAACTCCTCATTAGCCTTGCGCAACTCTTCTTTCTCAGACCACAACTGGTTATACCTCTAGATGTCGACAGTAGTAGGCTCCTCAATCATCAGAGGATATGGAGGCTCACGAGATGGAAAAGGCATCAATACTCTCTGCTCTCTCCTGGATCCAAGTGACATAAGGGTCATAAGATCGACTGTTACTCTTTCCCAATGAAACTTTCCCTTTCCTGTAGATGCTGCTCCAAGATCTCTCAACTCTAGCCAAGGTATCACCCTCCAGCAAACCAGTGAGATACAAAGATTCCTGTATCTCCTCTTCCTTAGGAGGATCTCTCAAAGCATACCCAAACTGTCTGACTACCAAGGATGGGTTATAGTTGATGCATCCTTTCCTTCCAACCAATGGCACATTAGGAAATCCACCGCAACTGTAAATGATCTCAGTACCCAACATGTCTCTATCAAACCAGATAATGTTATCAGCAGTCAATTCCATCAACCTCTCAGACCACTCCAAAATACCTGCAATAGCAATGAAAGGACCAATCTTGGGAAGATGGCTAGAAAACCACCTGTAGAACAAAGGTACACAACAAGATACGTTCTTCCCTCTCCGGTTCTCATTCTTGTAGTGAACAAAATAATAGACGTTGCCTAGAAGCGTAGATACAGGATTCCCTAAAGCAAAGATATGGAACGCATCCAAATCTATAAAATCCAGAATATTAGGAAACAACATGATACCACAGATACACAGTGCTAAGATATCATTAAACACAACCCAACAACCATCTTTGGTGAACTGCTGAGCCTTATCAACCAGAAAAGATAAAGGAAAACCAGACATTCCATTTCTCTTAGCCACTTTCGCCTTCAGCTCAGAAACATCCAAATGCAGAGCAGCAGCAAGCTTAACCAGATCAGGCTCAGGGTTAGTGTGATAAAATGGCATCTGATCCAATATAGGTACCCCAACTGTCCCTACTGCGAAAAAAGTGCCTGCAGGGACAGAAGAGTCACCACCTTTCGTTATTTATCCCGAAAGAGGGAAAGGAAACGATTAGAGAAAACCTGACAAAAACGGGAGAAGGCAGGTCATCGCAACCATATCTCGGGTTCGGGAGTCGGTTACACAAGGGGAAAGTATTAGCACCCCTCACTTCCGTCGTACTCGATGGGATCCATGCTTGTTTTCTATCTAAAGGGTGTTGAAACTACCTAGCTACAGGCCTCGGGGACAAAAGAAAAGAAAGAGACTCAGCAGAGCATCGCTGCTCTGTGCCTATGTATTCCCTCGTGCAATGGGAAAGTCAGAGTCAACGTAGTTCGGGCTAACTACGGGTGAAAGGTGGGGGGAAGGTTGCTCGCCAAGACATCACCGTCTTGTGCCTACGTATTCTAATCTGGTATGAGAAACCAGAGAAAACATAGTTCGGGCTAACAAGAACACCGGTTGGTTCAAATGTTTTTAAGCCCGAGTAGGGTTAAAACTTAGTTCTAGAAGTTAGGTGTATGCAGCTCGACCATTGGAGACTTAGGCGTTACCTGTTTGCGATAGAACCAAGAGTTAAGAAAACTCTCCTTATGAAAAAGGTTTTCCAAATTAAGATCCCGAAGGATGAAAATAGTTTAATGTTTGTTTTGTGTTTTTTAGAGAAGAAGTGCATTGATTATTGTTTGTAATTCATGTTGCACTAAAGACTATGACTCAGGAGCGAATGTGTCGCATATCGCCCAAAGGGCGTACACTAAACACTCTAAGCAATTGAGAGAAAGCCCCCCAATCACTATTTCCCAAGTACTTAAGGCTCGTAATGTACAACATTCATTAACTTTTATTAAGTGTTTTAAGATAATTTGAAGATGGGAAGAGAGAGACACTCTAAGGGAGACTAAGACTCAACCTAATGTTCTCATAAAAAGTGATCCTAAAGTTGGGATGAAAGGTAATACTACCTAATGTTATCATGTATAGATTCAATCCTAAGGGAACATGGAAAAGAAGAAAAAAAGAAGAAGAAGGAAACATAAAATAAGAAAAATGCAAGAATGCATATGTAATGCAACATACAAGCAAAGGGAGGAAAAAGTGTGGGGTAAACACCTCCATAAGCACATCTCAACCTTTATTAATTCAAGAATAAATGGAAAAGCAAAGAAGAAAGCAATCCAAAAGAAAGCACACAATTGCACACAAAAGTGGGATGAAAATGGGAGAACAAATCCTACAACCATTCACACATCAACCACAATGCCCAAAGGCAAACCAAATGAAAAGAAAAGAGGACATAATTTAATGGGAGAATGGGAGGCAATATGAGAACCAAAGGAGCTCATAAGGGCACTCAACCAAAGGCAATCCCAAAATCATGTAAGAAATAAACAAAAGAAGCCCTCAAGGAAGCACCATTCATGACATGCTTCAAGTACCTTCAAAGGAGGGACTAAGCTATCTCAAATGGGATCCCAAAGTCATTGGACAGAGGTAGGGATGAGAGGAGAATGTGCATAAACCAAAGAAAGAAAAGCACAAAATAGAACGCAAAGATAGGCACGGAGAAAGACCTAAGTCTTAAGCATGTTCAACACTTGAAGCTCAAATGGAAAGCCTAAAAGAAATGCAATCTTCAATAAGAAATGAACAAATTTATGACCCAAAAATGAGTATACAGCAACCTCAAAATGTTGACAATATGAATCAAGAAGAGTTGAGAGCTCAATGGATCCACAAAGGTCATTTCTAAATCAAACTAACTCAAACACTTGTATGGGCCTCCCTTAGAAGTAACTTAACTTGTAAGTCACCTCAAAAATAGGAAAATGGCAAAAAAATAACCAAATAAAATGCAAGAAGTACATTAAGATGTTGGAAACTAGAGGCCAAAAGCACAAGGGCAATGTTCCATCAAAGCACCACAAAAAGAAATAAATCCCTAAGGTGTACCACTTTGGAATGGAAGAATCGAGGGTCACCAAAATGCCATAAAAGTAAAACCAAAATGACTTGAGCCAGGGGAAAATTGTCCTATAAAATTCTTCAACTCATCATGGATATAAGGAAAAAATTTCAATCATTGGAGAGAAATATTGATCAAGAAACAAATCAAGAACAAGAAAGAAGCAATTTACATCAAATAAAAACACTTCCAAGCATTAATTCCATTTTTAATTGAAAAATAAAAGGATAATAAAAATAAAAAAATTCAAAAATTATTTAAAATTTCAAAGTATCCTAAAAACATTTTTGGGGAATTTTCCAATGCTTGGAACTATTTTTATTGGATTAAAATTAAAACAGATTGAAAAAAGAAAAAGAAAATAAAATAAAAAAAGAATGCGTGCTGAATAGCAATATCTCAAGGCCAAAAAAATGGGCCACTGAGAGAGGGGGGTGCGAAGAGCATCCCAGGCCCAAGACCCAAACACATTCAGCCACACAATGAAACACATCATTTCATTAAGTGAGTTGGCAGTCAAACTCACACGCAAGCCAGTCAAAATTAATCTCATTCGTTCATCAAGTGAAGTCAAACATTCAACTGCACATGTGGCATGATGACTCATCCAAACGGATAACAAAACCAGACGCCGGAGCACTGTGCTCCGGTCGTCTTCTCCGGCCGTCCCACCGGAGTAGCAGGTGCAAGACTGAACCAAATTAAGCAAAATCTTATACTAAATTGATCGCCACATTATGTAGATCATGATTCTACCTTCCAATTTTATTTATAATGCAAGCATTAAGAGAATCAAGCGATAGAAGTTTCAAGCACATAACTGCAATCATCAAGAACACATCCTTAACCTATCCAGAATCTGCCTACACATGTAGGACTTCAATATGCAACAAGAATGGCGTGAAATGGATGCATATTAAGAGAGCAATCTTGAAAAGAAAATTACCTAACGGAGCCTCTCCGTTGGGGCTTCTAATGGTGTCAAGCTTGCACAAGACTATCCAGAAACACTAAATACACTTCAAGGAAGAGAATGCAGGCTTTGAATTACTTGGAAATTGCTTGATTCTCAAATTCATGATTTCAAATTGTTCTTGAATTTTGCAACTGCTGCTATGCGTGTTCTCCACCAAAATGCCTTAATGAGGCTTCATTCTTCATCAGAAGCTTTTATATTATGGATCTACAATCATTTGGGGGCCCAATTTGGCCTGGTTATGATGAATTGAAGAAATCCAAAGTTGGAAGTAGGAGCTTCATACACACATGCAAAAATGGCTCCAATTCCCTTTGAGATGATTCAAATTAGTTGCTGGTGATGTGCCTTGATTAGATGGATGACAATTGCTCCTTGAATTGATCTAATGGTTGAAATTGAATGTGAGACTTATACTTGAAGTAACTTGAAATTTCATGAGTTCTAGTTTGCATAACTCAAAAATTCTTGGTGCATTGTGTTTAGTTTGATGTTGTGAATCAAAATATGCACAAATATGGCATGAAAGGGAATTAAAACCATTTCAATTAAATTCACCCTTTAAAAGTCCTTTTTCCATGGAATTTCTTCACTAATCTTCATATCCAACCATAATCCATGATAAATTGATGTTCAATGATGAAATTGAGTTCATTTGAAGCAAGTTTCATGTTGGAGAAAGTCTCATTTGAAGTATGCAAAATCATGAAAATGACCTATAATAAAAAGGACCTATAATCCCACTTTCCCAAAATACCCCTTCCTTGCAAGCCTCATAACTTGAGTTCTACAAATGATATGAAGGACTTCTAGGACTTTTTGGAAATATAAGATCATAAGAAACAACTTTCATGTTCATCAAAAATTGAGAAACATGATTCTAGGTCAAAAGTGCCTTGGAAGTTGGTTTACTTTTGTTGACTGAAAATACATTCATCTGAGGACCCATAACTTGTCAGCATCATAACTTGAGTTCTAGAAACCCAATGGGTGAGTTCTAGTACTCAAAAGAAACCTAAGAGCATGCTCTACAAGTTTTATGTTTATGTAAAAGTGAGATGAAACTTGTATCATGAGATATATGGTCTTGAGGTTGGGCACTAAATAGGGGATTTTACACTGACAAACCTAGAAACCCTAATTTAGTAACTTCTCACACCCTTGATTATTCTTGAATTGATCTTGAAATAACATCTTAGATGCCTCAAAAAAACTTTCCATGATCACCATGACCTAAAACTAAGTCTTAATCTTATTCAAATCCACAGTGGACCTTGCACTAGGCAGATGAAACTCTAGGTGTACAATCCTTTGACTGCAACCTCTTGCACTTAGATGAGCTCCACAATGACTTCAAAAGCACTCAATGAGCTCTTCAACCTCTCCTATCCATAACCATGAACTCATGATCCTCTGATGATCTTCACTTGGACTCCAAGATAGGAGATAAACCACAACTATCCATCCACTCTCTCAAAGAGCTTTGACCTTCTCCTGATGATGATAAGCACTTGACCACTTGAATAAAACCTCTTGCTTAGGATTAGCCCCTTGGTAACCTTCTCTTGCTATTCCCACCTCTCTTAATCCCCTGCAAATGAACAATGATATGCAAATGCAAATGCTAGAAGATGCAATGAAACATAAGCCAAGTAAAGAAAAGGTTGGGCAAATTTTGGGGTACAACAGTTGCCCCTGTTCAAGCGACTTGGACCTGAATGAGTGAAAAGTGGACGACTTTCAAACAATCAAGGTAAAAGACGGTTGAATACTAACGAACCCAGAAATTTGCCAAACCGCAGAAATAAACTGCCAACTCTGATTGGGGAACAAAATCTCCGGAGATAATCGAATCTGATACCCATCTTGATAAATCCCAAGAATACGCCGCTGGGGAAGAGAGAAGCTTGACCAAGCAACTCTGGCAGGGAGAAAGAGAGAAATTTAACCAAATAACTCTGCTTTGGGAGCGCAAAGAAACTTAACCAAGTACTCCGTTGATGGACAAAGAGAAACTTGACCAAGTAACTCTATTGGCGACCCCACTGGGGAAAGAAGAGGAACTTAACCAAGTAACTCTATTGTGAAATGCCTAATAAGATGAACACATCCATCAAAGATTGCGCCACGATCTGGATACCGTACAGGCTTAAGGGTAACATTTCAAATTGCTAGAATCTGAATATTCAACGAACAAAATGAGTCAATGAAATTTGTCGGAGCCTGAATGCTCGGCGTAATTGACTGGAGTCGAAACAAACCAGAGTATGGATACTCAATAAACTAAACCGGAGTCTGAATACTCAACAAAAAAGCCGGAGCCTGGATGCTCAACGCAACAACCGGAATCTGAATACTCAACAGATGAAAGAATATACCACCAATGCACTAGTCAGGGTCTGAAAACCACGTGAGTTAAGAATACCATTTCAGAAGGCCGGAGTTTGGATACTCTATGAAATAAGCTGAAATAAACCGGAGCCTGAACGCTCAACATAAAATCCGAAGCCTGGATTCTCAATGTAATAAACTGGAGCCTGGATGCTCAACGAAATAAACCGGAGTCTGGATGCTCAACGAAATAAACCGGAGCCTGGATGCTCGACGCAACAGCTGAAGTCTGGATACTCAAGGAACAAAAGAACCACATCAAAATTTGTCAGAGTTTCGATACTCAACGAGATTGACCGGATTATGGATACTCAACGGACAAAAGAAGATCCATCATAAATTGGAAATCTACCGGAGCCTGAATGCTCGACGTAATTGGCCAGAGTCTGAATACTCAACAGAAGACCGAGGTCTGGATACTCAACGGACAGAGGAATACACCACAAATATACTCATCAGGGTCTAGATACCACATGAGTTTATAACATCCTGATCAGCTGAGGCCCGTCGACACTGCTGAGGAATACTCGAAACTAGGGTTTGAATACTGCCAGGGCTAAATAAAACACAAAACCTGCCATGGTCTAAATACCATAAGGGCAAAGAAAATAACCTGTCAAATTACCGGGCTCTGAGCATTCAACGAGATTGACCGGAGTCTGAATACTCAACGGACAAAACAAATCTGAGATTGCCAATGGTCTGGATACCATTTGGACAGAAAAACCATCTTCGTCGGGGTCCAGATACGACGCGAGCAAAGCAAAACTGTCAACATACTCATCGAGGTATGAATACCATGTAAGCTTATGACAACGCTATCACTCGAAGTCAGGTGACGTCGCTGGGGAGAATGTAAGTCGGGGTCTAAATACCGTGCGGGCTAACGGAAACCATTGGTTGCCAATGTCTAAGCACTGTGGGGAACAAGTAATAACATTTTTCGTGATCTGGATATCGCAAGGGCGCAACATAATCTGCCGAGGTTTGGATACCGCAAGGCAGAGATAATCCGCTGCCATAGTCTGACTACCATAAGTGCAACGAAATCAACTCTCCGAAGATACACCTTAAATAAAGAAATAACATACTGGCTTATGTTTCACATGCATATGTTTGGAAATGGCGCAATGCTCCATATGAAAGCAAAATGTTGCATGTTTGGGTAGATGTTATGCGCTGATGCAGATGCAAAGAAAACACTCTAGCAAAATAAATGCTGAAGAGAAAGCAGCCAAGTTAACTCCGCTGGGGATACAGATCACAATCTACTGAGGAAAATTCCCTAACTGGCCTTCCAGAATACCACGCATTCTGGGGAGATAGCCAACCCTACCGGGCAAATGGAACAACCATTCTACTCTGCTGGGGAAAAATGCCCTGAACGGCCTTCCTGGATACAGACCTTCTAGGGAACAGGAAACTCGGCTGAGGAAAGACAACCAGACGCTGGAATCAAATCTTACTTGCTGGGGAATCAACAACTCTGTGGGGAATCAGCATCAACCACCGAGATTAACTGCGCTCTACTAGGGACATGACCATGGTTGGCCTTCCAGAATATAACATTCTGGGGAAAATAGACACCTCTACTGAAACAGCAACCTCCAACCTGCTGGGGATGGATCTATCTCGGCTATAGATCATTCAATGGGGAAACACCACTCTTACTAATTTTTCCAGGGATTGCCCAATGAGGGAAACGACATCGACCTCTGCTTGGGGAACAAATTAATGATCCAATCCCACATTCAGACTCTGTGGGGAAACAAATCAATGACACAGCTGGGAAAGGCTCCACACCTTCTTAGTGGAACGAAATCCAAACTAGACTCGCTGGAGAGTAAGCTCATATCTACACTATGAGGGGATTAAATGTATACCAACCAACTGCTGGGGATAAGCGTACACACTTAATCTGTACGGGGATGTCAATCTCGACCCTCTTGGGGAAACAAATCTTGCTGGAGACCTCGGTTTGAAACCGCTGAGAGCTAAATGTGCACTAGCCAACTGCTGGGGATAAACATACACACTTAACTACTCATCTTGCATTCAATTTCACTGGTGATAGAGATGCCCGAACTTCACTCGCCGGGAATGGAAGAATCTTCACTACACGCCTTCTTTCTGTGACAATTCAATTGGGGATATGATGATCCTGCCACAGATACATCTCCGACAAATGCCCCGAGGGTAACGACCCTGCAAAAATGAACAAACAGACAAGATACCCTTCATAAAGGAACTATATTGGTCATCATTCGTGACATTGTTCAAATAACCCAAAGTTTTAACGAATATCGGTCAAGGCCTGCAAGTTTACGTCTACGCAATTTATCAAAAACAACGGGCGTTTTTTCGCAACAAAATAGTAAAAGTTAAAACAAAGCACAACAAACAAAAATATTGAATAGTATATGTTTATTGATAGATGGCCTGTAAATAGGCAGATTTTACAACAGATGCAACCCCTGAAAAGAGGAAGCTGCGCAAAAATATACATAAATATACAGAATGTCTGCAACGTGGCACAGACAAACACCATAAGTTGATCCATCTATGACTCGCATGACTCTGATGCTTCGCCGATGCTTCGTCCTCAGAAGAGATTGATTCGGATAAACGGTCCTCAAGTCCTCCCAATCCACTAAGCAATGAAAGATCACACGCAGAACACGGTCATTTGCTTTTCAATCCCTAACTTTTGCCTGAATCGCCCTTGCGGGTTTTCAATTCACCGGGATACCCATTTTTGCCAAAGTTGCCTTTTCAGGTTTTCAACTTTGCGGGTTTACATTTTTTCATTTTTATCCCTAATTTTTGCCCAAACCTATTCTTTTTATGGTTCGTCGGGATGCCCCATTTTTGCCTAGAGATTCTTTTTCTTTCTAGCGGGTCTCTTTAAGCAAAGTATTTTTTAACTGCGTCTGCGTTCACAGGGGATGTAAAATCCTCACCATCCATGGTGGATAACAACAAGGCTCCTCCGGAGAAAACCTTTCGCACGACATACAGACCTTCATAATTAGGAGTCCATTTGCCCCTGTGATCTGTTTGTGGCTGGAGAATCTTTTTCAACGTAAGATCACCCGTCTGAAAGCTTCGATGGCGCACCTTCTTGTCGAAAGCTTTCTTCATCCGACTCTGACACAACCGACCGTATGCAATAGAGCTAGCCTTTTCTCATCCAACAGGATGAGATGATTCAATCTATTCTTTATCCATTCTGCCTCATCGAGCTTGACGTCGACCAGAACTCTCAAAGAAGGAATCTCGACTTCCAATGGTAGCGAGAAAGTTGTTGCCCCGGTTGATGTGCGTACCGTAGTACGATAACCGTGTAAAGAAAAGGGCAACATCTCATGCCAATCCTTATAGGTCACAACCATCTTCTGCACTATCTTCTTGATATTCTTGTTGACTGCTTCAACAGCGCCATTCATCTTCGGCCTATAGGGAGATGAGTTGTGATGCTCGATTTTGAAATCCTGGCACAATTCCTTCATCATCTTATTGTTCAAGTTTGAACCATTGTCCGTAACGATTCGTTCAGGCACTCCGTATCTACAGATGATGTCCCTCTTTATAAACCGGGCTAACACTTGCTTGGTAACGTTCGCATACGAGGCTGCTTCAATCCACTTGGTAAAGTAATCAATGGCTACCAGGACGAAACGATGCCCATTAGATGCGGTGGGTTCGATCTTACCAATCATGTCAATGCCCCACATGGAAAAGGGCCAAGGAGATGCCATGAGGTTCAATAGACTCGGCGGCACATGAATCTTGTCTGCATAAATCTGGCATTTATGACACTTCTTCGCAAATTTGAAACAATCAGATTCCATCGTCATCCAATAATACCCTGCTCGTAACAGCTTTCGAGACATGGCATGCCCGCCGGCATGTGTACCAAATGCACCCCCGTGGACTTCTTCCATAAGCAGCTTTGCTTCTTTTTCGTCCACGCATCTCAATAACACCAAGTCATAATTTCTCTTATAGAGCACACCATCTTGGTTCAGATAAAAGTTCCCAGACAACCTCCTCAGAGTCTTCTTATCCTGGGTCGACGCCCCTGTCGAATACTCTTGGTTCTTAAGAAAGTTCTGGATATCGTAAAACCATGGCTTGCCATCAGAAGCTTCTTCAATGGCGAATACGAATGCCGGCCTATCAAGGCGAGAGATTACTATTCTTGGAGCATCATTCCAATAGTTCACCTTATACATGGAAGATAACGTCGTCAGAGCGTCTTCCATCTGATTCTCCGCTCTCGACACATGATGGAACTCTACCCGATCAAAGAAAGGCAACAGCCTCCTTGCATAGTCCTTGTAAGGAATCAGATTAGGCTGTCGGATTTCCCATTATCCTATGATTTGATTAACAACCAACGCTGAATCTCCATATACATCCAAATTCTTGATCCTCAGCTCAATGGCTTCTTCCATCCCCATGATGCACGCTTCGTACTCGGCTTCATTACTGGTGCAAGGGAATGTCAACCTGGCAGTGATTGGGATATGAGTACCATGAGGAGTCGTGATAATTGCTCTGATTCCACTACCATAGGAGTTGACAGCACCATCAAATATCATCTGCCATTGAGAACCCTTCTCTGGACCTTCGTCGGGTAATGGCTCATCGCAGTCCTTCATCTTTAGGAACATGATGTCCTTGTCCGGAAATTCGAATTTCATCGATTGATAATCATCAATTGGCTGTTCAGCAAGGTACTCTGATAGAACACTTCCTTTGATAGCTTTCTGGGAAACATATTGGATGTCGTACTCTGTCAGTACCATCTGCCACCTGGCAATCCTTCCGGAAAGTGCTTGCTTTTTGAAGACATACTTAATCGGATCCATCTTTGAAATCAGCATGGTTGTATGATTCAGCATATATTGTCTTAAACGTTTGGCAGCCCAAGCAAGTGCGCAACATGTTTTCTCGAGCATTGAGTACCTGGACTCACAATCTGTGAACGTTTTACTCAGATAGTATATTGCATGCTTTTTCCTACCAGTCTCGTCCTGTTGACCGAGAACACATCCCATATTGTTCTCAAGAACTGTTAAGTACATGATCAAAGGTCTTCCAGCAACTGGAGGTATCAGTATCGGAGGCTCCTGCAAATATTCTTTTATCTTATCAAATGCCCTTTGGCAATTTTCATTCCCGACAACCGCCTGATCTTTCTTTAGCAATTTGAACATTGGTTCGCACGTGGCTGTGAGATGAGATATGAATCGAGTAATGTAGTTCAATCTCTCTAAGAAACTACGAACTTCTTTTTCTGTTTTCGGCCCTGGCATATCTTGTATAGCTTTTATTTTTGCAGGATCGACCTCGATTCCTTTTTCACTGACAATGAACCCCAGCAGCTTTCCTGACCTAACCCCGAAAGTACACTTGTTAGGGTTCAACCTCAATCTGAATTTCCTGAGCCTCTCAAACAGCTTCAACGAGTTGACCAGGTGTTCTTCCTCCGTTTGTGACTTTGCTATCATGTCATCAACATATACTTCAATCTCGTGATGAATCATATCATGAAACAAAGTGACCATAGCCCGCTGATAGGTGGCCCCTGCGTTTTTAAACCCAAAAGGCATTACCTTATAACAGAAAGTCCCCCACGGCGTGATAAACGTTGTTTTCTCCATATCCTCTGGCGCCATCTTGATCTGGTTATAACCGGAAAAACCGTCCATGAAGGAAAACACAGAGTATTGAGCAGTATTGTCAACCAATACGTCAATGTGAGGGAGCGGGAAATAGTCCTTCGGGCTCGCCTTATTCAGATCTCTGTAATCAACACACATCCGTACCTTACCGTCCTTTTTTTGGCACAGGTAATATGTTAGTGACCCACGGAGGGTAAGTTATCACGGCTAAAAATTATGCGTCCAACTGCTTCTGGACTTCTTCTTTGATTTTCACAGCCATATGTTGTCTAGTGCACCTGAGCTTCTGCTTGACTGGAGGACACTCTTCACACAATGGCAAGCGATGAACCACGATGTTTGTGTCAAGCCCGGGCATGTCTTCATACGACCAAGAAAAGATATCAATATACTCACAGAGCATCTCAACCAATTTTTGCTTGATGTCACTCTGCAGCGCAGCCCCTATCCGAACATTCCTCACAACTTCCTCAGAACCCAAGTTAATAACCTCAATTTCCTCCTGATGAGGCAGAATGATTTTGTCTTCTTGTTTCAAGAGTCTGGCTAGCTCTTCTGGCAAGTCTTCATCTTCATCAATCTCTTCTTTGGCTTGAAATATCGGATTATCAAAGTCGAAGCGAGTCATAGATGTCTCTGGCGCGGTGTCATCTGCAATATGAATCCTGCAATGATAATGGTTAAATGCTTAAAATGATATGCAAAATAAGCACAACCCACATTGCCATTTTATTGTTAAAATAAAACACGAAAAACAAGGATCACAAAATTTGAATGCAGAAAAACTCCCTTTGATTTTATTGATAAAAGATGTTCAAACATAAACAGTAAGGTTCTAAAGACATATACCACTATGTTCTGGGTAGAGCATAGGGTAGTACAACAATCAGAAAAACAAAGTATTACTCTTCCATTGTCACTTGAATAAATTCCTCGATAGACCAGTTGTTGAGGCTCTTTCCTAGAATGCACGGCTTGATCCAAGTGTCCATACCACAGTCGTTGTCACCCTCTTCATCATTTGAAATGGCATTGATCTACTCGAAGATAACACCCCCTGGGGTAAATCGGACAAACCCTTTATAGCGCGGCGCATTCTATGAGTATGATGAAGCATATGGGCAGTATCCCAAACCAAACTTGTCCTGTTTATGGGGAATGTCCAGCACCTGTCCCCAACCTGGTGCTGCCCCAGCCTGTACCACTGCTTGGGATACCTTAAAGGAGGATATGGCCACTTCGGGCGCTTTGCTTGCAACAGGTGCTTTGTCTTTGATTTGAACCGTCTCAAAGGCTTGACATAAAGTCTCATGGATTTCTCCGTCCACCTCGACGTACTTGAAAGACGGTAAGTGACTGATCATTATAACGTCTTCCCCGCATACTGTGACAATGCTGCCACCAACCATATACTTGAGCTTCTGGTGTAGCGTGGATGTAACAGCTCCTGCAGAGTGAATCCATGTACGACCCAACTAACAACTATAGGCAGGCTGAATTTCCATGATATAGAATACCGTATCAAACACCTCAGGGCCATCTTGGATTGGCAGCGTCACCTCTCCGAACACAGATCTTCTGGTACCGTCAAAAGCACGCACCACCAAATCACTTGGCGTGTAAATCAGCCCATGCATATTCAGCTTCATCAGGGCCTTCTTCGGAAGTACATTCAAAGACGATCCTGTATCAACGAGTACACGAGACATAACAGCCCCTCGACATTCTATTGATATGTGCAATGCATAGTTATGGTTTCTACCCTTTGGCGTCAAATCCAGGTCCGTGAAACCTAGCCCATTTCCTATGTTTACGTGTGCTGCAACCCCTTCGAGTTGGTTAACCGATATTTCTTGCGGCACGTAAGCAGTATTCAATATTCTCAATAGTGCATTCCGATGCGCTTCTGAACATAGCAACAACGACATGATTGATATTTTAGAAGGAGTTTGCTGTAGGTGATCAACTATTTCGTAATCACTTTTCCTTATCAGCCTCATAAACTCCTATGCGTTCTTTACCAAAGACTCCTCCTCTCCAGCTTGAGAAGTTTCCTCCCCCACTACTTTCTTCCCTTTGTCAGCTCGATCAGCAGCCACCTCAGGTGATGAGAAAACTCTACCACTTCGAGTAATACCACCTGCTCCAACAAGATTATCCATTGAATCAACAGGTAAGCTCTTCAACTCCTGTTTCTGCCCATTGCAATACACTCCCGCTCTGCAGCTTTTGTAACCTCATTCGGCACAGGACCAGCTTTTGTAATGACTATGGTTCGCGGCCTAGGAGGCGCCGAAATGGTAATAGTCTTGTAGGGAATTGAGATCGTTGAAACCTCATTCGTTTCCTCTGCCACTATCTCTTCATTATTTTTCTCGGCAACCCGGTCAAATTGTAATACCCCACCATTCATCATCCCCTGAATACAGCTCTTCAGTTTTGCGCATCCCTCCGGATGACCCAAACATTCAGCGCAAAACTTATTACAACCCGGGAATACTCCTCCTTCCGCAATTTAGCCTTCACAAAGCCCAATGGCGCCTTTAAATAATTGACATCAATTACCATATCTAAACCTTCATCTTCGATGATTGCACTGACTCCAGCAGCCCCATGGTTGGGCATGGGGTTCTGTACGACATTAGGAGCGTCATGAGAGATATTTATGGCCTTGCTATCCACTAGATCCTGAACTTTGTGTTTAAAGGCCTTGCAGTTATCAATGTTGTGCCCCGAAGCACCAGAGTGAAACTCGCATCGCGTGTTCGCATGATATCCAGGTGGTGGTGGACCAATCAGAGGAGCTAAAGTCCTCTTTTGAATTAACTGTAGTTGTAACAGATGCTGAAGCAATTGAGCATACGACATCGGAGGTGCGTCAAATTGTCTATTAGCTGTCCGACCCCGATCTTGAAACCTTCTATAACCCTGTTGATTTTGTTATTGCTGTGGTTGTTGTTGTTGTTGTTGTTGAGGAACTATGGGAATTGTAATACTAGCAACCTGCTGCTGCTAACGATTTTACCCTGGTCGCCTATTCCCTCGGGAACTGGACACTGAATTGGTCTTTCCTTCACGTTTCTTATTACCGAATACCTTCTTACCTCCCCCTCCTGCTGACGGTACTTCACCATCTCTCCGGTGATGATCAAATCAGAGAAGCTTCCCGACATGTTACTGATAAGCTTCTCGTAATAAACACCAGGCAAAGTGGCGAAAAACATATCAATTAGCTCTCGCTCTACCATGGGCGGCTGCACCCTGGCTACTAGTTCCCGCCACCTTTAGGCGTATTCCTTGAAGCACTCGTTATTCCTTTGGGAAAGATTCTGAAGCTGGACCCTATTAGGAGCAAGGTCGCTTTTATACTGATAATGTTTCACAAAGGCCTCAGCTAGGTCCCTCCAACTGCAAATATTTACAGGTTCCAGACTCATGTACCACTCCATGAAGGGCCGGACAAACTGTCCTGAAAGAAATTAATGAGCAATTTCTCGTCATCTAAGTAGGCATACATTTTACGGTAGTAGGATCTCATATGAACTCTTGGGAAGGTAGTACCCTTGTATTTGTCAAAGTCTGGAACTTTGAACTTCAACGACACTTTCAGATCTGGGATCAGTCCCAGATTAGCCATGTCAAGGCCCAAGGAATTTTGGTTCTCATAGCTCTTCATCTTGTCCTCCAATAGCTTGAACCTCCTATCGGCTTCAGAGGGCAGCTCAGCAACAACAACTCTTGGTGAGAACACATCATCCTGTCGGTCTTTATTCCATAACCGATCCATATTACCATGTGCAGCACAGGTGACATCAGGACCATGAACATTCCCATTAGCAACATTACCATTTCCAGCATTCCCATTTCCAGCATTCCCAAAACCATTGTTATCAAGACCAGCAGCATTACCAAATCCAGCACCGTTGCCAATACCATTACCATTACCATTCCCTCCAGCAGTAGGGATAACCAAAGTAGGCATAGAGTGAGCGTGAGGAGTTCCATTTTCATTGGGAGGAGGATTAGCAGTTTGTCCTCCATGAAGAACAACGTTACTGTCAACTCGTGCAATCAAGGGCTGCACCAAAGTACAAATTTGTTCCTGTCCGTTAGCCACTCCCTGCATGAGGTCCATAAACTGAGTCATCCTTTCCCGGAACTCTTGCATCTTAGCCTGAATTTTCTCCATTGCTCTGAGCCGATTCCCCCTTGTGGTGTAGTGGTGAATAGTCCAATTGTCTATCCTGAAACATACTAACAAAGCAAACATGGTTAAGATAAAAGGTTCCGCTATACCTGCTATGCAAGAATGCTATGCAAAATGCAAACATGTATGTATGCAACAGGGAAATTTCCCCTCGATTTTAGTTCCGAAAGAACAACGAGACAGTAGGAAACCAATAACCAATCATAGAGCAAGAATCTCATACATAAAGATGAACAGCCAAACAGGCAGCGTACAGGCATAACAACTGAGTACAAACAGAATGAACTCAACCAACAAGCCTGGTGATGGTCAATACAACAGCAACAACAAGCTACAAGGAAATGAAAAACATCAAGTAGGACAATGAGCGCGAAACTCCTCTAACAACTCCTGTGTCTTAGGATGATCTGGTCTGACGAGTAATCCCTGAATGAGCGCCTCTCTCTATCTAATAGTGGTCTGTAAATCCTCAGCGTAGTCTTCCCAGGCACCTTCACCAAAGACTTCCTCTAGCTTGCACCTCTTTGAATCAACCCTCAGCTTGTAATCCTCCAAGGTTGCAAGAGCTTCGTTCAGTCTGCAATCACTATCACGCCTAAATGAGGCTTCATCTGCAATCCTCTCATCTTTTGCCTTAAGCTGAGCCTTCAGCTTAGGAATCTACTGTTTTAACCCATCCTCACGTGCTTTGTTGTAAGGGTTGCATTCCACTGCTCGTTGAACTTGGAGATCTCCAGATAAGCTTTGTCTAACTCCTTCTTCTTAGAGGCAAGAACACTACTGACAACTTTAAGATCCATGCCCAAACATTCTCGAGCACTTGTTTGCTTGGTAAAATCTGTACCTAACCTGTTCACCAACTCAGTCTATTTCTTTAAGGAATAAGTTGCTTCATTCTTCTCGCTTCGAAGATGAGTGATCTCTTCTTCCAACTTCTCATTAGCCTTCCACAACTCTTCCTTCTTAAACCATAATTGATTGTACTTCTGAATGTCCACGGTGGTAGGCTCCTCAATCATCAGAGAATAAAAAGGCTCAACAAAAGGAAAAGGCATTAGAAACATGGTATCTCTCTCACGAATCCAAGTCAGGTAAGGGTCATAGGATCGATCGTTACTCTTCCCCAATAATGCTTTCCCTTTCCTATGAACATTGCTCCAAGCATGCTCAACTCTAACTAAGGTATCACCCTCCAACAATCCGGTGAGATACAGAGATTCCTGTATCTCCTCTTCCTTAGGAGGTCCTCTCAGCGTGTATCCAAACTGTCTGACTAACAAAGATGGGTTATAGTTAATGCACTATTTCCTTCCGACCAACGGGACGTTAGGAAATCCACTGCAACTATAGATGATTTCTGTACCCAGCATATCTCTATCAAACCATACAATATTCTCTGCAGGCAATCCCATCAACCTCTCTGGCCATTCTGAAGTACCAGCAGTAACAACAAACGGACCTGTTTTGGGCAGATGACCAGCAAACCACCTGTATAACAAAGGAACACAGCAAGATACGTCCTTTCCCCTTCAGTTCTCATTCTTGTAGTGAACAGAGTGATAGACATCGCCAAGCAACGTAGGTACCAGATTCCCTGAAGCAAAGATATAGAACGCATCTACATCTACAAAATCTAGGAGATTAGGGAACAATATGATACCATAGACATAGAGAGCTAAAATGGCGCTAAACACGATCCAACAACCATCTTTGGCGAACCGCTAAGCTTTATCAACCAGAAAAGGCAAAGGAAAACTAGACACCCCACTCCTCTTGGTCAACTTCCCTTCCAGCTCTGAAACATCCAAATGTAGTACAGTAGCTAGCTTCACCAGATCAGGCTCAGCATCAGTGTAGTAGAATGGCATCCGGTCTAAGATAGGAACACCCAACATCACAAAATACTCCTCTAGGGTGGGCACCAGAACATAATCCGGAAAAGCAAAACACCTCAGTTGTGATTCATAGAACTGCAGAAGAGCATAAAGACCATTCATCTCATATACTAAAGGTTTGCAGACACATCTCAACAGTTTCCCATAGGATTGCTTGAAGTCTTCCATCACCTTCCCATCATCCATGGCAATCAAACTCAACTAAGAACTAATATCAGGAATTGGAAGCTTGTACGCCATTGTCTTCTTCAAGGACTCGATGTCAGAAATAGGGGAACAAGATCACTAGAATCGAGGAAGAAATATGCACCTGCAACATAGATACATGTTAATGCAAAATGAAGATGAAGATGCACATGCAAAATGCAAACAGAGGATCAAGATTGTTGTGCTGTTGATTGAGAAGGACCAGCGCTTCGCTTTAGCAAGAACATAGCACTAACATTAGGACCCCTTGTATCAGGAACACAAATTCACACTGCAAAGAAAACCGGGTAGTCTGAAAGTCAAGGTTTCCTGCATAACCCAATCCCCCTCACAGGTATGGACCTATACACTGATAAGGTTCGACATCCTATGTGTTCATAAGCGTCACAAACTTTCAAGAAATAATGATACGTTCACCATTTCTGCTTTGGCATCATAATCTCCCGAAGAGGCCTCACTTAGATGAATCACAAATGATCGGTCCCCAGAGTCGACAACCCTCAGATCCAAAATCCCTTTAGATCCAAAGGATCGGAAAGGAAATCATCAAAGAGGATCTCGTCTGAGCGCGAATTTCATAGGAACTAGTGCATGCAAAGCATACAGGTCCACCACTACTTTCCACTACTAATGTTATGTTTGTACTCAAGCCTGAGTCTGGCTTATCTCTCAATGGAACATTCCCTCCCCACAACACAACAATAATGATATATACAATAATGAAAGTAAATGTGTAACACCCCCTTCTATACCCCAAAATAAATGCATATAAAACAATTAAGCACATACAAATTATCAGAGTAAAAAGGTTTTATAATAAGGTATAAAAGAAGAATGCCACAATTTCACCAACGAAACTCTTTAACATTTTGCTCCATAAAATATGTAACAATTTCGTAGTTTTAGAATTCACATTTCAACATTCAATTTGAGCGGAAAATAACATCATTTGATCAGTTCCAAAATATTAATTCAAATGCACATAAGTCATCCAGATTAATGCATCATATCAGTTAGATTACAAAACCATATCAGCTGATACATCGCAATGTATCACAAAAGAATGACTATACTAGTCTAACTACCCGGTGTTACATATCAGAGCAGCCGACTCAAAAGAATGAAGACTATCTTCACAAAAGGACTCCAGCATCCTAATCTGCAATGCCTCATAGAGCATTATAAAACAGCAGAAGGGTGAGAAATATAACCATAATAATCAAAGCATAAGATTATATATATATAGGTAGTCATATAACACATATTCACATTTCTCACCATACTTCATTCTCTTAGTCATATATATTTACCACACATATATAGACAAACCTGGATATTCACAAAGCATTTCCACATTATGCATACACTTACAATTTCCACAATCTCATCATTCACACATAAGCATCTCTTCATGCATATGTCATATATCAATGTGACTCAATAACTCAATGCAACTCATGCAATGCGGTACCGACTCTCGTTATCTTTTTTCGGTTTTTACATTAAACCGGGTCCACTCTTCTAGACCGATAACCACAAAGGCCCGTCCTCTAAGGCTTCAAACCCACTCTTCTAGGTTTGGGACAAGCCACTAGTTTCCACGAAACTAACAGACATTGCCTCTTGACTAAATGATGCATGTACAATCAACCACAACAAATGCACTTAAGACCGACATCTTAATCTCATGCATTTACATAATTCATCTCTTCAAGAATTACACAATGATTGCACATACAGCATATATCACAACAATCAAGGTATTCACATCACAATACCAATCATACAATTACAAGTGATGCACACATATTCACAATGTTCTCATGCATACTCATCACATAATTGTATACACATCAAGCATTCACAAGTTCATTAAATAATACACACATAATCACCTATTATGTTCACATGTATTTATACTTGATGCAATTAACATTCAAATCACAATTCTAGAATTCACGCCCGTAGGCTACCCACAACACACATCATCACAATAGATCATATCTATATCATATCATAGGGTATTGACCTCTGAGAGGCAACCAAACCATCTCCACATGAACAACACAGCAAAGGAAAAATGCTGTCACATTCGCCTCCATTCGCCTGGCGAACCCTCGCAGCGAACCTTCGCCTGGCCTTCGCCTGGCGAACTCTCTCAGCAAACACTCGCTAGGCTTCGCCTGGCGAGACTTCCCAGCGAGCCCAAGTCAGTAGCTACTGACTTCATTCGCCACCATTCGCCAGCACCTTCGCTGGGCGAACCCTCGCTACTCAACTTCGCCTGGCAAACCCACCAGCGAAGTCCACTGGGACTTAAATATAATTATTCGCCAACATTCGCTAGGCTTCGCCTGGCGAAGCTTCGCCTTCGCTCGCCTGGCGAGAGCCAGCGAACCTGCGCAGAACAGAACCCTATTCTGTTCCACCTCCACCATCCACCATCATCCAACTTCTCACACAACAAAATCAGTACAAACAGCATCAACACATGTTACCCAACTATTCTACGGCATTATTGCTCAGTTTCAACCGATTAAATCATCAATCTACCGATTATTCCAACTTTTGCCCTAATTGGAAAGTGATGAAAACTCTACCAAAACCCCAACCCAACATACATAACATCATACAATGATCAAATAGAAACATTTCTCACCCTTACCTCGATTAATCGGAGCTTTGATGTTGGTTCTTGATGATTTCCACTTTTCCTCTTCTTCTCTTCTCTTTCTCTCCTTTCTTCTTCTTTCCTCTTTCTTTCCAAATGTTTTTCTATCTTTCTTTTCTTTTCTTTCTCTCTTATATATTTCCTTCATTTTCCTTCCTCTCCAATTCACTCTTAATTCTCTATTAATCCCAATTAATAAAAATTAATTTCCAACATTGATAAAATCCCACTAAATAAATTAATTACTACAATTAATTATTTAACGAAATTTGGGCTGTTACAACTCTCCCCCACTTTAGGAATTTTCGTCCTCGAAAATGTTACCTGATTCAAACAGTTCTGGATAAGACTCCTTCATCCGACTCTCAAGCTCCCAAGTAACATCTCCACCAGCCGGTCCTCCCCAAGCGACCTTTACTAAAGCAATCTCTTTACCTCGAAGCTGCTTCAATTTTCGATCCTCAATCCGCATAGGTGATGCCTCAACAGTCAGGTTATCTTTCACCTGCACATCATCTATTTGGACTACATGAGACGGATCCGCAATGTATTTCCTCAACTGAGATACATGGAATACGTCATGAAGATTAGCAAGCGACGGTGGTAAAGCCACACGATAGGCCACTTCTCCTATCCTTTGCAAAATCTGATAAGGACCAATGAAACGCGGAGACAACTTGCGCGACTTCAGTGCCCTACCAACACCTGTCATCGGAGTGACTCGAAGAAACACATGATCTCCCTCTTGAAATTCAAGTGCCTTCCTCCTCTTGTCATAATAACTCTTCTGACGACTCTGAGTAATTCTCATCTTCTCTTGAATCATCTTGATCTTATCAGTAGTCTGTTGAACTAACTCGGGTCCAACAACCGAACTCTCTCCGGACTCGAACCAACACAATGGTGTCCTACACCGCCTACCATACAACGCCTCAAATGGTGCCATACCAATACTCGAATGGAAACTGTTGTTGTAGGTAAACTCAATCAAAGGCAAGTAGTTATCCCAAGCTCCTCCTTTTTCCAATACACAAGCTCTCAAAAGATCTTCAAGCGACTGAATCGTCCTCTCCGTCTGACCATCAGTCTGAGGATGATACGCTGAACTCAAACGCAACTTAGTACCCAAAGCACTCTGCAGGCTCTCCCAAAATCTCGAAGTAAACCGCGGATCTCTATCCGAAACAATACTCAGCGGAATACCATGCAGGCACACAATCCTTTCAATATACAACTTAGCCAACTTCTCCAAAGGGTAATCCATACGCATAGGAATAAAGTGAGCATATTTAGTCAATCTATCCACGATAACCCAAACAGCCTCAAAATTACTCGGCGTCCTCGGCAAACCCGATACAAAATCCATGGAGATACTATCCCATTTCCACTCAGGAATAAACAACGGCTTCATCAAACCCGATGGCTTCTGATGCTCAATCTTCGACTTCTGGCAAGTCAAACAAGAATACACAAATTCCGCAATATCCTTCTTCATACTAGGCCACCAAAATACTTTCCTCAAATCCTGATACATCTTAGTAGCACCCAGATGAATACTCAATCCGCTACGATGTCCTTCCTCAAGGATGCTCTTCTTAAGCTCAACCATGTTCGGAACACAAACTCGATCCCGACATCTCATAATACCATTCTCATCAATCCGAAAATCACCACCTTGGCCTTGGTTGATTAAAGTCAACCGATCAACTAAGCTCAAATCCGATTTCTGTCCTTCTCGAATTTCGTCCAAAATACCACTCGTAAGCTTTAACATACCCAACTTAAATCCAAAAGAAGTTCTCTCACATACCAAACTCAAATCTCGAAATTGCTCGACCAATTCTAACTCTTTCACCATCAACGCCGACATATGCAATGATTTCCGACTCAATGCATCCGCTACAACATTCGCTTTACCCGGATGGTAATTCAAGCCAAAATCATAATCCTTCAAAAGTTCAAGCCATCTTCTTTGTCTCGCATTCAATTCCTTTTGATCAAAAAGATACCTCAAACTCTTGTGGTCACTAAACACTTCAAACCTCGCACCAAACAAATAATGCCTCCAAAGCTTCAACACGAACACAACGGCGGCCAACTCTAAGTCATGCGTCGGATAATTCTTCTCATGCACTTTGAGTTGCCTCGAAGCATAAGCCACAACTTGGTTATTCTGCATCAACACACCTCCTAAACCCATCAAAGAAGCATCACAATACACAACGAATGGTTCTTCTGGATTTGGCAGAATCAAAACAGGAGCTGTCGTCAACCTTCGCTTAAGTTCTTGAAAACTCGCTTCACACTTGGCGTCCCAAGCAAAGGCTTGACCTTTCCTAGTCAACTGCGTCAACGGCAACGATAACTTAGCAAATCCTTCAATAAACTTCCGATAATAACCGGCTAAACCAAGAAAACTTCTGATCTCAAAAACTAACTTCGGAGTCTCCCATTGCGACACCGCTTCAACCTTCGACGGATCAACCGTAACACCACTACTAGAAATCACATGACCAAGGAAACTAACTTCCTTCAACCAAAATTCACACTTAGAAAGCTTCGCGAACAACTGCTTCTCTCTCAGCACAGATAACACAATCTTCAGATGCTCGGCATGCTCTCCTTCGCTCTTCGAATAAACCAAGATGTCGTCGATAAACACCACCACAAACTTATCCAAATAAGGATGGAAAATCCTATTCATGTACTCCATAAATACACCCGGTGCATTAGTCACACCAAATGGCATCACGGAATACTCATAGTGTCCATACCTCGTCCGAAACGCCGTCTTCTGAATATCCTCAGCTTTCACACGGATCTGATGATACCCAGATCTCAAATCAATCTTGCTGAACACGCTTGCACCAACCAACTGATCCATCAGATCATCAATCCTTGGAAGTGGATACTTATTCTTAATAGTCACCTTGTTCAACTGTCTGTAATCCACACAGAGCCTCATCGAACCCTCTTTCTTCTTAACCAATAACACCGGTGCACCCCACGGTGACACGCTCGGACGAATAAACCTCTTTTCAAGCAAATCCTCAAGTTGACTCTTCAACTCTTTTAACTCTGAGGCCGACATACGATATGGAGCCATCGATATCGGACTAGTTCCGGGAATCAAATCTATCGAAAACTCCACTTCTCGCTCCGGCGGTAAATCGTTTATCTCATCAGGGAATACTTCCGGAAAATCTCTAACAATGGGCAAACCATCAATCTCTTCACTCTCACCAGTCCTCAAAGTTGCCATAAGCATAAATACCTTAGCCCCATCTTGCACCGATTCTTTCACTTGTTTCCTCGTCATAAACAATTCCCTTTCAACATCCGAGTCGGGAAAAATAACCGTTTTGTCAAAACAGTTAATATACACACGATTGAATTTTAACCAATTCATTCCAAGAATGACATCCAGTTGATCCAAATGAAGACACACTAAATCAATCCCAAAATCTCTACCGAAAATACTCAACGGGCAATTCAAGCAAACATACGGTGTAGTTACCGAACCCATAGCAGGAGTATCAATAACCATACCGCCACCAATCACAGACAACTCAAGATTTAACCTTCTAACACAATCCAAAGAAATAAAAGAATGCGTAGCTCCGGTATCAATTATAGCGATCAAAGGTGTACCATGAATGAAGCACGTACCTCGGATCAATCGATCGTCGCTAGCAGTCTCAGATCCAGATAGAGCGAACACTTTCCCGCTCCCTTGATTCTTCTTCGGCTTATCGCACTTGGTACTGATGTGCCCTCGCTCACCACAGTTATAGCAAGTAACACCCGCACCGCTTCTACACTCTAGAGCCTTGTGGCCTGGCTTGCCACACTTAAAACACTTCAGATCAACACTTTTGCACTCCGGAGCACGATGCCCCGCTTCACCACAATTGTAACACCTAACCGGGGTAGAAACTCCGCCACTTGGCCTCTTGCCAAAACCAACCTTTTGTTTCCCCTTATCAGCAGGAGTCACGTAAGGTTTTCCTCTGAATTGTCCCTTTCCTTTCTTGTCACTTAGACTCTTGTAGTGGCTGGACCTAGCCCTACTGTCTTCGTCATAAATTCTGCTCTTGTTAACCAACTCAGAAAACCGTCTGATTTCCTGATATCCAATAGCTTGTCTAATCTCGGGTCTCAAACCGTTTACAAACTTGAGGCACTTAGACCTCTCAGCATTACCAGTATTATAGTGAGGACAAAATTTGATCAACTCCTCAAATTTCGCCGCATACTCAGCAACCGTCGAATTACCTTGCTTCAACTCAAGAAATTCGATCTCTTTCTTCCCCCGCACATCCTCTGGAAAATACTTCTCCAGAAAGGTTTCTCTAAACAAATCCCAAGTAATCACAATATCATCTTCCTCAAATCTTTGGCGAGTACTACCCCACCAATCTTCAGCTTCTTCTTCGAGCATATGAGTCCCAAACTGCACCTTCTGTGCATCCGAGCAATTCATAACTCGAAAAATCTTTTCCACAGCTTTCAACCAAATTTGTGCCTTGTCCGGTTCATGAGTTCCCTTGAAGACCGGAGGGTTATTCTTTAGGAATTTCCCCAAAGCACGGAATCCATCATCAGCATGATTCCTCTCATTCACATTGGCCGGAGGATTCTGCCCAATTGCCCCTGCCAATCTCGTCAATGCCTCCGCAATCGCTTCGTCGTTCCTTCCTGCAACCATCTTACTAATTCCAGCAACAGAACCACGTAAGAACAACCAATATTGATAATGCAACACACGCATATCAATAACACACAGGGAAAAACACTCTAACAACTTGGCCGGACGGACCGACCTGCTCTGATACCACTATTGTAACACCCCCTTCTATACCCCAAAATAAATGCATATAAAACAATTAAGCACATACAAATTATCAGAGTAAAAAGGTTTTATAATAAGGTATAAAAGAAGAATGCCACAATTTCACCAACGAAACTCTTTAACATTTTGCTCCATAAAATATGTAACAATTTCGTAGTTTTAGAATTCACATTTCAACATTCAATTTGAGCGGAAAATAACATCATTTGATCAGTTCCAAAATATTAATTCAAATGCACATAAGTCATCCAGATTAATGCATCATATCAGTTAGATTACAAAACCATATCAGCTGATACATCGCAATGTATCACAAAAGAATGACTATACTAGTCTAACTACCCGGTGTTACATATCAGAGCAGCCGACTCAAAAGAATGAAGACTATCTTCACAAAAGGACTCCAGCATCCTAATCTGCAATGCCTCATAGAGCATTATAAAACAGCAGAAGGGTGAGAAATATAACCATAATAATCAAAGCATAAGATTATATATATATAGGTAGTCATATAACACATATTCACATTTCTCACCATACTTCATTCTCTTAGTCATATATATTTACCACACATATATAGACAAACCTGGATATTCACAAAGCATTTCCACATTATGCATACACTTACAATTTCCACAATCTCATCATTCACACATAAGCATCTCTTCATGCATATGTCATATATCAATGTGACTCAATAACTCAATGCAACTCATGCAATGCGGTACCGACTCTCGTTATCTTTTTTCAGTTTTTACATTAAACCGGGTCCACTCTTCTAGACCGATAACCACAAAGGCCCGTCCTCTAAGCCTTCAAACCCACTCTTCTAGGTTTGGGACAAGCCACTAGTTTCCACGAAACTAACAGACATTGCCTCTTGACTAAATGATGCATGTACAATCAACCACAACAAATGCACTTAAGACCGACATCTTAATCTCATGCATTTACATAATTCATCTCTTCAAGAATTACATAATGATTGCACATACAACATATATCACAACAATCAAGGTATTCACATCACAATACCAATCATACAATTACAAGTGATGCACACATATTCACAATGTTCTCATGCATACTCATCACATAATTGTATACACATCAAGCATTCACAAGTTCATTAAATAATACACACATAATCACCTATTATGTTCACATGTATTTATACTTGATGCAATTAACATTCAAATCACAATTCTAGAATTCACGCCCGTAGGCTACCCACAACACACATCATCATAATAGATCATATCTATATCATATCATAGGGTATTGACCTCTGAGAGGCAACCAAACCATCTCCACATGAACAACACAGCAAAGGAAAAATGCTGTCACATTCGCCTCCATTCGCCTGGCGAACCCTCGCAGCGAACCTTCGCCTGGCCTTCGCCTGGCGAACTCTCTCAGCGAACACTCGCTAGGCTTCGCCTGGCGAGACTTCCCAGCGAGCCCAAGTCAGTAGCTACTGACTTCATTCGCCACCATTCGCCAGCACCTTCGCTGGGCGAACCCTCGCTACTCAACTTCGCCTGGCGAACCCACCAGCGAAGTCCACTGGGACTTAAATATAATTATTCGCCAACATTCGCTAGGCTTCGCCTGGCGAAGCTTCGCCTTCGCTCGCCTGGCGAGAGCCAGCGAACCTGCGCAGAACAGAACCCTATTCTGTTCCACCTCCACCATCCACCATCATCCAACTTCTCACACAACAAAATCAGTACAAACAGCATCAACACATGTTACCCAACTATTCTACGGCATTATTGCTCAGTTTCAACCGATTAAATCATCAATCTACCGATTATTCCAACTTTTGCCCTAATTGGAAAGTGATGAAAACTCTACCAAAACCCCAACCCAACATACATAACATCATACAATGATCAAATAGAAACATTTCTCACCCTTACCTCGATTAATCGGAGCTTTGATGTTGGTTCTTGATGATTTCCACTTTTCCTCTTCTTCTCTTCTCTTTCTCTCCTTTCTTCTTCTTTCCTCTTTCTTTCCAAATGTTTTTCTATCTTTCTTTTCTTTTCTTTCTCTCTTATATATTTCCTTCATTTTCCTTCCTCTCCAATTCCTTCTTAATTCTCTATTAATCCCAATTAATAAAAATTAATTTCCAACATTGATAAAATCCCACTAAATAAATTAATTACTACAATTAATTATTTAATGAAATTTGGGCTGTTACAAAATGAAGAAAGATAAATAAAGTACAATACACGTGTACACACCCAAAAGATAAACAAATAAGCGCTAGGATTAACTCGCATAGGGGATATGTCCATCCCCAGCAGAGTCTCCAGTTGTCGCTACTGCGAAAAAAGTGCCGACAATGACAGAAGAGTCGCCACCGTTCGTTATTTATCCTGAAAGAGGGGAAGGAAATGATCAGAGAAAACCTGACGAAAATGGGAGAAGACAGGTCATCGCAACCATATCTCGGGTTCGGGGGTCAGTTGCGCAAGGGGAAGGTATTAGCATCCCCTCACGTCTGTCGTACTCAACGGGATCCACGCTTGTTATCTATCTAAATGGTGTTGAAATTACCTAGCTATAGGCCTCGGGGACAAAAGAAAAGAAAAGAGACTCGGTAGAGCATCGTCGCTCTGTGCCTACGTATTCCCTTGTGCAATGGGAAAGTCAGAGCTAACATAGTTCGAGCTAACTATGGGTGAAAGGAGGGGGGATGGTTGCTCGCCAAGACATCGCCGTCTTGTGCCTACGTATTCTCATCTGGTATGAGAAATCAGAGCAAACGTAGTTCGAGCTTACAAGAACACCGGTTGGTTCAAATGTTTTTAGGCCCGAGTAGGGTTAAAACTTAGTTCTAGCAGTTAGGTGTATGTGTCGCTACTGCGAAAATCGGCGCCGGCTGAACAGAAGAGTCGCCACCGTGCGTTATTTATCCCAAAGGAGGGAAAGGGAACGCTCGAAGTAAACCTACCGCAAAGACGGGAAAGGAATGGTCATCGCAACCAAATCCTGGATTCGGGAGTCGGTTACGCAAGGGGAAGGTATTAGCACCCCTCACGTCCGTCGTACTCGACGGGATCCACGCTTGTTTTCTGGTACGGATTGTTATTCTATCTATTCTACAGGTCAAGGGTTAAAAGAAAAGAAAATGACTCGGCAAAGTATCGCACTTTATGCCTACGTATTCCCGTCTGGAACGAGAAATCAGAGTCAACGTAGTTCGCCTACCTACGGGAAAGGAGGGGAAGGTTGCTCGCTAGGATATTGCATCCTATGCCTACGTACTTTCATACAACATGAAATATCAGAGCAAACGTAGTTCGGGCCACGTACGACACAAGTCTGTCTTGATTGTTTTTATCCTTCTGAAAAAGGTTTTCTCCTGCTTACGGGTCCAAGCGGACAAAAATGACACTTTTGATTGGTTTACAGTCTTTTTACGCAAGAAGTATTTTTTTAGTGTGTTTGCAATCTCTGACGCACTAGAGACTAAGATTTGAGAGTGACTACACCGTACGTCACCCTAAGGGTAACACACTAAGCAGTCAGATTACTGAAGAGTGACCCTCCAGCAACCTTTTCTCAAATAGCTTAAGGCTCGTAACGTACGACATTGATTAACCTTATTACTGTGTTTTTGAATTATTCTGAGATGAGAAGAGAAAGGAGCTCTAAAAAGCCTATGGTTGAAAAGGGAATCAAAATCTACCCTAATGTTGTCATGCATGGATGAAAGCCTAATGTCTGTCATATTTCTCTCTTGCACAGAGAGAAACAGAGATCCTAGGGGATAAATGGAAAAGCAACATCATATATACAGTAAAGCAGTAAAATGCATGAACGCAGCAGTACAAGCGAGGCAAGGGAGTCCCACTCAACCTCGAACCTAGAAAACAACAGGCAAAAGTGAACAAAATTCACTCTAAACCTAACAGGGTGATTAACAAGCAATACAGTCAGGAAACTCAAACAGTACATCAACAGCTCTAAACAACACCCACAACTCTAAGCAGCAAAAATATGATAGAAACAACAACAAGTCACCAACACCTTCAAGCAAGGTCTTCATCCATCTACAAGCTTCAAACAAGCATCCGTCTTCAAGAAAAAAACAACAACAAGAAACTCTAACAGTTGACAGCATCAAACAGCTAAGCAGCAGTAAGTCCTACTTCAAACAGTTGCACAACTCTGACAGCACCAGCTCCTTCTTCTAACAGTCTTCAAGGCAATGAACTTCATCCTCAATCTCCAAGGGATCCTTCAAATCAAGCTCTCCAACAGAGAAATGATGTTATCAGAAGAAATTGAATGTCAAACAGTTCATTGACGACCAAAGGAAGCCTATGAATAGTTGACATTACAGGAGACTGTTTCCCTCAAAATTCTACCTCTAAGGTATGGCCACTGATCCCTCCTAAGGAGAGAGGTGAATACCATAGAGGGACTTCATGTCATAGAGAAGAATGGAAGCAAAGGAAGCTATCCATGTTTATGGAAGAATTTCTATTCTAAGGCTCTACCTATACCCTATGCCCTATGGTCTTCAGACAACTCCCAGCAAGCCAAGCAATCTTCCTCAAGCTTTGATTTTGACCTTCAACCTTGATCCTTGCCAAACTCCACAAGCTCTAACTAAGCCCACACCCCAAGCAAAAGCCCAAAAAGCCCTCACAACAAAGTAAACCCCAACAATGGGCAAACCAAACAAGCACACAATTGGAAAATATACTAAAAATATTAATATAGTAGGGAAAATTCTAATATTGTTTCTAAGGGATCTACTATACCTACCCTTAATACCCTATATGCCCCAGATCCTAATTCAATCTAAAAAGCCCCAAAAGAAATTGTTTTAATGCACCTATGTTATGTATAAACCCTAATCTAACCATCTTAATATCCACTAATCAAAATTACCTAAAAATAATCCTAAAAATTAGGGAATAAAATTCAGGGGTACCTAATATGTATATCTAATTGTCCTAAAAAGATTGACCTAAAAAAGTAATGGGAACTACCTAAACAAAAATCTACAAGATTATGTACAAACTATGTTCAATAAGAAACAATTAAAAGTAAAATATTCACAAAAATATAGAAAATACCCAAACTAACATTTTTATTTAATCACAATTTTCTTGGAACTTTTATTAACATGTAGCAAAAATTCCCACATTAAAATGACCATTTTTCAATTTTATATGAATTTTCAAAGTTGAAATAAAATGAATAAAAGAAAAATAAAAAAGACACTCAGGGGGTGTAGAAAATAACTGCGCTCAGTTCAAATGTCTTATGGGCCAAAACTCAGGGGTGCGCATATCAATTGTTATTGAGCCCATAACCACATAAAAATCAATTCAGAAATCATTAAAAAAATTAAAAACGCGCGGTGCCAATAGTCATTAAATGCAGTGTAAATCCAATGTGGGCCATGAAACAGGGGTGTGAGTAGCATTTCCAACTTAAGCCCACCTCATCCTAGTAAGTGAAACGCTGCGTTTCACTTACTCAGGCTCTCCTCTCACAAACTCGAATTAAATCATGGCCCTCGGATTAGCTTTCTAGTCAATGGTCCTCATGTAATCCAACGACACCAACGTTGTCTTCCCCATTCAAATTCATTTTGGAGCCAAAGCAGCCATGGAAGCTCCTCCAAGAACACTCAACATCAGCAAATCGTGTTCACTCAAAAATGAACCAAAATCAACAAAACAAAGCCCATACCTACTCCATTTTTCCTCCTGAATTTAACCATGGCTTCAGAATCTATTGATATGGCCTACAACTCCAAACACGATTCTCATCCCAAAATTAGGTCCAACATTAATTGTCATCATTCATCAAATTATCATGTTTAATCTCTTCCTTGTTCAACACTGATCACAACTAACTATAGAACTAAGATTATAACTCCATATCCACTTAGTTCTTGATCTAAACAGAATTCATGTCACCATAGCAAACATCACCAAATTGCTTCAAACTCTCCAGAAAGAACCACCTAACCATATACTAATCGATTATCCTAAAGATTCATGCCAATTATCCCTAAATTGAGCCATATTTTGAAAGTTACTAACCTGTAAAGATGAGTGAAACAGATGATGGAAAGCTTCAAATCAAGGCTTGCAAATCTCCAGATTCCTTCAGGATGATCTTTGCTTGCTTCTGTATGCACTAGATCTTCCTCAACCAGCTTGGATCCTTGAAACAGAATTTCAATGGCAAGGGTGAAAGTTCAACTTCAAGAACTCGATTCAACCATGGATTCAACCCGTTTTTGATCCCTATACACTCAGTAATGAATATTGAATTGAATTGGATCAAGAATTTGGTTTGATTGTAAAGAAAATGAAGAACTCGATGGTGAATTGCAATGGAGGGGAATGAAACTCAATATTGCTTCTCTGCACCAAATGACACCTAAAACTGATTTGGATCAACTCAAATTCATATATAGGCAGTGTAGGAAGGATCTAGAAAGTGCTGGAAGGATCCTATGAGAAATTGAGTATCTCATGTCATGGTAAATCCTTTAATGAGTTTCAAAAAACTAGTTGGGGTTTGGCCTATTACAGCATATGAACAAGGCTTGAATTTCTCTCTAAATGATATTTAGAATGTGCTTGGATGGTTCCTTGCCTTGTAATCCACTTCTAGCTTGGTTTGGCAAGTGTAGCTTCTCATATAAGTAACTAATGATAAGTCCAAGTTCTTGACCTCAAATGCAAAATCCAATGGTGTCAATGATTTCAAAACATGTTTTTCCTTCAATTTGGTATATCACATGGTGTATTTTAGCTTTGGATCAAAAAATCCCAAATTTGGTCACTTGAAAATGGACTTTTACCTTCCTTTTTTGGTCAATTTTATCATCTTGAGTTCCATGCATTTCCAAGCCATCATGACCTCTTTTCTAGGCTCAAAACATCATTTTGAGCAAGTTTGATTTTGAACATTTTTCCATTTGAAGCTTGCAAGTATGAGTTTTAGGCATATGCTTGAAATGACCTATAATCTTACTTTCCCAAAATACCCCTGGCTTGTCAAGATCATAAGTAGAGCTCCACAAATCAGATTGAGGCATACCATACCTTTCTAGAAATCTAAGATCATTAGGAACAACTTTCATGTTGGACAAATATCCATTTGAAAACTCCTTATGGGGTAAAGGTTGCTTGGAAGTCAAGTAACTTTCACAGATAAATTTTAGTGTCTTCAGATGACCTGTAACTTGCAAGAACCATAACTTGAGTTATATAAATCTTCTTGATGCCTTCCACCACTCAAATTAAAGGTATTGAGATGCTTTACAAGTTTCATGTTGGCCAAGGATCCATTTGAGACTTGCATTTTGAATTATCTAACTTGGAAGTTTGACCTAAATCAGGGAATTTTACACAGAAACCCTAATTTAGAAACTTCTCTTCTTCTTGATTTCTTTTGATTTCTCCTTGGCACAACACCACATCCATACCCACATATCAAATGATGAATCCCACATCCTTCAAATAGGCCTTGATGCCCTTCAATCAAGCATTAGACTTAGGGTTGACCTAGGGTTGACCCAAATGAAACCCTAGTTGACTGTCTTCAACTGTAGCTCTTGTGACCACACCAATAACTTGTCTTACTTTCAAAATGACCCTCTAGGTATTCCATGATGTCTACACACATTCCATGCCTCAGTCCACAGCTCACAACCTCTATGATGATCTTCAAATACTCCCCAGACAGGCTATAAATCCACTGCTTGATCTATTAACTTCTCAAAGCTTTACCTTCTTTCTTGGTGACTTGAATAGGCTTGAATCTTGATAAGAACCTTTTGAATACACTCCTTGAGATGAAAAATAGAACTTGATCCCTTGTTATTCTATGCTATGCAAATGAATGAACTATGTATATGATCTACTATGCAAATGATAAAGCTATGAAAACACAAATAAGGTAAAACCAGTTGGTCAAATTTTAGGGTGCAACAGCTGCCCCTATTCAAACGGCTTGGACCCGACTGGGTGAAACGCTCGGAGCCTTCAGACAATCGAGGTACGAGACGGTTGAATACCAATAAAACCGGAAATTTGCCAACTGCCAGAAATAAATTGCGAAATAAACTGCACCACTACTTGGGGAACACTATCTCCAAATCTGATTTCAACACTATCTTGTCAATACTGGAATAAACTTATTGACTTCACTGGGAGAAGTACTTCTGTCGAATATAAGAACGCAATTATGTCTTGTCATACAGGAAAATCTTCTTCTGCCCATCCATAACTCCGCCCTTGCTACGGGAAAATAACTCCGCCCTTGCTACGGGACACACACTGTCCATCCATACAGGAAAATAACTCCGCCTTTGCTACGGGACGTATCCTATCCATCACACAGGAAAATAACTCCGCCTTTGCTACGGGACGTTCCCTGTCCATCACATAGGAAAATAACTCCGCCTTTGCTACGGGACATACCATGTCCATCACACAGGAAAATAACTCCGCCTTTGCTACGGGACGTACCCTGTCCATCACACAGGAAAATAACTCTGCCTTTGCTACGGGACGTATCCTGTCCATCACACAGGAAAATAACTCCGCCTTTGCTACGGGACGTATCCTGTCCATCACACAGGAAAATAACTCCGCCTTTGCTACGGGACGTACCATGTCCATCACACAGGAAAATAACTCCGCCTTTGCTATGGGACGTACCCTGTCCATCACACAGGAAAATAACTCCACCTTTGCTACGGGACGTACCCTATCCATCACACAGGAAAATAACTCCGCCTTTACTACGGGACGTACCCTGTCCATCACACAGGAAAATAACTCCGCCTTTGCTACGGGACGTATCCTATCCATCACACAGGAAAATAACTCCTCGGACATAACTTTTTTGCCTATTCTTTGCAGTAACTAACTCCACTGGGGATATTCCGAAAACACTCGTCTCGATAACAAGTGGCTACTTCTGAACTTTGATTCCATTAAAACCTGAAACGCTGCCGCAACAACAAACTTGAAGAAACATTCCGCTGGCCGGATACAATAGCGCCTCAATTGGCAACTCTGTGGGAGAAAATAATAAACTGAACTATGTCGTCACACGTCTCCTGGCGAGACCTCGATTGTCTGGTAATATCTGAGCTTTAGAACTCCATACTCCTATTGAGAAACACACCTGAAAGCAAAAGGTCAACCAACCTAATCTATGTTTCATAATGCGTATGTTTGATAATGGCGTAATGCTCCACACAACATGGAAATGCTACGCGTTTTTTATTTGGTAGATGCAAATATGACACTATATGCCGATGCAAATGCAGGCTCGAACTGCTGGGATAGCTCTAACAAGCTCGCTTCATCAATTCTGCCGTCGAGGACAAATATCACCCTGCTGGGGAGTGAACGGGTATCACAAAGTATTCCGGCAAAATAAATGCCAGGGCACACAACCAACTCTGTCGGGGAGAGTTTTAACCTTCGATTTCCACCGGGAGGAAAAAAGACACTTGCTGAAAAGAGAGAACTCCGCTGAGGACGAAACGACTCTCTTGGGAAAAATCAACTGACTCCGTTGGGGAGAATAAATGACCCTACTGGGAAGGGAATCTCTACTGGGAAGAGTAGACTGTCTGGGTACAGCTCACAAGTTTGGAAATATTAATCTTCTGAGGCTAAACCTCTCTGCTCGGGATGGGGGATCCTTTTGGGGGACACCACACTGTCTGAATACAGCCTTCGATCTTGGAATCGTCAATTCTGTTGAGGGTAAACGACCCTGCTAGAGAATGTCCTTCGGATAAGCTGCGACTAGCTGGGGAATTTGATCCTTCTTCAGTAAGGAGCATTGTTATCTCAGCTTCCGGGAATGAAGCGCGACCTGCATGGAGATTCACTTCACATAACGATCAAGTCTTTTCGTTACGAGCTTCTGGTTAGGACTGCAATCTTCCGATCGTCCACTTCGTATGGTCAAGAACCCTGCAACACCACAAACAAGACAAGACAAGTCTATACAACCAAATCTATTCAGGTTAGCGTTAGTGACATCATTTCCAGCCAATTCAAAGTTTTAGCAATTATTGGCAAGGGCCATCAATGTTATGCACTTTCTAGTTTTATTTAACATTGGCGCTTTTCACATACAAAACGGTAAAGAACAAACAGCAAATACTGAATAACATGTTTTATTGATTGGGCCCCTGAATGGGCAGAGTTTTGTACACTGGATGTAACTCCTGAAAAGAGGAAGTTACGCACAACAAATATACAAATATGCACAGGAAGCATATATACAATGACAAATCAAATCTACACATATGTCGGCAATGTGATGCAGACGATCATCATGAGCTGATCCTCCTATGACTCGCCTGACTCTGGCGCTTTCCCGGTATTCAAACTTCTGAAGAGATTGTATCTGATAATCGAACTCCCAGGTATATTCTCCCGCACCAATGTGCAACGTAGTATCAAATTCGGACCGCAGTCATTTGCCTTTCAAATCCCTAACTTTTGCGTGAACCGCCCTTTACGGGTTTTCAGTTCACCGGGATACCCTTTTTTGCCGAAGCCGCCCAATGTAGGTTTTCAACTTCACGGGTGTACATTTTTTCAATTTTATCCCTAATTTTTGCCCGAACCTTTCATTCTGTTTTTGGTTCGCCAGGATGCCCCATTTTTGCCTGGACTCTCTTTTTTTGTCCAGCGGGTCAATTTCAAGCAAAGTATTTTTTAACTGCGTCCGAACTCACAGGCGACGTAAAGTCTTCACCGTCCATGGTGGACAACAACAAAGCTCCTCCTGAAAATACTTTTCTGACAACGTATGGCCCTTCGTAGTTGGGGGTCCAATTGCCCCTGTGATCTGCCTGTGGCGGGAGAATCCTTTTCAACACAAGGTCGCCCGTCTGAAAGCTCCGAGGATGTATTTTCTTATCATACGCTTTCTTCATTCAGCTCTGGTACAACCGACCATATGCTAGAGAAGCTAACCTCTTCTCATCCATTAAACTCAGCTGGTTCAACCTGTCTTTCACCCATTCTGCCTCGTCGAGTTGGACATCTCGTAATACCCTCAGGGAAGGAATCTCAACTTCCAATGGTAACACTGCTTCCATTCCGTATACCAACGAGAACGGGGTTGCCCCGGTTGATGTGCGTACCATCGTACGATAACCGTGCACAGCAAAAGGTAGCATCTCATGCCAGTCTTTATAGGTCACCACCATCTTCTGAACAATCTTCTTTATGTTCTTATTGGCCGCTTCAACAGCGCCATTCATCTTGGGTCGATAAGGAGAAGAGTTGTGATGTTCGATCTTGAAACTCTGACACAGCTCCTTCATCATCTTGTTATTCAAGTTCGAACCGTTGTCGGTAATAATCCGCTCGGGGATTCCATATCTGCAAATGATATCTCGCTTGATAAACCTGGCTACCACCTGCTTGGTCACATTTGCGTATGATGCCGCTTCCACCCACTTGGTAAAATAATCAATTGCTACCAAAATGAAACGGTGTCCGTTAGATGCCGTCGGCTCAATCTTTCCAATCATATCAATTCCCCACATCGAGAATGGCCACGGTGACGACATCACGTTTAGAGGACTCGGAGGCACATGGATCTTATCCGCATAAATCTGGCACTTATGACACTTCTTCGCAAACTTGAAACAGTCAGTTTCCATAGTTAGCTAGTAATAACCTGCCCGCAACAGCTTCCTCGTCATAGCATGCCCACCAGCATGTGTACCTAATGTACCCTCGTGTATTTCCTCCATGAGCAACTTTGCCTCTTTCTCGTCTACACAACATAGCAGTACCAAGTCGTGGTTTCTTTTGTATAGGACACCGTCCGGGTTCAGATAGAAATTACCCGCTAATCTCCTGAGAGTCTTCTGATCGTGACTGGATGCCCCAGCCGGATACTCTTTGTTCTTCAGGAAATTATGGATATCAAAATACCAAGGTTTATCATCAGATGCTTCGTCAATGGCAAATATGAAGGCAGGCCTGTCAAGCCGAGAGATAATAATTCTGGGAGCTTCATTCCAGAAATTGACTTTATACATGGAAGACAATGTCGCCAGGGCGTCAGCCATTTGATTCTCCGCTCTCGGCACATGATGCAATTCAACCTTGTCAAAGAAAGGCAACAATCTCCTTGCATAATTCATGTACGGTATCAAATTGGGATGACGTGTCTCCCATTCTCCTTTTATTTGATTCACCACCAGAGCCGAGTCTCCGTACACATCCAGATTTTTGATTCGCAAATCAATGGCTTCTTCAAGCCCCATGATGCAAGCTTCGTATTCGGCTTCATTATTGGTAACCGGAAAGGTCAATCGAGCAGTAAACGGGATGTGCGACCCATGTTGAGTAGTGATGATTGCCCCTATTCCGCTACCATAGGAGTTTATAGCTCCGTCAAAGATCAACTGCCATTTGGAACCCGATTCTGGTCCTTCGTCCGGCAACGGTTCTTCACAATCTTTCATCTTTAGGTACATGATGTCCTCGTCAGGAAAATCAAACCTCATCGATTGGTAGTCCTCAATAGGTTGCTCAACCAGATACTCTGATAACACGCTCCCTTTTATAGCCTTCTGTGAGACATACTGGATGTCGTATTCGGTCAAAACCATCTTCCAACGGGAAATTCTCCCCGATAGTGCCTGCTTTTCAAATATGTATTTGATAGGATCCATCTTCGAGATGAGCATGGTTGTATGATTCAGCATGTACTGCCTCAAACGCTTGGCGGCCCAGGCTAGCGCGCAACAAGTTTTTTCGAGCATTGAGTATCGAGATTCACATTCAGTAAACTTCTTACTCAGGTAGTATATAGCATGCTCTTTGCGCCCTGTCTCGTCATGTTGACCGAGAACACAACCCATACTCCCCTCAAGAACCGTCAAATACATAATCAAGGGTCTCCCTGCCACTGGAAGTATCAAAATAGGAGGCTCCTGCAAATACTGCTTTATTTTATCGAACGCCTTTTGACAATTGTCATTCCATGTTATAGCCTGGTCGTTTTTCAACAGCTTGAATAGCGGCTCGCACGTAGCTGTTAGGTGAGATATTAACCGAGCGATGTAGTTCAACCTCCCTAAAAACCCGCGCACCTCTTTTTCTGTTTTAGGCGTCGACATCTCTTGTATGACTTTTATTTTGGCAGGGTCAACCTCTATTCCTTTTTCACTCACGATAAACCCCAGAAGTTTACCCGATCTCACCCCGAAGGTGCACTTGTTAGGGTTCAGTCTCAGCCTGAACTTCCTAAGCCTTTTGAATAATTTCAGCAGATTCACCAGATGTTCCTCCTCCGTCTGGGATTTAGCAATCATATCATCGACATAAACCTCGATCTCTTTATGCATCATGTCATGAAAGAGAGTCGTCATTGCACGTTGATACGTTGCCCCAGCATTCTTCAATCCGAAGGGCATCACTTTGTAACAAAATGTTCCCCAAGGCGTAATGAAGGTAGTCTTCTCCATGTCTTTTGGCGCCATTTTAATCTGATTGTAGCCCGAGAAGCCATCCATGAAGGAGAATACGGAGAATTGAGCAGTGTTGTCAACCAGCACATCGATGTGAGGAAGTGGAAAATCATCTTTCGGGCTCGCTTTGTTCAAATCACGGTAATCTACGCACATTCTCACTTTACCGTCCTTTTTTTGGCACTGGCACAATATTAGCGACCCATGAGGGATACTTTGTAACAGCTAGGAAACCAGCATCCCACTGCTTTTGAACCTCCTCCTTAATTTTCACTGCCATATCAGGCCTAGTTCTGCGAAGCTTCTGCTTAACCGGCGGGCATTCTTCTTTTAGCGGCAAACGGTGCACAACCATATCCGTATCCAGCCCAGGCATGTCCTCATACAACCAAGCAAAAATATCACTGTACTCCTTGAGCATTTCAACCAATCTTCGCTTGACGTCGCTCTGCAGCGCGGCCCCTATACGGATGTTCCTTTCAACCCCTTCCGACCCCAGATTAACGATTTCAATGACCTCCTCATGAGGCAGAATGATTCGTTCTTCCTGCTTTACCAACCAAGACAACTCTTCTGGAACGTCGCCATCTTCAACAATCTCTTCTTCAGCCTGAAGTACCGGGTGCTCAAAGTCGAAGTGAGTCATAGGCGGTTCAATGATGTCATCTGAAAATGTTATCCTGCAAAAGGAATGGTTAAATGCTTCAAAATGTGTATAAAGCGAATAACCGCGTTGCCATTTTATTGTAAAACACAAAAACAGGAAAAACAGAGATCACAATATTTGTACATGAAAAACGCCTTTTATTTAATGATTAAACAATGCTATATACATAACAGCACGACCCTAAGCAAAATCACGATGCCCTGGGTAAGACACCGGATTGTTCAACAATTAAGAAAACAAAGTATTACTGTTTGGTAGTCACAGGAACAGTCTCTTGAATAGACCAATTGCATAATCCTTGTCCGGGCACGCTCGGCTGAATCCAGGCGTCCATGTCACAGTCGCTGTCTCCTTCTTCAGAATCTGAAACAGCGTTGATGGCCTCGTGATACACTCCACTAGTCGTGATTGTTATTGGTCCTTTGAACCGGGGTGCCCCAGCAGCGGGCGTTGATGATGACGGTCGATATCCCAGCCCAAATCTGTCCATCTTTACGGGAATATCCAGAACCTTGCCCCAACCTTTTGTCTCACCAGTCTTCACTAAAGCCTGAGCCTCCTTGTATGATAAGACTTCCACCTCTGACGCTTTACTCGGCCCTGGAACTTTGTCTTTGATGCGCAACCCTTCAAAGGCTTGACAGGGGGTCTCATGAATCTCGCCGTCGACTTCTACGTACTTGAATGATGACAGATGGCTGACCAATATATCCTCCTCTCCACAAACTGTGACCACACTGTCCCCTACCATGTATTTCAGCTTTTAGTGCAAGGTAGATGTGACTGCCCCAGCACCATGGATCCATGGTCGTCCAAGAAGACAGCTATATGCTGGCTGGATGTCCATAATGTAAAATTCGGTTTCGAAAATCTCAGGCCCCACCTGCAGAGGTAACGTTATAGATCCAAAGACTGACCTTCGTGTACCATCAAATGCCCTGACCACCAAGTCACTAGGCGTACAAATGATCCCCCTGGTGTCCAATTTCATCATTGCTTTCTTTGGCAGCACGTTCAAGGAAGACCCGGTATCTACCAGCACATGGGACATGACTGAGCCCCTGCATTCAACTGAGACGTGCAACGCCATGTTATGCTCTCTCCCCCTCGGGGTCAAATCAAAATCCGTAAATCCCAAGCTATGACCTGCGTTCACGTGCGCCATCACCCCCTCCAACTGATTCACAGAAACATCTTGGGGTACAAACGACGTGTCCAGAATTTTCAATAATGCATTCCTATGGGCTTCGGAACACAATAATAATGATAATATGGATATCTTTGACGGTGTTTGTTGAAGGTGCTCAACAATCTTATAGTCACTCTTACGAATAAGGCGCATAAACTCTTTTATATCTTTCAGTGACGTTTCTTTTTCATTCCTCTGCATAGGGACATCCTCATTCATTTTTCCTTTTCCTTTTGCCAACCGTTCAGCCTATACCTCAGGCGATATAAAAATTCTCCCACTTCTCGTCATCCCTCCGGTCCCGACGACATTGTCTACAACCTCAGCTGGCTGTCTACTGATATCGATTTTCACCCCATCACAGTATGCTTCCAACCCATAAGTCCAGGGTACCGCCTTAGTGCTCTCATAAGGGGTTGGCCCTGCCTTGGTGATAGTGATCGGCGGTCGCCTGGCTGGCGCCGTTATAGTTATTGTTTTTCGGGGGATTGTCACCGTAGCTACATCACTTTGCTCATCATCTACTATTTCTGTAGGTTTCTCAACTGCCGTTCTGTCGAATTGCAACGTGCCTTCATCTATCAAGGTCTGGATACCCTTCTTCAATTCAACACAACCCCCAGCTTGGGTCCAACACTCTAGATAAAACTCATCGCAGCCCGGATACACACCTCCTTTCAATAACCTGCTCTTTATCTCACACAACGGTGTTTTTAGTTCATCAACATTCATGATCAAGTTCAAACCCTCCTCAGTCAAAATAGCATTTGCCCCGTGGTTGGGCATGGGCTGTTGTACTATGTTCGGACCTGCTTTTCCAAAATTTATGGCCTTGCTATCCAACAGATCTTGCACCACATGCTTGAACGCGTGGCAATTCTCTATGTCATGGCCCGGGGCCCCGGAGTGGAACTCGCAGTGCTTGTTCGTATCAAAACCGAACGGAGGGGTGCCCGTCATTGGCGCCATAGTCCTCTTTTCCACCAAGTTCAAACCCAGTAATGTCTGTAGCAACTCTGCATACGTTGAAGGAGGCGTTTCAAACACCCTCCTTGGTTTGCCCCCCTGGATTCTACGTTGGGCAGGATGTAACCTCTGTTGTGGCTGCTGTTGCTGTGGTGGTATCTGTTGTAGTGGTATTGGTTGTTGATGAAATGGAATTGTGACACTTGCCACCTGTTGCGGGTGATTGTACTGATTCCGCCCTCTGCCCCGGCCTCGGCCTCGGCCCTCGAATACTGCACTTGCGTCACCTTGACGATGACCACCGAAAGCTCTTCTGTTGCTGCCAGCTGAAGTAGATTCCTCCGCTTGGAATCTCCCCATTTTAATATTACTTTCAACCTTCTCTCCCATCAATATTAGATCCGAGAAACTGCCCAAAGAAGCGGGAAACAACTTATCATAAAACATACCGGTGAACGTTCCTATGAACATATCACTCATCTCCTTCTCAACCAACGGAGGATGAACTCTTGCAGCCATGTCGCGCCACCTCTGCGCATATTCTTTGAAGCTCTCATCTTTCTTCTGTGACAACCCCTGTAACTGGACCCTATTCAGTGCCAGGTCACTATTGTACTTATAATGAGCCACAAACGCTTCAGCCAGCTGCTTCCAAGTTTTTACCTGAGTAGGCTCCAATCCCATGTACCATTCAAGGGAAGGACCAGACAAGCTGTCTTGAAAGAAATGCATCAGCATCCTCTCGTCGTTCGAATAAGCCGACATCCTTCTATAGTATGACCGCACATGCACCTTTGGACAGGTATCTCCCTTATATTTGTCAAATGTGGGAGCTTTAAACTTTAGCGGTACCCTCAGGCCAGGCACCAGACCCATTATGGTCATATCTAAACCAACAACACTTTGATTCACAACACCTTTCATCTGCTCCTCGAGCATCTTGATTCGCTGAGCGTTATCTACAGGACCTTCAAAACCTCCACCAGAGAAGGCATCTTCTTGTTGATCTTCTATCCAATTACCGTTCCCATTTCCGTATCCATCATACCCATTGTTACGCCCAAATCTCGTCTGATTCATTACAGGGCCCCTTCCTCTATTTCCATACCCTTGAGCGACCCCGGCAAGTCCAAAAGGCATCATTCCAACACCATTTCCGTTACCGAATCCGCCATAACCCTGATTGGTATTACCAAATCCATCCTGTCCGAAACCCTGAGCGTTGAAGCCGTACTTCCCATCTTGATTAGCATAATCAAACCCCTGGTCGTTATAGCCAAATCCGTTGTTATCGAAGCCATTACCTCCAGTATTGTCACCGCCCAGATTGGCATCTCCGAACCCAACGTTGTTGATGACAGTCTCATTACTGATCCCTGTATTACCGTTCCCAGCGCCAATGCCAGCGCCGTTGTTCACATTTACAGCGGGTATGCTTGTCACAGGTGGAGCTACCGGTGTAGGAGTACCATCCCCATGAAGAGTGTCAACTCGTACGGAATTGTGGTCTTCGTTTCCATGCCCAGCATTACTCACCAGCAAAGGCTGCACCAAAGCTTGCAAGTTTTCCTGGCCTTTCACAATGGTCTCCATTATCTGCATGAACAGCGCCAGCTTCTCACGCATGTCCTGCATCTCACTCTGCATTTGATCCATAACTCTTTTGCAGTTGGTACGAGTAGAGTATCGGTGCGGGCGTTGACTTTCAATCCTGAAAAGACCTGTAAAGATGCAAGAAATGAGATACAGTTCAATAATCACCTGTAATGCAGTATGAATGCGAATGTGATTATGTAAATATGCTACAGGTTATATTCCCCCGATTCTAGTTCCAGAGAGAAAGCCATTATGGCAATGGAGTCCTTATTCAGCAAGCAATAAACCAGAAACTCCTCATATATAACAAATGCCAAGAGGCTGAGTACTAAATACAACCGAAAAGACCTCGGCCAACAAGTCTGGCGATGGCCCAAATATGAGTACAAATAACAAAGGTAAGGCAAAGATATGTCAGGCCAAGTGGCGCGCTCGGACGTCCTCCAATATCCTCATCGTCTCTGAGTGTCCTAGTCGGGAGATCAACTCCTGCACCAGTAAAGCATGCCGCTCAGTAGTGGATCTCAGCTTTGCAGCGTCATCCCGGGGAGCTCCTCTGCTCGAACTCTCGTCAGATCTGTACCTCTTGGAACCGGCCTTCTCCTCGCAACCTCTCGACTTCACGTCACCGTCACTGACTTTGAGATTAGCATTATTCCTTAGGGATGTTACTTCAACAATCCGTGCTTCCTGGGCTTTAACCTGTGCTTCCAACGTGGCAATTTGCATTTTCAGTTTGTCTTCGCGCTCTTTCCGCTTGGTGAGCGTGGCCTCCCACAAAGCCTCCCACTTGCTGATACGAGCATAAGCCTTGCTTAGAAGTTCCTTCTTGGACGTAAGTACCTTGCTAACCCCGTTCAAAGCTATCCCTACTTTTTCTTTCTTGTTGGTCGCTTCTGTCAGCTCTGATCCCAACCTGTTAATCAATTCGGTCTGTTCCTTCACCGTGAAGGTGGCTTCCTTCTTCTCTCGTCGCAACTAGAAGATCTCGTTCTCTAACTCCTCGTTAGCTTTCTTCAATTCCTCATTTGCAGCCAACAACTTGTTATATTTCTCGCTCTCTTCTGCAGGAGGTACCTCAATCAATGGAAGATACAGTGGTTCCATAGCGGGATAAGGCATCAAAGACATACGAGCTCTCTCACGGACCCAGGCCAAATAAGGATCATAAGCTCTGCTGTTGCTCTTATCGAGCGAAGCCTTCCCCCTCTTGTGGATGCTAGCCCACGCATGCCTCAACCTGATCAAAGTGGTCTCGTCTAAGGAGCCTGTGAGATACAGAGATTCCTGTATCTCGACCTCAATAGGAGCATCTCTCAAGGCGTAACCAAACTGTCGTACCAATAGTGAAGGATTATAGTTTATGCAGCCTTTCCGTCCAATCAGAGGAACATTCGGAAAGCCACTGCAACTATATATAATGTCAGTACCAAGCATGCCCCGATCAAACCAAATGATATTCTCAGCAGATAGCCCCATCAACCGGGACGGCCAATCCAAAGTATCAACGGTATCAGCAAACGGCCCAGTCTTCGGAAGGTGCCTCTGGAACCACCTGTACAGGAGAGGAAGACAGCAAGATACGTTCTTGCCACGACGTTTCTCATTCTTGTAGTGAATAGAATGATAAACATCGCCCAAGAGAGTAGGAACAGGATTCTTCGAGGCGAGAATCAGGAAGGCATCTGAATCCACAAAGTCTGGCACATTAGGAAACAAGACAATCCCGTAAATGCAGACAGCCAGAATAGCACTAAAGGCGATCCAACACCCATTCTTCGCGCACTGCGCGACCTTCTCAACTAGGACAGATAGGTGAAAACCATAAGCGCCATTCAACTTGACTAAGCCTCTTGGAAACTCAGAAGCGTCCAGACTGACAATCTCGGTGAGTGTAGCTAATTCAGGCTCGGTATCACTGTGTATAAAGGGCATCTGGTCTAGCACGGGAATATCCAATATGACATGATACTCTTCCAAAGTGGGTGCAAGAATGTAGTCTGGAAACAAGAAACATCTCAGCTGCGGCTCATAAAACTGCATCAAGGTATACACCCCAGTAATCTCGAAAGCTGAAGGTGTATACAACAAACTAAGCAGCCTCCCATAGGATACTCTGAACCCAGCCCTCACACTCTCATCTGCCAAAGCAACTAAACCCAGTAATGAACTGATGTCTGGTGACTGCAACCTGTAAGCAACCGTCTTCTTCAGGGACTCCATGCCTGGCTAGAAGATGTCCTAGAATCAGAGGGGAATAGTCACCTGCAACATAAATACATGTTAATGAAATGCAAACATGAAAATGCACATGCATATGCAAACATGGGATCAAGTGCCATGCTGATAGACTGGGTTGCTCTGTACTGAAGCCTTGAGAACCAATCATTCTTTATTTCAAACCAAACTAACCACTCAAAAAGAGACCTGTAATCACATTTCACTGATAGAGATAAACCAGGTATTCTGAGGTTAAAGGTTCCCTGCAAACAGACCCTCCTACCCCTCACAGGTGTGTACTTAACTCGCAGACGAGGTACGGTATCCTATGCGGGTTCAACGTCACAGACTTTCAAGAGCGATGATACGATACCCAGAAGGTGTGGCATCATCATCCCTTGAAGCAGCCTCACTTAGTTGAATCCCAATTGATAGGTTCCCAGAGTCGACAATCCTCGGGTCAGACAACTTGTCGAGCCCTAAGGGCCAGGCAAGAAGCATCAAAGAGAATCTCGTCCGGGTGAGATTTCGTGGCTAGCTGGTGCGAGCTAAGCAAGCAGGCTAACCACTACTCTCTCTCTAAGTCTATAGGTGTACTCAAGCCTGGGTTTGGCTTATCTCTCAACAGATTACCCCCTCATCCCCACAGTAATAATCACAATAAAATACTGCTGAAAGTAAAACACAAAAACGTAAATCCATACAAAATCCTCGACGGGAAAACAAGCGCTAGGATTGACTCGCGTAGGGAACCGTTGGAGTCCCCAGCAGAGTCGCCAGCTGTCGCTACTGCGAAAATCGGCGCCGGCTGAACAGAAGAGTTGCCACCGTGTGTTATTTATCCCAAAGGAGGGAAAGGGAACGCTCGAAGTAAACCTACCGCAAAGACGGGAAAGGAATGGTCATCGCAACCAAATACTGGATTCGAGAGTCGGTTACGCAAGGGGAAGGTATTAGCACCCCTCACGTCCGTCGTACTCGAAGGGATCCACGCTTGTTCTGGTACGGATTGTTATTCTATCTATTCTACAGGTCAAGGGTTAAAAGAAAATAAAATGACTCGGCAAAGTATCGCACTTTATGCCTACGTATTCCCGTCTGGAACGAGAAATCAGAGTCAACGTAGTTCGCCTACCTACGGGAAAGGAGGGGAAGGTTGCTCGCTAGGATATCGCATCTTATGCCTACGTACTTTCATACAACATGAAAGATCAGAGCAAACGTAGTTCGGGCCACGTACGACACAAGTCTGTCTTGATTGTTTTTATCCTTCTGAAAAAGGTTTTCTCCTGCTTACGGGTCCAAGCGGACAAAAATGACACTTTTGATTGGTTTACAGTCTTTTTACGCAAGAAGTACTTTTTTAGTGTGTTTGCAATCTCTGACGCACTAGAGACTAAGATTTGAGAGTGACTACGTCGTACGTCACCCTAAGGGTAACACACTAAGCAGTCAGATTACTGAAGAGTGACCTTCCAGCAACCTTTTCTCAAATAGCTTAAGGCTCGTAACGTACGACATTGATTAACCTTATTACTGTGTTTTTGAATTATTCTGAGATGAGAAGAGAAAGGAGCTCTAAAAAGCCTATGGTTGAAAAGGGAATCAAAATCTACCCTAATGTTGTCATGCATGGATGAAAGCCTAATGTCTGTCATATTTCTCTCTTGCACAGAGAGAAACAGAGATCCTAGGGGATAAACGGAAAAGCAACAACATATATACAGTAAAGCAGTAAAATGCATGAACGCAGCAGTACAAGCGAGGCAAGGGAGTCCCACTCAACCTCGAACCTAGAAAACAACAGGCAAAAGTGAACAAAATTCACTCTAAACCTAACAGGGTGATTAACAAGCAATACAGTCAGGAAACTCAAACAGTACATCAACAGCTCTAAACAACACCCACAACTCTAAGCAGCAAAAATCTGATAGAAACAACAACAAGTCACCAACACCTTCAAGCAAGGTCTTCATCCATCTACAAGCTTCAAACAAGCATCCATCTTCAAGAAAAAAACAGCAACAAGAAACTCTAACAGTTGACAGCATCAAACAGCTAAGCAGCAGTAAGTCCTACTTCAAACAGTTGCACAGCTCTGACAGCACCAACTCCTTCTTCTAACAGTCTTCAAGGCAATGAACTTCATCCTTAATCTTCAAGGGATCCTTCAAAGCAAGCTCTCCAACAGAGAAATGATGTTATCAGAAGAAATTGAATGTCAAACAATTCATTGACGACCAAAGGAAGCCTATGAATAGTTGACATTACAGGAGACTGTTTCCCTCAAAATTTTACCTCTAAGGTATGGCCACTGATCCCTCCTAAGGAGAGAGGTGAATACCATAGAGGGACTTCATGTTATAGAGAAGAATGGAAGCAAAGGAAGCTATCCATGTTTATGGAAGAATTTCTATTCTAAGGCTCTACCTATACCATATGCCCTATGGTCTTCAGACAACTCCCAGCAAGCCAAGCAATCTTCCTCAAGCTTTGATTTTGACCTTCAACCTTGATCCTTGCCAAACTCCACAAGCTCTAACTAAGCCCACACCCCAAGCAAAAGCCCAAAAAGCCCTCACAACAAAGTAAACCCCAACAATGGGCAAACCAAACAAGCACACAATTGGAAAATATACTAAAAATATTAATATAGTAGGGAAAATTCTAATATTGTTTCTAAGGGATCTACTATACCTACCCTTAATACCCTATATGCCCCAGATCCTAATTCAATCTAAAAAGCCCCAAAAGAAATTGTTTTAATGCACCTATGTTATGTATAAACCCTAATCTAACCATCTTAATATCCACTAATCAAAATTACCTAAAAATAATCCTAAAAATTAGGGAATAAAATTCAGGGGTACCTAATATGTATATCTAATTGTCCTAAAAAGATTGACCTAAAAAAGTAATGGGAACTACCTAAACAAAAATCTACAAGATTATGTACAAACTATGTTCAATAAGAAACAATTAAAAGTAAAATATTCACAAAAATAAAGAAAATACCCAAACTAACATTTTTATTTAATCACAATTTTCTTGGAACTTTTATTAACATGTAGCAAAAATTCCCACATTAAAATGACCATTTTTCAATTTTATATGAATTTTCAAAGTTGAAATAAAATGAATAAAAGAAAAATAAAAAAGACACTCAGGGGGTGTAGAAAATAACTGCGCTCAGTTCAAATGTCTTATGGGCCAAAACTCAGGGGTGCGCATATCAATTGTTATTGAGCCCATAACCACATAAAAATCAATTCAGAAATCATTAAAAAAATTAAAAACGCGCGGTGCCAATAGTCATTAAATGCAGTGTAAATCCAATGTGGGCCATGAAACAGGGGTGTGAGTAGCATTTCCAACTTAAGCCCACCTCATCCTAGTAAGTGAAACGCTGCGTTTCACTTACTCAGGCTCTCCTCTCACAAACTCGAATTAAATCATGGCCCTCGGATTAGCTTTCTAGTCAATGGTCCTCATGTAATCCAACGGCACTAACGTTGTCTTCCCCATTCAAATTCATTTTGGAGCCAAAGCAGCCATGGAAGCTCCTCCAAGAACACTCAACATCAGCAAATCGTGTTCACTCAAAAATGAACCAAAATCAACAAAACAAAGCCCAGACCTACTCCATTTTCCTCCTGAATTTAACCATGGCTTCAGAATCTATTGATATGGCCTACAACTCCAAACACGATTCTCATCCCAAAATTAGGTCCAACGTTAATTGTCATCATTCATCAAATTATCATGCTTAATCTCTTCCTTGTTCAACACTGATCACAACTAACTATAGAACTAAGATTATAACTCCATATCCACTTAGTTCTTGATCTAAACAGAATTCATGTCACCATAGCAAACATCAGCAAATTGCTTCAAACTCTCCAGAAAGAACCGCCTAACCATATACTAATCGATTATCCTAAAGATTCATGCCAATTATCTCTAAATCGAGCCATATTTTGAAAGTTACTAACCTGTAAAGATGAGTGAAACAGATGATGGAAAGCTTCAAATCAAGGCTTGCAAATCTCCAGATTCCTTCAGGATGATCTTTGCTTGCTTCTGTATGCACTAGATCTTCCTCAACCAGCTTGGATCCTTGAAACAGAATTTCAATGGCAAGGGTGAAAGTTCAACTTCAAGAACTCGATTCAACCATGGATTCAACCTGCTTTTGATCCCTACACACTCAGTAATGAATATTGAATTGAATTGGATCAAGAATTTGGTTTGATTGTAAAGAAAATGAAGAACTCGATGGTGAATTGCAATGGAGGGGAATGAAACTCAATATTGCTTCTCTGCACCAAATGACACCTAAAACTGATTTGGATCAACTCAAATTCATATATAGGCAGTGTAGGAAGGATCTAGAAAGTGTTGGAAGGATCCTATGAGAAATTGAGTATCTCATGTCATGGTAAATCCTTTAATGAGTTTCAAAAAACCAGTTGGGGTTTGGCCTATTACAGCATATGAACAAGGCTTGAATTTCTCTCTAAATGAGATTTAGAATGTGCTTGGATGGTTCCTTGCCTTGTAATCCACTTCTAGCTTGGTTTGGCAAGTGTAGCTTCTCATATAAGTAACTAATGATAAGTCCAAGTTCTTGACCTCAAATGCAAAATCCAATGGTGTCAATGATTTCAAAACATGTTTTCCCTTCAATTTGGTATATCACATGGTGTATTTTAGCTTTGGATCAAAAAATCCCAAATTTGGTCACTTGAAAATGGACTTTTACCTTCCTTTTTTGGTCAATTTTATCATCTTGAGTTCCATGCATTTCTAAGCCATCATGACCTCTTTTCTAGGCTCAAAACATCATTTTGAGCAAGTTTTATGTTGAACATTTTTCCATTTGAAGCTTGCAAGTATGAGTTTTAGGCATATGCTTGAAATGACCTATAATCTTACTTTCCCAAAATACCCCTGGCTTGTCAAGATCATAAGTAGAGCTCCACAAATCCGATTAAGGCATACCATACCTTTCTAGAAAGCTAAGATCATGAGGAACAACTTTCATGTTGGCCAAAAATCCATTTGAAAATTCCTTATGGGGTAAACGTTGCTTGGAAGTCAAGTAACTTTCACAGATAAATTTTAGTGTCCTCAGATGACCTGTAACTTGCAAGAACCATAACTTGAGTTCTATAAATCTCCTTGATACCTTCCACCACTCAAATTAAATTTCTTGAGATGCTCTACAAGTTTCATGTTGTCCAAGAATCCATTTGAGACTTGCATTTTGAATTATCTTACTTGGAAGTTTGACCTAAATCAGGGAATTTTACACAGAAACCCTAATTTAGAAACTTCTCTTCTTGATTTCTTTTGATTTCTCCTTGGCACAACACCACATCCATACCCACATATCAAATTATGAATCCCACATCCTTCAAATATGCCTTTATGCCCTTCAATCAAGCATTAGACCTAGGGTTGACCCAGATGAAACCCTAGTTGACTGTCTTCAACTGTAGCTCTTGTAACCACACCAATAACTTGTCTTACTTTCAAAATGACCCTCTAGGTCTTCCATGATGTCTACACACATTCCATGCCTCAGTCCACAGCTCACAACCTCTATGATGATCTTCAAATACTCCCCAGACAGGCTATAAATCCACTGCTTGATCTATTAACTTCTCAAAGCTTTACCTTCTTTCTTGGTGACTTGAATAGGCTTGAATCTTGATAAGAACCTTTTGAATACACTCCTTGAGATGAAAAATAGCACTTGATCCCTTGTTATGCTATGCTATGCAAATGAATGAACTATGTATATGATCTACTATGCAAATGATAAAGCTATGAAAACACAAATCAGGTAAAACCAGTTGGTCAAATTTTAGGGTGCAACAGTATGCAGCACGACCATTGGAGACTTAGGCGTTACCTGTTTGCGGTAGAACTAAGAGTTAACAAAACTCTCCTTATGAAAAAGATTTTTCAAATTAAGATCCCGAAGGATGAAAATGGTTTAATGTTTGTTTTGTGTTTTTTTAGAGAAGAAGTGCATTGATTATTGTTTGTAATTCATGTTGCACTAAAGACTATGACTCAGGAGCGAATGCGTTGCATATCGTCCAAATGGAATACACTAAACACTCTAAGCAATTGAGAGGAAGCCCCCTAATCACTATTTCCCAAGAACTTAAGGCTCGTAATGTACAACACTCATTAACCTTTATTAAGTGTTTTAAGAGAATTTGAAGATGAGAAGAGAGAGACACTCTAAGGGAGACTAAGACTCAACCTAATGTTCTCATGTAAAGTGATCCTAAAGTTGGGATGAAAGAGAATTCTACCTAATGTTATCATGTATAGGTTCAAGCTTAAGGTCTATCATAACCTCTCTTAAACAAAAGAGATTAGAGATCCTAAGGGAACATGGCAAAGAAGAAAAAAGAAGAAGAAGGAAGCATAAAATAAGAAAAATGCAAGGATGCATATGCAATGCAACATACAAGAAAAGGGATGGAAAAGTGTGGGGTAAAGACATCCACAAGAACATCTCAACCTTTATTAATGCAAGAAGAAATTCAAAAGCAAAGAAGAAAGTAATCCAAAAGAAAGCACATAATTGCACACAAAAGTGGGATGAAAATGGGAGAATAAATCCTACAACCATTCACACATCAACCACAATGCCCAAAGGTAAACCAAATGAAAAGAAAAGAGGACATAATTGAATGGGAGAATGGGAGACAATATGAGAACCAAATGAGCTCATAAGGGCACTCAAAGAAAGGCAAGCCCAAAATCATGTAAGAAATAAACAAAAGAAGCCCTCAAGGAAGCACCATTCATGACATGCTTCAAGTACCTCCAAAGGAGGGACTAAGCTATCTCAAATGGGACCCAAAGTCATTGGACAGAGGTAGGCATGAGAGGAGAATGTGCATAAACCAAATAAAGAAAAGCACAAAAGAGAATTCAAAGATAGGCACGGAGAAAGACCTAAGTCTTAAGCATGTTCAACACTTGAAGCTCAAATGGAAAGCCTAAAAGGAATGCAATCTTTAATAAGCAATGAACAAATTTATGACCCAAAAATGAGTATACAGCAACCTCAACATGTTGACAATATGAATCGAGAAGATTTGAGAGCTCAATGGATCCACAAAGGTCATTTCCAAATCAAACTAGGTCAAACACATGTATGAGCCTCCCTTAGAAGTAACTTAACTTGTAAGTCACCTCAAAAATAGGAAAATGGCTCAAAAATAACCAAATAAAATGCAAGAAGTACATTAGGATGTTGGCAACCAGAGGCCAAAAGCAAAAGGGCAATTTTCCATCAAACCACCACCAAAATAAATATATCCCTAAGGTGTACCACTTTGGAATGGAAGAACCGAGGGTCAATAAAATGCTATAAAAGTCAAACCAAAGTGACTTGAACCAGGGGAAAAACTTGTCCTATAAAATTCTTCAACTCATCATGGATATGAGGAAAATTTTCAATCATTGGAGAGAAGTATTGATCAAGAAACAAATCAAGAACAAGAAAGAAGCAATTTACATCAAATAAAAACACTTCCAAGCATTAATTCCATTTTTAATTGAAAAATAAAAGGATAATAAAAATAAAAAATTTCAAAAATTATTTAACATTTCAAAGTATCCTAAAAACATTTTTTGGGAATTTTCCATTGCTTGGAACTATTTTTATTGGATTAAAATCAAAACATATTGAAAAAAGAAAAAGAAAAAAAAAGAAGGCATGCTGAATAGCAATATCTCAAGGCCAAAACAATGGGCCACTAAGAGAGGGGGGTGCGAAGAGCATCCCAGGCCCAAGATCCAAACGCATTCAGCCACACAATGAAACGCATCATTTCATTAAGTGAGTTGGCAGTCAAACTCACACGCAAGCCAGTCAGAATGATCTCATCCGTTCATCAATTGAAGTCAAATGTTAAACTGCACATGTGGTGTGCTGACTCATCCAAACAGATAACAAAACCAAACGACCGGAGCATGATCGTCCCACCGGATTAGGAGGTGCAAGACTGAACCAAATTAAGCGAAATCTTATACTAAATTGATCGCCACGTTATGTAGATCATGATTCTACCTTCCAATTTTATTTATCATGCAAGCATTAAGATAATCGAGCGATGGAAGTTTCAAGCACATAACTGCAATCATCAAGAACACATCCCTAACCTATCCAGAATTTGCCTACACATGTAGGACTTCAATATGCAACAAGAATGGCGTGAAATGGATGCATATTAATAGAGCAATCTTAAAAAGAAACTTACCTAACGGAGCCTCTCCGTTGGGGCTTCTAATGGTGTCAAGCTTGCACAAGACTATCCAGAAACACTCAATACACTTCAAGGAAGAGAATGCTGGCTTTGAATTGCTTGGAAATTGCTTTATTCTGAAATTCACAATATCAATTTGTTCTTGAATTTTGCAACTGCTCCTATGCGTGTTCTCCACCAAAATGCATGAATGAGGCTTCATTCTTCATCAGAAGCTTTTATATTATGGATCTACAATCATTTGGGGACCCAATTTGGCCTGGTTATGATGAATTGAAGAAATCCAAAGTTGGAAGTAGGAGCTTCATACACACGTGCAAAAATGGCTCCAATTCCCTTGGAGATGATTCAAATCAGCTGTTGGTGATATGCCTTGATCAGATGGATGACACTTGCTCCTTGAATTGATCTAATGGTTGAAATTGAATGTGAGACTTATACTTAAAGTAACTTGAAATTTCATGAGTTCTAACTTGCATAACTCAAAAATTCTTGGTACACTTTGTTTAGTTTGATGTTGTGAATCAAAATATGCACAAATATGGCATGAAAGGGAATTAAAACCATTTAAATTAAATTCACCCTTTAAAAGTCCTTTTTCCATGGAATTTCTTCACTAATATTCATATCCAACCATAATCCATGATAAATTGATGTTCAATGATTAAATTGAGTTCATTTGAAGCAAGTTTCATGTTGGAGAAAGTCTCATTTGAAGTGTGCAAAATCATGGAAATGACCTATAATGAAAAGGACCTATAATCTCACTTTCCCAAAATATCCCTGCCTTGCAAGCCTCATAACTTGAGTTCTATAAATGAGATGAAGGACTTCTAGGACTTTTTGGAAAGCTAAGATCATAAGAAACAACTTTGATGTTCATTAAAAATTAAGGAGAAACATGATTCTAGGTCAAAAGTGCCTTGGAAGTTGGTTTACTTTTGTTGACTGAAAATACATTCATCTGAGGACCCATAACTTGTCAGCGTCATAACTTGAGTTCTAGTATTCAAAAGAAACCTAAGAGCATGCTCTACAAGTTTTATGTTTATGTAAAAGTGAGATGAAACTTGTATCATGAGATATGTGGTCTTGAGGTTGGGCACTAAATAGGGGATTTTACACTGACAAACCTAGAAACCCTAATTTAGTAACTTCTCACACCCTTGATTATTCTTGAATTGATCTTGAAATAACATCTTAGATGCCTCAACAAAACTTTCCATGATCACCATGACCTAAAACTAAGTCTTAATCTTATTCAAATCCACAGTGGACCTTGCACTAGGCAGATGAAACTCTAGGTGTACAATCCTTTGACTGCAACCTCTTGCACTTAGATGAGCTCCACAATGACTTCAAAAGAACTCATTGAGCTCTACAACCTCTCCTATCCATATCCATGAACTCATGATCGTCTGATGATCTTCACTTGAACTCCATGATATGAGATAAACCACAACTATCCATCCACTCTCTCAAAGAGCTTTGACCTTCTCCTGATGATGATAAGCACTTGACCACTTGAATAAAAGCTCTTTATTAGTCTTAGCCCCTTGGTAACCTTCTCTTGCTATGCCCACCTCTCTTGATCCCCTACAAATGAACAATGATATGCAAATGCAAATGCTAGAAGATGCAATGAAACATAAGCCAAGTAAAGAAAAGGTTGGGCAAATTTTGGGGTACAACACCAACAACACAGAGAACTCTTCAAGGGTAGGTGCCAAAACATAATATGGAAACAAGAAACACCTCAGCTGAGGATCATAGAACTGAAGAAAAGTCTGGAGACCACCCAACTCATATACTGAAGGCTTGCAGACACAACTCAAGAGATTCCCATAAGATTCTCTGAAATCTTCCATCACCTTTCTGTCAGCCACATAAATCAAACTCAATAAAGATCCAATGTCTAGAGTAGGGAACTTATATTCCACTGTCTTCTTCAAGGTATGCTCCATATCTGCGGAGAAGTAAGTGTTAGAACACAGATTGGTTCTTAATAATATCTCTATGTTTTGATGATAACTATTATGAAATTTTGTATTGAAGAATTATATACTCTAAAATTTGCTTGAGAATGTTTGCTGCAGATGTTAAAGTAAATATCACTCCAAAAGCAAATTAGATCTGAACATAAGAAATATGCAAGGCTCTGAAGTGTCAGAAGCATCTCTTAGAAGATTCTGAACGCTGCCACCAGAAGATTTTGAACGCTGCTTCCAGAAGGATCTGAAGCAGAAGCCACAGAAGAATCTGACGCAATCCAGAAGCATCTGAAGCAATGAAGAAGTCTGTATGAAGAGTTTTTCAAGCACAGTTACTTTAGAAGACTCTGATAGTACCAACGCTGCCAGTACTGAGGATCTGACCCAAAACTCTGCTCTGAACTTATACACGCTGAAAGCACACTTGCTGCAAAGACTCTGATTCAGCAAAACTCTGATGAACGTCAGAAGGCTCTGACTAACTTAGACTTTGATGATTCTTGCTGAAAACTGTTGAAGAAGAATTCAAAGATTATGTTCGTTGGAATATCCAAACGACTATTTCCTTATTTATGCTAGACACAAGAACACAGACAAAAAGGATTTCTCTGTGCATTCTTCTTCTAGGAAAGGTCACATGATGTGAAGACAAAAAGGCTCAGACCTTTTGGTACACTATTCTCAACGTGAAAAGCTCTTGGATCACTGTGCCTATAAAAGCAAGTCTCCACTCATCTTCTTCTGTTGACGAAACACTTGAAAAGAATTCATTAAAAAGCTCTCATAAAACTCATATATTCTTGCTAGAATTATTTCATTGTTCTTAATCTTAAGTGAAAAATCACAGTTGTGATAAAGCTTTATTAGAAGCATTTTAACACTTGTATTTATTATTACATTTGATTGTAAGAGAACCTTAAGAAGATCCAGTTAGGATCAGTAGTTATTGAGAAGACTTTGAACAGTTGTTCTTAGTGCTTACTATTGTAATCAGTTGATTAAATAGTGGATTAAGTCCTTGTTTGAGAAAGGCAAATCACTCTAGATAGGGTGGACTGGAGTAGTTGAGTTCAACGAACCAGGATAAAAATATTTGAGTTTTTACTTCTAAGTTTTATCTTCATACTTATTCAACCCCCCTTCTAAGTATTTTCTCACCTTCAGTTGGCATCAGAGCTCCGGTTCTGTGTGTGCTACCACTTCACAGTGACAGAAAAGATCCAGTGAGAAAAACTTTGATACTTATATTTGGTTGTTTATAATGGCTGATGTTTCAACATCCAACAAGTATGAAGAAAGAGACAGAATCAGTACAAAGCCCCATATGTTTGATGGGGAGAAATTTGATTATTGGAAAGACAGGATTGAAAGTTTTTTTCTTGGTTATGATGCTGATTTGTGGGATTTGGTCATAGATGGATATGTTCATCCCATTGATGGGAATGACAAGAAAGTAGATAGAAAATCTATGACAAAAGCTCAAAAGAAGGAGTTTAGAAATCACCACAAGGCTAGAACAATATTGTTAAATGCAATATCACACACTGAGTATGAAAAGATCACAAATAGAGAAACTGCATTTGACATGTTTGAGTCCTTGAAAATGACTCATGAAGGAAATCTTCAAGTAAAAGAGACCAAGGCTCTGGCGTTAATACAGAAGTATGAAGCGTTCAAGATGGAAGAATCTGAGTCCATAAAAATTATGTTCTCTAGATTCCAGATTCTTACAGCTGGTCTAAAAGTTATGGACAAGGGCTACTCAACTGATGATCATGTGAAGAAGATCATCAGAAGCTTGCCTATCAGCTGGTCTAAAAAGGAGGTTGTCTGCTACGAATGTAAAGAACCTGGGAATTACAAAAATGAATGTCCAAAACTGTTGAAAGAAAAGCCTAAAAGAAAATCTGATAAGAAGAAGAAGGTTCTAATGGCAACCTGGGATGATTCAGAGACATCTGAATCTGAATCAGAGTCAGAAGAGGAATGTGCCAATGTAGCATTGATGGCAGACATAGAAGATCAGGAGGAAGGAATTTCAAGATCTGAATCTGACTCTGACGCTGAAGAGGTAATGGCTAAACTCACTAAAGATGAACTTATCAAAGTGTTATCAGAGGTTCTGAAGGGCTATAACAATATTAAGCTCAAATACAAGGAGCGTCAAAGCAATCTTGTATCTGAGAATAATATTCTCAAATCAGAAGTGGCTGAGCTAAATGAAAAGAACTTAAAAATGAAAAATGATTTTGAATTAGCTCAACAAGACTCTGATTCTGAAACTGAGTCTGAATGCAAAAATATTTTGGAAAAATATGACTACAACTTTCAGAAGTTTCTTGCTAAAAGCATAGACAGAAGCAAACTGGCTTCTATGATCTATAGAGTTAGCAGAAATAACAGAAAAGGAATTGGATATGAATCTTCCTCTGGAAAGGATTTAAATCCAAAACCTGTTGATAAAATTATCATCAAGAAGACTCCTTTATATTCCCATTTTAAATTTGGTCACTTGAATGATATTAAACACACTCGTTCTGAAAAGAACATTCATGTGTTTAAATCTAAGGCTAGTCAGAATAAACCTTATGTTGAAAAACATAAGTTTAAACGAACCTTCAGAACAACTAACCCAAAAGGACCCAAGAAGATATGGGTACCTAAGAGTAAAATAATTCCTGTTGCAGATGTTCTTAGCAGCAAGGTCAGGACGCCAGTCATGGTACCTGGACTTTGGATGCTCGCGACATATGACGGGAGAAAGGTCTTTGTTCCAAAGTCTGGAGCTTAGATCTGGAGGTGACGTGAAATTTGGAGGGAATCAGAAAGGCAAGATCATTGGATCTGGCACTATTGGAAATGGTAACCTTCCCTCTATTACTAATGTTTTACTTGTAGAAGGATTAAAGCATAATCTATTGTCCATAAGTCAATTAAGTGACAATGGTTATGACATAGTCTTTAATCAAAAATGTTGCAAAGCTATTAGTCAAAAGGATGGCTCAATCCTATTTAGTGGAAAGAGGAAGAACAACATTTATAAAATAAACCTTTCAGAACTTAAGGTTCAGAATGTTAAATGCCTCTTGTCTGTTAATGAGGAGCAATGGGTCTGGCACAGATGATTGAGGCATATTAATCTGAGACGTATATCTCAGATTAATAAACTTAATCTTGTCAGAGGACTTCCTAAGTTGAAGTTCACCTCAGATGCTCTTTGTGAAGCATGTCAAAAAGGGAAATTTTCAAAATCCTCTTTTAAATCAAAAAATGTTGTTTCTACTTCCAGACCATTAGAATTACTTCATATTGATATGTTTGGACCAGTGAAAACTGCATCCATCAGAGGCAAGAAGTATGGATTAGTCATTGTTGATTACTATAGTAGATGGACATGGGTAAAGTTCTTAAAACACAAGGATGAGTCACATTCTGTGTTCTTTGACTTCTGCAAACAAGTCCAGAATGAAAAAGATTTCAAAATCATAAAAGTCAGAAGTGATCATGGTGGTGAATTTGAAAACAAATATTTTGAAAAATATTTTAAAATGGCATTGCTCATGATTTTTCCTGTCCTAGAACTCCACAACAGAATGGGATTGTAGAGAGGAAAAATAGAACTCTGCAAGAAATGGCCAGAACCATGATCAATGAGACTAATCTGGCAAAGCACTTTTGGGCAGAAGCAATCAACACAGCCTGTTACATTCAGAATAGAGTGTCTGTAAGACCTCTTTTGGAAAAGACTCCTTATGAATTGTGGAGGAACAAAAAGCCCAACATTTCATATTTTCATCCTTTTGGATGTATTTGCTATATGTTAAATACTAAAGAGAATCTGAACAAGTTTGATTCTAAAGCACAGAAGTGTTTCATGCTTGGGTATTCTGAACGCTCTAAAGGCTACAGAGTATACAATACTGAAATACAGATTGTGGAAGAATCTATTCATGTTAGATTTGATGATAAGCTTGGCATTGAAAAGCCAAAGCAGTTTGAAAGTTCTGCAGATAGAGAAGTAATTCTCACAGACTCTGAAGGCTCAGAGGCAGACAAAGCTCAAGTGAAGGAACCTGAAGCAACGCCAGATGCAATACCTTTGACTTCTCAGATGAACAACTTAAACATTTCTGAAGAATCAACTGTTAGAGGATCATCTTCCAGAATCAAAACTTCTCATCCAGAGAATGTGATCATTGGAAAGAAGGATGACCCTATCAGAACAAGATCCTTCCTCAGATCTTCTGAAGCATCATTATTTGGATTGGTTTTAGTAATTGAACCAACCTCTGTGGATGAAGCTTTGCAAGACAATGACTGGATCATTGCCATGCAAGAAGAGCTAAATCAATTCACTAGAAATAATGTGTGGGATTTAGTTCCAAGACCAAAAGGATTCAACATAATTGGAACTAAATGGGTCTTCAGAAACAAGCTTAATGAGAAAGGAGAAGCTGAAAGAAATAAGGCAAGGCTAGTTGCTCAAGGGTACAGTCAGCAAGAAGAAATTGATTATACAAAGACTTATGCTCCTGTTGCAAGGTTAGAGTCTATTCGTTTACTCATTTCTTTTGCTGCACAATATAACATCACTCTATATCAGATGGATGTTAAAAGTGCCTTTCTAAATGGTATTATAGAAGAAGAAGTTTATATCCACCAACCTCCTGGTTTTGAGAGTGAAAAATTTCCAAAACATGTTTTCAAACTAAAGAAATCTCTGTATGGTTTAAAACAAGCTCCCAGAGCTTGGTATGAGAGATTAAGCAATTTTCTTCTGGAGAAAAATTTCATCAGAGGCAAAGTGGACACAACACTCTTTTGTAAAACATTTAAGAAAGATCTTCTAATTTGTCAAATATATGTGGATGATATTATATTTGGATCTACCAATACTATGCTGGAAAAGGAGTTTGCTCAATGTATGCAGGCAGAATTTGAAATGAGCATGATGGGAGAATTGAGATTCTTTCTGGGAATTCAAGTCAACCAAACTCCAGAGTGCACTTACATTCATCAGACCAAATATGTTAAAGAACTTCTGAAGAAATTTAACATTACTGATAGTAAGATGGCAAAGACTCTCATGCATCCAACTAGTACACTAGGCAAGGAAGAGGTAAGTAAGAAAGTAGATCAGAAACTCTACAGAGGTATGATAGGATCTCTTCTCTACTTAACTGCTTCTAGACCTGACATTTTGTTCAGTGTATGCTTATGTGCAAGATTCCAATCAGATCCTAGAGAATCACACTTAACAGCTGTTAAGAGGATTCTAAGGTATCTGAAAGGTACTTCTAATGTGGGTTTGTGTTACAGAAAATCTAATGATTTCAAATTAGTTGGATTCTGTGATGCTGATTACGCTGGAGACAGAGTGGAAAGAAAAAGTACTTCTGGAAGTTGTCAATTTCTAGGAAGAAATCTAATCTCTTGGTACAGCAAGAAGCAACCCACAATTGCACTATCAACTACAAAGGCAGAATATATTGCTGCTGCTGGATGTAGCACGCAGATGCTCTGGATGAAAAGTCAGCTAGAAGACTATCAGATATTTGAAAGTAACATTTCTATATTCTGTGATAATACTTCTGCTATATGTTTGTCTAAAAACCCCATTTTACACTCTAAGGCAAAACATATAGAAATTAAACATCATTTCATCAGAGACTATGTTCAGAAGGGAATTATAAACTTAGCCTTTGTTGATACAGATCATCAATGGACAGATATTTTCACAAAACCCCTTACTGAAGATAGGTTCAAATTTATTCTGAAAAATATTGGTATGGATTTGTGTCCAGAATAATATTTGTCAGAAGCAAATTTTTCAGATGTAAAATGTTTATAACTCTGAAGTATTTCATCTGTTGCTTATTAGATTTATGTTTATTTGTGTGTATCTAAACTAACCAATCTTAGAGGATCTGAACGTTGGCTAACGTTTCATTTCTCAAGAGAATTCAGAAGCACATGCAAGCAAACACGTGTCACTCTTAATCTGAAAAGATGGCGTGTACACTACTGAAGAGACGTTTGAGGTATGGTTTGAATAGTGAAAATCTTGATTTTCCCCCCAATTTGTCACAATCAATTAATGCTTGAAATGATTTTTATTCTCTTTCATTAATTGTCATTAAATGCTATGTAAAAACGTGCTTTGTATGTCTGTTTGAGTGCCTTAATTGTTTTCTATAAATACCACATCTCACACCAATTTCACACTTCTCACAATACAAGCAAGTTTATGCATTTCTGTCTTCTATTCTCTCTTCACAAAAACCCTAAACCCTCGTCAAAATCATCTTCATCATCTTCAATGGCAACCTCATCTTCTACAGCAGCCCAGTTTCAATCAACCATGGCTGCAGTTACTTCTGCAAATATGGGTGTGACTCCATTCACTATACCTAAAAGGACTTTGTTAACTCCTGTTGACAAACTTGAAGTTCTCTGTGAATCAATGGTGGAATTTGATTCGTTAGCTGAAAATGGATTTGAATTTCGTTCAATAATTGATGCACAAGGCTGGGTAAAATACTTTGACAAATTATTTGGACCAGTTTACCCTCATCTGGTGAAAGAATTCTGGATACATGCTTCTGTTTATCCCAAATTCATCTTGTCTTCTGTTCTGGGTAAAGAGATTATAATTACTGAAGATCTAATCAGGAAACTCATAGGGTATGAGGAGACTGATGGAGTATGTCATCTGCCAGCTGGGCGTGTAAACATGGAAGAAGTTTATGAGGAAGTCGTCACTTCTGGACAGGCCTCCAACAAATTTAAAGATCTGAAGCCTGACTATAAAATCTGGGCAAAGATTTTTCTGGGATGCATTCATCACAGAAAATCTACAAATTCTCCAGATTATGTGAACAATGAACAGCTCTACTTCATGTACTGTTTAAGTCAGAGCACTAAGGTAGATCTTCCTTACATTCTGTTTATGCATTTATGGAATCATATCAATGCTTCAAGAGAATCTGTAAAGGATAAGGGTCAGAAGATCAGAACATGGATTCCCTTTGGAAGGTTAATTTCATACATTCTGACAGAGAATGGTCTGGTGACTGCTCTGTATGAAGCTGGAGTCAAGGATGAACTTGAATCCATTGTTGGAAAACCTCTGAATGCAAAGAGTCTTCAGAGACTAAAAATTGTAGAGGAACTCTCATATGCACCCAAGAAGCTGAATATTTCTAAAATAAGTCAGAAGCGAATTCCAGTTGAAAACTTTCCACTGTTTGGTGCTGAAGAACCAAGGGATATAATTGTGAGATATATTGATGCATGCAAAGCAGATGGAACGCCCATTCCTGCATATATTCTGAAAAGAGCGAGAGAACCAATGCCTGATGTATACAATGAGAACACAAGGAAAAGAGGTCAATCAGAGGCAGAAGAAGTTGCTCCCCAGAAGAAGCCAAAAGTTGCTGACAAGCCTCAGAAGCTGATCAAGAGAAAAGCATCTGTAGACGTTCCCTCTGTTCCCATAAAGCGTATCAAGATTAAACGTACCAAAAATTTTGTATCTTCTTTCAATAACATTGTTTTAAATGAATCAACATTTAGTTCTATTCCCAAACCCCCCTCCTACTCAAAAACAATCTGTTCCTGCTCCATCTCAAAAATCTGAACCATTAAAAACTCCTTCCCCACAAAAATCATCTGATCCCATTTCCACTACTCCAGTAAAACCTTATGTTATTCCATCATCTGAACCAACAACAACAACACCAGCAAATCAAACTCCACCACCTATAAAAAAACCAACAGAATAATATGCACCACAACAACAACCAGAAAAACAACAATCAAACACATCTGAACCTATACAATCTAATCCAGTGGCATCTGATCCTATTGCATCTGATCAAGTTATTTCTGAACCACCTATATCTGAACCACCTACTTCTGAACCACCTATATCTGAACCACCTACTTCTGAACCACCTACATCTGAACAACCTGCATCTGAACCTCCATCAAAACCTTCTGAGCATCAATCAGAACCAACCAACCCATCTGAAACAAATATACCTGCGACATAGGTTCTAGACGTTACACCTCTCAAAACTGTTTTTGAAGTGTCTTCTATGTCTTGTACTCCAACCACATCCTCAAACTCATCAGAATCTGATATACACCCAGATATTCTGTCACCTCCCTCTTTCCGAAATCTTGCAGTTAACCAACCAGAACCACCTGTTTCATCAGACTCTCTCATTCCCAATCCCATTCCAAAACCTAAGCCAAGGAGATCTGAATGTGTATCCTTTGCTTCCTTTAAACCACTCCCCACTGATCCACTTTCTTATGTTTTGAAAGTTAAAAATTTCTATGACAGAATTGAACCATCTGACACTATCACCCCTCTTAAACCCAAGCTTTCCATCATTCTACCATCTGTTCTTCAAACCTATATAAAAGAACTGCCAGAAATGATTTCATCAGAACCTCTTTTATCTGATAAATTTGCATTCATTCCTTACTCTTCTACCACATTCGATGTTGTTTCCTATGCATTAAATGCAAAACCATATCTGTTGAATGCTTTAATCAGATCAAAAACTGTCATTTCATATGATCCTCCATCCATACCCTTCTACCCTCGCCCTCTGATCACCATTCCAAAATTCACCATTCCACCTTCACCTCAACCCAAGCCAATCACATTGTAAACTCTTCTAAAACCAAAACCTAGGCTGAATGTTGATCATTTATTTACAAGTTTTTTGAAAGAAATAGAGACGCATTTAGGCTCTGTACAGAGGAAGTGTTTATCAACAATGGATGCAAATGAATCTGATGCTATTTGGAATAGCTTCATCAACAGATTCAATACTGTAGCATCAAATCTGAAGAATGTATGTTCTGATGATGCGAAGCACAGATTTGCTGAAACTGCTAGAAGTTTGTTCTGGACTGTTAAAAGATCTACACCATTGCTTCTTAAAGATGCTCCTTCATCATCTGAAGTATGTGATACAGAATTGAATGCTGAATCTGCATCTGAAGACAACCATCCGGCTATGACTCTTGTAGAACATCCCTCTGGATCTGCTGCTCCTGACTCTGAATCCCCTATGGAAATTGACCCTGTTCCTGCTTCAGAATCTGTCCCACCTTCTTCATCTGAGATCAAGAAAGAGTATCCAGATCTTGAAGATAAGATTGCAGTTCTGGAAGCTGGTCAATCAGAGATTAAGTCATGGATGGCTAAGCAAGATAAGAAGTCTGAAGACATGGCTCAATGGATGTCCAAACAAGATCAGAAGAATGAAACCATGGCTAAGTGGATGTCAAAGCAAGAACAATCATCCTCTGAGATCACTGATCTGTTGAAGATGATTTTGTCAAAACAAACTTATTTTATTCTTTTTCATCTGATGTTTGCACATGTATTTGAATCTTATATGATGTTTTGTATCTCTTGATCTATATGTATGAATGACTATGTGTTTTTCTCTACATAATTTATCTTTTCTGTATTTCCTTTTATTTGTCTTTTAAAGTTCTTACTTTTTGATTATGACAAAAAAGGGGGAGAAAATAGATCTGAATTGTTTAAATAAACTCTACCAATATGAAACTTCAGATATATCAAATTTTTATCTAACATAAACTCTAAGTGTTTCAGAACATTTGATAAATCTGATATATTCCTTAACAGAAACTCTGAGACTTCCAGACCATTTTTAACGTATCAGACTCTGACTCTGAAACATGCAAGATCTAATGTTTAGAACATTCAAGCTCTAATTCTGAAAAGAATACTCAAGATAAAAAGGGAAGTTCCTATTCCTTATTAATATTCAATTCAGGGGGAGATTCATCATCTCAGGGGGAGTTATAATTATTTTCTTTTCTAACTGAACAAAATTTCTGATGTTTTTGTCATCATCAAAAAGGGGGAGATTGTTGGAACACAGATTGGTTCTTAATAATATCTCTATGTTTTGATGATAACTATTACGAAATTTTGTATTGAAGAATTATATACTCTAAAATTTGCTTGAGAATGTTTGCTGCAGATGTTAAAGTAAATATCACTCCAGAAGCAAATTAGATCTGAACATAAGAAATATGCAAGGCTCTGAAGCGTCAGAAGCATCTCTTAGAAGATTCTGAACGCTGCCACCAGAAGATTCTGAGCGCTGCCTCCAGAAGGATCTGAAACAGAAGCCACAGAAGAATCTGAAGCAAGCCAGAAGCATCTGAACCAATGAAGAAGTCTGTATGAAGAGTTTTTCAAGCACAATTACTTCAGAAGACTCTGATAGTACCAACGCTGCCAATACTGAGGATCTGACCCAAAACTCTGCTCTGAACTTATACACGCTGAAAGCACACTTGCTGCAAAGACTCGGATTCAGCAAAACTCTGATGAACATCAGAAGGCTCTGACTAACTTAGACTTTGATGATTCTTGCTGAAAATTGTTGAAGAAGAATTCAAAGATTATGTTCGTTGGAATATCCAAACGACTCTTTCCTTATTTATGTTAGACACGAGAACACAGACAAAAAGGATTTCTCTGTGCATTCTTCTTCTAGGAAAGGTCACTTGATGTGAAGACAAAAAGGCTCAGACCTTTTGGTACACTATTCTCAACGTGAAAAGCTCTTGGATCACTGTGCCTATAAAAGCAAGTCTCCACTCATCTTCTTCTGTTGACGAAACACTTGAAAAGAATTCATTAAAAAGCTCTCATACAACTCATATATTCTTGCTAGAATTATTTCATTGTTCTTAATCTTAAGTGAAAAATCACAGTTGTGATAAAGCTTTATTAGAAGCATTTTAACACTTGTATTTATTATTACATTTGATTGTAAGAGAACCTTAAGAAGATCCAGTTAGGATCAGTAGTTCTTGAGAAGACTTTGAACAGTTGTTCTTAGTGCTTACTATTGTAATCAATTGATTAAATAGTGGATTAAGTCCTTGTTTGAGAAAGGCAAATCACTCTAGATAGGGTGGACTGGAGTAGTTGAGTTCAACGAACCAGGATAAAAATATTTGAGTTTTTACTTCTAAGTTTTATCTTCATACTTATTCAACCCCCCCCCCCTTCTAAGTATTTTCTCACCTTCAGTAAGATCATTAGAATCGAGAAGAAAATATGCACCTGCAACATAAATACATGTCAATGAAAATGCAATATGAAAATGCAAATGCAAATGCCACAGGGGATCAAGATTGTTGTGCTGTTAAGTGAGAAGAACTAGCGCTCTGCTTTAGCGAGAACATAGCACCATCATTAGGACCCACTGTGTCAAGTTTACCGGTTCATTCTGACAAGAAAACCAGGGTAGGCTGGAGATCAAAGTTACCTGCCTCCCAACTTACAGGTATGAACCTATCACTGATAAAGGTACGGCATCCTATACGGTCATCAGCGTCACAGACTTTCGAGAAACGATGATATGTTCACCATGTCTGGTTTGGCATCATAGTCTAATGAAGGGGCCTCACTTAGCTGACTTCCAAATGATCGGTCCCCAGAGTCGACAATCCTCAGATCTAATATCCTTTTAACGGTCCAACGGACTAGAAAGGAAATCATCAAAGAGAATCTCGTCTGAGCGCGAATTTCATAGGAACTAGTGCATGCCAAACATACAGGTTCACCACTACTTTCCACTTCTAATGCTATGTTGTACTCAAGCCTCGGTTTTAGCTTTTCACTCAATGGAACATTCCCCCCAATGTCACAGCAAAACTAATAATATACAATGCTGAAAGTAAAAATTCAATAAAGATAAAGTACAACACATATATACACACCCAAATATAAACAAACAAGCGCTAGGATTGAATCGCATAGGGAACCAGAGACTCTGGGTTCTTTCCCCAGCAGAGTCGCCAGTTGTCGCATCGTTGCGAAGAGAGGCCGACAATGACAGAAGAGTCGCCACTGTTCGTTGTTTATCCCAAAAGAGGGAAAGGAAACAATCAGAGAAAACCTAACGAAAAGGGAGAAGATAGGTCACCGCAACCAAATATTGGTTTCGGGAGTCGATTACGGGAGGGGAAGGTATGAGCACCCCTCACGTCCGTCGTACTCGACGAGATCCACGCTTGTTATCTATATAAAGGGTGTTGAACTATCTAAAATATAGGCCATAGGGACAAAAGAAAAGAAAATAGACTCGATAGAGCATCGCCGCTCTATGCATATGTACTCCCTCGTGCAATGGGAAAATCAGAGTCAACGTAGTTCGAAAAACTACGGGTGAAGGTGGGGAAAGGTTGCTCGCCAAGACATCGTCGTCTTGTGCCTATGTATTCTCACCTGTTATGAGAAATCAGATCAAACTTAGTTCGGGATAACAAAGACCACAGGTTGGTTCAAATGTTTTAGACCCGAGTAGGGTTAAAACTTAGTTCTAACAGTTAAGTGTGTGCAGCTCGACCATTGGAGACTTAGGTGTTACCCGTTTGCGGTAGAACCAAGAGTTAACAAAACTCTCCTTATGAAAAAGGTTTCCAAATTAAGATCTCGAAGGATAAAAAGATTTGAAGTTTGTTTTTGTGTTTTTATACAAAGAAGTGAATTGAGTTATGGTTTGAAACTCATGTTGCACTAAAGACTATGACCTAGGAGAGAATGCATCGCATATCGTCCAAAGGACATACGCTAAACACTCTAGACAATTGAGAGGAGGCCCCCCAATCATCATTCCCCAAGTACTTAAGGCTCGTAACGTACAACATAAATCATCCTTTATTAGATGACTTGAAGAAGTTTGAAGATGATAAGAGAGAGACACACTCTAAAGGGAGACTAAGACTCAACCTAATGTTCTCATACAAAGTGCACCTATGATTGGGATGAAAAGGGAATTCCACCTAATGTTATCATGCATGGGTTCAAGCCTAAGGTCTATCATAATCAATCTTGAACAAGAGAGATTAAAGGTCCTAAGGGAACATGGCAAAGAAGAGAGAAGAAGAAAGCATAAGAAGAAAGAAGAATGCAAACATGTAATGCACAATTAAGATAAAGAATAGAGGGGGGAACAAAGTGTGAGACAGTAGCCTCCACAAGCACATCTCAACCTCAAGCATGCAAATGAGAGATGCAAGAACCAAAAAGAAATGCACACAAAAGAACATAAGCAAAATTCAAACCAAAGTAAGATAAAGTGAGAAGAAAAGGATCCTTACAATCACTTATGTATCAATCACTAGCTTAACAACAAAGCAAGAAAGCCAAAAGGCAAAGCAAGATCAAGATGAGAGATGGGATACCAAACTTGGGCAGCAAGCAACTCAAAGAGTCTCAACCATAATCATCATCAAAATCAAACAAGAGAAAACATACCAAAAGTCCTCAAAAGGAATCACCATCCATGATATGTTCAAAGTACCTCCAATGGAGGGACTAAACCATCTCAAATGAGATTCCATGATCCTTGGACAGAGGTAAGAGCAAGGGGAAATAGATGCACAAAGCAATAAAGAATCACACAATAAGAGAATGCAAGATTAGGCATGGCAAAAGACCTAGGTCTTAAACACTCTCAACATTTGAAACCAAATGGAAGGCCTAAAAAGAATGCAATACAAAACCAAAACCAAAACACTTTATGACCTAAAAGTTTGCATTCAACAACTTCAATATGTTATAAAGGTGAATCAAAAAGAGTTGGGAGCATTTGATGTCCATAAGAATCATTTCCCATCCAAACTAGGTCAAGTGTATGTGTGAACCACCCTTAGGGGTAGCTTGACTTGCAAGCTACTCCAAAAATAGGAAAATGGCTCAATTAAACCCAATAAAATCTCAAAAGCACATATATTAGTTGGCAACCAGAGGCCAAGAGCACACAACCAAAGTCACTTCAAAGCATCACCATAAAAATTGATTCACTTGGGTGTTCCACTTTGAAGGAGGGTTATCGAGGGTCAAATAAAATGACTCAAAAGTCAAACCAAAAATGGTCAAACCTTGACTAAAATCATCCTCAGAGACACTTCAACTCATCAACAACATGCGTAAAAAGTCTCATTCCTTGGAGATTAAAAATGGTCAAGAAACTATGCATGAAACCAAAACAACAAGTGAAAAATTCATTCAAAAACACCTCCAATCATTTAATTCCTTTTAATTGAAAAATAAATCAAAAATGAAAATAAAAATTTCCAAAAATTAGTTAACATATTAAAGTGTCCTAAAATATTTTTTGTGGAATTTTATAACAATTGGAGTTATTTTTAAATGAATTAAAACAAAACAGAAATGAAAACAAAATTAAAAAAAAACAATTAAAATGAACACACGGTGCAAATAGCAAGCAGATCAAGCAAAACCATTGGGCTTGCACAAAGGGGGTCCAAAAAGTGCTCTAAGTCCAATAATCAAAACACAAATGCAGCCAAGTGAAATGCTGCATATCACTTAATGACCTGGCAGGTCAACAAGCCACGCACGCTGGTCAGCTTCAATCTCAGCCATTGATCTCACAAAGTCAACAAGTCAGCCTATACACACGTAGGATCACCTGAAAGTGAACCAGATGCTGGAGCCCTAGCTCCGGTCATCTTCTCCGGAAAAGTGGCCGGAGTTTCAGGTTCAAAACCTAACAAAAACGCGTGAAATCTTATACCAAATTGAAGAAGAACTCACGTAGATCATAAATCTGGCCTCCAAAATCATTTATCATACATGTATAGAGAGATTCGAACGGGAGAAATTTTGAACACACAACTGTAAAATGCATCAAACATAGCAATTAACCGACCCGAATTTGCCTACCAGGTGAAGGTCTTCAGATGCAACAAGAACAACGATGATTCAATGCATATCATGAGAGAATTTTGGGAAATAAGCTTACCTAACGGAGTCTCTCCGTTAAAGCTTCAAATGGTGTTAAGCTTGCTCAAGAAGGTGCAGATCCACTCACTAATGCTCAAGGAAGATGAAGCTTGCTTTGATTTGAGTTGAAATGGCTTTAATTCTGATTCACGACTTTCACTTTGCTCTCCGATTTCCATGTTCGAATTCTTCTCTCCCCCCATAAAATTGCATGAATGAGCTCTCAAATTTCATCTAGAGCTTTTATATTATGGATCCCTGAATGATTGGAGGCCCAATATGGCTTGGTTGCTTTGAAATTTTTGAAATGCCCAATTTGGAAAGCATGCCCATACACATGTGAACTTGGCTCCAATTTCCTTTGAATTTCATTTGAATCATCAGCTGAGAACATGAATTGGCCATGTGGATTGCCAATGAGCCTTAATTTGATCCAATTGTGGAGATTTGAATTGAATCTTCTTCTTGAAGTAACCTTGAAAACCACTTGTATTTGCTAGCATGACCCAAAATTTCTTGGTGCATTTTACTTATTGGAAAATTTTGAATCATTTTGAGTACAAATATGGCATGAAAAAGTTCAAGAACCAATTCAATTGATTTCACCATGTTAATGTCATTTTTCATTGAATTTCTTCACCAATCTCCATATCCAAGCATAATTCATGATAACTTGTGTTCCATGATGAAATTGAAGTCATTTGGAGAAACTTTCATGTTGGAGAAAGTTTCATTTGAAGTGCTTAAAATCATGAAAATGACCTATAAAGAAAATGACCTATAATCTCACTTTCCCAAAATACCCTTGCCTTGCAAACTTCATAACTTGAGTTCTACAAATGAGATGAAGGACTTCTAGGACTTTTTGGAAAGCTAAGATCATGAGGAATAACTTTTACGTTCATCAAAAGTTGAGGAGAAACATGATTCTAGGTCAAAAGTGTCTTGGAATTTGGTTGACTTTTGTTGACTGAAAATATGGTTCATCTGAGACCTAATGGATGAGTTATAGTACTTAAAATAAATCTAATAACATGCCGTAAAGGTCTCATGTTTACATCAAAGTGAGATTACACTTGTATCTTGAGATATGTGGTCTTGAAGTTAGGCACTAAATAAGGGATTTTACACTGACAAACCTCTGAAACCCTGATTTAGTAACTTCTCACACTCTTGATTCTTCTTGATTGGATCTTGAAATAACATCTTAGATGTCTCAACAAAACTATCCATGACTCTAATGACTCAAAACCAAGTCTCAATCTCCTTCCAGTCCTCAGTTGACTTTGCACTAGGCAGATGAAACCCTATGTGTATAATCATTGACTACAATCTCTTGCACATGACATAACCACTTATATGAGCTCCACAATGGCTTCAAAAATCACTCCATGAGCTATCCAAATATCTCCTATCCATAACCATGAGCTCGTGATCCTCTGATGATCCCCAGTTGACCTCCAAGATAGGAAATAAGCAACACACATCTATCCTCTTCCTCAAAGAGCTTTGACTCCTTCATGGTGATAATAAGCACTTGATAACTTGAGTAAACACTCTTGCTTGAGCTTAGAACCCTTGATAGTCTTTTCTTGAGATGCAAACCTCTATGGATACCCTGCAAAGAACAATGATATGCATATGCAAATGCTAGAAACATGAAATGAAACACAAGCCAAGCCAAGAAAAAGGTTGGGCAAATTTTGGGGTACAACACTTAGCTCTGAAAGCTTCAGGATTAGTAATCAACCTTCCTAATCTTCTTAGGTATTCCAGTTTTGGACTTTTGAAGGTGTACTTCTGAGTTTTTCTTCTACCAAAATCCATAGCACAATTTCTGATATTTACAACAACCCGTTTTTTTTAGTTCTTTTGAAAAACTTTGAGAGATTTGAAATTTTTTTATGAATGCATGAATGTAGCAAACAAAAGTATATGAAAACATGGGTTCAAGGGTTCATCACCACGAGCATGGAGCCATGGATCTACCCATCCCTAAGGTATGTACTAGGGTTCAATTTTTTGTACTTGCATAACAGTTTCTAACAAAGGTTCCCAAGATCATTGACCCCTGTTTAGGATATTACTAACAAACTGGTTGACTCATGGGAGTTGTAATATCCCTCAGGTGGATCTCATTCGAGTGTAGCATCACATATCAACTATTCTTGATAGTTACCGCACTATGTTCTAAAGTGGCCGAATCGTTAGATGTTTATTGATCTTTGGTTTCACAGGTTCTCAATGGAAAAAGTAACGCATTCACGATTTTCTCGCTCAACATCAGTAATTCCAAAAGGGTACCTCTACTGATTTGGTGGACTTTCAAGTTATCTTGGTCAGGACTCACTCCCTGTAAACTTTCTTGATTTTTCCACCTCCTATCTTAAAATATGCTTTCAAGCCCACTAAGGACTTTTTGACTCACCACATGTGTATTAATCACATTCCCAAATAAAAGCAATTTAAACAAGTATGGAAAATAAGCAGATAGTATGATGGAGAACAAAAAATGATATCAAATAAGAAAATGAAATAGTAAAATATATACAAGGCTTAACCCTCTTAGGGGATGGGAAAGACATCCTAGTGAAGTCGCCATTTTTCTGTAGCCCCAGTTTTTGTGACGCGACCACTACCGCATTTTGTGCCACTTTCAAATTTCTAATATTTATCCTATGATGCTTAAAAGGAAGGGGAAGGAATCTAAACTAACCCTGCATCCAAATGTTTTCCCTACAAATGCAAAGAGATCTGAAATCGGGGATTGGTTATACAAAGGGAAGCTATTAACACCCTGAGTATCTATAGTAATCTATAGGAACCTTTATTATATATTTCTACTGTTAAATTACTTACTTGCTTAGGTTTGTATGCTGTTTAATTGGGAAGGTTTCTCCTTTGTGAAAACCGAGGGGATGTTTTTTGTTTGGTGTTTCTATGGGTTTCTATTGTTTTTGGAAGGTATCGGGACCTAAGAGTTTTTTATTAGTGTGCTCGCTAAGATCTCACAATCTTATGCCTACGTATTATTAAAAAGGAAATTGAGAAATCAGAGCGTTTGTAGTTCCTCCTAATCTATGGGAGGAAAAAGTTTGTTTTGTATCTTGTTTAAAGCCCAAGATGGTGAAGCTAAAAAGAGTGTTGGAAAGATTTGACAAATTGTCATCTTTAAGGGAGTTATCTCACCTAGTTACTACAATCATATGAGAATGATCTCATAAGGGAAGAAAGCTTTGAACTTATTGTGTTTAAGCAATGCCGCTTTTTACTTTATGAATTCTTTACATACTAAGAGAGGGACCTTAACTTGGATATAGGATTGACAAGTATGCCACTTACATCAGTTAGATGAAAGAAAAGTTTTGATCCATGATAAGAGAGGGACTCCAGCTTGGATTTAGAATCAACAAGTGTTCCACTTACATCACTTATATAGAAAAGGGTTTTTAATGTTTGATTTGAATTGTAGTCATTAGAAGAGATGTCTTCCTACAGAGATAACTCAAAGTCTCATCTGTGAGGAGATTGATTTATATATCTTAATTGAAGACCAAGATAAGAAGCTAAAAGATTGAAAGCTGACTCAACTGGGGAGTTTTATCTGTCTTGTACAAAGCCCAAGATTGAGGCTGACTGGCTGGAGTAATTGTTTGTTATAATAAACCCTGAGAGAAGGCTAATGAATGTTGAGGAAATTTGAATACACTGACTCTTTTGGGGATTTTTATTTGTATCATATACAAAGCTTAGGATGAATGAGGCTAAAAGAATTTATTTGTATCATGTTCAAAGTCCAAGATGATGAGGCTAAGATAATTTATTTTCATAGATTACTAAAACTTGACTTATGCTTTTGAGAAGCCTGAGGGTCCTTGTATGAAGCCCAAGAGAAGGTTGTGGGGAACTGAATGAGACTTCCCAAGTCTCCTTGTATGAAGCCTAAGAGGAGGCTATCTTGCTGGGGGGATTCTTTGTATGATGCCCAAGAGGAGGCAATGATGCTTATATAAGGCCAAATAGGAGGCCAGAGAACTAGTTTTTTGAACTAAGTTGTGATTGAAGGGATCCTATTGTTTGAACTATGTCTAAACTAAGGATGACGTAAATGTCAAGAGAAACTTAACAAAATATGAACAAACATGATTGATGATTCACAAGTATAGATATGGTTGAATTCATGGAAGATTTCATATCTTTTAGGGTTTGATGTGTTGAATGTTTTATTTGTGTGTTTTATTTTATTCACAAAGGTGTTAGGTCTTACACTCTTAGTAGAGGCCCAATATTTATTAAAAAGAAATGGTGGTGGATCTTACACTCTAAGAAGATCCCAAGATTTATTATCTACTTACAAAAGTTGTTGGGTCTTACACTCTAAGCAAAAGCCCAAGATTTATCTTGTTTCGAAAACAGAAGATGATTTTGAAAGAGAGGGATAGGAGTTACACTCTGAAGAGAGGCCCAAGATTTAAAACAATTGATTTTGAAAATGTGACAAGCGATGGGTATTACATTATAATAAAGACTCGTGTATTTTAATGATTTTAAAATTAAAAGGGGTTGGGACATACACTCTAATAGAGGCCCAAAGTGTTTAAAAATGTAATGTGTCTTACACTCTCGACAGAGGCCCATGATTTGAAAATAATTTGAATATGCATCAAATAAATAGATATATTCATTATGGTAAGAGTTTATGAAGGAAATATTTGAACATTTAAGCATGGATACAAGTTGAACATGTTAATGACAGGTTGATAACAACCAAGCATAGATATTAGGGTTCAAACATGGTCTTGAACAAAGTGGAAACATCACAAAGGTTCATACAAACAAACATGCTTATAAAAGTATTTCTAAGGAAAAATTCAAGTGTTTTAGGAGCAGATAAAAATGGTATAATCAACAAAAAGACATATGTACATATCAAAGTGGTATAAACATGGAAGAGAACCAACATGTCAAGGCAAAATATCAAGCAAAAAATTCAAGGCATGATTGAAAGTTCAACATTCATTTATATGTAAACATACGCTTGAAAATGCATTAAAACCAAGTAAGAACAATGATGTACAAATTTACAACATCATTTAAGATTCATACAAGATGTGTATGATTCAAACAAGTCATTGTAGGCAAGGAAAGGCAAGGAACCATTCAAAAGAATAAAAAAGAAACTTAAGAAACCCTAAAATGTCACACACTTTAAGCACTCATAAATATGAGAAAAAATAATTATTTTTGATATTTTATTTTCAAAACTAGAAAATAGAAATTATCATGAGTAATTTGCAAAAATAATGGGTTTAAAATGATTAAAAAAAACGAGAAAGTTATGATAGTTTGAAAATGTGAAGAAAATTAAGAAAATAGGTCTTTAAAAAAATAGGGAATGGTCCCCATGGGTGTTGAACCCATGACCATTTGCTTAAAACACAAAACACTAACCAACCACATGTGTGTGGTGTCATATGATGGGAATAAGGTATTATTTGTGTTAATTTCTTGAAAAATCATAAAAATAAAATGAAATTGGGGCGAGGGGGATTCGAACCTCAGTTTCAAAGGGTGAAAGGTAACAAGAGCGCACAGGTTTAACCACTGGGGTGGTGATACATCCGTGTATAAAACCATACCCATTAAATGATAAGGGTGGAAATGACCTAGGCCTACCCAAAACAAAGGCACCATGACCTGGTTCTTGCCCAAGAAGACCTAGTTTTTTTTATTTGCAAGAAGGGCATAACTTCTTCATTTCTCCATGAAAATGGATGAAACAAAGATGGATCCTACCTAGAATTTCATGAAGAATTCAATGGTGATTTTAGATTTAGCTAAATGTGTCTCTATTTTAAAATCCAATAGTGGTTCTTAAAAGGACATGATTTTGTAAGTTCTATGCTATATCATCATACAATTAATAACAGTGTCACAAAATGGTTCAAACGCAACATAAATAACATATATGATATGATCATGATCAATGTACATCAAAGCAAAGCATATTTCTTAAAGTTCAAGTTCTTTGGAAACTTACCTCTTGAATCTCACTTGTCAATTTCCAAGAAACCTGTTACAAAAGTAAACCAATGCTTTGGACACCTCTAATACACCTCAAAGAAGCTTTTTGGATGCTTGGAACCAAATTAAAACCTCTAGGACATGATCTAGCTCCTTCTTGCAAATTTGTCAAAAGTGGCAAAAATGGAAACTCCGCCAAATGATGTTACAGTTGAGAAACTTTTGTTGGAATAGTTTAAGGATATTATTTAGAGTGTGTTTGAAGTGTTGGATGATTTTGAAATGGACAGAATCAAGACATGGCTCTGAAAATGCAAAAACTCAAAGATATGAGGTATTGACAGTTGACTTTCTGATTTTGGTGGTTTGGGATGAAGATGAAGGTTTGGACACCTTCAAGGTATGATTTGTAATGTGTTTAGGTGGTTATTTGAGTGGTTTAAGCTCTGATATGAGAAATTCGATTTCTCAACTTTTAAACTGTGCAACTTTGAAACAAGAGAGGAAATGTGAGAAAACAAGCTTTGGTATTGTTTTGGGTATTTGAATTGATTCAAAATAACCTCTATTTATAGGAGAACTAATTTTTTTTTGCATGAATAGTGTTGGATGAGGGAGCATGCAATTGTCCAATGGATATAGCTATGTAGCTTTAACTTAAATGTTAAGGTACCATTAGTCTTCTATAGCATGACTAGAATCTTGACTCAATTGGCATTTTGCATGTTTGAACACTCATTATTTTTGAACATATATGAACTGGTGTGGCTCATTTCTTGCCAATTCAATGTTTTCACTTAAATGTATAAAAACAAACTTGACTCCATGGACTTGCAATGATGATTCTTACTTGCTAAGAGATAGAATCCCTGACTTATGGTTCAAAGTTGAAGATATTATGTGATTCAACAAGATTCTTTCTTTCCTTGGAGGATGATAAGGCTTGCAAAGTCACCAAATCTGTTTTGAAAATTGTGCGATGCAAGTAAACATGAAAGCTATCTTAAAAAATCAATTTGATCAAGGCATGTTGTTAAATCCATAACTTCTTGCTCAAGCATGATCAATGGATGTTCTTGTATTTGTTGGAAATCTGAGGTGTCCTACCTTAACTTTGATGTTCAGAATTGGTCTTGATTCAAGTTGGATCATCATGAAAAATTCCCTTAAAGTTGGCTAAAACACAAAACAAATTTGCCTAAATTTTTTCTCAGTGTCAAGGTTCAAAAAGTCTTGAAACCCTAACTTTATGGGTTCATATCTCAAAATCTATGCATTTTTTTGGGAATCCACCCTAAGTGACATAGTTGTAATGTGTAACAAGCTCTTCAATTTGATCTTTGGATCCAAGAAAATGGTTGCTTGGTTTGGAAGTTATGACCCTGCAAAGTAGGGCAAAAAATCAATGTTTTTCATGACTTAGAAAAATTTCTAAGTTTTCTAAGGTTGCCCTCTTTACAAGTTATCTCACTTTTCTTGATTTTTATTGATCAATAATGATCCAAATCACATATTAACATTGTTCTTAACTTGAAAAGGGCATGGTTGACCAAAAAGTCAAAAAGTCAAACTTGATTTTGAACATAGTTTGACTTTTTGTATCAGATGAATCTTGAACTTTTTGATCCTTTATGAAATCAAACCCTTGGGCTAAATTAAACATCATGGATGGATTCCAAGGGTATTTTTTGAATGTCTTGATTCATGTCCCAAGGTTCGAGATCATGTCTTGGTCCAAAGTCAAAGGCATAATTGACTTTTCATTAAAAACCCTAGCTTGTGATCCAAATGAATTTGAATATTTGTTTTGCTGATGAATCAAGTTCTTTGGATCAATCCAATTATATGAATGAGCCCATGTGATGTATTTGAGTTCCTTGAAACATATCTTGAGGTATTGGATCATCCCTTGCTCTAAAAGTCAACCCATGGACTGAATTAGGTCAAAACCCTAATGTTGGTGCACTGATGGTCTTGATTCTTGTTGATTTTGAAATGAGGAAATTTTGTACTTGATTATTGATGGATGGTAGATCTTGATCTTTACGGATGGATGGGAGACTTGATAGGTTGAAGATCATGCTTATCCTTGACTAACCCTTTGTATAAATCCTTTTTTTGTGGCTCAAAACCCAAATTTGCAGTCACAAATTAAACAAGGAACAAACTTTGTATATCCAAATAGGTGAGTGACACATAAAGGTATATTCATATGATATTAAAATGACGTAGGATCTTAGGGTCAAAATTTAGGGTATGACACTATGCCAAATCATGGTGTGGCAAGGGCCAATGCTATTAGAGATGGGGAGCGGTTAAATTTGGTGGCCAATGTGAATGAGTTGAAGACTCCTTTGTCGATTGTTAAAGAGTGTTTACTGAAGGGGAAATTTTCCTAGGCTGTGCTTTTGATTGTCAGAGATGTGTATTGCAGTCTGAGGGTTGTGACCTGTTGAGGGATGGTATATAGAAATTGATGGATGACAGACAGTTACAGTTTGACAGAACTAGTGTTATGGATGACGTTAATGATGCTAATTATGAGGTTAATAATGATGGTAGGGACATTGCAACAATATCATTCCCGTACAAGACCGTCTATATTTCAGCGCCCCTGCAATAAGCACCTGTCATTATCACTACACCGGGGTCGATACCATATGAGAGTACTAAAGCAATTCTGTGGAACTACGAAGATGAGGTATTTTGTAATGGACAGAAACAAGAATTGTTGGTTTCTACGGATGTTAGGTCTACCTTGGACAATATTGTTGGTGCTGAGGGTATCATGCACAGTGGTAGGGTCTTCTCTTCACCAAATGTTAATGTTAATAGATCTGATAAGGGTAAAAGAAAGTTGGTCGTGGATGATTTTGTGCAACAATAGTCAGGTGATGCTTCTTTCTCAAAAGATGTAGAGAAATTTATAAGGTTGACTTGCAAGAGTGATTACAAGATCATCAACCAATTGAATCAGATACCATCCAAGATCTCCATTCTTTCATTGTTGATGTATTCTAAGGCACACAAAAATGCACTGCTGAAGGTGTTGAACGCTGCCTATGTTCCTCAGGAGATTTCAGTGAACTAGCTTGAAGGGATAGTTGCCCATGTTAATGCAGGGAATGGTCTGAGGTTTACCAATCTGGATTTGACGCCGGAGGGAAGGAATCATAATAAGGCCTTTCATATCTCCATCGAGTGCAAAGGCTCTCTGTTGTCCCATGTGTTAGTAAATAATGGGTCATTATTGAATGTGTTGCCAAAGAAGGCTCTTATGAAATTAGATACGTAGGGTGTGATTTGCAGGCCTTGTGATTTGGTAGTGCGGGCCTTTGATGGATATAAAAGGTCTGTATTTGATGAGGTGGTTTTACCTATTCAAGTTGGGCCGACATTTTTCGAAACAACCTTCTATATCATAGACATCCAGCCTGCCTACAGCTGTTTGTTGGGGTCGTCCCTGGATTCATTCTGCTGGGGCAGTTACTTAAACTTTGCATCAAAAGCTTAAGTACATGATTGAAGGAAGGGTTGTTACGATCTATAGAGAGGAAGATGTTAGAACACAGATTGGTTCTTAATAATATCTCTTTGTTTTGATGATAACTGTTAGGAAATTTTGTATTTAAGAATTATATACTTTAAAATTTGCTTAAGAGTTTTACTGCAGATTGTAATGAAATTAACACTCCAGAAGCTAATCTGAATTGTATACAAGAAGTTATCTAGATTCTGAAGCGCCAGATGCATTCTTTAGAAGATTCTGATTGCTGTTTACAGAAGATCCTGAGCGTAGTCTCCAGAAGGATCTGAAGCAAGAAGCTCCAGAAGATTCTGAAGCAGAAGCATCTGAAGCAAAGCAGAAGCATCTGAAGCTAAGAAGAATATTATATGAAGAGTTTCTCAAAGCATAGTTTCTACAGAAGTTTCTGAAAGTACTAAAGCTGCCAGTACTGAAGTTCTGTGTTAAATATGCTCTAATGATCAACACGCTAAAAGCACACATGCTGCAGAAGACTCTGATACAGTAAAGTTCTGAACATCATTAGAAGACTCTGACTCAATCAGATTTTGATGAACTTGCTGAAAACTGAAGAAGAAATATTCAAAGAATATATTCGTTAGAGTAAATCAAACGTCTCTTTCCTTATTGGTGCTAGATACAAGAACACAGACAAAAAGGATTTTTCTGTGCTTTCTACTTCTAGGAAAGGTCACTTGATGTGAAGACAAAAAAAGCTCAGACCTTTTTGGGACACTCTTCTCAACGTTCAGCTTCCTTGAATCAGCTGCCTATAAAAGGAAGACTCCACCAAATTCTTCAGTTAGACATTTTGCTGAAAAGAAATCATAACATTCAAAGCTCTGATTCTTTCATATTCATTCTTAGAATTCTTTGTACTTAAACTTAAGAGAAATATCACTGTAGTGATAAAAGCTTTTTAGAAGCATTCATACTCTTGTATTAGATTTACACTGATTGTAAAGGTTTTCCTTAAGAGGATTCAGTTGGAATCAGTAGCTCTTGAGAAGACTAAGAACAGTTGTTCTTAGGTGTTACTATTGTAATCTGTTTGATTAAATAGTGGATTAAGTCCTTGTTGAGAAAGGAAAATCACTCTAGGAAGGGTGGACTGGAGTAGTTGAGTTCAATGAACCAGGATAAAAATAATTGTGTTTTTATTTCTAAGTTTTAATCTTTCATACTTATTCAACCCCCCCTTCTAAGTATTATCTCACCTTCAGTTGGTATCAGAGCTCCGGTTCTGTGTGTGCTACCACTTAACAGTGACAGTAAAGATCCAGAGAGAAATACTTTGATATATATTTATTTGTTACAATGGCTGATAATACAATATCCAACATTAACAATAAATATGAAGAAAGGGACAGGATCAGCACCAAACCCCCTATGTTTGATGGGGAGAAATTTGATTACTGGAAAGACAGAATTGAGAGTTTTTTCCTAGGATATGATGTTGATCTATGGGATCTAGTCATAGATGGATATGTCCATCCCACAGATGGGAATGGCAAGAAGATAGACAGAAAATCTATGACAGATGCTCAGAAGAAATATTTTAGAAATCATCACAAAGCCAGAACTATATTATTGAATGCAATTTCCCATACTGAGTATAAAAAAATTACAAACAGGGAAACTGCTTTTGATATGTTTGAATCCTTAAAAATGACTCATGAGGGAAACTCTCAAGTCAAGGAGACAAAAGCTCTGGCTCTGATCCAGAAGTATGAGGCCTTCAAGATGGAAGACTCTGAATCTGTTGAAGCCATGTTCTCCAGATTTCAGATCCTCACAGCTGGGCTAAAAGTTCTGGACAAGGGATACTCTACATCAGATCACGTAAAGAAAATCATCAGAAGTCTACCTACCAGATGGAGACCAATGGTGACTGCTTTGAAGATGGCTAAAGATCTGAACAAGATCTCCTTAGAAGAACTCATCAGCTCACTGAGGAGCCATGAAATTGAGCTTGAGGAAGATGAACCTCAGAAGAAAGAAAAAGGTAAATTTGTTGCCTTAAAATCTAACTAATCTGCTAAAGCTTTGCAGGTTATTGAAGAAAGCTCTGAAGAATCTTCTTCTGAAGAAGAAGATGAATTATCCATGCTGTCCAAAAGGATCAACAGACTCTGGAAGCACAAGGGAAAGAAGTTCAACAACTTCAGAAGATCTGATAATAGAAAGGAATCTTCTGGGCACAGAAGATCTGGCAAGAAAGAAGTTGTGTGCTATGAGTGCAAAGAACCTGGGCATTACAAGAATGATTGCCCCAAACTTCAAAAAGAAAAACCCAAGAAGAAGTTTAACAAAAAGAAGAAGGTTCTGATGGAAACATGGGATGACTCAGATGAATCTGAATCATCTTCTGAATCAGAAGAAGAATGTGCTAATGTTGCACTGATGGCCAGCACAGAGGATCAAGAGGAAGGAACCTCATGATATGAATCAGATTCTGAATCTGATGATGACGCTGAAGAGGTAATGGCTAAACTTACCAAAGAAGAACTTATAAAAGTTTTAACAGAAGTTCTTAAAAGTTATAACAATATCAAACTCAAATACAAGAAGCTGAAAAGCAATCTTGAATCTGAGATTGATCTTCTGAAGACAGAACTTGTTGAGCAAAAAGAAATTAATATGAAAATCAAAAATGACTTTGAAATAACTCAACAAGAATCTGAATCTGAGACTAAGTCATGTGAAAACATTTTAGAAAAATATGACTCTAGCTTTCAGAGATTTCTTACTAAGAGCATAGACAGAAGCAAGATGGCTTCTATGATCTATGGTGTTAGTGGGAACAACAGAAGAGGTATTGGATATGAATCTTCATCTAGAAGTAATCCAAAATCTGTTGACAAACTTTTCATCAAGAAGACACCTCTGTATTCTCAATTTAAATTTGGTCACTTAAATGACATTAAACACACAAGCTCTGAGAAGAATACTTATGTGTTTAAACCCAAGGCAAGTCAGAATAAACATTATGTTGAAAAACAGAAGTTTAGACAAACCTACAAACCAACTAACCCCAAAGGACCCAAGAAGATCTGGGTACCTAAAAACAAAATAATTCCTGTTGCAGATGTTCTTAGCAGCAAGGTCAGGACGCCAATCATGGTACCTGGACTCTGGATGCTCACGACACATGACAGGAGAAAAGTCTATGTTCCAAAGCCTGGAACTTAGATCTGGAGGTGATGTGATGTTTGGAGGGAACCAGAAGGGCAAGATCATTGGATCTGGCACTATTGGAAATGGTAAACTTCCCTCTATTACTAATGTTTTACTTGTTGAAGGGTTAAAGCATAACTTATTGTCCATAAGTCAATTAAGTGACAATGGTTATGATATTACCTTTAATCAAAAATGTTGTAAAGCTATTAGTCAAAAGGATGGCTCTATTCTATTTAGTGGTAAGAGGAAAAACAACATTTATAAAATAAATCTTTCAGAACTTAAAGTTCAAAATGTTAAATGCCTCTTGTCTATTAATGAAGAGCAATGGGTCTGGCACAGAAGATTGGGCCATATTAATATGAGACATATATCTCAGATTAATAAACTTAATCTTGTCAGAGGACTCCCTAATCTGAAGTTCACTTCAGATGCTCTTTGTGAAGCATGTCAAAAGGGGAAGTTTTCAAAAACATCTTTTAAATCAAAAAATGTTGTTTCTACTTCTAAACCAATAGAACTACTTCATATTGATTTGTTTGGACCGGTGAAAACTGCATCCATCAGAGGCAAGAAGTATGGATTAGTCATTGTTGATGACTATAGTAGATGGACATGGGTAAAGTTCTTAAAACACGAGGATGAGTCACATTCTGTGTTCTTTGACTTCTGCAAGCAAGTCCAGAATGAAAAGGATTTCAAAATTATAAAAGTCAGAAGTGATCATGGTGGTGAATTTGAAAATAAATATTTTGAAAAATATTTTTCTGAAAATGGCATTGCTCATGATTTTTCCTGTCCTAGAACTCCACAACAAAATGGGGTTGTAGAGAGGAAAAACAGAACTCTGCAAGAAATGGCCAGAACCACGATCAATGAGACAAATCTGGCAAAACACTTTTGGGCAGAAGCAATCAACACAGCATGTTACATTCAGAACAGAGTGTCTGTTAGACCTCTTCTGAAGAAGACTCCTTATGAACTGTGGAAGAACAAAAAGCCCAACATTTCATATTTTCATCCTTTTGGATGTATTTGCTATATGTTGAATACTAAGGATAATCTGAACAAGTTTGATTCCAAAGCACAGAAGTGTTTCATGCTTGGATATTCTAAATGCTCTAAAGGCTACAAAGTATACAACATAGAGACACAGGTTGTGGAAGAATCCATTCATGTCAGATTTGATGATAAGCTTGGCTCTGAAAAGCCAAAGCAGTTTGATAACTCTGCAGATAGGGAAGTAGTCTTCATTGACTCTAAAGTTCCAGAAGCAGATAAAATTCAAGTGAAGGAACCAGAAGCAACTCCAGATGCTACTCCTTTAACTTCTCAGATGGATAATCTAAACATTTCTGAAGAATCAACTTTTAAAGGATCATCATCCAGAATTAAAGCTTCTCATCCAGAGGATGTTATTATTGGAAAGAAGGATGATCCCATCAGAACAAGATCCCTTCTAAGATCATCTGAAGCATCACTATTTGGACTAGTGTCAGAAATTGAACCATCTTCTGTAGATGAAGCTCTGCAAGACAATGATTGGATTATTGCCATGCAAGAAGAGCTAAATCAATTCAGCAAAAATGATGTATGGGATCTAGTTCAAAGACCTCAAGGATTCAATATAATTGGTACAAATTGGGTCTTCAGAAATAAGCTAAATGAGAAAGGAGAAGTTGAAAGGAATAAGGCAAGGCTGGTTGCTCAAGGGTACAGTCAACAAGAAGGTATTGATTACACTGAGACATATGCTCCAGTGGCAAGGTTAGAATCTATACGCCTTCTTATTTCATTTGCTGCACAAAATAACATCACTCTGTATCAGATGGATGTTAAAAGTGCCTTTCTTAATGGTATTATAGAAGAAGAAGTTTATGTCCACCAACCTCCTGGTTTTGAAAATGAAAAATTTTCAGATCATGTTTTCAAATTAAAGAAATCTCTATATGGTTTAAAACAAGCTCCCAGAGCTTGGTATGAGAGATTGAGCAATTTTCTTCTGGAGAAGAATTTCATCAGAGGCAAAGTGGATACAACACTCTTTTGTAAATCAATTAAGAAAGATCTTCTAATTTGCCAAATTTATGTAGATGACATTATTTTTGGATCAACAAATATTATGCTTGGAAAGGAGTTTGCTACATGTATGCAGGCAGAATTTGAAATAAGCATGATGGGAGAACTCAGATTCTTTCTAGGAATCCAAGTTAATCAAACTCCAGAGTGCACTTACATACATCAGACAAAATATGTTAAAGAACTTCTGAAGAAATTTAACATGTCTGATAGTAAGTTGGCAAAGACTCCAATGCATCCTACTAGCTCACTTGGCAAGGAAGAGGTAAGTAAGAAAGTAGACCAGAAGCTCTACAGAGGTATGATTGGCTCTCTTCTTTATCTTACTGCTTCTAGACCTGACATATTGTTCAGTGTTTGCCTGTGTGCTAGATTCCAATCAGATCCTAGAGAATCACACTTGACAACTTTCAAGAGGATTCTAAGGTATCTGAAAGGTACTTCTAATGTCGGTTTGTGTTACAGAAAATCTGATGATTTCAAATTAGTTGGATTCTGTGATGCTGACTACGCTGGAGACAGAGTGGAAAGAAAAAGTACTTCTGGAAGTTGTCAATTTCTAGGAAGAAATCTAATCTCCTGGTACAGCAAGAAGCAACCCACAATTGCTCTTTCAACCATAGAGGCAGAATACATTGCTGCTGCTGGATGTAGCACGCAGATGCTCTGGATGAAGAGTCAACTAGAAGATTATCAAATTTTTGAAAGTAACATTTCTATCTTTTGTGATAATACTTCTGCTATATGTTTGTCCAAGAATCCCATTTTACATTCTAAGGCAAAACATATAGAAATTAAGCATCATTTCATCAGAGACTATGTTCAGAAGGGAATCATAAATTTAGCCTTTGTTGATACATATCATCAATGGCAGATTTTTTTACAAAACCCCTTGTTGAAGATAGATTCAATTTTATTCTGAAAAATATTGGTATGGATTTTTGTCCAGAATGATATTTATCAGAAGCAAATTTTTACAGATGCAAAAATGCTTAATGCTCTGAAGTATTTCTTCTGATTGCTTATTTTATTATGATCATTATTTCTTTTATAAAACTCTGAACTAACAATCTTTAGAAGATCTGAACGTTGGCTAACGTTTCATTTCTTAAGAGAATTTAGAACACATGCAAGCAAACACGCGTCACACCAAATCTGAAGAGGTGGCGTGTACATAACTGAAGAGACGTTTGAGGTGAAGTTTGAATAGTGAAAATCTTGTTTTTCCCCCCAAATTGTCAGAAGCAATTAATGTTTGAAATGATTATTATTCTTTTCATTTATTGCTTGTTAAAACGTGCATATTTCTGACTGTTGATTTGCCTAAGTGTTTTAGTATAAATACATGACTTGTATTCACTTTCACACTTTTCACACTCTCAGAAAAATTATATGCGTTTTCATCTTCTATTTGCTCTGCATAAAAACCCTAAACCTAAGCATTTGACAAAGCATTCTTCAATGGCAACTTCATCATCAACAGCTGCTCAATTCCAATCTTCTATGGCTGCTGTAACTTCAAAAAACATGGGTGTTGCTCCCTATTCTCCTCCCAAAAGAACTCTTCTAACCCCTGTTGATAAATTGGAAGTTCTATGTGAATCCATGGTTGAGTTTGACTCTCTTGCAGAAAATGGGTTTGAGTTTCGTTCCATTACTGGAGCTCAAGGATGGGTTAAATATTTTGATAGGCTCTTTGGACCAATTTACCCCCTCCTTGTGAAAGAATTATGGATCCATGCATCAGTTTACCCCAAGTTCATCTTATCTTCTGTGCTGGGAAAAGAAATTATTATCACAGAAGATCTGATAAGAAAACTAATTGGATATGAAGAAACAGATGGTGTTTCCCACTTGCTAGCTGGGCGTGTGGACATGGATGAGGTATATTAAGAAGTAATGACTGCTGGTCAAGCTTCTAACAAATTCAAGGATCTGAAGCCTGACTACAAGATCTGGGCCAAGATCTTCATGGGATGCATCCACCATAGGAAGTCAACTAATTCTCCAGACTATGTCAATAATGAACAGCTCTATTTCATGTATTGCCTCAGTCAGAGCACAAAGGTAGATCTTCCATACATTCTTTTTATGCATCTGTGGAACCATATCAATGCATCTAGAAAGTATGTGAAAGAGAAAGGACAGAAGATCAGAACTTGGATCCCCTTTGGAAGGTTGATCTCAGATCTTCTTACTGAGAATGGTTTGGTCACTGCTCTGTACGCTGCTGGAGTTACAGAGGAATTAGAATTTATAATGGGAAAGCCTCTGAATGCTAAAAGTCTTCAGAGACTCAAAATTGTTGATGAACTCACAACAGCTCCCAAGAAGTTGAATGTGTCTGAATTGAATAAGAGGGTTCCTGTAGATGACTTTCCTTATTCTTTTCTGAAGAGCCCAGACATATAGTTGTTATGTATATTGATGAATGCAAGAAGGAAGGAAAACTTGTTCCTGCTAATGTGATTCATCTAGCAAGACAACCTCTACCCAATGCAGAAGAAGAAGAAGAAGCACAACTACAGAGGAAAAGGACTCAGCCAGTTGTAGACTCTGCACCTGCTCAGAAGAAGCTCAAGATTGCTGAGAAGCCAAAGAAGCTCTTGAAGAGAAAAGAATCTGAAGACGCTGCTTCTGTACCAGCCAAGAGGATCAAAATAAAAGGTACTAAATCTTTTGTATCTTCTGCAAATATTGTTATAAATGATTCTAATATTAAGTCTATACCAAAACCACCTTCAACACAAACCACTTCTGTTATTGCTCCCAGTTCCATATCACCACAAAAACAAACTTCTGTTCCAACTCAAACAACAACACAAACAACTCCAACACCAACAGTTTCTGTACCAAAACCTTCTCAACCTAAAATCCTTATCAAACAGTTTGTTCCACGAACACAACCATCACAACAACAACCATCAGAACAACAACCATCAGAACAACAACCACAACCTTCTGAACAACAAATATCATCTGAACAACCAGAGAAACAACAAGAATCTCAACCAGAAAAAGTCTCTGAAAATCCACCATCAAATAATCCACCATCTGAACCCATTGCACCTGTTACTTCTGAACCTACAAAAGTAACTTCTGCTCCCATTTCATCAGAATCTATCTCCATTCCATCTGATTCACCCATCTCAGAACAACCATCCAAACCATCTGACATTCCTTCAGAACAAACCAATACTTCTGAACCTCACATACCTGAGACAGATGTTCTTGATATCACACCTTTAAAAACTGTGTTTCAAGTATCTTCTACCTCCTGTACACCAACCACATCTTCTAACTCCTCAGAATCAGAACTCCACCCAGATTTTCTAATCTCTCCATCTAAAAAATACTCTGAGGTAAACCAACCAGAACCCAGCATACCTTCAAAAGATTCCATTCCAGATCCTATTCCCACACCTACACCCACACCATCATCTGAGATTCTAATCCCCAATTCAAACCCAAGCTCTTCTATATCTTGTTCCCAAGTATCCTCTTTGTTTCATAATTTGGCCTATGGTTTCAAACTAAAAGATTTTTATGACAGAGTTGAACCTTCTGATCCCATCAACCCTCTAAAACCAAAACTAACCATGACCCTTCCATCTGTGATTCTTGATTACATAAAATCTATGTCAGATGTAGAATCTTTAGCAACCATATCATGTTCTGCAAAATCTGATAAAGCTGTTGCTTCAGCTCTGCCAATTACATCTGATAACACTATTGCATCTGATGAACCACCAAAATCTGCTTTCAAACCCTACTCAAATGCAACTTTTGATGTAGTTACCCCTCACAGAAGAGCAAAACCTCATTTGCTAAATGCTTTAATCAGATCAAAAGAAAAAGCTCCTGAGATACCCTTCATTCCATATTATCCTCCTCCTCTGATCTCTATTCAGAAATCTCTTTTTCCACCAACTCCCCAACCTAAACCTGTAACTCTGGAAACTTTGTTACGTCCAAATCCCAGACTTAATGTTAATCATTTATTTCAAACTTTTTTGCAAGAAATACAGATGTATTTAGGTACTATTCAGAAGAAATGCTCAGCAACAATGGGTGCCAAAGAATCTGACATCATCTGGAATGGATTCATAAACAAATTCAACTCTGTAGCTTCAAATCTGAAGAACGTCTGTTCTGATGATGCAAAGCTCAGATTTGCTGAGGCTGCAAGGACTCTATTCTAGACTGTCAACAAATCTGAACCTCTGCTTCTTTTAGATGCTCCTCCACCATCAACAGAATCTAATGAAAATGCATCTGAAGAAAATCCGTTGGCTATGACTCTGATAGACCCTCCTTCTAATTCCAATGCTCCAGAATCTACAAACCAAATGGAAATTGACTCTGTTCAGGCTACAGAACCTCATCATACTTCTTCATCTGAGATAAAGAAAGAACATCCAGATTTTGAAGACAAGATTGCTGCTCTGGAAGCTGGACAGTCAGAGATAAAATCCTGGATGGAAAAACAGGATAAGAAGTCTGAGGATATGACAGAATGGATGTCAAAGCAAGATGAAAAGAATGAAACTATGGCTAAGTGGATGTCCAAGCAAGAGCAATCATCCTCTGAGATTACAGATCTATTGAAGATGCTTTTGTCCAAACACTCTTAGATTTTTTTTCATTCTAATGTTTTTGCATCTGTTGTTTGCATCTGTACTTTATTGCTATATCTTCTGATGTTTGCCTTTGTACTCTTGATCTAATCTTTTGAATGAATCAAAGTTTTCTCCTTTATATTATCTGATTTACTGTTTCCTTTTATTTGTTCTTTTAAAGTTTTTACTTTTTGCTTATGACAAAAAAGGGGGAGAAAATATAGATCTGAACTGTTTAATATAACTTCACCAGAATGAAACTTCAGACATATCTATTCTATCTAACATTTAATCTGACTATTTCAGAACATTTGATAAGTACATTCTATAAAATAAACTCTGAGTCTCTCAGATCATTTGTCTATTATCAAGCTCTGAATCTTAAATCTGCAAGACATTCTGACCTTCAAATGTTATAAGAACAAACAAGATCTAACTCTGAAGATTACTCAAAGACAAAAGGGAAGTTTCTATTCGTTATTTATATTTAACTTAGGGGGAGATTCATCATCTCAGGGGGAGTTATAATTCTAATATGTTCAGTTAAACAAAATTTTTGATGCTTTTTGTCATCATCAAAAAGGGGGAGATTGTTAGAACACAGATTGGTTCTTAATAATATCTCTTTGTTTTGATGATAACTGTTAGGAAATTTTGTATTTAAGAATTATATACTCTAAAATTTGCTTATGAGTTTTACTGCAGATTGAAATGAAATTAACACTCCAGAAGCTAATCTGAATTGTATACAAGAAGTTATCTAGATTCTGAAGTGCCAGATGCATTCTTTAGAAGATTCTGATTGCTGTTTACAGAAGATCCTGAGCGTAGTCTCCAGAAGGATCTGAAGCAAGAAGCTCCAGAAGATTCTGAAGCAGAAGCATCTGAAGCAAAGCAGAAGCATCTGAAGCTAAGAAGAATATTGTATGAAGAGTTTCTCAAAGCATAGTTTCTACAGAAGTTTCTGAAAGTACTAAAGCTGCCAGTACTGAAGTTCTGTGTTAAATATGCTCTGATGATCAACACGCTAAAAGCATACATGCTGCAGAAGACTCTGATACAACAAAGTTCTGAACATCATTAGAAGACTCTGACTTAATCAGATTTTGATGAACTTGCTGAAAACTGAAGAAGAAATATTCAAAGAATATATCCATTGGAGTAAATCAAACGTCTCTTTCCTCATTGGTGCTAGACACAAGAACACAGGAAAAAAAGGATTTTTTTTGTGCTTTCTACTTCTAGGAAAGGTCACTTGATGTGAAGACAAAAAAAGCTCAGACCTTTTTGGGACACTCTTCTCAACGTTCAGCTTCCTTGGATCAGCTGCCTATAAAAGGAATACTCCACCAAATTCTTCAGTTAGACATTTTGCTGAAAAGAAATCATAACATTCAAAGCTCTCATTCTTTCATATTCATTCTTAGAATTATTTGTACTTAAACTTAAGAGAAATATCACTGTAGTGATAAAAGCTTTTTAGAAGCATTCATACTCTTGTATTAGATTTACATTGATTGTAAAGGTTTTCCTTAAGAGGATTCAGTTGGAATCAGTAGCTCTTGAGAAGACTAAGAATAGTTGTTCTTAGGTGTTACTATTGTAATCTGTTTGATTAAATAGTGGATTAAGTCCTTGTTGAGAAAGGCAAATCACTCTAGGAAGGGTGGACTGGAGTAGTTGAGTTCAACGAACCAGGATAAAAATAATTGTGTTTTTATTTCTAAGTTTTAATCTTTCATACTTATTCAACCCCCCTTATAAGTATTATCTCACCTTCAGAAGACACCATGGTTAGCCATTTGTCATCATTTAAGTATGTTGAAGATGATATGGAGATACACAAGACCCTCTCTAAGGCTTTCGAAACAGTGCAAGTTTCGAAGGAGCCTCCTGTGGAGGATAAAAAGTCGGAGGTTTCAATGTCTTCTTTAAAAGAAGTGCGCGTTGTGGTTGAGGTTGGAAGTTCCCAAGGATGGGGCCAGGTTCTTGAAGTGTCGATGAAGAATGATAAGTTTGGACTGGGTTACAAGCCTTCGCAAGCTCCGCCGAAATTCAGGGGGTCATGTCAAATTTAGAAGCGTTGGGGTCATTTTTTTATCATATTCATGAAATAGGGGAAGATAAGGTCGATAACGAATATGACATGGATAACTGGATCCACCCTTGGATCCCAGGTCAAGATTTGTGCAATTGGTCTTCCGAGGAAGTCATCCTGGTCAATCGCGAAGAGTAATTTTTCTTGGTTTTACATCTGTCAAGTCCTGCACTCTGCCCAAGGTGTAGTGACTCATTTGTAGAGCCACACATGTTTTACTTTCAATGCTATCATGAATAAAGGACATTTTGCATTCAAATGTTTCGTTCCTGTTTTTCATTTTACTTTTTGCATCTTTAAAAATGGCAATGTGTTTTTGTTTTGTTTTGTTCATCTTTGCATCCTTAATAAAACATAAAACATCACTCATGCAGATCTATTCCCTCAGATTCCATCAATAATGATTCAGCTATGACGCGGTATGACTTTGACAATCCTATTTACCATGATGAAGAGAGGACTGACGAAGACAGTGAACTTCCTGATGAATTAGCCAGACTATTGAAATAGGAGGAGAGGATTATTCAGCCTCATCTGGAGGATATCGAGATTATTTATCTGGGTACTGAAGACGCTAACAAGGAATTCATAATTGGGGCCGCATTGGAAGACAGTGTCAAGAGAAGATTGGTTGAAATGCTCTAGAGTATGTGAATATCTTTGCTTGGTCTTGCAAAGATATTCCTGGGCTTGATACAAACATTGTGGTGCACTGTTTGCCTCTCAGAGAAGAGTGTCCTTCTGTCAAGCAGAAGCTGAGAAGAACAAGACCAGATATGGTTGTCAAAATCAAAGAAGAAGTTCATAAACAGTTGGACGCCGAATTTCTTTTTGTAACTAATTATCCTCTGTGGGTTGCTAAGATTGTGCCTGTGCCTAAGAAGGACGGAAAGGTTAGGGTGTTTGTGTTGATTATAGAGATTTGAATAGAGCGAGCCCAAAAGAAGATTTCCCACTTCCTTACATTGACGTGTTAATGGATAATACTGCTCAATTTTTTATGTTTTTCTTCATGGATGGTTTCTCTGGGTACAACCAAATCAAAATGGCCCCAGAAGACGTGGAGAAAACAACGTTCATAACACCATGGGGGACGTTCTGTTATAAGGTGATACCCTTTGGATTGAAAAATGTTAGGGTAACTTATCAGCAGGCAATGATGACTCACTTTCATGATATGATTCACAAAGAGATTGAGGTCTATGTTGATGACATGATCGCAAAGTCACAGACGAAGGAAGAAAATCTAGTTAATCTGTTGAAGTTGTTTGAACGGTTAAGGAAATTCAAGCTGAGGTTGAATCCGAACAAGTGCACCTTTGGGGTGAGGTCTGGTAAACTGTCGGGTTTCATTGTTAGTGAAATAGGTATCAAGGTTGATCCTGCTAAGATAAGAGCTATACAAGAGACTCCTGAGCCGAGAACAGAAAAAGAGGTTCGTGGTTTCTTGGGGAGGTTGAACTACATTGCTAGGTTCATCTCTCACCTTACAGCCACATGTTAACTAATATTCAAATTATTGAGAAAAGATCAAGTGGTCAGGTGGAATGAATATTGTCAAAAAACATTTGAAAAGATAAAAGAATATTTGTAGGAACCTCTGATCCTCATGCATCCGGTAGCAGGAAGACCTTTGATTAAGTATCTGACGGTTCTTGAGAGTTTAATGAGGTGTGTGCTCAGTCAACACGATGATACAGGTAGAAAAGAGCATGCCATCTACTACCTGAGTAAGAAATTTACTGATTACGAGTCGTGGTACTCAATGATGGAGAGAACGTGTTATGCACTCGCTTGGGTAGCTAAGCATTTGAGGCAGTATATGTTAAACCAGACAACCTTGTTGATATCGGAGATGGATCCGATTAAGTATGTGTTTGAGAAGAAAGCACTCACTGGAAGCCGTTGGCAGATGGTTTTGACAGAATATGATATTCAGTATGTTTCCCAAAAAGCCATCAAGGAAAGTGTTATGTCAAAATATCTTGCTCAACAATCGATTGAGGACTATCAATCAATGATGTTTGAATTTCTGGATGCAGATATCATGTTTTTGAAAATGAAAGATTGTGATAAGCCTTTGCCTGCGGGAGGCCTGGAATTGGATCTCAATGGAGTCTGATTTTCGATAGCTCTGTCAACTAATATGGTAACGGAATCGGGGAAATCATTACCATTCCTCACGGTTCTCACATACCGTTCACTATCCGATTGACATTCACTTGCACTAACAACGAAGAAGAATATGAAGCGTGCATCATGGGTTTAGAAGAGGCCATTGATCTGAGGATTAAGAATCTTGATGTATATGGCAATTCAGCATTGGTGGTTAATCAGATTAAGGGCGAATGGGAGACTCGTCAGGTAAACTTGATGCCTTATAAGAATTATGCCCGAAGGTTATTACCTTTCTTTGATAGGGTTGATTTTTATCATGTGCCTCAGGCTGAAAATCAGATGGCAGATGTGTTGGCAACATTAGCATCAATGTACAAGGTAAATTATTAGAATGAGGTTCCGACAATCAGTATTAAGCGTCTTGATAGACCTGATTTCGTGTTTGCTACCGAAGACGTGTCAGATGGTAAACCTTGGTTTCATGATATCAAGTGCTTTCTTAAAAGTCAAGAATACTCGTCAAGGGCATCCAACAAAGATAAGAAGACTTTGAGGAGGCTAGCTGGTAATTTCTTTCTGAACAAGGATAATGTAAGGAGTAGTTACACTCCACACATACAATCATACACATATAACACACATACACGTGTCACATTAATTACTCAGCAACAATAGCCCGTATTTAATTACAAGTATGCAATGTGACTGACTAACTAGACACAATGCATGTGGTACCAACACAAATACATACAGTTCACCCTAGAACCTGATTCCCGTCGGAATCCGGATAAGTCGTATATGTTCCTCTGAACTACAACTTATCTCCACAACGACTTCCACATGAAGTTTGGATGAAACTAGGCACCCATCATGGATTCCCACCTAGCCATCTCCACAAGACACATGACATGAAATGCATGACAACACAGTTATGTAATATAATAATTCAAGCATAATTTCACCATAGTTCAAGATCTACACGAGCCATCTGCTCACCGTGATCCTCTTGGGGATTACCACCATCGCACAGGATTATCCACATTCGATAATCGTGGCTCACAATCATTAAAACACACCCCTTAAGGGCACACCCATATCATTCCATATTTTACCGATTTAATTCATTAATCCTATCTCTAGGTTCATTTTAGCCATATTAACCCTACCGAATCAACATAAATGTGTTCCAAGTTAACGCTAGACAAAAATCACAAAATTGGGGAAAAGTCATCCTAGGTTGTCCATACGCGTATCAACATGGCCCATACGCGTACTGCCTGTTGTCATACACGTATGGCCCTCCCTTACGCTTAAGACCAGAGGCTTCTACCTCCCAAACCCCATCAGAGTCACCCCTTACACGTATGATTACCTCCATACGCGTATTACCCAGGCCCATACGCGTATCATATGCGTATCACCAGATGGTCGTGCTGGCACTAGGGACAGGGCACGTCTGCTACGCGTACAACCCTTGGGAAGTCCCCCATACGTGTATTGACACCCCCAATACGCGTATGACCAACAGATTTAAAAACTTATATCTTATCATTCTCATGAGTTTCCCCTCTAGATTCATCATTCTACCTCCCCCTCCATCCTAAAACTCAGATTTTTAATTGATTCCAATGAATGCTATCTTCTATTCTGTCAATATTCTAATTATTAGATCTAGTTTCGATTACAGTTAAACCCTTAGTTTCAGATCTGTTAAACCACAACATTCCACCACAGATTCAGGGAATTTCCACACGAATTTTCATAATCATACCAGAATCATACATACAATACCATGAAATGATCATTCAACAAAACAACAATCACAGGGAAATCACAATATCACGAAAATCAAACGAAAAGGTGAGAACAGACAAAATTCCTACGAGAGAAAGGACCTCTCACTACCCTCTCATGTTAAATCACCCATGTTGAAATCCATTCTCCCCCCCTTACCTTGGATTTGAGCTCTTTCTTGAAAACAATGGAGAAAATGGTTCTTCTGCCCTAGCTCTCCTTCCTCTGTCTTTTTCCTCTTTCACGTGTTAACTGTCTAAACCCACTAATACTCTCTAAACCCTCTTAATCATATTTTAATTCGTTTAATTTAATTAATATTACTAATAATAATAATAATAATAATAATAATAATAATAATAATAATAATAATAACAACAACAACAATAATAATAATAACCATAATCTTATTAATATTATAATTAATAATAATTGAAATGGTAATATTAATAATCATAATGTTCCTAATATTGTTATTAAATTATCCCTTATTCTAGGTCCACATTACCCCAAACTAAGGTCAGCTCTCACTCTCGCTCTTAACCTCATACCCTTATCAAATACATCACCCTAATGCACATCACAAGAAAATACAAAAGCGACTAAATAGTTTAAATGGGGTGTTACAATTCCCCTGACTGGGCTGAAGATCATCTTGGAATTTTGAGATTGATCCTGGATCTTGACCATGTATAAATGCTTGATGTTGGTAATGATATTACACATCGAATGGAAATGCAATGCAAATGTTGACGCACGGAGATGCAAGTGTTGGGAAAGTATGATTGGTTTTGGGTATGTGTTGTACCCCAAAATTTGCCCAACCTTTTCTTTACTTGGTTTATGTTTCATTTCATTGTTCTAGCATATTGCATTGCATAGCATTTTGCATTTACAGGGGATCAAGAGATGTGTGTATAGCAAGGGGAGATTGCCAAGGGTTCTAAGCCTAATCAAGAGGTTGTATTCAAGTCAACAAGGGGGTTACCATCATCAGAGACAAGTCAAACCCCTTTGGATAGGCAGATAAGTGTGTGTGGTTTACCTCCTGTCTAGGAGGCCATTTGAAGGTCATCTGAGGATCACAAGCCCATGGTTATGGAGGGAGATTATCATTTAAGCTCATTGGAGGCCTTGTAGGTCATTGTGGAGTTCACTCAAGTGTTTACACCAAGTGTGAAGAGCTACAGTTGAAGGTGTTGCAATTAATGTTTTCATATGGTCAATCCTAAGTCAACTGCGAAATTGAAGGAGATTAAGACTCAATTCCAAGTCTTTATGGTCATGGAATGTTGTGTTAAGACATTTGAGATGTTATTCCAAGACCAAATCAAGAAGAATCCAGAGTGTGAGAAGTTACTAACTTAGGGTTCTCAGTGTAAAATTCCCTATTTAGTGCCTAACTTCAAGACCACATATCTCAAGATACAAGTGTAATCTCATTTTGATGTGGACATGAAACTTTTAAAGCTTGTTCTTAGCTTTCTTTTGAGTACTAGAAGTCATTCATCTGATTTATAGAACTCTAGTTATGAAGCTGATAAGTTATGGGTATTTTGGGAAAGTAAGATTATAGGTCATTTTCATCATAGGTCCATTTCACCACTTTGCACACTTCAAATGGAAATCTTTCCAACTTCAAGCTTGCTTCAAATAGGATCATTTGCTCAACCAAACATCAAGGCATCATGGGTTTGGCTTGGATTGAAGAATCCCTAAAGAAATTTCCATGAAAAAGGCCTTAAAAGGGGAAAATCAAATTAAATTCATTTGGGATCATTTTGTACCAACCTTATGCATTTTTTGAATGCCAAATACATTTCAAGCACAATGCCAATTTTGGATTTGAGATTTGAGCTCAATTTGATGGCCATTTTCATGCTTAATTCAAGTTTAAGTAACACATACAAACCATGCCATAGGATTAAATTGAGGAGCCATTTTCAGCCCTTGGATCAATTTACCTCGGGTGTAAGCTAACTGAGCCATTTTTACAGCTTTGCAAGGTCATTTTCGTGCACTTTTGGAAGTGGCCATGAAGGAAAAATGTGAATTTCAATTGGGATTAAGGGACATAGAATTGGGCCTTCTTGGTATCAAAAATCCATCATACTTATTCTCAGCATTGTTCACAAGCTCTCAGAGGTGACTTCAGAGTGAAATTGTTCAAGAACACATTGAGAAAAAGTGAGAGAAAAGTCAAAATCGGTTTTTGCATTTCATTGAGTTTCAATTCAAACCAAGCATTCAAAAAGCTTCCTTGAGGTTTATAGAACGATTCTGGGTGGTTTCCTTTAAGCTTTACCAAAGAACCAAGCTCAGTGGAAGCTTTTCATTAGGTTTCTTTTCAATCCATTTTTCTCTCTGTTTAAGCATTATTTACACGCCATTTTTACGTATTCGTGGTCCTTGCATATCATAGTTGATTTCTAGAATGAATTGATGGTTGTTCATGGGTTTTTATGTTTTGAGCTCGTTTCTTTTCCTTTTCGTTTTAGCTTATTTAGACATGATCAATGAAAATGGTTTGTGGATTTGAGATCTACGTGACCTAGGGATCATTTTTGGATTTTATTTTATTTGATTTGGTTGAGTTTTGATGTTGCCTCGCCGGGGATCACGTCGGAGAAGACGACTAGAGCAGTGGTTCCGACCGTCTGGTTTTTCCCTCCATGTTTAAAACTCTCCCAGCCACGTGTGCGTGTTTCTGTTCGTTTGATTTGATTACTTTTCATTGCATGCTCCATATTAAGACCCACCATGGACCTCTGTTTGACTCACCACACCCAATACACACGTTTTTTATTTATTTTTGCTGATGGGTTGGGCTTGCCTTGCTAGTGGCACCCCCTTGCGCGCTGGCCTTTTGGTTTTGAACTGAGTTGGGCTGCTATTCACACCACTGATTTATTTATTTTACTTTTATTTTCTTTTTAGCTTTGTTTTGTATCTGTTTAGAAATTAATTCATGGAAAATGCTTCCCATGACCCAAAAATTACACAAAGATATATTTTAGACACTTTGAGATGTCCTCTGATTTTAGGAAATTTTTATTTTATTTTATGGATTACTTTTCAATTAAAAATGGAATTAAACATTGGAAGTGTTTTGTTTGACCAAATTCTTGACATGTTTTAGTTTTTATTTTGCTTCTCTCATTTCCTTTTGATCCAATGAGTAAAAATCAATCTTCATATCCATAATGAGTTGAGTGATTTTTGAGGACCATTTTGCCCCTGTTTGGTCGAGTTTTGGTTTGACTTTGATTGCATTTCATTTGACCCTCGACAATCCTCCTTCACAATGGGGCACCCTTGTGAATCAATTTCCATGGTGATGTTGTGAAGTGACTTTGATTGTAATCTCTTGGCCTCTGGTTTCCAACATGTTTATGTGCCTCTTGAATTTTATTTGGTTATTTTTGAATCATTTTCCTAATTTTAGAGTAATTTGCAAGTCTAGTTACCCCAAAGGGAGGTTCATACAAACACATTGACCTAGTTTGCTTTGGATATGACATTTATGGATCCTTTGAGCCTTCAATTCCTTTTGATTCATGTTGCTAACATGTTAAGGATGATGTTTGCTCATTTTTAGGTCATTATATTGTGTTTTGCTTGTTCATTTAATTGTTTACTTTTGAGTTTTTAGTTAGGGTTTCTATGTGAAACATGTTTGCTTTCCTTTGGGAATTTGCTTACATTTCCTTGTGGTTTATTTGCTTTTGCTTTTGAGAACTTTTATCTCATTTACCTTGCTATCCAATGGATTTGGAATCTCAATTAAGATGGCTTGGTCCCTCCTTTGGAGGTACTTGAAGCATGCCTAAAATGATGAATCCATGAGGACTTATTTGTGCTTTCTTTTGCACCTTTCTTGTGATGCTCATGGTTGAGTGCACATTATGAGTTCCTTGCTGTCCTCATATAGCCTCCCATCCTCACTTTGTTTTAGGTCTTCTTTGCCTTTCATTTGTGTTTGGGTTTTGGCATTGTGGTGGATGTTTGAATGGCTTAGGCCATTTCATCCCATTTTAGTGCACTTGTGTGTTTCTTTTGATGCATTTCTTTTTCCTTTCATCTCTTTCATTTGTCATATTTTTGCTTGAGGTTGAGATGATCTTGTGGAGGCTACTTCCCCACACCAATTTCCTCCCTCACTTGCATTCCATGTTTGCATTCTTGCATGTTTATGTTGTTTCTTTTTCCTCTTTTGTCTCCTTTCCTTTAGGATCTCTAATCTCTCTTGTTCAAGGGAGGTTATGATAGACATTAGGATCTTAACCATGTATGATAACATTAAGTAGAATTCCCTTATCTCAATCTTAGGATCATCGTTGCATGACAATTTTAGGTTTGAGTTTAGTCCCCCTTTAGTATGTCCTTTCTTTTCTCATCTCAAAACAATCATAAAACACCTAATAAAGGTTAATGATTATTGCGCGTTACGAGCCTTAAGCACTTGGGAAAAGGTTGTTGAGGGGTTTCCCTTCAATGGCTTGGATGTTTAGTGTAGTACCCTTTGGGTATTATGCGACGCATTCACTTCTAAGTCATAGTCTCTAGTGCGATATGAATTGCAAACAATTCAAAAACACTTCTTCTCTAAAAAACACAAAAACAAATCATTCAAACTTCTTTTTGCCCTTTGGGGCCTTTAATTTTGGAAAATCATATTTATAAGGAGAGTTTTGTTAAATTTTGGTTCTATCGCAAACGGTAACGCCTAAGTCTCCAATGGTCGAGCTGCATACACCAAACTGCTAAAATTGATTGTTAACCCTACTCGGGTAAAAATTTTGAACCAACCGGTGTTTCTCGTTAGCCCAAACTAAGTTTGCTCTGATTTCTCATACCAGACGAGGATACGTAGGCACAAGACACGATGTCTTGGCGAGCAACCTTCCCCACCTTTCACCCGTAGTTAGCCGAACTACGTTGACTCTGACTTCTCACTTCAGATGAGATATGTAGGCACAAAGCACCGTTGCTTTGCCGAGTCACTTTCTTTTTCTTTTATCCCTTGACCTTTAGCTAGATAGTTTCAATCACCCTTTTAGATAGACAACAAGCGCGGATATCGTCGAGTATGACGGACGTGAGGGGTGCTAGCACCTTCCCCTTGCATAACCGACTCCCGAACCCGAGATTTGGTTGCGATGACCGATCTTATCCCTTTTTCGCAAGTTTTATCTAATTGTTTCCTTTCCCTCTTTTTAGGATAAATAACGAATGGTGGCGACTCTTCTGTCATTGCCGGCATCTCCTTTTCACAGCAATGCGATAGCTGGCGACCCTGCTGGGGAAGCTGGTTCCCTATGCGAGACAATCCTAGCGTTTGTTTGTTTACTTTTGGGTATGTACATATGTGATTTATCTTTATTTACTTTCCGTATTTTACTTTCCGCATGATTTATTATTGCTGTGTTGTGGGGATGAATTGTTCCATTGAGAGATAAACCAGACCCAGACTTGAGTATAGACTTAGCATTAGAAGTGGAGATTAGTGGTGAGTCTGTATGCTTTGCGTGCACCAGCTAGCCATGAAATTCGTGCTCACACGAGATTCTCTTTAACGATTTTCTTTCTGGCCCTTTGGGCTCGAAGGAATTTTGGATCTAAGGATTGTCGACTCTAGGGACCGATCATTTGGGATTCAGCTAAGTGAGGCCTCTTCGGGAGGTGATGATGCCAAACCAGAAATGGTGAACGTATCATCATTTCTTGAAAGTCTGTGACACTGATGAACGCATAGGATGCCAAACCTTGTCAGTGGATAGGTCCTTACCTGTGAGAGGAATGGGGTTGTGCAGGAAACTCTAGCTTTCAGACTACCCGGTTCTTTACAGTTTAGATTTTGTGTTCTTGATATCAAGGGGTCCTAATGTTAGTGTTTGGTTACGACTAAAGTGAAGCGCCGGTCTTCTTAAACTACGGCACAACAATTTTTGATCGCCTGTTCGCATGTGCATTTGCATTTTCATTTGCATTTCATTAACATATATCTGTGTTGCAGGTGCATATTCCCTCCCCGATTCTAGTGATCTTGTTTCTTTTCTGACATGGAACCTCTAAAGAAGACAGTTTCCTACAAGCTCCCTTCTCCCGACATTAGTCCCTTATTGAGTTTGGTTGCTTTAGCATATCAGAAGGTGAAAGGAGAGTTCAAGGAATCTTATGGGAAGCTGCTCAGTGTGGTATGCAAACCTTCAGTGTTCGAGTTGAATGGCTTATATGCTCTGCTACAGTTTTATGACCCTCAGCTGAGATGTTTTGTTTTTCCTGACTATGTCCTGGCACTGACCTTGGAAGAGTATGTTGCGTTACTAGGAGTTCCAGTATTAGATCAGATGCCTTTTTACCATGATGATGTTGAGCCTGATCTAGCTAGGCTTGCTGCAATTCTTCATCTTGATGCCTCAGAGTTCTCAAGAAAATTGACCAAGCTGAATGGAGTGTATGGGTTTCCTCTACCTTTTCTGGTTGACAAGGCTTTATAGTTCGCAAAAGACGGTTGCTGGATTGTGTTTAATGCCATTCTGGCCCTGTGCATATATAGCATTATCTTGTTTCCAAATCTGCCAGACTTCGTGGATTCATATGCCTTTTATATCCTTGTTTCAGGGAATCCAGTGCCTACCTTGTCGGGGGATGTTTACCATTCTATCCATTACAAGAATGAGAAGCGGAGGGGTAAAAATGTGTCTTGCTGTGTACCCATGTTGTATAGGTGGTTCTTCAGTCACCTTCCGAAAGCAGGTCCGTTTGTTGCTACTGCTGGCACCTCAGAATGGTCTGCTGAGCTAATGGGTTTATCAGCGAAAAACATTGTATGGTTTGATCAGGATATACTTGGCGCTAAAATCATATATAGTTGCAGTGGTTTTCCGAATGTCCCGTTGGTCAGAAGGAAGGGTTGTATTAACTATAATCCCTCTTTGTTGATTAGAAAATTTGGATATGCTTTGAAGAGTCCTCCTAAGGAAGAAGAGATACAGGAATCTCTGTATTTCACAGGCTTGCTGGAAGTTGATACTTTGGTTAGAATGGAGTATGCGTGGAGTAACATTCACAAGCGAGGTAAGACATTGTTAGGAAAGAGCAACAATCGAGCTTATGACCCTTACATGGTTTGGATCAAAGATAGAGCTGCTAAGTCTCTGATTCCATTTCCCTTAGTTGCGCCTTTGTAACCCATCATGACTGAAGAACCCACTACTGTGGATATTCAGAAGTACAACCAACTATTGCGTGAGAAAAAAGAGTTGAAGAGAGCCAATGAAGAATTAGAGAAAGAAATCATTCAACTCCGAAGCGAGAAGATTGATGTTGTCTATTCTTTTAAAAAGCACACTGAACTTGTCAACAAGCTAAGTACGGACTTGAAGAAGGAGACTAGCGCCAGAGAATAGACGGGTCTAGATTTGAACGCTGTCAGTAGTGTGCTTGCTACCAAGAAGAAGGATCTGGACAAGGCTTACTTGAAGATCTCTAAGTTTGACTCATTGTGGAAGGCCACGCTCATCAACAACAAAGGGCGCGAGGACAAGCTGAATTAGTAGATCACCAAGTTGAACGCGCATCTCAATGCCAAAGACGAGAAACTTGCAGCGGAGGCATCACTCAGACGTGATGGCGAGTACAGGTTGAACGAAGTTGTTACAGAGCTGAAGGATTGTAGGCTAAGAGCTGATTTCAAGAGGTGTAAGCTCGAAGCGTGCTTTGGAGAAGGAGCTTGTGAGGATCGTGCTAGGAGTTTACAGTCTACCATCAGTCAGCAGGAGCTACTCATACAGGGTCTACTCGCTAGACCAGATCATCCCGAGACGCGGAAGCTGCTCGAGGATTTCCGGTCTCGGCAATCAGCTTGACTGTTTTTCTTTGTATCTTATTGTTTTGCTTATGTATTGACCATCACCGGGCTTGTTGATTAAGGTCATTTCTATTTGTACTCAGTTGATGTGTGCACACTGTCTATTGGCATGTTATTATATGAGGAGTTATTATTCTGTTTGCTTGTCTGTGGGGTTTTCCATGGTCGTTTCTTCTTCTGAAAACTAGAATCGAGGGGGGAAATCTCCCTGTTGCATATATACATGTCTGCATTTAGCATTTTTTCGCATTGCAGGTGCATCGGAACTGTTTTCTTATCTCCTATTTTCATTAGTGTGTTTCAAGATTGCTGATAAAACAAATCATCGGTACACGACTAGAGGAAATCAGAAGAAGATCATGGAACAGATGCAGGAGCAGATGCAGGAAATGAGAGATAGAATGGCTCAGTTTATGGAGGTAATGCAGACTGTAGCTAGTGGACAAGACCAACTCCGGACTCTGGTGCAGCCCTTGATTGCACGAGTTGATAGTGATGGTGTATTACATGGAGGAACCGCTACCCACCCACCTCATGTTGAGACTTAGCATGCTAATAATGTTATACCTATTTTGGTCATCCCCAATGGTGGTGGGAATGGCAATGGTAACGGGGCAGGTAATGGAAATGTCGAAACCAACGGAAATGTTGGCGGAGGCAATGGTAACACTGGATTTCGTAACACTGGAGTTGGTGATGCTGGAATTACTGGTCAGGGCAATGTGTATGGACTTGAAGCTAACAGTGATATTCATGGCAACCTGAATCAGTAGTTGATTGAGGACAGACAGGATGAGATCTTCTCGGTGAGAGATTTTGGTGGTGAAATGCCTTCTGAAACTAATAGAAGTTTCAAATGGTTGGAAGACAGGATGAAGAGCTTTGAAAGTCAGAACTCTATGGGCCTTGATATAGCCAACCTTGGACTTATTTGTGACCTAAGAGTACTGCAAAAAAAGTCCCTGACTTTGATAAGTACAAGGGTACTACATATCCTAGAGTTCACTTGCGCTCGTATTACAGGAAAATGTCTTCCTACTCAGACGATGAAAAGTTGTTAATACACTTTTTTCAGGATAGATTGTCTGGTCCTTCCCTTGAGTGGTACATGGGGTTGGAGCCTACCAATGTCCGTAGCTGGAAGGATTTGGCTGAGGCGTTTATGAAACATTATCAATACAATAGTGACCTTGCTCCAAACAGGGTTCAGTTGCAAAATCTTACCCAGAGGAATAATGAATGCTTCAAAGAGTACGCCCAAAGGTGGCGCGAATTGGCCGCAAGAGTTCAACCTCCTATGGTGGAGCGTGAGCTGATCGACATGTTCGTGGCTACTTTATCTGGCATGTATTATGAGAATCTTAATAACTGTATGTCTGGCAGCTTTTCCGACATGATAATCACAGGGGAACGCATAGAGAAAGTCTTTGGAACAAAAGGCGCGAGGGAGAAACCAACTGAAAGGAGAAGGAGGTGGATCCTCAACTGGAGGAGAAGGAGGAAAGAAAGTCTTTGGCAACAAAAGGCGCGAGGGAGAAACCAACTGAAAGGAAACCCGTGGAAGTAGTAGAGGAGGAGCAGGATGAAATTGCGACGATTTCAATCCCATATAAAACTATTACTATTTCAGCACCTCCAAGGCCACCTACAATCATCATCACTAAAGCAAGCCCTGTGCCAAACGAAAGTACTAAGGCTATCCCGTGGAATTACGGAGCCAAGGTGTTTTGTAATGGGCAGAAGGTAGAATTGAAAAGCTTGCCTATTGATTCAGTTGATAATCTTGGTGGAGCTGGAGGAATTACCAGAAGCGGTAGAATCTTTTCATCGCCCGAAGTGGTGGTTGAGAAATATAATAAAGGGAAAGGTAAGATAGTGGTAGAAGAAATTCCTCGGGTGGGCGAGAAGGAATCTCTGGCAAAAGATATGGAAGAGTTCATGAAGTTGATTAGAAAAAGCGACTACAAGATAGTCGACCATCTGCAACAAACTCCTTCCAAGATTTCTATACTATCACTGTTGTTGTGTTCAGAAGCGCATCGAAATGCATTGTTGAAGGTTTTAAGCACTGCTTATGTGACACAAGAAATATCGGTTAACCAACTCGAAGGAGTTGTGGCGCATGTAAATGCAGGAAACGGTCTGGGGTTTACGGATTTGGACTTGACGCCAAAGGGCAGAAACCACAATTTGGCATTGCATATTTCAATTGAATGTCGGGGAAGAGTGATGTCACACGTCCTTGTTGATACAGGGTTGTCCTTGAATGTACTTCCAAAGAAAGCATTAATGAAAATAGATCATCAGGGTCTTTATTATACACCAAGTGATTTGGTTGTACGAGCCTTTGGTGGAACTCGAAGATCTGTTTTTGGGGAAATAACTTTGCCTATCCCAGTGGGCTCGGAGGTATTTGATGCGGTATTTTACATCATGGACATTCAGCCTGCTTACAGCTGTCTGCTGGGTCGTCCATGGATACATTCTGCTGGGGTTGTTATGTCCATTCTGCATCAAAATCTGAAATATATGGTTGGGGGCAGTGTTGTGACGGTATGTGGGAAGGAAGATATCATGATTAGCCACTTGTCATCTTTCAAATACGTCGAGGTAGACGGAGAAATTCATTAGACTTTGTGTAGGCCTTCGAAACTGTGCAAGTGAAGGACAAATCTCCAGCTGTGAACAAAGAACCAGAAGTGGCTATGTCATCTTTCAAGGAGGCTCAAGCGGAAGTACAGGTTGGGGCATCGCAAGGATGGGGAAAGGTGCTAGACATACCTCAGAAGCAGGACAAGTTTGGGTTAGGGTACCATCCATCATCTTCGTCACCTTCACAGAGCATGTCGTTCTATAAGTGGCCCATCAGGTTCACCAGTGGGGGTTGTCGCTACCGCGAAAATAAGGTGCCGGCAAAACAGAAGAGTCGCCACCTTTCATTATTTATCCCTCAGAACGGGAAAGGAAACGATCGGAAAAAACCTGACGAGAAGGTATAAGACAAGGTCGTCGCAACCATTGTCTGGGTTCGGGAGTCGGTTACGCAAGGGGAAGGTATTAACACCCCTCACGTCCATCGTACTCAATGGGATCCACGCTTGTTGTGTTTATATGACGGGTTGGTTTTACTATCTACCTATCAAGGCTGGTCTAAAAAGAAAAGAAAATAACTCGGCAAAGCGTCGCACTTTATGCCTATGTATTCTCATCAGAGAATGAGAAATAAGAGTCAACGTAGTTCGCCTAACTACGGGTTATGGGGAAGGTGGCTCGCCAATACATCAGTATTGTGCCTACGTACTCTCAACAGGTATGAGAGATCAGAGCTTATGTAGTTCGGGATAATACGGCTTACGAGGATTCAGATTCATCTATTTTTTCGAGTAGGGTTAACAAACAGTTCCAGCAGTTGGTGTACGCAGCTCGACCCTTGGAGACTTCGGCATTACCGTTTGTGGTAGAACTGGGAGTTAACGACACTCTTTTCTTCAGAAAAGCTTCCTTTGAATTATGGGCCCACGGGGCAAAAAGGTTTGAAGTTTGTTTTCTGTCTTTTATGCAAGAACTGTTTTTTATGGATGTTTGCAACCAATATCGCACTAGAGACTATGACCTGAGAGTGAATGCGTCGCATGTCACCCAAAGGGTGCCATACTAAACATCCAGACTGTTGAAAAGAAACTCTCCAACAATCCTTTCTCAGATAGCTTAAGGCTCGTAACGTACGACATCAGTTAACCTTTATTACTGTATTTTGATTTGTTTTTAGATGAGAAGAGAGAACGAACAGGTTCAACTAAGGGGAGACTATCAAGTCCTGATGTTGTCATGCCAAGGATTCATCCTATGGTTGAGGTTTGAAACAGGGAACTCCTAGAAGTTATCATGCATAGGTTTCAACCTAAAGTTCTAATCATCACTTCCTTATCAAAGGAAATGAGATTCCTAGGGGACTATGTCAATGGTATACAGAAACAGGTAAAGCATCAGCTTAGACAGTAAATAGTAAACGACTGTAAAATGGCTCATCGCAGTCCTTCATCTTTAGGAACATGATGTCCTCGTCCGGAAATTCGAATTTCATCGATTGATAATCACCAATTGGCTGTTCAGCAAGGTACTCTGATAGAACACTTCCTTTGATAGCTTTCTGGGAAACATATTGGATGTCGTACTCTGTCAGTACCATTTGCCACCTGGCAATCCTTCCGGAAAGTGCTTGCTTTTTGAAGACATACTTAATCGGATTCATCTTTGAAATCAGCATGGTTGTATGATTCAGCATATATTGTCTTAAACGTTTGGCAGCCCAAGCGAGTGCGCAACATGTTTTCTCGAGCATTGAGTACCTGGACTCACAATCTGTGAACGTTTTACTCAGATAGTATATTGCATGCTCTTTCCTACCAGTCTTGTCCTGTTGACCGAGAACACATCCCATATTGTTCTCAAGAACCGTTAAGTACATGATCAAAGGTCTTCCAGCAACTGGAGGTATCAGTATCGGAGGCTCCTGCAAATATTCTTTTATCTTATCAAATGCCCTTTGGCAATTTTCTTTCCCGACAACCGCCTGATCTTTCTTTAGCAATTTGAACATTGGTTCGCACGTGGCTGTGAAATGAGATCTGAACCGAGCAATGTAGTTCAATATCTCTAAGAAACTACGAACTTCTTTTTCTGTTTTCGTCCCAAGCATATCTTGTATAGCTTTTATTTTTGCAGGATCGACCTCGATTCCTTTTTCACTGACAATGAATCCCAGCATCTTTCCTGACCTAACCCCGAAAGTACACTTGTTAGGGTTCAACCTCAATCTGAATTTCCTGAGCCTCTCAAACAGCTTCAACGAGTTGACCAGGTGTTCTTCCTCTGTTTGTGACTTTGCTATCATGTCATCAACATATACTTCAATCTCGTGATGAATCATATCATGAAAAAAAGTGACCATAGCCCGCTGATAGGTGGCCCCTGCATTTTTAAACCCAAAAGGCATTACCTTATAACAGAAAGTCCCCCACGGCGTGATAAACGTTGTTTTCTCCATATCCTCTGGCGCCATCTTGATCTGGTTATAACCGGAAAAACCGTCCATGAAGGAAAACACAGAGTATTGAGCAGTATTGTCAACCAATACGTCAATGTGAGGGAGCGGGGAATAGTCCTTCGGGCTCGCCTTATTCAGATCTCTGTAATCAACACACATCCGTACCTTACCGTCCTTTTTTGGCACAGGTAATATGTTAGTGACCCACGGAGGGTAAGTTATCACGGCTAAAAATTATGCGTCCAACTGCTTCTGGACTTCTTCTTTGATTTTCACAGCCATATTTTGTCTAGTGCACCTGAGCTTCTGCTTGACTGGAGGACACTCTTCACGCAACGGCAAGCGATGAACCACGATGTCTGTGTCAAGCCCGGGCATGTCTCCATACGACCAAGAAAAGATATCAATATACTCACGGAGCATCTCAACCAATTTTTGCTTGATGTCACTCTGCAGCGCAGCCCCTATCCGAACATTCCTCACAACTTCCTCAGAACCCAAGTTAATAACCTCAATTTCCTCCTGATGTGGCAGAATGATTTTGTCTTCTTGTTTCAAGAGTCTGGCTAGCTCTTCTGGCAAGTCTTCATCTTCATCAATCTCTTCTTTGGCTTGAAATATCGGATTATCAAAGTCGAAGCGAGTCATAGATATCTCTGGCGCGGTGTCATCTGCAATGTGAATCCTGCAACGATAATGGTTAAATGCTTAAAATGATATGCAAAACAAGCGCAACCCACATTGCCATTTTATTGTTAAAATAAAACACGAAAAACAAGGAACACAAAATTTGAATGCAGAAAAACTCCCTTTGATTTTATTGATAAAAGATGTTCAAACATAAATAGTAAGGCTCTAAAGACATATACCACTATGTTCCGGGTAGAGCATAGGGTAGTACAATAATCAGAAAAACAATGTATTACTCTTCCATTGTCACTTGAATAAATTCCTCGATAGACCAGTTGTTGAGGCTCTGTCCTGGAATGCACGGCTTGATCCAAGCGTCCATACCACAGTCGTTGTCACCCTCTTCATCATTTGAAATGGCATTGATCTACTCGAAGATAACACCCCCTGGGGTAAACCGGACAAACCCTTTATAGGGCGGTGCGTTCTATGAGTATGATGAAGCATATGGGCGGTATCCCAAACCAAACTTGTCCTGTTTATGGGGAATGTCCAGCACCTGTCCCCAACCTGGTGCTGCCCCAGCCTGTACCACTGCTTGGGCTACCTTAAAGGAGGATATGGCCACTTCGGGCGCTTTGCTCGCAACAGGTGCTTTGTCTTTGATCTAAACCGTCTCAAAGGCTTGACATAAAGTCTCATGGATTTCTCTATCCACCTCGACGTACTTGAAAGACGGTAAGTGACTGATCATTATAATGTCTTCCCCGCATACTGTGACAATGCTGCCACCAACCATATACTTGAGCTTCTGGTGTAGCATGGATGTAACAGCTTTTGCAGAGTGAATCCATGGACGACCCAACTAACAACTATAGGCAGGCTGAATTTCCATGATATAGAATACCGTATCAAACACCTCAGAGCCATCTTGGATTGGCAACGTCACCTCTCCGAACACAGATCTTCTGGTACCGTCAAAAGCACGCACCACCAAATCACTTGGCGTGTAAATCAGCCCATGCATATTCAGCTTCATCAGGGCCTTCTTCGGAAGTACATTCAAAGACGATCATGTATCAACGAGCACATGAGACATAACAGCCCCTCGACATTCTATTGATATGTGCAATGCATAGTTATGGTTTCTGCCTTTTGGTGTCAAATCCAGGTCCGTGAAACCTAGCCCATTTCCTATGTTTACGTGTGTTGCAACCCCTTCGAGTTGGTTAACCGATATTTCTTGTGGCACGTAAGCAGTATTCAATATTCTCAATAGTGCATTCCGATGCGCTTCTGAACATAACAACAATGACATGATTGATATTTTAGAAGGAGTTTGCTGTAGGTGATCAACTATTTCGTAATAACTTTTCCTTATCAGCCTCATAAACTCCTCTGCGTTCTTTACCAAAGACTCCTCCTCTCCAGCTTGAGAAGTTTCCTCCCCCACTACTTTCTTCCCTTTGTCAGCTCGATCAGCAGCCACCTCAGGTGATGAGAAAACTCTACCACTTCAAGTAATACCACCTGCTCCAACAAGATTATCCATTGAATCAACAGGTAAGCTCTTCAACTCCTGTTTCTGCCCATTGCAATACACTCCCGCTCTGCAGCTTTTGTAACCTCATTCGGCACAGGACCAGCTTTTGTAATGACTATGGTTGGCGGCCTAAGAGGCGCCGAAATGGTAATAGTCTTGTAGGGAATTGAGATCGTTGAAACCTCATTCGTTTCCTCTGCCACTATCTCTTCATTATTTTTCTCGGCAACCCGGTCAAATTGTAATACCCCACCATTCATCATCCCCTGAATACAGCTCTTCAGTTTTGCGCATCCCTCCGGATGACCCAAACATTCAGCGTAGAACATATTACAACCCGGGAACACTCCTCCTTCAGCAATTTAGCCTTCATAAAGCCCAATGGCGCCTTTAAATAATTAACATCAATTACCAGATCTAAACCTTCATCTTCGATGATTGCACTGACTCCAGCAGCCCCATGGTTGGGCATGGGGTTCTGTACGACATTAGAAGCGTCATGAGAGAAATTTATGGCCTTGCTATCCACTAGATCCTGAACTTTGTGTTTAAAGGCCTTGCAGTTATCAATGTTGTTCCCCGAAGCACCAGAGTGAAACTCACATCGCGTGTTCGCATGATATCCAGGTGGTGGTGGACCAATCAGAGGAGCTAAAGTCCTCTTTTGAATTAACTGCAGTTGTAACAGATGCAGAAGCAATTGAGCATACGACATCGGAGGTGCGTCAAATTGTCTATTAGCTGTCCGACCCCGATCTTGAAACCTTCTATAACCCTATTGATTTTGTTATTGTTGTGGTTGTTGTTGTTGTTGTTGAGGAACTATGGGAATTGTAATACTAGCAACCTGCTGCTGCTAACGATTTTACCCTGGTCGTCTATTCCCTCGGGAACTGGACACTGAACTGGTCTTTCCTTCACGTTTCTTATTATCGAATACCTTCTTACCTCCCCCTCCTGCTGACAGTACTTCACCAGCGTGAATCTTTCCTAACTTTATATCGTTTTCCACCATCTCTCCGGTGATGATCAAATCAGAGAAGCTTCCCGACATGTTACTGATAAGCTTCTCGTAATAAACACCAGGCAAAGTGGCGACAAACATATCAATTAGCTCTCGCTCTACCATGGGCGGCTGCACCCTGGCTACTAGCTCCCGCCATCTTTGGGCGTATTCCTTGAAGCACTCGTTATTCCTTTGGGAAAGATTTTGAAGCTGGACCCTATTAGGAGCAAGGTCGCTTTTATACTGATAATGTTTCACAAAGGCCTCAGCTAGGTCCCTCCAACTGCAAATATTTACAGGTTCCAGACTCATGTACCACTCCATGAAGGGCCGGACAAACTGTCGTGAAAGAAATGCATGAGCAATTTCTCATCATCTAAGTGGGCATACATTTTACGGTAGTAGGATCTCAGATGAACTCTTGGGCAGGTAGTACCCTTGTATTTGTCAAAGTCTGGAACTTTGAACTTCAACGACACTTTCAGATCTGGGATCAGTCCCAGATTAGCCATGTCAAGGCCCAAGGAATTTTGGTTCTCATAGCTCTTCATCTTGTCCTCCAATAGCTTGAACCTCCTATCGGCTTCAGAGGGCAGCTCAGCAACAACAACTCTTGGTGAGAACACATCATCCTGTCGGTCTTTATTCCATAACCGATCCATATTACCATGTGCAGCCAAGTGACATCAGGACCATGAACATTCCCATTAGCAACATTACCATTTCCAGCATTCCCATTTCCAGCATTCCCAAAACCATTGTTATCAAGACCAGCAGCATTACCAAATCCAGCACCGTTGCCAATACCATTACCATTACCATTCCCTCCAGCAGTAGGGATAACCAAAGTAGGCATAGAGTGAGCGTGAGGAGTTCCATTTTCATTGGGAGGAGGATTAGCAGTTTGTCCTCCATGAAGAACACCGTTACTGTCAACTCGTGCAATCAAGGGCTGCACCAAAGTACAAAGTTGTTCCTGTCCGTTAGCCACTCCCTGCATGAGGTCCATAAACTGAGTCATCCTTTCCCGGAACTCTTGCATCTCAGCCTGAATTTTCTCCATTGCTCTGAGCCGATTCCCCCTTGTGGTGTAGCGGTGAAGAGTCCAATTGCCTATCCTGAAACATACTAACAGAGCAAACATGGGTAAGATAAACGGTTCCGTTATACCTGCTATGCAAGAATGCTATGCAAAATGCAGACATGTATGTATGCAACAGGGAAATTTCCCCTCGATTCTAGTTCCGGAAGAACAACAAGACAGTAGGAAACCAATAACCAATCATAGAGCAAGAATCTCATACATAAAGATGAACAGCCAAACAGGCAGCGTACATGCATAACAACTGAGTACAAACAGAATGAACTCAACCAACAAGCCTGGTGATGGTCAATACAACAACAACAACAAGCTACAAGGAAATGAAAAACATCAAGTACGACAATGAGCGCGAAACTCCTCTAACAACTCCTATGTCTTAGGATGATCTGGTCTGACGAGTAATCCCTAAAGAGCGCCTCTCTCTATCTAATAGTGGTCTGTAAATCCTCAGCATAGTCTTCCCAGGCACCTTCACCAAAGACTTCCTCTAGCTTGCACCTCTTTGAATCAACCCTCAGCTTGTAATCCTCCAAGGTTGCAAGAGCTTCGTTCAGTCTGCAATCACTATCACGCCTAAATGAGGCTTCATCTGCAATCCTCTCATCTTTTGCCCTAAGTTGAGCCTTCAGCTTAGGAATCTACTGTTTTAACCCATCCTCACGTGCTTTGTTGTAAGGGTTGCATTCCACTGCTCGTTGAACTTGGAGATATCCAGATAAGCTTTGTCTAACTCCTTCTTCTTAGAGGCAAGAACACTACAGACAGCTTTAAGATCCATGCCCAAACGTTCTCGAGCACTTGTTTGCTTGGTCAAATCTGTACCTAACCTGTTCACCAACTCAGTCTGTTTCTTTAAGGAATAAGTTGCTTCATTCTTCTCGCTTCGAAGATGAGTGATCTCTTCTTCCAACTTCTCATTAGCCTTCCACAACTCTTCCTTCTCAAACCATAATTGATTGTACTTCTGAATGTCCACGGTGGTAGGCTCCTCAATCATCAGAGAATAAAAAGGCTCAACAAAAGGAAAAGGCATTAGAAACTTGGTATCTCTCTCACGAATCCAAGTCAGGTAAGGGTCATAGGCTCGATCGTTACTCTTCCCCAATAATGATTTCCCTTTCCTATGAACATTGCTCCAAGCATGCTCAACTCTAACTAAGGTATCAACCTCCAACAATCCGGTGAGATACAGAGATTCCTGTATCTCCTCTTCCTTAGGAGGTCCTCTCAGCGTGTATCCAAACTGTCTAACTAACAAAGATGGGTTATAGTTAATGCACTATTTCCTTCCGACCAACGGGACGTTAGGAAATCCACTGCAACTATAGATGATTTCTGTACCCAGCATATCTCTATCAAACCATAAAAATATTCTCTGCAGACAATCCCATCAACCTCTCTGGCCATTCTAAAGTACCAGCAGTAACAACAAACGGACCTGTTTTGGGCAGATGACCAGCAAACCACCTGTATAACAAAGGAACACAGCAAGATACGTCCTTTCCCCTTCAGTTCTCATTCTTGTAGTGAACAGAGTGATAGACATCGCCAAGCAACGTAGGTACCAGATTCCCTGAAGCAAAGATATAGAACGCATCTACATCTACAAAATCTGGGAGATTAGGGAACAATATGATACCATAGACATAGAGAGCTAAAATGGCGCTAAACACGATCCAACAACCATCTTTGGCAAACCGCTAAGCTTTATCAACCAGAAAAGGCAAAGGAAAACTAGACACCCCACTCCTCTTGGTCAACTTCCCTTCCAGCTCTGAAACATCCAAATGTAGTACAGTAGCTAGCTTCACCAGATCAGGCTCAACATCAGTGTAGTAGAATGGCATCCGGTCTAAGATAGGAACACCCAACATCACAGAGTACTCCTCTAGGGTGGGCGCCAGAACATAATCCGGAAAAGCAAAACACCTCAGTTGTGATTCATAGAACTGCAGAAGAGCATAAAGACCATTCATCTCATATACTAAAGGTTTGCAGACACATCTCAACAGTTTCCCATAGGATTGCTTGAAGTCTTCCATCACCTTCCCATCAGCCACGACAATCAAACTCAGCTAAGAACTAATATCAGGAATTAGAAGCTTGTACGCCACTGTCTTCTTCAAGGACTCGATGTCAGAAATAGGGGAACAAGATCACTAGAATCGAGGAAGAAATATGCACCTGCAACATAGATACATGTTAATGCAAAATGCAGATGAAGATGCACATGCAAAATGCAAACAGAGGATCAAGATTGTTGTGCTGTTGATTGAGAAGGACCAGCGCTTCGCTTTAGCAAGAACATAGCACTAACATTAAGACCCCTTGTATCAGGAACACAAATTCACACTGCAAAGAAAACCAGGTAGTCTGAAAGTCAAGGTTTCCTGCATAACCCAATCCCCCTCACAGGTATGGACCTATTCACTGATAAGGTTCGACATCCTATGTGTTCATAAGCGTCATAGACTTTCAAGAAATAATGATACGTTCACCATTTCTGGTTTGGCATCATAATCTCCCGAAGAGGCCTCACTTAGCTGAATCACAAATGATCAGTCCCCAGAGTCGACAACCCTCAGATCCAAAATCCCTTCAGATCCAAAGGATCGGAAAGGAAATCATCAAAGAGGATCTCGTCTGAGCGCGAATTTCATAGGAACCAGTGCATGCATAGCATACAGGTCCACCACTACTTTCTACTACTAATGTTATGTTTGTACTCAAGCCTGGGTCTGGCTTATCTCTCAATGGAACATTCCCTCCCCACAACACATCAATAATGATATATACAATGCTAAAAGTAAATGCAGAAAGATAAATAAAGTACAATACACGTGCACACACCCAAAAGATAAACAAATAAGCGCTAGGATTAACTCGCATAAGGGATATGTCCATCCCCAGTAGAGTCGCCAATTGTCTCTACTGCGAAAAAAGTGCCGACAATGACAGAAGAGTCGCCACCGTTCGTTATTTATCCTGAAAGAGGGGAAGGAAATGATCAGAGAAAACCTGACGAAAACGGGAGAAGACAGGTCATCGCAACCATATCCCGTGTTTGGGGGTCAGTTGCGCAAGGGGAAGGTATTAGCATCCCCTCACGTCTGTCGTACTCGACGGGATCCACGCTTGTTATCTATCTAAATGGTGTTGAAATTACCTAGCTATAGGCCTCGGGGATAAAAGAAAAGAAAAGAGACTCGGTAGAGCATCGTCGCTCTGTGCCTACGTATTCCCTTGTGCAATGGGAAAGTCAGAGCTAACGTAGTTCGAGCTAACTATAGGTGAAAGGTGGGGGGAAGGTTGCTCGCCAAGACATCGCCGTCTTGTGCCTACGTATTCTCATCTGGTATGAGAAATCAGAGCAAACGTAGTTCGGGCTAACAAGAACACCGGTTGGTTCAAATGTTTTTAGGCCCGAGTAGGGTTAAAACTTAGTTCTAGCAGTTAGGTGTATGCAGCACGACTATTGGAGACTTAGGCGTTACCTGTTTGCGGTAGAACTAAGAGTTAACAAAACTCTCCTTATGAAAAAGATTTTCCAAATTAAGATCCCAAAGGATGAAAATGGTTTAATGTTTGTTTTGTGTTTTTTATAGAAGAAGTGCATTGATTATTGTTTGTAATTCATGTTGCACTAAAGACTATGACTCAGGAGCGAATGCATTGCATATCGTCCAAATGGCATACACTAAACACTCTAAGCAATTGAGAGGAAGCCCCCTAATCACTATTTCCCAAGTACTTAAGGCTCGTAACGTACAACATTCATTAACCTTTATTAAGTGTTTTAAGAGAATTTGAAGATGAGAAGAGAGAGACACTCTAAGGGAGACTAAGACTCAACCTAATGTTCTCATGTAAAGTGATCCTAAAGTTGGGATGAAAGAGAATTCTACCTAATGTTATCATGTATAGGTTCAAGCTTAAGGTCTATCATAACCTCTCTTAAACAAAAGAGATTAGAGATCCTAAGGGAACATGGCAAAGAAGAAAAAAGAAGAAGAAGGAAGCATAAAATAAGAAAAATGCAAGGATGCATATGCAATGCAACATACAAGCAAAGGGAGGGAAAAGTGTGGGGTAAAGACATCCATAAGCACATCTCAACCTTTATTAATGCAAGAAGAAATTCAAAAGCAAAGAAGAAAGTAATCCAAAAGAAAGCACACAATTGCACACAAAAGTGGGATGAAAATGGGAGAATAAATCCTACAACCATTCACACATCAACCACAATGCCTAAAGGTAAACCAAATGAAAAGAAAAGAGGACATAATTGAATGGGAGAATGGGAGGCAATATGAGAACCAAAGGAGCTCATAAGGGCACTCAAAGAAAGACAAGCCCAAAATCATGTAAGAAATAAACAAAAGAAGCCCTCAAGGAAGCACCATTCATGACATGCATGCAAGTACCTCCAAAGGAGGGACTAAGCTATCTCAAATGGGACCCAAAGTCATTGGACAGAGGTAGGTATGAAAGGAGAATGTGCATAAACCAAATAAAGAAAAGCACAAAATATAATTCAAAGATAGGCACGGAGAAAGACCTAAGTCTTAAGCATGTTCAACACTTGAAGCTCAAATGGAAAGCCTAAAAGGAATGCAATCTTTAATAAGCAACGAACAAATTTATGACCCAAAAATGAGTATACAGCAACCTCAACATGTTGACAATATGAATCGAGAAGATTTGAGAGCTCAATGGATCCACAAAGGTCATTTCCAAATCAAACTAGGTCAAACACATGTATGAGCCTCCCTTAGAAGTAACTTAACTTGTAAGTCACCTCAAAAATAGGAAAATGGCTCAAAAATAACCAAATAAAATGCAAGAAGTACATTAGGATGTTGGCAACCAGAGGCCAAAAGCAAAAGGGCAATGTTCCATCAAAGCACCACCAAAATAAATATATCCCTAAGGTGTACCACTTTGGAATGGAAGAACCGAGGGTCAATAAAATGCTATAAAAGTCAAACCAAAGTGACTTGAACCAGGGGAAAAACTTGTCCTATAAAATTCTTCAACTCATAATGGATATGAGGAAAATTTTCAATCATTGGAGAGAAATATTGATCAAGAAACAAATCAAGAACAAGAAAGAAGCAATTTACATCAAATAAAAACACTTCCAAGCATTAATTCCATTTTTAATTGAAAAATAAAAGGATAATAAAAATAAAAAATTTCAAAAATTATTTAACATTTCAAAGTATCCTAAAAACATTTTTTGGGAATTTTCCAATGCTTGGAACTATTTTTATTGGATTAAAATCAAAACATATTGAAAAAAGAAAAAGAAAAAAAAAGAAGGCATGTTGAATAGCAATATCTTAAGGCCAAAACAATGGGCCACTGAGAGAGGGGGTGCGAAGAGCATCCCAGGCCCAAGATCCAAACGCATTCAGCCACACAATGAAACGCATCATTTCATTAAGTGAGTTGGCAGTCAAACTCACACGCAAGCTGTCGCTACTGCGAAAATCGGCGTCGGCTGAACAGAAGAGTCGCCACCGTGCGTTATTTATCCCACGGGAGGGAAAGGAAACGCTCAGAGTAAACCTCGCACAACACGGGAAAGGTATGGTCATCGCAACCAAAACCTGGATTCGGGAGTCGGTTACGCAAGGGGAAGGTATTAGCACCCCTCACGTCCGTCGTACTCGACGGGATCCACGCTTGTTTTCGGGTATGGATTGTTATTCTATCTAAGCTATAGGTCAAGGGTGAAAAAGAAAATAAAATGAAAATAAAAATGACTCGGCAAAGTATCGCACTTTATGCCTACGTATTCCCGTCTGGAACGAGAAATCAGAGTCAACGTAGTTCGCCTATCTACGGGAAAGGAGGGGAAGGTTGCTCGCTAGGATATCGCATCCTATGCCTACGTACTTTCATACAGCATGAAAGATCAGAGCAAACGTAGTTCGGGCCACGTACGACACAAGCTTGTCTTGGTGGATTTTATTCTTTCTGAAAAAAGGTTTTCTGATTAGCGGTCCAAGCGGACAAAAATGACGTTTTGATGAGTTCACATTCTTTTACGAAAGAAGTGTCTTTTATTGTGTTTGAAATCTTTATTGTGTTTTTCTGTTTGTTTTGAGAAGGAAAGAGACAGAACTCTAACCTACGGTTGCGAAGGGAAACAAACTAACCTAATGTTATCATGCATGGGTTAAGACCTAGTGTCTATCATGCTCCTCTCTTGCACAGAGAGAAACAGAGATCCTAAGGGATAAGCAGAAACGGAAACAATATCAGATATATACAGTAAAACAGTAGAATGCATGGATGCAACAGCACAAGCGAGGCAAGGGAGTCCCACTCAACCTCGAACCTAGAAAACAATAGGCAAAAGTGAACAGACTTCACTTTCAACCCAGCAGGGTAAACAGCAAACAATACAGTCCAGAAAACCAATCAATACATCAGCAAATGAAAAACAACAGCATCAGCAGCTCTGACTCAACTTCTGACTTCAAATAATCTCCAATCAGCTACAGGCTTCAACAAGCATCAATCTCCATCTTCATGGCCTTCAGGCAAGGGCTTTGATCATCATTCTTCCATCTGCAATGACTTTTCTTCAAGCTCAAACCTCCAGGATGAGGGATTAGTCACAAGAGTGAATTGGGTGTTAAGCAATCAGTTGACTACCAAAGGTGGTGAACAGACTGCTTCTAACACAAAAGACATTTTCTCTCAAGAGTTCTATCTCTTAGACACTATCACCAAGCCTTCCAAAGGAAGGGGGTGAGTGTCTTAGAGAGACTCTGAATCACAGAGAAGAATGGATGCAGACAAGGCAATCCATGTTTGAGAAGCAAACTTTCTAACCTAGAGCTCTGCCTAGCTCCTAAACCCTAGTCTCCTCAGCATCTGCTAGCAAAAACCTTCTCCTCAACTCTGGCAGTTGATCTTCAATCTTTGGATCTCCAATGGCTTTCATCTTCTCAAGTCTTCAGCTCTCCTAAGTCCCCAGACAACCCCAATACCCAAGCAAGCAAGCAATAATCCCCAGAGGGCACACCACACCAGTCAATCAGATACATACAGAGTATTAATAGCAGTAGGGGAGTCCTGACTTTTCTCTAAGGGATCTAATAACTACCCATAGCCCCTATAGCCCCATAACTAATCTAGTTAAATCCTAAGTCCTAAGGGAAATGTAATCAAACTTCTTAAGTTGTCACCTAAAACCCTAGTTTTGTTCATGATGTTCAAGCATTCATTAATCACCTAAAATTAACTCCTAAAAATGGGAACTAAAATATTTCTACAAGTTGAATATCTCATCTAAACAATATAAAAAGAATGACCAAAAAATATTAAAGCATGTAAGAGAACAAAAATCATTAAAATGATGCATGAAATGAAGCTATTTAATATGACATTTATTTAGAAAATATGAAAAAAATATGAAATAAAAATAAAAATGCAATTTTATTTTTCTATAATTTTCTAGACATTTTGATGAAAAAGATGTAAAAAGAATGAATTAAAAATGCATTTTTTATGAATTTATTATGAATTTCTAAAAATTGGTAAAATTAAAATGAATTAAGAAATTAAATGGAATTAAAAATGAGGGAGGGGGGTATGAATAGGAACCACGCCCAGTTCAATTCTGGATGGGCCACACAGACAGGGGTGCGCTTAGCACTTTTACCAAGGCCCAGCTTCAATTCAGAATCAATGAAATAATAAAAAAAACGCTGGGGGGTGAAAATAGTAAGCAAAACACGTTCAATATGCATTGGGCCTATAACCTGGGGGTGGGGATAACAATACAAACTGAGGCCCGCCCGTTTCAATTAATGAAACGGCGCGTTTTGGCCAAATCATTTCCCTCCACATCTGAAATTGAATAACAGCCATACGATCTTCCCCTAAGTCAAAAGTCTTACGCGAAATGGATGGCTCAGATTATGTCTTCCCCAATGAATCTGAAACCTAGGGATTCACCATGAATGCCCCCATGCACGAGCTGAACTTCACCTCATCTGTTCTCCTTCTACACGCAATGAAATGCCACGCCATAAACATGAAACCTGCTCAGAATCTCTCCCTCTACAATCCTATAGCACTAGTTTGCTCTGAAACTCACTAGAACTCTCAACCCGATCGATGCAAATTCTGATCACCATAGAAGTACACTGATATGCACCACAACAATTCTCCCTCAAACCTAGACTAAACTAATCTATGCATAATGGTGATTAACCTATGCTATCAATCTAAGATTCTAATGCCCTAACCTAAGAGATTCAAGCCCTAACAGCTTATGGCACCTGCTAACAATGGTCTCTAAATCACTCCAAATTCATCTAAACTAATCTCCTAACCACCTAGATCATATCTAAACTAACAACAACATGCCTAACTAACTGAATTGAGCTGTGTGAATGAAAACTCACCTGGTGTAAAATCTTGAAACAGCTATGAAAGATTGAGGATCTGAAGCTTTTGAGACTTGGATCTTGATCCACAAACTCAGTACTCAATTCTGTATGCAATGTTTTGGTGATTCCTTGCTTGAATTATGCTGTCCACTTGAAACTCCAATTTTGATGATGATGAAGAAAGTGCTCGAAAATGGATGATTCACACTTGATTCTTGATTGAATTGGGATCTATGATGATGAAACAGTATGAGAAAGTTGATTATGATGATGATTTGGTGAAGATTTTGAGAGAATTGCAATGAAACTTCAATGAAAAAGAATGAGAAAGCTTGTGAAATTCTTGGTGAAAATGAAGCCAACCCTTGATCAATGCACATTTCATGAATATATAGACCTCATATGAACATTCTAGATCCATCTTGCACATTCCCTTGCTTTCCAATTTTGATCCATTTTGGTTATGTTTCTTCAATTACAAGTAACCAAAGATAACTTCTTTTTTTCCTTCTAAACTCAAAAAAGTGTTTGAACCATTGTTCTTATAATTGTTTTTCCATTCAAAATCATATATTGGAAGTCTCCATTTGGACTTAGAAATCTCCCAAACCATTTTCCATCTTGAATTTATTCACTTTATAAGCCATTTTGGTTCATATTTTGACCAATTATGCAACTCCATGCTATGAGCTTCTCCAATAATTTGTGACCTTCTTTCTAGACTTAAAATCCCATTTGGAGCAAGTTTGATGTTGTAAGTTTTTCCATTTGAGGCCTCCTTGTGTGAGTTTTGGACATAGGTTAAAATGACCTGTAATTCACAAATGCCCAAAATACCCTTTGCTTGCCAAGACCATAAGTTGAGTTCTACACATCATATGGAGGCATGCCATACCATTCTAGAAAGCTAAGACAATGAGGAACAATTCTTATGTTGACCAAGAATTCATTTGAAATCTCCTTGAGGGGTAAAAATTGCTTGGAAGTCAAGTCACTTTCACAGACAAAAATTCAGATACCTCAGATGACCTGTAACTTGTAAGGACCATAACTTGAGTTCTATAAATCTCCTTGATGTCTTCCACCACTCAAATTAAAGGTCTTGAGATCCTCTACAAGTTTCATGTTGGCCAAGAAGCCATTTGAAGTTAGCATTTTGACTTATCTTGCTTGGAAATTTGACCTAAACTAGGGGATTTTACACAGAAACCCTAATTTAGGAACTCCTCTTCTCCTTGATTTCTCTTGAATTTTCCTTGGCATATCTCCATATCCTTCTTTATATGTCCAATGATGAACCCCACATCTCTCCAATAGCCTTGAATGCCCTTTAAATCAGTCAATTGACCTAGGGTTGACCTAGGGTTGACCCAGATGAAACCCTAGTTGACTGTCTTCAACTGTAGCTCTTGTGCTCTCATCAATGACTTGTCTCCTTCTCCAAATGACTTTCTAAGTCTCTCATAATGTCTAGATACTCTCCATGCCTTCACCTCACAGCTCACAACCCTCTTGTTGACCCTCAGATACCCTCAGCTAGGAGATGGACTCAAGGCTTGATCTGCTGAACTCTTTGCTTTCAAATTCTTTCCTGATGACTTGAATGAGGTGGAATTAAGATAATAACCTCTTGATAGGCCCCTAGAGATGAGAATAATGATTGGCCCCCCTGTTGTATGACTTGCTATGCTTATGCTATGCAGATGGTTAGTCTATGTACATGACTCTATATGCAAATGCTAATGATAATGAAACATAAAACAAGAGAATAAGGTTGGGCAAATTTTAGGGTGCAACAGCTGCCCCTATTCAAGCGACTTGGACCCGATTGGGTGAAGAGCCCGGAGCCTTCAGACATTCGCGGTACGAGACGGTTGAATACTAGTGAAACCAGAAATTTGCCAACCGCAAAAATAAACTGCGCTCCTGCTCGGGGAACGGCATTCATCAGCTGAATCTGACTGTTACGGCAACCCACTGATCTCGTGCGACTGTGCTGGGGATTATCTTCATCGTTCTGAAGAGGATTCTGTCGTAACAGATTGCTTGCTTGTCCACATTAGGACTCTGTCTGCCATCAATACGAAGAAATCTCAACTAAAACCTGTCCACGTTAGGACTCCATTTGCTGTTAACCCAGAAAAATCTTGGCAACTCCGCTGGGGATAATTCGTCCGCATTTCCATAAACTGAATCGTCCACGTTAGGAATAAAATTCTTCCGCGTTAGGAGAAACACTTGTCCACGTTAGGAATAACACCTGTCCATGTTAGGAATAACACCTGTCCACGTTAGGACAAACCCTTTCATCTTTCCACGTCAGGAAGCAAACTCCTTTCCACATATGGAGAACTATATTAATCTGTCCACGTGAGGACTCCAATACCACTTGACATGTCCGCGTCAGGACTCCAATCTTTCCACGTAAGGAATACAACTTTTGGTTCTGAACCTGTCCACGTCAGGACTCAACTTTTCTTGCATCTGTCCATGTAAGGACCCAATTTCTCCGCGTAAGGAGTAAACTTCTTCTTCCACGTTAGGAATATCTTCTCTGATCTGTCCGCGTCAGGACTAAACTCTTCCACGTCAGGAATAATCTCTTTCTTGACTCTGTCCACGTCAGGACTAAATTCTTTCCACGTCAGGAATAATCCATTTCTTTCCACGTTAGGAATCAATCTATTTTCCACGTAAGGAATAAACTCGTCTTTCCACGTAAGGAAACCATTTTCCTTCCACGTAAGGAATGCTCTTGATATGTCCACGTTAGGACTCTGATCTTTCCACGTAAGGAATGCCAACTTCTTCGCGATTTGTCCGCGTCAGGACTAAACTTTTCCACGTAAGGAATGCCATCTTAATCTGTCCACGTAAGGACTCCACTCTTTCCACGTTAGGAATCACTTCTGCTGACATGTCCGCGTAAGGACTACATCGTCCACGTTAGGACCCACTTCTCCACGTTAGGAATAATAATTTCTTCGATTTGTCCACGTAAGGACACTGACCTCGTCTTGATTTGTCCACGTTAGGACTCAGGCGTCTTCGACCCGCTGAGGGAATAAGACTTGTCCACGTAAGGACTCACACCCTCGACCCACTGGGGAAATAACTTGTCCACGTCAGGACACCAACACAAAGCGTAATCACTTTCGTCAACGTCATGACCTCCCATTCCACTAATTTCAAGAAACTGAATCTGCCCACTATAGGACTAACACACCTCACCAATCCATGGAAATAAAACTGTCCACGTTAGTACGCCCACTTCTGAAGAAATCCCGTCAATACAGGAATAAATTGTCCGCGTCAGGACTTAGTTCTCCAATGATCCTCACCCACAAACTTCTTAGCACTGACGTGACAGCGACTTTGAGGCGGACTATACTGGGGATGTCTGGAAACCAAACTATCGGACGCCTGCTCTGATAACCGGCGGTGGCCTCTGGAATTCTGATTCATGGAACCTGTCGACGACAAATAACTTTGCTTGGGGATAAGGAGACACTTATCCTGACAACTCTGGTGGGAAATAAGAGACATCTGCATAAATGACTCTGCTAGAGACAAAGAGAATCTCATCATGCTGACTCTGTGGGGAATACTGCCAAGACTGACATTATCATTGGATGTCTCCTGCCGAGATCTTGAGTGTTTGGTAATTCATTTGAGCAAGAGCCCTCTCCACCGGAACCATCAGAGTACAGGAACTGCTTCAACAAAATAAACGCTGGAAGGATAATGCCAACTCACCGGGGATAGCCAGATGCTACAGAATTATTCCAGCAAAATAAATGCTGGAAGGGTGAAGTCATCCCCTGCTGGGAAATTGGGAACTCACCAAACACCCTGTTGAGGTAACCCCCTGCTGGGGAAAACAACTTTGCTGGGGAATAGCAGATGCGCATAGTTCGATCGGACTTTCTGCTGGAACGTGAACTGATATCACCAGTATCCTTGACAAAATAAATGACAGGAACCACCATCGACTCTGCTTGGGAGAGTCTTAATCTTCGAGTTCCACTGGAAGGAATGAAAATACCTGCAAAGAGAATTCCGCTGGGGATGGCTGGATTCTCTTGGGGAAATTAACTGACTCCGCTGGGGAAGAGCGCATGACTCTGCGGGGAAGGATGAACCTGTCTGAATACAGCCTCATGACCTCGGAATCGCCAAACTCTGCTGAGGACGAATAACTTTTCTGGAGCACGTCCTTTGGATAAGCTACGGCTAGCTGGGGAATTCTATCCTTCTTCAGGAAGAACATGCATGACCTGCGCGGGGATCCAGTCTTTCGTTATCGCAACCTTCTGATCATCTTCCTCGTATGGTTATGAAACCTGCAACAACACAAACAAGACACGACAAGCCTATGCAATCAAATCAATTCAGGTTAGTGACGTTACACTCAGTTAATTCAAAGCTTTAACAATTGTTGGCAAGGGCCAGCGATGTTATACTCATGCTAGTTTCAATAAACTTAGGCGTTTTGTCATGCACAAAACAGTAAAGAACAGGCATCAAGTACTGAATAACACATTTTCATTGATTGGGCCCCTGAATGGGCGGAGTTTTTGTACACGGGATGTAACTCCTGAAATGAGGAAGCTACACGAAGCAAATATACAAGTATGCACAAGAAGCATAAATATCTTGACAAATTAAATTTTGTACACATGTCGGCAACGGGATGCAGATGAACACCACGAACTGATCCTCCCATGACTCGTCCGACTCTAATACTTTCCCGGTATCCCCACTTCTGAAGAGGTTGTATCTGATAACCGACTCCTCGACTGCATTCTCCCGCATTGATGCTCATCGCAATATCAAATTCGGACCGCAGTCATTTGCTTTTCAAATCCCTAACTTTTGCGTGAACCGCCCTTTACGGGTTTTCAGTTCACCGGGATACCCTTTTTTGCCGAAGCCGCCCAGTGTAGGTTTTCAACTTCGCGGGTGTACATTTTTTCAATTTTATCCCTAATTTTTGCCCGAACCTTTCATTCTGTTTTTGGTTCGCCAGGATGCCCCATTTTTGCCTGGACTCTCTTTTTTTGTCCAGCGGGTCTATTTTAAGCAAAGTATTTTTTAACTGCGTCCGAATTCACAGGTGACGCAAAGTCTTCTCCGTCCATGGTGGACAACAACAACGCTCCTCCTGAAAAGACCTTATTGACAACGTATGGCCCTTCGTAGTTGGGGGTCCACTTGCCCCTGTGATCTGCTTGCGGCGGGAGAATCCTTTTCAGCACAAGGTCGCCCGTCTGAAAGCTTCGCGGAAGTATTTTCTTATCGTACGCTTTCTTCATTCGTCTTTGGTACAAACGACCGTATGCCAGAGAAGCTAGCCTCTTCTCATCCATCAAACTCAGTTGGTTCAGTCTATTCGTTACCCATTCTGCCTCGTCCAGCTGAACGTCTCGCAACACCCTCAGAGAAGGGATCTCAACTTCCAATGGTAGTACCGCCTCCATTCCGTATACCAACGAGAACGGAGTTGCTCCGGTTGATGTGCGTACCGTCGTACGATAACCGTGCAAAGCGAAAGGTAGCATTTCATGTCAATCCTTATAAGTCACCACCATTTTCTGGACGATCTTCTTGATATTCTTATTGGCCGCCTCAACAGCGCCATTCATCTTGGGTCGGTAAGGGGAGGAGTTGTGATGTTCGATCTTGAAATTCTGACAGAGCTCCTTCATCATTTTGTTGTTCAGATTAGAACCGTTATCCGTGATTATCCGCTCGGGGATCCCATATCGGCAAATGATATCTCTCTTGATGAATCTAGCCACTACTTGCTTCGTTACATTTGCATAAGACGCCGCTTCCACCCACTTGGTGAAGTAATCGATTGCTACTAGGATGAACCGATGCCCGTTAGAAGCCGTCGGCTCGATCTTTCCAATCATATCGATTCCCCACATCGAGAATGGCCATGGAGATGACATCACATTCAGAGGACTTGGAGGCACGTGTATCTTGTCAGCATAGATTTGGCACTTGTGGCACTTCCTTGCGAACTTGAAACAATCAGTTTCCATCGTCAGCCAAAAATAACCTGCCCTCAGCAGCTTTCTCGTCATAGCATGCCCGCCAGCATGCGTGCCAAAGGCACCTTCGTGAATTTCCTCCATGAGAAGCTTTGCCTCTTTCTCGTCTATACAACGCAACAACACCAAATCGTGGTTTCTTGTGTATAAGACACCATCCGGGTTCAAATAGAAATTACCCGCTAATCTCCTGAGAGTCTTCTGATCTTGACTGGATGCCCCAGCCGGATACTCTTTATTCTTCAGGAAATTAAGGATATCGAAATACCACGGTTTGTCATCAGATGCTTCATCAATAGCAAATACATAAGCTGGTCTGTCCAACCGAGAGACAGTGATTTGGGGAGCTTCGTTCCAGAAATTGACCTTGTACATGGAAGACAAGGTGGCAAGGGCGTCAGCCATTTGATTTTCGGCCCGCGGTACGTGATGCAATTCAACTTTGTCAAAGAAAGGCAACAATCTCCTTGCATAATTCATATAATGTATCAAATTGGGCTGCCGTGTCTCCCATTCCCCTTTGATCTGATTCACTACCAGAGCTGAGTCTCCGTATACGTCTAAATGTTTGATTCGCAAATCAATGGCTTCTTCAAGCCCCATTATACAAGCTTCGTATTCGGCCTCATTGTTGGTAACGGCAAAGGTCAGCCAGGCAGTAAACGGGATGTGCGACCCGTGCGGTGTAGTGATGATTGCCCCTATTCCGCTACCGTAAGCATTCACAGCTCCGTCAAATATCATCTTCCACTGGGACCCCAGCTCTGGTCCTTCGTCTGGCAACGGTTCTTCGCAATCCTTCATCTTGAGATACATGATATCCTCGTCAGGAAAATCAAATCTCATCGATTGGTACTCTTCAATAGGCTGCTCCGCCAGATACTCAGACAGCACACTCCCCTTTATTGCTTTTTGCGAGACGTATTGAATATCATATTCAGTCAAGACCATCTGCCAACGGGCAATTCTACCTGACAACGCCTGTTTTTCGAATATATATTTGATTGGATCCATCTTCGAGATGAGCATGGTTGTATGATTCAGCATGTACTGCCTCAAACGCTTGGCGGCCCAGGCTAGCGCGCAACAAGTTTTCTCCAGCATTGAGTATCGAGATTCACAGTCTGTAAATTTCTTACTCAGGTAATAGATCGCATGCTCTTTTCTTCCTGTCTCGTCGTGTTGACCGAGAACACAACCCATGCTTTCCTCAAGAACCGTCAAATACATTATCAAGGGTCTCCCTGCCACCGGGGGTATCAAAATAGGAGGTTCCTGCAAATACTTCTTTATTTTGTCGAACGCCTTTTGACAATTTTCGTTCCACGTTACAGCTTGATCTTTCTTCAAGAGCTTGAATAATGGTTCACACGTGGCAGTTAGGTGAGATATGAACCGGGCAATGTAGTTCAATCTCCCTAAAAACCCGCGCACCTCTTTCTCTGTTTTAGGCGTCGGCATTTCTTGAATCGCTTTTATTTTAGCAGGATCGACCTCTATTCCTCTTTCACTTACGATAAACCCCAGGAGCTTACCCGATCTCACCCCGAAGGTGCATTTGTTAGGGTTCAGCCTCAGCCTGAACTTCCTAAGCCTTTTAAACAACTTCAACAAATTCACCAGATGCTCTTCCTCCGTCTGGGATTTAGCAATCATATCGTCAACATAAACTTCGATCTCTTTGTGCATCATGTCATGGAAAAGAGTCGTCATCGCACGCTGATATGTTGCCCCAGCATTTTTCAAACCAAAGGGCATCACTTTGTAGCAAAATGTTCCCTAAGGCGTTATGAAAGTAGTCTTCTCCATATCCTCTGGCGCCATTTTAATTTGATTGTAGCCTGAGAATCCATCCATGAAGGAGAATACAGAGTATTGAGCGGTATTATCAACTAACACGTCAATGTGAGGAAGTGGAAAATCGTCTTTTGGGCTTGCTTTATTCAAATCTCTATAATCCACGCACATTCGAACCTTGCCATCTTTCTTTGGCACTGGTACGATGTTGGCAACCCATGAAGGATACTTCGTCACAGCCAGGAAACCAGCGTCCCACTGTTTCTGAACCTCCTCTTTGATCTTCATTGCCATATCTGGTCGCGTTCTGCGAAGCTTTTGTTTGACAGGCGGGCAGTCTTCTTTCAGTGGTAGGCGATGCACAACCATATCAGTATCGAGCCCTGGCATATCTTGATACGACCAAGCGAATACATCATTATACTCTCGGAGCATTTCAACCAATTTTCGCTTGATATCACTCTGCAATGCGGCTCCAATACGAATATTCTTCTCAACCCCTTCCGACCCCAAATTGATAATTTCGATAACCTCGTCGTGAGGCAGAATGGCTCTTTCCTCTTGCTTCACTAACCAAGACAGTTCTTTAGGAACGTCGTTATCCTCGACAACCTCTTCTTCAGTCTGGAACACCGGGTGCTCAAAGTCGGGACGAGTCATAGGTGGCTCAAGGGTGTCATCTGAAAATGTTATCCTGCAAAATGAATGGTTAAGTGCTTCAAAATGCGTATAAAGCGAATAACCATGTTGCCATTTTATTGAAAAACACAAAACAGGAAAGACAGGGATTACAGTATTTGCACATGAAAAAACGCCATTTATTTAATGATTAACGAAGCAATGTTTATGACAACACAGCCCTAAGCAAATCCTGATGCCCCGGGCAAGACATCAGATTATTCAACAATTAATAAAGCAAAGCATTACTGTTTAAAAGTCACAGGAACAAGCTCCTGAATAGACCAGTTGCACAGTCCTTGTCCTGGCGTGCTTGGCTGAATCCAGGCATCCATATCACAGTCGCTGTCCCCTTCATCAGACTCTGAAGCAGCATTGACAGTTTCATGACATACTCCACTGGCAGAGATGGTGATTGCCTTTCTGAAATGAGGGGCCCCCACGGAAGGAGTTGATGACGACGGTCGGTACCCCAGTCCGAACCGGTCCAACTTCACCGGAATGTCCAGCACTTTGCCCCAGCCCTTGGCTTCTCCTGCTTCCACCAGCGCTTGAGCTTCTTTATACGATGAGACAGCTATCTCTGGCACTTTGCTCGGCCCGGGACTCTTGTCCTTGATACGCAAACCTTCGAATGCCTGGCATGGCGTCTCGTGGATCTCCCCGTCGACTTCCACATATTTGAATGAAGATAGATGGCTGACCAGGATGTCTTCTTCTCCGCACACGGTGACTACGCTGTCTCCGACCATATACTTTAACTTCTGATGCAGGGTCGACGTGACTGCCCCTACCCCATGAATCCAGGGTCTTCCCAGCAAGCAGCTGTACGCAGGCTGTATATCCATGATATAAAACTCCGTTGCAAACACTTCCGGTCCCACTTGCAGAGGCAAGGTAATCGATCCGAAGACTGTTCTCTGCGTGCCGTCGAATGCTCTGACTACCAAATCACTGGGTGTACACAAAATCCCTCGAACATCCAGCTTCATCATAGCCTTCTTAGGCAGCACATTCAAAGATGACCCGGTGTCAACCAATACGTGCGACATTGTCGATCCCCTACACTCAACAGATACATGTAATGCCATATTATGATCCCTTCCTTTCGGAGTCAAGTCAAAATCAGTAAAGCCCAGACTGTGGCCTGCATTTACATGTGCCAATACTCCTTCTAGCTGATTTACAGAGACATCCTGGGGTACAAAAGAAGTGTCCAGGACTTTCAGCAAAGCGTTTCGGTGAGCTTCCGAACACAACAGCAATGACAAGATAGATATTTTGGACGGTGTCTGCTGCAGATGCTCCACAATCTTATAATCACTTTTCCGAATCAAGCGCATGAATTCTTCTACATCCTTAGATGCTGCTTCTTTTTCATTTGCTTGTACCGGAACATTCTCAACTGCTTTCCCTTTTCCTTTCGCTAGCCTTTCGGCCTCCACTTCAGGAGATAAAAAGATCCTGCCGCTCCTCGTCATGCCTCCCGAGCCAACAACATTATCCACAATCTCTGCCGACTGCTTGTTGACATCAATCTTAATCCCATCACAATACACCTCTAGCCCATATGACCATGGGACTGCTCTCGTGTTCTCATACGGGATTGGCCCGGCTTTAGTTATGGTAATCGGTGGGCGCTGAGCTGGTGCTGCAATAGTGATCGTCTTCCGCGGAATCGTTACTGTGGCCACATCACTCTGATCATCCACTACTGCCCCTGCAGGCTCATCAGTTGCTGTTCTATCAAACTGCAGTATACCATCATCAATTAAGGCCTGAATGCCTTTCTTCAAATCCTCACACCCCCCAGATAGGGTCCAACAGTCTAAGCAATACTCGTTACAACCCGGGTAAACACCTCCCTGCAACAGTCGGCTTTTTATCTCGCTCAGCGGCGTCTTTAAATCTTCAACATTCACAATCAGATTCAGACCTTCCTCAGTCAGCACGGCATTCGCCCCATGATTAGGCATGGGTTTCTGGACTATATTCGGAACTGCCGTTCCGAAGTTGATAGACTTGTTGTCCAAAAGATCCTGCACCACGTGCTTAAAAGCATGACAACCTTCGATGTCGTGACCCGGGGCTCCAGAATGAAACTCACAGTGCCTATTTGCGTCATAGCCGAACGGGGGAGTTCCCGTTATCGGCGCCAAAGTTCTTTTCTCTACCAAATTCAGTCCCAACAATGTCTGCAATAAATCAGCATAGTTAGAGGGAGGCTTCTCGAACACCCTTCTCGGTTTATTACCCTGGAATCTTCGCTGAGCCTGCTGTGCCCCCTGCTGAGGCTGCTGCTGCTGTGGCATTGGTTGCTGCTGAACCGATTGCTGTTGCTGGATTGGTTGCTGCTGATAAGGGATAGTAACACTCGACACTTGCGGCGGCTGACGATATTGATTTCTTCCCCTGCCCCGGCCTCGGCCTCGGCCTCCAAATACAGCGCTAGCTTCGCCCTGACGGCGCCCACCATAAGCTTTTCTATTACTGCCAGATGCAGTTGATTCATCGACTTGGAACTTTCCTTGCTTAATATTACGCTCAATCTTTTCCCCCATCAAGATTAGGTCTGAAAAACTGGCCAGAGAAGTGTGAAACAGCATATCATGAAACAGCCCGGTGAATGTGCCGACAAACATATCGTTCATTTCTTTATCTTCGACAGGAGGACGGACCTTGGCAGCCATATCGCGCCACCTTTGCGCGTACTCCTTAAAACTCTCCCCCTTCTTCTGCGACAGCCCGGCCAACTGGACCCGATTGGGCGCCAGGTCGCTGTTATACTTGTAATGGGCTACAAACGCCTCCGCTAATTGCTTCCAAGTCTTGATATCAGTTGGCTCCAACCCCATGTACCACTCTAGGGAAGGACCCGACAGACTATCCTGAAAGAAATGCATGAGCATTCTTTCATCAGTGGAGTATGCAGACATCTTTCTGTAATAAGCTCGCACATGCACTTTCGGACATGTGTCTCCTTTGTACTTATCGAACGCAGGCGCTTTGAATTTAATGGGCACCCTCAAGCCAGGTACCAAGCCCATAGTTGCCATGTCCAGTCCCACAGCACTCTGATTTAAGACTCCCTTCATCTGCTCTTCCAGCATTCTAATCTTTTGAGAATCATCCATCGGCCCTTCAAAACCTCCTCCAGAGAAGGCGTCCTCCTGTTGATCCTCTTGCCACATACCGTTTCCAGCCCCGTATCCATCATATGCATTATTACGTCCAGCTCTGATCTGGTTCATCCCGGGACCTCGGCCTCTGTTGCCGTACCCTTGAACACCTCCCGCAGGACCAAAACCCATAAATCCAGTACCATTTCCGTTTCCAAAGCCTCCGTAACCCTGATTGACCATACCATAACCATCTTGCCCAAAGCCTTGAGCATTAAAGCCATACTTGCCAGTGTTATCAAATCCCTGATCGTTGAATCCGAACCCAGCGTTGACAAAACCATTGCCTCCGAGATTATCTCCCACATTGACATCACCCAGCCCAACATTATGGACAGCAGTTTCATTCCCCACTCCGACGTTACCATTCACAGCAGCGGTAGCGTTGTTGACGTTAGCAGCAGGTATATTAACCACAGGCGGAGCCGCTGGCGTGGGAGTGCCGTCTCCATGAGCAGTATCAACCCGGACAGACTGATGATCTTCGTTACCATGACCAGCGTTGCGAGCCAACAGAGGCTGGACCATGGCCTGCAAATTCTCTTGCCCTTTTGCTATAGCTTCCATGGTTTGCATGAAGAGGGCGAGCTTCTCGCGCACATCCTGCATCTCGTTCTGAATCTGGTCCATGACTTTCCGACAGTTGGAGCGTGTAGAATAGCGGTGCGGATGTTGATCTGGAATCCTGTTAAGTACCTGGTACAGAGCAGGAAATAAGACACCATTCAAAGATTACCTGTCATGCAATATGAATATGAATGCAATGCAATGTGTCTGTGCATTAGGGAAGTTCATTCCCCCCAGTTCTAGTGCGAAGGTGCCGGTGCAGTGACAGTGTTGGCAATAAGAATATCGGAGCTGAATCATAGAAAGCCTCATATATTGCTGAGAGAATCAATAAGCCCAGGGTACAATATCACTGAGAATACAAAGAAGGCATGACCTCAACCAACAATCCTGGTGATGGTCAGCACTATGCAAATAAAGCATACGAATAACTACATGAAATGATCAAATCCTCCCAAAAGTCTGGTACTCCTCTATCAACTTCTTGGTCTCCGGATGGCTTGGTCGATCGAGCAGCCCTTCAACAAGCTGGTTTCTCCTCTTAAGAACACGGCGTACGTCTTCAGCAGTTTCTTCCCATGTTGCTTCTCCGAAGCAATCTTCCAGCTTTCGCTTCTGGGACACCGCTTCATCTCTGGATTTGATTGCCTTGTTCAGTGCATGCTGGACACTATACCGGGTCATCACTTCCTCCTCACACTTCTTGATGCTAGACTTCAACTTCTCCTCGAGGTCGGAGATTTGCTGCTTTAGCTTATCTTCCCTCTTCTTGTTATTAGTGAGCGTAGCATTCCAAGTCTTATTGCAAGAAGAGATCTCTCGGTGAGCGATGTCAAGCGCTTTCTTCTTGGATTCAAGCATGTCATGGGAGCTTCTGAACTCTTGCCCCAGACGCTCACGCTTTTTCTTTTCCTCAGTCAACTCATCCCCTAATCTGTTTACCAGCTCAATCTGTTGTTGGAAAGCATATACGGCCTTGTTTTTCTCACTGCGTGCCTGGGCTAACTCTTGCTCTAACCCTTCGTTAATCTTCATCAAGGCTTCTTTCTCCCTCACAACCTGTTCATAGACTTCTCTAGAAACAGTAGTCGGCTCTGCTACCGGAACGGGAACAAGAATTGGTGCATCTGGAAATGGCATCCTCAACTGACTATCCCTCTCCTGTATCCAAACTCTATAAGGAGCATAGGCCTGGCAATCGTTCTTACCTAACAGTGGCTTCCCTTTGCGGTTAATACGCGTCCAGGCACGTTGCAACTTGGCTAATAATTCCCCCTTTACGTCACCAGTGAAGTACAGAGATTCCTGTACTTCTTCCTCTTGAGGTGGGTTCTTCAGTGCATATCCGAACTGGCGAATGAATAGAGAAGGGTTATAATTGATACACCCTTTTCTTCCTATCAGCGGCACATTAGGGTACCCCGAACAACTGAAGATGAGCTCAGATCCCAACAAATCTCGATCAAACCACTCCATATCTTCCGACGATAGCCTCATCAGACGCTCTGGCCAACCAACTGGAACTGTAGTCTCTGCAGCAGATCCTTTCTTAGGAAGGTGATTCTCAAACCACATACTCAGTAAGGGTACGCACAGATGAACATTCTTTCCTCTTCCCTTCTCATTCTTGTAGTGCAGTGAGTGGTAGAGATCTCCGAGTAAGGTAGGTACAGGATTACCAGCGGCAAACAAGTAGAAAGCATCGAAGTCCACAAAATCCGGTATGTTGGGGAACAAGACTATACCATAAATGCACAAAGCCAACACAGCATTGAAAGCAACCCAGCACCCGCTCTTGGCATACTCTTGGGCTTTACCAACTAAGAACTGAAATGAGAAGCCTGGAACTCCACGGGAAACAGTAGTCACAAGTTCAGAAGCGTCAATATGCAAGGCTTTTGCCAATTCCTCCGGCTTAGGTTTGGCATCATAATGAATGAATGGAACCTGATTCTGCACGGGCAGCTCAACATACTCAACGTATTCCTCCAGGGTTGGTCCCATAATAAAGTCAGAGAACGTAAAGCACCTCAAAGCAGGGTCGTAGAATTGCATCAAATCATACAGCCCATCTAACTCTACCTCTGTAGGTTTGCACACCAATATCAGTAATCTACCATAGCTCATCCGGAAACTCCTACGAACACCCTCATCAGCAAGAGAGATCAACCCAAGTAGAGGAACAATATCAGGCGTAGGCAATTTGTAAGCAACCGTTCTCCTTAAGCTAGTCATGATCAAACACTCAGAAGTCTGGGCACTAGAACTAGGGAAATGCAAATGCACCTGCAGCACAGACACACGTTAGTGAAATGCAAATGGTAATGGATATGCAAGCAATGCAATGCAAGTAACATTCAACAGGGACCGAAGCTGCAGCTGAATAGCCTAAACCCAATCACGAAAGGTCTCAGATAGACCATCCAGAAGTCATCAAACCCTGGTCTCAGATAGACCTGAAATAACACTCCAATACTGGTCTCTGACAGACCTCAAACCATAACTCCAACTGGTCTCTGGTAGACCTCAAATCATATCTCTAATTGGTCTCTGACAGACCCCATAACACATCTCCAAATGGTCTCTGACAGACCTCAGAACACATCTCCAAATGGTCTCTGACAGACCTCAAAACACCTCTCCAAATAGTCTCTGACAGACCTCATAATACTCCATAAATAACCAGGATCTCTGATCAAGAAATAATCGGTATCTAAAGGTCTAGTTACCTGCATAACCCTGAATCCCCTCACAGGTGGGTGGCCCTATAACTGGCACAAGGTACGGCATCCTATGCGGTCGTCGGCGTCACAGACTTTCAGGGTGGATGATAGGATTCCCAGAAGGAGTGGCATCATCAAATCCTGAAGAGGCCTCACTTAGCCAACTTCCAAATGATCGGTCCCCAGAGTCGACAATCCAACTAACCAGCAACCCACGCCAACCAAAGGAAGGGGCAGGAGGCCAACCAGAGGAACCTCGTCTGAGTGTAGATTTCATGGGACACCAAAGCAAGCAAAGCAAGCGGGCGCCCACTAATTTCTACTCTAATTCTAGGTGCACTCAAGCCCAGGTCCGGCTTATCTCTCAACATCAGAACACCCGTCACACCCCAGATGCAGCAATAATAATCAATATATAAAGCTGAAAATACAAGGTTAGACATACAAAATAACTTCATACAAAATCCTCGACGGGAAAACAAGCGTTAGGATTGACTCTCTTACGGGACGTTGGATCCCACATGCATAAGAACCATCGCAGTCCTTAGCAGCCAGGGGACGTTGGATCCCCAGCAGAGTCGCCAGCTGTCGCTACTGCGAAAATCGGCGCCGGCTGAACAGAAGAGTCGCCACCGTGCGTTATTTATCCCACGGGAGGGAAAGGAAACGCTCAGAGTAAACCTCGCACAACACGGGAAAGGTATGGTCATCGCAACCAAAACCTGGATTCGGGAGTCGGTTACGCAAGGGGAAGGTATTAGCACCCCTCACGTCCGTCGTACTCGACGGGATCCACGCTTGTTTTCGGGTATGGATTGTTATTCTATCTAAGCTATAGGTCAAGGGTGAAAAAGAAAATAAAATGAAAATAAAAATGACTCGGCAAAGTATCGCACTTTATGCCTACGTATTCCCGTCTGGAACGAGAAATCAGAGTCAACGTAGTTCGCCTATCTACGGGAAAGGAGGGGAAGGTTGCTCGCTAGGATATCGCATCCTATGCCTACGTACTTTCATACAGCATGAAAGATCAGAGCAAACGTAGTTCGGGCCACGTACGACACAAGCTTGTCTTGGTGGATTTTATTCTTTCTGAAAAAAGGTTTTCTGATTAGCGGTCCAAGCGGACAAAAATGACGTTTTGATGAGTTCACATTCTTTTACGAAAGAAGTGTCTTTTATTGTGTTTGAAATCTTTATTGTGTTTTTCTGTTTGTTTTGAGAAGGAAAGAGACAGAACTCTAACCTACGGTTGCGAAGGGAAACAAACTAACCTAATGTTATCATGCATGGGTTAAGACCTAGTGTCTATCATGCTCCTCTCTTGCACAGAGAGAAACAGAGATCCTAAGGGATAAGCAGAAACGGAAACAATATCAGATATATACAGTAAAATAGTAGAATGCATGGATGCAACAGCACAAGCGAGGCAAGGGAGTCCCACTCAACCTCGAACCTAGAAAACAATAGGCAAAAGTGAACAGACTTCACTTTCAACCCAGCAGGGTAAACAGCAAACAATACAGTCCAGAAAACCAATCAATACATCAGCAAATGAAAAACAACAGCATCAGCAGCTCTGACTCAACTTCTGACTTCAAATAATCTCCAATCAGCTACAGGCTTCAACAAGCATCAATCTCCATCTTCATGGCCTTCAGGCAAGGGCTTTGATCATCATTCTTCCATCTGCAATGACTTTTCTTCAAGCTCAAACCTCCAGGATGAGGGATTAGTCACAAGAGTGAATTGGGTGTTAAGCAATCAGTTGACTACCAAAGGTGGTGAACAGACTGCTTCTAACACAAAAGACATTTTCTCTCAAGAGTTCTATCTCTTAGACACTATCACCAAGCCTTCCAAAGGAAGGGGGTGAGTGTCTTAGAGAGACTCTGAATCACAGAGAAGAATGGATGCAGACAAGGCAATCCATGTTTGAGAAGCAAACTTTCTAACCTAGAGCTCTGCCTAGCTCCTAAACCCTAGTCTCCTCAGCATCTGCTAGCAAAAACCTTCTCCTCAACTCTGGCAGTTGATCTTCAATCTTTGGATCTCCAATGGCTTTCATCTTCTCAAGTCTTCAGCTCTCCTAAGTCCCCAGACAACCCCAATACCCAAGCAAGCAAGCAATAATCCCCAGAGGGCACACCACACCAGTCAATCAGATACATACAGAGTATTAATAGCAGTAGGGGAGTCCTGACTTTTCTCTAAGGGATCTAATAACTACCCATAGCCCCTATAGCCCCATAACTAATCTAGTTAAATCCTAAGTCCTAAGGGAAATGTAATCAAACTTCTTAAGTTGTCACCTAAAACCCTAGTTTTGTTCATGATGTTCAAGCATTCATTAATCACCTAAAATTAACTCCTAAAAATGGGAACTAAAATATTTCTACAAGTTGAATATCTCATCTAAACAATATAAAAAGAATGACCAAAAAATATTAAAGCATGTAAGAGAACAAAAATCATTAAAATGATGCATGAAATGAAGCTATTTAATATGACATTTATTTAGAAAATATGAAAAAAATATGAAATAAAAATAAAAATGCAATTTTATTTTTCTATAATTTTCTAGACATTTTGATGAAAAAGATGTAAAAAGAATGAATTAAAAATGCATTTTTTATGAATTTATTATGAATTTCTAAAAATTGGTAAAATTAAAATGAATTAAGAAATTAAATGGAATTAAAAATGAGGGAGGGGGGTATGAATAGGAACCACGCCCAGTTCAATTCTGGATGGGCCACACAGACAGGGGTGCGCTTAGCACTTTTACCAAGGCCCAGCTTCAATTCAGAATCAATGAAATAATAAAAAAAACGCTGGGGGGTGAAAATAGTAAGCAAAACACGTTCAATATGCATTGGGCCTATAACCTGGGGGTGGGGATAACAATACAAACTGAGGCCCGCCCGTTTCAATTAATGAAACGACGCGTTTTGGCCAAATCATTTCCCTCCACATCTGAAATTGAATAACAGCCATACGATCTTCCCCTAAGTCAAAAGTCTTACGCGAAATGGATGGCTCAGATTATGTCTTCCCCAATGAATCTGAAACCTAGGGTTTCACCATGAATGCCCCCATGCACGAGCTGAACTTCACCTCATCTGTTCTCCTTCTACACGCAATGAAATGCCACGCCATAAACATGAAACCTGCTCAGAATCTCTCCCTCTACAATCCTATAGCACTAGTTTGCTCTGAAACTCACTAGAACTCTCAACCCGATCGATGCAAATTCTGATCACCATAGAAGTACACTGATATGCACCACAACAATTCTCCCTCAAACCTAGACTAAACTAATCTATGCATAATGGTGATTAACCTATGCTATCAATCTAAGATTCTAATGCCCTAACCTAAGAGATTCAAGCCCTAACAGCTTATGGCACCTGCTAACAATGGTCTCTAAATCACTCCAAATTCATCTAAACTAATCTCCTAACCACCTAGATCATATCTAAACTAACAACAACATGCCTAACTAACTGAATTGAGCTGTGTGAATGAAAACTCACCTGGTGTAAAATCTTGAAACAGCTATGAAAGATTGAGGATCTGAAGCTTTTGAGACTTGGATCTTGATCCACAAACTCAGTACTCAATTCTGTATGCAATGTTTTGGTGATTCCTTGCTTGAATTATGTTGTCCACTTGAAACTCCAATTTTGATGATGATGAAGAAAGTGCTCGAAAATGGATGATTCACACTTGATTCTTGATTGAATTGGGATCTATGATGATGAAACAGTATGAGAAAGTTGATTATGATGATGATTTGGTGAAGATTTTGAGAGAATTGCAATGAAACTTCAATGAAAAAGAATGAGAAAGCTTGTGAAATTCTTGGTGAAAATGAAGCCAACCCTTGATCAATGCACATTTCATGAATATATAGACCTCATATGAACATTCTAGATCCATCTTGCACATTCCCTTGCTTTCCAATTTTGATCCATTTTGGTTATGTTTCTTCAATTACAAGTAACCAAAGATAACTTCTTTTTTTCCTTCTAAACTCAAAAAAGTGTTTGAACCATTGTTCTTAGAATTGTTTTTCCATTCAAAATCATATATTGGAAGTCTCCATTTGGACTTAGAAATCTCCCAAACCATTTTCCATCTTGAATTTATTCACTTTATAAGCCATTTTGGTTCATATTTTGACCAATTATGCAACTCCATGCTATGAGCTTCTCCAATAATTTGTGACCTTCTTTCTAGACTTAAAATCCCATTTGGAGCAAGTTTGATGTTGTAAGTTTTTCCATTTGAGGCCTCCTTGTGTGAGTTTTGGACATAGGTTAAAATGACCTGTAATTCACAAATGCCCAAAATACCCTTTGCTTGCCAAGACCATAAGTTGAGTTCTACACATCATATGGAGGCATGCCATACCATTCTAGAAAGCTAAGACAATGAGTAACAATTCTTATGTTGACCAAGAATTCATTTGAAATCTCCTTGAGGGGTAAAAATTGCTTGGAAGTCAAGTCACTTTCACAGACAAAAATTCAGATACCTCAGATGACCTGTAACTTGTAAGGACCATAACTTGAGTTCTATAAATCTCCTTGATGTCTTCCACCACTCAAATTAAAGGTATTGAGATCCTCTACAAGTTTCATGTTGGCCAAGAAGCCATTTGAAGTTAGCATTTTGACTTATCTTGCTTGGAAATTTGACCTAAACTAGGGGATTTTACACAGAAACCCTAATTTAGGAACTCCTCTTCTCCTTGATTTCTCTTGAATTTTCCTTGGCATATCTCCATATCCTTCTTTATATGTCCAATGATGAACCCCACATCTCTCCAATAGCCTTGAATGCCCTTTAAATCAGTCAATTGACCTAGGGTTGACCTAGGGTTGACCCAGATGAAACCCTAGTTGACTGTCTTCAACTGTAGCTCTTGTGCTCTCATCAATGACTTGTCTCCTTCTCCAAATGACTTTCTAAGTCTCTCATAATGTCTAGATACTCTCCATGCCTTCACCTCACAGCTCACAACCCTCTTGTTGACCCTCAGATACCCTCAGCTAGGAGATGGACTCAAGGCTTGATCTGCTGAACTCTTTGCTTTCAAATTCTTTCCTGATGACTTGAATGAGGTGGAATTAAGATAATAACCTCTTGATAGGCCCCTAGAGATGAGAATAATGATTGGCCCCCCTATTGTATGACTTGCTATGCTTATGCTATGCAGATGGTTAGTCTATGTACATGACTCTATATGCAAATGCTAATGATAATGAAACATAAAACAAGAGAATAAGGTTGGGCAAATTTTAGGGTGCAACACAAGCCAGTCAGAATTGATCTCATCCGTTCATCAAGTGAAGTCAAACGTTAAACTGCACATGTGGCGTGCTGACTCATCCAAACAGATAACAAAACCAGACGACCGGAGCACGATCGTCCCACCGGATTAGCAGGTGCAAGACTGAACCAAATTAAGCGAAATCTTATACTAAATTGATCGCCATGTTATGTAGATCATGATTCTAACTTCCAATTTTATTTATCATGCAAGCATTAAGATAATAAAGCGATGGAAGTTTCAAGCACATAACTGCAATCATCAAGAACACATCCCTAACCTATCCAGAATCTGCCTACACATGTAGGACTTCAATATGCAACAAGAATGGCGTGAAATGGATGCATATTAAGAGAGCAATCTTAAAAAGAAACTTACCTAACGGAGCCTCTCCGTTGGGGCTTCTAATGGTGTCAAGCTTGCACAAGACTATCCAGAAACACTCAATACACTTCAAGGAAGAGAATGTTGGCTTTGAATTGCTTGGAAATTGCTTTATTCTGAAATTCACAATATCAATTTGTGCTTGAATTTTGCAACTGCTCCTATGCGTGTTCTCCACCAAAATGCATGAATGAGGCTTCATTCTTCATCAGAAGCTTTTATATTATGGATCTACAATCATTTGGGGACCCAATTTGGCCTGGTTATGATGAATTGAAGAAATCCAAAGTTGGAAGTAGGAGCTTCATACACACGTGCCAAAATGGCTCCAATTCCCTTGGAGATGATTCAAATCAGTTGCTGGTGATATGCCTTGATCAGATGGATGACAATTGCTCCTTGAATTGATCTAATGGTTGAAATTGAATGTGAGACTTATACTTAAAGTAACTTGAAATTTCATAAGTTCTAACTTGCATAACTCAAAAATTATTGGTACACTTTGTTTAATTTGATGTTGTGAATCAAAATATGCACAAATATGGCATGAAAGGGAATTAAAACCATTTAAATTAAATTCACCCTTTAAAAGTCCTTTTTCCATGGAATTTCTTCACTAATATTCATATCCAACCATAATCCATGATAAATTGATGTTCAATGATGAAATTGAGTTCATTTGAAGCAAGTTTCATGTTGGAGAAAGTCTCATTTGAAGTATGCAAAATCATGGAAATGACCTATAATGAAAAGGACCTATAATCTCACTTTCCCAAAATATCCCTGCCTTGCAAGCCTCATAACTTGAGTTCTATAAATGAGATGAAGGACTTCTAGGACTTTTTGGAAAGCTAAGATCATAAGAAACAACTTTGATGTTCATTAAAAATTAAGGAGAAACATGATTCTAGGTCAAAAGTGCCTTGGAAGTTGGTTTACTTTTGTTGACTGAAAATACATTCATCTGAGGACCCATAACTTGTCAGCATCATAACTTGAGTTCTAGTACTCAAAAGAAACCTAAGAGCATGCTCTACAAGTTTTATGTTTATGTAAAAGTGAGATGAAACTTGTATCATGAGATATGTGGTCTTGAGGTTGGGCACTAAATAGGGGATTTTACACTGACAAACCTAGAAACCCTAATTTAGTAACTTCTCACACCCTTGATTATTCTTGAATTGATCTTGAAATAACATCTTAGATGCCTCAACAAAACTTTCCATGATCACCATGACCTAAAACTAAGTCTTAATCTTATTCATAGATTACTAAAACTTGACTTATGCTTTTGAGAAGCTTGGGGGTCCTTGTATGAAGCCCAAGAGAAGGCTGTGGGGAACTGAATGAGACTTCCCAAGTCTCCTTGTATGAAGCCCAAGAGGAGGCTATCTTGCTGGGGGGATTCTTTGTATGATGCCCAAGAGGAGGCAATGATGCTTGTATAAGGCCAAATAGGAGGCCAGAGAACTAGTTTTTTGAACTAAGTTGTGATTGAAGGGATCCTATTGTTTGAACTATGTCTAAACTAAGGATGACGTAAATGTCAAGAGAAACTTAACAAAATATGAACAAACATGATTGATGATTCACAAGTATAGATATGGTTGAATTCATGGAAGATTTCATATCTTTTAGGGTTTGATGTGTTGAATGTTTTATTTGTGTGTTTTATTTTATTCACAAAGGTGTTAGGTCTTACACTCTTAGCAGAGGCCCAAGATTTATTAAAAAGAAATGGTGGTGGATCTTACACTCTAAGCAGATCCCAAGATTTATTATCTACTTACAAAAGTTGTTGGGTCTTACACTCTAAGCAGAAGCCCAAGATTTATCTTGTTTTGAAAACAGAAGATGATTTTGAAAGAGAGGGATAGGAGTTACACTCTGAAGAGAGGCCCAAGATTTAAAACAATTGATTTTGAAAATGTGACAAGCGATGGGTATTACATTATAATAAAGGCTCGTGTATTTTAATGATTTGAAAATTAAAAGGGGTTGGGATGTACACTCTAATAGAGGCCCAAAGTGTTTGAAAATGTAATGTGTCTTACACTCTTGACAGAGGCCCATGATTTGAAAATAATTTAAATATGCATCAAATAAATAGATATATTCATTATGGTAAGAGTTTATGAAGGAAATATTTGAACATTTAAGCATGGATACAAGTTGAACATGTTAATGACAAGTTGATAACAACCAAGCATAGATATTAGGGTTCAAACATGGTCTTGAACAAAGTGGAAACATCACAAAGGTTCATACAAACAAACATGCTTATAAAAGTATTTCTAAGGCAAAATTCAAGTGTTTTAGGAGCACATAAAAATGGTATAATCAACAAAAAGACATATGTACATATCAAAGTGGTATAAACATGGAAGAGAACCAACATGTCAAGGCAAAATATCAAGCAAAAAATTCAAGGCATGATTGAAAGTTCAACATTCATTTATATGTAAACATACGCTTGAAAATGCATTAAAACCAAGTAAGAACAATGATGTACAAATTTACAACATCATTTAAGATTCATACAAGATGTATATGATTCAAACAAGTCATTGTAGGCAAGGAAAGGCAAGGAACCATTCAAAAGAATAAAAAAGAAACTTAAGAAACCATAAAATGTCACACACTTTAAGCACTCATAAATATGAGAAAAAATAATTATTTTTGATATTTTATTTTCAAAACTAGAAAATAGAAATTATCATGAGTAATTTGCAAAAATAATGGGTTTAAAATGATAAAAAAAATGAGAAAGTTATGATAGTTTGAAAATTTGAAGAAAATTAAGAAAATAGGTCTTTAAAAAAATGGGGAATGGTCCCCATGGGTGTTGAACCCATGACCATTTGCTTAAAACACAAAACACTAACCAACCACATGTGTGTGGTGTCATATGATGGGAATAAGGTATTATTTGTGTTAATTTCTTGAAAAATCATAAAAATAAAATGAAATTGGGGCGAGGGGGATTCGAACCTCAGTTTCAAAGGGTGAAAGGTAACAAGAGCGCACAGGTTTAACCACTGGGGTGGTGATACATCCGTGTATAAAATCATACCCATTAAATGATAAGGGTGGAAATGACCCAGGCCTGCCCAAAACAAAGGCACCATGACCTGGTTCTTGCCCAAGAAGACCTAGTTTTTTTGATTTGCAAGAAGGGCATAACTTCTTCATTTCTCCATGAAAATGGATGAAACAAAGATGGATCCTACCTAGAATTTCATGAAGAATTCAATGGTGATTTTAGATTTAGCTAAATGTGTCTCTATTTTAAAATCCAATAGTGGTTCTTAAAAGGACATGATTTTGTATGTTCTATGCTATATCATCATACAATTAATAACAGTGTCACAAAATGGTTCAAACGCAACATAAATAACATATATGATATGATCATGATCAATGTACATCAAAGCAAAGCATATTTCTTAAAGTTCAAGTTCTTTGGAAACTTACCTCTTGAAGCTCACTTGTCAATTTCCAAGAAACCTGTTACAAAAGTAAACCAATGCTTTGGACACCTCTAATACACCTCAAAGAAGCTTTTTGGATGCTTGGAACCAAATTAAAACCTCTAGGACATGATCTAGCTCCTTCTTGCAAATTTGTCAAAAGTGGCAAAAATGGAAACTCCACCAAATGATGTTACAGTTGAGAAACTTTTGTTGGAATAGTTTAAGGATATTATTTAGAGTGTGTTTGAAGTGTTGGATGATTTTGAAATGGACAGAATCAAGACATGGCTCTGAAAATGCAAAAACTCAAAGATATGAGGTATTGACAGTTGACTTTCTGATTTTGGTGGTTTGGGATGAAGATGAAGGTTTGGACACCTTCAAGGTATGATTTGTAATGTGTTTGGATGGTTATTTGAGTGGTTTAAGCTCTGATATGAGAAATTCGATTTCTCAACTTTTGAACTGTGCAACTTTGAAACAAGAGAGGAAATGTGAGAAAACAAGCTTTGGTATTGTTTTGGGTATTTGAATTGATGCAAAATAACCTCTATTTATAGGAGAACTAATTTTTTTTGGATGAATAGTGTTGGATGAGGGAGCATGCAATTTTCCAATGGATATAGCTATGTAGCTTTAACTTAAGTGTTAAGGTACCATTAGTCTTCTATAGCATGACTAGAATCTTGACTCAATTGGCATTTTGCATGTTTGAACACTCATTATTTTTGAACATATCTGAACTGGTGTGGCTCATTTCTTGCCAATTCAATGTTTTCACTTAAATGTATAAAAACAAACTTGACTCCATGGACTTGCAATGATGATTCTTACTTGCTAAGAGATAGAATCCCTGACTTATGGTTCAAAGTTGAAGATATTATGTGATTCAACAAGATTCTTTCTTTCCTTGGAGGATGATAAGGCTTGCAAAGTCACCAAATCTGTTTTGAAAATTGTGTGATGCAAGTAAACATGAAAACTATCCAAAAAAATTAATTTGATCAAGGCATGTTGTTAAATCCATAACTTCTTGCTCAAGCATGATCAATGGATGTTCTTGTATTTGTTGGAAATCTGAGATGTCCTACCTTAACTTTGATGTTCAGAATTGGTCTTGATTCAAGTTGGATCATCGTGAAAAATTCCCTTAAAGTTGGCTAAAACACAAAACAAATTCTTCCTAAATTTTTTCTCAGTGTCAAGGTTCAAAAAGTCTTGAAACCCTAACTTTATGGGTTCATATCTCAAAATCTATGCATTTTTTTGGGAATCCACCCTAAGTGACATAGTTGTAATGTGTAACAAGCTCTTCAATTTGATCTTTGGATCCAAGAAAATGGTTGCTTGGTTTGGAAGTTATGACCCTGCAAAGTAGGGCAAAAAATCAATGTTTTTCATGACTTAGAAAAATTTCTAAGTTTTCTAAGGTTGCCCTCTTTACAAGTTATCTCACTTTTCTTGATTTTTATTGATCAATAATGATCCAAATCACATATTAACATTGTTCTTAACTTGAAAAGGGCATGGTTGACCAAAAAGTCAAAAAGTCAAACTTGATTTTGAACATAGTTTGACTTTTTGTATCAGATGAATCTTGAACTTTTTGATCCTTTATGAAATCAAACCCTTGGGCTAAATTAAACATCATGGATGGATTCCAAGGGTATTTTTTGAATGTCTTGATTCATGTCCCAAGGTTCGAGATCATGTCTTGGTCCAAAGTCAAAGGCATAATTGACTTTTCATTAAAAACCCTAGATTGTGATCCAAATGAATTTGAATATTTGTTTTGCTGATGAATCAAGTTCTTTAGATCAATCCAATTATATGAATGAGCCCATGTGATGTATTTGAGTTCCTTGAAACATATCTTGAGGTATTGGATCATCCCTTGCTCCAAAAGTCAACCCATGGACTGAATTAGGTCAAAACCCTAATGTTGGTGCACTGATGATCTTGATTCTTGTTGATTTTGAAATGAGGAAATTTTGTAATTGATTATTGATGGATGGTAGATCTTGATCTTTATGGATGGATGGGAGACTTGATAGGTTGAAGATCATGCTTATCCTTGACTAACCCTTTGCATAAATCCTTTTTTTGTGGCTCAAAACCCAAATTTGCAGTCACAAATTAAACAAGGAACAAACTTTGTATATCCAAATAGGTGAGTGACACATAAAGGTATATTCATATGATATTAAAATGATGTAGGATCTTAGGGTCAAAATTTAGGGTATGACACTATGCCAAATCATGGTGTGGCAAGGGCCAATGCTATTAGAGATGGGGAGCGGTTAAATTTGGTGGCCAATGTGAATGAGTTGAAGACTCCTTTGTCGATTGTTAAAGAGTGTTTACTGAAGGGGAAATTTTCCTAGGTTGTGCTTTTGATTGTCAGAGATGTGTATTGCAGTCTGAGGGTTGTGACCTGTTGAGGGATGGTATATAGAAACTGATGGATGACATACAGTTACAATTTGACAGAACTAGTGTTATGGATGATGTTAATGATGCTAATTATGAGGTTAATGATGATGGTAGGGACATTGCAACAATATCAATCCCGTACAAGACCGTCTATATTTTAGCGCCCGTGCAATAAGCACCTGTCATTATCACTACACCGGGGTCAATATCATATGAGAGTATTAAAGCAATTCTGTGGAACTACGAAGATGAGGTACTTTGTAATGGACAAAAACAAGAATTGTTGGTTTCTACGGATGTTAGGTCTACCTTGGACAATATTGTTGGTGTTGAGGGTATCATGCACAGTGGTAGGGTCTTCTCTTCACCAAATGTTAATGTTGATAGATCTGATAAGGGTAAAAGAAAGTTGGTCGTGGATGATTTTGTGCAACAATAGTCAGGTGATGCTTCTTTCTCAAAAGATGTAGAGAAATTTATAAGGTTGACTTGCAAGAGTGATTACAAGATCATCGACCAGTTGAATCAGATACCATCCAAGATCTCCATTCTTTCATTGTTGATGTATTCTGAGGCACACAAAAATGCACTGCTGAAGGTGTTGAACGCTGCCTATGTTCCTCAGGAGATTTTAGTGAACTAGCTTGAAGGGATAGTTGCCCATGTTAATGCAGGGAATGGTCTGAGGTTTACCAATCTGGATTTGATGCCGGAGGGAAGGAATCATAATAAGGCCTTTCATATCTCCATCGAGTGCAAAGGCTCTCTGTTGTCCCATGTGTTAGTAAATAATGGGTCATTATTAAATGTGTTGCCAAAGAAGGCTCTTATGAAATTAGATACGTAGGGTGTGATTTGCAGGCCTTGTGATTTGGTAGTGCGGGCCTTTGATGGATATAAAAGGTCTGTATTTGATGAGGTGGTTTTACCTATTCAAGTTGGGCCGACATTTTTCGAAACAACCTTCTATATCATGGACATCTAGCCTGCCTACAGTTGTTTGTTGGGGTCGTCCCTGGATTCATTCTGCTGGGGCAGTTGCTTAAACTTTGCATCAGAAGCTTAAGTACATGATTGAAGGAAGGGTTGTTACGATCTATAGAGAGGAAGACACAATGGTTAGCCATTTGTCATCATTTAAGTATGTTGAAGATGATATGGAGATACACAAGACCCTCTCTAAGGCTTTCGAAACATTGCAAGTTCAGAAGGAGCCTCCTGTGGAGGATAAAAAGCCTGAGGTTTCAATGTCTTCTTTAAAAGAAGTGCGCGTTGTGGTTGAGGTTGGAAGTTCCCAAGGATGGGGCCAGGTTCTTGAAGTGTCGATGAAGAATGATAAGTTTGGACTGGGTTACAAGCCTTCGCAAGCTCCACCAAAATTCAGGGGTCCTGTCAAATTTAGAAGCGCTGGGGTCATTTTTGATCATATTCATGAAATAGGGGAAGATAAGGTCGATAACGACTATGACATGGATAGCTGGATCCACCCTTGCATCCCAGGTCAAGATTTGTGCAATTGGTCTTCCGAGGAAGTCATCATGGTCAATCGCGAAGAGTAATTTTTCTTGGTTTTACATCTGTCAAGTCCTGCACTCTGCCCAAGGTGTAGTGACTCATTTGTAGAGCCACACATGTTTTACTTTCAATGCTATCATGAATAAAGGACATTTTGCATTCAAATGTTTCGCTCCTGTTTTTCATTTTACTTTTTGCATCTTTAAAAATGGCAATGTGTTTTTGTTTTGTTTTGTTCATCTTTGCATCCTTAATAAAACATAAAACATCACTCATGCAGATTTGTTCCCTCAGATTCCATCAATAATGATTCAGCTATGACGCGGTATGACTTTGACAATCCTATTTACCATGATGAAGAGAGGACTGACGAAGACAGTGAACTTCCTGATGAATTAGCCAGACTATTGAAATAGGAGGAGAGGATTATTCAGCCTCATCTGGAGGATATCGAGATTATTTATCTGGGTACTGAAGACGTTAACAAGGAATTCATAATTGGGGCCGCATTGGAAGACAGTGTCAAAAGAAGATTGGTTGAAATGCTCCAGAGTATGTGAATATCTTCGCTTGGTCTTGCAAAGATATTCCTGGGCTTGATACAGACATTGTGGTGCACTGTTTGCCTCTCAGAGAAGAGTGTCCTTCGGTCAAGCAGAAGCTGAAAAGAACAAGACCGGATATGGTTGTCAAAATCAAAGAAGAAGTTCAGAAACAGTTGGACGCCAAATTTCTTTTTGTAACTAATTATCCTCCGTGGGTTGCTAAGATTCTGCCTGTGCCTAAGAAGGACGGAAAGGTTAGGGTGTGTGTGTTGATTATAGAGATTTGAATAGAGCGACCCCAAAAGAAGATTTCCCACTTCCTCACATTGACGTGTTAATGGATAATACTGCTCAATTTTTTATGTTTTTCTTCATGGATGGTTTCTCTGGGTACAACCAAATCAAAATGGCCCCAGAAGACATGGATAAAACAATGTTTATAACACCATGGGGGACGTTCTGTTATAAGGTGATACCCTTTGGATTGAAAAATGTTAGGGTAACTTATCAGCAGGCAATGATGACTCACTTTCATGATATGATTCACAAAGAGATTGAGGTCTATGTTGATGACATGATCGCAAAGTCACAAACAAAGGAAGAAAATCTAGTTAATCTGTTGAAGTTGTTTGAACGGTTAAGGAAATTCAAGCTGAGGTTGAATCCGAACAAGTGCACCTTTGGGGTGAGGTCTGGTAAACTGTCGGGTTTCATTGTTAGTGAAATAGGTATCAAGGTTGATCCTGCTAAGATAAGAGCTATACAAGAGACTCCTGAGCCGAGAACAGAAAAAGAAGTTCGTGGTTTCTTGGGGAGGTTGAACTACATTGCTAGGTTCATCTCTCACCTTACAGCCACATGTTAACTAATATTCAAATTATTGAGAAAAGATCAAGTGGTCAGGTGGAATGAATATTGTCAAAAAAACATTTGAAAAGATAAAAGAATATTTGTAGGAACCTCCGATCCTCATGCCTCCGGTAGCAGGAAGACCTTTGATTATGCATCTGACGGTTCTTGAGAGTTCAATGGGGTGTGTGCTCAATCAACATGATGATACAGGTAGAAAAGAGCATGCCATCTACTACCTGAGTAAGAAATTTACTGATTACGAGTCGTGGTACTCAATGATGGAGAGAACGTGTTATGCACTCACTTGGGTAGCTAAGCATTTGAGGCAGTATATGTTAAACCAAACAACCTTGTTGATATCGGAGATGGATCCGATTAAGTATGTGTTTGAGAAAAAAGCACTCACTGGAAGCCGTTGGCAGATGGTTTTGACAGAATATGATATTCAGTATGTTTCCCAAAAAGCCATCAATGAAAGTGTTATGTCAAAATATCTTGCTCAACAATCGATTGAGGACTATCAACCAATGATGTTTGAATTTCTGGATGAAGATATCATGTTTTTGAAAATGAAAGATTGTGATAAGCCTTTGCCTGCGGGAGGCCTGGAATTGGATCTCAATGGAGTCTGATTTTCGATAGCTCTGTCAACTAATATGGTAACGGAATCGGGGAAATCATTACCACTCCTCACGGTTCTCACATACCGTTCACTATCCGATTGACATTCACTTGCACCAACAACGAAGAAGAATATGAAGCGTGCATCATGGATTTAGAAGAGGCCATTGATCTGAGGATTAAGAATCTTGATGTATATGGCAATTCAGCATTGGTGGTTAATCAGATTAAGGGCGAATGGGAGACTCGTCAGGTAAACTTGATGCCTTATAAGAATTATGCCCGAAGGTTGTTACCTTTCTTTGATAGGGTTGATTTTCATCATGTGCCTCAGGCTGAAAATCAGATGGCAGATGTGTTGGCAACATTAGCATCAATGTACAAGGTGAATTATTAGAATGAGGTTCCGACAATCAGTATTAAGCATCTTGATAGACCTGCTTTCGTGTTTTCTACCGAAGACGTGTCAGATGGTAAACCTTGGTTTCATGATATCAAGTGCTTTCTTAAAATTCAAGAATACTCGTCAAGGGCATCCAACAAAGATAAGAAGACTTTGAGGAGGCTAGCTGGTAATTTCTTTCTGAACAAGGATAATGTAAGGAGTAGTTACACACCACACATACAATCATACACACATAACACACATACACGTGTCACATTAATTACTCAGCATCAATAGCTCGTATTTAATTACAAGTATGCAATGTGACTCACTAACTAGACACAATGCATGTGGTACCAACACAAATACATACAGTTCACCCTAGAAGCTGATTCCCGTCGGAATCCAGATAAGTCGTATATGTTCCTCTGAACTACAACTTATCTCCACAACGACTTCCACATGAAGTTTGGATGAAACTAGGCACCCATCATGGATTCTCACCTAGCCATCTCCACAAGACACATGACATGAAATGCATGACAACACAGTTATGTAATATAATAATTCAAGCATAATTTCACGATAGTTCAAGATCTACACGAGCCACCCGCTCACCGTGATCCTCTCGGGGATTACCACCATCGCACAGGATTATCCACATTCGATAATCGTGGCTCACAATCATCAAAACACACCCCTTAAGGGCACACCCATATCATTCCATATTTTACCGATTTAATTCATTAATCCTATCTCTAGGTTCATTTTAGCCATATTAACCCTACCGAATCAACATAAATGTGTTCCAAGTTAACGCTAGACAGAAATCACAAAACTGGGGAAAAGTCATCCTAGGCTGTCCATACGCGTATCAACATGGCCCATACGCGTACTGCCTATTGTCATACGCGTATGGCCCTCCCTTACGCTTAAGACCAGAGGCTTCTACCTCCCAAACCCCATCAGAGTCACCCCTTACACGTATGATTACCTCCATACGCGTATTACCCAGGCCCATACACGTATCATATGTGTATCACCAGATGGTCGTGCTGGCACTGGGGACAGGGCCCGTCTGCTACGCGTACAACCCTTGGGAAGTCCCCCACACGCGTATTGACACCCCCAATACGCGTATGACCAACATATTTGTCAAAAAACTTATATCTTATCATTCTCATGAGTTTCCCCTCTAGATTCATCATTCTACCTCCCCCTCCATCCTAAAACTTAGATTTTTAATTGATTCCAATGAATCCTATCTTCTATTCTGTCAATATTCTAATTATTAGATCTAGTTTCGATTACAGTTAAACCCTTAGTTTCAGATCTGTTAAACCACAACATTCCACCACAGATTTAGGGAATTTCCACACGAATTTTCATAATCATACCAGAATCATACATACAATACCATGAAATGATCATTCAACAAAACAACAATCACATGGAAATCACAATAGCACGAAAATCAAACGAAAAGGTGAGAACAGACAAAATTGCTACGAGAGAAAGGACCTCTCACTACCCTCTCATGTTAAATCACCCATATTGAAATCCATTCTCCCCCCTTACCTTGGATTTGAGCTCTTTCTTGAAAACAATGGAGAAAATGGTTCTTCTGCCCTAGCTCTCCTTCCTCTGTCTTTTTCCTCTTTCACGTGTTAACTGTCCAAACCCACTAATACTCTCTAAACCCTCTTAATCATATTTTAATTCGTTTAATTTAATTAATATTACTAATAATAATAATAATAATAATAATAATAATAATAATAATAATAATAATAATAATAATAATAATAATAATAATAATAATAATAATAATAATAATAACAACAATAATAATAACCATAATCCTATTAATATTATAATTAATAATAATTGAAATGGTAATATTAATAATCATAATGTTCCTAATATTGTTATTAAATTATCCCTTATTCTAGGTCCACATTACCCCAAACTAAGGTCAGCTCTCACTCTCGCTCTTAACCTCATACCCTTATCAAATACATCACCCTAATGCACATCACAGGAAAATACAAAAGCGACTAAATAGTTTAAATGGGGTTTTACAATTCTCCTGACTGGGCTGAAGATCATCTTAGAATTTTGAGATTGATCCTGGATCTTGACCATGTATAAATGCTTGATGTTGGTAATGATATTACACATCGAATGGAAATGCAATGCAAATGTTGACGCACGGAGATGCAAGTGTTGGGAAAGTATGATTGGTTTTGGGTATGTGTTGTACCCCAAAATTTGCCCAACCTTTTCTTTACTTGGTTTATGTTTCATTTCATTGTTCTAGCATATTGCATTGCATAGCATTTTGCATTTATAGGGGATCAAGAGATGTGTGTATAGCAAGGGGAGATTTCCAAGGGTTCTAAGCCTAATCAAGAGGTTGTATTCAAGTCAACAAGGGGGTTACCATCATCAGAGACAAGTCAAAGCCCTTTGGATAGGCAGATAAGTGTGTGTGGTTTACCTCCTGTCTAGGAGGCCATTTGAAGGTCATCTGAGGATCACAAGCCCATGGTTATGGAGGGAGATTATCATTTAAGCTCATTGGAGGCCTTGTAGGTCATTGTGGAGTTCACTCAAGTGTTTACACCAAGTGTGAAGAGCTACAGTTGAAGGTGTTGCAATTAATGTTTTCATATGGTCAATCCTAAGTCAACTGCGAAATTGAAGGAGATTAAGACTCAATTCCAAGTCTTTATGGTCATGGAATGTTGTGTTAAGACATTTGAGATGTTATTCCAATACCAAATCAAGAAGAATCCAGAGTGTGAGAAGTTACTAACTTAGGGTTCTCAGTGTAAAATTCCCTATTTAGTGCCTAACTTCAAGACCACATATCTCAAGATACAAGTGTAATCTCATTTTTATGTGGACATGAAACTTTTAAATCTTGTTCTTAGCTTTCTTTTGAGTACTAGAAGTCATTCATCTGATTTATAGAACTCTAGTTATGAAGCTGACAAGTTATGGGTATTTTGGGAAAGTAAGATTATAGGTAATTTTCATCATAGGTCCATTTCACCACTTTGCACACTTCAAATGGAAATCTTTCCAACTTCAAGCTTGCTCCAAATAGGATCATTTGCTCAACCAAACATCAAGGCATCATGGGTTTGGCTTGGATTGAAGAATCCCTAAAGAAATTTTCATGAAAAAGGCCTTAAAAGGGGAAAATCAAATTAAATTCATTTGGGATCATTTTGTACCAACCTTATGCATTTTTTGAATGCCAAATAAATTTCAAGCACAATGCCAATTTTGGATTTGAGATTTGAGCTCAATTTGATGGCCATTTTCATGCTTACTTCAAGTTTAAGTAACACATACAAACCATGCCATAGGATTAAATTGAGGAGCCATTTTCAGCCCTTGGATCAATTTACCTTGGGTGTAAGCTAACTGAGCCATTTTTACAGCTTTGCAAGGTCATTTTCGTGCACTTTTGGAAGTGGCCATGAAGGAAAAATGTGAATTTCAATTGGGATTAAGGGACATAGAATTGGGCCTTCTTGGTATCAAAAATCCATCATACTTATTCTCAGCATTGTTCACAAGCTCTCAGAGGTGACTTTAGAGTGAAATTGTTCAAGAACACATTGAGAAAAAGTGAGAGAAAAGTCAAAATCGGTTTTTGCATTTCATTGAGTTTCAATTTAAACCAAGCATTCAAAAAGCTTCCTTGAGGTTTATAGAACGATTCTGGGTGGTTTCCTTTGAGCTTTACCAAAGAACCAAGCTCAGTGGAAGCTTTTCATTAGGTTTCTTTTCAATCCATTTTTCTCTCTGTTTAAGCATTGTTTACACGCCATTTTTACGTATTCGTGGTCCTTGCATATCATAGTTGATTTCTAGAATGAATTGATGGTTGTTCGTGGGTTTTTATGTTTTGAGCCCGTTTCTTTTCCTTTTCGTTTTAGCTTATTTAGACATGATCAATGAAAATGGTTTGTGGATTTGAGATCTACGTGACCTAGGGATCATTTTTGGATTTTATTTTATTTTATTTGGTTGAGTTTTGATGTTGCCTCGCCGGGGATCACGTCGGAGAAGACGACCGGAACAGTGGTTCCGACCGTCTGGTTTTTCCCTCCATGTTTAAAACTCTCCCAGCCACGTGTGCGTGTTTCTGTTCGTTTGATTTGATTACTTTTCATTGCATGCTCCATATTAAGACCCACCATGGACCTCTGTTTGACTCACCACACCCAATACACACGTTTTTTATTTATTTTTGCTGATGGGATGGGCTTGCCTTGCTAGTGGCACCCCCCCTGCGCGCTGGCCTTTTGGTTTTGAACTGAGTTGGGCTGCTATTCACACCACTGATTTATTTATTTTACTTTTATTTTCTTTTTAGTTTTGTTTTGTATCTGTTTAGAAATTAATTCATGGAAAATGCTTCCAATGACCCAAAAATTACACAAAGATATATTTTAGACACTTTGAGATGTCCTCTGATTTTAGGAAATTTTTATTTTATTTTATGGATTACTTTTCAATTAAAAATGGAATTAAACATTGGAAGTGTTTTGTTTGACCAAATTCTTGACATGTTTTAGTTTTTATTTTGCTTCTCTCATTTCCTTTTGATCCAATGAGTAAAAATCAATCCTCATATCCATAATGAGTTGAGTGATTTTTGAGGACCATTTTGCCCCTGTTTGGTTGAGTTTTGGTTTGACTTTGATTGCATTTCATTTGACCCTCGACAATCCTCCTTCACAATGGGGCACCCTTGTGAATCAATTTCCATGGTGATGTTGTGAAGTGACTTTGATTGTAATCTCTTGGCCTCTGGTTTCCAACATGTTTATGTGCCTCTTGAATTTTATTTGGTTATTTTTGAATCATTTTCCTAATTTTAGAGTAATTTGCAAGTCCAGTTACCCCAAAGGGAGGTTCATACAAACACATTGACCTAGTTTGCTTTGGATATAACATTTATGGATCCTTTGAGCCTTCAATGCCTTTTGATTCATGTTGCTAACATGTTAAGGATGATGTTTGCTCATTTTTAGGTTATTATATTGTGTTTTGCTTGTTCATTTAATTGTTTACTTTTGAGTTTTTAGTTAGGGTTTCTATGTGAAACATGTTTGCTTTCCTTTGGGAATTTGCTTACATTTCCTTGTGGTTTATTTGCTTTTGCTTTTGAGAACTTTTATCTCATTTACCTTGCTGTCCAATGGATTTGGAATCTCAATTAAGATGGCTTGGTCCCTCCTTTGGAGGTACTTGAAGCATGCCTAAAATGATGAATCCATGAGGACTTATTTGTGCTTTCTTTTGCACCTTTCTTGTGATGCTCATGGTTGAGTGCACATTATGAGTTCCTTGCTGTCCTCATATAGCCTCCCATCCTCACTTTGTTTTAGGTCTTCTTTGCCTTTCATTTGTGTTTGGGTTTTGGCATTGTGGTGGATGTTTGAATGGCTTAGGCCATTTCATCCCATTTTAGTGCACTTGTGTGTTTCTTTTGATGCATTTCTTTTTCCTTTCATCTCTTTCATTTGTCATATTGTTGCTTGAGGTTGAGATGAGCTTGTGGAGGCTACTTCCCCACACCAATTTCCTCCCTCACTTGCATTCCATGTTTGCATTCTTGCATGTTTATGTTGTTTCTTTTTCCTCTTTTGTCTCCTTTCCTTTAGGATCTCTAATCTCTCTTGTTCAAGGGAGGTTATGATAGACATTAGGATCTTAACCATGTATGATAAAATTAGGTAGCATTCCCTTATCTCAATCTTAGGATCATCGTTGCATGACAATTTTAGGTTTGAGTTTAGTCCCCCTTTAGTATGTCCTTTCTCTTCTCATCTCAAAACAATCATAAAACACCTAATAAAGGTTAATGATTATTGCGCGTTACGAGCCTTAAGCACTTGGGAAAGGGTTGTTGAGGGGTTTCCCTTCAATGGCTTGGATGTTTAGTGTAGCACCCTTTGGGTATTATGCGACGCATTCACTTCTAAGTCATAGTCTCTAGTGCGATATGAATTGAAAACAATTCAAAAACACTTCTTCTCTAAAAAACACAAAAACAAATCATTCAAACTTCTTTTTGCCCTTTGGGGACTTTAATTTTGGAAAATCATATTTATAAGGAGAGTTTTGTTAAATTTTGGTTCTATCGCAAACGGTAACGCCTAAGTCTCCAATGGTCGAGTTGCATACACCAAACTGCTAAAATTGATTGTTAACCCTACTCGGGTAAAAATTTTGAACCAACTGGTGTTTCCCGTTAGCCCAAACTAAGTTTGCTCTGATTTCTCATACCAGACGAGGATACGTAGGCACAAGACACGATGTCTTGGCGAGCAACCTTCCCCACCTTTCACCCGTAGTTAGCCGAACTACGTTGACTCTGACTTCTCACTTCAGATGAGATATGTAGGCACAAAGCACCGTTGCTTTGCCGAGTCACTTTATTTTTCTTTTATCCCTTGACCTTTAGCTAGATAGTTTCAATCACCCTTTTAGATAGACAACAAGCACGGATCCCGTCGAATACGACGGACGTGAGGGGTGCTAGCACCTTCCCCTTGCATAACCGACTCCCGAACCCGAGATTTGTTTGCGATGACCGATCTTATCCCTTTTTCGCAGGTTTTATCTGATTATTTCCTTTCCCTCTTTTTAGGATAAATAACGAACGGTGGCGACTCTTCTGTCATTGCCGGCAGCTCCTTTTCACAGCGATGCGATAGCTGGCGACCCTGCTGGGGAAGCTGGTTCCCTATGCGAGACAATCCTAGCGTTTGTTTGTTTACTTTTGGGTATGTACATATGTGATTTATCTTTATTTACTTTCCGTATTTTACTTTCCGCATGATTTATTATTGTTGTGCTGTGGGGATGGATTGTTCCATTGAGAGATAAACCATACCCAGACTTGAGTATAGACTTAGCATTAGAAGTGGAGATTAGTGGTGAGTCTGTTACCTTTGCATGCACCAGCTAGCCATGAAATTCGCGCTCACACGAGATTCTCTTTAACGATTTTCTTTCTGGCCCTTTGGGCTCGAAGGAATTTTGGATCTGAGGATTGTCGACTCTGGGGACTGATCATTTGGGATTCAGCTAAGTGAGGCCTCTTTGGGAGGTGATGATTCCAAACCAGAAATGGTGAACGTATCATCATTTCTTGAAAGTCTGTGACACTGATGAACGCATAGGATGCCAAACCTTGTCAGTGGATAGGTCCTTACCTGTGAGAGGAATGGGGTTGTGCAGGAAACTCTAGCTTTCAGACTACCCGTTCTTTACAGTTTGGATTTTGTGTTCTTGATATCAAGGGGTCCTAATGTTAGTGTTTGGTTATGACTAAAGCGAAGCGCCGGTCTTCTTAAACTACGGCACAACAATTTTTGATCGCCTATTCGCATGTGCATTTGCATTTTCATTTGCATTTCATTAACATGTATCTGTGTTGCAAGTGCATATTCCCTCCCCGATTCTAGTGATCTTGTTTCTTTTCTGACATGGAACCTCTAAAGAAGACAGTTTCCTACAAGCTCACTTCTCCCGACATCAGTCCCTTATTGAGTTTGGTTGCTTTAGCATATCAGAAGGTGAAAGGAGAGTTCAAGGAATCTTATGGGAAGCTGCTCAGTGTGGTGTGCAAACCTTCAGTGTTCGAGTTGAATGGCTTATATGCTCTGCTACAGTTTTATGACCCTCAGCTGAGATGTTTTGTTTTTCCTGACTATGTCCTGGCGCCAACCTTGGAAGAGTATGTTGTGTTACTAGGAGTTCCAGTATTGGATCAGATGCCTTTTTACCATGATGATGTTGAGCCTGATCTAGCTAGGCTTGCTGCAATTCTTCATCTTGATGCCTCAGAGTTCTCAAGAAAATTGGCCAAGCTGAATGGAGTGTATGGGTTTCCTCTACCTTTTCTGGTTCACAAGGCTTTATAGTTCGCAAAAGACGGTTGTTGGATTGTGTTCAATGCCATTCTAGCCCTGTGCATATATGGCATTATCTTGTTTCCAAATATGCCAGACTTCGTGGATTCATATGCCTTTTATATCCTTGCTTCAGGGAGTCCAGTGCCTACCTTGTCGGGGGATGTTTACCATTCTATCCATTACAAGAATGAGAAGCGGAGGGGTAAAAGTGTGTCTTGCTGTGTACCCATGTTGTATAGGTGGTTCTTCAGTCACCTTCCGAAAGCAGGTCCGTTTGTTGCTACTGCTGGCACCTCAGAATGGTCTGCTGAGCTAATGGGTTTATCAGCGGAAAACATTGTATGGTTTGATCAGGATATACTTGGCGCTAAAATCATATATAGTTGTAGTGGTTTTTCGAATGTCCTGTTGGTCAGAAGGAAGGGTTGTATTAACTATAATCCCTCTTTGTTGATTAGAAAATTTGGATATGCTTTGAAGAGTCCTCCTAAGGAAGAAGAGATACAGGAATCTATGTATTTCACAGGCTTGCTGGAAGTTGATACTTTGGTTAGAATGGAGTATGCGTGGAGTAACATTCACAAGCGAGGTAAGACATTGTTAGGAAAGAGCAACAATCGAGCTTATGACCCTTACATGGTTTGGATCAAAGATAGAGCTGCTAAGTCTCTGATTCCATTTCCCTCAGTTGCGCCTTTGTAACCCATCATGACTGAAGAACCCACTACTGTGGATATTCAGAAGTACAACCAACTGTTGCGTGAGAAAGAAGAGTTGAAGAGAGCCAATGAAGAATTAGAGAAAGAAATCATTCAACTTCGAAGCGAGAAGATTGATGTTGTCTATTCTTTCAAAAAGCACACTGAACTTGTCAACAAGCTAAGTACGGACTTGAAGAAGGAGACTAGCGCCAGAGAACAAACGGGTCTAGATTTGAATGCTGTCAGTAGTGTGCTTGCTACCAAGAAGAAGGATCTAGACAAGGCTTACTTGAAGATCTCTAAGTTTGACTCATTGTGGAAGGCCACGCTCACCAACAACAAAGGGCGCGAGGACAAGCTGAAACAGTAGATCACCAAGTTGAAGGCGCATCTCAATGCCAAAGACGAGAAACTTGCAGTGGAGGCATCACTCAGACGTGATGGCGAGTACAGGTTGAACAAAGTTGTTACAGAGCTGAAGGATTGTAGGCTAAGAGCTTATTTCAAGAGGTGTAAGCTCGAAGCGTGCTTTGGAGAAGGAGCTTGTGAGGATCGTGCTAGGAGTTTACAGTCTACCATCAGTCAGCAGGAGCTACTCATACAGGGTCTACTCGCTAGACCAGATCATCCCGAGACGCGGAAGCTGCTCGAGGATTTCCGGTCTCGGCACTCAGCTTGACTGTCTTTCTTTGTATCTTATTGTTTTGCTTATGTATTGACCATCACCAGGCTTGTTGATTAAGGTTATTTCTATTTGTACTCAGTTGATGTGTGCACACTGTCTATTGGCATGTTATTATATGAGGAGTTATTATTCTGTTTGCTTGTCTGTGGGGTTTTCCATGGTCGTTTCTTCTTCTGGAAACTAGAATTGAGGGGGAAATCTCCCTGTTGCATATATACATGTCTGCATTTAGCATTTTTTCGCATTGCAGGTGCATCGGAACTATTTTCTTATCTCCTATTTTCATTAGTGTGTTTCAAGATTGCTGATAAAACAAATCATCGGTACACGACTAGAGGAAATCAGAAGAAGATCATGGAACAGATGCAGGAGCAGATGCAGGAAATGAGAGATAGAATGGCTCAGTTTATGGAGGTAATGTAGACTGTAGCTAGTGGACAAGACCAACTCCGGACTCTGGTGCAGCTCTTAATTGCACGAGTTGATAGTGATGGTGTATTACATGGAGGAACCGCTACCCACCCACCTCATGTTGAGACTTAGTATGCTAATAATGTTATACCGGTTTTGGTCATCCCCAATGCTGGTGGGAATGGCAATGGTAACGGGGCAGGTAATGGAAATGTCGAAACCAACGGAAATGTTAGCGGAGGCAATGGTAACACTGGATTTGGTAACACTGGAGTTGGTGATGCTGGAATTACTGGTCAGGGCAATGTGTATGGACTTGAAGCTAACAGTGATATTCATGGCAACCTGAATCAGTAGTTGATTGAGGACAGACAGGATGAGATCTTCTCGGTGAGAGATTTTGGTGGTGAAATGCCTTCTGAAACTAATAGAAGTTTCAAATGGTTGGAAGACAGGATGAAGAGCTTTGAAAGTCAGAACTCTATGGGCCTTGATATGGCCAACCTTGGACTTATTTGTGACCTAAGAGTACTGCAGAAATTCAAAGTCCCTGACTTTGATAAGTACAAGGGTACTACATATCCTAGAGTTCACTTGCGCTCGTATTACAGGAAAATGTCTGCCTACTCAGACGATGAAAAGTTGTTAATGCACTTTTTTCAGGATAGATTATCTGGTCCTTCCCTTGAGTGGTACATGGGGTTGGAGCCTACCAATGTCCGTAGCTGGAAGGATTTGGCTGAGGCGTTTATGAAACATTATCAATACAATAGTGACCTTGCTCCAAACAGGGTTCAGTTGCAAAATCTTACCCAGAGGAATAATGAATGCTTCAAAGAGTACGCCCAAAGGTGGCGCGAATTGGCCGCAAGAGTTCAACCTCCGATGGTGGAGCGTGAGCTGATCGACATGTTCGTGGCTACTTTATCTGGCATGTATTATGAGAATCTTAATAACTGTATGTCTGGCAGCTTTTCCGACATGATAATCACAGGGGAACGCATAGAGAATGGTATCAAAAATGGGAAGATTCAAGCAGGCGGAGGATCCTCAGCTGGAGGAGGAGGAGGAAAGAAAGTCTTTGGCAACAAAAGGCGCGAGGGAGAAACCAACTTAGTATCTAGTTTTCAAGGAAGATGGAAAAGTCAGCCTCATAATCAATATCATCAACAACAGGTCGCTAGCATTACCATCTCTGTACCACAACAACAACAACAACAACAACAACAACAACAACAACAACAACAACAACGGCAGCAACAGCCACCCCAACAAAATAAGCAGGGTTATCGAAGATATCCGGTTCGGCCAGCAAATAGAGTATTTGATCTGCCACCGATGCCATATTCCCAAGTGCTCCAAACATTGTTGCAATTGCAGTTGATCCAAAAGATGATTATGGCTCCTCTGAAGGGCCCACCACCGCCCGAAATTGATGTGAATGCACGATGCGAGTTCCACTCCGGGGAACTCGGTCATACTATTGACAACTGCAAGGCTTTCAAACATAAGTTGCAAGATCTGATTGATAGCAAAGCAATGGATTTTTCACACGACGCACCGAATGTTGTGCAAAACTCAATGCCAAATCATGGGTCGGCTAGGGTTGGTTCTGTTCTGGTAGAGGAAGGGTTAGATTTGATAACTGACGTGAATGAGCTGAAGACACCATTGAGTTTCGTGAAGGAGAAACTACTGAAAGGGGGAGTGTTCCTAGGCTGTAGTGAAGGTTGTGTCAACTGTTTGAGCCATCCTGAGGGATGTGACGATCTGAAAAAGTGTATTCAAAGCATGATGGATGAAGGAATGTTACAATTTGATCGGACCGCTGAAAGGAAACCCGTGGAAGTAGTAGAGGAGGAGCAGGATGAAATTGCGACGATTTCAATCCCATATAAAACTATTACTATTTCAGCACCTCCAAAGCCACCTACAATCATCATCACTAAAGCAAGCCCTGTGCCAAACGAAAGTACTAAGGCTATCCCGTGGAATTACGGAGCTGAGGTGTTTTGTAATGGGCAGAAGGTAGAATTGAAAAGCTTGCCTGTTGATTCAGTTGATAATCTTGGTGGAGCTGGAGGAATTACCAGAAGCGGTAGAATCTTTTCATCGCCCGAAGTGGTGGTTGAGAAATATAATAAAGGGAAAGGCAAGATAGTGGTAGAAGAAATTCCTCGGGTGGGCGAGAAGGAATCTCTGGCAAAAGATATGGAAGAGTTCATGAAGTTGATTAGAAAAAGCGACTACAAGATAGTCGACCATCTGCAACAAACTCCTTCCAAGATTTCTATACTATCACTGTTGTTGTGTTCAGAAGCGCATCGAAATGCGTTGTTGAAGGTTTTAAGCACTGCTTACGTGCCACAAGAAATATCGGTTAACCAACTCGAAGGAGTTGTGGCGCAGGTAAATGCAGGAAACGGTCTGGGGTTTACGGATTTGGACTTGACGCCAAAGGGTGGAAACCACAATTTGGCATTGCATATTTCAATTGAATGTCGGGGAAGAGTGATGTCACACGTCCTTGTTGATACAGGGTTGTCCTTGAATGTACTTCCAAAGAAAGCATTAATGAAAATAGATCATCAGGGTCTTTATTATACACCAAGTGATTTGGTTGTACGAGCCTTTGGTGGAACCCGAAGATCTGTTTTTAGGGAAATAACTCTGCCTATCCCAGTGGGCTCGGAGGTATTTGATGCGGTATTTTACATCATGGACATTCAGCCTGCTTACAGTTGTCTGCTGGGTCGTCCATGGATACATTCTGCTAGGGTTGTTACGTCCATTCTGCATCAAAATCTGAAATATATGGTCGGAGGCGGTGTTGTGACGGTATATGGGAAGGAAGATATCATGATTATCCACTTGTCATCTTTCAAATACGTCGAGGTAGACGGAGAAATTCATTAGACTTTGTGTAGGCCTTCGAAACTGTGCAAGTGAAGGACAAATCTCCAGTTGTGAACAAAGAACCAGAAGTGGCTATGTCACCTTTCAAGGAGGCTCAAGCGGAAGTACAAGTTGGGGCATCGCAAGGATGGGGAAAGGTGCTAGACATACCTCAGAAGCAGGACAAGTTTGGTTTGGGGTACCATCCATCATCTTCGTCACCTTCACAGAGCGTGTCGTTCTATAAGTGGCCCGTCAGGTTCACCAGTGGGGGTTGTCGCTACCGCGAAAATAAGGTGCTGGAAAAGCAGAAGAGTCGCCACCTTTCGTTATTTATCCCTCAGAACGGGAAAGGAAACGATTGGAAAAAACCTGACGTGAAGGTATAAGACAAGGTCATCGCAACCATTGTCTGGGTTCGGGAGTCAGTTATGCAAGGGGAAGGTATTAGCACCCCTCACGTCCATCGTACTCGATGGGATCCACGCTTGTTGTGTTTATCTGACTGGTTGGTTTTACTATCTACCTATCAAGGCTGGTCTGAAAAGAAAAGAAAATGACTCGGCAAAGCGTCGCACTTTATGCCTACGTATTCTCATCAGAGAATGAGAAATCAGAGTCAACGTAGTTCGCCTAACTACGGGTTACGGGGAAGGTGGCTCGCCAATACATCAGTATTGTGCCTACGTACTCTCAACAGGTATGAGAGATCAGAGCTTACGTAGTTCAGGATAATACGGCTTACGGGGATTCAGATTCATCTATTTTTTTGAGTAGGGTTAACAAACAGTTACAGCAGTTGGTGTACGCAGCTCGACCCTTGGAGACTTCGGCATTACCGTTTGTGGTAGAACTGGGAGTTAACGACACTCTTTTCTTCAGAAAAGCTTCCTTTGAATTATGGGCCCACGGGGCAAAAAGGTTTGAAGTTTGTTTTCTGTCTTTTATGCAAGAACTGTTTTTTATGGATGTTTGCAACCAATATCGCACTAGAGACTATGACCTGAGAGTGAATGTGTTGCATGTCACCCAAAGGGTGCCATACTAAACATCCAGACTGTTGAAAAGAAACTCTCCAACAATCCTTTCTCAGATAGCTTAAGGCTCGTAACGTACGACATCAGTTAACCTTTATTACTGTATTTTGATTTGTTTTGAGATGAGAAGAGAGAACGAACAGGTTCAATTAAGGGGAGACTATCAAGTCCTGATGTTGTCATGCCAAGGATTCATCCTATGGTTGAGGTTTGAAACAGGGAACTCCTAGAAGTTATCATGCATAGGTTTCAACCTAAAGTTCTAATCATCACTTCCTTATCAAAGGAAATGAGATTCCTAGGGGATCATGTCAATGGTAAACAGAAACAGGTAAAGCATCAGCTTAAACAGTAAACAGTAAACGACTGTAAAATGCATGCAATGCAAGTGAGGGAGGAAATGTGTGTGGGGCATCAGCCTCCACAAGCTCGTCTCGACCTTAAGCCAGATATGAATAACTGCAATCATACAGGGGAATAAAATTCTATCAAGCAACATATAATAACTGCAATCATACAGAAGAAATGAAATAAAATGCCATCAAGCAAATACAACCCACATAGGCAAGGGAGCAGGGCTCTACCGAATACCAGCAAGCAAAGCCATACAGTAAAAATACAAGCAGAGGGAGCAACTCAACCTCTAGTGCACTCATGCTCCTAGCTTAAATCAATCTAAATATGAACTTATTCTAATGCATCAAGCAAATCAAACAAGTCATATCAATACAGTTGCACAGAAAGCAAACAGACAGGAAAGAAAGCAGATCAACAGCTCTCACAGCTTCACAGCAAAGCTCTCCTCTGACAGCAGTTCAGTCCTCAGTCTTCAAATGCTCTTCAAGGATATCATCTTCAATAGCAAGTGTCAACTTGTTCCTTCAGGCTCTCAATGCATCCAACACAAGTATCAACTTGTTCTCCAACTTCAAGCTTCAGCTCTTCCTTTGATCTCAGCTGGATCTCCTTCACAAGTGTCAACTTGTTCTTCTTGGTCTTCAAGCTTGAACTCCAATGGCAGTCTTCAAATACAGAGAAGTAGAAACTTCTAGCATCTTCAATCTTCTAACAAGGAACTCCATCCTCTAGCAAGGGAGAAAGATTCATCTAATAAGAGCAAGGTTTGGATAGTGGAAAGCAAAGTGAAGACCAAAGGTCACCACTAAACACTCCACCATCAAAGAAAGGAACCCTCAAAGGTTCTACCAACTTGGGAAGGGCCACACATCCTACCAAAGGAGGGATGAGGCCTTCACAAGGGGACCTTACATCATAGGGAGGAATGGAAGTGATCAACACCTTCCATGTTTATGAAAGAAGAGAATCTATTTAGAAGCTCTACTTACAAACCCTAATCTTAACACCTAAACAAAACTACACCAAAAGAAGGGAAATCTTCACATCCAAGCTTCTTCAAGCATTCCTCAGCAGCCCGCACATGTCTTCATCATCATCCAAGAGCAAGAGAGGCAAAACCCTAATCTAAGGGAACTAAAGAAATCATTCTAGTTGAATTAGCAAGTTAGGATCACCTAAAACCTAGTACTAAAGTTAATTCCTAACTAAAATACTAAAACCAATTGTAAAATCCTACAAAAATAACTATGGGAACCTAAGTCAATCATGAATCTACCATACAAAATCTAGAGGTTGAATCATCCAAGAAGTCCTAGAAATAAATCCTAAACCATGAAGTACTAAGGTTAAACCCTAAAACTAGAGCACCTAAAGTTTCAACTTAAAACCAACACCTAATTTCATCACAAAAATGTGAGGAAAATCTAAGGGGAGCATACATGTCTAAACTAGCTACACACAAAAAATTAGCTCAAGAATCATCACCAAGTGATCAGACAAAATTCAGCAAACCAAGGTATCAACCATAATGGATTTAATATCAATTAAAATGTAAAAAATGCAATTAAAATCACAAATGCATGAATTCCTAAGTTTTTAATTTCCTAAAATTCTAGACTCATTCATGAGTCAGGGGAAAAAAACTTGAATCAATTTGAGTTAATTTTCTATTTTTTATGAATTATTTTCTAAACTATATGAAATGATGAAAAAATAAGGAAAAACAATGAAAATAATAAAATACGCGTGACAAATATCAAATACTTGCAGTTCATTTCAGGAATTGGGCCAAATGGGGGTGTGGATACCAATCTTCTAACTAAGCCCAAACCATTTCAATTAATGAAACGGTGCATTTCATTCAGAAGTCTCCCTTCAGGGTTTGAGAGCCAATCATGGACATCCATCCATTGCCTGAGTCAATTGTCAAACCCTCATCCAATGGCTCATGTTCATCGTCCCCAATTTGAATCAGATGGAGGGAAATAACCAGCCGGTGGCCTGAGCTGCAGCACCATCGTCTTCTCCGGTGGGGTGCTCTTCTCAGGTCATCAAAAAAATGGCTAAACACACTCTAATGTTTATATAGAACTCAATGGAAATGTCTAGAAAGTTCTGTAACCTTCCATATGAGATTTTCAATTTCACTTTCTTCTTCAAAATACCATGTTGCAACATTCGTGTACTTGCTCTCTGTGGGCATGAAAATGCTTGCAATCATCATCTCATGAGATATTGAATTAGTTTGTTATGTTAATTTCCTTGTTTGCAAGCCAATGGTTCATGTTGGATATGTTGCTTCATCATGAAGAAATGACATGAAATGGTATGAAAATGGACTCAAACCAAAATTCCAACATTGCCAAAGTTCCTAAAATGACTTTTCCATTCAAAATGACCTATTATTTTGCCTTGTTTGGACACAAAATGAATTATTTCAATTTTTGGTCATTAATTCTCTTTAATTCTTCCTTTTTTTCAAAATTCCTTGAACCACATCCTTCCTTGAGCCATTTCAATGCCTCCTTGATGCATGGTCAAGGTTAAAACCCCATTTTGAGAAACTTTCAAGTTGAACAAAATTTCATTTGAAGTGTCTAAGTTGGTGAAAATGACCTATAATCATAAATGACATATAATCACAACTTCCTTAAATACCCTTGACTTGTCAAAGCCATAACTTGAGTTCTACAAATCCTATCAAGGACTTATAGTACTATATGGAAATCTACGAGGATAAGGAACAACATTCATGTTGACCAAAATTTCATAGGAATCATCCTTCTTGGGCAAAAGTTTCATGCAAGTTGGGTAACTTTCAAGCGCCAAATTCACATGCCACAGATGACTTGTAACTTGTCAAAGCCATAACTTGAGTTCTACAAATCCTATCAAGGACTTCTAGCACTCAAATTAAATCTAAGATCATGCTCTACAACAATCATGTTGGGGTCAAGATGAGATGACAATCATATCTTGAGTTAAATAGTCTTGAAGTCAGGGGACAAGCTAGGGGATTTTACACTGTCAAGTCTTAGAAACCCTAGCCTGAAACTTCTCAAACTCTTCAATCATGATGAGTTAACCTTGGAATCATCCTTAGAACATCTTAATGCATCAATTCATGATCACATGGCTCTTGAATTAAGTTTCAACCTTCTTCAAATCCTCAGTTGACATAGGGTTGACCCAGTCAAACCCTAGCAGCACCACTCATGGCTGAGCCTTCTTAATCTTACACAATGACCTGTCTAGGCCTCAAAGTGATCTTCAACACTTCTCATGAGCTCTCTCAAGACCTCAAGCCTAATGCATGACCTTAGAATCATCTGATGGCTTCCCACAACTCTCAAGTTAGGAGACCTACACACTTGGCTTCAATCACTCTCTCTGAGGATCTTTTAACTTCTCTGACAAGGATGTCCACCCTTGAACACTTGAATAACCTTCTTAGCTAGCCTCACATTCTTGTATAGCTCTTGATTGGTAATCATACCTCTTGATCTCCTGCATACATATCAATGAAATGCAAATGATAATGCTAATGTGAATGAAGTGAAACATAAGCTAGGTAAAGACATGTTGGGCATATTTTGGGGTGCAACAGCTGCCCCTATTCAAACGGCTTGGACCTGACTGGGTGAGTGTTGCACCCTAAAATTTGCCCAACCCTATTCACTTGGTTTATGTTTCAATGTCATTAGCATCTGCATATAGAGTCATGTACATAGACTAATCATCTGCATAGCATGAGCATAGCAAGTCATTCAACAGGGGACCAATCATTATTTTCATCTCTAGAGGCCTATCAAGAGGTTATTATCCCAATTCAATCTCATTCAAGTCATCAGGAAAGAATTTGAAAGCAAAGAGTTCAGCAGATCAAGCCTTGAGTCCATCTCCTAGCTGAGGGTATCTGAGGGTCAACAAGAGGGTTGTGAGCTGTGAGTTGAAGGCATGGAGAGTATCTAGACATCTTGAGAGACTTAGAAGGTCATTTGGAGAAGGAGACAAGTCATTGATGAGAGCATAAGAGCTATAGCTGAAGGCAGTCAACTAGGGTTTCATCTGGGTCAACCCTAGGTCAACCCTAGGTCAATTGACTGATTTAAGGGGTATTCAAGTCTATTGAGGAGATGTGGGGTTCATCATTGGATATATAAAGAAGGATATGGAGATATGCCAAGAAGAATTCAAGAGAAATCAAGGAGAAGAGGAGTTACTAAATTAGGGTTTCTGTGTAAAATCCCCTAGTTTAGGTCAAATTTCCAAGCAAGATAAGTCAAAATGATAGCTTCAAATGGCTTCTTGGCCAACATGAAACTTGTAGAGGATCTCAAGACCTTTAATTTGAGTGGTGGAAGACATCAAGGAGATTTATAGAACTCATGTTATGGTCCTTGCAAGTTACAGGTCATCTGAGGTATCTGAAATTTTGTCTGTGAAAGTGACTTGACTTCCAAGCAATTTTTACCCCTCAAGGAGATTTCAAATGAATTCTTGGTCAACATAAGAATTGTTCCTCATTGTCTTAGCTTTCTAGAATGGTATAGCATGCCCTCATATGATGTGGAGAACTCAACTTATGGTCTTGGCAAGCAAAGGGTATTTTGGGCATTTGTGAATTACAGGTCATTTTAACCTATGTCCAAAACTCATACAAGGAGGCCTCAAATGGAAAAACTTACAACATCAAACTTGCTCCAAATGGGATTTTAAGTCTAGAAAGAATGTCACAAATTGTTGGAAAAGCTCATAGCATGAAGTTGCATGATTGGTCCAAAGTTGAACTAAAATGGCTTATAATTTGGATAAATTCAAAATGAAAAATGGTTTGGGAGATTTATAAGTCCAAATGGAGACTTCCAATATATGATTTTGAATGGAAAAGGCATTCTAAGAACAATGGTTCAAACAGTTTTTTGAGTTTAGTGGAAGATTTCAAAGTTATCCTTGGTTACTTGCATTTTAAGAAACATTTCAAAAATGGATCAAAGTTGGAAGGCAAGGGAATGTGTAAGAGGGATCTAGAATGTTCATGTGAGCCCTATATATTCATGAAATGAAGATTGATCAAGGGTTGGATCCATTTTTCACAAAAATCTCACAAATTCTCTCATTCTTTTCTCATTGCAATTTCACTTCAATCTCACAAAATCTTCATCAATTTTCATCCACATTGATTCTCCTACATTCAATCATCATCCTGGATCATAATTGAAGCAAAGATTTGGTGGTTAGAATCCATTTTCGTGCACTATCTTCAAGAACATACAAGCTGCAAATTCAGTTGTAGATCAAGATCCAAGCCAAGTTTCATCCAAATCTTGCAAACAGAATCGAGTACATCAGGAATGGATCAAGATTGAAGCCTACAAGAGCCTGGATCCACGTGATTACTCAGCCTCCATTAATGCTTGCTCAAGGTGCAAATCTTTCTAACTTATGCAATCTAGGGAGATTTAGTTAGTTTTACTAGTATATTCATGGTCCATGCTGTTAGGAGGTTAGTTTAGATGAATTTGAGGCTGAATAGAGGCAATTCATAGCAGGTGCACCAAACTGTTAGGACCTAGAACTCTTAGGTTAGTGCATCATAATGTTAGGTTGTTAGTGCAGGATGATCACCATTATGCATAGAGTAGTTTAGTCTAGGTTTGATGGAGAATTGTGTTGGTGAGTTGCAGAGTATGTTCATGGTGACCAGGACTTGTTGTTATCGGGTTGAGTGATCTAGTGAATTTCAGATTGATCTAAGACCATAGGCTTATAGAGGGAGAGATTTAGAATGTTTTTCATGTTTATAGCGTATTGATTCATGGCCTGTAGAGTGAGAACCGATTGAGGGAAGTTTGCTCGTGCATGAGGTTTCATGGAGTATAAACCCTAATTCATTTGATCCATTGGAGAAGACACAATCGTGAGCGTCCGTTTGGTGGTGGACTTTTGACTCAGAGAGTGATCCTATGGCTCTTATTCAATTCAGATTTGGAGGGAAGTGTGTTGGTGCCAAACGCACCGTTTCATTAATTGAAACGGGCGGGCCTGAGTGAATGTTGATATCCCCACCCCCAGTTATGAGCCCAATTCCAATTTGAACGTGATTCTATTTCTTTTCTCACCCCCTGCGCCTCTTTTTATTTTTTCCTTGTTTCTGAATGATGTTGGGCCTTAACCAAAGTGCTACGTGCACCCCCCATTGCTGGCCCATCCAAATAATCAACTGAGCGTATTTTCTATTAGCACCCCTCCCTCCATTTATTTCTTTCATTTTGTTTTATTATTTCTCTTAATATTTTATGCATTTTCAGTAATTCATAATAAATTCATAAAAAATCATTTTCAATTCATTCTTTTTACACTATTTTCTTTAGGATGTGTAGAAAATTATAAAAAAATAAAATTGCATTTTTATTTTGATTTGATATTTTTTCCATATTTTCTAAATAAATGTCATTTTAAATAGCTTCATTTCATGCATGATTTTACTAATTTTTGTTCTATTACATGCTTTCATATTTTTTGTTCATTCTTTTTAGATTGTTTAGATTAGATATTGAACTTGTAGATTCAATTTAGTTCCCATTTTTAGGAGTTAGTTTTAGGTGCTTAGTGTAGGCTTGAACAACATGAACAAATTAGGGTTTTTTTTAGATGATGACTTAGGAAGTTTGATTCTTTCCCTTAGGGCTTAGGGTTTGAATAGATTAGTTATGGGACTATAGGGGCTATGGGTAGTTATTAGATCCCTTAGAGAAAAGTCAGGACTCCCCTACTGCTATTAATGCTCTGTATATATCTGATTGACTGGTGTGGTGTGCCCTCTGGGGATTATTGCTTGCTTGCTTGGGTATTGGGTTTGTCTGGGGACTTGGGAGAGCTGAAGACTTGAGGAGATGAAGACCATTGGAGATCCAGAGATTGAAGATCAACTGCCAGAGTTGAAGAGAAGATTCTTGCTAGCAGATGCTGAGGAACTAGGGTTTAGGAGCTAGGCAGAGCTCTAGATTAGAAAGTTTGTTTTTCAAACATGGAATGCCTTGTCTGCATCCATCCTTTCTCTATGATTCAAAGTCTCTTTCAAATATCCACCTCCTTCCTTTGTAAGGATCAGTGAATATATTTGAAAGATAGAACTTTTGAGAGGAGACTTTCTGTTTAATGTTAACAGTTGATGAACCACCCTTGGTAGGTAATTAACTGTCTAACATTTATTCACTTCACTCTTGTGACTGATCCCTCATCCTGGAGGTTTGAGCTTGAAGAAAAGCCACTGCAGATAGAAGACTGATGATCAAAGCCCTTGCCTGAAGGCCATGAAGATGGAGATTGATGCTTGTTGAAGCCTGTAGCTGATTGGAGATTACTTGGAGCCAGATGGTGATCCAGAGCTGCTGAGGCTGTTTCTTTTGCTGTAGTTCATTTGCTGATGTATTGATTGGTTTTCTGGGTTGTATTGTTTGCTGTTTACCCTGTTAGGTTGAAAGTGAAGCCTGTTCACTTTTGCCTATTGTTTTCCAGGTTCGAGGTTGAGTGGGACTCCCTTGCCTCGCTTGTATTGTTGCATCCATGCATTTTACTGTTTTACTGTATTATATCTGTTATTGTTTCTGTTTCTGCCTATCCCGTAGGATCTCTGTTTCTCTCTGTGCAAGAGAGGAGCATGATAGACACTAGGTCTTAACCCATGCATGATAACATTAGGTTAGTTTGATTCCCTTCGCAACCATAGGTTAGAGTTCTGTCTCTTTCTTTCTCAAAACAAACAGAAAAACACATAAAGATTTCAAACACAATAAAAGACACTTCTTCCGTAAAAGAATGTGAACTCATCAAAGCGTCATTTTTGTCCGCTGGGACTGCTAATCAAGAAAACCTTTTTCAGAAGGAATAAAATCAATCAAAGACAGACTTGTGTCGTACGTGGCCCGAACTACGTTTGCTCTGATCTTTCATGCTGTATGAAAGTACGTAGGCATAGGATACGATATCCTAGCGAGCAACCTTCCCCTCCTTTCCCGTAGGTAGGCGAACTACGTTGACTCTGATTTCTCGTTCCAGACGAGAATACATAGGCATAAAGTGCGATACTTTGCCGAGTCATTTTTATTTTCATGTTTTATTTTCTTTTTAACCCTTGACCTATAGTTTAGATAGAATAACAATCCATACCCGAAAACAAGCGTGGATCCCGTCGAGTACGACGGACGTGAGGGGTGCTAATACCTTCCCCTTGCGTAACCGACTCCCAAATCCAGGTTTTGGTTGCGACGACCATACCTTTCCCGTGTTGTGCGAGGTTTACTCTGAGCGTTTCCTTTCCCTCCCGTGGGATAAATAACGCACGGTGGCGACTCTTCTGTTCAGCCGGCGCCGATTTTCGCAGTAGCAACAGCTGGCGACTCTGCTGGGGATCCAACGTCCCCTGGCTGCTAAGGACTGCGATGGTTCTTATGCATTTGGGATCCAACGTCCCTTGAGAGAGTCAATCCTAACGCTTGTTTTCCCGTCGAGGATTTTGTATGGAGTTATTGTATATTTCTAACCTTGTATTTTTCAGCTTTATATATTGTTTATTATTGCTGTATTTGGGGTGTGACGGGTGTTCTGATATTGAGAGATAAGCCGGACCTGGGCTTGAGTGCACCTAGAATTAGCGTAGAAAGTAGTGGGCGCGTGCCGGCTTTGCTTGCATTAGTGTCTCATGAAATCTACACTCGGACGAGGTTCTTCTGGTTGGCTTCTTTTTCTACCCTTTGGGTCGAAGGGGTTGTTGGTCAGCTGAATTGTCGACTCCGGGAACCGATCATTTGGAAGTTGGCTGAGTGAGGCCTCTTCAGGATTTGATGATGCCACTCCTTCTGGGAATCGTATCATCAACCCTGAAAGTCTGTGACGCCGACGACCGCATAGGATGCCGTACCTTGTGTCAGTTATAGGGCCACCCACCTGTGAGGGGATTTGGGGTATGCAGGTAACCAGACCTTCAGATACCGGTTATTTCTTGATCAGAGATCCTGGTTATTTATGGAGAGTTATGAGGTCTGTCAGAGACCATTTGGAGAGTTATGAGGTCTGTCAGAGACCATTTGGAGATGTGTTCTGAGGTCTGTCAGAGACCATTTGGAGATGTGTTATGAGGTCTGTCAGAGACCCATTGGAGATATGATTTGAGGTCTACCAGAGACCAGTTGGAGTTATGGTTTGAGGTCTGTCAGAGACCAGTATTGGAGCTTTGTGTTAGGTCTATCTGAGACCAGGGTTTGATGACTTCTGGATGGTCTATCTGAGACCTTTCTTGATTGGGTTTAGGCTATTCAGCTACAGCTTTGGTCCCTGTTGCATGTTACTTGCATTGCATTGCCTGCATATCCATTACCATTTGCATTTCACTAACGTGTGTCTGTGCTGCAGGTGCATTTGCATTTCCCTAGTTCTAGTGCCCGGACTTCTGAGTATTGATTATGGCTAGTTTGAGGAAGACAGTTGCGTACAAGCTGCCTTCACCTGATATTACTTCTTTGCTTGGTCTGATATCTCTCGCCGATGAGGAGGTTAGGAGAAGCTTCAGAATGAGCCATGGGAGATTACTGAGATTAGTCTGTAAGCCCACTGCTGATGAGATGAACGGGCTATACACCTTGATGCAGTTCTATGACCCCGCATTGAGATGCTTTACTTTTGCTGACTTCATTCTAGGACCTACCATTGAGGAGTATGTGGAGTTTACCGAGCTTCCCGCGCAGAACAAGGTTCCCTTTATTCACTCTGCTGCTGAGCCCAAGTTGGAGGACTTAGTCAAAGCCTTACATATGAACGCTGCAGATCTGTTATTGACTTCTTGGCTTGGGGTGTCAGGTTTCTCTCTGGATTTCTTAGTTGTCAAAGCTCGAGAATACGCCGAGAATGGTTGTTGGGTGGTTTTCAATGCTATTTTGGCTTTATGCATCTATGGAATTGTGCTGTTTCCTAACTTGCCCAACTTTGTGGATCTGGACGCTTTCTATCTGTTTGCTGCAGGCAACCCAGTGCCAACGTTGATCGGAGACTTCTATCACTCATTGCACTACAAGAACGAAAACCGAAGAGGAAAAGTTGTTTACTGCTGTACTCCTCTGCTGAATATGTGGTTCAAGAGTCACCTTCCCATAAAGGGACCATTTGTAGACAGCGTAACCTCAGCCAGTTGGTCAGAACGCCTGATGAGGCTATCTTCCGAAGACGTTGTATGGTTTGATCGAGATTTGTTGGGATCTGAGCTCATCTTCAGTTGTTCTGGGTACCCTAATGTGCCGCTGATAGGAAGAAAAGGGTGTATCAATTACAACCCTTCTCTATTCATTCGTCAGTTCGGATATGCGCTGAAGAATCCACCTCAGGAGGAAGAAGTACAGGAATCTCTGTACTTCACCGGAGACGTGAAAGGGGAGTTATTAGCCAAGCTGCAACATGCCTGGACACGTATTAACCGCCGGGGGAAGCCTTTGTTAGGAAAGAATGACTGTCAGGCCTATGCACCATATAGAGTTTGGGTCCAGGAGAGAGCAAGCCAGTTGCGGATGCCATTTCCAGATGCACCAATTCTTGTTCCCGTTCCGGTAGAAGAGCCAACCACTGTTTCTCGGGAAGCCTACGAGCAAGTTGTGAGAGAGAAAGAAGCCTTAATGAAGATTAACGAAGGGTTAGAGCAAGAGCTAGCTCAAGTACGCAGCGAGAAGAACAAGGCCGTATATGCTTTCCAACAACAGATCGAGCTGGTAAACAGGTTAGGGGCTGAGTTGACTGAGGAAAAGAAAAAGCGTGAACGTCTGGGGCAAGAGTTCAGAAGCTCCCATGACATGCTGGAAGCCAAAAAGAAGGCGCTCGACGCAGCACACCGAGAGATATCTTCTTGCAATAAGACTTGGAATGCTACACTCACCAACAATAAGAAGAGGGAAGATAAGTTGAAGCAGCAAATCTCTGACCTCGAAGAGAAGTTGAAGTCTAGCATCAAGAAGTGTGAGGAAGAAGTGATGACCCGGTATAGTGTCCAGCATGCACTGAACAAGGCAATCAAGTCCAGAGATGAAGCAGTGTCTCAGAAGCGAAAGTTAGAAGATTGCTTCGGAGAAGCAACATGGGAAGAAACTGCTAAAGACGTGCGCCGTGTCCTTAAGAGGAGAAACCAACTTGTTGAAGGGCTGCTTGATCGACCAAGCCATCCGGAAACCAAGAAGTTGATAGAGGAGTACCAGACTTTTGGGAGGATTTGATCATTTCATATAGTAACTTGTATGCTTTATTTGCATAGTGCTGACCATCACCAGGATTGTTGGTTGAGGTCATGCCTTCTTTGTACTCTCAGCGATATTGTACCCTGGGCTTATTAATTCTCTCTGCAATATATGAGGCTTTCTATGATTCAACTCCGATATTCCTATTGTCAGCACTGTCACTGCACCGGCACCTTCGCACTAGAACTGGGGGAATGAACTTCCCTAATGCACAGACACATTGCATTGCATTCATATTCATATTGCATTACAGGTAATCTTTGAATGGTGTCTTATTTCCTGCTCTGTACCAGGTACTTAACAGGATTCCAGATCAACATCCGCACCGCTATTCTACACGCTCCAATTGTCGAAAAGTCATGGACCAAATGCAGAACGAGATGCAGGATGTGCGCGAGAAGCTCGCCCTCTTCATGCAGACCATGGAAGCTATAGCAAAAGGGCAGGAGAATTTGCAGGCCATGGTCCAGCCTCTGTTGGCTCGCAACGCTGGTCATGGTAATGAAGATCATCAGTCTGTCCGGGTTGATACTGCTCATGGAGACGGCACTCCCACGCCAGTGGCTCCGCCTGTGGTCAATGTACCTGCTGCTAACGTCAACAACGCTACCGCTGCTGTGAATGGTAACGTCGGAATTGGGAATGAAACTGCTGTCCATAATGTTGGGCTGGGTGATGTCAATTTGGGAGATAATCTAGGAGGCAACGGTTTTGTCAATACTGGATTCGGATTCAACGATCAGGGATTTGATAACACTGGCAAGTATGGCTTTAATGCTCAAGGCTTTGGGCAAGATGGTTATGGTATGGTCAATCAGGGTTACGGAGGCTTTGGAAACGGAAACGGTACTGGATTTATGGCTTTTGGTCCTGCTGGAGGTGTTCAAGGGTATGGCAACAGAGTCCGGGGTCCGGGGATGAATCAGATCAGAGCTGGACGTAATAATGCGTACGATGGGTACGGGGCTGGAAACGGTATGTGGCAAGAGGATCAGCAGGAAGACGCCTTCTCCGGAGGAGGTTTTGAAGGGCCGATGGATGATTCCCAAAAGATTAGAATGCTGGAAGAGCAGATGAAGGGAGTCTTAAATCAAAGTGCTGTGGGTTTGGACATGGCAACAATGGGCTTGGTACCCGGCTTGAGGGTGCCAATTAAATTCAAGGCTCCTGCGTTCGATAAGTACAAAGGAGACACATGTCCGAAAGTGCATGTGCGAGCTTATTACAGAAAGATGTCTGCATACTCAACTGATGAAAGAATGCTCATGCATTTCTTTCAGGATAGTCTGTCGGGCCCTTCCCTAGAGTGGTACATGGGGTTGGAGCCAACTGATATCAAGACTTGGAAGCAATTGGCGGAGGCATTTGTAGCCCATTACAAATATAACAGCGACCTGGCACCCAATCGGGTCCAGTTGGCCGGGCTTTCGCAGAAGAAGGGGGAGAGTTTTAAGGAGTACGCGCAAAGGTGGCGCGATATGGCTGCCAGGGTCCGTCCTCCTGTAGAAGATAAGGAAATGAATGATATGTTTGTCGGCACATTCACAGGGCTGTTTCATGATATGCTGTTTCATACGTCTCTGGCCAGTTTTTCAGACCTGATTCTGATGGGGGAAAAGATTGAGCGTAACATTAAGCAAGGAAAGTTCCAAGTCGAGGAATCAACTGCATCTGGCAGTAATAGGAAAGCTTATGGTGGGCGCCGTCAGGGCGAGGCAAGCGCAGTATTTGGAGGCCGAGGCCGAGGCCGAGGCAGGGGACGAGGTCAATATCGTCAGCCGCAGCAGGTGTCGAGTGTTACTATTCCCTATCAACAACAACCACTCCAGCAACAACAACCGGTTCAGCAGCAACCAATGCCACAGCAGTAGCAGCCTCAGCAGGGGGCACCGCAGGCTCAGCGAAGATTTCAGGGTAATAAACCGAGAAGAGTGTTTGAGAAGCCTCCCTCTACCTATGCTGATTTATTGCAGACATTGTTGGGATTGAATCTGGTAGAGAAAAGAACTCTGGCACCAATAACGGGAACTCCCCCGTTCGGCTATGATGCGAATAGACACTGTGAGTTTCATTCTGGGGCCCCGGGCCACGATATAGAAGGTTGTCATGCTTTTAAGCACGTTGTGCAGGATCTTTTGGACAACAAGACTATCAATTTTGGAACGGCAGGTCCAAATATAGTCCAGAAACCCATGCCTAATCATGGGGCGAACGCCGTTCTGACTGAGGAAGGTCTGAATCTGATTATGAATGTGGAGGATTTGAAGACGCCGCTGAGCGAGATAAAGAGCCGACTGTTGCAAGGAGGTGTTTACCCAGGATGTAACGAGTATTGCTTAGATTGTTGGACCCTAGCTGGGGGGTGTGAAGATTTGAAGAAAGGCATTCAGGCTTTAATTGATGAAGGTATATTGCAGTTTGATCGAGCGGCAACTGACGAGCCTGCAGGGGCAGTAGGGGATGATCAGAGTGATGTGGCCACGGTAACGATTCCTAGGAAGACGATCACTATTGCAGCACCAGCTCAGCGACCACCGATTACCATAACTAAGGCCGGGCCAATCCCATACGAGAACACGAGAGCAGTCCCATGGTCATATGGGTTAGAGGTGTATTGTGATGGGATAAAGATTGATGTCAACAAGCAGCCAGCAGAGATTGTGGATAACGTTGTTGGTTCAGGAGGCATGACGAGGAGCGGCAGGATCTTTATATCTCCTGAAGTGGAGGCTGAAAGATTAGCGAAAGGAAAAGGGAAAGCGGTTGAGAATGTTCCAGCGCAAGCAAGCGAAAAAGAAGCAGCATCGAAGGATGTGGAAGAATTCATGCGCTTAATTCGGAAAAGTGATTATAAGATTGTGGAGCATCTGCAGCAGACACCGTCCAAAATATCTATCCTGTCATTGCTCTTATGTTCGGAAGCTCACAGAAACGCTTTGCTGAAAGTCTTGGACACTTCTTTTGTACCCCAGGATGTCTCCGTAAATCAGCTAGAAGGAGTATTGGCACATGTGAATGCAGGCCACAGTCTGGGTTTTACCGATTTTGACTTGACTCCGAAAGGGAGGGATCATAATATGGCATTACACGTATCTGTTGAGTGTAGAGGGTCAGTGATGTCGCACGTATTGGTTGACACCGGATCATCTTTGAATGTGCTGCCTAAGAAGGCGATGATGAAGCTGGATGTTCGAGGGATTTTGTGTACACCCAGTGATTTGGTAGTCAGAGCGTTTGACGGCACGCGTAGAACAGTCTTCGGATCGATTACTTTGCCTCTGCAAGTGGGGCCGGAAGTGTTTGCAACTGAGTTTTATATCATGGATATACAGCCTGCGTATAGCTGCTTGCTTGGAAGACCCTGGATTCATGGGGCAGGGGCAGTCACGTCTACCCTGCATCAGAAGTTAAAATATATGGTCGGAGACAGCGTAGTCACCGTGTGCGGAGAAGAGGACATCCTGGTCAGCCATCTATCATCGTTTAAATATGTGGAAGTCGACGGGGAGATCCACGAGACACCATGCCAGGCATTCGAGGGTTTGCGCATCAAGGACAAGGGTCCCGGGTCGAGCAAAGTGCCAGAGATAGCTGTCTCATCGTATAAAGAGGCTCAAGCCCTAGTAGAAGCAGGAGAAGCCAAGGGCTGGGGCAAAGTGCTGGACATTCCTGTGAAGATGGACCGGTTCGGACTGGGGTACCGACCGTCGACATCAACTCCTTCCGTGGGGGCCCCCCGTTTCAGAAAGTCAATCACCATCTCTGCCAGTGGAGTATGTCATGGAACTGTCAATGCTGCTTCAGAGTCTGATGAAGGAGACAGCGACTGTGATATGGATGCCTGGATTCAGCCAAGCACGCCAGGACAAGGACTGTGCAACTGGTCTATTCAGGAGCTTGTTCCTGTGACTTTTAAACAGTAATGCTTTGCTTTATTAAATTGTTGAATAATCTGATGTCTTGCCCGGGGCATCAGGATTTGCTTAGGGCTGTGTTGTTATAAACATTGCGTGTTAATCATTAAATAAATGGCGTTTTTTCATGTGCAAATACCGTAATCCCTGTCTTTCATGTTTTGTATTTTTCAATAAAATGGCAATGTGGTTATTCGCTTTATACGCATTTTGAAGCACTTAACCATTCCTTTTGCAGGATAACATTTTCAGATGACATCCTTGAACCACCTATGACTCGTCCCGACTTCGAGCACCCGGTATTCCAGACCGAAGAAGAGGTTGTCGAAGATAGCGACGTTCCTGAAGAACTGTCTTGGTTAGTAAAGCAAGAGGAGAGAGCCATTCTGCCTCACGACGAGGTTATCGAAATTATCAATTTGGGGGCGGAAGGGGTTGAGAAGAATATTCGTATCGGAGCCGCACTGCAGAGTGATATCAAGCGAAGACTGGTTGAAATGCTCTGAGAGTATAATGATGTATTCGCTTGGTCATATGAGGATATGCCAGGGCTTGATACAGATATGGTTGTGCATCGCCTGCCACTGAAAGAAGATTGCCCGCCAGTCAAACAAAAGCTTCGCAGAACACGACCAGATATGGCAATGAAGATCAAAGAGGAGGTGCAGAAACAGTGGGACGCTGGTTTCCTGGCTGTGACAAAGTATCCTTAATGGGTTGCTAACATCGTACCAGTGCCAAAGAAAGATGGCAGGGTTCGAATGTGCGTGGATTATAGAGATTTGAATAAAGCAAGCCCAAAAGACGATTTTCCACTTCCTCACATTGACGTGCTAGTTGATAATACTGCTCAATACTCCGTATTCTCCTTCATGGATGGCTTTTCAGGCTATAATCAAATTAAAATGGCGCCAGAGGATATGGAGAAGACTACTTTCATAACGCCCTGGGGAACATGTTGCTACAAAGTGATGCCCTTTGGTTTGAAAAATGCTGGGGCAACATATCAGCGTGCGATGACGACTCTTTTTCATGACATGATGCATAAAGAGATCGAAGTTTATGTTGACGATATGATTGCCAAATCCCAGACGGAGGAAGAGCATCTGGTGAATCTGTTGAAGTTATTTAAAAGACTTAGGAAGTTCAGGCTGAGGCTGAACCCTAATAAATGCACCTTCGGGGTGAGATCGGGTAAACTGCTGGGGTTTATCGTAAGCGAAAGAGGAATAGAGGTCGATCCTGCTAAAATAAAAGCAATTCAAGAAATGCCGACGCCTAAAACAGAGAAAGAGGTGCGCGGGTTTTTAGGGAGGTTGAACTACATTGCCCGGTTCATATCTCACCTAACGGCCACGTGTGAACCATTATTCAAGCTGTTGAAGAAAGATCAAGCTGTAACGTGGAACGAAAATTGTCAAAAGGCGTTCGATAAAATAAAGAAATATTTGCAGGAACCTCCTATTTTGATACCCCCGGTGGCAGGTAGACCCTTGATAATGTATTTGACGGTTCTTGAGGGAAGCATGGGTTGCGTTCTCGGTCAACACGACGAGACAGGGAGAAAAGAGCATGCGATCTATTACCTGAGTAAGAAATTTACAGACTGTGAATCTCGATACTCAATGCTAGAGAAAACTTGTTGCGCGCTAGCCTGGGCCGCCAAGCGTTTGAGGCAGTACATGCTGAATCATACAACCATGCTCATCTCGAAGATGGATCCTATCAAATATGTATTCGAAAAGCAGGCGTTGTCAGGAAGAATTGCCCGGTGGCAGATGGTCTTGACTGAATATGATATTCAATACGTCTCGCAAAAGGCTATAAAGGGGAGTGTGCTGTCTGAGTATCTGGCGGAGCAGCCTATTGAAGAGTACCAATCTATGAGGTTTGATTTTCCTGACGAGGATATCATGTACTTAAAGATGAAGGATTGCGAAGAGCCGTTGCCAGACGAAGGACCAGAGTTGGGGTCCCAGTGGAAGATGATATTTGACGGAGCTGTGAATGCTTACGGTAGCGGAATAGGGGCAATCATCACCACGCCACACGGGTCGCACATCCCGTTTACTGCCCGATTGACCTTTGTCGTTACCAACAATGAGGCCGAATACGAAGCTTGTATAATGGGGCTTGAAGAAGCCATTGATTTGCGAATCAAACATCTAGACGTATACGGAGACTCAGCTCTGGTGGTGAATCAGATCAAAGGGGAATGGGAGACGCGTCAGCCCAATTTGATACATTACATGAATTATGCAAGGAGATTGTTGCCTTTCTTCGACAAAGTTGAATTGCATCACGTACCGCGGGCAGAAAATCAAATGGCTGACGCCCTTGCCACTTTGTCTTCCATGTACAAGGTCAACTTCTGGAACGAAGCTCCCCAAATCACTATCTCTCAGTTGGACAGGCCAGCTTATGTATTTGCTATTGATGAAGCATCTGATGACAGACCGTGGTATTTCGATATCCTTAATTTCCTGAAGAATAAAGAGTATCCGGCTGGGGCATCCAGTCAAGATCAGAAGACTCTCAGGAGATTAGCGGGTAATTTCTACTTGAACCCGGATGGCGTCTTATACAGAAGGAACCACGATTTGGTGTTGTTGCGTTGTGTAGACGAGAAAGAGGCAAAGCTTCTCATGGAGGAAATTCACGAGGGTACCTTTGGTACGCATGCTGGTGGACATGCTATGACGAGAAAGCTGCTGAGGGCAGGTTACTTTTGGCTGACGATGGAAACTGATTGTTTCAAGTTCGCGAGGAAGTGCCACAAGTGCCAAATCTATGCTGACAAGATACACGTGCCTCCGAGTCCTCTAAATGTGATGTCATCTCCATGGCCATTCTCGATGTGGGGAATCGATATGATTGGGAAGATCGAGCCGACGGCTTCTAACGGGCATCGGTTCATCCTAGTAGCAATCGATTATTTCACCAAGTGGGTGGAAGCGGCGTCTTACGCGAATGTAACGAAGCAAGTGGTGGCCAGATTCATCAAGAGAGATATCATTTGCCGATATGGGATTCCCGAGCGGATAATCACGGATAACGGTTCCAATCTGAACAACAAAATGATGAAGGAGCTCTGTCAGAATTTCAAGATCGAACATCATAACTCCTCCCCTTACCGACCCAAGATGAACGGCGCTGTCGAGGCGGCCAATAAGAATATCAAGAAAATCGTCCAGAAAATGGTGGTGACTTATAAAGATTGGCATGAAATGCTACCTTTCGCTTTGCACGGTTATCGTACGACGGTACGCACATCAACCGGGGCAACTCCGTTCTCGTTGGTATACGGAATGGAAGCGGTACTACCATTGGAAGTTGAGATCCCTTCTCTGAGAGTATTGCGAGACGTTCAGCTGGACGAGGCAGAATGGGTAACGAATAGATTGAACCAACTGAGTTTGATGGATGAGAAGAGGCTAGCTTCTCTGGCATACGGTCGTTTGTACCAAAGACGAATGAAGAAAGCGTACGACAAGAAGATACTTCCGCGAAGCTTTCAGACGGGCGACCTTGTGCTGAAAAGGATTCTCCCGCCGCAAGCAGATCACAGGGGCAAGTGGACCCCCAACTACGAAGGGCCATACGTTGTCAGTAAAGTCTTTTCAGGAGGAGCGTTGTTGTTGTCCACCATGGACGGAGAAGACTTTGCGTCACCTGTGAATTCGGACGCAGTTAAAAAATACTTTGCTTAAAATAGACCCGCTGGACAGAAAAAGAGAGTCCAGGCAAAAATGGGGCATCCTGGCGAACCAAAAACAGAATAAAAAGGTTCGGGCAAAAGTTAGGGATAAAATTGAAAAAAATGTACACCCGCGAAGTTGAAAACCTACACTGGGCGGCTTCGGCAAAAAAGGGTATCCCGGTGAACTGAAAACCCGTAAAGGGCGGTTCACGCAAAAGTTAGGGATTTGAAAAGCAAATGACTGCGGTCTGAATTCAATGAGCATCAATGCGGGAGAATATATTTGAGGAGCCAGTTATCAGATACAATCTCTTCAGAAAATGGATACCGGGAAAGCATTAGAGTCGGATGAGTCATAGGAGGATCAGTTCGTGGTGTTCATCTGCATCCCGTTGCCGACATGTGTACAAAATTTAATTTGTCAATATTCATGCTTCTTGTGCATACTTGCATACTTATGTATTTGCTTTGCGTAGCTTCCTCTTTTCAGGAGTTACATCCCGTGTACAAAAAACTCCGCCCATTCAGGGGCCCAATCAATGAAAATATGTTATTCAGTACTTGATGCTGGTTCTTTACTGTTTTGTGCATGATAAAACGTCTAAGTTCATTGAAGCTAGCATGAGTATAACATCACTGGCCCTTGCCAACAATTGTTAAAGCTTTGAATTAACTGAGTGTAACGTCACTAACCTGAATGGATTTGATTGCCTAGGCTTGTCGTGTCTTGTTTGTGTTGCTGCAGGTTTCGTAACCATACGAGGAAGATGATCAAAAGATTGCGATAACGAAGGACTTGATCCCCACGTAGGTCATGCATGTTCTTCCTGAAGAAGGATAGAATTTCCCAGCTAGCCGTAGCTTACTCAAAGGGAGCAGAGAAGTTGTTCATCCTCAACAGAGTTTGGCGATTCCAAGATCGTAAGGCTGTATTCAGACAGGTTCATCTTTCCCCGCAGGGTCATGCACTCGCCCCCAATGGAGTCAGTTAATTTTCCCCAAGAGAATCATCCCATCCCCAGCGGAATTCTCTTTGCAAGTGTTCATTCCTTCCAGTGGAACTCGAAGATTAAGACTCTCCCAAGCAGAGTTGATGGTGGGTCCAATCATTTATTTTGTCAGAGATACTGGTAATATCAGTTCACGTTCCAGCAGAAAGTCCGATCGAACTATGCGCATCTGCAATTCCCCAGCAAAGTTATATTCCCCAGCAGGGGGTTACCTCAATAGGGTATGTGGTTTGAGTTTCCAATTTCCCAGCAGGGTCGATTTCACCCTTCCAGCATTTATTTTGCGGGAATAATTCTGTAGCATCTGGCTATCCCCGGCGGAGTCGGCATTATCTTCAGCATTTATTTTGCTGAAGCGGTTCCTGTATTTTAGCAGTTCAGGTAGAGAGAGCTCTCGCTCAAATGAACAATCAAACATTCAAGATCTCGGCATGAGACATCCAATGATAATGTCAGTTTCGGCAGTATTCCCCCACAGAGTTAGCATGATGAGATTCTCTTTGTCTCTAACAGAGTCGTTTATGCAAATGTCTCTTATTTTCCCCGCCAGAGTTGCCAGGATAAGTTTCTCTTTGTTCCCAGGCAGAATCAGTTGTCATCAAGGGTTCCATGAATCAGAATTTCAGAGGCCACCGCCGGTTATCAGAACAGGCGTCCGGTAGTTTGGTTTCCAGACATCCCCAGTAGAGTCCGCCTCAAAGTCGCTGTCACGTCAGTGCTAAGAAGTTTGTGGGTTGGGATCAGTGGAGAACTAAGTCCTGACGTGGACAATTTACTCCTAGATTGACGGGATTTCGTCAGAAGTGGGCGTCCTAACGTGGACAGGTTTATTTCCCTGGATTGGTGAGGTGTGTTAGTCCTATCGTGGGCAGATTCGGTTCTTGAAATTAGTGGGATAGGAAGTCATGACGTTGACAAAAGTGATTACTCTTTGTGTTGGTGTCCTGACGTGGAACAGATCAGACCAGCGTGTGAGTCCTTACGCGGACAAGTCTTATTTCCTCAGCGGGTCAAAGACGCCTGAGTCCTAACGTGGACAAATCAAGACGATATCAGTGTCCTGACGTGGACAAATCAAAGAAATTATTATTCCTAACGTGGAAAGATGGAGATTCCTTACGTGGAAAGATGTAGTCCTTACGCGGACATATCAAAAGAAGTTATTCCTGACGGGGAAAGAGGAGAGTCCTTACGTGGACAGATTAAGATTGTGTTCCTGACGTGGAAAGATGGAGATTCCTTACGCGGAAAAGATTGAGTCCATACGCGGACATATCAGAAGAGGATTCCTTACGTGGAAAAAGATAGTTTCCTTACGTGGAAATGACAGCATTCCTGACGTGGAAAGAGTGGAGTCCTTACGCGGACAGATTAAGATGGTAGTCCTTACGTGGAAAAAGGAGTCCTGACGCGGACAAATCGGAAGAAAAATGGTGATTCCTTACGTGGAAAAGAGATTGATTCCTGACGTGGAAAGAAATGGATTATTCCTGACGTGGAAGAGTTTAGTCCTGACGCGGGCAGATCAAAGAAGTTATTCCTAACGTGGAAAAGAAGTGATTCCTTACGTGGAAGAAAAATGGTGATTCCTTACGTGGAAAGATTGGAGTCCTGACGCGGACATGTCAAGTGGTATTGGAGTCCTTACGTGGACAGATTGATATAGTTCTCCTTATGTGGAAAGAAGATTGCTTCCTGACGTGGAAAGATGAAAGGGTTAGTCCTGACGTGGACAGATGCAGAAGAAATGATTCCTAATGTGGATAGGTGTTATTCCTAACGTGGAAGAGTTTTATTCCTAACGTGGACGATTCAGTTTATGGAAATGCAGACGAATTATCCCCAGCGGAGTTGCCGAGATTTTTCTGGGTTAACAGCAAGTGGAGTCCTAACGTGGACAGATTCTAGTTGAGATTTCTTCGTATTGATGACAGACAGAGTCCTAACGTGGACGAGCAAGCAATCTGTTATGACAGAATCCTTTTCAGAACGATGAAGACAATCCCCAACACAGTCGCACGAGATCAGTGGGTTGCTGTAACAGTCAGATTCAGCTGATGAATGTCGTTCCTCAAGCAGGAGCGCAATCTAGTTTGCGGTTGGCAAATTTCTGGTTTCACTAGTATTCAACCGTCTCGTACCGCGAATGTCTGAAGGCTCCGGGCTCTTCACCCAATCGGGTCCAAGTCGCTTGAATAGGGGCAGCTGTTGCACCCTAAAATTTGCCCAACCCTATTCACTTGGTTTATGTTTCAATGTCATTAGCATCTGCATATAGAGTCATGTACAAAGACTAATCATCTGCATATCATGAGCATAGCAAGTCATTCAACAGGGGACCAATCATTATTTTCATCTCTAGAGGCCTATCAAGAGGTTATTATCCCAATTCAATCTCATTCAAGTCATCAGGAAAGAATTTGAAAGCAAAGAGTTCAGCAGATCAAGCCTTGAGTCCATCTCCTAGCTGAGGGTATCTGAGGGTCAACAAGAGGGTTGTGAGCTGTGAGTTGAAGGCATGGAGAGTATCTAGACATCTTGAGAGACTTAGAAGGTCATTTGGAGAAGGAGACAAGTCATTGATGAGAGCATAAGAGCTATAGCTGAAGGCAGTCAACTAGGGTTTCATCTGGGTCAACCCTAGGTCAACCCTAGGTCAATTGACTGATTTAAGGGGTATTCAAGTCTATTGAGGAGATGTGGGGTTCATCATTGGATATATAAAGAAGGATATGGAGATATGCCAAGAAGAATTCAAGAGAAATCAAGGAGAAGAGGAGTTACTAAATTAGGGTTTCTGTGTAAAATCCCCTAGTTTAGGTCAAATTTCCAAGCAAGATAAGTCAAAATGCTAGCTTCAAATGGCTTCTTGGCCAACATGAAACTTGTAGAGGATCTCAAGACCTTTAATTTGAGTGGTGGAAGACATCAAGGAGATTTATAGAACTCAAGTTATGGTCCTTGCAAGTTACAGGTCATCTGAGGTATCTGAAATTTTGTCTGTGAAAGTGACTTGACTTCCAAGCAATTTTTACCCCTCAAGGAGATTTCAAATGAATTCTTGGTAAACATAAGAATTGTTCCTCATTGTCTTAGCTTTCTAGAATGGTATAGCATGCCCTCATATGATGTGGAGAACTCAACTTATGGTCTTGGCAAGCAAAGGGTATTTTGGGCATTTGTGAATTACAGGTCATTTTAACCTATGTCCAAAACTCATACAAGGAGGCCTCAAATGGAAACACTTACAACATCAAACTTGCTCCAAATGGGATTTTAAGTCTAGAAAGAAGGTCACAAATTGTTGGAAAAGCTCATAGCATGAAGTTGCATGATTGGTCCAAAGTTGAACTAAAATGGCTTATAATTTGGATAAATTCAAAATGAAAAATGGTTTGGGAGATTTATAAGTCCAAATGGAGACTTCCAATATATGATTTTGAATGGAAAAGGCATTCTAAGAACAATGGTTCAAACACTTTTTTGAGTTTAGTGGAAGATTTCAAAGTTATCCTTGGTTACTTGCATTTTAAGAAACATTTCAAAAATGGATCAAAGTTGGAAGGCAAGGGAATGTGTAAGAGGGATCTAGAATGTTCATGTGAGCCCTATATATTCATGAAATGAAGATTGATCAAGGGTTGGATCCATTTTTCACAAAAATCTCACAAATTCTCTCATTCTTTTCTCATTGCAATTTCACTTCAATCTCACAAAATCTTCATCAATTTTCATCCACATTGATTCTCCTACATTCAATCATCATCCTGGATCATAATTGAAGCAAAGATTTGGTGGTTAGAATCCATTTTCGTGCACTATCTTCAAGAACATACAAGCTGCAAATTCAGTTGTAGATCAAGATCCAAGCCAAGTTTCATCCAAATCTTGCAAACAGAATCGAGTACATCAGGAATGGATCAAGATTGAAGCCTACAAGAGCCTGGATCCACGTGATTACTCAGCCTCCATTAAAGCTTGCTCAAGGTGCAAATCTTTCTAACTTATGCAATCTAGGGAGATTTAGTTAGTTTTACTAGTATATTCATGGTCCATGCTGTTAGGAGGTTAGTTTAGATGAATTTGAGGCTGAATAGAGGCAATTCATAGCAGGTGCACCAAACTGTTAGGACCTAGAACTCTTAGGTTAGTGCATCATAATGTTAGGTTGTTAGTGCAGGATGATCACCATTATGCATAGAGTAGTTTAGTCTAGGTTTGATGGAGAATTGTGTTGGTGAGTTGCAGAGTATGTTCATGGTGACCAGGACTTGTTGTTATCGGGTTGAGTGATCTAGTGAATTTCAGATTGATCTAAGACCATAGGCTTATAGAGGGAGAGATTTAGAATGTTTTTCATGTTTATAGCGTATTGATTCATGGCCTGTAGAGTGAGAACCGATTGAGGGAAGTTTGCTCGTGCATGAGGTTTCATGGAGTATAAACCCTAATTCATTTGATCCATTGGAGAAGACACAATCGTGAGCGTCCGTTTGGTGGTGGACTTTTGACTCAGAGAGTGATCCTATGGCTCTTATTCAATTCAGATTTGGAGGGAAGTGTGTTGGTGCCAAACGCACCGTTTCATTAATTGAAACGGGCGGGCCTGAGTGAATGTTGATATCCCCACCCCCAGTTATGAGCCCAATTCCAATTTGAACGTGATTCTATTTCTTTTCTCACCCCCTGCGCCTCTTTTTATTTTTTCCTTGTTTCTGAATGATGTTGGGCCTTAACCAAAGTGCTACGTGCACCCCCCATTGCTGGCCCATCCAAATAATCAACTGAGCGTATTTTCTATTAGCACCCCTCCCTCCATTTATTTCTTTCATTTTGTTTTATTATTTCTCTTAATATTTTATGCATTTTCAGTAATTCATAATAAATTCATAAAAAATCATTTTCAATTCATTCTTTTTACACTATTTTCTTTAGGATGTGTAGAAAATTATAAAAAAATAAAATTGCATTTTTATTTTGATTTGATATTTTTTCCATATTTTCTAAATAAATGTCATTTTAAATAGCTTCATTTCATGCATGATTTTACTAATTTTTGTTCTATTACATGCTTTCATATTTTTTGTTCATTCTTTTTAGATTGTTTAGATTAGATATTGAACTTGTAGATTCAATTTAGTTCCCATTTTTAGGAGTTAGTTTTAGGTGCTTAGTGTAGGCTTGAACAACATGAACAAATTAGGGTTTTTTTTAGATGATGACTTAGGAAGTTTGATTCTTTCCCTTAGGGCTTAGGGTTTGAATAGATTAGTTATGGGACTATAGGGGCTATGGGTAGTTATTAGATCCCTTAGAGAAAAGTCAGGACTCCCCTACTGCTATTAATGCTCTGTATATATCTGATTGACTGGTGTGGTGTGCCCTCTGGGGATTATTGCTTGCTTGCTTGGGTATTGGGTTTGTCTGGGGACTTGGGAGAGCTGAAGACTTGAGGAGATGAAGACCATTGGAGATCCAGAGATTGAAGATCAACTGCCAGAGTTGAAGAGAAGATTCTTGCTAGCAGATGCTGAGGAACTAGGGTTTAGGAGCTAGGCAGAGCTCTAGATTAGAAAGTTTGTTTTTCAAACATGGAATGCCTTGTCTGCATCCATCCTTTCTCTATGATTCAAAGTCTCTTTCAAATATCCACCTCCTTCCTTTGGAAGGATCAGTGAATATATTTGAAAGATAGAACTTTTGAGAGGAGACTTTCTGTTTAATGTTAACAGTTGATGAACCACCCTTGGTAGGTAATTAACTGTCTAACATTTATTCACTTCACTCTTGTGACTGATCCCTCATCCTGGAGGTTTGAGCTTGAAGAAAAGCCACTGCAGATAGAAGACTGATGATCAAAGCCCTTGCCTGAAGGCCATGAAGATGGAGATTGATGCTTGTTGAAGCCTGTAGCTGATTGGAGATTACTTGGAGCCAGATGGTGATCCAGAGCTGCTGAGGCTGTTTCTTTTGCTGTAGTTCATTTGCTGATGTATTGATTGGTTTTCTGGGTTGTATTGTTTGCTGTTTACCCTGTTAGGTTGAAAGTGAAGCCTGTTCACTTTTGCCTATTGTTTTCCAGGTTCGAGGTTGAGTGGGACTCCCTTGCCTCGCTTGTATTGTTGCATCCATGCATTTTACTGTTTTACTGTATTATATCTGTTATTGTTTCTGTTTCTGCCTATCCCGTAGGATCTCTGTTTCTCTCTGTGCAAGAGAGGAGCATGATAGACACTAGGTCTTAACCCATGCATGATAACATTAGGTTAGTTTGATTCCCTTCGCAACCATAGGTTAGAGTTCTGTCTCTTTCTTTCTCAAAACAAACAGAAAAACACATAAAGATTTCAAACACAATAAAAGACACTTCTTCCGTAAAAGAATGTGAACTCATCAAAGCGTCATTTTTGTCCGCTGGGACTGCTAATCAAGAAAACCTTTTTCAGAAGGAATAAAATCAATCAAAGACAGACTTGTGTCGTACGTGGCCCGAACTACGTTTGCTCTGATCTTTCATGCTGTATGAAAGTACGTAGGCATAGGATACGATATCCTAGCGAGCAACCTTCCCCTCCTTTCCCGTAGGTAGGCGAACTACGTTGACTCTGATTTCTCGTTCCAGACGAGAATACGTAGGCATAAAGTGCGATACTTTGCCGAGTCATTTTTATTTTCATGTTTTATTTTCTTTTTAACCCTTGACCTATAGTTTAGATAGAATAACAATCCATACCCGAAAACAAGCGTGGATCCCGTCGAGTACGACGGACGTGAGGGGTGCTAATACCTTCCCCTTGCGTAACCGACTCCCGAATCCAGGTTTTGGTTGCGACGACCATACCTTTCCCGTGTTGTGCGAGGTTTACTCTGAGCGTTTCCTTTCCCTCCCGTGGGATAAATAACGCACGGTGGCGACTCTTCTTTTCAGCCGGCGCCGATTTTCGCAGTAGCGACAGTGAGAAGCGAACGGTTCTCAAACAATCAAGGTACGAGACGGTTGAATACCAACAAACCCAAAAATTTGCCAACTGCGCAAGTACACGGTACTCTGATGGGAACAAATTTTCGGAAACTGAAATAATAATTGTACGGCAACTAGCTGGAGAAATACTGATCTGAACCTCTGTCAGGATGATTCTCTAATTTATCTGATATCATTGCATCCTCAAATCATCGAGGGATCACCAATTATACGGTAACTGGCGATTGGCCAACCTCACAGGTAAACGATATTCTGATTGGTAGGAACATCTTCAAAAACTGAGCATGACAGTTGCACGGCAACTCTGCTGGAAATCGGTCACACGGTAACCGGTGAAGGGTCGAATCTCAAATCTCCGTCAGGATGATCATCTGATTTTGCTGTAGATATTCGTCCTCGAGTCATCGAGGGGTCGCCGGTTACCCGATAACTGGTAATGGATGGTTGATCATGCCGTCAGGCATTCTGCGTCATAGTAGAAGAATCCCTCGGGACTCATCAGGTCACTAGGAACATCGACAACATCTGCAATTATACCGTCGGGCATTCAAAGAAATTTTCGAACGTCAGCCGGATTTCGTCAGTAAGTCGAAAATAGAACCCTCAGTCAATCATGAACCAACTAAGGGTATACCATCTTTTGCCGTCAAGCACTCTGCATCAGCTGGGATAACTGCTTCGACATTGTAGTTGGACTTCCTCAGTAAGTCAGGGAATTTGGCACTACTGCCAGACTTCAATCATCAAGTCTTCAAGGGAAATTTCAACTTCTCCGTTCAAACCTACTGGGGATGACACATCTCCGCTGGGGATTCTGGAGAACTATCAAGTAACTCTGCTTCGGGGTTTCAGAAATCATTCTGGATGAATCAACTCTGCTGAGGACTTCAAGAATCATCTTGGACAAATAACTCTGCTGGAGATTTCAGGACTTATCCTGAGCGAACACTCTGCTAGGGACTCTAAGCATCAACTTGAGCAACCCTCTCTGGCGACTTCACTGGGGATTTTAAGAATCATCTTAAGCAAACACCTTCGCTGGAGAATTCAAGAATCATCTTGGGCAATCAACTTTGCTGGGGAATACCTGCAAAACAAGAACGGTAACAACCTAGCTCATGTTTCATATGCATATGTTTGACAATGGCGCAATGCTCCACACGGTGGAAATGCTACGAATTTAGGGTAAATGCTATGCAATCATGCAAAATGCTATGACCCCATCAGCAAAATAAATGCTGAAGGGAAAAACCTCCTGTCAAGGAGAAAGAACCACTCTGGTGGAGAGGAGGAAACATCCTGCCAAGGAGAAGGAGTCACACCAATCTCAATTGGACTCCGCCTGGGGGAAACGAACTTCAGTCGACTGCTGCGGGGGACGAGGTTCTTCGAGAACCTGTACTAGCTCAACTGGGTATACGAGCAACAAACTACTAAGGAAAACGATGTCAATCACAGAAATAAACTGCACGGCCTTCGCGGCAAAACTTTCCTAGAGATAACGACTCCGGTGGGGAAATACAGCATCAGTTATTCAACACTCTCCTGGGGAAACCCAATCATGGCCCCAACTGCTTTCCAAGAACTCGGCTTTCTTGGGGATTTGCAAACTCGGCTGGGGAAGAAGGAATCACCCTGCTTACTGGGGAGAGTACAACTCTATGGGGAATCTCAATCCCGCTGGAGACTTCAGTCTGTACTATCAAGTGCTGCATACTTCAGTGTATGACTCAGCTGGGGAGATGACGTTCCTTCAGGATACATCTGATTGGGGAGAGAATCTTCTCTGGTTGGGGAGAAATATCAATGCTTACGATCTCATGTGCACACTCCGCGGGGAGATGCCACTGAACTTGCTGGAGAAGAAAGAATCATCCTGCTTGGGAAACATACAGCGTACTGCCCGGAATAGGCTATACCTGCAACAACACAAACAAACAGACAAGATACCCTTCTCAAAGGGACCTATCGAGGTTATCATCTTGTGACAATGTTCAAGTAATTCATTGTTTCAACAATCAGTGGCCTAGGCCAATAAGTTTATGTATGCGCATTTTATCAAAAACACCGGCGTTCTTTTTCGCAAACAAAACCGATAAATGCTAAACAAACAAACAGAATTGCTGAATAGTATACATTTTATTGATAACGAACCCCTGAATGGGTGAAAATATTTTACAACAGATGCAAGCTCCTGGAATGAGGAAGCAGTGCAAATATAAAAACATAAATATACATCAGTATATACACAAATGTCGGCAATGAGGCGTAGACGAACACCATGAGTTGATCCCTCTATGACCCACTCGACTTCAATATTCTCCGACGCTTCAGCTTCAGAAGAGATTGATTCAGATAAACGGCCCTCAGGTCCTCCAAACCACTAAACAATGAAAGTCCACACGCGGAACACAGTCATTTGCTTTTTTAAATCCCTAACTTTTGCCTGAATCGCCCTTCCGGGTTTTCGATTCACCGGGATACCCTTTTTTGCCAAAGTCGCCCTTCCAGGTTTTCGACTTTGCAGGTGTACATTCTTTTCTTTTATATCCCTAATTTTTGCCCGAACCTTTTGCCTTTTCTATGGTTCGCCGGGATGCCCCATTTTTGCCTGGATATTCTTTTTCTTTCCAGCGGGTCATTCTTTAAGCAAAGTATTTTTTAACTGCGTCTGCGTTCACCGGGGATGTAAAATCTTCGCCATCCATCGTGGATAACAACAAGGATCCTCCCGAGAAGACCTTGCTGACGATATACGGACCTTCGTAATTGGGAGTCCACTTGCCCCGGTGATAGGAGTATGGAGGAAGAATCTTCTTCAGGACGAGATCACCCGTTTGAAAGCTTCTAGGACGCACCTTCTTATCATAAGCTTTCTTCATTCGGCTTTGGTATAGGCGACCATATGCAATCGATGCTAACCTCTTCTTGTCCATCAGGCTGAGTTGGTTTAGTCAGTTCTTAATCCATTCTGCCTCATCGAGTTTCACATCAACCAAAACTCGTAAAGAAGGAATCTCAACTTCTAACGGTAGGACAGCTTCCATACCGTACACCAGTGAGAAAGGAGTTGCCTCGGTTGATGTACATACCGTTGTACGATAACCGTGTAATGCAAATGGCAACATCTCGTGCCAATCCTTGTAGGTCACAACCATCTTCTATACAATCTTCTTAATGTTCTTATTAGCCGCTTCAACGGCGCCATTCATCTTCGACCGGTAAGGAGATGAGTTGTGGTGTTCAATCTTGAATCTCTGGCACAGCTCCTTCATCATCTTGTTATTCAGATTCGAACCATTATCAGTAATGATCTGCTCGGGAATTCCGTAATGACAGATGATGTCCCTCTTTATGAATTTAGCCACCACCTGCTTGGTCACATTAGCATACGAGGCTGCCTCCACCCACTTGGTGAAGTAGTCGATGGCTACTAGAATGAAGCGATAACCATTAGATGCAGTGGGCTCGATCTTGCCTATCATGTCGATGCCCCACATGGAGAACGGCCATGGGGAGGACATGACATTTAACGGGCACGGCGGCACATGGATCTTATCAGCATAAATCTGGCATTTATGACATCTCTTCGCGAATTTAAAGCAATCTGATTCCATCGTCAGCCAGTAATATCCTTCTCTCGCGATCTTTCTCGTCATAGCATGCCCGCCAGCATGCGTACCAAACGTGCCTTCATGGACTTCTTCCATGAGCATACTCGCTTCCTTCTCATCTACACATCTGAGTAGCACGAGATCATGGTTTCTTTTATACAAAACTCCATCAGGATTGAGATAAAAATTTCCAGATAGCCTCCTCAGAGTCTTCTTATCCTGGGTTGACGCTCCCGCAGGGTACTCCTTAGTCATAAGGAAAGTCTGGATATCATGGAACCATGGCTTGCCATAGGAGGCTTCCTCGATTGCAAAGACGAACGCAGGTCTATCAAGACGAGAAAGGACAATTCTTGGAGCTTCATTCCAAAAATTGACTTTATACATCGAAGCCAACGTGGCTAGGGCATCAGCATCTGATTCTCAGCTATGGGCACATGATGGAGTTCCACTCGATCAAAGAACGGAAGCAGCCTTCTGGCATAATTCATGTACGGAACCAAATTCGATTGACGAGTCTCCCACTCCCCTTTAATCTGGTTAACCACAAGTGCCGAGTCACCATATACATCTAAGTTCTTGATTCTCAAATCAATTGCTTCTTCTAGACCCATGATGCATGCTTCGTATTCCGCATCGTTGTTGGTGACCGGAAACGTCAGTCTAGCAGTAAACGGGATGTGGGATCCATGGGGAGTCGTGATGATCGCCCCAATGCCACTTCCGTAAGAATTAACCGCCCCGTCGAATATCAATTTCCACTGGGATTTCTTATCTGGACCCTCGTCGGGCAACGGTTCATCACAATCCTTTGCTTTGAGAAACATGATGTCCTCGTCAGGGAATTCAAATTTCATCGGCTGATAATCTGCGATCGGCTGTTCGGCAAGGTATTCAGACAATACGCTGCCCTTGATGGCCTTCTGGGAAACGTACTGAATGTCATATTCCGTCAACACCATTTGCCATCTGGCAATCCTGCCCGAAAGCGCTTGCTTCTCGAAGACGTACTTGATCGGATCCATCTTCGAAATTAGCATGGTCGTGTGATTGAGCATGTACTGTCGTAAACGTTTGGCAGCCCAGGCTAGTGCGCAACACGTTTTCTCCAGCATCGAATAACGAGATTCACAGTCTGTGAACTTTTTACTCAAATAATAAATGGCATGCTCCTTTCTGCCCGTCTCGTCGTGCTGACTGAGAACACACCCCATACTATTCTCAAGAACTGTCAAGTACATGATTAAGGGTCTTCCAGCCACTGGGGGTATCAAGATCGGAGGTTCCTGTAGATACTGTTTTATCTTATCGAATGCCTTCTGGCAATCCTCGTTCCAGATAATCGCCTAATCTTTCTTTAGCAGTTTGAACATCGGTTCACACGTGGCCGTGAGCTGAGAAATAAACCTTGCAATGTAGTTTATTTTGCCCAAGAAACCACGAACTTCTTTTTCTGTTTTTGGCACTGGCATTTCTTGTATTGCTTTAATCTTCGCAGGATCAACCTCGATGCCTCTTTCACTCACGATAAACCCCAGTAGCTTTCCAGACCGTACTCCGAAAGTACACTTGTTAGGATTCAGCCTCAACCTGAACTTCCTAAGCCTCTCAAAAAGCTTCAGCAAATTGACCAGATGTCCCTCCTCCGTTTGGGACTTCGCAATCATGTCATCAACATAGACTTCAATCTCATGATGAATCATATCATGAAACAAAGTAACCATTGCTCGTTGGTAAGTGGCCCCTGCGTTCTTCAGACCGAAAGGCATTACCTTGTAGCAAAATGTTCCCCAAGGTGTAATAAACGTAGTTTTCTCCATGTCCTCCGGCGCCATCTTGATCTGATTGTAACCGGAGAAGCCATCCATGAATGAAAATACGGAGAACTGAGCTGTATTGTCGACCAACACATCAATATGAGGCAGCGGGAAATCATCTTTAGGGCTCGCCCTATTCAAGTCCCGATAATCTACGCACATTCGCACCTTACCGTCCTTCTTCGGTACAGGCACTATGTTGGCGACCCACGAAGGGTAACTAGTGACCGCTAAGAAGCCAGCATCAAGTTGCTTCTGCACTTCTTCTTTGATCTTAACGGCCATATCTGGTCGTGTCCTCCTAAGCTTCTGCTTAACGGGAGGGCAATCTTCTCGCAGCGGCAAGTGATGGACCACGATGTCAGTATCAAGTCCGGGCATATCTTCGTATGACCAAGCAAAGATGTCACTATACTCTCTCAGCATCTCGACTAATCTCTGCTTGACATCACTCTGCAATGCAGCCCCTATCCTGACATTCCTGACAAGTTCTTCAGAACCCAAATTCACAATCTCGATCTCTTCCTCGTAAAGCAGAATAACTTTCTCTTCTTGTTTCAACAAGCGGGCCAACTCTTTGGGAAGGTCTTCATCTTCATCAATCTCTTCTTCGGATTGATAGATCGGGCAATCGAAGTCGAAGTGAGTCGTAGAAGGTCCAGAGTCGATGTCATCTGCTATGTGGATCCTGCAATAACAAGGGTTAAGCTTAAAGCAAGGATATGTAGGTTAGCACAAACCCCATTGCCATTTTATTGTTTTTCAAAACAAATATAAAACAGGAATAACAGAGATCACAACATTTGAATGCGAAGAAAAACGCCTTTTGATTTATTGGTAAAATGCATGTACATAATCAAACAAGGCCCTGACAATAAAACCACTATGCCCCGGGTAGGACATAGGGTTGTACAACGATTGGAGAAAGTAAATCATTACTCTTTGCCTGTCACTTGGATGGTATCCTTGATGGACCAGTTGTTGAGGCTCTGGCCTGGTTTGCTTGGCTGGATCCAAGAGTCTAGGTCGCAATCGCTGTCTTCGCCGTCTTCAGACACTGCATTGACACTTTCGAATATAACCCCGCCACTGGTAAACTGGATCGGCCCTTTACCTCGCGACGCACTGTGAGAAGAGGAGGCTTCAGCCGCCGGAGAGTATCCTAACCCAAACTTGTCCTGTTTGTTAGGTATTTCTAGAACCTGCCCCCAGCCTGGGGTAGATCCGGCTTGAACAACGGCTCGGGCTTCCTTGAAGGAAGAGAGAGTCATCTCTGGTTTCTCAGTCATTACTGGAGCCACGTCCTTGACTTTAACAGCTTCGAACGTCTGACATAGGGTTTCGTGGATTTCCCCATCCATCTCAACATATTTGAAGGACGGAAAATGGCTCACCATTATGTCTTCCTCGCCACAAACAGTCACGATGCTGCCTCCGACAGTGTACTTGAGTTTCTGGTGCAACGTGGATGTCACGGCACCAGCAGAGTGGATCCATGGCCGGCCTAAGAGACAGTTGTAGGCTGGCATGATGTCCATAATGTAGAAGACTGCGTCGAAAGTTTTCGGCCCGACTTGGATTGGCAACGTTACCTCTCCAAAGACATGACGCTTGGTTCCATCGAAAGCCTTCACAACCAGATCACTGGGTGTGCAAATCAATCCGCGAGTATCTAACTTCATCAACGCCTTCTTCGAAAGAACATTGAGCGACGACCCTGTGTCCACTAACACATGAGACATAATTATTCCCCTACACTCTATCGAGATGTGCAGGGCACTGTTGTGGTTTCTTCCCTTTGGCGTCAGCTCCAGGTCAGTGAACCCTAACCCGTTTCCAGCATTCACGTGGGCTACGACCCCTTCCAACTGGTTGACCGAGATTTCATGCGGTACAGACGTGGCATTCAGAACCTTTAATAGCATGTTGTGATGTGACTCCGAACACAGCAACAAATTCAGGATGGAAATTTTCGAGGGTGTTTGATGGAGGTGATCCACGATCTTGTAGTCACTCTTCTTGATCAACCTCATGAACTCTTCAGCGTCCTTTACAAGTAAGTCCTTCTCTACCCCACGAGGGGTTTCCTCAACGACTTTACTCTTTCCCTTATCGGTTTCTTCAGCTTTATCTGCTTTGTCCGTCACACCCTCAGGTGGAGCAAATACTCTTCCACTGCGCGTGATTCCGCCAATTCCCACTAGGTTATCCACAGACCGCCCAGATGGTTCTAGTTCCAACTTCTGTCCATTACAGTAGACGTCTGCCCCATAGTGCCACGGGACAGCATTGGTGCTTTCAAAAGGTATCGGCTCGGCCTTCGTGATGGTAATTATGGGCGGTCTGGGTGCAGAAATGGTTATCGTCTGGCGAGGGATGGTGATGGTGGCAACCTCATCATCCTGCTTCAGCATTACCTCTCCAGATCCACATTCGGCCCTTCGGCTAAACTGCAAGATTCCTTCGCTCATTAGACTCTGAATCCCCTCTATCAACTGTTCACATCCATCAGGACAGGTCGCACAGCCCATACACAATTCTCCACAGCCCGGAAAGAATCCTCTCTTCATCAGCTTGGCTTTAACAAAGCTAAGCGGTGTCTTCAGATCCTTGACATTAGTCAACACATCTAAATCCTCTTCTTCAATAATGGCATTCACCCCACCTCCCCTATGATTTGGCATAGGGTTCTTCGTGACATTCGGCAAATTATCTGAGAAATTAATGATCTTAGCATCCACCATATCTTGCACCTTGTGCTTGAAGGCTTTGCAGTTTTCTATCGTGTGGCCGGGTGCCCCTGAGTGAAAATCACATGTAGCATTCGCATCATAACCCTGCGGGGGTGCCCCTGTCAAGGGAGCCAGGGTTCTCTTCTGGACTAGCTGTAATTGAAGCATAGTTTGTGATAGTTGAGCATAAGACATTGGCGGTGTCTCAAGGTGACGACTTGACAGAGGAGCCCTGTTCTGATACTTTTTGTATCCTTGCTGATTCGGCTGCTGCTGCTGCGGCTGGGGTTGTTGGACAGCAGGGATGGTTATGCTAGCCACCTGTTGGCACTGGCCCTTACCTTTCCTCCGAGCGTTAGACACGGCGCTCGTTTCTCCTTCACGCCTTTTGTTACCATACGGTTTCTTTCCTCCTCCAGCCGAGGATAGATTAACACCCTAGATTTTCCCTAACTTGATCCCATTTTCAACGTGCTCGCCGGTGATGATGAGATCAGAGAAACTTCCGGACATACCACTGACCAATTTCTCGTAATAAACACCTGGGAGGGTGGCTACAAACATCTCAACAAGCTCTCGTTCAACCATCGGCGGCTGAACTCTAGCTGCTAATTCATGCCACTGCTGGGCGTATTCCTTGAACCCCTCATTGTTCCTCTGTGACAAGTTCTACAGTTGAACCCGGTTCGGAGCCAAGTCACTGTTATACTGATAATGGTGCACGAATGCCTCAGCAAGTTCCTTCCACGTGCGCACACTGGTAGGTTCCAAACTCATGTACCATTCCAAGGACAGCCCGGACAAGCTATCCTAAAAGAAGTGCATCAGCAACTTCTCGTCCTCGGAGTGAGCGGACATCTTTCGGTAGTATGACCTTAAGTGGACACGAGGGCAGGTGGTGCCCTTTTACTTCGCAAAGTCGGGTACCTTGAATTTAGGAGGCACCTTGAAATCAGCAATCAATCCCAATTTACTCATGTCGACACCCATAGTGTTCAGGTTCTCGAAATTCCTCATTTTGTCCTCGAGTGCCTTAAACCTCGGACGTGCTTCAGCAGTCAGCACTCCTTTGTGAGAACAGGTCTTCTTGCCGATCTTCTAGCCATGGTTGAGGCCCATATAGATTTCCAGCACCTGTGTTGCCTTTGCCCAGTCCAGCATTGCCATTAGCTTCAAAATTTCCATTACCGATGTCAGTCGTATTACCATTGAGCCCTAGGTTAGTGATCACATTGCTGTTACCACTTCCATTCCCCCCAGTCATGGGGATGCCACCCTGAGGAGTTTCAACAGGTGGAGGGGTTGGAACACTCCCACCATGGAGTACACTGTTGATGTCAACCCTTGAGATCAGAGGCTGGACCAATGTTCTGAGCTGGTCTTGGCCGTTGGCAACCACTTGCATGAGCTCTATGAAGTGGTCCATCCTCTCTCGGAGTTCCTGAACGTCAGTCTGCACTTGTTCCATTGCTATAGCTTGATTTGCTCTGGTCGGATAGCGGTGGATTGGCCTTCGATCAATCCTGGAACAAGCTGCATACATAAAGGGTTAGAAAAACGACAACGTGCTCGTTATGCAAATGCTTCATGCAAATACAAACGTGTGTCTGTGTGTTAGGGAGATTTCCCCCCCCCCCCCCCCGATCCTAGTGCCTGAGTGCCAGTGCTGATAATAAGAAGTTCGAGTCCAGTCATGGAAATAACATCTCATATATATAAAGAAAGCCCATCGCGGCGGTACACAACGTCACTGAGTACAAGCAGAATCAATAGCATGACCTCGACCAACAAGCCTGGTGATGGTCAGCATACAACAATGATTAAAACAAAAGGATTACAAATATAGTCAAGCACAACCACGGGCGCGGAACTCTTCTAACAGATCCCTCGTTTCTGGATGATCAGGCTGAGTGAGCAACCCTTCAACGAGTAACTCCCTCTGCCTAATAGTGTACTGAAGACCTTCAACTGAGTCTTCCCATGCTCCTTCGCCGAAACAATCTTCTAACTTCCGCTTCTTGGATTCCAACGTCTGTTTGCGCTCCTTCAGGTTAGCAAGAGCCTTGTTAAGCAGGCCTTCAGTGGCATATCTGCGAGCGGTTTTCTCATCAAACCTCTTCTCACTAGCCTTCACCTGGGCTTTCAATTTGGAGATCTGCTGCTTCAGTTTATCCTCCCGTTCCTTGCCGTTGGCTAGGGTGGCCTTCCAGTGCTGATTAAACTTGGATATTCTCCAGTACGCTTCATCCAAGTGCTGCTTCTTAGTGGCCAGTACGTCGTTGACAGATTTGAAGTCCCGACCCAAACGCTCACGCTCAGCCAACTGCTTAGTCAAATCCGTACCTAACTTGTTTACCAGCTCTTTTTGCCTCTTGAAGGAATGGACGGCTTCGCTTCTCTCGCTCCTGAGCTGAGCCAATTCTTTTTCCAGTTCTTCATTTGCCTTCTTCAGCTCCTCTCGTTCAGCTAACACCTGATTGTACTACTGAATAGGCACGGTGGTAGGCTCTTCAATCACTAAAGGGCTTTCTAGCTTGGCAGGAGGAAACAGCATCCCTATGATATCTGCTCTGGCTCTGATCCAGGCCACATATGGAGCGTAGGCTTGGCTATTACTTTTTCCCAGCAACGGTTTTCCCCGCTTACTGATACCATTCCAAGCGTGCTGAAGCTTAGATAGCATATCCCCCTCTAGAAGACCAGTGAGGTACAGAGATTCCTGCACCTTTTCATCCTTCGGCGGAGCTCTCAAAGCATAAGCAAACTGTCGGACCAGCAGAGATGGATTATAGTTGATACAGCCCTTCCTGCCTATCAAAGGCACATTCGGAAACCCGCTGCAGCTGAAGATAATCTCAGTGCCCAACCTATCCCTATCAAACCAGGAAACATCCTCCGCTGATAGACTCATCAAACGCTCAGACCACTCAGTTGTGGCTGCAGATGAAGCAAAGGGACCCTTCTTGGGTAGGTGACTATCAAGCCATCTATAGAATAGGGGGACACAGCACGAGACATTCTTACCCCTTCTGTTCTCGTTTTTATAATGGACGGAGTGATACAAATCGCCACTTAAGGTAAGGAATGGATTCCCTGAGGCAAAGATATGAAAAGCGTCCAAGTCTACAAAGTCAGGCATATTAGGGAACAGAATGATGACGTATATGCAAAGAGCAAGAATAGCGTTGAACACGATCCAACAACCGTCTTTGGCACACTGCTGGGCCTTTCCCACTAAGAACTGCAAGGAGAAACCGGGAACCCCGTTCCAACTAGACAAGACCAACTCAGAGGCATCCAGATGAAGCGAAAGAGCTAGACTAGCCAGATTAGGCTCAGCATCCATATGAACAAAGGGCATCTGACTCTTGATAGGCACACCTAACAAATCAGTATACTCCTCTAGTGTAGGTGCGAGAATAAAGTCCGGGAAAGTAAAGCATCTCAAAGGAGGATCGTAGAACTGTAGCAAGGCGTACAACCCATTCAACTCAAACACAGAAGGTTTACGAACCAAACTGAGCAGTTTCCCATAAGACTTTCTGAATTCACCTCTCACAGAATCATCTGCCAAAGCAATCAAACTAGACAACTGAACAACATCAGGAGTGGGGAGCTTGTAGGCCACAGTCTTCCTCAGAGAACCCATGATAGCACAATAGAAGGCAAGAAAACCTGAACCGAGGGAAACGGTACCTGCAACACAGACACACGTTAATGATATGCAAATGAGTATGCAAAACAATGCAAAATGCAATCATGCATCAGGAGATCAAGACGACTGTGCTGTTGAAGCGATGAAGGTTCTGTATCAACAAAACCACTATACTGCTCTGTCAAGAACAACCCTATCTCTGATGAGAAGAAAACCCTGATATCGGACCATAAATCTGTTCTGTCAAGAACAAATACACATCTGATGATGAGAACCTCTGATACCGACAAAACTGATTCACTATCAAGAAAACCAGGTAGTCTGAAGGTTAAGGTTTCCTGCAACAAACCCGACCCTGCTCACAGGTATGGACCTAAACTGACACAAGTTCGGCATCCTATGCGGTCATCAGCGTCACAGACATTCAAGAGGGATGATACGATACCCAGAAGGTGTGGCATCACCATCTCCTGAAGCGGCCTCACTTAGCTGAATCCCAAATGATCGGTCCCCGGAGTCGACAATCCTCTAAACCAACAACCCCTCAGGCCCAAAGGGCCGGAAAAGAAGTCAACCCGGAGAACCTCGTCTGAGCGTGGATTTCATGAGACACTAGTGCCTGCAAAGCAAGCACGCGCCCACTAATCTCCACAACTAATGCTAGGTACACTCAAGCCTGGGTCTGGCTCCTCACTCATCAGAATTCCCCTCCCACAACAGCACAGATAATCATATCATACTGAAAATAAAGTGCGGGAAATAAAGTGCGATAAATAAACACAACCCAACAAGTACACATACAAGCGCTAGGATTGACACTCGCAGGGGACGTTGGATCCCCAAACTGACTCGCATAAGGGACGTTGGATCCCAGGAAACTATCAAGTCCCCAGCAGAGTCGCCAGCTGTCGCTACCGCGAAAATAAGGTGCCGGCAAAACAGAAGAGTCGCCACCTTTCGTTATTTATCCCTCAGAACGGGAAAGGAAACGATCGGAAAAAACCTGACGAGAAGGTATAAGACAAGGTCGTCGCAACCATTGTCTGGGTTCGGGAGTCGGTTACGCAAGGGGAAGGTATTAGCACCCCTCACGTCCATCGTACTCGATGGGATCCACGCTTGTTGTGTTTATCTGACGGGTTGGTTTTACTATCTACCTATCAAGGCTGGTCTGAAAAGAAAAGAAAATGACTCGGCAAAGCGTCGCACTTTATGCATACGTATTCTCATCAGAGAATGAGAAATCAGAGTCAACATAGTTCGCCTAACTACGGGTTACGGGGAAGGTGGCTCGCCAATACATCAGTATTGTGCCTACGTACTCTCAACAGGTATGAGAGATCAGAGCTTACGTAGTTCGGGATAATACGGCTTACGGGTATTCAGATTCATCTGTTTTTTTGAGTAGGGTTAACAAACAGTTCCAGCAGTTGGTGTACGCAGCTCGACCCTTGGAGACTTCGGTGTTACCGTTTGTGGTAGAACTGGGAGTTAACGACACTCTTTTCTTCAGAAAAGCTTCCTTTGAATTATAGGCCCACGGGGCAAAAAGGTTTGAAGTTTGTTTTCTGTCTTTTACGCAAGAATTGTTTTTTATGGATGTTTGCAACCAATATCGCACTAGAGACTATGACCTGAGAGTGAATGTGTCGCATGTCACCCAAAGGGTGTCATACTAAACATCCAGACTGTTGAAAAGAAACTCTCCAACAATCCTTTCTCAGATAGCTTAAGGCTCGTAACGTACGACACCAGCTAACCTTTATTACTGTATTTTGATTTGTTTTGAGATGAGAAGAGAGAACGAACAGGTTCAACTAAGGGGAGACTATCAAGTCCTGATGTTGTCATGCCAAGGACTCATCATATGGTTGAGGTTTGAAACAGGGAACTCCTATAAGTTATCATGCATAAGTTTCAACCTAAAGTTCTAATCATCACTTCCTTATCAAAGGAAATGACATTCCTAGGGGATCATGTCAATGGTATACAGAAACAAGTAAAGCATCAGCTTAAACAGTAAACAGTAAACGACTGTAAAATGCATGCAATGCAAGTGAGGGAGGAAATGTGTGTGGGGCATCAGCCTCCACAAGCTCGTCTCGACCTCAAGCCAGATATGAATAACTGCAATCATACAGGGGAAATAAAATGCTATCAAGCAACATATAATAACTGCAATCATACAGAAGAAATGAAATAAAATGCCATCAAGCAAATACAGCCTACATAGGCAAGGGAGCAGGGCTCTACCGAATACCAGCAAGCAAAGCCATACAGTAAAAATACAAGCAGAGGGAGCAACTCAACCTCTAGTGCACTCATGCTCCTAGCTTAAATCAATCTAAATATGAACTTATTCTAATGCATCAAGCAAATCAAACAAGTCATATCAATACAGTTGCACAGAAAGCAAATAGACAGGAAAGAAAGCAGATCAACAGCTCTCACAGCTTCACAGCAAAGCTCTCCTCTGAGAGCAGTTCAGTCCTCAGTCTTCAACTGCTCTTCAAGGCTATCATCTTCAATAGCAAGTTTCAACTTGTTCCTTCAGGCTCTCAATGCATCCAACACAAGTATCTACTTGTTCTCCAACTTCAAGCTTCAGCTCTTCCTTTGATCTCAGCTGGATCTCATTCACAAGTGTCAACTTGTTCTTCTTGGTCTTCAAGCTTCAGCTCCAATGGCAGTCTTTAAATACAGAGAAGTAGCAACTTCTAGCATCTTCAATCTTCTAACAAGGAACTCCATCCTCTAGCAAGGGAGAAATATTCATCTAATAAGAGCAAGGTTTGGATAGTGGAAAGCAAAGTGAAGACCAAAGGTCACCACTAAACACTCCACCATCAAAGAAAGAAACCCTCAAAGGTTCTACCAACTTGGGAAGGGCCACACATCCTACCAAAGGAGGGATGAGGCCTTCACAAGGGGACCTTACATCATAGGGAGGAATGGATGTGATCAACACCTTGCATGTTTATGAAAGAAGAGAATCTATTTAGAAGCTCTACTTACAAACCTTAATCTTAACACCTAAACAAAAACACACCAAAAGAAGGGAAATCTTCACATCCAAGCATTCCTCAGAAGCCCACACAAGTCTTCATCATCATCCAAGATCAAGAGAGGCAAAACCCTAATCTAAGGGAACTAAAGAAATCATTCTAGTTGAATTAGTAAGTTAGGATCACCTAAAACCTAGTACTAAAGTTAATTCCTAACTAAAATACTAAAACCAATTGTAAAATCCTACAAAAATAATTATGGGAACCTAAGTCAATCATGAATCTACCATACAAAATCCAGAGGTAGAATCATCCAAGAAGTCCTAGAAATAAATCCTAAACTATGAGGTACTAAGGTTAAACCCTAAAACTAGAGCACCTAAAGTTTCAACTTAAAACCAACACCTAATTTCATCACAAAAATGTGAGAAAAATCTAAGGGGAGCATACATGTCTAAACTAGCTACGCACAAAAAAATTAGCTCAAGAATCATCACCAAGTGATCACACAAAATTCAGCAAACAAAGGTATTAACCATAATGGATTTAATATCAATTAAAATGTAAAAAATGCAATTAAAATCACAAATGCATGAATTCCTAATTTTTTTAATTTTCTAAAATTCTAGACTCATTCATGAGTCAGGGGAAAAAAACTTGAATCAATTTGAGTTAATTTCCTATTTTTTATGAACTATTTTCTAAACTATATGAAATGATGAAAAAATAAGGAAAAACAATGAAAATAATAAAATACGCGTGACAAATAGCAAATACTTGCAGTTCATTTCAGGAATTGGGCCAAATGGGGGTGTGGATATCAATCTGCTAACTAAGCCCAAACCATTTCAATTAATGAAACGGTGCGTTTCATTCAGAAGTCTCCCTTCAGGGTTTGAGAGCCAATCGTGGCCATCCATCCATTGCCTGAGTCAATTGTCAAACCCTCATCCAATGGCTCATGTTCATCGTCCCCAATTTGAATCAGATGGAGGGAAATAACCAGACGGTGGCCTGAGCTGCAGCGCCACCGTCTTCTCCGGTGAGGTGCTCTTCTCAGGTCATAAAAAATGACAAAAGAAATCATCATCTTGCTCAATTTTTCATCCTGATCACGAATCCATCATCCAAATTTATTGATTCCTTTTCTAACTCCAAACACGATAGAATTTTCAGAAATCCATCAAGTCTTGATCATCATGATTCTTAAAATTAATGACACTAATGGAAACTACACTCATCAGAGATCACATTCCACTATCCAAACACGAATAACACTCCAAGAATCATGAGGAATCCATCTCAACAGAAGTTGCACAACATCTAACATTGTCTCTAACCGTGTAATTAACCATCCTAAATCCATCTAGATCATGAATAGAACCTAACCACATAAAGATTTCTATCTAACACTGCCTTAATTAAGCATAATTTCAATTTTCACAAACCTGGTTTCAAATGAAGAACAGGTGCAGTTCTTGCTCGATTCCTCCTCCACAATGATCCAGATTCACTCTAAAACTCCTTCCAAAGCTAATGCAATCTTCAATTTCTCTTGGATTGGCCTTGAACTCAGAATACGATTTCAACTTGCAACTGTGAAACTTCAACCTCACTCTCTGCTTCAGGGATCAATCTTCACCCAAAAAATGGCTGAACACACTCTAAAGTTTTTATAGAACTCAATGGAAATGTCTAGAAAGTTTTGTAACCTTCCATATGAGATTTTCAATTTCACTTTATCCTTCAAAATACCATGTTGCAATAGTCGTGTACTTGCTCTCTTTGGGCATGAAAATGCTTGCAATCATCATCTCATGAGATATTGAATTAGTTTGTTATGTTAATTTCCTTGTTTGCAAGCCAATGGTTCATGTTGGATATGTTGCTTCATCATGAAGAAATGACATGAAATGGTATGAAAATGGACTCAAACCAAAATTCCAACATTGCCAAAGTTCCAAAAATGACTTTTCCATTCAAAGTGACCTATTATTTTGCCTTGTTTGGACACAAAATGAATTATTTCAATTTTTGGTCATTAATTCTCTTTAATTCTTCCTTTTTTTCAAAATTCCTTGAACCACATCCTTCCTTGAGCCATTTCAATGCCTCCTTGATGCATGGTCAAAGTTAAAACCCCATTTTGAGCAACTTTCAAGTTGAACAAAATTTCATTTGAAGTGTCTAAGTTGGTGAAAATGACCTATAATTATAAATGACCTATAATCACAACTTTCCAAAATACCATTGACTTGTCAAAGCCATAACTTGAGTTCTACAAATCCTATCAAGGTCTTCTAGTACTCTATGGAAATCTACGAGGATAAGGAACAACATTCATGTTGACCAAAAGTTCATAGGAATCATCCTTCTTGGGAAAAAGTTTCATGCAAGTTGGGTAACTTTCAAGCTCCAAATTCACATGCCTCAGATGACTTGTAACTTGTCAAAGCCATAACTTGAGTTCTACAAATCCTATCAAGGACTTCTAGCACTCAAATTAAAGCTAAGATTATGCTCTAAAACAATCATGTTAGGGTCAAGATGAGATGGCAATCATATCTTGAGTTAAATAGTCTTGAAGTCAGGGGACAAGCTAGGGGATTTTACACTGTCAAGTCTTAGAAACCCTAGCCTGAAACTTCTCAAACTCTTCAATCATGATGAGTTAACCTTGGAATCATCCTTAGAACATCTTAATGCATCAATTCATGATCACATGGCTCTTGAATTAAGTTTCAACCTTCTTCAAATCCTCAGTTGACTTAGGGTTGACCCAGTCAAACCCTAGCAGCACCACTCATGGCTGAGCCTTCTTAATCTTACACAATGACCTGTCTAGGCCTCAAAGTGATCTTCAACCCTTCTCATGAGCTCTATAAAGACCTCAAGCCTAACGCATGACCTTAGAATCATCTGATGGCTTCCCACAACTCTCAAGTTAGGAGACCTACACACTTGGCTTCAATCACTCTCTCTGAGGATCTTTTAACTTCTCTGACAAGGATGTCCACCCTTGAACACTTGAATAACCTTCTTAGCTAGCCTCACAGTCTTGTATAGCTCTTGATTGGTAATCATACCTCTTGATCTCCTGCATACATATCAATGAAATGCAAATGATAATGCTAATGTGAATGAAGTGAAACATAAGGTAGGTAAAGACATGTTGGGCATATTTTGGGGTGCAACAGGAGTGTCATTTTTGAGCAAATCAATGTTGTTTCTTATGATGAAGCCAGGGACAGTGATTGTGACATGGACGCTTGGATCCAGCCGAGCGCTCCCGGACAGAAGCTATGCAACTGGTCCATTGAGGAATTCGTCCAAGTGACACACGAACAGTAATACTTTGTTTTCTCAGTTATTGTGTAACCCTGTGTTCTGCCCGGAGCATAGCGGTATTCTATTCAGGGCATGCTTGCTTATGTTTGAACAATCTTTTTATCATTAATCAAAAGGCGTTTTTCTCATTCGAATTTTTTGATCCTTGTTTTTATTCTTTTTGTTTTCTAACATTAAAAGGGCAATGTGGTTTGTGTTTGTTTTGTTTGCATATCATTTAAGCATAAAATCATCATCATTGCAGGTTACACATTTCAGATACCACCGATTCAGACTCGTCTATGACTTGGTGTGATTTTGACAATCCGATCTTTCAAGCAGAAGAAGAGATCGATGGAGACGAAGACCTACCCGAAGAGCTTGCTAGATTATTGAGACAAGAGAAGAAGGTCATCCTGCCTCATCAAGAGGAAGTTGAAGTCATCAACCTAGGAACTGAAGAGGATAAGAAGGAAGTCAGAATAGGGGTCGCGCTATAAGATAACGTCAAGCAAAGACTGGTTGAGTTACTCCAAGAGTATAAAGATGTCTTTGCTTGGTCATATGAAGATATGCCTGGACTCGACACAGATATTGTAGTTCATCGCCTGCCTCTTCGAAAAGAGTGTCCCCCTGTTAAACAAAAATTGAGAAGAACCAGGCCTGATATGGCAGTGAAGATCAAAGAAGAAGTTCAAAAGCAATTGGACGCCATATTTCTTGTCGTGACAAACTACCCTCCGTGGGTCGCCAACATCGTGCCTATGCCTAAGAAGGACGGCAAAGTCAGGATGTGTGTTGACTATAGGGACCTGAATAGAGCAAGCCCAAAAGATGATTTCCCGCTCCCCCATATTGATGTGCTTGTTGATAACACCGCACAATACTCAGTGTTTTCCTTCATGGATGGTTTTTCCGGATACAATCAGATTAAAATGGCATCGGGGGACATGGAGAAAACGACTTTCATCACGCCATAGGGGACGTTTTACTATAAAGTAATGCCTTTCGGGTTGAAGAATGCAGGGGCAACTTATCAACGAGCAATGGTGACACTCTTTCACGACATGATGCATCACGAGATTGAAGTGTATGTCGATGATATGATCACGAAATCCCAGACAGAGGAGGAACATCTGTTGAATCTTCTAAAGTTGTTTGAGAGGTTGAGAAAGTTCAAACTAAGGCTAAATCCAAACAAGTGTACTTTCAGCGTACGGTCAGGAAAGTTGTTGGGGTTTATTGTCAGTGAGAAAGGTATAGAGGTCGATCCCGCGAAGATCAAAGCAATTCAAGAAATGTTGGCACCAAAGACCGAGAAACAAGTTCGTGGTTTCTTAGGTAGATTGAACTACATTGATTGATTCATATCTCACCTCACAGCCATTTGTGAGCCATTATTTAAGTTATCAAAGAAAGATCAGGCAGTCGTTTGGAATGAGAATTGTCAGAGAGCATTTGAGAAAATAAAATAGTATTTGAACTCCGATAGTGATACCTCCAGTAGTTGGAAGACCATTGATTATGTACTTAACGATTCTTGAGAACAATATGGGTTGTGTCCTCGGTCAACACGATGAGACTGGAAGAAAAGAGCATGCGATTTACTATTTGAGTAAAAAGTTCACAAATTGTGAGTCTCGTTACTCAATGCTTGAGAAAACGTGTTGCGCACTTGCTTGGGCTGCCAAACGTTTAAGACAGTATATGTTTAACCACACAACCATGTTGATTTCGAAGATGGATCCGATTAAATCTGTCTTCGAGAAGTAAGGGCTTTCAGGAAGAATTGCCAGATGGCAAATGGTACTGACAGAATACGACATTCAGTATGTTTCTCAGAAGGCCATCAAAGGAAGTGTTTTGTCAGAGTACCTTGCCGAACATCCTATCGAAGACTATCAGCCAATGAAGTTTGAATTTCCTGACGAAGACATTATGTTCCTCAGGATGAAGGATTGTGACGAACCACTACCAAATGAAGGTCCTGAATTTGGCTCCCAATGGCAGTTGATATTTGACGGTGCCGTTAACTCATACGGAAGTGGAATTGGGGCAATCATTATAACACCCCATGGGTCTCACATCCCATTCACTGCCAGGTTGACATTTCCGGTCACCAACAATGAGGCTGAGTATGAAGCGTGTATCATGGGTCTCGAAGAAGCTATTGATTTGAGGATCAAGAATCTCGATGTATATGGCGACTCCGCGCTATTTGTGAATGAAATCAAGGGAGAATGGGAAACTCGTCAACCTAATTTGATTCCTTACATGAACTATGCAAGGAGGTTGTTACCTTTCTTCAACAAGGTGAAGTTTCACCGTGTGCCGCGAGCGGAGAATCAGATGGTAGATGCTCTGGCAACGCTGTCTTTGATGTACAAGGTTAATTTTTGGAATGAAGCTCCCAGAATACTTATCTCCCGCCTTGATAGACCCGCTTTCATATTCTCCATTGAGGAGGCCTCCGATGGCAAGCCGTGGTATTTTGACATCCAGAATTTCCTTAAGAACCAGGAGTATCCGACTGGGGCATCCAGTCGTGATAAGAAGACTCTAAGGAGATTGTCTGGAAATTTTTATCTGAATCAGGATGGCGTGCTTTATATAATAAATCATGATTTGGTGTTGTTGAGATGCTTGGATGAAAAAGAAGCAAATCTGCTTATGGAGGAAGTCCACGAGGGTACTTTCGGTACGCATGCCGGCGGACATGCCATGTCTCGAAAGTTGTTGCGAGCTGGATATTATTGGTTTACGATGGAGTCGGATTGTTTCAAATTCACGAAGAAATGTCATAAATGTCAGATCTATGCCGACAAGATTCATGTGCCGCAGTGTCCTTTGAATGGCATGTCATCTCCATGGCCTTTGTCCATGTGGGGCATTGATATGATTGGAAAGATTGAGCCTACTGCATCCAATGGACATTGTTTCATCCTAGTAGCCATCGACTATTTCACCAAATGGGTCAAAGCAGCTTCTTATGCCAATGTCACCAAGCAAGTTATGGCCCGGTTCATCAAAAGGGACATCATCTGCAGATATGGAATACCTGAAAGGATCATTACTGATAATGGTTCCAATCTGAATAACAAGATGATGAAGGAGTTATGCCAGAACTTCAAGATTGAGCATCACAATTCGTCTCCCTATCATCCGAAGATGAATGGCGCGGTCGAGGCGGCCAACAAAAATATCAAGAAGATAGTGCAGAAGATGGTTGTGACTTATAAAGATTGGCACGAGATGTTGCCCTTTGCTTTACATAGATATCGCACCTCGGTGCGTACTTCAATTGGGGCAACTCCCTTCTCGTTGGTATATGGTATGGAAGTTGTCCTGCCACTAGAAGTCGAGATACCTTCCTTGAAAGTTCTGGCTGACGTCAAACTAGATGAAGCAGAATGGGTGAAGAACAGGTTGAATCAGCTCAGTTTGATGTATGAAAAAAGGTTGGCGTCCATCGCCTACGGTCGTCTATACCAAAGCAGAATGAAGAAAGCCTTCGATAAGAAGATACGTCCTCGAAGCTTTCAGGCAGGTGATTTAGTGTTGAAGCGGATTCTCCCACCACAGAACGATCACATGGGCAAATGGACTCCTAATTACGAAGGTTCGTATATTGTAAAGAAAGTTTTCTCCGGAGGGGCCTTACTACTTTCGACTATGGACAGTGAAGATTTCACGTCCTCTGTGAACGCAGACGCAATCAAAAAATACTTCTCTTAAAGAGACCCGCTGGAAAGAAAAAGAAAGTCCAGGCAAAAATGGGGCATCCCGGCGAACCATAAAAGGATAGGTTTGGGCAAAAATTAGGGATAAAAAGAAAAGATGTAAACCCGCAAAGTTGAAAACCTGAAAAGGCGACTTTGGCAAAAATGGGTATCCCGGTGAATCGAAAACCCGCGAGGGCGATTCATGCAAAAGTTAGGGATTTGAAAAGAAAACAACTGCGATCTGCATATTGGTCTTCAGAACATAATGGATTATGGGAGGACCCACGGGAAACCGTTCAAGTCAATCTCTTCCGAAGACGAAGCATCGGAAAAGCATCGAAGTCATGCGAGTAATAGATGAGTCGTCCCATGGTGGTTATCTGTACCACATTACCGACATTTTGTATATCTTTGTGCATTTCTTATATGTATTTGACGCAACTTTCTCATTTCAAGAGTTGCATCCTTTGTTAAATTTGCCTATTTTCGGGCCGTTTATCAATAAAACATGCTATTCAAAAAATCTTTGTGTGTTTTGTTTTTAGCTTTTACTTTTGTTTGTGAAAAACACCCGATGTTTTTTGATGAATTTGCACATACATAAACTTGCAGCCCTTGGCCAATAATTGTTAAAACTTTGACTTAATTGAACAACGCCACGGATGATGATCAAGATAGCTTTTGTTGTGTAGTATCTTGTCTGTTGTTTTTGCAGGTGTGTTACCCTTGGGGCATCTCTCTAAGAAGGTATGGATGGAGCTTCTTTCCCCAGCCAGAGTTTGTTCCCCAGCAAGTAAAAGTGGTTTCTTCATCCCATCATGGTGGTGTGCGTGTAGGTGTACGGTTATCCCCAGCAGTTGGTCGATACACGTTTCTAATCCCCACGGAGTACAAGTGCGTGCTTACTCCCCAGCAAATCAAGATGACAGCATGCTCAAACTGAGGTCTCCAGTCGAGTTGATTTCCCCGCAGAATCATAGGTTCCCCGGAAGTCGCCCAGGGCCTATCTCCCCAGTTTAAGTCCAATTGTTATTGGCATACGAAGTTCATCTCTAGCAGAGTAGTTTTCTTTTCCCAGCAGGAGGGATCTTTTGTTTCCAGCATTTATTTTGTTGGTTCGGTTTCGTTGCATCTGCATGCGTGCATAGCATCTACCCAAACGCGTAGCATTTCCATTTCGTATGGAGTATTACGCCATTTTCAAACATTTGCATTCTGAAACATAAGCCAAGTTGTTACCTTTCTGATTTCAGGTGGTGGGTATCCCCTACAGATGATCTTCAGGCTTCGATTTTTACGTCGAATATTCAGACTCCGGCTCCTCCGTTCAACATCTAGGTCCCGACATTTTCTATTTGTGACGTTTTTCTTTACCCGTGAAGTGCCCAGACTCCATTTGGTTATATTAATCCCATTAAGTTTTGTGATGGTATCTCTTGCTCCGTTGAATATCCAAGTTCCGATGAAGGCTCAGTTTGTGACATATTCCATTTTGTCTGTCAGATACTCCAGCCTCCGGTTGATTTGTTTTTTTGAGTGTTTAGGCTCCGTTTAGTTTGCTTCGTTGAGTGTTTAGGCTCCATTTGGGTTGCTTCGTTGAGTGTTTAGGCTCCGGTTGGTTTGCTTCATTGAGTGTTTAGGCTCCGTTTGGGTTGCTTCGTTGAGTGTTTAGGCTCTGGTTGGTTTGTTTTCATTGAGTGTTTAGGCTCCATTTGATTTGCTTCGTTGAGTGTTTAGGCTCCGTTTGGTTTGCTTCGTTGAGTGTTTAGGCTCTGTTTGGGTTGCTTCGTTGAGTGTTTAGGCTCCGGTTGGTTTGTTTCGTTGAGTGTTCGTACTCCGGACAGTTTTCATTTGTTGATGTGTTCCTCATCTCGTTGAGTATCTAGGCTCCGGCAGATTTCGTTGATTCGTTGTGTTCCTTGAATATCTGGATTCTGACAATTTGATGTATTACCCTTCAGACCACGACACCAGTTTTTTTTCATCAGCGGAGTTATTGGGTCAAGTTTCTTGGTGCTCCCAAAGCGGGTTACCAGATTGAGTCCCTTTTCCACAGTCAGGTTTTGTAGTTTATTTCTGTGGTTGGCAAATTTCCGGGTTCTTTTGGTATCCAACCGTCTTTTACCTTGACTATTTGAAGGTTAAAGTACTGATAAAGAAAGTTCTGTGTGGTTTTATTAAAAGATAAAGATATATTTTCAAGTGGTATCCTTGCTATTTTTTATCTATTCAATATAGTACAAAATGAAATGGAGGGCGGTCTTCTTGAGAGAGGGGATAAATCTATTTGTTGCTATGTGGTGGTCATCAAGAAATATTTATGCACTATTTTTTTTTATAAAAAATTTAATCTTTTTTCCACATGTTTGTGTGTGTATATATATCATGTTTGTTCAAATCATTTACCATCTATTTTTGTTAGAAAAATAGACTTATTGTTGTGTTTAGTTTTAAAATTAAATTTTTAGTTTAATAATTAATTATAATTATCTCTAAATCATTATAACTCTTGTCTTATATATTTTATTTACAAGATTTATTTGAAATAAATCATGGGTAGTTTCGAATTTACTCTAATGTTAAGTTTTATTAATTCCGATTAGATGTTCCTACCATATTTGAAGCAAATTATTTTCTTAATTAATAATGGAAATATCGAATTCTTGAGGTCTAGCACTTCTTGGATTCTTGAATGATCGCTCTCGAGGCGCATGCTTTGGATTGTGATCATTCTGATCTTTCATTCAAATACTCAATTTGTTTAAAATACCTAACGCATCTAATCAAAATACCCTAATCATGTTCAAATCATTTTCTTAATCAAATTACGAAAGAATTGAGTTCTTGGAGTCTCGCATTCTTTGAATTTTTGAAGTAAACGCTATTGGGGCGTATGCCTTGGGTTGTGGGTTACTCAACCTTTCGCCCCTAAAACACTTGCCTTAATTATTTGGACAAAGAAATGTCATTGGAGTCTAGCATTCTGTATGATACTTTCATTGTCCAACAAACACAATTTTCATAATTAATTGAATGAAAAAGGTGTCGTTGGAATCTAGCATTCCAATAATGCACTGATTAATTGGTTGCGAGGCTGACATCTTGTTTACTGAATATTTGTCATTGTCCCTCAAAATACTCAACAAATCAATCTCGTTTTCTCTCTCCCGCGCGACCGAAACCCTAAAACCTATTCAAACAATTTTCTTTTCCAAACCAAAACATCAACACATCAAACTCTCTTTCCTCGCCCTCATGCGATCGAAACTTCTCCAAACACTAATTCCTCGCCCTCGCGCGATCTACAACTCAAAACACTTTCCCAAAGAACATTGTTTACTCCCTTCTTCCGCGCATATGAACTAGTGCTTCAGCCTCCCCTAGCGAGCCAACAAGCCAATGCTTAGCAGTTAGAATGCGACCTAAACACTCGTTCGCCTCAAACACAAACCAACCAACCGTAGTGTACGAACTACAGACACTCTGATTTCTCATTTTTCAATGAGGATACATAGGTATAGGATTGTAAGATTCTAGCGAGCTACCTTTTTCTTTTTTACCCTAAACCGTCACCCGTAGTCCCACGAACTACGATGCTCTAACTTTCCCATTGCACGAGGGAGTACCTAGGCACAAGGGCCCCAATCTTTGACGAGCATCTTATCTAAAAACCACTCATTTCCCCTATAAGCAAATCTTTAGAAGAAAACAAATAACCTAGCTAACATTTCTCTCGAATCGAATCAAGAGGTTCCCATTGAGTACAATGGATGTAAAAGGTGTTAATACCTTCCCTTTGCGTAATCGACTCCCGAACCTAGAATTTGGTTGTGAAAACCATGTTCTTATCTATAACTATATATAAAGGGGATACAAGTTTTTGGTGTGGCTTATTTTTGTTCCAAAATTATCCTTCATCTCTTTTGTCAACAAGAAAATAGTTTAATTTAAAATCTTGAGTGATTAATAACTTTTGTTAGTTACCAATTGAAAAAGTAACTTCCATCTCTCACAAAAAACATCTCACACCTATAACTTTCATTAACTACTAAGTGGTGACAGAAGTTAAAAATTTTCTTCTATTTTTTTATGTAAATTTCATCTCTTTCTCATTGAAAATAATTTTTTTTTTTAATTTTTTCCATTCTATAATATTTTCATTTATTCAATTTTAATTAGTGATCATTTTATTTTTGAAAAATAGATGAAACTTATTTCCAGTGAAGATCGCGCCATCACCCCTGGTAGAAGAAGTTGTTCTCATTATGACTGAAAATTGATTGTTGTATGTAGATTTTTTTTGTAATTGCTTTTATAGTAATAGTTTTTGTATGACTTTTGTAATTGAGTCTCTTTTAGAATTTTACCATTTACGAAACTTTCCTTTTTTTCAAAACAGAGTTATTAACTATGGAGTAAAAAAAAATCATGTGATACTTGCAAAAATTTCATACTCTAAAATACAATAAAATTCAAATATTTAATGCAACCACAATGGATATGAGTGGTTTTCTACTGCACTATTATTTTCTTACAAAAATTATATCTTACTTTTGTTGCAAAACATTATTCATTAATACTATAGTTTTAACTTTTTGCTTTTGTTGTTATTATGTTTTATTTCTTAATGATACTTATTTGTATTTTGTGAGTATAAACACATCATAAAATATGTAATTTAGATTTTCATAATACAAACAATTATTTCATCAGTATTATTTTTTGAAATGACGTGGTTTTTAATGATGTTAGTTCTTTTGTTTTAAATTTTTATTTATATCTTACTTTTGATTTGCTATTTGCTATTGTAACTATCTATTTGTGTGGTAATTTAATTATGATTTGGAGATGGTTTGTGTTTTTTTCATATTAAAAAATTATTAATTTGGTTAACATTATTTGACATATAGAATAAAAGGAGAGATGAGAAGAGGATATAAGAGTGTTACATATCAATTTCTCATATTAACATTTTTTTCGTTGAATTTTTTAATGAGTACACACTTAAAAATATAAATGAATAAAAAATTCAACAAATTATTATCATCTCATTTTTAGATATGCATTTCATTTTTTAATCCATCATCTCATTTCTCTTCTCTGTTTTTTTTTTTTTGAAATATTATGGATGACTTTAACGGAAGGTTGTAATATAATGGTATAAAATAAAATCTTTTTGAAAAATTTTCACAAACTTAATTGGTATACACAATTTTAATATTTCGTACATTGTTAACTTCTATATGTACTATAGAAATAAAAACCATTTCCTCAAAAAATTATGTATCTTGATAAAACAGTTTTAAAAATATTGTCACATTTATTAATACTTAATATACTGTTCAAATATACAATGACAGTTGCAAAAATATATAACTTCCATTATTTTATCTTTTATGTCTATATGTGTGACCTTACTATTGAACAAAACTTTAAGTATGAAAAAATAAAATAAAAATATTAACAAAAAAGTTTATTGTGAATTATTGAAAATTTGAAACACTGACCATTCACTTTCTTAAATTAGTTGAATTTTGTTGTTAATTTTTATTTACGATTTTTATTTTTGATGTTATAGAGAGATGCACAATAAATGTCATATTACTTACAAATTTAATTTGAAAAATAATTTAACTTTTAATTAATTAAATAAATGACATTTTAAAATTTCTTACAAACATAAGGATGCATATCAGAAAATTTAGTATTCAAATAATTTAAATTTAAATCATACTTAAATAAAAAAAATATTCGTTTATATTTTGACGTGTATGCTCATTAAAAAAAAGACAAGCACGAGAAGAGTCGTGTGTGGAGCATACGTGTTTGCAGGGGATGTACTTTTTGTTCAGTTTACTCTGCAAACTCCTCTCTAAACATTTTCATCAAATTTATAAGAGAGGGAGAGAGGGAAGGGGGAGAGAGGAATGCATATTACAAAGTTTACTATACAAATAATTTAAATTAAAATCAAAATTACATAAAAAATATCCATTCGTATTTTGGCGCGTGTATCGTGCCCGTTTGGATGCTATCAAGACTATGTACCACAAGGTAATACCTGAGAGATGTTCCTCCTCGGGTATTACATTTCGTATTAACGCACATAAATTAACATAGTTAACCAATAAAAAGATGCAATAAAACCTGAGAGATCAAAGACAGCAAATGCTCCACACACGACCAAAGAAATAAATAAATTCAAATATTAATTTTAAATCCACCCAGGCCAGACCAAAAATTGAAATCTACGGGTTAAGATGGTTCCCATTGAGTAAGCACAACACAAGGAGATTCATTCAAAACATGTGACTTATTTAAATGTATTTCTTTGTTGATACCCGCAATTGGAAGTTTTCCGTGCCCGGATCAATTTTGAAAAGCATTTCATAAGTCACATGTGAAAGCATTTCTTTGATCTGGCCTGAGCGAGCTCACTTATACAGAGACACTCTTAGAAGGCAGTTAAAGTCACAATGCTTAACATGTGACTGGATTATGTTTTGAAAGTGTAAATTGTAGGGTTTTTTTGTTTATAAGTTGATTATCATATTTTGACTGGACCGTATAGGCTTCTATAAGCCCTTTATCTTGGCTTGATTTCACCGGCTTTTTTATTGTACCTGTGCTTTTTTTTAACGTGAGTGTGTAACGAGTTTTGTAGCCCACGGTGAGTAATATGAACGATCGAACAAGATGCATAGACAATACAATAGTCTTCCAATTAACCTTTTGGTGACAACTTACATATGGTGAGATGTCCAATCAATTCATTTTATGATGGAATATATATAAACTCGCCTAGACTCGGATAGTTCTTAATTCTCAAGATAAAGATCTCAGTTCTTAATCCTCATATTTGTGATGATATCTCTCTTTCCCCCGTCTGTCCGCTTATTTTTCTATGTTGTGCGCATTAAGAAAATATGCAAGTAACTTCACAGATAATATACACACGTTAATTTTCCTATGCTGTGCGCATTAAAAAAAGCGGCCCGTCTGAACGCTAGTCTCTTTAAAGGTTTTATCAATATTTTCCTATTCCTTCCTAGCAAGAATATATGAGTTGTATGATAGCTTTGATAATGAATTCTTTTCAAGTGTTTCGTCAACTGAAGAAGATGAGTGGAGACTTGCTTTTATAGGCACAGTGATCCAAGAGTTTTTCACGTTGAGAAGAGTGTACCAAAAGGTCTGAGCCCTTTTTGTCTTCACATCAAGTGACCTTTCCTAGAAGAAGAAAGCACAGAGAAATCCTTTTTGTCTGTGTTCTTGTGTCTAGCATAAATAAGGAAAGAGTCGTTTGGATATTCCAACGGACATAATCTTTGAAATCTTCTTCAACAATTTTCAGCAAGAATCATCAGAGTCTAATTTGATCAGAGCCTTCTGATGTTCATCAGAGTTTTGCTGAATCAGAGTCTTTGCAGCAAGTGTGCTTTTAGCGTGTATAAGTTCAGAGCAGAGTTTTGGGTCAGATCCTCAGTACTAGCAGCGTTAGTACTCTCAGAGTCTTCTGAAGTAACTATGCTTGAAAACTCTTCATACAGAATTCTTCATTGGTTCAGATGCTTCTGGCTTGCTTCAGATTCTTCTGGAGCTTCTGCTTCAGATCCTTCTGGAGGCAACGCTCAGGATCTTCTGATGGCAGCATTCAGAATCTTCTAAGGGATGCTTCTAACGCTTCAGAGCCTTGCATATTTCTTATGTTCAGATCTGATTTGCTTCTGGAGTGATATTTACTTTAATATCTGCAGCAAACATTCTTAAGCAAATTTTAGAGTACATAATTCTTAACTACAAAATTTCATAATAGTTATCATCAAAACATAGAGATATTATTAAGAACCAATCTGTGTTCTAACAGATTGTTCTTCAACACTTTGATTACCTATAGGTTTATATAGTAAGCATCACTTTGGTGTGATTAGGCTTTACAATTATTCTGAACTATAGTGAAATTCTCTTTCGTGTTGAAAGGGGAGTGGAGTACTCTCGGAGTGTGAGGGGAACCACTATAAATTTCGTGTGTCTCTTTTTCTTTCCTGCCTTTACTTTCAAGGCACTAACTAATAACCGAAAAAGAACCAAGGAACCATACAAGATTGCAAATAATTTTTAAGATCCTAATTCAACCCCCCCCCCCCCCCCCCCCCTCCTCTTAGGCACAGTTACTACTTACATACTCTTGTTTGTTGGATTTTTTTTTTCATTGGTCGAAAATCTCAGCTAACAAATAATATGGTCTCGAAAATTACTACCCTAACCCGACTCTAGATGGGTTTTGGGCTACCCGGCCCTAAATGAATTTTTTTAATAAAAAATTTAAAATAAAAACCCCATAAATTTATCATAAATGAAATTCAAAATTATATTATTTTAAACATAATATATTTTAAAATACTATATTATATTTTATAAATATGTTTTTAAATACAACACATGTCTAAATTGTATAAAATAATACTCGAATATTTAACATAAAAGAAGTTAATAGAATACAAAAAAAGAGTATTAATTATATTAATGTATAAGATTTAAAAAAAAACTAAATAAAATAGAAATAAATTTTAATGAGGTGAGAAAAATCAATATGTTATTTTAGAGTAATATATATTTTTAAAAATTTATAGCTATGCGAAACCCTAATGAGTAATAGATTTTTTAGAATTGAGTTAAAAAACTCAAAAAAATTATAAAGTCTAATTTTAAAGTCCAAACCCTTACGATTTTTTTGGATAGGTCAGGCCGATGTCTATTTTTTTTTTTTTGGCTCTAATTATGAGTGCTTCTAACATAGGACAATTTCAAACATTTTGGTGACAACATTAGTAGAGCATTTCATTTAACATTAGTAGAGCATTTCATGAAATTTTAAAAGTAATTAGGGATAGAAGTAGAGACTACAAAAGTCTAACACGTGATATCATAAGACAAAAAAATCTAACTTTTCAATTTGAACCACCTTATTTCAATTTGGATTAATACGATTATAGTTGAGATTATCTTAATTTTTATTATAGATTTATGGCGACATTTACATAAGGGTGTAGAGGTTGAATACGTTTTATTATTATGTTTAATTTTAAATATTAATTTAATATATATTCTATATAAATTAAGAATGTTTTTTTTATTAGTATTCGTTTGAATTTTCGCTATAGTCAATTTTCAAGTCTCATAAGTTTACTATTATATATACCTTTATATGAAACTATTTTTTTTTTATAATAAAATTAAAACAAAATTTTAAAAAAAAAATTTAGCACATAAAAATTAATATAATAATAATATACAAAATATTTAATAAATTAAATTACTAAATTTTAAAGTATCTTAAATATGAATTTTATTAATAATTTAAAAATGTTCTTTTATGCCATTTAATATTTATAAATTTAAATTACAACATTCTTTAACACTTCAAACACCAATGAAATTAATTACTATGCACTGTTAAAATGTAAAAAAATTTACACTATCAATACATCACAACTGTCTATATTAATTTTCAAATGATTAAAATCAAAATCAAAATTTTCAAATAAATCAGTAATTATGATTAATTGACTTTGTAAAATAACACTCCCAAAGAATAAAATAATGGAAGAATGGAAAAAGAATAAATCTGCATGAATAAAATAACACTCCCAAAGACATAAGAAAAACAATGGAAGAAGAATAAATCTGAACTACAAGAAAAAAAAATCATCAATCGCATCTATCTCGATTTAGAAAACTCTTTCTCTAATGGCACTTGACGGAATTTATGTATATGTTTCCCGCCATTTTTCACCCATTCTCTTGATATATTATATAACAGTAACTTCAAAAAAACAAAGGAGAAAAAGTCACTCTAATGAATTTATAAGGTCTTGAAAATTGAAAACTAGCCAATCAGCTTTTGCAGCAACGGCTTGTCGAAGTTGAACACCGGCATAGCAGACGAACAAGTCGGCACCACCTGGTCTACGAGCCTAAATGTGCAGAAAAAAGCATTCAAATTATCACAAGTGAATATGTTATTCAAGAAAACATCACAATGACACAGCTAGTTTGGTTTAAATATCAATTAAAAAAAAGCTCATTCATCTGTCAACAATTTAAGATCACTATTTATCTTTTCGAGTGAAATCTAAAAGCTGTTTTGTTAAATGGAACTGAGGAGAAGTGAAAGCAACAATTTTAACAAATAAGGGTGATCCATCTGTGTTTGTTTAGAAATTAGAAAAGACGTATCTTCCTATCTTTAAAGCAGATCTCAGGGAAAGTGAGTGTAATTTTCTCTATGATATTAGTAATAATAGGTGCTTCGAGTGAAATTTTCAAAACATAAGATTGAAAATGAGATATTTCACAAAAATTACCACGAGAATATCCGATATTTTTTCTTACCTCAAAATCAGTTGCGCCATCCCCGATCATAGTTAATGCTTTATACCCATGATTCTGAAAATTTTCATGATTAGCTTTTACAAGTAATGTAATAATTAGTTCAAAAACTTAACAAGTACATGACTAACCTTCTTGATTTGTTGAACAGCAGTCGCTTTTCCTCCACTCCTTGATGTATGCTCATTTTCATCGAATCCCAGAAACTGTCCAGAACTTCCGAATAGTAGTTGATTGGCAAAAATGTTCTCTTTTGGAATCCCAAGTATTGATGCAACAGGCTTCATAAGAAGTGTGTTAGTAGTTCAAAAGAAAACTAAGCATTTAATTCTAATCCAAAGTAAATATTCATTTGTGTCGAACAGTAACACGCCATCAATCTCAAGTGTCGGTGCTACATAGCTTTTTAGTGGTAGTAGTAGTAGTAAACCATGAATTTAAAGAAAATAGCTTTTTAGTGGTAGTAGTAGTAGTAAACCATGAATTTAAAGAAAATCCCGACAAATTCACAATATGCTATGAGTAAGTAACTACTGATATCCCTTATTAGTCGAAAATAAATCGGAAAAAATATTCATCAAAACTATTTGCCATACATTGATCATTTGACGAAAGCCCCCTGAGATCAGATAAACATGCTTGCGATTAGCCTTTAGTTTCTGAATCAACTCTTCAATGCCAGGAGAAAGCCTGTGTATTAAGAAGAATCATAAGCAGTGTTCCAAATATGTCTGAATTGATCGGTTCAGGATAAACATAGATGAGAAAGCAGGCAGTTAAGCATCAATGATACATAAATTAACCTTTTGTCACATCAAAGTTTTGGCCGGTCTTACAAAAAACTAACATGGTTCCATAAAGCTCCTGTGATATAGTATAATCTAGGATAAGATTAGCTTCATTACGATACCGAGCTTGTAGTACTAGCAGGCAGCCTTACATTGCATTTACAAGGGGCTGATTCCACAACCAGTGTTGTCAATAATGTACTGCAAAAAATAGAAGTTTGTTCGAATTCTACTATGCTACATTGCTATAACGCCGGCATAGCTATAATTCGACAACACTTTGTACTACATACCTATTGCGGAACAATTGCGACTTGTTCATATTACACTCTCTGTAATGCTATAGGACGGCTATAGCCACTATTCTACTACACTACATTGCTATAGCACCGGCATAACCAAAATTCGACAACACTTTGTACTACATAGCTATTATGAAACAATAGTAACTTGTTCAAATCACACTACGTTGTAACGCTATAGGTTGACTATAGCCACTATTTGATAGCATTGTCCACAACTCAAATCTATGATCTCTTAGTCATGCAGTAGTAACTCAACCATCGAGTCAAGACACCCTGTCAAAAGTTTTGGCTGTTTGCTTCATTCCGCCCTTCCTTCCCTCACCTGTCCTACAGGTTCTTTGATGTGGAAAATCCTATGTTCTTAATAACCATGAAAATACTACTTGAGACCCTTCTTTCTTGTGAATGGATTCGAAAATAAAATACTATTCTTCACGTCACTTCTTCCATCTATTAGTAAACTACTATCTACAATTCATGGAGGGTTCTTCAAGGACTCTAACCGAAGGAATGGGATGAGTCTCTACATCTATTTAATATCTATTCATTAAGGATTAAAAAGGCTTTAGGATTTCCTGAAATCTTAGTAAGGGACTTCTTATTCAATTCACTGGTGTTTTCGTGAACACCCGAAAGAATGGACCACCCACAGGTCACTCTTTTTTTAACACTTGTCTAAATTGTCAGACACATCGTGTTGTTGAGTGTCAAACGGTTGTTGGACACCGATTTAAAGAGTGTTGAAGCAAAGAAAATAAATCATTTATTTGGGGACACTTGTCTAACTCCTCCGACACGTGCCGTACGGGTGTCATACAAGTGTCGGACACCGATGCATGTCAGACACCGCGACACGCTACTTCTAGAGGTGTCAATGCTTCATAGCTTGAGAGTCCAGAGCAAATACATATTAAAGCTAGTAATAAGTGACCAAATAAGCATTAGTAAGGGGGAAAGAAAACATATATCATTTATAGTTTGGAGAGAATAGGAGAGTGACTCAACTCTTTTGATTCAATCATTCAAACCCTGAACTTTATCCGGATTCATCTGCATTAGACATGAACTCGAGTACCCTTGTACGGTCACGGAAAACTCAGTTATGTAGTTAATGATAGACTTATGTACACAGTTGAAATAACTTCTCTTCCATGTATAGGCAGATAATGCACAAAAGCATGGACACCTACCTATGAAGCACAAACTCTGACACAGACACCAGGACACGACACGACACGGATACTCCAACACTGATAATGTCAAAAACATCGGACACCGACATCACTTTATATATAATAGCATTTGACATTCATTTATCCATCTATTATTAAAAGAGTTAAACTATTATAATCAAAATCAATGTCTTCAATTCTTCATTGATAACATTGCTTCAATTCATGTTTAACCCTTTTAGATTTGTGAGATTTGTCCAAAAACTATATAAGGTGTGTTAGAAGTAAAAAAATAGTAACTTTTTTTTTAAACACTTATGTGAATTTCCCGACCCTAGTTGTATGAGTGTCATACAGGTGTGAGACACCGATTCAAAGAGTGTCAAAACAAGGAAAAAACAACTTTTTGGACACTTGTCTAACTTTTCCAACATGTGTTGTACGGGGTGTCATACGTTAGACAGCAGCACGTGACAGACACCGTGATATGCCTACTCCTAGAGATGTATGCGCTTCATAGATGGGCACAGATAAATACACTTTCAAGCGCTTTTGCCAGAATGAATTGGCAATGTTTAACTATTGGATTAGATAACTGAGCCTTACCAGTATGACTCATCCAACAACCACTCTTGAATATTGGTAAATCACGCTAAATTCTGTCAATGTTCCCTTTCTTGAAAGACTTGAGGTACAGTTGTAGTTGATGCCATGTTACTTGAAAGACAAGTTCTTGACACGGAACCAAACTACTACACATGCAAGGTAAGACTACCCACAAATCTACAATACAATGTTGTCAATCGCCATTTACAAAAAATAAATAAATAAATAAATTAGTTTGTTGAAATTCTGCTAGCTACAGTACTATAGTCTTAAGGCAAGAAGAATTGGGAGAGTCGAAACGGCCTTATCAAAGTTTTGCGACTACAAGACAAATTGAAAGCAAAACACTCCTAAGTAAAGAAGTCACAGTGCTTATCATCAAAATTTCAAATCTGCTCAAGACAAAAAACACCGAAGACAGACACTCAACAAAATTAACCAGACTCGGTCGCATACCTCGGCGGCCTTTGCTGAAGAAAATTCTGAAGTTGAGACAAAGAGGGATTGAACAAAGATAATCTAGCAGCCAAGGCTTCTTCAAAAGGAACAGAACCACCCATTGCTCTGCAAAAATTCAAAACTTCAATCAAATATCATAAATATAAACAAAAAACATAGATACTTCTAAAAACGAATTTCCATTTTAACAATCTAACCTAGCTGTCCATTCTGCAACAGCCTTTCCAGCCCCACAGAATTCAGCAAGCTCGTCAATTCCTTCATCCACGCACACAGTGCTATCCACATCAAAACACACTGCATCACCATTCTTCCACAGCTCCAGAATTTCTAACCATCATCAAAACACAACACAAAATCACAACATTTTCACATAAAATGCAAAACAAATATCGCAAAATCCCAAAATTTCCATTCCGTTCGCCTAGCATTGTGTTTTACCATCAACGAATATTAAAAACACAAGTTTTAAAAATAAAATTAAACACTATGCACAAACACCATAAATTATACATTTTCCATCGAATTTCCTTATCTTGTTAGGCTTCCAAAAAACACTCGCCATGGTGAAATTTGATATATAAAAAAACCAAGGTTTTAAAAACGTTTTACCTCGAAAACAGACGCGACAAAACAATATCAGAAGGTCACAATACTTTTATTCACCGTTTTTATGCTGAGAAAAAAAATCACAAACAAAAAATCGTTGCGACCACGACAAAAGGCCGTTATAACCACGAAACCCTTTCTGCACCTATAGATACCCGAAAATTTCAGAATCAGAATATGAAAGTACAAATCACAACAAATATTCCTCAATCAGTAATGCAACACCTATACTAACCGAAATCTCGAAAAAATATTCCTCAATCAGTAATGCAACACATATACTGACCGAAATCACGAAAAATAAATTCCTCAATCAGTAGTGCAACACCGATACCGACCCGAAATCACGAAAAAAAATCCGCAATCATTAGCGCAACACCTATGCCGACTGAAATCACGAAAAACATATTCCTCAATCAGTAATGCAACACCTATACCAACCGAAATCACAAAAAAACTATTCCTCAATCAGTAACGCAACACCTATACCAACCGAAATCACAAAAAAAATATTCTTAAATCAGTATTACAACACCTATACCGACTGAAATCACAGAAAAATATTCCTCAATCAGTAATGCAACACCTATACCGACCAAAATCACAACAGACTTCACGCAACCACAACATCAAAACCATGAAATATAACTAACTTAGTGAGGATTAGATTATTATTCAGTATAATAACTATGCAGTATTTGAAACCCTGGTTGACACTATACTGTTAAATTCAGTTCTAATTCAATGTATAAATAAAGTAAAAACGATATTTCAAAAGATAAAAAATACAAAAATTTAAGATTTATGAAAACCTTTGGAAGGAAGAGTGTTCTCAAAATGACCAACTTGGGAGTTTCCAACAGCAGCAGCCATAATCAAAGGCAAAAGCTTCTTCTTCTTATTCACGATCCCAATTGGAAATCCAGGAACACCCTTTGTTAGATTTGGTTCTGATTGAACTATAAAACAAGATCGTTGCTTTGTAATGGCAGTTACCCGAATTGGGTTGATTCCATATCTCATCAAACCTTCCATATGTTATATGTTTTGCCAATTATTCAATATTGTTGGATCTGTGAGAGTGAGTGTTGAGAAATGAGAAGAGTGAAGAAAGAAGGTTGTTGCGAAACGAGAATGAGGGGTTGGTGAAGTAACAGACTCAACGTCTCACTAACCAAAGTGAGTGTCATATCATGTATGAGAAAAGTTTTGTTCCCCTTTATTTTTAGAATTTAATTCTATTTTATACTTTCAATTAATTATAAATGTTATAAATGTTAGATGGTAAAAGAAATTTAATTTTTATTTTAATTAATAATAAAGTAATACTAACTAATGACCGCGGTGAACTGATAATATAAAAATTTTTACATTGTAAAGTATAATAATTAATTTCTTATTTTTATGTTTATAAGCTGGTATATTTAATTTTTTTTTATAAATAAATGGAAAGTCGTGGGTGAAAGTGCAAGTGAAAGTACGGATGTTTTTACATGATTATCAATTGACTTGATTTGGCGAGATAAATTGTTATATAATTTTTAAAGAATAGATTATATTTTAAAGTTGAATTTTTTTGTTTTTTATTTTTAAAAAATAGAGAAAAAGGATGGTACACTAAGAGTATAAATTATTTGTATACTGTCAATCAATGATAATTATGTATCTCATTAAATTAGTCTATAAATTTTAAATTATTTATATGATTTGACACTTTAAAATATTTTAATTAAATATGTGTATAATGCAAATTTAAATTTATATTGACAATGCACTACTATTAAACTTAAAATATAATAGTTAATTGCTAGGTTTTTGAAAACGAATAAAACCTAAGTAAATAATAGGTAGAAACATAAAGGATAAATTAAAGTAAAACAATAGTTTGATTGATTTTGTCTAAAATAAATTTAGAATGGACATTTATAGACAAAATAAAATAAAATGGGTCACATTTAGAATGGACATTTATAGACAAAATAAAATAAAATGGGTCATATTGGTGATGGGTTGTGGAATATAAATTTTGCTTGAATATTTATTGGAACTGAATCGAATCATTTTAATTTATTTAAAATTAAATTGAATTAAAATTATTATTTTGATTACTGTTTTGAAATTTTGAACCGTACTAAATCGTTAGAAGATATTTTTTTTTTCAAATTGGATCATTTGCTAAAGAACGGAACCGTTAAACTATTTTTTGAATTTTTTGAATTAAAATTATTAATTTGATATAACGGTTTGAGTTATTTTAACCTCGATTTAATTCGATGCAGCAATTCAATTCGCTTCACAGTTTTTTTAACAGTTATATTGTTAATCAATTAAACTGGGGAATTATCTATGTTTTTATCATTATTGAGTGTATGTAGCGCCTAGGGCTGGCAATGAACCGAACCAACTCGAAAATAGTTCGGAATTCGATTCGAAAATTAAATCGTTGAACTAGGTTCGTGAACCAAATGAGTTGAGTATGAGCGAAAAATTAAGTTCGTTAACTAAATGAGCTGAACTTGAACTATACATAGTTCGACTCGTTAGGTTCATGAGTCAACTCGATTACATATAAGAAGAATGATATTGTCTTTAAGATTAGGTTTAAATATTTACTCCAAATCTTAGACAAATTTAATTTTCAATTTAGTAGTTTTTGAATTAGACTCTCAAATGTATCTCTTGAAAGTTGTGTAGGTTTTGAATTAGTAGATTTCGAAGATAAAGTTTAATTTCAATATGATAACTTTTATTTTATTTTTATATTTTATTTTAAAAAAATATATTTATTTAAAATGTCAAATATACTAAAAAATATATAAATTTTAAAAAATAGTCTTTAAGTCCGTGAATCATGTGAGCTGAACCTAATGAGATAAACCTAACGAGTTGAACCGAACTGTTTGTGAACTTATAACGAGTCGAGTTTGAGCTTAAAAAAAAGTTCGTGTCGAACTCGAACAATTTTTAACGAGTCGAGCCGAGCTGAGGTGAGTTCGACCCGACTCGACTCATTTCCAGCCCTAGTAGCGCCCTCCGTTGTTGAGTGAATGTATCGATGTTGAAAAATTGTGTCAAATTATATGTTTTTTTACCATTTCAATTTGTCATTAATATAATTTGTTTCTATTACACCCTTAAATATTTATTTTCTTCTTCTTTCAATTTTTTTAAATTTGTATTTCTCATACAATTAATAAATAACAATTTTGTAAAATCTTTTAAAATATCTCTTTTTCATACAACAGTGATTATTTTTTTAATGTTTCAAAATGTCAAAACAACTCATAATAAAAATCAGAGGTAGTGGTTCTTTTTTTTTACCTCTTCCTACAAACATGGAGCATGATTTTTTTAATGTTGAATAATTAATTCTCTATGCCTTAACTAATTATGAATTTATTGAAAAACTTGGTAATTCAAGTAGTTGTACCTGGTTACCTTGGGGCTGTAATTGATTACCACAAGAGCTAGTGAGTAATTTTCAGACAGTTTATCGCTCAAGAAATTCGTGGGAACAACGGAATTGCCACATTCGAATACTTGGAGAAGATTGGTGAAACTGGAAGATTCAAGAAGCGATAATCAAGTAAGAATTTTGTAGAGAGTTCGACATTAAGGTTGTATACAAGTCAAGATCCAGATAGAAGATTTGTTATCACAACATTATTGTAGATTATGTGATTGTATGAACTCGTGTAACATTTGTCAAAACATATTGGAATAACAACTTTCAATGGGAAACTATTGGAGAGTGGATTAGGCTCAAGCAAGGATGATAGAGCTAGACCACTATATATTCTGGTGTACTCTCTCTCTCTCTCTCTCTCTCTCTCTCTCTCTCTCTCTCTCTCTCTCTCTATATATATATATATATATATATATATATATATATATATATATATATATATATATATATATATATATATATATATATATATATATATATATATATATATATATATATATATATATATATATATATATATATATATATATATATATATATATATATATATATATATATATATATATATATATATATATATATATATATATATATATATATATATATATATATATATATATATATATATATATATATATATATATATATATATATATTACTCTCTTAAATTTTAATTTTTGTAGGTTATTGCATCTTTAGATTATCGTTTCTTAGTATAGTTTATTATTATTTCTTATTGGTAGCGATTAATTTCTTAGATTAATGTTGACTAAAATCTACAAACTGTGGTGATATAATACTATAGCAATTGGATTTTGTAAAAAAAACATCTCGTGTAATTTACGAATTGTCAATTCATTATAGTTTATAACTCTTTGGATGTAATCTCTAATCAATTTGAGATAGTTGTTAATTGTGTAATTGTATCCGTGATTAATTTCCAATTCAAGCATAAAGTCGTTTTTTTTTGCTTTAAGACTTCCGCATAGAAAAACTCTAATATTCCATTTTTAAAATCGGTCATTTTTGAAAAGGGTCTATTCACCCATCCCTAAACCATCTCTCTATTCCATATTCTCACCCAAAAATTGACCTCATAATTGGTTTTTGGATCATGTCTAAGAGACTCAAAAGTTAGAGAATATGGGCGATGACAATCCAAATGAAGCGTACAATAGAGCATCAATTTTAAAGGCAAGAATTATGCTTATCAGAAAGAAAATATGTATGTGCATTTACTATTAGTTGAAAAAATTTATGGGTAGCAATTACTGACGAACCTTTCATCCTCAAAAAGGAAGACAATAACTCTAATGAACACCCAAAGGATGGGACAGATGATGAAACCAAAATAGATTCATATAATTTGAAAGCGAGGAATTTACTTATCTTAGCTTTAAATGTGAAAGTATTCTACTCTATTTCACATCATAAGAGCGCACAAGCTATGGTGAAAGCTCTTCAAAGCCTTTATGAGGGAGCTGAAGAGGTTAAGGATTATAAGATCAACATGTTAACAGAGGAGTTCAAAATTTTCCGTATGAAACCCGCAGAATCCATGGAATCCATGCCGACTCGTGTACATTCTGATGCACAAAATTCGCATCAATTGGCTACACTAATTCGTCTCCATAATGTTCATCATCAAGGATGGATACAAGGGACATCCTTCTGTTATCCATCTATGATCTCAAAAATTCTAAGTTTCTTTGACATTGGCGTGCCAAATCTACCATTCATCTCACTTAGGGATGGTAACATGGTAGGGCGGGGCGGGTTTAACTATACCCGAACCTGCCTCCATGTAACACACCCGTCCCCACCCCTGCCCCCAAACCCAACCAGGATAAAAATTTATCACCCAGACCCGCCTAGTGGAGAACGGGTGCAGCCGCACCCGCCCCCACCAGCAAAAAAATTAATTTCTTTTTAGTTGCAATAAAAATTAATAATTTAATTAAAATTTTGATTATTCTAATAAATAAATAAATTATTTAATTAAATTTTTAATTAGTAAATAAATATTAATTTGATTATTTTAATTAAATAAGGGTATTAATAATTTAATTAAAAATATAATTAATAAATGAATATTAAAATAAGTAAAATAAGAGAATTAAAGTAAAATGCATTATCCGCGGGCGGGTCTTAGTGTCTTCCCGCACCCGTAGTTAAGAACCAGGTTTTCCCCGCACCCGTACCCAATTAAATCAGGTTTTCCCCGTTAATTTAGGGGGGATCGGGCGGGTGCATGCGGGTTTGGGTTTGTTTGCCATCCCTAATCTCACCTGGTCCAATTCAAGAGTTTTCTCAATGAACTGTGACCAACATGGGATACTTTTGGGATGAAGAGTGTCAAACATACTATCTGAGGCTGGGAAGGTATGGTCGGAAGATACACAACTTTGACGATCCTACCGCATTTGCTGACACCTCTGTTGAGCAACAGGTTGTAGATGATGTGCCTTTGTATGATGTGGAAGATGTTATTGCGCAGGAAGATAATAGTGTTGCTGGCCACAATTCGCACATCACCCCGCTTCTTCAAAATCTACTACAAAAACAAAATGCTCAAATGGCACTGCTCAAAAGTATGCAAGAGCATATGAAAACTCAAGATGCAAGCTTTGAGGCATTTTCCTCATTTGTCTCAGAAAAACTAGTTACCCTGAAGGAGGAGATAGATGCTAATACCGTCTCTACCATCGCAAGGGTCAATCACATGATTGCAGTCCAAAATAAAGATCACCATCACTACACACAATTTTATCAAGATATGTGTGATTTCTTGGACCGCCAATTTGGAAATTATGGTCAAGGATGGTTTCATGGAGCTAGACCTGGAGGTCGTGAAAGAGAATGATGAGAAGTGTGTTTGCGTGTGTCCTTTTAGTGTGTCTTAAGATTTTTATGCACTTAAGTGTGTCTTTGGTTGGTTGTTTTATGTCTTTGCATTTAGTTTGATGTGTGTTGATTTGAATTATGTAATGTTTCAATGCTTATATCTTAATTAATCAAAGTAAATATGAGTATTGTGTTTTTTTTGTTTATTAAGCATGTGTTCTTTACCGTGTGTGAGCGCACAACCTTTTCATTGCAAATTGCCTTGGTATAGTATTTGTAATATGTGAGTCGTGCATCTATGTGATGCTTATAATGGATTGTTTATTTTATTTCTTTTTTATGTTGTTAAAGGGGGAGAAGATGATATAACGAAGAGGATTATGCAAGACATATGCATACATTTAGTGAGAGCTATCAAGGACAAGGCATAAAGTCAGGGGGAAATGTTCGATGTATCAAGAGGAGCGCAACAGGCTACGACTACATCATATACATTTGTCATCATAAAAAGGGGGAGTATGTAAGTACTGAGTATTTGCAACTACAAATTCAACCGGGTTTTGAATGATTTCAAACAAGGAATAGATGAGATAGTTTATTGTAGTGGTCTTGTATATTGAACAGTGTCAACCTAAATTTATATGTTCATTAGTCCCCTTAGCCTTAGAATGCATAAAAAGAGATCTTAGGCATGTCATACACATCAAAAATCAAGTTTGTGTGTCAAAACAACAGCATAGACCAACCTATACGTGATCAGGCCGACCTATGGAAGCTTCAGCTTTAGTATAGGCTGACACATCCATGTTTCAGGCCGGCTCATATGCTTCAAGAACGTAGCCTGTAGATTCTATCCACATGCTGCATTTCAGGCCGCCTCACAGGCCGATCTGAACACCTTCATAGGCCGACCTATGCAACTTAAAAATTGAAAAATTCTTTTTGCATCTTGTTTTTCTTGCATCCCTTTTCCCATTTTCCTTATATACCTATATATACTCATACATGCATATTCTTCTAGATAAGATTTTCTAGTGAATAAAACCTAAATGAAACCAAATTACAAAGGTTCCAATCATCTTTATCCCTTTTACTATGCATACACACAATTGAGCTACACATAATTATTTTTCGATTGGGTGACCATCTAGATTAAGGTTGATAATGTCCAATTAGGTTTGGCGTAACCAGGAAAATTGGGTTATGGGCTTTGTGTGTTTCAAATAAGAAAACCAAGGTGGGATTTTCCTTCAAGATCGGGTTGATTAGAAGGATTTGGACAAGATTACGTCAATATAGATTCGACCGAGTGAAAGCCTTGAGACAAGGTAGTTTCCTTGCAAGGGAGTAGCGTGAGATGGTGAATTGTATTCGAGAATCTCGGGTTTTAACAAGTTGCATGTTTTGGATAAATGGAGGATTGTATCTGCATTGTTGGCCACTTGATCAAGCTTTGATCAAGGGTTGGAGGTGGAAGAATCAACACAAAACAATAGGTTTTTGGGGTTTTGATTCTTCATCTCTTGTATAAATATTTTTGCAAAGAAAAGGTTAATAGAACTATCTCAATTCGATTTCAAGTTGAGGGCAACGTACCCATAGCGAGGTCGGTTGGGGAACTGCCTAAACAAATCTTAGTCTCTCTCTCTCTCTCTCTCTCTCTCTCTCTCTCTCTCTCTCTCTCTCTCTCTCTCTCTTCTCTCTCTCTCTCTCTCTCTCTCTCTCTCTCTCTCTCTCTCTCTCTCTCTCTCTCTCTCTCTCTCTCTCTCTCTCTCTCTCTCTCTCTCTCTCTCTCTCTCTCTCTCTCTCTCTCTCTCTCTCTCTCTTTCATCTTTTTATTTCTTTTATTGTTGATTATGCAATTTATTGAGTTCCTCGTTGTTTGATCAATTTGATTGAAAATTATTTTCTACTATCTTTAAAGGTTTCGTTGTTGATATAATCACAATCACTTTGATTGTTAGTGGTTTTAACGTCAAAAAAACAAACTACAATTCCAATTGTTATCAATCACACATCAAGTGTTCGATACTGTTTATGTGTATTTTGTTTGTGTTTTGGTTCATTGGATATATGAATTACGATTAGCATTTCATTTAATTGATTTGTAGCTTGATCATTGTTAAACATTTACATTCGTTATCACTCCACTTGGTTTGCGTTATGTATATTGCTTTTAGATAGTAGGTTTGGTTAGATGATTTGATCTAGGTCGTTTTTTCGCTGCACCATATTTTGAAAATAGATTTTTGCCAAAAGTTGTTGGTTGTAAAATTTGTGATCTATTCACCCCCCCCCCCCCCCCCCTTTAGATTGAAGCCTATCGTCTAACACAAGAATCTCCGAAGGAAGAGGAGATGGGTTATTTGTTAGACGTTATAATTGATACTTGAAAAGAAAAAGGTTCAAACATTCCAACAAAGGTTTGGTAAATTTCAAAAAGTCACATCCACCTAAAAAATAACATAAGTAACAGGATGAAGACATCACATGTTGAGTGCCAAAAATTGGGACATTATAGAACTACTTGTCTAAGTCTAACTAAGCATAACAAAAATAAGGATAAGGAATTCTACAAGACAGAGTGAAAAAGTGTCAAAGTTCGTAGAGCCTATATCGAGTGGGAAGATAAGGATGAGAGCTCCTCCTCATATTCCTGCTCAAGCTCGGATGGTGAATGTGCGTGCTAACTTATATTTTATCGCACGAAAGAAAAACGAAGACTCCCATATATACATTTTTGATACTGAAGATGAACTTTCACATTGAGAATTGTCGAAAGCTATTAAAGGAATGTATGCGGATTCGACAATCGCTTTTAAGAAAATTTCTCTCTAAAAGAAAATCATCTTGAAAATTGAAAAGGAGATTAATGATCTTAATAGTGCCTGGATTCCTTAAAGGAAGCACATACATCTCTAGTTGATGAACATTTTAATATTTTTGACACTTTAGTTGAAAAAGTAGTAAAAGTAGAGTGTGTTACTTGTACAACTTTAAAACTTTGAATTGAAAATCTCAAAGGACAATTAACACATGCTATTTCACTATCTATTACTAGTTTTACTTCCTCAAGTGATAGAGGGGTCATTTTTAATATAACCCTCAAGTTACTAGAATAAACAGAAAAAGCATTTCATCTAAAGTTGTATGTCATTATTGTAGTGATAAAGGTCACATTAGGCCTTTTTGTCATGTTAAGAATGTCCAAGTTCCTAATGGTAAAATTATACGGATACCTAAGTGTTCCTTAACTAACCCCAAAGGACCTACCAGTTAGTTACCTAAATTGCCTTGTCTACAAGAAATTTTTGTCTCTGCGAAAAGGTTATGGTTCCTAGATAGCGGATATTCAAGACACATGACGAGAGACACTTCGATGTTCATCAAGTTTAATGAGAAATAGAGCGGTCACGTCACATTTAGGGACAACACAAGAGCTAAAATTTTAGGAGAAGGTGGTGTGGTAAATCCCTCCATAATCACCATAGAAGGTGTGCTTTTAGTTAAAGGGCTTAAACACAACTTACTTAACGTTAGTCAATTATGCGACAAAGGGTACTTTGTGGTTTTTGACACCTTAAGTTGCTTAATTGAGCATAAGTCAAGTAAATACTTTGTGTTTAAGGGTTCTAGGGTTGATAATATCTATATGCTTGATTTAGATGATATGTCAATGCATGGATTTAAATGCTTAGTCACCAAGATTGAAGATTATTGATTATGGCATAGACGTTTAAGTCACGCGCATTTTGACTTAAGCAATAACATAGCACCCAAGAATCTAGTGATTGGTCTTCCAAAAATTAATTTTTCAAAAGACAAACTATGTGATGCTTTCCAAATATGAAAGCAAACAAGAGTATCATTTAAATCAAAACAGGTTATTTCGACATCTAAACCTCTCGAGCTTCTTAATATAGACTTGTTTGGCCCTTCGAGGACAAGAAACTTAGAAGTTAATTATTACGGGTTTGTAATTGTGGATGACTAATCTAGATTCACTTAGACGTTGTTTCTAACTCATAAGGATGAAACTTTTAAGGCTTTCTTTAATTTTGCTAGGCTTGTTAATAATCTTTTTAATTTGAAAATGATCACCTTTAGTAGTGAACATGGTCGTGAGTTTGTAAACCATAAATTTCAAAGCTCTTGTAACAAAAACGGGGTTGCTCACAACTTTTCATGTCTGAGAACTCCATAACAAAATTGTGTTATTAAGCGTAAAAACCATGTTTTGGAAGAATTGGCTCAGACCATGATAAGTGAAATGAGCTTTCCTAATTGCTTTTGGGAGGATGCGATTAATATTGCATATCATGTCTTAAAAGGGCAGTCATTCGACCAATCCTAGATAAGACACCCTATGAGCTATTTAAAGGTAGGAAACCAAACATTTCTTACTTTCATTTTTTCAGTTGCAAATGTTTTATTTTAAATAACGGAAAGGACAGTCTTAGTAAATTTGATGCTAAGGCAGATGAAGGAACATTCCTAGGGCACTCATCTTCGAGTAAAACATATAGAGTTTACAATCATAGAATATCATTGGTTGAAAATTCTATTCATGTTGCATTTGATGAATCCTCACCTCAAAAGATAAGGAAAGGTATTTGTTATAATATTTCAGGTGTGATTACAGGAAAATTGATCAACGAAAAAAGTCCCAAAGAAGAAATTGCTTCACCAAAGGATGAGGACAAATAAGAGACCTCAAATTAACTACCTTAAGATTAGATTATTCTAAAAGATTATCTGTTGGATCAAATACTAGGAGATATCAAAAAAGGTGTAAGTACTAGATCTCAAGTTAACAAATTTTGTAAGTATTATGCTTTCATCTCTCAAATTGAACCCAAAACAATGTATCGTGCTTTAATTGATGAGGGATGGATACTTTCTATGTAATAAGAACTTATCCAATTTAAACGTTACTACATTTGAGATCTTGTTCCACGTCCAGTTGATAAAACCGTCATTGGCACTAGATGGGTATTTAGGAGCAAAATAGATGAAAATGGCGTAATTACTAGAAATAAAGGAAGGATAGTGGAAAAAGGGTATAGTCACAGTGAAGGAATAAACTATGAGGAGAGTTATGCTCATGTAGCTCGTCTAGAAGTTATTTGACTCCTTTTGGCACTTGCTTGCTGCCTGGATTTTAAGCTTTATCAAATGGATGTTAACCTTCTTTTCTTAATAGCTACATAAATGAATATATATCTCTCAACCTCATGGTTTTGAGGATCACAAAAATCCTAACTATGTTTTTAAACTCAAATGAGCCCTTTATGGTCTCAAACAAGCTTCAAGAGCTTGGTATGAGCGCCTTACTATATTTTTAAGAAAACATTAATTTAACCATGGTAAAGTAGAATCCACTTTGTTTATTAGACGCAAAGAAAAGCATATTCTATTAGTTCAAATTTATGTCGATGATATTATTTCCGGTTCTACTAACGAATCTTTTTTCTAAGAGTTTGCAATTTTGATGCAAGGTAAATTTGAAATGTACCTCATGGGATAGCTCACATATTTATTAGGATTGCAAATCAAGCAAGTAGACGAAAGAAGTTTCATAAGGCAAATGAAGTATTGCTTGAAGCTTCTTAATAAGTTTGACATGCAAAATTCGAAGAGCATTTCAAACCCATGGCGTCAAACATGTTGATTGATGAAGACGAGAATGAAGTGGAGATCGACATCACCAAATATAGAGGTATTATAGGATCCCTACTCTATTTAACGACAAGTAGGCCATCTATTATGTTTAGTGTGTGTGTGTGTGTGTTAGATATCATGCGTCACATAGGGAATCTCACTTTAATATCATAAAAATAATTTTGAGGTATCTTAAAGGAACCTCGTAACATGGTGTTTGGTTTCTCAAGGGTAGCGCATGTATCTTAGTAGGTTTTCTGATACTGATTTTGCGGGGTGCAAGTCAGATAGGAAAAACACTAGTGGTACTTGTCACATGTTTGGGAATTATTTAGTTTTTTGGCACAGTAAGAAGAAGCACAACATTGCTCTTTCTATCGCCGAGGCTGAATACGTAACTGCTGATAACTGTTGTGAACAAGTTTTATGGCTAAAACATCAATTACTAGATTATAATTTAAAACTTGGTTGCATTCTAATCAAGTGTGATAAAACTAGCGTGATAAGCCTTTTTAAGAATGCGGTACTCCATTTACGAACTAAACATATAGAAATCAAGCACTATTTTCTTAGAGATCATGTGGAACAATTATTTTTTTTTGAATACGTTGATACATAAAATCAGCTTGTTGGCATTTTTACAAAACCACTATCATTAGAACCTTTTCACAAGATTTGTAGGAAATCGGAAATCTTGGATTCCTCGTGCTTTTAAATAGATTGAGATTTCCATTTAGGTTTTTTTTTCTATTTGTATTTTATTTTTATATATCTTGTAGAAAATCATAGTTCCACCAACTACATTGGTATGTATCTATAACTCTTTTATTTGGTTATATTGTCGCAGTGAAATTTGGATACCAAGCTATTGATGAGCTTGGATCTTAATTCATTTGCAACCGAACTTTAATTTGTCCAAGGGAAGAGAAAAAGATCGAATTACCCATAATGCAATGCAAATGCAAGCTAGAGAGTTATAGGTTCGGGGGTTGGTTAAAGTTAGGGAAGATGCTAGCATCCTAAGTTTCTGTAGTACTCTACAGGAACCTCTTGTTTTATGTTGTTTATTGCTAAGGGTTATCTGCTTAAAGGGTAAAAGACCTAGGGGGTTTATTTCTAAGTATACTTGATAAGATATCGCATCTTATGCCTACATATCCTGACGGGAGTGGATTCAGAGTATCTGTAGTTCCCCTAAAGGATTTAAGGAGTACTTTGATTATGGTCAAAGTTCCTATGGGATAAGGTAGTTGATTGATTGATTTTAGGAGAAAAGATGAGTTGTCATTTTAAGGGAGATTACTTGATTTAACCACCACAACTTTGTAGGAAAATAGTCTTTGCATCGTCTTAAGAGAAGGGCCCAAGTACTCGGATTGTCAACAAGTACGCCTCTATCTCTCCTAAGGCAAAGTCCCTACATATTGATTGAATTGTTATGGGGTAGAAGTTTTATCTCGCTTAAGATGATTAACATTTTATTCTCTAATGTGTTTGAATAATTGTATTGAGTTGATTTGATTGTGTTTGTCTAAGTTGTAAAGATAAAAGGTTCTCCTTATGGGATAGGTTCTAAACTTAGAAGATCGACTTGAATGGGATCAAGCATCAATGGGGAGTATGATGCAAATGAGATGCATACGCACAATTGTTTAGGTTATGCGCAGGTTCTTCCTTTGGACGTTATGCAAGGCGATAATATAAATTGCGGCAAAGATAAATTGCAGAAAATAAAGGCAGATAAATAAATCTATACACAAACGCATGAAAGCGCTAAGTGAGTGAAGGTAGGGTATGTGAATCGAATCGGTGTTGGGAGACGTACGCGATGGATGATTGATTTTAGTCGGATTGATTTTAAGGGAGAGGTTGAATTGATTTTAAGAAAGTTCTTGTATTATTTTGTTTAGGAGAAAAAAGTTGGATTTAGATTATATGAATTGATTTATGAGAAAATATTATATTAGTTAAAAAAAAATTATAAGTGAATTTGATTTTAAGGAGAAGGTTTTAATTAATTTGGTGAGGTTGATATTAGAGAAAAGTTGTATTAATTGAGATTGATTTAAAGGGAGATTAGTTTTCTATTTTAATAAAAGAATTAGATGTGAATTACTTAAATTCTAAAGAGTGATTTTATTACCTTATAAATATATGAAAAGATATATTTTATAAATGTATAATTACATAAAAGGTTAATTTAATTAAGAAATTTTTTTACAAATAAAAGGCTTTGGTTAGATTTCTTATTAAAGGTTTTCTTATATTATCGTGTTTTTAGTTTAGCAAGTGAATATAAATTAATTAGATTATGAAATGGTTTTTCTATTAAATAAAAATAGTTTTTTATTTTTTTATTAAATAGATATAAGTTATTAAATTATGAAAAAGATTTATATTAAAAAAACAAGTTATATGTTTATTTTAAAAAGTTATTAAGTTATAAAACAAATGAAATAGGTTAATTAAAAATTAATTAAAAAGAGTTATTAGTTATTTTTTTATAAAAAACTGTTGATTAAGGACCAAATTACCGGTTAAATTAATTAAGTAGTTAATTAAAGTGGTTAAGTGGGGTTACGACGCGGATTGGGTGTGACGCGGGCGCGTAGTCTTATGGTGTGCCTACGTGATACGTGCCATGAAATCGGATCCGTTGGAGATCCACGGGTTGTGCATGTGAGGGTGCATTGCATGTGTGTGTGTGCACATGCATGTGATGATTTTACATTAACAGGTACAAAATAAAAGAACGAATAAACCAGCAAGAAGCCCAGCAAACCCCAAAACCCCCAATTCTCTTCGCGCCGCCGCTTGCCTCCTTCATCGCACCTTCTCTTTTTGATCCGTCCTCCTCTTCCTCAATTGCTCGCGGCTTTGCTCTTCGTCTCCTCTTTGGATCTTCTTTTTTGCAACCTGTTATTCACAAACGAAAAACATGCGGGTAGAAAGCTTTATTTAAGTGTGAGATTTTTACCCAAAAACACAAGCTGGTGGTGGTTCGTTGACGGTGGTGATGAGGCAATGATGCGATTCGTGAGTTCCTTCTCTTTGACCGGCGATGATGGACCTCGAGAATGATCTGAGCTTGGTGGTGAAGATCCTCGTCAGTCTGAGCTTCAAGGGTTTCTACTCTCTTGCGATGGTGACCGTTTTTTGATATGGGTGTTCTTCATAGCTTTTTATAGATGAAAAATGATGGGCCTCCATGAAAGTCCGTTTGAAAACCTTCCTATTTGGGCGATTGATGTCTGATATTATTGATTTTGGGAACCACTAATTGATTCTTTCTGATTCTGTTGAAGGGATGTCGGATTCGATTTGGGAAGTTTAGATATTTCCTCTTCCGTGTTGATTTATCAAACTTGGAAACGTATCTTTGACGTGTCCGCTGGCTTTGTTGACTTTTGCATTAACACTTCTTTTCCTTTTCTTCTCGCAGGGAAAACCTCATATGAGTTCAAATGTTTGCTTGATCTTATGTTGCGGTTGAGATATGATTGAGCCGGCGATGACGACATTGTGTTGAACCTAGGAGAAACTACGGTTGCCGTTGCTTTAATTCTGTTGCTCTGGTTTCCTCTATTGCTTGGATTATTTTGGAGCTTGGTAAGAAGTTGGAGACGGTCTCCATTACTCTTCTGGCCGCTCGAAACTCCTTGCCCAATGATGAGTTGAGCTGATGGCTGAGTTGCTATTTTGCCTTGCGCTACGAGTTGCGAGGGGTTTGTATGTGAATTTTCCGCTTGTTATGCCCGATGATGAATTGAACTGAGGGCTCCATTTGCCCAGCTCTTAGGCCTCGCATTATCTTTGGCAATGCTTGTGTCGCTGTTTGTTTTTTTGGCACTGCTATCGATGTTGCTTGCAACTGCTGTTGTTGCTCGTTGTTTGTTGCGCTGGTATGTTCTATTTGCCTGCGACTGTTTGCAAATACTTTCTGATGCTCTGCTATCAGTGTGCGGATTTACTTGCCTTTGTATGTCGAAACCTGTTATCCTTGCGTGCAAAAGCGTGTTTGCAACTGATTTGCTTGCAGACGATGGTTCTGATAAATGAAGTTGTTTTGATCGTTTGTGACGAATTCTTAAGTTGTTTAGGGGGGGGGGGGCAAACTGACTTTCTTCTTCTTCTTTCAGGACCCAGTTTTAAGTTTGGGAGCTGTCGGTCCTATGCCGTTGGCCGAGAAAGGTTTGACGGTGATGATGGCTTTGGTCTGAACCGTGTGCTTGAAGTTGCAGCTGCCTGTAGTTATGTATGCTTTGCATTGTGTTAAGCAGTTGGAGATTAATAGCTTTGCTGTCCCAAAATTCAATTTTCGATGTTCGGCAGGAAGCTGGTGACAGCTTCAGTTTGTCGCCCTTCCGGCCACTCGAGTCTTCTGCCCGATGATGAATTAAACTGAGGGATGAAACAAAAATTAATTCAACTCTTTGGTTCAAATCTGTTATGGCTATTCCGATTGTCGGTCGCGGCAGTTGACCCCATCTTGTACTTTGCAGGTGGTGATCTTGCTGTTGTTGAGGCTCAAGCTGGCGTTGTTAAAGCAAAAACCCACCACCGTCACAAACCCACAAGCTGCACACTTTGATTCACGATGCTGGTGTCACGTTGTTACTCTGGCGTGAAGAATCCACTGGCTATGATGAAGGGTCTGTGGATGGGCTATAGTTGCCTTGGTGGTATTTTCACGTAATTGCCCTTACGCACCGGCTGTTGGAATTCAAGTATTCTGCTAATTATCCTATTCAATCTTATGCTGTGACGCATTTTGGCTTTGAAAAACACTTGTACCTTAATCATCTCTCCCATACTAAGTTCTACCGCTCTCATTCTGCCGGCATTGTTCTTCTTACAAGAAGGAGCGTTGAATTCAATTTGCTTTGCATCAGGGACAATAACCTCTCATATTATTTCCTCACAATATATAAGTAGTTACTAATTCAATACATGCACATTTGCAGGATGGATTTTGGATGGTGCGTAAATGGTACAACTTAGTCCTCGGTGCAGCCGTCCTAAGATTAGAGTTGCTGGTGATCATGGCACGAGTAATCGGCGACTTGGTGCATTTTGGCAATCTTGGAGAGTAGCGTTGTTGAGAAAACCTGTTTCTACCCTGAGCCGGTTTAGTTTAATGTATCCATGTAGCAGCACAATTATATATGAGTAGGTTGTAAATTAGTTACTTTTCGATACATTTCAATCTTCAATTGTATGATGACCGTTTGTTCCATAATGAAAAAAAAAACAACTTGGCTACTTGAGTAATGTTGCAACACTTATTTTATAACCACCCGAGCAGTCCTTTATCTGGTTGTAAACTTTGGCTTCACTTACAGCTTTAGGATTTCTTTTCATGTAGTTTCATATTTTCTTACAAAACCGTGGCGCCTTATTTGATAGCATTTGTATGAATTAAGACTTGTATGCCCTTGTAATTTTCAATGTTTGGTATTTGTAAAGGCTTGTACAGTTGTGAAAACTCTGGAGTTAGTATCATAATAGCGAATATTGCCTGCTGCTGAGTAATTTATATGTCTCCTTTTAAAAAATGCTATCGGACTTGGGCTTTGCATTCTTGTAGTGATTCTTGAATTAATTTCATGACAATATTCGAACCACTTCTTGAACTTTCTCTTTCTAAACTTGACGGAACTTGCCCTTCATTGAAAAAAGAAATAAGAACTCCTTGAATTTGTAAAATTGAACCACTCGAATTTGGGCTCCCTTTAGAAATAAAGTGCTGGATTCCAAACACGGATGAACTATCCTTAGATTTGAATTCACTCTATCGTGCACTAGACCTGTCAGAGATGTCTTAGAAGGCAATATGGACCTGCACACACTCATTAGTTGCAAATAAAAGTAAAGAGATAAAAATGCACGAAAACCAAAAGGAGGTGGAATCTTAAGGTAAAAAATTAGGGTGTGACAGATGCCCCTATTTAAGTTACTTCTATCTGGAGATATGGAGATTAAAATCTCTGTCTCGACGAGATAGGAGGGACTTAAATACAAACATAACACGGATTTTTGCCCCTAAGAGGCCATCGAATGCATATGATATGCAATGATATTGAATGCATGACAGAGGGTCTTGTGGAGACATGATGCCACAGGAGAAAAAATGAGACACAACACGCGAAACAAAAGGAGCAATAGACTCAACGAAGCAGGACTCCATGGGGAAGAGACAACAATCATTGAGGAATCTCCAAAAATAAAGATATAATACATAATACCAAGCAAAATGGTGACCTGGATAACGGGGGAGAATCTTGAAATTGAAGGATAACTTGCTACCAACAAATGGTAGTCCGGACAATGGTAATAACCAAACGAGCCTTCTTGATCGAAACAGTATTTTGTTTCTTAATTGAGTGTGGTGTTGATAATAGTGTGAATAAAACTTCCCCATGCTTCATGGTGTGTTTGCCATGAACGGGTCTCAGTTTCTTGAAATAAACCTCCCCAACGACTCATGGTGTGTTTGGCATTAACGGGTCTCGGTTTCTTGAAATAAACCTCCCCAACGACTCATGGTGTGTTTGCCATGAACGGGTCTCAGTTTCTTGAAATAAACCTCCCCAACGACTCATGGTGTATTTGCCATGAACGGGTCATAGTTTATTGAAATAAACCTCCCCAACGACTCATGGTGTGTTTGCCATGAACAGGTCTCGGTTTTCTTGAAATAAACCTCCCCAACGACTCATGGTGTGTTTTCCATGAACGGGTCTCAGTTTCTACCTGAAATGATGAAAACTCGTGAAAGCATCTTCACAGGGGATTAAAAAAGTCATTGTAGATTGTAGAACTTCAGCAGTAATTCAGAATGTATTGGAGATTGTAAAACTTCATCGGGGATCTTCGGAAGAGATGTAAGCCGGTTGATTTGTAAATATGTTTTCTCAAATAAAGAGATCAATTGTAATAGACTTCCCCAAACTTCTCGGGAGAGGTGTCCTTTGATGGAATTAGACTTGTGTGGTAGACTCCTGGGGAAATGCATTCCTGAGTAGTGCTTTTTTGTTGTAGCTGTAAAAGTATATATCATTGTAGTGTAGATTCTCAAATAAAGATAAAAGTTTGTAATGTCTTCAACGCATTTCTCTGACAGATTTCCGGAGGAATGCCTTTTGATGAGTTGATAACCTCGATAAATCCTACTGGGGATGGGCAAACTTGTCTTGAAGAGACTGCCATTTTTCGTTTTGAAGGAGATCCTAATCAAAACGAGTTGCTCAAATAAAGAGGATGCTTGCAGTCCAGATATAAATTGTTAAGAATGGTACTGTAGAAGTATCTGTTTTCAATAGTTGTCCTCATAGAAATTTTTCTTGGGGAATAAGGCGCAAAATACATGCACACTTAACCCCGGTTCTAGAGTTGGAGATATCCGACAATGTGATCGCCAAGGACCGAAGTTCACTTTGGGAAATAACCAAAGTGAAACTGTCAAGCAAGACTCGACCATTGAGGTATGAACTCAAATGGGAATGTACTAAAATAACCGTCCTCCATGAGGATCAAACTCCATGGGGAAATAGAAGCATTGTGCTCTTTCTGCCTAGGGCTGACAACTCTATTTGAAGGGATACGATAAACCCAGTCACTTGGGGATAAACACGACCAAAGCGACAGAACAAACAAACACAAAGATGCAAAATGTGGATGCTATGCTATCTATCTATATGCTGTGCGTATGCTAACAAAACCAACGGGGCCGAAAACAAAAGTCCCAACTCGAACCAAATCTCCACAAATTGGTCACCGCCTGAGGAAAATCTTCACCTATCTTGTACGGGGGAAAGATGAACTCCCGCCTCCGTGGATGAAATAAACATCCACGGACATCCTTTTATTATTCATATATCAAATAAAACACAAGGTACTTAAAAAAATTTTATTATTCGGGATTTTGCCATCATAATGAAATATTTAACACACCACAACTGGGAAAAACCTCATTTATTAAATGGTAGTCGGCAGAACAGTGCGACTCCAATATTACAATGTTGGAAAGTAATACGAGCGGTTACATCGATGGAATAATGATTTTGTCCCTAAGTCAACTAGAACTTCCTAAGTTCTAAGCAAAATACTTCTTGACGACATCTACGTTCACCGGGCGGGTGATCTCTTCTTCGTCCATTGTTGCTAACATCAAGGCACCTCTTGAGAATACCTTCTTTACCACATACCGCCCATCATAGTTCGGAGCCCATTTTCCTCTGGCATCAGTGAGGAAAGACTGAATCTTTTTGAGCACGAGGTTGCCTTCCTTGAACTCTCGGGGTCGAACCTTCTTGTCGAATGCCTTCTTCATCCTCTGCTGGTACAATTGCCCATGGCACAAGGCCGTCATCCTCTTCTCTTCAATTAGGTTCATTTGATCATAACTGCTCTGGCACCATTCGGCTTCTGACAGCTTTGTCTGCATCAATATCCTCATGGAGGGAATCTCGACCTCTATCGGGAGTACGACTTCCATACCGTAGACAAGTGAAAAAGGAGTTGCCCAAGTCGATGTGCATACCGAAGTACGATATCCATGTAGAGCGAACAGGAGCATTTCATGCCAATCTTTGTATGTGACTAACATCTTTTGAATTATCTTCTTAGTATTCTTATTGGCGGCTTCAACAACACCACTCATTTTTGGTCTGTAGGGAGAAGAATTATGATGCTCGATCTTGAATTCTTCGCATAGTTTTTTCATCATATTATTATTCAATTTGGACCCATTATCTGCGGTAATCCTGCTCGACACAGCGTATCTGCAGATAAGCTGATTCTTGATAAATTTGACAACCACATGCCGAGTTACGTTAGCGTAAGACGCTGCTTTGACCCACTTAGTGAAGTAGTCGATTGCCACTAAGATGAATCGGTGTCCATTAGATGCTTTTGGTTCTATCATCCCAATCATATCAATTACCCACATGGAGAATGGCCAAGGAGACGAGATAACATTCAACAAAGTTGGAGGCGCATGAATCTTATCGGTGTAGATCTGACACTTGTGACATTTCCTAGCAAACTTGTAGCAGTCGGATTCCATTGTGATCCAATAATAATCGGCTCTTAAGAGCTTCTTGGCCATAGCATGCCCATTCGTATGAGTACCAAAGCACCCTTCGTGAATTTCCGTCATTAATATGTCTGCTTCCCGCTTGTCCACACATCTCAGCAAGACCATGTCAAAGTTTCTCTTATATAACACATTATTACTCAGGAGAAAATTATCGGCCAACCTTCTCAGTGTCTTCCTGTCCTTATTGGAGGCTACTGAAGGATATTTCTGCGTTCTGAAAAACATTTCAATATCATGGTACCAGGGTTTGTCGTCTTTAGTATCTTCAATGGAAAAGACGAAGGCGGGTCTGTCAAGACGTCTTACTTCAATCCGAGGACACGCATTCCACGAGTTCACCACAATCATGGAGGCCAAAGTTGCCAATGCATCCGCCATCCTATTCTTATTGCGAGGGATATGGTGAAAGTCTCCTGTCAAAGAAAGGTAACAGTCTTCTTGCATAATCTCTATACGGGACCAAATTATCCTGTCGAGTTACCCACTCTCCTGTGATTTGATAAATGACTACAACAGAATCATCGAACACATCCAAATTCTTAATTCTTAAGTCCACGGCCTCCTCGAGGCCCATAATACATGCTTCATACTCGGCTTCATTGTTGGTACACTTGAATGTTAGCCTAGAGGTAAACAGAATATGAGACCCATGGGGAGTCACGATAATCGCGCATATTCCTCTCCCATGAGCGTCGACAGCACCATCAAAAATCAGACTCCATTGAGAATCGGGCTCGGGTCCTTCATCTGGCAGAGGTTCTTCACAATCCTTCATTTTCAAATACATAACCTCTTCGTCTGGGAAATCATCATTCAAAGGTTGATGATCCAAAATAGGCTGATGCGCCAGATGGTCAGCCAAAATACTTCCTCTAATGGCTTTCTGGGTACGGTACTCAATGTCATATTCTGATAACAACATCTGCCACCTTGCAATTGTTCCAATCAATGCGGGCTTCTCAAAGATATACTTGATGGGGTCCATCTTCGAAACTAACCAAGTAGTGTGACTCAACATGTACTGTCGCAAATGCTTAGCGGCCCATGCCAAAGCACAACAAGTCTTCTCAAGCATAGTGTATCTGGACTCACAGTCGGTAAATTTCTTACTCAAATAATAGGTGACGTGATCTTGTTTCCCTGTCTCATCTCGTTGACCGAGCATACATCCCGTCGAATCTTCCAACACAGTCAAATACATGATCAAAGGTCATCCTTCGACTGGCGGTATCAGAATAGGGGGTTCGAGCAAATACTCTTTGATACTATCAAACGCCTTTTGACAATCTTCAGTCTAAACATACCCTTGTTCTTTCCTCAATAGCTTGAAAATAGGTTTACACTTAGCAGCCATATTAGATATAAACCGAGAGATGTAGTTCAAACGTCCCAAAAATCCTCTGAATTGTTTCTCTATAGACGGAGTTGGCATTTCCTGAATAGCCTTCACTTTATCAGGGGTCCACTTCAATACCCCTCTGGCTGACAATGAAACCCAATAATTTCCCTGATCGTACCCCAAACCTGCACTTGTTGGGATTTAAATGGAGCTTGTATTCTCTCAATCGACCAAACAGTTTCAACAAATGCTTGACATGATCATCTTCAGTCTTTGACTTAGCTATCATATCGTCCACATAAACTTTAATCTCTTTGTGCATCATATCATGGAACAAAGTAGTCATAGCCCTTTGATATGTTGCCCCGACGTTCTTTAGTCCAAAAGGCATAACTCGATAGCAAAAGATGCCCCAGGGGGTAATGAATGACGTCTTCTCTCTGTCTCCGGGAGCCATTCTGATCTGATTGTATCCTGAAAATCCATCTATAAAAGAAGATTTCATACCTTGCAATACTGTCAACCAAAATATCGATGTGAGGTAATGGAAAATCATCCTTCGGACTGGCCTTATTCAGATCCCTGTAATCCAAACACATACGCACTTTTCCATCCTTCTTCGGAATGGGCACAATGTTGGCTAACCAGAGCGGGTACTCGACAGTGACAAGAAAACCTGCATCAATCTGTTTATGTACCTCTTCTTTGATTTTCAGGGCCATATCGAGCCGAGTTCTTCTGAGTTTCTGCTTAACCGATGGGCAATCTGGTTTCAACGACAGGCGATGTTCGACTATGGCGGTGTCCAATCCAGGCATGTCTTGATAGGACCAGGCAAGTACGTCGACAAACTCTTTGAGCAACTCAATCAACTGCTCCTTCACATCTGGCTTGAGCAGAGCTCCAATTTTCACTTCCCTGTAGATTTCTTCTGTTCCCAAATTGATTACTTCCACTGGCTCTTGATGAGGTTGGATAGCCTTTTCTTCCTTCTCCAGTAGTCTAGAGATCTCTTATGGAATATCATCTTCTTCGTCTTCAGCCTCAAACACTGGAAATTCGAAGTTCGGCGAAGGAAGTGGGTCATTATTCCCGGGATGTGATGTGTGTAGCAATCTGCGCATGTGATATTATTTTATTTAGTTTTATAAAGTGGAAAGTGTGTGTACGCGAGATGCTACTTATTATTATTTCCCAACATAGTAAATAAAGAATGATAGAAATAACACATAAATGGAAACAAATATTTATTGATGATAGAAAAATCCGAACAAAGAAATGCCCAACAAGGTCACCTTTGCCTTGGGTAGAGCAAAGGGAAATTATTAAAAGTAAGCCCACACAACACATTTTCGCCTTGGGCAGAGCGAAAACTTAAAAAACAAATGTTTACTTTGATATATGAATCACAACAGGGGCTTCAACCACGCTCCAATTCTTGACCAGAACTCCTGGAGTCACAAAATATGGAACATCTTCATCAGGGTCTTCTTCAATAACAACATAGACTCCAAAACTATAATCAAAGTCATCTGAGACGTAACCCGGATCTTCCATATAAGGCTCATAATTTTCAAATGGAATGGAGAGACTTGCTGAACCGTCTGATATGTAACCTTCAGACTCATCTTCGGACACAACGTTAATATGAGGAGGATGGATGACTCCTCCACTGCAGAACACTTTGCCGATCGGCGGGAATTCTTGATTTCTGATGACCTGTTGAGCAGACCCACTGGAAAAACCAAGACCTTCCTTGTTCTTATTCTCTGGAAAAAACAACATTTTGCCCCAACCTGTCTGAGGACCACTGCTCACAACCTGCTGCGCATCCTTGAATGATGACATGGGTATTCTGGGTTTTTGAACACTATCGCCTATAATAGGTAAAGCCTGGAACTGCGTACCAACCTCTTCCTCAGCTTCAACATATGAAAATGTTGACAAATGACTCACCACTAAAGCTCTTTCTCCACAAACTGTAACCGTTTTGCCTTCAAAAGCATACTTTAGTTTCTGATGCAGGGTGGAGGTAACTGCCCCAGCCTCATGTATCCACGGCCTTCCTAACAAACAACTATAGGCGGCGCGAATGTCCATGACTTGGAACATGATCATGAAAGTCTGCAAACCGATGGTCATCGACATATCTACTTCACCAATTACCGCTTTTCTAGATCCATCAAAAGCTTTGATGATGACGTGACTGGGCCTCATCGGCGATCCCTGATAAGATAATTTGGATAAAGTGGTTCTAGGCATCATAATCAGAGAGGATCCAGTATCAACCAACACACTGGACAAAGAGTCGTTCCCACAATTCACAGAAATATGCAAGGCCATATTATGCTTCTTTCCTTCCTCTGGGAGGTCTTCCTCATTAAAACCGAGATTGTCGCATGCAGTGATATTGCCGATGATATTATCAAATTGCTCCATTGTAACATCCTGTTCCACATATGCTTGCTCCAATATCTTTTGGAGCGCTTCCCTATGTGCCTCAGAACTCATTAGCAATTGTAGGATAGAGATTTTGGACGGGGTTTGCAGAAGCTGATCTGCAACTTTGTATTCACTTCTCTTGATTACTTTCAGTATTTCGTCCGTCTTGGACAGAATGGATCCACCAGATTGATCCGCAATTGGGTCCTTTGAACTCGGTTTCTCTGCTGAGGTTCCCTTGTCTTTCGAAGGCACTGAAGAGTAAACTCGGCCGCTTCTTGTTACTCTACTGACATCTGCAATGTTAACAACCAAAGGCAGAGTAGGTAACGGTACCTCCTTTCCATTTTCCAACATCGTAGCGTTATATCGATATGGGATAGCCTTACTAGAAGTGTAAGGGACAGGTCCTGGCACATTGATTACTAGGGGAGTAACGGTCGGCTTTCTACTATCATACGTGATTTCAATACACTCCACTTCCTTGAAGTGAGGCACTATAACACATACTTCTCCAGTCTCCTTATCTGAAACTTCCTGACCACTTCATTCTGGGTAACTTTGAATCATGTTTACGGAGGGTGAACCATGTGGAGGCAATGGATTGTCCTGCACATTAGGATTGGAATCCTTAAAGGATAAGATTCCGAACTTAATGAGCCTCTGGACGTATGCTTTCATACCAAAACAACTCTCAATATCATGACCCGGGGCTCCCTGATGGCAAGGGCAAAACCTGTCAGCTTTATAGTAAGGAGGGGGATTCTTGGGAATCTCAGGTGGAGCTTTTGTCTTGATGTGACCTTTTTGGATCAAGGCTAGGAATAAATCAACATACTTCATAGGGATGGGATCAAAGTTAATCTTCCTGTATACACGACCTTGATTGTTGAATGGCCGATTCTGTTGAGGAGATTGTGGACTTTGTTGTGGTTGTGGCTGATAAGCTGGAGCGTTGAATACTGGCGATACTGCTGCAACCTGATATGATGGTGAATACCTTTTTCCGGGTCTTCCTTCTTGTACAACATTCACTTCCTTTTCCTTTTTCTTCACAAAACCACTTCCATACTTCTTAGCACTGCTAGGAGCGTTATCTTCTTTGACCAATCTTCCTTCACGGACTTCCTCCTCCAAGCGCATTCACATATTCACCATTTCGGTGAAGTCGTTGGGTGCACTTGTGACCATTTTCTCGTAAAAGAAAGGACCAAGGGTCTTTAGAAAAATCTTGGTCATTTCCCTTTCCTCCAATGGCGGCGTAACCTGCGCGACTAACTCGCGCCAACGTTGAGCATATTCCTTGAAGTTCTCTTTGTCTTTCTACATCATGGCCCTCAACTGATCTCTGTCAGGAGCCATGTCTACATTATATTTATACTGCTTGATGAAGGCCTCGCCCAGATCGTTGAAAGATCGAATCTTCGCACTATCCAACCCCATATACCATTTGAGCGCAGCGCCTGTCAGACTATCTTGGAAGTAGTAGATGAGCAATTGATCGCTGTCAGTTTGTGCAGACATCTTTCTTGCATACATGATGAGATGACTCTGAGGACAAGTATTTCCTTTGTACTTCTCAAAATCCGGAACCTTGAATTTTTGTGGAACCTTGACATTCGGAACCAAACATAAGTTAGAAGCACTCTTTCCAAACAGATCCTTTCCACGAAGGGCCTTTAATTCTTTCTGAATCTTAGAAAAATGGTCTTGAAAACCATCCATCCTCTCTTCAAAACCCACAGTTTCACTCGGAGACCCATGGAAAATTGGCTCATCCAGGATATAGGGAGTCGCGTTCACATGTGGCGGCGCAGTGGTTATTATGGCAGCAGTGGCAGGGACGACTTGAGCAGCGGTCATGATAGGGACCTCAAGAATAGGCGAGAGATAACCAGCAGGAGTGAAATGAGGAGGCATCCCCCACGGGAAACTTGGAGGCATGTTGTAGGTCACTTCAGAAACAGTAGGCACCATTAGGATCGGTGCTGACACCACTTCGGAGATAACAGGCCTTTGAACATCTTGGTTGTTGAGCGTGGCTTGATTGGACAGGGCTTCAACCAGACCATTTAGTCTCTCCAAGCTTTGCTTCAGGATTGCAACATCATCACGGAGCACCTTGTTCTCTTGTTCAAGTTGATCCATCTTTTGACGTTGACTGGCGCGAGTGTTGTATTGGTGATTCAGCTTGTCTGTGAAGATGAAGCAAGAGTGAGACCCCCCGGAATGCAGAGGATGCTATGCCGATGCAAGATGCAAATGAGTATGAAACTTCAAGAAACTCAAATTGTTTTTCAGTATTATAACGTTGGATAAAAAAACTTATTTTGTTATTGATATTCGAGAAGCATTACAAAGCAAAGTACTCTTTTAAGAGTTTATTACATTGAAACAAAAGCAAAAGAAAACTTAGAGATCTACTCCTTATGCTCCTTCTGCGCACAAAGCTCTTCTACCAGCTGATTGACGCGTTCCTGCAGTTTGGCCTTCTCACTGACGAGTCGATCTACATACTCCTTCCAAACCATAGTAGTTAGGGGAAGATCATCACTGGTGATAGTTCTTGAAGAAGTGTGAGAGGAAAATAAATCCTCTCGTGCCTTTCTTTTCCTTGCAAATTCTATTTCTGGCAGCTTCTGAGACTTCTCTTTCTCTACCTTAAGGGTGAAAAACTTGTTCCTCCAAGCGGTCTTCAGCTTTTGGGCCTCATCCAAGGCAGTTTTCAACTGATCTATCTCACTCGCATCAAACCAATCGGGGTCATGAAAGGTCAGCACCATGGGTTCGTGAAAAGAGAAAGGCATCTTGAGGTCGAGAGCCCTCTCTCGCACCCAATGTATATAGTCTTCAGAGGCAGCACAATTAGGGAATCCTAAAGCAGTCGTCCCTTCCATGTTAACGTACTTCCATGCATATATTATGGTGGCCTTTAGGTCTGGATCCTCTCCTTCCTTGAAAAAGATCCTCTCCATCAAAGTTGGGTCAGGTACTTCGTTCATTGGGTGCCCCAATTGTCGGCGGGCCAAAGCAGGGTTGTAACTGATGCATCCTCTCCTTCCAATAAGAGGTACATTGGGGAATCCTCCACAACTATGGATCATCTTAACACCTTCATAAGTAGGGTCGTACCACACGATATCAGAGTGAGTAAGGGCCATGACTATTTTAGACCAACAGGGTGCCTCTATCTGCTTCCAGACAGGCGGATGCCAAGTTAGGCGGGCAATAAACCATGAGTACAGCAAGGCGGTACAACAGACGATATGCCCTCCTCCTTCGGCATTCCTCGAATGGATCAAATGGTACGTGTCAGCTAATAAGGTAGGAGCTGGGTTCTTGAGGATGAACAACTTAATTGCATCCATGTCAACAAAATCATCAATCTTTGGGAACCAGAAAATCCCATAGACTAACAAGGCAAAGGTAGCTTCCATGATCGGGACCTCCTTCCTTTCAGCGTGATAACGAACTTTCTCGATCAAGAAATCGGCCCGAAACCCAAGGAATCCTTCTTTGGTGATTAAGTGAGCTTGAACATCTGCTAGGATGAGACGAGTAGCATTTGCGATCTCTTGGTCACTGGGTGTGTCCTCTAATCCAGTAAACATGGGTCGGGTAGTCACAGGTATCCTCAAAAATTCAGAATATTCCTCCAGGGTCGGCATCAACCGGTAATCTGGAAAAGTGAAGCAATGATACAGATGATCATAGAACTGTACAAGGGTCTCCAACAGTCCCTATTTCATCTTGAGCTCGAGAAAGTAGAAGGCTCTTCCATACTCTGTTGCAAAAGCGTGACGGTTCTCGATGAGTTTCGCTATCTCTCTTAAGCTTTCAATGTTAGGAATCTGAAAAGTTTACTTCAATACTTCTCTTTTGAAATCCATCGTTACAATACCTGTAAAACGGAAATGAGTTTCTTGAAGTGAACAAAAGAAAAGAATGTAATGCAAGATGAGAAGGACTTCATGGGATTCCAATTATTTATGAACATTGTAGTAAAAAGAAAACATTTTATTAATTTTTAAACGGATTACAAATAATTGTTCTTTTAAAAGTCCCAAATAAATAGCTAAATAAAAGCTAATGAAAGCCCTAAGGAAGTTTCAAATCCCGCTGCTTGAGCTGCTCTTCCACCTGGACCATAGTTAATTCTTCAAGGAGTAGATTGAGTTTTGAAGGAAAATAAATCCTCCTAATCTCTTCTCTTCTTGCAAGGAGGTAGATCTTCATTTTTCGATTGTAATTGTTCTCGAAGCTCAACATTCTGTTTTCGGAGTTCAACATTCTCTGCAACAACCACGTGATACTTATTTTTTCATGTTTCGGACTCATGTTGCGACTTCCTTAATGCGACCTTTAACTTCTCAGCTTCGGAAATAAAGACATAAACGGGTTCTTCTCTTGGAGGTATATGACCTTGACGAGGGTAAGGCATCCTCAATTTGATTGCCCTATTTCTGACCCATTGAAGATATGATTCTAGAGACACACAATTAGGCCTCCCCAAACTGTCTCTACCCTTCTTATGTAAATTCCCCCATGCATCCACAATCTTCTCTTGAAGCTCTTTGTTATCCTTGAAGAAAATACTCTCCACTTGAACACTTTTAGGTGGTTCCTTCAACGGATATCCCAATTGTCGACGAGCTAAAACAGGACTATAACTAATCCCTCCATCAAAGCCAAGCAATGGTATGTTAGCAAAATCTCCACAGTTATCAATGATTTGAATCCCATCGTACTCACGGCTATACCAATCGATGTCTGAATGGGTCAAAGCCATAATTTTTTCTGACCAGCGTCCGCTATTAAGGTTCCAAAAAGAAACATATTTAGGCAAGTGCGAAATAAACCACTTGTACAGTAAGGGCACACAGCAGGTAATCATCTCTCCACCATGAAGGTTTTGGAGATGCACAAAATGATAGGTGTTAGCCAATAAGGTGGGAACTGGGTTTTTCTTCATGAAGATCTTGATGGCATTGAGGTCGAAGAACCCTCTAAAACTTGGGAACAAAAACACTCCATAAACAAGTAGGGCAAAGATTGTTTCAAACGAAACCCTATTCGTGTAATCAGCATAATATCGGGCTTTCCCGATTAGGAACTCTGTAGTCAGACCGAAAGTCCCACCTTTAGTAACCATATTTTCCTTGACGTCAGATACTTTTAGATAGAGGGCCTTAGCAATGTCTTTCTCCTTAGGGTCGTCTTCTAAGAAAGGGAAATGAGACTCTTCCAAGATAGGTAGACCAACCAAATAAGAGTATTCTTCTAGGGTAGGCAATAACTGATAATTCGGAAAAGTAAAACAATGATAAACCGGGTCATAGAATTGTAGCAAGGCAGAAAGTAGATTCTCATTCACTCCACGACTCAACAAAGGTAGTAACTTCCCATACTTGCTCTTGAATCTTTCTTGGTCTTCGATCAAAGCTCCCAACTTCCTTAGGTCACCCAATTTGGGACTCTTAAAAGTATATTTCAAAGTATTTCTTCTATTGGAATCCATAGTGTCCTACAATGTTCATAAACAAAGGTAAATTCCATGAAGCCCAATGCAGTATGATGTTATAAGGATGCAACAAACACAAGTAAGCACATAAGGACACAAAGATAAACAAATAAGGGTCCTAGGTTTGCAACGAGCATGGAGCAAAAGGGTGTACCTATTCCCAAAGGACAAGGACTAAAGGTGGATTGTACCTGTAGAACAAGGTTCTAAGAAGGTTCCCAAAGTCATTAGTCCATCTTTCAAATATTATCAATTTTCCGACTGACTCGGTGGTTAATAATATTCTCAAGAGAACCTCTTTTAAATGTAGTATCGCGTAGCAACTATTTCGGGACTACTCCCTCATAGTTCTCGCACTACATCCTAATAAAGGCCAAAGTGGGGTTAAAGGTAACTACGGTCCTCAATACCATGGACTCCAATCAAAAATAGTAAAAGTTTTCACGACTATACTCGTTCAACCGAACTATTTTAGAGAGGGTCTCAACTGAGCGGTGATTCTCGAGTCAACTTGGTCGGGACTCACTCCCTATAAGCCTCGTCGAATATATCACCATCCTATCTTAAGTTCACTCAAGTCCAGACGTAGGACTTTGTCTCACCACTCAAGGATATCAACATAAAAGGAATAGATAAGCAAGTAAACAAGTAAACAATTAAGCAAATATATAAAGCGATAAACAAAAACAAAAAAAGTTAGGGAAACCCACAAGGCTGTCCCCAGTGAAGTCGCCATTTCTGTCGCGATGAAATTTGGATACCAAGCTATTAATGAGCTTAAATCTTAATTCATTTGCAATCGAACTTTAATTTGTCCAAGGGAAGGGAAAAAGATCGAATTACCCACAATGCAATGCAAATGCAAGCTAGAGAGTTATAGGTTCGGGGGTTGGTTAAACTTAGGGAAGGTGCTAGCATCCTAAGTTTCTGTAGTACTCTACAAGAACCTCTTGTTTTATCTTGTTTATTGCTAAGAGTTATCTGCTTAAAGGATAAGAGACCTAGGGGGTTTATTTCTAAGTATACTCGATAAGATATCGCATCTTATGCCTACATATCCTGACAGGAGTGGAATCAGAGTATCTGTAGTTCCCCTAAAGGGTTTGAGGAGTACTTTGACTGTGGTCAAAGTTCCTATGGGATAAGGTAGTTGATTGATTGATTTTAGGAGAAAAGATGAGTTGTCATTTTAAGGGAGATTACTTGATTTAACCACCACAACTTTGTAGGAAAATAGTCTTTGCATCGTCTTAAGAGAAGGGCCCAAGTACTCGGATTGTCAACAAGTACGCCTCTATCTCTCCTAAGGCAAAGTCCCTACATATTGATTTAATTGTTATGGGGTAGAAGTTTTATCTCGCTTAAGATGATTAACATTTTATTCTCTAATGTGTTTGAATAATTGTATTGAGTTGATTTGATTGTGTTTGTCTAAGTTGTAAAGATAAAAGGTCCTCCTTATGAGGTAGGATCTAAACTTAGAAGATCGACTTGAATGGGATCAAGGATCAATGGGGAGTATGATGCAAATGAGATGCATACGCGCAATTGTTTAGGTTATGCGCAGGTTCTTCCTTTGGACGCTATGCAAGGCGATAATATAAATTGCGGTAAAGATAAATTGCAGAAAATAAAGGCAGATAAATAAATCCAAACACAAACGCATGAAAGCGCTAAGGGAGTGAAGGTGGGGTATGTGAATCAAATCGGTGTTGGGAGACGTACGCGATGGATGATTGATTTTAGTCGGATTGATTTGAAGGGAGATGTTGAATTGATTTTAAGAATGTTCTTGTATTATTTTGTTTAGGAGAAAAAAGTTGGATTTAGATTATATGAATTGATTTATGAGAAAATATTATATTAGTTTAAAAAAAAATTATAAGGGAATTTGATTTTAAGGAAAAGGTTTTAATTAAGTTGGTGAGGTTGATCTTAGAGAAAAGTTGTATTAATTGAGATTGATTTAATGGGAGATTAGTTTTTTATTTTAATAAAAGAATTAGATGTGAATTACTTAAATTCTAAAGAGTGATTTTATTACCTTATAAATATATGAAAAGATATATTTTATAAAATGTATAATTACATAAAAGGTTAATTTAATTAAGAAAATATTTTACTAATAAAAGGTTTTGGTTAGATTTCTTATTAAAGGTTTTCTTATATTATCGTGTTTTTAGTTTAGCAAGTGAATAAAAATTAATTAGATTATGAAATGGTTTTCCTATTAAATAAAAATAGTTTTATTTTTTTTATTTTTTTATCAAATAGATACAAGTTATTAAATTATGAAAAAGATTTATATTAAAAAAACAAGTTATATGTTTATTTTAAAAAGTTATTAAGTTATAAAAAAATGAAATAGGTTAATTAAAAATTAATTAAAAGGATTAATTAAAAAGAGTTATTAGTTATTTATTTATAAAAAACTGTTGATTAAGGACCAAATTACCGGTTAAATTAATTATGTAGTTAATTAAAGTGGTTAAGTGGGGTTACCGCGCGGATTGGGTGTGACGCGGGCGCTTAGTCTTATGGTGTGCCTACGTGATACGGGCCATGAGATCGGATCCGTTAGAGATCCACATGTTGTGCATGTGAGGGTGCATCGCATGTGTGTGTGTGTGTGTGCACATGCATGTGATGATTTTACATTAACAGATACAAAACAAAAGAACGAATAAACCAACAAGAAGCCCAGCAAACCCCAAAACCCCCCAATTCTCTTCGCGCCGCCGCTTGCCTCCTTCATCACACCTTCTCTTTTTGATCCGTCCTCCTCTTCCTCAATTGCTCGCGGCTTTGCTCTTCGTCTCCTCTTTGGATCTTCTTTTTCGTAACCTGTGTTATTCACAAACGAAAAATATGCGGGTAGAAAGCTTTATTTAAGTGTGAGATTTTTACCCAAAAACACAAGCTGGCGGCGACTCGTTGACGGTGGTGATGAGGCAATGATGCGATTCGCGAGTTCCTTCTTTTTGACCGACGATGATGGACCTCGAGAATGATATGAGCTTGGTGGTGAAGATCCTCGTTAGTCTGAGCTTCAAGGGTTTCTACTCTCTTGCGATGGTGACCGTTTTTTTGATGTGGGTGTTCTTCGTAGCTTTTTATAGATGAAAAATGATGGGCCTCCATGAAAGTCCGTTTGTAAACCTTCCTATTTGGGCGATTGCTGTCTGATATTATTGATTTTGGGAACCACTAATTGATTCTTTCTGATTCTGTTGAAGGGATGTCGGATTCGATTTGGGAAGTTTAGATCTTTCCTCTTCCGTGTTGATTTATCAAACTTGGAAACGTATCTTTGACGTGTCTGCTGGATTTGTTGACTTTTGCATTAACACTTCTTTTCCTCTTCTTCTCGCAGGGAAAACCTCATATGAGTTCAAATGTTTGCTTGATCTTATGCTGCGGTTGAGATAGGGTTGAGCCGGCGATGACGACATCGTGTCGGAGCTGGGAGAAACTACGGTTGCCGTTGCTTTAATTCTGTTGCTCTGTTTTCCTCTATTGCTTGGATTATTTTTGAGCTTGGTAAGAAGTTGGAGACGGTCTCCGTTACTCTTCTGGCTGCTCGAAATTCCTTGCCCAATGATGAGTTGAGCTGAGGGCTGAGTTGCTATTTTGCCTTGCGCTACGTGTTGCGAGGGGTTTGTATGTGAATTTTCCTCTTGTTATGCCCGATGATGAATTGAATTGAGGGTTCCATTTTCCCAGCTGTTAGGCCTCGCATTATCTTTGGCAATGCTTGTGTCGCTGTTTGTTTGAGGCACTACTATCGATGTTGCTTGCAAATGTTGTTGTTGCTCGTTGTTTGCTGCGCTGGTGTGTTCTATTTGCCTGCGGCTGTTTGCAAATACTTATTGATGCTCTGCTATCAGTGTGCGGATTTACTTGCTTTTGTATGTTGAAACCTGCTATCCTTGCGTGCAAAAACGTGTTTGCAACTAATGTGCTTGCAGACGATGGTTCTGATAAATGCAGTTCTTTTGATTGCCTGTGACAAATTCTTAAGCTGTTTGGGGGAGGGGGGGGGGGGAACTGACTTTCTTCTTCTTCTTTCAGGACCCAGTTTTAAGTTTGGGAGTTGCCGGTCCTATACCGTTGGCCGAGAAAGGTTTGACGGTGATGATGACTTTGGTCTGAACCGTGTGCTTGAAGTTGCAGCTGCCTGTAGTTGTGTATGCTTTGCATTGTGTTAAGCCGTTGGAGCTTAATAGCTTTGTTGTCCCAAAATTCAATTTTCGATGTTCGGTAGGAAGCTGGTGACAACTTCAGTTTGTCTCCCTTTCGGCCACTCGAGTCTTCCGCTCGATGATGAATTGAACTGAGGGCTGAAACAAAACTTAATTCACCTCTTTGGTTCAAATCTATTATGTCTATTCCAATTGTCGATCATGGCTGTTGACCCCATCTTGTACTTTGCAGGTGGTGATCTTGTTATTGTTGAGGCTCAAGCTGGCGTTGTCAAAGCAGACACCCACTGCCGTCACAAACCCACAAGTTGCACACTTTGATTCACGATGCTGGTGTCACGTTGTTACCCTGGCGTGAAGAATCCATTGGCTATGATGAAGGGTCTGTGCCTGGGCTATAGTTGCCTTGGCGGTATTTTCACGTAATTGCCCTTACGCATCGGCTGTTGGAATTCAAGTATTCTGCTAATTATCCTGTTCAATCTTATGCAGTGGCACATTTTGGCTTTGAAAAACACCTGTACCTTAATCATCTCTCCCATACTAAGTTCTATCTCTCTCATTCTGCCGGCATTGTTCTTCTTACAAGAAGGAGTGTTGAATTCAATTTGCTTTGCATCAGGGACAGTAACCTCTCATATTATTTCCTCACAATATATAAGTAGTTACTAATTCAATACATGGACATTTGCAGGATGGATTGTGGATGGTGCGAGTGCGTAAATGGTACAACTTAGTCCTCGGTGCAGCCGTCCTAAGATTAGAGTTGCTGGTGATCATGGCACGAGTAATCAGCGGCTTGGTGCATTTTGGCAATCTTGGAGAGTAGCGTTGCTGAGAAAACCTGTTTCTACCCCGAGCCGGTTTAGTTTAGTGTATCCATGTAGTAGCACAGTTATATATGAGTAGGTTGTAAATTAGTTACTTTTCGATACATTTCAATCTTCAATTGTATGATGACCATTTGTTCCATAATGAAAAAAAAACGACTTGGCTACTTGAGTAATGTTTCAACGCTTATTTTATAACCACCCGAGCAGTCCTTTATCTGGTTGTAAACTTTGGCTTCACTTACAGCTTTAGGATTTCTTTTCATGTAGTTTCATATTTTCTTACAAAACCGTGGCGCCTTATTTGATAGCATTTGTATGAATTAAGACTTGTATGTCCTTGTAATTTTCAAAGCTTTAATTTGCAATGTCTGGTATTTGTAAAGGCTTGTACAGTTGTGAAAACTCTGGAGTTAGTATCATAACAGCGAATATTGCCTGCTGCTGAGTAATTTATATGTCTCCTTTTAAAAAATGCTATCGAACTTTGGCTTTGCATTCTTGTAGTGATTCTTGAATTAATTTCATGACGATATTCAAACCACTTCTTGAACTTTCTCTTTCTAAACTTGACGGAACTTGCCCTTCATTGAAAAAAGAAACAAGAACTCCTTGAATTTGTAAAATTGAACCACTCGAATTTGGGCGCCCTTTAGAAATAAAGTGCTGGATTCCAAACACGGATGAACTATCCTTAGATTTGAATTCACTCTATCTTGCACTAAACCTGTCAGAGATGTCTTAGAAGGCAATATGGACCTGCACACACTCATTAGTTGCAAATAAAAGTAAAGAGATAAAAATGCACGAAAACCAAAAGGAGGTGGAATCTTAAGGTAAAAAATTAGGGTGTGACATATATAATTGTGTGTAACACCCCTATTTTTAATTAAATGTTTTATTTAATTAATGATGTGTTGTATTCGTTATATTTGAAGCTTGTGTTATTTCGTGCTTAGGGGTATTTTGGTAACTTAATAATTATCAGGGTTATAGAATTAAAAGCAGAAAAATAAAATATAATTTATTAGAATTATTATAAATAATTAGATAAATTTAGTTATTTGGTAATGATTTGAGAAAATAGAGTTTTGAAGAATTTTGATTAAATATTTATTTAAATGAAATATTTACTTAATTAAAATAATAAAAAAATATATAATTTGAGAGTATGGGGTGAAATTAAAAGTTTAATAAAATTGGAGTGTCAAGGAGTAATAGTCCTGAGAAAGTTGAGAATCAACCAAACTTTTTTAGGTTATTTAAATGGGAAAAAATGAGAATTGGGAGAGAGGCTGATACGTTAAAAAAATTGGGAAACATAGAAAGTGGCTAGGAGCGCTAAAGAGAGTTCTAGGAAGGAGAAGCTGTAGCAAAAGTCTGAAGTTGTGCAATTCTAAAGTAGGGGATATTCTTATTGATGGGCGAATTGGACAGTCAGGATGGTGAATGTTCCTTACCTCCCATCAGCGCCATGGGTAATGTAGTGTTTTCCCTTTTTTTTTTACGATCAATTAATTGTTTGGCCATATAAGGTTTGAGCAAAACCTTGTTGGCACGATCAATGGATTTTATTTGTTTTGTCTGAGTTGCTCTGAAAAGCAAAGGGGATTTGGGATAAATCACCAACGGTCACTAAAGTACTATTGTTTGTACATTTAACAATTCTTGTTGTTGATTGTGTTACCTTGATTGTGGGATTATGCGCATGTTGTTATGATCTTATTTTAGAGTTTTGGGATTTTCTCTATAATTTTGAGCGATCTTATTTGGTCGTGTTGTTTTCCCAAATTTCTTTCTGCAGAACCTTATGATGTGTATTATGTATTTTTCCAAAACTATAACCTGTTTTCCCAAAAACTTTCTAGATTTAGTGAAACTTACTTTTTTTTTTTAAAAATTAGAATTTTTTCATGAAAAAAAAAATCAAAAATCAGAATTTTTCTTGGAAATCAAATAATTGGGATTTTTTCACAAAAATCGAGTTTCGGGGGGTGTCGGCGGACTTGTAACACCCAAATTTTAGTAATTTAATTAATGTAAGTCATATTGATTTAATTGTGTATTTTTATAATTATTTTTTGTTAGATGTTGGTGGTGTATGTGTCCTTGAGATGAAATAATATTTAAGGGGTTGTGATCATAGGATTAATCTAGAATAATTTAAAATTATTTTAGATAATTAAAATAATGATTTAATTAATTATTTAATTAAATAATAAGAGAAAGACAGTGTGTAGGGATTTTGAGGGCACGATAGTAAATAAGAGGTTAAGATGAGGGTAGAATAGGGAAAGTCTATTGGGAGAAAGTGAGTTACTAGAAAAAAGGGCAATTGCGAAAAAGGAATCAAAATTTCATTGTGCGTGAAATTGGAGTAAAAGAGGCAAAGAGGGAGAGCAAGAGCTTGAGGTTGAAGAAGAGAATTAAGGGCTTTTGTTGAAAATCAGGTAAGGGTGGGAACTTGTTTCAATAGTAAAGAGTATGGTAGAAGGGTAGAATGGAGGAACCCTTAACCTCCTTAGGGTTGGGTGTTCTAGATCTAAGTTCTGGTTTCTATGTTATAATTGTTGATTGTATGATGAATTTGGTGTAAAGTCCATGTATCTTATGTATGCATATGTTTGTTTGATTTTGTTGAAGATGTTATACCAATGATTGATGTTTGAAGGTTTTAGTCCTGATTTGTGTTATTGGGTGAATTTTGTTGTTATTATATGTGCACTATTTTCCATTTTGAGATGTCAAATGCTTTCTACCATGTTTAAGGGTTTGGAAGATTTGGGGTAAACATGAATTGATGAGATTAAATGATTTTGTTGATGTCAATATGTAAATTATTGTGAAATTGTTTTGTTTTAGTCATCGAATAAGTGTAGTATGTCAAATTATGTGATTGGGGCTTTTTACAGAATCGAAGTCGGAAGTCTGGAAGGCCTCCAACAGTGAAAATTACATTTTTTCATTCCTATACAGTAGTAAACGGTTAACGCATTGGTGTAATCGGTTGCAAATGAACTGATAAGTATTTTATGAAATTTTCGTAATTGTAGTTGGTTACGTGTTTTGGTGTAACCGGTTATAGTTGTTGTATTTTGATTTTTTCAGTACCGACGATTTTCATCGTAACTTGAGTTTTGTGACTCCGATTAAGACACGGTTCGAAGTGTTGGAAAGATAACACGGAATACTATCAAATGGTAGTGGCTTTAGAGACTGAATATGGTGGAATAACCTGAATAATTGACGAAAGTTACATGTGTAATCGACCGACGACATACGCCATAACTTTTTATCCATATACTCAAATGACGTGTCGTTTGAAGCGTTAGAAAGCTAACGCTCAGATCTATGACGTGATAGTGATAGGTGAATTGTTTGAGTATTATTCCTATTCCTCCTGTGTTGGTGAAGTTTTTGTTTATATATTTGGTTAATGAATTGTTGACATATCCCGACGATTTTGGTCATGACTTCCATTCTGTAAGTCCGATTTTGATGTCGTTTGAAGCATTAGAAAGCTAGCGCTCAGGCCTATAAAATGGTAGTGATTTTTTAGGTGTTTTAATTTTATTCAATTTCCTACTATGTTAATAAATGTGTTGATTTATATGTTTTGTTGTAATATCATGGTGTGATAATGGTGTTGCTATGTCGATGATGTCTATGATAATGATGTTAAGGTGTTTAGCTTCTTATGTCATGTTTATCTTGTTAGCTTCGGGTTGGGAATGTAACACCCCCTTTCTATACCTACAAATGAACAATCAAATCATTTAGGCACTTAATGAAAAGAATTCTATCAGAGTATAATTATAACATGGTATAAAAGAGGCGCATCACATTATCATCGAAACGAAACATAAATAATACCAGCTCACGAAGATATGTAACAAAAGGGGTAAATCTCAACTAAAAACAAAGCATAGCGCTTAAAACCCACACATCAACATTTAGAATAAAGCAGAAACATCTAAACATTGAATTCACTTTATTAACATAAGCATCATATACATCGTTCAGATTAATTCAATTCATCAGTTGAGTTTACAAAACGTTCATCAGCAGATACATACACAAATGCATCACAAAAGAATCAAAATAATTCCTAACTACCCAGTGTTACATATCAGAGCCATCTGACCAAAAGAAATGAAGACTCGCTTCACAATGACTCCAGCAATCTAATCTGCAATGCCTCATAGAGCATTATAAAACAGCAGAAGGGTGAGAAACAATATCATAATACATAATGCACATAAACATATATATATATATATATATATATATATATATATATATATATATATATATATATATATATATATATATATATATATATATATATATATATATATATATATATATATATATATATATATATATATATATATATATATATATATATATATATATATATATATATATATATATATATATATATATATATACACACACACACACACACACACACACACACACACACACACACACATAACGTCCTAAAACGTCTTCCGCAATCTCACCACAACTCATCTCACTACACCGTACATCACAATGTATTCACGCTTAACTATTTACAAGTAGAGCACCAAGCATATACAATGTGCATCAACAATGTTTATATCAATTCTTAAACATGCACACATATACACATATATTCACACATACATGTATATTCAAGCCTTCCATTCACGCCAATTATCAACAATCTACATAAACATCTACATTCATGTTTATTCACCATACATCATGCACAGATGTCTACATGCAACTCACAGAGACCGACACACGACTCTATGCAGATGAAAATGCGGTACCGACTCATTTCAGCAGGTTCAATTGAAGAACCAAAATAACCATCGCTCACACCCCACATGGGCACACGAGGTTCTGCAGATTCACCGAGGAATCAATAAATAACCATCGCAACATACGAGGTTCTGCAGATTCACCGAGGAATCAATAAATAACCATCGCTCACACCCCACAAGGGCACACAAGGTTCTGCAAATCCAACGAGGGATCAATAAATAACCATCACTCACACCCCACAAGGGCACACGAGGTTCTGCAAATCCACCGAGGGATCAATCAACACAAGAATGCATACCATGATGCTTCACATGCAACATGACTCATGACACTCTTGGAATGCATACATGTTTACCAACATACTCATGCAATCATCACATTTGTCGCATATATTCATTATGCATTCAAATATATGTATCACAAAGCATATATATATTCATCATCCATTCACACCAATTTTCATACATGGTTCACATTCACAATCAATCTCGCCATGCATCTCTACTTAATTCAAATAATGCACAAAATTGCCAAACGGCCACATTTCACACCTCACAAATCACAACTAGGATTCACACCATACGGTTACCACAACACATATAATCAACATATAATTAGTCATCTAAGACAAGGAATGACCGCAACCAAACCACACAACCGATCCACGAATGGAAAACACAAGGAAAGAAAATATGATGCTGTGTTCGCTAACCTTCGCCTGGCGAAGCCTCTGGCGAACCTTCGCTACTCTCATTCTCTTGACGAACTTGCCAGCGAAGACCACTGGGATTTATTCTGGAATTACTCGCTAGCACTCGCCAGCATACTCGCCTGGCGAACCTTCGCCACTCTCATTCGCCTGGCAAACTTGCCAGCGAAGACAGGGTGGATGCTTCTGACTTGGTTCGCTGTTGCTCGTTGGGCTTCGCCCGGCGAAGCTTCGCTGCCATTCGCCTGGCGAACCTGCGAACTCAGAACTCCCATGGCTGTCTAAAAGCCCAAACCTCACAAACCGACCGATTTAATCTAAATCAGTTCCAGTAGTACAACCCACTTATCACCCGACTATACTACACCGTCTATTCCAAATTCTAACCGATAAAACTCAGTTCCTACCGATTAAATCAACTTCCGACCTAGAAATGGAAACATAGAAAACAATCCAACAAATCCAATCTAGCACATACATGATCATACACATTATGAAGATGATAAAACTTCTCACCCTTACCTGATTAATCGTAAGCTAAGGTTGATTCTTGATGATTCTAGGTTTTGCTCCACTTTCTCTTCTTTTCTCTCCTCCTCCTTTCTTTCTCTTGTTTTTCTTCTTAATGTTTCTATCTTTCTCCTTTCTCTCTATATCACATATTCTATTTCTTTCCTCCCAAATTCTTTCCACACACTTGTCAATTAATTCTCACAAAATATCCACTTAATATTATCACTAATGCCCAAAATACCCTCCAACCTATTTTTACCTGAAACTCTCAAAGTCGGCAAAAAATACTCAATATGTAAACATAACATATTATCACACAAATTCCACATAAATAAAATAATCACTTAAATAAATCAAATAAGGACTCAATAAAAATGGGAATTCAGAATCGGGGTGTTACAACTCTCCCCCACTTTAGAAATTTTCGTCCTCGAAAATATTACCTGATTCAAACAGCTCTGGATGCGACTCACGCATCTTATTCTCCAATTACCAAGTCATATTTCCTTCCGCGGCACCTCCACATGCCACCTTCACAAGCGCGATATCCTTACCTCTGAGCCTCTTAACTTCACGGTCCAAAATCCTAACCGGTAAAACCTCAACTGTAAGATTATCCCTCACTTCCACATCATCCATCGGAATCACATGTGATGGATCCGGAACATACTTCCGAAGTTGCGAAACATGAAACACATCGTGCAAATTCGAAATTTTCGGAGGCAACGCCACACGATAAGCCACATCACCAACCCGTGCAGTAATCTGATACGGACCAATGAAACGAGAAGTCAACTTCTTCGACTTCAAAGCACAACCCACACCCGTAACCGGTGTAACCCTCAAAAACACATTGTCGCCTTCTTGAAACTCAAGATTCTTTCTTCTCTTATCATGATAACTCTTTTGCCTACTCTGAGAAACTCTCATCTTTTCCTGAATGAACTTCACCTTCTCCGTCGTTTGTTGTACCATCTCCGGTCCAACTACCGACTTCTCTCCAGTTTCATGCCAACACAAAGGTGTTCGACATCTCCGACCATACAAAGCCTCAAATGGTGCCATACTAATACTTGAGTGAAAACTATTGTTGTAGGTGAACTCAATCAATGCCAAATAACCATCCCAAGCACTACCTTGCTCGAGCACACAAGCACGCAACAAATCTTCCAATGATTGAATCGTCCTTTCGGTTTGACCATCCGTCTGCGGATGATAAGCCGAACTCAATCTCAACTTAGAACCCCAAGCCTTTTGCAAACTTTCCCAAAATCTCAAAGTAAATCTAGGATCCCTATCCGACACTATGCTCTTAGGAATCCCATGTAACTTCACAATCACACCAACATAAATCTTGGCTAACTTCTCCAAAGGATAACTAATATCTATCGAAATAAAGTGAGAAGATTTAGTAAGCCTATCAACAATCACCCAAATAACATTGTGACCTCTTTGCGTATTAGGCAATCCCGTAACAAAATCCATCGATATACTATCCCATTTCCACTCTGGAATGTCCAACAGTTGCATCAAACCACTAGGCTTCTGATGTTCCACTTTAGACTTCTGACAAGTCAAGCACGAATACATAAACTGAGCTACATCCCTCTTTAATCCGGACCACCAAAAGATTTTCTTCAAATCTTGATACATCTTATTCGCTCTCGGGTGAGTACTTAAGCTACTCCGGTGTCCTTCCTCCAATATCATCTTTTTCAACTCTACATCATCGGGAATACAAATACGACCACGAAATCTCAAAACTCCAAAATTATCAACCTTGAAGTCCTCATTCTCATTCATCATCAAATCAACAAACTTCAAATCCAACTTTTGCTTTTCGCACACGGTAGCAAGAAAATCATTCGTAACATACAACATACCAAGTTTCACACTGCTCGGCGTTATCTCACAAACCAAACTCAAATCTATAAAACTCTCCAACAATTCCCATTCCCTTACCATCAGTGTTGACATATGAACCAACTTTCGACTTAAAGCATCGGCTGCTACGTTTGCCTTACCCGGATGGTAATTCAAACCAAAATCATAATCCTTCAAAAACTCTAACCATCTCCTCTGTCTCATGTTCAATTCCTTATGATCAAACAAATATTTCAAACTCTTGTGATCACTAAAAACTTCAGATCTCGCACCATACAGATAATGCCTCCAAATTTTCAAAACGAACACCACGACCGCTAACTCCAAATCATGCGGAGGGTAGTTCTTCTCATGCACTCTCAATTGTCTCGAAGCATAAGCCACAACTTTCCCATCTTGCATTAAAAAACCACCTAAACCGGATAAAGAAGCATCACAATAAACCACAAACGACTCCGTCGGATTCGGCAAAATCAAAACCGGCGCCGTTGTCAACCTTCTCTTTAGCTCAACAAAACTCTTCTCACACTCAACATCCCAAACAAAGGCCTTTCCCTTACAAGTCAATTGAGTCAACGGAAGTGCTAACTTCGAAAATCCTTCAATAAACCTCCGATAATAACCAGCTAATCCCAAAAAGCTTCGAATCTCCGTAACTGACTTAGGAGCTTCCCACTGCATTACCGCATCAATCTTGGACGGATCAACACTAACACCGTTACCAGAAATAACATGCCCAAGAAAACTCACTTCCGATAACCAAAACTCACACTTCGACAACTTAGCATATAACTGCTTCTCTTTCAAGATCTTCAACACAACTCTTAAATGCTCTACATGCTCTTCTTGGGACTTAGAGTAAATCAAAATGTCGTCGATGAACACAAACACGAAATGATCCAATTGATCATGAAAAATACGATTCATGTATTCCATAAACACACCTGGCGCATTAGAAACTCCGAATGTCATCACTGAAAATTCATAATGACCATACCGTGTCCTAAAAGCCGTCTTTTGAATATCCTCATCTTTAACACGAATCTGGTGATAACCCGACTTCAAATCAATCTTACTAAAAACACGGGCACCAACCAATTGGTCCATCAAATCATCAATTCTAGGAAGCAGATACTTGTTCTTAATAGTTACCTTGTTCAACTGCCGATAATCAATACACAACCGCATACTCCCATCTTTCTTCTTTACTAACAATACCGGAACACCCCAAGGAGAAACACTCGGCCTGACAAACCTCTTTTCCAATAAGTCATTCAACTGATTCTTCAATTCCATCAACTCTGATGCCGACATGCGATACGGCGCCATCGAAATCGGTCTAGTACCCGAAACTAGATTAATCAAAAACTCGACTTCTATTTCCGGCGGTACGTCCGCAATGTCCTCCAGAAATACTTCTGGAAAGTCGCACACCACTGGAACCATATCCAGTTCAACCTTACTCTCTTCCGACAATGATGCAAACAAACAGAACACTTGGGCCTCATCTGCCAAAAGTTTCTTCAACTCTTTAGTAGATAGAAAAATTTCTTCCTCATCCTCCTCCAAGGAAGGAAATCTCACTAACTTGTGATAACAATCAATACGGACTCTATTATACTGCAACCAATTCATACCCAAGATCACATCTAATACTTCTAACGGCAAACACACCAAGTCCATAATGAAGTCTTTACCATATATGGTTAAAGGACAACTTAAACATACCAAAGATGTAGTTACCGACCCCGAAGCGGGTGTCTCAATAACCATATCACCACCACAAGAAGACAAACACAAATCCAAACGCTTAGTGCACTCAAAAGAAATGAATGAATGAGTCGCTTCGGTATCAATAATAGCAACTAAAGGCATATTATTAATAAAGCATGTACCTTTAATCAACCGATCCGCATTAGTAGTGTCTGCACCGGCTAATGCAAATACCTTCCCACTCGTTGGAGCTTGCTTTGGCTTAGTACATTTTGTACTAATATGACCAACTTCCCCACAGTTGTAACACTTCACCATGTTCCTTCTACAATCAGTTGTAGCATGGCCAATACCTCCACAGTTAGCACACTTCGCTCCATCTTTCTTACACTCAAAAGATTTATGCCCCACTTCCCCGCATCTAAAGCACTTAATGTGACCAGAACTTCCACCTCCGGACCTCTTAACAAAGTTTTCCCTATGCTTGCCGTTATCAGCAGGCGTCACATAAGGTCCACTCCTCACCGGTTGCTTCCTTCTCTTCTCATTCAAACTCTTATAGTGAGTGGAACGAGCTTTACTATCTTCTTCAAAGATTCTACAGCATCCGGTCAAGTCCGAAAATCTCCTAATCCTCTGATAACCCACCGCTTGCTTGATCTCAGGGCGCAAGCCGTTCTCATACTTAACACATTTGGAAAATTCCGCCGTCACCGCATCATAGTGAGGATGAAACTTCACTAACTCTGTGAACTTAGCCATGTAGTATATCACAGACATATTGCCTTGTTTCAATTCCAGGAACTCCATCTCCTTCTTTCCCTTCACACTCTCAGGATAATACTTTCTCAAAAATTCGGTGCGAAATAAATCCCAAGTGATTTCCTCATCGTCCACTTCAAGAACTTGTCTCATACCGATCCACCAGTCATCGACTTCTTCTCTCAGCATGTGAGTCCCAATTCTCACCTTGTTCCCTTCAGCACAATTCATAACTCTAAAGATCCTCTCGATCTCCTTTAACCAAATCTGAGCACCGTCCGGATCAAATCTTCCCTTGAATACCAGCGGTTGATTATTTCTAAACTCATCATTAGCGTTCACATTTAGCGCACCCTGCACCGTCCTAGCCATTGCCTCCAATGCAGCAGCCATCGCATTGTCATTATGACCAGCCATATACTGATTATTCCCAAAAATAACAACAAGGTTAAACAACCGTCCAACCAACAAAACGACGAGACAGACACAACTGACTCAACACTGGCTCTGATACCACTTAATGTAACACCCCCTTTCTATACCCCCAAATAAACAATCAAATCATTTAGGCACTTAATGAAAAGAATTCTATCAGAGTATAATTATAACATGGTATAAAAGAGGCGCATCACATTATCATCGAAACGAAACATAAATAATACCAGCTCACGAAGATATGTAACAAAAGGGGTAAATCTCAACTAAAAACAAAGCATAGCGCTTAAAACCCACACATCAACATTTAGAATAAAGCGGAAACATCTAAACATTGAATTCACTTCATTAACATAAGCATCATATACATTGTTCAGATTAATTCAATTCATCAGTTGAGTTTACAAAACGTTCATCAGCAGATACATACACAGATGCATCACAAAAGAATCAAAATAATTCCTAACTACCCAGTGTTACATATCAGAGCCATCTGACCAAAAGAAATGAAGACTCGCTTCACAAGGACTCCAACAATCTAATCTGCAATGCCTCATAGAGCATTATAAAACAGCAGAAGGGTGAGAAACAATATCATAATACATAATGCACATAAACATATATATATATATATATATATATATATATATATATATATATATATATATATATATATATATATATATATATATATATATATATATATATATATATATATATATATATATATATATATATATATATATATATATATATATATATATATATATATATATATATATATATATATATATATATATATATATATATATATATATATATACACACACACACACACACATACACACACACACACATAACGTCCTAAAACGTCTTCCGCAATCTCACCACAACTCATCTCACTACACCGTACATCACAATGTATTCACGCTTAACTATTTACAAGTAGAGCACCAAGCATATACAATGTGCATCAACAATGTTTATATCAATTCTTAAACATGCATACATATACACATATATTCACACATACATGTATATTCAAGCCTTCCATTCACGCCAATTATCAACAATCTACATAAACATCTACATTCATGTTTATTCACCATACATCATGCACAGATGTCTACATGTAACTCACAGAGACCGACACACGACTCTATGCAGATGTAAATGCGGTACCGACTCATTTCAGCAGGTTCAATTGAAGAACCAAAATAACCATCGCTCACACCCCACATGGGCACATGAGGTTCTGCAGATTCACTGAGGAATCAATAAATAACCATCGCAACATACGAGGTTCTGCAGATTCACTGAGGAATCAATAAATAACCATCGCTCACACCCCACAAGGGCACACGAGGTTCTGGAAATCCACCGAGGGATCAATAAATAACCATCGCTCACACCCCACAAGGGCACACGAGGTTCTGCAAATCCACCGAGGGATCAATTGAGACAAGAATGCATACCATGATGCTTCACATGCAACATGACTCATGACACTCTTGGAATGCATACATGTTTACCAACATACTCATGCAATCATCACATTCGTTGCATATATTCATTATGCATTCAAATATATATATCACAAAGCATATATATATTCAACATCCATTCACACCAATTTTCATACATGGTTCACATTCACAATCAATCTCGCCATGCATCTCTACTTAATTCAAATAATGCACAAAATTGCCAAACAGCCACATTTCACACCTCACAAATCACAACTAGGATTCACACCATACGGTTACCACAACACATATAATCAACATATAATTAGTCATCTCAGACAAGGAATGACCGCAACCAAACCACACAACCGATCCACGAATGGAAAACACAAGGAAAGAAAATATGTTGTTGTGTTCGCTAACCTTCGCCTGGCGAAGCCTCTGGCGAACCTTCGCTACTCTTATTCGCCTGGAGAACATGCCAGCGAAGACCACTGGGATTTATTCTGGAATTACTCGCTAGCACTCGCCAGCATACTCGCCTGGCGAACCTTCGCCACTCTCATTCGCCTGGAGAACTTGCCAGCGAAGACAGGGTGGATGCTTCTGACTTGGTTCGCTGTTGCTCGCTGGGCTTCGCTCGGCGAAGCTTCGCTGCCATTCGCCTGGCGAACCTGCGAACTCAGAACTCCCATGGCTGTCCAAAAGCCCAAACCTCACAAACCGACCGATTTAATCCAAATCAGTTCCAGTAGTACAACCCACTTATCACCCGACTATACTACACCGTCTATTCCAAATTCTAACCGATAAAACTCAGTTTCTACCGATTAAATCAACTTCTGACCTAGAAATGGAAACATAGAAAACAATCCAACAAATCCAATCTAGCACATACATGATCATACACATTATGAAGATGATAAAACTTCTCACCCTTACCTGATTAATCGCAAGCTAGGGTTGATTCTTGATGATTCTAGGTTTTGCTCCACTTTCTCTTCTTTTCTCTCCTCCTCCTTTCTTTCTCTTGTTTTTCTTCTTAATATTTCTATCTTTCTCCTTTCTCTCTCTATCACATATTCTATTTCTTTCCTCCCAAATTCTTTCCACACACTTATCAATTAATTCTCACAAAATATCCACTTAATATTATCACTAATGCCCAAAATACCCTTCAACCTATTTTTACCCGAAATTCTCAAAGTCGGCAAAAAATAGCTCAATATGTAAACATAACATATTATCACACAAATTCCACATAAATAAAATAATCACTTAAATAAATCAAATAAGGACTCAATAAAAATGGGAATTCAGAATCGGGGCGTTACAGGGAACGCTTGTTTAGCTTCTTATGTCATGTTTATCTTTTTAGCTTCGGGTTGGGAACTGTGATTACGTAACATCGGGTTGGGAACGCTTGTTTAACGTCTTATGTCATGTTTATGTTGAAGTATTATAACTTATGTGGTTGTTATGCTGATTTATACAACTCTTTTTGTTGTGTTTTAAAAGTTGAAATTATTATGTTTTAATTAATTTAATAGTGATTCCACTGCGATGATACTTTAAAATGGAAGTGAGCATACGATGACAGGTTTAATGTGAATTGATGTAACCCGTGTTACAGAGCAGGATTTGTTTTTCTATTTGTGTGCCACCCATGTGATTGTGATTTTTAAATTGAATTATGCAATAATTGTATGTGGGGTTTAGAAGGGTGTTACATTAGTGCTATCAAAGTAGGTCGGTCCATCCGACCAGGTTGTTTAATTATGTTTGTTCCCGAGTATGCGACATGTGTGTGAGAAAACTGTCGATATGCTTATTTGTTTTCCATTTGCAGGTTGGGAATGAAATAAGTGGGGGGAGAAATACATGCTTTTCTTGGATGCTCCAACTACTGAGAGCTTGGACATCATGTTGTTGCATGCAAGAGTGCAATGTTGGCTAGTTCAATTGTTTTGAGAATGTTGTTCTTTTTCTTGAACCTAAAGAGAGGTTGGATTCGAGGATGGTGTCGGTTAGTACATCGTGTGATCCTTGAAGAAAGATGATCAAGTGTTCTTATTGTTCACTTCCTTGTGAAGGGGAAGGAAATGTTTTGGCTAGATATGAGCCAACGGTGTGTTGAGTATCATGACGTGTTTCCTAAGGATGGGCACGAGTTGTCTTTCGTTGGAACAAGTTGATGTTATTCTTGGAATGAATTGGTTGGAGTTAAACCAAGTGTTTACCAATTGTTTTGATAAGTTGGTGCAGTGTGCCACTAATTGCAAGAGCTAAGGCGATGTCGAAGTTGTGTTGTTCCCAACACTGAAGATGTTGATTTGAGATTCCTGTCTGCCAATCACGTTGGGATGTCTTTAGGGAGAACGGTTAGGTATTGTTGATAATTTCTTCTTGAAGAGTGAAGAGTAATGTGTCGGCTAATGTTATGCAAGTGATGTGTAATTCTTGATGTTTTCCTGAAGATATCTGTGACTTGCCTCCAGAGCATGACTTTGAGTTTGATGAAGGTGGAGAGTTGATATTTGTATATGTTAAGCAAGTAAAAGAGTTTGTGAAGGATGGGGCTCAAGTATTTGTGATGTTAGCTTCATTTGAAGCCAAAGGCAAGTGAGTAATTCGTGATCTTCCTGCAGAGTGTGATGTTCCAGAAGTATTCCCTAAAGACATTAGTGATTTTCCACTAGAGCACGAAGTGGAGTTTTCTATAGACTTAGTATCTGGTACTAGTCTAGTGTCGATGGCTTCTTATAAGATGTCTGCTTCAGAGTTAGGTGAAGTTGAAGAAGCAACTAGAAGATATGCTTGAGAAGAAGTTTGTTCATCAAAGTGTTTTGTCGTGGGGTACGCCGATGTTGATAGGGAAAAAGAAGGATGATAGTATGAAGGTGAATCTTGAGTAATCATTGAAATTCTAGGTGCCAAACAGTCGATGTTACAGTGGATGTTATGACATCCACTACTTAGCAGAATACAGAACTTAACACTAAACAGGAATTGAAAGCAGTAAATAGCACAGAGAATTGTTGACCAAATTCAATGCAAATCACACCTACATCTAGGGGCTACCAAGCCAGGGAGGAAATTCACTATCAGTAGAATTAATTCAGAGTCAAACAACCAGTTTGCCCTCTTCACTTAAGACCTACCCAATGACACTTCAGCCTAACACTAGACCTGAGTTACCAACTCACTCCCCCTCAATCACAACAGTGATATCAACCAATTCAGTTACAGGTAAAACTGAAGCCATACTTCAAACACACCTTGATTTTCTTCACAGCTTTGATCAAGAGACGCAACACTTGTGCTTAAAAGCTTAGAGTGACACACACAGAGTACAGCTCAAAACACACTAGTCCAATGCAATCATCCAAGAGATAATTGCTTGGCTCACAAGTAATCATAAGACACAAACAACCACGTGAAGATCACATTACACAGACTGAATTCTTCACTTACAAACACTCTGTACTCTCTGTCTCAAAAGCTCTGCCCACCAGTCCCCCCAATTAGGAATGCTACTTTGTTATTTATAAGTAGCAGAAAGATCTTGGACCTTAGTGCAGAAATTAGGTTTAACCCAGTTAAGACCTCTTTTCATTAAGCTGTGCACTAATAGTTTGGTCCTAGGTTATCCTCAACCATGCTTGGCATTTCGCCTGAGATAACCAAGCTTCCTAAAATGTTTCCTGAAGTATAGCCTGAGCTTCCTCATGCACTATACCAGAACCTAAAACACGCGCCCTGATGTCAGCGGCTTGATGTCATAACATCTAGCATGACATCCAACATACTTTGCTCTTAGCTATCCAAACTTACCCTGCAGCACACTTATTATATATGTCATAACATCAGTCATGACATTCACACATACATCCATGTTTTACCACAAAATGCAGTCAATCAAAAACATCTACAATCATCAACAACAATGTAAGCATACCTTTTTCCAACAAGACTCTCAACTTGCATGGGACCCATTAAATCCATGTGAAGAAGTTCCAACACTCTTGAAGTGGTCAGATGTTAAATCTTGGGATGGGACATCTTGGTTTGCTTCCCAATTTGGCATTCACCACAAACTTTTCCTTCCTCTATCTTGAGCTTGGGAATTCCTCTAATTTCTTCTGCTGAAACAATTTTCTTCATTCCTTTTAGATGCAAATGACCAAGTTTCTGGTGCCAAAGTTGAACTTCATCTTCTTTAGACAGTAGGCATGTAGGAGAATTTATTGTTGTGTGAGGTTTCCACAAGTAACAGTTGTCTTTAGTCTGACTTCTCTCGTCAGAACTTTGTCCTTCTCATTAGTGACCATACATTCAGAATTAGTGAAGTTGACCTTTAAACCCTGACCACACAACTAACTTATGCTTATCAAGTTGGTAGTCAGTCCTTTCGCAAGCAGCACATTTTCAAGACTAGGAGATCCTGCACAAGCTAGTTTTCCAATTTCTTGGATTTCTCCTTTTGCACCATCCCCAAAAGTGACATAACTAGTAGAGTGTGACCTAATGTTGACTAGGAAGTTTTCTATACCAGTCATGTGTCTTAAACACCCACTACCAAAATACCAATCTTCTTCGGCAGAAGCTCTAAGAGAAGTATGGGCAATAAGAGATTTGACAGTCTCTTTGGGAACCCACCTCTTTGTATTTTTCAATGCTTCATGACTAACCTTGGGCTAAACACATGATCTAGGATATCCATGCAGTCTAAAACATAAAGGTTTGATATGGCCAAACCTACCATAGTAATGACATCTCAACTGCTAGGCCTTGCTTCCCTTTTTACTAACCTGATACCTGCCTTGATGTTGAGACAATTGTTTTGACATCCTTGGCTCTTTGACCCTCCTAGAAACAGGTTTTGTAACATTAGGGTCTCCTTCTAGAATCTGATTATTAAGCCCTATTCCTCTTAAGTCACCATCTCTTTGTCTAACTTGAAGAATTTTGTCTAACATGTTCAAACCATTGTTTAACATTCTTATAGACTTGGTCATATTTTTAAGCTTGAAGGCCAGCATGGTTACCTCATCCTGCAGACTGTAGATGTTGGACATGTACTCTTCCTTCTCATACTGTAGTTGAGAAATAATTTCCTGCTGTTTCTCACTCTTAATGCACAAATCTTTGTAGGAAACAACTAGTTCAGCATAAGAAGTCTCTCCAATACTGAAATCTACATCAGATGCCCATCTTTCAATTAAAGCAGTTACGCATTTTATTGTTTCATCATTACTTTCACTTTCCTCTTCAGGCCACAAAGATGTCAATCCCTTAGATAGTTTCTTCAGATAAGTGGGACATTATGATTTGAAGTGTCCAAATCCTTCACACTCATGACATTTAACCCCTATATTATGATTTTTTCCTTTCTTCAGTTCTTGCTTTTCCTTGAGAGTTATTGTTCTTGCTGGAGTCAGAACTGATGTTATGGACATTAGGTTTTAATTTTCTCTCCATTCTCTTCAGCACTTGATTGAACTGTCTTCCTAGTAACACAATGGCATTGGCCATCCCTTTATTTGTGTCAAGTTCACTTTCTTCCTCTTCATCTCCTGAATTTAAAATAAGGGCAATGCTTTTGCTCTTTTTCTCAGTTATATCATTTATGGTCATTTCAAATATTTGAAGTGAACCAACTAGCTCATCAATCCTTATACTACTGATGTTTTGGGCTTCCTCAATGGCAGTGACCTTCATGTCAAATTTCTTAGGGAGAAACCTAAGAATTTTCCTAACTAGCTTTTCTTCTGATATCTTTTCTCCCAAGGCACTAAAGGCATTGGATATTTTAAGCACATTCATGTGAAAGTCATGAATACATTCATCTTCTCTCATCTTCAGATTCTCAAATTTGGTAGTGAAAGTCATGAAGTCTTTAGATTCCTTCATGTGCTATCTTGAGAATTTCCTAAGTATCCTTAGCCACAGTACAAGTGTTGATCAACCTAAACATGTTCTTGTCAACTTCATTGAATAAATCACTCAAGGCTTTGGAGTTTCCAAGAGTTTTCTCATCTTACTCGGTTCAATCCTCTTCTGGATTTAAGGTTTCTTTTCCATCTTTATCTTTAACCACAGGGTGCTCCCAACCCTTGATGATAGCCTTACAAGTTTTACTATCCATAGATTTTAAGAAAGCCACGATACGTGCCTTCTAATAGTCATAATTAGTGCCATCCAAGACTGGAGGCCTATTAACATTTCCTCCTCATTCCTTGTCCATAGTACCAGAATACAAACTCCCTAGAGCTCACCCAAAAACAGAACAGGGTGACCTGCTCTGATGCCAATTGAAATTCTGGAATGCAAATACTAGATGTCGAGACATATGTCACAACACTGGGATCAAAATAGCTTGAACACACAAATGAAAATGCTAATATATTAATGACAGAAAATTAAAAATAACACCAACAATTGTTAACCCAGTTCGGTGCAACTCACCTACATTTAGGGGCTACCAAGCCAGGAAGGAAATTCACTATGATAGTATTAATTCAAAGCTAAACTCCCTCTTTTATAACTTCTTGCCTAATCCCTACCTTGTGCAACTTCTACCTAGGCACCCTCTAGATATGAAATCCCCCTCTCACTTCCTAATTATTCACAATCCTAGTGACAATTGAATAATTACACAAAATAGAAGTAACACACTTCTAAGATAATACTTGATTTTTCTTAAAAGCTTCAATCGAGAAAAATATACTCTTGCTTAAAAGTTTTAGAGTGTACAATGAATAATGAAAAATTAGTCAACCTCAATGCATCAGAAGATACATGAGTGGCATACAATTAACAAGCACTAAACCCTAAAGACCAACCAAAACACGACTAATCCTTATTCCCCAAATTCTTCATGTTGTGTTCTCTCTTTTTCAATAGGGTTTGATCTTCACTTTAAATAGCCTTTAAGCCTAATGGACTTGGGCTTCTTGAAGTGCATAAATAGCAGCAATCAGTTTTAACTCACTGCAAATTATCCTGCACAATAATAGGAATAAAATACAAACTTTCCTAAAAAGGCTCCAGAAACCTTTTTATGAAAACTAACAGAATATGTCATAATAGAAATTCCCACAGTATACTCCCATGAATAACGCACATGGGTGAATCATAACACACTAAAAAATCACACTAAAAAAAATACCAAAATAGTCATGCCCTAACTTTCTGGTATAATATGTCCTGGAACATGTCACAATATCATGCGGAACATCTGGCTTAACATCTTGCTAACAACATATTGTTTTGCCAAAATGTAGCCAATCCAAAAATCATATAACTTACATTATTGAAATGAATTCTTACCTCTTTTGTTTGAATGTTGCCTTTACATGGGCATCGTGCAGATACTCAGGAGTAACATTGCTAAAGTAAGTGGAAGCCAACTCATTGAGTTGCTTCTTAGTTTATCATTTAATTAGAAGTATCTTGCTCTGATTATGTAACATTGGATCAGGAACACTTGTTTAGCTTCTTATGTCATGTTTATGTTGAAGTATCATAATTGATGTGGTTGTTGAGCTGATTTATACAACTCTTTTTGTTGTGTTTTAAAAGTTGAAATTATTATGTATTAATTAATTTAATAGTGATTTCGCTGCAATGATACTTTAAAATGGAAGTGAGTATGCGATGACAGGTTTAATGTGAATTAATGTAACCCGTGTTATGGAGCAAGATTTGTTTTTGATGTATGTGTCATCCTTGTGATTCTGATTTTTAATTGAATTATACGATAATTGTATGTGGGGTTTAGAAGGGTGTTACGGGACACACGACGTGAGCCACGGAGATGCCAGAGATCGGACGGCCGCACAGAGGAGCGGTTGCCATATCCAAGGGTCGGTAGAGGTGACGCTTCAACGTCAGTAAGCCTCATAGCGGATGTTGCAGTAGCGGGTCGTGCTAGAAGGCGGTGGCCGCTGGCGTTTAGAGTCGTACGACGGGTGCCGCGGTAATGGGCTGCTCCGGACGGCGGCGGTCGGAGATAGGCGAAGTTGCACGACGGATGCTTTCCGGTGGGCCCTAAATCCTAAAACTTATAAATAAATTATTAAACAACAATTCAAGGTGTCACTAATGACAATCCTTCAAAAACACATCTAAATCATTTGAACTACGTAGCGAAAAAACATTATTCAACACAACTTAATAAATAAGTTATAAACTTCAAAATAACAAAAACAACCACAACATCGAAGACATAATAAATCCCATCCCCGATGTTACATGATCAGAGTAGTGAAACACTAATGTTATTAATGATTAAAAGTAAAAGCAAATAGTAGCTCAAACAAGCCACCTTCTAACACATGGCAACAAGGATCACTTCTGAGTATTTTCAAGATGTCCGTGATGGACAACATGAAGCAAAGGGGTTGAGAAACAACAAATGAATATAAACATTGTAAAGAATTCTAAGGTAGAGAACACACAACAAACACACATTCATTACACAATCAATGACAACATAGTCTCACACCCACTCATAACAGCACAAACATATTCACAACCAATAAATAACACTGTGAACAATTAATTACATATGCAATCAAATATGAAAATATACTCCACAACTAACTCATTATGCATGTGGTACCATTCATGAACATTCATGTTCATCTCACTTCCGATCCCCACCATAAGACCATAGCACACCAAATTGTTACCATCACCATATGTAACGCTTCATCAACTCCCATATGGAATCGACTACTCGCTCTCGATTCAAACCATTGGATAAGAGCACACTAAAATTCATTACCATCATCATAGGTAACGCTTCACCAGCTCCCATATGGAACCGGCTACTCGCTCCTGATCCACACCATCAGACCAGAGCACACCAAAATTGGACTGAAGTCTGTAAACCATGATATGACTCTCAACAACATGTATTATCACCAAAAGATTCACAAAAAAGAATCACCATGCATACCTCACCATTTATGCATAACATCATTCATCACATGCAATAATTAATCAATGTTACGACATCAATAAATGATAACAAACTGCAGTAACTCAACAATTGTAACACGACATCTATCTTTGATGGATCCACAACTACACCACCATTAGAAATCACGTGGCCTAGGAAACTCTCTTCTCGCACTAGGACAACTTTGCGCACAACTGCTTCTCTTTCAAAGTCTAGAATACAACTCTTATATATTTCACATGTTCTTCATCAAACTTCAAATATATCAAGATGTTATCGATGAACACAACCATAAACTGATCTAAGTACAGATGGAATATTCCATTCATGTACTCCATAAACACTCTAGGCGTATTAGAGACACTAAACAACATTACTGAATACTCGTAATGACCATACCTCATTCTAAAGGAATTTTTGAGATGTTTTTCGGCTTCTCACAAATCTGATAGTAACCCGAACACATATCAATCTTGCTAAACACATAAGCACCTACTAACTGATCTATCAAATTATCAACCCTATGAAGTGGATACTTGTTTTTGATCATCACTTTATTTAGTTGTTGATAATCCATACACAAACTCATACTACCATATTTCTTATTTACGTGTAACACTAGTGCATCCCACAGCGAAACACTCGGGTGAGCAAACTTCTTCTCAAGCAGATATTCCAGTTTCTTCTTCAATAGACTTAACTCTAAAGTATAAATTCTATAAGGAGCCATCGACACTAGACTAGTACCAGGTTCTAAGTCTATAGTAAACTCAACTTCACGCTCTAGGGGTAAATCACTGATATCGTCTGGAAATACTTTCTGAAAATCACACACTACAGGTAGCTCGTTAATCACATGTTTACTTTCTGCCTTCTTAGAAGCTAATATCATAAACACTATAACATCATCCTTCATGAACTTATCCATTTGCTTAGAAGACACTAATAACTCATCACAGACATCCCACTTTAGAAATGACATCACTTTATCGTAGAAGTTGATATGAACATGGTAGAACTCCAACCAGTTCATTCCAAGGATAATATCAAGTTAATCCCAATTCTCAACATAAATTGTCAAAGAAGAATTCATACGCCCAATAGATACGAACTTCAAATTTTCCTCTTTAACAACTCAGGAACCAACATTGACTCCTACAACAACCTGCACTCTTGAAATCAGCGGCACATTAAACCAATCCTCCACACTTGAAACATCCCAGAGAAGCAGAAACTTCTCCTCACTTGTTTCAATCCTGCTTCTGCAAATAAATAACTAGAATAAAAATGATCACCGATAGTGTTTCACACATATGTCACGTACTAGAGAATAAACAATATTACAAAAACTTGGACGGCCAGATCGACCTGCTTTGATGCCAATATGTAAGACCTTAAACCATAAAATTATAAATAAAGCATTAAAAAACAATTCAAGGTGTCACCAATGACAATCCTTCAAAAACACATCAAAATCATTTGAACTACGCAACAGAAAAACATTGTTCAACACATCTTAATAAATATATTATAAACTTCAAAACAACAAAAGCAACCACAACTTCGAAGACATAACAATTCTTGTGCCTGATGTTACATGATCAAAGTAGTGAACTACTAATGTTATTAGTGATTAAAAGTAAAACCAAATAATAGCTCCAACAAGCCACTTTCCAACATACAACAACATGGATCACTCCTAAGTATTTAAAATATGTCCATGGTGGACAACATGAAGAAAATGGGTGAGAAACAACAAATCAATATAAAAAGTGTAAAGAATGCTAAGGTAGAGAACACACAACAAGCACACATTCATTATACAATCAACAACAACATAGTATCACACCTATTCATAACAACATGCACATATTAATAACATCGTGAATAATTAATTACATATGCAATCACGTGTGCAAATGTACTCCACAACTGGCTCGTTATGCATGCGGTACCATTCATGACCACTCAACTTCATCTTTCTCCTGAACCCCACCATATGACTAAATCACACCAAACTATTACCATCACCATAGGTAATACTTCACCATCTCCCATATGGAACCGACCACTTACTCCCAATCCACATCACCACGCCAGAGCTCACCAAAGTTCGTTACCATCACCATATATGATGCTTTATTAGCTTCCATATGGAACTGGCTACTCGCTCTCAATCCACACCGCCAGACCAAAGTATACCAAAACTAGATCAAAGTTCGTACACCATGACACATGACTCTCAACAACATGCATTATCACCAAAAGGTTCACCAAAATAATCACAATGCATCTCTCATAATTTATGCATAACATCATTCAGAATACACAATAATTAGTCAATGTTATGGTATCAATAAACAACAATAAACATCAAAAAATCAACAATTGTAACTTCAATAACACTCATTCATGTTACTTTCACCAAAACAACAACCCATTATTATATAAACATAATGATTCACTAACCGATCATACAAGTCATAAAAAACATTTCCATAGTAGGAACATGATTATAATTTAAACAATTTACCAAGCACTATCATGAGTTAGATTTGTGTGTTAGCTTTCAAACGCTTCGAGCAGCATCTCATTTGGACTTACGAAACGATAGTTACGGTTTAATTCATCGGACAATACAACAAAATCAAAAACAACATTTTTCACAATTTGGCTTAAGATAATCGATTGTCATAGGGTGACAATCGATTGTCATCAAGAGGATTTTGCTACTGACTTCTTAAAACTCACATTTTAAATCCATACAATTGATTGATTAAGTGGTGCAATAGATTGTACTGTTTATTTTTTTCTTTCAAAATTTGAACTAGTGCAATCGATTGTTATCTGGTGACAATCGATTGTCACTGCATTTTTTTCCCCAAAAAACCCACTTTTCATCATACGTTAATCATTTCCTTCCTCCCTAAACCTTCATACGTGACTCCAACTAATTATTTTCCAAAAATCAATTAATCCAAACACGAATTTAACAGTGAATTATGATATCATAAACATCAACATATACAACACTTATTTCATCATAATCCATAACAATTTCATCAACAAATTCAACATAAAATTTCATCATTATCATGAATAAAATTCAAGCTTTCGCAACTTTATCAATGGGAGAACATACAACATATAATCATGATGATTCAAACATAGATTCATACATAAAATTACATAAAAACACACAATCTATCAACAAATTTCCAGATTTTCCTCTTACAAAAATTCTTCAAAAGAAAACCTAGGAACTCTAATGATAGTAAGGACTTCTCATCTCTACCCCATCATTCAATACACCTAAATTTACGACCCTTTCTCCTCCTTACCTTAAATTTTCAGCAATGGTGATGAATTGAGCAACTCCTATGGATTAATCTTCACAATTCTAACTCTCTTTCTTCCAAGTCCTTGTTCTTCTTTGCCTCTTATTTTCACCTATTCTAAAATTCTCCCAAAAACCTATCTTTTCTCCCAACATTCAGAATATATAGTAACCTCCTTAATTTTTGGCAGCAACGATTTCGGTGGCGATGGTTTCGGACAACTCAGGCCTTTTTTTAAGCAGTTTTCGAGTTCGACGAGTTTTCAGTGATTTTTGAGCAACTTTTGAATTCGATGACCTTCTGATACCCTTAGGGTCACTTTTGAGTAATTTGAGTCGAACTTCCAGCCCTTAGATATAGTAGCGTTATCACTTGTGAAACAATTGCTTTTCGAGGATGTTTGAACACTTTAGAGTACTTTTAGGTTACTCTATAGTCATTTTAAGAACGAAGAGTATTGAGCTGGTTTTGAGTTTATTTGAGAATTTTTGATGAGTTAGTGTTTTGAGTGATAAAATAAGTTTACTCTTTTGATTAAAAATAAATATATTTTAAAAACCATATTTTTGAATATTAGTAATCTGAAAGGATTACTGTGATGGCCTCGAAGTATCAATTTTGGAAATTAGTAATCCGAAGAGATTATAGTGACGACTTGTGATTAGAAACATATCATTTCAAGTGTGAAACTTTATGATGATGTTTTTGATGATGATAATGATGTTTATATCTGTTGCACCCCAAAATTTGCCCAACCTTTTCTTTTAGCTTGACTTATGTTTCATATCATTTAGCATTTGCATTTGCATAGCATTGGTTCTTAACAGGGGATCAATATGTTGTTTTTGCCACTCAAGATAAGAGTTTCATGTTCAAGCTCAAGCAAGAGCACATTTGCAAGTCATCAAGAGTTCTATCATCATCAATGTTGGGTTTCAAAGCTCCTTGAGGGGATAAGGTTTGTGTTTGGGTGTCACCTCCTATTTTAAGGATTACCAGAGGGTCATGAGGTCATCTATTTGGATACGAAATGATTCAAAAGGTCAATGTGAATCTTGAGGGTTCTTTATGGAGTTTGTATGGTCATACAAATCATTCGCAAGAGCCTCAGTCCATGGATAAGGTGTGAAGGTTTCATCTAGTCAACCAAAAGTCAACTGTGGACTTAGGAGGGTTCAAGACTTGGTTCTTAATCATTGAAGCCATGATAAGTCATCTTAAGTCATCTCTGATGTCATGTTAAGGTTAAGTCAAGAAGACTCAGAAATTCAAGAAGTTACTAAATTAGGGTTTCAGTTGATTTCAGTGTAAAATCCCCTCTTTTGGTACCTAACTTCAAGGACAACTTTCACTATGATACAAGTTCAATCTCATTTTCCAACAAACATGAGACTTATTCATCATCTTTCAAAATTTATTTTAAGTACAAGAACTCATCCATTGGATTTGTACATCTCAAGTTATGGTATCAACAAGTTGGTGTCATCAGATGAGGAGATTTTAGAGGTACCCAAAGTCAACTCACTTCCAAGGCATTTTTCACATGGAAACAAGCTCTTTCTCACTTTCCAATAAACATGAGACTTATTCCTCTTTATCTTAGCTTTACAAAAATTCCTAGAACTCATCATTCTCATGTGTAGAGCTCACGTTATGGTCTTCACAAGTCAAGGGTATTTTTGGAAACTTCATTGTACGTCATTCACTTCAAAGACCATTTCCATCCATTTCAAGACCTCTAATCCAAATTTGTGCCACATGAAAGTTATGTCACATTGCGCTAACATCATCATGAACTTAATTTCCATGATCATTAGTGAGCTGTGTGATCATTTAGGCCATGATGAACTTGAAAATTTGATTTTTGGACATGGTATGTGTTTCTTTCATTACAAGTCATCAAATACTCTTGTTTTTGAATTGTTGAGACAACATCACCATCATATCATGTACATGATATCCTTTACCAAAATTAAGCCAACATAGAATCATGTGTCATGCCATTTTTCAAACTTTCATGCCTTAAGAAGTAATGGTACAAACTTGGTGTGAACTCATTTTTCAATCACTCAAATCACCAACATTCATTTTGGCAAACCCTAATTGTCCTAAAATGCTGACCAAAATACCTACACAAGAGGCCATAACCCATGTGTACATAAAATTGCATTTTTGGCAAGATTGTAAAGTCAAGTGATATCAATCATTATGGGCCTGCATGGGATTCACTAGGCCTTCATATTTAAACCATAATTGAACCCTAATTGCTCAAAAGAAAGGTTGCTGTGCAGAGAAGAGAGTTTCCATCAAAAATACATAAAACTTTCTCTTCTTTAAATTGGTGTTTTCCCTGAGTTTTGATTCAAACCATTGCTCAATTCATCATCACCGAGGATCAAGGAAGAGATTAGAAGCATCAGAGCAAAGCTTGCAAGGAGTTTGAAGAGCCAATGGAGCAGCTTCGTTAGGTAAACTTCTATGACTTGAAACTCTCATGTTAGGAACTGATTTAGGGTCATAACTGGTGCATCTGAAGCCCTACTTCATGTAGGCAATGTTTGGATAGTTTTAATGCCTGTTTGAGATGATTTCAGTGTGTGCACTAAAAATTTGTGGCTTAATTTCTTTGTGGTTTATGGACCTTTTTCAAAAAACAAGAGTGGAATCGTGTTCTGTTTGAGGAGAGCTTTTAAATGGTACCATGGGTTTCAATTTTTATGTTGATTTTTGAAGTGCTACGGTGAAGCTCGCATGAGAAGACGACCAGAGCTAGGGCTCCGGCGTCTAGGCTTGAGCTGAGGTGGCTGGGTATGTGGCAGTTTGACCTTGCACGCGTGTGATTTGAATTTAAGTTGGCATCTGACTTAATTAAATGAAACGCAATGTTTCATTTTGGAAGTTGAATTCATTTGATATGGGCTTAGTGATTTTGATAATCACACCCCTCTTTTGGAGGCCCATCAGCATGCACAGCTAGACTCAGTTCAATCCCTTTTGCCTGGTGCACCCCTCTCTCATGTTTTATTTTATTTTTATTTCTTTTTCTTGAAATTTCAATTTTAATCATTTAAAAATAGTTTTGAGTTTTATAAAAATCCCAAAAAATTAGTTTATGACTTTTCAAGATGTTGAGATTATTTTCCATATTTTTATTTTATTTTTGAATTATTTTTAGTATTTTTAATTGATTTAATGATTAAAGGTGTTTTATGGTTTGTGCCTTGATTTTAACTTGATCATTGACCCTCATTTGAAAACCCCCAAGGACCAAATTTCCTCTCACACTTAGGTGATTGATTAAGGTATATTTTAGGGTTAGTTTTAAGTCTTAATGATCATTTTTCATTTGTTTCTCATTGGTTTTTTATGGACCCTCGATGCATACTCGACAAGTTGAACATGTTGCCTTCTTTGATTTAATTGGTGGTGCTTTGAATTGACTCTTGACTTGAGATTTTTCACACTGATTTTAAATTGGTTCAATTTGAGTTTGATGATTTATTTGGATTTTATTTGAGCTCTTTTATATTTTTGGTGAGTACTTCAAATTCAAGTTGTTTTCACTATGTGTATACATCCTTTTCTTGACCTAATTTTTTGGATGTGATCTTGTGTGATCCCTTGAGCACCTCTTAAGCCCTGTTAGATTTTGTTAACATGCTTGAGGTTCTGCCTTGAATGTTTAGAGGTCAATTGTATGTGTACATTTTGCCACAAGTTTCATTTTGATCTTGTCTTTCCACTTGTTTGAACTGTGAGATGTTTAGATGGACTTTGGTCCACTAATTGAACTTGATCATTCTTGTGTTTACCTTCCTTTTTGATCTTGAATTTGAGGTTTCTCATTTGAGTTTCACTTCTGACCTTGATGGTTAGGGACTTGTTCTTTATGCTTTGGTGATGTTTGTTTCACTTTGAGGTTGCTATGAACAAGTGAACTCCTTTTGCATTGTTTGGTTGCTTTTTTTTACTTGATCATGTGTAAGTGGATGGTTGAGATGTTCATGAGGTGGTGGCTACCCCACTCTCTTTCCTCCCTCACTTCTTTGATTGTGATTTTGTGTTTAGCACCTTTCTCCTTTTGATGATTGATGGAATTTGATTGTAGGAGCTTGCTTTCTCATTTCCTATCATCTGGCTTGACTTATTTAAGTTTTCCATCTCTGTGACTTGTTTAAGTCTTCTCTTTTGTTGATTTGAATTTGACCTGTGTTGGTCTTGTTGCATTGTTTACATTTATGCTTACATTTCATATCTTTTCTCATCTTGCATTAACTTGTTTAAGTCTTTCATTTCATCCTCACCTGTGATTGATTATGCAGTGTGTTTACTTGTACTTCTTGCCATGATCCCTTAGGATTCCTAGTCCCTCTGTTTAAGATGGGAGTAGGAGAGACATTAGGCTTTCAATCCTTTGCATGATAACATTAGGTATTATCCCTTTTCATCCCAACTCTAGGACCATCTTGCATGCTAACATTAGGGTTTATAGTCCCCTTTAGAGTCCTTGTTTCTTCACTTCTCATCTTAAAATTCTCTTAATACACTTAATAAAGAAAGACAATTGTTGTACGCTACGAGCCTTAAGTACATAAGGAATGATGAGTGGGGGTCTCTTGTCACATTGTCTAGAGTGTTTTAAGGGTGAGAAAAACGCTTAGAAGGGGGGTTGAATAAGGGTTTTGAAATAATTATGGCAATAAAAAAAACACAATATTTTTATCCTGGTTCGTTGAACTCAACTAATCCAGTCCACCCTATCAAGGTGATTTTCCTTTCTCCACAAGGACTTAATCCACTATATTCAAACAGATTACAGTGTCAAACACTAAGAACAACTGTCTTAGTCTTCTCAAGAAATCCTGACCACAACTTGGTCTTCTTAAGGAACCTTTTACAAATAAATGTAAACTAACAAGTGTTTAAGATGCTTCTAAAAAGCTATATCACAAACTGTGATTTTTACACTTAGATTAAGAACGAATAAAAACTATTCAGCTTATGAAATAAATTTGTATGAGAGCTTGAGTAGTTTTGATTTGATTTCTCAGTAATTCGTCAACTTTGAAATGTTGTTGAAGACGTCATTTTATAGACTAGAAAGTCCAATGCTTGAAGATTGTGCCTTGCTGCGTAGCTGTAGCCTTTTGTCTTCTATTGACTCTAGTTTTCCTAGAAGAGGAATGTTCAGACAAATCCCTTTTGTCTGATTTCCTGTGCCATACATGAATAAGGAAAAAGTCATTTGGAATATGCCAATGGATATATCTTTGAATAATATTTTCTTCAACGAGCTTCTGTATTGAAGTTATCAACATCAGAGTCTTGAAGTGATCAAAGTTTGATGGTTCAGAGTCTTGATGTTATCAAAGTTTTGCAGCCAGTGCTTTCAGCGTGAATATCAATCAGAGCAAAGTTTGAATAACAAAGCCTCTGTACTTGCAGTGTAAAGTACTTCAGAGTCTTCTTGAAACAATGCTTGAAACTCTTCATACAATTTCTTTAACTACGCTTTAGATTCTTCTGTAGCTTCTGCTTCAGAGTCTTCTGCAGCTTCTGCTTCAGAGTCTCTTCTGACAACGCTCAGAGTCTTCTGATGACTTGCTTCTGATGCTTCAGAGCTTGCGTAGAGTAATGTTCAGATGCATTTTTAATTCCATAAGAATATTTAATTTAATATCTGCAACAAAAACACTTGAACAAGATTAGAGTATATATTTTCTTAATACAAAATTTCATTAGAGTTATCATCAAAACATAGAGATAATATTAAACACCAATTTGTGTTCTAACAATCTCCCCTTTTTTGATGATGACAAAACATAGGAAATTTTTTTCAATAAAAAGGATAAATATATAACTCCCCATGAGATAAAGAATCTCCCCCTGAAATGAATACTCTAATAGAAGAAAATACTTCCCTTTGCATGAGTATACTTTTCAGATTAAGAGCCTGGTTAGAATCCTGGTTAGAATAAACTTTCCAGAATCAGAGCTTGATTTGCTTTCCAGAATCAGAGCCTGGTAATAGCTTGATTTTCTTTCTAGAATCAGAACCTGGTTTACTTTTACTGATTTTCTTTCCAGAGTCAGAGCCTGGTTTACTTTTCAGGATCAGAGCCTGGTAATCAGAACCTAGTTTGAATTAAGATCTGGTTTGGGGATTCTCAGGGTAACTTCACTGAATTTTGTCAGATGATACGTTAGTTCTGAAAGACTAAAATTCAATGTTAGTTATAATTCATTATGTCTGAATTCCATTTTAGTAACTGTTTATATTTGAACAAATAAAATTTCTTCTTCTCCCCCTTTTTGTCATAATCAAAAGAAAAACTTTTTAGGACAGAAAAGAGAAACAGAGAAAAACAATATAAGAACAGATAAGGAAACAATGAACTTCATTGATAAACAGAATCCAGAAAACATTTAGAGAAACAACAAAACAACAAGATAACAGAAGCAACAAAATCAGCAAACAAGTGCACAAACATAACAGAAAAAGAACTAGGTTTGGCGAGAGGCTATAATCTTCAGAAGGTCTGTGATCTGAGAAGTAGATTCCTCTTGTCTAGACATCCAAGTCTTAATCTCATATGTAGTTTGTTCTTGCTTGACCATCCATGTTCTGATCTCTTTGTTGCTGGCTTCTAGTAGAGCAAACGTTTCTTCTAGATCTGGTATTTCTGTCTTGATTTTAGAAGAAGCAGGTGCAGATGCAGATTTAGTAGCTGGAGCACTATCAGTGATCATAACAAATGCAGAAGCACTAGCAATAACCATAGCAGATTCAATTTCTTGAGAAACAAATTCAGATGCTTTGTCCACAAGCATTAAAGATGACTGATTATCTGCCAGAGTGTCTTCAGATGCATATTCTTCTTCAGCAGATTCAGATGCATTCTTCACGAGAAGAGTTGGATTTCTGGGAATGCTAAGAAGAGAAAGTCTGACTACTTCAGCAAATTTGACCTTAGCGTCATCAGAGCAATCTTCTTGAAGATTGGAAGCTACAAAATTGAATCTGGTTTTGAATTTCTTCCAAATAGCTTCTGAGTCCTCAGGATTTATGTTTGAGTGACAAACCTTTCTGACAGAAGTAAACCACTGAGAAATCTCATCTTCAAAATCAGATAACAGTCTGACCACGTCTAATCTGGTTTTGGGTTTTAGAAAGGTTTCTAGGTTAGATGGTTTGGGTTCAACAGAGGGTGGCTGAAGTGAAGAAGATGGAATGTAGATAACAGGTGGTTGTGGTTGAGAAGGGGGTTTACGAGCAGCTTTAGGTTTAGGTTTAAGAGTGAGAACTTGAGGTTTAATGTAAAAGTTTTTGAGTTTGAGTCCAGAGGGAAGGGGATCAGAGGGATGAGGTTTGAAAGAAGCAAAAGAAATAAAATCAGATGATATTGGTTCATAGCCACGGAGTGAGGGAGGTGAGTTAATTTCTGGAGGTAAGTCAGATTCAGATGAATCAGATGATTCAGATGAATGACAGGATGTGGAATAGATATCAACCAGAGTAGTCAAAAGTTTGAATATCTATAACTTCAGAATCAGATATGAAAGGTTCAGATGGTTGAATAGTTTCTAGTTCAAGATTAGAAGGAATAGGTTCTTCTAATTGTGGTTGTTGTTGTACTGGTTCCTGTGGTGTTGGTTCTGTAGATTTTGAAGTTGGTGGTTGTGGTGGGGGAATTTCAGATGTTTGTTATGGTGCAAGTGTTTGTTTGCCAGAGGGGGGAATATCAGATGGTTGAGAATGTGTAGGTTCAGATGGAGTTGGTTGTTGTTGGGGTACAGATGGAGCTGTGTCAGAAGTTTTCTTAGGTTTAGAAGCACGAGAAGGAGAAGGTGAAGGAGAGGGTATATGTTCATAGACAGGTGGATCAGATGTTAATACCTCTTTGACAGTTTCCAAGATGGAATCTAAACTGGCCTCAGGAGGATTAGCTTTTTGCTTCTTGACCCTCTTGGGTTTAACAGCAACAGCTTCACCAGTAGCCTTCCTCTTGAGTTTTGAAGATCCTTCTTCAGAAACCTTCCTCTTCTTCTTGTGTCTTTCCTTATAAATATCTGGAGCAGGTTCACCTACTTTCTGAACTAGATTTGCTGGTAGAGGAGTTCTATCTGCCAGACACATTGCTATATACTCCAAAATAATTTCCCTTGGTTCATCAGCATAGAACATAGGAAAATCATCCAGAGGTATCCTTCTTTTGCTAACCTCTTCAGAATTTATATGTTTTGGTGCAGAAGTGATTTCTTCTACAACCTTCATCCTCTGAAGACTCTTTCCATTAAGAGATTTTCCTACCATAGAAGCTAACTCATCCTTCAATCCAGCTTCTATCAGATGCCCAACCAGACCATTCTCAGTCAGAATGTCTAAAATAAGTCTTCCCATTGGAATCCAATTCCTCATCTTCTGATGTTTGGTTCTAATTTCTTCCCTTGATTGTTTTACGTGTGTCTACGGATGATTGAAAAGTAGATAAGGCAGATCCACTTTTGTGCTCTGACTCAGACAGTACATAAAGTACATCTGATCAGTGTTTACATAGTCAGGAGAGTTTGAGGACTTCCTGTGATGTACGCACCCCATAAAGATCTTAGCCCAGATCCTGTAGTTAGGCTTCAGATCTTTCACTTTGTTGAAAGCTTCTCCAGATGAGCAAACTTCACTGTAGACTTCAGTCATATCAACACGCCCAGCTGGAAGACTTGTAACACCATCAGTTTCTTCATAACCTATCAGCTTCCTTATCAGATCCTCAATTATGATGATTTCCTTACCCAGAACATATGAAACAATGAACTTAGGGCATGTAGTAGCATGTATCCAAAATTCCTTTACTAGACATGGATAAACTGGTCCCATCAGCCTATCAAAGAACTTTGTCCAACATTGAGCATCAACAATGGGACGAAGATCAAACCCATTTTCAGCAATTGATTCAAAGTTCGCAATAGATTCACACAACACTTCTAGTTTGTCAACAGGTGTGAGTAAAGTTCTAACAGGTTCCTTGAAGGCAACAGTACCCATGTTGGAAGATGAAACATCAGCCATGGTAGATTGAAACTGAGTAGAAGTTGATGAAGAAGTAGCCATTGATGTTCTTGAGAGAGATTTAGGGTTACGAGCAGTTTTGGGTTTGGGAGAGAGATGAAAACAATGAAATAAGAAGAAATGCATACAAGAAGTGTGAGAGAGTGAAAAGTGTGGGAAGTGAAGTGTTGTGGCATTTATAGAAGAAATTAGGGCACACAAAGAGTCACACGTTCAGCACGTTTCCACTTAGCATTTAATAAAAAGAATATAATCATTTCAAGCATTTAATGATTCTGACAATTTGGGGGGAAAACGAGAAACTCAATATTCAAAAATAGTACCTCAAACTTCTTTTCAGTAATGTGCACTCCACCTTTTCAGATTTAGAGTTACACGTGTTTGCTTGCATGTGCTTCTGAAACTTCTTTGAGAAATGAAACGTTAGCCAATGTTCAGATCCTCTGAGGCTTGTTAGTTCAGATTTGCACACAATAAATAAAATATTTAAATAATAAATAAATATATGTAATACTTCAGAGTTAAAACATTTTTCCATCTGAGGAAATTTTCTTCTGATAAACATTTTATTCTGGACAGAAATTCATACTTATATTTTTCAGAATAAATTTAAATCTATCTTCAGCAAGGGGTTTTGTAAAGATATCAGCTCATTGATGATCTGTATCAACAAAGTTTAAACTGATAATTCCCTTCTGAACATAGTCTCTGATGAAGTGATGTTTTATCTCTATATTTTTTTCCTTAGAGTGTAAAATAGGGTTTTTCGACAAACATATAGCAGAAGTATTATCACAGAAGATTGAAATGTTACTCTCATGGATCTGATAGTCTTCTAGTTGACTCTTCATCTAGAGCATCTGAGTGCTACAACCAGCAACAGCAATGTATTCTACTTCTGTTGTTGAAAGCGCAATAATGGGTTGCTTCTTACTGAACCACGAGATCAGATGACTTCCAAGAAACTGGCAGCTTCCAGAAGTACTTTTTCTTTCAACTTTGTCTCCAGCGTAGTCAGCATCACAGAATCCAACTAATTTATAATCATCAGATCTTCTGTAACATAAACCCACATTAGTAGTACCTTTCAGATACCTTAGAATCCTCTTAACAACTGTTAAGTGAGATTCTCTAGGATCTGATTGGAATCTGGCACATAGACAAACACTAAATAGAATATCAGGTCTAGAAGCAGTCAAATACAGAAGAGAACCAATCATACCTCTGTAGAGCTTCTGGTCTACCTTTTTACTTACCTCTTCCTTTCCAAGAGTACTTGTAGGATGCATTGGAGTCTTTGCTGATTTGCTTTCAGTCATGTTAAACTTCTTCAGAAGCTCCTTCACATACTTAGTCTGATGTATGTAGGTGCATTCTGGAGTTTGGTTAACTTGAATTCCCAGAAAGAATCTAAGTTCTCTCATCATGCTCATCTCAAATCCAGCCTGCATAGAAAGAGAAAACTCCTTTCCCAGCGTAACATTGGTAGATCCAAATATAATATCATCTATGTAAATTTGACAAATTAACATATCTTTCTTAAATGATTTACAGAAGAGAGTTGTATCCACTTTGCCTCTGATAAAATCCTTTTCCAGAAGAAAATTACTTAATCTCTCATACCAAGCTCTAGGAGCTTGTTTTAAACCATAGAGTGATTTTTTAAGTTTAAAAACATGTTCTGGAAATTTATCACTTTCAAAACCAGGAGGTTGATGAACATAAACTTCCTCTTCTATAATACCATTTAAGAAGGCACTCTTAACATCCATCTGATAAAGAGTGATGTTATTTTGTGCAGCAAAAGAAATGAGTAGGCGTATAGACTCTAACCTGGCCACAGGAGCATAAGTCTCTGTGTAGTCAATTCCTTCTTGCTGACTATACCCTTGAGCAACTAGCCTTACTTTGTTTCTTACTACTTCTCCTTGCTCATTCAATTTGTTTCTGAAGACCCATTTAGTTCCAATAATATTGAATCCTTTTGGTCTTGGAACCAGATCCCAAACATCATTTCTGGTGAATTGATTTAGCTCTTCTTGCATAGCAAGTATCCACTCATTATCATTCAGAGCTTCATCCACAGAAGTTGGTTCAATGATAGACACCAACCCAAAAAGTGACGTTACAGATGATCTGAGGAAAGACCTTGTTCTGATAGGGTCATCCTTATTTCCAATCATCACATCCTCTGGATGAGAGGCTTTGATTCTGGATGATGATCCTTTAACATTTGGTTCTTCAGAAATATTCAAATTGTTCATCTGAGCAGCCAATGGAGTTGCATCTAGCGTTGCTTCTGGTTCTTTCACTTGAGCCTTTTCTGCCACTGAGCCTTCAGAGTCTGTGAGAATGACTTCTCTATCTGCAGAATTATCAAGTTGCTTTGGCTTTTGATTGCCAAGCTTATCATTAAATCTAACATGAATTGATTCTTCCACAATCTGTATCTCAGTATTGTATACTCTGTAGCCTTTAGAGCGTTCAGAATACCCAAGCATGAAACACTTTTGTGCTTTGGAATCAAACTTGTTCAGATTCTCTTTAGTGTTTAACATAAAACATACACATCCAAAAGGATGGAAATAAGAAATGTTGGGCTTTCTATTCCTCCACAATTCATAGGGAGTCTTCTCTAGAAGAGGTCTTACAGACACTTTGTTCTGAATATAGCAAGCTGTGTTAATTGCTTCTGCCCAAAAATGTTTTGCCAGATTAGTCTCGTTGATCATGGTTCTGGCTATTTCTTGCAACGTTCTGTTTTTCCTCTCTACAACTCCATTTTGTTGAGGAGTTCTAGGGCAGGAGAAATCATATGCAATGCCATTTTCTTTAAAATATTTTTTAAAATATTTGTTTTCAAATTCACCACCATGATCACTTCTGACTTTGACAATTTTAAAATCTTTTTCATTCTAGACTTGTTTGCAGAAGTCAAAGAACACAGAATGTGCCTCATCCTTGTGTTTTAGGAATTTCACCCATGTCCATCTGTTGTAGTCATCAACAATGATTAATCCATACTTCTTGCCTCTGATGGATGCAGTTTTCACTGGTCCAAAAAGATCAATATGAAGTAACTCTAATGGTCTTGAGGTTGAAACAACATTTTTAATTTTAAAAGAAGATTTTGAAAATTTTCCTTTTTGACATGCTTCACAAAGAGCATCTGAGTTGAACTTCAACTGAGGAAGTCCTCTGACCAGATTGAGTTTATTAATATGAGATATACGTCTCATACTAATATGCCCCAATCTTGTGTGCCAGACCCATTGCTCATCATTAACAGACATAAGGCATTTTACATTCTGAACCTTATGTTCTGAAAGATTGATTTTATAAATGTTGTTCTTCCTCTTTCCATTAAATAGGATTGAGCCATCCTTTTGACTGACAGTCTTGCAACATTTTTGATTGAAGATTATGTCATAACCATTGTCACTTAATTGACTTATGGACAATAAGTTATGTGTTAATCCTTCAACAAGTAAGACATTAGAAATGGAAGGAAGATTACCATTGCCAATAGTTCCAGAGCCAACTATCTTGCCCCTCCGGTTCCCTCCAAACTTGACGTCTCCTCCAGATCTAAGTTCCAGGCTTTGGAACATAGACCTTCTTCCAGTCATGTGACGTGAGTAGCTAGAGTCCAGGTACCAAGATTGGTGTTTTGACTTTGCTGCTAAAGATGTCTGCAACAGATATTATTTTGTCTTTAGGTACCCAGATCTTTTTGGGTCCTTTAAGGTTAGTTACCTTAAAGTTTTGTCTGAACTTCTGTCTTCTGACAGCAGGTATGTTCTGACTAACTTTAGGTTTAAACACAGAATGTTCTTACCAGAACGTGTATGTTTAATATCATTAAGATGACCATACTTAAAAGTAGAATACAGAGGAGTATGCTTAATGATTAATTTATCAACAGATGTTGGATTTAAATCTTTCTCAGAAGAAGATTCATATTCAATACCCTTCCTGTTATTTCTGCTTACACCATAGATCATTGAAGCCATCTTGCTTCTCTCTAGGCTTCTTGCCAGAAATCTCTGAAAACTATAGTCATATTCTTCTAAAATGTTTTTAGATTTTGACTTAGTTTCAACTTCAGAATCTTGTTGAGCTTTTTCTAATTCATTTTTAATTTTCAAATTGTTTTCCTTAAGCTCAGCAACTTCTGATTTCAGAAGATCATTCTCAGATACAAGATTGTTTTCACGCTTCTTGTACTTGAGCTTAATCTTACTATAATTTTCCAACATTTCAGATAAACTCTCAATAAGTTCTGCTCTAGAAAGTTCAGAAAATACCTCCTCAGAGTCTGATTCTGATCCAGATGTTTCTGCATGGCCTTCTACGTCAGCCATGAGTGCGATGTTTGCACAATCTTCATCTGAGTCTGATGAAGATTCAGATGCATCTGAATCATCCCAGGTTTCCATCAAAACTTTCTTTTTATTATCAGACTTCCTTCTTGTCTTCTCCTTCTGAAGTTTTGGGCATTCATTCTTATAGTGCCCAGGTTCCTTGCATTCATAGCAGACAACCTCTTTCTTTCCAGATCTTCTGTGTCCAAAAGACTCTTTACGTTGATCTGGTTTCCTGAAGTTTCTGAATTTCTTCTGCTTATGCTTCTAGATTTTGTTGATCCTTCTGGACAACATGGACAATTCATCTTCTTCTTCAGAACTTTCTTCTAAAACCTGCAAAGCTTTGGCAGATTTGTTAGACTTTAAAGCAACTGACTTACCTTTCTTTTGGGGTTCGTCTTCTTCTAGTTCAATCTCATGACTCCTCAGAGAGCTGATCAGTTCCTCCAGCGTGATCTTGTTCAGATCCTTAGCAAGCTTCAGAGCAGTGACCATTGGTCTCCATTTGGTTGGAAAACTTCTGATGATCTTCTTAACATGATCAGCAGTGGAGTAACCCTTGTCCAGAACTTTCAAGCCAGCTGTGAGAATCTAGAATCTAGAGAACATAACTTCTAAAAATTCAGATTCCTCCATTTTGAAGGCTTCATATTTCTGGATCAGCGCCAGAGACTTGGTCTCCTTAACTTGAGAATTCCCTTCATGAGTCATCTTCAAAGATTCAAACATACCAAATGTTGTTTCTCTGTTAGTAATTTTCTTATACTCAATATGAGATATAGCATTTAGTAGTATGGTTCTTGCTTTATGATGATTCCTGAATTCTTTCTTCTGAGCTTCAGTCATAGATCATTTGTCTATCTTTTTGCCATCCCCATCAGTGGGGTGAACATAGCCATCAATGACTAAATCCCAAAGGTCAACATCATATCCTATAAAGAAGCTTTCAATTCTATCTTTCCAGTAGTCAAACTTCTCCCCATCAAACATATGCGGTTTAGTGTTGATTCTATCTCTGTCCTCATATATGTTGTTGTTGGATGTTGAAGCTTCAGCCATAATGTATCAACCAAAACAATATCGAGAGATTTTCTCAATTGGATCTTTTCTGTTCACGGTGAAGTGAGAGCACTAACAAAACCGGAGCTCTGATGCCAACTGAAGGTGAGAAAAACGCTTAGAAGGGGGGTTGAATAAGGGTTTTGAAATAATTATGGCAATAAAAACAACACAATATTTTTATCCTGGTTCGTTGAACTCAACTAATCCAGTCCACCCTATCAAGGTGATTTTCCTTTCTCCACAAGGACTTAATCCACTATATTCAAACAGATTACAGTGTCAAACACTAAGAACAACTGTCTTAGTCTTCTCAAGAAATCCTGACCACAACTTGTTCTTCTTAAGGAACCTTTTACAAATAAATGTAAACTAACAAGTGTTTAAGATGCTTCTAAAAAGCTATATCACAAACTGTGATTTTTACACTTAGATTAAGAACGAATAAAAACAATTCAGCTTATGAAATAAATTTATATAAGAGCTTGAGAGTAGTTTTGATTTGATTTCTCAGTAATTCGTCAACTTTGATATGTTGTTGAAGACGTCCTTTTATAGACTAGAAAGTCCAATGCTTGAAGATTGTGCCTTGCTGTGTAGCTGTAGCCTTTTGTCTTCTATTGACTCTAGCTTTCCCAGAAGAGGAATGTTCAGACAAATCCCTTTTGTCTGATTTCCTGTGCCATACATGAATAAGGAAAGAGTCGTTTGGAATATGCCAACGGATATATCTTTGAATAATATTTTCTTCAACGAGCTTCTGTATCAAAGTTATCAACATCAGAGTCTTGAAGTGATCAGAGTTTGATGGTTCAGAGTCTTTATGTTATCAGAGTTTTGCAGCCAGTGCTTTCAGCTTGAATATCAATCAGAGCAAAGTTTGAATAACAAAGCCTCTGTACTTGCAGCGTAAAGTACTTCAGAGTCTTCTTGAAACAATGCTTGAAACTCTTCATACAATTTCTTCAACTACGCTTTAGATTCTTCTGTAGCTTCTGCTTCAGAGTCTTCTGCAGCTTCTGCTTTAGAGTCTCTTCTGGCAGCGCTCAGAGTCTTCTGATGACTTGCTTCTGATGCTTCAGAGCTTCCGTAGTAATGTTCAGATGCATTTTTGCTTCCATAAGAATATTTAATTTAATATCTGAAACAAAAAAACTTGAACAAAATTAGAGTATATATTTTCTTAATACAAAATTTCATTAGAGTTATCATCAAAACATAGAGATGATATTAAACACCAATTTGTGTTCTAACATGTTTAGCGTATGCCCTTTGGGCGATATGCAACGCATTCCCTCTTATGTCATAGTCTTTAGTGCAACATGAGTTTCAAACTAACTCAATTCACTTCTCCTAAAAAACACAAACAAGATTCAAACCTTTTCATCCTTCAGGATTGTTTCAAACTTAATTTTCAGAAAGAGTATGTTACATTTCCATTCTACCGCAAACAGGCATCGTCCCTAACTGCTAGAATTGAAACGTAACATTACTCATAAAAAACACTTGAACCAACCAATGGTCTAGTTTTTTCGAACTACGTTGACTCTGACTTTCCCATTGCACGAGGGAATACGTAAGCATAGCGCGGCGATGTCCTATCGAGTCTGTTCTTTCCTTTCACCTCTGTTTAGCAGTAGCTTTTAGATAGGCTTCACCCATAGATTAGACAACAAGCGTGGATCCCGTTGAGTACAACGGACGTGAAGGGTGCTCATACCTTCCCCTTGCGTAATTGACTCCCGAACACAAAATTTGGTTGCGATGACCTTGTCTTTTCCCGTTTCTTTTAGGTTTTCTTCAATCGTTTCCTTTCCCTCTCTTTGGGATAAATAACATTCGGTTGCGACTCTTCTGTTTGTTTCCGTCGGCTCCTTTGTCGCATCGCTGTGAAGAGGGACCGACAAAGATATAAGACTCGCCACCGTTCATTATTTATCCCAAAGAGAGGGAAAGGAAACGATCAGAGAAAACCTACGAAAAAAGGAAAAGACAGGTCATCGCAACCAAATCTTGGGTTCGGGAGTCGGTTACGCAAGGGGAAGGTATGGGCACCCCTCACATCTGTTGTAATCAACTGGATCCACGTTTGTTATCTACCTAAAAGGGTGTGAAACTATGAGGCTGGCTCACAGGGACAAAAGAAAAGAAAAGAGACTCGATAGAGCATCACCGCTCTATGATTACATACTCCCTCGTGCAATGGGAAAGTCAGAGTCAACGTAGTTCGGAAAACTATGGGTGAAGGTGGGGAAGGTTGCTCGCCAAGACATTGTTGTCTTGTGCCTACGTATCCTCGTCTGGTACGAGAAATCAGAGCAAACATAGTTCGAGATGACACGACCACAGATTGGTTCAAGTGTTTTAACTGAGTAGGGTTAAACTTTCGTTCTAACAGTTAGGTGTATTGCTGCTCGACCATTGCGGTAGAACCAAGAGTTAACACGCTCTTTCTGAAAATGATTTTAATTAATCCCGAAGGATAAAAAAGATTGGCGTTTTGTTTTGTGTTTTTTATGAAGAAGTGAATTGAATTAAGTTTGTAAATCGTGTTGCACTAAAGACTATGACTTGAGAGAAAATGCGTCGCATATTGTCGCAACTGCAAAAAACCACCGGCGGATAAAACAGAAGAGTCGCCAATTTCGTTATTTATCCCAAAGAGAGGGAAAGGAAACAATCGCAAAAACCTAAAGAAAGAGGAAAAGACTAGGTCATCGCAACCATGTCTGGCTTCGGGAGTCAGTTACGCAAGGGGAAGGTATTAGCACCCCTCACGTCCGTCGTACTCGACGGGACCCATGCATTGTTGTCTATCTAAAAGGGTGTGCTGATACTATCTAGCTAAAGGCTTAGGGACAAAAGAAAAAAGAAAAGAGAACCTGACTCGGCAGAGCACCGCCGCTCTGTGCCTACGCACTCCCTCGTGCAATGGGAAAGTCAGAGTCAACGTAGTTCGCCTAACTACGGCTAAAGGAATGGGGGAAGGTTGCTCGCCGAGACGTCGCATCTCGTACCTACGTACTTTCGTCTAGTACGAAAGATCAGAGCAAACGTAGTTCGGGCTAAAAGGACCACAGGTTGGTTCAATAGTTTTTTAGGCCCGAGTAGGGTTAACAGATAGTTCTAGCAGTTGGTGTATGCAGCTCGACCTTTGAAGACTTAGGCGTTACCGTTTGCAGTAGAACTAAGAGTTAACGACACTCTTATTTATGAAAATATTTTCCTGATTAAGAACCCCAAAAGGTGAAAAAGATTTTGAATTGTTTTTGTGTTTTTTAGAGAAGAAGTGTTTTGAATTAGAGTGTTCATAATGTATGTTATAACAAAGTCTAGAACTTAGGATCGAATGCATCGCATATCATCCTAAGGATGTATACTAAACACTCTAGGAAATTGAGAGGTGGCCCATCAATTACCATTTCCCAAGTATAAGGCTCATGGCACAACATTCATTATCCTTATTAAGTATGTTAGACTTGTTTGAAGATAGAACACTAATGGGAGACTAGTCAATCCTAAAAGTTATCATGCGAAGTGGACTTAAAGTTGAGTTTGAAAAGGGGACTACCTAATGTTATCATGCATAGTTAGGCACCTAATGTCTATCATAACCTCAAGAGGTTAGAGGACTTATGGGTAACATGGCAAAGAAAAGCAGTAGAAGAAGAAGAAGAAGAAGAAAAAGAATGCATATGCAAATGAGAATGCAAACAAAATGCAACACATAGAATGATAGTGGGAGGAAAATAGTGTGGGGCAGTAGCCACCACAAGCTCATCTCAACCAAGCATGCATATGGAAATGCAAGAAAAGAGAAGAAGAAGGAGAGAGATGCATCAAAAACAAACAAACAAGTGACAAACACAAAGAAAGAGTCCTCATGGATTCATCACTTTAGGTAAGCTTCAAATTCCTTCTAAGGAGGCACCAAGGTACCTTAAATGACACTGCAAGGTCATTGGAAAGAAGGGAGATCAAAAGAAGAAAGCTCAAAAGCAAAACCAAAGCAAACAAAAAAGAAATGCAAGCAATAACATGAAGGAAGCAAGCAAGTATCATTTAGGAGTTCAAGTTGTAAGCACAAAAAGAAAGGCATCAAACAACACGCAAAGAACAATATTTTGACCTAAAATGAACATACAGCAAGCTCAACATGTCTAAAATGTGAAACAAGAAGAGTTGAGAGCTTATTGGATCCACAAAGGTCATTTCCAATCCAAACTAGGTCAATCACTTGTATGAGCTGTCCTATGAGATGACCTAACTTATAAGTCACTTCAAAAATAGGAAAGGGGCTCAAAAAATATCAAATAAAAGGCACAAAGAAGCTACACAAGTTGGCAACCAGAGGCCAAGAAGCCAAGACAAATATCCTTTCAAAGCACCATCAAAAGAATTAAATCATTTGGATGTACCACTTTGAAATGGAAGAAACAAGTGCAAAAAGAAAAGCCCAAAAAGTCAACAACCAGGGGCAAAATGGTCCTCAAAAATTGATCAACTCATCATTGAGATGGGGATTAATTTTTAGTCATTGGATCAAAAAGGAATGAGAAAAATAAATGCAAACATCAAACATGTTACAATTTAAATCAATTAGAACAACTCCAATACTCAATTTATTTTTTAATTGAAAATAAAATGGAAAAATAAAATAAAAAATATAAAAAAAAGTAGACACTTCAAAGTTGATAAAAAATATTTTTGGTGAATTTTTGGAGTATTGGAACTATTTTAATTAATTAAAATTGAAAACATAAAATAAAATAAAAAACAAATGAAAATAGAAAGAAATAGAAAAAGATGCGTGGTAAATAGCAATTCCCAACAGTTCAAAACAAACCTGGGCCCAATCTGGGGGTGCCAAAAGTAAGGCGCGATGGGCCCAATCCAAATGAAAAACAAAAACCAAATAAAATCTGATGATCCAATGCAACAGGTCAAACCCGCTACACAATGGTTACTCACTCAGGATCACATGATTAGAATGTCATCAATCAAAGGGCCATAAACGTGCCAGCGAATAAATGAATATTTGAAATGGATCACATGGTTCCAGTCAACAATAGACCACCATAGGTCTTAATCTCCACCGTTGGAGAGGAAAGTATGCACATCCAGCGAACCTAAGCGTGACAACTCATCGTCCCCTACCTCTAGAAACCCTAGAATGCACCAGCTGGCCGGAGATCACTGTAGATCATCTTCTCCGGCCAAGCTCCACCGTGCGCAGCCACCGACAATCACACATGCCTCCAAACTCAACCATTCCACACGAAATTTAAACCAAAATTGCACTAGAGATCATGAGGATCTCGTTTCTGGCCTCAAAACTCACAAAACATGCATAAATTTCCCAAACTGAAAGCAACAAGTAAGAACACCAAAATTCAAAGTTCATGAAAACATCTCCAATTTAATCCAAAACTCATCTAGAGCTCACGTAGATCATAGATCAAGCATCAAACAAGAAAAATCATGCAGAAACAAGCTAAACCAGATCCAAACATAAATGAGCATCATCCAACAATCACAACCAATGCCAGTTCGTTTTACATTTTAATGATCTACATTGATCCTACATCACAATTATGCAAAAATGGCAGTGAATTGATGCTTAACAAGAGTGTAATGTTGAATTTCAATTACCTAGTGGAGAACTTCCACTGAGCCTTCAAATGGAGCTCAAGCTTGCAAGTAATTGTCCAGAATCGTTCACTGAACTTCAAGGAAGCTTTCTCAATTCACAATTTCCTCTGAAACAGTTTCAATCTTCAGATTCGAAATTTGAATTTCTCTCACTTTTTGAAAATCGTATTTGATGAAATTGGCTCCAATTTTCACTTCTGAGGGTTTGTTCATGCCAGAAATGTTATATACAATGGATCTCAATCAAGATTAAGCCCAATCTCAGCCTCTAAAGCCCAATTCAAAATCCATGGGAATTGGTTTTTTTGCTCTCTCAAGTGCACGAATTTCCCTCTTTTTTGGCTCCAAATTGGCTCAAAATGCTTGCTGGGATCATTTGGAGTGTGAATGGCTATGGTTAAGCCCTTGTTTGATCTCAATGGTTGAGATTTGTTATGTAACTTCACAATGAAGAAATCTTGAAAAGGCTCACTTACACACCTCAATTCAAAAATGTAAAATTTCCAAAGTGTTTAAAATGATGTTTACACTCAGAAAATGCACTCATTTGCACCAAAGTGATTAAAAATGAAATAATTCTAATTTTGCCCCTTTAATCCCTTTTCCATGAAAATTCAAATATCAAAACCTAAAACCAAGCCAATTCCATGCCTTCTCAAGGCTTGACTAAGAAAATAACACCATTTGGAACAAGTTTGATGTTGGAAAAATCTTCATTTGAAGTGTGCAAGTTGATGAAATGGACCTATAATTTTATGACCTGTAATCCTACTTTCCCAAAATACCCCTAACTTGTAAACCTCATAACTTGAGTTCTAAAAATCAGATGAAAGACTTCAAGTACAATTTGGAAAGCTAAGATCAAGACCTACAACTTACATGTTGGCCAAAAGTTGAAGAGAAACATCCTTCTAGGTAAAAAATGGCTTGGAAGTTGGTTGACTTTTGTTGACCAAAATCACATCCCTCTGATGACCTGTAACTTGTCTAGATCATAACTTGAATTCTATAAATACAATCAAGGATTTCTAGTACTCAAATTAAAGCTAAGAACATGCTCTACAAGTTCCATGTTTGTCAAAAGTTGAGATAAAACTTGTATCTTGAGATAGGTGGTCTTGAAGTCAGGCACTAAATAGGGGATTTTACCCTGAGAACCCTAATTTAGTAACTTCTCACACACTTAACCCTTGATGAATTGAACTTGAATTAATATCTCATATATCCAAACAAAACATCCCCTGACCATAGAGACTTTGAATTGAGTTTTAATCTCCTCCAATTGTACAGTTGAATGAGGACTAGCCAGATGAAAACCCTAATTGCAACACCTTCAATTGTAACTCTTCACACTTGGCACAAACACTTGGATGATCTCCACAATGACCCTCAAGGCACTCAATGAGCTCTTTCAACATCTCATACCCATAATCATGACTTTACAATCCCCTGATGCGCTTCAATTGGCCTCCAAGTTAGGAGCTGACCCACACACATCTATCCTTTCTTTCACAAGACCAATGTCCATTCCTGATGACTTGATTACCATCCAAACTTGAGTAGAACCCCTTGCTTAGGCTCAACCCCTTAAGTAGACTCTCTTTGCTATGCACAAACTCTTGATCCCCTGTTCAATGAAAAATAATATGCAATGCAAATGCTAGAAAGAAATGAAATGAAACATAAACCAAGTTAAGAAAAGGTTGGGCAAATTTTGGGGTGCAACGGCTGCCCCTATTCAAACGACTTGGACCTAAATGAGTGAAAAGCGAACGACTTTCACGCAATCAAGGTAGAAGACGGTTGAATACCAAAGAACCCGAAAATTTGCCAACTGCAGAAAATAAACCTGCAAACCCTTCTGGGGAACACATCCCTGATTACAAACACATTCCACTGGGTGAAAAGAGAAACTTAACGAGTAACTCTGCTTGGGGAAAACCAATAATGACACACAGCTTGAAAAGCATATGACTTCGCCATCACTTATTTGCATTAAATTCTTCTAACATCGCCGTCAGTCATGGACATAAAGTCTATAATAACAGTTGACATCACCGTCAAGTTTCTACTTCAAGTCGGTAGAATAACTAACATCGCCGCTAGTTCTCTGCTGGATAAAACAGGTATAGAATCCCAAGATATAATTCTCTGACATCGTCGCCAGTCATTCAAGGAAATCCACCCGGTAAATCACACCTGACCTCGCCGTCAGTTAAGATAAATCACCTGACATCGCCGTCGGACCATCACAAAGTTGATTAAACCACTGACAACGCTGTCAACAACCAAAACCTCTGACATTGCCATCAGAAAAACACATCTAACATTGCCGCCAGAAAAACATCCAACATCGTCGCTGGTAAACTATAATATCTGACGTCGCCGCCAAACATCCAACATCGCCGCCGGGCAAACAAAAGATCACCTGACATCGCCGTTAGAAACAAACATCACCTGACATCGCCGCCAGAAACAAATATCCAACATCACCGTTGGAACACTATAAACACCTGACATCGCCGTCAGGAACAAACATCCAACATCGCCGCTGGCAAACCAGAAATACCTGACATCGCCGCCAGAAACAAACATCCAACATCGTCGCTGGAGAACCATAAACACCTGACATCGCCGTCTGTAACAACTACATCCTGACATCGCCGTCAGAAACAAAATCATCTGACATCGCCGCCAGTAACAAACACAAATCTAGTAAGAAAACCCTGACATCACCGTCAGCAACCATAAATCCAATAAACATCTGACATCGCCGCCATCTAACTTCAACCTGATAAAATAATCTGACTTCGCCGTCATCTAAACATAGTTTTGAGAAACACCCGACATCCCGTCAAGTACCTGTGAGGATAAAGAATTCTGACATCGCCACCAGACAACCCCAGTGATGATAACCATCTGACATCACCGACAGACAAACATAAGACCGATAAATATCCAACATCGCTGTCGGATAACCATATTTCTGGGAAACTTCTGACATCGCCGCCAGACCTTCGCTAAATAAAAGCGAGCAACAAAATCCACGGGAAGTTAAGATCACCCACTGATAATGATCACAGAGAAACTCCGCTAAGGAAATAACATGAATTAGGGTTTAGCCACCACGCGGGCAAAGACCCATCACCTGAGAGATACACCTGAAACAAAGAGATAACAACATGGCTTATGTTTCACATGCATATGTTTGAAAATGGCGTAATGCTCCATACGAAATGGAAATGCTACGCGTTTTGGTAGATGCTATGCACGCATGCAGATGCACCGGAACTGAATCAGCAAAACAAATGCTTAGAGATACAAAAACCATCCTGCTAGGGTAACAAAAACCATTCTGTTGAGGGAAACAACCACTCTGCCGGGGAAAGAGCGCCAACTGGCTCATGCCAATAACCATTGGACTTATGCAGAGAAACAACCCTTACCGGCCTTCTACAAGGAATATACTGACGTGACAACATTCTTATATCCTGCTGAGGAAGAGAGAACACACTGCTGGGGAAAGAGCGCCAACTGGCTCATGCCAATAACCATTGGACTTATGTAGAGAAACAGCCCTTTCCGGCCTTCTGCAAGGAATATACTGACGTGACAACATTCTTCTATCCTGCTGAGGAAGAGAGAACACACTGCTGGGGAAATCATCCTTTTCCCTCGCTGGGGGATTGCTCTGCCGGGGAGCGGATCTAACCAGGCTGCAAAGTGCTTTGTGGGGAGCAGATCCAAACACGACTCGTTGGGGGGTACCTACGAGCATGCACCTTGCGGGGATTAATTGGGCAACAACTCTGCTGGAGATAGAGATGCGAACTTCAGTGATCTGGGAAGTAAAACTCTGGCTGGGGGATAGGACAAACTTCATCCATATCTTTGCCCCAAGGGTAACGACCCTGCAAAAACCTAACAAACAGACAAGATATCCTACGTAACGGAATCATCTTAGTCATCATTCGTGACGTTGTTCAATTAATTCAAAGTTTTAACAATTATTGGCCAAGGCCTGCAAGTTTATGTTAGCACAAGTTCATCAACACATTGGGCGTTTTCACAAATAAAACAGTAAAAGTTAAAACAAAGCACACAAATTAAGTACTGAATAGTATATGTTTATTGATGAGGGGCCTGTAAATATGAAATGTTTTACAACAGATGCAACTCCTGAAAAGAGGAAGCTGCGCAAAACAAATACAGATATGCACAGAGATATACAAGAGTGTACAAAAATGTCGGCAACATGGCACAGACAAACACCATGAGCTGATCCCTCTATGACTCGCCTGACTCTGACGCTTTCCCAATGCTTCGTCTTCAAAAGAGATTGATTCGGATGAAAACAACCCTCAGGTTCTCCCAATCCACTAAGCAATGAGGTTCACACGCAGACCGCAGTCATTTGCTTTTCCAATCCCTAACTTTTTCCTGAACCGCCCTTTTTGGATTTTTGATTCACCGGGATACCCCTTTTTACCAAAGTCTCCTTTCCAGGTTTTCAACTTTGCGGGTTTACATCTTTTCATTTTTATCCCTAACTTTTGCCCGAACCTACTTTTTCTTTTTTATGGTTCGCCGGGATGCCCCATTTTTTCCTGGACGTTTCTTTTTGTGTCCAACGGGTCTCTTTCAAGCAAAGTATTTTTTAACTGCGTCTGCATTCACAGGAGATGTGAAATCTTCACCATCCATGGTGGCTAACAGCAAGGCTCCTCCGGAGAAGACCTTTCGAACGACAAATGGACCTCGTAGTTGGGAGTCCATTTGCCCCTGTGATCTAATTGCGGTGGGAGAATCTTTTTCAGCACAAGATCGCCCGTCTGAAAGCTTCGAGGGTACACCTTCTTATCATAAGCTTTCTTCATTCGGATCTGGTACAAACGAACATATGTAATGGATGCTAACCTCTTTTCATCCACCAGACTAAGTTAATTCAAACGATTCTTAATCCATTCTGCCTCATCAAGTTTCACGTCGACCAAAACCCTCAAAGAAGGAATCTCGACTTCTAGCGGTAGGACAACTTCCATACCGTACACTAGCGAGAAAGGAGTTGCCTCGGTTGATGTGCGTACCGTCGTACGATAACCGTGAAGAGCAAAAGGCAACATCTCATACCAATCTTTGTAAGTGACAACCATCTTTTGCACTATCTTTTTGATGTTCTTATTGGCCGCTTCAACATCGCCGTTCATCTTCGGCTGATAGGGCGATGAGTTGTGATGTTCAATCTTGAAGTTCTGGCATAACTCCTTCATCATTTTGTTATTCAGATTCGAACCATTATTAGTAATGATTCGTTCGGGAACTCCATATCTGCAAATGATGTCCTTCTTTATGAATCTTGCTACGACTTGCTTGGTCACATTGGCGTACGAAGCTGCTTCAACCGACTTGGTGAAGTAGTCGATTTATACCAAGATGCTGTGACCGTTGGATGCGGTGGGCTCAATCTTGCCAATCATATCAATGCCCCACATGGAAAACGGCCACGGGGACGCCATAACATTCAATGGGCACGGCGGTACATGAATCTTATCTGCATAAATCTGGCATTTATGGCATCTTTTCGCAAACTTGAAACAATTTGTCTCCATTGTTAGCCAATAGTATCCAGCTCGTAAGAGTTTCTGAGACATGGCATGTCTGCCGGCATGCGTACCAAAAGTACCCTCGTGGACTTCTTCCATAAGCAACGATGCTTCTTTCTCATCCACACATCTCAACAACACTAAATCGTGGTTCCTTCTGTACAGTACACCATCTGGGTTAAGGTAAAAGTTGCCAGACAACCTCCTCATTGTCTTCTTATCCTGGGTCGACGCCCCTGGTGGAACCTCTTGCTTCTTGAGGAAGTTCTGTATATCGTAAAACCATGGCTTGCCATCAGCAGCCTCTTCAATGACAAATATGAAAGCGGGTATGTCCAAGCGAGAAATGACAATTCTAGGAGCCTCATTCCAGAAATTGACCTTGTACATCGAAGATAGTGTTGCCAAAGCATCAGCCATCTGATTCTCCGATCTTGGTACATGGTGGAAGTCTATACGATCGAAGAATGGTAACAACCTCCTTGCATAATCTCTGTAAGAAATCAGATTCGGTTGACGAGTTTCTCATTCTCCTTCGATTTGATTAACAACCAACGCTGAATCGCCATATACATCGAGATTCTTGATCCTCAGATCAATAGCTTCTTCTAAACCCATGATACATGCTTCGTACTCAGCTTCATTGTTGGTGATGGGGAACGTCAATGTGGCAATGAACGGGATGTGGGTACCATGAGGAGTGGTAATAATTTCCCCAATTCCGCTACCGTAAGAGTTGACAGCCCCATCAAATATCATTTTCCATTGAGAATCCTTCTCTGGGCCTTCACCGTGCAGTGGTTCTTCACAATCTTTCGCTTTGAGAAACATGATATCCTCGTCAAGAAATTCAAACTTCATCGGTTGATAATCTTCGATAGGCTGCTCAACAAGGTATTCTGACAGAACACTTCCTTTGATGGCTTTTTGAGAAATATACTGTATATCGTACTCTGTCAGTAGCATCTGCCATCTAGCAATTCTTCCTGAAAGCGCCTGCTTCTCGAAGACATAGTGAATCGGATCCATCTTCGAAATCAGCATGGTTGAGTGGTTGAGCATATACTGCCTCAAACGTTTGGCATCCCAGGCGAGTGCACAACACGTCTTTTCGAGCATTGAGTAACGGGACTCACAATCTGTGAACGTTTTACTCAAGTAATAGATCACATGCTCCTTTCTTCCAGTCTCATCGTGTTGACCGAGGACACAAACCCATGGAATTCTCAAGAACCTCATGTACATGATTAATGGCCTTCCAGCTACTGGGGGTATCAATATTTGAGGCTCATGCAAATACTGTTTTATTTTATCAAAGGCTTTTTGACAATTTTCATTCCAGACAACCGCCTGATCTTTCTTTAACAACTTAAACATTGGCTCACACGTGGCTGTGAGATGAGATATGAATCGAGCAATGTAGTTCAATCTCCCCAGGAAACCACAGACTTCTTTTTCTGTTTTGGGCGCTGGCATGTCTTGTATTGCTTTTATCTTTGCAGGATCTACCTCTTCCTTTTTCGCTGACAATAAACCCCGATAACTTTCTGGACCGAACTCCGAAAGTACACTTATTTGGGTTCAACCTCAGTCTGAACTTTCTAAGCCTCTCAAACAGCTTCAACAGATTAACCAAATGCTCCTCCTCCGTTTGGGATTTAGCAATCATATCGTCAACATAAACCTCAATCTCTTTATGCATCATGTCATGAAAGAGTGTTGTCATAGCACGCTGATATGTTGCTCCGGCATTCTTCAAGCCAAAAGGCATCACCTTGTAGCAAAACGTTCCCCACGGTGTTATGAATGTAGTTTTCTCCATGTCTCCCGGTGCCATCTTTATCTGATTATAACCCGAGAAACCATCCATGAAGGAAAACACCGAGAATTGAGCCATATTGTCGACCAATACGTCAATATGAGGAAGCAGGAAATCATCTTTAGGGCTCGCCTTGTTCAAATCCCGATAATCCACACACATACGCACCTTACCATCCTTCTTTGGTATAGGTACTATGTTGGCGACCCACTGAGGGTAGGTAGTCACAGCTAAGAATCCAGCATCTCACTGCTTTTGGACCTCTTCTTTGATTTTGACTGCCATATCTGGTCTCGTTCTTCTCAGTTTCTGCTTGACCGATGGACATTCCTCGCGCAGCGGTAAGCGATGAACCAGTATGTCGATATCAAGCCCAGGCATATCCTCATATGACCAAGCAAAGATGTCACTATACTCTCAAAGCATCTCGATCAGTCTTTGCTTGACGTCGCTCTGTAGCGCAACCCCTATCCGTACATTTCTGACCACTTCCTCAGAACCCATATTAATGACCTCAATTTCCTCCTGATGAGGCAGAATGATTTTCTCTTCTTGTTTCAAAAGTCTGGCCAATTCCTCAGGCAAGTCTTTGTCCTCATCAATCTCTTCTTCAACTTGATAGATCGGTTGATCGAAGTCGAAACGAGTCATAGAAGGTTCTGGATCGGTGTCATCTGCAATAGGAACCCTGCAATGAAAATGGTTAAATGTTTCAAACAATTTGAAAACAAATATAAACCACGTTTCCATTTTATTGGGAAAAGCAAAAATAAGAAAAACAAAGATCACAAAATTTGCATGAGAAAACGCCCTTTGATTAATTGATAAACAGTGTTCAAACATTAAGAAGTAAGGCCCTGAAATAAAGTACCACTATACCCCGGGTAGGACATAGGTTAGTACAATAATTGGAAAAACAAAGCATTATTGTTCGGTCGTCACTTGAATGACTTTTATAATTGACTAGTTGCGTAGGCTCTATCCTGGAATACATGGCTTGATCCAGGAATCCATGTCGCAGTCACTGTCTCCAGCTTCATCATCAGAAATGGCATTGATCTGCTCAAAGAAGACACCTCTGCTAGTAAACTTGACCATCCCCTTGAACTTCGGCTTGCTCTGCAAAAACGATGGGCGGTACCCCAGACCGAATTTGTCTTGCTTCTACGGTATATCAATCACCTGCCCCCAGCCTTGGGCCGAACCAGCTTGCACCATAACTTGTGCTTTTTTAAACGAGGACATAGCCACTTCGGGCTCTTTACTCACAACAGGAGTCTTGTCTTTGACCTTGACCGTTTCGAAGGCTTGGCAAAGAGTTTCGTGGATCTCTCCATCCACTTCAACAGACTTAAAGGATGATAAATGGCTGACCATGGTATCCTCCTCCCCGCATACCGTCACGACGCTACCGCCAACCATGTATTTCAGCTTCTGATGCAGAGTTGATGTAACATCCCCAGCTGAATGGATCCAAGGGCAACCTAGCAGACAACTGTAGGCCGGCTAGATATCCATGATGTAAAACACAGCATCGAAAACTTCAGGTCCAACCTGAATCGGCAAAGTTACCTCCCCAAACACGGATCTCCGGGTTCCGTCAAACGCACGCACCACCAAGTCACTTGGCGTGCAAATCAAACCCTTCATATTTAGCTTCATCAGGGCTTTCTTGGGAAGCACATTTAAAGAAGATCCTGTATCCACAAGCACGTGGGACATAACGGTCCCTGGCATTCTAAAGATATGTGCAGCGCACAATTATGATTTCTGCCTCTGGGTGTCAAATCCAGGTCCGTAAAGCCTAAGCCATTGCCTGCGTTTACGTGAGCCACCACTCCTTCAAGTTGATTGACTGAAATTTCCTGTGGCACATAAGTAGTGTTTAGTGTCTTCAGCAATGCATTCCTATGCGCCTCAGAGCAAAGGAGCAACGATAGTATAGATATTTTGGACAGAGTTTGCTGCAAGTGATCGACTATCTTGTAGTCGCTTTTCCGGATCAGCCTCATGAATTCCTCTGCGTCTTTCAAAAAAGATTCCTTCTCCCCAAATTGAGAAGTCTCCTCCACTACCGGTCTTTTCCCTTTATCCACCTTATCAGCAATCACCTTAGGCGATAAAAAGACTCGGCCACTGCGAGTAATGCCTCCTGCACCCACTAGATCGTCAACTGAACTTGCAGGGGTATCATTCAAGTTCATCTTCTTCCCATTACAATACACTTCGGCTTCGTAGTTCCACGGAACGACCTTAGTGCTCTCAAACGGCATAGGACCTGCTTTGGTGATAGTTACCGTTGGCGGCTTTGGAGCGTAAATAGTGACAGTCTTGTAAGGGATGGAGATTGTCGCAATCTCATCCTTCTCTTCAGCCACTACATTCTCTCTTCCAACAGAACGGTCGAATTGTAGAATTCCTTCGTCAATGAATTCCTGAATACAGCTTCTCAACAAACCACATCCTCTCTCAGGATCGACAGTACATTCAACACAACCTTCAACACACCCCGGGAAAACACCTCCATGTAGCAGTCTGGCTTTCACAAAGCTTAAGGGTGTTTTCAGCTCATCAACATTGGTCACCAAGTTCAACACCTCTTCCTCTACAATTGCATTAACCCCAGCCTACCCGTGATTCGGCATGGGATTCTGCACCACATTGGGAGCATCATTAGAAAAATTGATAGCCTTACTGTCGATCATATCTTGTACTTTATGTTTGAAGGCTTTACAATTGTCTATATTATGTCCTGGAGCACCCGAATGGAATTCACAATGGGCATTTGCATCGTACCCCGGTGGAGGTTGTCCAGTCAAAGGAGCCATAGTTCTTTTCTGAATCAACTGAAGTTGTAGCAACACTTGCAATAATTGTGAGCATGGCATAGGAAGGGCATCAAAATGTCTGTTCCCTGTTGGCCGGCCTCTATCTTGGTATCTGCCATTTCCCTGCTGATTCTGTTGCGGTCGTTGTTGTTGCTCTTGCTGACGCTGTTGTTGTTGTGGTTGTTGAACTGCTGGAATAGTGATGCTAGCAATCTGCTGATTCTATCGATTCCGACATCTGTTTCTTCCCCATGAACTGGATACAACATTAGTATCTCCCTCTCTCTTTTTGTTTCCAAACACTTTCCTGTTTCCTCCTCCAGATGAGGATCCTTCGCCAGCATTGATCTTTCCTATCTTAATTCCATTCTCCACCCGTTCACCGGTGATTATCAGATCAGAAAAGCTTCCAGACATATTGCCGATGAGTTTCTCATAGTACACTCCTGGTAAGGTAGCAACAAACATATCCACAAGTTCCCGCTCTACCATTGGTGGTTGTACCCTAGCAGCAAGCTCTCGCTACCTCTGGGCATATTCTTTAAAGCATTCACTGCTCTTCTGAGAGAGATTCTGCAACTGGACTCTATTTGGAGCAAGGTCACTATTGTACTGATAGTGCCTTATAAAAGCTTCGGCTAGTTCTTTCCAGCTACGAACATTAGCAGGCTCTAAGCTCATATACCATTCCAACGATGGTCCGGATAAGCTATCTTGGAAAAAGAGCATCAAGAGCTTCTCGTCCTCAGAATGTGCAGACATCTTGCGATAATACGACCTCAGATGAACTCTAGGGCAAGTGGTACCCTTATACTTATCGAAATCAGGCACCTTAAACTTTGGAGGCACCCTCAAGCCTGGTATCAACCCCAGATTAGACATATCCAGCCCCATAGAGTTTTGGCATTCCAACGACCTCATCTTCTCTTCGATCATCTTAATCCTTCTGTCAGCCTCAGAAGGTATTTCAGCATTTACAAACCTGGGAGTGAACACATCCTTCTGCCTATCCTCATTCCAAGTGTGGTCCAAACTACCATGTAGGGCACCTGTAGAGTCGAGACCATAGCCAAAACCATTTTCGCTACCATTACCACCATTGGCAAAACCAGCATTAAAACCTGTCTCATTTCCAGCACCAGCACCGTGACCACCCCCTCCAGCAGTAAGGATGACTAAAGTTGGTATTAAATTACCCGCCTGAGGAGTTTCATGGTGAGGAGGGTTAGAAGCAATCCCACCGTGTAGCACACCATCACTATCCACTCACGCCATCAAAGGTTGCACCAAAGTCTAAAGTTGAGCCTGACCACTAGCAACCCCTTGCATCATCTCCATCAGCTGTGCAATACGATCCCTCATCTCTTGCATTTCTACTTGCATCTAATCCATCAGCCTTTTCTGGTTTCCTCTGGTACCATACTAGTGAGTTGTCAGGTCAGCAATCCTAAAATACTAGTAAACCACAGGAGAAAATAAGGTTAACTGTTCCAATGCACCTGCAAATGCGTGAAAAATGCTAAAATGCAAACATGTATTTATGCAATAGGGACATTTCCCCCTTGATTCTAGTTTCCAGGAACAAATAACAATGGAGAACCTTGCGGACAAGCATAGAATACCAACTCCTCATATATAGATCAAAAGAGCCATCAGGCAAAGTACAAACTCCAACTGAGTACAAATAAGGAAAAGACCTCGGCCAACAAGCCTGGCGATGGTCAAATACAACAGATAAACAACAAAGACTACAACAGAAATAGACAAAACAGGTCAAGCAGGATGACGTGATCGGAAACCCTCTAACAGCCTCAACGTGTCAAGATGATCCGGCCTAGCAAGAAAGCCCTGGATAAGCAAATCCTGCTGACTCATAGTACGCTGTAGGCTATCAATATGATCCTCCAAAGCTCTCTCTCTCTGAAACATGCCTCATGTATGCGCCTCTTGGAACAAGATCTCAGTTTGAGATCCTTCAAGTTCGTGATCGCCTCATTCAGCCTGCACTCGCTGTCTCGTCTACGTGATGATTTCGCTGCAATCTCTTCATCTTTGGCGTTACGCTGAGCCTTTAGCTTGCTGATCTGAAGTTTTAACTTGTCCTCACGCTCCTTGTTGTTAGTAAGTTTGGCATTCTATATCGACTCAAACTTGGAGATCCTCGTGTAAGCCTTATCCAACTCCTCCTTCTTCATGGCAAGAGTACTATAAGTGGCATTCAAGTCCCGACCTGTGCGCTCTCTATCCTTAGTTTCCTTAGTCAAATCAGTACCCAGCTTGTTCACAAGCTCGGTTTGTTTTCTGAAAGCATGAACTGCATCTATCTTCTCATTACGAAGCTGGATAATCTCTTTCTCCAATTCTTCATTCGCTTTCCTCAACTCCTCTTTCTCTTCCAATACCTGATTGTATTTATGAATATCTACAGTAGTGGGTTCCTCGATCATAAGAGGATACAGTGGTGCAACTGCAGGAAATGGCATCAGAAACTTCAAATCCCTAACACGAATCCAAGTCAAGTAGGGGTCATACGCTCGGTTGTTACTCTTCCCCAAAGCTAACTTCCCTTTCTGACAAATGTTATTCCATGCGTGCTCAAGTCTTCCCAGAGCCTCGCCCTCCACTAAGCCTGTAAGATACAAATATTCCTGTATCTCCTCTTCTCTCGGAGGCTCTCTCAATGCATACCCGAACTGTCTCACCAATAAAGAAGGATTGTAGTTGATGCAGCCTTTCCTTCCAATCAAAGAAACGTTAGGAAAGCCTCCACAACTATAAACAATATCCTTACCCAACAAGTCTCGATCAAACCACACAATATTCTCCGCAGATAATCCCATCAATCTCTCTGACCAATCTGAAGTACTGGCAGTGGAAACAAACGGATCCATCTGAGGTAGATGACTAGCAAACCATGCATACAACAGAGGAACACAACAAGCTACGTTCTTCCCTCTTTGTTTCTCATTCTTGTAATGCACAGAGTGATGAACGTCTCTAAGTAAAGTGGGCACTGGGTTTCCTGAGGCTAAGATATAGAACGCATCAACATCCACAAAGTCTGGAAGATGAGGAAACATAACAATGCCATATATACACAGAGCCAAGATAGCGCTAAACACAATCCAACATCCATCTTTAGCACAGTGTTGAGCTTTCTCAATCAAGCAAGGCAACGGAAAACCATACATCCCAAGTCTCCGGATCATCTTCCCATCCAACTCTGAAGCTTCAAGGTGCACAATAGCGGCATGCTTGGCCAGATCAGGCTTAGCATCAACATGGACAACCGACATCCGATTCAAAATGGGTACTCCTAACAACTCAGAATATTCCTCTAATCTGGGAGCCAAGACATAGTCGGGAAATACAAAGCACCTCAATTGGGCATCATAAAACTGTAAGAGAGCATAAACGCCACTAATCTCATATTCAGAGGGCTTGCGAACATATCTCAACAATCTCCCATAAGACTTCCTGAACTCTTCCATTACTGCTTTCTCACCCAAGGCAATCAGACTCAGCAAAGTACTAGCATCTGGAACTGGAAACTTGTAGGCTACTGTACTCTTCAGGGACTCCATAACAGCAATGCGAGAAAGATCACTAGAATCAAAGGAGAAATATGCACCTACAACACAAATACATGTTAATGAGATGAAGATGAAAATGCAAATTCAAAATGCAAAACAAGGGATCAAGGCTGTTGTGCTGTCGGTCGAGAAAAACCAGAGCTTCGCCTTAGCAAGAACAAAGTACCAACAATAGGATCCACTGATATCATGAACACAGATTCACACTTGCAAAGAACAGGGTAATCTGAAGGCTATGGTTTCCTGCACAACCCGTTTCCCCTCACAGGTGTGGACCTATCCACTGATAAGGTTTGGCATCCTATGCGTTCGTCAGCGTCATAGACTTTCAAGAAATGATGATACGTTCACCTTTCTGGTTTGGCATCATTATCTCCTGAATAGGCCTCACTTAGCTGACTCACAAATGATCGGTTCCTAGAGTCGACAATTCTCAAATCCAAAATCCCAACCGATCATAAGGATCTGAAGGAAAATCGTCAAAGAAAATCTCGTCTGAGTGTGAATTTTGTAGGGAACTGTATCTGCTAAGCAAATAGGCCCCCCACTAGTCTCCACTCTAATACTAGGTTTGTACTCAAGCCCGGGTCCGGCTTATCACACAGTGAAACTTCCCACCCCCACAGCACAACAGTAATGATATATGATGTGGAAAATAAATGCGGGAAAGTAAATAAAGCACATATATACAACACCCAAAGATAAACACACAAGCGCTAGGATTGACTCGCATAGGGAACTAGAGTCCCCAGCAGAGTCGCCAGCTGCTGCAAGTGCGAAAAACCACCGGCGAAAAAAGTAGAAGAGTCGCCACATTCATTATTTATCCCAAAGAGAGGGAAAGGAAACGATCGCAAAAACCTAAAGAAAGAGGAAAAGACTAGGTGATCGCAACCATGTCTGGGTTCGGGAGTCGGTTACGCAAAGGGAAGGTATTAGCACCCCTCACGTCCGTCGTACTCGACGGGATCCACGCATTGTTGTCTATCTAAAAGGGTGTGTTGATACTATCTAGCTAAAGGCTTAGGGACAAAAGAAAAAAAGAAAAGAGAACCTGACTCGACAGAGCATCGCCGCTTTGTGCCTACGTACTCCCTCGTGCAATGGGAAAGTCAGAGTCAACGTAGTTCGCCTAACTACGGCTAAAGGAAGGGGGGAAGGTTGCTTGCCGAGACGTCACGTCTCGTGCCTACGTACTTTCTTTTGGTACGAAAGATCAGAGCAAGTGTAGTTCGGGCTAAAAGGACCACAGGTTGGTTCAATAGTTTTTTAGGCCCGAGTAGGGTTAACAGATAGTTCTAGCAGTTGGTGTATGTAGCTCGACCTTTGGAGACATAGGCGTTACCGTTTGCGGTAGAACTAAAAGTTAAAGACACTCTTATTTATGAAAAGATTTTCCTGATTAAGAACCCCAAAGGGTGAAAAATAGTTTGAATTGTTTTTGTGTTTTTTAGAGAAGAAGTGTTTTGAATTAGAGTGTTCATAATGTATGTTGTAACAAAGTCTAGAACCTAGGATCGAATGCGTCGCATATCGTCCTAAGGACGTATACTAAACACTCTAGGCAATTGGGAGGTGGCCCCTCAACTACCATTTCCCAAGTATAAGGCTCATGGCACAACAGTCATTATCCTTATTAAGTATGTTAGACTTGTTTGAAGATGAGAAGAGAAGAAGGAACACTAATGGGAGACTAGTCAATCCTAAAAGTTATCATGCGAAGTGGACTTAAAGTTGAGTTTGAAAAGGGGACTACCTAATGTTATCATGCATAGTTAGGCACCTAATGTCTATCATAACCTCAAGAGGTTAGAGGACTTATGGTGAACATGGAAAAGAAAAGCAGTAGAAGAGGAAGAAGAAGAAGAAAAAGAATGCATATGCAAATGAGAATGCAAACAAAATGCAACACATAGAATGATAGTGGGAGGTGTTGCACCCTAAAATTTGCTCAACCTATGTCACCTGGTTTATGTTTCAATTGCATTGTCATTTGCCTAATAAGTCATGTACATAGTTTAATCATTTGCATAGCATAGCATAACAATTCATCTAACAAGGGATCAAGTGCCATTCTTATCAGAAAGAGGCCCATCAAGGGGCTTTGTTCAAGCTCAAGACCATCCAAGTAATCAAGAAATGAGTTGAAGCTTTGAAAAGTTTGAGGATCAACCAGTGGATTTCTCTCCTAACTTGAGGTATATTGAGTATGAAATATGGACTGAGGGTATGCAATGTGTACAAAGATCATGGAAGACCTAGAGGGGCATTTTGAAGATGAGACAAGTCATTGATTCAAGCACAAGAGCCAGAGTTGAAGTACAATCAACTGGGGTTTCATCTGGGTCAACCCTAGGTCAACTGAGTGATTGAAGAGAATCAAGGCTTAATTGGAGGATTTGGGATTCATGAATTGATATGTGAATACAAGTGTGGTGTTGTGCCAAGGATAAATCAAAGAGAATCAAGAAGAAGAGGAGTTACTAAATTAGGGTTTCAGTGTAAAAAAACCCTAATTTAGGCCTAACTTCCAAGCCAGATAAGTCAAAATGAAAGTTTCAAATGAATTCTTGGTCAACATGAAACTTGTAGAGCTTCTCAATAGATTTAATTTTAGTACTAGAAGTCTTCAAGAAGATTTGTGGAACTCAAGTTATGGTTCGTGCAAGTTATGGGTCTCCAGAGGACACTGAAATTTATCTGTGAAAGTCACTTGAATTCCAAGCAACTTTTACCCATCAAGGAATTTTCAAATGGATTCTTGGCCAACATAAGGGTTGTAGATCTTGATCTTAGCTTTAATTTGAGTACTAGAAGTCCTCAAGAGGATTTGTGGAACTCAAGTTATGGTCTTGGCAACCCAGGGGTATTTTGGGAAAGTTGAATTACAGGTCATTTTTCAATATAGGTCCAAATCTCCATCTTCCACTCCTCAAATGGAAAAATGTTCAACATTAGATGTGTTCAAAATGATGTTTTTAGGCTATATAAGAGATCATGAGAGTTTGGAATGGCTTGCTTCACAAAATCATAAAAATGGCCTAAAATAAGGGTATATTTTAAATGAACCAAGGTTGGAAATTAGGGTTTTTGATCTACACAACCAAACCAAGCCATATGACATACCAATTTGATTGTAAAATGCATTTTGAGAACATTGACATTGCCATAATTTTGAATTGAGGGTTATTTCAATGACTTTCTTTGTAATTTGGTTACTTGCATCATAAGGCACATATGCAAAATCACTTGTCAAGGCAAATGCAAGGCTTCCTTCCATCCTAACACATCCAATATCTCATTAGAAGACAATCTAGATCAAAATTGAGTAGAATTGCAAGCTGCTACATGAGCTGGTATGAGTGCATAGCATGACATGAGATCTCATGACATGAGAAGTTGATTTTCTCATTGGATCAATCTAGAACTTTCTAGGGTCTTCAAATACATTCTATATATACTTGTGAAGAGATTCAGAGCTAGAGTTGGAGAGAATTGAGAGAGATTTGTGAAATTGCATTTTCAACTTTTCCATTGCAAACCAAAATCGGTTACAACTTTTCAACCACTTTCAATCCAAATTCTTGATTACATTAGCTTGCTCTAGCATTGGTGAATGATTCCAGATGGATAATTGAGCAAGATTGGTGAAGGATCGTGTGTTTGCACTTGGAATTCTCAGCCTACAACTCAGAATCGAATTCACAGATTCAAGCCATTTCAATCAAGTTCTTTGCATACAGAAGCTTGCTTATACTCCATTGAAGGAATCTGGAAGCTTTTGAGGATTGATTTGAAGGTTTGAGGACTCTGTTCATCTCAAATTTGCAGGTATGAAAACTTCACTCCATGGCATGATTTAGGTAGTTTCAATCTGTTTTGATTAGTTAGATTCAATGTAGGTTAGTGTATGAAGCTTTCTGGTAGCATTAGGGTTGATTTAGAGACAATTAAGTGAGTGACTCAATTTCTGTTCATGCTTGTATCTTCGTGTTCTTGGTGTTATAATCTTAGTTTGATAGCTAGAATTGATCAGGGTGAAGTGGTGTAGAGTTTAAGCCACTCAATTTTAGGTTTGGTGAAATTTGGTTCTTGGTCAATTTCTGAGATTCCCATCGTGTTTTGAGGAGGAGTATGTTTCAATGATTGTGGATGCCATGGTTGAATTCCTTGTGGAAAATGGAGCAATTTAGGGTTTTTAATTTTGAGTTTTGATGGAGAATTAGAGGGATACGAATTGAGGAAGATGAAGTTGATCACTCTGTTCATCCATGGCTTTTCCCTCCAAGAAGGTTTAAAGGTTGAAGATGACTTAGAAGCCCTTAGATTAGATGAAGACTTTGACTCAAATCAAGATCCAACGGCCACGCGTGATTCGTTTTGTGAGAGAGTCTGAAGAGTGATCAAAGCGCAGCGTTTCACTTAATGTATTTGGCTGGGCTTAGTGCAAAACCTGTTATCCACACCCCACTTCCAAGGCCCAATGGGAAACACACTTAATTTTGTTGCTATTTGTCACATAACTTTTCCATTTTCCTTTATATTTTCGTTTTAATTTTCTGAAGTAGAATTGGGCTTAGGCGCGCTGACTATTGACACCCCCCCTCTGGGCCTAGTTGATGATTTGAACTAGTCTTGATTGCTATTTGACACGCTCCCTTTTCATTTTCTTTTATTTTTCATTTTATTTCACACATTTATTTTAAGTTCTTTGAAAATTCATAATAAATTGAAAACATAACATTTTTGTATGGGATTTTTCCCCATTTTCATCAAGACATCAAGAAAATAATAAAATAATAAAAAGATTAATTCATGTATTTTTCATTTTTATGGCATTTTCACAAGTTTAATTACTTTCATTTCATTTTCATTTGATATTGTTACTTGCTGAATTTAGTATGGTCATTTTATTTCACATTTTGATGTAATTCTTTTTGCTATGGTTAGATGAGAGTATTAGGTTCCCCCTGGAATTTTATCACATTTTTGTGATTTAATTTTAGTTAGTTTTGAATAAGGAACTTTAGGGTGCTAGAATTAGGGTTTCAACTTGACATAGGTGCATTTCAACACATAGTTTTTGGGTTTTTAGTTTGATTTAGGCCTTGGGGTGTATGTGGGGTATAGAGTACATAGTTAGGGTCCCTTAGATATTAATCTAGGATTTTATGATGAGTATTTCCATTTTATTTGATTTTTGCAAGTTGGTTGATATTGGTGTGTTTCCCTCTTGGGAGGTTGTTTTGTTTGTTGGGTTTTGGGCCTTTTCATTGGGTGATTGGGCTTGAATTTGGCTTGTGGAGTTAGTGAAGACTTTGAGGAAGATTGAAGACAAATGAAGTTGCTTGTGCTTGAAGATTGCTTGATGGGTACTTAGGAGATAAGAGATATAGGGAGAGCTCTAGAGTAGACTGATTTCTTCTGTCAAACATAGAGAGCTTCTTGTGCCTCTATTCCATCCTATGACATAAGGTCCCCTAAGAGAGTTCCATCTCTACTTAGGAGGGATGTAGAGCATGCTTTGATTGGGTAGAACCTTGAGGATACCTTTCACTTGCTGTGTTAAGATCTTAGTGATTTCCCTGGGTTATCATTAAGCATCTTAACATTCCAACTTCATCTGTTAATTGATTCTCTTCTGTGAGTGTCTGCATTGAAGTTGAATACCTATTGAAGATAAGAAGTTCATTGAGGACTGGATAAGAGGTAGCTTATACCTGTTAAAGCTGGATATCTGTTGACGATTAGGATTTGCTGCCAACTGAAGCTGTTTACTGGTTAGAGCTCAGTGCTTGCTAAAGCTGAAGATTATTGGAGATAAGAGCTTATCTGAAGCTTGAATATCATTGGAAAGTGGAGATGGGATCTTGCTTGAAGTTGTTATTGTCAACCTTGTGCTGTTAATCAACTGTAGCTACCAGAGCTGGTGCTGTTTGAACTTGCTTACTGTAGGAGCTAGTGTGGCTGTCTGAGCTGGTGTTGGGTGTGGTTTTCTTTGCTGTATTGTTTGTTGATTTCCCTTAGGTTTGAGGTGAAGCTGTTTCACTTTGCCTATTGTTTCCCCAGGTTCGAGTTTGAGTGGGACTCCCTTGCCTCGCTTGTTTTGCTGCATTCATGCATATTTACTGTTTACTGTATATCTGCTGTTTCTTTTCTGTTTATCCCCTAGGATCTCTGATTTCCTCCGCGCAGGAGGGAATTATGACAAACATTAGGTGTTAATCCATGCATGATAACATTAGGGTAGTTTTGATTCCCAATTTCAAACCCTAGGTTTTTTAGACTTCTTTCTCTTCTATCTCAGAACAATTCAAAACACAGTAATAAGGATAATCGATGTCGTACGCTACGAGCCTTAAGCTATTTTAGAAAGGTTGCTGGAGGGTCACTCTTCAGTAATCTGATTGCTTGGTGTGTTACCCTTATGGTGACATACGACGTAGTCACTCTCAAGTCATAGTCTCTAGTGTGTCAGAGATTGCAAACATCATAAGAAACAATTCTTGCGTAAAAGACTGAAAACAAACATCAAAATGTCATTTTTGTCCGCTTGGACTCTTAATAAGGAAAAACCCTTTCTTAAGGAGATAAAAAGCACTCAGACAAGCTTGTGTCTTCCGTAGCCCGAACTACGTTTGCTCTGATCTTTCATGCTGTATGAAAGTACGTAGGCATAGGATGCAATATCCTAGCGAGCAACCTTCCCCTCCTTTCCCGTAGGTAGGCGAACTACGTTGACTCTGATTTCTCGTTCCAGACGGGAATACGTAGGCATAAAGTGCGATACTTTGCCGAGTCCTTTCCTTTTCTTTTTAACCCAGACCTTTAGAATAGATAGAATAACAACCCGTACTAGAAAACAAGCATGGATCCCGTCGAGTACGACGGACGTGAGGGGTGCTAATACCTTCCCCTTGCGTAACCGACTCCCGAATCCAGGATTTGGTTGCGATGACCATTCCTTTCCCGTCTTTGCGGTAGGTTTACTTCGAGCGTTTCCTTTCCCTCCGTCGGGATAAATAACGCACGGTGGCGACTCTTCTGTTCAGCCGGCGCCGATTTTCGCAGTAGCGACAGCTGGCGACTCTGCTGGGGATAAGAATATCCCCTATGCGAGTCAATCCTAGCGCTTGTTTTCCCGTCCTGGGTGTTGTATAGATTTACTTTTCTGTCTTTACTTTCCGCATTTTATTATCAGCCTTATACTATTATTGCTGCTGTGGGAAGGGGGTAATCTGTTGAGAGATAAGCCAGACCTGGGCTTGAGGTTACACATAGACTTAGAAGTAGAGAGTAGTGGTTAGCCTGCTTGCTTAGCTCACACCAGCTAGCCGCGAAATTTACGCTCGGACGAGATTCTCTTTGATGCTTCTTGCCTGGCCCTTAGGGCTCGACAAGTTGTCTGACCCGAGGATTGTCGACTCTAGGAACCTATCAATTGGGATTCAACTAAGTGAGGCCCCTTCAAGGGATGATGATGCCACACCTTCTGGGTATCGTATCATCGCTCTTGAAAGTCTGTGACGTTGAACCCGCATAGGATGCCGTACCTCGTCTGCGAGTTAAGTACATACCTGTGAGGGGTAGGTGGGTCTGTTTGCAGGAAACCTTTGACCTCAGAATACCTGGTTTATCACTGTCAGTGAGATATGGTTACAAGGTTCTTTTGAGTGGTTGGTTTGAGATGAAGATTGGATGGTTCTCAAGGCTTCAATACAAAGCAGCACAGTCTATCAGCATTGCACTTGGTCCCTTGTTTGTATATGCATGTGCATTTTCATGATTGCATTTTATTAACATGTATTTATGTTGCAGGTGATCATTCCCCTCTGATTCTAGTATACCTTCTAGCCAGACATGGAGTCCCTGAAGAGGACAGTTGCTTACCGGTTGCATTCACCAGATATCAGTTCCTTGCTGGGTTTAGTTGCTCTAGAAGACGAGAGAGTGAGGGTTGAGTTCAGAGTATCTTATGGGAGACTGCTTAGCTTGTTATACCGACCTTCGGCATTTGAGACGACTGGGGTATATACTTTGATGCAGTTTTATGAGCCGCAGCTGAGATGTTTCTTGTTTCCTGACTATATTCTGGCACCCACTTTGGAGGAGTATTCTGCGATGTTGGGAGTTCCTGTATTAGACCAGATGCCCTTCATACATGTTGATGCTGAGCCTGAGTTAGCTACACTCACTGAGATTGTCAGTTTAGACGCTTCTGAGTTCCTGGGAGGCTGGGTCAAGCTAAACGGAGCTTATGGTTTTCACCTGTCTGTCCTAGTTGAGAAGGCTACACAGTGCACAAAGAGTGGATGTTGGGATGCCTTCAGTGCCATTCTAGCTGTTTGCATCTACGGAATTGTCTTGTTTCCTAATGTGCCCGATTTTGTCGACTCAGACGCCTTCCTGATTCTTGCCTCGAAGAATCTAGTTCCTAATCTCTTGGGCGATGTTTATCATTCCATTCACTACAAGAATGAGAAACGTCGTGGCAAGAATGTTTCCTGTTGTCTTCCTCTCTTGTATAGGTGGTTCCAGGGGCACCTTCCGAAGACAGGACCTTTTGTTGATGCTGTTGATACTTTGGATTGGTCTTCCCGGTTGATGGGGTTGTCTGCTGAGAATATCATTTGGTTTGATCGGAGTATGCTTGGCACTAACATTATATATAGTTGCAGTGGCTTTCCTAATGTCCCCCTGATTGGACGGAAAGGCTGTATCAACTATAACCCTTCGTTGCTGGTACGACAGTTCGGTTATGCTTTGAGGGACGCTCCTATTGAGAAGGAGATACAGGAATCTCTGTATCTCATGGGCTTATTGGACACAGCTGTTTTGATCAGGTTGAGACATGCATGGGCTAACATCCATAGGAGGGGGAAAGATTTGCTCGGTAAGAGCAATAACAGAGCTTATGATCCTTATTTAGCATGGGTCCGCGAGAGAGCTAGTACTTCTTTGATGCCTTATCCTGCTGTGGAACCCCTGTATCTTCCATTGATTGAGGTACCTCCTTCGGAAGAGAGTGAGAAGTATAACAAATTGTTGGCTGAAAACGAGGAATTGAAGAAAGCTAATGATGAGTTAGAGAAGGAGATCTTCCAGTTACATCGTGAGAAGAACGAAGCCACCTTCACTGTGAAGGAACAGACTGAATTGATTAACAGGTTGGGATCGGAGCTGACAGAAGCAACCAACAAGAAAGAAAAAGTGGGGATAGCCTTGAACGGTGTTAGCAAGGTGCTTACTTCCAAGAAGGAACTTCTAAGCAAGGCTTATGCCCGTCTCAGCAAGTGGGAAGCTTTGTGGAATGCCACGCTTACCAAGCGGAAGGAGCGCGAAGACGAACTGAAGCTGCAGATTGCCACGCTAGAGGCACAGATTAGAGCCCAAGACGCAAAGATTGCTGAAGAGACATCACTTAGGAGCGCTGCTGAGCTCAGAGTAAGTGACATTGACGAGAAGCCGAGAGGTTATGAAGTGAAGGCCGGTTCCAAAAGGTACAGATTTGACGAGAGTTCTGGCGAAGGAACCTACCAGGACGATGCCAAAAAGCTGAGGTCCACTACCGAGCAGCATGCCTTACTGATTCAGGAGCTGATCTCCCGACTAGGGCACTCGGAGACGATGAGGATATTGTAGGACGTCAGAGCACGCCATTTGGCCTGATTTATCTTTTCCTTGCCTTTGTTATTTGTACGTGTATTTGGACCATCGCCAGGCTTGTTGGCCGAGGTCTCTTCAGTTGTATTCAGTTGTACTCTTGTACTCAGCCTCTTGGCATTTGGTTATATATGAGGGTTTTCCGATTCCTTGCTTGCCTAGAAGGGACTCCATTGTCATGATGGAATTCTCTCCGAAACTAGAATCAGGGGGAATATAAAACCTGTAGCATATTTGCATAATTGCATTTACATTCATATTGCATGACCGGTATTCTTGAATCTGTACCTTATTTCCTGCATCTGCAGGTTTTCAGGATTGACGAACAAAGAGTTCACCGCTACTCAACCCGAAACAACTGCAAGAGAATCATGGATCAAGTCCAAGTAGAGATGCAGGAAATTCGCGAGAAGTTGAACCTGTTTATGCAGGCCATGGAGAGTATCGCTAAAGGCCAGGAGAATCTCCAGACTTTGGTGCAGCCGCTGCTGACACGAGCTAATGGGAATGGCAACAATGACCACAACTCTGTGCATGTCGAAACTCTTCATGAGGATGGTCCCCCTACGCCTGTGGTTCCTTCTGTGGTGACCCCACCTGTTGTGGTCGTAAACAATGACGCTGGCGCTGGCAACGCTAACGCAGGGAATGGAAATGAGACTGTTGTTAACAATGTTGGATTCGGAGATGCCAATCTGGGCGGTGGTAACAATAATGGCGGTAATGGTTTTGGTAACAATGGATTCGGCTATAATGACCAGGGTTTGAGTACGGCAATCAGGGTGGAAAGTTCGGCTTCAACACTCAGGGTTTCGGCTACGACGATTTTGGTAACGCTAACCAGGGTTATGGTGGAAATGGTGCTGGATTGATTCCTGTCAATACCGGGTTCGGGCATGCTGGGGTCAACCTAGGTTATGGTAATGGGGGACGAGGTCCCATGACTAATCAGCAAGGGTTTGGTCGCAACACTGGTTATAACGGGTACGAAAATGAAAATGTGAATTGGGGCGAAGATTGTCAAGAGGACGCCTTTTCTGGAAGAGGCATGGGATTTGAGGGACCCGTTGACAATACTCAGAGGATTAAAATGCTTGAAGAACAGGTGAAAGGTATGGCTAATCAGAATTCTACCGGACTAGACATGACTACTATGGGCTTAGTACCAGGGCTGAAGGTACCGCTGAAATTCAAAGCCCCTACTTTCGACAAATATAAGGGGGACACTTGCCCTAAGGTGCATGTCCGCGCTTATTACAGAAGGATGTCCGCGTATTCAGATGACGAAAGGATGCTTATGCATTTCTTTCAAGACAGCCTATCAGGACCGTCACTCGAGTGGTATATGGGGTTGGAGCCCGCTCAAATCAAAACCTAGAAGAAATTGGCGGATGCTTTCGTCCTGCAGTATAAATATAACAGTGATCTGGCACTAAACCGAGTTCAATTGCAAGGTTTGTCGCAGAAGAACAGGGAAAGCTTTAAAGAGTATGCGCAGAGATGGCGCGATATGGCAGCAAGAGTACATCCTCCGTTAGCTGAAAGAGAAATGAATAGCATGTTCATTGGGACATTCACGGGGATATATTACGAAAAGTTGTTTAATGTTTCGTTGAGCAGTTTTTCAGATTTGATTCTTATGGGTGAGATGGTCGAAGACGGTATTAAGGTTGGAAGATTCCATGCAGGTGAGTCTACCCCTGCAGGAGGTACCCAGAAAGCATTCGGTGGTAGACGTCAAGGTGATTCTAGTGCCGTGTTCGGAGGCAGAGGCCGGGGCAAAGGACGAAGTCAGTATGCTCAGCATCAACAGGTCGCTAGTGTTACCATCCCTTTTCCACAACAACAACAGCAACAACAACAACCGCAGTAGCAACAACAACAAAGGCAACACCCCGCCCAACGCAGAATCCTAGAGGGCAAGCCAAGGCGAGTATTTGAAATGCCTCCTTCAACATATGCCAAACTGCTTCAAACACTACTAGGATTGAAGTTGGTCGAGAAAAGGACCATGGCGCCGTTAACAAGCACTCCTCCGTTTGGCTATGATGCTGGTAAACACTGTGAGTTTCACTCCGGGGCGCCCGAACATGATATTGAAGGCTGTCATGCGTTTAAACATAAGGTCCAAGACTTATTGGACAACAAGGCTATCAACTTTGGGCAGGCGGGTCCAAATATAGTACAACAGCCTATGCCCAATCATGGGGCAAACGCCATCCTGACCGAGGAGAATTTGAATCTAGTGACGGATGTCAATGAGCTGAAGACACCGTTAGGGGTGAGATCAAAAGCAGGTTGTTAAAAGGGGGTGTATTCCCGGGGTGTGATGAATCTTGCTTGGATTGTTGGATACAGCCAGAGGGTTGTGATGAGTTGAAACAGGGTATTCAGGCTTTGATGAATGAAGGAACATTGCAATTTGATAGAATCGCGGTTGAAGAACCTGTAGAGGCATTGTGTGAAGAACGGAACGATGTTGCTACGGTAACGATTCCAAGGAAAACAATAACGATAACGGCGCCTGTCAGGCGGCTGACAATCACTATTACCAAAGCAGGGCCAGTCCCTTTTGAAAGTACCAAAGCAGTGCCGTGGACTTACGAGTTGGAGGTATATTGCGTTGGAAAGAAAATTGAAGTCAATGGACAACCAGCTGGGGTTGTAGATAATGTTGTCGGAACAGGAGGTATGACCAGAAGTGGAAGAATCTTCACATCGCCTGAGGTAGAGGCAGAAAGATTGGCAAAGGGGAAAGCCAAGGTAGACGAGAGTGGCCCCTCGCAGATAAAGGAAAAGGAAACATCGCTTAAGGATGTGGAAGAGTTTATGAGGCTCATCCGTAAAAGTGATTACAAAATCGTGGACCACCTCCAGCAAACGCCATCAAAGATCCCAATCTTGTCACTGCTATTATGTTCTGAGGCCCATCGGAATGCTTTGCTGAAGATCCTAGACACGTCATTTGTTCCTCAAGACATTTCGGTTAACCAATTAGAAGGGGTGATGGCGCATGTTAATGCAAGGCACAGTTTGGGCTTTACAGATTTCGATTTAACTCCAAGAGGGAGAGAGCATAATATGGCGATGCACGTCTCCGTTGAATGCAGGGGCACGGTCATGTCCCATGTGTTGGTAGATACAGGGTCCTCCCTAAATGTGCTACCGAAGAAAGCCATGATGAAGTTGGATATCAGGGGGATTCTCTGCACACCCAGTGACTTAGTGGTGAGAGCGTTCGATGGAACGAGGAGGTCGGTTTTCGGATCAATAACATTACCATTGCAGGTGGGGCCGAAAATTTTTGAAACTGAATTCTATATAATGGACATCCAGCCAACATATAGTTGTCTTCTTGGACGCCCCTGGATTCACGCTGCTGGGGTAGTCACATCCACGTTGCACCAAAAATTGAAACACATGGTGGGGGATAGTGTCGTCACTATTTGTGGAGAAGAAGATATTCTGGTTAGCCATTTGTCTTCATTCAAATATGTGGAGGTCGACGGCGAGATACATGAGACACCCTGTCAGGCATTTGAAGGGCTGAAGATTAAAGACAAAGTTCCAATACCCAAGATATTAGATGTGGCAGTGTCATCGTACAAAGAGGCTCAAGCTCTAGTGCAGACAGGTGAAACCAAGGGCTGGGGTCAGGTGTTGGAGATTCCCGTGAAGAATGATAGGTTCGGGCTTGGATATCATCCTTCGTCATCAGCATCCTCTTCAGGGACGCCCAAGTTCAGAGGACCAATAACCATCACACCAAACGGGGTGAGCTTCGAGACTATCAATGTTGTTTCCAATTCGGAGGAAGGGGATAGCGACTGTGATATGGACGCGTGGATCAAGCCAAGCGTGCCAGGACAAAGCCTCTGCAATTGGTCTATCCGGGAAACTGTTCTTGTGACAACTAAACAGTAATGATTTGTTTTCTTAATTGTTGAATAATCCTGTGTCCTACCCGGGGCATAGTGATTTTGCTTAGGGCCATTTTGTTATGTACATTACATTGTTTAATCATGAATAAAGGCGTTTTTTCATATACAAATATTGTGATCCCTGTTTTTCCTGTTTTTATATTTTACAATAAAATGGCAACGTGGTTATTTGCTTTGTACGCGTTTTAAAGCATTTAACCATTTCCTTTGCAGGATTACTATTTCAGATGACATCTATGAACCGCCTATGACTCATTTCGACTTTGAGCACCCGGTATTTCAGGCTGAGGAAGATATTTTCGAAGATGGCGATGTACCCGAAGAGCTGACCTGGTTATTGAAACAAGAAGAAAGAATCATTCTGCCTCATGAGGAAGTCATTGAGATTGTCAATTTGGGGTCGGAAGGGGTTGAAAGGAACATCCGTATAGGGGCTGCGCTGCAAAGTGACGTCAAGCAAAGATTGATTGAGATGCTCAGGGAGTATAGTGATGTATTTGCTTGGTTGTACGAAGATATGCCTGGGCTGGATACGGATATGGTTGATCACCGTCTGCCATTAAGAGAAGAATGCCTGCCGGTTAAGCAGAAGCTCCGAAGAACTAGAATGGACATGGCTGTGAAGATTAAAGAGGAAGTTCAAAAACAGTGGGATGCTGGTTTCCTAGCTGTTACAAAATATCCCTCATGGGTCGCTAACATTGTGCCAATGCCGAAGAAAGACGGTAAAGTGAGAATGTGCGTAGACTACCGTGACTTGAACAGGGCGAGCCCGAAAGATGACTTTCCACTTCCTCACATCGATGTGCTGGTTGATAACACTGCTCAATTCTCCGTATTCTCCTTCATGGATGGCTTCTCGGGCTATAATCAGATCAAAATGGCGCCTGAAGACATGGAGAAGACTACCTTCATTACTCCCTGGGGAACATTTTGTTACAAAGTGATGCCCTTCGGATTGAAGAATGCTAGGGCAACATATCAACGTGTTATGACGACTCTCTTTCATGACATGATGCATAAAGAGATCGAGGTTTATGTTGATGATATGATTGCCAAATCCCAGACGGAGGAGGAGCATTTGGTTAATCTGCTAAAATTATTCAAGAGGCTTAGGAAGTTCAGGCTGAAACTGAATCCTAACAAGTGCACCTTCGGGGTGAGATCGGGTAAACTGCTGGGGTTTATCGTGAGCGAAAAAGGAATAGAGGTTGATCCTGCGAAAATAAAAGCAATACAAGAAATGTCGACGCCTAAAACAGAAAAAGAAGTGTGTGGGTTTTTAGGGAGGTTGAACTATATCGCCCGGTTCATATCTCACTTAACTGCGACATGCGAGCCGTTATTCGAGCTGTTGAAAAAGGACCAGGTTGTGACCTGGAATGAAAATGTCAAAAGGCGTTCGACAAAATAAAACAATACTTGCAGGAACCTCCGGTGTTGATACCCCCAGTGGTCGGGAGACCGTTGATCATGTATTTGACAGTTCTTGAGGAAAGTATGGGTTGTGTTCTCGGTCAACACGACAAGACAGGACGTAAAGAGCATGCAATCTACTATTTGAGTAAAAAGTTCACAGACTGTGAGTCCAGATACTCAATGCTCGAGAAAACATGTTGTGCGCTAGCCTGAGCCGCCAAACGTTTGAGGCAATACATGCTAAATCATACAACCTTGCTAATTTCAAAGATGGATCCAATCAAATACGTGTTTGAGAAGCAAGCACTCTCCGGAAGAATTACCCGATGGTAGATGGTTTTAACCGAATATGATATTCAGTATGTCTCGCAAAAGGCTATTAAGGGTAGCGTCTTGTCAGAGTACCTTGCGGAGCAGCCTGTTGAAGACTACCAATCGATGAGGTTTGATTTTCTTGACGAGGATATCATGTACCTAAAGATGAAAGATTGTGAAGAACCGTTGCTGGACGAAGGACCAGAGTTGGGTTCCAAATGGCAGTTGATATTTGATGGAGCTGTAAATTCCTATGGTAGCGGAATAGGTGCGATTATTACTACTCCTCAGGGGTCGCACATCCCCTTTACTGCTCGATTGACCTTTCCGGTTACCAATAATGAAGCTGAATATGAGGCTTTCATCACGGGTCTTGAAGAAGCTATCGATTTGCGAATCAAACATCTGGATGTATACGGAGACTCAGCTCTAGTGGTGAACCAGATTAAAGGAGAATGGGAGACACGGCAGCCCAATTTGATACCATATGTGAATCATGCAAGGAGATTGTTGCCTTTCTTTGACAAGGTGGAATTGCATCATGTGCCGCGAGCAGAAAATCAAATGGCTGACACCCTGGCGACATTGTCTTCGATGTATAAAGTTAACTTCTAGAACGAGGCTCCCCGGATTATTATCTCTCGGCTTGATAGGCCTGCCTTCATATTTGCCATTGACGAAGCATCTGATGATAAACCCTGGTATTTTGACATCCAGAATTTCCTGAAGAACAAGGAGTATCCGGCTGGGGCATCCAGTCGGGATCAGAAGACTCTCAGAAGATTGGCTGGCAATTTCTACTTGAACCCTGGCGGTGTCCTATACAAAAGAAACCACGACTTGGTGTTGCTACGATGTGTAGATGGAAAAGAAGCAAAGTTGCTCATGGAAGAGATACATGAGGGTACATTTGGTACACATGCAGGTGGGCATGCTATGACGATAAAGCTGCTGTGGGCAGGTTATTACTGGCTAACTATGGAAACAGACTGTTTCAAGTTTGCAAAGAGGTGTCATAAATGCCAAATTTATGCGGACAAGGTCCATGTACCCCCGAGTCCTCTGAATGTGATGTCATCACCATGGCCGTTCTCGATGTGGGGAATTGATATGATTGGTAAGATCGAGCCTACGGCATCAAACGGACACCGATTCATCTTGGTGGCAATTGATTACTTCACCAAATGGGTGGAAGCAACATCATATGCCAATGTCACCAAACAAGTGGTCGCCAGATTTATCAAACGAGATATTATCTGCAGATATGGAATCCCTGAGCGGATCATCACCGACAACAGTCCGAATTTGAATAACAAGATGATGAAAGAGCTGTGCCAGAATTTTAAGATTGAACATCACAACTCTTCTCCTTACCGACCCAAGATGAATGGCGCTGTTGAAGCGGCCAATAAGAACATAAAGAAGATTGTTCAGAAGATGGTTGTGACGTATAAGGATTGGCACGAGATGCTACCTTTCGCTTTGCACGGTTATCGTACGACGGTACGCACATCAACCGGGGAAACCCCGTTCTCATTGGTATACGGAATGGAGGCAGTGTTACCGTTGGAAGTAGAGATTCCTTCCTTGAGAGTTTTACAAGATGTCCAACTTGACGAGGCATACTGGGTAAAAGACAGGTTGAATCAGCTGAGTTTAATGGATGAGAAGAGGCTAGCTTCTCTCGCATACGGTCGGTTGTATCAAAGCCGGATGAAGAAAGCATACGATAAAAAGATATGTCCGCGAAGCTTTTAGACGGGTGACCTTGTGCTGAAGAGGATTCTCCCGCCACAAACAGATCACAGGGGCAAGTGGACCCCTAACTATGAAGGTCTATATGTTGTCAGAAAAGTCTTCTCTGGAGGAGCTTTGCTACTATCTACCATGGATGGTGAAGACTTTTCATCTCCTGTGAATTCGGACGCAGTTAAAAAATACTTTGCTTGAAAGAGACCCGCTGGACAGTAAAAAGAGAGTCCAGGCAAAAATGGGGCATCCCGGCGAACCAAAAACAGAATAAAAGGTTCGGGCAAAAGTTAGGTATAAAATTGAAAAGATGTACACCCGCGAAGTCGAAAACTTGCATTGGGCGACTTCGAAAAAAGGGGTATCCCGGTGAATTGAAAACCCGCAAAGGGCGATTCACGCAAAAGTTAGGGATTGGAAAAAGCAAATGACTGCGGTCCGAATTCGATACCTGCATTGCCTAGTGGTTTGGGAGCACCTGAGGGTTCATTTATCCAACACAATCTCTTCCGAAAATTGAATACCGGGAAAGCGCTAGAGTCAGGCGAGTCATAGGAGGATCAGCTCACGATGTTTGTCTACACCGCGTTGCCGACATGTGTACAAATTCGAGTTGTATTTGTATTTTTTATGCTTCCTGTGCATATATGTATGTGTGTGTGCGTAACTTCCTCTTTTCAGGAGTTACATCCGATGTACAAAACTTTGCCTATTCAGAGGCTTGTTATTAATAAACATGTTATTCAGTATTTGATGATTGTGCTTTACTGTTTTGTATGTGGAAAACGCCGATGTTTTGATAAACTTGCACTTGCATAACTTTGCTGGCCCTTGCCAATAATTGATAAAACTTCGAATTGACTGAAGTAATGTCACGAACACTAACTCGAATAGATTTGGTTGTATAGATTTGGCTTGTCTCGTTTGTGTTTTGCAGGGTTCTCGCCTTTAAAGCAGACAACCAGAAAATTGTGGCCCCCCAGCCGGAGGTTCATGGTGAAAGACTTGACTTTGTGCGACGCCAATCCCCATGCAGGTCGCACTTCATCTTCAAAAGTTGGGATGATTTTTGTTCCTTACCGAAGAGATCAATTTCCCTGGCTAGTCGCAGCTTATCCCCAGAGGATATCCCCAGCCAGTCAAAATCAGTATCCCTTGCAGAGGTTGCACTCCCCAGAGAGTCGAGTATGTGAACGATCAATCCCCAGCTCGGAGGATTCCCACAAAGTTTAGCCAAGTCATAGTTGGTTCAGAAGGGTTATTCCCATAGAAGACGGTTTTTCTTCCCGCAAGTCGTCATGCCTTCGTCAGGATGATTATCCCCAGCGGAGTGGTAGCTCCGAGTTTGTAAACTGGGTTCAGACAGCATCGTTTCCTCCAGAAGGATTTCCTCGTTCTCCAACTGAGTCGTTTCTTGCTCAGTCAGTTTACTTTCCCCAAGAGAGTCGATTCTTCCCCAGCTGGGTTACTCTCCCCAGCAGATGTTGTTCTTTCCTCCCAGTGGAAATCGAAGTTTAATCTCTCCCCGGTAGAGTTGGTTGTATGTCCGACATTTATTTTGCCGGAGGACTGTATGATACTCGTTCATCCCCAACATGGTGGTGTTTGCTCTCAACATCCGTGTTGAAACAAGCTTGTCAGAATTTCCCCAGCAGCTTGAGCCTGCATTCACATTTGCATATAGTGTCATATTTGCATCTACCCAAAAACGCGTAGCATATCCGTGCTGTACGGAGCATTACGACATTCTCAAACATGCGCATTTTGAAACATAAGCCCGGTTAGTTAACCTTTTGTTTTTCAAGTGTTGTTTCCCTTGCAGGAGGAGGGAGCTCTTGCTCAAATATTCAAAGTCTCAGCATGAGACATGTGATGATAATGTTCGTCTTGTCATTATTCCCCACATAGTTGCTTGTTTAAGTTTCTCTTACCCCTCCAACGGAGTATTTCTTCAAGATTGTTATTATGTCGTTATCAAAAGATTTCGTAAATCGATTTGTGGAAGTTTCCGCCTATGTCGAAGTAGGTGTCTGGCAGTGTGATTTCAGAAAATCCCCAGTAGAGTCCTTCTCAGATTTGCTGCCTCGTCCGTGCAAAAAGTTGGAAGACTAGACTCATATTGTGTTACCCATGTGATTGATGGAGTTAGCCACTGCGAAGATAGGAAGAGAAGCTGTATCAGGAGTATTACCCGTAGCGATGGCGGTGTTATTTTCCCGTAGTGGTGGCGGAGTTATTACCCGTAGCGATGGCGGTGTTATTTTCCCGTAGTGGTGGCAGAGTTATTACCCGTAGCGATGGCGGTGTTATTTTCCCGTAGCGGTGGCGGAGTTATTACCCGTAGCGATGGCGGTGTTATTTTCCCGTAGTGGTGGCAGAGTTATTACCCGTAGCGATGGTGGTGTTATTTTCCCGTAGTGGTGGCGGAGTTATTACCCGTAGCGATGGCGGTGTTATTTACCCGTAGCGATGGCGGTGTTATTTTCCCGTAGTGGTGGCAGAGTTATTACCCGTAGCGATGGCGGTGTTATTTTCCCGTAGTGGTGGCGGAGTTATTACCCGTAGCGATGGCGGTGTTATTTTCCTGTAGTGGTGGCAGAGTTATTACCCGTAGCGATGGTGGTGTTATTTACCCGTAGCGATGGCGGTGTTATTTTCTCGTAGTTGTGGCGGAGTTATTACCCGTAGCGATGGCGGTGTTATTTCCCGTAGTGGTGGCGGAGTTATCTTCCCGTAGTGGTGGCAGAGTTATTTCCCGTAGTGATGGCGGAGTTATTTCCCTCTATCGTTGGCAGAGTCATGTTTTGTTGACAGAAGTACTTCCCCAGTGAAGTCGTCCAGGTTATTCCTATATTGACAAGTTTGGTGCCGCGCAGGCAGTTAGTGTAGGAATCAGATCTATATCAGGTGGTTGATCAGTTGTTACCGTAACAATCAAGTTCAAGTGATGAATGGTGTTCCCCAAGCAGTGGTGCAGTTTATTTCTGCGGTTGGCAAATTTCTGGGTTCTCGGTATTCAACCGTCTCGTACCTCGAATGATTGAAGGTCGTTCGCTCTTCACCCAGTCGGGTCCAAGTCGCTTGAATAGGGGCAGCTGTTGCACCCTAAAATTTGCTCAACCTATGTCACCTGGTTTATGTTTCAATTGCATTGTCATTTGCATAATAAGTCATGTACATAGTTTAATCATTTGCATAGCATAGCATAACAAGTCATCTAACAAGGGATCAAGTGCCATTCTTATCAGAAAGAGGCCCATCAAGGGGATTTGTTCAAGCTCAAGACCATCCAAGTAATCAAGAAATGAGTTGAAGCTTTGAAAAGTTTGAGGATCAACCAGTGGATTTCTCTCCTAACTTGAGGTATATTGAGTATGAAATATGGACTGAGGGTATGGAATGTGTACAAAGATCATGGAAGACCTAGAGGGTCATTTTGAAGATGAGACAAGTCATTGATTCAAGCACAAGAGCCAGAGTTGAAGTACAGTCAACTGGGGTTTCATCTGGGTCAACCCTAGGTCAAATGAGTGATTGAAGAGAATCAAGGCTTAATTGGAGGATGTGGGATTCATGAATTGATATGTGAATACAAGTGTGGTGTTGTGCCAAGGATAAATCAAAGAGAATCAAGAAGAAGAGGAGTTACTAAATTAGGGTTTCAGTGTAAAAAACCCTAATTTAGGCCTAACTTCCAAGCCAGATAAGTCAAAATGAAAATTTCAAATAAATTCTTGGTCAACATGAAACTTGTAGATCTTCTCAATAGCTTTAATTTGAGTACTAGAAGTCTTCAAGAAGATTTGTGGAACTCAAGTTATGGTTCGTGCAAGTTATGGGTCTCCAGAGGACACTGAAATTTATCTGTGAAAGTCACTTGACTTCCAAGCAACTTTTTCCCATCAAGGAGTTTTCAAATGGATTCTTGGACAACATAAGGGTTGTAGATATTGATCTTAGATTTAATTTGAGTACTAGAAGTCCTCAAGAGGATTTGTGGAACTCAAGTTATGGTCTTGGCAACCCAGGGGTATTTTGGGAAAGTTGAATTACAGGTCATTTTTCAATATAGGTCCAAATCTCCATCTTCCACTCCTCAAATGGAAAAATGTTCAACATGAGATGTGTTCAAAATGATGTTTTTAGGATAGATAAGAGGTCATGATAGTTTGTAATGGCTTGCTTCACAAAATCATAAAAATGGCCTAAAATAAGGGTATATTTTAAATGAACCAAGGTTGGAAATTAGGGTTTTTGATCTACACAACCAAACCAAGCCATATGACATACCAATTTGATTGTAAAATGCATTTTGAGAACATTGACATTGCCATAATTTTGAATTGAGGGTTATTTCAATGACTTGCTTTGTAATTTGGTTACTTGCATCATTAGGCACATATGCAAAATCACTTGTCAAGGCAAATGCAAGGCTTCCTTCCATCCTAACACATCCAATATCTCATTAGAAGACAATTTGGATCAGAATTGAGTAGAATTGCAAGCTGCTACATGAGCTGGTATGAGTGCATAGCATGACATGAGATCTCATGACATGAGAAGTTGATTTTCTCATTGGATCAATCTAGAACTTTCTAGGGTCTTCAAATACATTCTATATATACTTGTGAAGAGATTCAGAGCTAGAGTTGGAGAGAATTAAGAGAGATTTGTGAAATTGCATTTTCAACTTTTCCATTGCAAACCAAAATCGGTTACAGCTTTTCAACCACTTTCAATCCAAATTCTTGATTACATTAGCTTGCTCTAGCATTGGTGAATGATTCCAGATGGATAATTGAGCAAGATTGGTGAAGGATCGTGTGTTTTCACTTGGAATTCCCAGCCTGCAACTCAGAATCGAATTCACAGATTCAAGCCATTTCAATCAAGTTCTTTGCATACAGAAGCTTGCTTATACTCCATTGAAGGAATCTGGAAGCTTTTGAGGATTGATTTGAAGGTTTGAGGACTCTGTTCATCTCAAATTTGCAGGTATGAAAACTTCACTCCATGGCATGATTTAGGTAGTTTCAATCTGTTTTGATTAGTTAGATTCAATGTAGGTTAGTGTATGAAGCTTTCTGGTAGCATTAGGGTTGATTTAGAGACAATTAAGTGAGTGACTCAATTTCTGTTCATGCTTGTATCTTCGTGTTCTTGGTGTTATAATCTTAGTTTGATAGCTAGAATTGATCAGGGTGAAGTGGTGTAGAGTTTAAGCCACTCAATTTTAGGTTTGGTGAAATTTGGTTCTTGGTCAATTTCTGAGATTCCCATCGTGTTTTGAGGAGGAGTATGTTTCAATGATTGTGGATGCCATGGTTGAATTCCTTGTGGAAAATAGAGCAAGTTAGGGTTTTTAATTTTGAGTTTTGATGGAGAATTAGAGCGATACGAATTGAGGAAGATGAAGTTGATCACTCTGTTCATCCATGGCTTTTCCCTCCAAGAAGGTTTAAAGGTTGAAGATGACTTAGAAGCCCTTAGATTAGATGAAGACTTTGACTCAAATCAAGATCCAACGGCCACGCGTGATTCGTTTTGTGAGAGGGTCTGAAGAGCGATCAAAGCGCAGCGTTTCACTTAATGTATTTGGCTGGGCTTAGTGCAAAACCTGTTATCCACACTCCACTTCCAAGGCCCAATGGGAAATACACTTAATTTTGTTGCTATTTGTCACATAACTTTTCCATTTTCCTTTATATTTTCGTTTTAATTTTCTGAAGTAGAATTGGGCTTAGGCGCGCTGACTATTGACACCCCCCCTCTGGGCCCAGTTGATGATTTGAACTAGTCTTGATTGCTATTTGACACGCTCCCTTTTCATTTTCTTTTATTTTTCATTTCATTTCACACATTTATTTTAAGTTCTTTGAAAATTCATAATAAATTGAAAACATAACATTTTTGTATGGGATTTTTTCCCCATTTTCATCAAGACATCAAGAAAATAATAAAAGAATAAAAAGATTAATTCATGTATTTTTCATTTTTATGGCATTTTCAAGTGTTTAATTACTTTCATTTCATTTTCATTTGATATTGTTACTTGCTGAATTTAGTATGGTCATTTTATTTCACATTTGGATGTAATTCTTTTTTCTATGGTTAGATGAGAGTATTAGGTTCCCCCTGGAATTTTATCACATTTTTGTGATTTAATTTTAGTTAGTTTTGAATAAGGAACTTTAGGGTGCTAGAATTAGGGTTTCAACTTGACATAGGTGCATTTCAACACATAGTTTTTGGGTTTTTAGTTTGATTTAGGCCTTGGGGTGTATGTGGGGTATAGGGTACATAGTTAGGGTCCCTTAGAAATTAATCTAGGATTTTATGATGAGTATTTCCATTTTATTTGATTTTTGCAAGTTGGTTGATATTGGTGTGTTTCCCTCTTGGGAGGTTGTTTTGTTTGTTGGGTTTTGGGCCTTTTCATTAGGTGATTGGGCTTGAGTTTGGCTTGTGGAGTTAGTGAAGACTTTGAGGAAGATTGAAGACAAATGAAGTTGCTTGTGCTTGAAGATTGCTTGATGGGTACTTAGGAGATAAGAGATATAGGGAGAGCTCTAGAGTAGACTGATTTCTTCTGTCAAACATAGAGAGCTTCTTGTGCCTCTATTCCATCCTATGACATAAGGTCCCCTAAGAGAGTTACATCTCTACTTAGGAGGGATGTAGAGCATGCTTTGATTGGGTAGAACCTTGAGGATACCTTTCACTTGTTGTGTTAAGATCTTAGTGATTTCCCTGGGTTATCATTAAGCATCTTAACATTCCAACTTCATCTGTTAATTGATTCTCTTCTGTGAGTGTCTGCAATGAAGTTGAATACCTATTGAAGATAAGAAGTTTATTGAGGACTGGATAAGAGGTAGCTTGTACCTGTTAAAGCTGGATATCTGTTGAGGATTAGAATTTGCTGCCAACTGAAGCTGTTTACTGGTTAGAGCTCAGTGCTTGCTAAAGCTGAAGATTATTGGAGATAAGAGCTTATCTGAAGCTTGAATATCATTGGAAAGTGGAGATGGGATCTTGCTTGAAGTTGTTACTGTCAACCTTGTGCTGTTAATCAACTGTAGCTACCAAAGCTGGTGCTGTTTGGACTTGCTTACTGTAGGAGCTAGTGTGGCTGTCTGAGCTGGTGTTGGGTGTGGTTTTCTTTGCTGTATTGTTTGTTGATTTTCCCTTAGGTTTGAGGTGAAGCTGTTTCACTTTGCCTATTGTTTCCCCAGGTTCGAGTTTGAGTGAGACTCCATTGCCTCTCTTGTTTTGCTGCATTCATGCATATTTACTGTTTACTGTATATCTGCTGTTTCTTTTCTGTTTATCCCCTAGGATCTCTGATTTCCTCTGCGCAGGAGGGAATTATGACAAACATTAGGTGTTAATCCATGCATGATAACATTAGGGTAGTTTTGATTCCCAATTTCAAACCCTAGGTTTTTTAGACTTCTTTCTCTTCTATCTCAGAACAATTCAAAACACAGTAATAAGGATAATCAATGTCGTACGCTACGAGCCTTAAGCTATTTGAGAAAGGTTGCTGGAGGGTCACTCTTCAGTAATCTGATTGCTTGGTGTGTTACCCTTAGGGTGACATACGACATAGTCACTCTCAAGTCATAGTCTCTAGTGTGTCAGAGATTGCAAACATCATAAGAAACCGTTCTTGCATAAAAGACTGAAAACAAACATCAAAATGTCATTTGTGTCCGCTTGGACTCTTAATAAGGAAAAACCCTTTCTTAAGGAGATAAAAAACACTCAGACAAGCTTGTGTCTTCCGTAGCCCGAACTACGTTTGCTCTGATCTTTCATGCTGTATGAAAGTACGTAGGCATAGGATGCAATATCCTAGCGAGCAACCTTCCCCTCCTTTCCCGTAGGTAGGCGAACTACGTTGACTCTGATTTCTCGTTCCAGACGGGAATACGTAGGCATAAAGTGCGATACTTTGCCGAGTCCTTTCCTTTTCTTTTTAACCCAGGCCTTTAGAATAGATAGAATAACAATCCGTACTAGAAAACAAGCGTGGATCCCGTCGAGTACGACGGACGTGAGGGGTGCTAATACCTTCCCCTTGCGTAACCGACTCTCGAATCCAGGATTTGGTTGCGATGACCATTCCTTTCCCGTCTTTGCGGTAGGTTTACTTCGAGCGTTTCCTTGCCCTCCGTTGGGATAAATAACGCATGGTGGCGACTCTTCTGTTCAGCCGGCGCCGATTTTCGCAGTAGCGACAGGAGGAAAATAGTGTGGGGCAGTAGCCACCACAAGCTCATCTCAACCAAGCATGCATATGGAAATGCAAGAAAAGAGAAGAAGAAGGACAGAGATGCATCAAAAACAAACAAACAAGTGACAAACACAAAGAAAGAGTCCTCATGGATTCATCACTTTAGGTAAGCTTCAAATTCCTTCTAAGGAGGCACCAAGCTACCTTAGATGACACTCCAAGGTCATTGGACAGAAGGGAGATGAAAAGAAGAAAGCTCAAAAGCAAAACCAAAGCAAACCAAAAAGAAATGCAAGCAATAACATGAAGGAAGCATATCATTTAGGAGTTCAAGTTGTAAGCACAAAAAGAAAGGCATCAAACAACAAGCAAAGAACAATATTTTGACCTAAAAATGAACATACAGCAAGCTCAACATGTCTAAAATGTGAAACAAGAAGAGTTGAGAGCTTATTGGATCCACAAAGGTCATTTCCAATCCAAACTAGGTCAATCACTTGTGTAAGCTGTCCTATGAGATGACCTAACTTGTAAGTCACTTCAAAAATAAGAAAGGGGCTCAAAAAATATCAAATAAAAGGCACAAAGAAGCTACACAAGTTGGCAACCAGAGGCCAAGAAACCAAGACAAATATCCTTTCAAAGCACCATCAAAATAATAAAATCATTTGGATGTACCACTTTGAAATAGAAGAAACAAGTGCAAAAAGAAAAGCCCAAAAAGTCAACAACCAGGGGCAAAATGGTCCTAAAAAATTGATCAACTCATCATTGAGATGGGGATCAATTTTTAGTCATTGGATAAAAAAGGAATGAGAAAAATAAATGCAAACATCAAACATGTTACAATTTAAATCAATTAGAACAACTCCAATACTCAATTTATTTTTTATTTGAAAATAAAATGGAAAAATAAAATAAAAAATATAAATAAATAAAAAAGTAGACACTTCAAAGTTGATAAAAAATATTTTTGGTGAACTTTTGGAGTATTGGAACTATTTTAATTAATTAAAATTGAAAACAGAAAATAAAATAAAAAACAAATGAAAATAAAAAGAAATAGAAAAAGATGCGTGGTAAATAGCAATTCCCAGCAGTTTAAAACAAAATTGGGCCCAATACGGGGGTGCCAAAAGCAAGGCGCACTGGGCCCAATCCAAATGAAAAACAAAAACCAAATAAAATCTGATGATTAGAAAGTCAAACGCGCTACACAATGGTAACTCACTCAGGATCACATGATTAGAAAGTCATCAATCAAAGGGCCATAAACGTGCCAGCGAATAAATGAATATTTGAAATAGATCACATGGTTCCAGTCAACAATAGACCACTATAGGTCTTAATCTCCACCGTTGGAGAGGAAAGTAAGCACATCCAGTGAACCTAAGCGTGACAACTCATCATCTCCTACCTCCAGAAACCCTAGAATGCACCAGCTGGCCGGAGATCACTGTAGATCATCTTCTCCGGCCAAGCTCCACCGTGCGCAGCCACCGGCAATCACACATGCCTCCAAACTCAACCATTCCACCCGAAATTTAAACCAAAATTGCACTAGAGATCACGAGGATCTCGTTTCTGGCCTCAAAACTCACAAAACATGCATAAATTTCCCAAACCGAAAGCAACAAGTAAGAATACCAAAATTCAAAGTTCATGAAAAGATCTCCAATTTAATCCAAAACTCATCTAAATCTCACGTAGATCATAGATCAAGCATCAAACAAGCAAAATCCTGCAGAAACAAGCCAAACCAGATTCAAACATAAATGAGCATCATCCAACAATCACAACCAATGCCAGTTCATTTTACATTTTAATGATTTACATTGATCCTACGTCACAATTATGCAAAAATGGCAGTGAATTGATGCTTAACAAGAGTGTAATGTTGAATTTCAATTACCTAGTGGAGAACTTCCATTGAGCCTTCAAATGGAGCTCAAGCTTGCAAGTAATAGTCCAGAATCCTTCACTGAACTTCAAGGAAACTTTCTCAATTCACAATTTCCTCTAAAACAGCTTCAATCTTCAGATTCGAAATTTGAATTTCTCTCACTTTTTGAAAATCGTATTTTATGAAGTTGGCTCTAATTTTCACTTCTGAAGGTTTGTTCATGCCAGAAATGTTATATATAATGGATCTCAATCAAGATTAAGCCCAATCTCAGCCTCTAAAGCCCAATTCAAAATCCATGGGAATTGGTTTTTTTTCTCTCTCAAGTGCACGAATTTCCCTCTTTTTTGGCTCAAAATGCTTGTTGGGATCATTTGGAGTGTGAATGGCTATGGTTTAGCCCTTGTTTGATCTCAATGGTTGAGATTTGTTATGTAACTTCACAATGAAGAAATCTTGAAAATGGCTCACTTACACACCTCAATTCAAAAATATAAAATTACCAAAGTGTTTAAAATGATGTTTGCACTCAGAAAATGCACTCATTTGCACCAAAGTGATTAAAAATGAAATAATTCCAATTTAGCCCCTTTAATCCCTTTTCCATGAAAATTCAAATATCAAAACCTCAAACTAAGCCAATTCTATGCCTTCTCAAGGATTGACTAAGCAAATAACACCATTTGGAACAAGTTTGATGTTGGAAAAATCTTCATTTAAAGTGTGCAAGTTGGTGAAATGGACCTATAATTTTATGACATGTAATCTTACTTTCCCAAAACACCCCTAACTTGTAAACCTCATAACCTGAGTTCTACAAATCAGATGAAATACTTCAAGTACAATTTGGAAAGCTAAGATCAAGACCTATAACTTTCATGTTGGCCAAAAGTTGAGGAGAAACATCCTTCTAGGTAAAAAATGGCTTAGAAGTTGGTTGACTTTTGTTGACCAAAATCATATCCCTCTGATGACCCGTAACTTGTATGGATCATAACTTGAGTTCTATAAATCCAATCAAGGACTTCTAGTACTCAAATTAAAGCTAAGAACATTCTCTATAAGTTCCATGTTGGTCAAAAGTTGAGATGAAACTTGTATCTTGAGATAGGTGGTCTTGAAGTCAGGCACTAAATAGGGGATTTTACCTTGAGAACCCTAATTTAGTAACTTCTCACACACTTAACCCTTGATGAATTGAACTTGAAATAATATCTCATATATCCAAACACAACATCCCCTAACCATAGAGACTTTGAATTGAGTTTTAATCTCCTCCAATTGTAACTCTTCACACTTGGCACAAACACTTGGATGAGCTCCACAATGACCCTCAAGGCACTCAATGAGCTCTCTCAACATCTCATACCCATAATCATGACTTTACAATCCCCTGATGCTCTTCAATTGGCCTCCAAGTTAGGAGCTGAACCATACACATCTATCCTTTCTTTCACAAGACCAATGTCCATTCCTGATGACTTGATTACCATCCAAACTTGAGTAGAACCCCTTGCTTAGGTTCAACCCCTTAAGTAGACTCTCTTTGCTATGCACAAACTCTTGATCCCCTGTTCAATGAAAAATGCAATGCAATGCAAATGCTAGAAAGAAATGAAATGAAACATAAACCATGTTAAGAAAAGGTTGGGCAAATTTTAGGGTGCAACACATATCGCCCAAAGGGCATACGCTAAACACTCTAGACAATTGAGAGGAAACCCCTCAACCATCATTCCCCAAGTACATAAGGCTCGTAGCGTACAACACTTAGTATCCTTTATTAGGTGTCTTAAGATGTTTAGAGATGAGAAGAGAACACACAAACTCTAAGGGGAAACTAAATAACTCTAATGTTATCATGCAATGTGCTCCTAAGATTGAGATTAAGAGGGAAGAAACTATCCTAATGTTAGCATGCTTGGATTGAACACTTAATGTCTCTCCTACTCCTATCCTATACGGAGGGACTAGGAATCCTAAGGGATCATGGCAAAAGACCAAGAAAACAAAAGATAAATCAATCATAAATGAAATGCAAGAAAGAGATGAAGTTGACTTAAGCAAGTCAAGGAATAACTTAGACATGATATGCAATGCTCAAATGATGCAACACAAATAAAATGGAAGCAAAATGACTTAAATAAGTCAAAGAATAAGTGAGATGAAATGGGAGAAGTTACAACTCCTACACCCATTCATGCATCAATCACTTATATCAAAAGATAAACAACAATGCATAAGTAAAGATCATGATCAAAGTGTAGATGGGAGAAAGAGGCTTGGGCAACAAGCACATGAAAAGTGTCACAACCAAACTCAACACATTGATCATGCAAAAAGAAGTAACAAACAAGTGCTAAAAGTGATCCATCATTCAAGACAAACTCAAAGCATGAACATGAATGCCAAATTGTCTCAAATGGTGATCCAAACTAAAGGGGTAAAAGTGAAAACATAAGATAAAAAGCCCACAACAAGAATGGAAACAATGCACAAGCAAGCAACTAGTCAAGGCAAGAGAATGAACTAAAGTTCAATTCACAATCAACAATTAAAATCAAGTGGAATGCCTTAACTTCAAAGTAACTTGTAACCAATGAGACTCTTCTCTTGAATAACATAAGTTACACAAGTTTATGACCTAAAAATGCAAGACCAACACATTAATCATGTCATGAATGAGTATCAAAGCTCATAAGGTGCATATGGGATCCATTAAAGTCATTTCCCAAAGGAACTAGGTCAAACTAGGTTGTATGAACTTCCTCTAAGGTGACTTGACTTGCAAGCTTCACCAAAAATAGAAGAATTGTTCAATAAAATCCAAATAAAATGCAAAAAGAAACCAAGTCCAATGGCAAACAGAGGCCAAATTTTTAAAGCCAAACTCAATCTTAGGCATCACCAAATGATTTGATCAACTAGGGTGCTCCACCTTATTGAGTTATTATCGAGGGTCAAGAAAAGACAAAGCAAATTCAAACAAAAAATGATCAAACATTGACCAAAATCAGCCTCAAAGGTACCTCAATCCATCCTATAAATGGAGAGGAAACCTCATTCATAGGTGATGTAAATTGGTAGCTCAAATGTTGATGATCAAACAAGAACAATATTAAAAACACCTCACTATGCAAAATTAAAATAAAATTGCAAAATAAAATAAAATCAGAAACAAAAATTATGAAAAATTAAATAACATTTTGAAATGTTTGAAAATAATTTTTATTTAATTTTTGGACAATTGGATATATTTTTAATAATTGAAAATGAAAACATAAAATAAAATGAAAAATAAAATAAATGAAAGAACAAAGAGGTGCAAGAGTAAAAAGCAACATAACTGGAAACAATGCAACGTGTGATTGGGCTGCAAATAAAGGGGGTGGGAATAGCGCTTTTGGCCCATCAGACCCAAGCTGAGCCAGATTAATGAAATGCACAGTTTCATTAATCCGATGTGGAGTCAGCGTGCCACATGCTCATGGTCAAACGAATCACACACCAACACGCATGCAAGTCAAAATTTCAAACAAGGCCAACTCAGCAATGACATGAGAGTGAACTAGACGCCGGAGCTAGGGCTCCGGTTGTCTTCCCCGGCCACATCGTCGGAGCTCAGTTCATATTTCTCACCAAAGATGCATAAAATTGGTACCGTTTGAAAGATCTTGCAACAAGGGTTTCAAATCGATAATCCAAACATTAAAACAGTTCCAAATCAAGGAGAATTGAAGGATTGAAGTTTGAACATGTCAATTGAAATTGTGATCAAACAAGAACAACAATGATGAAAACATTGCCTACTCAACGTAGGGATTCGGATGCAAGCAAAATGAGCTTAAATAAGTGCCTAGCATGAGAGAAAAAAGGAGGAGAAGCTTACTGAACGGAGCAACTTCGTTGGTTCTTTAGATGCGTGCAAGCTTTTATTTCTTGCTTCAAACACGTTCTAATTGCTCCCATGAAGAAGATGCAAGCTGTTGCACCCTAAAATTTGCTCAACCTATTTCACCTGGTTTATGTTTTCATTGCATTATTATTTGCATAGCTACATCATGTATATAGTCTAATCATTTGCATATCATAGCATAGCATGCCTCCAACAGGGGATCAAGGGGTCTATCAAAAGAAGAAGCCTATTTAGAGGTGTTATTTGAGCCTAAGAGACTATCCAAGTCATCAAGGAAGGGGTTGAAGCTTTGAGGAGATTTGAGTGTCAACAGGTGGATTTCTCTCCTAACTTGAGGTGTATTGAAGATCATCAACCTGGAATTATGAATATGAGGTGTGTATGGATCCCATGGGAAGCCTAGAGAGCCCTATTGAAGTTTAGACAAGTCATGGTATCAAGGTCAAGAACCACAGGTGAGGTGTGTACAAGTAGGGTTTCATCTGGGTAACCCTAGGTCAAGGAGAGCAAAGAAAGGGCATCAAGACCTAGCTCTCAGTCATGGAAGTCATGGATTGAGATGTTGAAGCATGTGTATGGATGATTCAAGATCAAATTCAAGAGAATCAAGAGTGTTTGGAGGGGTTTGAGACAGGGTTCCTAGGGTAAAATCCCCTGTATAGCACTGGACTTCCAAGCCACACAAGTCAAAATACAAGTTTCAAATGGATTCTTGGTCAACATGAAACTTGTATAGTTTCTCAATAGCCTTAATTTGAGTACTAGAAGTCTTCAAGAAGATTTGTCGAACTCAAGTTATGGTTCTTGCAAGTTATGGGTCCCCAGAGGACATTGAAATTTATCTGTGAAAGTCACTTGACTTCCAAGCAACGTTTTCCCATCAAGGAGTTTTCAAATGGATTCTTGGACAACATAAGAATTGTAGGGATTGATATTAGCTTTAATTTGAGTACTAGAAGTCCTCAAGAAGATTTGTGGAACTCAAGTTATGATCTTGGCAATCCAGGGGTATTTTGCAAAAGTTGAATTATAGGTCATTTTTCAACATAGGTCAAAATCTCTATCTTCCACTCCTCAAATGAAAAAATGTTCAACATGAGATGTGCTTAAAATGATGTTTTTAGGTTAGATAAGAAGTCATGGGTGATTGAAATGGCTTGCTTCACAAAATGATCCAAAATGGCCTAAAATAAGGATGGATTTCAAATGAATCAAAGAGGGAAATTGTGATTTTTGAGCCATAGGTCCAAACCAGTCCATATGACATACCAAATTGATCAGGAAATTCATTTCAAACACAATGACGTTTCCACATTTTTGAGTTGAGGCTTAATTTCATGACTTACTTTGTAAAGAGCTTACTTACATTATAAGTCACAATGCCAAAAAAAAAATCAAAGCATTTCAGGTCAAGCTAGCTATCTAAACACACCCCATAACCAATTTGCAGTTGAATAGAACATTCTAGAGCAAGCTGGAAGCTCAGAATCGTGACTGGTACATTGCATTTTCAAGAGGAAAATCAGAAATGATGGATCACTGAATTGGGCTTCAAACTGGGCTCAAAAGCCCATGGAGAGTTTCTATATATTGAGAGGAGTGAGTTCAGATTCATTTTGGTGCCATTTTCGTGCAAGAAAGAGAGATAGCAGTTGGGGTTTCAAGAGCTTCAATAGAAATCGTGTTCTGAGTTCCAAGAGGATTCAAGCCAAATTGAGTGTGCAAAAAGCTTCTACTATCACTCTGGATCGTGTCTGGGAAGTTTTGGAGCTTGAATCGAGCGTTTCATCCTTCTGTTCATCCAGTTTTACCAGGTATGTAACTCTCATTATTCCTCATGATCTAGGGAGGATTAGATAGAATTGACCATGTGGTTAGGACCTAGAGATGATAAGGATCGTTTCTGGATTGATTTGGAACCATTTAGAGACAATTAAGTGTGATGCACAATTTCTGTTAAGAGACGGTTACGGGTGATCTTGAGGTTTCAAGTTGAGTTGGATAGTTCATCATGATCAGTGAAGAATGAGGAACAATCCTAGGGTTTCAATTTTGCAAATGAAGCTGTTTGAAATCTTGACGCATTTTAGAGAAGGAATCGGTTTTGAGAATCCATGAGGATCTAGAGGATTTAGAGATTATATTTGGAATCTATGTGAAATTCTGGTCAGAATTGGTATAAGATTTGTCTTGTTTGGTCACCTGTAACCACCACTCCACTGGAGAAGACGGTGGAAACCACCGTGAACCACCACCTGAGAATAGTCTCAGGTCTCTTGAGCTTGTGGAGAAGATGAAGTCCCAACCCTCAGATCACATTGACTAGTTGACTCCCTCACGTATCCAAGGACCACGATTCAAACTCAGAAATTGCCTCCAATTGCCAAAACACTCCGTTTCAATAATTGAGGTGGCAGTCCATGTCATTCCCAGTCAGCAACCTATGTGGACGCGCGCTTTGTGCTTGGATCAGCTTACCAAGTCAATAGATATGATGGCTCTCATTTAATTCAGCTTTTTATTTTCTTTTTTCATTTTAAATTCATTTTAGTTTTATTTTAATTGCATTTTGATTCTAAAATCCATAATAAATCCAATATTGATCAAAAAATATTTTAAAAATACCTCCATGATCTTGGATTTATTTGTGATTTTATGAAATTAATGAATCCCATTTTTATCCATTTTTCAATTTAATTTGATTTTTCTCCATTTTATTATTTTCTTTAATTTTGCATATTTGCTACATGTTCTTGCAGATTTTCTTGTGATCAATTGGCGAATGATTTTAAGTTGATTCTTGCTGGATTGATTAGATTAGGGAAGCATGTACCCTTAGAAATTTTATCACAATTTTGTGAATAAAATTTAGGTTAGTTTGAGAGGTGAATAGGAGAGGTGTTAGAATTAGGGTTTCAAGACAAATAGTTGTAGTGTTGTGCATAGTTTGAGGATTAAATGGTTGGTTTAGGGTTTGGGATTCCTATGGGGTATTGGGTATAGGGTTAGGTTCCCTTAGAAATTTACCTAGGATTTTATGATAAGCTTTAGCATTTTATCTGATTTTTGCAACTTGTGTGATGATTATGGGTTTCTCCTTTGGATATTGGATTTGGTTATGCTTGTGTGGGGCTATTTTGGAGTGCTTTTAGCTTGGGCTTTGCTTGGATGACTTGAAGATCAAATGAAGTTGCTTTGGATGGCTTGAGGAAGCTTGGAGTTGAAGACTTCTCTTTTGTTAGAGGGTTTGTCAGAGGCTTAGGAGTTAGGATATATAGGAAGAGCATTAGAGTAGTCTTGTTTCTTCTGTCAAACATAGAGAGATTCTTGTGCCTCTATTCCATCCCATGACACAAGGTCCCCCAAAGAAGTTCCATCTCTCCTTAGGAGGGATGTAGATCATGTTTTGGTTGGGTAGAACCTTGAGGATACCTTTCACTTGCTATGTTAAGATCTTAGTGATTTCCTTGGGTTGTCACTAAGCCTCTTAACATTTCAACTTCATAATTGATTCTCTTCTGGGGTGATTGCATTGAAGATGGAACCTATGGAAGATGAAGTTGATTGAAGATTGGTGAAGATGAAGTTTGTGCCTATCCAAACTGGTTATCTGTTGAAGTTAGGGTTTTGCTGCTTTTTGTTGAAGTTGTTTACTGGTTGAGGTTCATGTTTGCTAAAGATGGGGTTTATTGAAGATAGGAGCTTATCTTGAAGCTTGAAGATTGTTGAAGATGGATGAGGGGGTCTTGCTTGGAGAAGTTGTTGCAGTCAACCCTTTGTTGTTAATCAACTGTAGCTGTCAGAGCTGTTGCTGCTTGTGTTGCTTACTGTAGGAGCTGGATTGTTGCTGTCAGTGCTGGTGCTGGTGTTGTTTTCTTTGGGTGAATGGTTTGTTGACCTGTTCAGATTACCCTAAAGGTTTGAAGTGAATACTGTTCACTTTGCCTGTTGTTTTCCCAGGTTCGAGGTTGAGTGGAACTCCCATGCTTCGCTTGTGTTGCTGCATTGCATACATGTTTACTGCTTACTGTATATATCTGTTTCTTTTCCGTTTATCCCCTAGGAGCTCTATTTCCCTCTGTGCAAGAGAGAAATATGACAGACATTAGGTTTTAACCCATGCATGACAACTTTAGGGTAGTTTTGATTCCCCTTTCAAACCCTAGGCGTTTAGAACTTCTTTCTCTTCCATCTCAAAACAATTCAAAACACAGTAATAAGGATAATCGATGTCGTACGCTACGAGCCTTAAGATATTTGAGAAAGGGTTGCTGGAGGGTCACTCTTCAGTAATCTGACTTCTTAGTGTGTTACCCTTAGGGTGACATACGACGTAGTCACTCTCAAATCATAGTCTCTAGTGCGTCATAGATTGTGAACATACTAAAAAACACTTCTTTCGTAAAAGATTCAAAACAAACATCAAAGTGTCATTTTTGTCCGCTTGGACTCCTAATCAGAAGAAAACCTTTTCAGAAGGATCTAAAAAACAGTCAGACAAATATGTGTCTTCCGTAGCCCGAACTACGTTTGCTCTGATCTTTCATGTTGTATGAAAGTACGTAGGCATAGGATGCTGTATCCAAGCGAGCAACCTTCCCCTCCTTTCCCGTAGGTAGGCGAACTACGTTGACTCTGATTTCTCGTTCCAGACGGGAGTACATAGGCATAAAGTGTGATACTTTGCCGAGTCATTTTCTTTTCTTTTTAACCCCAGACCTGTAGAGTAGATAGAATAACAATCTGTACTAGAAAACAAGCGTGGATCCCGTCGAGTACGACGGACGTGAGGGGGTGCTAATACCTTCCCCTTGCGTGACCGACTCCCGAATCCAGGATTTGGTTGCGATGACCATTCCTTTCCCGTCTTTGCATTAGGTTTACTCTGAGTGTTTCCTTTCCCTCTTGTGGGATAAATAATGCATGCTGGCGACTCTTCTGTCATAGCCGGCGCCGATTTTCGCAGTAGCGACAGCTGGCGACTCTACTGGGGACACTCCCGGTTTCTTATGCGAGTCAATCCTAGCGCTTGTTTTCCCGTCGTGGGTGTTGTATAGATTTACATTTCTTTCTTTACTTTCCGCACCTTATTGTCAGCTTTATATTGTTATTGCTATTGTGGGGAGGGGTGATCTGTTGAGAGATAAGTCGGACCTGGGCTTGAGGTTACACCTAGACTTAGAAGTAGAGAGTAGTGGTTAGCCTGCTTGCTTAGCTCGCACCAGCTAGCCGCGAAATCTGCGCTCGGACGAGATTCTCTTTGATGCTTCTTGCTTGGCCCTTAAGGCTCGACAAGTTGTCTGACCCGAGGATTGTCGACTCTGGGGACCGATCAATTGGAAGTTGGCTGAGGAGGACCTCTTCAGGACATGATGATGCCACACCTTCTGGGTATCGTATCATCGGTCTTGAAAGTCTGTGATGCCGATGACCGCATAGGATGCCGTACCTTGTGTCAGTTGATAGGACGCCTACCTGTGAGAGGAATTGGGGCCTGCAGGAAACCAGACCTCCAGATTACTGGTTTTCTTGACAGTGGTTCAGTGGTTTGAGATTTGGGGTTCTTCATCAGAGCTTTGTTATGGGTTTGTTGAGACCAGGTTGGAGCATTGTTATGGGTCTGTCGAGACCAGGTTTGAGCAGTATCATGGGTCTATTGAGACAAATATTATGGATGGATCTCCTCAGCAACAGATCACTTGATTCCTGTTGCATTTTTTCATATTGCATTGTTGCATACTCATATTGCATATCATTAACGTGTATTTATGTTGTAGGTGTGATCATTCCCCTCTGATTCTAGTGTATTTTCTGGCTAGACATAGAGTCCACGAAGAGGACAGTTGCTTATCGGTTGCATTCGCCTGATATTAGTTCCTTGCTGGGATTGGTTGCTCTAGCAGATGAGAGAGTGAGGTCTGAGTTCAGAGTATCCTATGGGAGATTGCTTAGTTTGTTGTACAGCCCTTCCGCATTTGAGACGACTGGGGTGTATACTTTGATGCAGCTGAGATGTTTCTTATTTCTCGACTATATTCTGGCACCCACTTTGGAGGAGTATTCTGCTATGTTGGGAGTTCCCGTGTTAGACCAGATGCCCTTTATACATGTTGATGTTGAGCCTGAGTTGGCTACCCTTGCTGAGATTGTCAGTTTAGACGCTTCTGAGTTCCCTGGAGGTTTGGTCAAGCTGAACGGAGCTTATGGTTGTCACCTGTCTGTCCTGGTTGAGAAGGCTACACAGTGTGCGAAGAGTGGATGTTGGGTTTCCTTCAGTGCCATTCTAGCTGTCTGCATCTATGGGATTGTCTTGTTTCCCAATATGCCATATTTTGTTGACTCAGATGCTTTCTTGATTCTTGCCTCGAAGAATCCAGTTCCTACTCTCTTGGGCGATGTTTATCATTCTATTCACTATAAGAATGAGAAACTTCGTGGCAAGAATGTTCCCTGCTGTCCTCCTCTCTTGTACAGGTGGTTCCAGGGGCATCTTCCGAAGACAGGACCTTTTGTTGATGTTGTTGATACTTTGGATTGGTCTTCCCGGTTGATGGGGCTGTCTGCTGAGAACATCATTTGGTTTGATCGGAGCATGCTTGGCACTGATATTATATATAGTTGCAGTGGCTTTCCGAATGTCCCTTTGATTGGACGGAAATGTTGTATCAACTATAACCCTTCTCTGTTAGTGAGACAGTTTGTTTATGCTTTGAGAGTTGCTCCTATTGAGGTTGAGATGCAGGAACCTCTGTATCTCACAGGCTCATTAGACGAGGCTGTTTCGATTAGGTTGAGACGTGCATGAGCTAACATCCATAGGAGAGGGAAAGCTTTGCTTGGTAAGAGCAACAGCAAAGCTTATGATCCTTATTTGTCTTGGATCCGCGAGAGAGCTAGGATTTCCTTGATGCCATATCCTGCTGTGGAACCTTTGTATCTTCCAGTGATTGAGGTACCTACTTCGGTAGAGATTGAGAAGTATAACAAATTGTTGGCTGAAAATGAAGAACTGAAGAAAGCCAATGATGAGTTAGAGAAGGAGATCTTTCAGTTGCGTCATGAGAAGAATGAAGCTACCTTCACCGTGAAGGAACAAACCGAATTGATTAATAAGTTGGGTTCGGAGTTGACGGAAGAGACCAACAAGAAAGAAAAAGTGGGGATAGCCTTGAACGGTGTTAGCAAGGTGCTTACTTCCAAGAAAGAACTCTTGAGCAAAGCTTATTCCCGGCTCGGCAAGTGGGAAACATTGTGGAATACCACGCTTACCAAGCGGAAGGAGCGTGAAGATGAACTGAAGCTGCAGATTGCCACGCTAGAGGCACATATTAGAGCCCAAGACGCAAGGATTGCTGAAGAGACATCACTTAGGAGCGCTATTGAGCTTAGAGTAAGTGACCTTGACAAGAAGCTGAGAGGTTTTGAAGTGAAGGCCGGCTCCAAGAGATGCAGACTCGACGAGTGTTTTGGCGAAAGAACCTGCAAGGACGACACCAAAAAGCTGAGATCCACGGTTGAGCGACATGCATTACCGATACAGGAGCTGATCTCCCGACTAGGGCATTCAGAGACGTTGAGGATATTGGAAGATGTCAGAGCACGCCATTTGGCCTGATTTACCTTTGCCTTACTTTTGTTATTTGTACTTGTATTTTGACCATCGCCAGGCTTGTTGGCCGAGGTCTCTTCAGTTGTATTCAGTGGTACTCTTGTACTCAGCCTCTTGGCATTTGTTTATATATGAGGGTTTTCTGATTCCTTGCTTGCTTGATGGGGACTCCCTTGTCGTGATGGCCTCCTCTCCGAAACTAGAATCAGGGGGAGATATAACTTGTAGCATATTTACACATTTGCATCTGCATTCATCTTGCATGACCGGTATTCTCGAATCTATGTCTTATTTCCTGCATCTTCAGGTTTTTCAAGATTGACGAACAAAGAGTCCACCGCTACTCAACCCGAAACAATTGTAAGAGAATCATGGATCAAGTCCAAGTGGAGATGCAGGAAATCCGCGAGAAGGTGAATCTGTTCATGCAAGCAATAGAGAACATTGCTAAGGGCCAGGAGAGCCTCCAGACTTTGGTACAGCCGCTGCTGACGCGGACTAATGGGAATGGCAACAATGACCACAATTCTGCGCACGTTTAAACTATTCCGGAGGATGGGCCCCCTACGCCTGTATTTCCCCCTATAGTGACCCCACCTGTTGTGATTGTAAACGATGGCGCTGGCGCTGGCAATGGTAACACAGGGAATGGAAATGAGACTGTTGTTAACAATGTTGGGTTTGGGGACACCAACCAAGGCGGTGGTAACAACAATGGCGATAATGGTTTTGGCAACAATGGTTTTGGCTACAATGATCAAGGATTTGATTACGTCAATCAGGACGGGAAATTCGGCTTCAACACTCAAGGTTTCGGTTACGACGGTTTTGGTAACGCTAACCAGGGGTATGGTGGATTTGGTAATATGAATGGTGCTGGGGTGATTCCTGTCAACACTGGGTTTGGACCTGTTAGGATCAACCAGGGTTTCGGTAATGGGGGACGAGGCCCCATGATCAATCAGCAAGGGTTCGGTCGCAACACTGGTTACAACGGATATGGAAATGAAAATGTGAATTGGGGCGAAGACCGCCAGGAGGACGCCTTTTCTAGAAGAGGTGTAGGATTTGAAGGACCTGTTGATCCTGTGTAGAGGATCAGAATGCTTGAAGAACAGATGAAGGGGGTAGTGAATCAGAACTCCACTGGTTTGGATATGACCACAATGGGCTTGGTACCAGGGCTGAGAGTGCCGTTGAAATTCAAGGCTCCCGCTTTTGACAAGTACAAGGGGGACACCTGCCCTAAGGTCCATGTCCGCTCTTATTACAGAAGGAAGTCCGCGTATTCAGATGATGAAAGGATGCTCATGCATTTCTTTCAGGATAGCTTATCAGGACCTTCACTTGAATGGTATATGGGGCTGGAGCCCACGCAGATTAAAACCTGGAAGCAATTGGCTGATGCTTTCGTGACACATTACAAATACAACAACGATCTGGCGCCAAACCGGGTCCAATTACAGGGTTTGTCACAGAAGAACGGTGAAAGTTTTAAAGAGTATGCGCAAAGGTGGCATGATATGGCAGCGAGGGTGCACCCTCCTTTAATTGAAAGGGAGATGAATGACATGTTCATTGGGACATTTACGGGGGTGTTCTACGAAAAATTGTTTAGTGTGTCATTGAGCAGTTTCTCAGATTTGATTCTTATGGGGGAGATGATCGAGAACGGGATTAAAGTTGGAAGGTTCCAAGCGGGTGAGTCTACTTCAACAGGAGGTGCCAGAAAAGCATTTGGTGGTAGACGACATGGTGATACTAGTGCCGTGTTTGGTGGTAGGGGGCAGGGGCAGAGGAAGAAATCAGTATGTTCAGTCGCAACAGATAGCTAGTGTCACTATCCCTTTTCCTCAACAAGGGCGGCCTCAGCAGCAACAATAACAACCACAGCAACAGCAATGGCAGAATCCTGGATAGAGAAGGGTACAGAATGCGAGACCGAAAAGAGTGTTCGACGCACCTCCTTCCACATATGCAAAACTCCTCCAGACCCTGCTAGGGTTGAACTTGGTTGAAAAGAGGACTTTGGCACCGCCTACGGGGTCGGTACTTCCTTACGGGTATGATGCTAGAAAGCATTGCGAATTTCATTCCGGGGCACCCGGGCATGATATAGAAGCTTGTCAGGCATTTAAACACAAAGTTAAGGATTTGTTGGATAGCAAAGCTATCAACTTTGGACAGGTGGGTCCAAATATAGTACAACAGCCTATGCCCAATCACGGGGCAAATGCCATCTTGACAGAAGAGAATCTGAATCTAGTGATGGATGTCAATGAGCTAAAGACACCGTTGGGTGAGATTAAAAGCACGTTGTTAAAAGGGGGTGTATTCCCGGGTTGTGATGAATTTTGCTTGGATTGTTGGACCCATCCAGAGGGTTGTAATGAGTTGAAGCAGGGCATTCAGGCTATGATGGATGAAGGTACCTTCCAATTTGATAGAACCACGGTTGAAAAGCCTGTAGAGGCGTTGTGTGATGAGCAGAACGATGTTGCGACGGTGACGATTCCGAGGAAACCAATAAGGATAACGGCGCCCGCCAGGCGGCCGACGATCACAATTACCAAGGCAGGACCAGTTCCTTTTGAGAGTACTAAAGCAGTGTCGTGGACTTACGGGTTGGAGGTATATTGCGATGGTGAGAGAATTGAAGTCAATGGACAACCAGCTAGGGTTGTAGATAATGTTGTCGGAACAGGGGGTATGACCAGAAGCGGAAGAATCTTCACGTCACCTGAGATAGAGGCAGAAAGATTAGCCTAGGGTAAAGCCAAGGTAGCCGAGGGTGGTCCGTCTCAGTCGAATGAAAAGGACACGTCGCTTTTGGATGTGGAGGAGTTTATGAGGCTCATTCGTAAAAGTGATTACAAAATCGTGGAGCACCTCCAACAAACGCCGTCAAAAATCTCCATCCTGTCATTGCTGTTATGTTTCGAGGCCCATCGGAACGCTTTGCTGAAGATTCTAGACACGTCGTTCGTTCCTCAAGAAGTTTCTATTAATCAGTTAGAATGGGTGATGGCGCATGTCAATGTGGGGCACAGTTTGGGCTTCACATACTTTGATTTGACTCCGAGAGGGCGAGAGCACAATATGGCATTGCTTGTGTCAGTAGAATGCCGGGGCACAGTCATGTCCCATGTTTTAGTAGACACTGGATCTTCCCTGAATATGCTACCGAAGAAAGCCATGATGATATTGGATATCAGGGAGATTATCTGCACGCCCAGTGATTTAGTGGTGAGGGCGTTCGATGGAACAAGGAGGTCGGTTTTTGGATCAATAACATTACCGTTGCAGGTGGGGCCTGAGATATTCGAAACTGAATTCTATATAATGGACATCCAGCCAGCATATAGTTGCCTTCTTGGGCACCCATGGATTCATGCTGCCGGGGCTGTCACATCCACGTTGCACCAAAAGCTGAAGTATATGGTTGGGGATAGTATCGTCACTGTTTGTGGAGAGGAAGATATTCTGGTTAGCCATTTGTCTTCGTTCAAATATGTCGAGGTCGACGGTGAAATACACGAAACACCCTGTCAAGCCTTCGAGGGGTTGCGAATTAAAGACAAATTTCCAGTGCCTAGTAAAATATCAGATGTGGCAGTGTGGCTATTTGCTTTCTACCCGGGGCATAGTGATTTTGTTTTCTTAATTGTTGAATAATCATGTGTCCTACCCGGGGCATAGTGATTTTGCTTAGGGCCATTTGGTTATGTACATTACATTGTTTAATCATGAAATAAAGGCGTTTTTCATATACAAATGTTGTGATCCCTGTTTTTTCTGTTTTTGTCTTTTACAATAAAATGGCAATGTGGCTATTTGCTTTGGCTGTGTTTTGAAGCATTTAACCATTTCCTTTGCAGGACTACTATTTCAGATGACATCTATGAACCGCCTATGACTCACTTCGACTTCGAGCACCCGGTATTTCAGGCTGAGGAAGAGATTGTTGAAGATGGCGACGTACCAGAAGAGTTGACCTGGTTATTGAAACAAGAAGAAAGAATCATTATGCCTCATGAGGAAGTCATTGAGATTATCAATTTGGGGTCGGAAGAGGTTGCGAAGAACATCCGTATAGGGGCCGCGCTGCAGAGCGGCGTCAAGAAAAGGTTGGTTGAGATGCTCAAAGAGTACAGTGATATATTTGCTTGGTCGTACGAGGATATGCCTGGGTTGGATACGGATATGGTTGTTCACCGTCTGCCACTGCGAGAGGAATGTCCGCCTATTAAGCAGAAACTCCGAAGAACTAGACCGGATATGGCTGTGAAGATCAAGGAGGAAGTTCAAAAACAGTGGGATGCTGGTTTCCTAGCTGTTACAAAATATCCCTCATGGGTCGCTAATATTGTGCCAGTGCCAAAGAAAGACGGTAAAGTGCGAATGTGTGTAGACTACCGCGATTTGAACAAAGCGAGCTCGAAAGATGACTTTCCACTTCCTCACATCGATGTGCTGGTTGATAACACTGCTCAGTTCTCCGTATTCTCCTTCATGGACGGCTTCTCAGGCTATAATCAGATCAAAATGGCGCCAGAAGACATGGAGAAGACTACCTTTATTACTCCCTAGGGAACATTTTGCTACAAAGTGATGCCCTTCGGGTTGAAGAACGCTGGGGCAACATATCAACGTGCTATGACGACTCTCTTTCATGACATGATGCACAGAGAGATCGAGGTTTATGTTGATGATATGATTGCCAAATCCCAGACGGAGGACGAGCATTTAGTTAATCTGCTGAAATTGTTCAAGAGGCTCAGGAAGTTCAGGTTGAGGCTGAACCCTAATAAGTGCACCTTCAGGGTAAGATCGGGTAAACTGCTGGGTTTATCGTGAGCGAAAAAGGAATAGAGGTTGATCCTGCGAAAATAAAAGAAATACAAGAAATGTCGACGCCTAAGACAGAAAAAAGAAGTGCGTGGGTTTTTAGGGAGGTTGAACTATATCGCCCGGTTCATATCTCACCTAACTGCGACATGCGATTCGTTATTCAAGTTGTTGAAAAAGGACCGGGTTGTGACCTGGAATGAAAATTGTCAAAAGGCGTTCGACAAGATAAAAGAATACTTGCAGGAACCTCCTGTTTTGATACCCCCAGTGGCCGGGAGAACTCTGATTATGTATTTGACGGTTCTTGAGGAAAGTATGGGTTGTGTTCTCGGTCAACACGACGAGACCGGACGTAAAGAGCATGCGATCTACTATTTGAGTAAGAAGTTTACCGACTGCGAGTCCAGATACTCAATGCTCGAGAAGACGTGTTGCGCGCTAGCCTGGTCCGCTAAACATTTGAGGCAATACATGTTGAATCATACAACCATGCTAATTTCAAAGATGGATCCAATCAAATACGTATTTGAAAAGCAAGCCCTCTCCGGAAGAATTGCTCGATGGCAGATGGTGTTAACCGAATACGACATACAATATGTCTCGCAAAAGGCTATTAAAGGTAGCGTTCTGTCTGAGTACCTTACGGAGCAGCCTGTTGAGGACTACCAATCGATGAGGTTTGATTTTCCTGACGAGGATATCATGTACCTGAAGATGAAAGATTGTGAAGAACCGTTGCCGGACGAAGGACCAGAGTTGGGTTCCAAATGGTAGTTGATATTTGACGGAGCCGTAAATTCCTATGGTAGCGGAATATGTGCAATTATTACTACTCCTCAGGGGTCGCACATCCCCTTTACTGCCCGATTGACCTTTCCCGTTACCAATAATGAGGCTGAATATTAGGCTTGCATCATGGGTCTGGAAGAAGCTATTGATTTATGAATCAAACATCTGGATGTATACAGAGACTCAGCTCTAGTGGTGAATCAAATTAAAGGAGAATGGGAGACACGTCAGCCCAATTTGATACCATATATGAATTATGCAAGGAGATTGTTGCCTTTCTTCGACAAGGTGGAATTGCATCATGTGCCGCGAGCAGAAAATCAAATGGTTGACGCCCTGGCGACATTGTCTTCAATGTATAAAGTTAACTTCTGGAACGAGGCTCCCCGGATTATTATCTCTCGGCTCGATAGGCCTGCATTCATATTTGCCATCGACGAGGCTCCCGATGGTCAACCCTGGTACTTTGACATCCATAATTTCCTGAAGAACAAGGAGTATCCGGCTGGGGCATCCAGTCGAGATCAGAAGACTCTCAGGAGATTGGCTGGCAATTTCTATCTAAATCCCGACGGTCTCCTATACAAAAGAAACCACGACTTGGTTTTGCTACGTTGTGTAGATGAGAAAGAAGCAAAGTTGCTCATGGAAGAGATACATGAGGTTACATTTGGTACACATGCTGGTGGGCATGCTATGACGAGAAAACTGCTGCGGGCCGGTTATTACTAGCTAACTATGGAAACAGACTGTTTCAAGTTTGCCAAGAGGTGTCATAAATGCCAAATTTATGCGGACAAGGTCCATGTACCCCCAAATCCTCTGAATGTGATGTCATCACTGTGGCCGTTCTCGATGTGGGGAATTGATATGATTGGGAAGATTGAGCCTACGGCATCCAACGGACACCGGTTCATCTTGTTGGCAATTGATTACTTCACCAAATGGGTGGAAGCAGCATCATATGCCAATGTCACCAAACAAGTGGTCGCCAGATTTATCAAACGAGATATTATCTGCAGATATGGAATCCCTGAGCGGATTATCACCGACAACGGTTCGAATTTGAATAACAAGATGATGAAAGAGTTGTGTCAGAATTTTAAGATTGAACATCACAACTCTTCCCCTTACCGACCCAAGATGAATGGCGCTGTCGAAGCGGCCAATAAGAACATAAAGAAGATTGTTCAGAAGATGGTTGTGATATATAAGGACTGGTACGAGATGCTACCTTTCGCTTTGCACGGTTATCGTACAACGGTATGCACATCAACCGGGGCAACCCCTTTTTCATTGGTATACGGAATGGAGGCAGTGTTACCATTGGAGGTTGAGATTCCTTCCTTGAGGGTTTTACGAGATGTCCAACTTGACGAGGCAGGATGGGTTAAAGATAGACTGGATCAGCTCAGCTTAATGGATGAGAAGAGGCTAGCTTCTCTCGCATACGGTCGATTGTATCAGAGCCGGATGAAGAAAGCTTACGATAAGAAGATATGTCCACGAAGCTTTCAGACAGGCGACCTTGTGCTGAAGAGGATTCTCCCGCCACAAACAGATCACAGGGGCAAATGGACCCCTAATTACGAAGGTCCCTACGTTGTCAGAAAAGTCTTCTCTGGAGGAGCCTTGCTACTATCTACCATGGATGGTGAAGACTTTACGTCGTCTGTGAATTCGTACGCAGTTAAAAAATACTTTGCTTGAAAGTGACCCGCTGGACAGTAAAAAGAAAGTCCAGGCAAAAAATGGGGCATCCTGGCGAACCGTAAAAAATGAGTAAAAGGTTCGGGCAAATGTTAGGGATAAAATTGAAAAGATGTACACTCGCGAAGTCGAAAACCCGAAAAGGGCGACTTTGGCAAAAAAGGGTATCCCGATGAATTGAAAACCCGCAAAGGGAGATTCACGCAAAAGTTAGGGATTGAAAAAGCAAATGACTGCGGTCCGGATCTGATACAGCATTGCTTAGTGGTTTGGGAGTACCTGAGGGTTCGTTTATCCAACACAATCTCTTCCGGAAATTGAACCGGGAAAGCGCCAGAGTCAGGCGAGTCATAGGAGGATCAGCTCATGATGTTTGTCTGCACCACGTCGCCGACATGTATATAAATATTGTTTAGTATTTTTATGTTTTTGTGCATATATGTATGTGTGTGTGCGTAACTTCCTCTTTTCAGGAGTTGCATCCAATGTACAAAGCTTAGCCTATTTACAGGCTCAATCAATAAAACATGTTATTCAGTATTTGATGTTTGTGCTTTACTGTTTTGTATGTGGAAAACGTCGATGTTTTTGATAAACTTGCACTTGCATAATCTTGTTGGCCCTTGCCAATAATTGCTAAAACTTCGAATTGACTGAAGTAATGTCGCGGATGCTAACCCAAATAGATTTGGTTGTATAGATCTATTTTGTCTCGTTTGTGTTTTGCAGGGTTCTCGCCCTTGAAGCAGACAATCAGAAAATGGTGGCCCCAGCCAGAGGCCCTCGAAGAAGGACTTGACCTTATTTCCCAGCAGGTTGCACCTCATCCCCAGAGGTTGAGACGATGTTATCCCTTACCGAAGGAGGGATTATTTTCCCCAGAAGAGTATCCTCAAGGAAGTTGTCCACAGGGTATCTCCAGCAAGGCAAAATCAGTGTCCCATGCAGAGGTTATACTCCCCAGAGAGTCGAGTATGGGCACGCTCAATCCCCAGCTGGGAGGATTTCCGCGGCACGTAACCAAGTCATAGTAGGATTATCCCCACTGAGGATGGTTTTCTTTCTCCCCACAGGTCATCGTGCTTTCATCAGGATGATTATCCCCAACGGAGTGGTAGCTCCGAGTTGTAAATTGTACCCAGACAGTGGCCTCCCAGAAGGGTCGCTTCTCCCCCCGGTTGAGTTAATCTTCCCAACAGGTGTTGTTCTTTCCTCCCAGTGGAAATCGATGTGTAATCTCTCCCCGGCAGAGTTGGTTGTATTTCCGGCATTTATTTTGCCAGAATACTTTGCGATACCCGTTCATCCCCAACAGGGTGGTATTTGTCCTCAACAGCCGTGTTGATGAAGCAAGCTTGTCAGAGCTTCCCCCAGCAGTCTGAACTGGCATTTGCATTTGCATACATTATCATATTTGCATCTACCCAAAAAAAACGCGTAGCATTTCCATGCCGTATGGAGCATTGCGCCATTGCCTAACATACGCATTTTGAAACATAAATTAGGTTGGTTAACCTTTTGCTTTCAGGTGTGTTTCTCAGCAGGAGTATGAAGTTGTAGCTCAGATTTATTACCAGACGATCGAGGTCTCACCGTGAGACATGCGATGAAACAGTTCTTGTTATTATTCCCCACAGAGTTACTGTTTGAAATTTCTCTTATCCGACCAGCGGAGTGTTTTCTTCAGGTTTGCTGTCGCAGCAGCATTTCAAGGCTTCATGAATCAAAACTTCAGAAGTAGTTACTTGTTGTCAAAACGGGTGTCAGGAAGTTATTTTCATAATATCCCTAGTGAAGTTAGCTACTACCAAGAATAGGCAAGGAAGCTATATCCCAGATGTGTTTTCCCGTATGGAGCAGGCGGATGAATTATTCCTGTAAGAATCAGGCAGATGTGTTTTCCCGTATGTAGCAGGCGGATGAATTATTCCTGTAAGAATCAGGCAGATGTGTTTTCCCGTATGAAGCAGGCGGATGAATGTTCCTATAAGAATCAGGCAGATGGATTTTCCCGTATGAAGCAGGCGGATGAACCTTTTCCTGTATGAATCAGGCAGATGGAGTTTCCCGTATGAAGCAGGCGGATGAATTTTCCGGTATCCAGATAGATAATTCTCCCGTGATCGCCTGAGAGTGTGAGTTGTGTTCCGATATTTGACAAAAGTATTTTCCCCAAGGAAGTCGTCGTGATTTCCTCGTGTTACTATCCCCAGTAGAGTCCTCCTCAAATTCGTTTGTGGGTTGGGACCAACGGAGGTAGCTACTACAGAGGTAGGCAGAGAAACGGTATTCAGATAATTCTCCCGTAGGAAGCAGGCGGATGGATTTTCCTGTGTTCAGGCAGATGGACTTTTCCCGTATGAAGCAGGCGGATGGAGTTTCCTGTAATCAGGCAGATGACTTTTCCCGTATGAAGCAGGCGGATGGAGTTTCCTGTAATCAGGCAGATGACTTTTCCCGTATGAAGTAGACGGATGGGGTTTCCTGTGTATAGGCAGATGATTTGCTTGTATGGATAGGCAGATGAGTACCCTGTGATTAGACAGAAATGTTTCCCCAGCGAAGTCGTCGGGATTTTTCTGTGTTGACGGAATGTAGAGCCCTAACATGGACAAAGTTCTATCCCCGCGATGATAGAATCTTTTTCGGGTTGATGAAAATGATCCCCAGCATGGTCGCTAATTTGTTTTCTCCGTATTAACAGACGGCGGAGTTTTAACGTGGACAAAAGGCGGGGTGTTTTGACAAGAGGGAGTTCAATGCATGGGTCGTTACACAGGCGGTTGACATTGAAATCAGATTTTGATATCAGATGATTGATCAGTCGGTTGCCGTAACAACCAGATTCAGTTGGTGGATGTTGTTTTCCAAGCAGTTTGTGCAGTTTATTTACGCGATTGGCAAATTTCAGGGTTCTTGGTATTCAACCGTCTCGTACCTCGATTGTTTGAGGGCCGTTCACTCTTCACCCATTCGGGTCCAAGCCATTTGAATAGGGGCAGCTGTTGCACCCTAAAATTTGCTCAACCTATTTCACCTGGTTTATGTTTTCATTGCATTATTATTTGCATAGCTACATCATGTATATAGTCTAATCATTTGCATATCATAGCATAGCATGCCTCCAATAGGGGATCAAGGGGTCTATCAAAAGAAGAAGCCTATTTAGAGGTGTTATTTGAGCCTAAGAGACTATCCAAGTCATCAAGGAAGGGGTTGAAGCTTTGAGGAGATTTGAGTGTCAACAGGTGGATTTCTCTCCTAACTTGAGGTGTATTGAAGATCATCAACCTGGAATTATGAATATGAGGTGTGTATGGATCCCATGGGAAGCCTAGAGAGCCCTATTGAAGTTTAGACAAGTCATGGTATCAAGGTCAAGAACCACAGGTGAGGTGTGTACAAGTAGGGTTTCATCTGGGTAACCCTAGGTCAAGGAGAGCAAAGAAAGGGCATCAAGACCTAGCTCTCAATCATGGAAGTCATGGATTGAGATGTTGAAGCATGTGTATGGATGAGTCAAGATCAAATTCAATAGAATCAAGAGTGGTTGGAGGGGTTTGAGACAGGGTTCCTAGGGTAAAATCCCCTGTATAGCAATGGACTTCCAAGCCACACAAGTCAAAATACAAGTTTTAAATGGATTCTTGGTTAACATGAAATTGTAGAATTTCTCAATAGCTTTAATTTGAGTACTAGAAGTCTTCAAGAAGATTTGTGGAACTCAAGTTATGGTTCTTGCAAGTTATGGGTCCCCAGAGGACATTGAAATTTATCTGTGAAAGTCACTTGACTTCCAAGCAACTTTTGCCCATCAAGGAGTTTTCAAATGGATTCTTGGCCAACATAAGAATTGTAGGGCTTGATCTTAGATCTAATTTGAGTACTAGAAGTCCTCAAGAAGATTTATGGAACTCAAGTTATGATCTTGGCAATCCAGGGGTATTTTGGGAAAGTTGAATTATAGGTCATTTTTCAACATAGGTCAAAATCTCTATCTTCCACTCCTCAAATGAAAAAATGTTCAACATGAGATGTGCTTAAAATGATGTTTTTAGGTCAGATAAGAAGTCATGGGTGATTGAAATGGCTTGCTTCACAAAATGATCCAAAATGGCCTAAAATAAGGATGGATTTCAAATGAATCAAAGAGGGAAATTGTGATTTTTGAGCCATAGGTCCAAACCAGTCCATATGACATACCTAATTGATCAGGAAATGCATTTCAAACACAATGACATTTCCACATTTTTTAGTTGAGGCTTAATTTCATGACTTACTTTGTAAAGAGCTTACTTACATTACAAGTCACAATGCCAAAACAAAAATCAAAGCATTTCAGGTCAAGCTAGCTATCTAAACACACTCCATAACCAATTTGCAGTTGAATAGAACAATCTAGAGCAAGCTGGAAGCTCAGAATCGTGACTGGTACATTGCATTTTCAAGAGGAAAATCAGAAATGATGGATCACTGAATTGGGCTTCAAACTGGGCTCAAAAGCCCATGGAGAGTTTCTATATATTGAGAGGAGTGAGTTCAGATTCATTTTGGTGCCATTTTCGTGCAAGAAAGAGAGATAGCAGTTGGGGTTTCAAGAGCTTCAACAGAAATCGTGTTCTGAGTTCCAAGAGGATTCAAGCCAAATTGAGTGTGCAAAAAGCTTCTACTATCACTCTTGATCGTGTCTGGGAAGTTTTGGAGCTTGAATCGAGCGTTTCATCCTTCTGTTCATCTAGTTTTACCAGGTATGTAACTCTCATAATTCCTCATGATCTAGGGAGGATTAGATAGAATTGACCATGTGGTTAGGACCTAGAGATGATAAGGATCGTTTCTGGATTGATTTGGAACCATTTAGAGACAATTAAGTGTGATGCACAATTTCTGTTAAGAGACGGTTATGGATGATCTTGAGGTTTCAAGTTGAGTTGGATAGTTCATCATGATCAGTGAAGAATGAGGAACAATCCTAGGGTTTCAATTTTACAAATGGAGCTGTTTGAAATCTTGACGCATTTTAGAGAAGGAATCGGTTTTGAGAATCCATGAGGATCTAGAGGATTTAGAGATTATATTTGGAATCTATGTGAAATTCTGGTCAGAATTGGTATAAGTTTTGTCTTGTTTGGTCACCTGTAACCACCACTCCACCGAAGAAGACGGTGGAAACCACCGTGAACCACCACCTGAGAATAGTCTCAGGTCTCCTGAGCTTGTGGAGAAGATGAAGTCCCAACCCTCAGATCACATTGACTAGTTGACTCCCTCACGTATCCAAGGGCCACGATTCAAACTCAGAAATTGCCTCCAATTGCCAAAACACTCAGTTTCAATAATTGAGGTGGCAGTCCATGTCATTCCCAGTCAGCAACCTATGTGGACACACGCTTTGTGCTTGGATCTGCTTACCAAGTCAATAGATCTGATGGCTCTCATTTAATTCAGCTTTTTATTTTCTTTTTTCATTTTAAATTCATTTTAGTTTTATTTTAATTGCATTTTGATTCTAAAATCCATAATAAATCCAATATTGATCAAAAAAATATTTTAAAAATACCTCCATGATCTTGGATTTATTTGTGATTTTATGAAATTAATAAATCCCATTTTTATCCATTTTCCAATTTAATTTGATTTTTCTCCATTTTATTATTTTCTTTAATTTTGCATATTTGCTACATGTTCTTGCTGATTTTCTTGTGATCAATTGGTGAATGATTTTAAGTTGATTCTTGCTGGATTGATTATATTAGGGAAGCATGTACCCTTAGAAATTTTATAAAAATTTTGTGAATAAAATTTAGGTTAGTTTGAGAGGTGAATAGGAGAGGTGTTAGAATTAGGGTTTCAAGACAAATAGTTGTAGTGTTGTGCATAGTTTGAGGATTAAATGGTTGATTTAGGGTTTGGGATTCCTATGGGGTATTGGGTATAGGGTTAGGTTCCCTTAGAAATTTACCTAGGATTTTCTGATAAGCTTTAGCATTTTATCTGATTTTTGCAACTTGTGTGATGATTATGAGTTTCTCCTTTGGATATTGGATTTGGTTATGCTTGTGTGGGGCTATTTTGGAGTGCTTTTGGCTTGGGCTTTGCTTGGATGACTTGAAGATCAAATTAAGTTGCTTTGGATGGCTTGAGGAAGCTTGGAGTTGAAGACTTCTCTTTTGTTAGAGGGCTTGTCAGAGGCTTAGGAGTTAGGATATATAGGAAGAGCATTAGAGTAGTCTTGTTTCTTCTGTCAAAAATAGAGAGCTTCTTGTGCCTCTATTCCATCCCATGACACAAGGTCCCCCAAAGAAGTTCCATCTCTCCTTAGGAGGGATGTAGAGCATGCTTTGGTTGGGTAGAACCTTGAGGATACCTTTCACTTGCTATGTTAAGATCTTAGTGATTTCCTTGGGTTGTCACTAAGCCTCTTAACATTTCAACTTCATAATTGATTCTCTTCTGGGGTGATTGCATTGAAGATGGAACCTATGGAAGATTAAGTTCATTGAAGATTGGTGAAGATGAAGTTTGTGCCTATCCAAACTGGTTATCTGTTGAAGCTAGGGTTTTGCTGCTTTTTGTTGAAGCTGTTTACTGGTTGAGGTTCATGTTTGTTAAAGATGGGGTTTATTGAAGATAGGAGATTATCTTGAAGCTTGAAGATTGTTGAAGATGGATGAGGGGGTCTTGCTTGGAGAAGTTGTTGCAGTCAACCCTTTGCTGTTAATCAACTGTAGCTGTCAGAGCTGTTGCTGCTTGTGTTGCTTACTGTAGGAGCTGGATTGTTGCTGTCAGTGCTGGTGCTGGTGTTGTTTTCTTTGGGTGAATGGTTTGTTGACCTGTTCAGATTATCCCAAAGGTTTGAAGTGAATACTGTTCACTTTGCCTGTTGTTTTCCCAGGTTCGAGGTTGAGTGGAACTCCCATGCTTCGCTTGTGTTGCTGCATTGCATACATGTTTACTGCTTACTGTATATATCTGTTTCTTTTCCGTTTATCCCCTAGGATCTCTGTTTCCCTCTGTGCAAGAGAGAAATATGACAGACATTAGGTTTTAACCCATGCATGACAACTTTAGGGTAGTTTTGATTCCCCTTTCAAACCCTAGGCGTTTAGAACTTCTTTCTCTTCCATCTCAAAACAATTCAAAACACAGTAATAAGGATAATCGATGTCGTACGCTACGAGCCTTAAGGTATTTGAGAAAGGGTTGCTGGAGGGTCACTCTTCAGTAATCTGACTGCTTAGTGTGTTACCCTTAGGGTGACATACGACGTAGTCACTCTCAAATCAGAGTCTCTAGTGCGTCAGAGATTGTGAACATACTAAAAAACACTTCTTTCGTAAAAGATTCAAAACAAACATCAAAGTGTCATTTTTGTCCGCTTGGACTCCTAATCAGAAGAAAACCTTTTCAGAAGGATCTAAAAAATAGTCAGACAAATCTGTGTCTTCCGTAGCCCGAACTACGTTTCCTCTGATCTTTCATGTTGTATGAAAGTACGTAGGCATAGGATGATGTATCCTAGCGAGCAACCTTCCCCTCCTTTCCCGTAGGTAGGCGAACTACGTTGACTCTGATTTCTCGTTCCAGACGGGAGTACGTATGCATAAAGTGCGATACTTTGCCGAGTCATTTTCTTTTCTTTTTAACCCCAGACCTGTAGAGTAGATAGAATAACAATTCGTACTAGAAAACAAGCGTGGATCCCGTCGAGTACGACGGACGTGAGGGGGTGCTAATACCTTCCCCTTGCGTAACCGACTCCCGAATCCAGGATTTGGTTGCGATGACCATTCCTTTCCCGTCTTTGCGTTAGCTTTACTCTGAGCGTTTCCTTTCCCTCTTGTGGGATAAATAACGCACGGTGGCGACTCTTCTGTCATAGCCGACGCCGATTTTCGCAGTAGCGACACAAGCCTCAATTTCAGTTGATTTGAAGTGAAAACTCAGATTCGAAAATAAAGAATGCTTGGAAAATTTGAATTTCAATCTGCTCTCTCCAGCTCCAAAAATCGCCTCTGAGCATTAGGGCAACCCTAAATGCTTATATATATGATGGATTTATGATCATCATGCAGGCCCATGTTAGATGATTGGTGAGATTTCAAAAAATGCCCAAAAAAGAAACCTTCCTCATGCACACGTGTATTTGCTTGCTTTACACCTTATGAGCTCATCAATCTGAAGTGTGTGAAGTGTATTTTTGATATGAATTGGTTTGGGCCTTGTATGCAATCCATATTTCAAATTTGAATGGAAAATTTGTTAAGGAAGAAACTTGAAAAAGTAGAATCTCATGATATTTTGTGTTGGTCCAATTGTGGTAAGCTTCATTATGATCATACATTGGTGTAAAAAAGTTCAAAAGTGGTACAAAATAAGACCTATAATGCACCAAGTTCATGTTATGACCAAAAGTCCAAATTTCACTTAAAAATCATCCCACATGGCCATGTAATTCCACAATTAAAATGAATATTGAGTTCAATGATGTAAATAAGACCCTTAGGTACAATTCGTATGTTGGTTGGAAATGCATTTGAGGTACATAAGTTCATGAAAATGACCTATGAAGCAAATGACCCATAATGAAACTTTCCCAAAATACCCTTTCCTTGTGGGGTCCATAACTTGAGATGTACCAATGATATAAAGGACTTCTAGGACGTTTTGTAAAGCTAAGACCATGAGGAACAACTTTCATGTTCACTTGAAGTTGGGGAGAAACTTGATTCTATGTCAAAAGTGCCTTGGAAGTGAGTTGACTTTTAGTTGACCAAAATTCTATTCATTTGAGACCCTTAACTTGTTGGCATCATAAATTGAGATGTACAAACCCAATGGATGAGTTCTTGTACTCAAAAGAAAACTAAGAACATGCCCTACAAGTCCCATGTTTTCATGAAAATGAGATTGAGCTTGCAATATAGGTGAAAATGGACTTGAAGTTGGGCACTAAAAAAGGGGATTTTACACTGAAATCATCTGAAACCTTAATTTAGTAACTTCTTCTACTCTTGATTTGATCCTGTCATGACATCTTAAATGCTTCAAAATGACTTCCCATGGCCTCAATGACTTGGAAACAAAATTGGCAACCCCTCAAGTCCATAGTTGACCTTGAGTATACCAGATGAAACCCTAATTCCATTTCCTTTGACCATGCCTCTTTACATGTGAAATGAATGCTCAGATAAGCTCCACAATGACCTCCAAGGTACTAAGTGAGCTTCTTAATCATATCCTATCCAAAATAATGACCTCATGAACCCCTGTTGATCCCCAAGATAGGAGACAACCAACACACATCAATCCTTCCTTCTAAGGAGCTTTGACAGCCTTATGATGATTGCACACACTTGATGATTTGAATAATCACCCTTGCTTGAGCTTGAAACCAATGAGACTCTTCTCTTGAATGGCATATCACTCTTGATCCCCTGTTAAAAACAATTCTATGCAAAGGCAAAATGCTAAAATGAAATGAAATATAAGCCAAGAAAAGGTTGGTCAAATTTTGGGGTACAACAGCTGCCCCTATTCAAACGACTTGGACCTGAATGGGTGAAAAGCGAACGACTTTTACACAATCAAAGGTAAAAGACGGTTGAATACCAAAGAAACCGGAAATTTTCCAACCACAAAAATAGAACCGTAAACTTGTTTACTGGAATAGAGTAACCCGAGATAACTGTATCTGATAACCGCAATGGTAATAAGCTGGTTGATTACCGATTAGGAAACATCGACACACAGTCGAAGGAACATCTGCTAACATGTAGACAACAATACTAAGTTGGAAAGATCATTTGATTTCACCATCAGGCATCTGTTAAACAAACCAGGCATCGAACCCGAAGGTCGGCTCAACACGAAGTTGAGAACATATGCTAACCAACAAGCATTCGCTAAATAAAAGCGAGCATCGAACCCGAAGGCCGGTACAACACGAAGTTGAGAACATTTGCTAACCAACAGGAATTCTCTAAATAAAAGCGAGCATCAAACCCGAAGGCCGGCTCAACACGAAGTTGAGAACATCTGCTAACCAGCAGGCATTCGCTAAATAAAAGCGAGCATCGAACCCGAAGGCCGGATCAACACGAAGTTGAGAACATCTGCTAACCAGCAGGCATTCACTAAATAAAAGTGAGCATCGAACCCGAAGGCTGGATCAACATGAAGTTGAGAACATAATCCGTCGATTCACAATCTGAAAGAAGAAATCCGTTGGGGAAATAATGAACTTAACCCTGTAGACTCCGTTGGGGAGAAATGGTGAGATAAACACATCTGTCAATGATCTTGCTGGGGTCTGGATACCACACACGCTCAATAAAAACACCAATATTTGTCGGGGTCTGGATACCACATAGGCTCAATAAAGCATCATTGTCCGCTGGAGACACACTTGAAAACATGAGGTAACAACCTGGCTTATGTTTCAAATGTATATGTTTGAACATGGCATAATGCTCCATACGAAATGGAAATGCTACGCATTTGGGAGGATGCTATGCACAATGCAAATGCAAAAGAACCACCTTAGCAAAATAAATGTTGAATAGACGAAAGCAACCCTGCTGGGGAAAGATAGGATATGCCAAATACGATTGGATTTATGCTGGGAATAACAAGCCCTGTATGGCTTCCTAGAACAATACTCTTTTGGGTAATATTATTCTAACGAGAACGAAAGATCCACTCCGCTGGGGATCAACTCAAATTATGTTGAGGAAAGCGCCCTGAATGGTCTGCCAGAATACAACTCTTCTGGGGAACAAAAGACTCGGCTAGGAAAAGGCAGCCAACTGCTGAGATCATCTCAACTCTACTGGGGAAATCAGTCCTGGATGGCCTCCTAGAACACCAAAATTCTTCTAGGGTATGAAGCAAACTGCTGGGGAATACCTCTACTCTGCCGTAGATTCCACCCTATTGCAGATTAAATCCAAACCACTAGGGATAAACGAATACGATTTACTGGGAATCTGTCCCAAATTCTCTCTGTTGAGAATGAGAAACAACCCACTCCAGCAACTCCGTTGGGGATTACTCAATGAGGGAATCAACATCGACCTCTGCTTGGGGAATGAGTCAATGACCTAGACTCTGAGGGGAAAGGAGTCAAAGAATTAGACTCTGTGGGGAACCGGAACTCTGAATCCGCTCCACTGCTGGGGATAATCCCAAATTTACCGGGTGGAGAGAACTTCAATCTTGACCTACTGAGGGATAAGCGTATACATTCGATCTGTTGGGGATAGGTGTACACGCTCAACCTGCAAATGAACAAACAAATAAGATATCATGCACAACAGAAACTATCTCGGTCATCATTCGTGACGTCATTCAAGCAAATCAAAGTTTTAATGATTATCAGCGAAGCCCACAAGTTTATGTATGCAAAGTTTTACATCAGGCGTTCTTTGCAAACAAAAGAGTAAAAGCTAAAGCAAGAACAACAATTCACTGAATAGTATATACTTCATTGATAAGTGGCCTATAAATAAGTAGATTTTACAACAGATGCAACTCCTGAAAAGAGAAAGTTGCGCAAAAATTTACAGAAATGCACAAAAATATACAAAATGTCGGCAATATGGTACAGATAACCACCATGTGTAAGTTCATCTATGACTCACATGACTTTGATTCTTTTCCAATGCTTCGCCCTCTGAAGAGACTGATTTGAACGAATGGCCCTCGGGTCCTCCCATAATCCATTATGCTCTGAAGATCAACACGCAGACCGCAGTCATTTGCTTTTCAAATCCCTAACTTTTTCCTGAAACGCCCTTGCGGGTTTTCGATTCACCGGGATACCCATTTTTGCCAAAGTCGCCTTTTCAGGTTTTCAACTTTGCGGGTTTACATCTTTTATTTTTTATCCCTAACTTTTTCCTGAACCCATTCTTTTTATGGTTCGCCGGGATACCCCATTTTTGCCTGGATATTCTTTTTCTTTCCAGCGGGTCTCTTTAAGCAAAGTATTTTTTAACTGCATCTGCGTTCATAGGGGATGTGAAATATTCACTATCCATGGTTGAGAGTATTAAGGCTTCTCGTGAGAAGACTTTTCTTACGACATATGGACCTTCGTAATTGGGAGTCAATTTGCCCCTGTGATCTGCCTGTGGAGGGAGAATCTTCTTCAACACTAATCACCTGCCTGAAAGCTCCGAGGACGCACCTTCTTATCAAAAGCTTTCTTCATCCTGCTTTGTTATAATCGACCGTACGCAATGGATTCCAGCCTCTTCTTGTCCATCAGGCTGAGCTAATTCAATCTGTTCCTCACCCATTCTGCCTCATCAAGCTTGACGTCAACTAGAACTCTCAAAGAAGGAATCTCGACTTCCAATGGTAGGACAACTTCCATACCATACACTAGCGAGAAACGGGTTTCCCCAGTTGAAGTACGTACCGAGGTATGATATTCGTGCAGCACAAAAGGAAACATCTTGTGCCAATCTTTGTGGGTCACAACCATCTTCTGCACAATATTCTTTATATTCTTATTGGCCACTTCAACAACACCATTCATCTTCGGACGATAGGGAGAAGAATTGTGATACTCAATCTTGAAACTCTGGCACAGTTCCTTCATCATCTTGTTGTTCAAACTTGAACCATCATCAGTAATGATTCTCTCGGGCACTCCGTAATGACAAATGATGTCCTTCTTAATGAATCGGGCCACGACTTGTCTGGTGACATTGGTGTAGGAAGCTGCTTCGACCCACTTAGTGAAATAGTCAACTGCTACTAAGATGAAGCGATGTCCATTGGATGCAGTCGGCTCAATCTTGCCAATCATATCAATGCCCCACATGGAAAAGGGAAAAGGGGACGCCATGATATTCAAAGGACTCGGCGGCACATGAACCTTATCGGCATAAATCTGGAATTTATGGCATTTCTTCGCATACTTGAAGAAATCAAACTCCATAGTCAACCAATAATAACCTGCCCTCAACAGCTTTCGAGACATGGCATGCCCGTCTGCATGTGTATCAAAAGCACCTTCGTGGACCTCTTCCATAAGCAAACCTGCTTCTTTTTCGTCCACGTACCTCAACAGCACTAAGTTAAAAATTCTTCGATAGAGTACACTATCTTGTTTCAGATAGAAATTTCCAGACAACCTCCTCAAGCTCTTCTAATTCCGGGTCGATGCCCCAGGCGGATATTCTTGGTTCTTGAGAAAATTCTGGATATCATAATACCATGGCTTCCCATCTGAAGCTTCCTCTATTACAAATATGAATGCCAACCTATCTAGACGTGAGATGACAATTCTCGGAGCACCGTTCCAATAGTTCACCTTATACATTGAGGATAACATAGCTAAGGCATCTGCCATCTGATTCTCCGCTCTTGGCACATGATGAAACTCTACCCTGTCAAAGAAAGGTAACAACCTCCTTGCATAGTTCATATAAGGAATCAGATTAGGCTGACAAGTCTCCCACTCTCCTTTGATCTGATTGACCACCAAAGCTGAATCACCATAAATATCAAGGTTTTTGATTCTCAAATCAATCGCTTCTTTAATACCCATGATACATGCTTCATATTCAGCTTCGTTATTGGTGCAGGGAAAAGTTAACCTGGCAGTGAATGGGATATGAGAACCATGAGGAGTTGTAATGATTGCCCCAATTCCGCTGCCATGTGAGTTAACAGTACCGTCAAAAATTATTTTCTATTGGGAGCCTAGCTCAGGACCTTCATCAGGTAACGGCTCATCACAATCCTTCATCTTTAAGAACATGATATCCTCATCAGGAAATTCAAACTTCATCGGCTGATAATCGTCAATCGGTTGCTCTGCGAGATACTCTGACATAACACTCATCTTAATGGCCTTCTGGGAGACGTATTGAATATCGTATTCTGTCAAAACCATATGCCACCTAGCAATCCTTCCCAAAAGTGCTTGCTTTTTAAACACGTACTTAATCGGATCCATCTTTGAAATTAGCATGTTGTGTGGTTTAGCATGTATTGTCTTAGGCGTTTGGCAGCCCAAGCGAGTGCACAATGCGTCTTTTCCAACATTGAGTACCTGGACTCACAATCTGTGAACTTTTTACTCAAGTAATAAATGGCATGCTCTTTTCTTCTCGTCTCGTCGTGTTGACCGAGAACACAGCCCATGGAATTCTCAAGAACCGTTAAATACATTATCAATGGTCTTCCACCCACCGGAGGCATCAGTATCGGAGGCTCCTGCAAATACTCTTTTATTTTTTTGAATGCCCTTTGGTGTATCATTATCAATGGTCTTCCATCTTGTTGCTAAATTTCACCGTTATCATTTGTAAGGTGTATTCTCACCCCTTCCTTGTTTGTTTTGTTAGCTTTGTGCAATTGTTGTACAAATACTCAGCAGGAGTAGTCGCCTATGGGTGGAAGACGTCCTTAGAGCTTTCTTCATTTATTTATACTTATTACTATTTTAGTTGATTTTATCTGCTCTAGTTTGTAACATTAAAAACAAGTGCGTTATTTGTTTTGAGCTTTCATTTGAAGTTATTTTCATTAAGTGGTTGCTTTAATTTACTATCTGAAAAGTTGCTAAAAATGAAAAGTGTTCCAAAATATCTACTCAAGTGGCTATTTATACAAAGTCCACAATGTGCCTATAAGTGGCATCACGCTAAGCGCCATCAGGGGCGCGCTTAGCACGATCTACACAAAGGCGAAAAATTCCCAGAAAGTGCACTAAGCGCGGTCAAGGGTCCTTAGTTACTGTCTCTTCATCAAAAACATGTTAAACCTGCACCGAAAAATGTTCTAAGCGTGAGTCGGCGTCAAAATGTTGTGAAATTGATCTTCAAAACCCTCTTCCATCATCCATAGGTTCCAAGCATTATATCAAGCAAGAAAACCTATCAAAAAGTATAAAAATGATCACAATTGACAATATTTACAAGCATAATCGAAAACTTGCATATTTACACTAAAACGTATGAATTTACTACTAAAACACTGTTGCACCCCTGTCGCACCTCGAAAAAAAAATCACATTCGAAAATACGACCCTCGCGCGAAAGGCGTGGAAATTGCGGTTCGACAGAGTCGCCACCGAACTTTATTTTTCCCGAATAAACGGGAGAGGAAAATATCGAGAAAACCTCTTAAAACGAAAAGGATAGGAACAGGGCTGTCGCAACCATGTTCCGGGTTCGGGAGTCGGTTACGTGAGGGGAAGGTATTAGCACCCCTCACGTCCGTCGTACTCGACGGGAACCTCTTAAGGTAATTGTGGGGAGTGTTGTTTAGGTTTACTTGTTTCTTCTCGTTGTTAAAGGTAGAATTGGTAGGGTAAAAGGTTAGAGACGCAAAGGGGAGATGGGTGGTTAGAAGATAGGGTGCTCGCCAAGGATTGGGGCCCTTGTGCCTACGTATGCTCATTCGGACGAGAATGAGAAATCAGAGCATCGTAGTTCGACTACAGGAAAGGATGGGGGGAAACGGAAAATGGATGGGATTGTGCTCGCCAAGATCATCGCAATCTTGTGCCTACGTATCTTGTATTCAAGAATGAATAAAGAATCAGAGCGTCCGTAGTTCGTGGAGACGACCACGAAAAGATGAGGTTTGAAATGGGTTGAAGTTGAGTTGGGAGACGAAAGAGTGACTGACAAACAACCTAAGGGCGTGCCTCAAGAGCTTGTCACTCAAGAACTCAAGGAATGCGAGATCCCAAGAACTCAGTTCTTTCGGAAATTGGGTTGAATGAGTTGGAGATAAGAATTGGATGTTTTGAAAACGAAAGAATGAACTAATAACAACTCGGGGGCGTGCCCAAGAGCTACTCGTTCGAATATTCAAAGAATGCTAGATTCTAAGAATACCCCTCTTTCGTAAGTTTTTTTAAAAAAAGTTTGTGAAAGGATCGAATCGGAGAATGGCATGCGAGGCCAAAAGGGAATTGTTTTGAACTGGTTCAACAACGTGTCGAAGATTTGATTGAAGGTGGAACCGGCTTGACGACGTGTCAAGGGTGAGAAACGATATTAGTCCCTGAGGGTGCTCCTAATATCGAGACCACGAGGAATTGTGAATGTAATGAGTTGCGAATGCGGACGAGCATTCGACTTAGGAGAACGTTTGAGAATGATTGAGTTTGAAAAAGTCGAAAGGTTGAGTGAATAACAACCCAAAGGGCGTGCCTCGAGAGCTATTCACTCGAAAATTCAAGGAATGCTAGACTCCAAGAATCTACTTCTTTCGAAGTTTGAATCGAGAAAAGATATTTAAAAAGGTCGAAAGATTGAATGAATAATAACTCAAAGGGCGAGCCTCGAGAATTATTCACTCGAAAATTCAAGGAATGCTAGACTCCAAGAACCTTCTTCTTTCGAGGTTTGATCGAGAAAATGTTTGAAAAAGATTTGAAGTGAAATGAGGTATAATAATTTGAGGTACGAGATATGAGGACATGAGATCGGATTTGAAAATGAGAGAAATGACAATTATTTGATAAATGAGACGTAGGCCTCACAACCAATTAATTGGGGCATTATCGAAATGCTAGATCTCGACGACACCTTTTTCATTTGGAGAATGTTCGAAGGAACGACAGAAATATCACACAGAATGCTAGATTCTTATGATATTTCTTTGTTCAAAATAGTGTACTAAAACGAAAAGTTGAATAATACATTATTTAAGGTGTACACCTCGCTAATGATCATCCAAAAATCCAAGAAATGCTAGATTTCAAAGATTTAATTCGCTTTGAAAAAGTATCCGAACTGAGTCAAAGTTTGAAATTGTATTTTAAGCGTGTGTACTAGCAAAGTGGGCTAGTCTTCTAAGTGACCAACTAGAAGTAGTTGATCAAATAGGTATCACTGTAAGGAAGCCCAGGATTAAGCTTTAAAATGTTGTGTATGGTGATCGAAGGTCGATGGCGAGACTTTGAGAGCACTCGACTTATATGGGTGAAAAGGGGCTCGATAAATCGAGAATTTAATTTTAAAGAATGATTTTGAGGCATTAATGCATAAGTAAGAAAATAAATATTACATTTGGAGGGAGAGGGGTACCTTGTTAGCGAATAGGAATGAAATAGAGCGAATCGACCTTTTAGAGTCTTTCGGTCTTAATCCAACTTTATCCAACAAAATCAAATAGATCATTTAATTATATTAATCCGAATCAATTATTAAAATTATTCGATTGAATCAAATAATTAAATTAATTAAAAATGATTAATAAAGTTAAATAATCAATTAATTGGGCTAATTAAATTTAATTATCTAAATTATCCAACTAATCTTGAATAATTAAGTTAACTAGAATATAATTAGCAAAATTAATCTAAAAGAAAATCAAGTTAATCCACCAATCTACCTTTAAAACTTAACCTCATTAAGCCAAAACATGAGTCACCGTTTGCTCGAGTTGTCACTGCTTGAACAAGTTTTGAAACTAAATATCCTTTAGCATAGAACTTCATTAAAACTTTGTCATTTGCTGCAGGTGTCACCCTCTTTGCTTTATCACGCTCTGGGTCCTCATATCAATGGCATGCGAAATGCAAAGAGATGTTCTTCTCCATTTGGATACTCATGGTGATGATGAAGCTTCAGACCAAACTCCTGATATGTATGTTCACCCTCAAAGTACCAATCCCCAATATTTGATTGCAATCAATAAATGAAAAAAACTCACGCAGATCAACAGCATGCAACAATTGCAGTTTTTTTACCTTTAATAAAATATAAGCAGTAGAACAACTATACAAACTACTATGTGTACCACAATTAAACTTATCACATAAAGAAACAAAATAACATTAAAACAAAGGGTGTGAAACATATTTATTTGAATTATTACCCACTTGGAATACTACTGGGACTCTGAGCTGCCGACATATTCGTGACCACCATCGCAAAATTGCGGCCATGAAACGAAATGTCGTCTAATGTAAGTCTGAGCTGCACCAGATGTCAATGCTGCTTTATTCTATTGTTGGAGATGTCGTAGATGACAGAGCTGGACCATAAGCTCGAGACGTAACAAGCTGCGAAATGTCGAATTTTAGTTGCAGACTAAAGCCTGTGTTGTGGTCATGCTGTTGCCCACTGTTGGAAATGGAAAGTGGTGGAGCCTATGCTCCAGGCCTTTGCTGCATAATTGGTGATTCGGCGATGCCACAACTGGTTTAACTTTGCGATCGTTTATAACCATTCTCGCTCATCTCCATCAGAATTGCTTGAGGAGATCTCTTCAGCTTGCAAATTGCTTATCTTTAACTACAGTCCTTGGCTTCTCAGCTGAAAACACACCGAAATATACTCGAATTGCTGCTGGAATCGAAGTTTAATGACGCACTGAGGCCGTATTCACATTCCAACTCAAATCTGTAAACTAAAATCCACAGTATGCAGCAATGCAGGTCGAAAAGAAACATTAGCAATATAACCAACCAGTTAAAAAACTCCTAACAGACAGCACATATAACTCTTGTGGCAGTAAATTTGTCAGTGATAAAATTAACAACTTGGGAAACAAAAAGTGTGAAGAAGAACATCGTGGACACTGGTCGGAAGGGCATGTCGCTGCGGACCAAAACCTGTGCTTCATGAGCACGCGTTAGAGTAATTTGTATCGGTCGCCATGTTGATTGATGTCGTCGAACATTGTCTGTGCGAGACTGTGGCCCGTGAAATTTGATGCTACTGAATTGGGTTGTCGACTTGAAGCTAAACCACTTGGATTCAAACCACTGACGCACGTTGGAAGAGTGAGATCGACGACTCGTTTGCAGCGACTGTATTGGTTCCACACCCTGAGTTTCCACTTTAGGAACCTGCACACAGCAGACAACAAACAAAGCAAAACACAATACTGATTTTTACAAATTAGAAATCGCCGAAGCGGAGGTCGACAACCCTGTGCTCATTGGAAGTTGTCACACTACTGAAATAAACCGATGACGGCGAAGATTCAAGTGGGTCTCGTGTTGAAGACAGAACCCCCGTGACGACAACTGCGAATTTCCATCAAAGAAAACAACACCTGCTAAACTTCAAACATTGTTGTGTTGCCTCTACATTCGTAACAGCTCGCAACCGTCCAGCTTCCTTCAAAAACCAACAACCTGTTCTCCCAGTGTAAGCCATTTCTATTAATGCGCATCAGACGAACACAGCGAACCTTTACAGCGAACTTTCAGGCAGTGTCAGAATCATTCTAATCAACCAATAATTAGACCAAAACAAACGAGGATTAGTGGAACAAAAAGACTTAAAGAGAAAGTTCACAAATCGTATCCAAACCGTGTAAATAACATGAACTGTTAGTAACTATAACCATTTCTGGTATGCACATGAAACATGAATGAGCATCAAAGCTAAAGTGGATAATGAACAAGACCAAAAAGATGATAGTTAAGCAAGTTGAATCTGATACCAAATACGTGCTTACTGTCGCTTTGTTGGTCACCGCGAGTCAATTGCGCTTCGGAACAAAACCTGGTACACGGTCGTGGCAAACTTAATGATGACACTTAAAGCCGTTGAGTGTGAGAAGCCCAAAGATGTTGCTGTTGTGAAAACGCTGAAAGTTGTTGCAGAGTTGTTGCCGCTTTGTTCAAACGTCGCCGTTTCACTTCTACTCTACATCTCAGTAGCAGCGATAAGGGATTTGAAAGCAAAACCTCGTCCCTATTGTCGTTGTGATAATGATTTGGGGCATGAATCGGCTACAGGTCTTGTAGCCGCGAAGAGGGGCTCGAAGGGTGATGAGGAGATGATGATAACGGGGAGAAGAGGGTTCCGAGCGGTGGTTTTTTGGAGGAAGAATAATATTCTCGGTGGGAGGAACGAAGGATTTGAGGGTTTGATAACGATTTGAGGAAAGGGGCGGTGGATTGGGAAGAAAGTTTTTTTAGGGTTTGGGGTTTTCGGCGCCGTTCTTGCTCTGAGAGGGGAGATGAACAGTGTTCGTTCTCCCTTAGGGTTTTCTCTCCCCCTCTTTAAAAACCAGACTCAGCCCTAATGGGCCACTAACCAAATGGGCCTCTCCACTCCAATCCTGTACCCTCCGCTTGCTCTCCTTTTTATTTTTTTAACTCAAAATTAATATTAATGAAACAATTACTAATAAATTAACCTAACAATTACAATATTAATAATAAAACAGTTAATAACTAAATACTAGTAAACAAATAAATATTAATAATTTATAAAACAAACTAAAAGAATAAAACAAAATTAATTACTTAAAAATTAATAGCAGTAACATTTTTTTTAAAAAACTTAGGAAACTAAAAACAAAAAAAAAATTTAATATTCACAAAAGAAATCTTAGGCCATGTGTCACATCCTTATTGGGCGAAAAAAGGATAAATTTGAAAAAACGCCCAACTTCAGGTGGACATGTGTCCAAACGGCATGAAACAATAAATGCGAAAATATATACAAAAAGGGTAGGACAAATTTAGGGTATGACAACCCCAAATTTTGACCCCTTAGATTCTCATTATCATTTTAGGAGCATTCTCATGAATTATCTAACCTTAACCCAGTACAAGTTTGTCTTTGTCAAATTACAGATGAATCAGGGTTTTGTACGGTCAAATCGAAGCTTCAGGGTTTGTGATCAATCCAAGTTTTAGGCTAATTCAATCATGAAACAAGATTAAGGGTATCATATGGTGTCAATTGAGAATCCAATTTGAGGTTGTTACCTCAGAATCAAGAACAGTGTATTTTAGGGCACCCGATTAGGGTTTTTTGCCTAGTAAAAGTCAAATGTAGTTTGACTTTGATGTTGGAAGGTGTTTTAATGGTGGGATTATGATCCATGAAGTTCATATAGCTTAATAAATTTCATTCAAGAAGTTTCAAAGTCTCAGGAGGTCCAGAGTGTCAACAGACGACTTGGTAGTCACCGATCGATCTTACGGTTGACCAAAAAGTCAACTCTTCAAATTTAAGGAATTGGACTTCAAAGTGTGATTCAAAAATGTTCCTTATATCATGTTTCACTTGCCTATCAATTTTCATGACCATTGGATCAAGGATGAAGGAGTAATCGAAAAATCGGGAAATTAGGGTTTTGAAAGGGGCTAAACCATAACTCCTTAACCACACATCCAATTGAGTTGGTTCAAAGCTCATTGGAAAGCTCTTGACAAATCCTACAAAAGTCCCTAAGTGGTCCATGATCAGAAAATACATAGATTTGGAGTTATGATCATATTCATTTTGAGAAGGGAAAAAGACTTGGAGAAATTTCACTTTTAAGTTCATTTTTTAGCAACTTTGAGAGACTTTTTGGCCAAGTTCCTTTGGGAAATTGAAACTCATGAAAACATGAATGTTTTAGAGCTATTTGAGGGCTTTCTAAAATGTACTAGCACATCTCAAAAGTATTTGTGAGCTGAAAGGTATGGTTATGGCAAGTTGGTGATTTCACACTTTAGTCCCACATTGTCCAAAGTTCAAAAATCATTCCTTTGATCAAACTGGCCAATCTCAGCCCTTGGATGATATTATTTCTGATATGTAGAGATTATGAAGCATAGAAATGAGAAGATTATGTAGAAGAGGTGAATTCTCCAAGCTTGCAAGTTGCCTTGCAACTTGCATTTAAAAATGATTAAACCAAGCAAGAGGTGTAAACTGAAATCTGCCACAACCATCAAGCTATGCCCTCTAGCCTGCATTTAGCCCTTTCAAAATCATCATTTTTCTTGACTATTGGGCTTACCTATCTGCCAAGAAAACCCCTTTATCGAGGTTTGATCCAAAAGTGGTAAAACCTTTCTTTCATGTGAAGAAATCTCCAAATCTGCCTCCTCTCTTCATTTGCCTATAAAAGGGAGCCCTCATCACTCCATTTTACACACAATGTTGATTCTAAAAACCAGAGAAAGCTCAAGCCTTTGCTCTTTCACACCTTACTCCAAAATCACAAAATTGCCAAAAGCTTCAAAAATCTGTCTTGGTACACTTGCTGCCAAACTCATTTCTCCCCATTCAAACTCCCCAACAATCATCCACACAATCTCTAAATATGATATAGAAGGTGTCCAAGACCTTAAACCATTCAAAAACCTCACCATTCAAAAAGTCAACTTCCATACCAAGTTACTTTGACCAAAAACCACAAAATCTGCCAAAACTTGTTCTATTCATTTGCTTGGTGTTCTAATCACTCAAACACCTCTCATATATCATTTCTCGACTTTCTAAAGTGTTAAGGATCATTGGTGGAGTTTATTTCTCCAACTGTCTCAAAGTTTGCATTCTTGCTTCAAAAGGAAGTAAGCTTCAAAGCTAGTGTTATTTGGAAGTTTCTCTGGGTTTCTTGGTGTTCTAACCTACTCAACACAGTCCACTAGAGGTATGTAAACACTCCATTCTTGCTTTGCACCATAATTCCATGATTTGGCATTTTGAGTTCATTATGTGAAAATATGTTATGTATGTGTCTTGTGCATAATTTCTGTCATGACAAGGAGTGGTTGTTTGATTGAATTGTGACACCTTTAAAATCATGAATATGTTGGATATGTAGGTTTGTTTAGAGCTGTTTGCATCTGGTTTGCTTGATCATTCACAAAATACCATACTTTGCATATTAGTGCCTTAGACATGTTAGTTTTGGTTAAAGGCTAAAGTTGATTTAAGTTGGAGTGCAGAATCATCCCTTCATGCATTTGTAACTTGTGTGTGCCTTTGGTTTGGTTTAAACATGACTGGAAACTGATTTGAGTATTTTATGGATAAAAGCATAAAAAATGCAGCTTGTATGCAATACTTCATGACAGACCTCTTTAAGCTCTCTTTTGTGTTTGAATTCATTTAATAATACATATGAAAGTTATGTGCATGATTTGTTTAACCAAAAGATGTTTAGAACCTGAACTGAGCTTTTCCACCCATCACCAAAAACACCAAGTGCATCTTGAAATGTCATATTTTGTCACAGGTTGTTGTAGGTTGAACCTTGAACATGAACATGTGTGTTTCCATGTATGTGATATGTATGTGTGAATGACTTGATCAATTGATGCCTAAAACATGAACTACACAAGCCTACTGCACTACACCAACACAGAGTTGCACATTGAGCACCATATTTCACTACAGCCAGTTTTAAGCTACATGTTATGTTCAATCTCATCCAATGTCATATATGCAATGTGTGTGTGTGAGCCAATTAACATGATTCTGCTTGACATTTGAAATTCATCTCAAAATGCATCTCATACTTGTCAATTTTGCAACTTACATGACAATCTTTACCTCAGTTTGTTTTCTAGTCCATTTTGTGCACACACTCACTCAATAATACATTTTTAATGTGTATGTATGTTTGCACTGGTTTAAAACTTGCTGAACTTGGATTTACACTTCATCATGCATCATGTCCATATAATTTGCAACTTAAGGGCCATATTTCATGACAGTTCCTTTTTGGTTTTAAATTGTGTTCAAACTCATTATATATCATGTATATGTGCTATGTATGTGGTTGATTGGATCAGAAAATGTTTGGAATTGGAATTTCATATCTCATGCCTCATTTTCATGACAACTTGCAGTTTGTGAATCATTTTTCATGACAGTCTGTTTCCAACTTATTTTGGTGTTTGAATCCCCTCAATATCATGAATATGAGATGTGTATGTGATTGAATTGATCTGAATTGGTTTTGAACTGAAATTGAGCATGTTCATGCATCTCACAAGCACAAACCTACACTTGAACACCATTTTCCACAGCAGCTTGCTTTTAACCTGAATATGTGTTTGTGTCCACTCATGAACATTTGTATGATATGTGTATATGATTGGTATGATGAAAAACCAACTGGAACTAAAACTGAGTGTGTTCATGCACTTCATACATACACACTTGCACATTGAACACCACAGTTTACAACAGTCAGTATAGAGTCTTACCATGTGTTCAAATTCATTTAATACTATGTATGTGATGTATATGTGTGTTTAACTTAACCAAATTGAGCCTGGAAACTGAACTGGACATCAACTTGCCTCTCATTCATGAACACATTACAACTCACATGGCATTTTTCATCACAACATGATTTGAATTCCATTGCTTGTTTGAACTCACTCATTATCATTTATGTGGTATGTGTGCATAATTACCTTGATTAAAAACTGGTGATAGTATGAGTTTCACATCAAAATGCATCAAAACTTCCAAAACACACATGCTATCGGGTTTTAAAATGGAAGAAGAATTTCAAAAAACTAAAAATGCCATTGTGTTCCTTATGTTTCTTCTACTCAATTTGCACTAAAGGTTTGCTAAAATTCATCAAGAAATGACCAAGTTACATATGAAAATGCAAATCAGGATTTTGTGTGTTTGTTTTGCCCAGCCTGGTTTTTAAACTTCCCTTATATATTTATGGGGTGGCTTTCATCAACGGATGTATAGCCACCCCATTGGTAAGCAAATTGTCACTTAAGCGCCTTTGACCATGCAAGCGTGGGTTCGACCCCTGAGGAGGGCAACCCTTTTGTTTATTTTTGATATTTTTGCTATTTTTTAACCAAACTTCAAAAATTCATATCTCTCTCATTATTAATCATTTTTCACCCATTCTTTTTGCATTTTGTTCATCTTGATGTCTACTTTCATGTCATATTTTTTATTTCCATTTTTTCCTAATTTTTAATCTCTTTTGACTATGTACAAGTTATGTACGTTCTGTGATCGTTTTCGCGTATGCAGATGAATTTTTCTTTTGATATACTTGTGATTGTTTGTGATATTTGTTTGCATTCATCTTATTAAATGTTAGCTAACATGATAGGATTTTATCTTTGGTTGTTACCATGTTCATTTTTACTTCATCTGCTAAATACACTTAAGCTTGATCTGTTGTCACACTTCCTGCTTAATCAACTGCTTTGATTGTCATCAATGCATGCTCACCTAATGGTTGTCACCATGAATGCATATTTATTATGTTGTTATCTTGTTCAAATTTTTCTTTCCCCAAGAGAAGAAGCTTGTTAGCTCTCATCCCAGTTGCCTCCCCTCTCTCCTTCCAAAGGAAAAAGATCTTTCCATTAACTCTTATGTTATGGATGACTCATTCACCCATTCCCTTGACTTTGTTAAGTCACTTTAACCTTAGTTTAGAAACCATTAGACTTTGCTTCAAGTCTAAGAAACCCACCTGTACTAGGAGTGTTCTTCAACTAGAACCCTAGGATAGAGTTTGTCAACTCTATGTAAGAATTATCATCATGATTTCTTACTTCCCCTTTTGAATATTACAACTTAGAATAGGGAGTTTTGTCAAACTCCACATAAACATTGTCATGTTTGTTCCCCCTTGAACCTTGATCATAATCAAGTGTTCTTCATCCCTTATGAGATGAACTACGATTGCTCTGATTCTATCCTAGTTAGGATACGTAGGCAGAGGATGCGATGTCTTTGCGAGCAAACTTAGAAAACCATTATTAGGTATTTCCCTATCCCTTATCCTAATCCCAAACCTTAGCACATTTCACAAACTTAGCAAACAATCAAACAAAAGGTTCCTGTAGAGTACTACAGATGCTTAGGGTGCTAACAACTTCCCTAGGTATAATTAACCCCCGATCCCCGAATCTCTTAAGCGTTGTCGTTACATCGCGAAAAAGGTTTTTCTTTCTTTAGACCTTTCCTTGGGATAAAATAAAGTTCGGTTGTAAAAGAATTAAGATTCAAGTTAATTTAATAGCTTGATATCCAATTTTCACCGCAACAAACACCAAAGAAACAATTGGAAAGGGACACAAAATACTATAAAAGGTATGCACAATTTGGGCCTTAACATCAGACTAAGTGTATCACCTTGGGGAGCTCCAATTTTATTAGTGAAGAAGAAAGATGGCAATATGAAACTGTGTGTTGACTAACGTCAGCTGAACAGGCCTACTATCAAGAATAAGTATTCTCTTTCCAGAATCGACGAACTTATGGATCAGTTAGTGGGGGGTTGTGTTTTTAGTAAGACCTACTTGAGGTTAGGCTATCATCAGATTCATGTGAAAGATGAAGATATCCTGAATAACTGCACTCGGAACATGATACAGTCCTTATGAGTACTCAGTGATGCCATTTGGTGCGTCTAATTCCCCTGGTATATTTATGAAATATATGAGTATGATCTTCCATCCCTATTTGGATAAGCTTGTAGTGGTGTTTATTCATGATGTTCTGGTATATTTTAAATCAGATGAACACCATGTTGGACATATTTGTACTATACTCCAGGTTTTGAAAGAGAAGAAGTTGTATGCCAAGTTATCCAAATCTGAGTTCTGGTTGTGAGAAGTAAGTTTTCTCTGTTATGTGATTTCCATCGGTGGTATAGTGGCTGATCCTTCTAAGGTAGATGCAGTGCTACAATGGGAGGCTCTGAAATTAGTCACTAAGATAAAAAATTTCTTAAATTTAGCTAGTTACTACCGAAGATTTATTGAGGTCTTTTCAATGTTAGCTCTACCTTTGACTCAGTTAACTCGAAAGGGTCAAGTCATTATGTGGGAAATACAACATGAAGAGAATTTCTAGGAATTAAAGAAGAAGTTAATAACAATGCCAATGTTGGTATTACCAAACCCAAGGAAACATTTTGTATTATATTGTGATGCGTTCAGGATGGGGTTTGACGGTGTACTTATGCAGAACGAGAAGGTTGTAGCTTATGCTTTGTGACAACTAATGTATCATGAGAGGAACTACACTACTCGCGATTTAGAGTTGGCATATATGGTATTCATGTTGAAGTTATAAAGACACTATTTGTATGATTCTAATTTGAAGTATTCAATAATCACAAGAGTTTGAAATATCTATTCGATCAGAAGGAGTTGAATATGAGGCAGAGGAGATGGTTAGTGTTTTTGAAGGAATATGACTTTCGTTTGAATTACCATCCCGGTAAAGCCAGTGTTGTAGCATATGCTTTGAGTTAAAAGTCCTTGCACATGGCGGTGTTGATGGCTAGGGAGTAGGATTTGAACGAGAAATTCAGAGACTTAAGTTTACCGTGCGAGGTGAATGTAGATAGTGTGAGATTAGGAACGTTAGAGCTAATTAATGGTTTTCTTAATGAAATCAAAAAAAAGTCAGAAACTGGATGTAGCTTTGGTTGTTCATATGTCATCATTTAATCAAAGTGAAGATGGAGATTTTAGAGTTGATGAGAATGAGATCCTAAAGTGTTGGAATAGAGTTTGTGTACCTGATGTGCAAAAACTTAAGAAGACCATTTTGGAGGAGAGTCACCAAAGCAGTTTAAGTATTCATCCTGTGGCTACTAAAGTGTACCAAGACCTCAAGAAAATGTTTTGGTGGCCAGTGTAGCGGTACAAATTTGAGATTAAGCTATTGACTAACTTAACTCACAAAGCAAGAGTCGCCACCACTCTTTATTTTTTCCAAAGGCATGGGAAAAGAACGAATAAAATCCACTAAATTTTTAAAATAAAACTAATAAAATAAAGAGATAAGGGTACGAGGGTTGGTTATGCAAAGGGAAGGTGTTCGCACCCCTCACATCTATAGTACACTATAGGAACCTCTTGAAAATATGTGTTTGGCTTAAAAAGGGTTTTGTTTGCAAAATATTACGGAGATGAGAAAAAGAAATATTTTTAAAGATTTTTTGTTTGACAAGACTTCCTGAGCCTCGTGCCTACGTACCAATAAAGTACAATGTAGGATCAAAACCTCGTAGTTTGTGGTAACAATAACAAAAGCGTTTATTTTGGTTAATTTTAAATGAATATACATTTCGTCATATTCGACTGGAAACTCAACTTACTACCCATAATTAATTAGGAAGGAGCATCTGCGTCATCTTGAGATGGAGGATTTTGCTTGGATTGAAATCAACAAGTCTATCACTCAACATTTAAGTGGAAAATTTCAACACTTCTCTACATTACTGTTGAAGTATAGGAGTTTCATCACTACAATAACACAACTAATGTTTATCCTTAAGAAAAGGTTTAAAAGTAAAAGGTGCACAAAGGTGTCGCTACTGCAAAAATCGGCGCCGGCTGAACAGAAGAGTCGCCACCGTGCGTTATTTATCCCAACGGAGGGAAAGGAAACGCTCAGAGTAAACCTACCGCAAAGACAGGAAAGGAATGGTCATCGCAACCAAATCCTGGATTCGGGAGTCGGTTACGCAAGGGGAAGGTATTAGCACCCCTCACGTCCGTCGTACTCGACGGGATTCACGCTTGTTTTCTAGTATGGATTGTTATTCTATCTATTCTACAGGTCTGGGGTTAAAAGAAAATAAAATGACTCGGCAAAGTATCGCACTTTATGCCTACGTATTCCCGTCGGAAACGAGAAATCAGAGTCAACGTAGTTCGCCTACCTACTGGAAAGGAGGGGAAGGTTGCTCGCTAGGATATCGCATCCTATGTATTGCACCCTAAAATTTGACCAAAATTTATTTACCCATCAAGTGTTTGAAGGTTGATACCTTCATCAGAAAGCTTAAGAGATCCTCAGAGGAATTGGTTGAAACCAGAGTTAGGTGTCTCATAACTGGAGAGTTATGGGAGCTCCTCAGATGATTCTGAAGCTATGAGGATGGACTTGAAGCTTTGAGAAAGCTTATGAGATGTCTTGAAAGCCATCCTGAAGCCTAGAGAGGTCATTATACAAGAATTCAGAAGATTCAACCGTGAATGGTAGAATTAGGGTTTGGCTGGGTCAACCCTAGGTCAACTGAAGATTTGGAGAAGGTTGAAACCTAATCCAAGAGCCATGTGATCATGGAATGATGTATTGAGATGATATAAGGATTATTCCTAGACCAACTCATCATGATTGAGGAGTTTGAGAAGTTTTAAGCTAGGGTTTCTAAGGATTGACAGTGTAAAATCCCCTAGTATGATCCCTATCTTCCAGGCGGTTTTAGCTCAAGATGTGATTGTCATCTCATCTTCCCCAAAACATGAATGTTGTAGATCTTGTTCTTAGATTTAATCTGAGTGGTAGAAGTCCTTGATAGGATTTGCAGAGCTCAAGTTATGGTTTTGACAAATTACAGGTCATCTGAGGTATGTGAATTTGGGTCCTTGAAAGTCACCCAACTTGCAGACAACTGTTTCCCTAGTAGGATGATTCCTATGATCTCTTGGTCAACATGAATGTTGAAGAGAATCTTCTTAGCTTTCTGGAGAGTACTAGAAGTCCTTGATAGGATTTGTAGAACTCAACTTATGGCTTTGACAAGCCAAGGGCATTTTGGTCATTTGGAAGTTATAGGTCATTTCAAGCATAAGGCCATATCTCCTACTTCCAAGCTTCAAATGGAAAAACCTTCAACATCAAACTTGCTTAGAATGATGTTTTAAGACTAGTAGGGTGGTCATGAGATGTTGAAAAGGCTCATATCAAAAAGTGATAAAAATGGCCTAAAAATGAGGCATAAGTTAATTCAAGTGAAATGGAAAATCATAAATCATAAGCTATAAATCCAAACCATGTCATATGATAGGTCATTTTGACTCCAAATGACATTCTAAGAACAATGGTTCAGCCACAATTTTGATTTGAGGCTTGCATCATAGGGTTGCTTTGTAATTGGATTGCTTGCATAATAAGGCACCAAACCAAAACAAGGAAAAGCTTAATAAACAAGGGAGATATGCATTGTATCTTGTCCTAAATCTCATGTAAGGAGATATTCAAGTCAGTTACCAAGTGTACAAGGGTTTTTGCATGAGATATCATGTTATGAGAAGTGAAAATGCAAATTACCATATCATGAAAACTTCAAGTTCTTACTAGATGATTCTAGGAGGTTCTAGACTTTTCTAAACCTCTCTATATATTGAATACAACTTGCATTGGTGAAAGGTTGGTGATAGTTGGTGTTAATTATGGAAGAGAATAGAGATTGAAATCCAAAAACTCCATTTGCAAATCACATTGAATCTTCATATTCTTCTTCATTACCATTCCATTTTTCTTCACAAATCATCTCCATAAACATTTCTGAGTGTGTTCATATTGATTTGCAACTCCATTGGTGAAGATTTGAAGGCTTTCACATTGAATTTGCAAGAAGGAAAATTGCATTGGATCTTGAAGTACTAGTTCTCTACATCAAATCTCTTGCAAACAGAGGAAGATTCATCATCTAGGGAGTGTTCCTGAGGAGCTACAAGGCTTGGATTGAAGATTTTCACCATCTACCATTTCAAGAAGCAAGGTATGAAAAACCTTTTCTACACCTCAATCTAGGCATGGCTAGGGTTAATTATTAGTGTGAAACTGTTAGAGACAATTAGGTGGTCCATTTTGATGAGTTTGAGGCCAATTGGAGATGTTTCATTAATGGTGGTCAATTCTTGGATGAGTAAGAACATGCTATTTAGTGAGTTTCAATGCTAGTTTAATGGCTGATTTTAACCAGTGCAATGCAAGGATTATTTTTATGTAAAGAATGTTGAGTTTGGTGAAGGTCGAAAGTTGATCACATTATGAGTTCATGGAGTTCCCCCATTCGGTTTGGATAATAGAGGCCATGTTAATGGAAACCAACACCACAGTCGTGTTCATGGTGGAAAATAGAGCAAATTTGGTTTTTACATGTTGAGGATTGGTGGAGAGACGAGGGAGAACGAGTTGGTGTAAGTTCTGCGCATGGGAATGTGTTTTCATGGAGTTCAGAAACCCTAGCATTCCAAGGTTGAAGATGAAGTGGTAGCCGTTGATGTACGTGTGGACCATTTGACCAAGAATACGATCCAACAGCGTGGATTTAATCTGAATTATTGGAGGGAAATTCAGAGCAGCAAACGCTGCGTTTCACTTAAAGCCAGGTTTGGGCTTAAGTGATGATGTTTCTATTCAAACCCCCCTTCCAAGGCCCAACCGTGTTATAACTGTATATTCCTTCTATTTGCATCGCGTTTTCTTTAATTTCTTTATGATTTTAATTGGTTTTTTCTGAGTAAAATGGGCCCAGGCGCCTTATTATTGGCACCCCACCTCCTGAGCCCACCAATAATTAGAACTGTATTTCGTTACTATTTGCACCCACCTCATCATTTCTCATATTATTTTTACTCCAAATTTTTCCAAACTTTAAAAAACCATATTAAATTGAAAAATGAATATTTTTTAATGGGAGTTTTTTCTCCCTTTTCACATTTCTGTCAAGAAAAATATAAAATCATAAAATTGCCATTTTATTTCATTTTTATATTTTTTTGCATATTTTCTAGTTTAATTGTTTTTTTAATTCTTTTAGTTGATACTTTAATTTGTAGATTTTAGTTTAGATAGATCCCTTTAGATTTTCAAGTCAATCTTTTTAGGGTAGTTAGATGTATGTTTTAGGTTCCCCCTGAATTAATTCCATATTTTTGTGGTGATTTTTAGGATAGTTTTGATTAGATAATTCTAGGTAGTGTAGAATTAGGTTAAAACTTCAACATAAGACCATAACAATTTTAGATTTTGGGTTTTTAGGACAATTTAGACTATGGGGAATATATGGGTATTAAGGGTAGGTATGTAGGATCCTTTAAAAATTATATTAGGATTTAATATAATAGTATGCTATTTTTAGTTGATTTTTGTATTGTATGATTGTTTGTGTTGCCTTTAGGGCATGTTTGTTTTAGTTGCTTTGCTTTGCAGTTTTCCTTTGGTTTGAGGAGCTTGGTATCTCTTTTTGGAGCATTGTGGAGCATGGTTGAAGATTGGAAGATGCATTGAGGAGCTTGTTCTTCTTTTCTTTTTGTTGTTTTAGGGTTAGGAACTAGGAAGAGCTTAGATGTAGACAACTTCTTTCTAAACATGGATGGTATCATTCACCTCCATTCCTCCCTATGATTCAAAGTCCTTCCATGGTATACACCTCTCTCCTTTGGAGGGATAAGTGATATACCTAGGAGGTAGAACTTTTGAGGGAACCATTCGTTTGATGTTGAACCCTTATAGGTCACCTTTGGTGATCAAATAAGCAGTTCAATATCCCCCAGCTTATCCAGTAAGTGATTTTCTCTGGTTTTGATTGTCTTGAGAGATGCAGAGCCTGAGCATGAAGATGAAGACTTCATTGAAGATTATTGAAGAGGATGAATCCTTGAGCATTGCCATTCCAGCTGAAGCTTGAAGAGCATGAAGATCAAGTTGATACTTGAAGATCCCTGAAGATTAGGTGAAGCCTGAAGGTGGAGCTGGCAAAGGAGCTGAAGCTTAAGGGAGAAGATGAGTTGAAACTCATGTTGTAGGGTTGAAACCTGGAAAAGCAAACTGATGTTTGTCAAGTGATTGAAGTCTGAAGACTGGGTTGCGGCTGGAGGAGCTGAGGCTTTCTTCTGTTTTCTTTTCTGTATTGTGTGTTTTGCTTGATTTGTCTGATGCATTAGATTAAGTCCATATCTAGAATAAGTAGACTCTAGGAGCATGATTGCATTAGAGGTTGAGTTGCTCCCTATGCTTGTATTGTTACTGCGTGGCTTTGCTTGCGGGTATTCGGTAGAGCTCAGCTCCCTTGCCCATGTGGTTTGTTTGCCTGATGGCATTTCATTTCCTTTTATCTGTATGATTGCAGTTTACTGTTTATTGCTTGATAGCATGTTGTTTATATTTCAGTATGATTACTGTTATTTCATTCTGGCTTGAGGTTGAGATGAGCTTGTGGAAGCTGAAGCCCCACACACATTTCCTCCCTCACTTGCATTGCATGCATTTTACTGTTAAGCTGATGCTTTGTCTGTTTCGGTGTATCATTGGCATGATCCCTTAGGACTCTCATTTCCTTGGATAAGGATTTGATGATAGACTTTTAGGTTGAAACCTATGCATGACAACTTCTAGGAGTTCCCTGTTCAAACCTCAACCATAGGATGAATCCATGGCATGACAACAGTAGGACTTGATAGTCTCCCTCCTAGTTGGGCCTGTTCTCTTCTCATCTCAAAACAGTTTAAGATACAGTAATCATGAATGATTTCTTTCGTACGTTACGAGCCTTAAGCTATCTGAGAAAGGGTTGTGGGAGAGTTTCTTTTCCACAGTCTGGATGTCTAGTATGGTACCCTTTGGGTGACATGCGACGCATTCACTCTCAGGTCATAGTCTCTAGTGCGATTGAAATCGCAAACACAATAAAAGACACTTCTTTCGTAAAAGACAGGAAATAAACCGTAGTTTCCCGAACTACGTGAGCTCTAATCTCTCATGCCTATTGAGAGTACGTAGGCACAAGATGGCGATGTCTTGGCGAGCTACCTTCCCCCATAACCCTTCGTAGGCCGAACTACGTTGACTCTAATTTCTCATTCTCTGATGAGAATACGTAGGCATAAAGTACGACGCTTTGCCGAGTCATTTTTTTTCTTTTTCAGTCAGCCTTGATAGGTAGATAGAATAAAACCAACCCGTCCAAGTAAACAAACAAGCGTGGATCCCGTCGAGTACGACGGACGTGAGGGGTGCTAATACCTTCCCCTTGCGTAACCGACTCCCGAACCCAGACAATGGTTGCGATGACCTTGTCTTACCCTTTTTTCGTCAGGTTTTTCCGATTGTTTCCTTTCCCGTTCTGAAGGATAAATAACGAAAGGTGGCGACTCTTCTGTTGTGCCGGCACCTTATTTTCGCGCAAGCAACAGCTAGCGACTCTGCTGGGGATTGCGATAGTTCCCTATACGAGTCTTGCCTTAGGTTTTTTTCCTAGCTGTTTGGGGCGATCCCCAGCAGCTGGCGACTCTGCTGGGGACCGAACCCAGAATCTCTGGTTTAGTTCCTGAGAGTCAATCCTACCGCTTGTATGTTTACCTGCTGGGTTGCGTTTATTTATCGCATTTTACTTCTCGCACTTTATTTCCCGCATTTTATTTTCAGTATAATATGATTATTTGTGCTGTTGTGGGATGGGAGTTCTGATGAGTGAGAAGCCAGACCCAGGCTTGAGTGCACCATAGACTTAGAGTGGAAATTAGTGGACGCGTGCTTGCTTTGCAGGCACTAGTGTCTCATGAAATCCACGCTCAGACGAGGTTCATCCGGTTGGCTTCACTTTCAACCCTTTGGGTTGAGACGGTTGCTGGTTTGGTGGATTGTCGACTCTGGGGACCGATCATTTGTGATTCAGCTAAGTGAGGCCGCTTCATGAGTTGGTGATGCCACACCTTCTGGGTATTGTATCACCCCTATTGAAAGTCTGTGACGCTGATGAACGCATAGGATGCCGTACCTTGAGTCAGTTTAGGTCCATACCTGTGAGTGGGATTGGGTTTATTGCAGGAAACTTTGACCTTCAGACTACCTGGTTTTCTTAACAGTGAATCAGTTTCGTTGGTACCAGGGTTTCTCAGTTGCAGATTTGTCTGTTCTTGATAGAGCAGGTTTTGATCAGAGGATCTTATCATCAGGTGTATGGCTGTTCTTGATAGAGCAGGTTTTGATCAGAGGATCTTATCATCAGGTGTATGTCTGTTCTTGATAGAGCAGGTTTGATCAGAGTATTGTCATCAGTGGTTTGTTCTTGATAGAGCATATTTTTGGGGTCTGAAGATCTCATCAGCAGATGTTGTTTGTTCTTGATAGAGCAGATTTTGAGTGGGGTCTGAAGATCTCATCAGCAGCTGTATGTTTGTTCTTGATAGGGCAGATTTTTGATTTGGGGTATGAAGACTTCATCAGCAGATATTTCTTGATCATACATCAGAGGTCCTTATTATCAGACATTTGTTCTCGACAGAGCAGAATTATGATCCTGTGTGTATGGTCCTATCAGATGGTTGTTCTTGGCAGATCAGATTTGTAGTCTTACACCGGGGTTTTCTTCTCATCAGGGATCGTTGATACAGAATCTCCATAGCAGCAGCTATCCGGATATATTATTGCATGACTGCATTTTCCATTAGTTTGCATGACATTTGCATTTCATTAACGTATGTCTGTGTTGCAGGTACCGTTTCCCCGATCCAGGATTTCTTGCCTCCTATTGTATTGTTATGGCCTCTCTCAGGAAAACCGTTGCGTACAAGTTTCCTACCCCTGATGTGTCGAAGTTGACTGGTTTGATAGCTCTAGCAGGTGATTCTGTAAAGGATGAGTTCAGAAAGTCTTATGGCTGGTTTAGCTTCTTCACTTTATTTGGACGCCTCCGAGTTAGTACTGACTAGTTGGAACAAGGTTCCTGGGTTCTCCTTGCAGTTTCTGGTGGTTAAGGCTCAGCAGTGTGCCAAGGACAAATGTTGGGACGCGTTCAATGCCATCCTCGCTTTGTGCATATATGGCATTATCATGTTCCCCAACATGCCTGATTTTGTAGACTTTGATGTATTTCACATCTTCGCCTCAGGGAATCCAGTCCCTACTTTGATCGGAGATGTCTATCACTCAGTCCACTACAAGAATGAGAACAGGAGGGGGAAGAATGTCTCATGCTGCGTACCCTTGTTGTATAAGTGGCTTGATAGTCATCTGCCCAAGAGGGGCCCTTTTGTCTTGTCTGCAGCCACAGCTGAGTGGCCTGAGCGTCTGATGAGTTTATCTGCAGAAGATATTGACTGGTTCGACAGAGACAGGTTGGGTACTGAGGTGATATTCAGTTGCAGCGGGTTTCCTAATGTACCTCTGATAGGTAGGAAGGGTTGCATAAACTACAATCCGTCGTTGCTGGTTCGACAGTTCGCGTATGCTTTGAGGACTCCGCCGAAGGAGGAAGAGGTACAGGAATCTCTGTACCTCACGGGTACTTTAGAAGGGGATTTGTTGTCCAAGCTGCAGCGTGCGTGGAACAGTATCAGTAAGAGAGGAAAGCCTTTGTTGGGAAAAAGCAACAGTCAAGCCTACCCTCCGTATACAGCTTGGATCAGAGCCAGAGCCAATGCTATAGGGATGTCGTTCCCTCAGGTCAAGCCAGAAAGTCCTCCGACAGTCGAAGAGCCTACTACTGTGCCCACCCATCAGCACAACCAGGTATTAGCTGAGTGGGATGAATTGAAGCGGGCAAACGCAGAACTGGAGAAGGAGTTAGCTCAGCTTCGAAGTGAAAGGAACGAGACCGTTCATGCTTTCAAAAAGCAAACAGAGTTGGTGAACCAGCTAGGTATAGACCTGACGAAGCAGATTGCCGAGCGTGAACGCATGGGTCAAGACTTCAGGGCTGTTAACGACGTACTGGCTACAAAGAAGCAGCATTTGGACGAGGCATATCGGAGGATATCTAAGTTCGACCAGCATTGGAAGGCTTCCCTGGCCACCAGGAAGGAGCGGGAGGATAAGTTGATGCTGCAGATCTCCAAGCTGGAAGCCAAGCTGAAGGACAGTGAGCGGAGGTTTGATGAGGAAACCGCCCGCCGATACGCCGCCGAAGGCCAACTCAACAAAGCCCTTGCCAACCTGAAGGAGTGCAAGCTGAAGTTTGAGTCTAAAAAGCGGAAACTGGAAGATTGCTTCGGCGAAGGAGCATGGGAAAGTTCAGTTCAGGGACTTCAGTATACCATTGCGCAGAGGGAACTACTCGTCGAGGGGTTGCTCACTTTGCCAGATCATCTAGAGACGAAGGAGTTATTAGCAGAGTATCGCGCCCGTGGCCGTACTTGACTTTGTGTATTCTTTTTGTTTTGATCTTTGTTGTATGCTGACCATCACCAGGCTTGTTGGCTGAGGTCACGTTGTTGATTTGTCTTGTACTCGCTGATGCTATGTACTGCCTTGATAGGCCTTTCCTTATATATATATATATATATATATATATATATATATATATATATATATATATATATATATATATATATATATATATATATATATATATATATATATATATATATATATATATATATATATATATATATATATATATATATATATATATATATATATATATATATATATATATATATATATATATATATATATATATATATATATATATATATATATATATATATGAGATTGATGTTTCCATGATTGGGCTCGGACTTCTTCTTATTATTATTATTACCAGCACTGGCACTAAGGCACTAGGATCGGGGAAATCTCCCAAGCATATAGACACACGCATGCATCTGCATGAAGCATTTGCATGTCGTACATTTTGTTGTTTTTCCTAACCTTTAGTGTTTGAAGGTTTTTTCAGGTTCACAGGTCCCAGACTGTTCCCGGTGACTCCAGGATTGATCAGAGACTAATTCACCGTTATTCAACTCGAGCTAATCAGACAAGGATCATGGATCAAGTTCAGACAGATGTCCAGGAGCTCCGTGAAAGGATGGATCTCTTTATGGAACTGATGCTGGTGGTCGCTAATGGTCAAGACCAGCTCCAAACTTTGGTTCAACCTTTGATCTCCAGGGTTGATAGTAACAGCATACTTCATGGCGGGGCTGTGCCAACTCCTCCACCAGTTGATACTCCGTAGAATGGTGTCCCTGTTGCCGGGGGCAACGGCAGTGCTAATGGGAATGTGATGGCTAATATCGGACTCAACACGACAGGCGTCGGCAGTGGTGGTCTAAGAGCTAATGTCAACATCGGGCCGGTCAACGGCAATGCTGGCGTCGGGAATCTGTTGGTGCCTCAACCGTGGCTTAAGGATCATCAGGCTGATGTGTTTTCTCAAAGAGGTGTGGAAGCGGAGCTGAATGCTGAAGCGCGGCTCAGATTCAAAGCACTGGAAGATAAAATGAGAGATATTGAGAATCAGAATACTTTGGGCGTTGATATGTCCAAGCTTAGGTTAATTGCTGATTTCAAGGTACCTCCAAAGTTCAAGGTGCCTGTCTTTGAGAAATATAAGGGTACTACTTGCCCTCGTGTCCACCTTCGATCGTACTATAGAAAGATGTCTGCCTATTCCGAAGATGAGAAGTTGCTGATGCACTTCTTCCAAGATAGTCTTTCTGGGCCATCCCTCGAGTGGTACATGGGCTTGGAGCCCACTAGCGTGCGCACCTGGAAAGATCTCGCTGAAGCGTTTGTCCTCCACTATCAGTACAATAGCGACTTGGCCCCGAACCGAGTCCAGCTCCAGAACATTTCGCAGAGGAATAATGAAGGATTTAAGGAGTACGCCCAGCGGTGGCGTGAGTTGGCTGCTCGGGTTAAACCGCCGATGGTTGAGCGCGAGCTCGTGCAGATGTTTGTGGCTACCCTCCCGGGAATCTACTATGAAAAGTTAGTCAGCGGTATGTCTGGGACGTTCTCTACTCTCATTACCATGGGCGAGCACGTCGAGAATGGTATCAAGATCGGGAAAATCCAGGGTGAGTCCTCCTCAGCTGGAGGAGGTGGAAAGAAACCTTATGCTGGTAAACGATGAGAAGGAGATGCGAGCGCTGTGACTAGCGCTCGAAGGAAGGGCAAGGGCCCTCAGCAGCAGATAGCCAATATAAATATCCCAGCAGCTCCGCAGCAGCAGCAGCAGCAGCAACAGCAACCAAATCAGCAGGGATATAGAAAGTACCAGAATCGGGCACCTTTGACAAACCGTCACTTCGAGGCACCGCCTATGTCGTATGTGCAACTCTTGCAGATTTTGCTTCAGCTTCAGTTAGTTCAGAAGAGGACGATGGCACTCTTGACAGGGGCACCTCCACCGGGGTATGACGCAAATGCCACTTGCGATTTCCATACAGGGGCACCAGGCCATACAATCGAGAACTGCAAAGCCTTTAAGCACAAGGTGCAAGACCTGGTAGATGCCAAGATTATTAATTTCTCCGATAATATGCCCAATGTCACGAAAAACCCTATGCCGAATCATAGGGGAGGCGGCGTGAACGCCATTATCGAAGAAGAGAGTGCAGATCTGTTGACTGATGTCAAAGACCTAAAGACGCCGCTTAGTTTCGTCAAAGCTAAGTTGTTGAAGAAAGGGTTCTTTCCAGGATGCGGAGAGTTATACATGGATTGTGCTACACATTCTGATGGGTGTGAGCAGCTGGTAGAAGGAATCCAAAGTCTGATGACTGAGGGTATTTTGCAGTTCAGCCGGAGGGCTGAAAGTGTATCCGGAGAGGTTGTGTTGAAGCAGGCCGATGAAGTCGCCACCATCACCATTCCTCACCAACCAATTACTATTTCTGCGCCCCGACCGCCTACAATCACTATTACAAAAGCCGGGCCGATCCCATTCGAGAGCACTAACGCCGTTCCGTGGCATTACGGCACCGAAGTCTATTGCAATGGTCAGAAGTTAGAGCTGGAGCCGTATGGGTCGACTGTGCAGAATCTTGCAGGAGTCAGTGGTATTACCCGAAGCGGAAGAGTATTTGCACCGACAGAGGTTGTGGCAGGTAAAGTGGTCAGAGCTGATGCTGCTGACAAGGGTAAAAGCAAAGCTGTCGAAGAGGTCCCGTGTGGGGTAGAGAAAGATTTGCTGGTCAAAGATGCCGAGGAGTTTATGTGGTTAATCAAGAAGAGCGACTACAAAATTGTAGACCATCTCCATCAGACGCCTTCGAAGATTTCTATTCTCAACCTGTTGCTATGTTCTGAAGCGCACCGCAACGCGTTACTGAGGGTATTGAACGCTGCCTACGTACCGCAAGAGATATCAGTGAATCAGCTAGAAGAGGTGGTAGCCCATGTTAATGCTGGCAATGGGCTAGGTTTCACAGATTTAGAGCTGACTCCTAAAGGGAGGAATCACAACAGCGCCTTGCACGTCTCGATAGAGTGCAGAGGCGCAATCATGTCGCATGTCCTGGTGGACACGGGTTCGTCGCTTAATGTGCTTCCGAAGAAGGCATTAATGAAGTTGGACACTCGTGGATTGCTTTGCACACCCAGTGATCTGGTGGTGAAAGCATTTGACGGAACTAAGCGCCACGTTTTCGGAGAGTTGATCCTGCCGATCCAAGTCGGTCCGGAAACGTTCGACACAGTCTTTTATATCATGAACATCATGCCTGCCTACAGTTGCCTCTTAGGTCGGCCATGGATCCATGCTGCTGGTGCCGTGACCTCCACGTTGCACCAAAAGCTCAAATATGTTGTCGGGGGAAGCATAGTAACCGTGTATGGTGAGGAGGACATAATGGTGAGCCATTTGTCATCCTTTAAGTATGTTGAAATGGATGGCGAAATCCATGAAACTCTCTGCCAAGCATTTGAAACCGTCAAAGTGAAAGAGGTAGCTCTTGTCGTCACAGAGAAGCCAGAGATGAATCTCTCCTCGTTCAAAGAAGCTCGGGCCGTCGTCGAAGCCGGTTCTACCCCAGGCTGGGGGCATATTTTGGAGATACCGAACAAGCAGGATAGGTTTGGATTGGGGTATTCTCCTGAAGCTGAAGCTTCTTCTTCTTCGTCTAGCAGCGCGTCACGGGGTAAGGGGCCGATCCTATTTACCAGTGGCGGAGTGATTTTCGAAAGCATCAGCGCAGCGTCTGAGGACAGCGGGGATAGCGATTGTGATCTCAACGCTTGGATTCAGCCAAGCAAGTCGGGCGAGCGCCTCAACAATTAGACCATCAAGGACATTATCCAGCTGACAAGTGAAGAGTAATGATTTAATTTTTACAATCATTGTACAACCCTATGTCCTACCCGGGGCATAGCGGTTTTATTGTCAGGGCCCTGTTGGATTATGTACATGCATTTTGTTAATAAACCAAAGGCGTTTTCTTCGTACTCAAACATTGTGTTCTCTGTTATTCCTGTTTTATATTTGTTTGAAAAACAGTAAAATGGCAATGGGGTTTGTGCTAACCTGCATATTCTTGTTTTAAACTTAACCCTTGTTATTGCAGGATCCACATAACAGACGACATCGACTCTGGACCTTCTACGGCTCACTACGACTTTGATTGCCTGATCTATCAAGCCGAGGAAGAGATTAATGAAGACGAAGACCTTCCGGAAGAGTTGGCCCGCTTGTTGAAACAAGAGGAAAAGGTTATTCTGCCTCACGAGGAGGAAATTGAGATCGTAAACCTGGGTTCTGAAGAGCTCGTCAGAAATGTCAGGGTAGGGGCTGCGCTGCAGAGTGATGTCAAGCATAGATTAGTCGAGATGCTTCGAGCGTATAGTGACGTCTTTGCTTGGTCATACGAAGACATGCCCGGACTTGACACGGATATCGTGGTCCACCACATGCCGTTGCGAGAAGATTGCCCTCCCGTCAAGTAGAAGCTTAGGAGGACGAGACCAGATATGGCTGTAAAAATCAAAGAAGAAGTCCAGAAGCAGTTGGACGCAGGATTTTTAGCCGTCACCACTTACACTCCGTGGGTCGCCAACATAGTGCCTGTACCGAAGAAGGACGGTAAGGTACGCATGTGCGTCGATTATCGGGATTTGAATAGGGCGAGCCCTAAAGATGATTTCTCGTTGCCTCATATCGATGTGTTGGTCGACAACACAGCCCAGTTTTCCGTGTTTTCGTTCATGGATGGCTTCTCCGGTTACAATCAGATCAAGATGGCGCCGGAGGACATGGAGAAAACGACGTTTATCACACCCTGGGGAACATTTTGTTACAAAGTGATGCCCTTCGGATTAAAGAATGTTGGGGCAACGTATCAGCGTGCAATGACGACTCTCTTTCACGACATGATGCATAAAGAGATCGAGGTATATGTTGATGATATGATTGCCAAATCCCAGACGGAGGAAGAGCATTCGGTGAATCTGCTGAAGCTTTTTGAGAGGCTTAGGAAATTCAGGTTGAGGCTGAATCCTAACAAGTGCACTTTCGGAGTGCGGTCCGGAAAGTTGCTGGGGTTTATCGTTAGTGAACGAGGTATCGAGGTTGATCCTGCGAAAATAAAAGCCATTCAAGAAATGCCAGCGCCGAAAACAGAAAAAGAAGTTCGTGGTTTCTTGGGCCGAATAAACTACATTGCAAGGTTTATCTCTCAGCTCACAGCCACTTGTGAACCGATGTTCAAGCTTTTAAAGAAAGATCAAGCGATTACTTGGAATGAAGATTGCCAGAAGGCATTCGACAAGATAAAGCAGTATCTTCAAGAACCTCCAATCTTGATACCCCCAATGGCTGGACGGCCATTAATCATGTACCTGATGGTTCTGGAGAATAGTATGGGGTGTGTTCTCGGTCAGCACGACGAGACGGGCAAAAAAGAGCATGCTATTTACTATTTGAGTAAAAAGTTCACTGAGTGTGAATCTCGATACTCGATGCTAGAGAAGACGTGTTGTGCACTAGCTTGGGCTGCCAAACGTCTACGACAGTATATGCTCAATCACACCACTATGTTGATTTCGAAGATGGATCCGATCAAGTACGTCTTCGAGAAGCAGGCTCTTTTGGGCAGGATTGCCAGGTGGCAAATGGTGTTAGCGGAATATGATATTCAGTACGTGTCCCAGAAGGCCATCAAGGGAAGCATATTGTCTGATTACCTTGCCGAACAGCCAATCGAGGACTACCAGCCGATGAAGTTCGAATTCCCTGACGAGGATATTATGTTTCTAAAAGCGAAGGATTGCGATGAGCCATTGCCCGGCGAGGGGCCAGATAGGAAATCCCAGTGGAAGTTGATATTCGATGGAGCGGTTAATTCCTATGGAAGTGGCATCGGGGCTATCATCACGACTCCCCACGGATCCCACATCCCGTTTACTGCGAGACTGACGTTTCTAGTTACCAACAATTAGGCAGAGTATGAAGCATGCATCATGGGTCTAGAGGAGGAAATTGATTTGAGAATCAAGAATCTAGACGTATATGGTGACTCAGCGCTCGTGATCAACCAAATCAAAGGGGAATGGGAGACTCGTCAAGCGAATTTGGTGTCGTACATGAATTATGCCAGGAGGCTGCTTCCGTTCTTCGATCGAGTGGAACTTCATCATGTGCCCAGGGCTGAAAATCAGATGGCTGATGCCTTAGCCACGTTGGCTTCAATGTATAAGGTCAATTTTTGGAATGAGGCTCCAAGAATTGTCCTTTCGCGTCTTGATAGACCGGCATTTGTCTTTGCAATCGAGGATGCCGCCGACGGCAAGCCATGGTTCCACGACATCCAGACTTTCCTTATGACTAAGGAATATCCTGCGGGTGCTTCAACCCAGGATAAGAAGACTCTGAGGAGGCTGTCTGGAAACTTTTATCTCAATCCTGATGGAGTGTTGTATAAGAGAAACCACGATCTCGTGCTACTCAGATGTGTAGATGAGAAAGAGGTGAGTTTGCTCATGGAGGAAGTCCATGAAGGCACATTTGGTACGCACGCCGGCGGGCATGCTATGACGAGAAAGATCCTGAGAGAAGGGTATTACTGGCTGACAATGGAGTCGGATTGCTTCAGATTCGCGAAGAGATGTCATAAATGCCAGATTTATGCTGATAAAGTTCATGTGCCGCCGTGCCCGTTGAATGTCATGTCCTCCCCTTGGCCGTTCTCCATGTGGGGCATCGACATGATAGGCAAGATCGAGCCCACTACATCCAATGGTCATCGTTTCATTCTGGTAGCTATCGACTACTTCACCAAGTGGGTGGAGGCAGCCTCGTACACTAATGTGACCAAGCAGGTGGTAGCTAAATTCATAAAGAGGGACATCATCTGTCGTTACGGAATTCCCGAGCGGATCATTACTGATAATGGTTCGAATTTGAATAACAAGATGATGAAGAGCTGTGTCAGAGCTTCAAGATTGAACACCACAACTCATCTCCTTACCGGCCAAAGATGAATGGCGCCGTCGAAGCCGCCAACAAGAGCATAAAGAAGATTGTTCAGAAGATGGTTGTGACGTACAAAGATTGGCACGAGATGCTGCCATTTGCGCTACACGGTTATCGTACGACGGTACGTACTTCAACCGGGGCAACTCCTTTCTCCTTGGTGTACGGTATGGAAGTTGTCCTACCGTTAGAAGTGGAGATCCCTTCTTTGCGAGTTTTGGTTGATGTGAAACTCGACGAGGCAGAATGGATTACGAATCGTCTGAACCAACTCAGCCTGATGGACGGGAAGAGGTTAGCATCGATTGCATTTGGTCGTCTGTACCAAAGCCGAATGAAGAAAGCTTATGATAAGAAGGTGCGTCCTAGAAGCTTTCAGACGGGTGATCTCGTCCTGAAGAAGATTCTCCCGCCACACTCCGATCACCGGGGCAAGTGGACTCCGAATTACGAAGGTTCGTACGTCGTCAGCAAGGTCTTCTCGGGAGGAGCTTTGTTGTTATCCACGATGGATGGTGAAGATTTTGCATCCCCGGTTAACGCGAACGCAGTTAAAAAATACTTTGCTTGAAAGAGACCCGCTGGACAAAAAAGAAAGAGTCCAGGCAAAAAAGGGGCATCCCGGCGAACCAAAAACAGAATAAAAGGTTCGGGCAAAAATTAGGGATATATTGGAAAAATGTACACCCGCGAAGTCAAAAACCTACACTGGGCGGCTTCGGAAAAAAAGGGTATCCCGGTGAATTGAAAACCCGTAAAGGGCGGTTCACGCAAAAGTTAGGGATTTGAATAAGCAAATGACTGTGTTCCGCGTGTGGACTTTCATTGTTTAGTGGTTTGGAGGACCTGAGGGCCTTTTATCTGAATCAATCTCTTCCGAAGCTGAAGCGTCGGAGAAGTATCGAAGTCGAGTGGGTCTTAGAGGGATCAACTCATGGTGTTCGTCTACGCCTCGTTGCCGACATTTGTATATACTGACGTATATTTATGTTTTATTTTTGCGCGGCTTCCTCATTCCAGGAGCTAGCCTCTGTTGTAAAACATTTTTACCCATTCAGGGGTTCATTATCAATAAAATGCATACTATTCAGCAATTCTGTTTGCCTGTTTAGCATTTATCTGTTTTATTTGCGAAAAAGAACGCCGATGTTTTTGATAAAATGCGCATACATAAACTTACTGGCCTAGGCCATTGATTGTTGAAACAATTAACTACTTGAATAGTGTCACGAGATAATAACCTTGATAGGCCCCTTTGAGAAGGGTATCTTGTATGTTTGTTTGTGTTGTTACAGGTGTAGCATATTCCACACAATGCACCGTGTGCATCCCCGAAGCAGGATGATTCCTCCTTCTCCAGCAGAGTTCAGTGGCCTCTTCCCGCAGAGTCTGAACGCCAGATAGTGAGCATTGATATGTCTCCCTATGCAGAGATGATTCTCTCCCCAAGCAGACGCATCCTGAAGGAACGTCATATCCTCAGCTGAGTCGGGCGCCGAAGCTCGTGTTCCTCCCCCAGCACCGGGTCACAATTGCAGGTTTCGTAGGAAACTGTTCGTACGCCGAAGTATGCAGCAACTGATGGTGCCAGACTGAATTCTCCAGCGGAATCGAGATTCCCCGCCAAAGTCGTACTCTCCCCCGAAGTCGGATGAGTCCCTCTTCCCTAGTAGAGTGTTGGAGCAGCTGATGCTGTATTCCCCTGCAGAGTTGTACTCTCCCCCGAAGGCGGATGTTTCCTTCTTCCCCAGCGAAATTGAAACTCCTCATCAAATTCGTACTCTCCAGTGAAGTAGAATGATTTCTCTCTCCCCGGATGAGGCCGCAACCCCCAAGAGAGTCGAATCCTTGGAAGCAGTAGGGACCGTGATTGGTTTCCCCTAGCAGAGCGTTGAACAGCCGATGTTGTATTTCCCCCAGAGTCGTACTCTCTCCAGTGAAGCAGAATGATTTCTTCTTCCCCAGCCGAGTTTGCATATCACCAAGAGAGCCGAATCCTTGGAAGTTGATCAGACCATGAGTAGTTTTTCCCAGTGGAGTGTCAAGCAGCTGAAGTTGTTTCCCCACAGAGTTATCATCCCCAGAAGAGTAGTCATGAAGGCCACGCAGTTTATTCTCGCGATTGACATTGCTTTCTCTCAGCAGGTCCAGGTTCTCGTAGAGCTTCATCCCCCTGCAGCAGTCAAATGAAGATCATTCCCCAGACGGAGTCCAATTGATATTGGCATGACCATGTTCTCCTCAGCAGGATGATTCCTCTATCTGAGTAGTTCTTTCTCCTTGACAGGAGGATTCCCCCCTCGGCATTTATTTTGCCGACGGGATCGCATCATTGTGCATGATTGCATAGCATTTATCATAAACGCATAGCATTTCCACCGTGTGGAGCATGTCGCCGAAGCATATGCATAATAAACATGATCTAGGTTGCTACCGTTCTTGTTTCACAGGTGTTCCGCCGAAGGGTCAGTTGCTCAGGATGATTCCTGAAATTCTCCCCAACGAAGTCGCTTGCTCCGGGTGATTCTTAGGACCCCAGTGCAGTCCCCAGAGTCGCTTGCTCAGGATGATTCTTGAGATCCCCAGCGAAGTCTTCAGTTCAAGATGATTCTTGAATCCCGCAGCAGGGCCGTTTGCTTAAGATGATTCTCAAGACCCCAGTGCAGTCTCCAGAGTTGGTCGCTCAAGTTGATACTTAGAGTCCCCATCTAAGATCGCCCAGGATGATTCCTGAAGCCCCAAGAGAGTCGAATCCTTGGAAGCTGCTCAAGCCATGATTGGTTTGTCCCCAGCTAGAGTTGCCCAAGATGATTCCTGGAATCCCCAACAGAGTGAAATCTCCAGAGTGGCTCTCGGTTCAAGATGATTCTTGAAGGTCCCCGACGGAGTTATTTGTTCAAGATGATTCTTGAAGTCCTCAGCAGAGTTGATTTATCCAGAATGATTTCTGGAACCCCGGAGCGGAGTTACTTGATAGTTCTCCAGATTCCCCAGCGGCGAAGCGTTCTCCCCAGCAGGTTTTCCAACGGCGAAGTTGAAATCTCCTTTGAAGACTCCATGATTGAAGTCTGACAGTGTTAATGAGGTCCGGCTGAGGCCCGACAATCCCTTTGAATGCCTGATGGCATGATCAACCTGATGGTTGAAGTCCGGCTGATGCCCGACAGCGTTCCTTGAATGCCTGATGGCATGATCGACTATGAATTACCGGTTACCGTGTGACCAAATTCCCAATGAAGTTTCTTCACCCTGACAGCGAGGTCAGACCATGTTTGTTGTTTTGACGGCGAAGTCAGATCATGCTTTGTCTCCAGCAGCGATGTTGGATGCTTGTTTGACGGCGAGGTCAGGTTATGTTGGTTTATGACGGCGATGTCAGATCCTTTGTAGCTCTAGCGGCAATGTTGGATGTTTTGTTCTTGATGGCGATGTCAGAACCTCTAGTGTTCCAGCGGTCATGTTGGATACTCGTATGTTTGACGGTGATGTCAGACTCTTTAGCTCCCCAGCAGAGTTATGTTTGTTTGACGGCGAGGTCAGATCATGGTTGTTTCCAGCGGCGATGTTGGATGTTTGTTTCTGGCGGCGATGTCAGGAGATTATGTTTGACGACGATGTCAGACCCTTTAGCTCCCCAGCAGAGATTATGTTTGTTCGACGGCGATGTCGAGTGTCTCTCAGAGTTTGTTTGTTTCTGACGGTGATGTCAGATCGATTCAGTTTTCCAGCGGCGATGTTGGGTCTCTTGTTTGTTCTGGCGGTGATGTCAAATGATTCAGTCTCCCAGTGGCGATGTTGGGCATTTTGTTTGTTCCTGGCAGCGATGTCAGGTAGTTCCTTTCTCCAGCGGCGATGTTGGGTATTTTGTTTGTTTGGCGGCGATGTCAGATTCTTTATCTTTCCAGCGGCGATGTTGGGTGTTTTGGTTAGTTGATCTAGTTCTCCAGCGGCGATGTCGGGTGATTCTCAAATTATGTAGTTTTCCAGCGGCGATGTTGGGTATGTTTGTTTCTGACGGCGATGTCAGGTGATTCGGTCTTCCAGCGGCGATGTTGGGTGTTTTGGTTGTCTGATGACAATGTCAGAGGAATGTAATGCGGATGACTGGCGGCGATGTCAGATCAGTATTTCTCCAGATAGTTGTCGTGCAGCTATTATTCCATTGCTCGTGCAGTTGGCAAATTTCCGGGTTTACCGGTATTCAACCGTCTCGCACTTTGACTGGTTGAGAGTCGTTCGCTCCTCACCCAGTCAGGTTCAAGCCGTTTGAATAGGGGCAGCTGTTGCACCCTAAAATTTGACCAACATTTATTTACCCATCAAGTGTTTGAAGGTTGATACCTTCATCAGAAAGCTTAAGAGATCCTCAAGGGAATTGGTTGAAACCAGAGTTGGGTGTCTCATAACTGGAGAGTTGTGGGAGCTCCTCAGATGATTATGAAGCTATGAGGATGGACTTGAAGCTTTGAGAAAGCTTATGAGATGTCTTGAAAGCCATGCTGAAGCCTAGAGAGGTCATTATACAAGAATTCAGAAGATTCAACCGTGAATGGTAGAATTAGGGTTTGACTGGGTCAACCCTAGGTCAACTGAAGATTTGGAGAAGGTTGAAACCTAATCCAAGAGCCATGTGATCATGGAATGATGTATTGAGATACTATAAGGATAATTCCTAGACCAACTCATCATGATTGAGGAGTTTGAGAAGTTTTAAGCTAGGGTTTCTAAGGATTGACAGTGTAAAATCCCCTAGTTTGATCCCTATCTTCCAGGCAGTTTTAGCTCAAGATTTGATTGTCATCTCATCTTCCCCACAACATGAATGTTGTAGAGATTGTTCTTAGCTTTAATCTGAGTGGTAGAAGTCCTTGATAGGATTTGCAGAGCTCAAGTTATGGTTTTGACAAATTACAGGTCATCTGAGGTATGTGAATCTGGGTCCTTGAAAGTCACCCAACTTGCAGACAACTTTTTCCCTAGTAGGATGATTCCTATGATATCTTGGTCAACATGAATGTTGAAGAGCATCTTATTAGCTTTCTGGAGAGTACTAGAAGTCCTTGATAGGATTTGTAGAACTCAACTTATGGCTTTGACAAGCCAAGGGCATTTTGGTCATTTGGAAGTTATAGGTCATTTCAAGCATAAGGCCATATCTCCTACTTCCAAGCTTCAAATGGAAAAACATTCAACATCAAACTTGCTTAGAATGATGTTTTAAGGCTAGTAGGGTGGTCATGAGATGTTGAAAAGGCTCATATCAAAAAGTGATAAAAATGACCTAAAAATGAGGCATAAGTTAATTCAAGTGAAATGGAAAATCATAAATCATAAGCTATAAATTCAAACCATGTCATATGATAGGTTATTTTGACTCCAAATGACATTCTAAGAACAATGGTTCAGCCACAATTTTGATTTGAGGCTTGAATCATAGGGTTTCTTTGTAATTGGATTGCTTGCATAATAAGGCACCAAACCAAAACAAGGAAAAGCTTAATAAACAAGGGAGATATGCATTGTATCTTGTCCTAAATCTCATGTAAGGAGATATTCAAGTCAGTTACCAAGTGTACAAGGGTTTTTGCATGAGATATCATGTTATGAGAAGTGAAAATGCAAATTACCATATCATGAAAACTTCAAGTTCTTACTAGATGATTCTAGGAGGTTCTAGACTTTTCTAAACCTCTCTATATATTGAATACAACTTGCATTGGTGAAAGGTTGGTGATAGTTGGTGTTAATTGTGGAAGAGAATAGAGATTTAAATCCAAAAACTCCATTTGCAAATCACATTGAATCTTCATATTCTTCTTCATTACCATTCCATTTTTCTTCACAAATCATCTCCATAAACATTTCTGAGTGTGTTCATATTGATTTGCAACTCCATTGGTGAAGATTTGAAGGCTTTCACATTGAATTTGCAAGAAGGCAAATTGCATTGGATCTTGAAGTACTAGTTCTCTACATCAAATCTCTTGCAAACAGAGGAAGATTCATCATCTAGGGAGTGTTCCTGAGGAGCTACAAGGCTTGGATTGAAGATTTTCACCATCTACCATTTCAAGAAGCAAGGTATGCAAAACCTTTTCTACACCTCAATCTAGGCATGGCTAGGGTTAATTATTAGTGTGAAACTGTTAGAGACAATTAGGTGGTCCATTTTGATGAGTTTGAGGCCAATTGGAGAAGTTTCATTAATGGTGGTCAATTCTTGGATGAGTAAGAACATGTTATTTAGTGAGTTTCAATGCTAGTTTAATGGCTGATTTTAACCAGTGCAATGCAAGGATTATTTTTATGTAAAGAATGTTGAGTTTGGTGAAGGTCGAAAGTTGATCACATTATGAGTTCATGGAGTTCCCCCATTCGGTTTGGATAATAGAGGCCATGTTAATGGAAACCAACACCACAGTCGTGTTCATGGTGGCAAATAGAGCAAATTTGGTTTTTACATGTTGAGGATTGGTGGAGAAACGAGGGAGAACGAGTTGGTGTAAGTTCTGCGCATGAGAATGTGTTTTCATGGAGTTCAGAAACCCTAGCATTCCAAGGTTGAAGATGAAGTGGTAGCCGTTGATGTACGTGTGGACCATTTGACCAAGAATACGATCCAACGGCGTGGATTTAATCTGAATTATTGGAGGGAAATTCAGAGCAGCAAACGTTGCGTTTCACTTAAAGCCAGGTTTGGGCTTAAGTGATGATGTTTCTATTCAAACCCCCCTTCCAAGGCCCAACCGTGTTATAACTGTATATTCCTTCTATTTGCACCGCATTTTCTTTAATTTCTTTATGATTTTAATTGGTTTTTCTGAGTAAAATGGGCCCATGCGCCTTATTATTAGCACCCCACCTCCTGAGCCCACCAATAATTAGAACCTATTTCGTTACTATCTGCACCCACCTCATCATTTCTCATATTATTTTTACTCCAAATTTTTCCAAACTTTAAAAAATCATATTAAATTTAAAAATGAATATTTTTTAATGGGAGTTTTTTCTCCCTTTTCACATTTCTGTCAAGAAAAATATAAAATCATAAAATTGCCATTTTATTTCATTTTTATATTTTTTTGCATATTTTCTAGTTTAATTGTTTTTTTAATTCTTTTAGTTGATACTTTAATTTGTAGATTTTAGTTTAGATAAATCCCTTTAGATTTTCAAGTCAATATTTTTAGGGTAGTTAGATGTATGTTTTAGGTTCCCCCTGAATTAATTCCATATTTTTGTGGTGATTTTTAGGATAGTTTTGATTAGATAATTCTAGGTAGTGTAGAATTAGGTTAAAACTTCAACATAAGACCATAACAATTTTAGATTTTGGGTTTTTAGGAAAATTTAGACTATGGGGAATATATGGGTATTAAGGGTAGGTATGTAGGATCCTTTAGAAATTATATTAGGATTTAATATAATAGTATGCTATTTTTAGTTGATTTTTGTATTGTATAATTGTTTGTGTTGCCTTTAGGGCATGTTTGTTTTAGTTGCTTTGCTTTGGAGTTTTCCTTTGGTTTGAGGAGCTTGGTATCTCTTTGTGGAGCATTGTGGAGCACGGTTGAAGATTGGAAGATGCATTGAGGAGCTTTTTCTTCTTTTCTTTTTGTTGTTTTAGGGTTAGGAACTAGGAAGAGCTTAGATGTAGACAACTTCTTTCTTAAACATGGATGGTATCATTCACCTCCATTCCTCCCTATGATTCAAAGTCCTTCCATGGTATACACCTCTCTCCTTTGGAGGGATAAGTGATATACCTAGGAGGTAGAACTTTTGAGGGAACCATTCCTTTGATGTTGAACCCTTATAGGTCACCTTTGGTGATCAAATAAGCAGTTCAATATCCCCCAGCTTATCCAGTAAGTGATTTTCTCTGGTTTTGATTGTCTTTAGAGATGCAGAGCCTGAGCATGAAGATGAAGACTTCATTGAAGATTATTGAAGAGGATGAATCCTTGAGCATTGCCATTCCAGCTGAAGCTTGAAGAGCATGAAAATCAAGTTGATACTTGAAGATCCCTGAAGATTAGGTGAAGTCTGAAGGTGGAGCTGGCAAAGGAGCTGAAGCTTAAGGGAGAAGATGAGTTGAAACTCATGTTATAGGGTTGAAACCTGGAAAAGCAAACGGATGTTTGTCAAGTGATTGAAGTCTGAAGACTGGGTTGCGGCTGGAGGAGCTGAGGCTTTCTTCTGTTTTCTTTTCTGTATTGTGTGTTTTGCTTGATTTGTCTGATGCATTAGATTAAGTCCATATCTAGAATAAGTAGACTCTAGGAGCATGATTGCATTAGAGGTTGAGTTGCTCCCTCTGCTTGTATTGTTACTGCGTGGCTTTGCTTGCGGGTATTCGGTAGAGCTCAGCTCCCTTGCCCATGTGGTTTGTTTGCCTGATGGCATTTCATTTCCTTTTATCTGTATGATTGCAGTTTATTGTTTATTGCTTGATAGCATGTTGTTTATATTTCAGTATGATTACTGTTATTTCATTCTGGCTTGAGGTTGAAATGAGCTTGTGGAGGCTGAAGCCCCACACACATTTCCTCCCTCACTTGCATTGCATGCATTTTACTGTTAAGTTGATGCTTTGTCTGTTTCGGTGTATCATTGGCATGATCCCTTAGGACTCTCATTTCCTTGGATAAGGATTTGATGATAGACTTTTAGGTTGAAACCTATGCATGACAACTTCTAGGAGTTCCCTGTTCAAACCTCAACCATAGGATGAATCCATGGCATGACAACAGTAGGACTTGATAGTCTCCCTCCTAGTTGGGCTTGTTCACTTCTCATCTCAAAACAGTTTAAGATACAGTAATCATGAATGATTTCTTTCGTACGTTACGAGCCTTAAGCTATCTGAGAAAGGGTTGTGGGAGAGTTTCTTTTCCATAGTCTGGATGTCTAGTATGGTACCCTTTGGGTGACATGCGACGCATTCACTCTCAGGTCATAGTCTCTAGTGCGATTGAAATCGCAAACACAATAAAAGACACTTCTTTCGTAAAAGACAGGAAATAAACCGTAGTTTCCCGAACTACGTGAGCTCTGATCTCTCATGCCTGTTGAGAGTACGTAGGCACAAGATGGCGATGTCTTGGCGAGCTACCTTCCCCCATAACCCTTCGTAGGCCGAACTACGTTGACTCTGATTTCTCATTCTCTGATGAGAATACGTAGGCATAAAGTGCGACGCTTTGCCGAGTCATTTTTTTTCTTTTTCAGCCAGCCTTGATAGGTAGATAGAATAAAACCAACCCGTCCAAGTAAACAAACAAGCGTGGATCCCGTCGAGTACGACGGACGTGAGGGGTGCTAATACCTTCCCCTTGCATAACCGACTCCCGAACCCAGACAATGGTTGCGATGACCTTGTCTTATCCTTTTTTCGTCAGGTTTTTCCGATCGTTTCCTTTCCCGTTCTGAGGGATAAATAACGAAATGTGGCGACTCTTCTGTTGTGCCGGCACCTTATTTTCGCGCAAGCGACACTATGCCTACGTACTTTCATACAGCATGAAAGATCAGAGCAAACGTAGTTCGGGCCACGTACGACACAAGTCTGTCTTGATTGTTTTTATCCTTCTGAAAAAGGTTTTCTCCTGATTATGGGTCCAAGCGGACAAAAATGACGTTTTTTGATTGGTTTACAGTCTTTTACGCAAGAACTGTTTTTTATTGATGTTTATCCTTTTATTGTATTTTCTGATGGTTTTGAGAAAGAAGAGAAACAACAACTCTAAAACCTATGGTTGAAAAGGGAATCAAAATCTATCCTAATGTTGTCATGCATGGATGAGAACCTAATGTCTGTCATATTTCTCTCTTGCGCAGAGAGAAACAGAGATCCTAAGGGTATAAACGGAAAAACAACAGCATATATACAGTAAAGCAGTAAAATGCATGAATGCAGCAGTACAAGCGAGGCAAGGGAGTCCCACTCAACCTCGAACCTAGAAAACAATGAGCAAGGTGAAACAACTTCACTTCAACCTCCAGGGGAAAATTATCAAACAATACAGTCAAGAAACTCAAACAATACATCAACAGCTCTAAACAGCACCAACAGCAACAACCTGACAGCACAAGCTCCTGCTTCCATCAGTCTTCAAGGCAATGAACTTCATCCTCAATCTTCAAAGTTTCTTCAAAGCAATCTCTCCTAGATGAGTAATAGTTCACAAGATGATTTGGGATGTTAAACAGTCAGTTGACCACCAAAGGTGGCATACAGACTGTTAACAAAATACAGACTGTTTCTCTTAAAAGTTCTATCTCCTAGATACTGTCACTAAGCCTTCCAAAGGAAGGAGGTGAGTATCAAAGAGAGACTTTGAATCATAGAGAAGAATGGAGGCAACAGAAACCATCCATGTTTATGAATCATATTTCTACTCTAAAGCTCTACCTAGCTCCTAGGTCCTATGATCTTCAATCAATCTTCAAGCAAGCCTAGCATCTTCATCAACTTTGAACTTGGCCTTCAATTCTTTGCTTTGTCTTCAATATGCTCCATCAACAAGATCTTCAAAGCTAACCCACACCCCAAGCAAGCCCAACAAGCCCACACAACAAACAATAACCCCAAGATGGGCAAACCAAACAATCACTCAATTGGAAAATGTACTAAAAATATTAATATAATAGGGAAAATTCTAATATTATTTCTAGGGGATCTACTATACCTACCCTTAATACCCTATATGCCCCAAGTCCTAATTCAATCTAAAAAACCCAAAAGAAATTGTTTTAATGCACCTAAGTTATGTTAAAACCCTAAAATATTCTAAGTTTTTTATTACACCATATCTATTTCAACATTTTTTGTTACCATTTTTATTCTAAAGTTTTATCACATTATCCTAAGGGAAACCCTAAAGTATATTAATATCTATATTATCAAGATCAAAGATCAAACCCTATATCAACTTCTAAGGGGTCTAAACAATTCCTAACATGCAAGGGGTCAAAGTTAACCATCAATTGGGAAGGTCCTAATCAACAACCCTAAAACAGAACCAAATTACATCTAGAAAATCTACAAAAATTCCTAAGGGAACATGCGAGTGTTAGCTACAATCTACAAAAAAATATAACCAAGAATCATCACCAATTGAGAGAACAAAATTCTACAAAACAGCGGTATCAAATATGCAAAGCAAGCATCAATTAAATCATGCAAAATACTCATCAGAATGTAAAATGCAAAAGAAATGGGAAAACAATCCACAAAAATCTAACAAAAATTCTACAATCTCCTGAAGATGTTAGCAACCTATGGTAAAAAAATTAAAACCAAATTCTAAAGTTAAGATCACTTTCTAAAGGAAAACCTATAAAGTTTCCAGGGAACATTCAGATGGGGATGGCTCTAAAAAGCGGATTCAAAACTAAACTTAGAGTCGTCTAGAAATTCCAATAAAATTTTTGGGGAAACCTATGCATATCATGTAAAACATATCCAAAAATCAGATCAAAATCATGAAGCATCAATGAGAACAAAATTAAACAAAACAGATGAACAGTTATGTACACCAATGGATATTAGCACGAAAGAAAAATCATAACTAAATCAAAAAAAATCTAAAAAATGCAAACTCAGCGCCTAAAATTTCTTAAGACAATCAAGATCTACATAAAAAAATTTCATAATTTCTTGATCATTTTTACTATTTTTGACGCAATAAAAGCAAACAGGCCTCAAAACAGAAAAATAAAAAGAAAAAGGGAATGAAGAAAATCTTCAAATTAACAATCCTAAAATCATCCATAGGTGTTCATGATCCTAACCGCATAAGAATTTCTAATTATCTCATCCTAAATCCATGGTAAAGTGAAGGTTTACATACCTTGATCGGAGCTTCGAAACGGAGTATCTTCGGCTCTTTTCGTACTTCCGAAAGCTTCAAATTCGTTCAACAATATGCGAGGAAAGTGCTACAATCTTTGAATCGAACCGAAATCGCCTTGAATGAAGAATCACCACTTGATTTGCTCTCTTGAAAATTGATATGCTCTCTTCCAATCCAACTCCAATCAATCACCAACCTTGCTTCAAATGAATTTCTAAACATTTATAGAGATGATTGGAAGATTCTAGATTATTCATGTATCTTCCCTTGGAAATTTCTAGATTGTTCATGTATCTTCCCTTGGAAATTTCTAGATTGTTCATGTATCTTCCCTTGGAAGTTTCTAACCAAAATAGCCTTCCAAATGCCTTGTTAAGTGGTTTGGATTAGTGACTTACATTTCAAGTAACCACTTTTACAAAGCAAGTCATGAAATTATTGCTCAATTCAAAAATGTGCCAATGTCATTGTCTTTAGAATGCATTTTACAATCAAATTGGTATGTCATGTGGCTTGTTTGTGACCTCTAACCCAAAATTTGATTTTTTTTCACCACTTTATTTGACTTATTCCCCTTTTTTAGGCCATTTTAAGTGACTTTTTGAAATAAGCCGATCAATCTGCCATGATGACTTATTTGACCTAAAAACATCATTTTAAGCACATTCTGTGCTGAACGCTTTTTCATCTGAAGAGTGGAACATGGAGATTTTGACCTATGCTCAAAAAGGACTTATAATCTCACTTTCCCAAAATACCCCTGGCTTGTACAAGACCATAAGTAGAGCTCCACCAATCAGATTGAGGCATACCATACCTTTCTAGAAATCTAAGATTATGAGGAACAACTTTCATGTTGGCCAAAAATCCATTTGAAAACTCCTTATGGGGTAAAAGTTGCTTGGAAGTCAAGTAACTTTCACAGATAAATTTCAGATGCCTCTGAGGACCCCTAACTTGCAAGAACCATAACTTGAGTTCTATAAATCTCCTTGATGCCTTCCACCACTCAAATTAAAGTTATTAACCTCCTCTACAACATTCATGTGGAGATACAAGTCACTTGAAGCTCACATCTTGACTTAGAAGGCTTGGAAGTTCAGTGGAAAATAGGGGATTTTACCCTAGGAACCCTGTCTTGTCACCCTCAATCCTTCTTGATTCTTTTGATTTTCTCTTGGCACAACACCACATATGCTTCAACATATCATATGATGAATCCCGCATCCTTCAAATAGGCCTTGATGCCCCTCAATCAAGCATTAGACCTAGGGTTGACCCAGATGAAACCCTAGTTGACTGTCTTCAACTGTAGCTCTTGCAACCACACCAATAACTTGTCTTGCTTTCAAAATGACCCTCTAGGTCTTCCATGATGTCTCTACAACTTCTCTGATGATCTTCAAATACCCTCAAGATAGGAGAGAAACCCACTGCTTGGCCTTTTAACTTCTCAAAGCTTCAATTTCTTTCTTGGTGACTTGAATAGGCTTGAACTTGAATAAAAACCTTTTGGATATGATTCTTTGAGATGAAGAATAACACTTGATCCCTTGTTGGATGGCTTGCCCGTGCTATGCTATGCAAATGAATGAAATATGTGCATGATCTACTATGCAAATGATAAAGCTATGAAAACACAAATCAGGTAAAATAAGTTGACCAAATTTTAGGGTGCAACAAAAGGCACAAAAGATTTGAATGAGTTTTGTGTTTATTTAAGCCTTTTGAAATTGTTTGATATGCTTAAGATGCCTTTGCATTTATTTAAGAAAAATGCTTTGAAAATCATTTGACAAAGTCAAGGTTTATAGAGAAAGTGGTTCAAGTTTGAAAACAACAAGGTTTTGAAAAAGGAAGAAGATTTTGAAATTAAAAAAGGGCAGGAGATGAAGAGACTATCGTAATGCATAAAATAAATGGTCTCATTGTCAGGTAGCCCAAGATGAAGCCTTTATGTGTTCATTGATAACTAACCAATATATAGCCAGCATCTGACATAAGTCAAGCAAACATTCCATTCCCTTTGGATTGAGCCACAAGCAACAAGTAAGCACAGGATAAGACAAGCATCAGATGAAAGAAGAACTCAACCCATAAGGTCAAAGCTATGCATCAGATCCAAGTCTTTAAGAGTCAATCAAAGGTCCAAGGTCTTAGAATAATCCAATAGCATAAGGAAAAGTAACCAAAGTCCATAGGTCCAAAAGTTCAAACTCCAAGTCAAGTTAATGATAATGACCATTAAGCCAAAGGTTAGATAACCAAGTTTTTTTAGGGTTTTTCCTTTATTAATGTCTTTAAAAGAATAAGAAAATGTCCAAGTGGACAAAGGAGAAAAAGAAGCATAAACTTAAATAATATGAAATGCTCAAAATAAAGGCATAAAAATAAAAAGAAAGAAATAAAAGGCAAGAAATAAAAGAAATAAATAAAAGTGCATAAAGTAAAGTTATCACAATAATAATGTTAGTATTGAGGTTATAGTTAATGAATCGACTTGAGATAAACTTAGCGCTATGTTAAGAAATCGTAGCATAATTTATTAAGTAGATCATACTATGGGAGGCCGGTCAATAACAATTTATGTATCATACATGTTAGAGATATGATAGAAACCATACTCCTAAAACATGTAGCGCAAGTAAAAATCAAGGAGGGATCAAGAACTAAGGTAAGAAGATTGGTCCATTACATCAATCATTCTTCATATTAACTTAGGACAAACTTACGCATCAATCCAAAGTACCTCAAATGATCCATGATCAATTGGAAGGTAGATTTGAAATGATGAAAGTTCATCAAGCATCAATCCAAACTTGATGAAAAAGATGGACTCTAATCATCCAAATGATCAAGAGAAAAAGAAAAAAAGAAAGAAAGAGATGGAGAGAAATGAAACCAAATTGAACTGTAACTTTGATTAAGTTATCATCAAGATCAACCACCTATCTTGGTGGATTAGGATTTTCAACCCATCAACACCCAAGATCCATTTATATTGCTGAATCTTATGATAAAAAGTCATGATCATAGGCACCAGAAGTTAAACACGATTTAAAATGCAATAGTAAACAATTAAAATGCACATAAAAAGATTTTTAAAATGATTTTAAAATAAAAATAAAAGAGAAAATCCATAAAGTACCTCAAAACACCAAGTAAATGGCCAAGAAAATTATGGAAATTCAGAAACAACTCAAATAACATATAACAAATTTTTGAGAATTTTAATGCATGGAAAATATTTTTCAACTAGTTAAAATGCACGCAAAAATAGAAAATTAATGAAAAATAGGAAATCATAAAATAAAATTGTGAAAAAATTACACAAGGTGTAAAATAATTGAAAATATTTTTGAGAATTTTTTGATGAAAATCTGATTTAAAATGAAATAAGAGAAATAAAATAGAAAATACATGAGCCATTGGATATGGTCAATAAAGCCCAAGTAAGCACATCAAGTGGTCCATATCTAAGGCGTATGGTGGACCTTAAGTGAAATAACACGCTAGATCACATTTGAAAAAAATCAAACTCAAGCCATCGTTGTTGATCTTCGGTAATCTTCTCTGATCGCCTCTTACCGGAGTTTTGGCAAATGGTAACATTAGATAATGAGACCACCAACGTTGTGAGCGTTACCTCATCATGAATCCAACCATTAGCTCAAAGTTCATTTATATAAACTAAGCATGGAGAATTTCAGAGAAACACGTAAAGAAAGCAAAAACGAAAACTCAAATTAAACTCAACATACGATGAAAAAAAGCAAAGTAAGGTATGAAAAAGCATCAGGGAACCATAAGCTACATAAAATGAACTTGTTTGAGTGAAAATGAAGCCTCTAACTACCTTGTCCAAATATGATCAAAAGTGAAGAAAGCTAGACTTGGTTAGGATGATTCAGAGGCTCTTAAGGCTTGATTCTTGTTGCTATAGCTTCAGAGGACACCGAATATGCTAATGGAAACAAGAAATAGAGTTGAAATTGCTTAGAATTTGAGAACGGACTTGGAGAATTTCAATGAAAATGTGAGCTCGGACAGAGGTTCTGAAGGCTTTATAAGCTTGAAATTGAGTGCAGAGGCTTGATCTATTTATAGCTGAGGTGAATGAAGCTTATACGTGTGAGAATCTGTTAGAATTCATGTGAAATGATGAGCACCAAATGCGTGATCATTCTTGAGTGCAAAGTCACCAAAACACAGTGCATTCCTTCTGATTTTGGGTCATTTTTTATCCTTGTACATCACTTAACATCATCAGGTGTGAACACTTTGGCCTAAAATTGAGAATTAAGTGATTTACAATTTTGGTTTCATGAGAAAAATTCAATTCCATGTAGCCATATTCAAACCATTGTGAAATTCTGTAGACTTGACCATTGCCTCTCATTCTTTTTGATAAATGATCACATCATAACATAGAGTATAATGAAAAAACAAAGGTTTCATTTGGATGCTTGAGCAAGAATTTATGAGTCTGTAAAGTCAACATCATGACCTATATTTAAAGGTAAAAAAATTCCTAAGTCCAAAATGACCTATAATGTCTTCAAACTTTTCATGACTTTCCAAGCATAATTGGCCTTTGGTCCTTGAAACAAAATTGTAGTGGGCATCAAATATGATAATTGGAAATGATAACCAGCAAGAAAAGTTGAAAATTGAGAGAGTTATGATCTTTAGAAGTTAGGAAAATAACACTTGAATTTTGGACAAATTTCATCAAGTCCACAAAGTGACCTCTAATGTTTCCAGACTTTTGATGATCTTCTAAGCATTATTGGCTCTTGAATTTTAAAGAGAACTTGTAAAGGGTGTAAAAAAGAGTCATTTTCCCAAGGAAGCATTCAAAAATATTGAAAAATGAGTCAGTTGTGATATTTTGAACTTTGGACTTGAAATGTTGACTTTTTAGGTCAAACCACTTTGAATCAACTTGCAAACTTGACCTTTTTCTTGCATTTCAAGGCACTTTGAACTTAACATGACGTATTATTGAATCTAATTTGATGAATCTTGCAATGGCTTGAGGAAACTTGTTCATGATGACATGGAAATAAACACATGAACCTTTGAAGTTTCTTGAGAAACAAGCTATCAAACTTTGAAATATATGTGATCAAATGAAGTTGAATGATGCTTGAGACCCTATGCTTTGAGATTAGAGGTAATGATTTGATGATTAGCCTTTTAAAATCAATGGTTGACCACACTTTGATTTGAGGAACTCAAACCCTAGTTGAGAAGACAATCACTTGATGTTCTTGATTCCAAACTCTACCTTGCAAAAAAAACACAAGGGACAAGGCTTTTTTTTTGTATTTTTTATTTTGATTATGAAGCATATAAGTACAAAAATGTAAAAAGATACACAAATATGTGCTTGATGATCTTTGCAAAGGCAAACCCAATGATGAGAGGGTTAGGAGATAACCAAGTCTATGATCTTGATGCATTGCAAGGATGCAAGTGAGGTGGGATAATATGGGTAAAAATTAGGGTATGATAGATGCCCCTATTTAAGCTTCTTCTATCCGGAGATATGAAGATTGACATATTCATCTCGTCGAGATTGAAGAGACATAAATACAAAAGACCCAATTTTTGGCTCTAAGATACCGCAAAATGTTCATGATATGAATGAATACACATGACTCTGTGGAAAAAAGGTGCCACAAGAGACAAACTACTGCTGGAGAAACTTAGCAAAGGAAACGGAAAATTCTGCAGGGAAAAAACAAGAGGCCTAGTTTGGGAATATAAAATTCCACAAGAGATAGTCAATGTACGTAGATGAAACTAAGACTTCAAATTGCTGGAGATAAAGAGAAAAGAGGAGATTCTCCAGGAAAATAAATCATTGGGGAAAGACTCGACTCCGGGATGACTATGCATGGAAATAAACCAAACCACGAACATATAACAAAGTAAGATTCCACTAGGGAAGAGTTAACAATACAAGCAGCAAAAAGATATACCCACTCCACAAGGGAATAAACTCAGAGAGGCAATGGATTACTGATTCTATTGGGGAATGAAACCCTGAATAAGTAGTGAGAAAAAATGAAGAGGATATGGACTCCACTAGGGAATCTCACAGGGAAAGTCATTTTCTCTACTGAGGAAGAACCTCATAGGTATAGAATAAGGAAATGAATCACAACCAACTTAACGTTGAAGGCAATAAACAAGATAGTACCGACTCAAAGAATGAAGGTAAATAAAGATTAACATGATAACAAGCTTCCACTATTTTCTGGTATTCCACCTAGAATGAGTCTCAGCTTCTTCCTTAATCAAGTCTCTCACTTGAAAATGGTAACAAACAAGCTTCACAAAGGATAGCCACTTACTGGAGATAATCAATAATTCTGCCGAAGATACTCAAAAGAGATGTGAGTAGGTCAGATCATACAACAAACTTCTCAAATAAAGAGACATCCATTTGTTGGGGATGAAAGATTTACTGGATCGCAATAGGATTCTCAATTAAGGAGATAAACAATTGTCCAAATAACAAACTGGGTCGAATTAATAACAAGTTTCCACTATTAGAATAGGGTTCAACTTCTTCTTTAATCAAGTCTCTCACTTAAAAAAGGACCAAATAAAAGTTGTCTCCGCTAAAGGAACTACCACCTGCTAGGAATTACCACAAACTTCCCAAATCTCTACTCATCAGCCAAGAATGGGCCATAGTTTCTTCTTTAATCAAGTCTCAAACTTGAAAAGGACCAAATACAAGTTGTCTCCGCTAAAGAGACTGTCACATGTTGGGAATTAGGAATCAATAACTCTATTGGGGATCTTCAAAAGAAATATGGGTAAGTTAGATTGCAAAACAAGCTTCTCAAATAAAGAGATGCCACCTGTTGGTGATAATGAAGATTTCACAACAAACTTCTCTAACAGGAATATACTAGAGAGATGGTATTTGATGAAAAAGTTGATGGAGTCACAACAGGCTTCTCAAATAAAGAGAAGCCACCTATTAACATAATGAGTCTAGGGCTTCATTTGACTGGATGAGAATAAAGGGTTTCACAAAAAAAACTTCTCTGTTGAGGATAAATTGGAGAGATGCCATTTAATGTGAAGATACAAATTGATATTTGGGGGACATACAAGAAGCTCAAATAAAGAGACCTCCACTTGCTACCAAGAGATTCCGAAAGAGTGTTATCACAACATTGTTGGGGAAACAAAATCTCCATCTTTTGATGGGGGAGTCATAAACAGATTTCTGCTGAGGAAAATAAAATCCTCAAAGGTGAAAAATAAATTCCTTATTGTCTAGGTTTCACAGCCTAGAGAGATTCAAAGTAAATGTTGCATGGGACAAAAGTCCAATCCATGAACAAACTGGAGAGAAACGGTCAAACAAGACTCTACCTAATGAGGAAATAACTCAATTGGGTAGTGGTTCCATCCAGATAATGAGTTGGAAAGGAAAACTAAAGCAAAATTCCTCCATGAGGAATAAACTCAGTGGGGAATTAGAAAGGACATACATTTTCTGCTTAAGGTAGACACTCTAATGGAGAGAGGATACACACACTCTATGGGGAATAACAACATCAGAAATAATGGATAAGAAACACCAAGAAATGCGAGATGAAAATAAATCTTTGTTGCTGTGAGAATCAGATATCAAACTATCAAATTAACTTGAATCGCAAATCTTGAAGTTCACCACCGAGCTTTGATTTATCCAAAGGAAAGGGTAAACAATGAAAACCCTAATTGCACTGTAAAACAATGCAGGAGACCTAAGATTCGGGGGTTGGGTATACCTAAGGAAGGTGTTAGCATCCTAAGTGTTGCGGTGAAATTTGGATGTCAAGCTATTGATTAACTTGAATCTTAATTCATTTACAACCGAACTTTAATTTATCCAAAAAGGAAAGGTTTAAAGAAAGAAAAACCTACAAAAATGCAAAGCAAAAGGCAAGGCCTAAAGCTAAGCAAAGAGAGAGATCTAAAGGTTCGGGGGTTGGTTATACCTAGGGAAGGTGTTAGCATCCTAAGTATCTGTAGTACTCTACAGGAACCTCTTGTTTAATATTTCTGTTTGCTAAAGTTTACTTGCTAAAGGGAAAAGTGCTAAGGTAATAATCTAAAGTAAAGGGTATGTACAAAGTTTGCTCGCGAAGACATCGTATCTCGTGCCTACGTATCCGAACGGGAATGGAATCAGAGCAATCGTAGTTCCCCTATCTAGGGATGAGGAACTCTTGACTGTGGTCAAGGTTCCCAAAGGGAAGTAAGTATTCATAGTGAAGTACTTACATGGAGTTCGGCGACTCCTCTTCTAAGTTAAGATTGTTATGATAAAGGATATCCACGGCGGGACGGTAAACATGAGTGTGGCGACTTAAATCCTAAGGCTAGGATAAAAGGGGAGTAAAGGTTGTCCGCGGCGGGACGGTAAACATGAGTGCAGCGACTCAAATCCTAAGGCTAGGATAAAAGGGGAGAATGTCCACGGCGGGACGGTTAAAAGTGAGTACGGCGACTCGTGTAAGAAAGGAAGCTTGTTGTTATGTACAAGCAAATTATGTACAGATAAATCAGTTTAACCTCATAACTCAGGAGGTATGGGGAATGAGATGAACATGGTTATAACTCAAAACAAAAACCCTAGCATGTTAAATAACATATGTGGATATGAAAACAAATAAATTACACCAACAAAATTAAGGGGAACCACAAGAAATTTCATCTGCAACAGTCTAGGGTTTATATCGTCAAACGCGCATTTCGCACATGTAAAACATGATGTAAAACATGATGAAATATTAATCAAACATGGAAAATAAAAACATGACATGAAAGTACATATTAAAATGAGCACAATGAAAAAAGAACGGGTGAAAAATGATTAAAATTGAGAGATATATGATTTTTTGAAGTTTGTGTGAAAAATGGAAAAAAATAGCAAAAAGGGTCATCACTGAGGATCGAACCCTGGTCAGGCTGGTGAAAGGTATAGTGTGCACGCATGCTCTTAACACTAGGGTGTCCATACATACATTAACTAAAATGAAACAATAAATATATATGGCTTGTTTACTTGAATTTTCTGGGCAAAAACACATACACTCACATGGTTTGCAAAATATACCATAACTTCCTCAATTTTTATCCAAATTAAACAAACTTTATATGTAACTGGCCTAGAAAAATATGAGGAACATGATGGTGGTGTTATTTTTTTGAAATTCCTTTCTTTTGAAAAATTCAATAGCAGTTGTACCTTAATGTTTATGTGATGTATTTTCATGTAAATGTCATGATACAACCACTTTCAAGCTTAAACAACTATGCACACAAACCACATAAATCACATAGAGTGATTCTGAACCTTTAAGTATGTCCTATGTCAATAGAATATGAATGTAGTATGTCAAATGCAAGTTTTCATTACAAATGCATTTTGTGAGGTGGATTTTGTGACAGTTGGTTTTAATGTCAAATGAACATACAAACACATTACAAATGATAAATACAAGCTGTTAGGACACTCAAACCAACTTGAAACAAGCCAATGCAAGAACTGGTATGTGATGTGTCATTTTTGTGAAGAAAAAATGCATTTGAAGAGTGAATTTTCATGACAGTGACTTTTGGTGCAAAGTGAACATGCTAATATCTCAAAAATGATCTATATGGAGTGTGTGTGATATGGTTTGAGTGAAAACAAGTTTGTGGCAAAAAGTGACTTGGTATGTGAAGGTGTATGTGACCATTTGCATTTTGAAAGTGATTTTCAATGAAATTATTATGCAAACATGTTACAAATGACCAATAGGAGATGTTCCAATCTTTACATGGGAGAAAAATCAACTAGCATAACAGTTAGTATGGCATATGCAAATAGGAGCAAAAATGAAATTTTTGAAAAAAAGTCAAAAATAACACATAACTTCCACTGGTGGAAGTTCAGTGCAAAAGTTGCCAAAAGTATTTTCAGGCAGATTTTAAAGGTAACTTCCACTGGTGGAAGTTTAGTGTAAAAAGTGACAAAAATCATTTTCATGCAGTTTTTAAACATGACATCAACATACAAGACATAGATTGGATATTAAAGTGTTTTTTTCAAAATGATAAGATTCATGCCACAACAATGACACACACACACACCACATATATGCTAAAAGATGTCTCTATGCTAAAAATGCAGACTCAATGCTTCCAAATCAGAAAGTGACATAGGGATGGCATCTTGATGCAAATGATACACATTGAACATGAAAAACCACAACAGGTAAAAACAACTTAAATAAAACATCCACACACCTCAGAAACATGAAACTAAGTATGATCGTACTCAAAAATCAGGTACAAAACCATCAAGGCAAAGTTTGGTATGTGGATACAAAAATAGTAGTACAATAAGCTTATGTCAAAACCTCAATGTTATTTTTATGGCACGATGGTGAATGAGGTAAGGTGAGAAGTTACATACCTCTTGTAGACAACTTCAAACAATCAAGAGAAACAAGAAAACCAGAGAATCTTCAATCACCTCCTTGCTTGGAACCTTTATTCCTTTTGAAGCAAAATACCAACCTTGTGACAGTTTGAGAAATAGGCCTCACCAATGATCCTCAATGCTTTGGATAGTTGAGGTATGATATATGTGAGGTGTTTTAATGGTTAGATCATCAAGAAAGTGCTTAAAACAAGTTTTGACTGATTTTGTGGCTTTTGGTCAAAGTAACTTGGTGAACAAGTTGACTTTTTGATTTTTGAGGTTCCTTGGTGGTTTAATGGATTATACACCTTCTATATCATATTTATGGGTTGTGGGGATGATGTTTGGGAGTTTGAATGTGGAGAAATGAATGGGGCAGCCTTTACACCAACGCAGATTTTTGGTGGATTTTGCTGAAAAGTGAGATTTTGGAGATTTCTTTGAATACAAGCCAAGACAGAGTTTTTTCTGGTTTTTAGAAGGTGTCTTGTGTATTGGATGAGGTGAGGGAAGCCTCCTTTTATAGGAAAATGAGGATGAGGGGCTGTTTTGGAGGTTTCTTCATCATGAAGAAAGGTTGAGATATTTTGGAAGAAACCTCCTTTGGAGGGTTTTCTCTTGGCTGACCACTCAAGCCTCAAAGGTCAAGTAAATTGATGTTCTTTCAGAAGCTGAATGCAGGCTAAGAGTGTAGGGATGAGGCTGTAGCAGAACTTCTTTCCACCTCATGCTTTGCTTTTTTACTTTTGGTACCACTTGCATATCCACTTGCAAAGCAATGGTACAAGCTTCTTTGTTTGATTTTTTCTGCATAACTCTCTTGTTTTTCATGCCACATACTCCTCATATATCATATACAACATGTTTGATCAATTAATTCTGGCAAATTTTATGAAAGAAGTGATTTTGCAAAAAATGGACAATGTGGGACTAAAGTATGAAACCTCCAACTTTGTACACATGTAACTTTCTGCTCATAAATCATCTTGAGGAGTTCTTGTACTTTTTAGAAAGCCCTCATGTAGTACTAAAATATTCATGTTTGCCAAGAAATAAAACTCCAATTGGAACTAGGTGAAAAATCCTTTCAAAGTTGGCTGCACACAAGCTTTTAAAGTGAAAATAACAGAAATTTTCTAAGTTATTTTCCCTTCTAGGAATGTTTTTGCTTCTATCTCAAAAAGTATGCATTTTCTGGTTGTGTACTAGTATGAGACTTTTGTAGGACTTGTTAAGAGCTTTCCAATGAGCTTGGAACCAACTCAATTGAGTGAGTGGTTAAGGAGTTAGGGTTTAGCCCCTTTTGAAACCCTAATTCCCGATTTTCTCGATTATTCCTTCATCCTTGATCAAATGACCATGAAATTTCATGAGCAAGCTTATATTGACATATGGAACATTTTTGCTTCACATCTTGAAGTCTCATTCCTTAAATTTGAAAAGTCGATTTTTCGTCGCCGGCGCGATCGATCGGTGAATACCGAGTCGTCTGTGGACGTTCTGGACCTCTCAAGACTTTAAAACTTCTTGAATGGACTTCATTTAGCCATATGAACTTCATGTACCACAATTTCCTCATTAAAACACCTCCCATCACAAAAGTCAAACCACAGTTGACTTTTTATCAGTCAAAAACCCTAATCGGGGCTCCACACTGCACTGTTCTTGATTCTGGGGTACAACCTCAAATTGTTTTCACATTTGACATCAAATAGAATCCTTGAACTTGTTTCATTATTTAATCCCTTCAAACATTGATTGATCAAACCTCACAGTTTCGATTTTAACCGCGTGAAACCCTAATTCATCTGCATCTTAAACAAAGAAAAAAACTTGAACTGGGTTAGGGTTAGATAATCACATGAGTATGATCCTAAAATGATAATGAAAATCTAAGGGTCAAAATTTGGGGTATGACAGTTGCCCCTATTTAAATATCTTTCACTGGATGAGAGATGATAATCCTTGCAGAATCGTAGTGAAAGATATTTAAATATAGAAAACCAGAAATTTTGCCCCTTAGATCTAATGGTATGCAAAAGGACAAATGCGAATATGCCATGAATTCTAAATGATGCTTATGATGCTTTATGTTGCAAGACACCATGCAGACACAAAAAAAAAATTAAAAAAAAATAACGAAATGGTAAAACAAAGAGTAACAGTTCACTGGGGAAAACAGCAACACCGGGGGAAAGAGGCAAATGGGGAATAAAGCACCCATGATGCCAAGGAAATTGTAATTCATCCACAAGGTAAGACGTGAGTAAAACACGACCTCGGAGAAAAAGGAAGTAAATGGGGAATAAAACAACCAGGTAAGGTAAACTCATCCACAAGGTAAGACGCGAGTAAAACACGACCTCGGGAGAAAGGAGACGGGAGTAAAACACCGTGATTCCAGGTAAATGGGGAGTAAAGCACCCAGGTAAGGTAAACTGGAGTTCGTCCGCAAGGTAAGACGCGAGTAAAACACGACCTCGGGAGAACAGGAAGATGGGAGTAAAACACCATGATGACAGGTAGATGGGGAATAAAGCACCCAGGTAAGGTAAAATCTTCCACAAGGTAAGACACGAGTAAAACACGACCTCGGGAGAACAGGCAGATGGGAGTAAAGCACCATGATGTCGGGTAAATAGGGAGTAAAACATCGTTGTTCTAAGCAAATGGGGAGCAAAGCACCCATGTAATGTGTATATGTTTATGAATTGTGTCATGATATATGCATGTATAAATTATACAGATGACATGATCAAATGCGAATGCAAATGTCGACGACAAGGCTTGACTCTTTTGGTGAGAAGACAAGACTGGATAACTGATTCCTCAACACGAAGATCACTTTCAGTCTGCTTGGGGACTAAAGATGCTATTGTTGAACACATCTCTGCCACACTGATAAAAAAATAGATGATCCATGTAGGAAGGATAAAGGGCTGCTTGGGGATTCCTTAAGTAAACTGCCCCAGTTTAGTTGTCTGTTATAGATAAACTGATGATGACTTCAGCTTGTCTGATGCCGAAGGTGACTGATTTACTGAGTACTTGGAGAGCTTGCCCCAATCTGAGTCTTGAAATATATTCTGGATAAACCAAATCTGAGGATACCATGTCTTGAACAAATATTTAATTGATTCTTTGACAAAATGTAAAAGGAACTTGCCCCCTGATAGGATCACTTGGCTAAGTTTCTCAATGTTTGAAAATTCCTTGAGAGGAAAGCCAGTTTGCAATCAAAAGTGTTCATACAAACATGGTAATGTAAAGTTCACGCAACTTTTGAAATCAGAATCATTTTTGAAAGATGTAAAGTAAAAGAGTCATTGGTCAGAACACGGCAGTTCAAGACACTCAAAGTTTAAAGCAACGGCGCACTGCCAAAATAGTTGATTTACAAAAATCTTTAGGAGTCAGTTTACGCAACCTTGTTGTAGCATGCTTTCAAAATAACCTTGTTTCAATTAGGTCTTTTGAGGGTTGTAGCGTGGCCTGGTTCACGGTTTAAGAAACAAAGGATAAAGGTTCAAATTTTATTTGTACCCACCCCATCTACGTGATGATCTCCAGTCATATGCTCAGTTTAAATCAGACTATGTGCTCAGTTTCCCATAGGTTAGGAATTGCACTGATAATAGCAATGCTGATGGTTCAGAATTTAACAAACTTTTTGAAAAGGCAGTCACTGCTTCTTTACAACATTTGGTTGTTTTGAATTCATTGAGTATTTTCTTGATAAGGGTTTAAAGATCTCCTCTTTTTATTATCCCTAACTTTTGCCTGAACTGTTTCTTTTGAGGTTTACAGTCAGCGGGATGCCCCAGTTTTGCCTAAGTCTCCTTCATAGGTTTTGACTTAGCATATATATATATATATATATATATATATATATATATATATATATATATATATATATATATATATATATATATATATATATATATATATATATATATATATATATATATATATATATATATATATATATATATATATATATATATATATATATATATATATATATATATATATATATATATATATATATATATATATATATATATATATATATATATATATATATATATATATATATATATATATATATATATATATATATATATATATATATATATATATATATATATATATATATATATATATATATATATATATATATATATATATATATATATATATATATATATATATATATATATATATATATATATATATATTGTTGAAATAAAGTGACTGCCCAGCTTAATGGTTACGGTGAACCATCATCGGCTTCTTGGCTTGAAAAGTATCTTCAACACTTGTTTGTTGTATGCAAAGGAAATATTATAGTTGCATCCTTTATATGAAAGGTGTCTTGTATGAACACACAACCGAGTTAACTGAGAACTACCCACCCCAAGGTTAAAACTGCGGGTTTTTTTGTAAAGAAAGAAACTTCAACTTCTAGGCTCAAAGGGGTTGACAAGGGATTATCTTCCTTATTTCTCCAGTGTTTGGGAGTTGAAACAATGCCTTACGTCGTCAACAAAAGTTTGATTGAAAGCATACTAACAGCAATTATGGGTATAACATTTTCATCATCCTCCCTCCAATATTTGCATAATCAAAAATTTGGACAAGGAGTAAATATTTGAAAGTTAAAGCACAGAAGTGCACGCAATAGATGAACTGAAATCAAAAGTTGTAATGTTCATTCATTAAAATGAAAGTACAAACACTAATTAAAAGCAAATAGCTTAAACAAAATAAGGAGAATGCAAACAATGAGAAACAAAAAGGCCTAGTGACTAAATCAGTACAAAGATGGGTTGTCCTGTCTGAAACGCTGGCGCTCAAAAAGATGGTCTGCTGAAGTCAGACTGAAGTTTCACTTTTGATGCTCTGGTAGAGGATTTTTCTGAACATTCGGCTGACTGTCTGTAAAATCAAGGATCCCAGTTCTAATCAATTCACGTACCCTAGCTTTCAATGCAAAACAATGCTCCAAGTCGTGGCCTGGGGCACCCTCATGAAAAGCACAATGGAGATCAGCTCTAAATCCAGCTGGAAGAGAATCTGGAGTTTGCAGAGTCTTTGTAGTGATCAACCCTTGTTGAACCAGGTTCGGATACAATTCTGTATAAGTCATGGGAATAGGATCGAACTGATTCTTATTCTGATACTGGTTCTGTCTAACAGCAGGACGCTGAGGATTTTGAACGGGTCGTGGAGCAGCAGCAACTGCAGCAATAGTGTTGTGATTATACTGAGGTCGGGGATGAGGCTTCCTCACTTCAGCCATGACAGCATTAGTATGTTCTTCTTTCTTCTTATGGAAATTCCCAAAGGGCTTCTTTACACCATTAGAAGATTCAACAGCTTTGGATACCTTACCACTTTTCAGCCCTTCTTCCAACCTTTGACCAATAGTTACCAGATCTGTGAAGTTTGAAGACATACTCCCAATCATTTTCTCCCAATAGAAAGGAGACAGAGTATCCATGAACGTTCCAGTTAATTCTTTCTCTGCCAGAGGGGGTTCAACCTGAGAAGCTAACTCTCTCCAACGTTGAGCGTATTCTTTGAATGTTTCTCTTTCACCTTGAGACATGTTCTGAAGTTGACAACGGTCAGGAGCCATATCCAGATTGTATTTGTATTGTCTCATGAAGGCATTGGCAAGATCTTGGAAGCAATGGACGCTGTTATGTTCTAAACCCATATACCATTTGAGAGATGCCCCACTTAAACTGTCCTGAAAGCAATGGATAAGCAGCTTCTGATTATTGGTGTAAGCTGCCATCCTTCGGTAGTACATAACCAAATGGGCTCTTGGACATGAGTGCCCCTTGTATTTCACAAATTTTGGAGTCTTAAACTTTACAGGCATGACCAGACCAGAAACTAAACACATGTTATCAGCATCAACATTGAAGAAATCAGTACCCTCAACGGCCTTGAGTCTCTTGTCTATATTTTGAAACTGTTCACGGACAACTTCAGGCTTAACAACATCCTCACGGTCTTCACCTTGAGCACTAGCAGCATTGTAATCAAAGAACGGAGTCTCAAAGGGAGCTTGACCATTCTGGGCAGCAGTATGGACCACAGGTATGGCTTCTGTAAAGACAGGAGCTTGAAAGACTAGTCTGACAGTTGGACCAATCATGGCAGTAGATGCAAGAGGTGGAGAATAGTTGGGAGGCAAACCAAACTCTGGCCAAGTAGATTGTGGTATTTGAATAGGAGGAGTATCTACATTCGAAACATCTTGAATGACAGTCCTTTGGGAAGACTCTCCTCTGGCAATCAAGACTTGGAGCATCTCGGCGAGCTTAGTCATGCCTGATTTTAACTCATCAATTTCCATTCGGATTTCTGTATTGTGTGCTTCCTGTTCTGACATCTTGTGTCTATAGTTTGCTCTAGTCTGATATCGGTGTCGAGGAATCAGCTTGACAACTCAAAGGTACACTGGACAGTGAAGACAGCTGGACATGAGCGACTGGACAAACAGAGGTATGCAATGAACCATGCAAAGATGCAAATGCAATGCAATGCGATGCAAGAGAAGATGCAAATCACACATAATAGGATCAAAGGCTCCAGGTTACAGCATGAAGTCTGAGTGAAGAACCAACCATATGGTGTGTACTAGGGGCAAAGTACCTGCACAACGGGTTCTACCAAAGTTCCCAGAGTCAACAACCCATCTTTCGGATATTATCGACACACCAAATACTTGGAAATCAATAATATTCTCAAGAGAGTCTCGTCTGAGTATAGTATCGCGTATCAACTATTTCGGGAATACTCCCTTATAGCCATCGCACTACGTCCTAATAAGGCCAGAGTGGGGTAGTAGGTAATCTAAAGGTCCTCAATGGCATGGGCTCTTATAGAAAGTAGCATTGTTTTCACGAATACTCGATCAACAACACCAACTCTCCAAAAGGCCTCCACTGAGCGGTGGTTTTCTCAAGTTAGCTTAGTCGGGAATCAACTCCCTATAAGCCTTCTTGAATATACCACCATCCTATCATAAGTGCACCCGAGTCCGGGTATAGGATTGTCTCACCACTTGAAGTAACAACCCTGTATACAGAAGAACCCAAGTACAAACGGATATATGTACAAATATATAAGCAAGCAAACATATAGAAAGCACAAATACAAACAAGGTGGGCTTAACCCTCTTAGGGGTGGTTTCCCCAGTGAAGTCGCCATTTTCTGTTGAGGTGAAATTTGGATGTCAAGCTATTGATTAACTTGAATCTTAATTCATTTACAACCGAACTTTAATTTATCCAAAAAGGAAAGGTTTAAAGAAAGAAAAACCTACAAAAATGCAAAGCAAAAGGCAAGGCCAAAAGCTAAGCAAAGAGAGAGATCTAAAGGTTCGGGGGTTGGTTATACCTAGGGAAGGTGTTAGCATCCTAAGTATCTGTAGTACTCTACAGGAACCTCTTGTTTAATATTTCTGTTTGCTAAAGTTTACTTGCTAAAGGGAAAAGTGCTAAGGTAATAATCTAAAGTAAAGGGTATGTACAAAGTTTGCTCGCGAAGACATCGCATCTCGTGCCTACGTATCCGGACAGGAATGGAATCAAAGCAATCGTAGTTCCCCTATCTAGGGATGAGGAACTCTTGACTGTGGTCAAGGTTCCCAAAGGGAAGTAAGTATTCATAGTGAAGTACTTACATGGAGTTCGGCGACTCCTCTTCTAAGTTAAGATTGTTATGATAAAGGATGTCCACGGCGGGACGGTAAACATGAGTGCGGCGACTCAAATCCTAAGGCTAGGATAAAAGGGGAGTAAAGGTTGTCCGCGGCGGGACGGTAAACATGAGTGCAGCGACTCAAATCCTAAGGCTAGGATAAAAGGGGAGAATGTCCACGGCGGGACGGTTAAAAGTGAGTACGACGACTCGTGTAAGAAAGGAAGCTTGTTGTTATGTACAAGCAAATTATGTACAGATAAATCAGTTTAACCTCATAACTCAGGAGGTATGGGGAATGAGATGAACATGGTTATAACTCAAAACAAAAATCCTAGCATGTTAAATAACATATGTGGATATGAAAACAAATAAATTACACCAACAAAATTAAGGGGAACCACAAGAAATTTCATCTGCAACAGTCTAGGGTTTATATCGTCAAACGCGCATTTCGCACATGTAAAACATGATGAAATATTAATCAAACATGGAAAATAAAAACATGACATGAAAGTACATATTAAAATGAGCACAATGAAAAAAGAACGGGTGAAAAATGATTAAAATTGAGAGAGATATGATTTTTTGAAGTTTGTGTGAAAAATGGAAAAAAATAGCAAAAAGGGTCATCACTGAGGATCGAACCCTGGTCTAACTGGTGAAAGGTATAGTGTGCACGCATGCTCTTACCACTAGGGTGTCCATACATACATTAACTAAAATGAAACAATAAATATATATGGCTTGTTTACTTGAATTTTCTGGGCAAAAACACATACACTCACATGGTTTGCAAAATATACCATAACTTCCTCAATTTTTATCCAAATTAAACAAACTTTATATGTAACTGGCCTAGAAAAATATGAGGAACATGATGGTGGTGTTAGTTTTTTGAAATTCCTTTCTTTTGAAAAATTCAATAGCAGTTGTACCTTAATGTTTATGTGATGCATGTTCATGTAAATGTCATGATACAACCACTTTCAAGCTTAAACAACTATGCACACAAACCACATAAATCACATAGAGTGATTCTGAACCTTTAAGTATGTCCTATGTCAATAGAATATGAATGTAGTATGTCAAATGCAAGTTTTCATTACAAATGCATTTTGTGAGGTGGATTTTGTGACAGTTGGTTTTAATGTCAAATGAACATACAAACACATTACAAATGATAAATACAAGTTGTTAGGACACTCAAACCAACTTAAAACAAGCCAATGCAAGAACTGGTATGTGATGTGTCATTTTTGTGAAGAAAAAATGCATTTGAAGAGTGAATTTTCATGACAGTGACTTTTGGTGCAAAGTGAACATGCTAACATCTCAAAAATGATCTATATGGAGTGTGTGTGATATGGTTTGAGTGAAAACAAGTTTGTGGCAAAAAGTGACTTGGTATGTGAAGGTGTATGTGACCATTTGCATTTTGAAAGTGATTTTCAATGAAATGATTATGCAAACATGTTATAAATGACCAATAGGAGATGTTCCAATCTTTACATGGGAGAAAAATCAACTAGCATAACAGTTAGTATGGCATATGCAAATAGGAGCAAAAATGAAATTTTTGAAAAAAAGTCAAAAATAACACATAACTTCCACTGGTGGAAGTTCAGTGCAAAAGTTGCCAAAAGTATTTTCAAGCAGATTTTAAAGGTAACTTCCACTGGTGGAAGTTTAGTGTAAAAAGTGACAAAAATCATTTTCATTCAGTTTTTAAACATGACATCAACATACAAGACATAGATTGGATATTAAAGTGTTTTTTTCAAAATGATAAGATTCATGCCACAACAATGACACACACACACACCACATATATGCTAAAAGATGTCTCTATGCTAAAAATGCAGACTCAATGCTTCCAAATCAGAAAGTGACATAGGGATGGCATCTTGATGCAAATGATACACATTGAACATGAAAAACCACAACAGGTATAAACAACTTAAATAAAACATCCACACACCTCAGAAACATGAAACTAAGTATGACCATACTCAAAAATCAGGTACAAAACCATCAAGGCAAAGTTTGGTATGTGGATACAAAAACAGTAGTACAATAAGCTTATGTCAAAACCTCAATGTTATTTTTATGGCACGATGGTGAATGAGGTAAGGTGAGAAGTTACATACCTCTTGTAGACAACTTCAAACAATCAAGAGAAACAAGAAAACCAGAGAATCTTCAATCACCTCCTTGCTTGGAACCTTTATTCCTTTTGAAGCAAAATACCAACCTTGTGACAGTTTGAGAAATAGGCCTCACCAATGATCCTCAATGCTTTGGATAGTTGAGGTATGATATATGTGAGGTGTTTTAATGGTTAGATCATCAAGAAAGTGCTTAAAACAAGTTTTGACTGATTTTGTGGCTTTTGGTCAAAGTAACTTGGTGAACAAGTTGACTTTTTGATTTTTGAGGTTCCTTGGTGGTTTAATGGATTATACACCTTATATATCATATTTATGGGTTTTGGGGATGATGTTTGGGAGTTTGAATGTGGAGAAATGAATGGGGCAGCCTTTACACCAACGCAGATTTTTGGTGGATTTTGCTGAAAAGTGAGATTTTGGAGATTTCTTTGAATACAAGCCAAGACAGAGTTTTTTCTGGTTTTTAGAAGGTGTCTTGTGTATTGGATGAGGTGAGGGAAGCCTCCTTTTTTAGGCAAATGAAGATGAGGGGCTGTTTTGGAGGTTTCTTCATCATGAAGAAAGGTTGAGATATTTTGGAAGAAACCTCCGTTGGAGGGTTTTCTCTTGGCTGACCACTCAAGCCTCAAAGGTTTTCTCTGCATAACTCTCTTGTTTTTCATGCCACATACTCCTCATATATCAGATACAACATGTTTGATCAATTAATTTTGGCAAATTTGATGAAAGAAGTGATTTTGCAAAAAATGGACAATGTGGGACTAAAGTGTGAAACCTCCAACTTTGTACACATGTAACTTTCTGCTCATAAATCATCTTGAGGAGTTCTTGTACTTTTTAGAAAGCCCTCATGTAGTAATAAAACATTCATGTTTGCCAAGAAATCAAACTCCAATTGGAACTAGGTGAAAAATCCTTTCAAAGTTGGCTGCACACAAGCTTTTAAAGTGAAAATAACTTAGAAATTTTCTAAGTTATTTTCCCTTCTAGGAATGTTTTTGCTTCTATCTCAAAAAGTATGCATTTTCTGGTTGTGGACTAGTATGGGACTTTTTTAGGACTTGTCAAGAGCTTTCCAATGAGCTTGGAACCAACTCAATTGAGTGTGTGGTTAAGGAGTTAGGGTTTAGCCCCTTTTGAAACCCTAATTCCCGATATTCTCGATTATTCCTTCATCCTTGATCAAATGACCATGAAATTTCATGAGCAAGCTTATATTGACATATGGAACATTTTTTATTCACATCTTGAAGTCTCATTCCTTAAATTTGAAAAGTCGATTTTTCGTCGCCGACGCGATCGATCGATGAATACCGAGTCGTCTGTGGACGTTCTGGACCTCTCGAGACTTTAAAACTTCTTGAATGGACTTCATTTAGCCATATGAACTTCATGTACCACAATTTACTCATTAAAACACCTCCCATCACAAAAGTCAAACCACAGTTGACTTTTTATCAGTCAAAAACCCTAATCGGGGCTCCACATTGCACTGTTCTTGATTCTGGGGTACAACCTCAAATTGTTTTCACATTTGACATCAAATAGCATCCTTGAACTTGTTTCATGATTTAATCCCTTCAAACATTGATTGATCAAACCTCACAGTTTCGATTTTAACCGCGCGAAACCCTAATTCATCTGCATCTTAAACAAAGAAAAAAACATGAACTGGGTTAGGGTTAGATAATCACATGAGTATGATCCTAAAATGATAATGAAAATCTAAGGGTCAAAATTTGGGGTATGACACTAAGTATCTGTAGTACTCTACAGGAACCTCTTGTTTTATCTTATGTTATTTGTTATCTGTTATTTGCTAAAGGGTATAAAAGGAGACCTAAGGGTTTATTTCTAAGTATGCTCACCAAGATATTGCATATCGTGCCTACGTATCATGACGGAAATAGAATCAGAGCATTCGTAGTTCCCCTCAACGAGGGTGAGAAACTCTTGATTGTGGTCAAGTTTCCTGGGGGAAGAGGTAAGTGTCTAAGGCAAGAAAATTAGATGGAGTGCGGCGACTCTAAAGTTAAAGCTAATTTAAAATTTGGTGAGCGTTCATGGCAAGACGCTTATATAGAGTACGATGACCCTGGTCCTAAGGTTACGATGAAAGGAAAGAAAAGTGAATGTCCATGGCAGGACGCTTGCATGGAGTGCGACGACTCTGATCCTAAGGCTAGGATGAAGGGAAAAGAAGAGTAAGTGAGTGTCTATGGCAGGAACTTACATGGAGTGCAGCGACTCCGATCCTAAGGCTAGGATGAAAGGTAAGGACCTTAATGGGTTCTCAAGGGAAAGGTGGACAAGGCTATCCTAAATGTGACATGGTAGTCAACGAGTACGATCCTTTCCTTTAGAATTTGATTAGGAAAATGTTTTAGTCTTAGACAAAACCGAAGATCTAACCTGATTCTCTGACCTAAAACTAGAATTAAAAAGTAATTTATCCTATAAGTTATCATGCAAAGGACCAATCCTACATTCAAACTTCAATTTAATTTAATCGAAGATCAAATTGAATCGAGATATCCTAAAGGACACATGTGTCAAAATCATGCAATCATATCAAACTCATACAAGAAAATTGATAAATAAAAAATTATATATATAAAACTTTAATTCAAATTAACTAAAAAAATTAACCAAATATAATTTTGATTAATCCAATAACATTAATCCAAATTAGAGTTTAAATAAAAAACAAAAAAAATATATAGAAATAAAAAGATAAACAAAATGAAAATAAATAAACAACAATGTATAGTTTTTTTAATAGAAAAAATAATAAATAAATAAAAATAATAAACTAAAGAGTGATGGACTCCAAAGAGAAACATGTGGGCTGGGTACTTGAAACTCAAATGAAACCAATAACAACATAAGGAACCAAAACCTAAATGAAGGGTCAGCAATCCCTTTTCTCACGGCTCACTCTTTTTCTCAGTGTTTTAGAAACCGGACCGGTCATCGAACCAGTGAAGGTATTGGTCACTAGTTTATCGGTCGAACCACTGGGTCACTGGTCGAACCGCATGATTAAACTGGATTAAACCGGATAACTCGATTGAATAGACCTGTCATTATATAGATATAAAACCGGTCGAACCAGATGATTCAGTTTCTAAAAAAATATAACTAGTACTTAAATTTTTTGAAAATATCATATCATAAATTCACAAGTTCATAATTTAAATTCAAATTTTAAATAAATGTATCACACATAACAAAATAATACAAAATTACAAAATCTAATTGCAAACAAAGTCTAATTGCAACAACTTCCCCATCAATGATATCATTTATTGATTATTATGAAATAAGAGGTAATTATTTGTAAGTAAAATATGATTCTCCTAAAAATAAAACCAAATAAAATTCAATATGTTTATGGTATTTCACTTTCGCTTTCAACAAAATACATGTATTTCTCTATTGTTAGTATTTTGACACTAAATATAATTAATTATAAATTATAATTAATTAAAATTATTAGCAGTGACAAAATATAACAAGATAAAATATATAACAATCTAAAAAGTTAAAATAATAAGGTAACTAATTTGTTATTAACCACAAAGTTACAAACTATTTAGGAAAATGTATTAGCAAAAATAACAAATAGTCAATAAAGTCTGTAATTTGTCACTAACGAAAAAATTTTATATGAGAATGCTATTTAAGTAATACACTACTAAGAGTATCTTTAATGGGAGCAACTAAATTGGATGAACTAAGTTATTTTACGTGGGTCCAAATTGACACGAAGGATTTAAGCAATCCAAAATTGAATTAAGAAGTTTTTACTTCAATGGTGATTGTTTATAAGGAATTCAAACTTGGTATTAAATGGTTAATAAAAATCTATTATTTATGTTAAATAATTAATAAATATCTATTATTTATGTTAAATAATGAGTTAGAGTACGTTGCTTGTGTAGAGCACGTAAACTAATTTTAGAGCATCCCATATGCCATGTCAGCTCTACTATAATGCAAATTCCTTATTACTAACGTAAGTTATACAAAATTTTGGTTTAATAACTATGCTTTAAAGTTGCTCTAAGTATATTAAAAAAAAGTTTAAAAAAACACAATTAAATCGCCGATTTTTCCGGTTCGCACCGGTTCAATGGCGAGGACGATCCGCCAATTGAATCAGGCCGGCTAGTGTCCTGGTTCCCGGTCCGACCGGTCGGTCCGGTCTGGTTTTGAAAACACTGCTTTTGCTCCTTGCTCCTTCACCGTCTCTCTCGTTTCCACCGCTGCAACCCTCTTCATCGCCTCCATCACATCTTTTTGCACCCTCCTCTTCCATTCGTAACTCAGTTTCCTCACTCACTAATTTCTGCTGCGATTCATCTCTCTCACTCGCACTAAGATTTGTTTCTCCCTCTATTTCGTGACAAACCTCAATTATCAAGTATTCACCCATCGTTCATAAATCAAAACCAACAAGGAAGCAATAAAAGAAAAGGGAATATTACCGGCAGCGACAAGACTTTGATGATGAAGTAACATAGAAAACGGAGGGATCTCGTGTGGTGATCGGAACTTTGACTCCCGTGGTGGACGGACGATGTCAACGGTCGATGATTGGTGGCGATACGACATAGAACTTTGAAGGTCAAAATGCAAATCCTATTGTTTCCTATTATTCTTTTGTTCTGCTACTTTTGATTAGTATGTGATGTTGTTTTTCTTTGAATCATGTGGACACTCCCTGTAAGGCTTTGAAAGTCGTGTGTATCTTCTGCCTAATTGTTATGTGTATGAATTGTATGTGATTTTGTGAATTTGTGTGAAATTTTGCTTGCTGAAAAACTCGTATCCCTCTTCCTCTTCCCCCCTTGTATCATGTTTGTGTGAGTTCTTTTATAATCCTCTGAATTTTAGTATCAAAATTGAATGTGTGTCCGAGTTTGTTTTGGAAAGAAAACTTAGTGCTGTGAATTCCGATTTTTTTCTCTTGAACACATAATTATTGCCTTGATCCTGTTTGATTGTGTTTTTGGGGAATTCAAAAGCTTGTCATAATGATTTCGGCTTGCTATTTTAGGGAAGTATTGAATACCATTTCTATTTTTATTCGAACATGTTTGAACACGTTTGATTCTCTCTTTTGACAAACTATAATGTAATTCATGATATTTCTGATTTAAACTAATTGTTTTTCTTTGTTGTTTTGGACAAATTAACAATATTACAAGTATTTGACCTTTGACATATGCCAAATTTTCAAGGCAGAAATGCGAGCTTATTGTAATGTTGCTAATAGATTTTGATAATAGCATGCTGCAGAGGATAGCTTGTCATCGGATATAGAAGTAGCCGTGTAAAGCCCATAATCTTCCTTTTCTAGCATCCAAAGTCAATGGTGTATTCACTTGTTAGAATGAAGAAGCACAAGTGCAACTTAGAGATTATTTTGGGTCTTTGAATGTTAAAAAAAAAAACCTTTGTTTTTTTATCATTATGAATAATACAACAAATGCTTTTGTAGGAACCTTAATGAAGCATTTGAAAATGGGTAACTTGTTTGTTATGTATGATTGGATCTTAAATGAACTTTCCTCCAAATTTTTGTATTTTAGCATCATGTTGATTTTGAGCAAAACAAATTTTGATCATGAACTTGAATCTCTTGAATGAACCATAATGTATTGGCTTGAATCCAACCCACACTGTGTATAGAAGAAATCCTATCTATCAACACGTTAATTAATCAAACACAATCTTCCATATTTGGCCACAATGACTCTTGTAAACCCAAAATTAAAAATCCACATGATTCACTTGAATGATCTTGACTTTACCATTTGCAACTTGTATTCCATGCAAACCATAAGCATGAGCTTTGGCCATTTGGATATACCTTGAGAGAACTTGATCTTTATTAACCTTGATCAAATGAAAGATTGTTTGAACCACTTCAAGCTTATTAATCACACATCATCATTAAGAAGATCCAAACTTTTTCTCTTAAACTTAAATGACAATCCAACTTCATTGATAAGAACAAAATTGAACTTGATCTTTATTAATTAGTATGACCAACATCTTGATCATGATGAACTTAGTACCCGAACCACAAGGATACAAACCATGATATCATTTACCACGAAATCCATGACCAATCCTCAAATAACCATGTTCAACATGAATAGAAAGAAAACCCCAACCCACCTTGAGTACACACTGAAGCTTTTGATGGGAGGATACTCATGATGATGATAACTTAAAACTTTGAATTTAGTGTACTTTGATGATAATACACCCAAAATTGACTGGCTAGCCCTCGAGGTCCCTTTGAAGAAAACCCTAATTCATCAGTGAACAAAGACATAAAACAAAGCATGAAGACTTGGTTAGCTACACGTGGATGATTGACCTAAGATGATGTGTAAAAGATCAAGGAATCTAAGGGTAAAATTTGGCATATAACAGTTGCCCCTATTTAAATATTTTTACCGGATGACATGAACGATGAAAATCTTCATGAAATCATCGTGAGAGGTATTTAAATATAGATAACCAAAAAAATTTCCCTTAGATGCAATGACATGCAATGCTATGAACAAAAGAGACAATGCAATGTTGACATGCCACGAACTCTAGCAATGACGACTTGTAAAAGATTCTTCTTAGGGAGACATGATGCAAAATAAATGCACGCTCAAGCTAGGTTCAGTGACCTAATTAGGTTTAAAATTATAATTTTCAGGGACCAAAGTTCAATCTAGGAAACAAGCTAGAAAGAAACAGTTAAACAAAACTCCAATTATTGAGGAATGAACTCAAATGGGGATTTATCTTATCCAGGCATGGAAAAGATAACTGAAGCAACCATCATCCACGAGGGTCGAACTCTGTGGGGAATTTAGAAAGCATGGAAATTTCTACCTAAAGTTGACGACTCTACTTGGAGAGAGGAAACAAACCCAGTTACTTGGTGGTAAACATAGCCAAAGTAAATGACAAAAGACAACAAGGTAGCAAACATGCTCATGTTATGTATAGGTATGAATGAATGTATGTCATGCTTATACTTATGTTGAGAAAACAGATAAAAAGGATTAAAATGGAGATGAATTAAACATCTCGACAAGGATACTCGACCAACCTCTGCAAGAAGGGTACATCTATCAAGAGATGGATAGAAAGTCATAGGCGGAACCATAGTTCTACTTTAAGTTTTTAAACTTCTCTGGGGAAAAGAGTATTCCACTTGGGGATATAACATCACGACTTCACCTGGGGGATTGTCATCATGAATCTAATTCCCTTAACATAGAGGAAAATGCTCACTGTAACGAGTTATTTATGAATTGAGGCTTCGTAGAGGATAAAATAAATATCCACTTCATCGGGGAAGTATGGAGCCAAAGCATCTTAATAGAGTAACTTCAGTGGAGAACAAAGATGACTCCAATGGGAGGATTCTATTAAGTCTTGAAAATCGCTTATGATTATAGGATCAGTCCAAGAGTGTTTTCAGTTTATGCTTCAATGGAGATTTTTGCTGAAAATGGTCCAAAAGTGCTTATGCAACATTAAGATTTCTTGGGGAACAATGATTTCCTTCATATCTTTCCATATGTCAAAGCAACTTTATATTCTTTTCATGATGTTTTCAAAAACGGTTTTAAATTGAAAACTTTTCAACTTTCAAAATTATTATTAACAAATAACATTTTGCATAACAAGGAAAAGTAGAGAAAGTGTAAAAATGACAAAATTTGAAAGGAAAAAGTCTGATTTTATTCGAGAATGGTAGCTTGCTAACGGCAAATATCTATGGAGTATTTTAACGGGAATTGGCAATAGGGAAAGGTTATATTGAATCCAATGACACCTACTAACCCTAATAACTAAGACTATCCAAAATCCTGCTTCCAAATAGAGCGGTTGAATTGGACTTCTGCTTTTGATATTCTGCAATGATGAACGTCACCTAATGTAGTGAAATGTCTTTTGTCCTTAATTTTGGCCTGGATCGCCTTTTCAGGTTTTTAATCCACAGGGATGCTCATTCTTGCCTAAAGCGCCCTTTCAGGTTTTCAGCTTAGCGAGCTATTTTTTTTAAAAATTTCATCCCTAATTTTTTGCCTGGATCTCCTTCATAGGTTATGATCCACTGGGATACCCATTGTTACCTAAGTCGCCTTTTCAGGTTTTTGACTTAGTGGATTTTTTTAGGCATAATATTTTCGAACTGCATCAGAGTTCACAGGATGTGCAACTCTTCACCATCCATTGTTGCGAGAATTAGTGATCCTCTTGAGAAAACTGTTTTCACAAAAAATGGGCCTTCATAGTTGGGCATCCATTTCCCACACATGTCTTTATGAACTGGCAAGATCTTCTTGAGTACAAGCTCTCCTTCTCGGAATTCTTGGATTCGAACCTTCTTATCAAATGCCCTCTTCATTCATTTTTGGACAATGGCACATCACAATCATGCGCTTCTCATCTATAAGGTTCAGCTGGTCAAATATTTCTTGGACCCATTCTGCTTCACTTAGCTTGGTTTCCATCAATACCCTCAAGGATGGTATCTCTACTTCAATAGGAAGGACCGCATCCATCCCATACACCAATGAAAAAAGGGTTGCCCCTGTGGAAGTCCGCACTGAAATTATGTATTCGTGCAAAGCAAATGGTAGCATTTCATGCCAATCTTTATAATTCTTTACCACCTTTTGCAAGATTTTCTTGATGTTTTTATTTGCGGCTTCAATAACTCCATTCATTTTAGGACGACAAGGAGAAGAATTATGGTGTGCAATCTTGAAAATTTCACACAACTCCTTCATGGTTTTATTGTTCAAATTAGTCTCATTATTTGTTATGATTCGGCTTGGAATTCCATAACGGCAAATAATCTATTTCTTAAGGAAGCAGGCAACCACTTGCTTGGTTACGTTGGCATAAGAAGAAGCTTCTACCCATATTATGAAGTAGTCAATTGTAACTAAAATGAATTGATGTCTGTTGGAAGCTTTAGGTTCGATTGCCCCAATCATGACTTCGTCAATGTATTGGATCAACTCCACAATATAAGCATGGTATGGGATTAACTTTTCATCTCGTGTCTCCCATTCACCCTTGACTTGGTAGATTACTAAAGTTGAATCTCCACTCACTTCGAGAATTTTGATTTGGAGGTCAATAGATGCTTCAAGACCTAGAATGCATGCCTCATACTCAACAACATTGTTTATTCAAAATATAACCTTGCTGTGAATGGGGGGTATAACCGCCATCGGGATTCATCAAAATGGCACCTATACCATGCCCACTATAGTTAGAGGAACCATCAAACATCATCTTCCAACGGGGAATCTGGCTCGAGACCCTCATCAGGTCCTGGCTCTTCACAGTCTTTCTTCACCAATATAATATCTTCATCAGGAAAGTCAAACTTTAGGGGCTCATAGTCTTCATCCGGTTGTTCTGCAAGGTAATCTGACAAGATACTTCCTTTAATAACCTTTTAAGTCACATATTAGATGTCATATTTAGATAACAACATATGCCAACAGGCAAGTCTCCCAGTCTGAGCAGGATTTTCAAAAATATACTTTATCGGATCCATTTTAGAGATTAACAAAGTAGTGTGACAAATCATGTATTGTCTGAGACGCTTAGCAGCCCATGCTAAAGCACAACAAGTCTTTTCCAGAAGTGAATACCAACTTTCACCATCAGTAAACTTCTTGCTCAAGTAGTAGATGGCATGTTCTTTTCGTCTAGTCTCATTGTGTTGGCCCAATACGCAACCCATAGACCTCTCGAGAATAGTCAGATACATGAAGAGTGGTCTTTCAGGAACAGGAGGAATCAAGATAGGAGGCTCTTGCAAATAACCATTGATCTTCTCAAACGCTTGCTGACAATCAGAATTCCAATCAATAATCTGATCCTTGCGGAGTAACTTGAATATTGGCTCACAGATAGCAGTCATATTAGAAATGAATCTGGAAATATAATTCAGGCGTCCAAGAAAACCTCAGATTGTTTTTCAGTTTACGGAGCGGACATTTCTTGAATGGCTCGGGCTTTATCAGGGTCTACTTTGGTTCTTCGTTGGCTGACGATAAATCCAAGTAACTTTCCAAATCTAACACCAAAAGTACACTTAGCAGGATTCAATTTCAACTGGTACTTCCTGAGTCGTTCAAACAGTTTCAGCAAATGATCCAAATGGTCCTCCTTGTAACAGCCCTATATTCAGTAATTAATTATTGGTACTAATTAATTGGTTTAAGTGGTTTATTTGATTTAAAGGAATCATTGGATTTATTTAAATTATATGAGTTAATGGATTTAACTAATTTATTATATTTGGTAGAATAATGTGGATTTACCATATATTTTCTAATTAGTGTCAAGATGAGATATTTTGTGAGAAAGGATTTGGTAGATATTATGAGAAAAGAAATCTAATAGAAAGAAAAATCAAACGGAAAGTATATAAAGGAAAATAGATGGAAAAGAAAACATAAGGGAAAGAAAGAGAAGAGAAAGAAAGAAAGAGGAGAAAAGAGAAGAGAAGAGGGAAAAGCTTGGAAAGCTCAAGGATCCGCTTCAAGCTTCGATTAAACCAAGGTAAGGGTGAGAAACATTGTTATTTAATCCATGTGTATGATTATGTATGTGTGGGTTTGGTTTGTTGTGAATTTCCACCATTTTCCATTTAGGGCAAAGGAGATTTAATCGGTAGTATCGGAGTTTAATCGGTTAGAAACTGAAATGGTTAGCATAGACTAGTCGAGTGTGGTTTAACTAAGGTTATTGGGACTGGTTTGACAAGAATCGGGTGATTTCGGTGGTTTGGAGGGTTTCGGGCAGATTGAGAAGTTCTGGTTTCGCAGGTTCGCTGGCTCTCGCCAAGCGAGTGAGGGCAAAGTTTCGCCAGGCGAAGCACAGCGAGTGGCTGGCAAGCAATTCCAATAGCTCTCAGTGGACTTCGCTGGCTTGTTCGCCAGGCGAAGGAGGCAGCGAGTGGGTTCGCCAGGCGAATCCCAGCGAGTGTAGTGGCGAATAATTCCAGTAAAATTCCCAGTGGTCTTCGCCAGCTTGTTCACCAGGAGAAATGGTAGCGAGCATTCCCCAATGGCTTCGCCAGGCGAATGGTAGCGAACTTGACAGAGTTTTCTTTTCTTTGTGATTCCAATCCGTGTTTTTTTGCTTAGCTTGATGGTGTTTAATCCTTAGCTGAGTGGCATGTTTTATGTTATGATATGTTATACTGTGGGTAGCCTTTAGGCGTGGATCCTAGATGATAGGATCAGATATGAATTGCATTCTTTTGACAAATATTTGTATGCATTATTTTAACATGTTTAAAATGCATGATTATTGTGATGAATTCATCATCGTTTAGCATGATATTGTGAATGTATATTGATTGGATGCGATTATATGTGAACAATGCATGGGAATATATTGTGAATATATGTGCATTGCGTGGTAAATGTGTTATACGTGTAAGCATGATGTAATTCTTGTATGATGAATTACTTGAGAATGCATGAGAATATATTGTGAATATAGGTGCATTGCTTGATAGATGTTATAAATGCATATTGTGTGCATATGATTATATGTGAAGAATGCATGGGAACATATTGTGGATATGTGTGCATTGTTTAATAATTGTGAGAAATGCATGGGAACATATCTTGGATATGTATGCATTGTTTCATGATGTGATAATGGTATTGATAAATGAATACATTGATGATTGTTATGAATATGTTGTATGTACAATCATGTTGTAATTCTTGAAGGGATGAATTATTTGAAATGCATGGGATTAAGATGCGGGAACGGTCTTAAGTGCATTTTGTTGGTTGATTGCATATGCATCATTTAGTCAAGAGGCAATGTTTGCTAGTTTCGTGGAGACTAGTGGCTTGTCCCAAACCTAGAAGGGTGGGTTTGAAAGCCTAGGGGGCGGGCTTTGTTGTTATCGGTCTAGAAGGGTGGACCCGGTTTAAGTGTAAAAACCGAAAAATGATAACAAGTGTTGGTACCACATGGCATGAGTTGCATTGAGTCACATGGCATATTGGTGATTGTTGTATGAAGCATGTGTGTGTGCATGACTTGTTGATTTGAGAGTGTGAAAATAAGATTGTTGTATGCAAAAATGCTTATGTGCATGTTATATGGATTGATGAGGACTATGGATATATGCATGATGAATATGCTTGATAATTGTCCATATTTGTTTATATAAGTATGCTTTGTAAAGTATATGATGAGTTATGATGAAGTAGGGTGAGAATTGTGGAATATGCGTATGTGCATTACTTGTGTAATTGAGAAATGTGAATGTGTAATAGTGAATTGGTGGATAAAACATAACATGTATATGTTTATGTGGGATGTTGAGATTTATGGATGTATGCATGATGAAAATGCTTGATGAATGTGTATGTTTGTTTATATGCACGTTGTGATGCATCTGATAATGGAAATGAATTGTGGTGAGAAAATGTGGATTATATGTATTCTATACTTGTGTGTATATATATATATATATATATATATATATATATATATATATATATATATATATATATATATATATATATATATATATATATATATATATATATATATATATATATATATATATATATATATATATATATATATATATATATATATATATATATATATATATATATATATATATATATATATATATATATATATATATATATATATATATATATATATATATATATATATATATATATAGATAGATATATATATATATATAGATATATATATATATATATATATATATATATATATATATATATAATTGTATGCATTGATTATTATAATAATATTTCTCACCCTTTTGCTGGAATGATGTCCTTTATGACATCGTGCAGGTATCTTGGTGTAGTACTGCTAGTAGTTGCGAGTTCGCTGTTGGTGCAGCTGTTTAGTATTTAATTATGTTGGGTCAGGTCATGCTCTGGTTATGTAACACTGGGATCGTTGGGCATGATATTGTGAATATATATTGATTGGATGCGATTATATGTGAACAATGCATGGGAATATATTGTGAATATATGTGCATTGCGTGGTAAATGTGTTATGCATGTAAGCATGATGTAATTCTTGTATGATGAATTACTTGAGAATGCATGAGAATATATTGTGAATATAGGTGCATTGCTTGATAGATGTTATAAATGCATATTGTGTGCATGTGATTATATGTGAAGAATGCATGGGAACATATCGTGGATATGTGTGCATTTTTTAATAATTGTGAGAAATGCATGAGAACATATCTTGGATATGTGTGCATTGCTTGATGATGTGATAATGGTATTGATAAATGAATACATTGATGATTGTTATGAATATGTTGTGTGTGCAATCATGTTGTAATTCTTGAAGGGATGAATTATTTGAAATGCATGGGATTAAGATGCGGGAACGGTCTTAAGTGCATTTTGTTGGTTGATTGCATATGCATCATTTAGTCAAGAGGCAATGTTTGCTAGTTTCATGGAGACTAGTGGCTTGTCCCAAACCTAGAAGGGTGGGTTTGAAAGCCTAGGGGACGGGCTTTGTTGTTATCGGTCTAGAAGGGTGGACCCGGTTTAAGTGTAAAAACCGAAAAATGATAACAAGTGTTGGTACCACATGGCATGAGTTGCATTGAGTCACATGGCATATTGGTGATTGTTGTATGAAGCATGCGTGTGTGCATGACTTGTTGATTTGAGAGTGTGAAAATAAGATTGTTGTATGCAAAAATGCTTATGTGCATGTTATGTGGATTGATGAGGACTATGGATATATGCATGATGAATATGCTTGATGATTGTCCATATTTATTTATATAAGTATGCTTTGTAAAGTATATGATGAGTTATGATGAAGTAGGGTGAGAATTGTGGAATATGCGTATGTGCATTACTTGTGTAATTGAGGAATGTGAATGTGTAATAGTGAATTGGTGGATAAAACATAACATGTGTATGTTTATGTGGGATGTTGAGATTTATGGATGTATGCATGATGAAAATGCTTGATGAATGTCTATGTTTGTTTATATGCACGTTGTGATGCATCTGATAATGGAAATGAATTGTGGTGAGAAAATATGGATTATATGTATTCTATACTATATATATATATATATATATATATATATATATATATATATATATATATATATATATATATATATATATATATATATATATATATATATATATATATATATATATATATATATATATATATATATATATATATATATATATATATATATATATATATATATATATATATATATATATATATATATATATAATTGTATGCATTGATTATTATAATAATATTTCTCACCCTTCTGCTGGAATGATGTCCTTTATGACATCGTGTAGGTATCTTGGTGTAGTACTGCTAGTAGTTGCGAGTTTGCTGTTGGTGCAGCTGTTTAGTATTTAATCATGTTGGGTCAGGTCATGCTCTGGTTATGTAACACTGGGATCGTTGGGTTTATGCCTTAGAGATATATTATGTATTCTAAGCTGTGTTTTTAATGTATTTGAAATATTATGATAATGGCCTCTGTGCCCAAGTGTTGATGATTATGTGACGAACATGAATATTCTGTGAAGGGATTTATATAAATAAATTGAATCCGCTGCTACATGCAAGATGAAAATTTAATAGAATGACCATTTATTTCAATGTTACATGAGTATGACAGGTGAATGTTGAGATTTTGTAATTATGTGTGACGCCCTTTGTGAAAGCATGTTAATTTACTCTGATTAATTATGTATTTTTCCGTGGGGATTAGAAGGGTGTTACATAAGTGGTATCAGAGCAGGTCGGTCCGTCCGGCCATGTTGTCTAATGTTATTTGTTCCCTTGTATGTGACATGTGTGTGAAAACACTGTCGATACATGTTTGTTGTTTAACCTTTGTTTGCAGAAGTGGGAATGATCGAAGTGGGGGAGAAGCTTGTGATTCCTTAGAATGCTGCAAGTGTGGAGTTGTAGCTCAGTGTGTAGTTAAACGCTATTATAGTTTGGTAAAGATGGTTTATGCCCCATTATGATTTCGGCTGTCTATTGACAAATTGAGGAACTGATCACCCTTAATCTCTTGTTGATAGTAGTTGGGATTAAGTTGGATAAGATGGACGTGTCTTGTAAGCTTAGATAGCGTGAGCAGAGAATTGTTTGGAGTTAAGCCAAGTGCTTAACAATTGTTTTGATGAGTCGGCGCATGACAGTGATGAAGTGGTTAATTTTGATGGGAATTTGGAGTGCTAATGTAAGTGGGAGGTTCGCGGTTCGCCAATTAATTATGTCTGTTTGGATAGTCAAAGAATTAAATTAATTGAGTGGTTTGAGACTTGCGATGGTATGTGCTACAACAACAGATTGTGAGGTCGAGTATGTTAAGGGTGGATAGTGACTTCTGGTGATTACTAAAGGAAATTAGATGTGGAATACAAGGTTGGTATAATTAGACCTTCAAACATTTAAAGAGTTGGAGATGTGTTGAATGACCTTCTAAGAGTGGAAACGTTGTTTTCGTATTGTCTCTGCAACGGGATAACTGTAACTCGGAATGACGCAAAATTAGAAGCGTTGCAAGCTATTACAGTGCCCTGTGTGATGGTGAAGTAGTGACATGGAATTAAGTATTTATTGATGAAATATGTTTGGATGTTGTGGTAAGTGCGGTTCGTGTTTCGCCATAAGTTCACAACTGAGTGTCCGTTTGACATGGGGTTCTCCATACTTAATTGAGTGAGTAATGGTTGTGTAATCGATGGTGTTTGGATGCGTCGAAGAGTGTAGAGGATCATGTTGCACATCGAGAATTAGAGTTATCAGTATTGGAGAAGAAGTAGTGATATGCCACTGTGAAGAAGTTCAGAGAGTTTTTGGGAAGTTGTCAATAGCTCATGTGTTGGTTTTGCTGAATCCGACGGAACTATTCGTTGTGTTGTAATGCTTTGTTAATATGACTGGGAGATATGTTAAGTGCAACATCAATGAGTTTTTGCTATGCTTTGAAGCAACTTAAAGTACATAAGGGAATTATCAGACAAGTGATTTAGAGTTGGTTGTTGTTGTGTGTTTGTACCGGAGTTTGGAAGCCTCAATTGTTTAGTTGAGATTTGAGATGGTTAATGATCTTAAGATCTTAAGGTATTTGTTTGATTTGAGAAGTTGAATATGATGTAGAGGAAATAATTGGGACTTCTGAAAGAGTATGGTTTTGGTTGAGTTACCATTCGAGTGAGACCAAGTGGTAACTGAGTTATTGCATTGGAAATCTCTGTATGTACCAATGATGATGGTAATGAAGTTAGGACTGATTGAGTAAATTCGGAATATGAGTGTGGTATGTGAAGAGACTTCTCATGGAGTTGAGCTTGATATGATGAGACGGACTATTGGTATTCTCGATGAGATTCGAGGAGGTTCAAATTCTAATTCGAGTTAATAGATTGACTGAATTTAAGGGATAAAAGTCGAGGAGGTGACTTTCGGATTTATGGAAATGGTATCATGAGATGTCGGGATGGAGTATGTGTTCTGAATAGTGTGAGTTGGATGAGAGTACACTGGAAGAAGGACATTGAGATAGATGGAGTATCCATGCAGGTACTGGGAAGGTGTGACCGAATTTGAGGAATTATTTTGATGATCACAGATGAAGAGCGAAGTGATTGAGTTTGTATATGATGGATTAGACTTATTAAAATGTCAGAGAATAAACGTCAGAGACCGTTGGGTCGGATGCAACTGTTGAATATTCCTGAGTGGGATGGAATAGTATTTCCATGGATTTTGTGTCGGGTTTTCCGAAAAATTTGAAGGGGTATGATTCGATTTGAGTGGTTATGGATAGATTGACAAGATTAACTTATTTCTTACCAATGAGGATTAATCATTCTATGTTGAAGCTAGCTGAGATATGTATCAATGAAATTGTGAAGTTGTGCGAAGTGCCGTCGAATGTTGTGTCAGATGGGAATCAGAGTTTTTCATTGGGATTTTGAGAGAGTTGCAGACGCTTTGAGCGACATGTTGAAGATAATCTCTATCTAGCATCCGTGGACGGATGGGTAGACAAAGAGGACTATCCAATATGTAGAGAACTTGTTGAGAGCTTATGTGTGGATCAAGATGGATCAAGAGATGGTTAATTGTCGTTGATTGAGTTTACCTACAATAAGTGCTATTATTCTAGTATCGGAATAGCATCGTATGAGACTTTGTTTGGTAAGAGGTGTAGGACTCCTTTGGATAGACGTGTGTCCAGCGAGAGTGTTGTACTCAGGCCGAAGATTGTGCAAGAGACGACCGAAAAGATCAAAAGGATCCAAGAAAGGACGTGTTTTGAGAGTTACAATAGTAACTGGTGTTGGTCGAGCTTGGGGTCTCGGAAGTATATCCTGTGTTTTGTGGATCTGTATCAGAGTGACGCAGCGGAAGCATGGGGAAAATAGCATGATAGATTGTTTTACCGCTGTCACTTGTGGAGATTACATGATATGTTCATGTGTCTAAGCTAAGGAGGTACATTGATTCAGATGGATGGTGTGCAAGAGAGAGACGATTTGATTTCTTAGGCATTTCTAGTTCAGGTTGATGAACGAGAGGTAACTTTGAGGTAAAGGGATTCCTTTGATGGAGGTAGTTCGAGAGAGAGTTAGATTTGGGAGATTGGGATGCGAGGATCGTATCCAGAGTTATTTGAATCAGGTAACATTTTCGAGGACGAAAATTCCTAAAGTGGGGGAGGGTTGTAACAGCCCAATTTTCGGTAATTAATTATTGGTACTAATTAATTGGTTTAAGTGGTTTATTTGATTTAAAGGAATCATTGGATTTATTTAAATTATATGAGTTAATGGATTTAACTGATTTATTATATTTGGTAGAATAATGTGGATTTACCAGATATTTTCTAATTAATGTCAAGATGAGATATTTTGTGAGAAAGGATTTGGTAGATATTATGAGAAAAGAAATCTAATAGAAAGAAAAATCAAATGGAAAGTATATAAAGGAAAATGGATGGAAAAGAAAACATAAGGGAAAGAAAGAGAAGAGAAAGAAAGAAAGAGGAGAAAAGAGAAGAGAAGAGGGAAAAGCTTGGAAAGCTCAAGGATCCGCTTCAAGCTTCGATTAAACCAAGGTAAGGGTGAGAAACATTGTTATTTAATCCATGTGTATGATTATGTATGTGTGGGTTTGGTTTGTTGTGAATTTCCACCATTTTTCCATTTAGGGCAAAGGAGATTTAATCGGTAGTATCGGAGTTTAATCGATTAGAAACTGAAATGGTTAGCATAGACTAGTCGAGTGTGGTTTAACTAAGGTTATTGGGACTGGTTTGACAAGAATCGGGTGATTTCGGTGGTTCGGAGGGTTTCGGGCAGATTGGGAAGTTCTGGTTTCGCAGGTTCGCTGGCTCTCGCCAAGCGAGTGAGGGCGAAGTTTCGCCAGGCGAAGCACAGCGAGTGGCTGGCAAGCAATTCCAGTAGCTCTCAGTGGACTTCGCTGGCTTGTTCGCCAGGCGAAGGAGGCGGTGAGTGGGTTCGCCAGGCGAATCCCAGCGAGTGTAGTGGCGAATAATTCCAGTAAAATTCCCAGTGGTCTTCACCAGCTTGTTCGCCAGGCGAACTGGTAGCGAGCATTCGCCAATGGCTTCGCCAGGCGAATGGTAGCGAACTTGATAGAGTTTTCTTTTCTCTGTGATTCCAATCCGCGTTGTTTTGCTTAGCTTGATGGTGTTTAATCCTTAGCTGAGTGGCATGTTTTATGTTATGATATGTTGTACTGTGGGTAGCCTTTGGGCGTGGATCCTAGATGATAGGATCATATATGAATTGCATTCTTTTGACAAATATTTGTATGCATTATTTTAACATGTTTAAAATGCATGATTATTGTGATGAATTCATCGTCGTTTGGCATGATATTGTGAATGTATATTGATTGGATGCGATTATATGTGAACAATGCATGGGAATATATTGTGAATATATGTGCATTGCGTGGTAAATGTGTTATGCATGTAAGCATGATGTAATTCTTGTATGATGAATTACTTGAGAATGCATGAGAATATATTGTGAATATAGGTGCATTGCTTGATAGATGTTATAAATGCATATTGTGTGCATGTGATTATATGTGAAGAATGCATGGGAACATATCGTGGATATGTGTGCATTGTTTAATAATTGTGAGATATGCATGAGAACATATCTTGGATATGTGTGCATTGCTTGATGATGTGATAATGGTATTGATAAATGAATACATTGATGATTGTTATGAATATGTTGTGTGTGCAATCATGTTGTAATTCTTGAAGGGATGAATTATTTGAAATGCATGGGATTAAGATGCGGGAACGGTCTTAAGTGCATTTTGTTGGTTGATTGCATATGCATCATTTAGTCAAGAGGCAATGTTTGCTAGTTTCATGGAGACTAGTGGCTTGTCCCAAACCTAGAAGGGTGGGTTTGAAAGCCTAGGGGACGGGCTTTGTTGTTATCGGTCTAGAAGGGTGGACCCGGTTTAAGTGTAAAAATCGAAAAATGATAACAAGTGTTGGTACCACATGGCATGAGTTGCATTGAGTCACATGGCATATTGGTGATTGTTGTATGAAGCATGCGTGTATGCATGACTTGTTGATTTGAGAGTGTGAAAATAAGATTGTTGTATGCAAAAATGCTTATGTGAATGTTATGTGGATTGATGAGGACTATGGATATATGCATGATGAATATGCTTGATGATTGTCCATATTTATTTATATAAGTATGCTTTGTAAAGTATATGATGAGTTATGATGAAGTAGGGTGAGAATTGTGGAATATGCGTATGTGCATTACTTGTGCAATTGAGGAATGTGAATGTGTAATAGTGAATTGGTGGATAAAACATAACATGTGTATGTTTATGTGGGATGTTGAGATTTATGGATGTATGCATGATGAAAATGCTTGATGAATGTCTATGTTTGTTTATATGCACGTTGTGATGCATCTGATAATGGAAATGAATTGTGGTGAGAAAATATGGATTATATGTATTCTATACTTGTGTGTGTGTGTGTGTATATATATATATATATATATATATATATATATATATATATATATATATATATATATATATATATATATATATATATATATATATATATATATATATATATATATATATATATATATATATATATATATATATATATATATATATATATATATATATATATATATATATAATTGTATGCATTGATTATTATGATAATATTTCTCACCCTTCTGCTGGAATGATGTCCTTTATGACATCGTGCAGGTATCTTGGTGTAGTACTGCTAGTAGTTGCGAGTTCGCTGTTGGTGCAGCTGTTTAGTATTTAATCATGTTGGGTCAGGTCATGCTCTGGTTATGTAACACTGGGATCGTTGGGTTTATGCCTTAGAGATATATTATGTATTCTAAGCTGTGTTTTTAATGTATTTGAAATATTATGATAATGGCCTCTGTGCCCAAGTGTTGATGATTATGTGACGAACATGAATATTCTGTGAAGGGATTTATATAAATAAATTGAATCCGCTGCTACATGCAAGATGAAAATTTAATAGAATGACCATTTATTTCAATGTTACATGAGTATGACAGGTGAATGTTGAGATTTTGTAATTATGTGTGACGCCCTTTGTGAAAGCATGTTAATTTACTCTGATTAATTATGTATTTTTCCGTGGGGATTAGAAGGGTGTTACACTCCTCACTTTGGGACTTGGCAATCATATTGTCAACATACACCTCGATCTCTTTATGCATCATGTCATGAAAGAGAGCGACCATCACTCTTGGATATGTTGCCACTGTGTTCTTCAAGCCGAAAGGCATAACTTTATAACAATAGGTTCCCCAAGAAGTAATGAATGTAGTCTTTTCCCTATCGACAGAGTCCATCTTAATCTGATTATAATCGGAGAATCCATCCACAAAAGAGAAAACTTCGAAATGAGTTGTATTATCCACAAGTGTATCAATATGCGATAGAGGGAAATCATATTTTAGGCTTGCTTTGATCAAATCCCTATAGTCCACACACATTCTGACTTTACTGTCCTTTTTGGGCACTGGCACAATATTGGCTACCCACTCAGGGTACTTCGCAACTGTTATAAAACCTGCATCAAGATGTTTCTTAACCTCATCTCGAATCTTCAAAGCCATGTCAGGTCTAGTTCTTCGAAGTTTCTGCTTTACAGGTGAGCATTCTGGTTTAAGCGGCAACTTGTGAACAACAATATCAGTGTTTAGACTGGGCATATCTTGATATGACCATGCAAATACATCAACATATTCTTCTAGAAGCTTGACCAACCTCTGTTTAACATCATTCTCAAGTGTTGTACCAACCTTGACCTCTTTATTTTCTTCATCAGTACCAAGATTAATCAAATATACTTGCTCTTTGTGTGGTTGAAGTTTAGTGTACTCATACTCAACCAACCCCGCCAGTTCAGTGGGAACTTCAAAATATTTCTCACTCTCATCTTCAGCTTGATAAATGGGTGAATCAAAGTTTGGAGTGAAAGTAGGGTCATCATATTCAACGTGGTTTGGGATTATTCTGCATGTTTAGAATGAGTTATTTTATTAAAGGCACAAAGAAAAATGCAAGGGAAAGAAATGTTCTTTTTTTGTTTTGAAAGATTGCCAATTTCTCTTAAAAGGTAAAAGTGAAAAACAATAAATGAAACAACGAGAATTTAACCAAATGCATTCATTGATAATAATTTGAAAGTAAAAAGGGGGCCCTACAAAATGATCTAGTAGCCTTGGGCATAGCTATGGAATTTTTGAAAACAACAAACAAAAGACAATAAATTACTTTGACGACGGAAAAATCACTGGGATCTCTATTGCTTCCCAATTGTCCAAAGCTGCATCACACTTGAATACCAGATTACTCAAGTCTTCGTCCTCATTGTCATCTTCAACAACATTGATCTGGAAACCTTCGCTGACAAACACTTCTTGGATAGTCTTCGGACGACCTTTGGCAGATGTCGATGTTCCATCTTTAGTTAGTTTGTAACCTAACCCGTGACGATTCATCTTTGTCTTGATATTTATCACCTCTCCCCAACCTTCGGGTACACCTTCTTCAATTGTTGATATGGTACTCTTGAAAGACACGAAATATGGATTACTCTTGCCCACTGGATCCTCGACTTTTAACAGAACAACACCGACTATCTCGAGTGCTTGGAAAGAAGTTTCTAAAGCATCCTCATCAACCTCTATATAACGTAACAAAGACAAGTTACTTACCATCAAGTATTCCTCACCATACACAATTACCAACTTATCATCAATCACAAACTTCATCTTCTAATGTAATTTTGAAGTTACAACACCCACAGTATGAATCCACGACCTTCCGAGTAAAAAACTATATGTAGGGTTTATATCCAACACTTGGAATGTGATGTCGAATACATGCGGACCAATCAAGATCGGTAGTTCTACTTCTCCAATTATAGTTCTGCGGGAACCATCAAAAGCCTTGACTATCAAAGAAGTAGGTGTCATCTCAGTCTCTTTGTAGGCCAGCTTTGTAAGAGTCCTCTTAGGTAAAGCATTTAAAGAGGACACGGTATCCACAAGTACTCTTGATAAAGTATCTTCCTGACATTTCACGGACACGTGTAAAACACGGTTATGAGTCTGACCTTCTCTTGGTAACTCCCCAATACTGAAGCTAAGCGTATTGTAGGCAATAATATTCGCAATGACGCTGTCGAACTGGCTAGTAGTAATATCTTGGGCGGCATGAGCTTGAGCCAACAACATTTGCAATGCAGCTCGATGAGCAGGTGAACTCATCAAAAGCGACAAGATTGAGATCTTTGAGGGAGTTTTGTGAAGCTGATCGATGACTTTATAATCAACTTTTCTGATAATCCTCAAGAACTTATCATCTTCATCATTTGAAACCACTTCTTTTCTCTGTCCTTGGCAGGCCCAGTGATAATGGTTTCCTTAAGCGGAGCCTCATTGAAACAGGGAGTATAAATACAACCACTTCGTGTCATCTTGCTTGCCCCAGCTATATTAGTCACATCTTCACTAACACTTTTCAATTCTTCCCTCAGAGTAACCTTCCTAGATTCTTTGTCAATCATTGTCACATCATATTTCAAAGGTATAACTTTAGAGTCTCTAAACTGGAAGGGACTGGGCTTTTGAATGATCACCAGCTTTAGTGGATTAACTGCAGAAGCAACAACAGATTCTGGTATGTTGAACACATGCTTTGGTGCACTGAAAATGGGTACTGCAGAATTTAATTCTGGCCAATTAAAAATGGGAACTTTATCACTTGGTTTTAGCAAGTTGAAGATGGACTCAATCACGGAAACTTCATCCTTCTTCACTTTGCTACTCACTTGTAGAAAATCATCATTGATCAAATTCTGAATATCATCATGAAGCAACATACTTATTTTGATACTGGCATCATAAATTGTACAGTTATCATGGGAAACATTCACCAAACCTACCTCAAACAGCTTTGTATGGATGACTCAGAGAGGAGTTTTAATCTCTGAAACATCAAGGATTAAGATCTCGTTAGATATCTCATCAATAGCATGAACAGAACCATGGGTGGGAAAATGATTGTTCTTAACATTAGGCTAAGAATCACCAAATGACAGAATCTTCTTCTCTATTAACTATCTTGCAAGATGCATGAGAGCATAACAACTTTCTAGGTCATGGCCAGGTGCACCTTCATGAAATAAGCAATGAGCATTTGATTGTAATTAGGTGGAAGTGGATTAGGAGGTGCACCCAAAGCCATTATAGTTATCAAACATTGTTGCACCACTGAAGGGTACAACTCGGTATAAGTCATTGGAATAGGCAGAACTAGAGGTTTATATTGTCTTCTGTTGGGAACATTTTGGCAAGGTGCCTGACTCTTCGGTTGTTGATAGGCAGGAGCGTTGGGCGCTTGTTGATAATTGGGTGGATCTTGGATAGGCTGATAACTAAGAGGTGGTTGATAGACCGGAGGTTAAAAAATAGGAGCTGGTTGCACAGGCTGGTATGTTGGAACTTGTTGATTAAAATCAGGTGTAACAGCATCCATATACGGTTCTTGAGCAAACTGAATAGGGTAACCTTGTTGTTGAGCATAGTTTTATTGATGTTGCCAAGGCTGGTTTCTTCTCCTGCTTGACGTTATGGCATTGTTTTCACCTTCTTTTTTCTTATGAGAACTAAAGGAAGGCTTTTTAGCATGGTCTTTGTTGGAGCTCAAACTACCAGCAGTACATGACATTTTTCCACTTTTCAAACCCACTTCTACCTTCACGCCTACAACAACAATAATAGAAAAATTAGCAGCCACACTTCCAAGCATTCTTTCATAAAACTCAGGACAAACAGTGTCGACAAACCAATCTGCCATTTCTTTTTCAGTATAAGGAGGTTCTACTTGCGAAGCTGTCTCTCTCCATCTCTAAGCGTACTCCTTGAACGACTCAGAATTCTTCTGGGACATACTTAGCAATTTCCTTCGGTCGGGAGCCAGATCCATGTTGTATTTATAATGTCTGATGAAAGCATCAGATAGATCTTGGAAACTCTAAATGTGAGACTGATCCAGACTTAAATACCACTTCGATGAAGCCCTCTTCAAACTTTCTTGGAAACAATGAATCATCAGCTAATCATTATTGACATGAGCAGACATTTTTCGATAGTACATGATCAGATGACTCTTTGGGCATGTAGTTCCTTCATAGTGATCAAAGCTAGGAGTTTTGAACTTTGGAGGGATAACCAGACCAGATACAAGACACACTTCTCTGACAGCAGCACCAAAGACTTGATCTCTTTCCATCAGTTTCAACCTTTTATCAATAATTTCCATATTTTCTCTGAGTTTCTCATGAAGTTCGTTTCCATATTACTTCATGTAAGGGACATCATATATTGGTTGATGCTCATTGAAGTATGGTTGCACATGGGTATGCACAGCAGTTGGTGCAAAAGTTGGAATCACATGAGGAGCTTCAGTAACCAAAGGAACAACTTGTTGGACTTGTTGAACAATGGGGATTATAGTAGGTGCAGGCACAAAACCTAGTGGAAGACCGTACGAAGGTACATTTACTTTAGTAACAACTGCTTACTGAGGCTCCGCAATTATATTGACAATCTCAGAATCCACGGTGGGCTGAGTATCCATCTTCGCACGCATAACCTGTAGTATCTCCATAATTTGCCCTACACTTCCTCGTAGGTCTTCTAATTCATTGCTGACACAATCAAGCTCTTGACTATGTTCTGCCATCCTTCTACGAGCTTGAGCATTGGTGTTGTATGGACGCAGAGGATTTAAGGTGAAAGAGCTGAAGACGAGACAACAGAATAAGCAAAAAGCAAAAGGAAAATGTGCATACAAAGACATGAATGCAATGTAATGCAATGATTTCAAGGAATTCAAAAACAATTTGCAAACATTTTTGAAAAACTAAAAAAGTTTCATTTTAAAATTCATGATCTCTATTATTTTTGCAAAGGGATGAATAATTGAATTCCTTGAAACCAAAGGTTGTTCATGAATGCATTAATGTAGGATATACAGATAAGCAAACAAAGGCCTAGGTTTAAAGGTCACGAGCATGAAGCCATTTGTAGCACCCCAAAATTTTCCCATCTTTTCTCTTGGATCTTAGCTTATGTTTGATTGCATTCTCATATTCATTTTTGTGTAGCATTATTCTAGACAAAGGATCAAGGTACCATGGCTTGTTTCTCAAGGTAGGAGGAGCATGTTTCTTCAACCTCAAGCAAGGTTTCTTCTTGACTTTGTTCCCCAAAAGCCCCTCATCATCAAGTATGATTCAAGGAAACATCATTGGAAGGTCATATGTGGTTCACCATAACTTAATTTGTAAGGAATGATCAAGAGATTCAAGTTTAGTTCAAGGTGGTTGACCTAATTTAGCAAATTGTGGATGCTATGATGAAATCAGCATAACTTCTTCAATTTTCAACATATTGAGGTGGTTCTTTTTCTAATGAACTCTTCTCATCATCCCCTACAAGTTCTATTTACAAGGAAGGATCTAATTATGCTTGGAAAATCATCAAAAGTTTGAAGACATTATAGGTCATTTTGAGTTTTGGAAGGATTTTCTAGTCAACTTCAAAAGGTCATAACCTGGTCAATTTTCATCATTTGAAGCCCATTATTTTTCTAAAATGAATTTGAATATGTCCTCTACAAACTTTATTCAAGGTGGAAGTGACTCAAGAATTTGAAGGATCGTGGCCTGAATCAAGCTTGAGGACTCCATTTTCAGAGCTCTGAAGTTGAACTTCAACAGGTACAATTCTCAACCATTTTGACTCAAATTTGTTGCTAAGATGTAGTCCTTGATGTGTTGATGTTGTTAGGAGTGTTAGATTTTAGTTTTGATTGAGTTTAGATGCTTAATTTTCAAATCCTTCTTTGCTTTTTCTTCTGGGTTTTTTCAAATCGAGTGAGTTGTGATTTAAAGAAATATGGTGCGATGAAATAGTTGAGATCGTCTTGAAAGGAAGCATCAGATGAAACCACTATGAGCTCCAATGGTTATGGTTTGACGGATCTTCGTATTTCTACATTTCTCTGAAATTTTCAAGTGGCTGGAGGTTGAAGATGATGATCTCACCGTGCATCATGTCACTTCTAATCTTGTGTGTTTGACCTTTTTTGTTTGGAAATGATGAGGTTGACTCAGATCCACCATGGATGCGCGCTTTCTGGTCTTTGGATTAACCACGTCATTTAATGAAGTGAGATCCAACGCATCTTGTTTTTTCTGTTAATTTTCTTTTTCTATTTTATTTTTAAATTCATTTTATTTTTAGAAATTCATAGAAAATCCATTTTTAATTAGAAAAATACCAAAATATTTGCTAAAATTTCCTTTAATTTTTCTCTTTTTTATTTTTATTTTTGTGCATTTTTATTTTTCAGTTTTCTATTTTTATTAAATTTTAATTTGTTTGAGCCAATTTTAATTAGATTAAAATTGTTTTTAAGCAATTTAAAATTATGAGAAAAATATTATATAATCCTATTTTTTATTTATTTATGGTTTTGCTATTTTCCATGTTTTTTATTGATTGATTTATTTAATTTTAATTGGTTTAAAATTATTTTTGAGGCATTTAAAATTATAAGGAAATTGGTACATGATCCTATGATGGTTTCTGACCTATGGTGAATTTCTTGGATTTTTGTTTATGGTTTAACTAATTTCCATCTTTTTTTAGGTTTTATTTGCCTTTTATTTGTTTTTTATTTGATTTTAAATTTCAAATTGATGTGATATTGCTTTTAGTCCACGATTGGGTGCCTTTCTGTCTTTCTTCAAGTCATTTGAGACTTTGATGCTTATTTGGTGGTTGTTTCCCTTTTATGTGTGTTTTGGTTGTTGGATTCCTCTTGAGGCGTGATTTCCACTTGTATGATCTTTCTTATATGTTCATGGTCGATTGTCAAACTTGTTGATCATATTGGATGTTGTGTTTTCATCTTTGGTTTCATGTCATGTTCATATGCTTTCCCTCTTAGGGTTGTTTGTATGCATGCTTGTGTGGTATGGTTTTGACTTGGTTATGAATGGGATGCATGATTTGTTTCTTGTGTCTTTTGATTTCATTTCATCTTGATTTATGATTGATGATGCTTTTTGATGATGTTTGGACGTGTGTGGGCATTTTATTTTGCCTTTGAACTTTCATGTATGTTCTTCATATTGCATTCAATCTTTCTTCTTCATCTTTCTTTTCTTTTTGGAACTTGTTTAAGTTTCATTCTTGTTTTCATTTGTGATTGATTATATGGTGTTTACTTGTGCTTGCTCACATGATCCCTTAGGATTCCTAGTCCCACTTAATTTCTGATTAAGGTGGGAGTAGGAGAGACATTAGGCTTTTAATCCTTTGCATTATAACAATTAGGATATTCCCTTTTACCTCAACTTTAGGTCCATCATTTATATGATAACATTAGGTAGACTTCCTTTTCATCTCAACCTTAGGACCATTTTTTTATGACAACATTAGGGTTTTCAGTTTCCCTTTAGTGTTTTCCTTCGTGTCTTCTCTTCTTATCTCAAACAATATTAAGACACTTAATAAAGAATGATGAACATTGTGCACTACGAGCCTTCAGTATGTGGGAAATGATGAGGGGGGGTTTCTCCTCATTTGTCTAGAGTGTTTGATGTATGCCCTTTGGGCGATATGCGACGTATTCGCTCTTATGTCATAGTCTTTAGTGCAACGTGAATCTCAAACAAATTCAATTCACTTCATTAAAAATCTTAAACCAAATTCAAACCTTTTTATCCTTCGGGATTGTTCTTAAAACATTTTCAGAAAAAGTACGTTATTTTTCCGTTCTATCGCAAACAGACATCGACCCTAACTGCTGGAATGGGAACTTAGCGTCACTCATAAAAAACACTTAACCAACCAATGGTCTAGTTTTCCCGAACTACTTTTGCTCTGATTTCTCATACCAGATGAGGATACATAGGCACAAGACAATGATGTCATGGCGAGCAACTTTCCCCCCATCACCTGTTGTTTTTCGAACTACGTTGACTCTGACTTTCCCATTGCATGAGGGAATACATAGGCATAGGGAGACGATGTCCTATCGAGTCTTCTTTTTCTCTTCCTTCCCCCGTTTAGCAATAGCATTTAGATAACTCACCCTTTTTGAAAATTCTGGCAAGCACACGATGGATGTTATTCCCAAGGTTATAACATCCACTGTGACATCTGCTACTTAACAGCTAATACTCAGCAATAATAAAAGCAGTAAATAACACAGCAATTGTTTACCCAGTTCAGTGTCAACAACACTTACATCTGGGGGCTACCAAGCCAGGGAGGAAATTCACTATCATCAGAATCAATTCAGAGTTAAACCTCCAGTTTACACTCCTCACTTAATCTCTACCCAATGACACTTCAACCTAGAGACACTCTAGACCTGAGTATACCCACTCACTCCCCATCAATCACACAACAGTGATATCAAACAATTACAATACAAAACAGTATGAAGAGACACTTCACACACACCTTGATCTTGCTTCACAGCTTTGATCAAGGAACTCACACACTCTTGCTTCACAGCTTCGAGTGAGACACAGCCTAGAATCTACCTAACCAATGCAATCATCAACTAGACAATTGCTTGGATTACAAGCATTCCTAAGCAGAATTCACACGTGAAGACTAGCCTTCTTCACACACAAGGCCTCTCTAATTAGTACTCTCTAATCTTCTGTCAAGAGCTCCTCTTCAGAATTGCTCCTTCTGATATTTATAGTCGCTTCATTCCTTTGGGCCTTGGTGCATTAATTAGGTTTTATCCATAATAAAACCTCTCTTCAGTATTCTGCACGCTTGCCACTTTAATCAGGTACATATTAGTTCCCCTAGGGCTTCTAAAATGTCTCCTGCATTCCAGCTTGAGCTTCTGATTTGTTTCCTGAGTTCTAGCTACCAGAACAACAAACCTGTGCTTGATGTCATATGACCTATGTTATAACATTGAGTATGACATCCAGCTTAACTTATAGTTAGCTGAGTTAACTTACCCTGCACAGTCCATAATATGAATGTATCAACATCAGACATGACATTCATACATACACTAATGTTTTTCCATAAAATGCAGTCAATCAAGAGCACTTACACTTTTGATATACAACAAGCGTAGATCCCATTGAGTACAACAGACGTGAGGGGTGATCATACCTTCCCCTTGCATAACCGACTCCCGAACCCAAGATTTGGTTGCGATGACCTTGTCTTTTCCCATTCTTTTAGGTTTTCTTCGATCGTTTACTTTCCCTCTCTTTGGGATAAATAATGTTTGGTGGCAACTCTTCTGTTTGTTTCCGCTGGCCCTTTTCGTAGTTGCGATAACTGGCGACTCTGCTGGGGCCTCTTGTTCCCTATGCGAGTCAATCATATCGCTTGTCTATTCTATATCTTTGGGGTGTTTACTTTTGTGGAGTTATTTGTATTTATATGTTTATTGTTGTACATTATTCCATCTGCACCTTTATTATTATCCTATTATATTATTGTTGCTGTGTTGTTGGGTGGGTTGTTCCATGAGAGATAAGCCCAATACCTAGGCTTGAGTACACACCTAGGATTAGTGTGGACTTGTGTGGCATTTAGTCACGTAAGAGTTCGCGTGAAATTCAAGTCCAGACAAGGTTTTATTTGAAGACATCCTATCTTGGGCATTTAGGGCAGTTGAGGGGATGTTGAATTAGAAAACTAACGACTTTAGAGACCGTTCATTGGGAAGTCAATTGAGACCTCCTTAATTGACCATGATGCCAAACCAGAAATGGTGAACGTATCATCGTTACTCGACCTGAGAGTCCATGATATTGATGACCTGGATAGGGTGCCGTACCTTTCAAGACTAGAACCTACTTGTGAGAGGGAGGGGTTTTACAGGAAACTTTGACCTCCAACCAACCCAGTTTTCTGGTTTTCTCATCAGTATGGACTTATAATCTTGGATGTTGTGTATTCTATCACCTTGGTATTCTAGATTTTTTGTTTTCTTATTGGAGCAGAACTCTGGTCTAATTTAGCCAGCAACACAACAACTTTTGATGCCTTAATCCTTGTTTGTATTTGCATATTCATTCTCATATTTACATTGCATGTGTATGTGTTTTAGGTTCTCATCTCTCCTTAGATTATGGTCCTAGTTTTCTTCGAAGATGGAAGTAGAGAGGAAGAAGGTTACTCTGTACAAGTTTCCTTTACCTGAGCTAGGACCTTTATTTGGTCTAATTGCTATGGCTGATCCAGGTACTCTTGAGGTGTTTAGAAGAGACTATGGGAGAATTCTGAGCCTTGTCTGTAAAGTCACAAGTTACGAGCAGGGACACATCCTTACTTTGTTGCAATTCTGTGATCCTCCATTGTGTTGTTTTACCTTCCTGAACTATGTTCTAGTTCCTACGTTGGAGGAGTTCGCTTTTATCCTGGGAATTCCAATCTTGGATAAAGTATTGTTCTTTCATTCAGAAGAGGAGCCTGATCTTGAGAAGCTTGCAGTCGCTCTTTATTTGAGCGCGTCTGAGTTGATAGGCAGTGTGGTTACCAATAATGGGGTCTCTGGCTTTACTTTGTCTTTCTTGGTGGACAAAGCCCAGAAGTACGCCAAAGAGGGTTGTTGGGTGGTCTTTAGCGTTATTTTGGCTTTATGCATCTATGGTATTGTGATGTTCCCTAACATACCTGACTTGGTTGATATGGACGCCTTCAGAATTTTCACATCCAAGAACCCTATACCCACTCTCTTGGGAGATCTGTATCATTCAATATATTACAAGAATGAAAGGAGAAAGGAAGATTGTCTCTTGTTGTACCCCACTCTTCCATAAATGGTTCATAGATCATCTTCCTTATACAAGAGATTTCTTTGACTTGAGGGATACACATGAGTGGTCTCAGAGGCTTATGGGTTTGACTGCTAAGGACATTACTTGGTTCAATCAGGATTTGCTTGGTATGGAGATTGTTTTCAGCTGTGGTAGTTTTCCTAATGTACCTCTAATGGGGAGAAAAGGGGGAGTTAATTATAACCCTTCTCTCATTGTTAGGCAATTTGGGTATGCTTTGAGAGGACCTCCGAAGGATGAAGAAGTACAGGAATCTCTATACTATACCGGAATAGATAATCCTGATGTTCTAACCAAGGTTGTTGAAGCATGGGGAAAGATTCACAAGAAGGGGAAGATTCCTTTAGGAAAGTGTGACTGCAGAGCTTATGACCCTTACGTAGATTGCATTCAGAAGAGGGTTGAGAAGATATTGTTGTCATTTCCTGTTGAAGAACCCTTATACCCCTTGATGATTAAAGATCCTCCAACAGTTGATATCTTAAGATACGATAAGCTTCGGGTAGAGAAAGAAGAGTTGCGTGAAGAAAATGAAGAATTGAAAAGGGAGATTAGTCAATTGAAATGCGACAAGAATGAAGATGTTTACTTAGCTAGGGTGAAGACATAAACTTTGGCTAAGGTGGAAAAGGAGTTAGCTGAAGAGATCCGACTACGAGAGCGAGTTAGCCAAGATTTAAAAAGTATTGATAATGTCCTAAAGCATAAGAAGAAAGAACTAGATAGAGCTAATTTGGAGATATCTAAGTTCAATGATTAATGGAACGCTACTGTGACCGCCAACAAAGGAAGAGAGGATGAACTTTGTAAACAGATTGACAATTTGAAGATACAGCTTAAAGTCAAAGGAAAAGAAGTTTCAGCAGAGTCATCCCATAGGTATGCAAGTGAACAGAAGCTACAAGAAACCTTGTCAGCATTTGAGGAGCTCAAGGTGAGAGCAGAATTAAAGAGACCAAGACTTGAGGATGCCTTTGGAGAGTATTCTTGAGAGGACTATGTTCAGGGTTTGAAGTATGTCATTTGAAAAAGGGATCTCCTCATCCAGGAGCTGATCACGAGACCTGAGCATCCAGATACAGAGGAGTTGTTAGAGGAAGCTCAGACTTGGTACAAGGCCTACAATAGTTGAAGAAGCTGTCTAATGTTGTCTTTTCTCTTTTCTTGTCTTGTATTTTGACCATCACCAGATCTGTTGGATGAGGTCATAGGCTTGTATGCAGTTGTATTTCCTATTGGTGATTTGTACAGATTGACTTTTGCTCTCATTTTATTTATGAGATAGTTTTCTGGTTCTTCCGTTTATCTCTATTATTCTTTTTTTTATCTGTTGAAACCACAATCGAGGGGGAGATCTCCTTGAAGCATATACATATATTTTCATTTTGCATTATCATTCTCATTTTCATAGTAGGTGTTCCTGGGGCTTTCAATCTTATATCTCTGCTTGGTTTTTTTCAACAGTTAACAAGATTGCAGATTCAGTTTTCCATAGATATTCTACAAGAGGAAATCAACAAAGAAGTATGGATCAAGTGCAGCACGAGATCCAAGAGGTTAGAGATAGAATGGCACAGTTTATGGAGATAATGCAAAGTATGGCCAACGGGCAAGAACAACTGAGAACCTTGGTTCAGCCGCTAATAGCACAGGTTGATGGTAATAGTATTCTACATGGAGGGACTATTGTTATTCCTCCTCTAGTTGATGGAAATATTCCTCATGGAAACGGTGTTCCGACAATTGTTAACCCTCTGGGAAGAGGTAATCAGGGTTGAGTTTATATAGGAGGCGTTGGAACTAGCGTATACACTATCCAGGGAGATGTTGGTTCCCAATGGGAAGAAGACAATCAAGTTGATTTATTCTCAATGAGAGACTTGGATGTGGGGCTCCCCATAGAAGCTGATAGGAGATTCAAATTGATCGAAGAAAAGATGAAATCCTTCGAGAACCAAAACTTATGCATAATTCATAAGCAAAGAAGTCTTGAACCTTAGGGGTTTAAGCAAGAAGTCTCGGACCTAGGGGTTTAAGCAAGGAAGTCTTGAACCTTAGGGGTTTAAGCAGGAAGTCTCAGACCTAGGGTTTGAGCTGTGTAAAAGACTTATGCATAATTCATAAACGATTATAATCATGATTTGGTTATAGTGAAAATCTCTTGTGAAGCAAAGGGATTGGTCTACTCTCAGTTAGAAAGAAACAAGTATAAATCTTTGTGTCTTCTGTTTTTTTTATTTGCTTCTGCTAACACCGCTGCTAAGTATAATTAGAATCTGAACACCAGTTCAGATTCTGAACTCTGATCAGACGCAGATTTAAAATAAATCGAAAACACAATTCAACTCCCTCTCACCTTCTTGTGTACTTTTATCACCTTCACATTGTAATAGTGTAGGATCTACTTCTTTACCTGATTCCTTTGCATGTTAACTGACAAGATAAAACCAAACGATGAGAAACACTTTTCAAGAGAATAAAACATACTTGATGCAACGTTAAGTTCTTTTCCAAATCAAATTCAATCAAAAGCAACGCGAGTGATTGATCCAACATCAAGCATCTCATCCACTCCTATTCTTACAAGTCTCACCCTTTCATTTCATTTCACCTTTCAAAATTCAAACTCCAAATACTTGACCCAGTAAATCATTTTGCAAACAAACTCAAAAACACTTTAAAATACGATTAGGATTGTACCTAACGAGCCTTAAGTAGTAGAGAAGGAATGAGAGTGAAGTTTTCCTACCCTCATTCTAAATATTTTGAACACAAGATGTTTGGCTCAGTCATTTGAGATATTCACCTCCACTTGTAGACTTTAGTGCAAATCAAAACAATCTTCTTTTCAAAACCTAAAATCAACAATAAGCTCCTTCTTGGACCAAACATTCCTCTTTGGATACTGGTTTCTGAACCAAATCTCTACTTCTTAGGATTAATCACGACTTATTGGTTAACAAACCCTACAACCTCTTTCCTTGGTTAATCATTAATTCTCGGTTAAAATACCATCTTCTTCTGTTTTACGGTTAACCACTGTTGTTTAAAATACTCGTTCCATAGTTAATCACTGATTCTCTGTTAAAATACCAACCTCCACCAACCATACTCTATTTGGGTTAATCATCACTTATTGGTCAACAAACCTTACAAATCTTTTATTTTGGTTAATCACTAATCCTTGTTAAAAAGACCAATTTTTTCCTTTTGGGTTAATCACCACTTCTTGGTTAACAAACCCTACAACTCCTTTCTTTTGGTTAATCACTGATTCTTGGTTAAAACACCATTTCTCTTATCTCTTTTAAAATTTACTTCTTCTTTGGTTTTAACACCACTCCTATCACTCTTATTCCTTTTCTTGGTTATAACACCAAACCCCTTTTTCATCCTTAGTTCCACGAACTACGGAGCTCTGACTTCCTCATTGCACTATGAGGATATGTAGGCACAAGATTGCAAGATCTTGGCGAGAAACCTTCCTTCATTTTCCCCTTGTTCCAAGAACTACGGAACTCTGACTTCCTCATTGCACTATGAGGATACGTAGGCACAAGATTGCAAGACCTTGACGAGCAACCTTCCTTTATTTTCCCCTAGTTCTTTGAACTACAGAGCTCTAGTTTTCTCATTGCACTGTGAGGATACGTAGGCACGAGGCCCCCAATCCTCTGCGAGCACCCTAATTTTAAATCTTTTTTCTCTTTCACAAGTAACCTTTGAATAGTAACACCCATCCATGCAAAGAACAAGCAAAATAGTTCCCGTCGAGTACGACGGATGCGAGCGATGTTAATACCTTCCCTTCGCATAACCAACTATCTTACCCGTTTTTCTTTCCCTTGGGTTTTATCGATATTTTCCCTTTCCTTCTAGAATAAATAAAGTTCGGAGGCGACTCTATTGTATCATTGAGTGTGCGATGCGCTCGGGTATTTGTCGTACCGCAAAAAATATCAACCAAACATTACATATAAAACATGTGTCATCGTCTAAATACATTGTTAGGTAAAAAAACTAAAATGAATCAAAACATGTGTCACCACCTAAATTGACATCTATGGGTGGTTTCGTCTTTGACTTTTATTTATTTGATTCTCTTTCAATCTCGCTCAACTTGGTGAATTCTTGTATCCTATCCAAAAATGATTCGGCCAAGTTTTAGTTTTCTTTGTTGAATGAGTTAAGGTGGTTTAGAGGATTTTTTTATCCTTCCTATTTTGAACATGTAGGCATACTTTGAAAATGCTTTTATGAGATTTTGAAGTTGGAGAATCCGGAAACAGTGTGTTACCATGTTTAAAATAGGAAGAAGACTGCATCGTTGAGTTGTAACTCAGTGTTGGTTTGACCTTCTTAGGACCATCTTTTATTTTTATTGATTGCAACGGTGGTTTCAAATCTATGGTTTCTGGATATGCAATCTTCCTCGGTTGCTCTTTGATGTAGAATTTCATATTGTCATCCTGCTTTCAAAAATATCTCTTGAATCAGTTCCCGTTCGGTCAAGATAGATATATTTGATTTATCATCTTTCATCACATCATCAAAGCAAAGCCTTTTCCAATGGGTGTAAACCTCATCCATTCATATTGGGGTATTAAGTTTCCCTTTCTTTGAAATCAAACAAGCACATGGAAGATCATATGTCTTCGTGATTATACAAACACACTTTAAGATATTTGAACCTACTTTCTTAGCTCGTTTGGCTTCGTGAAAAATAAAATTCAGTCGTGCTCGAGATATATTGCCCACCAATTGTGAATAGAGATTGTTTTCTCTAAATCTTAGTTCCAACATTGTAATGTTGCGGCCAAATGACGCATGTATCTCGTTATGCAGATTTTGGATCATTTTGTACACAGAGTCTTAACCTCTACACAAATCATCTTTACTATTTCCCAACCAATTCTTTAGTGCAACATGGGCATATTTAACTCAATTAGTTATTGTATTTCTAAAGTGTATAACATGATCAGTCCAAGCACAAACAGTCTTCTATTTTACATGGTATAAATTTGTACTTTCAATATATTTCAAGAAATTCAGATATTTCTCACACACCTTCTTGAAAAGTATAACAGAATCGACATATAACACTTTCGTAGAAGAATTTATATAATATTTCAAGCATCCATTATTCTTTCCCGTATCACACTACCTTTGACCATTTTCCCATCTCCATCCTTTATTTGTTTGGTCCATGCTAGAGGCTTAAGTCTACTCCTTAAGTTCTTTGTGATGTGATACCTACAAAGTAATGCATATGATGCTGCAAATATTGTTGCAACCAAATTCATCAATGTAGCATCAAGATCGATGACAATGACCTTCGATGTGTTTTCTTAGTCCTTCAACATTGTCCAACATATTTTAAAAGTCCAGGTAGCTTTGTCCTCTTTTCACTTTCCAAAAATGCAAATCCAACAAAAAAAATTATATAAGTAACACCAACAATTTCCAATAGTAGAAGATTGTACATATTTTTCTTATATGTTGAATCAATAATGAGTATAATGGGAAATGTGTTTAACAACTTCATGGAATCAGGAAGAGTCCAAAATATATCTCGAACAGTTTCTCCACCCTCGTACATTCGGTGCCTAGATACATAACTGTTATCATCCAGAAGCTTCAACAAATGTTCCATTTCAATTATATCCCCTCTTATCACCTTGTTGTTTCAGGCAGAAATATTATTTACTTTTTTAATATTCGATATCTTTTAAGATCTTTTTCGTTTCAAAGTTGCAAGTATACTTTTCGACTGCACCATGTTCAATGTCATGTCAAAAACAATTTCTTTCTCTTTGGCCATAAGGATACATGCAGTGGAATGAACGGCTAACTTGCGACACATATCATGATTATGTGTACCACAAATCTCATTAATATCCATTTATTATTTTTCAAAAGGTATTCACAAAACTTAAAGAGACAATCACATTTTCTCGAATCAGTGTCATCTCGTTTCAACTTCCGGATAGAAATTGTGTACTTGTCACTTCTTTCGCATGTTAGTCTCACAAATGCAAGCCTTTTATCTAAACTATTATCTGACCTTCTGATTACAACATCGAACCCCAATTTGGTAGCCTGCGTATGAATCCATTGAAGCATATGATCTCCTACAACAAACTCTTGTTCATTTGTAAATTAGTTGCCAACATCTACCTTGACATCAACTGGTGTGACATCCAGACACAATAGGCTTCGGGAAAACATTAGGATGCACCATATCTAAGGTCAATCATAACAGAAAATATTCAAAAACTGTTTAAATTTAACTTTGAATGAATTCGGAAATGCTTTTTCAAATGACATTCAACCGGAATTCGGAAATGCATTTTTGGACACAATGTTTGTCTTTTTAGAGCAAAAATCAAATTAATATACGTAATGAGGAAGGAAATACATGTACATTACCTCAAATTCTAGTTTATTTTTCTCCTTTTGATGTGAAAAAATAGATCAATAATATTTTGAAGTAGAAAAGTTGATTGAGTGTAGAAGGAGATTTTGATAGGGTTTTGAACAAAAATGGTGTTTTTAATAAGAGTAAAGTTAATATGCAAGGCGATGTTTTATTAAATTTTTCACTTGACATTGCTGTAAATGCATTTTTGACATTATCACTGACATGCAAATGTGACATTTTTTCAAAATTTTGCTTGACAAATCCGGAAGTACTGAGTTGTTAAATGAACAAAATTATTGAACGGGTCCACTCCGACTCGATTACTATCATACTGAGCATACGAGATTAGAGTATAAAATTATACAAAAAAAAGTATATATTCCATTCCATAAATCCATGGCAAGTCAAATTTCTTTACATCTTAGACAAGAAAAATAATCATAGCTCTATAATGCCTTGACACTGAAGATAAATTATATGCAAATGACAAGCTTTTATAAAGATCTAACATCAGTGAGAAATTAAGGAAAGAAATAAACCAAACTACTTTCCAAACAGTTTCCTGCGCCGAACCGACGACTTGACTCGCAAACCAGCAGCTTCACCAATCACAATATCATTCACCAAATCCTTGAATATCAATCTCTCAACATCCAACACAACTCCAGGTATTTCACCATTGAAATTTTCCCAACATTCTGATCCATGAATCACATCTTCACACAGCAAACTCTTTAGACCGTCGTCCTCTTCGTCGTCTTCTAGGCAGGTTTCAGTTTTCTTGGCTTGGACTTTTTCTATCTCGAAGCATAGTTCTTTGAGAAGCTTTTGAGAACTAAGGTTTTTCTTTGTGAGTTTGTTGGGTTGAAACCATGGTTCGGAAGAATAGCCTAGTTTTGCACCGAGGATTTCGTTTACGGAGTCAAAGATGAGTTTTCGGTGAAATTTCTCAGCGTTTTGCTTTGAGAAAGCGGATTTTTCTAAGGTGGTGGTTTCTTCTTTTGAAAGCAAACTACTTGCTTTGGTTTGTTCCAAGACAAGGAATAACTCCGGGTTAATAGGATGACCCGATGAGTGTAGTTGAAATGTCAGGAATTCAGTACTCAGGTCTCTGAGTAAGAGACCTGAGGCTAGTAGTATTTCAGATATGTATCGGTGGTCAGGATTTGAGTTTTCGCATAGTGAAGCAATGTAATCGTTTCTAGCTTCGTCATGGCTTGAGTTTAGCCGTCTAAGCTTCTGAACGAGGTGATCGATGCTTTGCAATTTCTTGCGATTGATCTCTCCGGATCCTGTGCTGTTAAATGAAAGGCCATCATCGGGCTTCCATTGATCTTTGACATCATTGTCTTTGGATTCTTGATCATTACCAGCTGCAAAATTTGATGTTATAATTAGATAAGTAAAATACAAAAATTCTAGATTATTTTATTAGCTTATTTCCTAAAGTTCCTCAAGATAGCTTATGCACTTGTAAGAATGTATGAGATCTAGAAACAGCTTATAAAATGTCCATAGGTGGTTTTTAGCTTATTTTTGTAAGTTCTTCGTGATAGCTTATAGCTTATGAAAGCAGCTTATAGCTTCTATGAAAACAGTTTGACCTTGTTTTATCTTTTGTCTGAGAAATGGCTTAAATATAAGACCTAATACGATAAGGGTATGTTATAAGTGCTTAATTAAATTGTTTGTCCAAACAACGACTATGTCATACGATGTTGCTGAAGTGATTGTGTGAAACAAGAATATGACATTGTTTAGATTGCCTTATTTCAACTTATCTACCTGCATAAGTACTCGTGAGACTATGAGATAGCTTGTAGAAACAGCTTATGAAATGTTCATAAGTGGGTTTTAGCTAATTTTCTTAAGTTCTTCAAGATAGCTTATGAAAGCAGCTTATATGAAAACAGTTTGACTTTGCTTTATATTTTGTTATAGAAATGACTTAATTGTAACCCTTCATAAGGGTATGCTATAACTATAAGTGCTTAATTAACTTGATTATCCAAACAAGTCCTTCGTCATTCAATGTTATTGGACCTAATATGAAAAGATAATATGGATATTATCTTTCTATTCTTAAAAAGAAAGAAGAAACTACCTTTTGGATCTTTAGATATCTGCATTACTGGCGATGCAGCATCGTCTGTGTACACAGATCCATCGAGAACCGAGATAGGACTTGGATGTTCCAGGGACTTTGTTGCAAGTTCCTGAATTGTATCATCTTCATCCAACATTGGAGTTGATTTCTACAACATTAGGTAAAAATAGCTTAAATTAAAAACTTCATCATATTGTTAATATAGTAAGAAAAGTTTGATTTAAAAGCAATAAATGGCTCTTACTTTCTGAACTGTTTCTGAAACCAATTGCTTCATAGCTTTCAAGGACGGACTTTGGCTGACATCGGTTACGTTAGTCCGTAAACTACTAGTGACTTCAATATCCACTTTTGAGTTGACGGTGATGCCGTCTGATGGAAGAGAAATTTCATCTCCTTGGTAAAAATTTCGAGAATCATTGCTTATTTCACTCATTTGCTCTTCACTATGCTGTGAGTTGACGACTTTGTCTTTGTGTCGTACTTTTCCACCCGGGGAAACCGATTCCGGTGCCTTTTTACCAGATTGTCTTCTTGATTTGTTTGGATCTGATGGTGAAGTAGGTATACGAGATCGCTTCTCTAACTCCAACTTCTTCTGTTGCAATCTCGGACTCACGGAACCTGAATTCTTCACTGGACTTTGGTTACTTTCTTTTGGGAATTTTTGAGACCTTGATTGAGAATGTGATAATCCAGTAGTCTTGGTAATACTTGTTTTCTTTTCGGTGGAACTCGGAGAAGCATCCCTGCGAATATTCTTCGGAGACTGATCTTTTAGAGGAGAAGATATGTTGTTTCTATTATGGGAAGCAGAAAAACCACCGATTGGAATAGCTGAAGAAGCCGAGATCTCGGATTTTTCAACAAGTTTTGCCGGTTTCATTATCACTATTGGAGAATCAAAAGCTCTTGCTGAGTCACCTCCCTTGATTGTAGATGACAGAAAATTGTTTCTCTGATGATTTTGTTGCTTTCCCGACCTTGAATTGTGATTTAGATTTGTAGGTTTCGGTTCATAGTCACCTCGACTTCCACCTGCGTTTGGAACCTGGTCGTCTTTTCGGCTCTCTAACAGCCCCTTTTCTTGCATTGCTTCTAGTATCTGCTTTAGTGCTCTAAGATCTCTTCCAGATTGTTTGAATTCAAGGTCCTTCAATCTCTTCTCTATCTCACTATAAACCGAAGGAAATGATTCCGGTGTTCTTGCTTGAGCTTTCGTTGTCCTTAAACTTGGTTTCTGAGAATTTCTATTTGCGTCATGTTGCTTCCAAGGTGCTGGTTCAATCGGAAACTTTGAACTAGAAACTGGTCTCATAACCACGTCAGGATTTTTCCGCCTTGGCGAAATCGGATCTTTTGATGACATTTTTGGCGAGTTGGAAACTCGAAGCGGTTTTATGAATCCATTTTTCGATAATCTTGGAATCTGACCGTTACCTTGAACTGAGTAAGTTTCAGTTGAACCTGATTGGGTTTCGCCGACTGAAGACGAATCAGGTAATGCTTCCAAGCCCATTAGTTTTGCAACAACACTTGGTAGCCGATTTTGTGTTGATGAAGACTGTGGCGGACTAGAGAATTTTTCATTGGAGGTGGAGGTGGCGCCGTAAACGTTTCTCGAGCCATGGTTAGGCTTCGAATCAGAGTTATAAGTGCGCCACGAACCTTCCTTACTATCGAGTGAATGCCTAGGAAATTCTTTTAGCTTTGGCGTGGATTTGATCGTCTCCCGCGATTCAAAAGACAAACGACTCATTTCTCTTCCATCATAAGCTAACCAAGGAGCATCCTTGGAGACGGAATTCCAGTGTCCATCTTTTACTTCATGCAACGATCTTGGAAGTTCTCTAGTAGTATCTCCATAGTGCCAAGGTGCTTCTCGAAGCTTCGAAAGGACACGAATAGACTCCTTTAGATCAATAGGCAAAATTTGCTTCTCGTCTATTTCAACACCATAAGATCTATCAACATATTTCGACTGATGAAGAGGTCGTGGTGAATCCCTATGCTTCATGGCATGAACAGAAGATTGCTCTTTGGATGTAGATTTTGAAGATAGCGCTCGAGGATCCCTATACATTGAATCCTTCACAACATCACGTAGATCAAGTGAATGACGTCCAAAACGGGGAGAGATAGACGGTTGGTTCATAAATGTTTCCCGTGAAGGAATTTCAAATGAAGTCTCAACTTCAGCCTTAAAGTCCAAAGAAGACAACGATGATGAACAAGACGAGAATGATGCTCTTGATGATTCCGTCGAAACTCTTTGCTTTTCATTGACACCCCGGTTTAAGCTCGTATCCTACAATGAATTAACTATACTTCATAAGCCAAACTTCAACAATCGAAAAACAGAAACAAAATTCAGATGATTGATTTTGTCGAATCATCTTGTCCCCAATTTAAAAAACCTTATTCAATCATTTTGTCAAAAAAAACTACGTATCACCGACACTTCACATTATAGGAGTATCAAAAGTCCAACACACGTCGGTGTTTCATGACACCGACACATGTTCATTTTTTCAAATAATTTCCAATGTAGGTCCAGTGTCTGTGTCAGTGTTTCATACGTATAAAACAAGGGTAAAAACAAGGTTCTTACATTTGCTATTTGTCGATGTTGTAGACTATGATTGCTATCAGAATCTCTTTCCATGCTTCCATCACTGAAATGCAAATTACCTACGAAAAACACACACATTTTAAAGTCAAATAATCTAATAAAACCGAAGCATATCACCAGAGCCTAAAGTAATGTAAATCACACGAACCAACAATTTCATGGAGAATAATCAGAATATCATCATACACAACATAACAAAATTCCAAATGAATTTACAGTAACAAAAACATTAAAATCACAACATTTTATCAAGTTTACTTATATGCTAACTCTTCGAAATTCCTATGTATAAACAAATGCAATAAACAATTAACACTAATATGAGACTAACACCTTCAATTAGTAAAATTAACAAAACATATGATAAACAACATGTTACTAATTAAGGAAATACCAGAAGCAAGTCTCTTCTGGCGAGCCGTGAGTATCTGATGCCGTTCGAAAAGTTGAAAAATTCCAGTCATACAACCAATCTGCTTCTGCAGATCTTGATTATCATCAGCTAAAGAATGCAGCAACTTTGCAGCCATGTCAAGTCAACCCTTTAATTTCTCCTCACAAATATACTCAACCACCACAATCAACTACTACACCTTAAACAACACCCTCTTGATGAAAAAACTTTTTTGATCTAAATTACTCTCAAAAAGTCAAATCTAGTCACACAAAACTGCAATTTCCAAACCCCTTCTGAGTAAACACTGTGATTCTTTTACTACTGATAATGGAACAGTTATGAAGAAACACATAGAGAAAAATGCTTCAACAAATTCTTGAAGCACTTAAAATCACTTAAAGAAAAAATACCCTTTACATGAAGCAAACTCCATCAAACTCAACACAGATTTGGGTTGTCAAAAACACATCAAAGATTAAAACTTTACAATGTTTTAAGCCTTTGTACAAAATCTTCCATTTCAAAGGGATAAACCCAAAAAGCTTAATGAAATGGTTTGAGAGAAGAAGAAAAAAACCTTGTAGGTTTCAGAAAAGAAACCAGACAATAGGTAGTGCGAAAATGGTAGAGATAATACAAATAAGGAAGGGAGGGGAAAGAAACAAGGGTTGAAGAAAAAACCAAAAGTGAAACCAATGTTGATGTAAAGAACAAAACTACAAGAAAGATATCTTAATGGAAGCTAAGGAAGGGAAAAGAAAGGGTCAATTTTTATTTTATTTTTTTTGGTGGGGAGTGTCATAAAATTGTGCGAAACAATCTGGTTAGAGCTGTCAGAAAGATTTACTACTATTTTTTTTATAGTTTTTTTTTTTACTTTAACTCAATATTTTTTATTTAAGCCATATAATATTTTTTTATTTAATTTAATGAATTAAATTTCATTTTTTTTAAGTAATACAATGATGGAGTGGGGTTGAAATCATTTAATGTTAGAATTAATCTGCGAATCGAATTAGTCGATTTAATAGACCCGTAAAAATAAATAATTTCATTTTTTTAAAGTAATCTCGTGAACTAGATTTATTTTTTAAAATAAAATATCGCAAATTTAAATCTCATCTTACATTTAATATCTTTATACTATTATCAATTTAGTCGATTTAACAAAATATTTTTCATTTTTTACTTAATATTAAATAAATAAATGAAATGTCATTCCTATATGAAACTCTAGATGCATTTTTAAAAAAATAATTAATCATAATTATTTTAAGAATTTTTTAAATAATTATAACTAAAGTATTAGTTCAATAATAAAAAGGTTGCATTTGTAATTTATATGAAACCTTTTTGTAAGTCATCTAAAACAATTATAAAAAATCATTAATTTTAGTATAATTAATAATATTTTATATATTAATTTCAAAAATAAAATTATTAAAATGATAATATTTATCATAATTATTTCATTGATTTAAAGGACCGCGGGTCTAATTAACCCTTAATAATAATTATAAAAAAAATCAAATTTATTTAAAAATTTAGATTTGATCTCATTAAATCAGCTCAAGTAAGAGTTATGCAGAAACATCAAAAAAGATAAGTCTGTCAGCACACAAAAACATATAATTGGTTGATTTTAATTTATTGACACTGAAATTTGTTGGAATAAAGTATTTTTTTTCATTATTTAATTTGGATGAATTAGTTGAATATTTATATAGGTGAGAAATATTTGTGTGGGTCACATAGTGTGGTGTCTCATAAGTCCATGATGATCCATGTGAGTTTGAGATATGTGATTATGTAGCTGTCTGCATGTGCATGTGAGTTTGTCAGGACAGATAGGGTGTAATGTAATGTTTAATGTTTTAGATAAATAATGGTGGGTGGAGCCTATAAACTAACTATCCATGTAGCGTTTGTTGAAGATTGAAGATTCATTATGAATCAATAAAGTTGTTTTTATTATGTTAATTTTGGTTAACGTCTAATATAATTTATGTTTTAAAAAAAGTAAAAGTAAATAAATTTTGAGTCAAATATATTAATGTTAGATGAATAATGGTAGGTGGAACCTATAAAGAACTAACCGTGTGTGTTTGCTTATGGAGCATTGAAGATTCATAATGCATAAAGCCGTTATGTTAAGGAGTAAGGGTTTTATTAAAATACTTTCGTAATAATTAATAGAAATCAATCAAGCACTTGGATTCAAGATAGGAAGGAATAGAGTTTAGGTAGAGTAATAAATTTCCCCACACATAGCACAAGCAGAAAAGTCTTCATTCCTTAACCTATTACACGGCTTTAACTACTCATAAAAAAAATAGGACTCGAGGGGGCAGCATTATTGGAGGGTGTGATAAATGCCAAAATGGAACGGTTATTTAAAGAGGAAGAAATTTATTTAAATGGAAATTTGATGTGAATTACCCCCTTCTTTATACTAATAAATGACTTATTTAATTATAAGCAAATTACTATTTTGATCGTGACAAGTGTAATACAATGTCATATTTGGCTGCCCCTCACATGAAACACAAATAATATCTCTCTCAATTGGTCATTTTAGTCTATGAAATCAAGGATATGTCAAAAAAGAATTTTTTTTTTAAGTTGTTGATATGATTATTTCACTATTTTTATGGATTTTTTTTTAAATAAAGACGAAGTTAAAATTTGTTTATATAAAAAAGTGAAAAATTGAATTATAATTTCTGGATGTTTTTTTTAAATGTATATAATATATTATGTCAGTTATTTTGAAAATTGATGAGTAAATTTATTCAGTGTACATGTTTCGAATTTCATCAGTTTTAATTTATATTTTTATCTCATTAAAAGTCACGCCTTCTTGAATATTTTATTTTTAATCTAAAAATACATCATGTTTCACCTCGATTTTGTTTCCAACCGAGGTGAATATGTTTCTCTGATATATATATATATATATATATATATATATATATATATATATATATATATATATATATATATATATATATATATATATATATATATATATATATATATATATATATATATATATATATATATATATATATATATATATATATATAGCATTACCTTGTAGCATTCAGTTTCACTTGTCTAAACAACACAGACAGAACCCTAACGAAGAGCCCTTAACAAAAGAGGCCAAAACAACGAGAGTCATAAACACATATCATCATCAATACGAAGTTATTATGTGTTTAGTGCTCTCATTTCTTCTTCAGAATTCCAAATAATTTTCCTTTACTTCTTTTTGAGAGATCTGACACGTCAAATATCACTATTAATATTGTTGTCATGTTGTTGTTGTCGTTGTTGTCATTTTTGGTGTTGTTGTGGTGGTGGTGGTGGCGGTTTATTGAGATCCGAAACTGTTAGATGAGGGCAACAATCTAGAGTGGGGATTGAATATTATGAATGTAATTCATGGTGTTGAAGCATGTTGTTGTCGAAACACCTAATTGTCGAGGACTTAGCCTCGACATAAATTTTGTCTTAAACCTAATTTTGTAGTGTTGGCAGAATTAGGTATTTTGGGCTTTTTGTTTTTAGGTTTTGCTAAGGGAGCAACCAAGGTAAATATATAAATAGGGAGTAACCCCTATTTTGTAAATACTTTTGAATGCAGTTTTATATTCTGAGAATAATATTCAGTTTGAATAGCAGATAGAAACTCTGTAGAAATTCTTTTCTTCTTTCCCTATTTTGCTTTGAATCCCTAATTTCCTTTCTTCTCAATTCAACTTTCTTTTCTTCTTCTCCATTATTGTTGTGCAACATAATCATCTTGCAATCAAGGTGTGATTAATTCACTCGAGTGAAGAACGAGAAAAGAATTTAATCGGTTGATTGAATCTTGTTAATCAAGATTGATTCGGAATTACTCTAGCGATTGTCCTGAAAAACAAAAGAACCAAGACGACGATGCAAAGTTTGCAAAGCATGAAGAAGAAGAGATGTTGATGATGGTCACAACAAGAGATGAAGAAAGATTCCATGACCAATGGTACTTAGACTCAGAATGCTCATCACACATAACTGATAGGAAGGATTGGTTTGTCAACATAAAACCCTAATGAAGAACATAGTGAAATTTGTAAATGACAATACTCTAGCAGTTGAAGATGTTAGCGATGTTCTGATTATGAGAAAAGATGGCAAGAGGTCAATAATTTCTATTGTATTGTACATATCAGACATGAAGAGTAATTTGCTCAGCATAGGGCAGTTGCTCGACAAGAATTACAAGGTGTCGATCGAAGACAAGATGATGAGAGTTTCCAACTCAAAAGAAAGGTTAATCTTGAAGGCTCATATGTCTCAAAATAGAACCTTCAGGATTGAACTTAGTATGATAGAGCATAAATTCCTTGCAACTGCAGCTAGCAGGGATGAATGGATATGACATTATCAACTAGGCCATCTCAATTTCAAAGACATCAGAGATCTAAAGAGAAGAAATATGGTTTAAGGATTACCAGAAATTGACATTCCAAATGAAGTATGTGAGGAATGTGTGCAGGAAAAGTAACACAAGAACAACTTCAGCAAGGATGCAGTAAGCAAGTCGAAGGCAATTTCAAAATCATATACTCTGATATATGTGATCCTATCCAAGTTGATTTGATTTGAGGTAACAAATATTTTGTCACTTTCATAGATGATTTCACTCGAAAATTTGGACTTACCTGATCAAGAAGAAAAGTGAAGTGATCGAGGTATTTGCCAAGTTTAAATCTATGGTCGAAAGACAAAGTGGTCAAAAGCTCAATATTTTTAGGACTGATGGTAATGGAGAATATGTGTTGAAAGACTTTGACACATTATGTGAGAAAGAAAGGATTGTGTATGAGGTGGTGCCACCCTACACTCCACAGCAGAATGAAACTACAAAAAGGAAGAATAGAACCATCATGAATATAGTGAGAAGTATGTTGAAAGGCAAGCATTTACCTAAAGAATTATGGGGAGAAGTTGTGTTGACTGCAACATACATACTGAACAGATGTCCGATGAAGAATTTAAAAGGAATTACGCCAGAAGAATGTTATTCTGGTGTCAAGCCTAGCTTGAGTCATATGAAGGTATTTAGATCTATATAACATAGATATGTGCCAGATTAGTTGACAAGAAAGCTTGATGATAAGTCGAGTCAAATGATCCTAATATGATATCATTCAACTAGAGGATACAAGTTATTCGACCCGGTGAACAAGCAAGTAGTAATCAGCATGGACGTGATCAAAAATGAGCTTAAGGGAAAGGATTGGATTGAAAATGTAAAGAAGTATTTAATGAGAATCTTATGTGAAAAATCATCAAGTGAAGTCGAAAGAGAAGTTTGACAGGAAGAAGTCAGAGGTTAAGCAAACACAAGCAGACCTCAAAGAACAAGACACATGCCTGCAAGGTTGCAAGAATGTGTGATTACATCAGATGATGTGGTTGATGATGAAGGTGAGTAGGTACAATATGCTTTATATGTAGATGTCATACCAATCAATGCAACTAAAGCATTGAAGGATTTGAAGTGGGTGAAAGTAATGAATGAGGAACTGAAGTCCATCGAAGTCAACAACACTTGGTCACTTATCGAATTGACTAACGAAAAGAATGCAATCAATTTAAAGTGGGTATACAAGGTAAAGTTTAATCCCAAAGGAGAAGTAAATCGACACAAGGAAAGACTTGTGGCAAAAGGATTTCTTTAGAAAGAAGGAATCGGCTTCGACAAAGTTTTTGCACATGTCACTAGGATCGAAACAATCAGGTTAGTTGTTGATCTAGCAAACATGAACAATTGGCACATATGTCAGATGGATGTGAAATGTGCATTCCTGAATTGCCCCTTAGATGAAAAAGTTTATGTTGCACAACCAATTGGGTTTGTGAAACAAGGCAAAGAAAACAAGGTATACAGGTTGCACAAAGTCCTATATGAACTTAAGCAAGCTCCAAGAGCTTGGAATAAGAAGATATATAGCTTTCTAAGGGAGAAAGAATTTATGAAGTGCACAACTGAGCATAAAGTATATGTAAGAAGAAGCAATAGTGAATTGTTTATACTATGTCTCTATGTTAATGCCCTGTTGATAACAGGAAGTTTGAAGGTGAGAAAAATACACAAGAAGGGATGGTTGAACTGTGTTTTCTATTTATTAACTTTGCCTCTGATCAGGGTTAAGAATCTAAACTGATATTCAGGTTCTAATTAATATGTCGCAACAATATGTTAACAGAAGCAAGTAAAATATAAAGAACACACAGATTTATCCTAGTTCCCCCTAATTAAGAGTAGTTCAGTCCCCTTGCAGCACGAGAAAATTTTAACTATAATAAAATAATTATTACAATTTCTTATGCACTTAAGCATAAGACTTTTCTTTGCTCAGACCCTCAGCCCAAGACTTCCTAGTTAAACACCTCAGGTCTAAGATTTCTTGCTTTGATTCCATGAATCCAAGACTTCCCTGCTCAAGCCCCTCAGGCCCAAGACTTCCTTCTTAAACCCCTCAAGTTCAAGACTTCCTGCTTAGATTCCACGAATCCAAGACTTCTGCTCAAGCCCCTCAAGCCCAAGACTTCCTTGCTTAAGTTCCACGAACTCAAGACTTCTTTGCTCAAATCGTAACCTAAGGCTTCCTTGCTCAGGTTCCACAAACCCAAGACTTCTGCTCATACCCTCAAGTCCAAGGCTTCTGCTCGGACTCACAGTATAAGACTTTCTGCTTAATCAACAACTGATCAAGACTTTCAATGCTCTAGCACATAGCATGAGACTTACTTGGCTCAAGCTTTTCAGCATGAGACTTTGATGCTCAAGCACATAGCAAGAGACTTTATCTAAATTACTAAATAATATGTTTAGCAGAATATAGAACAAGGTGTACTTGATACAAAATCAGAGGTACAGGGTAATCACCATAACAAAGACCTTGAACACTTAATATTTCTAAGGTATTCAATGTTTAAAAAATCTTAAGGCTTTGTACAATTTACAACAAATAACCGAATTTCTGCATACTTGATTGTGTTGCCTATTGTTGATCTTGTTATTTCTCCATCCAGATAGAAGTGTAGAAAATTCCTATCCTTCTTGGCTTTCCTTCTCTATTGCTTCTTGCCCCTTGTTCCTTGTTGAAGATTCAGTTTGAATCTTCAGCATCTTATATAGCAGTTTTAGAAGGCTAGCCATTGGAAGAGATAACTTGAACAAGTGTCTTTGTTTTTTCATAGTACAAGAGACGTTGAAGATAGATACACCAAAAGATCTTAATCCATTGTGTAACTTATTTAACCATTGTGTATTCCATGTAATCTTGTACTATAGATCCGTTGAGAGTAGATATCCGTAGAGCTGTCAAAATGGGCTAGCTCATATGGGTCGGTCCACCTGGCCCGATAAATCATAAGGCTTGGGCCTTAAAATTAGAGCCCATATTTTTCAGGGCTTTTTTAGCCCAGCCCTAAAAAGCCCGCTACCCATTAGGGCTAGCCTATATGGGCCGTGGGTAGCCCATTAGGCTCATATCGCTATAAATTTTAAAAAACTATATTAATATTTATATTATCTTACTCCAAAGTAACACATTGTTTTTCTCACCTCACTAAATTTTATCTCTATTATATTCAATCTTTCTCTTTTAAATATTATATATTAATATAATCAACATTCTTTTCTCGTATTCTATTAGTTTCTCTTATGTTAAATATTTGAGTATTATTTTATATAATTTAGACATGTATTGTATTTAAAAACACATTATAGTATTGATAAAAGATAATATAGTACTTAAAAATGTGTTATGTTTAAAAAATATATAAATTTTAATTTTATTTATAATAAATATTATGGCATTTTTTATTCTAATTTTTTATTTTTAAAAAAAAAGCTTGTTTAGGGCTGGGTAGCCTGAAGCCCATCTACGGTCGGGCTCAGATAATAATTTTTGAGCACATATTAGAAATGGGTTTTTTTGTCCAGCCATAATGTCGCGGTGAAAATCGGATACCAAACTATTGATTAGTTTGAATCTTTAATTCATTTTGCAACCGAACTTTGATTTGTCCAAAGGAAGGGATAAAGATCGAAATTCCCATAATGCAATGCAAATGCAAGGTTTAGAGAGTTTTAGGTTCGGGGGTTGGTTAAACTTAGGGAAGGTGCTAGCATCCTAAGTTTCTGTAGTACTCTACAGGAACCTCTTGTTTTATGTTGTTTATTGCTAAGTGTTTTTATCTGCTTAAGGTTAAAAGACCTAGGGGTTTATTTCTAAGTATACTCGATAAGATGTTGCATCTTATGCCTACATATCCTTACGGGAGCGGAATCAGAGTATTTGTAGTTCTCCTAAAGGGTTTGAGGAGTTCTTTGTCTGTGATCAAAGTTCCTACGAGTTTAGGATAGTTGTTTGATTGATTTTAGGAGAAAAGGTGATTTGTCATTTTAAGGGAGATGTAACCGCCACAGGTTGTAGGAAAATAGTCTTTGCATCGTCTTAAGAAAATGGCTCAAGTACTCGAATTGTTTGACGAGTACGCCTCTATCTCTCTTAAGGCAAAGTCCTACATGTTTATTGTATTGTTGTGGGGTGGAGATTCTATCTCGCTTAAGATGATTTGATATCTTTCTCTAATGTGTTTGAATATTTTGAATTGAGTTGTATTGTTTTGTTTGTTCTAAGCTGTAAAAGGTAAAGAACAGTCCTTCCTATAGGGTAGGACCTATCCTAAAGATCAACTTGAATGGGATCAAGGATCATGTGGGAGAATGATGCAAATGAGATGCACTACATACAAGTGTTGACTTATGTGTAGGTTTTTCCTTTGGACGGAATGCAAGGCAGAAATATAAATGACGGTAATGAAAATTGCTTGTAAAATAAACTGCGGAAATAAAATCATACACATACGCATGAAAGCGCTGAAGTGTGTGAGAGTGAATGTGTCGTGAATGTGAGTGTGCACGATTAATTACATTACGATGTTGAGATTGATTTTAGACGGATTGATTTAAAGAGGGATGTTGAGTTGAGGATATTATTTTTATGAGAAAGAAATATGTTGCTTTTGGTGAGATTGGTTTTGAGAAAGGTTTGAATTGGTTTTAGGCGATGTTCTTTAAGTAAAAGGTTATAATATGCTAAATGATTTATTTATAAAACTTAAAACGATTTATTTTAATTTTATGACTATTAAGAGTTGAATTAGGTTATATTAAGATTTTAGATGAGATCAAATATGACTTAAATTCTAAGTTTTGTTTTATAAAATGCTATAATGGTCTAAATTATTATCTAAAAAAACTTAGGTGAGGCGGTTATTTTATTATGCCTATTATTAAAATTAAATTACTTATTGATTTCATTTATTTCTAAAAAAAAATTGATTAATGCTGGGGATTTTATTACTAAATAAACTTGATAAAGAGATGCAATTTTTTATAAAAGTTATTAATGAATAAACACTTATTTAAAAAGTCATTAAATTGAGAAAATTTTCAAAATATATTAAATGTGAATTAATAGGATTAAAAAAAGTGGTTTTTTAGTTATTAATATAAAGGAAAATATAAGGTTGATTAAATTGGGATTAAAGATAGAACAAATAGTTATAGAATAGGATGAATTATTAAAAGGTTAATTAAAATTAAAAAAAGATAAAATTGACTTATTATGAAAATGGTCTTAATATAACTTTAAGAAAAAGTTGATTTGTTTTAACAGAAAACTGATAAAAAAAACCTGATTAACAAAAAGGATTAATTATTAGTTTAATTAAATAAAGTTTTAATTGGTGAATTAATGGTTTTAAGAAAAATATTAACTGGTTAATTATGTTACTTAATTGGATTAAATGGGATGCGCTAGATCACGTGTAGGCAGGTGTGCGGAGGTTACCGTGGGCGTGTGTTTGTGGATCGTGTGATGGAATAGTCAGTGAATCAGACGGTGATGTGTGCTGGTGCATGTGATGTGTGCGTGGGTTGTCCACATATGATTACGATATAAAAATTAAAGAAAAAATAAACAAAAACCCTAAGACCCCGAATCAGAGAAACCCTCCCCTTTCCTCTCTCGATCGCCGTTTTCCTTTTTCTCTTTCCCGTCAATCTCCTTCGTCTCTCGATCTCACTCTCTCTTCGCGCCCTCATTCCTTCTCTTCTTCTTTTCTTCGCATCTCCTCCTCCTTCCATCAATTTCTTCTTCTTCTTTTCGTCCGCTACGATTTTCTTCTGTTCTCATCTTCTCTCCCCTGTAAATATACAAAAAAAACACAAAGAAACAAAGAGTTAATGGATGGGAAAAGGCCACCTAAGTGTCGGCAAATCGCGGCGACGATGGGTGAAGCAAAGGGTTTCGTTGTTGCGGCGACCAATAGCGGTGGGGTTTTGAGGAAACGGCGAGGCTGAAGGGTGAGGACGGAGGTGACGATGGCTTCGTGACAGAACTTCGAAATCGAAAGATGAGTTTTCTAATTTTTATGATTTTTCAGTTTAGGGTTTGATTTGGGGATTTTGGAGAGTTTTTCGTCCGTCTGTTTCTTGTTTGTGGATTTTATGTATTTCTACTCTGTCTTTGGGCGTGAATTTTTCTTCTTCTTTTATAGTTGATTTCCAAAACGAATTGAAAGGGGTTTTAATACTACTTGAATGTGGCTGAACGTGTATGGATATATTCAGATCTTCAATAAGTTCCAACTCTGTTATTGGAAACTAACAAAGTTATTTGATTTTGTAGGAGACAGCATTAGGGCTCCTTCCATTTTAGGCTCAAATACGTCAGGTCTAACTTGGAAAGGAAATCATAACTGTCTGATTGTGCCCCTTTGCTGGTTCCAGTTTTGGTAAGGAGATAACTCGGTGGCTCATGTTGTTCAAATTGCTGATGCTTAGTAATTCTCCATTAATGGCCATTAAAATTCATCATATCTGGTCTGATTGAATCTTGCTATTCTGACTTATTTTGTCTGATGCTGTTGTAGGTCCAACAAATTAGTAATCACTGCAATCAATGTTGGGAGTTTAACGGTTTGCATTAGCTTGCTGAGTGGGTGGCTCAAGGGGCTTCATGAGTTTGACGTTTGAATGGCTGGTTATTTTGTACACCGGTTTGTTATGCTTTCTCTTTTGGTTTGCAGGTACGGTTAATGCACTCGATGAATTCCTTAGATCAGTAAAAAAAAATAGTTGCAAAGGGTACTCATCTTCAAATCAAAAGTTTAAAACATCCAAAGAAGTCTCCATTCCATTCCCAGTGATTTCTGTTGGATAATTAAGAGACGTGTTTTATGCAGGTTCCTGAGTCAATGTGGTTTCAGGTGAAGCATCCTTAAAGTCCCCAGAGTCATCATTAAAATCATCACCGTGGTCCAAGCTGGAGCGTGATAGTTCAGGGGAGGCGCGAATCTGATTTCATTTGCTTTTGGTGTCACATAAGCTCCATACCAAGTCATTGATAGATAAGTTAGAACCAGGACTATGGAAGTTGTTCTTCATTGGAGCTACTGGTGTATGAGGGGATGAATTTTGAGATGTGAAATGTTCAAATGTAACGGGCATATCATCACCAAAAATTGACAAAGGTAAGGCTTCCCCACGATTTTCTGAAGCTATTAGCGGCTTCTCATGTTTTATTCCAATTTCGCGACTGCATCTTTTGATTCAAACAGATTGACGTCTGAATCAACATTTATATTGGTTGTATGTTTGTCTGGTTTGTGTTGACAGGTCAAACATGTTACCATTGTGGGGTTTTCTAAATCAGAACAGAAATGCCATATGGAAGTGGGAGCCTTCCATCTTATAATGCAGGTGAAGATACCGACGACTGACGACTTCATCGTTATAGTGAAGTTGTGCGGTCAAGTGATAGGCTCTATCTGATCCTGCGTAGGTGTGACATGGCAGGTTATTGGCTTGGGTGGTTTGGTGAGCTTCCATTAGCAATCTTGATCTTATTTAGGAATGCAAGTACCAATTGTAATATTTATATGCAATGTTCAAGACGTGTTTAAATCTACGCGTCATCGACCTCGCACTTCACAAATCATGACTTCAAACATTACCCTCATTTCATGTAGTGATAGTATTGCTGTGAGTATGTCAAAACAGGGCAGAGTTGTATGTGTAACATGTGCTGGTACATGGCATTTTCATTCACGCCAATAATGATTTTGTATGGCGCAGTCTTGCAACATCCATGTACTTAGTCTTTAGTATTGAATTGTATCGAATTCTTAACTCTTCTGTTTTAAATACTTGCAGCAACGCGGCTAAATTGATTCTCGTGTGCAGAATATGTTGACGGCTGTAAATTACTAAAGATGTTGGTTGGTTTTGGCGAGAGCGGCGGATGCGGGAGAAAAACGTTTTAGCAGCTCTTCAATCGACGAAGCAGAGGTAGCCTCAATTATCTTATTCCATCAGTTATTATTCCAACTGACAAGGTCATGGACTCTGAAGTGGCATGTTATTTGGTAAGTCCGACCAAACGTCGGTTATGTTTTCGTAATCCTAACTTCTTCCTTTATTAGTGTGTCAGTGTTCCAGTTGTGACTAATTGTTCTTACAAAAATAAATGTTGGCTGGAGCAGCCATGAGATTTCGGTTTGGTAATGGTTTTGTGTTTGAGTTTATCCTTATATAACCTTCTCTGAACATTGCTGTTAGTTTTGACAGGTTTCACTGTGTTGCCGTGATTAGTTGATGATTGATGGATCTTATGTTTCCTTGAACAGAGTTGTGACTTGCTGCTATGAAGATCCTCACTTATTCTTGTGTTTTTTGCAGGTGTTTAATGTGGAGAAACGATGGCCAAGTGTGGTCCCGTAAGACATTACTGCTAGAAATAAAGATTTTCTCACAAACTTGGTCGCGACGATGCCGGCAGAAGCTTTGAAGATTCAGCATTGCCGAGAAAATTTTGGTTGTCCTGAGTCGGCTCATTTAAGTGTCCATAGAGAGAAAAAACCTCGTCTCGTAGCAGCATAGTTATATGAGTAGGCTGTACTTGTAGTCATTTATCACCTTTCAGTGTGTTTCAAATTTCAAACTTCAATTGTATGATGATCACTTGTTCCATAATGACAAAAGATGATGCTACTTAGTTACTTGAGTAACAGTTTGGATTGCTTACTAATTCACAAGTTCTTTCATAATACACATCCCTGCAAATTATGACCTCAATTATCCGCATACTGAATTAAAGTCCTTTCATATATCCCACCTGTTGAATTTAATATAAGCTTTTCAATAACGTGATCCTCAATAGGGAGTGTATACTCTTTCTATGATGAAGCTCTTTGATGTGAACCAAAATTACTCATAATAAAAATGAACTCTTTGCAAATGGAACTTGTGAATGAATGGCAACCGGGCGAATCTTAGTGTAGCCGGGAGTTTGAGCACTTAGACCTTGTGAGGATCAAGATTCATGGACTCCTTAAAAAGTGTTCTCATCTCATACAATCTCAGTATTTCAAAACAAATTGATCGTGAATCACCATTAAGAACATCTTCGTTTTTGTCTTTGAAAGTAATGACACAATCCGTGATGTAGCCACCCAATGAGAGTTATAATGGGCCTCCAATGTTTACGCCTTGAAGTACTTGACTGTGGGGGTCTACACTCGTCATTATCGCACCTGCACCAACTGGTTAGCCGAATATAAAAATAACAAGCAAAAAAAGAAAACAAGGAGGCGGGATCTTATGGTCAAAAATTAGGGTGCGACACCTAAAAAGCCCGAGCCCATCAAGGTCGGCTCGTTTAGCGTCGGGTAGCTCATTTTGACAGATCTAGATATCCATAAAGCATGTCAATTCTACTTGAGCCTTATGAACATAGACTTTAACTGACAAGCTGATTTGACAATGCAGGTTGCTTTCTGCTGTACAGATAACTTAAGCTTTATTGCTAACTCTGAATGTTCACTAGAAGCTAATACATTAACTTTGTGTATAGACAATATAATGCTCTTTTGTTGCTGAGGCCTTCAGTTTCAGAGTCTACGTCAGATATATTACTTAGAGAGTATTCTTTAGGTCCTGATCCACCAGAGGCTAGTAACTCAGCTCCTTTCAAATGCGTCCCTGTATCAGATTTTGAATGCATTCTCTTTAAGCTTTAGAACCTACATACTTATAATACACATTAGATAACACCATTGTTCTTTTAATACTTTGTTATCATCAAAATCCAAGGGATATATGTCATGAACAAATCTTGTTCTAACAAAGTTGCAAAAATGAGATCGAAGATTTCAAACATGACCTAAGTGAGGAGTTTGAAATGTTAGACTTGGGAAATCTCTCATATTTCCTTGGTATTGAATTCTACAATAGTGTTATAGGTTTGATGATGCACCAAAGAAGATATTCATGCGAAATACTCAAGAGATTTGAGATGTAAGACTGCAACCCAACTTCGACTCCAGCTTAGCCCAGAATACAATTGTCGAAAGACACAAATGAAGATGATGTCAATCCAACGCAGTATAGAAGACTCATTGGATCACTTCAATACCTTTGTCATATAAGGCCTGATCTAGCATACAATATGGCTATGGTAAGTAGTTTCATGCTAAAGGTATCACACCTAGCAGCAACGAAGAGGATGCTAAGGCATTTAAAAGGAAATACCGACTATGGAATTTTGTTTCCTACAGTTGATGAAGGAAAATAATGCAAATTAGTGGGATGCACTGACTCAAGTTAGTGTAGTGATATTGAGGATAGAAAATCCACAGCTAGTTTTGTGTTTATGCTAGGTGGTGCACCAGTTGCTTGGAGTTCAAGAAAATAACTAGTCGTAGCAATGTGGATGGTGAATCTGGTCGAAGAGATTCTAGGGAAGGATCATGGAGAAATTACAATCAAGATCGGCAGCATGTCTTCTATCAATATGGTGAAGAATCTGATAACACACGGACACATCAAGCACATCAAAATGAGGTTTCGTCATCCTCGAGAGCAAGTAGCTAATGGGTAGCTGAACTTGGAGCACTGCAAAATTGAGAATCAGATTGCATATATCATGACGAAAGGAGTGCATGTCGAAGTGTTTAAGAAATTAAGGTCTATAATGAATGTAGATAGCTTAGACACAATGGATTAGGTGTTGTATTGAGAATACAATTCATGGTGTTGAAGCATGTTTTTATCAAAACACTTAGTTATCAAAGTGTCAAGGAGTTTGCCTCGACATGGATTTTGTCTTAAACTTAATTTTGTAGTGTTGGCCGAATTAGGTATTTTGGGTTTTTCTTAGGGAGCAAGCAAAATAAATCTATAAATAGAGAATAACCCCTATTTTAATACTTTTGAATGCAATTGCATATTCTGAGAATAATATTCAGTTTGAATAGCAGAGAGAAGCTATGCAGAAATTCTCCTCTCCTTTCCCTATTTTGTTTTGAGTCCCTAATTTCCTTTTTTTCTCAATTCAATTTTGTTTTCTTCTTCTCCATTATTGTTATGCAACATAATCATCTTACAATTAAGGTGTGATTGATTCACTTGAGTGAAGAGTGAAGAATAAGAAAATAATTTAATCGGTTGATTGAATCTTGTTCATTAAGATTGATTCAAAATGAGTCAAAGTCTTGGGTTTAATTCCAACATAATAGATTGTCAAATAAAATTTTTCTTCTTGAAAATTCTGTTTTGAAAATCTTATCTATGGCAAGCGGAAGCGAATCCAGACCGACTCTCATCTATCCAAACTGTTATTGGTAGAATCGGATATGCGTATAAACTGTAGTAAAACATATGCTAAAGATGAGAAAAACAAACTTGACTCAGGAGTTTTATCGAACACTTAATATGCAGTCAATTTATCAAACACTTGGTGTGAAACACATCAAGCTTAATTCTCTTTGTGTTGAAGGTATGACAAATCAATTGCAATTGTTTAGATTGCAACGGTTTCACAAAAATAGTTTAAGATACTTCAACACAACCAGAATTATTAGCAAGTAAAATTACTCACTAGGTCTAATCAAAATGTAAAGAGAGAGAGAGAGAGAGAGTGAGTGTGTGTGTGTGTGCGTGTGCGTGCGTGTGTGTGTGTGTGTGTGTGTGTGTGTGTGTGTGTGTGTGTGTGTGTGTGTGTGTGTGTGTGTGTGTGTGTGTGTGAGAGAGAGAGAGAGAGAGAGAGAGAGAGAGAGGGAGAACACCGATATATTTAGGCAGTTCCCAAATTGTCTTTACTATGAGTACGTATGCCTTTAGTTCAAAATAAAATTGAGATAACGTAATTAACCTTTGCAATAGTAGTTTACAAGAGAAGTTCTAGATATTCAAACCCCCAAACCTTATGTTTGATGTTGATCCTAGCTTATTTTATTCCCTATATCTTAGCTAGATCAAGTCACACAAGACCTCCAATTTGATCCTCTGGTTACCGCTACTCCTTTGACCGAACCTCCATTCTTCAAAGCTTTCACTCGACTGAATATAAACTTAGAAAACTTGCCCCAAGTCATTCAATTCATCCTTCGGTTAGCGTCACTCCTTTGCAAGAATTCATGTACTTCAAAGCTTTCACTCGACCAAATCCAAGTTTTAAAGACTTCTGCGAAAACCCTCAAATCAACCCTTAATCTTTAAGGAAAAACCTTAAAGGCTTTATCAATGAAACCCCCAAAGAAAAACTCAACCCAATTTGATCACACCAACCTAAATTGGACCTTATCAATCTAATCTTGATGACACTCAACAAAAATGATTATGTGTAATTGTTGAATGCATGCAAAGAAAGGTTGAAGATGATGAAATTTTTTTAAGTGTGTTCTTAGTTTCAATGTGGGAAAACATGCATGAATGCATATTTATACGTATGTGTGTGTCTAGAGAAATAACAAGCAAAATAGTTTTTTAGCCAAAAATGAAAGTTTTGAAAATTAGAACAGAATGTATTGACTCCAAATATGAATGAGTCAATACGCAAGTCATAGGAGTCGATACATTAAAGCCAGGGAATATTTGTTTGAGAAAATATTCAGAAGGAGTCGACTCCAAACATGGGGAATCGACTCATCAACTGAATGTATCGACCCACACCATCAATGTATCGATACATTGAAGGCATGCAAGTTTGTTTAAAAATGCCTTACATATGGAGTCGACTCCAACCATGAATGAGTCGACTCTCTTGCATGATGTATCAACCCATAAGCTTTGTGTATCGATACATTAAGAGCACAAATTTTCCCTTTTAACAACTACTCAGTATGTATCAATACATACCAAGAATGTATCGCCCCATTGACAAATTTTCAAGAGAATTCATATTGTTTGCTTGTGATGGACTATTTAATCTAATTTTACATATCCTATTATAATGATGCACATCTAGACATAGACAATAAGGTCTAATATACACAAAGAACTAAGCTACCTAGTTTTGATATCAATCAAAACATATCTAAGAATATAGTGAACTTACAAAACCCTGGAGGTTTTCTAAAAGTGACAACATTGATGATGTTATGAATGATTATGTTAGTGCTTATGAGGGTTATATCCATAAGAATAATGGAGTTCATGTTGGATTTTCTCTTGTCAGTGAAGGTATTACTAAATATGTTGGTATTAGTAAAAGGTTTGCCAAGAAGTCAAAGAAAAAGATGAAAATTAGAAATTTTGTACGGAAGGCTAAAAGGACTCCTTACAAGAAGATTCCTACTCATACAAACACGGAGAAGACTCCTAAGAAGAAGAAGAAATATGTGGTTGGTAGTAAGAAATCACTTAGGAAGAAAAGGAATGTTTCTCATCATAAGAAAATGGCTCTTGAAAAGGAATATTATGTTGAAACACTGAAATATTATGAAATTATGGAGCTCCTTAGTAATGCTCAATATTTGAAGATAGTCCTGAATGATGGTATTTCTCCTGAGTTGCTGAATTTGAGTCACATTTTGAATGTTGGAAATGATATCTCAGACACTTTGTTACATATTTGTGCACCTGTTGATGATCCAGATCTATTTTTGTATGGAGAAATGTTAGATCTTTGTCACCTCAACTTGTTGTTCATGCTACTGCAAGTTTGTGGTATATGCTCTTGGGTTATTGTTATCTAGCATTTGTGCCTATAATAGGCTGATTTTTTACCCTTTGCCCAGTTGGAGAAAATTGTTGGGAAGATGATGATGATGATGATGATGATATGCTTTTATTTGGTGTTCATAAGAAATTATGTAATGTTGTTATCTGTAAGCCCGTGCTTATGGTTGTGATGAGTTTCATTGTACTTTGATAATATGTTTGGAGAATGTCTATAAGATCTACTACCAATTTGTTGTTTGATGGTGGTCCTATGACCTTTGTCTCTTTATAGGCAAAAAAAGGGAAGAAAAAGAAAAGGGTGAACTTCTTTGTTTAATTTGTGCATTAGTTGTGGTGCAATATTGAAGAAGTGTTTAATTTGTGCTTTGCCTAAAAAATATCCAAAATGGAAAGCAAGATGTGTGACATCTTGGCGTGTGTGCTATTCTGGTTGGATTCTCATTATCTTTAGATTTGTTCAAGTATAAAATTATTTCAAGTCCAAGTTTATGTTGTAGTTGATTTGAAAGAAATATTTGAATTAATTAAAAAGATTTGGAAGATTGGATTTGAATTGAAGATAACCTACTTATATGATGAAGAAAATTGGGTTAATTGTGTTTCATCAAGAGATAATATAGCCTTTCATTATGGTGTTCTAGCGTCAGTCATGAAGTTCTGAATTTATGTTCAATATATGTGCTCATGGTTGTTGTTATTGATAGTTTCTACTCCCAATTTTGTGTGTTCTTGACTGACAAGTTCACCGACTGTGACCATAGATAATACTGACCAATATGATGATAACTATGTTAATGAAGCTTTGCCAAACTATGGGAAAAGGGGGAGAAATGGCGTGTTGTGGAATGGTGATGTGACTAATAACTAGTACTGATTGTGCGGTGTGTTATTTTAACAGATATGCTATTGACTGGGCTTAATACTATATAGTACTAACTGGAGTGATTAGGACTAACTGGTGAACGATCTGATTGTGATATGATTTCTATGCACACATGCTGAAACATTTGTTCTAGCATTTAACCCTCAACCATGTGTGAATGTGTGTGCTGATATTTGTGTGTTAGTAGTAGCTTATCATTATCTAACTACTGACCACTAACTTGTGTACATGCATGACTAACTCATCTTGAATGATTGCATGTCTATGTTTATAAAGCATTATGTGTAGCAAACTCATGATTGTGTGTGTGTTTTTGTATGTATGTGTGTGTGTGTGTGTGTGTGTGTGTGTGTGTTTATGCATGTGTATGTGTGTGTAACTACCTCATAATTTATGAATTATGTTCTTGCTTGTGTTGCTTCTGTTGTTGCTACTATATGCTCTATTGATGGATATTTTTTTGTTGTTGTAGTTGTTTGTCTAAGTATGTCTTTGATACTTAGTTGTTTTGTGCTTGAAAAGTTGTTTTGAAAAAAATTCCAAATGGGAGATTGTTGGTCCTTTTGGGAGTGGCTGCATTGTTAAAAACAACATGGAGTTTGCTCAAGCTAATTCTGGTGAAGAAGGGACACATGTTGAACATGATGTTCTAACATGTGAGCTACAACATTTTGTCTCTTGGAAACAGACAGGTGGAAATTTCAGTTGGTTCATATGTTGTCTATCCAAGATTCTTTCCTCAATAGAAGATTGCAAGTAAATGAGAAGAATTGATTTGGATGTACTGGTGCACCATGTGGAACATGATGTTCCAGGATGTGCTATGCAACATCTGGCTTTGACAGCAGGTCATGTTGGATGTTGTTTAATGCGTTTTTTCCAATTGGTTTTTAATCATATTTGATGTATGAATTTTAGCAATGTTTGGTTGATTTGTTTGACAGTTGGAGATGTTCAAATCATATTTAAATGTAATTTAAATTTGAATTTGTAATATAACAAATCATATATTTTGTTGGAGAGATTTAAGGAGCAAATCATATCCAACTTATTCAGCTAATTTTCTGGATGAAATAAATGTAGATGCCCATTAGAAAAATCCCAGAAGATATTTCTATATAAGGAAACTCAATTCTATTTGCTTGACAAGAGTTTTGGTGCGCAGGAACTAGGTTCTTTATGCTAGGGTTTGCGTCTTTGTTACTTGTATTTCAAGCTAACTCCATAACTGGATTTGTCTTGAATCTAATTATTGCGCACCTCTATGTTTTAGTAACTTTGTAAATAAGGTTTATCTGTATTGAATTCTAAACACCAATCACGGGTTGTGTGATTGAGAAGAAATTGAGTAGGTTCTCATATTTAGAGACACTAGGATTAGAAAGAGGCTTTGAACAACATAGGGTTTGTTGGTTCTTGTGTGTGCTAAGTAGAGTCAATGTTATTTATTCAATGCTCGTGATCATTCTATGGATTCTACATCAATGGTTAATCACCATAAGAGGTAACCATCCTATCACTAATCATGTTCATTCTTAAGGATCATCTTAAGGAAAAAATTTGTTTACCATTGCATATTTTAATCGCGATTTCCCTTCAAGAAAAATAGGAAGGATTTCCATCTATAACGATGAAGGCTAACCTCATTACCTTGGACCAACCACTACATTGGCTATGAGAACACAAAATGTGTTGGATGCTAACTAGTGAAAATTATTTGACAAGTGACTTCAAACATAAGAGGGGATGGTGATCTGTGTGGGTTTTAAAAATGGTGTCCAAATAAAAATATTTCATAAAATTAGAGTTTAAAATACTTTTGTAAAACAAACACGCTAACATCAACAGAATAAAAAAAACAAAGAGGAAAGAAGCAAGTGCAACAGATGTAAGTAAATGTGACCTAATCCTTTCCAAAATAAATCTTTCTTGAGAGTATTCACTATGATCTTGTGTGAGCTTTTGGTAGGTATTTCCCGCAAACCTCCTTACAAAAGGACTGGAGTTTTACATTGGCTATCCTCCTAACTAAACACAAAGTTTTAACTATGGGTATTGAAGGGAAATTATGATACAAAACGCATCTGAAAACAAAAATTTCTCTTTAGTTGATTCTTACAGATGATGCATGATCAGTGATAGAATGATTGCTTTTTGTGACGATTAACACCTTTGAAGCAGAATCGGAGGAATGATCACAAGCGTTGAATGAAAAATAATGCCTATACTCAGTCCACACAAACATGATGCCTTCAGTATTAGTGCTAGTGGATACGAATGAAGACTAATTAAGTGAGAGGGAAAGAGAGAAATATGGTCTGGGTTTCACAAACCGAATTTCATTAAGTGGGAAAGCTTCTGCACAATGGTTCTATTTATATAACCACTTGTGTGAACTACAAGTTGAAAATGTCCACTTAACTGGATTATACCTTACGATGTACTATATTTCCCTTAATCTCACAATACTTATCGTATTTCGTATTCCACTTAAGTGCATCATACCTTATGGTGTTCCTTATGTATTATATATCTCATCATTTAGTTCTTATGTGTGTGACCTTTTAGGTTCTCATGACGTTTGCAATTATATTAAATCATACATTTAATATAATAAACAGTAAGCGGTATAGAAACACATCACTACTACCCAAGTCACGAAAAATATCATGCGATAATGCTTATGTGTATAATTACCCTTTTTCCCATATGTCTATTTTGATCACAAGACATAAATTGTGTCACCTTGTCCAACTCAATATTGGACCCTTAGACATTTATCCTGTTACGCATGATGGACATATTCCTTCTAGGTCACTCATGTCCCTCAGCATGATTTGTGGAGTACCATTAACTGTCTTTATGGTCATCAATTTAAAGACAATGTTTGGTCAATAGTAAAGTGCTCGACTCCATATCTAAGGTGTATAGTGGTTTTAGGTCAAAGGGTGGTATACACCATTATCCCTATGAGAAAAACTTATGACACTTTGCATAACATTATATGTAGTATTCTCATAGCAGGTCAATCCAATATAAATATTACTCTTAATATTCATACTTAGGTGAAGACTTGATAACTCTTTATCCATGATCCATGAGATGTGATCATCAGCCTATCCACATAATAGTTTCAATGAGAGCTTTTACTTCCAGGATGAGCTCTTGAACCAAGAAAAGTTTTAACAACGGAGACCTCCTAACCAAACACGAGATTTTAACAGGCTAATCTCGAAAATCAAACAGAGATTTTACTAGGTTCACCATAACACAATCAACAAAATAATAGTTTTTCAATTGGTTTAACCTACAAAAACAAACTTCGAAACATAGTATGAGTGGTTTACTATGGCACCATAGTCAGTAACCATTCACCTCATGAGATGAGATAGTAGTAGTGATAGTAGTATATAGTGATAGTAGTAGTAGAGTAGTGATAGTGAGTGAGTAGTAGTAGATATAGAGAGTAGTAGTGAGTAGATAGTGAGTGATATATATATATATATATATATATATATATATATATATATATATATATATATATATATATATATATATATATATATATATATATATATATATATATATATATATATATATATAAAGAGAGAGAGAGAGGTATTCAAAATACGTTTTCTAGTATGAATTGAAATGAGGGAAAACCTTTTATTTATAGGAGAAGACGTGGCTCAAAAATAAAATAATTCATCGAATTTTCAAAGCTCATAATCGATTATACAAAAAAGGAAGGTTTTTAAATGTTGTTGTCACTAATCAACTATAAACTTTAATAATCGACATTAGGCCATTACAAAAGAAATTATCTATTAAGCTTAAAGTGATAATCGATTATTTAGAGTAAACTACACTCATAAAAAATTATTTGAGTTAATAACCAACTAACTAGGCACAAAAATATTTTCTGGATATTTTATTTAAATTAGATAGGTTTTTCGATCATTTAAGAGAGAGAGAGAGAGAGAGAGAGAGAGAGAGAGTGTGTGTGTGTGTGTGTGTGTGTGTGTGTGTGTGTGTGTGTGTGTGTGTGTGTGTGTGTGTGTGTGTGTGTGTGTGTGTGTGTGTGTGTGTGTGTGTGTGTGTGTGTGTGTGTGTGTGTGTGTGTGTGTGTGTGTGTGTGTGTGTGTGTGTGTGTGTGTGTGTGTGTGTGTGTGTGTGTGTGTGTGTGTGTGTGTGTGTGTGTGTGTGTGTGTGTGTGTGTGTGTGTGTGTGTGTGTGTGTGTGTGTGTGTGTGTGTGTGTGTGTGTGTGTGTGTGTGTGTGTGTGTGTGTGTGTGTGTGTGTGTGTGTGTGTGTGTGTGTGTGTGTGTGTGTGTGTGTGTGTGTGTGTGTGTGTGTGTGTGTGTGTGTGTGTGTGTGTGTGTGTGTGTGTGTGTGTGTGTGTGTGTGTGTGTGTGTGTGTGTGTGTGTGTGTGTGTGTGTGTGTGTGTGTGTGTGTGTGTGTGTGTGTGTGTGTGTGTGTGTGTGTGTGTGTGTGTGTGTGTGTGTGTGTGTGTGTGTGTGTGTGTGTGTGTGTGTGTGTGTGTGTGTGTGTGTGTGTGATTTTTCTTAATAATTTCAAGAGTTGATCCTATACCTTTATAGACTCAAATCACTCCACCCCGACTCAATGAGCTTTCACAACTTCCTCTATTTTACAACTCAGAAGGTTTAAGATTCCTTGCTAGATACAACATTAATTGAGCACTTCATATAAGACTTAATCTTCACTTATATCTGATTATGCTTGAGATATCTTCAAGTAGAGCATCATCATCAGAGATATTACTTGTCTGAGATCTTCACTGACTCTACCAAACACCACATGACATTTGATGTTGTCCTTTTAGAGATATGTTTTAATATTTTGATCTCTAAGCACCACAAACTGATAATCACATTTGATGAAGACTTCATATCACAATATTATCATCAACTGAACCAAAAAGTCTTTATCATCGCCTCAAATGAAGACTTTACATTACAGTGTTAGTGTTATCGTCATCAAAGCTAAATAGATTATCTGATTACTGTAATAATTATACCTACAAACATGTAGATCAACAAAAATTTTCATCTTTATATTAGTTAGAATAAAGTCATCTTTGTTGTTATCCTAACTTCTTCAAAATTAAAAGTGGCATGGCATTGAAAACGACTCCACCATAAAATATTGGTTTGGGCCATCTAAAATTGGGATCCAAGATAGTCACCAAATTCTTCATTGCCTAATTCTAGAAAGTCAGTCAAGGATACTACATTTTTGCAATCAACTTTCTCTTTAAGAATTAGCAAGTGTTGAGTTTCTCTAGTATCATCAACTACTTATTTGGATGATATCAAACACATGTTATTTGGAGATTTCATGTGCTTCAAATTCTTGCAATAAAGAGTATCACACAATAATATGTTCTCATTGAGAGTCTATGTCTCATTATATTATGAAGGAAACGTTTTGTCAAGGGCATCTCACGCCTTAAACAAAAATATTTATTACTCTTCTTTATCTTTATCTTGAATATTTATTCTTAAAAAGAATGTCATACTTTTTTCCATGGTAATCTTTGTCTTTTTAGAGATTTCTCATCAATCTTATAAAAAAATAAGGTTGATTGTTCGTTACTCAAAACGCCTATAAGTTTAGATCTATATCTATAATCTAACATATGTTGTGGAATACTTACACAATAGTGATACCTATGTTTATGTTTAGTGGTTACATTAGATCTATGTTTATTTTTTTTCTCCTTAGTGTCAATGTCGATTGTAACTGGTCTCTTTAAATCAGTCCCCATTGACCAAACCACTGAATCACCTTACCTTATCATTCATTTATTTACACTATATGTAATAGAAAAGTATATATGTCTGTTTTATTCTGCTGAATACTGACTGCTAGCTACGATGTAGAAAATTAGTATTATCTTACAGTCATGCTATAACGTGTTTGTCTCTTTGCATTGCTGTATTTTCCTAGCATGTCTCGTGCCCATTGACAATTTGTTGTCATTCATGAAATTTCTCATAACTAATTTGAAACACATCATCATTGTGAAACTCTATTCTCAGATACAATTATTTTTTGGAAATTTCTCAGTGGAGTCAATACATTTCTTTTTTACCATGTAGTTTTTTATATATGTTTTCAAATTTTAGAGATATATTTTCGGACGCGTCTTATAACTGACTAAAAGTTAATAATTTTTTGAAAATATATCTCCGGAACAATTTAAACTTTAAATGGTCACAACATATCTTCCATAGTCCATTTCAGTTTGAATATTTTCGGAGATGCTTTTACGAAAAATTTTCGGAGATACATCTCCGAAGTGTATCAGAATAGTTTTTTAAATTTTAAAACGCACTGTGTATTTGTTCCCAGATGAATTATAAAATAATAGATATACCAAAATAATATAACAATATAGTAATAGGATGTCATACGTCACAAAAATCCAAAATGTAGTAACAATGTCAGGAAAACGTACGAACTATAGTACTGAAACAAAATAAATACAGATAACTATTGGGTGTGCCTGACAACCTCTCATCTGCCTTCTCTGCCTCATCTGCCTCCTCAACCATCATCCTTCCTGTCCTCGCGCTATGTCTTTAGTACAAAAGTGCCCTTTATGTCTCTGCAATAATGTCATCCAGTACTCGCCTGACAGCAGACCCCTCAGGGAAAATACCCTCGTCAATGCCTGCCCGCGCCATCTCCACTATGCGATGACAACGAGACAAGACATCCTCGATATGAATCAACTGAGTCTGTTTCTCCTCAAGAACCACCTGATGAGCTGGTCACGGTGGATCTCCTGGAGCAGTCTGCACCATGTACGAATGTGAGACAATGAAGAACCACTTGATGTATCTATCAACGTAGCTCCAGTCAATCGACGCTATGGTGGCCCGAGCCTTATCCGGTTCCAGATGACTCTGATAATCAACAAACATCTCGTCAATCTGTATACGAGTCATGACAGGAGGAGTAGAGACAACAGGGTGTATGAGGATGGTTTGGGTGTACCTGAACTGCCGCATGACGCGCTCGGGAAGATGTTCCAATCATCTAGAGTATAGTCATATGTCGTCAAAATGTCGTGTTTGAGGGTGATCCACGTAGCAGTTAAAGTGGATGTCCTCAGCAACCAAGCGGTCAAGATAGACTCTGAAGGGCTCGACCGCCTGGTTCCCTCTCAGTAGAAAAAAAGCACAAGCATGGGACATCTCCTCAGTATACTCATCCCAACGATGCACGAGAAGTGTTGGAGGATCCAAACCTGAAATGAAAATAAAAAGCATTCATGGATCCATGTGAGATCCAAGAAGTACCGGAGGTATGCAACGTCAGTGTAGGTGGCACTCGTGTCCATAAAAATCACAGTGCCAACTAAAAATAGAAAATATGCTCTAAAAGCATGAGTCATGTGTATGGCTACCTCCTCGACATCACCATCATCCCGTTCTGTAGCAACGAGCGCCTCATCAAATCTCTCCTTCATGAACGAAAACCTAACATGAGCACCCCTATTCCTATCCACCTCTTTGAGCGCCTTCCCTGGATCACCTCATATACTCCACCATCATATTGACCGCCTCGTCTTTGGTCATCCTACTATGACGGAGGAATCTCCCCCTGATCGATAGATGCAACAAAGACAAGACATCGTCTAGTGTAATCGACGTCTCACCATACGGGAGAAGAAAGGAAGAGGTCTCAAAGTCTCATCGCTTCACGAATGCATTAAGCATCCTGTGGTTAACCAGACTATAATCGGTCAAGCATAAGTCACTGAACCTAGAAGGGGTCAGAACTAACTGAAACCACTGCTCATCCGGCTAATGCAATGCTAAAATCTTCCGCCATAGTTCAGAAACTTCTGGGAATCACGCACCTACGAATTTCCAGAAATAATCAATGTCAGCAATTTAAATTAACGTAAAAAAATATAGTAACAACGTGACTAATGTTACCTCTCCGTCCCATATATGTCTGACAATATGGTCTGGATACAAAGGAAGTAGGACAAATTAGATGGATCCCTTCTGAAAGCCTTTGGCTCAGCATCAGCAACATCACCCTCTAGAGGTGGCACCGACGCATCAGGATCATTAGCAACTTCACCATCCAGAGGTGGCACCGGATTAACAGGAGATGGCACAGGTGCATCCCGACGCCTGAGGGAGGATGGGGGAAGTGATGTTTCATCTGATGCATCCCGTGTCCTGCGTGAAGAAGAAGTAGAAGGTGGGTTAGACTTAGATGTATATGGAGTGGCCTGAGGCGAAGGTCGTCCCTCAGGAGTGGGCTAAAATATAGATGAAGTGGCCTGAGGCGAAGGACGAGCCCCAGGAGTGAACTGAATCTCAGAAGTAGAATGTGCCCCAACAATCGACGCCTCTCCCTGACCAGAGGTACCTACTGCCTCTGAAACTTCCTAGCTCCACTCCCGCCAAATGAACGCGTGCTAGGCAACCCGTCCATATCTCAATCGATCGGCTTTGTCAACCATTATGTCTGTAAGGTATAATTAACTGTACAATGAGTTTACGCAAATGAATAGTACAAACAAGAAAATTATAAAACAAACTAAGGAAATTCCAGAGATACATCTCTGGAAAAATTCAACATTTTATGTACTCTGGGTGATTCCAGAGATAAAACTACAAAAATATTTCGCAGATGTATCTCTGGAATCACACAGAGTACATGAAACATTAAATTTTTTTAGAGATGTATCTCCGAATTTTTTTGAAACTGAGAGGTCGCGACAATGGCGTCCTCTGCCCCTCAGAATGGGAAATTTGAAGCCCTGATCGTCCATTTGAGCTAACAAACAATATATATAGTTACTTTAAACTATATTTCAGCTGATTTATAAACATTTCTACACCTAACAATGCATTCTAACTCGTTTACAAGAATACTCAAATATTTATCAGAAACTCAAAAAACTTACCCAAATCAATGATCTGGAAGATGTTAAGTAATGTACTGGATGCTGCTTGATGATTACTCGAGCCTCGGACGGATGAAATCAAATTTGGTGAGGTTGGAGGTATTTAGAAATGAGAGAGATGAGAGATTTGTGAATGAAAAAGTGTAGGAGGAGAAGAGTCTGACGGGATAATATGCTCCAAATTGTTCCGAAGATATATTTCCGAAATATTTCAACGTTCACTTAAGTTTTGGTGTGTCCAAAGATATATATCCATAATACTTTAACGTTTAATTGAATTTTGGTGCGTCCAGAGATATATCTCCGGAACCTAGGGGCATATAAGGAAAGCCACATAGTGTGTAAGAAGTTCATACAGTGCAAAAAGAAATCCTCTTAATTTTCTTATTATAGTGAAACATATATTTTTTTATAAATAATTTCTTTATTATTTACCGCACAAATATTTAATAAAATAAGAATTTATAAATAAGAGAGATGAAATTCAAGTTAATAAGAGAGAGAAATTAATAGTCACATTAATAAATAAGTTTAATCATGATCTAATGGTTGTTGTTTGTTCCTCTCATCTCTCATTTTAAAATCCCTCTCACTTGATATGCCCTTGTAAAAAACCTTCCTAACGATGTGGAGATTTTTTGGTGTCCTTGTAAAAAATTTCAAAATATGCAAAAACATCCAAGTGTTGTTATATTCAATCATTTAGGTTGTGATGGAATTATTCAGAATTACACAAAATGGGTATGACATGGTGAAGTGACAAAAAAAGACCTCTGTGACATACAGTTGAACATGATGATGATTTTATGAATGATACTCTAGAAGACACGACTCATGATATTGGAGTAGATGTTTTCAAAAAAGCTAATATGGTAGATACTTTGTAAAGAGACATGGAATAGTCATTGTATATGGGATGCAAGAGATTTACAAGATTGTCAGTTGTGTTAAGACTATTTAATCTTAAGGCAAGAGGTAGGTGGACAGACATAAGTCTCAGTGAATTATTTGAATTGTTGAAAGAAATACTTCCAGAAGGTAACATGTTGCCGAACCATAGCTATAAGGGAAAAAAAGATATTATGTACAATGGGTTTAGACTGTATGAAAATACATGCATGTCGTAATGATTTCATATTATGTAGGAAAGAGTATGAAAAATTGAAGGAGTGCCCGAGATGTAGGGAGTCACACTATAAGTAGAAGGAAAATGGTGTTGAAGACGACGACATGTAACTAGAAAGGGTGTTCCTTCCAAGATGATGACATGCCTACCGATAATTCAAAGGTTCAAGAGATTGTTTGCTAATGTAAATGACGCAAAGAATACTAAATGGCATGTAGATGAAAGAATGTGTGATGGAAAAATTTGCCATGTAGCTGATTGATTGCAACAGAAGAAAATTGATTCCTTGTTTTCATATTTTTCCCTTGAACCGGGGAACCTTAGAATTGGACTTACCACCGACACAATGAACCCTTTTGGTAATTTGAGTACTAACCATACGTCATGGGTTGTTCTTATCATAATTTACAACCTATATCCATGGTTGTGCATGAAGCGCAAATATATGATGTTATCAATGACGATTTCAGGTCCAAAGCAATCAGGGAACAACATTGATATTTATTTAATGCCATTGATTGAAGATTTAAGACTTTTGTGGGAGGAAGGCATTAATGTTCATGATGCGTATATAATTGATAAATTTAAGCTGCGTGCCATGTTGTTTTGCACAATCAATAACTTTCCTGCATACAGTAACTTGTATGGATACAACATCAAGAGACATAAAGTGTGTCCTATATGTGAATTTGGTACATGCCACCACCAATTACAAAATGGAAAAATGATTTTTTATCTTGGGCATCGAAAAATTTTAGGACCCAATCATCCATACCGTAGATTGCGAAAGACTTTTAATGGAGAGCAAGGTTTCATAACGCTTCAAAGCCCTTAACCGAGAAGGAAGTTTATAAAAGACAACAACACATTAATGTTGTCTTTGGAAAGAAACAAAAAGGGCCAGTGGAGATAAATATTTAGAAAAGAGGTCGGTGTTCTTTGATCTTTCATATTGATCTAATTTTGATGTAAAAGATTGTCTTGATGTGATACACGTGGAGAAAAATGTATGTGATAGTTTGATTGGAACACTTCTCAACATTAAAGGCAAGTCAAAAGATACTAAGAAATCCTGTGAAGATATTATGGTGATGGGTATACGACAAGAGTTAGCCCTAAAAGAAATAGGAAATAAAACATATTTGCACCCAACTTGTCACACCTTGTCTAAAAAATAAAAAAACGTTTTTGTGAATTTTTGTGGGGTTCTTCAAGGGTACTCATCAAATGTGAAGAAATTTGTGTCACTAAAAGATCTCAAATTAGTTGGCTTAAAATCTCATGATTGTCATGTCTTGATGCAACAACTTCTATCAGCTTCTATCTGTGGCATTCTACCAAAAAATATAAGGGTAACTATAACCAGATTATGGTTATTCTTCAATGCTATATGTAGTAAAGTCATTGATCATGGAAATTTAGACGAGTTGGAACATGAGGTTGTAATTATCTTGTGTCAACTAGAGATGTTTTCCCTCTATCATTCTTTGACATTATGATTCACTTAGTTGCTTATCTAGTAAGGGAGATTAGAATTTATGGTCCAGTTTATTTACGGTTGATGTATCCGTTAGAGCGGTACATGAATATCTTTAAAGGGTATACAAAGAATCATCATTTCCCGGAGGCTTCGATTGTTGAATGATGCATCACAGAAGAAGCTATTGAGTTTTGTACAAACTATTTGTCAAAAGCAAACTCTATAGGAATTCTTGAATCTCGTCATGATGGAAAATATGATGGTAGAGGCACTGAAGGTTTAAATGTTAAGACTTTTTACCCAGATGTAGTTCTTCAAACACATTTGTATATATTGAAAAACATGGATGAAGTTCAACTTTACTTGAGCGCTCACAAAAGTCTTATAAAGGAAAAATTCCCCTAGATGAATGAAATATGGTTGCTGACAGAGCATAACAAAACTTTCATAACTTGTTTTAATGAAAGTGTTTCTAAAGAGAGTAGTGCATCAAAGACAATTAAATGGTTGTCATGTATACCTAAGTTTAATATAATTACTTAGAGTGCATACGACATTACTAAATTTTTATTCTATACAAAATCAAAGAATGATCATAGTACCATGAAAAATAGTGGGTTATGGTTGAGGTTGAATCCATGTACTTATCTAGTTTCAGAGATAACAATCTTGCACTAGCATCTAGAGCATACTTTGGGGACATTGAGGAAATTTTAGAGATTGATTATGTTGTTTTTAAACTGCCTTTATTTACCTGCAAGTGGATTGACAGTAACACTAGTCTAGAAAATAATGAATTATGATTCATACGAGTTAATCTTTGAAAGACAACTTATAAGAACGAACCATTCATCATGACAACCCAAGCAAAATAAGTTTTTTATGTCACTGGTTCTTCTAACACTATATGATCAATTTTTCTTCACGAAAAATATCTTTCTAATAGTACTGATGAAAATCAAGATTTTAACTATGAGCCTATTTGTTTCACAACACATGTACATCATTCATCTGAAGAGAATGATTCAGATGATGTGCATGTTATTCATCGTGATCATAAAGAGGGGTTATGGAAAAACTATTAGTAAATGTTTTATATCACTAAGTAATTTATAATTATTCATTTTACTAAAGATTTAATATTTTTGTTGATTATCCTAATTGGTTTTAAATGTTATTCAAATTATAGGCGCTTAATGACCAATGACAAATCATAGCATATAACTTTTGGACAATCTACACGGCTTTTCCATTTTGGTTATTGCTTTTATTGGTTGATCATTTGTTTTAGTTTTGTTGTAAAATTATAAGGCGTGTGCCATTTTGACTTGGCATTTGGTGTAAACAATGAATATTTTTGGTACAACATTTTTGTTTGAGAAATTGATAAAATGTACAAATTTCTACTTTAGAAATCTGCAAAATATGGTTCTATATTATGTGATATGGTTCTTAATACAAGTACAGACGAAAGTATAAAAAAATATAATGTTATCCTTTCGATTTTTACTTATAATCAAGGTAAAAATATTACGATATTACCTAGATTTTACACAAAACTGAGATTTAATATTGGGTGCGTCATCCAGTTCTGAAAATAATAAAAAGGAAGATGCTAGGGATCGAACCCATGTAAAAATAACTTTATTCCCCGGTTATTTATAAATTGAGGTGTAAAGAGGCCACTTTTCATGACGCCCTTGGTTACCTAGCTTATGTAGCCGAGGTTAAATGCATTTCGCGTCCGAGGTTAAGCGTGTTTTTTGTAGTAGTAAATGATGAATTTTATAATAAAGATATCGTGTTAAGAAATATCAAAACTGTTATATATTAAGTTTGGTCAATTGATCTTTGTTCTGCCAGGGAAGCATAAATGTTTGGTCAAGTGATAGAGCAGAGTCTTGATGCGGCGGAGCAGATCTTCGATGTGATGACACGGGGGCGGACATATTTAGTTAACACTCAAGTCAGTAAAATAATGAAAAACAAAGTGAGATATGGTTCAAAGAATACTCCAGATATCATGTGGGATGCCTTATATACGACTGGCCATAATGGATATCCCTTGCTTTTTAATTAGCGTGGAATATGAGAGGTCCTCTGATGGCATCTAACGACAGACAAAAATCCATGACATGGTTACGATAAGTGGTATCGGTACAGGGTTAGATTGCACCTTTAATACTTTGGTAGAGTGACTTAAAACTGATGACTAGGTCTGTGACCGGTCTGGAATAATCTATATGTATGAGTCAAGATCAATTAGTACAACAATATCAAACTTAATAATCTGACACCTTCGATAATTTTTCATCTAATATACTTATAACAAAATACTCTGTAAATTGAAATTTACTATCATATAATTCATGTGTATACATATATAGTATCTAAAAATTATTTGACATGTCAATAAAATTCATCGAACCAATTTTCTTTTTGATAAAATTTTATAAATCGTTAATTTATATGTAACTTATTAACTTAACAAATAATTTATGATTAATGTTATTTTATAAACATGATCTATAATACTAAAACTTTCAATCAAATTATAAATTTTGTAATATGCATGTCGAGATAAAAATTATCAAATTGTCATATATGTTAAGTTTATCATTTAGATGTCAGCTATAAATTTTGTAAATTAAAAATAAATGTAAACAAAGTTATCATATGTTAAGTTTTGTTGAGTTTGTAATTCCTTGTGTTGAAGCAGTGTATCTCGATATAAACAAGGATTAGTCAAATTAGCCTAATGTTTTAGTGTATTGAGTTGCTTAGTGTGTTGAAAGGTCGAAGTAGGTTGCTTAACACAAGATTTCAACTTAGGCTTATTTTAGTAATGTTAGCTATTTTGGGCTTTCATAGTTTTGGGCCTTGGCTTGGAGTGCAAGCAAACCTAAATCTATAAATAAGGAGAAACTCTTATTTTGTAAACTAAATAATTGTTTTTGTAATTCACAGTTTGCAGTTGCAAGTGAAATAACAAAATTTCCACAGTTTGTGGGCATAGAGTTCTCTGCTGAAAATTGTTCATCTTCTTCTCCAACGATTACTTTCTTTCTTTTTTTCTTTTTAAACTTTTCTTTCATTATCATTACGTGGGTTGAAACAATATTGAGATCAACATTGATTGAGTGAATTCTCCATAGGTTGTGTTTGAATTTCTAACATCTGGTATCTAGAGCTCCGATTACGATTCGAGGAAGATGGCGATGAATCATCCAAACATTCACATTCCGGCAAACCTTCCAATTCTCAATAAAGATAATTATGAGAATTGGTGCAAGCAGATTATGGTGGTTTTCTATTATCAAGATCTTTGGGATCTTGTGAAGGGATGAGTAGCACCGATTACAGAAAATGCGACAGATCAAGAAAAGGTTGCATTCAAAGAATTGAAGAAGAAAGATTATAAAACTCTCTTTATAATCCATCAATGTGTAGATCCAGATAACTTTGAAAAGGTTAGTGATGTAGAATCAACGAGGGAAGTATGGGAGGTTCTTGAAAAGTTGTTTGGAGGCGCAGAAAAGGTGAAAGAGGTGAGGTTATAAACTCACAAGAGAACCTATTAATTGCTTCAGATGGAAGAAAGTGAAAGTATAGAATATTTCTTCACAAGAGTTACAAAGCTGGTGAATCAAATCAAGGTATATGGAGAAGTGTTGACATCAAGATTAGTTGTTGCAAAGATCTTGAGGTTGTTGGCTCCAAAGTTCGACCACATGGTAGTAGCCATAGAAGAGTTGAAAGACTTGTCAAAATTGATGAAGGAAGAGCTTCAAGGGACACTTGAGTCTCATGAACAAATGATGGCTAAGAGAGCTGCAGAAAAGTCGAAAAGTGATATGGCTTTATGGGCGCAGTCAGAAAAGGAAAGGAAAGGAAAATGAAGCTGGAATGGCAACAAAGGTAGAAAAGGCTACAACAATTCGATTGGTCGAAATCAGCAGGAAGGAAACTAGTCGAATCAGAGAAAACCCTAGAACCAAGGCAACCAAAGAGGTGGTGTTGCAGGTAGAGGAAGTGGTGGTGGGAGAAAGCCTGACAAAAGTCACATTTAGTGTTTTAGTTGTCAGAAGTATGCTCACTATTTTAGTGAATGTCGAGAAAAGAAGAAGAATCAAGAAACTGATGCAAAGATGGCGAAGCATGAAGAAGATGAGATGTTGCTAATGGTCATAACAAGAGACAAAGAGAGATTCCATGACCAGTGGTACTTGGACTCAGGATGCTCATCACACATGACTGGAAGGAAAGATTAGTTTATCAACATGAAGCCCTAATTGAAGAGCATGGTAAAATTTTCAAATGATAATACTCTAGCAGCTAAAGGTATTGATGATGTTTTGATTATGATGAAAAATGCATGAAGAGTAATTTGCTCAATATATGGCAGCTAGTCAAAAAGAACTACAGGTTGATCTTGAAGGCTCTAATGTCTCAGAACACGACCTTCAAGATTGAACTCAATGTGATGGAGCGCTAGTGCCTAGCAACTGCATCCATAATAGATGAATGGTTATGGCATTTTTAACTAGGCCATCTCAACTTCAATGACATCAAAGAGCTAAAGAGAAGAAATATGACTTCAGGATTACGTGAAATCGATATTCCAAGTGAAGTCTGTGAAAAGTGTATTCATTTGAAACAACATAAAAATAGCTTCAGCAAGGATGTAGAAAGGAAGTCGAAGGCAATTCCGGAAGTCATATACTCTGATGTATGTGGTCCAATCTAGGTGGATTTGATTGCAGGCAACATATACTTTGTCACGTTCATAGATGATTACATTCGAAAGTTGTAGACTTACCTCATCAAGAAGAAAAGTGATGTGATCTGTGGTTGAAAGACAGAGTGGTCAAAAGCTAAAAATTTTGAGGATTGATGGTGGTGAAGAGTATGTGTTGAAAGAGTTTGATGCATTATGTGAAAAAGAAGGGATTTTGAATGAGGTGGTGCCACCCTACACTCCACATCAAAATGGAATTGCAGAAAGAAAGAACAGAACCATCATGAACATGGTGAGAAATATGTTGAATGGAAAGCATCTACCCAAAGAATTATGGGGAGAAGCGGTTTCGATAACAACATATATATTAAACAGATTTCCGATGAAGAAGCTTGAAGGAATCACACCAGAAGAATGTTGGTTTAGTGTCAAGCCTAGCCTCAGCCACTTGAAGGTGTTTGGATCTATATCACATAGACATGTGCCCGATCAGTTGAGAAGGAAACTTGATGACAAGTCAAATCAGATGATCTTGATAGGATATCATTCGATTGGAGGTTACAAGTTGTTCGACCCATTGAATAAACAGATAGTGATTAGAATGGACGTGATCATATATGAGCTTAAAGAATAGGATTAGAATGAGAATATCAAGAAGGATTCAATGAGAATCTCTTGTGAAGAACTAGCCACTGAAGTCGAAAGAGAAGTTCGATAGGAAAAAGTCAAAGATGAAGTTGGTCCAAGCAGACCTTGACGAACAAGACAAATGCTTGCAAGGTTGCAAGAATGTGTGATTACATAAGATGATATGGTCGATGAAGAAGGTGAGCTGGTACATTATGCTTTATATGCAAATGTTGAACCAGTTAATGCAGCTAAGGAATTGAAAGATTCGAAGTGGGTGAAAGTAATGAATAAGGAATTAGACTCCATCGAAGTCAACAACACCTGGCCACTTGTCGATTTGCCTCAAGGCAAGAAGGAAATTAATGTGAAGTGGGTTTACAAGGTGAAGGTGAATCCTAAAGGAGAAGTAACTCGACACAAGGCGAGACTTATGGAAAAAAGGATTTCTTCAGAAGGAAGGAATCGACTTCGACGAAGTTTTTGCACCTGTTGCTAGGATCGGAACAATCAGATTAGTTATTGGTCTAGCAAATATGAACAATTGGAGCACATGTCAGATGGACGTGAAATGTGCATTCCTGAATGGTCCCTTAGACGAAGAAGTTTATGTTGCACAACCAGCTGTATTTGTGAAATGAGGCGAAGAAAGAAAGGTGTACAGGCTGCATAAAGCCATGTATGGACTTAAGCAAGCTCCAAGAGTTTGGAATAAGAAAATTGACAGCTTCTTAAGGGAGAAGAAATTTGTGAAGTGTACGACTGAGCATGGAGTGTACGTAAGAAGAAGCAGTAGTGAACTGCTTATACTATGCCTCTATGTCGATGACCTGTTGATAACAGGAAGTTGCAAGAAGGAGATCGAAGACTTCAAATATAACTTGAGTGAGGAGTTTGAAATTTCAGATTTGGAAAATCTCTCATATTTCCTTGGTATCGAATTCTACAAGAGTAGTAGAGGTTTGATGATGCATCAAAGAAGATATGCAGGTGAAATACTCAAGAGATTTGAGATGGAAGATTGCAACCCAACTTCGACTCTAGATGATACCAGATTGCAACTGTCGAAGGATTCAAATGAAGATGATGTCGACCCAACCAAATATAGAAGACTTATTGGGTCACTTCAATACTTGTCACATAAGACCTGACTTAGCATACAATGTGGGTATGGTAACTAGATTCATGCAGAAGCCAAAAGTATCACACCTAGAAGCGACGAAGAGGATACTGAGGTATCTGAAAGAGACTCTCGACTACAACATTTTATTTCCTGAAGCCGATGAAGAAAAAGAATGCAAGTTAGTGAGATTCACCGACTCTAGTTGGTGTAATGATGATGAGGATAGAAAATCCACAGCTGGCTATGTGTTTATGTTAGGTGGTGCACCAGTTTCTTGGAGTTCGAGAAAGGAGTTAGTAGTGGCATTATCATCATGCGAAGCAGAATATATAGTTGTTTCTCTTTGTGCATGTCAAGCAACCTGGATGGTGTACCTGGTCGAAGATGTCACAGTGAAGAGTCATGGAGCAATTATCATGAAGATCGACAACATGTCAGCTATCAACTTGGCGAAGAATCCAATAGCACACGGTCAAAGCAAGCACATCAAAATGAGGTTCCATTATCTTCGAGAGCAGGTAGTAGAAGGGAAGATAAATTTGAAACACTGCAAAACTGAGAATCAGATTGCAAACATCATGACGAAAGGAGTGCCAATAGAAGTGTTCAGAAGGCTAAGGTTTATGATGAATGTAGATAGCTTAGACATAATGAATTAGGTGGTGTGTTGAGTTTGTAATTCCTTGTGTCGAAGTAGTGTTGCTCAACAGAAACAAGGATTAGTCAAATTAGTCTAATCTGTTAGTGTGTCGAGTTACTTAGTGTGTCGAAGTGTCGAAGTAGGCTGCTTCACACAAGATTTTGACTTAGGCCTATTTTAGTAATGTTAGCTATTTTGGGCTTTCATAGTTATGAGATTTGCCTTAGGGTGCAAGCAAAGCTAAATCTATAAATAGGAAGAAACCTTTATTTTGTAAACTAACTAATCATTTTTGTAATTCATAGTTTGCAGTTGCAAGTGAAATAACCGAATTTTCACAATTTGTGGGCAGAGAGTTCTCTACAGAAAATTGTTCATCTTCTTCTTCTTCAACGTTTACTTTCTTTCTATCTATTTAAACTTTTCTTTCATTGTCATTAAGTGGGTTGAAACAATTTTGAGATCAAAATTGATTGAGTGAAATTCTCCATAGGTTGTGGTTGAATTTCCAACAAGTTTATCATTTAGATGTCAGCGGTAAAATTTGTAAATTAAAAATAAATGTAAACACAAAATAAATAAATAAATAAAAGAAAAACAAATTATATTTTTGAAATAGTTAAACATTTTTTATATGTACTTAAATGATTTGGATGTATTTTTGAAGTATATTTTGTATGTATCCAAAAATAACATTTTTTTAATCATTACATGTGACCATTACAGCACTATGCGTTATCTAGATTGCAATTGAGGGTACCCCTAGAAAATAAATGATGAAAAAGTTGTTATTCATAAGGAAATTAGGAATTCCATTTGTGTCATATTCCTCAAAGCACATGTCTCCCTAACCTATCTACATTACATTCCAAAATCTTCCTACATCTTATGCGTTGTTCTTTTTCATCCTCACCTATTTGTTTCTTTCCACTTTTATTCTTAAATTTAAATATTATAGAATACTACTAATACTTTATTTAATGGAATCTTAGAATAGTCCAAACTAAATATAACTTTTAACACATGCTTCCATGAGACAAACCATATTCCCAATGATACAATATATACAACTCCTCCACCAATTTTATATTCATATAAATCACACACTCATCATCAATGTTATCTACAAACAATTAATTGAAAGTGATAGTGATAGTGATTTATTTGGGGACATAGAAACCATAGCAATGTAACCCCACACTCATGAAGAAAATAATATGTCACATGTGATGTACAAGACTTTATAAGGCAAAACCAACTTACCTAACCAAATCATCACTAATCTATGCTATTTATAAGAAACATTGCTCACAACCCACTTTGATTGGTACATTATTCCTAAACTTTTGAAAAAAAATCCATACCCTACCAATAATAATCATGTGTATAGACTTATAGATTATAAAATATTATTAATAATCTCATAATCAAAACCGTAAAAGTAGTCATGATGGATTAATTAGTGAGAGGGTAGAAAGAACTATCAAGATATTGTGTAAGAAAGAAACAAAAGAAAATTGAATCTTGAAGGCCTATATTCACGTGCATGGCCTATAGATGAAATTTTACTTTATCTTTTGCTTTTTTTAAGGCTGTGAAGTGAAATTAAAATTATGTGGTGCAAATAAAGCTGAATCCATTGTTTTCTTTTTTAAGTTTTATTTTTATTTACCTTCTTTCACTTTAATTTTTGAGTAAATGGAAACGTGAATTCTAATGTAAACTATTTGGTGAAAATAGCTCATATAACGACCAATGGTTTAGTTTATATTATTTTCAGGCCAAACTTAACATTTGAATAAGTTGGGATAAGGGTTTTCAACACAACTTTTATAAAAAAATAATGAGAAGGCTTATGACTTTAGAAATTTTTTGGAGTTAATATTTCTTTTTGAGTTGTTGTAGGTGACAATCAACTTTAGGATTAACTCTGAAACAAGTTTTTAGTTTTTTTTAGACAATGATAGTGTACCTTTAAACATTTTGATGTTTAAGTGAGTGGTTGTTATAAGTGTGAGATTTTTAGATTAGAATAAGGTGTATTTAAGTCTGAAATATAAACCATATTTTATAGTGCGGTTATAGTGTTTTCATATCTTAGAACCTTGGATTTGTCACAACGGTCTCATTGGACATATGTCAAAAGATCCTTGAGAATATATCTAACAATATTGATGGTTGTGTCAACTATGATCACATGTATTTTTAGGGCGCACATTTCTAGATTCTGATGTAATAGAACCTTTATAAATAAGTAGGGGGACCAACATTAATAGATCTAACTATCTATCTGATCCAATGGTATTTGGCTGCTCGTTTGATCTCGATCTGGTATGATGATAGGGCATGGACACTCCTTGGACCCAAGGCTTTTGAGTTATGTTTTTAACACAAATCCATCAACTATCTCATAGGTTCGTTGGATAGAACTAACGATCAAGATAAATGAACTACTTCTAAGTATTTAGTGTTGTTGGGGTTGAATAAATTGGGCTTTGACCCAATCTATAACAATGGTCCCCAAAATCAGAGCCAACAAAGTCGATTATAACTTATTTCAATATTTTTCAAGTTAGGTCATCTTCTCGGGTAATGAATATGATTATGATCTTAATGAGGTCTTTACCGAAAAGGTTTGGTGATAGTCTTGTCATCAAGTTAGGGTCTCCTATATGGAGAAGGTTCTAAATACTTATGTGTTCTCTTTTGGAGATGACTGCTATCCAAATGTCCATGATTCCTTGGTAGGCGAGTCACAAGGTTGACATGTTGTGAATCTTTATGCTACATGAAAAAATTCACTTGAATATAAAGTAATTGTTGTTGTCCAGTCTAAAGGCTATGTACAATTTTAGCCTAGAAACCCTTAACTTTCTTAAATAGACTGATGAAGCTGATGTTATTGGTTTTTCAAAAGAGTCAGAACGTGGAATCATAGAGTCCAAATATAATATCAAGGAGTCAGAATATAGCCTCAAAGAGACTTGAGGTTTTCAGTATTTCTTCTTTAATAAGGAGATGTATTTGTAACTTACCATGAACTGTTGGCATTTCCCTTCTTTTTCTACATGTAGATGCTAGCCATGAGTTTAGAGGTCTTAGGATAAGAGGAACATTATTTGGCCTTAGTAGAAATGTTGAGGCTTGATATTTAAATTGTGCGAAGAGGCATTTCTAGTATTGTTATGTGACATTCATTTATTGGTTCTTAGTTTCCCTTGGAGTCTTTGGGTACTAGTTGTTGGATCAGGTCCACTGGCTTACTCGCCTGTTGGATCTAGTCCATTGAATTTCTCCCAAATGATTGTTTTACTTCTTGAAAAAGGGGGTTCTTCTTCATTTTTTTGTTCTTTCTCTCTTTGAACCTCCTTGTGTAACACCTTAAACTCCAGATTTTTTTTCTTTTAAAGCGTAGAATAATTGCACTTATGAAAGAACACGAAATGTATCACATAAAACCATAGTCATTTCATTATTAAATTAATGATAAACTCAATCCAAACGTAATATATAAATCATCATAATTTGAATCATACAACCACAAGGGATATTAAAGAAAAACAAGTAAGGTTTCCATCCCGATGTTACAATATCATAACATAAAATCAAACTAAAGTTCGGTATAAATTCGGTGAAGATAAAATGACAAATAAAAGACCATCTCTATGACATAGTCGAGCTACTACTCCCCAGTCTCATTCTGAGAGTCATATGCATACATCCACACAAATAACACACATAAACAAAAAAGGGGTGATAATACATTCAATAAATATCAATGGTATACTAACAATAAGGGTAGTTTATAATACACATTTATTCAAGAAGAATACACAGAATCATCATATACATAATAATGCAGATGCAACACTCGTCTATTTTACTCCCATGTATATGGTACCATCACTGAATTTCAGAGTTATATTACTAAAATCCTACAACGCCAGACAGAAGTCGAATATCGCCAGACCAAAATCGAAATATCGCTAGACCGAAGTTGAAACATCATTGGACCGAAGTGTGAGGACAAAGCCTTAGATACTTGATATGCGTGTTTCGATGATGTCAAAACCGAGCCGCATGGAAGAATAGTCATTTGGAGTTATCACCATGATGCATAAGCATACCTTATTTCTCATGTTTATTTGCTTGCACTAAATATCTCGAGTACTGCATTTAGAGCTGTCAAAATATGCGTCATACGAGTCAAACTCAATTGGTCTATCATAGCTTTCATCTAAGAGAATAAAAAATATGAATTTAGGCATTTTTTGATGTTTCAGGTCTTTGAGTCGACCTAAACTCTGCTCCGGTCGACTCATGGTAAGTGTCATAGAAATGCATTTTCCTCGGGTTAGGTATGGTCGACCTACCGGTCGATGCATACTGTTGTCATTTACATTTGTCTAAAAATTCAGGCTTTGCGTCGACGCATGCCTTGTTCCGGTCGACACATAGCTGTGTGCTTTGCACAATAGTTTGCCTCGGGTTAGCTCAGGTCGACCCTGCACTCTGCATGGTTGTCCACTCGCTGTTTGCTGCATATTTTTTTAGTTGTCTATTATTTTTTAAAGTTGGTTTTATCAGTTCTAAAAGTCTTGTCTGGTATAAATATTCAGTTGCTCTATTTATTTCATATCAATTGAATCAATTACAAAAACAAGAAAAGTGAAAGAGGTGCCAATTCAAGTTCTCATCATCTTCATCTTCTACATTTCATACCACAACAATCACACACAATAATCTTTGCTGTGCATTATGGATTGTTTAAGGTGATAACATTCGAAGCCGTGATTGGGTAATCCGGTTCGGGTTGAGGAATTGACAGGTTTTTCTTGAATAAAACCACTAGGGTTTTGTCCTCCAAGATTCTCTGAATTTGGGGGTTTTTTTGGACGAGTCTTCTCAACACATATTTGACAGAGTGAAGGTGATCGAGGAGCGGTGGGTTCCGTCGATCTAGTAGCGGTAATCGGAGAATTATGAAGGAGAGGTTCGGGTTTGACACGCGAGTGTTTGAGATCAGCCAGACTGAGGTTTGAAGACGGAAGGTTGTTCAAACATAGAGTTGTAATCAGAGGTTCATACACAAGCTGTCGAAGGACTTGATTCGACTCGAATCAAGGGATAAGAGGAGATAACTTCTACAACAACAAGGGAGTTTGTTTGTTTGATTGCTATTTCATTCTTGTATATACGATTCTACAACAGGTTAAATTTATATTATAAGAGCTTAATTCTATTGTTAGAATTGAGGGCAGACGTACCCCAAAGCGAGGATGACAGGGGAACTGCCTCAACAAATCCTTGCGCCTTTTACCTTTCGTTTTTACATTGCTTAATATTTGTGTGGTTTTAGTATAAGCAATTATATCAAATTTAGGATTGTTTTGAGTAAGTGCTGGACTGATTTTGACTCTAGTACAATCGTTGATTGTACAAGGAAACTAGAGCAAATTACTCAAAGCTAAACTCACTTGTAGTGCTCTGCACTCCAAGTGTTTGATAAATTGCCTGAATGAAAAGCCTTGTGTGCTATCCATTTATTGTGGTAATATTTTAAGGCATTGGAACTAGTCATACCACATTGTGAGCTAAATCAAATTGAGAGTGTGACTAGCATAGTGATTCTCATTACTCGTTATCCGATTCCATCGGCTAAAACGCATATCCGGTTTTCTAGTAACCGTTCGTTATAGACGATATTTTTCCACGGCCGCCTCCGCAAATTAAACAAAATTTTTAAAACCATTTTATTGGTAGCGCCGACTTATTTTTTAACAAGGGATCTATTCAAACCCCCCCTTCTAGATCCGTGCCATCGTCTAACAAGTGGTATCAGGAGCACCGGTTCACTTCGTGCTTTGACTATAACTTAGTAGAAAATGGCTAACGAACCTAAAGGGGCCTATAATAGAGCTCCTGTTTTTAATGGAGAAAATAATAGTTACTGGAAAGACTGTATGTGGGTTCACATTAATTCCATTGATAGGAAGGCGTGGAATGTTATTCTTAACGGTACAATTGAAATAACTATGACCGTTGAGAATAACATGATTGTGCCTAAGCCTGAAGCACAATGGACTGATGATGACGAGAAGAAATATAATTACGATTGGAAAGCCAAAAATATTTTGATCTCCTCATTAGGATTTGATGAATATTATAGGGTTTCTCATTATTTAACGGCAAAAGCTATGTGAGACTCATGGCAAGTTGCCCATGAGGGAACCAATGATGTTAAGCTAGCGAGAATCAATACGTTAACACAAGAGTTAGATCTATTTCACATGGAGCAATGGAAAACCATTGTGGACATGCAAAAGAGATTCACTCATCTCATCAATAGCTTGCACTCACTAGGTAGGCCAGTTGCCAATGATGTTGCTACTAACAAAATTTTGAGATGTCTGTTGAAGCGGTAAAGCAGCAAGCAAAAATATTATTTTCGGAAGAATTTCCTCCGAGATTTATCGTCTCCACAGGGATCAGTGTGAGGGAAAGAATACCGTTCGACAATCTCTACGTCTCTAAGCTTGGGTTTGAATGGTTTGGGATAAAATTTCAAAAGGAAAAACATAAAACAAGAAAATAAGTACATTCTTAAGAAATGAGAAAACTCGTCAGGAGTTGTATTTCGTTCTACCCATCATGCACTAAAAAATATATGGATCAAATGCACGCAACCTAATTCGCTCGTCAATATCATCACGTATCGCTCACAACAGAGTTTATCTCTAACACAAAGTCGAGAGATCAACCGTATCGTCTCATTGTTGATCTCTCACACAACTCGACAACACAGAGCATTAAGAATCGATACCCACGTGAATATTAGTCCTAAATCTATCTCTAGCATTTAGAATCTAATAGATGTTCATCTTAGATCGAGTTTGAACATTATATCTCTATAGCAATCCAAACCCATTAAGTAAAAAATCAAGATAACCATCGATAAAGATTTGTAAAAGAGATTTTATACAAAGATCCATAAATATACATACAATCAAGATAAACTTACATACAAAACCCCAACAAATGAAAAATACATAGAGAGGAAGGAAGAAGAACACAAATCTCACGGTTTGTCAACTCCGATTGAAGTGGATTCGACTCCGGATCATCAAGATGCACCCTCCAATGTTGTTTTTAAGCTAAATCTACTCAAGAATGTGTTTGATGAAGTTGGGGTAAAAAGTTCCCAAACAACATAACCTAAAAAATGCTGAAAAATCACTTAAATAGACAAAAATGGGTCCCAGTATTCGCCTGGCGAAGTCCCATTCGCCTGGCGAACATATACAACTTTTGCTTCTGTAAAAACAGTGTTTTTCACGCGTTTTTGAACTTTCGGTTCGCCTGGCGAACTTTTGTTCGCCTGGCGAACATTCGCCGGGCGAACTTTGGCGAACATGACAGCAAACCAACTTGTTTCGACCATAACTTTTTAACCGTAACTCCGTTTTTTGCCCGGTTCGAAGCGTTGGAAAGCTTATTCAATGCTCTATCTAACAATGCTCCAACATCAATGCTTTATTACCTACAAAAATGAATGAAATTCAATTAAACTCAATGATATTTACAGGAAAACATAATATATACACTATAACGTAAAGTAAGCGCATTTATAAACAAAGCGGGGTTTATTCGAACGATTTTAACATAAAGTAACGTTAAGTGCAACAAAACTTATATACAAAAATAGGTAAAATTTGCACTTAACAACTCTCCCCAACTTACCTAATTGTTTGTCCTCAAACAAAGTCGACAACTAAAGGAACAAAAGCGAAATCCAAGAAATCACGTAACAACAAGTTTTGACAAACGGAAAACAAATGCAATGGTTCAATCAAAATTGATACACGCAAAGTGAATACTTACCACTAAACTTCAACGATAACATAATCACGAAACAAATGCTAAATACAAAAGTCATGCCAAACATTCTAAAACAACACAAGCTCAAACGTGAATCACACCTAGCAAAAACAATCATCGGTAGATGAAAAACACAAAATGAGGGCTTTTTTCACTCACACAATAATCTTGCAAACAAAAGACTAAATTATGCAATCATCCAAAAATCATGTTGAAAACACAAAAGCAAGAACCAAAAGGACTTTCAGGGTTGTAATGTGGTCGGGTGAACAAACAAGGGATAATTCCTAAAGCTAATCGAAACAAAAACTTGCCTAAACCTAAGGGAGTGATAAACTCACAAAGTTTCAAACACCAAAATTCCAATTAAACTTCTTCCAGAATCCCAAGTGTTATACCAAACACATAGAACTTATTAGCACAACATTATTCTACTCTTTTTGTTTATCTTTTTCTAAGCTTTTTCAATTTTTCTTTTCTTTTCTTTTCTTTTCTTTTTCATATTTTTCTCATTTTTCTTTTCTTTTCTATTTTTCAACCTCATAGCAATCAACAACACAAGTGAACGATCATCATCTCCCCAACTTGAATTCAACCACATCATCATGTGAATACTCCCTACTTTCTAAGGCAAGGTAAAAATTCATACAACAACACAAAGTTGAGGGCTCAAGAAAAAACAACAATCAAGATCCACACAAAAAATGAATTTGATACTCATAGACAAGAATAAAACTCAAACAACATGGATAATGACCAAAGGCTCAAAGGGGTTACAAATGATCACACACTCACAAGGTGAATTGACTATTTGGCTAGGTAGTTGTGCTCAAAATGAAACAAGTGCCTTAATCCTTTTCATGCTTTCATATAATCAACACAAACAAAAGATTAAGCATAATAAAATCCAGTTAAAACAAGAATATTGGTACTCCGAGCATATATGAACAACGAAAGGCTTCCTCACAAAAAGGTGAGAACTAAAGTGATTCACAAAATGAACAAGTATACAAAAGAATGAATGGCATGGAAATTGTAAAAAGTCTAAGTATCATGAATATGCTAAAGCCTAGAAAGCGATAAACACATACCTTGAATGTGTACAAAACTTTAAACACTATCATTACCACGCATTCGCAAGTTGAAACACTCAAACTTGGAAAATCACCTCAAATACCTCAAGCTACCAAACAAAAATTTGAGTCCAAACAACAATAAAATACCGGGTGAAAATGGATTAAACAAGTTGTAAAGTGAAGATTTGAGAATTTTACGAATAATCCGAGAACAACTTGTTTAATGAATGTTCACCATACTACCTAAGCTAGAAAGAAAAAGTAATAACGAAACAAAAATGGAAAAAACATGCTTGTTTTACGTCGTAAGCTCGACGCCTTTATTGTGCTTAGCTAGTAACTTCCTTCCTTCATGCCATGTGATGTCTCACCGCGCAAACCAAAAGCAAGTGTCCTAACCAACCACTTGAACAAATGTTACGAGAACAAAATATATACAACACTTAAACAAACATAATAGAAGACAAAAGCAAAACAAGTATCTATACAAGCATATATATATATACAATTATGTGCAAAGCTTAGAAATATAGAAACTATCGCAATGCAACTCAATATCAAAACCAATCCCCGGCAACGGCGCCATTTTGTTGAAGCGGTAAAGCAGCAAGCAAAAATATTATTTTCGGAAGAATTTCCTCCGGGATTTATCGTCTCCACAGGGATCAGTGTGAGGGAAAGAATACCGTTCGACAATCTCTACGTCTCTAAGCTTGGGTTTGAATGGTTTGGGATAAAATTTCAAAAGGAAAAACATAAAACAAGAAAATAAGTACATTCTTAAGAAATGAGAAAACTCGTCAGGAGTTGTATTTCGTTCTACCCATCATGCACTAAAAAATATATGGATCAAATGCACGCAACCTAATTCGCTCGTCAATATCATCACGTATCGCTCACAACAGAGTTTATCTCTAACACAAAGTCGAGAGATCAACCGTATCGTCTCATTGTTGATCTCTCACACAACTCGACAACACAGAGCATTAAGAATCGATACCCACGTGAATATTAGTCCTAAATCTATCTCTAGCATTTAGAATCTAATAGATGTTCATCTTAGATCGAGTTTGAACATTATATCTCTATAGCAATCCAAACCCATTAAGTAAAAAATCAAGATAACCATCGATAAAGATTTGTAAAAGAGATTTTATACAAAGATCCATAAATATACATACAATCAAGATAAACTTACATACAAAACCCCAACAAATGAAAAATACATAGAGAGGAAGGAAGAAGAACACAAATCTCACGGTTTGTCAACTCCGATTGAAGTGGATTCGACTCCGGATCATCAAGATGCACCCTCCAATGTTGTTTTTAAGCTAAATCTACTCAAGAATGTGTTTGATGAAGTTGGGGTAAAAAGTTCCCAAACAACATAACCTAAAAAATGCTGAAAAATCACTTAAATAGACAAAAATGGGTCCCAGTATTCGCCTGGCGAAGTCCCATTCGCCTGGCGAACATATACAACTTTTGCTTCTGTAAAAACAGTGTTTTTCACGCGTTTTTGAACTTTCGGTTCGCCTGGCGAACTTTTGTTCGCCTGGCGAACATTCGCCGGGCGAACTTTGGCGAACATGACAGCAAACCAACTTGTTTCGACCATAACTTTTTAACCGTAACTCCGTTTTTTGCCCGGTTCGAAGCGTTGGAAAGCTTATTCAATGCTCTATCTAACAATGCTCCAACATCAATGCTTTATTACCTACAAAAATGAATGAAATTCAATTAAACTCAATGATATTTACAGGAAAACATAATATATACACTATAACGTAAAGTAAGCGCATTTATAAACAAAGCGGGGTTTATTCGAACGATTTTAACATAAAGTAACGTTAAGTGCAACAAAACTTATATACAAAAATAGGTAAAATTTGCACTTAACAATGTCTTAACAGGGAATGGCAACCGAAGGTTTGGATCTTACAACATTGTTTGGAAAGCTGCAAGAGTACGAGTGTTGCACCCTAAAATTTGACCAACCGATTCTCCTATCTAACTCGTGGTTTAAATTCATATTCGCAAATCAGACGTATGATATTTGTGCACAGACAGAAGATATCAGGGTTACAGCTTGGTTTTCGTCCATCAGATATGGCAGACCCAGTCCAGATTATCAGGGTTTTATTTTCGGGAAATTGTGCGCTCCTCGGTGATTTTTAGCTTGCATAGTGATTTTGGGATATTCTGATGTCCGGGGTTCTCTGTTCAATTCGATCTGGTCTCGCACGCTCTTTTATGGTGGTCATTTGCATTCATCTGCATTTTTAAGATTTTAATGGACTTTTGTGGATTTTAAATAGGCTTTATAGATTTTTCTGGAATTTAAATAGGGTTTTTGTATTTTTTAATAGTTTAATTCTCTTTTTAGAATTTTATAGAATTTTTAAATAGATTTTTTAGAATATAAATAAGATTTTAAATAGTTTTATCATTTTTTAGAATATGATAGATTTTTAAATAGATTTAATAGTTTTAGATAATATAGAAAATATTATAGTTTTTTCTTTTATGTTAATAGAAATTCTTAATAGTTTTAATAGAAAATATCTTTTAATAGATTTTTCTTAGTTTTAACTAGATTTACTAGTTTTAAATAATATTAGAGATTAAATAGGATTTTATTAGTTGTAGTTTATTAGAGGTTTAAATAGAGTCAATTAGATTTTAATCTTTTTTAGAGTTGATTAGGGTAATTAGCTAATTAGGTGTTAATTGGTTTTAAATAGGCTGATCTCCCCTTCGCCACTTGTCACCGTCCTTCTCTCTCTCTCTGTGCATGCGTGCCACGCGTTGCTCAGGCTGATCTCCCCTTCGCCACTTGTCACCGTCCAACATTCACCGGAGCTTCGCCAGAAAACCCACCGGCGGCCATGCATCCGCCATGACCTCCCACCGCCGGTCACCCCCAACGTCTTCCGGCCACCGCAACAGCTCGTCGGAGCTCGTTTTTCACCCAGAATTCCCAGAAGCGTTCTTTTCTTCATCTCCTTCCTCCTTCCACCTTCATCGTTACCTCGCCGGAAAGATCATACTCGCCGGAAACCTCAAGTAATTTCCCAGAACTCATCCATCCTCGTCGCGTCTCAAGAACAACTTCTCCAGAAACCACTCAGACCTTCATCGTTCTGCCAGAAATTTTCCAGAACACGTTCAACCATCTTCATCGTTCTTCAAGGTTTCCAGAACATCACCAAACGTTCATTCATCATCTGGAATTTCCAGGGACCTCCATCAACCAACGAACATCAACGATCTTCACAGAAGATCCTCGGGATTCATCCTCCCTCATCAAGATACTCTAAGATCTTCTGAAGATCTTCCTCAAGAACATTCCAGGCCCTTTCTCTTCTTCATACGCGTTCATCTACCTGCTAACAGCTTGGATCGTCGTTGAAGGAGTTTCGCTCTCCAATACGCTCCAGTTCGCTCCAGAATCTCCAGTTCGCTCCAGATTCATCTCCAGGTATGCTTTCTGGAATTCGTTGCATGTTCTTTCAGATTGCGTTGTCTTCACTGACTTATAGAACGGTTAGGGTTTTGAGGAATTAATTGATGCGTGGTTTGAATGTACGATGCTGAGATTTGGTTTGATCTTGATGATGTGTTTGAGGCTGATTTAGGATTGTTAGGCTTAGATTGTTGGTGTTGCTGGGTTTGTGTTTGATGTTGGTTGAGAGTCTGAGAAGAGAGGAAGATGGGTTGCAGAGAGAGGGAGGAGGATGAACGACGGCTAGGGTTTAGGTTAGAAGGATGAACAGTGTTTAGGAGTTTGAAGGGGAAATCAGGTTTTGTTAGTTAGGGTTTTTAGCTAGGGTTTGGGCTGGGTGCAAAGCCCAAGCGCGTGTTGCTGAGTCACGCCCCCCATTTGCTCAATTCCCCCCCTTGGCGTGTGAGAGACAGATGAGTGTGATTTGGGCCTTACGCCCAATGCTATCCACACCCCCCCTGGGCGTAAGCCCAATGAGAATAGCCGTGAGAAGCTTACTAGCTGCACCCCCAGCGTTTTTGTTTTATTTCTGTTTTCCTAAAACGAGTTGGGCCTAGTCTGTATTACTAGGCGCACCCCCACCAATGTGAGCCCAGCCAGAATGAACTAGCTTGTCCTGCTATTCTCACCCCCTCCCCTCATTTTAATTCTTTTAATTCCTTTCATATTTTCTTGCACATTGAAAAATCCATAATAAAATGAAAACAATTGATTTTTTAGTTCTTCTTTTTTCTACCACTTTATAATAATGTCTAGAAAATTGTATAAAAATAAAAATGCCATTTTATTTTTGTTTACTATTTTTTGTATATTTTCCATTTAATTGACTTCTTTTAATATTTTTAGTGCATGCATATTATTAGAAAACTCATAAAAAATAGTAGATTCGATCAAATAATTCCGTTCTTTTTTCTGTAGACTCGTAATTCAGTGTAGAATTTTATAATGCAAAAACATTAGCTTAATCATGCATTTTCATTTTAATTGCATTTTCTCATTGTTATTGATATTGAATAAATTGGTTTGTGAATATGCCTGTGTTGCTGATTTTGGTTCTTTCATCTGGTAATGAATTTTGTTCCGATCTTTTAGTATGTTGTCATAGAGCCATGTAGGTTTCCCATAGTTTTTTGATAGATTTTTTTTAGGATGTCCTGATATGTTTTGTCTGAGCTTGAGGATAGGAGAAGTCTTGATGACTTCTGACTTTGAAGTTCAACTGTGGTTGAACTTCAGAGGTAGTTTCTTGTGGTTTGAGGATCTGTGGGTTCTCCTCATAGATGGGAGCTGATTGAGGTCCTGTGGGAGCTTGCAAGGATGCAGTGGATTGAGGCTTAGTCTAGGAGCTGGTTATCTGTTTGTGAGGTTCGAGATCCTGGAGTTTGAAGGGAGTTTATGGTACTTTCCTGAGGAAGGCACTATGAATGAATTTCATTCTTTCTTCTCACCTCTTTCGTAAGTATCCAATGATGTCGGAGCCAACTTGTGAGTTTAATTTCTCCTGAGGAGGAATGTAAACTGATCACATGTTGTTGAGCCACATGGGATACGATTCCTAAGTGGAAGCCTCCTAGTACTTTCCTGAGGAAGGTCCTATGGGTCTATTCACTTAGTTCTGTTAGTTTATCTAGGATTTCTCAAGTATCCAGTGATGTTGGAGCCAACTTGTGAGTTTAATTTCTCCTGAGGAGGAATGTAAACTGATCACAGTTGTTGAGCCACGTAGGATACGATTCCTAAGTGTCAGCCTCCTAGTACTTTCCTGAGAAAGGTCCTATGGGCCTGTTCACTTAGTTCCCTTAGTGCATATAGGTTTTCTCAAGTATCCAGTGATGCCGGAGCCTTCATGTGAGTTTAATTTCTCCTGAGGAGGAATGTAAACTGATCACAGTTGTCGAGCCGCATAGGATATGACTCCTGAGTAGTAACCTCCTGTTACTTTCCTGAGGAAGGCACTATGAGCTTGTCTGCTTAGCTCCCTTTCTCTGGTAAGCTTGTTCTGAAGCTTGGAGACTGGGATTGAGTCCTCTTGCTTAGGGTTTTGATTAGAATTTTTGCTTAGATCTTTGCTTAAGGTGTTGTATAGAGTTTTGTTTAGAGATAGATTAGGAGTTTGCTTCAGGTTTGTTAGGGGCCTTGCCCAGGAGTAGTCTCTTGTTTTGTAAATAGGGGTTTGTTTCAGGTCAGCTAGCCTTCTCTTTGTATTGTTTGACTTGTGTGATGTTATGTTGCATTAGACTTAGGTGTTCATCTAGATATTTTTGAGATAGTGCATTTTAGAAGTAGACTTTGTGTGCATGAGAAGTTGAGGTGGTCCTCCTTCTGCTTGTATGTTATTGAGTGGCTTTGCTTGTTGGTATTTGGTAGAGCTGAGCTCCCTTGCCTCTGTGGTTTGTGGCCTTTGTGCCTTGTTTGTTTGGTTGTTGCATTCATGCATATTTTCAGTTTTTCTTTACTTTGTAGTTAATTCTTGTTTGCCGTTTAGTCCTGTTGCCATGATCCCTTAGGAGCTCTGACTTCTCCACTGCGGAGTTGTTATGATAGACATTAGGATGGTCAACCAGGTGTGATAGCAGTAGGTAGATTCCCCTGTTCTAGCTATAGTTTTAGGGTTTCCCTTTCCTTTCCGTAGGAGCTGTTTGAGTAGCTTGATCCGTAGTTAGCCGAACTACAGCTGCTCTGATTCTTCGTACTAGACGAAGATATGTAGACATAGGATGCGATATCCTAGCGAGCACACTAACAACTAACCTTTGCTCTCTCGCGGCTGTGCGATCGAGACTTTCCCGCTGACGATTAATTGATACCCTTTTTCTCTCTTGCCCGAGTGCATTTGAGACCAAGCCATAGTTTTGCCCATAGGTTCCCGACCCTGTGAAACCAGTTGCTTTTCTCACTGCTGTGTGAGAATGTTTGTTTAGCCGTAGTTAGTCTGAACTACGTAAAGCTCTGATCTTCCATGCAGTGGAAGTACGTAGGCGCAAGACGCAAGGTCTTGGCGAGCCAATTCTCCCCGTAGTCCCGAACTACGTTGACTCTGACTTTCTCTCTTGAGAATACGTAGGCATAGAGTGCGACGCTCTATCGAGTCAATTCCCTTCCGTTTAGATTTAGCAGCCGTAGATAGATTGTGTTGCATCCAGTAGACAACCCAAGCAAGCGTGGATCCCGTCGAGTACGACGGACGTGAGGGGTGCTAATACCTTCCCCTTGCGTAACCGACTCCCGAATCCAGGTTTTGGTTGCGATGACCATACCTTTTCCCGTCTTTGCGAGGTTTACTTCGAGCGTTTCCTTTCCCACTCTGAGGGATAAATAACGCACGGTGGCGACTCTTCTGTCATGCCGGCACCTTATTTTCGCGCAAGCGACAGCTGGCGACTCTGCTGGGGATCTATAGCATCTAGGGACTTTTCCCATCCCTTATGCTGGGACCGTTTCCCATCCCCTACGCGAGTCAATCCTAGCGCTTGGATGTTTATTTGTTGGGTGTTGTGCATATGTGTTTTACCTTCCTGCACTTTACTTTTCCGTACCTTTACCTTTCCGCATTTATTTTCCAGCATTATATTATTGTGATTATTGCCGTGGGCAAGGGAGGTTACTGTGAGTGAGAAGCCGGACCTGGGCTTGAGTATGCACCTAGATATAGTTGTGGAGAAGTAGTAGACGAACCTGTCTGCTGAGCAGGCACAGTTCCCTACGAAAATCTGCGCTCAGACGAGATTCTTGCAGAGGTGCTCCTTTCCGGTCCTGAGGATCTGAGGGGAGTCCAGACGTGAGGATTGTCGACTCTGGGGACCGATCATTTGGAAGTCAGCTAAGTGAGGCCTCTTCATGACTTGATGATGCCACTCCTTCTGGGAATCGTATCGTCACTCATGAAAGTCTGTGACACTGACGACCGCATAGGATGCCGTACCTTTGTCCGTGGATTAGGTCTATCATACCTGTGAGAGGGATGGGGTTATTGCAGGAAAACCGGCCTTCAGAAATCATGGTTCAGTATTTGTCAGATGGTGTTCTTGATTCATCTCCAGGTGTGTTTGTTTGGATCGGATGAGTTTCTAATCTGAGGTTGATGCTATTATCAGATGGTTTTCTCGTCAGATACAGAGGTTCAGATGGTTTTCTTACCAGGGGATTGATATTTTGAGTATCAGATGATAGTTAGTGTCATGAGGTTCTGGTGCTCGTGTTGGTTTTCTGTTCTTGATCACAGAGATATTCCTCTTCAGGCTACAGCATAGCCCCTGTGTTCGCAGATTACATTATTTATCATATGGCATCATTGCATTACCATCTGCATTCAACTAACGTGTGTGTATTGCAGGTACATATTTTCCCCTTCCAGTTCTGGTGTCTGTTCCCTAGCAAGACATGAAAGCCACAAAGAGAGTATTGCCCTACAAGTTTCCGTCTCCGGATATCAGTTTGTTGTTAGAATTGATTACTATTGCTAAGAAGAGGGTAATGGGTGACTTCAGAAAGAGATATGGGAGGATTCTGACCTATGTTTATCAGCCATCAGCCTACGAGACCAGCGGCATCTATACCCTGTTACAGTTCTATGACGCGGAGCTCAGGTGTTTTGTATTCCCCGACTTTGTTTTGGCTCCTACCCTGGAGGAGTATTCTGCACTTCTGGATATACCGATCCGTGAGAAGATGCCTTTCTATCGTACGGACGCTGAGCCTAAGCTGGCTGAGCTTTCTGCCATCCTGTGCTTGAAAGAGTCCGAGCTGTCTGGGAAGATGATCAGAAGAGGAGACGTATGGGGATTTCCGTTGGATGTCTTGGTAGAGAAGGCTCGGGAATATGCCCAGAAGGGTAGCTGGGGTGTTTTTGACGTCATCCTTGCTGTATGTGTGTATGGCATCGTGTTGTTCCCGAACATTCCTGATTTTGTTGATTCAGATGCCTTCTATATTTTGGCTGCGAAGAACCCGGTTCCTACTTTGCTGGGAGACATCCACCATTCAACTCACTACCAGAACGAAAAGCGGCGAGGAAGGAATGTGTCTTGTTGTGTGCCTCTCCTGTGCAGGTGGTTCACCAGTCATATGCCTAAGTCAGGCCCTTTTGTCACCTCTATCGATTCTCTTGGATGGCCCGAGCGCTTAATGGGATTGACTGCTGAGAGCGTGGTATGGGTTAACGAAGAAGTATTCGGAGTTGAGGTCATACTCAAATGCGAAGGATTCCCAAATGTTCCTTTAATAGGAAGGAAAGGTTGTGTCAACTACAACCCTTCCTTATTGATCAGGCAATTTGGGTACGTACCTCAAGGAGCGCCAAAGCCCGAGGAGATACAGGAATCTCTGTATCTCACTGGGGCGATAGGGAAAGAGATGCTGACCAAACTTGAGAAAGCCTGGAAGAACTTGCACAAGAGAGGGAAGCCTTCAGGTAGCAGAGGGGATACTCGAGTTCCTGGCCCGTATGTGGAATGGATTCGTGAGCGAGCCGCGAAATTCCTTATGCCTTATCCAGCGGTTCAGCCATTGCATCCTTCTCCGGTGGAGGAGCCTACCACGGTGGACATACAGGTATTCAAGCAGCTGATGGCGGAGAAAGAAGAGCTAGCAAAGGCTAAAGAGGCTTTAGAGCAGGAGAATGCCCAGCTTCGGCATGAAAAGATTGAAACAGGATATGTTTCTAAGCAACAGGCTGAAACTCTGAAACATCTGAAGACTACGCTATTGGAATTGACTGAAACCAAGAAGCGTCTGGAGTTAGATGTAGACTCGGTTAGTAGTGTGTTGGCCACTAAGAAGCAGGAGCTGGAAAGGGCCTACACGAAGCTAGCCAAGTTCAGAGAACACTGGGATCTCACTATGACCAAGCGCAAAGAGCGGGAAGAAGAGCTGAAGACGCAGGTAGCTCAGTTAGAAGAACAGGTCAAAGTGAAGACTGAAGAGCTTGAAGAAGAAGCCTGCCGCCGATACGAAGCCGAGCGCAAGCTGACAGATGCCATGAAGAATTTGGAAGATTTCCAGCATAGAGCAGATGCCAAGAGACCCAAACCTGGGGGCGGTGCCAATGATAAGGCTTGGGAAGACTTTGTCAGAGACATCCAGGGGACGGTCAGGAAGAGGGATCAGCTGATAGAAGGTTTGATTTATCTACCGGATCACGCAGAGACAAAGAAGATGGTCGAGGACTTCCGCAACCGTACCCGTACTTGATTTCTCTCTTGTATTCTGTTATGTTGAGATCACCACCAGGCATGTTGGCTGGGATCCTCCTTATCATATCAGCTGTATGAAGCATAGTTGTGTAACCTCTTGACAAGACTGTTATTTCTAATGAATATATGAGGGTTTTTTCCAAATATTGTCTTTACGGTTTATCTCGTCTTGCTACCACTGACACTGGAATTGGAGGGGAAATATCTCCAATGCACACATACACGTTAGCATTTTTTCTTGTATTTCTGTTTGCATAAATCATACTGCATAGCATTTCTCTAGCAGGTCAGAGCACTTATCCAGCCTTTGTTTTCACCAGAAAGTGATTCTCGGGAAATTGTCTGAGGCAGAAGTGGGGTGTTGAAGACGACCAAGAGGCTGAAGCAGATTTGAGCAGAATCAAGCAGTGTAGTCCGTTACAGGTAATTGGTAGCTATGTCTGAGGGCAATTTCCAGGCTCCTAGCACCTTGGCAGGGTTTACTATGGCATCCAACCATCAGTATGATTCTACGGAAGGCTTCCCGCAAGCGAACAACCTTACTGCAGACCAAGTTATACAGCCTACGGGTGAGAACCGAGGTCGGCATGAGCAGTTTGTTGCCCGAAATGAACGTTATCCTCCTGTTAACAATCAAAGTGTTGCTTTCCCTGTGATGAATTACCGGAGAGATATTCCAATGGCCGGGATGGTAGATCCAAGAGCTCATGAGCAGGATAGAAGACTCCGAGCATTGGAAGAAGGTATAAAAGCCTTAGAAGCGAAAGATGCCGTTAACCTGGATGCTGTAGCCATGTGTTTGGTTCCTGATCTCGTGTTGCCTTACAAGTTCAAAATGCCGGAATTTGAAAAATACACGGGAGATAGCTGTCCAAAGCTGCATTTGATGATGTTCTGTCGAAGGATGACTTCGTTTGTGCGAAATGACCAACTAATGATCCATTGTTTCCAGTATAGCCTGACTGGGGCATCCTTAAGGTGGTATGTGCAATTAGAGAGTAATCAGATCCGATCCTGGGTGGATTTAGCCAGAGCTTTCATGAAGCAGTACGATTACAACCTGGATTTGACTCCTAGTCTCGTAGATCTGCAAGAATTGTCTCAGGCGGAGAATGAATCATTCAGAGGGTATTTGCGAAGATGGAAAGAATTAGCTGCTAGTGTTCAACCACCGCTTCCGGAAAGGGAACTGGTTGACATCTTCTTGGGTACTCTGAAAGGCCATTATTTTGACAAATTGTTCAGTTGCACAAACTTTGTGGTCCTGATGAGACTGAGAGAGATTGTCGAGAGAGGACTCAAGAGTGGAAAGTTTCGAGATGCCCCTTACGTCCCGGTTGATAAGATTGAGTCAGTTGTCAGTTCTCAAGAAGAGTGGGAAGGAGATGACGCCACCTCAGAATCTCTAGCATTTCAGGATCAGTTTTCAGACACTTCAAGTCAACGATCATCCTATCGTCGATCGCGTCAGCACGCCCCACGAAGACCAAGGAAACCTGAAAGGCAGTTTACTCAACTACCGGTGTCGTACAGTCAGTTGTTGCCAGATCTGGTCAAAAGTGGATTGATAGTGCCGAAAGAGACTAAGCCGGTGATTCCACCATATCCTCCAGGTTTTGATGCCAGCGCCCGCTGTGAGTACCATGTCGGGGCACAGGGGCATCCAACAAATGATTTTAAGGTGCTTAGAAGTCAGGTTCAAGATCTGTTAGACTCCAGCCGTATTTGCATCACTCCTCAGGGTTTTGTTCAGATTAATGATTTTCCCTCCTCCAGTTGTGTGGGTTCGTCAGTTAATGTCATGGAAGACTCCACAGGAAGTGTGTGCTCTGAAGATTGTCAATCAGAGAGCTCAGTTGTGTGGGAGAAGTTCCTAGAGGTTTTTGCGCCGGATGTCGCATCTGTTTTCTCTGCTTAATCCGTTTAGCTTTTTGTGCACTAGTGTCTGCCGACCACCACCAGGATTGTTGGCTGGGGTCATTATATTCGTACTCATTTGTGCTTACGTGCTGCTTTTGTTGGTTATACATGTGTGGGAGATGTTCGTCTGTGTGCTTATAGCTTGAGTTTCTCTTTGTCTCGTTATGAATATGTGTTTGCTTTCTACGCTGCATTATCATTTAACAGGTATATCAGAACCGTGGGCCTTATTTCCTCATCGTCCAGTTTGTTGCAGGAATTCCTTCAGAGATATGGAACAGAATCAATTTGAATTGATTGAAGTCCAAAGCCAGCTGGGGCAGATGATGAGAGACATGCAGGAGATGCGTCTGGAGCAGAAGATTCACAAGGAGGAGAACAGTCAGCTGAAGACCCAAATGAGCTTGATCATGGAAGTGGTCAAGAATGTGCTTAGGAAAGAGGACGATCAGCTATTTGAAGCCGCAATGAAGAAGCTCGCGCCACCTGTGCATGTGGAACCTGAGCAGCAGCAACAAAAGATACATCCGGCTCAATGGAGGATCCAGGAAGGAAAACCAAAGAGAATGTTTGAGGCGCCGCCTATGACATATGCTGAGCTCTTGCAGGCTTTATTGAGGTTTAATCTGGTTGAGAAGAGAACGTTGGAACCACCAACGAGAGTGTTTCCTCATGGGTACGATGCCAGTAAGCAATGTGAGTTTCATTCAGGGGCATCGGGACACGACATCGAGGGTTGTCATGCTTTTAAGCACAATGTTCAAGATCTGATTGACTCACACGACATTGAATTCACGCCGAGCGGCGTAGCTGTGCGTATTGCTCCTATCTCAGTCGATGCTAAGATGACAGATGTTTCTAAAGCTGCAGTGGGTCAGAAGCGTATCCTGGACTCCATGGTGTCAGAATCTCCAGGCCCACAACTGTTGCCTATTCCTGGGGCAGATCTGAGAAAGAAAATGGCTAAGCATAAGGAGGGCGTTAATCAATACATTGAAGGTCAAGAAACCGATGTTGCATTTGATACGAAGGGTGTTCAAGGGTCAACCCGATACCAGCAGCAGCAGCCTCAGCAGCAGAACCAGCAGGGGTACAAAAGATATCAGAATCGGGCTCCCCTGGCAAGCCGTCATTTGGAAACTCCACCTATGCCGTATGCACAGCTTTTGCAAACGTTGCTTCAGCTCCAATTGGTTCACAAGAGGGAAATGGCTCCCTTAACAGGGGCACCACCACCGGGGTATGATGCCAATGCTACTTGTGAGTTCCATACTGGGGCACCAGGCCATACGGTTGAGAATTGTAAGGCTTTTAAGCACAAAGTGCAGGATCTGCTCGATAGTGCAGCAATCAGCTTCGGGCCGGGAGGTCCCAAAATCATCTGAATGAAGGAGGAAGGGCTCTATAATTTGGTTAAGTCATTGAAAGCAGATCAGGACAGCATCGAATTGCCTCTAATAAAGATAGCTGGTTCAGCAGCAGGACAAATGTGAAAGCCCGGCTCTCGGAAGCTAGCACTTTTCTTTGTTTTATCTTGTCATTTCTTTACATTTGTAGTTGCTTTCCTGTTTGAATTTGTAATCTTGTTTGTAAAACTTGTTGTTTTCATTCAATTGATGATAATGAAATAAATATGCATGTTTTGATTAAATCCATTCGTGTTCACTAACTGTTTTTACAAATGTCCAACGCCTGGTTAAGAAGAATTTGGGGAGGATGACGAAAATGAACGACATGCAACACCCGATATTGTATGCTTTTTGAGATAAAACCTGTTGATGATGTACAGGCATTGTTTCAAATCCCCAAACACCGGAGATATAAGGAAGATAATCCCTTGTCAACCCCTTTGAGCCTTGTAGTAGGAGTTCTTTCTGTGAATGAAAAACCCTCAATCTTAACCTGGGGCAGGGTAGGTGTTAGCTAATTTGACCGAGCGTCCAAATTGCAAAAGGAGTGTCCGTTCGAGGATCAATCACGTCCCTAGAGGTCGTGCCTAAAAGACCACAATGGTTCAGTCAAGAGTGGGACAGTCACATCACTTCCCAAAGAGTCAGACAACCAGTGTCACACGACTTGTTCGAAAAAAAAAAAAACGAAAAAAAAAAGAAGAAGAATCAAAAGCCCGCTAAGTCAAGAAAACTTCAAAACAAATGACTTAGGCAAAAATGAGGGCATCCCGCTGGACTTAAAAAATCAAAAGAAACTCAAAAGGAGTCAGTCCAGGCAAAAGTTAGGGATATAAAAAGAAAAAGATGAAAAAAATCAAAAGAAACTCAAAAGGAGTCAGTCCAGGCAAAAGTTAGGGATATGAAAAGAAAAAGATGAAAAGAATCAAAAGAAAAATCCTCAAAGGAAATACGAGTCGTGTGACCTCAAGTGTCAAAGACGAAAAATGAGTGGCTGTCGCTCCGAAAACTCATAGTTTCTCGAACTATCATTCCCATCTTTCAGCCTCCGAGAGGTGAGCGCTAAGGATGAATTAGCTGAACGTAGGATGGGAGAACATCAAGGAGAATGGGTGGGTTAAAATAAACTTTGAGCCTTTATCCTTTCTTTCAAAACCGTGAACCTGACCACGTTACAACCTTCAAAAGTCCTAATTGAAGCAGGTTGTTTCGAAAGCATACTCCGGTAAAGGTCGCGTCGATTCTGACTCTTAAAAGGGTTCCTCTTACCATGTTGGTACTGATGTTGATATTCTTGATAAATGTTTTGTGCATTATATGCCATAAACTGTTTTTCCTTTTCCCAGTGAACAGATTGGATGTCAAAGCTGTCATATGTGTTACATTAATATGTCTTTTATGCAGAACAGCTTGTTTTACTTGCGAGTAAGCGCTTGACACCAGAAAAGCTTCCTACGATGGAAAGTATGGTCAAGATAGAATGCAAAACGCCCGAATGTTCCGAGAGCAGGGGCAAGCTATTACCGTGATCCCCAGTCAGGTCAGCTTTTCGAAGTCCGTTATCCTGGGGCAATCAGGTTGAGATTCAGGCAAATACGCCGCAGTCAGGGGGCACTACTCTAAGTCAGATAATCAGGGACAAGATCATTGCAGCCAGGGGCAGGCCATCTTAAGAGCGCAGAGGTTGTTCTTTATTCGAGAAGCATTTGAGGTGAAGTGTCTCTCCGAGGTTCAGAATGCTGGGGCATTTCATATCAGACCATCAGGGTACAGATTTGCAGATTTCCTTCCGAGGACTACCCCCACAGAGGTCCTGTAGGCTGAGGCATATCATGAGCGAAAGGTTGGCTCTTCTCCGTATCAGCAGGGTCATTCAGAGTTGTTCGAACAGATTCAGTCGATTTTTGAGATCGAGACGAATGCGGGAAGTCGTGTCACTATCCCTTCGCTCTTCACTAAAAGGCTGTGTATTCAGGAAGAATATTTTCCAGCGTCAGTCGTGCCTGACCCAGCAAGATAGCTTAAGAGCTCAAATCCATGTTTGCGATTACTGTGAAGCCCATCCGTGTTGGCACATCAATTTCCGAATCCGAGCTTCGTCAGTACGCGGGAGGACTCCGTCCATTTTCTCCAGCAAAGTCCAATTTGTCAGTGGCGCGGGTGAGCTATCTCCAGAGGAGTCCAATCACACTCGGCACGTCGGCTATTTCACAGCGGAGTTATATTCCCCAGCAGGGTATTACTTCGTCGAGGTGTTCGGTTAAGCTCCCAACATCCCCAGCAGAGTTGATTTCACTCTCCCAGCATTTATTTTGCTTGGTTAATTCAGTGATATCCGGGTTATCCCCACCAGAGTTGGCCTCGTCTTCAGCATTTATGTTACGGAAGTGGTTTTCTGTACCCAGCCTTCTCCGGCAGTTCGAGCCTGCATCAGCATATTGCATGCATCATCATACTTGCATCATACCTGCATGACATTTTCAAAATGCGTAGCATTTCCATCCTGAATGGAGCATTACGCCATAGAAAGATTAAAGCATACGCATATGCATACGAAGCATAAGTCAGATTTTCTATCAGCCTCACATGGCGCGCGAATTACTCTGTGGTCAGTTCAGGGGCGTTTATTCAGCAACAAGTGTTCAGACGATTCAGCGGATTATTTGTATCTCAGATCAGACAACAATTATGCTTTGATCAAGCAGTCATCTGATATCGACAGACTTTTCTTCCCGTCAATTCATATTGACGATGTATTCCTTCGATAAGTGGATTTCTCCGTCTATCATTAGACGTCTTGAGTACGAATGTGGTTTTCTTTCCGTCTATCCTTAGACGATGTGAAGTTGCGGGTGATCGCAGTAGGGTTTCAAGATAGGGTTTCTCTAGCAAGTGGCTTTTCTTTCTGTCTATCAGTAGACGATGTGAAATTTCGAGTTACTGTTCAGCGGGTTTCTTATTGCCAGATCATACGTATGATGAGGTGTTTCCCCAGCGAGTCTTCTCCGGCTATCTTTGATTGTTGAGGGGTTTCAAAACGATATTTCGAATAGTGGTTTTCTTGCTGTTTATTGGATGAGATGACGTTTCAAGAGGGACTTTTCTGACTGTCAATCCTCATTGATGTCGAGGCTCTTCGAAGAATGTTCAGTTTTCGTGATTGTCGATTCTTATTGACGACATGGTTCCGTAAAAGGTGGTTTTCTTCCCGTCAGTCCATACTGACGATGTGGCCCCTTCAAGGATGTTGATCGTTCCATCAATTCCCGTAGACAGAAGGATTCTGAAATTCAAGGGATGGTGTTGAATTGCGTTATGAATTTCTTTCCGTCTATCTTTAGACGATGTGAGTATGGAGATTATGAATTTCTTTCCGTCTATCCTTAGACGACGTGAATTGATTTGTTCATCAATCAGGATGATCCCGTCTACCCTTAGACGATGTGAATATGGAGATTATGAATTTCTTTCCGTCTATCCTTAGACGACGTGAATTGTTTCGTTTCATCAATCAGGATGATACCGTCTACCCTTAGACGATGTGAATATCGATTTGTGTCATCAATCAGGATGATCCCGTCTATCCTTAGACGATGCGAATATGGAGATTAATGGTGTCTTTCCGTCTACCCTTAGACGATGCAAGTACGGAGATTATTTCTTTCCGTCTATCCTTAGACGATGTGAGTATGCGATCAGGCTTTGTTCCCGTCTATCCTTAGACGATGAGAATTGATTTGTTCATCAATCAGGATGATCCCGTCTATCCTTAGACGGTGAGAGCATGGAGATTATTTCTTCCCGTCTGTCAGTAGACGATGTGAATTTGGAGATTATGGTGTCTTCCCGTCCATCGTTGGACGATGTGAGTATATTTCTCTTCCTGTCTATCAGTAGGCAATGTGAAAGGATCAGGTGTTTTGTTGCAACCCTCAGGGTTCGTTACATGGGGTATCACAAGTAACGGGTATTCAAATCAGGAGTTCTTTATCAGAGGATTGATCAGTTTAGTGCCGTAATGACTGGACTCGTTTTTCTGGACTTTATTCCCCAAGCAGTTTACAGTATGCTCGCGGTTGGCAAATTTTCGGGTTTTATTTGTATTCAACCGTCTCGTACCTCTGAATGTTTGAAGGCTGAGCGCTCTTCAAACCCTTCAGGTCCAAGTCGCTTGAATAGGGGCAGCTGTTGCACCCTAAAATTTGACCAACCGATTCTCCTATCTGACTCGTGGTTTAAATTCATATTCGCAAATCAGACGTATGATATTTGTGCACAGACAGAAGATGTAACAGCCCAAATTTCATTAAATAATTAATTGTGTTAATTAATTGATTTATTTGGATTATTCTAATTATTTGAATAATTAGATGTTTGTTTAAGGGATTGATAGATGTTTTGAGAAAGTAAATATAATGGAAAGAAAATGATAGAGAGAAAAGAAAAGAAAAGAAATAAAAGGATATAAAAAGGGGATTGGAGAGAAAGAGAAAGATAGAAAGAAAGAAAGAAAAGAGAAAGAAAGAAGAAGAGGAGAAATGAAGAGGAAAAAGGGAAAACTTGGAGGATCATCAAGAACCAACATCAAAGCTCCGATTAATCGAGGTAAGGGTGAGAAACATTGCTATTTAATCATTGTATGCTATTATGTATGTTGGGTTTGGGTTTGTGGATGTTTTTCATCACTTTCCAATTAGGGCAAATGTTGGATTAATCGGTAGATTGATGATTTAATCGGTTGGAACTGAGTAATAATGTCGTAGAATAGTCGGGTAACATGTATTGATGCTGATTATACTGGTTTGGATGTGTAAGAGAGGGTTGATGATGGATTGGTGAGGGAGAAGACAGAAGGGGATTCTGTTCTGCGCAGGTTCGCTGGCTCTCGCCAGGCGAGCGAAGGCGAAGCTTCGCCAGGCGAAGCCTAGCGAATGTTGGCGAATAATTATAATTAAGTCCCAGTAGACTTCGCTGGTGGGTTCGCCAGGCGAAGTGGGACAGCGAAGGTTCGCCCAGCGAAGGTGCTGGCAAATGGTGGCGAATGAAGTCAGTAGCTACTGACTTGGGCTCGCTGGGAAGTCTCGCCAGGCGAAGCCTAGCGAGTGCTCGCTGAGAGAGTTCGCCAGGCGAAGGCCAGGCGAAGGTTCGCTGCGAGGGTTCGCCAGGCGAATGAAGGCGAATGTGGCAGTATATTTCTTTGCTGTGTTATCCAATGGTGATTGGTTGGTTGATTCGCATATGTTAATACTTTTATGTTATGAATGAGTATGTGAACTATTATGATAACATGTGTTGTGGGTAGCCTTCGGGCGTGAATCCTAGAGTTGTGATATAAATGATTACTTGTAATCGGTTAAAATACATGAAGAATGCATGAGAGCATACTGATGGATATGCGTGCATTGCTTGCTAAATATGATGTTGTATTGAATTGTGAATATTTGTGGATAATGCATGGGAACATATCGCGGATATGTGTGCATTGTTAATAATTGTATGAGATGCATGGGAACATATCATGGATATGTGTGCATCGTTAATAATTGTGAGAAATGCATGGGAACATATCGTGGATATGTGTGCATTGTGTGATAACATTGAATTACGAATACGTTGATGATGATTATGACATGTTGTGTGTGCAATCATGATATAATTCACGAAGGGGTGAATTATTCAAATACATGGGAATATAATGATGAATGTATGTGTATTGTCTAATGAATTGTGAGTGCATATTTGTATGCGATTGTTGTGTAAATGCATGGGAACATATGTGATATGTGTGCATTGTTGTTGAATATGATGATGATGATGGGAGAAATGAATACATTGATAAATGTTTGATATATGTTGTATGTGCAATCATAATGAAATTCTCGAAGGGGTGAATTATTCGAATGCATGGGATTAAGACGCGGGAACGGTCTTAAGTGCATTTATTGTGATTGGTTGATTGTACATGCATCATTCAGTCAAGAGGCAATGTCTGTTAGTTTCGTGGAAACTAGTGGCTTGTCCCAAACCTAGAAGGGTGGGTTTGAAGCCTAGGGGACGGGCTTGGTTGTTATCGGTCTAGAAGGGTGGACCCGGTTTAAAGTAAAAACCGAAAAATGATAACGAGTTATCGGTCTAGAAGGGTGGACCCGGTTTAGAGTGATAACCGAAAAAAGATAACGAGAGTCGGTACCGCATAGCATTGAGTTGCATTGAATATGTTGAGTCACATTGCATAATATTGTTGTTGTATAAATGTGCTTGTGAATGATTGTGAAATTAAGCATGAAGGGATGTGCTTGTGGATGTTCATAATGTTGATATATGTGAACGTGATATGATTATGATTATGAGAATGAAGTGTGGTGAGAAATGTGAATATGTGTTATATGATACCTATATATACATGATTTTATGCTTTGATTATTATGGTAATATTTCTCACCCTTCTGCTGTTTTATAATGCTCTATGAGGCATTGCAGATTGGATTGCTGGAGGCCTTTATGAAGTTCTGCTTGTAGTTCGAGGTCGCTACGTGTGTAGCGGTTTAGTAATTATTTATGGGTCGAGTCATGCTCTGGTCGTGTAACACGGGGATCGATTGCTTATGTTTTAGGATTACATTATGTAACCTAAGTTATGTTTTCATATTTGGAGTAATTGAGATAATGAGGTGTTGGCCTTAGTGCCTAGAGATGTTTCTTTTAAAGGATTTTCATTAATGAATCCGCTGCTAAATGGAAAGGTGTTTATGAGCATGACAGATTGTTTTAATGTGGTGCAAGTTTTGTGTGACGCCCTTTTTATTTGAAGGCATGTTAATTTTACTCTGATTATGCATATATTTTCCGTGGGGTTTAGAAGGGTGTTACATTAGTGGTATCAGAGCAGGTCGGTCCGTCCGGCCAAGTTGTCTAATGTTATTTGTTCCCTTGTATGCGACATGTGTGTGAAAACACTGTCGATACATGTTGTTGCTTAACCTTGTCTAGAGAAGTGGGAATGATCTAAGTGGGGGAGAAGTTGTGTTTCTCCAAGATGCTGCAGGTGTAGAAGTTGTAGCTCAGTGGGTGGTTAACACTCTTGTGGTTTGGTAAAGATAGTCTATACTCCATCATGATTTCAGCTGCCTATTGACAAATTGAGGAACTGATCACCCTTAATCTCTTGTTGATAGTAGTTGGGATGGTGTTGGATGGGATAGATGTGTCTTGCAAGCTTAGATGGCGTGGTGCAGTGAATCGTCTTGAGTAAAGCCGAGCACTTGAGAGTTGTTTTGATGAGTCGGTGTAGGACAGTGATGAGATGTTTGATTTCGATGGAAATATTGAGTATTGATGGAAGTGGGGGAGTTGTCGGTTTACCGTTTGATTGTGGTATTCTGAGAATTATCCTGACAAGATAAGGGTTAAACAGCCAAGACGTGAAGTTGAGTTGTGATCGACTTAGTTGCGGAGAATAATCAGATATTGGAAGCTCCATATTATACGTTTGTTTGAGTGGCCAAGGAATTAAGATTGATTGAGTAGTGTTGAGAATTATGTCTGGTGTGTGTGTTACGGCAACAGATTGTGGAGTCAAGTATAAGGGTGGATAGTGACTTCTCGTGATTACTAAAGGAAATGAGATATGGAATACATGGTTGGTATAATCGGACCCTTAAGCATTTCAAGAGTTGGAGAGGTATTGGATGACCTTTGAGTGTGGAAGGGTTGTTTCCGTGATTTTGTCGTAACGGAAAACCGTAATTCGGAATGACGCAAGATTAGAAGCGTTGGAAGATATTACAGTGCTCTATGTGATGGGAAAGTAGTGACATGGAATTATGTATTTATTGGCGAAAAAAAATGTTTGGATGTTATGGTAAGCGCGGAGAGTGCGGTTTGTGTTATCACCAGGAGTTCGCAGCTGAGTGTCTGTTTGGTATAATGATTTCCCACACTTGATTGAGAGAGTCAATGGTTATGTAACCGATGGTGTTCGGATATGTTCGGAGAGTATAGGGGTTCATGTTGAGCGTCGGGAACTTGAGTTATTAGTATTGGGGAAGAGGCAGTGATGTACTACTGTGAAGAAAGTTCAAAGAGTTTTGAGAAAGCTGTCAACAGTTCGTGTATTGGTTTTGCCAAGTCCGACAGGATTGTCGTTGTGTTTTGAGATACTTTGTTGATATGATTAAGAGATGTGTTAAGTACAACATTAATGAGTTTTGGTTATGCTTGAAAGCAATATAAAGTACAGAGAGGGATTATCTGACAAGTAATTTGGAGTGGGTTGCTGTTGTGTGTTTGTACCGGAGTTTGGAAGCCTCAATTGTTTAGTTGAGATTTGAGATGGTTACTAACCTTAAGGTATTTGTTTTATTTGAGAGAGAGTCAAATATGAGACAGCGAAGTAATTGGAAATCCTGAAGGAGTATGGTTTTGGTTAAATTACCATTCGGATGAGACCAAGTGGTAGCTAAGATATCGAATCGAGAATTTTGGTATACACTAATGAAGATGGTAAGGAAGTTAGAACCAATTAAGCAAATTCAGATATGAGTTCGGCCTGTGAAGAGACTTCTTATGGAGTTGAGCCTTGGATGTTGAAATTGACTTTTGGTATTCTGATGAGGTTCGAGGAAATCGGAATTCTGAGTTGAGTTGATAGATTAATTGAATTTAATGGATAAAAGTCAGAGGGCTTATTTTCGGATTAAGGAAAATGGTATTGTGAGATGTCGTGATGAAGTGTGTATTCTGAATAGTGTGAGTTGGATAAAAGTACTCAGGGAGAAGTACATCGAGAAGATGGAGTATCCGTGCAGGTACTAGGAAGATGCGACCGAATTTGAGAAATAGTTTTGGATAGCCATAGATGGAGAAGGAATTGATTGAGTTTGTATATGTTGATTAGACTTGCTGGGAATTGAAGTATGGACATTAGAGATGGTTGGATCTGATACAACTGTTGAGTATTTCGAGTGGGATGGGATAGTATTCCCATGGGCTTGTGCCGGGTTTTCTGATGAATTTGAGGAAGTATGATCCGATTTGGATAGTTAAGAATGGATTAACAAGAGTAACTCGTTGCCTACCAGTGAAGATGAATCATTCTGTTAGATGGGAACTCAAGTTTTTCGTTAAGATTATGGGAAGGATTGCGAAAGCGGTTGGGTGCCATGTTGAAGATGCACTCTGACTAGCGTCCGTGAATGGCATGGACAAACGAAGAAAACTATCCAGTATGAAGAGGACTCGTTGAGAGCTTGTGTGCTGGACCAAAATGGATCTAAGGGTAGTTAATTATCGTTGATGGAGTTGCCTACAATAATCGTTGCCATTTCGTATCGGAAACAACATCGTATGAAGTTCGTTGGGTAAGAAGGTATGACTCCTTTGTGTTGTTGCATGTCCAACGGGAGTGTTGTACTCGGATCAAAGACCGTGCAAGGGACGATGGAAACGATCAAAGAATCCAAGTAAGGCCGTGTTTTGAGAGTTATGGTAGTAATTGGTGTTGGTCGAGCTTGAAGTCTCTTGAGCACCCTGTGTTTTGTTGATCTGTATCAGAGTAGCGCAGCGGAAGCGTGAGGCGGATAGCATGTTAGACTGTTTTACTGCTGTCGCTTGAGAGGATTGCATGAGGTGTTCATATGTCTAAGTTGAAAAGGTACATTGATTCAGGTGGATGGTTTACAAGTGAGAGGGAATTTGACTTCGGAGGCGTGGCTAGTTCTAGTTGTTGATAAGAAACAACTTCGAAGTGTAGAGGTTCCTTTGGTGGAAGTAGTTATGGGAGAATTGGGTTTGGAAGAATTGGAATGCGAGAGTCTTATCCAGAGTTGTTTGGATCAGATAACATTTTCGAGGACGAAAATTCCTAAAGTGGGGGAGAGTTGTAACAGCCCAAATTTCATTAAATAATTAATTGTGTTAATTAATTGATTTATTTGGATTATTCTAATTATTTGAATAATTAGATGTTTGTTTAAGGGATTGATAGATGTTTTGAGAAAGTAAATATAATGGAAAGAAAATGATAGAGAGAAAAGAAAAGAAAAGAAATAAAAGGATATAAAAAGGGGATTGGAGAGAAAGAGAAAGATAGAAAGAAAGAAAGAAAAGAGAAAGAAAGAAGAAGAGGAGAAATGAAGAGGAAAAAGGGAAAACTTGGAGGATCATCAAGAACCAACATCAAAGCTCCGATTAATCGAGGTAAGGGTGAGAAACATTGCTATTTAATCATTGTATGCTATTATGTATGTTGGGTTTGGGTTTGTGGATGTTTTTCATCACTTTCCAATTAGGGCAAATGTTGGATTAATCGGTAGATTGATGATTTAATCGGTTGGAACTGAGTAATAATGTCGTAGAATAGTCGGGTAACATGTATTGATGCTGATTATACTGGTTTGGATGTGTAAGAGAGGGTTGATGATGGATTGGTGAGGGAGAAGACAGAAGGGGATTCTGTTCTGCGCAGGTTCGCTGGCTCTCGCCAGGCGAGCGAAGGCGAAGCTTCGCCAGGCGAAGCCTAGCGAATGTTGGCGAATAATTATAATTAAGTCCCAGTAGACTTCGCTGGTGGGTTCGCCAGGCGAAGTGGGACAGCGAAGGTTCGCCCAGCGAAGGTGCTGGCAAATGGTGGCGAATGAAGTCAGTAGCTACTGACTTGGGCTCGCTGGGAAGTCTCGCCAGGCGAAGCCTAGCGAGTGCTCGCTGAGAGAGTTCGCCAGGCGAAGGCCAGGCGAAGGTTCGCTGCGAGGGTTCGCCAGGCGAATGAAGGCGAATGTGGCAGTATATTTCTTTGCTGTGTTATCCAATGGTGATTGGTTGGTTGATTCGCATATGTTAATACTTTTATGTTATGAATGAGTATGTGAACTATTATGATAACATGTGTTGTGGGTAGCCTTCGGGCGTGAATCCTAGAGTTGTGATATAAATGATTACTTGTAATCGGTTAAAATACATGAAGAATGCATGAGAGCATACTGATGGATATGCGTGCATTGCTTGCTAAATATGATGTTGTATTGAATTGTGAATATTTGTGGATAATGCATGGGAACATATCGCGGATATGTGTGCATTGTTAATAATTGTATGAGATGCATGGGAACATATCATGGATATGTGTGCATCGTTAATAATTGTGAGAAATGCATGGGAACATATCGTGGATATGTGTGCATTGTGTGATAACATTGAATTACGAATACGTTGATGATGATTATGACATGTTGTGTGTGCAATCATGATATAATTCACGAAGGGGTGAATTATTCAAATACATGGGAATATAATGATGAATGTATGTGTATTGTCTAATGAATTGTGAGTGCATATTTGTATGCGATTGTTGTGTAAATGCATGGGAACATATGTGATATGTGTGCATTGTTGTTGAATATGATGATGATGATGGGAGAAATGAATACATTGATAAATGTTTGATATATGTTGTATGTGCAATCATAATGAAATTCTCGAAGGGGTGAATTATTCGAATGCATGGGATTAAGACGCGGGAACGGTCTTAAGTGCATTTATTGTGATTGGTTGATTGTACATGCATCATTCAGTCAAGAGGCAATGTCTGTTAGTTTCGTGGAAACTAGTGGCTTGTCCCAAACCTAGAAGGGTGGGTTTGAAGCCTAGGGGACGGGCTTGGTTGTTATCGGTCTAGAAGGGTGGACCCGGTTTAAAGTAAAAACCAAAAAATGATAACGAGTTATCGGTCTAGAAGGGTGGACCCGGTTTAGAGTGATAACCGAAAAAAGATAACGAGAGTCGGTACCGCATAGCATTGAGTTGCATTGAATATGTTGAGTCACATTGCATAATATTGTTGTTGTATAAATGTGCTTGTGAATGATTGTGAAATTAAGCATGAAGGGATGTGCTTGTGGATGTTCATAATGTTGATATATGTGAACGTGATATGATTATGATTATGAGAATGAAGTGTGGTGAGAAATGTGAATATGTGTTATATGATACCTATATATACATGATTTTATGCTTTGATTATTATGGTAATATTTCTCACCCTTCTGCTGTTTTATAATGCTCTATGAGGCATTGCAGATTGGATTGCTGGAGGCCTTTATGAAGTTCTGCTTGTAGTTCGAGGTCGCTACGTGTGTAGCGGTTTAGTAATTATTTATGGGTCGAGTCATGCTCTGGTCGTGTAACACGGGGATCGATTGCTTATGTTTTAGGATTACATTATGTAACCTAAGTTATGTTTTCATATTTGGAGTAATTGAGATAATGAGGTGTTGGCCTTAGTGCCTAGAGATGTTTCTTTTAAAGGATTTTCATTAATGAATCCGCTGCTAAATGGAAAGGTGTTTATGAGCATGACAGATTGTTTTAATGTGGTGCAAGTTTTGTGTGACGCCCTTTTTATTTGAAGGCATGTTAATTTTACTCTGATTATGCATATATTTTCCGTGGGGTTTAACTGTGGTTGAACTTCAGAGGTAGTTTCTTGTGGTTTGAGGATCTGTGGGTTCTCCTCATAGATGGGAGCTGATTGAGGTCCTGTGGGAGCTTGCAAGGATGCAGTGGATTGAGGCTTAGTCTAGGAGCTGGTTATCTGTTTGTGAGGTTCGAGATCCTGGAGTTTGAAGGGAGTTTATGGTACTTTCCTGAGGAAGGCACTATGAATGACTTTCATTCTTTCTTCTCACCTCTTTCGTAAGTATCCAATGATGTCTGAGCCAACTTGTGAGTTTAATTTCTCCTGAGGAGGAATGTAAACTGATCACATGTTGTTGAGCCACATGGGATACGATTCCTAAGTGGAAGCCTCCTAGTACTTTCCTGAGGAAGGTCCTATGGGTCTATTCACTTAGTTCCGTTAGTTTATCTAGGATTTCTCAAGTATCCAGTGATGTTGGAGCCAACTTGTGAGTTTAATTTCTCCTGAGGAGGAATGTAAACTGATCACAGTTGTTGAGCCACGTAGGATACGATTCCTAAGTGTCAGCCTCCTAGTACTTTCCTGAGGAAGGTCCTATGGGTCTGTTCACTTAGTTCCCTTAGTGCATATAGGTTTTCTCAAGTATCCAGTGATGCCGGAGCCTTCATGTGAGTTTAATTTCTCCTGAGGAGGAATGTAAACTGATCACCGTTGTCGAGCCGCATAGGATATGACTCCTGAGTAGTAACCTCCTGGTACTTTCCTGAGGAAGGCACTATGAGCTTGTCTGCTTAGCTCCCTTTCTCTGGTAAGCTTGTTCTGAAGCTTGGAGACTGGGATTGAGTCCTCTTGCTTAGGGTTTTGATTAGAATTTTTGCTTAGATCTTTGCTTAAGGTGTTGTATAGAGTTTTGTTTAGAGATAGATTAGGAGTTTGCTTCAGGTTTGTTAGGGGCCTTGCCCAGGAGTAGTCTCTTGTTTTGTAAATAGGGGTTTGTTTCAGGTCAACTAGCCTTCTCTTTGTATTGTTTGACTTGTGTGATGTTATGTTGCATTAGACTTAGGTGTTCATCTAGATATTTTTGAGATAGTGCATTTTAGAAGTAGACTTTGTGTGCATGAGAAGTTGAGGTGGTCCTCCTTCTGCTTGTATGTTATTGAGTGGCTTTGCTTGTTGGTATTTGGTAGAGCTGAGCTCCCTTGCCTCTGTGGTTTGTGGCCTTTGTGCCTTGTTTGTTTGGTTGTTGCATTCATGCATATTTTCAGTTTTTCTTTACTTTGTAGTTAATTCTTGTTTGCCGTTTAGTCCTGTTGCCATGATCCCTTAGGAGCTCTGACTTCTCCGCTGCGGAGTTGTTATGATAGACATTAGGATGGTCAACCAGGTGTGATAGCAGTAGGTAGATTCCCCTGTTCTAGCTATAGTTTTAGGGTTTCCCTTTCCTTTCCGTAGGAGCTTTTTGAGTAGCTTGATCCGTAGTTAGCCGAACTACAGCTGCTCTGATTCTTCGTACTAGACGAAGATATGTAGGCATAGGATGCGATATCCTAGCGAGCACACTAACAACTAACCTTTGCTCTCTCGCGGCTGTGCGATCGAGACTTTCCCGCTGACGATTAATTGATACCCTTTTTCTCTCTTGCCCGAGTGCATTTGAGACCAAGCCATAGTTTTGCCCATAGGTTCCCGACCCTGTGAAACCAGTTGCTTTTCTCACTGCTGTGTGAGAATGTTTGTTTAGCCGTAGTTAGTCTGAACTACGTAAAGCTCTGATCTTCCATGCAGTGGAAGTACGTAGGCGCAAGACGCGAGGTCTTGGCGAGCCAATTCTCCCCGTAGTCCCGAACTACGTTGACTCTGACTTTCTCTCTTGAGAATACGTAGGCATAGAGTGCGACGCTCTATCGAGTCAATTCCCTTCCGTTTAGATTTAGCAGCCGTAGATAGATTGTTTTGCATCCAGTAGACAACCCAAGCAAGCGTGGATCCCGTCGAGTACGACGGACGTGAGGGGTGCTAATACCTTCCCCTTGCGTAACCGACTCCCGAATCCAGGTTTTGGTTGCGATGACCATACCTTTTCCCGTCTTTGCGAGGTTTACTTCGAGCGTTTCCTTTCCCACTCTGAGGGATAAATAACGCACGGTGGCGACTCTTCTGTCATGCCGGCACCTTATTTTCGCGCAAGCGACAACGAGCAAGTGCTTCTAAGCCTAGAGCAATATGACAAGAAGGAAAAGACGGAGAAAATGAAAAACATTGAAAATAAGTCTATTGCTCTCAAGACTTCTTCCTCAAAATCCAAAATTAAAGAGTATAGTGATTACACTTCGAGTGATGACGAGGATGATAACAAGAGTGAGGATACGAGGCTGTTTGTAAAGCGTTACAACCGCTATGTCAAAAAGAACGATATCCAACACTCCAAGAAAAATCTTGTCAACTTCCGGAAACAATCAAGGTACTCTAGAAATGACGATACTAAAGGAAACAAGACAAGTGGGTCATGTTATATTTGCAGAAAGACCGGACACTATAAACCGGATTGTCCCTTGAACAAAAAGGGCAAAGAAAAGGAAACAAGTAGATCACATAAGAAGCAATCTAAGCCAAGGAGAGCGTATATAGCTTGGGAAAGCAATAGCGAATCCTCCGAGGATGAAAGCTCAGGTGATGAAGATGAATCCGTCAATCTTTGTCTTTCCTCCCATCAAAAGAACAAAAAGAAAAAGGTACAACATGCCAAGTATGAACATTCCTCTAAAATGTCTCATTTTGAATTGCAAAATGCTTTTAATACTTTGCATTGTGAAGCAAAAGAAGCCTTTAAAAGGCTTGCCTCAAATAACCAAATCTTTGCTCACCTAGAGTAAAAGATTCGTGATTTTGAAAAGAAACTAGAGGCATTGAAAGCTTTCATAGTGGAAAGTACAAAAGTAGGTTGTGAGGATCTAAGAAAAAGAATTGTTAACTTTGGATGTGATACTTGTTACATTTGGCAAAATGAAGTTAGAAACCTAAATGCCAAACTTAATAAGGCTCTAGAGCCCAAAATTACTTTTGCCATTGATAAAGCTAATTTTAGAAAGAGTATGGTTAATCCATATCAAAAATACACATATGTTGTAAGAGATCATGATAGAAAAAGTAATTCAAAAGTTAATTTTTCTTGCTTGTATTGTTGCAAGAAAGGCCACACCATTGCTAAATGCCGTTTTAGGAGATTTCTGGTTCCTAAAGGAATTTATCAATGGTTGCCTAAATGCGACCATTTTTTCACTCACAACTTAGGACCCAATAAGCCATTGGGTACTTACTCTTATTAATTATTTTTCATAGGTACAACGTCCTGAGATCATTGAGAGAAGATGGGTTCTCGATAGTGGCTGCTCAAGACACATGACAGGAGACATATCTCTCTTCATCGACTTCGTGGCAAAGAAGAAGGGATATGTAACCTATGGAGACAACAACCATGGTGCAATACTTGGAAAAGGTAGTGTAGGTAATCCCTCTTCCACTACTATCTCTGATGTATTGCTTGTCGAGGGCCTTAAACATAATCTCATTAGCATTAGCCAATTGTGCGACAAAGGATACAAAGTATCATTTTCAAAAGATTGTTGCCAAATTGCGCATAATGATAAAATAAAGGATATGTTTAATGGTCTAAGAGTAAACAATGTCTATATGCTGGATTTGGATGAACTATCTTTGACAAGTGATAAATGTCTCATGACAATGAGTGAGTGTCCATATTCAAACGGCTTGGGCCTAAATGGATGAAAAGCGAATGAATTTCAAACAATCAAGGTAAAAGACAGTTGAATACCAAAGAACCCGAAAATTTGCCAACCGCAGAAATAAACTGCAACTCTGATTGGGGAACAAATATCCAGAAAAACTGAACGCAGAAAGTTGCAACGGTAACCGGCTGACTGGTCATCCAACAAAGAACACCTGACATTGCTTCCAGTCATCTGTGTAACGCCACAGACATCAAAACCAAAGGCTCGATCAACACGCAGTTGTTAACTTCACCTCAGGAAGAGAATAATACTCACATCGTCTAAAAGTAGACGAAAAGACTCCAAATACTCACATCGTCTAAAAGTAGACGGAAAGACACCAAATAAAGGTTCGCGCTATCTAAGGATAGACAGAAACAATACTCACATCGTCTAATGGTAGAAGGAAAGACACCAAAATACTCACATCGTCTAAAAGTAGACAGAAAGACACCCAAATACTCACATCATCTAGAAGTAGACGGAAAGACACCCATGTAAGGTCCATATTGTTTAAGGATAGACAGGAAGAAAAATAATATCCAATGCTCACATTGTCTATGGATAGACAGAAAGAGAAACAATACTCACATTATCTAATAGTAGTAGGAAAGACTCCAAATACTCACATCGTCTAAAAGTAGACGGGAAGACACCCAAATACTCACATCGTCTAGAAGTAGACGGGAAGACACCCAAATACTCATATCGTCTAGAAGTAGACGAGAAGACACCCAAATACTCACATCGTCTAAAAGTAGACGACAAGACACCAAAACCACATTTCAAAACCGTTCATCGAATTGCAGAATTCTTTCGTCCATAGTGTTGATGGAAAGAAAATATCCTCACAGGGCTACATTGTCAATAGGAATTGACAGAAAGAAAACCATCTTCAAAGAGCCATGTCGTCAATAGGAATTGCCAACAAGGGAAACCAATCATTCTTCAAAGAGTCACAACGTCAATAGGAATTGACAGCACGAAAACCCTCCTAAAATGCCATCTCATCCAATAAAAGGAAAGAAAACCACGTTCGAAACTCACGTCGTCTAGGGATAGACGGATAGAAAACCATATCCGAAGCTCACGCCGTCTAAGGATAGACGGAAAGAAAAACCTGCTGGGGAAACACGTCGTCAATAGGGATTGACGGAAAGAAAAATCTGCTTGGGGGATGTCATCATCAGAGGACTGATGGACAAATCATAACCGACGTACGATCTAAAACTCGAGTAAACCGTTGAGCTGTCTGAACAAAGCTGCTGAATAAATGCCCCTGTATTGATTGCAAAGTGATTCAAGTTGCCACTGAAGGCTGACAGAAACTGGCTTATGCTTCGAATGCATATGCATATGTTTGAATTTTTCTATGGCGTAATGCTCCATACGAAATGGAAATGCTATGCATTTGAGGATGAAATGCAAAGATGATGCGAATATGATAACTATATGCAAAGATGCAGATGCAGGCCCGGGCTTCTGGGGAAAGCTGGATACAACAGAATCGTTCCAGCAAAATAAATGTTGGAAAGGTGAAGCCAACTCCGCTGGGGATAACCAGACGTGCCAAGTGTGATCGGACTCCACTGGGGATAGCTTACACGTGCCAATGATGATTGGACTTTTGCTGGAGAAGACCGACGAAGTCTTCCTGCGTACCAAACGGAATTGGATTTGCAAAGGATCAGGTACGGCTGATGTTGGAAGAAAATATCCTGTCTGAACTCGGAGGTTTTTGGTTAAAGGGTCAAGGGATAGTAGCATGACTCCCCGACATTCGTCTTGCACTTGAAAGTTAGCTGAACCTGCTTGAACAACTCTTGAAGACATGGAGGGGAACAATTCCTGCGCTTCCGAATCTGCCCTAGCTCATGGGACCTCTATGGGGATATTCCTCGAAAGGAAAACTAAAATCTCATGCCTTGATGGCTTGATATGCACTGCCTAAACACCTTGAACCTCGGAGAGGTGCTTCGAATTAATTACCCCACGGGCAAGGAATAGCTTCTGTGCTCTTAGGGTGGCGTGCCCCAGTCTTACAATGACTTTGCTCCTGATTGGCTGATCTGTGGGGAGAGTGCTTCTTGGCTGCGAGAGATTCGCCGAATCTCGACTTGACTGCCTCAGATTAACTGACTTTCGGATGGCAAACTCCCATGATATCATTTGATATAACTTGCCCCAGTTCGATGGAGTATTCAAATATTCCGTATTCTATCCTGATCAATATTTCCACTGTGGAAACTTTCCTGCTATAAAGTGCTTACTCGCAAGTAAAACAAGTTGTCCTGCATAAAAGATATATTAAATGCAACGCATATGACAGTTTTCGAAATCCAATCTGTTCACTGGAAAAATTTGTGACATAAAGTGAATAAATCATTTATCAACATGTCAACATTAATACAACGCTATAAGAGGAATCCTTTCAGGAGTCAGTTTCGATGCGATCTTTACCAAAGTATGTTTTCGAAACAAACCTGCTTCAATTATGACTTTTTCAGGTTGTAACTTGGTCAGGTTCACGGTTTACAAGGAAAGGATGAGGCTCAAAATTTATCGTAACCCACCCATTCTCCGTGATGTTTTCCAATCCTACATTCAGCTAATTCGACACTAGCGCTCACCTCTCAGAGGTTGAATGACAAGAGTGATGGTTCAGGAAACCACAAGTTTTTTTGGAGTGACAGTCACTCGCTTTTCGTCTTTGGTGCCTGAATCACACGATTTGTTTTTCATCATCATTTTTTTATTTCCCTAACTTTTTCCTGGACTGGCTCTTTTGAGCTTCTTTTGATTTCAAAGTCCAGCGGGATGCCCTTATTTTTTTTGCCTAAGTTGCTTGTTTTCAAGATTCGACCTAGCATACTTTTTTCTTTTCTTCTCTTTTAATTCTCTTTTTTTTGAACAAATCGTGTGACATCGGCTTGTCTGACTTGTTTGAAAAGGGAGTGTGATTGCTTCACTCCTTGATCGACAAATTTTAACCATTGAGGTTCTTTAGGCATGACCTATACAAGTGTGACTTATCCTCGAACGGGAACACTCCTATTGTAATTTGGATGTTTGGCCAAAATTAGCTGATACCTACCCCGCCCCAGGTTAACAATTAGGGTTTTTCGTTTTCAGAAAGAAACTCCTACTACTAGGCTCAAAGGGGTTGACAAGGAATTATCATTCTTATATCTCCGATGTTTGGGAATTTGAAACAATGCCTGTACATCATCAGTAGGTTTTATTTCAAAAGCATACAATCGGAAGCTTGCTCGTCTTTAAACTTCGTCATCCTCCCCGGATTCCGCTTAGACAAACGTATGAAATCTGTAAAAAGCAATTAGTGAACACGAATGGGTTAAATCAAAACATGCATATTCATTTCATTAATATCAATCGATGGAAACAACAAGTTTTATAAATGAGATTGCACTTTAAACAGGAAAGAAATTACAAACATAAAGAAATAACAAGATAAAATGAAAATTGCCAGCTTCTGGGAACTGGGCTTTCACACTGATTAGCTGCTGCGGGAATGCGACCCTTGAAGTCTTCAAACTCAGTCAGACGAGCGATGTGACATAGGCACTGGACGTAGAGAAGCATTCCTTCTTTTCAAATTGTTGCGAGGCCCATTCTGATTCTAGTACTGATAGCTTTGCTGCAAGGACCCAAAAGGTCATGGACTCTGAACAGCAGAAACGTCCAGCGACTGGGTTTGGACTCTTGAGGATTCTTCCTTTTCAGGCGTTTTCAGCCTTAAACTTGACCCAGGAGCAGGCAACAACTGTGGGCAGGGGGATTATGACACCAAAGATTGTAGGATATACTCTTGACCTACTGCAGCTTTAGGAATGGGAATAGGAGTATCCATCTCTTTTTCACGACAGGGAGCAAATTCACCTGATACCTTCATGCCGCTCGGCATGAATTTAATTGTCTTCGAATCAATCAGGTCCTGAACCTTATACTTAAAAGCGTTACAGTTCGCGGCATTGTGCCCCTGTCCCCCAGAGTGGAAATCACAATAAGCATTGATATCAAAGCCCGGTGGTGGTTGGCCAGCAAGCGGAGCCAAAGTCTGAGGCTTAACCAACTGAAGTTGGAGCAAGAGTTGCACCAACTAAGCATAATCCATGGGGATCTGATCGAAGATTCTGTCTTGAGATTTTATCCTTTGACCGTATCTTCTAATCTTGGGATTCTCTTGAGAAACAGGACGCAACTGATGACACGGGAATTTTTGAACCTCCGGTTGTACAGAAGATCTCTGACACACATCACACTCTGGCATAGGTTCCACAAACAAAAATGGCGCAAGCATCTTTGCTGCAGCCTCAGGCACTTGATCACCTTCTTTTCTGAGAACATTTCTTATCACTTTCATGATTAAGCCCACTTGAGTTTTCAACTGCTGGTTTTCCTCTCTAAGCGCATTCTGATCCAAGCGCAACGCTTGCATGTCCGCAATGAACTGCCCCATCTGGCTCTTGACTTCTTTCAGCTCTGCTTGAACTTGCTCCATGAATTTGTAGGAATTCATGTGATCTATCTGATTGTATAACCTGCAACAAAATGTGGAGTACATGAAGTCAGATTAACAGCTCCGAGGTACCTGTTACACAAAAATAATATGCGAGATGCAAACAAGCATGCAACAGGGAAATCTCAGAATAGCACCAAGGCAAAAAGGAACCCAAGATCCAAACAGGGATAACCATCACACATATATGCACCACACAGGAGTAACTGAATACAAACAGAGTAACCTTGACCAACAAGCCTGGCGATGGTCAGCATACAGTAATGAAAAAATGCTACACAGGGATATAACCCTCAACTGAGTTTTCAGTTTGATACTCTTCTAAACAAATGCTCTCGGTGAACTCCTCCAAAACATGAGCTGATACACCCGCTTGACTGGATAAAAGAGGATCATTGATTTGAACACCCTGGAACGTGACTGAGATCTTGTTGGAATCCAGCAAAGCCTGAACCTGGCTCCTAAGCACCTTACAATCTTCAGTTGAATGCCCCTGTGCCCCATAATGGTACTCACAGCGGGCGCTGACATCAAAGCCTGGCAAATATGGCGGAATCTCTGGATTAATCTTCTTCGGTACTATCAACCCACCTCTGATAAAGTCCGGCAACAACTGACTGTACGTTACCGGCAACTGAGTAAAATGCCTTTCTGGTTTCCTGGTTCTTTGTCTAGCGTGCTGATGCAGTTGATGACGGTAAGACTGTTAACTCTGGCGGGAAACAGATACCTGATACACAGACCCAACAGACTGCTGACTCTGAACACTCCAAGTATCTGAAAACTGAACCTAAGATACAGGAGATTCTGAAAGAACATCACTTCCTATTTCCCATTCTTCCTGAGAATTCACAACTGACTCATTCTCCTCAATTGAGATATAGGGGATGTTTCAAATCTTTCTGCTCTTGATTCCACTCTCGACACGTTCACCCATTATCACCAAGTCAGCAAAGTTTGACATTCCACCGCTGATCAACTTGTCAAAGTAATGGCCTTTCAAGGTACTCAGGAATATATCAACTAACTCTCTATCCTGAAATGGAGGTTGAACACGAGCATCTAACTCTTTCCATCTCTGCATATATCCTCTAAAGGATTCATTGTCCGCCTGAGATAATTCTTGCAACTACACGCGACTAGGAGCCATGTTGAGATTGTAGTTGTATTGCTTCACGAAGGCATTGGCTAGATCTGACCATGATCGAATACAACCACTCTCCAACTACATATACCAACTCAACGATGCTCCACTCAGACTGTCCTAGAAACAATGAATCATGAGTTGATCATTGTGAACATGTGAGGTCATCTTCCTGCAGAAAATCACCAAATGCTGCTTCGGACAACTATCTCCTTTGAAATTCTCAAAATTTGGCATTTTAAACTTCGGAGGCATCACAAGACCGGGCACCAAATACATGCTCGCAGAACTCAAATCAAAAGTATCCTGACTCATCAGGGCATCAAGCTTTTCCTCCAACAGCTGACATTTTCCCATAAATTCAACAGTCTGTGGGTCTTCAGCATTAACCTTTGGAACGGTCCTTTGAGAATCTGGCACAGGGAAAGTGAAACTCTGATATTCTGTCTCATGGAGAGAAGAAGAATCTCTATCTCTGGAAATGGGATGCTCTTCAATAGGAGCCGACATATGCTGAGCTTGAGCAACATTGTTCACTGGAGTCTTCTGAATACCGGCCTCTCCTCTAGTCATAGCTATCATGGCTTCCATAAGTTGACCTAACTGATTCTTCATCAATTCAAACTCTGTCCTCGTAACAACCAAGTTATGCTCTCCTGAGTTCATGATCCCTCCAGAAGCTAACTCAAATCTAATGCGAACGTCGGGAAATCAACTAACGAAGCAGATAAAAGATGGGTGAGCCCACTGTTCTGGCTGAGGATGGATATGCGAAAAATGAAATGAAAATGCAAATAATGCTAAATGCAAAATGCTAATGCACACACAAGGGATCAAGACTGTTGTGCTGTAGACTGAGGAAGATCAGAGCTCTGCTTCAACAAGAACATAACACTGCTCTGATAGAAACCAACTGATACCAATAATCCATATTCAAACTGTAGAGAGAACCGGGTAATCTGAAGGTAAAAGTTTCCTGCATAACCCTAGTCCCACTCACAGGTATGGACCTATTCACTAATAGGGTATAACATCCTATGCGTTCATCAGTGTCATAGACTTTCGAGAAATGATGATACGTTCACCATTTCTGGTTTGGCATCATCATCTCCCGAAGAGGCCTCACTTAGTTGACTCACAAATGATCGGTTCCCAGAGTCGACAACCCTCAGATCCAACATCCCATCGAGCCCCAAGGTCTAGATGAGAAGTCATCAAAGAGAATCTTGTCTGAGCGCGAATTTTATGGGGAACTGTGTCTGCTAAGCAAACAGGCCCCCCACTAATCTCTACTACTAATTCTAGGTATGTACTCAAGCCTGGGTCTGGCTTATCACTCATCAGAACTTCCCACCCCCACAGCACAGCAAAAATGATATATGATGCGGAAAATGAATGCGGGAAAGTAAAATGCGAAAGTAAATAAAGCACATATATACAACACCCAAAGATAAACAAACAAGCGCTAGGACTGACTCGCATAGGGAACCAGAGTCCTCAGCAGAGTCGCAACTGCGAAAAACACCTGGTGGAAAAACAGAAGAGTCACCACCTTTCGTTATTTATCCCAAAGAGAGTGAAAGGAAACGATCGGAAAAACCTGACGGAAAAGGGAAAGACAAGGTCATCGCAACCATATCTGGATTCGGGAGTCGGTTACGCGAGGGGAAGGTATTAGCACCCCTCACGTCCGTCGTACTCGATGGGATCCACACATTGTTGTCTATCTAAAAGAGTGTGTTGAAACTACCTAGCTAAAGGCTCAGGGACAAAAGAAAAAGAAAGGAAGGAGGAATCGACATAACATCGCTGCTATGGGCCTACGTATTCCCTCGTGCAATGGGAAAGTTAGAGTCAACGTAGTTCGACTAACTACGGGTGAAAAGGGGGGAAGGTTGCTCGCCAAGACATCGCGTCTTGTTCCTACGTACTTTTATCTGGTATGAAAGATCAGAGCAAACGTAGTTTGGGCTAAAAGGAACACAGGCTGGTTCAAAAGTTTTTTAGGCCCGAGTAGGGTTAACAATCAGTTCTAGCAGTTTGGTGTATGCAGCTCGACCATTGGAGACTTAGGCGTTACCGTTTGCGATAGAACTAAGAGTTAACAACACTCTTTTTCTGAAAAGATTTTCCTGATTAGAATCCCGAAGGATGAAAAAGGTTTGAAGTGTTTTTGTGTTTTTTAGAGAAGAAGTGTTTTGGATTTGAGTGTTTATAATGTATGTTGTACTAAATCTAATACCTAGGATCGAATGCGTCGCATATCATCCTAAGGACGTATAATAAACACTCTAGGCAATTGAGAGGTAGCCACTCAATCACCATTTCCCAAGTATAAGGCTCATGTCACAACATCAATTATCTTTATTAAGTGTGTTAAGATTGTATGAAGATGAGAAGAGAAGGGACAAACTAAAGGGGGACTAACACAAACCTAAAGTTGTCATGCAATGGTGATCCTAAGATTGAGATTCAAAAGTGAACTACCTAATGTTATCATGCATGGTTTAAACTTAAAGTCTATCATAACCTCAAGAGGTTAGATAACTTATGGGGAACATGGCAAAGAGGAACCAAAGAAGAAGAAGAAATATCATGCAAATGAGAATGCAAACATAAGATGCACAAGTAGAATGAAAGTGGGAGGAAAATAGTGTGGGGCAGTAGCCTCCACAAGCTCATCTCAACCAAGCATGCATATGGGAAATGCAAAGAAGAAGGGATGATAAGAAGTGCATAAAAAGGAACCACACAAAAGGAGATATCACACAAACAATGCAAACATATCACATATGGAAACCCTAAATGGAAGCAACAAAAGGAATGCACAAACCAACAAGCAATGAACATAATTTTGACCTAAAAATGAACATACAGCAAGCTCAACATGTCTAATTGTTGCTACTGCGAAAATCGGCGCCGGCTGAATAGAAGAGTCGCCACCGTGCGTTATTTATCCTAAAGAAGGGAAAGGAAACGCTCGAAGTAAACCTAACGCAAAGACGGGAAAGGAATGGTCATCGCAACCAAATTCCTGGATTCGGGAGTCGATTACGCAAGGGGAAGGTATTAGCACCCCTCACGTCCGTCGTACTTGACTGGATCCATGCTTGTTTTCTAGCTAAGGGTGTGTTATTCTATCTACTCTAAAGATCTGGGTTAAAAAGAAAATAAAATGACTCGGCAAAGTATCGCACTTTATGCCTACGTATTCCCGTCTAGAACGAGAAATCAGAGTCAATGTAGTTCGCCTACCTACTGGAAAGGAGGGGAAGGTTGCTCGCTAGGATATCGCATCCTATGCCTACGTACTTTCATACAGCATGAAAGATCAGAGCAAACGTAGTTCGGGCTACGGAAGACCCAAGCTTGTCTGAGTGTTTTTTATCTCCTTATGAAAGGGTTTTTCCTGATTAAAAGCCCAAGCGGACAAAAATGACACTTTGATGTTTGTTTTCAGTCTTTTACGCAAGAACTGTTTTTTATGATGTTTGCAATCTCTGACGCACTATAGACTATGACTTGAGAGTGACTACGTCGTATGTCACCCTAAGGGTAACACACTACGTAATCAGGTTATTGAAGAGTGACCCTTCAGTAACCTTTCTCAAATATCTTAAGGCTCGTAGCGTACGACATCGATTATCCGTATTACTGTGTTTTGAATTGTTCTGAGGTAGAAGAGAAGTCTAAAAACCTAGGGTTTGAAAGGGGAATCAAAACTACCCTAATGTTGTCATGCATGAATTAACACCTAATGTCTGTCATAATTCCCTCCTGCGCAGAGGAAATTAGAGATCCTAGGGGATAAACGGAAAAGAAACGGCAGATATACAGTAAACAGTAAAATGCATGAGATGCAACAAAACAAGCGAGGCAAAGGAATCATACTCAACCTCGAACCTGGGAAAACAATAGGCAAAGTGAAACATCTTCACCTCAAACCTAAGGGAAAATCAACAGACAATACAGCAAAGAAAATCACACCCAATACCAGCTCAGACAGCCACATCAGCTCTTACAGCAAGCATATCAAACAGCACTAGCTCTGGCAGCTACAGGTGATTAACAGCAAAAAAGTTGACGGCAACACCTTCAGGCAAGATCCGATCTTCACTCTCCAATGATATTCAAGCTTCAGATAAACTCTTATCTCCAATAATCTTCAGCTTTAGCAATCAATGAATCCAAACAACAAACAGCTTCAAGCAGCAGCAAAACCCTGATCTTCAACAGATATCCAACTTTGATGCAGACACTCACAGGAGAGAATCAACTAACAGATGAGGTTGTAATGTTAAGCTGCTTAATGATAACCCAAGGAAATCATTAAGACCTTAACACAGCAAGTGAAAGGTATCCTCAAAAGTTCTACTCTCTAGGGTATGCTCCACTTCCCTCCAAAGGAGAGATGGAAATTCCCTAAGAGGACTTTGCATCATAGGATAGAATAGAAGCAAACAATGCATTCTATGTTTGATGGAAGAAATGAACTAATTCTACAAAAGCTCTCCCTAAAAGCCTAATTCTACCAACTCCTAAAACAAACTTAAAAGAGAAAGAAAGCTCCACTCCAAACCCCACTCTTCTAGCCAAAGCATCTTCATCATGTCCAGAAGCTCCTCTAAAAAGGAATCCAAGGTCTTCAAGCTCCAAGTCCACCAAACGCTCCAAACAAGGCAAAGCACTCAAGAGAGAACACCGAAAGCAATAATCATTTGCAAAACCCAAAAAAAATAGCAAAATAAATTGTAAAATTCTAATAAAATTCCTATGTGAACATGCAGGTTTGAACATTATAAAATTCCAGAATTAGGACCTAAATCAATTTCTAGGTCATCTAAACAATTCCTAAATGAAATTTGGTCATGGGAAACCATTATTTGGAAAGGCTCTAAACTAAACACCTAAAACAGAATCTAATCAATTTTAAAAAATCTAAGAAAATTCCAGGGGAAACCTATGTATGTCCTCTAAATTATATCGAAAGAATCAGCTCAAAAGCATAAAGCATCAAAGAGAACAAAATTAAACAAACAACAATATCAATTATGCATAACAATGGATATTAGCACAAAAGAAAATTCATAACTAATTCAAATAAAATCCTAAAAATCTAAACTCAACTCCTACAATTTCTTAAGACAGTCAAAATCTACAGAAAAAAATTTCATAATTGTTTGATCATTTTTACTATTTTTAATGCAATTAATCCAAACAGCTATTAAAACAGAAAAAAAAAACGAAAATGAATTAAACTAAGTTAATGTGCATTTGGCCAGGGGTGTGAACAACAGAATTCCAAAGCAATGTCCGTGTGGGCCTCGTGAGTAGGGGTGGGAACAGTACCCGCGCGGTACTGTAGCTGTTCCGGCGGTGACATTTTTTCGGTAACTTCCGAGCAACATAACTCCATCGATTCTTAACCGTTTCGCACGAAATTTTAGTCAAACTTGAAGGAAAAAAATCAAGGACTCCAAATATCCTCTTGGATTTCATCAAAACTCCATGATCAAAGAGATATATCATCATCAAGAAAACATACTCATCCAAAAAAGTCTCTAATCCTTAATTTCTTGATCCTAATTTCATCTATACATTTTCCAGATCCTAACCACATGAATAATCTAATCTAATTCGTCCTAAAATCATAGAAAAAGTGAATTTCACATACCGGCTTCGGAGCGTCGAAACGGAGTAGTTGGAGCTTGTTTTTTCTTGCCAAAAAGCGCGGAAAACCTTTGTTGAAGTTTGTTGGAGAAGATTAAATTCTTGATAACTCTTGAAAATGCCTTGAATCCAACTTTGATCTCTCACTTTTTCTCTTCCAAACTCCAATGTAAATCTATGGTTTTTGAATAAATGAATCACCAACTCTTGCTCTGAACCTCTTCACAAGTATATATAGAATGTATTTGAAGACCCTAGAAAGTTCTAGATTGATCCAATGAGAAAATCAACTTCTCATGTCATTAAAATCTCTTCTAATGCTATGCACATACCATCTCATGTTTTGGCTTGAAATTCAATTGGTTATGAGTTTAAATTCTCTCCAAATGAGATATTGGAGGTGTATGGATGGAAAGGAGCCTTGCATTTGCTTGGAAGTGTGGTTTTGCATATGTGCCTTATGATGCAAGTAGACCATTTACAAAGCAAGTCCTTGAAATAACCCTCAATTCAAAATTATGGCAATGCCATTGTCTTTAAAATATATTTTACAATCAAATTGATATGTCATATGGCTTGTTTGTGACCTCTAACCCAAAATTTGATTTTTCCACCAAACTTTATTTGACTTATTCCCTTTTTTTAGGCCATTTTAAGTGACTTTTTGAAATAAGCCGATCAATCCATCATGATGACTTATTTGACCTAAAAACATCATTTTAAGCACATTCCATGTTGAACAATTTTTCATTTGAGAAGTGGGACATGGAGATTTTGACCTATGCTAAAAAATGACCTGTAATTCAACTTTCCCAAAATACCCCTGGATTGCCAAGACCATAACTTGAATTCTACAAATCCTCTTGAGGACTTCTAGTACTCAAATTAAAGCTAAGATCAAGATCTACAACTCTTATGTTGTCCAAGAATCCATTTCAAAACTCATTTATAGGCAAAAGTTTCTCGGAAGTCAAGTGACTTTCACAGATAAATTTCAGTATCCTCTGGGGACCCATAACTTGCAAGAACCATAACTTGAGTTTTATAAATCTCTTTGAAGACTTCTAGTACTCAAATTAAAGCTATTGAGATGTTCTACAAGTTTCATGTTGACCAAGACTTCATTTGAAACTTGCATTTTGACTTATCTGGCTTGGAAGTTAGGCCTAAATTAGGGGATTTTTACACTGAAACCCTAATTTAGCAACTCTTCTTCTTCTCGATTTCTTTGTGATTTCTCCTTGGCACAAAACCACACATGCATCCACATACCAATTCATGAATTCCACATACTCCAAGTAGGCCTTGATGCCCTCCAATCAACCATTTGACCTAGGGTTGACCTAGGGTTGACCCAGATGAAACCCTAGTTGACTGCATTCAACTGTAGCTCTGGCACTTGTATTAATGATTTGTCTCATCTTCAAAATGACCCTCTAGGTCTTCCATGATCTTTTTACACCATCCATGGCTCACATACTCATTGATGATCTTCAACATATCCCCCAGATTGGGAGAGAAATCTACTGGTTGACCTTCAAACTTCTCAAAGCTTCAACTCATTTCTTGATTACTTGGATGGTCTTGATCCTGAATAAAACCCCTTGATGGGCCTCTTTCTGATGAAAATGGCACTTGATCCCTTGTTAGATGCCTTGTTATGCTATGTTATGCAAATGATTAGACTATGTACATGACTTAGTATGCAAATGCCAATGCAATTGAAACATAACCCAAGTGAAATAGGTTGAGCAAAATTTAGGGTGCAACAACTGCCCCTATTCAAACGGCTTGGACCCGACTGGGTGAAGAGCGAACAACCTTCAAACATTCGAGGTACGAGACGGTTGAATACCAAGAACCCAGAAATTTGTCAACCGTAGAGATGAACGACACCACTGCTTGGGGAGCAACGTTCGTCGATTGAACCTGATTGTTACGGTACCCACTGATTAACTACCTGATACAGATCTGATTAACTGCCTGTGCAGCACCAAACTTGTCAGTATAGGAATAACCTGGACGACTTTACTGAGGAAATACTTCTGTCAACAGACATAACTCTGCCAACGACACAAGAAAAGAGCTCCGCCACCACTACGGGAAATACCACTGCCACCACTACGGGAAATACTCTGGGAAAATAACACCGTCATCGCTACGGGAAATACTCCGCCATTGCTACAGGTAATACTCTGGGAAAATAACACCGCCATTGCTACGGGAAATACTCCGCCACCACTACGGGAAATAATCTTGTCATCACTACAGGAGAAGAACACCGCCATCGCTACGGGTAATACTCTGTCATCACTACAGGAAAATAACACCGCCATCGTTACGGGTAAACAACACCGCCATTGCTACGGGTAATACTCTGCCATCACTACAGGAAAATAACACCGCCATCGCTACGGGTAATACTCTGCCATCACTACAGGAAAATAACACCGCCATCGCTACGGGTAATAACTCTCTGTCACCACTACAGGAAAATAACACCGCCATCGCTACGGGTAATAACTCTCTGTCACCACTACAGGAAAATAACACCGCCATCGCTACGGGTAATAACTCTCTGTCACCACTACAGGAAAATAACACCGCCATCGCTACGGGTAATACTCTGCCATCACTACAGGAAAATAACACCGCCATCGCTACGGGTAATAACTCTCGAATACAGCTCCTCTGCCTATCTTTGCAGTAGCTAACTCCATCAATCAAATGGGTAATACATAATGGTCCAATCTTTCAATCTTTAATGCTGACATGGCAATAAATCTGAAAAGGACTATACTGGGGATTTTCTGAACTCAAACTGCCAGACACCTACTTCGACATAGGCGGCAGCTTCTACAACTTGATTCGCGAAACCTTTTGATAACGTCATAACAACAATCTTGAAGAAATACTCCGCTGGAGGGGTAAGAGAAACTTAACCAAGCAACTCTGTGGGGAATAATGACAAGGCAAACATTATTGCCACGTGTCTCATGCTGAGACATTTAATATTTGGTAATTGATCTGAGCAAGAGCTCTCTCCACCTGCAAGGGAAACAACACTTGGAAACCAAAGGTTAACCAACCGGGCTTATGTTTTAAAATGCACGTGTTTGAGAATGGCGTAATGCTCTGTACAGCACGGATATGCTATGCGTTTTTGGGTAGATGCAAATATGACACTATATGCAAATGCGAATGCGGGCTCAAGCTGCTGTGGAAAATTTGATAAGCTCGCTTCAGCATGGCTGTTGAGAGCAAATACCACCATGTCGGGGATGAACGAGTATCATAAAGTCCTCCGGCAAAATAAATGCCGAACATACAACCAACTCCCCGAGGAGAGATTAATCTTTGATTTCCACTGGGAGGAAAGAACACCTGCTGGGGAGAGTAACTCCGCTGGGGAGGAATCAACTCTCTTGGGGAAAGTAAACTGACTGAGCAAGAAACGACTCAGCTGGGGAGCGAGAAAATCCTTCTGGAGGAAACGATGCTGTCTGGGCACAGCTTACAAACTCGGAGTTACCGCTCCGCTGGGGATAATCATCCTGACGAAGGCATGACGACCTGTGGGAAGAAAACCATCTTCTATGGGAATAATTCTTCTGAACCAACTATGACTTGGCTAAACTCTGCGGGAACCCTCCAAACTGGGGATTGATCATTCACATACTCGACTCCCTGGGGAGTGCAACCTCTGCAAGGGATACTGATTTTAACTGGCTGGGGATATCCTCTGAGGATAAGCTGCGACTAGCTGGGGAAATTGATCCCCCTGGGGATGAAATGCGACCTGCATGGGGATTAACATCATACAAAATCAAGTCTTTCACCACGAACCTCCGGCTGGGGGCCATAAGTTCTGAGCGTCCATTTTAAAGGTGAGAACCCTGAAAAACACAAACGAGACAAGACAAAATCTACACAACCAAATGTATTTAGGTTAGTGTCCGTGACATTACTTCAGTCAATTCGAAGTTTTATCAATTATTGGCAAGGGCCAGCAAAGTTATGCAAGTGCAAGTTTATCAAAAACATCGACGTTTTCCACATACAAAACAGTAAAGCACAAACATCAAGTACTAAATAACATGTTTTATTAATAACAGGCCTCTGAATAGGCAAAGTTTTGTACATCGGATGCAACTCCTGAAAAGAGGAAGTTACGTACACACACATACATATATGCACAAGAAGCATAAAAATACAAATACAACTCGAATTTGTACATATGTCGGCAACATGGTGCAGAAAAACATCGTGAGCTGATCCTCCTATGACTCGCCCGACTCTGGCGCTTTCCCGATATTCAATTTTCGGAAGAGATTGTGTTGGATAAACAAACCCTCAGGTGCTCCCAAACCACTGATCAATGCAGGTATCGAATTCGGACCGTAGTCATTTGCTTTTTAAATCCCTAACTTTTGCGTGAACCGCCCTTTGCGGGTTTTCAATTCACCGGGATACCCTTTTTTGCCGAAGTCGCCCAATGTAGGTTTTCGACTTCGCTGGTGTACATCTTTTCAATTTTATCCCTAACTTTTGCCCGAACCTTTTTATTCTGTTTTTTGGTTCACCAGGATGCCCCATTTTTGCCTGGACTCTCTTTTTTTCTGTCCAGCGGGTCTCTTTCAAGCAAAGTATTTTTTAACTGCGTCCGAATTCACAGGAGACGAAAAGTCTTCACCATCCATGGTAGATAGTAGCAAAGGTCCTCCTGAGAAGACTTTTCTGACAACGTATGGCCCTTCGTAATTAGGGGTCCACTTGCCCCTGTGATCTGTTTGTGGTGGGAGGATCCTCTTCAGCACAAGGTCGCCCGTCTGAAAGCTTCGCAGACATATCTTCTTATCGTATGCTTTCTTCATCCGGCTCTGGTACAACCGATTGTATGCTAGAGAAGCTAGCCTCTTCTCATCCATTAGGCTCAGCTGATTCAACCTATCTTTAACCCATTCTGCCTCGTCAAGTTGGACATCGCGTAAAACCCTCAAGGAAGGAATCTCAACTTCCAGCGGTAACACTGCTTCCATTCCGTATACCAACGAGAACGGGGTTGCCCTGGTTGATGTGCATACCGTCGTACGATAACCGTGCAAAGCGAAAGGTAGCATCTCATGCCAGTCTTTATAAGTCACGACCATCTTCTGAACAATCTTCTTTATGTTCTTATTGGCTGCTTCAACAGCGCCATTCATCTTAGGTCGGTACGGAGAAGAGTTGTGATGCTCAATCTTGAAATTCTGGCACAGCTCTTTCATCATCTTGTTATTCAAATTCGAACCGTTGTCGGTGATGATCCGCTCAGGGATTCCATATCTGCAGATAATATCTCGCTTGATAAACCTGGCTACCACTTGTTTGGTGACATTGGCATATGACGCTGCTTCCACCCATTTGGTGAAGTAACCGATTGCCACCAAGATGAACCGGTGTCCGTTTGATGCTGTAGGCTCAATCTTTCCAATCATATCAATTCCCCACATCGAGAATGGCTACGGTGATGTCATCACATTCAGAGGACTTGGGGGTACATGGACCTTGTCCGCATAAATTTGGCATTTATGACACCTCTTTGCAAACTTGAAACAGTCTGTTTCCATAGTTAGCCAGTAATAACCTGCCCGCAGCAGTTTTCTCGTCATAGCATTCCCGCCAGCATGTGTACCAAATATACCCTCATGTATCTCTTCCATGAGCAACTTTGCCTCCTTCTCATCAACACAGCATAGCAATACCAAGTCGTGGTTTCTTTTGTATAGGACACCGTCCGGGTTCAGATAGAAATTGCCAGCCAATCTCCTGAGAGTCTTCTGATCACGACTGGATGCCCCAGCCGGATACTCCTTGTTCTTCAGGAAATTCTAGATGTCATAGTACCAGGGTTTATCATCAGATGCTTCATCAATAGCAAATATGAAGGCGGGTCTGTCGAGCCGAGAGATAACAATACGGGGAGCCTCGTTCCAGAAGTTAACTTTATACATGGAAGACAATGTTGCCAAGGCGTCAGCCATTTGATTTTCTGCTCGCGGCACATGATGCAATTCAACCTTGTCGAAGAAAGGCAACAATCTCCTTGCATAATTCATGTATGGTATCAAGTTGGGCTGACGTGTCTCCCATTCTCCTTTAATCTGATTCACTACTAGAGCTGAGTCTCCGTATACATCTAGATGTTTGATTCGCAAATCAATAGCTTCTTCAAGACCCATGATGCAAGCCTCGTATTCAGCTTCATTATTGGTAACCGGAAAGGTCAATCGAGTAGTAAATGGGATGTGCGACTCCTGAGGAGTAGTAATGATTGCCCCTATTCCGCTACCATAGGAATTCACAGCTCCATCAAATATTAACTGCCATTTGGAACCCAATTCTGGTCCTTCGTCCGGCAACGGTTCTTCACAATCCTTCATCTTCAGGTACATGATATCCTCGTCAGGAAAATCAAACCTCATCGATTGGTAGTCCTCAACAGGCTGCTCCGCAAGGTACTCTGACAAGACGCTACCTTTAATGGCCTTTTGTGAGACATATTGAATATCATATTCGGTTAACACCATCTGCCATCGGGCAATTCTTCCGGAGAGTGCCTGCTTCTCAAACACGTATTTGATTGGATCCATCTTTGAAATGAGCAGGGTTGTATGATTTAGCATGTATTGCCTCAAACGTTTGGTGGCCCAGGCTAGCGCACAACACATTTTCTCGAGCATTGAGTATCTGGACTCACAGTCTGTGAACTTCTTACTCAAATAGTAGATTGCATGCTCTTTACGTCCTATCTCGTCGTGTTGACCGAGAACACAACCCATACTTTCCTCCAGAACCGTCAAATACATAATCAAAGGTCTCCCGACCACTGGCGGTATCAAAACAGGAGGTTCCTACAAGTATTGTTTTATCTTGTCGAACGCCTTTTGACAATTTTCATTCCAGGCCACGACCTGGTCCTTCTTTAACAGCTTGAATAATGGCTCGCATGTTGCAGTTAAGTGAGAGATGACCCGAGCAATATAGTTCAACCTCCCTAAAAAACCGCGTACTTCTTTTTCTGTTTTAGGCGTCGGCATTTCTTGTATTGCTTTTATCTTCGCAGGATCAACCTCTATTCCTTTTTTGCTCACGATAAACCCCAGCAGTTTACCCGATCTCACCCCGAAGGTGCACTTGTTAGGGTTCAGTCTCAGCCTGAACTTCCTAAGCCTCTTGAATAGTTTCAGCAGATTCACCAAATGTTCTTCCTCCGTCTGGGATTTGGCAATCATATCATCAACATAAACCTCGATCTCTTTATGCATCATGTCATGAAAGAGAGTCGTCATAGCACGTTGATATGTTTCCCCAGCATTCTTCAATCCGAAGGGCATCACTTTGTAACAAAATGTTCCCGAGGGAGTAATGAAGGTAGTCTTCTCCATGTCTTCTGGCGCCATTTTAATCTGATTATAGCCCGAGAAGCCATCCATGAAGGAGAATACGGAGAATTGAGTAGTGTTATCAACCAGCACATCGATGTGAGGAAGTGGAAAGTCATCTTTCGGGCTCGCTTTGTTCAAGTCACGGTAGTCTACGCACATTCGCACCTTACCGTCTTTCTTTGGTACTGGCATAATATTAGCGACCCATGAGGGATATTTTGTAACAGCCAGGAAACCAGCATCCCACTGTTTTTGAACTTCCTCCTTAATCTTCACAGCCATGTCCGGTCTAGTTCTTCGGAGTTTCTGCTTAACCGGCGGGCATTCTTCTTTTAATGGCAGACGATGAACAACCATATCCGTATCCAGCCCAGGCATATCCTCGTACGACCAAGCGAATATATCACTGTACTCTTTGAGCATCTCAACCAACCTCTGCTTAACGTTGCTTTGCAGTGTGTCCCCTATACGGATGTTCCTTTCAACCCCTTCCGACCCCCAAATTGATAATCTCAATGACTTCCTCATGAGGCAGAATGATCCTTTCTTCTTGTTTCAATAACCAGGTCAGCTCTTCTGGTACGTCGCCATCTTCCACAATCTCTTCCTCAGCTTGAAATACCGGGTGCTCGAAGTCGAAATGAGTCATAGGCGGTTCATAGATGTCATCTGAAATAGTAATCCTGCAAAGGAAATGGTTAAATGCTTCAAAACGCAGACAAAGCAAATAACCACGTTGCCATTTTATTGCAAAAGATAAAAACAGGAAAAACAGAGATCACAACATTTGTATATGAAAAAACGCCTTTATTCATGATTAAACAATGTACTGTACATAACCAAATGGCCCTAAGCAAAATCATTGTGCCCCAAGTAGGGCACAAGATTATTCAACAATTAAAAAAACAAATCATTACTGTTTAGTTGTCACAGGAACAGTCTCCTAAATAGACCAATTGCAAAGCCCTTGTCCTGGCACGCCTGGCTTGATCCATGCGTCCATATCACAGTCGCTATCTCCTTCCTCAGAATTGGAAACAACATTGATAGTCTTGAAGCTCACTTCACTTGGCGTAATGGTTATTGAACCTCTGAACTTGGGCGCTCCGGAAGAGGATGCTGATGACAAAGGATGATACCCAAGCCCGAACCTGTCGTTATTCACGGGAATCTCCAACACTCGACCCTTACCCTTTGTTTCACCTGCCCGTACTAGAGCCTGAGCCTCTTTGTATGACGACACTGCTACATCTGATATCTTGGGTACTGGAGCTTTGTCTTTAATCTTTAGCCCTTCAAATGCCTGACAAGGCGTTTCATGAATCTCTCCGTCGACTTCCACGTATCTGAATGAAGACAGATGGCTAACTAGAATATCTTCTTCTCCGCAAACAGTGACGACACTATCCCCAACCATATACTTCAACTTTTGGTGCAACGTGGATGTGACTGCCCCAGCAGCATGAATCCATGGTCGTCCGAGCAAACAACTATACGCTGGCTGGATGTCCATTATATAGAATTCAGTTTCAAATACTTCAGGCCCCACCTGCAATGGTAATGTTATCGATCCGAACACTGACCTCCTCGTTCCATCGAACGCTCTTACCACTAGGTCGCTGGGCGTGCAGAGAATCCCTCTGACATCCAACTTCATCATTGCTTTCTTCGGAAGCACATTCAAGGAAGACCCTGTATCCACCAGCACATGGGACATGACTGTCCCCCTGCTTTCAACTGACACATGTAGCGCCATATTATGCTCTCTCCCCCTCGGGGTCAAATAAAAATCTGTAAATCCCAAACTATACCCTGCATTAACATGCGCCATCACCCCTTCTAATTGATTAACCGAAACGTCTTGGGGAATGAATGACGTGTCTAGGATCTTCAGCAAGGCGTTCCGATGGGCCTCGGAACATAATAGCAGTGACAAGATCGAGATCTTTGATGGCGTTTGCTGGAGGTGCTCCACGATTTTGTAATCACTTTTATGGATGAGCCTCATAAATTCCTCTACGTCCTTAACTGACGTTTCCTTTTCCTTTATCTGCGAGGGGCCACTCTCGTCTACCTTGGCTTTCCCCTTTGCCAATATTTCTGCCTCTACCTTAGGCGATGTGAAGATTCTCCCACTTTTGGTCATACCTCCTATTCCGACAACATTATCTACAACCCCAGCTGGTTGTTTATTTACTTCAATTTTCTCACCATCGCAATATACCTCCAACCCGTAAGTCCATGGTACTGCTTTAGTACTTTCAAAAGGGATCGGTCCTGCTTTAGTAATAGTGATCGTCGACCGCCTGGCGGGCGTCGTTATCGTTATTGTTTTCCTTGGAATCGTTACCGTAGCAACATCGTTCAGCTCATCACAAAATGCCTCCACCGGCTCTTCAACTGCGGTTCTATCAAACTGCAATGTTCCTTCGTTCATTAACGCCTGAATACCCTGTTTCAACTCATTACAACCCTCTGGCTGTATCCAACAATCCAGACAAAATTCATCGCACCCCGAGAATACACCCCCTTTTAACAACCTGCTTTTGATCTCACCCAACGGTGTCTTCAGCTCATTGACATCCGTCACTAGATTCATACTCTCCTCGGTCAGGATGGCGTTTTCCCCATGATTGGGCATAGGCTGTTGTACTATATTTGGACCCGCCTGTCCAAAGTTAATAGCTTTGTTGTCCAACAAGTCTTGGACTTTATGTTTAAACGCATGACAGCCTTCAATATCATGTCTGGGCGCCCCGGAGTGGAAATCACAGTGCTTACCAGCATCATAACCAAACGGAGGATTGCCCGTTAACGGTGCCAAGGTCCTTTTCTCGACCAACTTTAATCCTAGCAATGTTTGAAGCAGCTCGACGTACGTGGAAGGAGGCGTTTCAAATACTCGCCTGGGCTTGCCCTCTAGGATTCTGCGTTGGGCGGGGTGTTGCCTTTGTTGTTGTTGCTGCTGCGGCTGCTGTTGCTGTTGTTGTGGAAAAGGGATGGTAACACTAGCGACCTGTTGATGCTGAGCATACTGACTTCGTCCTTGGCCTCGGCCCCTGTCGCCAAACACAGCACTAGAATCACCTTGACGCCTACCACCGAATGCTTTTCTTGTACCTCCTGCGGGGGCAGACTCACCTGCTTGGAATCTTCCAACCTTAATATTGTCTTCGACCATCTCACCCATGAGAATCAAATCTGAAAAACTGCTCAACGAAACGTTGAACAAATTTTTGTAATATATCCCCGCGAACGTTCCAATGAACATACTATTCATTTCTCTTTCAGCTAACGGAGGATGTACTCTGGCTGCCATATCGCACCATCTCTGCGCATACTCTTTAAAGCTTTCCTCTTTCTTTTGCGACAAACCTTGCAGTTGAACTCGGTTCGGTGCCAGATCACTATTATATTTATAATCCAGGACGAAAGCATCCGCCAATTGCTTCCAGGTTTTGATTTAAGCGGGCTCCAACCCCATGTACCACTCGAGTGACGGCCCTGATAGGCTGTCTTGAAAGAAATGCATAAGCATCCTTTCGTCATCCGAATACGCGGACATCCTTCTGTAATAAGCATGGACATGCACCTTAGGGCAAGTGTCCCCCTTATATTTGTCGAACGTGGGAGCTTTGAATTTCAGCGGGACCCTTAGCCCAGGCACCAAGCCCATAATAGTCATGTCTAGTCCGGTAGAATTCTGATTAGCCATACCCTTCATCTGTTCTTCAAGCATTTTAATCCTTTGAGTATTGTCACCGGGTCCTTCAAATCCCATGCCTCTTCCAGAGAAGGCGTCCTCTTGACAGTCTTCGCCCCATTTCATATTTCCATTTCCGTACCCGTTATAACCAGTGTTGCGACCAAACCCTTGCGGATTAGTCATGGGACCTCGTCCCCCATTACCATAGCCTAGATTAACCCCGGCATGCCCGAAACCAGTGTTGACAGGAATCAATCCAGCACCATTTCCACCATAACCCTGGTTAGCGTTACCGAAACCGTCGTAGCCGAAACCCTGAGTGTTGAAGCCGAACTTTCCGCCTTGATTTCCGTACTCAAACCCTTGGTCATTATAGCCGAATCCATTGTTACCAAAACCATTACCGCCATTGAAGTTACCACCTCCCAGATTGGTGTCTCCGAATCCAACATTGTTAACAACCGTCTCATTTCCATTCCCTGCGTTGCGGTTGCCAGCGCCAGCGTCATTGTTCACAACCATAACAGGTGGGGTCACTACGGGAGGAACCACAGGTGTAGGGGGCCCATCCTCATGAAGAGTCTCGACATGCACAGAGTTGTGGTCATTGTTGCCGTTCCCATTAGCCCGCGTCAGCAACGGCTGCACCAATGTCTGGAGATTCTCCTGGCCTTTAGCAATACTCTCCATGGCCTGCATGAACAGGTTCAACTTCTCGCGAATTTCCTGCATCTCCACCTGGACTTGATCCATGATTCTCTTGCAGTTGGTACGAGTAGAGTATCGATGAACTCTTTGTTCGTCAATCCTGGAAACCTGCAGACGAAGGAAATAAGATACCGATTCATAAATACCGGTTATGCAATACGAATGCGGATGCGAATGTGTAAATATGCTACAGGTTATATTCCCCCCGATTCTAGTTTCGGAGAGAAGGCCATTATGACAATGGAGTCCGCATCAAGCAAGCAAGGAATCAGAAAATCCTCATATATAACAAATGCCAAGAGGCTGAGTACAAGAGTACAACTGAAGAGACCTCGGCCAACAAGCCTGGCGATGGTCCAAATACAAGTACAAATAACAAAGGCAAGGCAAAGATAAATCAGGCCAAATGGCAGGCTCTGACGTCCTCCAATATACTCATCGTCTCCGAGTGCCCTAGTCGGGAGATCAGCTCCTGAATCAGTAAAGCATGCCGCTCGGTGGTGGATCTCAGCTTTTTGGCATCATCCTGGTAGGCTCCTTTGCCAGAACTCTCGTCAAGTCTGTACCTCTTGGAGCCGGCCTTCTCTTCATAACCTCTCGGCTTCTCGTCAATGTCACTTACTCTGAGCTCAGCAGCGCTCCTAAGTGATGTCGCTTCAGTAATCTTTGTGTCTTGGGCTCTAATCTGTGCCTCTAGCGTGGCAATTTGCAGCTTCAGTTCGTCTTCCCGCTCCTTCCGCTTGGAAAGCGTAGTACTCCATAATGCTTCCCACTTGCTGATACAGGCATAAGCTTTGCTTAGGAGTTCCTTCTTGGAAGTAAGCACCTTGCTAACACCGTTCAAGGCTATCCCCACTTTTTCTTTCTTGTTGGTTGCTTCTGTCAGCTCCGATCCCAACCTGTTAATCAATTCAGTCTGTTCTTTCACAGTGAAGGTGGCTTCATTCTTCTCACGACGTAACTGGAAGATCTCCTTCTCTAACTCCTCATTGGCTTTCTTCAGTTCCTCGTTTTCAGCCAACAATTTGCTATACTTCTCACTCTCTTCTGAAGGAGGTACTTCAGTCAACGGAAGATACAAGGGTTCCACAGCAGGATAAGGCATCAAAGAAGTATTAACTCTCTCGCGGATCCAAGCCAAATAAGGATCATAAGCTCTGCTGTTGCTCTTGCCGAGCAAAGCTCTCCCCCTCCTATGGATGTTAGCCCATGCATGTCTCAATCTGATCAAAACAGCTGTGTCGAATGACCCTGTGAGATACAGAGATTCCTGTATCTCCTTCTCAATGGGAGCATCCCTCAAAGCGTAACTAAACTGTCATACCAGCAATGAAGGATTATAGTTGATACAGCCTTTCCGTCCAATCAGGGGAACATTCGGAAAGCCGTTGCAACTATATATAATATCAGTACCAAGCATACTCCGATCAAACCAAATGATATTCTCCGTAGACAGTCCCATCAACCGGGAAGACCAATCCAAAGTATCAACAAAAAGCCCTGTCTTCGGAAGGTGCCCCTGGAACCACCTATATAAGAGAGGAAGACAGCAGGGAACATTCTTGCCACGACGTTTCTCATTCTTGTAGTGAACGGAATGATAAACATCGCCCAAGAGAGTAGGAACTGGATTCTTTGAGGCAAGAATCAAGAAGGCGTCAGAGTCGACAAAATCTGGCACATTAGGAAACAGGACAATCCCATAGATGCAGACAGCTAGAATAGCACTGAAAGCAACCCAACATCCACTCTTTGCGCACCGTGTAGCCTTCTCAACTAGGACAGACAGGTGAAAACCATAAGCTCCATTTAGCTTGACCAAGCCTCCCGAAAACTCAGAAGCGTCCAAACTGACAATCTCGGCGAGCGTGGCCAACTCAGGCTCAGCATTAACATGAACAAAGGGCATCTGGTCTAGCACAGGAACTCCCAACATCGCAGAATACTCCTCCAAAGTGGGTGCTATAATGTAATCAGGAAATAAAAAGCATCTCAGCTGCGGCTCATAAAACTGCATCAAAGTATACACCCCAGTCGTCTCGAATGCTGAAGGTCGGTACAACAAGCTAAGCAATCTCTCATAAGATACTCTGAACTCAACCCTCACACTTTCATCTGCTAGAGCAACTAGACCCAGCAAGGAACTGATATCTGGCGAATGCAACCGGTAAGCAACTATCTTCTTCAGAGACTCCATGTCTGGCTAGAAGATACACTAGAATTAGAGGGGAATGATCACCTGCAACATAAATACATGTTAATGAAATGCAATCATGAAAATGCACATGCACATGCAAACAAGGGACCAAGTGCAATGCTGATAGACTGGGCTGCTCTGTACTGAAGCCTGAGAACCATCCAATCTTTATCTCAAACCAAACTACTCAAATTAACCTTGTAACCACATCTCACTGACAAAGATAAACCGGGTGTTCTGAGGTCAAAGGTTTCCTGCAAACAGACCCACCTACCCCTCACAGGTATGTACTTAACTCGCAGACGAGGTACGACATCCTATGCGGGTTCAACGTCACAGACTTTCAAGAGCGATGATACGATACCCAGAAGGTGTGGCATCATCATCCCTTGAAGCGGCCTCACTTAGTTGAATCCCAATTGATAGGTTCCCAGAGTCGACAATCCTCGGGTCAGACGACTTGTCGAGCCCTAAGGGCCCGGCAAGAAGCATCAAAGAGAATCTCGTCCGAGCGTAAATTTCGTGGCTAGCTGGTGCGAGCTAAGCAAGCATGCTAACCACTACTCTTTACTTCTAAGTCTATGTGTAACCTCAAGCCTAGGTCCGGCTTATCTCTCAACAGATTATCCCCTTCCCACAGCAGCAATAACAGTATAAAACTGATAATAAAAGGCGGAAAGTAAAGACAGAAAAGTAAATCTATACAACACCCATGACGGGAAAACAAGCGCTAGGATTGACTCGTATAGGGGATATTCCTGTCCCCAGCAGAGTCGCCAGCTGTCGCTACTGCGAAAATCGGCGCCGGCTGAACAAAAGAGTCGCCACCGTGCGTTATTTATCCCAGAGAAGGGAAAGGAAACGCTCGAAGTAAACCTAACGCAAAGACAGGAAAGGAATGGTCATCGCAACCAAATTCTTGGATTCGGGAGTCGGTTACGCAAGGGGAAGGTATTAGCACCCCTCACGTCCGTCGTACTCGACGGGATCCACGCTTGTTTTCTAGCTAAGGGTGTGTTATTCTATCTACTCTAAAGGTCTGGGTTAAAAAGAAAAGAAAATGACTCGGCAAAGTATCGCACTTTATGCCTACGTATTCCCATCTAGAATGAGAAATTAGAGTCAACGTAGTTCGCCTACCTACTGGAAAGGAGGGGAAGGTTGCTCGCTAGGATATCGCATCCTATGCCTACGTACTTTCATACAGCATGAAAGATCAGAGCAAACGTAGTTCGGGCTACGGAAGACACAAGCTTGTCTGAGTGTTTTTTATCTCCTTATGAAAGGGTTTTTCCTGATTAAGAGCCCAAGTGGACAAAAATGACACTTTGATGTTTATTTTTAGTCTTTTACGCAAGAACTGTTTTTTTTATGATGTTTGCAATCTCTGACGCACTATAGACTATGACTTGAGAGTGACTACATCGTATGTCACCCTAAGGGTAACACACTACGTAATCAGGTTACTGAAGAGTGACCCTTCAGCAACCTTTCTCAAATAGCTTAAGGCTCGTAGCGTACGACATCGATTATCCGTATTACTGTGTTTTGAATTGTTCTGAGGTAGAAGAGAAGTCTAAAAAACTAGGGTTTGAAAGGGGAATCAAAACTACCCTAATGTTGTCATGCATGGATTAACACCTAATGTCTGTCATAATTCCCTCTTGCGCAGAGGAAATCAGAGATCCTAGGGGATAAATGGAAAAGAAACAACAGATATACAACAAACAGTAAAATGCATGAGATGCAGCAAAACAAGCGAGGCAAAGGAATCATACTCAACCTCGAACCTGGGAAAATAATACGCAAAGTGAAACATCTTCACCTCAAACCTAAGGGAAAATCAACAGACAATACATCAAAGAAAATCACACCCAATACCAGCTCAGACAGCCACACCAGCTCTTCCAGCAAGCATATCAAACAACACTAGCTCTGGCAGCTACAGGTGATTAACAGCAAAAAAGTTGACGGCAACACCTTCAAGCAAGATCCCATCTTCACTCTCCAATGATATTCAAGCTTCAGATAAACTCTTATCTCCAATAATCTTCAGCTTTAGCAATCAATGAATCCAAACAACAAACAACTTCAAGCAGCAGCAAAACCCTGATCTTCAACAGATATCCAACTTTGATGCAGACACTCACAGAAGAGAATCAACTAACAGATGAGGTTGTAATGTTAAGCTGCTTAATGATAACCCAAGGAAATCATTAAGACCTTAACACAACAAGTGAAAGGTATCCTCAAAAGTTCTACTCTCTAGGGTATGCCCCACTTCCCTCCAAAGGAGAGATGGAACTTCCCTAAGAGGAGTTTGCATCATAGGATAGAATAGAAGCAAACAATGCATTCTATGTTTGATGGAAGAAATGAACTAATTCTACAAAAGCTCTCCCTAAAAGCCTAATTCTACCAACTCCTAAAACAAACTTAAAAGAGAAAGAAAGCTCCACTCCAAGCCCCACTCTTCTAGCCAAAGCATCTTCATCATGTCCAGAAGCTCCTCTAAAAAGGAATCCAAGGTCTTCAAGCTCCAAGTCCACCAAACGCTCCAAACAAGGCAAAGCACTCAAGAGAGAACACCGAAAGCAACAATCATTTGCAAAACCCAAAAAAAAATAGCAAAATAAATTGTAAAATTCTAATAAAATTCCTATGTGAACATGCAGGTTTGAACATTCTAAAATTCCAGAATCAGGACCTAAATCAATTTCTAGGTCATCTAAACAATTCCTAAATGAAATTTGGTCATGTGAAACCATTATTTGGGAAGGCTCTAAACTACACACTTAAAACAGAATCTAATAAATTTTAAAAAATCTAAGAAAATTCCAACGGAAACCTATGTATGTCCTCTGAATCATATCGAAAGAATCAGCTCAAAAGCATAAAGCATCAAAGAGAACAAAATTAAACAAACAGTAATATCAATTATGCATAACAATGGATATTAGCACAAAAGAAAATTCGTAACTAATTCAAATAAAATCCTAAAAATGCAAACTCAACTCCTTTAGTTTATTAAGATAATCTAAATCTACAGAAAAAAATTTCATAATTTTTTGATCATTTTTACTATTTCTAACGCAATTAATCCAAACAGCTATTAAAACAGAAAAAAAAGAACGAAAATAAATTAAACTAAGTTAATGTGCATTGGGCCAGGGGCGCGAACAACAGAATTCCAAAGCAATGTCCGTGTGGGCCTCGCGAGTGGGGGTGGGAACAGTACCTGCGCGGTACTTTAGCTGTTCCACCGGTGACATTTTTTCGGTAACTTCCGAGCAACATAACTCCATCGATTCTTAACCGTTTCGCACGAAATTTTAGTCAAACTTGAAGGAAAAAAATCAAGGATTCCAAATATGCTCTTGTATTCCATCAAAACTCCATGATCAAAGAGAAATATCATCATCAAGAAAATATACTCATCCAAAAAAGTCTCTAATCCTTAATTTCTTGATCCTAATTTCATCTATACATTTTCCAGATCCTAACCACATGAATAATCTAATCTAATTCGTCCTAAAATCATAGAAAAAGTGAATTTCACATACCGGCTTCGGAGCGTCGAAACGGAGTAGTTGGAGCTTGTTTTTTCTTGCCAAAAAGCGCGGAAAACCTTTGTTGAAGTTTGTTGGAGAAGATTAAATTCTTGATAACTCTTGAAAATGCCTTGAATCCAACTTTGATCTCTCACTTTTTCTCTTCCAAACTCCAATGTCAATCTATGGTTTTTGCACAAATGAATCACCAACTCTTGCTCTGAACCTCTTCACAAGTATATATAGAATGTATTTGAAGACCCTAGAAAGTTCTAGATTGATCCAATGAGAAAATCAACTTTTCATGTCATGAAAATATCTTCTTATGCTATGCACATACCATCTCATGTTTTGGCTTGCAATTCACTTGGTTATGAGTTTAAATTCTCTCCAAATGAGATATTGGAGGTGTATGGATGGGAAGGAGCCTTGCATTTGCTTGGAAGTGTGGTTTTGCATATGTGCCTTATGATGCAAGTAGCCCATTTACAAAGCAAGTCCTTGAAATAACCCTCAATTCAAAATTGTGGCAATGCCATTGTCTTTAAAATGCATTTTACAATCAAATTGGTATGTCATATGGCTTGTTTGTGACCTCTAACCCAAAATTTGATTTTTCAACCAAACTTTATTTGACTTATTCCCTTTTTTTAGGCCATTTTAAGTGACTTTTTGAAATAAGCCGATCAATCCACCATGATGACTTATTTGACCTAAAAACATCATTTTAAGCACATTCCATGTTGAACAATTTTTCATTTGAGAAGTGGAACATGGAGATTTTGACCTATGCTCAAAAATGACCTGTAATTCAACTTTCCCAAAATACCCCTGGATTGCCAAGACCATAACTTGAATTCTACAAATCCTCTTGAGGACTTCTAGTACTCAAATTAAAGCTAAGAACAAGATCTAAAACTCTTATGTTGACCAAGAATCCATTTGAAAACTCGTTGATGGGAAAACGTGGCTTGGAAGTCAAGTGACTTTCATAGATAAATTTCAGTATCCTCTGGGGACCCATAACTTGCAAGAACCATAACTTGAGTTCTATAAATCTCCTTAAAGACTTCTAGTACTCAAATTAAATCTATTGAGATTTTCTACAAGTTTCATGTTGACCAAGACTTCATTTGAAACTTGCATTTTGACTTATCTGGCTTGGAAGTTAGGCCTAAATTAGGGGATTTTTACACTGAAACCCTAATTTAGCAACTCCTCTTCTTCTTGATTTCTCTGTGATTTATCCTTGGCAAAACACCACACATGCATCCACATACCAATTCATGAATTCCACATACTCCAAGTAGGCCTTGATGCCCTCCAATCAACCATTTGACCTAGGGTTGACCCAGATGAAACCCTAGTTGACTGCATTCAACTGTAGCTCTGGTACTTGTATTAATGATTTGTCTCATCTTCAAAATGACCCTCTAGGTCTTCCACGATCTTTGTACACCTTCCATGGCTCATATACTTATTGATGATCTTCAACATATCCCCCAGATTGGGAGAGAAATCTACTGGTTGACCTTCAAACTTCTCAAAGCTTCAACTCATTTCTTGATTACTTGGATGGTCTTGATCTTGAATAAAACCCCTTGATAGGCCTCTTTCTGATGAAAATGGCACTTGATCCCTTGTTAGATGCCTTGTTATGCTATGTTATGCAAATGATTAGACTATGTACATGACTTAGTATGCAAATGCCAATGCAATTGAAACATAACCCAGGTGAAATAGGTTGAGCAAATTTTAGGGTGCAACACTAATATATGAAACAAGAGGAGTTGAGAGCTTTTTGGATCCACAAAGGTCATTTCCAACTCAAACTAGGTCATACACTTGTATGAGCCACCTTAGGAAATGACTTGACTTGCAAGTCATCTCAAAATTAGGAAAAAGGATAAAAAATGATCAAATAAAATACAAGAGATGCATAAACAAGTTGGAAACCAGAGGCCAAAAGCTCAAGGCAAATATCCCTTTAAAGCACCATCAAAGGAAAATGATATTCAAGATGTACCACTTTGAAATGGGAGAATCGAGGGTCAAAATAAAAGCACCAAAAGTCAACCCTAAAGTCAACCAACCAGGGGCAAAATGGTCCTAAAAAATTGTTCAACTCATCATGGGTATGAGGATCAATTTTCATTCATTGGATCAAAAGGAAACGTGAGAAACAATTCAAAGAACAAACAATGTCACAATTTAATCCAAATAAAACATCTCCAATTAATTAATTCTTTTTTAAATGAAAAATAAACTGAAAAAATAAAATAAAAATTCTATAAAATAAAAGACATTTCATAGAGTCTAAAACATATTTTTTTTGGAATTTTATTAATTGGAGAATTAATTTATATTGAATTAATTTGAAACAAAAAATAAAATAAAAACAAAAGAAAACAAAAAGAAAATGAATAAGGCCACGGTGTGGATAGTAAAATAAACACGTTAAAAAAAAAACAAATTGGGCTCAAATGGGGGTGCAAGCAGCAAGTGATAAGCCCAGGTCCAAAACAAGGCGCCGACTCACAAGGACTGAGTGTGTTCAGGTCAAAGTGAGCGCATGGTGGAATGCATTGTGGTTCACATGATCAGAAAGTAGTACAATCAAAGGGTTCAGAATGCGCCACATCATTTAATGAATTTCAAACCAGATTATGTGTAGCGTGGTCAAACAAGGAGCAACGTAGGTCTTAATCAAGACCGTGTGTGTGCAAAGTATGTGCATCATGTGAACAAGAACGTGCCAGCACATCATCTTCTCCATTCAAACAAACTAAAACCAGACGACGTCCGGAATCCCCCTCCGGTTATCTTCCCCGGCCGTCTCTCCACCGTGTACAGTAACAGCAACAACACTTGTATCAAAACATAACCAAATTCAACAAATTAATAACCAAAATTCATCTATTCATCACGTAGAACACGAATCCATGATCCATTTCCATTAATCGTGCATACATAATCCAAATCGAATCAAAACAGTTTGATGCATCAAATTCAAAAGTTCACAAACATCAACCAAATGCATCCAAAAATCATTTACACATTACATAGATCATGAATCAAGCAATATTTAAGCATTAAACCTCAAGAATAGAGCAAATCGTGCCAAAACAGTTTGCAGCTTCAACCAACAATCATCATAAATGCCAGTTCGTTTTAGTTATTAATGATCTACATACTTACTAGGTCTCAATGATGCAAAAATGGCAAGAAATCATGACATAAACAGTGAGATAAGTTGAGTTGAAGATACCTAGTGGAGAACTTCCACTGAGCCTTCAAATGCTGTTGAAGCTTACAGAAAATCAACCAGAAACGTTCCACAATCCTCAATAAAGCTTTTGCAATCCTCAATTTTGCTTGAAATGGAGGAAATCTCAGAATTCATATTTCAAATTTTCTTCACTTTTTCAAAGTTGCTCTTGAGCCAATTCTGCACCAAATCGTGTTCTTAGGGTTTGTGAAGCTTGCTGAGGTTTTATGTGTTGGATTCAGATGGAAATGGAGCCTCATTACATGCTATTAAGCCCAATTGCCATTTCAATTTTTCCTTCACTTTTTGCTTGCCAAACTCGTGTAAAACCAGCTGCACCTGCCTTACTCTTGCTTCCTATCACTTGCACATGGTCTGAATTGATCAAATGGCCAGCAATTGATCCTTGTTTTGATCCTATGGTGGATTTCATATTTGTTACTTCATGGTGAAGAAACCATGGAAATAACCATCAAAATGACCTCAAATTGAAAATATAACATTGGCATTGTGTTTAGAATATCATTTGCACTCAAAATATGCATAAAGTTGCCTTGAAATAGTTCCAAATGAATTAATTCCAATTTATCCTTTTTAAGCTTTCTTCATGAGAAAGTCACACACCAATTCTTCATTCCAAGCCAAATCCATGACTTATTAATGTTGGGTTGAACAAATGACCCCATTTGGAGCAAGTTTCATGTTGGAAAGATTTTCATTTGAAGTGTGCAAGTTGGTGAAATGGACCTATAATTTTATGACCTATAATCTCACTTTCCCAAAATACCCTTAACTTGCAAGCCTCATAACTTGAGTTCTATAAATAATATGGAAGACTTCTAGTAATCTTTGGAAATCTAAGATCATGAGGAACAACTTTCATGTTCATCAAAAGTTGAGGAGAAACATCCTTCTAGGTCAAAAATGGCCTAGAAATTGGTTGACTTTTGTTGACCAAAATTACATTCATCTGAGGACCTGTAACTTGTCAGCATCATAACTTGAGTTCTAGAAATCAGATGAATGACTTCTAGTACTCAAAAGAAATCTAAGAACATGCTCTACAAGTTTCATTACCATGTCAAGATGAGATGAGACTTCTATCTTGAGAAAGGTGGTCTTGAAGTTGGGGACTAAATAGGGGATTTTACACTGAGAACCATAATTTAGTAACTTCTCACACTCTTGATTCTTGATGAATTGATCTTGAAATGATATATTAGACATCTCAACATAACATCCCATGACCATACAGGCTTGGAATTGAGTTTTAATCTCCTTCAATTTCACAATTAACTGAGGATTAACTAGATGAAAACCCTAGATGCAACATTCTTGACTGTGGCTTCTTCCACCTCACACAACAACTTGAATAAGCTCCAACATGGATCTCAAAGCACTCAATGAGCTCTCTCAACATCCCATATCCATAATTATGAATTCGCAACCCTCTGATGCTCTTCAACTGGCCTCTAAGTTAGGAGCTGACCCACATACATCCATCAACTCTCTCAAAGAGAAATGACCACTTCTTGATGACTTTGATGACCATTCATGCTTGAGTAACACCCCTTGCTTAGGCTCAACACTCTAGGTAACCTCCTCTTGCTATGAACAACCTCTTGATCCCCTATTCAATGAAAAATGCTATGCAATGCAAATGCTAGAACAAAATGAAATGAAACAAAAACCAGCTAAAGAAAAAGGCTGGGCAAATTTTGGGGTGCAACGGTGAGGACTCATGGTTATGGCGTAGACGTTTAGCACATGTCAACTTTGACTTACTAAACAAGGTAGTTTCAAAGGATCTAGTCATAGGTCTGCCCAAAATTAAGTTTACCAAGGATCACCTATGTGATGCTTGCCAAATGGGAAAGCAAACGAGAATCTCTTTTAAATCTAAAAACATCGTTTCAACTACGAGACCTCTTGAGCTTCTCCACATGGATTTATTTGGGACATCTAGAATTAAAAGTCTAGGTGGTAACTATTACGGTTTTGTAATAGTTGATGATTTTTCTAGATTCTGTTGGACTATCTTCTTGGCTAGCAAGAGCGATACATTCACAACCTTTGAAATATTTTCTAAGCTTTCTCAAAATAAATTAAACACAAACATAATATCAATTAGGAGTGATCATGGAGGTGAGTTTCAAAACCATTTGTTTGAGGAATATTGCAGTAAACACGATATTGGTCATAACTTCTCCACTCCGTGTACCCCTAAATAAAACGGGGTTGTGGAGCGCTAAAATCATATTTTGGAAGAGTTAGGGAGAACCATGATTAACGAAAGTGCATTACCTAAGTATTTTTGGGCTAACGCCATAAGTACGACATGTTATGTATTGAATAGGGTGCTTATCCGCCCAATTCTAAATAAAACACCGTATGAACTTTTAAAAGGGCGTAAGCCAAATGTGTCTCACCTACATGTCTTTGGTTGTAAGTGTTTCGTGTTGAATAATGGAAAGGAAATCTTAGGTAAATTTGACTCCAAGGCTGACGAAGGTATCTTCCTCTGATACTCTCAGTCAAGTAAAGCCTATAGAATTTACAATAAGAGATTACTTACTGTTGAAGAGTCTGTACACGTAACATTTGGTGAATCTTATTCGAGAGATGTCGGAAAAGGTAGTGTTGTTCATGGTGCAGGTATATCTTCGGAAGGTATACTCAAAAGTGCCGATCCGAGAATTGATCAACCCGACCTAGCCAAAGTTGAGGAGGAAAAAGATGATCGTCATGAAGAAACCGAGGTAGTTCATCCGTCTACAATATATGATCTTTCTCCAGCTTGGAAGTCTTCCAAAGACCATCCCATCGATAATATTCTTGGTGATATATCAAAGGGGGTTACGACTTGGTCTAAGATAAGTAATTTCTGTTATCATTTCACTTTCGTTTCTCAGATAGAACCTAAGAACCCAAAAGAAGCCTTACTCGATGAACATTGGTTCTTATCTATGCAAGAGGAACTTAACCAGTTCAAGAGAAATGAGGTTTGGGACCTTGTCCCTCCTCCGTGAGCTCATCGAGTAATTGGCACCCGACGGGTGTTTAGGAACAAACTGTATGAAAACTGGGTAATAACTGGCAACAAGGCGCGTTTAGTTGTGCAAGGGTATAACCAAGAGGAAGGCATCGAATATGAGGAGACTTATGCGCCGATTTCCCGGCTCGAGGCTATACGCCTTTTACTTTCCTTCGCTTGTGCGAAAAATTTTAAGCAATTTCAAATGGATGTAAAAAGTGCATTTCTTAACGACTATATTAATGAAGAAGTTTATGTTTCTCAACCTCCGGGTTTTGAATCTCATGAATATCCTGATCACGTATACAAGTTAAAACGTGCCTTGTATGGACTCAAGCAAGCCCTTCTGGCTTGGTATGAACGTCTAAGCAAGTTTCTACTTGATCAAGGGTATTCAAGAGGCAAAGTCAACACAACCCTCTTCATTAAGCATTAAGGAAAACACTTAATTTTGGTGCAAATTTATGTTGACGATATTATATTTGGATCAACTAACATGAATCTCGTAAGAGAGTTTTCTAGTTTAATGCAGGGAGAATTCAAGATGAGTATGATGAGAGAGCTCACATATTTTCTCGGATTACAAATCAAGCAGCTTGAAGAAGGAACTTTTGTGAGCCAGACGAAATATTATCTTGAGCTTCTCAAATAGTTTGACATGGCGAATTCCAAAGCCATTGACACACCAATGCCAACATGTGCAAATATCAGTTGAGATGAAAGTGGTAAGGATGTAAAGGTAAAAAGATATCGAGGTATGATTGGCTCTCTTCTTTATCTTACAACCTCTAGACCCGATATTATGTTTAGTGTTTGTATGTGCGCTAGATATCAATCCTCTCCTAAAGAATCCCATCTAAAACCTATTAAGCGCATACTTAGATACCTCTCTAGTACTTTAAAGTATGGGCTATGGTATTCTAAAGGAAATGATTTCTCCTTGGTTGGCTTCTCCGATTCCGATTTTGCCGGGTGTAAATCGGATAGGAAAAGTACGAGTGGTACTTGTCACTTATTTTCAAACTCCTTGGTAAGTTGGCATAGCAAAAAGAAGGTTTTTGTTGCTTTGTCAACCACCGAGGCGGAATACGTTGCCGCCGGTAGTTGTTGTGCTCAAGTCCTATGGCTTAAGCAACAACTGCTCGATTTTAATCTCAAACTTGAGCGTATTCCAATTTTCTGTGACAATACAAGTGCCATCAATCTTACCAAGAATCCCGTGTTGCATTCACGCACTAAACATATCGAAATTGGATACCACTTCCTTAAGGATCATGTGGAGAAAGGCAATATGGTTTTTGAACATATTGATACTAAGAATCAACTAGCTGATATTTTCACAAAACCTCTTGCTACTGAGTCTTTCTTTCACATCCGACGGGAACTAGGTATTCTCGATATTTCAGATCGTGTTTAGTCAAATTTCTTGCACATCATATATATCTATGTCTACATGTACTTTGATTTTCGGATATCTAACAATTGAAGATGTTGAAAGTATATGTGTGTGTTCATCTAGCTATATTTGGAATTGAGGTAATATCTTTCTTCACCTAACTCTCTCTCTCTCGATACTCATGTTCACAAAATGTATCAAATTATGTGTTCCATTTGTCATATATGTCGTATTATATGTATGTTACCTATTTGAATGCTTAAAATATGGTTTGGATATTTATCTATGTCTTTATGTATGCCCATATGATAAAAAATGTCAAATTTTGCTAGTTTTAACTACATGAGTCGACCTAAACAAGGTCCGGTCGACTCACAAATATGTCTTCAAATTTGAAATTGAATCGGGTATGCTCAGGTCGACCTACCGGTTGACGCATACCTTTTGTTTTTTGAACGTGTATTTTTGAACACGGTATGCGTCGACGCATAAATAGAGCGGTCGATGCATCGCGTGATTTCCTTCAATTTTTTTCTAGAAAATCGTTCAAAATTCCCTCTTAAATCACCTTTATGACTCATATTCCTGTGCATCATTACATTTGCATTGAAACTTGATATCTACATCACATGCTACTATACTATTCTCATCTTCCCAAAACCTAGAAGCTATTACAAAAGGGTCAAAGTCTTAAAATTCCTCTCCATCTTCAAGAACTCTCTCCAACATTTGAAATCATCATCACTATATTTCTTCTTCTTCTCTTTGAAAGCAAAAAGAAAAACCATGTCTACTCGAAAAGTTACTGGTAAAAGATCCACAAGAGCTTCCTCCTATGCAAGACCTTCTTCTGCATCTCTTCCGGCAACTGCCGTCTCACTGGTTCCTCCTGAATTTGCCGAGAGCTTTGCCAAAAACTTCGGCAAACAGTCTGTAGTAAAGCAACATGCCAATTATCGACTCTCTGCTAAAAGAATGCACATTCCTCAGGTAATCAGTCTTCTTGATTTTCAAGGGTTTAATAATTTTTTGGAATGCAATACGAAGTACAACGAAGACCTTGTGCGGATCTTCTACGCTTGTCTTCATGGTAAGTTTCAGGGTTCTGGGTTTCAAACTAAGGTCGGAAATACAAAGGTTGTTGTTAATACTACTGTTTGGCAGAAATTGTTTGATGCGACTCCCGTGTCCGATATGCCTAACGTTAAGGTCACTGACACAAAAACGGTTGAGGGCTACGAGTTCAAAGAAGCCTTAAACTCAATGCTGAAGAAGCCGTATGCAATTGATATTATGGCAAGTGATTTATTTCCAAAAACTGTCACAAAAGGTAAACTGAAACTGATGGATAGAATTTTGCAATGGATTGTGGCACGCATTCTGCGGCCTAAGAAAGGAGGATTTTCTCGAGTTGATTAGGCCGAGGTCTATTTGATTTACATTTTACAGAAAAGGATTAAAATTAGCTGGCTTCATTATATTGCTAGTCGGATGTATGCCCTCAGAGATTCGGGTCGCGGTACCGCTCTTTCTTATAGTTCCTTCAACCAAGAGATTTTGAACAACGCTAACATCACGATTCCAGGGATTCCTTATAGATATCTCACTCTGGATCAAGAGTTCTTTCAAAAGACTCTTACAATGATGGGTTATATATGGATTCAAGAAGAAAATCGTTACCGATTCATTGTTAAAGCAACCGCCTCTCGGTTGGAAGACTCCGATGGGAGTGATGAGGAAAATGAAGAAGACGACGAAGAAGAAGATGAACAAAATGAACAAGGTGATCGACAACCAATGGAAGTTGAAGACCACATAATTGTGAGTTGGGTTAACCAATATCCTACCACAGATCATGGAAATGGTCAAGGGTGGGGCGAATGGCAGAATACCGGTTGGACTTCGTTATGCGACAACTACCAGCCTCCACAGTATTCAAAGTATCAGGAAAATCCGCATTGGGGCTATGAGGAGTCTACATATTGGGGTCATGAGAAGCCTCCACATTGGGGCTATGAGGAGCCTCCATACTTCACGAATCCGCCGAAACCACATTCTGACGAACTCCTCAAGATGATGAGAAGTATGCAATTAGAACAACGTGATTTCTTCAACACTCAGGATGAACGTCTCTCACAACTTCAGAGTCAATATGAGACGCATATTGAAAACTTCAACTCATTCTCCTCTAATGTCAATCAACGGTTTGATGATCTGGTGGAAACAACTGCAAATCAGCAACGCGCTCTTGCCATAAGCTTCAATACCTTGAACCGAGCAGTTTTGGAGTTTACTGAAAGGGACGAGGCTCAACTACCTCCGTCGTATCTGTATTATGGGAGAGGCTAATGTTTCAGGGGGAAGAGACTTTGAAGGCTACACATTATGCATAATTTCATTTCATCATCTTGTTGTGTTGTTCTGAATCATTGGCTATGTATTAAGTACATTTCTCATGTGTAAATGTATTGCATCATGAACCTATATTTCATTCCTTGTTTGTAGTATCTGTCGCTACTGCAAAAAAAGGTGCCAAAAATGATAGAAGAGTCGCCACCGTTTGTTATTTATCCCAAAAGAGGGAAAGGAAACAATCAGAAAAAACTATCGAAAATGGGAGAAGACAGGTCATCGCAACCATGTCTCGGGTTTGAGAATCGGTTACGCAAGGGAAAGGTATTAACACCCCTCACGTCCATCGTACTCGACGGGATCCACACTTTGTTGTCTATCAAAAAAGGTGTTTACTATCTAAGCTACGACTAAGAGGAAAAAGGAAAGAAAAGAGACTCGGCAGAGCATCGCCGCTCTGTACCTACTTATTCCCTCGTGCAATGGGAAAGTCAGAGTCAACGTAGTTCGGCTAACTACGGGTGAAAGGTGGGGGAAGGTTGCTCGCCGAGACATCGCCATCTCGTGCCTACATATTCTCATCTGGTATGAGAAATCAGAGTAAACGTAGTTCGGGCTAACAAGAACACCGGTTGGTTCAAAATGTTTTAGGCCCGAGTAAGGTTAAAACTTAGTTCTAGCAGTTAGGTGTATGCAGCTCGACCATTGGAGACTTAGGCGTTACCTATTTGCGGTAGAACCAAGAGTTAACAAAACTCTCTTTTATGAAAAAGGGGTTCCATATTAAGATCCCGAAGGATAAAATTATTTGAAGTTTGTTTGTGTTCTTAGAGAAGAAGTGCATTGATTATTGTTTGTAATTCATGTTGCACTAAAGACTATGACCTAGGAGCGAATGCGTCGCATATCACCCAAAGGGTGTACACTAAACACTCTAGGCCATTGAGAGGAAGCCCCCAATCACCATTTTCAAGTACTTAAGGCTTGTAACGTACAACAATCCTTAACCTTTATTATGTGTTTTGAATGTGTTTTGAAGATGAGAAGAGAAAGACACTCTAAAGGGAGACTAACTCAAACCTAGTAGTTGTCATGCAAAGTATACCTATAGTTGAGGTAAAAGGGAATGCTACCTAATATTGTCATGCATGGGTTCAAGCCTAAGGTAATCATAATCATCTCTTGAACAAGAAAGAATAGAGATCCTAAGGGAACATGGCAAAGAAGAAAGAAAAGGAAGCATAATAAAATAAGAAAGATGCGAGTATGCATATGCAATGCAACACACAAGAAAAGGGACGAAAAAGTGTGGGGTGAACACCTCCACAAGAACATCTCAACCTTTATTAATGCAAGAAGGAAATGCAAAAGCAAAAGAAGAAGGAAATCCAAAAGAAAGCACACAATTGCACACCAAAAATGGGAGAAAAAATCCTACAACCATTCAAGCATCAACCACAATGCCCTAAGGCAAATCAAATGAGAAGAAAAGACTACATAAATCAATAATAGCATGGGAGGCAATATGAGAACCAAGGGAACTCACATGGGTAACTCAACCATAAGCAATCTCAATGATTATGCAAGAAACAAACAAAGAATTCCTCAAGGAAGCACCATTCATGACATGCTTCAAGTACCTCCAAAGGAGGGACTAAGCTATCTCAAATAGTATCCCATAGTAATTGGATAGAGGTAGGGATGAGAAGAGAATGTGAACAAACCAAAGATCAAACATAACCAAAAGGAATGCAAGAAAAGGCAAGGAGAAAGACCAAAGTCTTAATCATATCAATACTTGAAACAAAAGTGAAAAGCCTAAAAAGAAAGGCAAGCTTCAACAAGCAATGCACAAGTTTATGACCTAAAAATGAAAATCCAAACTCATCAATATGTTAATAACATGAATCAATAGGAGTTAGGACCTCAATAGATCCACAAAGGTCATTTCCAAATCAAACTAGGTCACTTGTATGTTTGAGCATCCCTTAGAAATAACCTAAATTGCAAGCTATCTCAAAAATAGGAAAAATGCTCAATTAATTCCAAATAAAATAAAAAATGATCACAAATGAGTTGGCCAGCAGAGGCCAAAAGCATGAGGGCAATGTTCCATCAAAGCACCACTAAAGGAAATGAAACCCTAATGTGTACCACTTTGAAATGGAAGAATCGGGGGTCAACGAAAATGACCTAAAAGTCACCCCAAAAGTGACTAAACCATGGGAAAAATGGTCCTATAAAATTCTTCAACTCATCATGGATGTGAGTAAAAAAAATTCAATTATTGGACAGAAGGATTGCTCAAGAAAGAAAATCAAGAACAAAAGAGAACAATTTTAAATCAATTAAAAACAAATCAAATGTGAAAATCCCTATTTAATTGAAAAATATATGCAAAATGGAAATAAAAATTTCCAAAAATTATTTAATATCCTAAAGTACCTAAAAGTATTTTTTTAGGGATTTTACAACACTTAGAAGTATTTTTCTTGACTTAAAATCAAAATAAATATTAAAATGAAAAAGAAAAAAGAAAAGAAATAAAATGGGCGTGTCAAATAACAATTACCATATTTCATTTTACTGGGCCTGCAATAGAGGGGGGGGGGGTGTAAGTAGTGATTTAGGCCCAAAATCAAAACAGTAATCCAGCTGCATCAAATGCACCGTATCATTTATGAGGTGGCAGTCAACCTCTATGCGCGTGGCCAGTCAAAGGAATCATGGCCGTTGATCCGTTGCAGTCAAACATTCAAACAATCCAGGTGGCATATATATAGGCCAATGGAAGGGGAGAACCAGACACCGAAGCACTATGCTTCGGTCGTCTTCTCCGGTGCACTGTGCTCTGGTCGTCTTCTCTGGCGCACCTGGCTGGAGTTGATGGCCAAAAACCTCATCACAACGCGCGAATCCTTATACCAAACTGATCGCCGTGTTGAGTAGATCATGAATATAGGTTTAATTTTAATTTTTCATGCAAGAATAGAGAAATACGAATGATCCAAGAATTAAGCTCAAAATTGAAATTATCAAGAACGTCATCTAAACCTATCCAGAATCTGCCTACATACGTAGGACTTCAATATGCAGCGAAAATGGCATGAAACAGATGTGTATAAAGAATTCTTGAAAGGTAACTTACCTAACAGAACCTCTCCGTTGGGTCTTGTAATGGTGATGAGCTCGTGCAAAACGATCCAGAATCACTCAGTGAACTTCCCTGAAGGCGTTGCTGATCTTGATTTGCCTTGAACTTGCTTGAATTTCAGTTTCAACTTTTCACTTTTCTCTTGACTTTTGCAACTGCTTCCAAGCTTCTCCTTCACCAAAATTCCCGAATGAGAGTTTGTTCTTCATCAGAAACTTATATATTATGGATCCATGATCAATTGGGGGCCCAATTTGGCCTGGTTATGAGGAATTGAAAAATCCAAAGTTTCGAAATAGAAGCTTCATCTCCACGTGCATTTTGGCTCCAAATCCCTTGATTCTCATTCAAACTAGTTGCTGGTGCTTTACTTTGATCATGTGGATGGAAATGAATCCTTGAATTAATCCCATGGTGGAAATTGAATGTGTGACTTACACTTGAAGTAACCATGAATTTGCACGTGAAATTGGCCTCAAAACTCAAATCCAATTTGTGCATCTTGCTTGTTATGTTCTTGTGACTCAAAATATGCACAAACATGCCTTGTAAAAGTTCAAAAATCAAATTAATTGAATTTCCCCTTTTAAAGACTTTTTCATGAAATTTCTTCACCAATTTTCGTATCCAACCATACTCCATGACAATTTGGTGTTTCATGATGCCATTGATGTCCTTTGAATCAACTTTCATGTTGGACAAAGTTCCATTTGAAGTATGCAAATGGATGAGATGGACCTATGATAAAAATGACCTATCATCTTACTTTCCCAAAATACCCTTGCCTTGCAAGCTTCATAACTTGAGTTTCAACACATCATATGAAGGACTTCTAGGACTTTTTGGAAATCTAAGATCATAATGAACAACTTTCATGTTTGGTTAAAAGTGAGATGAAACATGATTCTAGGCCAAAAATGCCTTGGAAGTTGGTTGACTTTTGTTGACTGAAATCACATTCATCTGAGGACCCATAACTTGTCAGCATCATACCTTGAGCTCCACAAATCAGAAGGATGAGTTCTAGTACTCAAAAGAAAGCTAAGAACATGCTCTACAAGTTTCATGTTTGCATAAAAGTGAGATGAAACTTGTATCTTGAGATACGTGGTCCTTAAGTTAGGCACTAAACAGGGGATTTTACACTAACAAGCTTAGAAACCCTAATTTAGTAACTTCTCACACTCTTAATTCTTCTTAAATTGATCTTGAAATAACACCTTGGATGCTTCAACACAACTTTCCATGATCACAATAACTTAGAACTAAGTTTTAATCTCCTTCAAATCCATAGTGGATCTTGCACCAAGCAGATGAAACCCTAGGTGTACAATCCTCTGACTGCAACCTCTTGCACACGATATATCAACTTGGATAAACTCTACAATGAGCTTCGCTAACATCTCCTATCCATAACCATGGACTCATGATCCTCTAATGATCTTCACTTGGTCCCCAAGATAGGAGACAAACCACAATTGTCCATTTAATTTCTCAAAGAGCTTTGATCTTCTCCTGATGATGATAAGCACTTGACCACTTGAATAAAACTCTTTGCTTAGGCTTAGAATTTTGGTAACCTCCTCTTTTCATGCACACCTCTCCTGATCCCCTGCAAATGAACAATGATATGCAAATGCTAATGCTAGAAAAATGAGATGAACATAAACCAAGTTAGAAAAAGGTTGGGAAACTTTTGGGGTGCAACAGCTGCCCCTATTCAACGACTTGAACCTGACTGGGTGAGAAGCGAACGAATTTCAAACAGTCAATATAAAAGACGGTTCAATACCAACGGACCCAGAAATTTGCCAATCGCAGAAACAAACTGCAAACAAACTCTGATTGGGGATAAAAATCTCCGGAGATAATTGAAAAATGGTTGCAACATCGACACGCCGTCAGAAAAATCATCTGACATCACCGCCAGATAACGATACTAAGTCGGAAAGATCACCTGACATCACCGTCAAGTATCTACATTGAGTCGGGAAAACATCTGCTATCATACATCTGATAATAACCCTTTGACTTTGCCATCATGCCTCTGCATCAATTTAGGAACACACCTGACCTCGCCGTCAAGTAATAACATCAATTTTGAAAGGATATATCTCTGATTTCGCCGTCAGGCCTCTGACCTTGCTGTCAGGCATTATCAATAGGCCGATAACATCTGACATCGCCGTCAGGCCTCGACACCCAGTCGAAAAATACGTCTGACATCGCCGTCAGGTATCAAGTCGGAAGAAGCATCTGACATCGCCGTCAGGCTTCGACATCCAGTCGAGAAATACATCTGACATCGCTGTTAGGATTCGACATCAAATCGGTGAATCATCTGACATCACTGTCAGAAATAAGAAACAAACCGATCAACTCCACACACATCTTAGAAGAAACATCTGACATCACCGTCAGACATGCGTTAGATAAAAACAGGTATCGGATCCTGGGATAAGGACTCATGACATCGCCGCCAGACGTCTGCTAAATAAAAGCGAGTAACAATTCTAAAGATCAGATCAACACAGAGCATCTGATATCACCGCCAGACATCTGTTGAATTGATGAAGACATCTGACATCGCCGCCAGGAATCCATAAAATTGATACACATCTGACATCGCTGCCAGAAATCCACACACATCTGACGTCGCCGCCAGAAACCTACGAAGGTGATACACATCTGACATCGCCGCCAGAAACCCACGAAGATCTGGCATCGCCGCCAGAAATCTGCGAAGTTAATACGCATCTGACATTGTCGCCAGAAAATCACAAACATCTGACATCATCGCCAGAAATCACAAACATCTGACATCGCCGCCATAAATCTGCGAAGTTGAGAAACACCTAACATCGCCGCCAGGAATCCACAAAGTTGAGAAACATCTGACCTCGCCGCTAGACAACCACAAAGTCGATAAACATCTGACATCACCGTCAAACAACCACAAAGCTGATAAACATCTGACATCACCACAAAAACTCTGCGAAGTTGATATACACTTGAATCGCCGTCAGGAATCCATAAAGTTGATACACATTTGACATCGCCACCGGGTACCTGTGGGGACAAAACATCTGACATCGCCGCCAGAACTCTGCAGGGGATAAAACATCTGACATCTCCGCCAGACAACTACAATGTTGATAAACATCTGAAATCGCTGTTAGACAAATACAATGTTGAGAAACATCTGACATCACCGTCAGACAAACACAATGCTGATAAGCATCTGACATCATCGTCAGACAAACACAATGTTGAGAAACATCTGACATCACCGTCAGACAAACACAATGCTGATAAGCATCTGACATCGCCGCTAGGAACCTACGGAGGATAAAACATCTAACATTGCCGCCAGGAAATACATGAGTTTGGTACACATCTGACATCACCGCCAGGAATCTGCATCAAGTAGGAAAACACATCTGACTTCGCCGCCAGGTATTTTGCTTGATAAAATACAAACACTAAATATGGAGATAGAGACTTCTGACATCGCCGCCATACATTCGCTAAATAAAAGCAATCATCAAACCCAGAGGTAAAAAATTCTGACATCGCTGCCAGATCTTCGCTAAATAAAAGCGAGAAGCAAACCCAAAGGTGAAGACTTCTGACATCGCCACCAGACACCTGTAGGGGATAAAACAATCTGACCTCTCCGTTAGGTATCCACACAGTTAAGAAACATCTGACATCACCGCCAGACAACCACTCATCTGATAAACATCTGACATCGCCGCCAGACAAACATACTGTTGATAAACATCTGACATCGCTGCCAGACAAACCGTTGAAATTGATAACTGTCTGACATTGCCGCCAAGCATCTGCTGAAACTGATAAATGTCTGACATCGCCGCCAGGCACTTGCTTAAACTGATAAATGTCTGACATCACCACTAGGCACCTGCTGAAACTGATAAATGTCTGACATCGCCGCCAGGCATCCGCTAAATAAAAGCGAGCGACCAACCCGAAGGCCGGATCCATACGAAGTTAAGACCGTCAAATGATAACAATCATAAGGAAACTCCGTTGGGGAAAGAGAAAACTTGAACAAGTAACTCTGACGGAGAGCACATGATAAGATGAACACATCTATCCCAAATCTTCTGTTGAGGTCTGAACATCTGTGCGGACATAGAGAATAATATCACAACTGGCCACATCCTGAACACTGTGGGGATACAGAAATCAACCATTTGTTAAAGATACACCCGAAAGCAAAGAGGTAACAACCTGGCTTATGTTCCAAATGCATATGTTTGAAAATGGCGTAATGCTCCATACAGAATGGAAATGCTTCGCGTTTCTGAGGATGCTATGCACGAATGTAGATGCAACAAAACCGAATCAACAAAATAAATGCTGAAGGAGGAAAAACCACCCTGTTGGGGAAAACAAAGCATGCCAATAACGCTTGGACTTAAGTTGGGGAAACGAACCCTGGATGACTTCCTGCAAAGAAATTCCTGAGTGACAACATCCCTGCTGGAGAGATAGAACAACCTACTAGACGGTAACTATACTCTGCTGGGGATTAGATCAAATCTTGCTGATAGAGATGCCCCGAACGACCTTCCAGGATGCAACTCTGCGAGGAACAGATGACTCGGCTGAGGAAAGACAACCAGATGCTGGAAACGAATCTATCTTGCCGGAGAATCAACGACTTCGTAGGGAACATGAAACCAAACTCCAATGTTGATTGCACTCTATTGGGGCCATCAACCCTGAATAACCTGCCAAAATCAACAATTCTGCAAGGGATAACGGCTCTGTAGGGGAATCAACATCAACCACTGAGATTAACTTTACTTGTCCAAGGCACAAAATGGCTTCCCAGAATCAGACTCTGGGGAAACAGCTGACTCCACTGGGGAGATAGATTTTATAGCTATACTTTGCCGGAGATAAAAATCCACCTTGCCGGGGATACTCAGCTGGGGAAGAGAATTCTCCTTTCCGACTCCACTAGGGATTAAGCAATGAGGGAGACACCAATCGCCCTATGCTTGGGGGAATGAATTACCACTTCTGTTGACTTTGCTGGGGATAAAGAGTCAATTCTCTTCTGCTAGGAAGTAGCATTACTCTGCTGAGAAAAGTCAAACCTTGCCGACTAGCTGGGGAACAAACTCGACCTATGCTCGGATTAAGTCAGCAATCTGAAATCTTAAGGGATACAACATCACCTGATTAAGCTCTTTGGAGAGGAAAATCCCGTCCCGACTTGCTAGGGATGAAGCACATACCTACAACTTGTTGGGGATACGGGCACATACATGACCTGTAAGGGGGATATCAGTCTCGACTCTCTGAGGATTACTTACTCTGCATGAATAAGCCAATCTTACACTGCTGAGGAGTGAATCCATAAGACATTCTACTAGGGGTAAGCGTACACATTCAATTGCTCATTCCACTTGTATATCTGACCCTGGTTGGGGATATAGAGGTACGCAACTTCCACTTATTGGGGACTAATGAGTCTCTATTGTAGGCCAGGGGAGATATTCATCTTGGACTCGAAGGATAATTTTGCCCCAGTATGTGGGCTCTTGTAGGAGTCTTCCTCGAAAGGGAATTTGAAATCTCTGTACCCTGATGGTTTGATATGAGCTATCTTAGCATTTTGAACCTCGAAGAGGTGCTAGCTTCTGGATAATGACAGCTTCTTTGGCTTTCAGGGTGGCCTGCCTCAGCCCTTGCAATGACTTTGCCCGTGATTTCGAGAGATTCATCGAATCTCGACCTGATTGCTCCATGTCAACCGACCTTCGGATGGCTGACTCCCTTAATATGAACATTTGATAAATTTCCCCGGTTCTACGGAGTATTCGAGCGTCCTGCATTCTATTTCGATCAAAATTTCCACTGTGGAAACTCTCTTGATGTCAAGTGCTTACTCGCCCGTAAAACAAATTGTTATGCACAAAAGATATACTCATGCAATGCATATGCAGTTTTGAAATCCAAGTCTTTTCACTAGAAAAGTTTTTGTGACATACAGTGAACGAATCACTTATCAAAAATGTCAACCTTAGTAACAACCTGATAAGAGGAATCCTTTTAGAAGTCAATTTCGACGCGATCTTTACCAAAGTATGCTTTCGAACCAACCCTACTTCAATTAGGACTTCTGAAGGTTGTAACATGGTCAAGTTCATGGTTTGAAAGAAAGGATATAAGGCTCAAAGCTTATTCTAACCCACCCATTCTCCTTGATGTTCTCCAATCCTACGTTCAGCTAGTTCAACACAAGCGCCCGCCTTTCAAAGGTTGAATGATAGGAGTGATGGTTCGGGAAACCACAAGTTTTAGGAGTGACATTCACTCGTTTTTTGTCCTTGGGTGCCTGGAGTCACACGACTTGTTCGTTCGAGGATTTTTCTTTTGTAATCCTTTTCGCTTTTCTACTTTTTCCCTAACTTTTTCCTGGACCTGCTCTTTTGAGCTTCTTTTGATTTCAAAGTCCAGTGGGATGCCCTAAGTTTTGCCTAAGTTACTTGCTCTCAAGTTATTGACTTAGCGAGCTTCTTCTTTTGATTCCTTTTTTTTTCTCTCCTTTTTTTTGAACAAATCGTGTGACACCGGCTTGTCTGACTTGTTAAAGGGATTGTGACTGTTTCACTCCTTAGTCGGTGAGGGATAACCACTGTGGTTTTTTAGGCACGACCTATAGAGGTGTGATTGATCCTCGAACGGGAACACTCCTTTTGCAATTTTGACGCTTGGTCAAATTAACTGACACCTACCCTGCCCCGGTTTAAGATTAAAGGTTTTTCGTTTTCAGAAAGAACTCCTACTACTAGGATCAAAGGGTTTGACAAGGGATTATCTTCCTTATATCTCCGGTGTTTAGGAATTTGTAACAATGCTTGTACATCATCAACAGTTTTTATTCGAAAGCATACAATCAGAAGTTTTCGTCTTTCAACTTCGTCATCCTCCCCGAATTCCGCTTAAACAAGCGTTTGACGTTAATAAAAACATAGAGTGAACACGAATGGATTTAATCAAAACCTGCATATTCATTTCATTATCAATATCAATTGAAAACAACAAGTTTTACAAATGAAATTTGCACTTAAAACAGGAAAGAAACTACAAATGCAAAGAAATGTCATGATAAAAACAAAGATTGCTAGCTTCGGGGAACCGGGCTTTCAGATCTTGACTTGCTGCTGAGTCAACCATCTTCAGGATTGTTCGTTGAGGTCAATTAGATACTCTTCTGAACGTCTACCCTCAATAAATTCCTCCGCAACATTAACTGCTGGGCCCACTGGGCTGGCGGGAGAATGGCTGATCTGGATACTCGGAGGTATGATTGAGAAGAGATGGGTTGTTGTGAAGCCACTTCTGACTTCGGCGCTGATTGTAACGTAGCCGAGAAGCAGAGGGTTGTTGGCGCTGGTTAGGGAATCCCTTATGCTCAGGCACTTTCATTCCTAGACTTAGCCCAGGAACCAACAATAGCTGTTGACGCGGAGATTCTGCAGTCATAAATTGCGAGGCACGTTCTTAACTCGATGCAGCTTCAGGAGAAATAAGAGGAACAACGACCTCTTTTACAGTGAATGGACCCAGACCACCTGGTACCCTTACGCCACCTGGCGCGAATTCAAATGCCTTTGCATAAATTAAATCTTGAACCTGGTGCTTAAAAGCTTTGAAGTTCTCGATGTTGTGCCTTGGCGCCCCAGAATGGAAATCACAGTGAGCACTTACGTCATAGCCCAGGGGTAACTCACCCGTAAGTGGAGACATAGTCCGAAGTTTAACCAATTGAAGTTGAAGCAAGAGTTGTAAGAACTGAGCATAAGTCATAGGGATATGATCGAAGATTCTCTCGAGCTGCTTTGTCCTTTGACCATACCTCTTAGTCTTAAGATTGTCTCAGGAAGCAGGAGGTAGCTGCTGACATGGAAAATTTGGGACCCCCGGCTATACAGCAGATCTTTGAGACACATCACGCCTCAGGAGGGATTCCACTGGCAGGAGTGGAATAACCATTTCTGCAGCGGCTTCAGGCACCTGATCACCCTCCTTTCTTAGCACATTCCTTATCACTTTTGTGATCAGGCCTATCTGAGCTTTCAGTTGCTGGACCTCCTCCTTAAGGGTCTTCTGCTCCAGACATAAGGCTTGCATACCTGCCATAAATTGTCCCATCTGGCTTCGAACCTCCTTTAACTCAGCCTAAATCTGTTCCATAGTTTTGCGTTAATTCCCTCTGGTATAGTAGCGATAAACTGTCTGATTGTCTATCCTGCAACAATCTAACGAACCAAGAGGAATAAGATCAATGGTTCCGCTGCACCTGCTATGCAAAAATGCTATGCAAAATGCAAACATGCATATATGCCACAGGGAAATTTCCCCCGATTCTAGTTCCTGCGCGAACAACAAGACAATGGGAAATCATAGCCAAGCATGGAGCCAAACACCCCATTCATACAAGAAAGGGCCAACAGGCACTGTACAATCATACAACTGAGTACAAGAATCAATAGAAAGACCTCAGCCAACAAGTATGGTGATGGTCAATACAAATATGAGCAACAAGCTGCGAAGGAAATGAAAGACATTAGGTACGACAACGAGTATGAAACTCCTCCAACAGCTCCTGTGTCTCAGGATGGTCCGGTCTGACGAGTAATCCTTGAATGAGCGCCTCTCTCTGTCTGATCCCAGGCTCCCTCACCGAAGACTTCCTCTAGCTTGCACCTCTTCGAATCAGCCCTCAGCTTGTAATCCTCCAAGGTTGCCAAAGCTTCAATCAATCTGCAATTACTATCACGTCTGAGTGAGGCTTCATCTGCAATCCTCTCATCCTTTGCCCTGAGTTGAGTCTTGAGTCTAGCAATCTGCTGCTTCAGCTTATCCTCACGTTCCTTGTTGTTGGAAAGAGTAGCATTCCACTGCTCGTTGAACTTGGAGATTTCTAGATAAGCTTTGTCTAACTCCTTCTTCTTGGAGGCAAGAACACTACTGACAGCTTTGAGATCTAAACCCAAACGTTGCCGGGCACTAGTTTGCTTGGTCAAGTCTGTACCCGATCTTCTCACAAGCTCAGCCTGCCTCTTGAAAGAGTGCACAACTTCAATCTTCTCACTCCGAAGCTGAATGATATCTTTTTCTAACTCTTCATTAGCCTTCCGAAGCTCTTCTTTTTCAGACCATAACTGGTTTTACTTCTGAATGTTCACAGTGGTAAGTATCTCAATCATGAGAGGATACGATGGCTCCACAGATGGGAAAGGCATCAGAAACCTCTTTACTCTATCCTGGATCCAAGTCAGATAAGGGTCGTAGGCTCTACTGTTGCTTTTTCCCAGAAAAGCTTTCCCTTTCCTGTGAATATTGTTCCAAGCATGCTCAAGTATGGCTAAGGCATCACCCTCCAATAACCCAGTTAGATACAGAGATTCCTGTATCTCATCTTCTTTAGGAGGATCTCTCAGCGCGTATCCAAACTGCCTAACCAACAAAGATGGGTTATAGTTGATGCATCCTTTCCTTCTGACCAAAGGGACGTTAGGAAATCCACTGCAACTATAAATGATCTCTGTACCAAGCATATCCCTGTCAAACTAGATAATATTCTCTGCAGACAAACCCATCAGCCTCTCCGACCACTCTGAAGTACCAGCAGTAGCAACAAACGGACCTGTCTTGGGCATATGACTGGCAAACCATCTGTACAACAAAAGGACACAGCAGGATACATTCTTCCCTCTTTGGTTCTCGTTCTTGTAGTGAACAGAATGGTAAACATCGCCAAGGAGCGTGGGTATGGGATTTCCTGAAGCAAAGATATGGAACGCATCCGAATCCACAAAATCCGAAATGTTAGGAAACAACATGATACCGTATATACACAGTGTTAAACACAACCCAACAACTATCTTTGGCGAACTGCTGGGCCTTAGCAACTAGAAAGAACAAAGGAAAACCAGACATCCCATTCCTCTTAGCCAATTTCCGTGAAATCTCAGAAACATCAAGGTGCAGAGCAGCAACAAGCTTAGCCAGATCAAGCTCAACATCAAAGTGATAGAATGGCATTTGATCCAATATAGGAACTCCCAACAATACATAATACTCCTCTAAGGTAGGTGCCAATACATAATCTGGAAACAGGAAACACCTCAACTGAGAATCATAAAACTGAAGCAGAGTCTGGAGACCACCCAACTCATAGGATGAAGGCTTGCAGACACAACTTAAGAGTTTCCCATATGATTCTTTGAACTCCTCCATCACCTTCCTGTCGGCCACAGAAATCAAACTCAGTAACAACCCAATATCCGGAGTAGGAGACTTGTATGCCACTGTCTTCTTCAAGGGCTCCATATCAGAAGTAGGGGAACAAGATCACTAGAATCGAGGAGGAAATATGCACCTGCAACATAAATACATGTAAATTAAAATGACATATGAAAATGCAAATGCGAATGCAGCAAGGGATCAAGATTGCTGTGCTGTTGGTCAAGAATAACCAGCACTTCGCTCTAGCAATAACATAGCACCATCATAAGGACCCACTGTATCAAGAACACAAATCCATACTGCAAAGAAAACCAGGTAGTCTGGAAGTCAAGGTTTCCTGCATAACCCAATCCCTCTCACAGGTATGGACCTATCCACTGACAAGGCTCGACATCCTATGCATTCATCAGCGTCACAGACTTTCGAGAAACGATGATACATTCATCATTTCTGGTTTGGCATCATAATCTCATGAAGAGGCCTCACTTAGCTGAATCACAAATGATCGGTCCCCAGAGTCGACAATCCTCAGATCAAAAATCCTCTCAACGGTCCAAAGGACTGGAAATAAAGTCATCAAAGAGAACCTCGTCTGAGCGCGAATTTCATGGGAACTAGTGCATGCCGAACATACAGGTTCACCACTACTTTCCACTTCTAATACTATGTTTGTATTCAAGCCCGGGTCCGACTTATCTCTCAATGGAGCATTCCCTTCCCATAGCACATCAATAATAACATATACAATGCTGAAAGTAAATGCAGAAAGATAAATAAAGTACAATACATATGCACACACCTAAAAGATAAACAACCAAGCGCTAAGATTGACTCGCATAGGGGATATTCCTATAACCAGCAGAGTCGCCAGCTGTCGCTACTGCAAAAAAAGGTGTCGGAAATGACAGAAGAGTCGCCACCTTTCGTTATTTATCCCAAAAGAGGGAAAGGAAACGATCATAGAAAACCTATCGAAAATAGGAGAAGACAGGTCATCGCAACCATGTCTCGAGTTAGGGAGTCGGTTACACAAGGGAAAGGTATTAGCACCTCTCACGTCCATCGTACTCTACGGGATTCACGCTTTGTTGTCTATCTAAAAGGGTGTTTACTATCTAAGCTACGGCTTAGGGGAAAAAGGAAAGAAAAAGAGACTCAACAGAGCATCGCCGCTCTGTGCCTACGTATTCCCTCGTGTAATGGAAAAGTCAGAGTCAACGTAATTCGACTAACTACGGGTGAAAGGTGGGGGAAGGTTGCTCGCCGAGACATCGCCGTCTCGTGCCTACGTATTATCATCTGGTATGAAAAATCAGAGCAAACGTAGTTCGGGCTAACAAGAACATTGTTTGGTTCAAAATTTTTTAGGCCCGAGTAGGGTTAAAACTTAGTTCTAGCAGTTAGGTGTATGCATATCGACCATTGGAGACTTAGGAGTTACCTGTTTGCGGTAGAACCAAGAGTTAACAAAACTATCTTTTATGAAAAAGGGTTTCCATATTAAGATCCCGAAGGATAAAATGATTTGAAGTTTGTTTGTGTTTTTAGAGAAGAAGTGCATTGATTATTTTTTGTAATTCATGTTGCACTAAAGACTATGACCTAGGAGCGAATGCGTCACATATCACCCAAAGGGTGTACACTAAACACTCTAGGCCATTGAGAGGAAGCCTCCAATCACCATTTCCAAGTACTTAAGGCTCGTAACGTACAATAATCCTTAACCTTTATTATGTGTTTTGAATGTGTTTTGAAGATGAGAAGAGAAAGACACTCTAAAGGGAGACTAACTCAAACCTAGTAGTTGTCATGCAAAGTATACCTATAGTTGAGGTAAAAGGGAATGCTACCTAATATTGTCATGCATGGGTTCAAGCCTAAGGTATATCATAATCATCTCTTGAACAAGAAAGATTAGAGATCCTAAGGGAACATGGCAAAGAAGAAAGAAAAGGAAGCATAATAAAATAAGAAAGATGTGAGTATGCATATGCAATGAAACACACAAGCAAAGGGAGGAAAAAGTGTGGGGTGAACACCTCCACAAGCACATCTCAACCTTTATTAATGCAAGAAGGAAATGCAAAAGCAAAAGAAGAAGGCAATCCAAAAGAAAGCACACAATTGCACACCAAAAATGGGAGAATAAATCCTACAACCATTCAAGCATCAACCACAATGCCCTAAGGCAAATCAAATGAGAAGAAAAGAGTACATAAATCAATAAGAGCATGGGAGGCAATATGAGAACCAAGGGAACTCACATGGGCAACTCAACCATAAGCAATCTCAATGATTATGCAAGAAACAAACAAAGAAGTCCTTAAGGAAGCACCATTCATGACATGCTTCAAGTACCCCCAAAGGAGGGACTAAGCTATCTCAAATAAGATCCCAAAGTCACAGGACAGAGGTAGGGATGATAAGAGAATGCATAAACCAAAGATCAAACATAACCAAAAGGAATGCAAGAAAAGGCAAGGAGAAAGACCAAAGTCTTAATCATATCAACACTTGAAACACAAGTGGAAAGCCTAAAAAGAAATGCAAGCTTCAACAAGCAATGCCCAAGTTTATGACCTAAAAATGAACATCCAAACTCATCAATATGTTAATAACATGAATCAAGAGGCTTTAGGAGCTCAATGGATCCACAAAGGTCATTTCCAAATCAAACTAGGTCACTTGTATGTATGAGCATCCCTTAGAAATAACCTAACTTGCAAGCTATCTCAAAAATAGTAAAAATGCTCAATTAATTCCAAATAAAATCACAAATGATCAAAAATGAGTTGGCCACCAGAGGCCAAAAGCATGAGGGCAATGTTCCATCAAAGCACCACTAAAGGAAATGAAACCCTAATGTGTACCACTTTGAAATGGAAGAATCGGGGGTCAACGAAAATGACCTAAAAGTCACACCAAAAGTGACTAAACCAGGGGAAAAGTGGTCCTATAAAATTCTTCAACTCATCATGGATGTGAGTAAAAAAAATTCAATCAGTGGACAATAGAATTGCTCAAGAAAGAAAATTAAGAACAAAAGAGAACAATTTTAAATCAATTAAAAACACATCAAATGTGAAAATCCCTATTTAATTGAAAAATATATGGAAAATGGAAATAAAAATTTCCAAAAATTAGTTAATATCCTAAAGTACCTAAAAGTATTTTTTTAGGGATTTTATAACACTTAGAAGTATTTTTCTTGATTTAAAATCAAAACAGATATTAAAATGAAAAAGAAAAAAGAAAAGAAATAAAATGGGCGTGTCAAATAGCAATTATCATAGTTCATTCTACTGGGCCTACAATAGAGGGGGGGGGGGGGGGTGTAAGTAGTGATTTAGGCCCAAAATCCAAACAATAATCCAGCTGTATCAAACGCACCGTATCATTTATGAGGTGGCAGTCAGCCTCTGTGCGCGTGGCCAGTCAAAGGAATCATGGTCGTTGATCCGTTGCAGTCAAACATTCAAACAATCCAGGTGGTGTAAACGTAGGCCAACTGAAGGGGAGAACCAGACGCCGGAGCACTGTGCTCCGGTCGTCTTCTCCGGGGCACCTGGTCGGAGTTGATGGCCAAAAAAGTCATAAAAACTCGCGAATCCTTATACCAAACTGATCGCCGCGTTGAGTAGATCACAAATATAGGTTTAATTTTCATTTTTCATGTAAGAATAGAGAAATACGAATGATCCAAGAATTAAGCTCAAAACTGAAATTATCAAGAACGTCATCTAAACCTATCCAGAATCTGCCTACATACGTAGGGCTTCAATATGCAGCGAAAATGGCATGAAATGGATGTGTATAGAGTGAGAATTCTTGAAAGGTAACTTACCTAACAGAACCTCTCTGTTGGGTCTTGTAACGGTGATAAGCTCGTGCAAAACGATCCAGAATCACTCTGTGAACTTCCCTGAAGGTGTTGCTGATCTTGATTTGCCTTGAACTTGCTTGAATTTCAGTTTCAACTTTTCACTTTTCTCTTGACTTTTGCAACTGCTTCCAAGCTTCTCCTTCACCAAAATGTCGGAATGAGAGTTTGTTCTTCATCAGAAACTTATATATTATGGATCCATGATCAATTGGGGGCCCAATTTGGCCTAGTTATGAGGAATTGAAAAATCCAAAGTTTGGAAATGGAAGATTCATCTCCACGTGCATTTTGGCTCCAAATCCCTTGATTCTCATTCAAACTAGTTGTTGGTGCTTTACTTTGATCATGTGGATGGAAATGAATCCTTGAATTGATCCCATGGTGGAAGTTAAATGTGTGACTTACACTTGAAGTAACCATGAATTTGCACGTGAAATTGGCCTCAAAACGCAAATCCAATTTGTGCATCTTGCTTGTTATGTTCTTGTGACTTAAAATATGCACAAACATGCCTTGTAAAAGTTCAAAAATCAAATTAATTGAATTTCCCCTTTTAAAGACTTTTTCATGAAATTTCTTCACCAATTTTCCTATCCAACCATACTCCATGACAATTTGGTGTTTCATGATGCCATTGATGTCCTTTAAAGAAACTTTCATGTTGGACAAAGTTCCATTTTATGTATGCAAATGGATGAGATGAACCTATAATGAAAATGACCTATAATCTTACTTTCCCAAATTACCCTTGCCTTGCAAGCTTCATAACTTGAGTTCTACACATCAGATGAAGGACTTCTAGGACTTTTTGGAAAGATAAGATCATAATGAAAACCTTTCATGTTTGATTAAAAGTGAGATGAAACCTGATTCTAGGCCAAAAATGCCTTGGAAGTTGGTTGACTTTTGTTGACTGAAATCACATTCATCTGAGGACCCATAACTTGTCAGCATCATACCTTGAGCTACACAAATCAGAGGGATGAGTTCTAGTACTCAAAAGAAAGCTAAGAACATGCTCTACAAGTTTCATGTTTGCATAAAAGTGAGATGAAACTTGTATCTTAAGATACATGGTCTTGAAGTTAGGAACTAAATAGGGGATTTTACACTGACAAGCTTAGAAACCCTAATTTAGTAACTTCTCACACTCTTAATTCTTCTTAAATTGATCTTGATGCTTCAACACAACTTTCCATGATCACAATGACTTAGAACTAAGTTTTAATCTCCTTTAAATCCATAGTGCATCTTGCACCAAGCAGATGAAACCCTAGGTGTACAATCCTCTGACTGCAACCTCTTGCACATGATATAACAACTTGGATAAGCTCCAAAATGGCTTCCAAAGCATACAATGAGCTTCCTCAACATCTCCTATCCATAACCATGGACTCATGATCCTCTGATGATCTTCACTTGGTCCCCAAGATAGGAGACAAACCACAACTGTCCATTTACTTTCTCAAAGAGCTTTGATCTTTTCCTGATGATGATAAGCACTTGACCACTTGAATAAAACTCTTTTCTTAGGCTTAGAATCCTGGTAACCTCCTCTTGTCATGCACACCTCTCCTGATCCCCTACAAATGAACAATGATATGCAAATGCTAATGCTAGAATAATGAGATGAAACATAAACCAAGTTAGAAAAAGGTTGGGCAAATTTTAGGGTGCAACAGTATCTAGCAACAATTACTGTTTTTGTCTATGTATGGTGCCAATTATCTCTTTATTCCTTGATCATTAACTTTGTCATGTGTGGATGATTGTTAATGTTTATCCTGTTGTGCATGTTTTGATATGAGCATCTGTTATTATTTTACCATTTCTTAACAGAAATTTCTTTCTTTTTGATGTTGTCAAAGGGGGAGAAAGTGTCAAGCTGTTTAGTAGACCCATAAAGATCAACCATGAAGACGTCACACTTAACGCAAATGAGTAAGTGAGAATAAAGGCAACAAGCAAGGGGGAGGATAATGCTGGATATCATACAAACAGGTTCTACGTGTTTTGCCATCATAAAAAAGGGGGAGTATGTGAGGGAAAAGCCTCAGATACTTGATATGTGTGTTTCGATGATGTCAAGACCGAGCCACATGGAAGAATAGTCATTTGACGTTATCACCATGATGCATAAGCATACCTTTTTTCTCATGTTTATTTGCTTGCACTAAACATCTCGAGTACTGCATTTAGAGCTGTTAAAATATGCGTTATACGAGTCAAACTCAATTGATCTATCATAGCTTTCATCTAAAAGAATAAAAAATATGAATTTAGGAATTTTTTGATGCTTCAGGTCTTTGAGTCGACCTAAACTCTGCTCTAGTCGACTCATGGCAAGTGTCCTAGAAATCCATTTCCTCTAGTTAGGTATGGTCGACCTACCGGTCAACGCATACTGTTGTCATTTGCATTTGTCTAAAAATCCAGGCTTTGCATCGACGCATGCCTTGTTCCGGTCGACGCATAGCTGTGTGTTTTGCATAATAGTTTGCCTCGGGTTAGCTCAAGTCGACCCTGCACTCTGCATGGGTCGACCGCTCGCTGTTTGCTGCATATTTTTTGAGTTGTCTATTATTTTTGAAAGTTGATTTTATCAGTTATAACAGTCTTTTCTGGTATAAATATTTAGTTGCTCTATTTATTTCATATCAATTGAATCAATTACGGAAACAAGAAAAGTGGAAGAGGTGTCAATTCAAGTTCTCATCATCTTCATCTTCTACATTTCATACCACAACAATCACATACAATAATCTTTGCTTTGCATTATGGATTGTCTAAGGTGATAACATTCGAAGCCGTGATTAGGTAATTCGGTTCGGGTTTAGGAATTGACAGGTTTTTCTTGAATAAAACCACTAGGGTTTTGTCCTCCAAGATTCTCTGAATTTGGGGTTTTTTTGGACGAGTCCTCTCAACACATATTCGGCCGAGTGAAGGTGATCGAGGAGCGGTGGGTTCCATTTATCTAGTAGTGGTAATCGGAGAATTGTGAAGGAGAGGTTCGGGTTTGACACACGAGTGTTTGAGATCAGCCGGGCTGGGGTTTGAGGATGGAACGTTGTTCAAACATAGAGCTATAGTTGGAGGTTCATACACAAGCTGTCGAAGGACTTGATTCGACTCGAATCAAGGGACAAGAGGAGATAGCTTCTACAACAACAAGGGAGTTTGTTTGTTTGATTGCTATTTCATTCTTGTATATATGATTCTACAATAGGTTAAATTTATATTATAAGAGCTCAATTCTATTGTTAGAATTGAGGGCAGACGTACCCCGAAGCGAGGACGACGCGGGAACTGCCTCAACAAATCCTTGTGCCTTTTACCTTTCGTTTTTACATTGCTTAATATTTGTGTGGTTTCAGAACAAGCAATTATATCAAATTTAGGACTATTTTGAGTAAGTGCTGGACTGATTTTGACTCTAGTACAATTGTTGATTGTACAAGGAAACTAGAGCAAATTACTCAAAGCTGAACTCACTTGTAGTGCTCTGCACTCCAAATGTTTGATAAATTGCCTGAACGAAAAGCCTTGTGTGCTGTCCATTTATTGTGGTAATATTTTAAGGCATTGGAACTAGTCATACCACATTGTGAGCTAAATCAAATTGAGATTGTGACTAGCGTAGTGATTCTCATTACTCGTTATCCGATTCCATCGGCTAAAACGCATATCCGATTTTCTAGTAATCGTTCGTTATAGACGGTATTTTTCCATGGCCGCTTCCGCAAATTAAATAAAATTTTTAAAACCATTTTATTGCTAGCGCCGACTTATTTTTTAACAAGGGATTTATTCAACCCCCCCCCCCCCCCTTCTAGATCCGTGCCATCGTCTAACACGAAGTCCTACCCTAACTCTAACATATATAGGATGCATGATAATGACAAACAAATGCTAACATATATAGGATGCATGATAATGACAAACAAATGCATATATATATATATATATATATATATATATATATATATATATATATATATATATATATATATATATATATATATATATATATATATATATATATATATATATATATATATATATATATATATATATATATATATATATATATATATATATATATATATATATATATATATATATATATATATATATATATATATATATATATATATATATATATATATATATATATATATATTCACACAAAAATTACATATAATTACAAAGATTCTCACACAAAAATATTTTTATGAAGGTGTATAAAGAAAAATTCCTTGTGTGTTTGTTTTTCTTTCTCTCAAAAGTTTCACAGTATTGCAATATTCACGTGATAACACTTTACAAATTGTTGCGTATATCGTTATATATCTCTTCTTTCAAATCTTCTTTATACAGGCAATGAAAAGACCCGTTGGAGGGCAGGAATGGAATTCACAAATACAGTTGTATCCTTTCTTAAAAACATGTAAAAATGGGAGACACAATGGTACAATACTACAATCAATTTTCTCGCAAAATCAGTGTAGTTGAAGGAATATTGATCTTGTACTGTGTATTATTTTCTCACATAATTTTTTTTTTGATTTTATCTTCTTTTATTCAAAGATTTCTGATAGAGAGATGATGAAGCATGCATAGAAGAAGAACCAGAGCCTGGGTGAGAGAGTCTTCATAATCTTATTTTCAGAGTCTTCAGAACCTTTTCCTCAGAGTCTTCAGAACCTTCTCTTCAGAGTCTTCATAACCTTGTCTTCAGAGTCTTCAAAACTTGGTCTTTAGAAATGTTTGAGTGCAATACTTCAGAGCTTTCATAAAGAGACATAGGCTTCTCTTCTCAGAGTCATAGTTCAAGGATTTGGATGAGCGATATTCATAAATATTTATCTGAGTAATCCAGAGCTTGATTATCTTTTTAGAACACACATCTCAATGTCATAGTGAACTAGGTTCAGAGTCTAATACCGTCACGTGTCTCTTCTTTAGAGTTAGAACTTGTAACTACTATTTGCACACTTAACAAAACCACTAGGGGTACAAAATTGTTCTTTATGAATCTCTGTAATATTATCATCAAAATAGAAGGTCAGATGCATTACCAAATCTTGTTCTTACAATCTCCCCCTTTTTGATGATGAGAAAACCATGTATTTTGAAGAACAATTTTTACTTGGTTTAATCACATAAAAACATATCAGAATCAGGTTTGTAAGCTTCCCCTGAGTTTAATACTATCCAAAATATTTCTCAACTTAAATATTCAGAGTGAAGTTTGTAAACTCCCCCTAAGTTTAAGACTCATAATACTTTTAATAGATAAAATATTTCAATCAGCATGAAAGTAATAACTTCCCTGTATGAGATTTAAATTTAAATTTCTTGATTCCTTGTATAAGAATATGTCTTGTATCAGAAGGTCTGGTTATCAAGAATCTGTCTTGTATCAATGTCTGGTTTAAGCTTTTAAGCTTGGTTTAACTAGAGTTTAATGAAGCACAAGTGCCAGATTTTTAATCGGATCTAGATGAAGCACAAGAGCTTGGTTGAAAATTCTTGATTTCTTATATCAGAGTCTAGCTTGTAGCCAAGCTTGGTTAAAAACCATATCTAGTTTCTTCTTTCTGAGGCTAAAATCTGGATAGCCTAGTTAAGTATGAAACTAAATTTTAGATATCCTGGTTAACTAAAAAACCTTCTTAGTAATATTGGTGAACTTTTTCAAAGTTCTCAGGTCATTCAGAATTTACAGAGTCAGATATCAAAAAGAAAAGTCAGAGTTAGATGTTTGGGATTATAAATAAAAATAAGCATATCAAAATCATATCTACTCTTCTCCACCATTGTCATCAAACAAAAAGATAAAGGAAAATAAAATATAAAAGAGAAAATGAAATATCATTAATAAAAATATAAAGATACAAAGAATTACACAAAGCAATTAAATAGAAATAAAAAACAAAAAGGTTTAGGTTAGGGGTGGCAGCCTTGAGAGAATCACTTGAAGCAGACCTTCAATCTTTGTGTTGGACTAAGCTTGTCCAAACGAAACCTAACAAATACATTTTCTTGCTTTAGTTCTTCCAAGGTCTTCAACACTAGAGGAATGGATTCATATTCATAAGGCTTAGTTCCAGAGGTAGCTCCAATCTCAGATTGAGAAACAACTTGCTGTTCAGGAATAGGAGTATCTTCAAAAGCAAAAGTAACTTTAGAAGCATCCAAATTCACATAAGCTTATCCAGTCTGAGCCTCTTTGTCATAAGAAACCAGGATTAAGTTAGCTTCTGGTGGAGGAAGAAACTTTGGGTTGATCAACTCCAAAAACGACTCCATGACACCATATAGTTTTTCATGGATTTTTTTCTGAGTAGATTTATAAAAAGTTTCTCTAAGCTTCCTCGAACAAGGAATAATCCAACTTCTGAAGTCATTCCAATAAGTATCACTCTCAACAGAGTTGACACAATTTATTCAAACTTGTGTGAGAGAATGTCAATCTTAATTTGCTTCAAATTTAAATTGTAACAGTACTTCATCAATACTAGGTATATTGGGGGTTACTTAGGTTCTGAGGAAGTTTGGGTCAGGTATAGCTTCATCCTTAGAGTTAGATGAGACTGAGATAGTTTTATTTGAGGAGTCATTAGTAGAGGGGAAATTGTTTAGGATATTGTTGCACCCTAAAATTTGCTCAACCTTAGTCACTTGGTTTAGGTTTCAATATCATTAGCACTTGCATATAGAGTCATGTACATAGTCTAATCATCTGCATAGCATAGCATAGCAAATCATCCAACAGGGGACCAAGCATTATTCTCATCTCTATGAGCCTATCAAGAGGTTATTATCCTAATTCAATCCCATTCAAGTCATCAGAAAGAATTTGAAGACTGGGAAGTCAATGGATCAAGCAGTGCATCCATCTCCTATCTGAGGGTATCTGGGGATCATCAAAGAAATTGTGAGCTGTGGGCTGAGCATGGAGAGTATGTGGGCATCATGGGAGACTTAGAAAGTCATTTGGAGAAGGAGACAAGTCATTGGTATGATCACAAGAGTTGCAGTTGAAGGCAGTCAACTAGGGCTTCATCTGGGTCAACCCTGGGTCAACTCTAGGTCAATTGATTGATTGAAAGGCATTGAGGTCTATTGGAGAGATGTGGGGTTCATCATTTGACATGTAAAGAAGTATATGTTGTTGTGCTAAGAAGAAATCAAGAGAAATCAAGGAGAAGAGGAGTTTCTAAATTAGGGTTTCTGTGTAAAATCCCCTAGTTTATGTCAAATTTCCAAGCAAGATAAGTCAAAATGCAAGCTTCAAATGGATCCTTGGCCAACATGAAACTTGTAGAGGATCTAAAGACCTTTAATTTGAGTTGTGGAAGACATTAAGGAGATTTATAGAACTCAAGTTATGGTCCTTGCAAGTTACAGGTCATCTGAGGTATCTGAAATTTTGTCTGTGAAAATGACTTGACTTCCAAGCAATTTTTACCCCTCAAGGAGATTTCAAATGAATTTCTGGTCAACATAAGAGTTGTTACTCATTGTCTTAGCTTTCTAGAATGGTATGGTATGCCTTCATATGATTTGTGGAACTCTACTTATGGTCTTGGCAAGCAAAGGGTATTTTGGTCATCTGAGAATTACAGGTCTTTTCAAGCCTATGCCCAAAACTCATACAAGGAAGATTCAAATGAAAAACTTCACAACATCAAACTTGCTCCAAATGACATTTTGAGTCTAGAAAAGTGACCATGAAAGATTTGAAATATTCATAGCACAAGGTTTCAAAATTGGTGGATTTAATGAATAAAAATGACCTAAAAAATGAGATTTTTCATACTTTGGCCAAATGAGGTGAAATTATAGGTTATTTTGATTGGAAAAATCATTTTGATAACATTGGCTAAAGTGGAATTTTGAGTTTGGTTCAAGTTTTTAAAGTTATTCATGGTTACTCATAATGGAAGTTACATAATCAAATTCAAGGGAAATTGTGCATGGGAAGTTTCTCCAAGCTTCTAGGAGTTTCTTATCTCATGTATATATTGTATTGAAGAGCTTCATGCATGGGTTGGTGATTCATTGTGCTCATAATACCAAGTTTCACACACTTTCTCCAACTTGCAAAAGCTTTTCAAACTCTCTCAAATTCTCATCAATTCTCACAATTCTTGATCTGATCTTCATCACCATCACTCATAGATCATAATTCACACATGCATTTGGTAGAAGTGAGGAGGATTCATGCTGTTCAAGTTGATCATCCAAGAAGCAAGAATTTTGGAATTGTGAGATTCAAAGCATTGGAGCACGATTGGTTGCATACAGAACTTATAATCAAGTTCCCTGATCATTTTCCACTCCTTTCAAGCCTTGGATCAAGAGGATTCAGCACCTGTTTTCATCATTTGCACCAGGTAGGTTTCTCCTTCGAATTGCTTGATTTAGTTAGCATTACTAGGTTTTATTAGCATAGAAAGGTTAGGATAGGTTAGATGACTGGTTTTGGTGAGTTTGAAGAGATTCCATGAAGGTTGCCATTGGTGTGCAAGAACTGTTAGGGTTTGTATCTCATAGGATATTGCAAGAAAATCTTAGGTTATTAGCTTGATGTGATCAGCACAAGGTGTAGAGCATGTTAGGGCAAGAATTAGGGAGAATTGGAGAGGTTGATGACAGGTGTTAATGGTGGATCCAAACTGTTATTCTCATCGGGTTCCATTGTTGGTTGAGTTTTAGAGGAAGTTATGGTCATGGCTGTGTAGAAGGAAGTTTATAGAACAACTTTGCTCTTTGAATCGAGGGAATCCATGGAGAGATGAGGGAGAACAGAGGAGTGGAAAATCGTGCATGGGAGAAGAGTTGCAGAGTTAGGGTTTGTCCAAGGTTGAAGACAACCTTCTGGCCGTTCGATCTGGACTCTGACTTTGACTGGGGACTGAAACCAACGGCCACGATTGAAGAATGAAAGCGGAGGGAATTTCAAACACCAATACGCACCGTTTCATTAAAGATTTCAGACTGGGCTCAGATATCAATTGCTATTGGCACCCCTTAAACCAAGCCCAAACTATTATGAACTGAAATTGTTGCTATTCACACCGCTCGCAGTTTTTTTAATTTTTGTTATTTTCTGATGCTTCCTGGGCCTGGCGCCATTTAATATTAACACCCCCACTGCCTGGCCCGTTTCTTTTTTTAACTGCAATTCCTTACTTGCTGCACCCCTTCCAATTTTAATTCATTTTATTTTCTTTCAAAAAATATTAAATCTTTAAAAAATCATAACAAATAGGAAAATGCATGTTTTTCATTGGTTCTTTTTGAATTCTTTTCATAATTTTGTCAAGAAAATTATCATACAAAAAAAATTAATATTTCATTTTGTTTTAATATTTTTGGCATATTTTTTCTTTTAAATAGGTATAAATAACATTTAGTCTGATGCTTGAATTTGTTAATTTTGGTTTGAATAGTTGCTTTAACATTGTTAATCCATTCTTTTTAGGTTGGTTAGTTTGGATGCTTATCTTGTATATAAAATTTAGTTCATATTTTTAGGACTTAATTTTAGGTGATTTGATCAGATGTGAGTAACATGAACAAAATTAGGGTTTAGGTGACAACATAGGTGAATAAGTTCATTTCCCTTAGGAGTTAGAAATTGAATCTTTGGGGTATGGGACTATAGGGATTAGGGGTAGTTATTAGATCCCTTAGAAAATATTAGGATTCCCCTACTGCTATTAATACTGTCTATATTTGCTTGACTGGTGTGGTGTGCCCTCTCTGGGGATTATGATTTGTCTGTGTGGGTATTGGGATTGCTTGGGGATTAGGAGAGCTGAAGACTGGTGATGATGAAGCCATTGGAGATCCAGAGCTTGAAGACCAACTTCCAGAGTTGAAGAGGAGATTCCTTTGCTGGCAGCTGTTGAGGAGCCTAGGGTTTAGGAGCTAGGCAGAGCTCTAGATTAGAAAGCTTGTTTCTCAAACATGGAATGCCTTGTCTGCATCCATCCTTTCTCTATGATTCAAAGTCTCTTTCAAATATCCACCTCCTTCCTTTGGAAGGATCAGTGAATGTATTTGAAAGATAGAACTTTTGAGAGAAAATTGTCTGTATAATGTTAACAGTTGATGAGCCACCCTTGGAAGGCAGTCTTCTGTTTAACATTCACTTTTATCTTGTTGACTGATGTTCATCCTGGAGATTGAGACTTGAAGAAAAGCCATTGCAGATAGAAGGCTGATAATCCGAGACCTTGCCTGAAGGCTGTGGAGATGGAGATTGATGCTTGCTGAAGCTTGTAGCTGTTTGGAAATGACTTGAAGACAGGTGTTGATGCAGAGCTGCTGTGGCTGTTTATTTTTGCTGTTCATTTCTGATGTATTGATTGGTTTTCTGGACTGTATTGTTTGTTGTTAACCTGTTGGGTTGAAGGTGAATCCTGTTCACTTTTGCCTATTGTTTTCTAGGTTCGAGGTTGAGTGGAACTCCCTTGCCTCGCTTGTATTGTTGCATCCATGCATTTTACTGCTTTACTGTATATATTTGCTATTGTTTCTGTTTCCGTCTATTCCCCTAGGATCTCTGTTTCTCTCTGTGCAAGAGAGGAGCATGATAGACACTAGGTCTTAACCCATGCATGATAACATTAGGTTAGTTTGATTCCCTTTGCCACCATAGGTTAGAATTCTGTCTCTTCTTTCTCAAAACAAACAGAAAAACACAATAAGATTTCAAACACGATAAAAGACACTTCTTCCGTAAAAGAATGTGAACTCATCAAAACGTCATTTTTGTCCGCTTGGACCGGTAATCAGAAAAACCCTTTTTCAGAAGGAATAAAAACAACCAAGACAGACTTGTGTCGTATGTGGCCCGAACTACGTTTGCTCTGATCTTTCATGCTGTATGAAAGTACGTAGGCATAGGATGCGATATCCTAGCGAGCAACCTTCCCCTCCTTTCCCGTAGGTAGGCGAACTACGCTGACTCTGATTTCTCGTTCCAGACGGGAATACGTAGGCATAAAGTGCGATACTTCGCCGAGTCATTTTATTTTCTTTTAACCCCAAACCTGTAGAGTAGATAGAATAACAATTCGTACCAGAAAACAAGCGTGGATCCCGTCGAGTACGACGGACGTGAGGGGTGCTAATACCTTCCCCTTGCGTAACCGACTCCCGAATCCAGGATTTGGTTGTGATGACCATTCCTTTCCCGTCTTTGCGGTAGGTTTACTCTGAGCGTTTCCTTTCCCTCTTTTGGGATAAATAACGCACGGTGGCGACTCTTCTGTTCATCCGGCGCCGATTTTCGCAGTAGCGACAGCTGGCGACTCTGCTGGGGAACTGCGATAGTTCCCTATGCATTTGGGATCCAACGTCCCTCAAGAGAGTCAATCCTAGCGCTTGTTTTCCCGTCGAGGATTTTGTATGGATTTATATTTCTGTCATTTACTTTCAGCATTATATTATTGTTATTATTGCTATATTGGGGTGTGACGGGTGTTCTGTGATTGAGAGATAAGCCGGACCTGGGCTTGAATGCACCTAGAATTAGAGTAGAAAGTAGTGGGCGTGTGCCGGCTTTGCTTGCATTAGTGTCTCATGAAATCTACACTCGGACGAGGTTCTTCTGGTTGGCTTCTTTTTCTACCCTTTGGGTCGAAGGGGTTGTTGGTCAGCTGAATTGTCGACTCCGGGAACCGATCATTTGGAAGTTGGCTAAGTGAGGCCTCTTCAGGATTTGATGATGCCACTCCTTCTGGGAATCGTATCATCAACCCTGAAAGTCTGTGACGCCGACGACCGCATAGGATGCCATACCTTTGTCAGTTACTAGGACATCCATCTGTGAGAGGGTTTGGGTCATGCAGGTAACTAGACCTTCAGATTACTGGTTTATTTCTTGATCAGAGATCCTGGGTATTTATGGAGAGTTCTGAGGTCTGTCAGAGACCACTTGGAGAGTTCTGAGGTCTGTCAGAGACCAGTTGGAGAGTTCTGAGGTCTGTCAGAGACCAGCTGAAGATGTGATTTGAGGTCTACCAAAGACCAGTTGGAGTTATGGTTTGAGGTCTGTCAGAGACCATTGTTGGAGCTTTGTTTTAGGTCTATCCGAGACCAGGGTTTGAGGACTTCTAAAGAGTCTATCTGAGACTTCTTGATATGGGTCAGGCTATTCAGCTACGGCAGTTGGTCCCTGTTGCGTGTTACTTGCATTGCATTGTTTGCATATTCATTATCATTGCATCCCATTAACGTGTGTCTGTGCTGCAGGTGCATTTGCATATCCTCCGATTCTAGTTCCCAGACTTCTGAGTATTGATTATGGCTGGTTTGAGGAAAACAATCGCGTACAAGCTGCCTACACTTGATATTACCCCTTTGCTCGGTCTGATATCTCTTGCTGATGAGGAGGTTAGGAGAAGCTTCACAATGAGTCATGGGAGATTACTGAGATTAGTCTGCAAGCCCACTGCTGATGAGATGAATGGACTGTACACCTTGATGCAGTTGTATGACCCCGCATTGAGATGTTTCACGTTTGCTGACTTTATTCTGGGGCCTACCATTGAAGAGTACGTGGAGTTTACTGAGCTACCGGTGCAGAACAAGGTTCCCTTTATTCACTCTGCTGCTGAGCCCAAGTTGGAGGACTTAGCCAAAGCCCTGCACATGAACGCTACTGAACTATTAGTGACTTCTTGGCTCGGGGTTTCAGGTTTCTCTCTTGATTTTCTGGTTGGCAAGGCTCAGGAGTATGCCAAGAGCGGATGTTGGGTGGTTTTCAATGCTATTTTGGCTCTATGCATTTATGGAATTGTGCTATTTCCTAACTTGCCCAATTTCGTAGACTTGGACGCTTTCCATATATTTGCCGCTGGCAATCCAGTGCCAACGTTGATCAGAGACTTCTACCACTCCTTGCACTACAAGAATGAAAACAGAAGGGGAAAGGTTGTTTACTGCTGTGCACCTTTGTTGAATATGTGGTTCAAGAGCCACCTTCCCCTGAAGGGATCTTTTGTGGAGAGTGCACCCACAACTAGCTGGTCAGAGCGCTTGATGAGGCTATCTTCCGAAGACGTTGAGTGGTTTGATCGAGACCTGCTAGGGTCTGAGCTTATATTCAGTTGTTCTGGGTACCCTAATGTCCCGCTGATAGGAAGAAAAGGGTGTATCAACTACAACCCATCTCTATTGGTCCGTCAGTTCGGATATGCGCTGAAGAACCCACCAAAGGAGGAAGAAGTACAGGAATCTCTGTACTTCACCGGTGATTTGAAGGGAGAGTTGTTAGCCAAGCTGCAGCATGCCTGGACGCGTATTAACCGAAGAGGGAAGCCGTTGTTAGGGAAAAACGACTGTCAGGCTTATGCACCTTACAGGGTTTGGATCCAGGAGAGGGCAAGTCAGTTACTGATGCCATTTCCAGCAGCGCCAATCCCTGTTCCTATTCCGGTAGCAGAGCCAACTACTGTTTCTAGGGAGGCATACGAGAAAGTGGTGAAAGAAAAAGAATCCTTGATGAAGATCAATGAAGGGTTAGAGCAAGAGCTAGCCCAGATACGTAGTGAGAAAAACAAGGCCGTGCATGCTTTCTAACAGCAGGTGGAGCTAGTGAACAGACTAGGGGATGAATTGACTGAGGAAAAGAAGAAGCGCGAACGTCTGGGGCAAGAGTTCAGAAGCTCCCATGACATGCTGGAATCCAAAAAGAAAGCACTTGACATCACTCACCGAGAAATCTCTTCTTGCAATAAGACTTGGAATGCTACACTCACCAACAATAAGAAGAGGGAAGATAAGTTGAAGCAGCAAATTTCCGACCTTGAAGAGCAGTTGAAGTCCAGCATCAAGAAGTGTGAAGAAGAAGTGATGACCCGGTATAATCTTCAGAATGCACTGAACAAGGCCATCAAAGGCAGGGACGAAGCCGTGTCTCAGAAGCGGAAGCTAGAGGATCGCTTCGGAGAAGGGGTATGGGAGGAAACTGCTGGAGACGTGCGACGTGTTCTTAAGAAAAGAAACCAACTTGTCGAAGGGCTGCTTACCAGACCAGGTCATCCAGAGACCAAGAAGTTAATAGAAGAGTACCAGACTTATGGGAGTGCTTGATCATTTCATGTATTAACTTGTATGCTTTATTTGCATAGGGCTGACCATCACCAGGATTGTTGGTTGAGGTCATGCCTTCTTATTGTACTCAGTGATATTGTATTCTTGGCTTATTGGTTTTCTCTGCAATATATAAGGCTTTCTGTGATTCAGCTCCAATCTTTATATTGCTAGCACTGTCACTACACTGGCACCTTCGCACTAGAATCATGGAATGAATTTCCTTAACGCACAGACACACATTGCATTGCATTCATATTCATGTTGCATTACAGGTAATCATCGGATGATATCTTATTTCCTGCTTTGTACCAGGTATTTTCAGGATTGCAGATCAGCACCCGCACCGCTATTCCACTCGCACCAACTGTCGAAGAATCATGGATCAAATGCAGAACGAGATGCAAGATGTGCGCGAGAAGCTAGCTCTCTTTATGCAGACCATGGAAGCTATTGCAAAAGGTCAGGAGAATTTGCAAGCCATGGTGCAACCTCTGTTGGTCAGAAACGCTGGGCACGGTAATGAGGATCATCAGTCTGTGCGAGTCGACACTGTTCATGGGGATGGCACTCCCACGCCAGTGGCTCCACCTGTAGTCAACATACCTGCTGTTAATGTCAACAACGCTACCGCTGCTGGGAACAGTAACGTCGGAGTTGGAAACGGGACTGCTGTCCATAACGTTGGGCTTGGTGATATCAACTTGGGTGATAATATGGGAGGCAATGGCTTCAGTAATGCTGGATTCGGGTTCAATGATCAGGGATTCAATAATGCTGGGAAATATGGTTTCAATGCTCAAGGCTTTGGGCAGGACGGCTTTGGTGTGACCAATCAGGGTTACGGAGGTTTCGGAAATGGAAACGACGCTGGGTTAATGGCTTTTGGACCTGCTGGAATTGCTCAGGGGTACGGCAACAGAGGGCGAGGCCCGGTGATGAATCAGATCAGAGCTGGCCGTAATAATGGATACGATGGGCATGGAGCTGGGAATGGTATGTGGCAAGAAGATCAGCAGGAGGACGCTTTCTCTGGCGGAGGTTTCGAAGGGCCGATGGATGACTCCCAGAAGATCAGAATGCTAGAAGAGCAGATGAGGGGGGTCCTGAACCAAAGTGTTGTGGGCTTAGACATGTCAACAATGGGTTTGGTACCTGGCTTGAGGGTGCCAATCAAGTTCAAAGCTCCTACGTTTGATAAGTATAAAGGGGACACTTGTCCGAAAGTGCACGTGCGGGCTTATTACCGAAAGATGTCTGCATATTCAACTGATGAGAGAATGCTAATGCATTTCTTTCAAGATAGTTTGTCAGGCCTTTCCCTAGAGTGGTACATGGGGTTGGAGCCAACTAATATAAAGACATGGAAGCAACTGGCAGAGGCATTTGTAGCTCACTATAAATACAACAGCGACTTGGCGCCCAATCGGGTCCAATTGACAGGGCTGTCTCAGAAGAAGGGTGAGAGCTTTAAAGAGTACGCGCAAAGATGGCGCGACATGGCTGCCAGGGTCCGTCCTCCTTTAGAAGACAAGGAAATGAATGACATGTTTATCGGAACGTTCACAGGCATGTTTTATGACAAGTTGTTTCACACATCTTTGGCCAGTTTCTCAGACTTAATTCTGATGGGAGAAAAGATTGAAAGCAACATTAAATAAGGCAGGTTCCAGGCTGAGGAATCAACTGCATCTGGCAGTAATAGGAAGGCTTTTGGGGGGCGCCGTCAGGGCGAGGCAAGCGCAGTGTTTGGAGGCCGAGGCAGAGGCCGAGGCAGAGGTCGAAATCAGTATCATCAGCCGCAGCAGGTGGCGAGTGTTACTATTCCGTATCAACAACAACCGTTTCAGCAGCAGCCAGTGCAATAACAACAGCAGCAGCAGTAGCAGCCACAGCAGGGGGCACAGCCTGCTCAGCGAAGATTCCAGGGTGTTAAACCAAGAAGAGTGTTTGAGAAGCCTCCCTCAACGTATGCTGATTTGTTACAGACATTGTTGGGTTTGAACCTGGTAGAGAAGAGAACTTTGGCACCGATAACGGGAACTCCTCCGTATGGTTATGATGCAAGCAGGCACTGTGAGTTCCACTCTGGGGCTCCGGGCCACGATGTAGAGGGTTGCCATGCTTTTAAGCATGTTGTGCATGATCTTTTGGATAATAAGGCTATCAATTTCGGAACGGCAGGGCCGAATATAGTGCAGAAGCCCATGCCTAATCATGGGGCAAACGCCATTCTGACTGAGGAAGGTTTGAATTTGATTACGAGAGTGGATGATTTAAAGACGCCGCTGAGCGAGATAAAAAGCAGATTATTACAAGGGGGTGTTTATCCAGGTTGTGACGAGTACTGCTTAGAATGCTGGACCCTAGCTGGAGGGTGTGATGATTTGAAGAAAGGCATTCAGGCTTTAATTGATGACGGCACATTGCAGTTTGACCGAGCAGCAATTGAAGAGCCTGCAAGGGCAGTAGCAGATAATCAGAGTGATGTGGCCACTGTAACGATTCCTCGAAAGACAATCACTATAACAGCACCGGTTCAGCGACCGCCGATCACCATATCTAAGGCCGAACCAATCCTGTACGAGAGCACAAAGGCAGTCCCATGGTCATATGGGTTAGAAGTGTATTGTGACGGAATAAAGATTGATGTTAATAAGCAGCCAGCCGAGACTGTAGATAATGTTGTTGGTACCGGAGGTATGACAAGGAGTGGTAGGATCATTATATCGCCTGAAGTAGAGGCCGAAAGGCTGGCGAAAGGAAAGGGAAAGATGGTTGAAAATGTCCCAGTGCAGGCAAGCGAAAAAGCATCGGCATCAAAAGAGGTGGAAGAGTTCATGCGCTTGATTCGAAAAAGTGATTATAAGATTGTGGAGCATCTGCAACAGACGCCTTCAAAGATATCTATCCTGTCATTGCTATTGTGTTCTGAAGCTCACAGAAACGCTTTGCTAAAAGTCCTGGACACTTCCTTCGTACCCCAAGACGTCTCCGTGAATCAGCTGGAAGGAGTGTTGGCACATGTAAATGCAGGCCACAGCTTGGGCTTTACCGACTTTGATTTGACCCCGAAGGGGAGAGATCATAATATGGCGCTGCACGTATCTGTCGAGTGTAGAGGATCAGTAATGTCGCATGTACTGGTCGACACCGGATCATCCTTAAATGTGTTGCCCAAGAAAGCGATGATGAAGCTGGATGTCAGAGGGATCCTGTGCACGCCCAGTGACTTGGTAGTCAGGGCATTCGATGGCACGCGGAGAACAGTCTTTGGATCGATAACGTTGCCTCTCCAGGTGGGGCCGGAGGTGTTTGCCACTGAATTCAATATCATGGACATCCAGCCTGCGTATAGCTGCCTGCTCGGAAGACCCTGGATTTATGGGGCTGGGGCAGTCACATCTACCTTGCACCAAAAGCTGAAATACATGGTAGGAGACAGCGTAGTCACCGTATGCAGAGAAGAGGACATCCTGGTCAGCCATCTGTCGTCATTTAAATATGTGGAGGTCGACGGAGAGATTCACGAAACACCCTGCCAGGCATTTGAAGGGTTGCGCATCAAGGACAAAGGTCCCGGGCTGAGTAAAGCGCCGGAGATAGCTGTCTCGTCATATAAAGAGGCCCAAGCTCTGGTAGAGGCAGGAGAAGCAAAGGGCTGGGGCAAAGTGCTGGATATTCCTGTGAAGATGGACCGGTTCGGGCTAGGATGCCAGCAGTCGTCGTCAACACCTGCTATGGGAGCACCCCGTTTCAGAGGGCCAATAACCATCTCCGCCAGTGGAGTATGTCATGAAACCATCAACGCTGCTTTAGAGTCTGACGAAGGAGACAACGACTGTGATATGGATGCCTGGATTCAGCCAAGCACGCCAGGACAAGGATTGTGCAACTGGTCTATTCAGGAGCTTGTTCCTGTGACTCTTAAACAGTAATGCTTTGTTTTATTAATTGTTGAACAATCTGGTGTCGTGCCCGGGGCATCATGATTTGCTTAGGGCTGTGCTGTTATGAACATTGCGTGTTTATCATTAAATAAATGGCGCTTTTTCGTGTGCAAATATTGTGATCTCTGTTTTTCTTGTTTTGTATTTTTCAATAAAATGGCAACGCGGTTATTCGCTTTATACGCATTTTGAAGCATTTAACCATTCCTTTTGCAGGATAACATTTTCAGATGACATCCTTGAACCACCTATGAATCGTCCCGACTTTGAACATCCGGTATTTCAGGCCGAAGAAGAAGTTGTTGAAGATGGTGACGTCCCTGAAGAACTGTCTTGGTTGGTGAAACAAGAGGAAAGAGTCATTCTGCCTCACGACGAGGTCATCGAAATTATCAACTTAGGGTCGGAAGGGGTTGAGAAGAATATTCGTATCGGAGCCGCGCTGCAGAGCGATATCAAGCGGAGACTGGTTGAAATGCTCCGAGAGTATAATGATGTGTTCGCTTGGTCGTATGAAGATATGCTAGGGCTCGATACAGATATGGTTGTGCACCGTCTGCCGTTGAAATAAGAATGCCCGCCGGTCAAACAAAAACTTCGCAGAACTAGACCAGATATGGCAGTGAAGATCAAAGAGGAAGTTCAAAAACAGTGGGATGCTGGTTTCCTGGCTGTGACAAAATATCCCTCATGGGTTGCTAACATCGTACCAGTGCCAAAGAAAGATGGCAAGGTTCGAATGTGTGTGGATTATAGGGATTTGAACAAGGCGAGCCCAAAGGATGATTTTCCACTTCCTCATATCGATGTGCTAGTTGATAATACTGCTCAATACTCCCTATTCTCCTTCATGGATGGCTTTTCAGGCTATAATCAGATTAAAATGGCGCCAGAGGACATGGAGAAGACTACTTTCATAACGCCTTGGGGAACATTTTGCTACAAAGTGATGCCCTTTGGTTTGAAAAATGTTGAGGCAACGTATCAGCGTGCGATGACGACTCTTTTTCATGATATGATGCATAAAGAGATTGAAGTTTATGTTGACGATATGATTGCCAAATCCCAGACGGAGGAAGAGCATCTGGTGAATTTGCTGAAGCTATTTAAAAGGCTTAGGAAGTTCAGGCTGAGACTGAACCCTAATAAATGCACTTTCGGGGTGAGATCGGGTAAACTGCTGGGGTTTATCGTAAGCGAAAGAGGAATAGAGGTCGATCCTGCTAAAATAAAAGCAATTCAAGAAATGCCGACGCCTAAAACAGAGAAAGAGGTGCGCGGGTTTTTAGGGAGGTTGAACTACATCGATCGGTTCATCTCTCACCTAACTGCCACGTGTGAACCATTATTCAAGCTGTTGAAGAAAGATCAAGCTGTAACGTGGAACGAAAATTGTCAAAAGGCGTTCGATAAAATAAAGCAGTATTTGCAGGAGCCTCCTATTTTGATACCCCCAGTGGCAGGGAGACCCTTGATCATGTATTTGACAGTTCTTGAGGGAAGCATGGGTTGTGTTCTCGGTCAACACGACGAGACAGGAAGAAAAGAGCATGCGATCTACTACTTGAGTAAGAAATTTACAGATTGTGAATCTTGATATTCAATGCTGGAGAAAACTTGTTGCGCGCTAGCCTGGGCCGCCAAGCGTTTGAGGCAATACATGCTGAATCATACAACCATGCTCATCTCGAAGATGGATCCTATCAAATATGTATTCGAAAAGCAGGCGTTGTCAGGGAGAATTGCCCGTTGGCAGATGGTCTTGACTGAATATGACATCCAGTATGTCTCGCAAAAGGCTATAAAAGGGAGTGTACTGTCTGAGTACTTGGCGAAGCAGCCTATGGAAGATTACCAATCGATGAGGTATGATTTTCCTGACGAGGATATCATGTACCTAAAGATGAAAGATTGTGAAGAACCGTTGCCAGACGAGGGACCAGAATTGGGTTCCAAATGGAAGATGATATTTGACGGAGCTGTGAACGCTTATGGTAGCGGAATAGGGGCAATTATCACCACTCCACACGGGTCGCACATCCCGTTTACTGCTCGATTGACCTTTGCAGTTACCAATAATGAGGCCGAATACGAAGCTTGTATCATGGGGCTTGAAGAAGCCATTGATTTGCGAATCAAAAATCTGGACGTATACAGAGACTCAGCTCTGGTGGTGAATCAGATAAAAGGGGAATGGGAGACACGTTAGCCCAATTTGATACATTACATGAACTATGCAAGGAGATTGTTGCCTTTCTTTGACAAGGTTGAATTGCATCACGTACCGCGGGCAGAGAATCAAATGGCTGACGCTCTCGCCACTTTGTCTTCCATGTACAAAGTCAACTTCTGGAATGAAGCTCCAAGAATCATTATCTCTCGACTTGATAGACCAGCCTTTGTGTTCGCTATTGACGAGGCATCCGATGACAAACCGTGGTATTTTGATATCCTTAATTTCCTGAAGAATAAGGAGTATCCGGCTGGGGCATCCAGTCAAGATCAGAAGACTCTCAGGAGATTAGCGGGTAATTTCTACTTGAATCCGGGTGGTGTCTTATACAGAAGAAACCACGATTTGGTGCTGTTGCGTTGCGTAGATGAAAGAGAGGCAAAGCTGCTCATGGAGGAAATACATGAAGGTACATTTGGTACGCATGCTGGTGGGCATGCTATGACGAGGAAGCTGCTACGGGCAGGTTATTTTTGGCTGACCATGGAAACTGACTGTTTCAAGTTTGCGAGGAAGTGCCACAAGTGCCAAATCTATGCTGAGAAGATCCATGTGCCTCCGAGTCCTCTGAATGTGATGTCATCGCCATGGCCATTCTCGATGTGGGGAATCGATATGATTGGAAAGATCGAGCCGACAGCTTCTAATGGGCACCGGTTCATTCTAGTAGCGATCGATTATTTCACTAAATGGGTGGAAGCAGCGTCTTACGCAAATGTAACAAAGCAGGTGGTGGCCAGATTCATCAAGAGAGATATAATTTGCAGATATGGGATCCCCGAGCGGATAATCACGGACAACGGTTCGAACCTGAACAACAAAATGATGAAGGAGCTCTGTCAGAATTTCAAGATCGAACATCACAACTCCTCCCCCTACCGACCCAAGATGAATGGCGCTGTTGAAGCGGCCAATAAGAATATCAAAAAGATCGTTCAAAAGATGGTGGTGACCTATAAGGATTGGCACGAGATGCTACCTTTTGCTTTGCATGGTTATCGTACGACGGTACGCACATCAACTGGGGCAACCCCGTTCTCGTTGGTATACGGAATGGAAGCAGTATTACCGTTGGAAGTTGAGATCCCTTCTCTGAGGGTATTGCGAGATGTTCAACTAGATGAGGCAGAATGGGTGAAAGACAGGTTGAACCAACTGAGTTTAATGGATGAGAAGAGGCTGGCTTCTCTAGCATACGGTCGTTTGTACCAGAGCCGAATGAAGAAAGCATACGATAAGAAGATACATCCGCGGAGCTTTCAGACGGGCGACCTTGTGCTGAAAAGGATTCTCCCGCCGCAGGCAGATCACAGGGGCAAGTGGACCCCCAACTACGAAGGGCCATACGTTGTTAGAAAAGTCTTTTCAGGAGGAGCGTTATTGTTGTCCACCATGGACGGTGAAGACTTTACGTCGCCTGTGAATTCGGACGCAGTTAAAAAATACTTTGCTTAAAATTGACCCGCTGGACAGAAAAAAGAGAGTCCAGGCAAAAATGGGGCATCCTGGCGAACCAAAAACAGAATGAAAGGTTCGGGCAAAAGTTAGGGATAAAATTGAAAAATGTACACCCGCGAAGTTGAAAACCTACACTGGGCGGCTTCGGCAAAAAAGGGTATCCCGGTGAACTGAAAACCCGTAAAGGGCGGCTCACGCAAAAGTTAGGGATTTGAAAAGCATTTGATTGCGGTCCGGATTTGATATTGCAGTGAGCATCAGTGCGGGAGAATACGCTCTAGGGGTCGATTATCAGATACAATCTCTTCGGAAGTGTGGATACCGGGAAAGCATTAGAGTCGGACGAGTCATAGGAGGATCAGTTCGTGATGTTCGTCTGCATCCCGTTGCCGACATGTGTACAAATTTAATTTGTCAATATATTTATGCTTCCTGTGCATACTTGTAATTTGCTTTGCGTAGCTTCCTCTTTTCAGGAGTTACATCCCGTGTACAAAAAAAAAAACTCCGCCCATTCAGGGGCTCAATCAATAAAATATGTTATTCAGTATTTGATGCTGGTTCTTTACTGTTTTGTGCATGATAAACGTCTGAGTTTAACGAGACTAGCATGTGTATAATGTCACCGGCTCTTGCCAATAATTGCTAAAGCTTTGAATTAACTAAAAAATGACGTCACTAACCTGAATAGGTTTGGTTGCATAGGCTTGTCTTGTCTTGTTTGTGTCATTGCAGGTTTCATAGCCGTACGAGGAAGACGATCAAAAGATTGCAGTAACAAAAGACTCGACCCCCATGTAGGTCATGCATGTTCTTCCTGAAGAAGGATCGAACTCCCCAGCTAGCCGTAGCTTATCCAAAGGACATGCTCCAGCAAAGTCATTCATCCTCAGCAGAGTTTGGCGATTCCAAGATTATAAGGCTGTATTCAGATAGTGTATCTCAATCAGAGTGGTTTAGCCGCAGAAGATTAATGTTTGTGAGCTGTATTCAGACAGTTTACCTTTCCCCGCAGGGTCATTTACTCTCTCCCGGTGGAGGCGGTTGATTTTCCCCAGGAGAATCATCCCATCCCCCAATGGAGTTCTCTTTTCAGCAAGTATTTTCATTCCTCCCAGTGGAACTCGAAGATTAAGACTCTCCCCGGCAGAGTTGGTCGTGTGTCCTGGCGTTTAGTTTGTCGGAATACCATGGGATATCCGTTCACTTTCCGGCAGAAGTATAATCATACTAGACGCATCTGCTACTCCCCAGCAGAGTTGTATTCCCCAGCAGGGTGTTACTTCAATGAGGCGCTTGGTTCAAGTTCCCAATTTCCCAGCTAAGTCGACTTCACTCTTCCAGCATTTATTTTCCTGGAATAATTCTGTAGCATCTGGCTATCCCCCAGCGGAATCAGCATTGTCTTCAGCATTTATTTTGCTGGAGCAGTGCCTGTATCCCAGCAGTTCGAGTCTGCATTGGCATCGGCATATAGTGTCATATTTGCATCCACCAAATAAAAGCATAGCGTTTCCATGTCGAATGGAGCATTGCATCGTTGTCAAACATACGCATTTTTGAAACATAAACTAGGTTTGCTTCAAGTATTGTTCTCTTGCAGGTAGAGAGAGCTCTTGCTCAGATGAATCACCAAACATTCGAGGTCTCGACGTGAGACGTTCAATGAAGTGTCAGCTTTGGCATTATTCCCCACACAGTTATCATGATGAAGTTTCTTTGTCCCCGAGTAGAGTTATTTATGAATTTCTCGTGTTTTCCCCGCTAGAGTTGAGTAGGCAAATTTCTCCTCATTCTCAAGCAGAGTTATTTGTCATTAAAGGGTTTCGCGAACCAGAATTTCAGAGGCCACCGCCGGTTATCAGAACAGGCGTCCGGTAGTTTGGTTTCCAAATATCCCCAGTAGAGTCAGCCTCAAAGTTGCTGTAACGTCAGTGATAAGAAGTTTGCGGACCAATGGAAGGATGAGTCCTGACGAGGACAATTTTATTGACAAGTTTTCTTTGTGTTAGAGAAGGGGTGGGTCCTAACGTGGACAGATTGATTTCCTCAGTCGACGATATGTGCCAGTCATAACGTGGGCAGGTTCGATTTCTCAGAATTTTTGGAATGTGGAGTCCTGACGTGGACATTTCTTCCAGGTGACGATATGAGTTAGTCCTGACGTGGACTGATTCGAGTTCTCGGTATTGATTGAGTGTGAAGTCCTGACGTGGACGAAGTTGGTTACTCTTCGTGTTGGTGTCCTGACGTGGACCATTTATTTCCAGCAAATAGCTTTATTCGTAATGGTGAAAGGGGTGTCCTGACGTGGACAAGTTTGTAGTTCTTTGTGATGACAAGATACGAGAGTCCTGACGCGGACAAATTTGTCCTTCTTCGTGTTGTCGGCAAAGGGTGTGTCCTGACGCGGACGAGTTTTATTTTCCCAGCAAGTTGAAGACGCGCAAGTCCTGACGTGGACAGGTTTTATGTGAGTCCTGACGTGGACAAGTTTTATTTCCTCAGCGAGTCAAAAGGTGGGTCCTGACGTGGACGATGTATTCCTGACGTGGAAAGATTGCATTCCTTACGTGGAAAGATTGGAGTCCTTACGTGGACAAAGCAAGGTGAAAGTTGAGTCCTTACGTGGGCAAATCAAAAGAAAAGGTATTCCTAACGTGGAAGATTTTAGTCCTAACGTGGACAGATACAAAGATTTATTCCTTACGTGGAAAGATTGAGTCCTTACGTGGACATATCAGACTGGAGTCCTTACGTGGACAGATCAAGAAGTATTCCTTACGTGGAAAGCTTGAAGTCCTTACGTGGACAGATCAAGAATTTTATTCCTTACGTGGAAGAAAATTGGTTTCCTGACGTGGAAAGAAGACGGGTTCCTTACGTGGAAAGAGGGGAGTCCTTACGTGGACAAATCAGAAAGAGTTGGATTCCTTACGTGGAAAGAAGATTGATTCCTTACGTGGAAAGATGAGTTTATTCCTTACATGGAAAGATTGAGTCCTTCCGTGGGCATATCAAGTTGAGTCCTTATATGGACAGATCGAGACGATAGATGGGTTCCTTACGTGGAAAGAAATATTGATTCCTTACGTGGAAGAGCGATGTATTCCTAACGTGGACGGTGTTTTTCCTAACGTGGAAGGGTTTAGTCCTAACGTGGACGATTTATCTCTGACGAGAAGGCAGATGAGCCATCCCCCAGCAAAGTTGTTGAAGTTTTTCGAGTTGACGAAGCAAGCGTCCTAACGTGGACAAAGTTTTATTCTTGCAATGATAGAAGCTTTTCAGGCTGATGAAAATAATCCCCAAGCAGTGGTGTAGTTCATTTTTGCGGTTGACAAATTTCCGGGTTCTTAGTATTCAACCGTCTCGTACCGCGAATGCTTGAAGGCTCCGGGCTCTTCACTCAATCGGGTCCAAGTCGCTTGAATAGGGGCAGCTGTTGCACCCTAAAATTTGCTCAACCTTAGTCACTTGGTTTAGGTTTCAATATCATTAGCACTTGCATATAGAGTCATGTACATAGTCTAATCATCTGCATAGCATAGCATAACAAATCATCCAACAGGGGACCAAGCATTATTCTCATCTCTATGAGGCTATCAAGAGGTTATTATCCTAATTCAATCCCATTCAAGTCATAAGAAAGAATTTGAAGACTGGGAAGTCAATGGATCAAGCAGTGCATCCATCTCCTATCTGAGGGTATCTGGGGATCATCAAAGAAATTGTGAGCTGTGGGCTGAGCATGGAGAGTATGTGGGCATCATGGGAGACTTAGAAAGTCATTTGGAGAAGGATACAAGTCATTGGTATGATCACAAGAGTTGCAGTTGAAGACAGTCAACTAGGGTTTCATCTGGGTCAACCCTGGGTCAACTCTAGGTCAATTGATTGATTGAAAGGCATTGAGGTCTATTGGAGAGATGTGGGGTTCATCATTTGACATGTAAAGAAGGATATGTTGTTGTGCTAAGAAGAAATCAAGAGAAATCAAGGAGAAGAGGAGTTTCTAAATTAGGGTTTCTGTGTAAAATCCCCTAGTTTAGGTCAAATTTCCAAGCAAGATAAGTCAAAATGAAAGCTTCAAATGGATCCTTGTCCAACATGAAACTTGTAGAGGATCTCAATACCTTTAATTTGAGTGGTGGAAGACATTAAGGAGATTTATAGAACTCAAGTTATGGTCCTTGCAAGTTACAGGTCATCTGAGGTATCTGAAATTTTGTCTGTGAAAATGACTTGACTTCCAAGCAATTTTTACCCCTCAAGGAGATTTCAAATGAATTTCTGGTAAACATAAGAGTTGTTCCTCATTGTCTTATATTTCTATAATGGTATGGTATGCCTTCATATGATTTGTGGAACTCTACTTATGGTCTTGGCAAGCAAAGGGTATTTTGGTCATCTGAGAATTACAGGTCTTTTCAAGCCTATGCCCAAAACTCATACAAGGAAGCTTCAAATGAAAAAATTCACAACATAAAACTTGCTCCAAATGACATTTTGAGTCTATAAAAGTGACCATGAAAGATTGGAAATATTCATAGCACAAGGTTTCAAAATTGGTGGATTTAATGAATAAAAATGACCTAAAAAATGAGATTTTTCATACTTTGGCCAAATGAGGTGAAATTATAGGTTATTTTGATTGGAAAAATCATTTTGAGAACATTGGCTAAAGTGTAATTTTGAGTTTGGTTCAAGTTTTGAAAGTTATTCATGGTTACTCATAATGGAAGTTACATAATCAAATTCAAGGGAAATTGTGCATGGGAAGTTTCTCCAAGCTTCTAGGAGTTTCTTATCTCATGTATATATTGTATTGAAGAGCTTCATGCATGGGTTGGTGATTCATTGTGCTCATAATACCAAGTTTCACACACTTTCTCCAACTTGCAAAAGCTTTTCAAACTCTCTCAAATTCTCATCAATTCTCACAATTCTTGATCTGATCTTCATAACCATCACTCATAGATCATAATTCACACATGCATTTGGTAGAAGTGAGGAGGATTCATGCTGTTCAAGTTGATCATCCAAGAAGCAAGAATTTTGGAATTGTGAGATTCAAAGCATTGGAGCACGATTGGTTGCATACAGAACTTATAATCAAGTTCCCTGATCATTTTCCACTCCTTTCAAGCCTTGGATCAAGAGGATTCAACACCTGTTTTCATCATTTGCACCAGGTAGGTTTCTCCTTCGAATTGCTTGATTTAGTTAGCATTACTAGGTTTTATTAGCATAGAAAGGTTAGGATAGGTTAGATGACTGGTTTTGGTGAGTTTGAAGAGATTCCATGAAGGTTGCCATTGGTGTGCAAGAACTGTTAGGGTTTGTATCTCATAGGATATTGCAAGAAAATCTTAGGTTATTAGCTTGATGTGATCAGCACAAGGTGTAGAGCATGTTAGGGCAAGAATTAGGGAGAATTGGAGAGGTTGATGACAGGTGTTAATGGTGGATCCAAACTGTTATTCTCATCGGGTTCCATTGACGGTTGAGTTTTAGAGGAAGTTATGGTCATGGTTGTGTAGAAGGAAGTTTATAGAACAACTTTGCTCTTTGAATCGAGGGAATCCATGGAGAGATGAGGGAGAACAGAGGAGTGGAAAATCGTGCATGGGAGAAGAGTTGCAGAGTTAGGGTTTGTCCAAGGTTGAAGACAACCTTCTGGCCGTTCGATCTGGACTTTGACTTTGACTGGGGACTGAAACCAACGGCCACGATTGAAGAATGAAAACGGAGGGAATTTCAAACACCAATACGCACCGTTTCATTAAAGATTTCAGACTGGGCTCAGATATCAATTGCTATTGGCACCCCTTAAACCAAGCCCAAACTATAATGAACTGAAATTGTTGCTATTCACACCGCTCGCAGTTTTTTTAATTTTTGTTATTTTCTGATGCTTCCTGGGCCTGGCGCCATTTAATATTAACACCCCCACTGCCTGGCCCGTTTCTTTTTTTAACTGCAATTCCTTACTTGCTGCACCCCTTCCAATTTTAATTCATTTTATTTTCTTTCAAAAAATATTAAATCTTTAAAAAATCATAACAAATAGGAAAATGCATGTTTTTCATTGGTTCTTTTTGAATTCTTTTCATAATTTTGTCAAGAAAATTATCATACAAAAAAATTAATATTTCATTTTGTTTTAATATTTTTGGCATATTTTTTCTTTTAAATAGGTATAAATAACATTTAGTCTGATGCTTGAATTTGTTAATTTTGGTTTGAATAGTTGCTTTAACATTGTTAATCCATTCTTTTTAGGTTGGTTAGTTTGGATGCTTATCTTGTATATAAAATTTAGTTCATATTTTTAGGACTTAATTTTAGGTGATTTGATCAGATGTGAGTAACATGAACAAAATTAGGGTTTAGGTGACAACATAGGTGAATAAGTTCATTTCCCTTAGGAGTTAGAAATTGAATCTTTGGGGTATGGGACTATAGGGATTAGGGGTAGTTATTAGATCCCTTAGAAAATATTAGGATTCCCCTACTGCTATTAATACTGTCTATATTTGCTTGACTGGTGTGGTGTGCCCTCTCTGGGGATTATGATTTGTCTGTGTGGGTATTGGGATTGCTTGGGGATTGGGAGAGCTGAAGACTGGTGATGATGAAGCCATTGGAGATCCAGAGCTTGAAGACCAACTTCCAGAGTTGAAGAGGAGATTCCTTTGCTGGCAGCTGTTGAGGAGCCTAGGGTTTAGGAGCTAGGCAGAGCTCTAGATTAGAAAGCTTGTTTCTCAAACATGGAATGCCTTGTCTGCATCCATCCTTTCTCTATGATTCAAAGTCTCTTTCAAATATCCACCTCCTTCCTTTGGAAGGATCAGTGAATGTATTTGAAAGATAGAACTTTTGAGAGAAAGTTGTCTGTATAATGTTAACAGTTGATGAGCCACCCTTGGAAGGCAGTCTTCTGTTTAACATTCACTTTTATCTTGTTGACTGATGTTCATCCTGGAGATTGAGACTTGAAGAAAAGCCATTGCAGATAGAAGGCTGATAATCCGAGACTTGCCTAAAGGCTGTGGAGATGGAGATTGATGCTTGCTGAAGCTTGTAGCTGTTTGGAAATGACTTGAAGACAGGTGTTGATGCAGAGCTGCTGTGGCTGTTTATTTTTGCTGTTCATTTCTGATGTATTGATTGGTTTTCTGGACTGTATTGTTTGCTGTTAACCTGTTGGGTTGAAGGTGAATCCTGTTCACTTTTGCCTATTGTTTTCTAGGTTCGAGGTTGAGTGGAACTCCCTTGCCTCGCTTGTATTGTTGCATCCATGCATTTTACTGCTTTACTGTATATATTTGCTATTGTTTCTGTTTCCTTCTATTCCCCTAGGATCTCTGTTTCTCTCTGTGCAAGAGAGGAGCATGATAGACACTAGGTCTTAACCCATGCATGATAACATTAGGTTAGTTTGATTCCCTTTGCCACCATAGGTTAGAATTCTGTCTCTTCTTTCTCAAAACAAACAGAAAAACACAATAAGATTTCAAACACGATAAAAGACACTTCTTCCGTAAAAGAATGTGAACTCATCAAAACGTCATTTTTGTCCGCTTGGACCGGTAATCAGAAAAACCCTTTTTCAGAAGGAATAAAAACAACCAAGACAGACTTGTGTCGTACGTGGCCCGAACTACGTTTGCTCTGATCTTTCATGCTGTATGAAAGTACGTAGGCATAGGATGCGATATCCTAGCGAGCAACCTTCCCCTCCTTTCCCGTAGGTAGGCGAACTACGCTGACTCTGATTTCTCGTTCCAGACGGGAATACGTAGGCATAAAGTGCGATACTTCGCCGAGTCATTTTATTTTCTTTTAACCCCAAACCTGTAGAGTAGATAGAATAACAATCCGTACCAGAAAACAAGCGTGGATCCCGTCGAGTACGACGGACGTGAGGGGTGCTAATACCTTCCCCTTGCGTAACCGACTCCCGAATCCAGGATTTGGTTGCGATGACCATTCCTTTCCCGTCTTTGCGGTAGGTTTACTCTGAGCGTTTCCTTTCCCTCCTTTGGGATAAATAACGCACGGTGGCGACTCTTCTGTTCAGCCGGCGCCGATTTTTGCAGTAGCGACAGATATGTTCCATAAAGGTGTCAATGAGAGGGATGTCTATGACATTTGGTTTAGGTGGTGGTGTTGGTGGTGAAGGTGTTGAATATGGAAATGTAGGAATTTCAGGAATCTCAATGTGGAAGGAAGTATGAATGGGATGAAGATGTTCAGAGTGGAAATTTCATGTTGTGTTTATGTTTGTTGTAATAGGATTAGTTCAGAAGTTTGTGGTTGTGGTTTTAGTGGGTGAATGAGTGGGATGTTCAGAGGGAATGGTTTAAGTTAGTTATGGATTAAATGTTTCGGGTTCAGATGGATTAATTGTTCAGGTTCAAATGGTTTAGGTTCATATGGTTTAATTGGTTCAATTTAAAATGGTTTAGTTGGTTTAGGTTCAGATGGTTTAGTTGGTTTAGGGTCAGATTCAGATGGTTTTTTTATTGAGGGGTAGAAATGGTTCCAAAGGGTATATTTACAAATGGTTTATGTGGGGTAGGTATTTATGAGTTAGGTTGAAGAGGGGTGAAAGAAGATGAAGTATTGACAAATTAATTTAAAGACAAAGAAGTCTCGGCTAAATCAGACTTACTAGAAGGTTGATTATGTGTAGGAGAACCTTCAGCTTGCTCACCAATCTCAAAGCCTTCAACTTGAGCTTTCAGTATCATTCCTAGAGGATTTTTCTTAATTGCAGAAGTCTTAGCCTCCTTGGTAGTTCTAGAAGGTCCTTCACCAATCTCCTTAGATGCTTTCCTTTTCCTTATGAGAGGAAGCTTGAGAGGAGCATCTGGACGTTCATCATAGGAATAAGCTACATGTATGATATCTGAAGCTAAGCAACCATCAATATATGCTTCCAGAATCTCATAGGATCCACCTTGGTAAAGATTGTATAATCATCAATGGGTATTCTTCTGAAGGATATTTTATTCCTATCTAGAACTTCTAAGAGATCGTTAGATTCAGATATCAGAGACATATTCTTCATACTTATTTCTTTGAAGACTTTTCCCACATCTGTGACTAACTGCTTTGTTATATTCAGCTCTTACAGAGTCTCTACCAGCTTGCTTTCAACTACCACATCAAAAATGAGTCTCCCTAGAGGAATACACTTTCTATTTTTAGGACCACCGTTTTCGGTCTCCTTAACCAACTCCCTTAAATACTTGAAAAGAATTGAAGGTAGTTCATCTTAACCCTAGAAGATATTTAGAATAACATATACTTCTAATTTGTGTTAATGTAATTTAAGGAGTTACTTAAAGGTCTGTGATGCATACAACCTAAAAGGATCCTCAACCACAATCTGAGTTCGTAGTGCATATTCTTAGCATTTGATGAGTTCTTTCCGTCTTGAAAGATCACAACAACAATTTCTTCCAAATTTTCCTTTTTAGAATGCATATCAAAACATATTTTTCCAGAGCCATCATGGCTGAGAAGCTTGGCAATGGATTTTTCCAGTAATGCATAATTTATATCCAAAAACATATGAAGAAATTTGAAGGTTTGAAGCATGAGCGTGAATCCAAAATTGTTTAACTAGTTCAGGATAAACTGGCCTATTAAAACGATTGAAGAACCCATCACATCTATAGGTTTTAACATCTTCAGTGAGGTCGAAATCGTTAGCCTTCAGGTTGTCAAAATCAACAATCATTTCACATAAAAATTCCAACTCATTGACCGAGTAGGCAAATAAATATCTTTAAGACCTTCTGAAGGCTCCTTGGTTTTGATTGGAATTAATTTTGGTAAAAGAAACTTAACTAAACATGTTGGACAAGATGCTCTAACATGATAAAGAGCTTGAAGAGCAAGATGTCAAACAAGATATCATAACTGTGCAGTTCGACATCTGTGTCTATTACAGGGGTTATTTCTGTTTTGAATTTGGTGATTTAATTCAGATTACAAATGATTGTTTTTGTATACTAGGTGGCGCTCAAGTTAAGGAATAAGAGATTCTAGTGGAATTTGGAGCTGTGCCGTTTTCTAAAGTATAGAGACTTTTTAGGAAACTTGGGATTGAAGAATCTATTCTTGAGGAGAATATTTTGCAGATTCTGTGGTGCAGAATTACTACTGTGTTGAAGCCCATATCCAGTCTTATTTAGGGTTATAAATAGGATGGATTTAACCTAGTTTAGGTATTGAAAATCACATTGAGTTTTGTGAGATTTTAGGGTTTGTGCTTTATGAGCCTCTCTTGTATTGTGTGAATACTTGAGTTGGACTGTTTTATTGAGTTGTAATTGTTCATTCACTGATGTGATTGAAAGGGAATTGAGAAGGGTCTCATACCTATGAGTCTTAGGTACAAATATAGCACGGGTTGTGATTAGGTGACAAGTTGTAAACGGGGGAGTTTAGCTTTGAACTAATACTATTTAGTAGATTTCATTCCTGGCATGGAAGCCCCCAGACGTAGGTGAGTTGCACCGAACTGGGTTAATAATTGCTGCATGTTTCTTTACTTTTTGCATTATGCTATTGTTCTTGTTCTTGATATTGAGAAGCAGAGATCAAGTTTCTCGACATCCTGTTAGGACATCTTCGTGATCTTCTATACTAGAATTTCAATTCGTATTAGAGCAGGCATCCTGCTCTGTATCTGGGGGAGATTTAGGGACGTTACTTTCTGGTACAGTGGACAAGGAAGGAATCATATTGAACAAACCTCCTGTTCTCGATGGATCCAATTGCGAATTTTGGAAAGTTCCCATGGTGGCCTTTCTTAAGACAGATGCTAAGGCCTGGAAAGACATTGTCAAAGGGTGGGATCCACCAAAGGTGAAGGGTGCCGATGGCAAAATCACTGATGTCATCAAACCAGAGGAGGACTAGGATGATGAAGATGACAAGTTAGCTCAAGGAAATTCCAAGGCCTTGAATTCCATCTTCAATGGAGTGGACAAAAGTATCTTCAAATTAATAAAGAATTGCACTATTACAAAAGTTGAATGGGAGACCTTGAAGACTGCTTATGAAGGAACTTCTAAGGTAAAACCATCAAGACTTTAGCTTCTTACGACCAATTTTGATAACTTGAAGATGGGTGAGGATGAAAGCATTCAAGACTTTCATATGAATATTCATGATATAGCTAACTCATCAGGTGATTTAGGAGAGAAGATTCCTGAAGCCAAGTTGGTCTAGAAGATCCTAAGATCTTTTCCAAAAAGGTTTGACATGAAGGTAATTACCATTGAGGAAGCTCAAGACCTAAATACCATGAAGGTTGATGAACTCATGGGATCCCTTCAGATCTATGAATCAACAATCAATGAGAAGTCTGAAAGGAAGAAAACTATTGCCTTGGTTTCTATTGAAGATGAATGTGAGTCAAGGACTAATGAAGAATTGTCCAAATCCCTTATGGTACTTGGAAAATGGTACAATCAACTTCTAAAAAGGGTGGATGGTGAGTCTAGACCAAATGTCAAAACTTAGTCATCCAATTTCAACAGAAGGTTGAATTTGGAAGAAGGTCAAAATATAAAGAGAATGTGAACAAAGGAAAAGGTGTCCAATGTTGTGAATGTGAAGGGTTAGGGCATGTTATATCTGAGTATCCTACCTTTCTCATAAAGGAAAAGAAGGGTTGGTCTGAGGATGATTCAGGTAGTGAAGGAGGATCTGCCAAAAATGTTACTGCTCTTACTAGAATCTTTAACTCTGATGAAGAATTAGATGTTGAATATCTCTCATTTGATGAACTTGTTAAATCCTAGAAGAAGATGTGCACCAGAAATTAAGAACTTTTTCAACTAGGATAAATCAACATAATCTGATTATTTGTCTACAGGATGAAAAGTTGAAGCATCCGAGGGTTATCTCAGACCTGGAGGATGAGGTAGATTTGGTCAACTCAAAATTTGACAGTATGACCAAGACAATAAAAATGTTGAATAACAGTTCTATTGTTCTAGATGAAATTCTTCAATTCGGAAGGAATTCTGGAGATGGTAAAGGACTTGGTTATAATGATAAAGGAAAAGGGAAGAGTATGAATTATGCTCATCCCAAAAGAAGGCATAATAGAAGGAAGTCAAACTAGATGTCCCAACATTACCGAGGACATCATAAGAAGTCTTTAGGAAAGAAGAATCAGAGCTAGAAATGTCATCATTGTGGTAAGCTTGGGCCCATAAAACCTTACTGCTATGAGTTGCACGTGTTAGACGATGACGAAGATCTAGAAGGGGGGGGGGGGGTTAAAATGTTTTTAGGAGGAATCGGCCGAGGAACTGTATTCGTCTAAAACAAACCTTTACCAAAAAAATTGGATATGTGCAAAGCCTATGGAATCTGATAAAAATGAGATTTAAGAATCATTAATTTGAACACACATCAACCAGAATTTATTCACTCTAAGGTTTGACTATTTCCAATGCTTGAAAAATATAATCGTATTGAAAAGGCAACACAAGCGTTTGTTGTTCTCACAACTAGTCAAACACTTGGTGTGTAAGGCACCATAAGGGAATTCCAATATGAGAGTGAAGTGGTTAAGTGTTCAATTACAATCAAGGATTGTAATAGGCTTCAAAAATGGTTCAGCACTACTCACATCAGAATTTTGATTAACTCAATTTTTTGCACACAAACTCAGAAATTAAGCAATTGAAAAGTAAAGAGAGAACAACAATTTGTTGAGGCAGTTCCCCCATTGTCCTCGCTTGGGGTACGTATGGCCTCAATTCTAAAAATAGAATTGAGACCTGCATATAAATATAACATGTTGGTAAATATTTACAAGAGAAGCAATAAAAATTAAACGATCAAACACAATTGTTGATGCATAGCCTATTCCTTCTGTTCCCTTGATTCAAGCTGAATCAAGTCCTTCGATTGCGATGAATAAACCTCCGATTATGGCACACCCTTTGAACAACCCCACGGTCTTCAAATCTTGCCAGGATGATTTCAATCACCAATGCTTCGAACCCGAATCATCCTCTTACAATCCTCCGGTTACCGCTACTAAATCGATAGAACAACCGGTTCTTCGATTACCTTCACTCGGATGTATATGTGATGGACCGATTCGTGCAAAACCCCCCAAAATCCAAGATTCTAGGAGGAGAAAATGTAACACCCTTTTCTACCCTAAAAATATAATGGTAAATCACTCACGTTTATCAGAGTAATATTTTAAACATAATAAAAATCACCTCAAAGGGCGTACATTTCTCAATAATTCAAATCAAAGTCAAAGCTCCGTAAACAACGAGTTTTCCCAAAATTACTCAAAAATTGCTAAAATGGAAGCGGAACTCAAAAAGGCAAAACCAAAGTTTTCCTTGCACAAAAACATAATGAAAATAATAAAAACCAATAAAACATGGTTTAACTTAAAGACCCCAACCCGATGTTACACTATCAGAGCAAGACCTTCTAAGTCAACCAAAATGTCAAAAAATCCAAAAAGTCCTCGACGACATCCACGACTAAACCTGGTCATCTGCATGTTACCCACGCGGAGGCAACATTCAAACAGGCAGGGTGAGTAAAACGATTCATAATAATCAATATAAGACTCAATATATAAAATAGTGTCATTTTCATATTCAATATCATCATAATCATCAAGGAATATCAAAGGCCACAACATTATAAATTACACCAAATTGTCACATAAATGCAAATGCAACAAGACTCATGCATATGGTACCAATCAAGAAAATTCGATGGACACTGGGCCATCAACCCTCCATAGATCCACAACAGTAGGATCGATTCTACACGAGAACCAGAGCATAACAAAATACCTCACATCAGCACAATGGGACTGAAGCCACAAGAATCAAGGTCCTAGACTGATGTCCGGAATGCATATGAATGCATGATGCACACGTCAATATCATCCTCGTAATAATCTCATTAGGTGCATCATCATTCATCACAATAATCATAAGAACCACGTCATCATAGAATCATCAAAACCTCATGAAATCAATGTCACAAATCATCAAATGGGGATTCATCATGCAATCATGTATTAATCTCATAAGAATCACAATTATACTCATGGGTACTCATCATACGGTCATGTAATAATCACATAGGAATCGCAGCTATACTCATAGTAATTCATCATACATTCATTTAATCACATAGGAATCATAGTTACACTCATGGTAATTTATCAGGAAAATCACAGCATCAAAACATCAAGACATCACTGAACTAGAACATAATTTGCGAAACTCTGCTACATTCGCTTGCAAGTTCGCTGTGCGAGTCTGGGGGGAACGTTCGCTGCGTGAAGGATTCTTCGCTGTTCAAACTCACGATTACAGCAAATCGCTGTTATGCACCAGCACCAAAATCAGCCCAAAAGTCCCTACGATTTTCTTCCCTAATGCCCCGAAAACATCCCTAAATTATTCCTAAGGTATTACGGCGATAAAAGCACCAAATCTACGACTTATTAGGCCAATACTGTATCCTATTTACGTCTCCAATTCCCATAGTTTCTTACAAACACCCCACAGTCATTAGAGTTCTCATAATCAATTACCCTATACGGTTAAAACCTCAACAACAAATTTTGGCCACGAAGGCCTAATTTCCCTTAATCCCAAATCAGCCTCAAACCTATCAGACCATCAGTTCAAATCCCTCAAACTCATTAAACTCACCAGAAAGGAAACAACAATTCAATACTCAAAATCCCTAAACCCTTAAATCGGCTTTAAACACATTGCATCACATATTAAAAACAATGAAGGAAATACTCCCCATACGTTAATTGCCGACTCTAAGCCTTTCTCCTTGATTCTTGGAAACCTCGCGAAGCTTTTGCCTCAATCCTCTTCCTCAGAGCTCTGGCCTCTATTTCTTCCGTTTTCACGGTCTAACAAGAATGAATCTTAATTCCCTCAAAATTCCTTTTTGTTAAACCTAACTTTGGGCCTTAAAACGAGATTTCCAATTTCATCCTCACTAACTCCTCCTCAAATGTCCATTTTGCCCTTAATTCACTTATATTTATTTAAATTAATAATATTACAAATATATTCCTATTATATACTATTATTTAAATAAATAACCCAAAATCTGTAATTCTCAATATTTCATACCAACCACCGAAAATCACCAAAAATACGAATATTCATGTTTAAATAAATTAAATAAATATTCCAATAAATTTGGGATGTTACAACTCTCTCCCACTTAAAAGAATTTTCGCCCTAAAAAATTATCTCATGAAACATAATCGGATACGACTCCCTCATCTGATCCTCACGCTCCCAAGCCCAACTTTCTCTAGCTGGTCCCCTCAAAACTACCTTTACCAAGGAAATCTCTTTACCTCGCAGTTGCTTCACTTCTCGTTCATCAATTCGTACTAGAAATTCCTCAACAATCATGTTATCTCTCACTTGTACATCATCCATCTGAATCACATGTGACGGATCTGAAATGTACTTCCTCAACTGAGACACATGAAACACATCATGCAAATTCGCAGGCGGCGGCGGTAAAGCAATCTGACATGCTACTTCTCATATGCTCTACGAAATCTGTTACGGACCAACAAAGTGCGGTGTGGGCTTTATGGACTTCAAAGCTCGGCCAACACCAGTTACCGGCGTAACTCTCAAAAACACGTGATCTCCTTCATGGAACTCAAGTGCTTTCCTTCTCTTATCATGGTAACTCTTCTGACGACTATGTGAAACTTTTCTCTTTTCTTGGATCCTCTTGATCTTTTCAGTCGTCTGGTTAACAATCTCAGGTTCGAGCATAACACTCTCGCCTAACTCATACCAACACAAAGGAGTCTTACATCTCCTACCATACAATGCCTCATACGGTGCCATTTCAATACTAGAAAGATAATTATTGTTGTAGGTAAACTCAATCCAGAATCTCGATGTAAATCTCGGATCTCCATCTGACATAATACTCGACAGTATCCCATGCAACTTCACAATTTCCTCATTATACATCTCAACTAGCTTCAGTATAGAATGATTAATCCTCATTGGTAAGAAATGAGCTAATCTAGTCAATCTATCCACAATCACCCAAATCTAATTATATCCCTTCAAAGTATTTGGTAGGTTTGTCACAAAACCCATAGAAATGTTATCCCATTTCCACTCTGGAATATTCAACGGTTGCATCAGACCCAACGATCTTTGATGTTCAATCTTCGACTTCTAACAAGTCTAACCAGCATACACAAACTCATCCACTTCTTTCTTCATCCCTGGCCACCAAAACAATTTCCTTAAATCCTGGTACCTCTTCGTAGCATTGGGATGGATACTCAATCTACTTCGATGTCCTTCCTCAAGAATACTCTTTTTCAACTCAACAATATCTGGAACACAAACTCTATCACGACATCTCATGATACCATTTTCATTAATTTGAAAATCATCTCTTCGACTTTGATTCATCAAATTCAACCAATCTACCAACTCAAATTAGATTTCTGACCTTCTCGAATCTCATCAAGAATACCACTACTAAGCTTCGACATACCAAGCTTAACTTCATAAGAAGTCTCTTCACAAACCAAACTCATATCGTGAAATTGCTCAATCAATTCTAACTCTTTTACCATCATCATCGATATCTGCGAAGATTTCCTACTCAATGCATCAACTACCATGCTTGCTTTATCCGAATGGTAATTCAAACCAAAACCATAATCCTTCAGAAGTCCTAATCATGTCCTTTGCCTCACATTCAATTCTTTCTGATCAAAGAAATACTTTAAACTCTTATGATCACTAAACATCTTAAATCTCGAGCCAAACAAATAATGACTCCAAAGCTTCGACACAAACACAACAACAACCAACTCTAAATCCTACTTTAGATAATTCCCCTCATGCCCTTTAAGTTGCTTTGAAGCATAAGCTAAAACTTACTGATGTTGCATTAACACACCTCCCCATCCCATCAATAAAGCATCACAATATACAAAAATGGTTCTGTCGGATTCGGCAAAATCAAAATATGAGTTTCTGTCAGCCTTCTCAAAAGCTCTTGAAACTTTCTTCACACTTTGCATCCAAAACAAAAGCTTGAACCTTCCTAGTCCACTGCGTCAATGGCAAAGATAACTTGGAAAAATCCTTCAATGAACTTTAGATGATAATCTGCCAACCTAAGAAAACTTCTAATCTCAAAAACAGGTTTTGGAGCTTCCTATTGCGATACAACTTCAACCTTTGACATATCAACCACAATAACTCTACTCGAGATCACATGACCAAGGAAACTCACTTCCTTCAACCAAAACTTAAACTTTGACAGTTTTGCATACAATTGCTTCTCTTTCAACGCTGATAACATAATTTTCAGATGCTTAGCATGATCCTTTTTACTCTTTGAATATATCAAAATATCATGAATGAACACAACCATAAACTTGTCCAAATAAGGTTGGAAAATCCTGTTCATATACTCCATAAATACACGTGGTGCATTAGTCACACTAAATGGCATCACATAATACTCATAATGTCCATACCTTGTTCTAAAAGTAGTCTTCTGAGTATCTTCAGCCTTCACATGAATCTGATGATACCCAGATCTCAAATCTATCTTACTGAACACACTTGCAACAACCAACTAATCCATCAAATCATCAATCCTTGGAAGTGGACACTTATTCTTGATAGTCACGTTGTTCAATTGTCTATAATTCATATAAAGCCTCACAAAACCTTCTTTCTTCTTAACTTACCAAATTGGTGCACCCCACGGTGACACACTTGGACAAAAGAACCTCTCCTCAAGCAAATCTTCAAGTTGATTCTTCAACTTCTTCGATTTCAGTATGGAGATATGATATGGAGCCATCACTACCAAACTAGTTCCAAGAACTAGGTCGATTGTAACTCCACTTCACGTTCCGACGGTAAATCACTTATCTCATCAGGAAAAAATTCCGGATAATCACAAATAATTGGCACACCACCAACTTCCCCACTTTATTAACACTCAAAGTTTTACATCAAAATAAACATCTCAACACCATCCTGCACCAACTCACCAAAGCAATATGTAAGCACTTAGCTTAACTCAAAACAATTCACTGCATACGCCATCTAAGCTTGCAAGACACGTCTATCCCATCCAACATGAATCCGTCTACTATCAACAAGAGATTAAGGGTGATCAGTTCCTCAATTTTTCAATAGACAGCCGAAAATCATGATGGGGCATAAACCATTTTTACCAAACTATAAGAGCGTTCATCGACACACTGAGCCACCACTCCACACTTGAAGCATCTTGGAGAAGCACGACCCTCTCCCCCACTTGATTCAATCCCACTTTTGTAGACAAAGGTTAGAAAAGAAATGTGTACCGACAATGTTTTCACACGCATGTCGCATACTAGGGAACAAATAACATTAGACAACTTGGCCGGATAGACCGACCTGCTCTGATACCACTAATGTAACACCCTTTTCTACCCCCAAAAATATAATGGCAAATCATTCACATTTATCTGAGTAATATTTTAAACATAATAAAAATCACCTCAAAGGGCGTACATTTCTCAATAATTTAAATCAAAGTAAATGCTCCATAAACAACGGGTTTTCGCAAAATTACTCAAAAATTGCTCAAATGGCAGCGGAACTCAAAAAGGCAAATCCAATCTTTTCCTTGCACAACAACATAATCAAAATAACAAAAATCAATAAAACATGGTTTAACTCAAAGACCCCAACCTGATGTTACACTATCAGAGTAAGACCCTCTAAGTCAAACAAAAGGTCAAAAACTCCAAAAAGTCCTCGACGACATCCACGGCTAAACCTGGTCATCTGCACGTTACCCACGCGAAGGAAACATTCAAACAGGCAGGGTGAGTAAAACGATTCATAATAATCAATATAAGAATCAATATATAAAATAGCGTCATTTTCATATTCAACATCATCATAATCATCAAGGAACATCAAAGGCCACAACATTATAAATTATACCAAATTGTCACATAAATGCAAATGCAACAAGACTCATGCATGTGGTACCAATCAACAAAATTCGATGGACACTGGGCCGTCAATCCTCTATAGATCCACAATAGTAGGATCAATTCTACACGAGAACCGGAGAACAACAAAATACCTCACATCCACACAATGGGACTAAAGCCACAAGAATCAAATTCCTAGACGGAAGTCCGAAATGCATATGAATGCATGATGCACACGTCAATATCATCCTCAAAATAATCTCATTAGGTGCATCATCATTCATCAAAATAATCATAAGAATCACGTCATCATAGAATCATCAAAACCTCATGAAATCAACATCACAAATCATCACAGTTCCTCATGGGGATTCATCATGTAATCATGTATTAATATCATAAGATATACTCATAGTAATTCATCATACATTCATTTAATCACATAGGAATCACAGTTACACTCATGGTAATTCATCAGGAAAATCACAACATCAAAACATCAAGACATCACTTAACCAGAACATAATTCGCGAAACTCTGCTAAGTTTGCTAGCAAGTTCGCTATGCGAGTATGGGGCGAATGTTCGCCGTGCGAACTCGCGATTACAGAAAATCACTGTTATGCACCAGCACCCAAACCAGTCCTAAAGCCATACGATTTCCTTCCCCAATGCCCCAAAAACATCCCTAAATCATTTCTAAGGTATTACAACAATAAAGGCACAAAATCTACGACTTATTAGGCCAATCCTGTATCCTATTTACGCCTCAAATTCCCATAATTTCTTACAAATACCCCATTGTCATTAGAGTTTTCATAATCAATTATCCTATACAGTTAAAACCTCAACAACAGATTTTGGCCACGAAGGCCTAATTTCCCTTACTCCTAAATCATCCTCAAACCTATCAGACCATCAATTCAAATCCTTCAAACTCATTACACTCACCAGAAAGGCAACAACAATTCAATACTCAAAATCCCTAAACCCTTAAATCGGTTTTAAGCACATTGAATCACATAATGAAAACAATGAAGGCAATACTTCCCATACCTTAATTGCCGACTCTTAGTCTTTCTCCTTGATTCTTGGAAACCTTGCGAAGCTTTTGCCTCAATCCTCTTCCTCAGAGCTCTGACCTCTATTTCTTCCCTTTTCACGGTCTAACAAGAATGAATCCTAATTCCCTCAAAATTCCTTTTTGTTAAACCAAACTTTGGGCCTTAAAATGGGCTTTCCAATTTCATCCTCACTAACTCCTCCTCAAATGTCCATTTTGCCCTTAATTCAGTTATATTTATTTAAATTAATAATAATACCAATATATTCATATTATATACTATTATTTAAACAAATAACCCAAAATCCATAATTCTCAATATTTCATACCAACCACCGAAAATCACCAAAAATACAAATATTCATATTTAAATAAATTAAATAAATATTCCAATAAAATTGGGGTGTTACACAAAACCCTAATGATTTTATTCAAGAAAAACCTACTGATTTCTCAACCCAAACCCGATTACATCAATCCTATGTTTGGACATTATTACCTCTAACAAGCAGAATGCACAACAAAAATGATTATGTGTAGTTGTTGAGAAAATGCAAGGAAGAAGATGAAGATGATGAGAACACTCAGTATCTATTTTCACTTTTCTTGTTTTTTGTGTGTGAAGAAAGAGCAAACTCACTATATATGCAAGTCAAAAATAATTAACCAACATAACAACCACAAAGACAGTTTCACATAACATAATTTTAACTGAAAACGTGCGAGCGGTCGACCTATGCAGAAAGGAGGGTCGACCTGAGCTTACCTGAATTTCAGATTATGCAGAAAACAAAACTTTGCGTCGATCGGAGCAGGTCATGCGTCAATGCAAAGCATGTAGAATTAGACAAATAGAAATGGACATAGTATGAGTCGACAGGAGGGTCGACGCGAGCACTCTTGAGAGTAGTCCATTCAAAATGCTTTCTGTATGAGTCGACCGGAACAAGTTTGAGTCGACTTAAAGACCTAAAATTTGCAAAAATGAATATTTTCATGTATCATGCAACTTTTGAGGTACTTTATCACATAGTAAGCTAGACAAACTTGACCAAACCTTATGAAGCTTATGTTGAACAATTTCTATATGTATCAAACAATGTTTCTGACCGATGTTTGACTCAAGAGGAATAAGGTATGCATATGTGACATAATGGTACCGTCTAAAGTACATTTTTCTACCTATCTAAGTTTTGACATCATAAAAACAAGTGTAACTACCTATGAGGATTGTCCTCACATACTCCCCCTTTTTGATGATGGCAAAATTGTAGAAACTTGGTGTACGATGCATTGTATCATCCTTCCCCTTACTCGATGCCTTTGTATTTACATAATCTGCATGTTTAATAAGTCTTACAAGTGATGTTTCTGCTTGATATTCTTCTCCCCCTTTGACAACATAAAAAGAAAGAAGATAGATGTCAATGTATTGCATATAATAAGAGAGATAAGCAAATTCCAACCATTTGCAACAGGTTACACATTAACACATATTCACATATAATGTAGTTAATGAAAGCATATAAATGGATAAATAGAACAACACTTAAGAGAACAACAATAATCACTATTTTATAACCAACAATAAGCATGTCTTCAAAAGCAAGTAAGTACATGAAACATTCTACAATAGACATTAATGAACACATGATGAAATAAGATGCATAATGAAATATTCAAGACATTCTCAAGGTCTCCTCCCCCTAAAGTGATGGCCTCGTCCTCGAAAGGGATATTCCGGAAGTGGAGGCAGTTGGGCATTCATGAAGGTATGTTGCTCAAGCTGCATGGTCTTCATCATATTGAGGAGTTCATCGGTATTTTGTTAGGGACGCAAAGGAGATGGAGGCACATAACTCCAGTCAGAGGTGTCTTGATGATCCCAATTTGACGTTTGTGGCATGTAATTAGCACCTAACGATGTCCATCCAGTGTTTTTCTAGGCACCCCACCCTTGGTCATCATCATGCATCAAGTGGGGTGATTGGTTTAGCCACCCACTGTCATATTGATCATCAGTCTCCATAGGATGTCCACCTTCTTCTTCTTCTTCTTCTTCTTCTTCTTCTTCTTCTTCTTCTTCTTCTTCTTCTTCTTCTTCTTCTTCTTCTTCTACTTCCTCTATTTGTTCATCACTTTCATCCGATTCTTCCAACCGAGAGGTAGTTGAGGGTGAGAAAATACTTAGAGGGGGGGGGGGGGGGGTTGAATAAGTATGAAGATAAAACTTAGTAATAAAAAACTCAAGTATTTTTATCCTGGTTCGTTGAACTCAACTACTCCAGTCCACCCTTCCTTGAGTGATTTTCCTTTCTCAAACAAGGACTTAATCCACTATTTAATCAACTGATTACAATAGTAAGCACTAAGAACAACTGTTCAAAGTCTTCTCAAGAACTACTGATCCTAACTGGATCTTCTTAAGGTTTTCTTACAATCAAATGTAATAACAAATACAAGTGTTTAAAATGCTTCTAATAAAGCTTTATCGCAACTGTGATTTTTCACTTAATATTAAGAACAAAGAAATTAATTCTAGAAAGAACGTGAGTTGAATGAGAGCTTTGAGTAATGAATTCTTTTCAGGTAAAAACGTCAACTGAAGAAGATGGTTGGAGACTTCCTTTTATAGGCACAGTGATCCAAGAGTATTTCACGTTGAGAAGAGTGTACCAAAAGGTCTGAGCCTTTTTTGTCTTCACATCAAGTGACCTTTCCTAGAAGAAGAAAGCACAGAGAAATCCTTTTTGTCTGTGTTCTTGTGTCTAGCATAAATAAGGAAAGAGTCGTTTGGATATTCCAACGGACATAATCTTTGAATTCTTCTTCATTAATTTTCAGCAAGAATCATCAGAGTCTAAATTGATCAGAGCCTTCTGATGTTGATCAGAGTTTTGCTGAATCAGAGTCTTTGCAGCAGGTGTGCTTTTAGTGTGTATAAGTTCAGAGCAGAGTTTGGTCAGATTCTTAGTACTGGCAGCGTGAGTACTCTCAGAGTCTTCTAAAGTAACTATGCTTGAAAAACTCTTCATACAAAATTCTTCATTGGTTCAGATGCTTCTGACTTGCTTCAGATTCTTCTGGAGCTCCTGCTTCAGAACTTCTCAAGCTTCTGCTTTAGATCCTTCTGGAGGCAACCCTCAGAATCTTCTGATGGCAGCGTTCAGAATCTTCTAATGGGTGCATCTGATGCTACAGAGCCTTGCATATTTCTTATGTTCAGATCTGATTTGCTTCTGGAGTGATATTTAATTTAATATCTGCACCAAACATTCTTAAGCAAATTTTAGAGTATATAATTCTTAATTACAAAATTTCATAATAGTCATCATCAAAACATAGAGATTATTAAGAACCAATCTGTGTTCTAACAATCTCCCCCTTTTTGATGATGACAAAAACATCAGAAATTTTGTTTAATTGAAAATAGAATAATTATAACTCCCCCTGAATTAAATATAAATAAGGAATAGAAACTTCCCTTTTGTCTTGAGTATTTTTCAGAGTTAGAGCTTGATTGTTCTTAACCATTTGAGAGTCAGAGTGTCTTGCATATTTCAGAGTCAGAGTGTGATAATTTTCAAATGATCTGAGAGTCTCAGAGTTTCTTTTACAGAGTATACTTATCAAATGTTCTGAAATACTCAGATTTTATGTTAGATAAAATTGATATGTCTGAAGTTTCATTCTGGTGAAGTTTAATTAAACAGTTCAGATCTATTTTCTCCCCCTTTTTTGTCATAAGCAAAAAGTAATAACTTTGAAAAGACAAAGAAAAGGAAACAATAAATGAGATAAATCATGTGGAGAAAACTCTGAAACATTCATTCATTCATTCAGAGCAAAAGTACACACATCAGAAAATATTCAAATACATATGCAGACATTTGATGCAAACAACAGAAGAAAAAATAAATAAACTAAGATTGTATTGACAAAAGCATCTTCAACAGATCTGTGGTTTCAGAAGAAGACTGTTCTTGTTTAGACATCCACTTAGCCATGGTTTCATTCTTCTGATCCTGTTTGGACATCCACTGAGTCATGTCTTCAGACTTCTTATCTTGCTTAGCCATCCATGACTTGATTTCTGATTGACCAGCTTCCAGAACTGCAATCTTATCTTCAAGATCTGGATGCTCTTTCTTGATCTCAGATGAAGAAGGTGGAACAGTTTCTGAAGCTTGAACAGAGTCAATTTCCATAGGGGTATTGGAGTTAGGAGCAGTAGAGCCAGAAGGATGTTCTATCAGAGTCATAGCCAGAGGGTTGTCTCAGATGCAGATTCAGTATTCTCTTCTGATGATGAAGGAGAATCTGTAAGAAGCAATGGTCCAGATCTCTTAACAGTCCATAACAGACTTCTAGCTGTTTCAGCAAATCTGAACTTCGCATCATTAGAACATACGTTCTTCAGATTTGATGCTACAGTGTTGAATCTGTTTATGAAGCCATTCCAAATGGCATCAGATTCCTTTGCATCCATTGTTGATGAACATTTCCTTTGTACAGAACCTAAATACATCTGTATTTCTTGCAAAAAACTTGTAAATAAATGATCAACATTCAGTCTAGATCTTGGGTGTAACAGAGTTTCCAAGGTTATTGGCTTGGATTGGGGAGTAGGTAGAAAGATGGATTTTTGAATGGTGATTAGAGGAGGAGGGTAGTAGGGTATGAAAGGAAGTTCAGATGATTTGTCAGGTTTTGATCTGGTTAAAGCATTCAATAGATTTGGTTTTGCTTTAGTTGGATAGGAAACCAGATCAAATGGTTTATCAGAGTAAGGTTTGAAAGCAGATTTAGCAGGTTTATCAAATTTAGCAGATATAGCAGAGTATGGTTTTGGATCTGATGAAGGTACTGCTGACATGGTTTTAATATATGTTTGAAGCACAGATGGTAGAATGATGGTAAGTTTAGGTTTGAGAGGAGTGATAGTGTCAGATGGTTCAATTCTGGTGTAGAAAATTTTCAAGGTGAAACCAGATGGAAGTTTGTTAGAAGAATGTAGTTTGCACGATTGGGAATGGTAATTTCAGAAGATGGTTTAGGTGTTGGAATAGGATTTGGAATAATAACTTCAGAAGAAACAGGTGGTTCTGGTTGGTTTACTTCAGAATTTCTGTGAGAGGGAGATATCAGAAAGTCTGGGTGTATATCAGATTCTGATGAGTTGGATGATGTGGTTGGAGTGTAAGAGGTAGATGACACTTCAAAAACAGTTTTGAGAGGTGTAATGTTTAGAACCTCTGTCTCAGGAATATGGTTTTCAGATGGGTTGGTTGATTCTTATGGATTTTCAGAAGGTTTTGATGGGGGTTCAGACGTAGGTGATTCTGATGTAATAGGATCAGATGTAACTTTTGCAGATCCAATAGGTTCAGATGTGTTTGATCGTGGTTTTTCTGGTTGTGTTTGTTTTTCTTGTTGTTGTGGTTGTGGTTCAGATTGTTTTTGTTGTTGATGTTCAGATTGTTTTTCTGGCAGTTGTTGTTGTTGTTCAGATTGTTTCTCTGGTTGTTGTTGTTTTTCTGGTTGTGGTTGTTGTTGTTCAGATTGTTTCTCTGGTTGTTGTTGTTTTTCTGGTTGTGGAGTTTGATTGGCTGGTTTTGTTGTTGTTGGTGTTGGTGCAGATGATTGTGTAGTAGAAGGTTTTACAGGTGAGATGGAAATAGGATTAGATGATTTTTGTGGGGATGGAACAGATATATGAGATAGAGCAGGAACATATTGTTTTTGGGTAGAAGGTGGTTTTGGAATAGACTTAAATGTTGAATCATTTACAACAGTATTATTTACAGAAGATACAGAAGATTTGGTACCTTTAATCTTGATGCGTTTTGCAGGAACAGAAGGAGTGTTTCCAGATTCTTTCCTCTTTAACAGCTTCTGAGGCTTCTCAGCAACTTTGGGCTTCTTCTGAATAGGTGCAACTTCTGCTTCTGATTAACTTCTTTTTCTTGTGATCTCTTCTCCTCCAACAGGCAATGGTTCCCTTGCTCTTTTTATAATATCTGCAGGAATGGGCGTTCCATCTGCCTTGCAAGCATCAATATATCTCACTATTATTTCCCTTGGTTCTTTAGCATAGAACAGAGGGTAGTCATCTACTGGGATTCTCTTTTGACTGAGTTCAGAAATATTCAGCTTCTTGGGTGCAGATGTGAGTTCCTCTACAATTTTTAGTCTCTGAAGACTTTTGGCGTTTAGAGGCTTCCCAACAATAGACTCAAGTTCCTCCTTGACTCCAGCAGCATACAGAGCAGTCACCAATCCATTTTCTGTCAGAATATCTGAGATTAAACTTCCAAAGGGAATCCATGTTCTGATCTTCTGATCCTTGTCTTTCACAGATTCTCTGGAGGCATTTATATGATTCCATAAGTGCATGAACAGAATGTAGGGAAGATCTACCTTGGTGCTCTGACTTAAACAGTACATAAAGTAGAGTTGTTCATTATTCACGTAATCTGGAGAGTTTGTAGATTTTCTGTGATGAATGTGTCGCTTCCGCGAAAATAAGGTGCCGGCAAAACAGAAGAGTCACCACCTTTCGTTATTTATCCCTCGGAACGGGAAAGGAAACAATCGGAAAAACCTGACGAAAAAGGTATAAGACAAGGTCGTCACAACCGTTGTCTGGGTTCGGGAGTCGGTTACGCAAGGGGAAGGTATTAGCACCCCTCACGTCCGTCGTACTCGACGGGATCCATGTAACACCCCACTTCCCGTATTAAATAAAATATAAATATTATAATAATAATCAGAGTTTTCACCAAAAAGTGGGATATCACATCTCCAAATTTTATAAAAATACTTTATTCATTCTTTTCAAAATAATACAGCGGAATTTGTTTCATAAAGTAAAATACATCAAAACATGATACGTCACAGGATTTCAACACGTTTGACATAAAATAATTACAACACCCATATCCCGTGTTACGTATCAGAGCATCCTAGACTCGACGGTCACACCAATATCCAAGCTAGCTAAACACCTGGATTATCTGTACTTCCGAAGAAGCACAGACCACAACAACAACAAAGGGGTGAGAAATAATGATGAGAATATAATGGTAATGTAATACATGTAAATAAGGTAGTAAAACACACCAACACACCAATATTCACCCCCAACAACTCCATATGACGAACCTACTGTTCAAATTACAATATAACATATTATAATGCAAATATGCAACTCAACACCATGCATGCGATACCGACTCATTGGTTCATTCAATCGAACCTGGATAGATCACTTACGCTCCTCCTGAGACATGATCTATCCCCCACCATTCTCCACAAAGGAGTACGGATGAATCACTTACGCTCCTCCTGAGACATGATTCATCCCACCAAAACACCATGATATGCACACACCAATGCATAACTAATATATTTAGGCACTCAACATGCACACGATCCTCCTGATCATATCATCATACACCAATGCACATATGTACAGATATAACATACACCAACACCATATAAATCAACCAGATAGTAAACAAGTTCATACTTTAACACCAAGATATAACATATCCCACCACTCGGGGGTACGCGATCCTACTGATCACTATATACATATACATCAACTAATTGTCCACCAGTCATTATTACGGGAAACATGCACTATCACCAAGTACACAAGTTAGTTCCCACACTCATCATTCTTACAGTGCATCAAGGCCAAACTGTACCTATCATCTTAACTCAGATCCTCAGTCTATTCTAGTACCAATCTTGCACATTACCGTAACCAATAGGTTTCTAATTCCTATTCCCAAAATCATCACCTACACACTCTATCGATACCTCAAAAGCCATACGGAATTTTCCCTAAAAACTGTAAAACACCCTATATGCCCTATATGCCAAATCATCCCAAAACACCAATTCATTAACATTGACTTATACTCCATCACTATCAATTACTAGTTATCATCAAACACAAACACACCAATAAACATTATACTTACCAATTATCCTATACTTCCTACTCTAGAACCAACATTACGGTACATTATCGACACTTCAGAGTCACTCTGAATCTCACCAAGGTCCTAACCATAGTCATTAACGACACTATAGGGAAACAACACATAATTTTCCCCAAAGCTATAATCATGGTCATTACCCACACCACAGTAACAACACAGAATCTCACCAAAACTCTATTTATATTTACTATCAACACTGCAGTAACAACATATAATTTTCCCCAAAGCTATAATCATGGTCATTACCCACACTACAGTAACAACACAGAATCTCACCAAAACTCTATTTATAGTTACTATCAACACTGCAGTAACAACATATAATCTCACTAACATCACCATAATATATATACACCAAATTCACCAATACCAATCAACAATTTATCAATGTCAAACATCAATTTATCATCAGCAACAATAATAACAAGCATGCCAATATAAAACTTCATAGATCGGAATTTTCCTACGGGGTTAAGGACTCCCCTCTACCCTATACATGTATATACCATCCCAATCAAGTTTCTCCCCCCTTACCTTGTTAATCGGTTGATCGATGAAAGAACCCTCCAAGGTTTGGCCAATTCTGATTTTCCCCTGTATCATTCGTTCTTTGCTCCCTTTTCCGTTCCCTTTTCCGTTCTCTCCTTTCTATCGTTCTTTTTCCACTTTCTCTAACTTCTCACAATGTATCGTAAAACTACTAATCCCTCCCATTTCTATTTTAATTCTCTAATCCCAATAATAATAATAACTTAATAATAATAATAATAATAATAATAATAGTAATAATAATCCTATTATTATCTCACCAAAATAATAATAATGTTAATAACTTAATAAAATAATAATAATAATAATAGTAATAATAATTCTATTATTATCTCACCAAAATAATAATAATGTTAATAACTTAATAAAATAATAATAATAATAATAGTAATAATAATCCTATTATTATCTCACCAAAATAATAATATTGTTAATAACTTTAATAAATTAATAATAATAATAATAGTAATAATAATCCTATTATTATCTCACCAAAATAATAATAATGTTAATAACAATAGTAACTATAATAAATATAATAATAATAATAATAATATTCCCACCAATATCAATATTATACACTATATTATTATATTCACCAAAACACCACCAGTAATCCTCCCATATCAGGGACACCCACCAATAATAATATTCATACCGATGATAATAATAATAATAATAATAATAATAATGATAATAATAATAATAATGATAATAATAATAATAATAATAATAATAATAATAATAATAATAATAATAATACCACCAATATTACTATTAACTATTATATTATTATCTCCACACCACCAATGATCCTTATATATCAAGGATACTCACCAATCACATACCAACACACCCCACCTAAGGGCACACCAACATAAAATAATTAAATTAACACCAAAATGACCAAATAAATAAAATGGGTGTTACAATCCACGCTTGTTGTGTTTATCGGACGGGTTGGTTTTATCTATCTACCTATCAAGGATGGCTTAAAAAGAAAAGAAAATGACTCGGCAAAGCGTAGCACTTTATGCCTACGTATTCTCATCAAAGAATGAGAAATCAGAGTCAACGTAGTTCGCCTAACTACGGGTTATGGGGGAAGGTGGGTCGCCAATACATCAGTATTGTGTCTACGTACTCTCAACAGGCTTGAGAGATCAGAGCTTACGTAGTTCGGGATAATACGGATTACGGGAGTTCAGATTCATCTGTTTTATCGAGTAGGGTTAAACAACAGGTCCAGCAGTTAGGGACAAAGCCTGTTTGCGGTGGCGCTGAAGTTTAACGACACTCTTTTCTTCAAAAAAGCTTCCTTTGACTTATGGTCCCACGGGGCAAAAAGGTTTGAAGTTTGTTTTCTGTCTTTTACGGAAGAAGTGTTTTTTATTGTGTTTGCAATTTCAATCGCACTAAAGACTATGACCTTAGAGTGAATGCGTCGCATGTCACCCAAAGGGTGCCATACTAAACATCCGGATTGCTGAAAAGAAGCTCTCCAACAATCCTTTCTCAGATAGCTTAAGGCTCGTACCGTACGAAAGAAATCATTCATGATTACTGTATTTTAAGCTGTTTTGAGATGAGAAGAGAACAGGCTCAACTAAAGGGAGACTATGAACTCCTAATGTTGTCATGCCAAGGATTCATCCTATAGTTGAAGAGTGAAACAGGGAACTCCTAGAAGTTATCATGCATAGGTTTCAACCTAAAGTTCTATCATCACTTCCTTATCAAAGGAAATGAGACTCCTAAGGGATCATGTCAATGATAAACAGAAACAGATAAAGCATCAGCTTAAAGAGTAAACAGTAATACAGTAAAATGCATGCAATGCAAGTGAGGGAGGAAATGTGTGTGGGGCAGCAGCCTCCACAAGCTCATCTCAACCTCAAGCCAGAATGAATAACAGTAATCATACTGAAGAAATAAAACATGCTATCAAGCAAAATACAGTAAACTGCAATCATACAGTAGGAATAACATGCTATCAAGCAAAATAAACCACATGGGCAAGGGAGTTGGGCTCTACCGAATACCCGCAAGCAAAGCCATACAGTAACAATACAAGCAGAGGGAGAAACTCAACCTCTAGTGCAATCATGCTCCTAGATTAAATTCAGTCTAGATATGGACTTATTCTAATGCATCAAGCAAGTCAAACAAGGCACATCAGCACAACAAGGAAAACAGACAAGAAAGCAGGTCAACAACTCTCTTCCAATTCCAAGCTTCAGCTTCTCTAACATCAACCCAGTCTTCAGACTTCAATCCCCCTTCAAGGCTATCAGCTTCCATGACAAATATCAATTTTTTTCTCTGGGGTTTCAATCCATCAAACCTAAGTGTCAACTTAATCTCTCTCTTCTCCAAGCTTCAGCTCTTCAGTCAATTCCACCTTCTGGCTTCACTCTTAATTACAAGTATCAACTTGATTGCTTCAGGCTCTCCAAGCATCAATGTAAGTGTCAACTTATCCTTTGTTCCTCAAGCCTCAGCTCTGCACTCAATCTCAATTGAATCCTCCTCACAAGTATCAACTTAGTCTTCAAGCTTCAGCTCTCTTTGCTTTACCAGTCTCAACTTGGTCTTCTCTCTTCATCTACAAGCCTCAGCTTCTCAGGGTAGTCTTCAATCATATGGAAGTGTCAACTTCATCCTTCAAGTCTTTTTCAAGCCTCAGCTCTCCACTCAACCTCCATTGGGTCTCCAAGTATCAACTTGTTCTTCTTGCTCTTCAAGCTTCAGCTACAATGGCACTGCTCAAGGAATCATCCTCTTCCATACTCCTCAATGAAGTCCTCATCTTCAAACTCAAGTTCAACATCTTTCAAGATACTCAAACCAGAAAATAGTTGATTTAACAGAGTGAGAGGAAATGATAAACATCTTACTGACAACCAAAGGAAGCCTGTAAGGGTTCATCATTATGAGAGATTGGTTCCCTCAAAGTTCTACTTCCCAGATAAAGCCACTCATCCTTCCAAAGGAGGGATGTGAATATCTGAGAAGGACTTTTAGTCATTGGGAGGAATGGAAGCACAAGATGTTTTCCATGTTTGTGAAAGAAATCATTCTAACTACAAGGCTCTCCCTATGTCCTATCTCCTAATCTTCATCAGACACCTTCAGGCACAAACAAATCCAAATCTCCAAGCAACTTCAAGCATATTCCTCTTGTCTTCAACTTGTCTTCAATCTCAACCAAAGGCAAACCAAGCACAAATCCTAATCTAAGGGAACTAAAGGAGTTAAACTAGTTGAATTAGTTGGTTAGGATCACCTAAAACCAAGTGCTAAAGTTAGTCTTAACTAAAAATACTAAAATCAATTGTAAAATCCTACAAAAATTACTATGGGAGCCTAGGTTAATCATGACTCTACCACATTAATTTCAGAGATCAAATCATCAAATTAGACCTAGAATTAAATCGTACATCCTAAGGTATCAACCTTAAACCCTAAAAAGGGAGCACCTAAATATCAATCTAGAAAGCACACCTATTTTCATCACAAAAATGTGAGAACAATTCTATGGGATCATACAGGTCTAACCTAATCACACACAAAAAATTAGGCTCAAAATCATCACCAAGTGATCACACTAAATTTCACAAAAATATGTATCAAACATAAACATTTTAATATCAATTAAAATATAAAATTCCAATAAAATCAGAAATTACATGAAATGAAAATATTTTTTTCTCTAAACAATACTAGACTCAATCATGAGTGAAATGCAAAAATAATGGGATTAATTGGATTAATTTCCAATTTTATATGAATTTTACAAGAATCATGAATAAAATGAAAATTAAAAGAAAATCCAATTAAAATAATGAAGCGCACGGTGTGGATAGTAATCATTTTCAGTTAAAATCCTGGGTTGGGCCTTCAGAGGGGTGTGGATAACACTTAATTCATTAAGCCCAAAACACCTGAATAAATGAAACGGTGCGTTTCATCATCAGAAACCCTTCACAACTCAATTTTAAAACGTGGTCGTTGGATGTGGCTCTAGTCAACGGGTCATATGTGAATCTGAGGGCTAGGACATCGTCTCCTACCTCTGGCCATGGAAATGGAGGGAAGCACCATAGTTACACAGAGTTCAAACATGGATCCTTCTCAATTCAAACTCCACCATATCTCCATCGAAACACATGATTTAAAGCACTAATATACTCTAAATTCCACATTGAATACAACCATGGTCTTAGAAAAAATTGAAATATCCTCTAACCCTAAACACGATCGTGGATCAAAATTCTGGCCAAGAATCAATTGTCTCTAATCTTGAAATTGTTTGGTCTAAAACGTTAATCACATTGCACTGATCAGTTTCCACTATAGAACTCATATTATTGCTCACTATACACCAAGTTCTTGATCCAAACAGAAATGGTGTCATCATCTTGAACATAACCAAATGCTCTCAAATTCTCCAGAATCCATCTCCTACCTATTTCTAACCATTTTAACCTAACAATCTAACTTAACAATGCTTAAATTAAGGTGTATGGTGAAAGTTGCAAACCTGGGATTTCTTGAATAACAGTAGTACCAAACCTCCACTTCAACACTTCAATCTTTCCAAAATCGTTCCTTGTGTCAAGATGTGGCTTCTGTTTGCAAAAGAATTGATGGAAGATGCTTGCAACTCCAAACCCGATAGTGACTTGCAGCAGATGGAACTCAAAAGCTCATGCACGATTCAGCCATGTTCTTGCTCTCAATTTGCTATGGAATCACTCAGTAACTCATAAGGAAGAGATTGCAATAGAAATAATCGATTGAAATGGTGCAGAAATGAAGAATGGATTTCAATTTGCAATGAACAAATTTAGAATCCCAACTCTCTCTCCTCCCTCAACTCTCACCAACCTCTTCCATGGACCTCTTCTAAATCATATATAGAATGATTCAGAACCCTCTAGCACCTTCTGGAACCATCCAAGGAGATTTTGAAAATCTCATGTCATGGTTTCTCATTTCAAGCCATACTCACACCAGCCCATGTTTCCCTTGTTGCAGCACTTGATTCTGAATTGAAAATCTCCTTAGATGAGATGTATGAGATGTTAGAATGCTTGGATAGCTTGTACATTGATCTCTCTTATGTTTTGCAAGTGTAACTTAGATTACAAGTAACTTATGATAAGTCCCTCAATTTGACCTCAAATCAAAATTGTAATAATGCCATTGTTTCTGAAATGATTTTTCCATTCAATTTGGTACGTCACTTGCATTGTTTTGGTCATGTATTGAAAATTCCCCAAAATAGGTCACTTTAATACATTAAATCCTCCTTTATTTTGACCATTTTGACAAGTATGAGCTACAAGAATTTCCAACATCTCATGACCTCTTTATTAGCCTTAAAACATCATTTTGAACAAGTTTGTTGTTGAAGATTTTTTCATTTGAAGCTTGGAAATAGGAGTTATGGCCTTATGGTTGAAATGACCTGTAATCTCCAAATGACCAAAATGCCCTTGACTTGTCAAAGCCATAACTTGAGTTCTACAAATCCTATCAAGGACTTATAGTACTCTCTAGAAATCTAAGAGGATAAGGAACAACATTAATGTTGACCAAAAGTCCATAGGAATCATCTTTCTTGGGCAAAAGTTTGATGCAAGTTGGGTGACTTTCAAGGCCCCAGATTCACATACCCCAGATGACCTGTAACTTGTCAAAGTCATAACTTGAGTTCTACAAATCCTATCAAGGACTTATAGTATTCAAATTAAAGCTAAGAACAAGCTCTACAACATTCATGTTAGGGGCAAGATGAGATGACAATCACATCTTGAGCTAAACTTCCTTGAAGATAGGGGTCAAACTAGGGGATTTTACACTGTCAAGCCTTAGAAACCCTAGCTTGAAACTTCTCAAACTCTTCAATCATGATGAGTTAACCTTGGAATCATCCTTATAACATCTCAATGTGTCAATCCATGATCACATGGCTCTTGGATTAGGTCTCAACCCTCTCCAAATCATCAGTTGACCTAGGGTTGACCCAGTTAAACCCTAATTATACCACTCATGGCTGGGTCTTCTTAAACTTGTACCATGACCTATCTAGGCCTCATGATGGCTTTCAAGACATCTCATGAGCTCTCTCAAGGCTTCCAGTCCACATTCTTGGCTTTAGAATCATCTGATGAGCTTCCCACAACTCTCAAGTTAGGAGGCACACCACCTTGGTTTCAACCACTCTCTCTGAGGATCTTTTGACTTCTCTGACAAAGATATCAACCCTTGAACACTTGAATAACCTTCCTGGCTAGCTTAAAACTCTTGTATAGCCCTTGATTGGTAGTCATACCTCTTGATCTCCTTCACACATGTCAATGAAATGCAAATGATACTGGTAATGTGAATGAAATGAAACATAAGCTAGGTAAAGAAATGTTGGTCAAATTTTGGGGGGCAACAGCTGCCCCTATTCAAACGGCTTGAACCTGAATGGGTGAGAAGCGAACGGCTCTCAACTAATCAAGGTGCGAGACGGTTGAATACCGACAAACCCGGAAATTTGCCAACTGCACAAGTACATGATACTTTGATGGGAACAAATCTTCGAAAACTGAAATATTAGCTGCACGACAACTAGCTGGAGACTTGGTCACACGGTAATCGGTAATACATGGTCGATCACACCATCGGGCATCAAGATTCCTCGGGACTCATCAGGTCAACAATCAAGTTAATCATGCCATCGGGCATTCAAAGAAAGCTTTCGGGCATCAGCCGGACTTCATCAGTAAGTCGAAAATAGAATTCTGGGTCAATCATGAACCAATTGGGGATATCCAACTTCTACCATCAGGTACTCCGCATCAGCTAAGGGAACTGCTTCGTTAGTACGGTGGGACTTCAATCATCAAGTCTTCGAGGGAAGTTTCAACTTCACTGTTCAAAAACCTGCTGGGGATGACGCATCTCTGCTGGGGATTCTGGAGAACTATCAAGTAAATCTGCTTCGGGGATCCAGAAATCATTTTGGGTGAATCATCTCTGTTGAGGAAATCAATAATCATCTTGGACAAATAACTCCGCGAGGACTTTAAGAATCATCCTGAACCAATAACTATGCTAGAGATTTCAGGAATCATCCTGAGCAAACGCCCTGCCGGGGACCCTAAGCATCAACTTGAGCAACCGACTCTTTTGACTTCACAGGGGATTTTAAGAATCATCTTAAGAAAACGACTATGGAGGGGAGAATTCAAGAATCATCTTGAGCAAGCGACTCTGCGGAGGAACACCTGCAAAACAAGAACGGTAACGACCTAACTCATGTTTCATATGCATATGTTTGACAATGGTGCAATGCTCCACGCGGTGGAAATGCTATGCGTTCATGATAAATGCTATGCAATCATGCAAAATGCTGCGATCCCGTTAGCAAAATAAATGCTGAAGGGAGAATCCTCCTGTCAAGGAGAAAGAACCACTCTGGTGGAGGAAGGAATCATCCTGCCACGGAGAAAAGGTCACGCCAATCTCAATCGGACTCCGCACAGGGAAGCAAGCTTCAGTTGACTGCTGCAGGAGAACGAAGCTCTACGAGAACCCAGACATGCTGAGGAAAGCGATGTCAATTGCGGAAATAAACTGCACGGCCTTCACGGCTAAACCTTCCTGGAGATAACGACTCCGGTGGGGAAATGCGGCATCAGCTATTCAACATTCTACTGGGGAAAACTAATCATGGCCCGAACGGCTTCCAAGGACTCGACTCTCTTGGGGATCTGAAAACTCGGATGGAGAAGAAGGAATCATCCTGCTTACAGGGGAGAGTACGACTCTGTGGGGAATCTCAATTCCGCTGGGGACTTCAGTCTGGAACTATCAATTGTTGCATACTTCAGTGAATGACTCAGCTGGGGAGATGCCGTTCCTTCAGGATGCACTTGATTGAGGAGAGAATCTTCTCTGCCTGGGGAGACATATCAATGCTTACGATTTCACGTTCAGACTCCGCGGGGCGAGGCTGCTGAACTTTGCTGGATAAGAAGGAATCATCCTGCTTGGGGACGCACACGGCGTACTTCCTGGAATATGCTACACCTGTAACAACACAAACAAACAGACAAGATACCCTTCTCAAAGGGGCCTATCAAGGTTATCATCCTGAGACAATGTTTAAGTTATTCATTGTTTCAACAATCAGTGGCCTAGGCCAGTAAGTTTATGTATGCGCATTTTCTCAAAAACATCGGCGTTCTTTTTTGCAAACAAAACAGATAAATGCTAAACAAACAAACGGAATAGCTGAATAGTATACATTTTATTGATAACGAACCCCTGAATGGGTAAAAAATGTTTTACAACAGATGCAAGCTCCTGGAATTAGGAAGCTACGCAAAAAAAAAAAACATAAATATACATCAGTATATACAAATGTCGGCAACGAGGCGTAGACGAACACCATGAGTTGATCCCTCTATGACCCACTCGACTTCGATACTTCTCCGAGGCTTCAGCTTCAGAAGAGATTGATTCAAATAAACGGCCCTCAGGTCTTCCAAACCACTAAACAATGAAAGTCCACACGCGGAACGCAGTCATTTGCTTTTTTAAATCCCTAACTTTTGCGTGAACCGCCCTTTGCGGGTTTTCAGTTCACCGGGATACCCTTTTTTGCCAAAGTCGCCCATCCGGGTTTTCGACTTTGCGGGTGTACATTTTTCAATTTATATCCCTAATTTTTTCCCGAACCTTTTTCCTTTTTTAAGGTTCGCCGGGATGCCCCATATTTGCCTGGATATTCTTTTTCTTTCCAGCGGGTCATTTTTAAGCAAAGTATTTTTTAACTGCGTCTGCGTTCACCGGGGATGCAAAATCTTCACCATCCATCGTGGATAACAACAAAGCTCCTCCCGAGAAGACCTTGCTGATGACGTACGGACCTTCGTAATTGGGAGTCCACTTGCCCCGGTGATCGGAGTATGGAGGAAGAATCTTCTTCAGGACGAGATCACCCGTCTGAAAGCTTCTAGGACGCACCTTCTTATCATAAGCTTTCTTCATTCGGCTTTGGTACAGACGACCATGTGCAATCGATGCTAACCTCTTCTCGTCCATCAGGCTGAGTTGGTTCAGTCGGTTCTTAATCCATTCTGCCTCATCGAGTTTCACGTCAACCAAAACTCGCAAAGAAGGGATCTCCACTTCTAACGGTAGGACATCTTCCATACCGTACACCAAGGAGAAAGGAGTTGCCCCGGTTGACGTGTGTACCATTGTACGATAACCGTGCAATGCAAATGGCAGCATCTCGTGCCAATCTTTATAGGTCACAACCATCTTCTGAACAATCTTCTTGATGTTCTTATTGGCCGCTTCAACGGCGCCATTCATCTTCGGCCGGCAAGGAGATGAGTTGTGGTGTTCAATCTTGAAACTCTGGCACAACTCCTTCATCATCTTGTTATTCAGATTCGAACCATTATCAGTAATGATTCGCTCGGGAATTCCGTAATGACAGATGATATCCCTCTTTATGAATTTAGCCACCACCTGCTTGGTCACATTAGCATATGAGGCTGCCTCCACCCACTTGGTGAAGTAGTCGATAGCTACTAGAATAAAGCGATGACTGTTAGATGCAGTGGGCTCGATCTTGCCTATCATGTCGATGCCCCACATGGAGAACGGCCACAGGGAGGACATGACATTTAACGGGCACGGCGGCACATGAACTTTATCAGCATAAATCTGGCATTTATGACATCTCTTCGTGAATTTAAAGCAATCCGATTCCATCGTCAGCCAGTAATATCCTGCTCTTAGGATCTTTCTTGTCATAGCATGCCCGCCGGCGTGCGTACCAAATGTGCCTTCATGGACTTCTTCCATGAGCATACTCGCTTCTTTCTCATCTACACATCTGAGTAGCACGAGATCGTGATTTCTTTTATACAAAACTCCATCAGAATTGAGATAAAAATTTCCAGACAGCCTCCTCAGAGTCTTCTTATCCTGGGTTGACGCACCCGCAGGATACTCCTTAGTCATAAGGAAAGTCTGGATATCATGGAACCATGGCTTGCCATCAGCGGCTTCCTCGATCGCAAAGACGAATGCAGGTCTATCAAGACGAGAAAGGACAATTCTTGGAGCTTCATTCCAAAAATTGACCTTATACATCGAAGCCAACGTGGCTAAGGCATCAGCCATCTGATTTTCTGCTCTGGGCACATGATGGAGTTCCACTCGATCAAAGAACGGAAGTAGCCTTCTGGCATAGTTCATGTACGGCACCAAATTCGATTGACGAGTCTCCCACTCCCCTTTAATCTGGTTAATCACTAGCGCCGAGTCACCATATACGTCCAGGTTCTTGATTCTCAAATCAATCGCTTCTTCTAGACCCATGATGCATGCTTCGTACTCCGCTTCATTATTGGTGACCGGAAACGTCAGTCTCGCAGTGAACGGGATGTGGGATCCGTGGGGAGTCGTGATGATCGCCCCAATGCCACTTCCGTAAGAATTAACCGCCCCGTCAAATATCAATTTCCACTGGGATTTCCTATCTGGACCCTCGCCGGGCAACGGTTCATCGCAATCTTTCGCTTTGAGAAACATGATATCCTCATCAGGGAACTCAAATTTCATCGGCTGGTAATCCTAGATCGGCTGTTCGGCAAGGTATTCAGACAATACACTTCCCTTGATGGCCTTCTGGGAAACGTACTGAATGTCATATTCCGTCAACACCATTTGCCATCTGGCAATCCTGCCCGAAAGCGCTTGCTTCTCGAAGACGTACTTGATCGGATCCATCTTCGAAATTAGCATGGTGGTGTGATTGAGCATGTACTGTCGTAAACGTTTGGCAGCCCAGGCTAGTGCACAACACGTCTTCTCCAGCATCGAGTAACGAGATTCACAGTCAGTGAACTTTTTACTCAAGTAGTAAATGGCATGCTCCTTTCTGTCCGTCTCGTCGTGCTGACCGAGAACACACCCCATACTATTCTCAAGAACTGTCAAGTACATGATTAAGGGTCGTCCAGCCACTGGGGGTATCAAGATTGGAGGTTCCTGTAGATACTGTTTTATCTTATCGAATGTCTTCTGGCAATCCTTGTTCCAGATAATTGCCTGATCTTTCTTTAGCAGTTTGAACATCGGTTCACACGTGGCCGTGAGCTGAGAAATAAACCTTGCAATGTAGTTTATTCTGCCCAGGAAACCACAAACTTCTTTTTCTGTTTTTGGCGCTGGAATCTCTTGTATTGCTTTTATCTTCGCAGGATCAACCTCAATGCCTCTTTCACTCACGATAAACCCCAGTAGTTTTCCGGACCGTACTCCGAAAATACACTTGTTAGGATTCAGCCTCAACCTGAACTTCCTAAGCCTCTCAAAAAGCTTCAGCAAATTGACCAGGTGTCCCTCCTCCTTTTGGGACTTCGCAATCATGTCATCAACATAGACTTCAATCTCATGATGAATCATATCATGAAACAAAGTAACCATTGCTCGTTGGTAAGTGGCCCCTGCGTTCTTCAGACCTAAAGGAATTACCTTGTAGCAAAATGTCCCCCAAGGGGTGATAAACGTAGTTTTCTCCATGTCTTCCGGCTCCATCTTGATCTGATTGTAACCGGAGAAGCCATCCATGAACGAAAACACGGAGAATTGCGCTGTATTATCGACCAACACATCAATATGAGGCAATGGGAAATCATCTTTAGGGCTCGCCCTATTCAAATCCCGATAATCGACGCACATGCGTACCTTACCGTCCTTCTTCGGTACATGCACTATGTTGGCGACCCACGGAGGGTAAGTAGTGACCGCTAAGAAGCCAGCACCAAGCTGCTTTTGCACTTCTTCTTTGATCTTAACAGCCATATCTGGTCGTGTCCTCCTAAGCTTCTGCTTAACGGGAGGACAATCTTCTCGCAGCGGCAAGTGGTGGACCACAATGTCAGTGTCAAGTCCGGGCATATCTTCATATGACCAAGCAAAGACGTCACTATACTCTCTTAGCATCTCGACCAATCTCTGCTTGACATCGCTCTGCAATGCCGCCCCTATCCTGACGTTCCTGACGAGTTCTTCAGAACCCAAATTCACGATCTTAATCTCCTCTTCATGAGGCAGAATAACTTTCTCTTCTTGTTTCAACAAGTGGGCCAACTCTTCAGGAAGGTCTTCGTCTTCATCAATCTCTTCTTTGGCTTGATAGATCGGGCAATCAAAGTCGAAGTGAGTCGTAGAAGGTCCAGAGTCGATGTCATCTGCTATGTGGATCCTGCAATAACAAGGGTTAAGCTTAAAACAAGGATATGCAGGTTAGCACAAACCCCATTGCCATTTTCAAAACAAATATAAAACAGGGATAACTGAGATCACAATATTTGAATACGAAGAAAAACGCCTTTTGATTTATTGATAAAATGCATGTACATAATCCAACAAGGCCCTGACAATAAAACCACTATGCCCCGGGTAGGACATAGGGTTGTAGAATGATTGGAAAAAGTAAATCATTACTCTTCGCTTGTCATCTGGATGATATCCTTGACGAACCAGTTGGTAAGGCCCTCGCCTGGCTTGCTTGGCTGGATCCAAGAATCGAGGTCACAGTCGTTATCTCCGCTGTCTTCAGACACCGCGTTGACGCTTTCAAATATCACCCCGCCGCTGGTGAACTGGATCGGCCCTTTACCTCACGACGCACTGCTAGACGAGGAGGCTTCAGCTCCAGGAGAATATCCCAACCCAAACTTGTCTTGCTTGTTAGATATCTCCAGAATCTGCCCCCAACCTGGGGTAGACCCGGCTTGGACAACGGCCCGGACTTCCATGAAGGAGGAGAGAGTCATCTCTAGCTTCTTGATAACACGAAATCATATAGATATTTTCATGCATAATTCGACTAAAAGCTAACCGTTTTCGATCCGATTTCGGGTTATTTCCATGTATTTGTCTGATGTTTTTGCAGGTATTCAACGATCACGTCTAAACAAGGCAACATGATGAAAAGAAGCAATCCCAGATGAAATATGGACGAAAAAGGAGTGAAAACACAATGAAAAGCGCAGCAGACAGTTTTTGCTAATGTGACGACCGTCACAGATGCATGACGACCGTCACACGGGTGACGACCGTCACACCTTGTGACGACCGTCATGCAGGCAAAAACGCCCCACTCAGATTACACGTCAAAAGAGCAGTTCCAATTCCCATTAAATGGTCCACTACTCCCTAAATTATCTGCCTCAAGGTCCATCATCCTCAGAGGTAACCGTTGGAATCCCACCTCTATAAAAAGGGAAGCAGGGGACTTCAAAAAGGGAGCTGCATTCATACCACGAAGTGCTGCCAAATTTAATTTCCAGCTTTTTATTATTTGTATCCATTCCTCCAGTTTCAATTGTATCCCTTTCCTTTATTTCCCTTTCCATTCTACTCATTCCCATTTCCGCTCTTCTGTAATTGTTACTGCACTGTACGATCGAATTGGAACTAAAGACAGAATCCTGCCAACATCTGTGGAGGATCTGCCCAAAGGCCAATTGGCATTATTTACAGGTTTTCATTTTGATCGACTTCTATTTTATCATAATGCAATTTATTATTTATTATTATTATTTATGTTTTGCTTTTCCAAATTCCATATCTAGCTAAACTTAGGTAATCGATATGTAGTAATAATTCGAATGGGATTTGATAACTCTTGTTTGAAAACTTTCTTTTCACAAAAATAACTTATGGTCTAAGTGTTTAAAAATTGATTTACGAAATAAACTTCATCGCGAAAGCGAGAACTTGTTTTAAAGTAGTTTTGCCACGAAAGTGGGAAATTAATTAAGATACAAACCAACAAGCGAAAGCTGCGGTAAGGTCAGATAGTAAACACTAGGCATTTGTTTTAATAACAGCGAAAGCACTTTAAAACAAATTAGAACTTAGAGATTTCCAAAAAGTAATTTTAACCCCGAACAGAACACGAAAGTGTACGTTAGGCCCTTAGGATTATGATTAGCGTCAATAACCATCGTGAGACGAGAGTCTTCAAATCTCCACTTTCTGCTTAAATAAACTGCGAAAACTCTTTCATACACCAGTAACTTATCAAATCCCTGAAGAACATAATTACTACGTATCGATTCAATTAATTAAAATCTAAATAGTAATCTTAGTTTCCCCTCTTAGTGACAATCTTATTCCCTTAAAATATATTCTACCTAGCTAAACATAGTAACTCCCGAGAACACTAGTTTGATTACGAGTCCCTGTGGGATCGATATCTTTTATTACTACGCGATAGACTGTGCACTTGCAGTTAGTTGTATTTGACATAGAAAGTCGCGATCAAGTTTTTGACGCCGTTGCCGGGGACCCGTTTAGTCAATAGTGTAACCTTCTGTTACGCCGTATAGACTAGGTAAACAATTTTCATTTTTCCTTTACTAGTGTTGTCGATTGTATGCCAAGTGATCGCCCACAAAGCGATATCTTGAAACCTTCAGTCGCAGAACTAGAGCGCTTCTTACATCTAAGAAGCCGAATCATTGAGTACCAACTCAAACATAACATTCCCGATCCTCTCACTCCCATTCCCAAATCCGAAGAAGAACCAACGATGGCTGAAGGACCTCCGAACAAACCGCTGAAGGCATACGCTACACCATCTCAGATGGAGCCTAGAAGTAGCATTGCTGCCCCAGCTATTACCCGAAATGATTTTGAGCTGAAACCATCATTGCTGTCGGCTGTACAACAAAACCAATTCCCAGGAAACGCAACTGAGGATCCGAACGAACATCTAACGAAGTTTGTACAATACGCGGACACAGTGAAAGCAAATGGAGTAACTCCAGACGCGATAAGACTTCGTCTTTTCCCATTCTCTCTTAGAGACAGAGCGTGGACATGGTTACAATCGTTACCATCCAACTCCGTTACAACGTGGGAGCAATTGAAGAACGTCTTCTTAGCGAGATATTTTCCACCGAGCAAAACAGCTATGCTTAGAGCTCAAATCAACGGATTTCGTCAGAAAGATACTGAATCTCTCTACGAAGCATGGGAACGATTCAAAGATATGATGAGAACATGTCCTCACCACGATCTAGAAGACTGGGCGACAATCCATAATTTCTATAATGGGCTTCTATACAATACTAGATTAACCATAGACGCTGTCGCGGGCGGTGCACTTATGGATAAGCCATACGATGAAGCCTATCAATTAATAGAAAACATGTCACAAAACCATTGCCAATGGGGAGGTGAACGCACTCCAAATGAGAAAACCTCAGCGAAAGGTGGGATGTACGAAATCAGCAACCTTGAAAAGTTCAATGCTAAAGTAGATGCTCTAGCATAAAAGATCGATAGTCTGACCGTTAACCCCACTGCAACTGTCGCTGCAGTAACTCCAAATTGTGAGTTATGCGGAAGCACCACTCATAATGCACCCGAATGCCCATTGCTAGTCGGAATCCCGCCAGACCAGGTAAATTATGCTCAAGGAAATCCCTACGCAAATACCTACAACCCAGGTTGGCGAAATCATCCAAACTTTTCTTACAAAAGCGAAAATGCATTGCAAATGCCTACTGCTCCGCAAGGATATCAAAAACCAGCTGCTCATAATGCACCTAGGAAATCAAACCTCGAACTGATGATGGAAAAGTTCATAGCTACTCAAGCTCAGACGAACAAAGAGTTCCTGAATCAAAACATACACACTAGCGAGCAAATTAAACAGTTGACAGGAAAAGTAGATGCTTTAGCCACCCACAACAAGATGTTAGAAACTCAGATATCACAAGTGGCTCAACAGCAAGCATCTGCTGCCGCACCTGCTGGCACATTTCCTGGACAACCCGAACAGAATCCCAAAGGCCAAGCAAATGCTGTGATACTAAGAAGTGGAAAAGAATTGGACGAACCGATCGATCCGAGGACCGAAAACTCAGCCATGCAACAGAAACCAACTGAACAAGAAGAAAAGGAATCTGAGCTAGAGAAGAAGGAAGACAACGAGAAGGAGGATACCGCAAGTGAAAAAACTCAAGCACCTCCAGCGCCATATAAACCACCTATCCCTTATCCGCAAAGACTAATAAACTCTAAAACTTCAGGACAATTTAAGAAATTTGTAGAGCTCCTTAAACAGCTGAATATTACTATTCCTTTTACAGAAGCGATAACTCAAATGCCGTCATACGCCAAATTTCTCAAAGAGATCCTGTCGAATAAGAGAAAGATCGAGGATAACGAAACAGTTACACTCACTGCAGAGTGTAGCGCTATTATTCAAAACCGCATGCCTCCTAAATTAAAAGACCCAGGTAGTTTCTCCATACCCTGCATCATAGGAAAGTTCGTAATAGATAAAGCTCTATGCGATTTAGGAGTCAGTATCAGTGTTATGCCCTTATCTATATGCAAAAAGCTGAATATGGGAGACCTCAGGCAAACCAAAATGTCCGTACAATTAGCTGACAGATCAGTAAAATACCCCGTCGGAATACTGGAGAACGTTCCAGTACGCATAGGACAATTCTACATTCCAACCGACTTCATAATCATGGACATCAAGGAGGACACTGTAACCCCAATTATCCTAGGAAGACCGTTCCTAGCTACGGCCGGAGCGATTATAGACGTGAAGAAAGGAAGGCTAACATTCGAAGTAGGAGAAGAAAAGATAGAGTTCATTCTCACTAAGTTCTTACAAGCACCAGCAATAGACGATACCTGCTATTTAGTAGACGAAATTGACGAATGCATAAGAGAACTTGAAAATGAGGAGACCACGTATTCAGAAATAATAAAGATTCAAATACCCGACATTTCTGAAGACGATAATTGGCGTAAACTGTATAAAGACGACAGCCTAAGCGAAAGCTTAGCACTGACACCAAACCATATGCCAGGTCCGAAGAACCCATCTTTAGAACTTAAAACACTACCCAAAAACCTCAGATATGAATTTCTAGACGATGAACTGAAAAGACCAATGATAGTCAACGCCGACTTAGGACAACCAGAAACCGAAAAGTTATTAGAAGTCCTAAAGAAGTACCCCACCGCGTTAGGCTATAACATAAGCGATTTAAAAGGTATAAGCCCTTCGATCTGTATGCATCGAATTACAATAGAGGAAGACTCTAAAACCTCTCGAGAGCATCAGAGAAGACTAAACCCCATCCTGAGCACTGTAGTCCGAGATGAAGTAAAGAAATTACTTGATGCAGGAATCATCTATCCGATCTCCGATAGTGAATGGGTTAGCCCAGTTCATGTCGTACCGAAGAAAGGAGGAGTCACAGTAGTTAAAAACGAAAAAGGCGAATCGATAACAAAAAGAGTCGTGACTGGAAGTAGGATGTGTATTGATTATAGGAAGCTTAACAAGGCTACGCGCAAAGATCACTTCCCGCTACCCTTCATAGACCAAATGTTGGAAAGACTAGCCAAACATTCATATTTCTGCTATCTAGATGGTTACTCAGGATTCTTCCAAATTCCCATCCATCCTGATGACCAAGAAAAGACTACATTCACCTGTCCTTACGGTACTTTTGCTTACCGCCGAATGCCGTTCAGACTCTGTAACGCTCCAACAACCTTCCAAAGATGCATGATGGCAATCTTCGCAGATTTCATAGACGACATTATGGAAGTGTTTATGGACGATTTCTCGGTATGTGGACAGAGTTTCGAAGGATGCTTACAAAACTTAGAAATGGTACTAGAACGTTGCGTAAAAGTAAACCTCGTCCTAAATTGGGAGAAATGCCATTTTATGGTCTGACAAGGAATAGTTCTAGGACACGTCATATCAGATAGAGGGATTGAGGTAGACAAAGCCAAAATAGAGATTATAAAAGATCTCCAACCTCCAAAATCCGTACGAGAAATACGGAGTTTTCTAGGACATGCCGGTTTCTATAGAAGATTTACAAAAGATTTCTCGAAAATCACAAAACCTCTGACCGGCCTGTTAATGAAAGATGCTGAGTTTGTCTTCGACGACGATTGTTTAAAAGCTTTTGAAACATTGAAATCAGCCCTTATCACCGCACCAATCATGCAACCACCAGATTGGAGACTACCGTTTGAAATCATGTGCGACGCGAGTGATTACGCTGTAGGCGCAGTTCTAGGACAAAGGAAGGACAAGAAACTCCATTCCATCTACTATGCCAGTAGAACCTTAGATCCTGCCCAAATGAACTACGCTACCACAGAAAAGGAACTTCTAGCAGTTATATTTGCGCTTGACAAATTCCGTTCTTACTTAGTAGGAGCAAAAATTATAATATACACAGACCACGCTGCCATAAGGTACCTAATAAGCAAAAAGGATGCCAAACCAAGACTATTGAGATGGATCCTGTTATTACAAGAGTTTGATTTAGAAATCAAAGATAAGAAAGGAACCGAGAACGTTGTTGCGGATCACTTATCCCGAATAGAAGGCATCAGACACGAACCAGTACCGATAAATGACGATTTCCCGTACGAACGTCTGATAGCCAAATTAGAAAGTGACGTACCCAACTCAATTTCGGAAGATCCAGAATTCGAAAAAGCCGTAGAAGCCGTCTATGCCCAAGTCACATTACCTTGGTATGCTGACATCGTTAATTACCTCGCTGCGGGCGTGCTTCCACCAGATCTTACTTATCAGCAAAAGAAGAAATTCTTCCACGATCTGAAACACTATTATTGGGACGAACCTCTACTCTTCAAGAGAGGGCCGACAACATATATCGTCGCTGTGTCCCAGAGGAAGAAAAAGAAAATATTATTTCCCAATGCCACTCAGCACCATATGGTGGTCATGCTAGTACATCCAAGACGTGCGCTAAGATTCTCCAAGCCGGCTTATTCTGGCCTAACCTCTGGAAAGACGTTCACATCACTGTGCAAAAGTGCGATAGATGCCAACGAACTGGCAACATCTCACGACGCGATGAAATGCCTCAGAAAGGAATCTTAGAGGTAGAAATCTTCGACGTCTAGGGAATAGATTTCATGGGACCTTTCCCACCTTCTTTTGGAAATAACTACATACTCGTCGCTGTCGATTACGTGTCTAAATGGATAGAAGCCATAGCTGCTCCAACAAATGACGCACGAGTAGTAATCAAACTCTTCAAGAACACAATCTTTCCTAGATTCGGTGTACCCAGACTCGTCATTAGTGACGGAGGATCTCACTTCATATCACGAATATTCGATAAACTTCTTTCTAGATATGGAGTCAGGCACCGAGTAGCTACACCTTATCATCCGCAAACTAGCGGACAAGTAGAGGTCTCAAACAGAGAAATAAAACAGATCTTGGAAAAGACTGTCGCTACCTCGAGAAAAGATTGGTCATCAAAGCTACAAGAAGCTTTATGGGCTTATAGGACCGCATTTAAGACACCGATAGGTACTACCCCCTATAAATTAGTTTACGGTAAATCCTGCCACCTCCCTGTAGAGTTAGAGCACAAGGCCTTCTGGGCCATTAAGACACTCAACTTCAACTACACTGAGGCAGGAGAAAAGCGAATCCTGAACTTACACGAGTTGGAAGAACTTCGATTAGACGCTTACGAAAATGCCCGTATCTACAAAGAACGAACTAAAAAGTGGCATGATAAACGTTCAATCAGGAAACAATTCAGTGTGGGAGACATCGTATTGCTCTTCAATTCACGATTAAAACTCTTCCCTAGAAAACTAAAATCTAGGTGGTCTGGACCCTATGAAGTGACTAACGTACTTCAGAGTGGAGCTGTCGAAATTACCGATAAGACGAATGCACCGTTTATCGTAAACGGGCAACGTCTAAAACATTACAATAAGAACGACAACAGTCCTCAAGTCAGCAATATAACATTGCTTGAGCTTCCGGCTCAAACTTAAGAATAACTTCTCACCAAGCTATCGTCAGGCTTTAGACGTTAAAAACAGCGCTTATTGGGAGGCAACCCAAATTTCCCTCGCCATTACATTTCATTTTTCTTTAAAATTCTACTTTGAAAAATCCAACAAAAATCCTAAAATTACTACTACTTTCTACTTTCGTTCATTTTCGCACTTTTATTCTTATTTTATTTTTCCCCTTTGGTTTTTTTGTTTCTGCCACTTTTCGTTTCTAAAAATCCTGACTTCAAATTTCTTGTTTCAAACTTTTCAGGATTTTTAAAGCCTTCAAAACATTTCTTCCGTTTTCTCCGAATTACCTGCGAATATGGCCGAGTACGATTTCACAAAGGTTCACTTCAGAGGACTCGCTCAGAAGGCAAGATTTGCAGCACTGACCGAAAGAGAATTCGCTTTAACGCTGTATTATGATAAGGCTACTATGGATAAAATAGGGATCACGGATAGCATTCAATACCTGTTCAATCAACTGGGTTGGGAGAACACTGCTCTGAAAACACGCTTCGCTACCTACAAGGATCTTACCTACGAATTCCTCAGTTCCTTCAGATATACACCCAATTATGGTTTTGGATCCAGCACATAATTGATTACCTTCAGATTGTTTGGAATGGACCAAACTCATAGCCGGATGTCACTAGCTAACCTCCTAGGATTCCCTAGCGGACCGCATGTGTTCATCAGTGCAGAAGATGACGATATTGATTTGCAACTCGATCACTTCTGGGGTAGAATCACAGGCGACTATCACCCTGAACCAGACGAAATGTACAATGATGACATTCACAACCCAGCCTTTAGATACTTCCATAAGATACTAGCTCACACCTTGTTTGGAAAGGAAGAAAATATTACCACAGTGTCTAAGGAAGAGTTATTCATCATGTTCTGTGCTTCTCAGGGACGGACAGTAAATGCAGTGCCTTTCATGATGAGATCCTTCAAACGCCTCACGCTGGAACCTCAGACACCTATCCTTATAGGAGGACTAGTAACAATGATTGCCCACGAGCTTGGCCTTAGATTCCATCTAAATGCCAGCACTCGTTTTGGTAACATCAGACCCATGAACATACAATTCTGCTTTAACAGGCGCATCTTAGGGAATATGGGACCTGGATCGTATGAGTACCTTATTAACGAAAAACCAGTACAACTATTCACACTGCCTGACCATCTGATGACAAGCATCCACAATAAGGATAACTGGCTCTACGAATTGGATGAGCCTATGGGACCTCCTTCACCACAGTCAATGCCCCAGGACTATATGTATGACAGTGACCACATCTCTGAGGCACACGACTACATGTACTATGAGGACGCCGCCTCTGAAACTGAAGTAGACCCTATGACTCCTCCACACTACAATACTTATCCTGAGCCTATCCCTGAGGAAACCACCGACAAAATGGATGTCGTGTTACTCAGATTGGACGACGTTGATAAAGCTCTGACTAATGTAAAAGCTGATATCGCAGGCATGCACAGCGAACTAGTAGGCTTCATGGATCTAGTCTGCGACCAACTCGATTACTATTCACAGAAATTCGATGAGTTGAAGGCACGAAAAGATTAGTTATTAGCTCATAGCAGTAGTTTCAGTTTAGTTTAGTCTAGTTTAGTTTAATTTACTCGTTTGGAATTTTCACATTGTTCGTTTCATTATGTACTACATACAATTGTTTCCATTTTATGTTATTTCAATTCTAGTTTTGTTCATTTATTCTATTTTCGCATTATTTATTGATTGTTGGCTGTTCTATTACATCACCGTAGCAATACTACGCTTTAAAATCACCCCGAATACGCCCTCAGAGCAAAATTTTGCGTTCTGCAGATTTTGCTGCTGTGACGACCGTCACAGCCCCATGACGAGCGTCACGCGGGTGACGACCGTCACACCTTTGTGACGACCGTCACGCAGCCCAGAACTGCAATCTGGTATAACAGAGGTCGTGTACCCTTCCACTCCCCCCATTATCACTTTCAAACTTCCAACATTCATACCCCACTACGAATTTCGTCCTCCCCAATTGAACTATAAACCTCAACTCCAAATTCAACCTCCAAACCACCGTTCTGTCATTTTTCCCTCTCCGCCGAAAAACCCCAAAACCTCCGAAACCTCTCCATCTTCAACAATGGCCGGAAACGCAGATATCAGCAACATTTCCTTCCCTGAGGGCGAGTTAGGCGAGAGACAACGAGCACAGTACAATGCATATCATCAGAGGTCTCTCCAGCCAACTCACTACCCGCACCTTCCATCACTTACGGAGCTCGGACTCCTCGAAGGTGTAACCTGGATGCTTCAACGAGCAGGCATCTGGAACCTCTGCTTCAACCCCCAGCCGACCTACGAACAGCTCACCCTTGAGTTCTTGAGTTCGTTCTCGTACGTCACCAGCAGCGGCGAACTCAACCAGCACACAGGTGCCGCTTGTTTCCGGATGTTTGGAGTCAACTACCAAGTGAATCAGAATCAGATCGCCATCATCCTACAGTTACCCCGCGGCGACAACGCTCATCGTCGCATCACTGATCAGTTCCAGCACGAAGCCTTCGCGCTGTGGTATCAGTTGACCGACCTAAATGCCGATGGTTGGGACTCCCTACACGCCACTCACATCCATAACCCCGCCATCAGATACTTTCACAGAGCGTTGAGCAACACCATCTTCGCCAGAGACAGCAACCACAAAGTGAACTCTAAGGAGATCTTCTTTCTGCATTGCGTCTTCAACAATGAACCGGTCAACGCCGCCCCGTTCCTGCTGGCCCACATTCAGGACAACTGCAACTGTGGCTCGAAGCCATTCTACTTTGGCGGGATTGTCACGGCCATTGCACTTGGGCTGAACCTAGGCGACCGACTCCAGCACCTCCATTCCATCCCATCGGTGTTCCTTGACACCGACCACTGCAAGGCCTCCCATCTCATCCGCTCCCGAGCTGACGGGAAATATCATCCGGTTGTGCGTGGCAAGACCGTCAGAAGCATCATCCTTCCGTCCCGCACCCACATCCATCCTGAGGATCGTACCAACTGGTTGTTCGACCTCACTGCCCCTCCTGCTGCTGCTGTTCCTACTCAGGAACCCACTCATGATTCCGAAGATGAAATCCAAGCTGAGTTGGACAGGTCCGAGCAGCCAGAGGCATCGCAGCCTCCTCCTCCAGTAGGTACATCATCCCGCCGCCGCCGTCACCATCCCGTGCCCGACTACACTGAAGAGGACCTCCGTCGCTCCCTAGACCAGTAGGCACAGATACTCACGATGCTGCAGCAGCAGAACCAGCAAGCTGACCAGTTTGAAGCTTGGCACCGGACTCAAATGCAACAACTTCACACCGGCCAAGCTACGATCACTGAGAGTCTAGCGAACCTGACCCTGCAGGTCGAAGGACTCCGAGACACGGTCTACCACACCGGAGCCATGAGCTATGAGGATAGAGTCGCCCTTGCTAGAGCCAGAGGACGCCAGCGTGGACGTGACAGGCCCCGGGACTAGATTTTCATTTTTTCCTTTATTGTTTACTATATTTCAGTTCTTTGTTTCTTCATTTTCAGTTGTATCTCCCTCTCGCATACTTCAAGAATCAGTGAGGACACTGATCGAGATAGTGTGGGAGCGGAGCCTTATTTCCACTGTATTCAGAACTTCCCTTATTTACTGTATTTCCATTTCACTGCACTTTTGAATTTTAGTAAGTTCTATTTTTACACTTTCTATTTCTAGCAAATAAAGCACGTCTATATATTTTTCACGTTACGCAAACTATCCCCACATTTTTCGACGTAAACAAAAACTTTCAATTGTTCCTCAAAAGCAAAAGCATCACGAGAATGCACCCGAGTTCAAACCGAGTTTTGAAACTCCGAGGAAACGACAGTTCTAACAAAACCAGTATCGTCCAGACACCTTAGATCTCTAGTTTATGCGAGTCGGTTTCACCACCTACGTGTACCAAAGTCTCAAGTGTCTACGCAAACTCAACCCCAAGTAGTTTATACTAGCAGTCAGCACCATCCTAAAAACACTTATAAGCGAGCGACCGATGCAAATAAGTGTATGATCTCCAAAAAGATGAAAAATCATGAAAAGAGAGCTAAAAAGCCCAAGAATATAAGATTTGTTTCCTTCTAAGTTAGGTGCTCCTCACCCGAGCATTTAGCCCAACGGCACGAAAAACCCATTGAAAAATCAATGACACCAAATTATGATCAATGAAGAAGATCAAAAACAAAAACGAGATCATATTCACTAACAGGTCGACTTGCCATGAGAGTGTGCGGACAACGGGCTTAATGTGATTGCGCTAGAACAAATAGGGTGAACTTGCCGCGAGAACCTTGACACCAAGATACGGTAGCATGACTGAGACCGATTTGCAATAAAAGGGAGACCTCCGGAGACTTGTAGTCCAGTGTCGTCGCGATACTCGTCTTGTTCCTACCAAGAGTCCCAGTTTTTCCAAACTCTGCGAACGAAGAAGCAGCCTCGCGCCTGCCGACTTTTTCACGTTTTACTTGAGGACAAGTTAAGATTCAAGCTTAGGGGAGTTTGATAACACGAAATCATATAGATATTGTAATACCCCAAATTTTACCCTTATATTTAGTCAGTCATTTCGCATAGCATCTCATATGTACATTTGCTAACCACTAACAGGTTATGGAGGTGTTTGTTTTGCAGATTTGGTTCCAGGGGTATTTTGGTCATTTTACGCAAATTCTGTTAATTTCTTGAAGACGGGCTATTTTTGAGGCATTTACTTGTCACCAGGTCTGATTATATCAAGGTGCTAAGTTGATAGGGTCGGTATTAAAACTTGTCGAGCACAACTGGATTAAGATCCATTCCATCGCTCATGGTTTATTTCCAAAGCGCTTCCGTTTCTGTTATTTAGGCACAGTCGTAATAGGGTATTGTGGATTGTGGCTCTTGGCATTTGGTCAGTGGAATTTAATTACGAGTAGTGTTGTTGTTGATGCTGAAACTGTTGTGATTACGGTGCACATCCGTGTTTGGTTATGTAGTGGCTGGTTAGCATTTAAATTGGTTTTTAATCAGATAATGAGACGAGTGCACAAATAAGAATATTATTTGGGAGTGTTTATGTTTTATGACTATGTTAATAAATTTAAATATTTGTGGATTTATTCACAAATGTTTATAATTTTTTTAACTAAGAATGAAATATAAATAGAGTCAAGTTTTGGGGAATCTTATTTCATAAAAAATCTCATCATACAAGAAATGGAGATTGCTCCACGTTTTAGAAATACTGTTACAAGGAATTACATTAAAGTTCTAAATCCTAAGGAATTACATTAAAGTTCTAAATCCTAAGTCCTAGAACTTCTAAGTGCCTTCATGCTGTCTTTAAGCTTCTCCGCAAAGTCTCCGATTCACCTGCACATCAAAGCAAAACAAACAATATAGAAAAAAGGTTAGGAGTTGTTTTTGACACTCTCAGAACAATGTCATCATCGAGTGCCGGGAGTGGCACAACCGAAGCTGCGTCCTACCCCCCGTTACCGATCCGCGCCGTTGGCATCAGATCAGGTAACACCTGTTCTTATCTGTACGGGACATCCGAGAGATAGAAGTAATAAAAGAAGCGGGACTGATTCGTTTTGCCGCGATTGGATTTCCAAACTAATACGAGAATAAGGCAACATAGGCAAGTTTGGACTCAGACCCGGATGCCGGCAGGTCTGAGTCGCTTTGGTTTCGAAATTTCCAATACCTGAAAAGCCACAAACGCATCAATATCAGATTCAGAATTTGGAATTCAAGACCTAAACAATTCAAAAGCAGCATCAGTTCTGAACCAGATAGCTGAGTTCATGGAAAGTCAAGTCCAAACAGAACAAGATAATTGAAATGCAAGCCAAACTGCATCAAACTACACTAAATACAAACTGAACTGCATCAAAACCATGTATCAGCAGGCAAATTCATGCGCAAAGGGCCATAAGAAAGCATCCTACAAATCTGTCGTAACAGAAAAAGGTTCAGCAGCATCAGTTAAAGGCAAGTCCCCACTCGAACCAGTTTCAATGGCAAGCAATACATAAAGTGAGTGACTACACCAAATCACAGCACCGAATCACAGCGCATAACCATGACAGAAAGTGAGATAGACCAAATGTGCAAGCACGTTGGAAAAACAAAGTACCAAAGACATGGCTCAGTACATCAACATCATAGCCAATCATCATCACCAATTCAATCAACCTGCCAAAACTGCACGGAAGAGCTGAAGTTCACGTCAGTTCAGAAATCATGGCATGAATCGTACCAGAACGAACAAGCATAAGCTAACATAAACATAGCAGTTCATCAGGTAAACAAGTGCAAAACCATAACAGTCCCTATCAGTCGTCGCGGCTCAGGCTATCAGGCAAATCAGAAGCAACAGCGTAAAACCAGGATTGTAGTATCCTGCTTCGACGGTTCAGACTAAGCGTCATCACTACCGTGTACCCGTCTCGGCGGCAAAGACCAATACAACATCAAGCCCTCTCTGAAAGAAGAAGAGGAAAAGAATCTGAGCTGCATCAAAGAAACGAACCAATCAAAAAACGAATCAGTTCGAGATCGAAAATATCAAACAGAGATACGAATCCATCAAGGAGTTCTGTGAATCAAAATCAGATATCAATCAATCCAATCTGAAGGAAAACCATATCAGAAAAATAATAGAGAGATTTTGATTTGATATCAATCCCAAAGCAGATCAAAACAAATCAGTTCAGATTATTAAATAAATCGAATAGGGTCAGAAGAATCGTATCAGCTGGGAATCAGAAAGACCAGTCAAATCCTAAAAGAGGAAACAGATTCCAATCATGTATCAGATGGATCCAAATCGTATCAGGAAACATCCCCATTGGAAATCAATCTGAATCAATCAAACGAATCAGTATCAGATTCATACCAGAAAAATGAAATTCAATCTCACCAAAATCCCCAATCAGGTTCTAAAAGAGGGAACATGGTTCAATCAGCATCTGAAAAATCACAATCAAAATCAAATTGAACCATCAAATTCATATCTCAGAAAAATAACGCAAATCCAAGGCCCAAAAAGAGGGATAAAGAGAAATTATAAAAAGGGAACGATCACCTCGTTGAAACCCTAGACGGAGAGTACAAGAAGCGGCGAAAAAGTCACATGTAAAACCCTAAACGGCGCGAACTCAGACGAAGTGATCGTCATCATCGCTCAAAGAATCGCCCAACGCCGATCGAAGCTCATCACCAAACGCGATCAACAATACTCAGAGAGATCACCATCACCGTTCGTGAAGAACGACGGATAATCAACCCTCAGGCCTCAGCTCGCGTCCATCATCGGCCAGGTTTACTTTAAAGGTGAGCCAAGGATGCTTTTCATCACTATTTTCATATGTTTTTTCAGGAAAATCGAAAGAGAAAGGAGAAGAGGATGATTGGCATCGCGGACGAGAACGAGAGAAGCGAGAGGAAGAACGAAGTGAAACGGCGCCGCGAACGTACTCTGGGATGAAACCCTAGAGTTTTTCCTTATGACTAACCATTGGGTTGGGTCCGGGTGTGGTTACCGGCCCCCCCCCCCCCCCCCCCCCTTTTTTTAATTTTATTTTTATGTTTTGTTTTTTAATTTGTTTTATGTTTTTAAAAACCATTTTTTTTAACATTTTAATTTTATAATTTTTAAAAATCTTTTTAAAAAATATAATATTTTAATTTTGTAATTATAAAAAACCTTTTTAAAATGTAAATATTAAGGATAAGTAAAAACCTTTTTAAATAAAATAAGGAAAACTTTTTTTAAAAATATAAAAATAAAACCTTTTAAAAGAGTAATTTATTTTTAAATTAAATTTCTTTTGCTAGCTGACATTAAAATTTTTTCTTAAATAAAACAATGATAAAATTTCAAATTTGCATATTTTTCTTAACTCATTTGATCACCGCCTAACTCGGCCCACTAACGCCATTTGTTCATTTTGCAGCTCATTACATTTACCGTTACCTATCTCATTTTATCTCATTACTATATTGTAACTGCTTCTCATATGTAACCTCGCGAACCAATAATCGCGCATTAAGTTTCTGCCTTTAGATTTCTGTTTGTATGGCTTTAACTGCTGCCTTTATTTTCTGCTTGCATGATTCAATCACCTCAATATTCCAGTCACACTACGCACTGCCGAAGGAATTAGGTCTAGCATTTGGTCGCCGCGCCAATAGTCTGTAAAACTTCACGCATTCAATTTCAAATCCTCAAAACTACAAACTACAAACCCTAATTTTCACAAATGCCTCGCCGCAGGCAAGATTACAATTTTACCCCTAGCATTAGGTCAAAGAGCCGCCGCGCTCATTTTAGGGTTTCCCGCCGCGGAATCCCTAACCTAATTTAACCCTAATTACAACTTAACATTTCAACGTAGAGATTTGGAGTTTCTACACTCCACGTAAGCGTGTCCTTAAGACATGTTTATTCCCCTTGAGACCTTGACCACTGTCAAGAAGTCTCTAACCTCCCTTTTGAGGGGAACTACGATTACTCTGATTCCACTCCCGTAAGGATACGCAGGCACAAGATGCGATGTCTTGCCGAGTAAACTTAGAATTAACCCCTTAGGTCCTTTTTTAACTTTTAATCCTTTGTACATATACCTTAAGCAAATGAATAAAGCAAATAGTAAGCATTTGAACAAAAGGTTCCCGTAGAGTACTACGGAAGTTTAGGGTGCTAATACCTTCCCTAAATTTAATCAACCCCCGAACCCTAGATCTTTCCCCGCATTGTGTTTACGATGCAAAATAGGTTTTCCCTCTTTTGACCTTTTCCTTCGGATAAATCAAAGAGCGGTTGTGAACTGAATTGCGATTCAAACTCATTAATAGTTTGATATCCTATTTCCACCGCAACAGAAAATGGCGACTTCACTGGGGAGGTCTAACATTCTTAACTTTTGAGGGTTACCCCTAATTTGTTCATGTTTATTACTACTTGTTTTACTATTCATTTGCATGTATATATTGTACTTTGATTTTGGGATGGTTCCTTGTGTTGTGAGATAAGTCCTACGCCCGGACTAGTGACATTATTATAGGATGGGGATATATTCGATGAGGCTTATAGGGAGTTGAATCCCGACCAAGCTGATTCGAGAATCTCCGCTCAGTTGAGACCTTTTCGAAAATGGTTCGGTTGAACGAGTAATCGCGAAAACTTTTTCCATGGTCGATTGGAGTCTGTGATATTGAGGACCGTAGTACCTTAACACCACCTTGGCCTTATTTAGGACGTAGTGCGGGAGCTATGTGGGAGTAATCCTACAACGGCTGCTACGCGATACTACACTTAAAAGAGGTTCTCTTGAAGATATTATTCACCCCCGAGTCAGTCGGAAGGTTGATAATATCCGAAAGATGGGCTGATGACTTTGGGCACTTTGTAGAACCTTGTTCGGCAGGTACAACTAACCTATAGTACACTCCTTTTGGGATGGGTAGACCTTGACTCCGCTCACGTTCCTTTAACCTAGGACTTTGTGTGTTTTCATGCATTGCATCCATAAAGCATCTCATTGCATTGTATTTCATGGAGTTCAAATATCATTTATGGATATCGCGGGATACCATAAAAAAAAATAAAAAATAAAATGAAAAAACAAGAAAAAGATTTCCTTGGTACCCCACGACATTCGTAAATGTTTGAATTCCATGAAATCTTCATTTGCATCATAGCATCATTTACTTTCTTGCATTGCATGTGTCTTCCGTTTTCTCATGTTCGGTTCTCTCGCCTTCCAGTTTCGTCACCCTGAGTTCTCGGCACCAGTACAACACCAGAGCTCAAACTCGAAAGAGAATGGAGGATCAGGCAAAAGAGATTGATCGCCTTAGCAATGAACTTGAAGACCTTCGAGGGGGTATGGGGCGTATGATGGAATTGTTACATGTCATGAATGCTAAGATGGATACCCAGCCCACTGTTGTTTCCGAGATTACCGGCGTTACTGTGGACCCTCCACCAAGTGTGACCGTAGCAAGGGACCCGCCTTATGGTCTTGCTCCCGGTTTTGTGCCTCCTCAAGCCACTGTTCCAATTAATCAGCCTGTTCAGCAAGCCGTGCCTTTATTTTCTGAAGTTTCCAGGGGGGCTCCTATCTTTACACCACCTGTTGTACACACCCGTGCGCAACCGTACTTTAATGAGACAGTCTTTGATAATCTTGATGAGAATGTTGAAGGTTATGAGAAACGTGATAAGCTTCGTGAGGAAGTAGACACTATCGTCCAGAGATTGAAAAAAGTAGAGGGCGATCAAATTTTTGGGACTGCTGCAAGGGATGTTTGTTTGGTCTCAGGTTTGGTTATTCCCCCAAAGTTCAAAACTCCGAACTTCGATCGTTATGAAGGTGCCACCTGTCCTAAGAGTCATCTGATCATGTATTATCGCAAAATGGCTGCCCATGTTGAGAATGATAAACTGATGATTCATTGCTTCCAAGATAGTTTGAAGGGTGCTTCTTCCAAGTGGTATTTAACTTTGGACCAGTCTCGCATTAAGAGTTTCCAAGATTTATCTGACGCTTTCATCAAACACTACAAGTACAATATGGATCTGGCTCCTGACAGAAGACAGTTGTTGAGTATGTCACAAAAGAATTCTGAGTCATTCAAAGAGTACGCTCAAAGGTGGAGAGAGATTTCCTCACAGGTAGAACCTCCTTTGACCGAGAAAGAGTTAGCTGATTGGTTTGTCGACACGGTTCGTCCAGAATTTTACGAGAGAATGGTGGGTAGTGTGACTTCAAATTTCTCTGACATCGTTGCTGTAGGTGTCAAGATTGAATTGGGTATGAAAAGTGGTAAAATGACAAATAATCATGGTGCTTCTAAGGATCAGCCGAAGAAACCTCCGTATAGCTCCCAGAAGAAAAAAGAGGGCGAGACTAATGCTATATCCTCTGGTAGACCAAGAGAACACTTTTATCGATATCCGCAAGGTTATGCTCAACCTCAAGGGTACCCAGTCCAATATGCTCAACAACCCTATGTGGCAGCTGTTACACCTTCTTTCAATCAACAGGTCCCTATGTATCCACCTAGGCAGCAACCTCCTGTTTATCCGCCTCCTATCAACTACCTACAGGCGCCCAACGCTCCTGCGCCTCAACAGCCAAAGAGTCCGGCTCCTCGCCAGAATGCTCCGAATAGAAGAACGTATAAGCCTTGTCCGCCGATTCCGATGACTTTCACCGAGTTGTACCCCTCTTTGGTCAAGCAAGGTCTGATCACTACTCGGGCTTTGGGTCCGCCTCCTAATCCTCTACCCGCCAATTACAACGCCGCCGCTCATTGTTTATTTCATGAGGGTGCGCCCGGTCATGATCTGGAGAATTGTTATGCTCTCAAAAACATTGTCAGGGATTTATTGGAAAAGAAGATTTTGTCATTTGAAGATCCTCAACCGAATGTTAAGAAGAACCCTTTTCCTAACCATGAGAGTGTCAATGCCGTTAGTGCCGATTCGGAGGAAGGTTATGTCCTTGACGTTGTACAGATTAAGACTCCTCTAAAGATGTTCCATTCGAAACTGTTTGAAGTTGGTTTGGTAGACACTTCCCACGTTGCGTGCGTAAGTTGTGAAGCCAGTATTAAGGGTTGTGTGTTGGTTCAGAATGATGTTCAGAGGTTGATTAATGAGGGTGTTTTACAAGTGACAAGCCAATCCAAGAAAGATGAGGTCTCTGTGGTTGAGCCAGTCTTCCATCAGTCTGGATCAAAGGGAAAAGTGCCAGTGTTTAATCTATCAGGGGCAGGTTCTGCAAATCTCGTGTTCGATATACCAAGGTCGTCTATCCCTGAGGTGAATCAGCATAGGCCAATAGTTATTCGAAAACCAGGTCCGTTTCCTTTCAGTGATCCTAAAGCTGTACCTTGGAAATACGACGTGACGATGATTGACAAGGAGTCTGGGAAGGTTATTCCAAACGAAGAGGTTAAGGACACTGTGACCAATATCGCAGAGGCAAGCAGGATGACTCGCAGTGGCCGTGTGTATACTCCCCGTTCCAATGAGGTTCCACCTAAGGAAACCACTAATATCCTAGTGGCCGTCAAAGACAAAGGTAAGGGAGCCGTTACGAATGATGAAGATGCTGAGTTTTTGAGGATCATCAAGAAAAGTGACTATAAAGTTATCGATCAACTTCATCAGACTCCTTCCAAGATTTCGATTTTATTACTGTTGATGAGTTCACCCGCTCATAGGATGGCCTTGCAGAAAGTGTTGACTCAAGCACACGTGGATCAAGATATCAGCACCAGTCGGTTTGATAGTGTGATTGCCAATTTGACCGCCTGTAACACCCTTAGTTTCAGCAATGAAGAGTTACCGAAGGAAGGTCCGAATCATAATCATGCTTTACATATATCAGTGAAATGTCAGGAGGACAATTTAGCGAGAGTGCTAGTGGACACCGGGTCTTCCCTGAATGTTCTACCCAAGAGGGTTCTTGATAAGTTGGTTTTCAAAGAGACTGTGTTGAAACCTACTCCTTTGGTCGTCAAGGCTTTCGATGGTTCTCGCCGGTCGGTAATGGGGGAGGTTGAGCTTCCTATCCTGATTGGTCCGCAAGTCTTTAATATCAAGTTTCAAGTCATGGACATTAATCCCAATTACAGCTGCTTACTTGGAAGGCCGTGGATTCATGCCGCTGGGGCAGTAACCTCAACGTTACATCAGAAGATGAAGTTCGTAATCGATGGAAAGTTGGTTATTATACACGGTGAGGAGGATCTGATGGTCAGTAACCTGTCTTCTTTCCGTTACATCGAGGCTGATGAGAATGCTTTAGAAATCTCCTTTCAAGCACTCGAGATCGCCAATGCTGTTTTGCTAGAAGTCGAAGAGACAGTGGGTCGGGGTAATCCATCTTTTGCATCTCTGATGAGTACCAAATCAACAATTGACAGGGGCATTCCTGAAGGTTGGGGAGAGGTAATTGATGTCAAGAACAAGACTGATCGCTCTGGGTTGGGTTACAAACCAACTCAGAAGGGAGCTGCCACAATTGTCGAAGGGCGTCCGAAGGTTATCCAAGAGGTATTTGTCAGCGGAGGTTTCCAAGTCAATGCCATCAGTGACTGTGAGAAAAATGAAGAGCTGAGCAACCTGGTGTTTAAGGGTGATGCAGTTTTGAACAACTGGGAGGCCGTAGAGATCCCTGTTATTTTTCCCTTGTCAAAGTAATTCTTTTTTAAAGTTTCATTTACATTTTCAAATAAAAATCCGTAGCTCTGCCCAAGGCTATAGGGTCGTTTTTATTGGGCCACCTTTCATTTCTAAAAAGATATTAATAAAGGCATTTTGTTCGATTCCACTTTGGTTCATTTGCGTTTTTCATTTTCACCTTTAAAAATGAAATTGGCAACCTCTTTCCCAAAAAAATAAAAAAACAGCATTTCATTCTTACATATCTTCGAGCATTTTAATCAAGTAGGCCTTCCATCATGCAGAGACATCGTAAACCTTGTTGGATCCAATGACTTTACTAACACTCCTGACTGGGATGCACCCATCAATCAAGCTGAGGACGAGGGTGAAGAAGATTTTGAAGTACCCGCTGAACTGACAAGATTGATTGAGTACGAGTACACAGAGCTTCAACCGCATAAAGAACAGGTGGACTTAATTAATCTCGGTACAGATGAGAACAAGAAAGAGGTCAAGATTGGTGCAATGCTTGGGACAGAGGTTAAGCCGAGGTTGATTGAGTTGTTAAAAAAGTATATTGATGTGTTTGCGTGGTCGTATCAAGATATGCCGGGCCTAGACACGGATATTGTTGTTCACAAGTTGCCACTTAAGCCAGATTGTCCGCCTATCAAACAAAAGCTTCGAAGAACGAGACCCGACATGGCTTTGAAAATTCGAGATGAGGTTAAAAAGCAGTTGGATGCAGGTTTCTTGGCAGTCGCAAAATATCCAGATTGGGTTGCCAACATTGTGCCAGTGCCTAAGAAGGACGGTAAAGTTAGGATGTGTGTGGATTACAGGGATCTGAACAAAGCAAGTCCGAAAGACGACTTCCCCCTGCCACATATTGATACACTGGTAGACAATACAGCCAGTTTTGCACTGTTTTCATTTATGGATGGTTTCTCTGGCTATAATCAGATCAAGATGGATCCCGATGATCGAGAGAAGACTACTTTCATTACTCCTTGGGGGACCTTCTGTTACAAAGTCATGCCCTTTGGTTTGAAGAACGCAGGGGCAACTTACCAACGCGCTATGACCACTCTTTTTCATGATATGATGCACAAGGAGATCGAGGTGTATGTGGACGATATGATAGCCAAATCTCAGAGTGAGGAGGAACATCTAGACCATTTGGTGAAGCTGTTTGAACGACTCAGGAAATATCAGTTGAAATTGAATCCTGCTAAATGTACCTTCGGTGTCAGATCTGGAAAATTGCTTGGTTTCATTGTTAGCCAGCGAGGGATTGAGGTGGATCCTGACAAAGTCCGGGCCATTCAAGATATGCCAGCTCCGCGAACCGAGACGCAAGTTAGAGTTTTTCTGGGACGTTTGAATTATATTTCCAGGTTTATCTCCAATATGACCGCTACTTGTGAGCCGATATTCAAGTTACTTTGCAAGGGGCAGACGGTTGAGTGGAACCCCGATTGTCAGAAAGCGTTTGAGAAGATTAAGGGTTATTTGCAAGATCCCCCTATTCTGATTCCTCCCGTACCTGGAAGACCGTTGTTTATGTACCTTACCGTTCTTGAGAAGTCTATGGGTTGTGTGCTTGGACAACATGATGAGACTGGGAAAAAGGAACATGCGATTTATTACCTGAGCAAGAAGTTCACCGATTGTGAAAACAGATACTCACCATTGGAGAAAACTTATTGTGCATTGGCATGGGCTGCTAGGCGCCTTCGGCAATATATGGTCTGTCATACCACATTGTTGATTTCTAAAATGGATCCGATCAAGTATATTTTTGAAAAACCTGCTCAAACCAGGAGGCTAGCCCGTTGGCACATGTTGTTATCCGAATATGACATCCAGTATGTACCCCAGAAGGCAATTAAGGGTAGTATTTTATCTGATTATCTTGCAGACCAGCCAGTTGAAGATTACGAACCTCTTAAGTTTGATTTTCCGGATGAGGATATTTTGCTGATTAAAAGAGATTGTGAAGAGCCAGATCCGAGCGAAGGTCCAGAGCCAGGTCTTTCGTGGAGGATGATGTTTGATGGTTCCTCGAATTTCAATGGGCATGGTATAGGCGCCGTTTTGATGAACCCAAAGGGTGGATTCACTCCATTTACAGCAAGGTTGGACTTTGAGTGTACTAATAACGTCGCAGAATATGAAGCATGTATTCTTGGCCTCGAAGCAGCAATTCACCTCCGAATCAAACTTGTTAAAGTAAGTGGTGACTCAGCCTTGGTTATTTACCAGGTACAAGGCAAATGGGAAACGAAGAATGAGAAGTTAATCCCTTATAAGGATTATATTATTGAGCTGATCAAATATTTCGACGAGATAGAGTTCGAGCATGTTCCTAGATCCGAGAATCACGTTGCTGATGCTTTAGCCATGTTAGCATCCATGTGGAAAGTTAAATTCGTTAATGAAGCACCTCTTATCCATATTTAGCGCAAAGTTGAGCCCGCTTATTGTCAGATGGTCGAAGAAGTTGAGGTGGATGGAAAGCCTTGGTTTCATGATATCAAGAACTATCTCGTCAAGCAAGAGTATCCCGATGGCGCTACTGGTCTGGACAAGAAAACATTGAGAAGACTGGCGTCCAAATTCTTTATCAGTAATGGTGTGTTATACAAGAGAAATCACGACATGGTTCTGCTCAGATGTGTTGATAAACGGGAAGCGGACATGTTACTACAGGAAATTCATGAGGGGACCTTCGGAACTCATGCCAATGGGTATGCTATGTCCAAGAAGATGTTAAGGGCTGGGTATTATTGGTTAACCATGGAAGCTGACTGCATCCGATACGCTAGAAAATGCCATAAGTGCCAAATTTATGCTGATAAGATGCATGTACCTCCATCGCCGTTGAATGTTTTGTCTTCACCATGGCTGTTCTCTATGTGGGGCATTGACATGATTGGGGCAATCGAGCCGAAGGCGTCTAATGGTCATCGTTTTATCCTCGTTGCTATTGATTATTTCACCAAGTGGGTAGAGGCTGCCTCCTATGCCAACGTAACCAAGCAAGTGGTTGCTCGCTTCATCAGGAAGGAAATCATCTGCCGTTATGGAATCCCAAGCCGGATAATAACTGACAATGGCACCAATCTGAATAACAAGACTATGAAAGAGCTGTGTGACAGTTTCAAGATTACTCATCACAATTCTTCTCCGTACCGTCCTAAGATGAATGGGGCCGTTGAAGCTGCGAATAAGAATATCAAGAAAATCCTGCAAAAGATGGTTGTGACTTATAAAGATTGGCATGAGATGTTACCGTTTGCTTTGCATGGATACAGAAACTCAGTGAGAACTTCGACAGGGGCAACACCCTTCTCATTGGTGTATGGAATGGACGCCGTGCTCCCCATCGAAGTAGAGATACCTTCTTTAAGAGTGTTGATGGAAGCTGAACTTGAGGAAGCTGAGTGGGTTCAAGACAGACTGGATCAGTTGAATCTCATTGACGAGAAGCGCTTGACAGCCATGTGCCATGGGCAATTATATCAGAAACGGATGAAAAGAGCGTTTGATAAGAAGATTCGTATCCGTGAGTTCCGTCAAGGAGAGCTTGTACTCAAAAAGATCTTGCCAGTACACAAAGATATGCGTGGAAAGTGGATGCCCAATTATGAAGGCCCATTTGTTGTAAAGACCGTTTTCTCCGGAGGGTCTCTGATACTTACGACTATGGATGGCGAAGAGCTTGCACACCCCGTGAATTCTGATGCAGTCCGAAAATATTATGCCTAAAAACCCGCTAAGTCGAAAACCTGCAAAAGGCGACTTAGGCAAAAGTAAGAGTTGAAAAAAATAAATAATAAAAAGCTTGCTAAGTTGAAGACCCGAAAGGGCGGCTTAGGCAAAAAGGAGCGTCCCGGTGGATTGAAAACCCGAGAGGGCGGTCCAGGCAAAAGTTAGGGACAAAGGCATTTCATTGCATCAGAGGACACTGATCTTCGCGAACATACTTTCCGCATGAGAGCCATGTTTCAGTTCTTTCATCCTTGCCCAAAGCAAGATTCTGGATTAGTCTTAGTTATTAGCGTCAGTAGGTGTCGTTGGATTCAATGTAACCTTTTCCCATGTTGCCAATTTCAAAACATAATCATCTGTGGAGCTATGCCTTCAGCGAGCTACCACCCTTTAATAAAAGATACCATCTTGTTACTTACATTCCTTGGTGCATTGCTCTTTGTTTTCTATTGTTATGCAAAATGCGTTTATTCTTAAAATTTGAAAATGAAAGGTGCATGGTAGATTTTTCAAAACTGTTCTTCAAAAACAACAAATTTGAAATGTAACAAATTACTTTGACTAGTGGAAATTTCGGAAGGATCTCTTCACTCCCCGAAAATATCATTATTGCAGAAACACTTTCAAAACATTGCTCTAACACAGTCCCCAGCGAGACTATATGCTGACAACCCTTTCTTGGGTAACTCGAAAGTGTCCCTCAGGTTTTCCTCTCCCCATGAGAAGACGTAATACTGTGCACCTAAGCAATTTACTGTCTCCCCAGAGAATTCAGAATTTTGAAACCAGAGTTGGTCCTACCATTCCTTCCCATGATTGACGTATTGGTTGCAGAGAACGCAGGGTATCTCCGTCGAGATGTTTATTTCATCTCTCGTCCCGTCTCTAGTCTGTTTCGTCAACGTACGCAAGGGCATAAGCCTCACATGCCTATTTCATTACATATTCATTACATACTCATTACATATTCATTACATACTCATTTCATAACATCTTGCATACGTGCATAGGTACATACAAAGACATTAACATACATTCTCATTAACATATGCATACGCGTTAGCATTCACAGGTTCATTGTGTTTCATCATCATTGGTCGTTACCGCCGAGTAACTTGGGTTCGTCCATTCTATCCAAATAGATTGTCGGCCCTAAGCATAAAATACTTACTTGTTTCCAGTTTCCCCAAAGAGCTCGATCCTCGTGGATGACGGTTACTTCAGCTATCTTTCCTCACCAGGATAAGATATTTACCCTCCGAGATCATTCCCTCGATGGAGTCTTGATTACCAGTTTTCTTTCTAGCTCGATCCTAGATTGAATCTCAGTCTTGTCAGTCGTCAATCCCAACCGGACGTGCATTTATTTTGCACCATCTAAAGATTTTCACCATACCATGGCAGATACGCGACTGTTTTCGCCCGAGAAGTTTATCACTGTACCCGGACGTGCATTTATTTTGCACTATCTTCAACTACAATCATTTACAGATACACGTCAGTTCACGCCTGGAAAAGCTATCAATACAATACTTTACAATCCTACATGTTACAACACTTCACAACACTTTACATCTTACAGCGTCGATATACAACATTTCTCACCTAAGAAGCCGATCCTATCTTCGTTATGACTCGCAGCAAATGGCCATCTCCATGGAGCAGTTGGGCTTCCATTTTACCTGTCGTCTGGAAGTATGGGGGGGTTTTAACCAAATCGTACTCAAGAGAGCACGATCTTGAAGTACGGGGAGGTTTTGAGCGGAATCATATTCAGGAGAGCACGATTCTGAATCATGAAGAAGTTCATTTATCCTTTAGTAAAAGAAGGAGCGGAATCATATTCAGGAGAGCACGATTCTGAAGTATGAGGAAGTTCAGTTTACCCTTTTCATATTCAGGAGAGCACGATTCTGAAGTATGAAGAAATTTCAAGAGCCGAATCATATTCAGGAGAGCACGATTCTGAGTTATGAGGAAGTTCAATTAGCCATTTTCATATTCAGGAGAGCACGATTCTGAAGTATGAAGAAATTTCAAGAGCCGAATCATATTCAGGAGAGCACGATTCTGAGTTATGAGGAAGTTCAATTAGCCATTTTCATATTCAGGAGAGCACGATTCTGAAGTATGAAGAATTTCATTCACCCGAAAGAGCGGAATCATATTCAGGAGAGCACGATTCTGAAGTATGAGGAAGTTCAGTTTACCTTTTTCATGTTCAGGAGAGCACGATCTTGAAGCATGGAGAAGTTTATTTATCCTTCAGTAAGAGAAGAATCAAAATCGTATTCCAGGCGCCGACCTTAAATGCGAGAAGATTTATTTATCAGATAAGCAGCAGCCTCTTTATTTGAGTGCTTATCCATTTTGGCACATAAGTCCCTTCCAACGATAAGTGACAGTTCTCCCTCGAGAAGCTTATCAGGGCATTTCCCATTAAAGTCCATTTATTTTGGCATACAGCTGGTCTTTACCCTGTATATGATACGGATTTCCGAAAAGTCCGTTTGATCTTGTCACGAGGGATAGTTTACAGAAGCTTGGATGTTATTCTTTGCTCAATGCTCCAGCATTCTGTAATCGATCTTGCAATCGTACGTGATCCAGTTTTATCTTTTAGATTCCCCAGTGGAGGCCGTCTTATAGGTACCATCTCCATTTGAGAATCTCGTTCCTTTTCTAAAAAAAAGACAATTGGTCGTGTTCGCACCAGTTGACCATCATTTTTAGAATTCCCCAGTGTTGTACTGTGTCTCAGCGCGTCGTTTTCCCCAGTGTGTTCTTCTCGTAGCGTTTGTCATTATTTTCGCATTCATCATGCCAGCATACATAACATGTCATATTCATGGCATCATCGGCATTAAGCTGTCCTCGCTTTGTCCAATAGCATTGCATATCGTCGCATATAAGGGAAAAATTTTCGGTTGTCTATATTTGAATCTCTCCACCACGATTCCTCGAGTCTCTGTCACTCAAATCGTCCGGTGTAGCTATTTAAATAGGGGCAACTGTAATACCCCAAATTTTACCCTTATATTTAGTCAATCATTTCGCATAGCATCTCATATGTACATTTGCTAACCACTAACAGGTTATGGAGGTGTTTGTTTTGCAGATTTGGTTCCAGGGGTATTTTGGTCATTTTACGCAAATTCTGTTAATTTCTTGAAGACGGGCTATTTTTGAGGCATTTACTTGTCACCAGGTCTGATTATATCAAGGTGCTAAGTTGATAGGGTCGGTATTAAAACTTGTCGAGCACAACTGGATTAAGATCCATTCCATCGCTCATGGTTTATTTCCAAAGCGCTTCCGTTTCTGTTATTTAGGCACAGTTGTAATAGGGTATTGTGGATTGTGGCTCTTGGCATTTGGTCAGTGGAATTTAATTACGAGTAGTGTTGTTGTTGATGCTGAAACTGTTGTGATTACGGTGCACATCCGTGTTTGGTTATGTAGTGGCTGGTTAGCATTTAAATTGGTTTTTAATCAGATAATGAGACGAGTGCACAAATAAGAATATTATTTGGGAGTGTTTATGTTTTATGACTATGTTAATAAATTTAAATATTTGTGGATTTATTCACAAATGTTTATAATTTTTTTAACTAAGAATGAAATATAAATAGAGTCAAGTTTTGGGGAATCTTATTTCATAAAAAATCTCATCATACAAGAAATGGAGATTGCTCCACGTTTTAGAAATACTGTTACAAGGAATTACATTAAAGTTCTAAATCCTAAGGAATTACATTAAAGTTCTAAATCCTAAGTCCTAGAACTTCTAAGTGCCTTCATGCTGTCTTTAAGCTTCTCCGCAAAGTCTCCGATTCACCTGCACATCAAAGCAAAACAAACAATATAGAAAAAAGGTTAGGAGTTGTTTTTGACACTCTCAGAACAATGTCATCATCGAGTGCCGGGAGTGGCACAACCGAAGCTGCGTCCTACCCCCCGTTACCGATCCGCGCCGTTGGCATCAGATCAGGTAACACCTGTTCTTATCTGTACGGGACATCCGAGAGATAGAAGTAATAAAAGAAGCGGGACTGATTCGTTTTGCCGCGATTGGATTTCCAAACTAATACGAGAATAAGGCAACATAGGCAAGTTTGGACTCAGACCCGGATGCCGGCAGGTCTGAGTCGCTTTGGTTTCGAAATTTCCAATACCTGAAAAGCCACAAACGCATCAATATCAGATTCAGAATTTGGAATTCAAGACCTAAACAATTCAAAAGCAGCATCAGTTCTGAACCAGATAGCTGAGTTCATGGAAAGTCAAGTCCAAACAGAACAAGATAGTTGAAATGCAAGCCAAACTGCATCAAACTACACTAAATACAAACTGAACTGCATCAAAACCATGTATCAGCAGGCAAATTCATGCGCAAAGGGCCATAAGAAAGCATCCTACAAATCCGTCGTAACAGAAAAAGGTTCAGCAGCATCAGTTAAAGGCAAGTCCCCACTCGAACCAGTTTCAATGGCAAGCAATACATAAAGTGAGTGACTACACCAAATCACAACACCGAATCACATCGCATAACCATGATAGAAAGCGAGATAGACCAAATGTGCAAGCACGTTGGAAAAACAAAGTACCAAAGACATGGCTCAGTACATCAACATCATAGCCAATCATCATCACCAATTCAATCAACCTGCCAAAACTGCACGGAAGAGCTGAAGTTCACGTCAGTTCAGAAATCATGGCATGAATCGTACCAGAACGAACAAGCATAAGCTAACATAAACATAGCAGTTCATCAGGTAAACAAGTGCAAAACCATAACAGTCCCTATCAGTCGTCGCGGCTCAGGCTATCAGGCAAATCAGAAGCAACAGCGTAAAACCAGGATTGTAGTATCCTGCTTCGACGGTTCAGACTAAGCGTCATCACTACCGTGTACCCGTCTCGGCGGCAAAGACCAATACAACATCAAGCCCTCTCTGAAAGAAGAAGAGGAAAAGAATCTGAGCTGCATCAAAGAAACGAACCAATCAAAAAACGAATCAGTTCGAGATCGAAAATATCAAACAGAGATACGAATCCATCAAGGAGTTCTGTGAATCAAAATCAGATATCAATCAATCCAATCTGAAGGCAAACCATATCAGAAAAATAATAGAGAGATTTTGATTTGATATCAATCCCAAAGCAGATCAAAACAAATCAGTTCAGATTATTAAATAAATCGAATAGGGTCATAAGAATCGTATCAGCTGGGAATCAGAAAGACCAATCAAATCCTAAAAGAGGAAACAGATTCCAATCATGTATCAGATGGATCCAAATCGTATCAGGAAACATCCCCATTGGAAATCAATCTGAATCAATCAAACGAATCAGTATCAGATTCATACCAGAAAAATGAAATTCAATCTCACCAAAATCCCCAATCAGGTTCTAAAAGAGGGAACATGGTTCAATCAGCATCTGAAAAATCAAAATCAAAATCAAATCGAATCATCAAATTCATATCTCAGAAAAATTACGCAAATCCAAGGCCCAAAAAGAGGGATAAAGAGAAATTATAAAAAGGGAACGATCACCTCGTTGAAACCCTAGACGGAGAGTACAAGAAGCGGCGAAAAAGTCACATGCAAAACCCTAAACGGCGCGAACTCAGACGAAGCGATCGTCATCATCGCTCAAAGAATCGCCCAACGCCGATCGAAGCTCATCACCAAACGCGATCAACAATACTCAGAGAGATCACCATCACCGTTCGCGAAGAACGACGGATAATCAACCCTCAGGCCTCAGCTTGCGTCCATCATCGGCCAGGTTTACTTTAAAGGTGAGCCAAGGATGCTTTTCATCACTATTTTCATATGTTTTTTCAGGAAAATCGAAAGAGAAAGGAGAAGAGGATGATTGGCATCGCGGACGAGAACGAGAGAAGCGAGAGGAAGAACGAAGTGAAACGGCGCCGCGAACGTACTCTGGGATGAAACCCTAGAGTTTTTCCTTATGACTAACCATTGGGTTGGGTCCGGGTGTGGTTACCGGCCCAACCCCCCCCCCCCCCCCCCTTTTTTTTTATTTTATTTTTATGTTTTGTTTTTTAATTTGTTTTATGTTTTTAAAAACCATTTTTTTTAACATTTTAATTTTATAATTTTTAAAAATCTTTTTAAAAAATATAATATTTTAATTTTTTAATTATAAAAAACCTTTTTAAAATGTAAATATTAAGGATAAGTAAAAACCTTTTTAAATAAAATAAGGAAAACTTTTTTTAAAAATATAAAAATAAAACCTTTTAAAAGAGTAATTTATTTTTAAATTAAATTTCTTTTGCTAGCTGACATTAAAATTTTTTCTTAAATAAAACAATGATAAAATTTCAAATTTGCATATTTTTCTTAACTCATTTGATCACCGCCTAACTCGGCCCACTAACGCCATTTGTTCATTTTGCAGCTCATTACATTTACCGTTACCTATCTCATTTTATCTCATTACTATATTGTAACTGCTTCTCATATGTAACCTCACGAACCAATAATCGCGCTTTAAGTTTCTGCCTTTAGATTTCTGTTTGTATGGCTTTAACTGCTGCCTTTATTTTCTGCTTGCATGATTCAATCACCTCAATATTCCAGTCACACTACGCACTGCCGAAGGAATTAGGTGTAGCATTTGGTCGCCGCGCCAATAGTCCGTAAAACTTCACGCATTCAATTTCAAATCCTCAAAACTACAAACTACAAACCCTAATTTTCACAAATGCCTCGCCGCAGGCAAGATTACAATTTTACCCCTAGCATTAGGTCAAAGAGCCGCCGCGCTCATTTTAGGGTTTCCCGCCGCGGAATCCCTAACCTAATTTAACCCTAATTACAACTTAACATTTCAACGTAGAGATTTGGAGTTTCTACACTCCACGTAAGCGTGTCCTTAAGACATGTTTATTCCCCTTGAGACCTTGACCACTGTCAAGAAGTCTCTAACCTCCCTTTTGAGGGGAACTACGATTACTCTGATTCCACTCCCGTAAGGATACGTAGGCACAAGATGCGATGTCTTGCCGAGTAAACTTAGAATTAACCCCTTAGGTCCTTTTTTAACTTTTAATCCTTTGTACATATACCTTAAGCAAATGAATAAAGCAAATAGTAAGCATTTGAACAAAAGGTTCCCGTAGAGTACTACGGAAGTTTAGGGTGCTAATACCTTCCCTAAATTTAATCAACCCTAGATCTTTCCCCGCATTGTGTTTACGATGCAAAATAGGTTTTCCCTCTTTTGACCTTTTCCTTCGGATAAATCAAAGAGCGGTTGTGAACTGAATTGCGATTCAAACTCATTAATAGTTTGATATCCTATTTCCACCGCAACAGATATTTTCATGCATAATTCGACTAAAAGCTAACCGTTTTCGATCCGATTTCGGGTTATTTCCATGTATTTGTCTGATGTTTTTGCAGGTATTCAACGATCACGTCTAAACAAGGCAACATGATGAAAAGAAGCAATCCCAGATGAAATATGGACGAAAAAGGAGTGAAAACACAATGAAAAGCGCAGCAGACAGTTTTTGCTGATGTGACGACCGTCACATATGCATGACGACTGTCACACGGGTGACGACCGTCACACCTTGTGACGACCGTCATGCAGGCAAAAACGCCCCACTCAGATTACACGTCAAAAGAGCAGTTCCAATTCCCATTAAATGGTCCACTACTCCCTAAATTATCTGCCTCAAGGTCCATCATCCTCAGAGGTAATCGTTGGAATCCCACCTCTATAAAAAGGGAAGCAGGGGACTTCAAAAAGGGAGCTGCATTCATACCACGAAGTGCTGCCAAATTTAATTTCCAACTTTTTATTATTTGTATCCATTCCTCCAGTTTCAATTGTATCCCTTTCCTTTATTTCCCTTTCCATTCTACTCATTCCCATTTCCGCTCTTCTGTAATTGTTACTGCACTGTACGATCGAATTGGAACTAAAGACAGAATCCTGCCAACATCTGTGGAGGATCTGCCCAAAGGCCAATTGGCATTATTTACAGGTTTTCATTTTGATCAACTTCTATTTTATCATAATGCAATTTATTATTTATTATTATTATTTATGTTTTGCTTTTCCAAATTCCATGTCTAGCTAAACTTAGGTAATCGATATGTAGTAATAATTCGAATGGGATTTGATAATTCTTGTTTGAAAACTTTCTTTTCACAAAAATAACTTATGGTCTAAGTGTTTAAAAATTGATTTACGAAATAAACTTCATCGTGAAAGCGAGAACCTGTTTTAAAGTAGTTTTGCCACGAAAGTGGGAAATTAATTAAGATACGAACCAACAAGCGAAAGCTGCGGTAAGGTCAGATAGTAAACACTAGGCATTTGTTTTAATAACAGCGAAAGCACTTTAAAACAAATTAGAACTTAGAGATTTCCAAAAAGTAATTTTAACCCCGAACGGAACACGAAAGTGTACGTTAGGCCCTTAGGATTATGATTAGCGTCAATAACCATCGTGAGACGAGAGTCTTCAAATCTCCACTTTCTGCTTAAATAAACTGCGAAAACTCTTTCATACACCAGTAACTTATCAAATCCCTGAAGAACATAATTACTACGTATCGATTCAATTAATTAAAATCTAAATAGTAATCTTAGTTTCCCCTCTTAGTGACAATCTTATTCCCTTAAAATATATTCTACCTAGCTAAACATAGTAACTCCCGAGAACACTAGTTTGATTACGAGTCCCTGTGGGATCGATATCTTTTATTACTACGCGATAGACTGTGCACTTGCAGTTAGTTGTATTAGACATAGAAAGTCGCGATCACTTCTCAGTGACTACAGGAGCTACGTCCTTGACTTTGACAGCTTCGAACGCTTGACATAGGGTTTCGTGGATTTCCCCATCCATCTCAACATACTTGAAGGACAACAAATGGCTTACCATTATGTCTTCCACGCCACAAACGGTCACTATGCTACCTCCGATGGCATACTTGAGTTTCTGGTGCAGCGTGGAGGTCACGACACCCGCAGCATGGATCCACGGCCAGCCCAAGAGACAGCTGTAGGCGGGCATGATGTCCATAATATAAAAGATCGCATCGAATGTTTCCGGCCCGACTTGGATTGGCAGGGTCACCTCCCCGAAAACATGGCGTTTGGTTCCATCGAACGCTTTCACAACCATATCACTGGGTGTGCAAATCACTCCACGAGTATCCAACTTCATCAATGCCTTCTTCGGAAGAACATTGAGTGACGAACCAGTGTCTACCAACACGTGGGACATAATCGTTCCTCTACACTCTATCGAGATGTGCAGGGCGCTATTGTGGTTCCTCCCCTTCGGCGTCAGCTCTAGGTCAGTGAACCCTAACCCATTTCCAGCATTTACGTGGGCTACGACCTCTTCTAGCTGATTTACCGATATTTCTTGCGGTACATATGCGGCATTCAACACCTTCAACAGCGCGTTGCGGTGTGCCTCAGAACACAGCAACAGATTCAGGATGGAAATTTTCGAGGGTGTTTGATGGAGATGATCCACAATCTTGTAGTCACTCTTTTTAATCAACCGCATAAACTCCTCGGCGTCTTTAACAAGCAAGTCTTTGTATGCCCCACGCGGGATCTCTTCAACGACTTTACTTTTACCTTTGTTAGTTGCATCAGCTCTGACCGCTTTGTCTTCTACGACCTCAGGTGGTGCAAACACTCTTCCGCTGCGAGTAATACCACTGATTCCCCCAAGGTTTTCCACATACGACCCAAATGGTTCTAGCTCCAACTTCTGTCCGTTGCAGTAGACTTCAGCCCCATAATGCCATGGGACATCATTATTGCTTTCGAAGGGTATCGACCCAGCTTTGGTGATGGGAATCGTGGGCGGCCTGGGTGCAGAAATAGTTATCGTCTGGCGAGGGATGGTGATGGTGGCGACCTCATCATCTTGCTTTAGCATTACCTCTCCCGATCCGCTTTCGGCCCTCCGGCTGAACTGTAAAATCCCTCCAGTCATCAGACTTTGAATTCCCTCTATCAGCTGTTCACATCCATCACGACTTGTCGCACAGCCCATACACAGTTCTCCGCAACCTGGGAAGAAACCTCTTTTCATCAACTTAGCTTTAACGAAGCTAAGCGGCGTCTTCAGATCTCTGACATCAGTCGACACATCCAAGTTCTCGTCTTCGATAATGGCGTTTACTCCACCTCCCCTATGATTCGGCATAGGATTCTTCGTGATGTTTGGCACATTATCCAAGAAGTTGATGATCTTAGCGTCCATCATGTCCTGCACCTTGTGCTTGAAGGCTTTGCAATTCTCTATTGTGTGGCCTGGTGCCCCTGAGTGAAACTCACAAGTTGCATTCGCGTCATAACCTGGCGGAGGTGCCCCTATCAATGGAGCCAAGGTTCTCTTCTGGATCAATTATATCTGAAGCAAAGTCTGCAATAGTTGCACGTACGACATGGGCGGTGTCTCGAGGTGACGGCTCGACAGAGGTGCCCGATTCTGATACTTTCTGTACCCTTGTTGATTCGGTTGTTGTTGCTGCTGTGGCTGTTGAACTGCCGGGATAGTTATACTGGCCACCTGTTGGTGAAGGCCTTTACCCTTCCTTCGAGCGCTGGTAACGGCGCTCGTTTCTCCTTCCCGTCTTTTGCCACTATAAGGTTTCTTTCCGCCTCCTCCAGCTGAGGATGACTCCCCTTGAATTTTCCCGAGTTTGATCCCATTTTTAATGTGCTCACCCGTGATAATGAGATCTGAGAAGGTTCCGGACATACTGCTGACCAATTTCTTATAGTAAACCCCTGGGAGGGTGGCTACGAACATCTGCACAAGCTCACGCTCAACCATCGGCGGCTGAACCCTGGCTGCCAACTCACGCCACCGCTGGGCGTATTCCTTGAAACCTTCATTGTTCCTTTGTGACAGATTTTGCTCTGGTCGGATAGCGGTGGATTGGTCTCTGATCAATCCTGGAACAACCTGAAACAACCTGAAAACACAAAAGGGTTAGGAAAAAACGACAAAGTGCTCGTTATGCAAATGCTTCATGCTTCATGCAAACGTGTGTCTGTGCGTTAGGGAGATCTCCCCCGATCCTAGTGCCTGAGTGCTAGTGCTGATAATAAGAAGCCCGAGTCCAGTCATGGAAATAACAATCTCATATATAAAGAAAGCCCATCAAGGCAGTACACAACATCAGTGAGTACAAGATGAATCAATAGCATGACCTCAACCAACAGGCCTGGTGATGGTCAGCCTACAACAACAATCAAGACAAAAGGAATACAAATAGTCAAGCACGGCCACGGGCGCGAAACTCTTCTAACAACCCCTTCGTTTCTGGATGATCAGGCCGAGTGAGCAACCCTTCGACGAGTAACTCCCTCTGCATAATGGTGTATTGAAGACCTTCGACCGAATCTTCCCATGCTCCTTCGCCGAAACAATCTTCTAGCTTCCGCTTCTTGGATTCAAACGTCAGTTTGCGCTCCTTCAGGTTAGCGAGAGCTTTGCTGAGCTGGCCTTCAGCGGCATATCTGCGAGCGGTTTCTTCATCAAACCTCTTCTCACTAGCCTTCACCTGGGCTTTCAGCTTGGAGATCTGTAGCATCAGCTTATCCTCCCGCTCTTTCCTGGTGGCTAGGGAGGCCTTCCAGTGCTGGTTGAACTTGGATATCCTCCGATATGCTTCGTCCAAGTGCTGCTTCTTCGTGGCCAGTACATCGTTGACAACTTTGAAGTCTCGACCCATGCGTTCACGCTCGGCTATCTACTTAGTCAAGTCTGTCCCCAGCTGGTTCACCAGCTCTGTCTGCCTCTTGAAGGAATAAACGGCTTCGTTTCTCTCGCTTCGGAGTTGAGCCAATTATTTCTCCAGTTCTTCATTTGCCCTCTTCAATTCATCTCTCTTAGCTAACACCTGATTATGTTGCTGAATGGGCACAGTGGTAGGCTCTTCAATCACTGGAGGGCTTTCTGGCTTGGCAGGAAGAAACAGAATTCCTATAGCATCTGCTCTGGCTCTGATCCACGTCATATACGGAGGGCAGGCTTCATTATTACTTCTCCCTAGCAATAGTTTTCCCCTCTTACTGATGCCATTCCAAGCGCGCTGAAGCTTAGATAACAGATCCCCCTCTAGAAGACCATTGAGGTACAGAGATTCCTGCACCTCTTCATCCTTCGGCGGAGCTCTCAAAGCATACGCGAACTGTCGGACCAGCAAAGACGGATTATAGTTTATACAGCCCTTCCTGCCTATCAAAGGCACGTTCGGAAACCCGCTGCAGCTGAAGATAATCTCGGTACCCAACCTATCTCTATCAAACCAGTCAATATCCTCTGCAGATAGACTCAGCAAACGCTCGGACCACTCAGCTGTGGCTGCAGACGAAACATAGGGACCCCTCTTGGGCAGATTACTATCAAGCCATTTATAAAGCAGGGGCACACAGCACGAGACATTCTTGCCCCTTTTGTTCTCGTTTTTGTAGTGGACGGAGTGGTAGACATCTCCTATCAAGTTAGGGACTGGATTCCCTGAAGCAAAGATGCGAAAGGCGTCGAAGTCTACAAAACTCGGCATACTAGGGAACATAATGATGCCATATATGCACAGAGCGAGGATGGCGTTGAACACGACCCAACATCCGTCTTTGGCGCACTGCTGAGCTTTTCCCACTAAGAACTGCATGGAGAACCAAGGAACCTTGTTCCAACTAGACAATACAAGCTCGGAGGCATCCAGATGAAGTGAAGGAGCTAGACTAGCCAGATCAGGCTCAACATCCATATGAACAAAAGGCATCTGCCTCTTGATAGGCACACCTAACAAATCAGCATATTCCTCCAGCGTGGGTGCGAGAACAAAATCTTGGAAAGTAAAGCATCTTAACGGAGGATCGTAGAACTGCAGCAGAGCGTGCAACCCATTCAACTCGAACGCAGAAGGTTTACGAACCAAACCGAGCAATTTGCCGTAAGATTTCCTGAACTCATCTCTTGCAGAATCATCTGCTAAAGCAATCAAACCAGTCAGCTGAACCACATCAGGGGCAGGGAGCTTGTAAGCCACGGTCTTCCTCAGAGAACCCATAACAATACAATAGGAGGCAAGAAATCCTGAATCAGGGGAAACGGTACCTGCAACACAGACACACGTTAATGAAATGCAAATGAATATGCAAAGCAATGTAAAATGCAATCATGCAGCAGGAGATCAAGGCAACTGTGCTGTGGAGATTCTGTATCAACAAAACCATGATGCTGCTCTGTCAAGAACAACCACTATCTCTGATGAGAAGAAAACCCAGATGTCGGACCATAAATCTGCTCTGTCAAGAACACACACACACAGGACCATAAATCTGCTCTATCAAGAACAAACATCAAAACTCTGCTCTGTCAAGAACAACCCTCTGATAATAAGGACCTCTGATATAGGACCCTAACTCTGTTCTGTCAAGAACACACATCTGGTGACCAAAACTCTGCTCTGTCAAGAACAACCATACATCTGCTGATGAGATCCTCAGACCCCAATCATAAACCTGCTCTGTCAAGAACAATCATATCTAATGACAAGATCCTCTGATCCCAATCAAAAACCTACTCTGTCAAGAACAATCATATATCTGCAGATGAGATCCTCAGATCCCAACAAAACTGATCCACTATCAAGAAAACCAGGTGGTCTGAAGGTCAAAGTTTCCTGCAATGAACCCAACCCTGCTCACAGGTATGAACCTAAACTGACTCAAGTTCGGCATCATATGCGTTCATCAGCGTCACAGACATTCAAGAGGGGAGATACGATACCTAGAAGGTGTGGCATCACCAGCTCATGAAGCGGCCTCACTCGGCTGAATCACAAATGATCGGTCCCCAGAGTCGACAATCCTCCAAACCAACAACCCCCTCAACCCAAAGGGTTGAAAAAGAAGTCAACCGGGAGAACCTCGTCTGAGCGTGGATTTCATGAGACACTAGTGCCTGCCAAGCAAGCACGCGCCCACTAATTTCCACAACTAATGCTATGTTCACTCAAGCCTGGGTCTGGCTTCTCACTCATCAGAATGCCCCTCCCACAACAGCACAGATAATCATATCATACTGAAAATAAAATGCGGGAAATAAAAATGCGATAAATAAACACAACCCAACAAGTAATCATACAAGCGCTAGGATTGACTCTCGCAGGGGACGTCGGATCCCCAAACTGACTCGCATACGGGACGTTGGATCCCAGGAAACTATCAAGTCCCCAGCAGAGTCGCCAGCTGTCGCTTCCACGAAAATAAGGTGCCGGCAAAACAGAAGAGTCGCCACCTTTCGTTATTTATCCCTCGGAACGGGAAAGGAAACGATCGGAAAAACCTGACGAAAAAGGTATAAGACAAGGTCTTCGCAACCGTTGTCTGGGTTTGGGAGTCGGTTACGCAAGGGGAAGGTATTAGCACCCCTCACGTCCGTCGTACTCGACGGGATCCATGCTTGTTGTGTTTATCGGACGGGTTGGTTTTATCTATCTACCTATCAAGGCTGGCTTAAAAAGAAAAGAAAATGACTCGGCAAAGCGTCGCACTTTATGCCTACGTATTCTCATCAAAGAATGAGAAATCAGAGTCAACGTAGTTCGCCTAACTACGGGTTATGGGGGAAGGTGGCTCGCCAATACATCAGTATTGTTCCTACGTACTCTCAACAGGCTTGAGAGATCAGAGCTTACGTAGTTCGGGATAATACGGATTACGGGAGTTCAGATTCATCTGTTTTATCGAGTAGGGTTAAACAACAGTTCCAGCAGTTAGGGACAAACCCTGTTTGTGGTGGCGCTGAAGTTTAACGACACTCTTTTCTTCAGAAAAGCTTCCTTTGACTTATGGGCCCACGGGGCAAAAAGGTTTGAAGTTTGTTTTCTGTCTTTTACGGAAGAAGTGTTTTTTATTGTGTTTGCAATTTCAATCGCACTAAAGACTATGACCTGAGAGTGAATGCGTCGCATGTCACCCAAAGGGTGCCATACTAAACATCCGGATTGCTGAAAAGAAGCTCTCCAACAATCCTTTCTCAGATAGCTTAAGGCTAGTACCGTACGAAAGAAATCATTCATGATTACTGTATTTTAAGCTGTTTTGAGATGAGAAGAGAACAAGCTCAACTAAAGGGAGACTATCAACTCCTAATGTTGTCATGCCAAGGATTCATCCTATAGTTGAAGAGTGAAACAGGGAACTCCTAGAAGTTATCATGCATAGGTTTCAACCTAAAGTTCTATCATCACTTCCTTATCAAAGGAAATGAGACTCCTAAGGGATCATGTCAATGATAAACAGAAACAGATAAAGCACCAGCTTAAACAGTAAACAGTAATACAGTAAAATGCATGCAATGCAAGTGAGGGAAGAAATGTGTGTGGGGCAGCAGCCTCCACAAGCTCATCTCAACCTCAAGCCATAATGAATAACAGTAATCATACTGAAGAAATAAAACATGCCATCAAGCAAAATACAGTAAACTGCAATCATACAGTAGGAATAACATGCTATCAAGCAAAATAAACCACATGGGCAAGGGAGCTGGGCTCTACCGAATACCCGCAAGCAAAGCCATACAGTAACAATACAAGCAGAGGGAGCAACTCAACCTCTAGTGCAATCATGCTCCTAGATTAAATTCAGTCTAGATATGGACTTATTCTAATGCATCAAGCAAGTCAAACAAGGCACATCAGCACAACAAGGAAAACAGACAAGAAAGCAGGTCAACAACTCTCTTCCAATTCCAAGCTTCAGCTTCTCTAACATCAACCCAGTCTTCAGACTTCAATCACCATTCAATGCTATCAGCTTCCATGATAAATATCAATTTGTTTCTCTGGGGTTTCAATCCATCAAACCTAAGTGTCAACTTAATCTCTCTCTTCTCCAAGCTTCAGCTCTTCAGTCAATTCCACCTTCTGGCTTCACTCTTAATTACAAGTATCAACTTGATTCCTTCAGGCTCTCCAAGCATCAATGTAAGTGTCAACTTATCCTTTGTTCCTCAAGCCTCAGCTCTGCACTCAATCTCAATTGAATCCTCCTCACAAGTATCAACTTAGTCTTCAAGCTTCAGCTCTCTTTGCTTTACCAGTCTCAGCTTGGTCTTCTCTCTTCATCTACAAGCCTCAGCTTCTCAGGGTAGTCTTCAATCATATGGAAGTTTCAACTTCATCCTTCAAGTCTTTTTCAAGCCTCAGCTCTCCACTCAACCTCCATTGGGTCTCCAAGTATCAACTTGTTCTTCTTGCTCTTCAAGCTTCAGCTACAATGGCACTGCTCAAGGAATCATCGTCTTCCATACTCCTCAATGAAGTCCTCATCTTCAAACTCAAGTTCAACATCTTTCAAGATACTCAAACCAGAAGACAGTTGATTTAACAGAGTGAGAGGAAATGATAAACATCTTACTGACAACCAAAGGAAGCCTGTAAGGGTTCATCATTATGAGAGACTGGTTCCCTCAAAGTTCTACTTCCCAGATAAAGCCACTCATCCTTCCAAAGGAGGGATGTGAATATCTGAGAAGGACTTTTAGTCATTGGGAGGAATGGAAGCACAAAATGCTTTCCATGTTTGTGAAAGAAATCATTCTAACTACAAGTCTCTCCCTATGTCCTATCTCCTAATCTTCATCAGACACCTTCAGGCACAAACAAATCCAAAGCTCCAAGCAACTTCAAGCATATTCCTCTTGTCTTCAACTTGTCTTCAATCTCAACCAAAGGCAAACCAAGCACAAACCCTAATCTAAGGGAACTAAAGGAGTTAAACTAGTTGAATTAGTTGGTTAGGATCACCTAAAACCTAGTGCTAAAGTTAGTCTTAACTAAAAATACTAAAATCAATTGTAAAATCCTACAAAAATTACTATGGGAACCTAGGTCAATCATGACTTTACCACATTAATTTCAGAGATCAAATCATCAAATTAGACCTAGAATTAAATCCTACATCCTAAGGTATCAACCTTAAACCCTAAAAAGGGAGCACCTAAATATCAATCTAGAAAGCACACCTATTTTCATCACAAAAATGTGAGAACAATTCTATGGGATCATACATGTTTAACCTAATCACACACAAAAAATTAGGCTCCAAATCATCACCAAGTGATCACACTAAATTTCACAAAAATATGTATCAAACATAAACATTTTAATATCAATTAAAATATAAAATTCCAATAAAATCAGAAATTACATGAAATGAAAATATTTTTTCTCTAAACAATACTAGACTCAATCATGAGTGAAATGCAAAAAGAATGGGATTAATTGGATTAATTTCCAATTTTATATGAATTTTACAAGAATCATGAATAAAATGAAAATTAAAAGAAAATCCAATTAAAATAATGAAGCGCACGGTGTGGATAGTAATCATTTTCAGTTAAAATCCTGGGTTGGGCCTTCAGGGGGTGTGGATAACACTTAATTCATTAAGCCCAAAACACCTGAATAAATGAAACAGTGCGTTTCATCATCAGATACCCTTCACAACTCAATTTTAAAACGTGGCCGTTGGATGTGGCTCTAGTCAACGGGTCATATGTGAATCTGAGGGCTAGGACATCGTCTCCTACCTATGGCCATGGAAATGGAGGGAAGCACCATAGTTACACAGAGTTCAAACATGGATCCTTCTCAATTCGAACTCCACCATATCTCCATCGAAACACATGATTTAAAGCACTAATATACTCTAAATTCCACATTGAACACAACCATGGTCTTAGAAACAATTGAAATATCCTCTAAACCTAAACACGATCGTGGATCAAAATTCTGGCCAAGAATCAATTGTCTCTAATCTTGAAATTTTTTTGTCTAAAACGTTCATCACATTGCACTGATCAGTTTCCACTATAGAACTCATATTATTGCTCACTATACACCAAGTTCTTGATCCAAATAGAAATGGTGTCATCATCTTGAACATAACCAAATGCTCTCAAATTCTCCAGAATCCATCTCCTACCTATTTCTAACCATTTTAACCTAACAATCTAACTTAACAATGCTTAAATTAAGGTGTATGGTGAAAGTTGCAAACCTGGGATTTCTTGAATAACAGTAGTATCAAACCTCCACTTCAACACTTCAATCTTTCCAAAATCGTTCCTTGTGTCAAGATGTGGCTTCTGTTTGCAAAAGAATTGATGGAAGATGCTTGCAACTCCAAACCCGATAGTGACTTGCAGCAGATGGAACTCAAAAGCTCATGCACGATTCAGCCGTGTTCTTGCTCTCAATTTGCTATGGAATCACTCAGTAACTCATAAGGAAGAGATTGCAATAGAAAGAATCGATTGAAATGGTGCAGAAATGAAGAATGGATTTCAATTTGCAATGAAAAAATTTAGAATCCCAACTCTCTCTCCTCCCTTAACTCTCACCAACCTCTTCCATGGACCTCTTCTAAATCATATATAGAATGATTCAGAACCCTCTAGCACCTTCTGGAACCATCCAAGGAGATTTTGAAAATCTCATGTCATGGTTTCTCATTTCAAGCCATACTCACACCAGTCCATGTTTCCCTTGTTGTAACACTTGATTCTGAATTGAAAATCTCCTTAGATGAGATGTATGAGATGTTAGAATACTTGGATATCTTGTACATTGATCTCTCTTATGTTTTGCAAGTGTAACTTAGATTACAAGTAACTTATGATAAGTCCCTCAATTTGACCTCAAATCAAAATTGTAATAATTCCATTGTTTCTGAAATGATTTTTCCATTCAATTTGGTAGGTCACTTGCATTGTTTTGGTCATGTATTGAAAATTCCCAAAAATAGGTCACTTTAATACATTAAATCCTCCTTTATTTTGACCATTTTGACAAGTATGAGCTACAAGCATTTCCAACATCTCATGACCTCCTTAATAGCCTTAAAACATCATTTTGAACAAGTTTGTTGTTGAAGAATTTTCCATTTGAAGCTTGGAAATAGGAGTTATGGCCTTATGGTTGAAATGACCTATAATCTCCAAATGACCAAAATGCCCTTGACTTGTCAAAGCCATAACTTGAGTTCTACAAATCCTATCAAGGACTTATAGTACTCTCTATAAAGCTAAGAGGATAAGGAACAACATTCATGTTGACCAAAAGTCCATAGGAATCATCCTTCTTGGGCAAAAGTTTGATGCAAGTTGGGTGACTTTCAAGGCCCCAGATTCACATACCCCAGATGATCTGTAACTTGTCAAAGTCATAACTTGAGTTCTACAAATCCTATCAAGGACTTCTAGTATTTAAATTAAAGCTAAGAACAAGCTCTACAACATTCATGTTAGGGGAAAGATGAGATGACAATCACATCTTGAGCTAAACTGCCTTGAAGATAGGGGTCAAACTAGGGGATTTTACACTGTCAAGCCTTAGAAACCCTAGCTTGAAACTTCTCAAACTCTTCAATCATGATGAGTTAACCTTGGAATCATCCTTATAACATCTCAATGTGTCAATCCATGATCACATGGCTCTTGGATTAGGTCTCAACCCTCTCCAAATCATCAGTTGACCTAGGGTTGACCCAGTCAAACCCTAATTATACCACTCATGGCTGGGTCTTCTTAAACTTGTACCATGACCTATCTAGGCCTCATGATGGCTTTCAAGACATCTCATGAGCTCTCTCAAGGCTTCCAATCCACATTCTTGGCTTTAGAATCATCTGATGAGCTTCGCACAACTCTCAAGTTAGGAGGCACACCACCTTGGTTTCAACCACTCTCTCTGAGGATCTTTTGACTTCTCTGACAAAGATATCAACCCTTGAACACTTGAATAACCTTCCTGGCTAGCTTCAAACTCTTGTATAGCCCTTGATTGGTAGTCATACCTCTTGATCTCCTGCACACATGTTAATGAAATGCAAATGATACTGCTAATGTGAATGAAATGAAACATAAGCTAGGTAAAGAAATGTTGGTCAAATTTTGGTGTGCAACATAATGCATCCCATGATATTTTTTGCCCAGATCTTGTAGTCAGGCTTCAGATCTTTAAACTTATTAGAGGCCTGTCCAGCAGTCATAACTTCCTCATAAACTTCTTCCATATCTACACGCCCAGCTGGCAGATGAGATACTCCATCAGTCTCCTCATATCCAATGAGTTTCCTGAGTAGATCTTCTGTAATGATTATCTCCTTACCCAGAACAGAAGACAATATGAATTTGGGGTATACAGAAGCATGTATCCAGAACTCTTTCACCAGATGGGGGTAAACTGGTCCAAATAGTCTGTCAAAGTACTTTACCCAGCCTTGAGCATTAATGATTGAAGGAAACTCAAATCCGTTTTCAGCCAATGAATCAAATTCCACCATTGATTCACAGAGAACTTCCAGTTTGTCAACAGGTGTTAACAAAGTTCTTTTTGGTGTCGTATATGGAGTCACACCCATTTTTGCAGAAGTAACTGCAGCCATGGTTGATTGAAACTGTGCAGCAGTGGAGGATGAAGTTGCCATTGAAGATGATTTTGTCAAAGGTTTAGGGTTTTTGTGAAGAGAGAAAAGAAGACAGAAATGCATAAAAGTTCTTGAGATGTGAAAAGTGTGAAAGTGGTGAGAGATGTGGTATTTATAGTAAACACATAGGCATACAAACAAACACACAATGCACGTTCACACATTAGCAATTAATGAGCAAGAATAAAAATCATTTCAAACATTAATTGATTCTGACAAATTGGGGGGGGGGGGGGGGAAATCAAGATTTTCACTATTCAAACTTCACCTCAAATGTCTCTTCAGTAGTGTACACGCCATCTTTGCAGATTTAGAGTGACACGTGTTTGCTTGCATGTGCTTCTGAATTCTCTTGAGAAATGAAATGTTAACCAACATTCAGATCCTCTGAGTATTGTTAGTTCAGATTTTCACAAATAAAGTAATTTAAGGAAATGAATAAATAAACAGATGAAATACTTCAGAGCATTAAACATTTTGCATCTGTAAAATTTGCTTCTGACAAATATTATTCTAGACACAAATCCATACCAATATTTTTCAGAATAAATTTGAATCTATCTTCAACAAGGGGTTTTGTGAAAATATCTGCCCATTGATGATCTGTATCAACAAAGGCTAAATTTATAATTCCCTTCTGAACATAGTCTCTGATGAAATGATGCTTAATTTCTATATGTTTTGCCTTAGAGTGTAAAATGGGGGTTTTAGACAAACATATAGCAGAAGTATTATCACAAAATATAGAAATGTTACTTTCAAATATCTGATAGTCTTCTAGCTGACTTTTCATCCAGAGCATCTGCGTGCTACATCCAGCAGCAACAATATATTCTGCCTCTGTAGTTGATAGTGCAATTGTGGGTTGCTTCTTGCTGTACCAAGAGATTAGATTTCTTCCTAGAAATTGACAACTTCCAGAAGTACTTTTTCTTTCCACTCTGTCTCCAGCGTAGTCAGCATCACAGAATCCAACTAATTTGAAATCATCAGATTTTCTGTAACACAAACCCACATTAGAAGTACCTTTCAGATACCTTAGAATCCTCTTAACAGCTGTTAAGTGTGATTCTCTAGGATCTGATTGGAATCTAGCACACAAGCATACACTGAACAAAATGTCAGGTCTAGAAGCAGTTAAGTAAAGAAGAGATCCTATCATACCTCTGTAGAGTTTCTGATCTACTTTCTTACTTACCTCTTCCTTGCCTAGTGAACTAGTTGGATGCATGGGAGTCTTTGCCAGCTTACTATCAGTCATGTTAAATTTCTTCAGAAGTTCTTTAATATATTTGGTCTGATGTATGTAAGTGCACTCTGGAGTTTGGTTGACTTGTATTCCCAGAAAGAATCTCAATTCTCCCATCATGCTCATTTCAAATTCTGCCTGCATACATTGAGCAAACTCCTTTCCCAGCATAGTATTGGTAGATCCAAATATGATATCATCCACATATATTTGACAAATTAGAAGATCTTTCTTAAATGATTTACAAAAGAGTGTTGTGTCCACTTTGCCTCTGATGAAATCTTTCTCCAGAAGAAAATTGCTTAATCTCTCATACCAAGCTCTGGGAGCTTTTTTTAAACCATACAAAGATTTCTTTAGTTTGAAAACATGATCTGGAAATTTTTCACTCTCAAAACCAGGAGGCTGGTGGACATAAACTTCTTCTTCTATAATACTATTTAGAAAGACACTTTTAACATCCATCTGATACAGAGTGATGTTATTTTGTGCAGCAAATGAAATAAGAAGGCGTATAGATTCTAACCTTGCCACTGGAGCATAAGTTTCAGTATAATCAATACCTTCTTGTTGACTGTACCCTTGAGCAACAAGCCTTTCCTTATTTCTTTCAACTTCTCCTTTCTCATTAAGCTTATTTCTGAAGACCCATTTAGTTCCAATTATATTGAATCCTTTTGGTCTTTGAACTAAATCCCACACATCATTTCTGGTGAATTAATTTAACTCTTCTTGCATGGCAATAATCCAATCATTGTCTTGCAGAGCTTCATCTACAGAAGTTGGTTCAATTACTGACACCAGTCCAAATAATGATGCTTCAGATGATCTGAGAAAGGATCTTGTTCTGATAGGGTCATCCTTCTTTCTAATGATAACATTCTCTGGATGAGAAGCTTTGATTCTGGAAGATGATCCTCTAACAGTTGATTCTTCATAAATGTTTAAATTGTTCATCTGAGAAGTTAAAGGAATTGCATCTGGCGTTGCTTCTGGTTCCTTCACTTGAGCTTTGTCTGCCTCTGAGCCTTCACTGTCTGTGAAGACTACTTCTCTATCTGCAGAGTTTTCAGACTGCTTTGGCTTTTTAATGCCAAGCTTATCATCAAATCTAACATGAATAGATTCTTCCACAATCTGTGTCTCAGTGTTGTATACTCTGTAGCCTTTAGAGCGTTCAGAATATCCAAGCATGAAACACTTCTGTGCTTTGGAATCAAACTTGTTCAGATTTTCTTTAGTATTCAACATATAGCAAATACATCCAAAAGGATGAAAATATGAAATGTTGGGCTTTCTGTTCTTCCATAGTTCATAGGGAGTCTTCTCCAGAAGAGATCTTACAGACACTCTGTTCTGAATATAACAGGCTGTGTTGATTGCTTCTGCCCAAAAGTATTTTGCCAGATTAGTCTCATTGATCATGGTTCTGGCCATTTCTTGCAGAGTTCTATTTTTCCTCTCTACAACTCCATTTTGTTGTGGAGTTCTAGGACAGGAAAAATCATGAGCAATGCCATTTTCATTAAAATATTTTTCAAAATATTTATTTTCAAATTCACCGCCATGATCACTTCTGACTTTTATAATTTTGAAATCTTTTTCATTCTGGACTTGTTTACAGAAGTCAAAGAACACAGAATGTGATTCATCCTTGTGTTTTAAGAACTTTACCCATGTCCATCTACTATAGTCATCAACAATGACTAATCCATACTTCTTGCCTTAGATGGATGCAGTTTTCACTGGTCCAAACAGATCAATATGAAGTAATTCTAGTGGTTTGGAAGTAGAAACAACATTTTTTGATTTAAAAGATGATTTTGAAAACTTCCCTTTTTGACATGCTTCACAAAGAGCATCTGAGGTGAACTTCAGATTAGGAAGTCCTCTGACAAGATTAAGTTTATTAATTTGAGATATACGTCTCATATTAATATGCCCCAATCTTCTATGCTTGACCCATTGCTCCTCATTAACAGACAAGAGACATTTAACATTCTGAACCTTAAGTTCTGAAAGATTTATTTTATAAATGTTGTTTTTCCTCTTTCCACTAAATAGGATTGAGCCATCCTTTTGACTAATAGCTTTACAACATTTTTGATTAAAGGTTATATCATAACCATTGTCACTTAATTGACTTATGGACAATAAGTTATGCTTTAATCCTTCTACAAGTAAGACATTAGTAATAGAGGGAAGTTTACCATTTCCAATAGTGCCAGATCCAATGATCTTGCCCTTCTGATTCCCTCCAAATTTCACATCACCTCCAGATCTAAGCTCCAGACTTTGGAACATAGACCTTTCTCCTGTCATGTGTCGTGAGCATCTAGAGTCAGGTACCATGATTGGCATCCTGACCTTGCTGCTAAGAACATCTGCAACAAGAATTATTTTACTTTTAGGTACCCAGATCTTCTTGGGTCCTTTTGGGTTAGTTGTTCTGAAGGTTTGTCTAAACTTCTGTTTTTCAACATATGGTTTATTCTGACTAGCCTTAGATTTAAACACATGAATATTCTTTTCAAAACGTGTTTGTTCAATATCATTCAAGTGACCAAATTTATAATGGGAATATAAAGGAGTTTTCTTGATGATAATTTTATCAACAGGTTTTGGATTTAAATCCTTTCCAGAGGAAGATTTATATCCAATTCCTTTTCTGTTATTTCTGCTAACTCCATAGATCATAGAAGCCATTTTGATTATGTCTATGCTTTTAGCAAGAAACTTCTGAAAGCTGTAATCATATTTTTCCAAAATATTTTTGCATTCAGATTCAGTTTCAGAATCAGAGTTTTGTTGAGCTAATTCAGAATCATTTTTCAATTTTAAGTTCTTTTCATTTAGCTCAGCTACTTCTGATTTGAGAATATTATTCTCAGATACAAGATTGCTTTGACGCTTCTTGTATTTGAGCTTAATATTGTTATAGCTCTTCAGAACTTCTGATAACACTTTGATAAGTTCTTCTTTAGTGAGTTTAGCCATTACCTCTTCAGCGTCAGAGTCAGAGTCAGATTCAGAGTCAGATTCAGATCCTGAAGTTCCTTCCTCCTGATCTTCTATGTCTGCCATCAAAGCTACATTGGCACATTCCTCTTCTGACTCAGATTCAGATTCAGATGTATCTGAATCATCCCAGGTGGCCATTAGAACCTTTTTCTTCTTATCAGATTTTCTTTTAGGCTTTTCTTTTAGCACCTTTGGACATTCATTTTTGTAATGTCCAGGTTCTTTACATTCATAACAGACAACCTTCTTTTTGCCAGATCTTCTGTGTCCAGAAGACTCTTTTCTTTGGTCAGGCTTCCTGAAGTTTCTGAACTTCTTTCCTTTATGCTTCCAGAGTTTGTTTATTCTTCTAGTCAGCATGGATAGTTCATCTTCATCTTCAGATGAGGATTCTTCAGAGCTTTCCTCTATTACCTGCAATGCTTTAGCAGATTTATTAGATTTTAAAGCAATTGATTTACCTTTCTTTTGAGGTTCATCTTCCTCAAGTTCAATTTCATGACTCCTTAGTGAACTGATTAGTTCCTCCAAGGAGATCTTGTTCAGATCTTTATCCATTTTCAGCGCAGTCACCATAGGTCTCCATCTGGTAGGTAAGCTTCTGATGATCTTTTTCACATGATCAGCAGTAGAGTATCCTTTATCCAGAACCTTTAGTCCAGCTGTAAGTATTTGAAATCTGGAGAACATAGCTTCAACATATTCAGAGTCTTCCATCTTGAAGGCTTCATACTTCTGGATTAGAGCCAGAGCCTTTGTTTCCTTGACTTGAGAGTTTCCCTCATGAGTCATCTTTAAGGACTCAAACATGTCAAATGCAGTTTCTCTATTTGTGATCTTTTCATACTCAGTGTGAGATATTGCATTTAATAATATTGTTCTGGCCTTGTGGTGATTTCTATATTCCTTCTTTTAGGCTTCTGTCATAGATTTTCTATCTACTTTTTTGCCATTCCCATCAATGGGACGAACATATCCATCTATGACTAAATCTCATAAATCAGCATCATATCCAAGGAAAAAACTTTCAATCCTGTCTTTCCAATAATCAAATTTCTCCCCATCAAACATAGGGGGTTTAGTGCTGATTCTGTCCCTTTCTTCATATTTGTTATTAATGTTAGACATTGAATTATCAGCCATAGTGTTGCACCCTAAAATTTGCTCAACCTACTTCACTTGGTTTATGTTTCAATTGCATTAACATTTGCATATAAAGTCATGTACATAGTCTAATCATCTGCATAGCATAGCATAACAAGTTATCCAACAGGGGACCAAGTACTATTTTTATCTCTATGAGCCTATCAAGAGGTTATTGTTCAAATTCAGGCCTATCCCAGTCATCAGAAAGAAATTGAAATCTGAGAAGTTAGTGGAGCAAGCAGTGGATCTATCTCCTATCTTGAGGGTATTTGAGGATCATCAAAGAAGTTGTGAGCAAGGAATTGAGGTCATGGAGGGTATATAGACATCATGGAGGACCTAGAGGGTCATTTTGAAAGTGATACAAGTCATTGATGTGATCACAAGAGTTGCAGTTGAAGACAGTCAACTAGGGTTTCATTTGGGTCAACCCTAGGTCAAATGATTGATTGAAAGGCATCAAGGTCTATTTGAGAGATGTGGGGTTCATCATTTGACATGTAGATATGGATGTGGTGTTGTGCTAAGGAGAAATCAAGAGAAATCAAGAAGAAGAGAGGTTTCTAAATTAGGGTTTTTGTGTAAAATCCCCTGATTTAGGTCAAACTTCCAAGCAAGATAATTCAAAATGCAAGCTTCAAATGGATCCTTGGCCAACATGAAACTTGTAGAGGATCTCAAGACCTTTAATTTTAGTTGTGGAAGACATCAAGGAGATTTATAGAACTCAAGTTATGGTTCTTGCAAGTTATAGGTCATCTGAGGCATCTGAAATTTTGTCTGTGAAAGTTACTTGTCGTCCAAGCAACTGTTACCCCTCAAGGAGCTTTCAAATGGATTTCTGGACAACATGAGAGTTGTTCCTCATTGTCTTATCTTTCTAGAAAGGTATGGTATGCCTTCATATGATTGGTGGAACTCTACTTATGACCTTGGCAAGCAAAGGGTATTTTGGTCATTTGAGAATTACAGGTCATTTCAAGCCTATGCCCAAAACTCATACAAGGAAGCTTCAAATGAAAAACTTCAAAACATCAAACTTGCTCCAAATGACATTTTGAGTCTAGAAAAGTGATCATGAAAGTTTGGAAATGCTCATAGATCAAGGTTCCAAATTTGGTCAATTAAAAGGTGAATTTAATGAATAAAAGTGACCTAAAAATGAGATTTTTCATAACATGGCCAAATGGGATGAAATTATAGGTCATTTTGATTGGAAAGAATGTTTTGAGACCATTGGCAATAGTGGAGTTTTGAGTTTAGGTCAAAGTTAGAGAGATATCATTGGTTGCTTATGTATGAAGTTACACATGCCAAAATTCAAGGGATTTGTGCACAAGAAGTTTCTAACAAGTTCTAGAGGGTTCCATGAGCATCTATATATTGAGTAGAGTGGATCAAATCAGGGGTTGGTGATTCATTTTGGTTGAAACTCATAGTTACATCTCATTCCTCAATTTTGCAAATTACACCAAAACTCTATCAAATCTTCATCATTCTTCAAAATTCTTGATTCTATCATCATCTACATTCATCATAGAGCAAGTTTCTATTAAGATCTGGTTGAATTGGAGCAGAATTAGTGTGCTACCAAGTGTATCCTCCAAATTGCAAAAAGAAGTGGTTATGGCAATCCAAGGTGTTTAAGCAAGTGTTGTTGCATACGGAACCAAGAACCAAGTCCATTGATCAAGTCCTAAGCCTTGCTAGCTGTGAATCCAAGGATTTCTCCATCTGTTTTCAAGATTACACCAGGTTGGTATTTCCTTCGAATTAGCTTAAAATAGATGGCATGATAGAGGATCATTACGGTTAGAACTGTTAGGCATAGGTAGATGATCATTTCCAATGAATTTGAGAGCTTTCCATGGAGTTTGACATTGAAGCACACCAACTGTTTGGGCTTAGAACTCTCTTGATATGGAGTGTTAGCACTAGTTCTTTAGCTTAGGTTAATTAGTAATGCAAGGTGGTCATTTTGATGGCAAGAAATTGCAGAAAGAAGAAGTTGGAAGTTTGAGCATCCATGGATGTGGAGCTATCGGGTTTGGCTTTTTAGAGCATGTTAGGACAAACTGGATCCATGGCTGTGTCAGGGAGGAAAGTAGATCAATTTCACCTTTGGAATTTTTGAGTTTCGTTGAGAAACGAGGGAGCATGAGTCACTGGAAGATCCACGTGTGAAGGTTCAATTTCCATGGTTTTTACTACAAACCCTAGCTCGTTGGAGAAGATGACTCCACGAGCGTTGGATCATTCCAAGACCCTTGACCAAGTCTCAGATTGCACGGCTCAGATTCAAAGATGGAACGCGAGGGAATTCAGGCAACATGAAACACGGTCGTTTCACTTAAAACCCTCCGGTGGGCTTAAGTTGAGAATGCTATTCGCACCACCAATATCCAGGCCCAACCTCAATTGAACTAATATAGTTACTATTTGCACCGTTTTCTTTTTTTTTATTTTCTTTTTGTGTTTTCTGATCAAACTGGGCCCAGACGCGCCTTGCTATGCGCACCCCCAGTCTGGGCCCATCATCCATGTTTCAATGCTTTTTCCTACTAACTGCACCCCTAACCATTTTAATTCATTTTTAATTTCATTCATTTTTCTTAATTGTTTGAAAATTCCTAACAAATTGAAAATTCCATATTTTTAAGTGGTTGTTTTTGCATCTTTTTCATATTTCTGTTAAGAAAATTGTCATATAATAAAATTAGCATTTTATTTTATTTTTGCATTTTTAGTATATTTTTCTTTTAAATAGGTTTTAAATGATGTTTAGTTTAATACTTGATCTTGTTGATTTTAGTTTAGCTAGATCCTTTGATATTTTGGACCCATTCTTTTTGGAGTACTTCACTTAGGACTTTAATTTTCATATGAGATTTAATTCATGATTTTAGGACTAAATTTTAGATGGTTTGTTTAGGTGTGATTAGGAGAATCAAAACTAGGGTTTAGATATAACATAGGTGTAATAAATCATTTCTTTTAGGAGTTGTAGTTTGAATTTTGGGGTATGGGACTATAGGGGTATTAGGGGTAGATAATAGATCCCTTAGAAAGTATTAGGCTTCCCCTATTCTACTATTTCTACTAGTATATTTCCTGTGTTTGCTTGATTGTGTGGTGTGCCCTCTCTAGGGTTATTATTTGACTGTGTGGGGTATTGGGCCTGCTTGGGGTTTGGATTTGAGCTGAAGACTATGCTGATGAAGCCCATTGAAGATTAAGAGAATGAAGACCAATTCCCAGAGTTGATGAAGAGTATCTCTTGCTGGCAGCTGTTGAAGGTTATAGGATCTAGGGGCTAGGCAGAGCTCTAGAGTAGAAAACTTGCTTCATAAACATGGAAGGTCTTGTTTGCCTCTATTCTTTCTCTATGATTCAAAGTCTCTTTTAAATATCCACCTCCTTCCTTTGGAAGGATTAGTGAATGTATTTAAAAGATAGAACTTTTGAGAGAAAACTGTCAGTATCATGTTAACAGTCAGTAGGCCACCCTTGGTAGGCAATTGACTGCTTAACATCCAATTCATCTTGTTGACTGCTGCTCATCTTGGAGAATGAGACTTGAAGAAAAGCCCTGAAAGATTGAAGATAGAGACCTTGCTTGAAGGCTTGAAGATGAAGACTGATGCTTGCTTGAAGCTTGTAGATGGTTGAAGATGACTTGAAGACAGATGTTGATGAAGATTGCTTTTGCTGATTATTTTTGCTGTTTATAATTCTTGATGTATTGTTTGAATTTCTCTGACTGTATTGCTTGTTGTTTAACCTGTTAGGTTGAAAGTGAATTTTGTTCACTTTTGCCTGTTGTTTTCTAGGTTCGAGGTTGAGTGGGACTCCCTTGCCTCGCTTGTATTGCTGCATCCATGCATTTTACTGCTTTATTGTATATATGCTATTGTTTCTGTTTCCGTTTATCCCTTAGGATCTTTGTTTCTCTCTGCGCAAGAGAGGAGCATGATAGACACTAGGTCTTAACCCATGAATGATAACATTAGGTTAGTTTGATTCCCTTTGCAACCATAGGTTAGAGTTCTGTCTCTTCTTTCTCAAAACAAACAGAAAAACACAATAAGATTTCAAACACAATAAAAGACACTTCTTCCGTAAAAGAATGTGAACTCATCAAAACGTCATTTTTGTCCGCTTGGACCAGTAATCAGAAAAACCCTTTTTCAGAAGGAATAAAAACAATCAAGACAGACTTGTGTCGTACGTGGCCCGAACTACGTTTGCTCTGATCTTTCATGCTGTATGAAAGTACGTAGGCATAGGATGCGATATCCTAGCGAGCAACCTTCCCCTCCTTTCCCGTAGGTAGGCGAACTACGTTGACTCTGATTTCTCGTTCCAGACGGGAATACGTAGGCATAAAGTGCGATACTTTGCCGAGTCATTGTATTTTCTTTTAACCCCTGACCTGTAGAGTAGATAGAATAACCATCCGTACCAGAAAACAAGTGTGGATCCCGTCGAGTACGACGGACGTGAGGGGTGCTAATACCTTCCCCTTGCGTAACCGACTCCCGAACCCAGGTTTTGGTTGCGATGACCATACCTTTCCCCGTTTTGCGGTAGGTTTACCTCGAGCGTTTCCTTTCCCCTCTTTGGGATAAATAACGCGCGGTGGCGACTCTTCTGTTCAGCCGGCGCCGATTTTCGCAGTAGCGACAGCTGGCGACTCTGCTGGGGATTCAACGTCCCCTGGCTGCTAAGGACTGCAATAGTTCCTTATGCATTTAGGATCCAACTTCCCTTAAGCGAGTCAATCCTAACGCTTGTTTTCCCGTCGAGGATTTTGTATGGATTTACATTTCTGTCATTTACTTTCAGCATTATATTATTGTTATTATTGCTGTATTGGGGTTGTGACGGGTGTTCTATGATTGAGAGATAAGCCGGACCTGGGCTTGAGTGCACTTAGAATTAGAGTAGAAAGTAGTGGGCGCGTGCCGGCTTTGCTTGCATTAGTGTCCCACAAAATCTACACTCGGACGAGGTTCTTCTGGTTGACTTCTTTTTCTACCCTTTGGGTCGAAGGGGTTGTTGGTTAGCTGAATTGTCGACTCCGGGAACCGATCATTTGGAAGTTGGCTAAGTGAGGCCTCTTCAGGAATTGATGATGCCACTCCTTCTGGGAATCGTATCATCAACCCTGAAAGTCTGTGACGCCGACGACCGCATAGGATGCCATACCATTGTCAGTTACTAGGACACCTACCTGTGAGAGGGTTTGGGGTTATGCAGGTAACTAGACCTTCAGATACCGGTTTGTTTCTTGATCTGAGATTCTGGGTATTTACGGACAGTTGAGAGGTCTATCAGAGACCAGTTGGAGTTATGATATGGGGTTTGTCAGAGACTAGCCAGAGTTATGTTATGGGGTCTATCAGAGACCAGTGTCGGAGCTTTGTATTGGGTCTGTCCAAGACCAGGGTTTGAGGAATTCTGGAGGGTCTATCTGAGACTTTTGATATGGTCCAGGCTTCTCAGCCATGGCATTTGGTCCCTGTTGCATCTATTTGCATTGCATTGTTTGCATAACCATTATCATTGCATCCCATTAACGTGTGTCTGTGCTGCAGGTGCATTTGCATATTCCCTGGTTCTAGTGCCCGGACTTCTGCTTATTGATCATGGCTGGTTTGAGAAAGACAGTGGCGTACAAGTTATCTACACCAGACGTTACTCCCCTACTTGGTCTGATGTCCCTTGCTGATGAGGAGGTTAGGAGAAGTTTCAGGATGAGTCATGGAAGATTGTTGAGACTGGTCTGCAAGCCAACTAATGTTGAGATGAATGGGCTGTACACCCTGATGCAATTCTATGACCCTGCATTGAGATGTTTCACGTTTGCTGACTTTATTTTGGGGCCTACCATGGAAGAATACGCGGAGTTTATCGAGCTGCCAGTACAAAATAAGGTTCCCTTCATCCATCGTGACGCTAAGCCCCAGCTGGAGGACTTAGCAAAGGCCTTGCACATGAGCGCTTCTGAACTATTACTGACTTCTTGGCTTGGGGTTCCAGGTTTCTCCCTTGATTTTCTGGTTGGCAAAGCTCAAGAATACGCCAAGAGCGGGTGCTGGATAGTCTTTAATGCTATCTTGGCTCTATGCATCTACGAAATAGTGTTGTTTCCCAATTTACCCAATTTTGTGGACTTGGACGCTTTTCATCTATTTGCTGCTGGCAACCCGGTACCCACTTTGATTGGAGATCTCTATCATTCATTGCACTACAAAAATGAAAATAGAAGAGGAAAGACTGTTTACTGTTGTGCGCCGCTGTTGAATATGTGGTTTAAGAGCCATCTCCCCCTGAAGGGACCTTTTGTAGATAGTGCAACTACAGTTGATTGGCCAGAGCGCCTGATGAGGTTATCTTCTGAGGACATTGAGTGGTTTGACCAAGACTTGTTGGGGTCTGAGCTTATTTTCAGTTGTTCTGGGTATCCTAATGTTCCGTTGATAGGAAGAAAAGGGTGTATCAATTACAACCCGTCTCTGTTCGTTCGCCAGTTTGGATATGCGTTGAAGAATCCACCTAAGGAGGAAGAAGTACAGGAATCTCTGTACTTCATCGGTGATTTGAATGGAGAGTTACTAGCCAAGCTTCAGCACGCATGGATGCGTATCAACAGAAGGGGGAAGCCACTGTTAGGGAAGAACGATTGTCAGGCTTATACACCCTACAAAGTTTGGATCCAAGAGAGGGAAAAACAGCTACTGATGCCATTTCCAGCTACACCAACCCCTGTTCATATTCCAGAAGAAGAACCAACCACTGTTACTATGGAGGTCTACGAGCGAGTTGTAAAAGAAAAGGAAGCCTTGATGAAGATCAATGAAGAGTTAGAAAAGGAACTGGCTCAGGTACGTAGTGAGAAGAACAAGGCTGTGCACTCTTTCCAACAGCAGATCGAGCTAGTAAACAGGCTAGGTGCTGAATTGACTGAAGAGAAAAAGAAGCGTGAACGCCTGGGGAAAGAATTCAGAAGCTCTCATGACATGTTGGAGTCCAAAAAGAAAGCACTCGATGCCGCCCACCGGGAAATCTCTTCTTGTAACAAGACGTGGAATGCTACGCTAACCAACAACAAAAAGAGGGAAGACAAATTGAAGCAGCAAATTTCTGAACTCGAAGAGCAGTTGAAGGCTAGCACCAAGAAGTATGAAGAAGAGGTGATGGCCAGATATAGTCTCCAGAATGCATTGAACAAGGCCATCGAAGGCAAGAAAGAGGTTGTGTCTCAGAAGCGGAAGCTAGAAGATCGCTTCGGAGAAGGGGCATGGGAGGAATCTGCTGGTGATTTGCGACGTGTTCTCAAGCGAAGAGACCTACTTGTTGAGGGTCTGCTTACCCGACCAAGTCATCCAGAGACTAAGAAGTTATTAGAAGAGTACCAGGCATATGGGAGTACTTGACCATTTCATATATTAATGTGTATTCTTTATTGGCATTTGTGCTGACCATCACCAGGATTGTTGGTTGAGGTCATGCCTTTTTATTGTACGCATCGATATTGTTTTCTGGGCTTAATGGATTTCTTTGCAATATATGAGGTTTTCTATGATTCGGCTCCGAACATCGTATTACTGGCACTGTCACCGCACTGGCACATGCGCACTAGAATCGGGGAATGATTTTCCCTAATGCACAGACACATATTGCATTGCATTCCCATTCATATTGCATTACAGGTGATTATTGAACGGTATCTCATTTCTCGCACTGTACTAGGTCTTTTCTAGGATTGAAGGTCAGCGCCCGCACCGATACTCCACTCGTACCAACTGCCGAAGAATTATGGATCAGATACAGAATGAAATGCAGGACATGCGTGAGAAGCTGGCGCTTTTCATGCAGACAATGGAGACCATTGCGAAAGGCCAGGAGAATTTGCAAGCTTTGGTGCAGCCTCTGTTGGTAAGAAATGCTGGGCACGGAAATGAAGACCACAATTCTGTGTGAGTCGACACTATTCATGGGGACGGTACTCCCACACCAGTGGCTCCACCTGTGGTAAACATACCTGCTGCCAATGTGAACAACGGCGCCGCCGCCGGGAACTTTAACGTTGGAATCGGTAACGAGACTGTTGTCAACAACGTTGGGCTCGGAGATGTCAACCTGGGTGATAATATGGGAGGTAATGGCTTCGATAATAATGGATTTGGCTTCAATGACCAGGGGTTTGATCATGCTGGGAAGTACGACTTCAACACTCAAGGCTTCGGACAAGACGGATTTGGTATGACTAATCAGGGTTATGGCGGATTCGGAAATGGAAATGGCGCTGGGTTAATGGCTTTTGGACCTGCTGGGGTCGCTCCGGGGTACGGTAACAGGGGGCGAGGCCCGGTAATGAATCAGACTAGAGTTGGCCGTAACAACGGGTACGATGGATACGAAACTGGGAATGGTAATTGGCTAGAGGATCAGCAAGAGGATGCTTTCTCCGGTGGGGGTTTCGAAGGTCCTATGGATGACTCTCAGAGAATCAGGATGCTCGAGGAGCAGATGAAAGGGGTCGTGAATCAAAGCGCTGTTGGCTTAGATATGACTACAATGGGTCTGGTGCCTGGCCTGAGGGTGCCAATCAAATTCAAAGCTCCTACATTCGACAAATATAAGGGGGACACCTGTCCAAAAGTGCACGTGCGGTCATACTACAAAAGGATGTCGACATATTCAAACGATGAGAGGATGCTAATGCATTTCTTTCAAGATAGCTTGTCTGGTCCTTCCCTCGAGTGGTATATGGGATTGGAACCAACTCAGATAAAGACGTGGAAGCAGCTGGCTAAAGCGTTTGTGGCTCACTATAAGTACAACAGTGACTTGGCACCCAACCGGGTCCAATTGCAGGGGTTGTCCCAGAAGAAGGGTGAGAGCTTCAAAGAGTATGCGCAGAGATGGCGCGACATGGCTGCCCGAGTTCATCCCTCTTTGGAGGACAAGGAAATGAATGATATGTTCATAGGAACATTCACTGGCATGTTTTATGACAAGTTGTTTCATACTTCTCTGGGCAGTTTCTCAGACTTAATCCTGATGGGAGAGAAGATTGAAAGCAACATTAAACAGGGAAGATTCCAAGCTGAGGAATCCACTGCAGCTGGCAGTAACAGAAGGGCTTTCGGTGGGCGTCATCAAGGTGATGCAAGTGCAGCGTTTGGAGGCCGAGGCCGAGGCCGGGGCAGAGGTCAAAACCAGTACAATCAGCCGCAGCAGGTGGCAAGTGTTACTATTCCATTTCAGCAACAACCAATGCAACAACAACAGCAACAGCAGCCACAACAGGGGGCATATCCTGTCCAGCCCAGAGCCCAGGGGGGCAAACCAAGGAGGGTGTTTGAAACGCCTCCTTCAACGTATGCAGAATTGCTACAGACGTTACTGGGTTTGAACTTGGTGGAAAAGAGAACTCTGGCGCCAATAACAGGCACTCCTCCATACGGTTACGATGCAAGCAGGCACTGTGAATTCCACTCCGGGGCTCCTGGCCACGATGTAGAGGGTTGCCACGCGTTCAAGCATGTGGTACAGGATCTATTGGATAGTAAGGCTATCAATTTTGGACAGGCGGATCCGAACATAGTGCAAAAGCCCATGCCCAACCATGGGGCAAATGCCATTTTAATCGAGGAGGGTTTGAACTTGATTATGAATGTTGACGACCTAAAGACACCGTTGTGTGAGATAAAGAGAAGGTTATTGCAAGGAGGTGTGTATCCAGGTTGCGACGAGTACTGTTTAGAGTGTTGGACCCAAGCTGGGGGGTGTGCTGACTTAAAGAAGGGTATTCAGGCTTTAATAGATGGAGGCACATTGCAATTCGACCGAACGGCAGTTGAGGAACCTGCAGAAGTATTAGCAGACAAGCAAAGTGATGTAGCTACCGTGACGATTCCCCGAAAAACGATAACTATAACGGCGCCGGCCAAGCGACCGCCGATCACTATCACCAAGGCAGGACCAATCCCTTACGAGAGCACTAAGGCAGTCCCCTGGACCTATGGGTTGGAAGTGTACTATGATGGGGTGAAAATTGATGTTAATAAACAGCCAGTTGAGGTTGTAGACAACATCGTCGGTACCGGAGGTATGACAAGAAGTGGGAGAATCTTCATATCGCCTGAGGTAGAGGCTGAACGACTGGAGAAAGGAAAAGGAAAGATGAATGAGACTGTCCCTGTGCAGAGGAACGAAAAAGAAACGGCATCGAAAGATGTGGAAGAGTTCATGCGCCTTATTCGTAAGAGCGATTATAAGATTGTTGAGCACCTTCAACAGACGCCGTCAAAGATATCCATACTGTCGTTGCTATTGTGTTCTGAGGCTCACAGAAATGCATTGTTGAAAGTTCTGGATACTTCCTTCGTACCCCAAGATGTTTCCGTGAATCAGCTGGAGGGGGTGTTGGCGCATGTGAACGCAGGCCATAGCCTGGGATTTACAGACTTTGATTGGACCCCGAAGGGGAGAGAGCATAATATGGCGTTGCACGTCTCAGTTGAGTGTAGAGGCTCAGTCATGTCTCATGTACTGGTAGACACCAGATCTTCCTTAAACGTGCTGCCTAAGAAGTCGATGATGAAACTAGATGTCAGGGGAATCATGTGTACGCCTAGTGACCTGGTGGTCAGGGCATTTGATGGTACACGAAGAACAGTCTTTGGATCCATAACGTTACCTCTACAGGTGGGACCAGAGGTTTTCGCAACTGGATTTTATATTATGGATATCCAGCCAGCATACAGCTGCCTTATCGGACGACCCTGGATCCAGGGTGCTGGGGCAGTCACGTCTACCTTGCATCAAAAGTTGAAATACATGGTAGGGGACAGTGTGGTCACGGTATGTGGGGAAGAAGATATATTGGTTAGCCATCTGTCCTCATTCAAGTATGTAGAGGTCGACGGCGAGATTCATGAAACACCCTGTCAAGCCTTTGAAGGGTTGCGCATCAAAGACAAAAGTCCCGGGCTGAGTAAAGCGTCAGAGGTGGCCGTCTTGTCATACAAGGAGGCTCAGGCTCTAGTAGAGACTGGTGAGACAAAGGGCTGGGGAAAGGTGCTGGATATTCCCGTGAAGATGGACCAATTTGGGTTGGGATATCAACCGTCGTCATCAACACCTGCTGTGGGGGCACCCCGTCTCAGAGGACCGATAACCATCACCGCTAGTGGAGTGTGTCACGAGGCCATCAACGCTGCTTCAGATTCTGAAGAAGGAGACAGTGACTGCGACATGGACGCCTGGATTCAGCCGAGCGTGCCAGGACAAGGATTATGCAATTGGTCTATTCAGGAGATTGTTCCTGTGACTCTCAAACAGTAATACTTTGTTTTCTTAATTGTTGAACAATCTAGTGTCGTACCCGAGGCATCATGATTTTGCTTAGGGCTGTGCTGTTATGTACATTGCGTGTTTAATCATTAAATAAAAGGCGTTTTTCATGTACAAATATTGCGATCTCTGTTTTTCCTGTTTTGGTGTTTTACAATAAAATGGCAACGTGGTTATTCGCTTTATACGCATTTTGAAGCATTTAACCATTCCTTTTGCAGGATAACATTTTCAGATGACATCATTGAAATGCCTATGACTCGTCTCGACTTTGAGCACCCGGTATTTCAGGCCGAAGAAGAGATTGTCGAAGATGGCGACGTTCCGGAAGAATTGTCTTGGTTGGTAAAGCAAGAAGAACGAGTCATTCTTCCTCATGAGGAGGTCATCGAAATTATTAACCTGGGGTCGGAAGGGGTTGAAAAGAACATCCGTATAGGAGCCGCACTGCAGAGCGACGTCAAGCGAAGACTGGTTGAAATGCTCAGAGAGTATAGTAATGTGTTCGCTTGGTCGTATGAGGACATGCCTGGGCTTGATACAGATATGGTTGTGCACCGCCTGCCGTTAAAAGAAGAATGCCCGCCGGTCAAGCAGAAGCTTCGCAGAACTAGACCCGATATGGCAGTGAAAATTAAGGAGGAGGTTCAAAAGCAGTGGGATGCTGGTTTCCTAGTGTTGCACCCCAAAATTTGACCAACAATTATTTATTCATTGAGTGTTTGAAAATGGATACCTTCATCAGAAAGTTCAAGAGATCCTCAGAGGAATGGGTTGAAACCAGGGTCGTGTGCTTCATAGCTTGAGAGTTGTGGGTGCTCCTCAGATGATTCTGAGACTTTGAGAATGAACTTGATGACTTGAGAAAGCTTATGAGATGTCTTGATAGCCATCATGAAGCCCAGAGAGGTCATTATGCAAGAGTTCAGAAGATTCAACCATGAGTGGTAGAATTAGGGTTTTGACTGGGTCAACCCTAAGATAACTGAAAATTTGGAGAAGGTTGAGACCTAATCCAAGGGGCATGAGATCATGGAATGATGCATAGAGATGTTATAAAGATGACTCCTAGACCAACTCATCATGATTGAGGAGTTTGAGAAGTTTTGAGTTAGGGTTTCTGAGGATTGTCAGTGGAAAAACCCTAATTTGATCCCTATTTTCCAGGCAGTTTTATCTCTAGATGTGATTGATATCTCACCTTCCCCATAACATGAATGTTGTAGAGCTTGTTCTAAGCTTTAATTTGAGTGGTGGAAGTCCTTGATAGGAGTTACAGAGCTCAAGTTATGGTTTTGACAAGTTACAGGTCAGCAGAGGTGTGTGAATCTGGGTCCTTGAAAGTCACCCAACTTGCAGACAACTTTTGCCCTAGTAGGATGATTCCTATGATTTCTTGGTCAACATGAAGGTTGAAGAGCATCTTCTTAGCTTTAATTTGAGTGGTAGAAGTCCTTGATTGGATTTGTGGAACTCAACTTATGGTTTGAACAAGGCAGGGGTAGTTTGGTCATTTGTCAGTTATAGGTCATTTTATCCAATGCCTAAAACTCCTATTTCCAAGCCTCAAATGGAAAAACTCAAAACATGAAAGTTTCTCAAAATGTGATTTTAAGTCTAGAAAGAAGGTCACAAATTGTTGGAAAAGCTCATAGCATAAGATTACATGATTGGTCCAAAATGAACTAAAAATGGCATATAAGTTTGAAAAGTTGAAATTGAAAAGTGATTTGGGAGATCCACAAATCCAAAATAGGTCATCCAATATATCATTTTGATTGGAAAAATCATTTTGAGAACATTGGTTTAGCTAGAATTTTGAATTGGAGCTTTAAAATGGGTGATGCTTTGAAAAGTCATTACTTGAAAAAGAAGGCAATGTTGAAAAACCCTACACAAGGCAGAACCAAGGCTTGTAATTGTGCACTCTTTCTCAATATCTCATGAAAAGATATTTTAAGACCAAATGGTAAGGCATGAAGCATGGGAGATGAGATTTCCAACTTGTCATCACATGAGAATTTCAAGAAACTTCCACCACATTCTAGATGAATCTAGAAGCATCTAAGGATCAATATATAAAGAGGGCCATGAAGAGAGTTCAAGGTTGGTGATAGAGAGTCAAGTCAGAGGAGAAAGAGAGAGATACATTGCCATTAAAGAGATACCTTCACAATCAAGCAACTTGAGTTTTCTTCCATCACAAGCATCTTCCATCAACAACTCCTGCAAACAGAAGGTTGTGGATCATCCAAGGAGCATCTTGAGCCAATTCCAAGGCCTGCAAGCATCCCCACGAGCCCTCACCATCATCCCTTTGACAGGTTCTTTCTTCTCCTTGTATCTCTTAAGTTAGCTAGTTTCAATTAGTTGTGTGGGCATAGAATTAATGTGTTAGGATAGAGGATCAATTTATGAAAGTTTGAGAGCTCTGTGTGAGGTTCCATGGCAGGTGAGTGATTCTTTAATCTTCAAGAACTAGTTGTTTAGGGCGTTTTAGTTAGTATGAGTTAGGTCAGATTGACTAGGGTAGCATGTAGAGCAGGGTTAGATCCTTAGGTTGAAGTTTCACCATGGTCGGTCTCAGGTGAACATGGTGGAACCATGATCTTGAAGTCTTCTGTTAGGGTCATCTAGGGAGAGTTAGGGGAAGGTGAGCATATGGTTGTGTTGCTCTTGAGTAGTAGAGCATTTTTCATTTTGGAGTCGTGTTAAACCATGGCCTGAGCAGAGAGAACGAGGGAGAGGAAGATTAGGGCATGGATGAGAGGGTTCTGAAAACCCTAGTTGCGTTTGGGACGATGAAGGAGGTCCCTTAGATCAGTCTCTAGGTTTGACAAATTAATCAGATCTAACGGCCACGGTTTAATCTGAGGATGGAGGGAAGATTCAAAGAGAAATGAAACGCGGTCGTTTCATTAAACCAGCCATTCTGGGCTTAGCGCTATCCGCACCCCCCCCCTATTGCTGGCCCATCTAGTTTTAACTGGCGCGTGTGCTATTCCAACCCCCCCTCCCTTTATTTGTTTTAATTATTTTATTTTCTTCTTTTATTTTTTCTGTTTTGATTAATTCATAAATAATTGATAAAAAATGATTTTTTAATTCTTCTTTTTTCTATGATTAGATGATTTTGTGTAGAAAAATATAAAAATAAAAATGGAATTTTATTTTTAATGTGGAATTTTTAGTGATATTTTCTTTAACATAGTGTATATTCATTATTTTAGTTGATGCATGATTTTGTAGGAATTGTTTTAGGACCTTCCCTTAGGGTTTTTAATCCATTCTTTTTTGTGCAATTAGATGATGAATCATAGTTCCCCATAGGATTTTTTCTAGAATTTTAGAATTAAATTTTGATTAGTTTAATTAGGGTAGACTTAGGGTATCCTAATTAGGGTTTAGATTGTGTTTAGGTGATGAATTCCTTTCTTTGATAAGTTTTGTCTTGATTTTTAGGTAGAGGCCTATGTAGATGTTATGAGTAGGTGTTGAGGACCCTTGTGAATAATGGTTAGATTTTTCCCCATTAGTTTAGTATTTTTTAGGTATTTTCTGAAGTTGCCTATTGATTTTGTCTCCCTTGTGGTTATCTGTTCATCTTTGGGATTCATTGTGGGGAATTTGTTGAGGGGCTTGTGTTGCCTTGAAGACCTTGATGGAGAGCATGATGAAGTGAAGATTGTAGATCAAGATTCAGAGACCCAGAGCTTAGCTTGTCCCCTGTTTGTGAGGTTTGAGATCCTGAAGTTTGAAGAGAGTTCATGGTACTTTCCTGAGGAAGGCACTATGAATGACTTTCATTCTTTCTTCTCACCTCTTTCTTAAGTATCCAATGATGTTGGAGCCAACTTGTGAGTTTAATTTCTCCTGAGGAGGAATGTAAACTGATCACATGTTGTTGAGCCACATGGGATACAATTCCTAAGTGGAAGCCTCCTAGTACTTTCCTGAGGAAGGTCCTATGGGTCTATTCACTTAGTTCCATTAGTTTATCTAGGATTTCTCAAGTATCCAATGATGTTGGAGCCAACTTGTGAGTTTAATTTCTCCTGAGGAGGAATGTAAACTGATCACAGTTGTTGAGCCACATAGGATACAACTCCTAAGTGGAAGCCTCCTAGTACTTTCCTGAGGAAGGTCCTATGAGTCTATTCACTTAGTTCCACTAGTTCAGATAGGATTTCCTAAATATCCAGTGATGTTGGAGCCTGCTTGTGAGTTTAGTTTCTCCTGAGGAGGAATGTAAACTGATCACAGTGGTTGAGCCACATAGGATATGATTCCTGAGTATACACCTCCTGGTGCTTTCCTGAGGAAGACACTATGAGTCTGCTTACTTAGCTCCCTTTCTTTGGTAAGCTTGTTCTGAAGCTTGAAGACTGGGATTGTTTTCTTTTGGTTAGGTTTGCTTTAGGGCTTTGATTAGATTTGATCAGGATTCTGTGTTAGGGTTAGGATTAGATGTAGATCATTTCTTTCTCAAGCCTGTGTTTTGTTTGCCTGATGGCACTTCATCCTTTATCTGTTCATTGCTTGATAGCATGTTGTTTATTTTCAGTATGATTACTATTATTTCATGACTGGCTTGAGGTCGAGATGAGCTTGTGGAGGCTGATGCCACACACACATTTCCTCCCTCACTTGCATTGCATGCATTTTACTGTTAAAGCTGATGCTTTTGTCTGTTTTGGTGTATCATTGACATGATCCCTTAGGACTCTCATTTCCTCTGATGAGGATTTGATGATAGACTTTTAGGATTGAAACCTATGCATGACAACTTCTAGGAGTTCCCTGTTCAATCCTCAACCATAGGATGAATCCATGGCATGATAACGGTAGGACTTGATAGTCTCCCTCCTAGTTGAGCCATTTTAATCCGTAGTTTCCCGAACTACGTTTGCTCTGATCTTTCATACCAGATGAAAGTACGTAGGCATAGGATGCGATATCCTAGCGAGCAACCTTCAACCTTTCACCCGTAGTTAGCCGAACTACGTTGACTCTGATTTCTCGTTCCAGACGGGAATACGTAGGCATAAAGCGCGATGCTTTGCCGAGTCATTTTTCTTTTCTTTTTCAGCCAGCCTTGATAGGTAGATAGATTATAACCAACCCGTCCAAGTAAACAAACAAGCGAGGATCCCGTCGAGTACGACGGACGTGAGGGGTGCTAATACCTTCCCCTTGCGTAACCGACTCCCGAACCCAGACAATGGTTGCGATGACCTTGTCTTACCCTTATTCGTCAGGTTTTTCCGATCGTTTCCTTTCCCGCTCTGAGGGATAAATAACGAAAGGTGGCGACTCTTCTGTCATGCCGGCACCTTATTTTCGCGCAAGCGACAGCTGGCGACTCTGCTGGGGACTTCTGGTGTTTCCCTATGCGAGTCTCGCCTTGGATTTCCTTCCTAGCTGTCTGGGACCGTCCCCAGCAGCTGGCGACTCTGCTGGGGACTCCAACGGTTCCCTGTGCGAGTCAATCCTACCGTTTGTGTGTTTACTTGTTGGGTTGCATTTATTTATCGCATTTTTACTTCTCGCACTTTATTTCCCGCATTTTATATTCAGTAAAATATGATTATTTGTGCTGTTGTGGGATGGGAGTTCTGATTGAGTGAGAAGCCAGACCCAGGCTTGAGTGCACCATAGACTTAAAGTGGAAATTAGTGGGCGCGTGCTTGCTTTGCAGGCACTAGTGTCTCATGAAATCCACGCTCAGACGAGGTTCATCCGGTTGGCTTCACTTTCAACCCTTTGGGTTGAGACGGTTGCTGGTTTGGTGGATTGTCGACTCTGGGGACCGATCATTTGTGATTCAGCTAAGTGAGGCCTCTTCAGTACTTGATGATGCCACTCCTTCTGGGAATCGTATCATCAGTTTTGAAAGTCTGTGACGCTGATGAACGCATAGGATGCCGTACCTTGAGTCAGTCTAGGTCCATACCTGTGAGTGGGACTGGGTTTATTGCAGGAAACTTAGACCTTCAGACTACCTGGTTTTCTTGACAGTAAATCAGTTATGTTGGGTTCTCAGTTGCAGACATGTTCTTGATAGAGCAAGAAGTTTTTGATCAGAGGATCTTGTCACCGGGTGTTCGTCTGTTCTTGATAGAGCAGGTTTTGATCAGGATGTTATCATCAGTGGTTTGTTCTGGATGGAGCAGATTTTGAGTGAGGTCTGAAAGCCTCATCGGAAGATGTTATTTGTTCTTGATAGGGCAGATTTTGAGTGAGGTCTGAAGATCTCATCAGCAGCTATGTGTTTGTTCTTGATAGGGCAGATTTTGATTTGGGGTCTGAAGACTTCAGCAGATGTTCCTCGATCTTGCACCCGGGGTCCTTATTATTAGTCACTTACTCTTGTCAGAACAGAATTTTGATCTCGGTCCCGTCAGATGGTTATTCTCAGCAGATCAGATTAGTGGTCTTACACCGGGGTTTCCCTCTCATCAGTGACTGTTGATACCGAATCGCCACAGCAGCTACCTGGATATCTTATTGCATGCCTGCATTTTGCATTAGTTTGCATATCCATTTTTGCATCCCATTAGCATGTGTTTGTGCTGCAGGCGCGTTTCGTACCCCGATCCTGGTGTCCCGAGCAATATGAGATATTTTCTTCCATGAATGGATCCAGTCTTATCATTGCATTGACACTATGTTGGCACGTTGACACCAGAATCAGGGGTGATCTCCTGAACGTACAGACACCCATAATTCATCTTGCATGACAGAAGCCGGGGCTTGCCTTCTAACCCTTGTGTTTGCAGGTTTGACACAGAATCAAGCAGCTCAGATTGATGGAGCAGATACAAGCTGAGTTGGGGAAAATCCAAAGCCAGCTGGGGCAGGTCATGAATGACATACAGGCAGTGCGTCTGGACCAACAGGTACTCAGAGAAGAGAATCAGCAGCTGCAGAATCAGTTGAGCTTTCTCATGGGAGTGGTGAGAAGTATGCTAAATAAGGAGAGTGGTCAAGCACCCAAGGTGGAGCCCAAAGTGCTTCCCCCATTGCCGGCAGTGCCACCTGTGCTGAAGCCAAATGGACCTCATAAATCCTCTACATAACATGAAGCTCGAGGCCTGTCTCGTCAGCGGCCGCGCCAGGCATCTCAGAATAACCTTGAAGGTTATAATCAAAAGAAGAAGCTACTTGATAGAGCTGTTGACCCACTACCTATGAGTTATGCCCAGCTGTTGCCACTGTTGGTTCAGAACCGTGTTCTCAAGCTTCGGACCTCGGATCCACCAGATGACGGGTCACCAGACGTTGATCTCAACATACATTGTGATTTCCACTCAGGAGCACCGGGGCACCATGTTGAAACATGTAAGGCTCTCCGGAATAAGATTCAAGACCTTATTGACGCAAGGGCGATTAGGCTTGCGCCGGGCGGTATGAGAGCATCGGGAAAGTTCATCCCGTACCCTGCAGAAGAGGTGAATGATTTCACTCCTTTGCCTGAAGCTGAGAAAGATCTCGAATACGTCCCACGACCTTTGGTGACTGCATCGCCTCGCTCGCAGTTCCTACCTGGATCAAGTTCAAGGACGCAAGCGCCTAAACAAGAGATCGTCGCCATGCAGAAACGACGACCTCTTACTCTTGGGCGGAAGGAATACCAGCACCAGGATCACAAGAGACCTCGCAACCACTTAGAACAAAGGAATGCTTCTTTCCATCCAGTGCCTGTGCCGTATAGCCAGATTCTTCCACTGTTGATTCAGAATCCCTTGGTGGAACCGAAAGCTCTCAAGCCCGCGCCAGAGCCTTACCCTCCAGGGTACGATCCTCATGCTCAGTGTGGCTACCATGGTGGATCTCCGGGGCATTCAACTGAAGATTGCAAGGCTTTCCAGGCGAAAGTGCAACAATTGATCGACCAAGGGTGTATTTCCTTTCCAGACGGAGTTTTGGTTGTACGTGACAACCTCTCAGCTGTTTGAGCTCGCAGATTCAGAGGGTTATTTCCAGAAGCCAGTGATCCAGACAGGCAGACGTCCTCAACATTGGCAGTCCTCGGACTTTTTACCATTTGCATTTGTAGTTTCTTTTCTGTTAGTTACTACTTGCTGTTAAACATTGTATGTTTCGAATGGTAATATTAATAAAGTGACTATGCATTTTTCTGAATTAGTTATGTCGTTGTCACTCATTTACTGCATTGCACTGACACTTGCATTTTATTCACTCCACTTTATCACTATGATTAGCAATGAGCGGAGGGAGGATGATGAAACTGAATACTCATAGCCAATGATCATATTGCTTTCAGATAAAACTTTGCCGATGACGTACAAGGCATTGTTTCAAATCCCCTAAACACCGGAGAGATAAGGAAGAGAATCCCTTGTTAACCACTTCGAGCCGAGAAGTAGGAGTTTCTTTCGGACTTTTGAACCCTTACATCTTAACCCGGGGCAGGGTAGTTGTCAGTTAGCTTGATCGAGCGTTCAAGTCTTATAGAGGAGTGTTGTCCTTCGAGGACCAATCACGTCATATTCCTCGCTAGAGGTCGTACCTCATCAACCACAATGGTTAAACCTCACCAATCAGGAGTGAGACAGTTACAAGCCTTTCGAAGCAATCAAGACAACCAGTGTCTCACGACTTGTTCCAAAAGAAAAAGGAATAAGAAAGCCCGCTAAGTAAAAAAGAAAAGCTAGAAAGCAAATACTTAGGCAAAAATCAGGGCATCCCGCTGGACTTCAAAAGAAAAATCGAAAAGAACTCAAAAGGAGTCAGTCCAGGCAAAAATTAGGGAATCAAAAGAATGAAAAAGAAAGGATATAAAAAAGAAAAATCCTCGAACAAGGACAAAGTCGTGTAGACACCGACACCGAAAACGAAAAGGAGTAACTGTCACTCCGAAACACCTTGTGAGTTCTTTAACCAGTTGTTCCCAATGTTCAACATACCTCTCGAAGAGGCGAGCGCTCGACCCAAGTTGACTGAACTTTAGGATCGGAGAACATCACGTAGAAGGGGTGGGTACAAATCATAATTTGAGCCAAATATCCTTTGTTTCACGAACCGTGAACCCGACCACGATACAACCCTTAAAAGACCTAATTGAGGCAGGGTTTATTCTGAGAGCGCATTACGATAAGGTTGAGTAACCTGACTCCTTCATGATTTGCTAATCATATCCTTATTGCATTTTTCACCGATTATATCAGCACTACGTTTGAACTTTGTTTCATTCGTCACTCACAATCATATGCACGTAAATGAGTGACAGTACAACATTTTTTCGAAATTTGCATGAACACTGCATTAAAATTACCATTCGTGAATGAACAATTTTAATTGCAGGTCAGTAGCTGATGCGGAGGAACTTCAACAGGGAATAATCGATCAGGACTGAATCGCCAGAGGTCTGGATCAGAATGGTATGCTGCGAAACCCTGTGAATCTGGGGCAATGACTTCCTGTGAGTTTGGAATCGGTTTGTCTGAGGACAAGTCCCGGAGCATCAGTTGATTATGGGGCAGTTCAGGCAAGAAGCAGTTGATCGGAAGTGAGTCTTCTCGAGACCCAATCAGGGGCAGTTATCCAGAATTCTTGCAATTTAAGGGCAGATCCCTCCAGTGTTCGATCAGAGCATGTTGAGTCGCTCATCGCTCGCTCAGGGGCAAACTACTTCAGAGATATTGAAGCCGACCATGCTGAGAGTTGATTAGTTGAGGATGAATCCTCCCGTTGTGCAGATGCTGGGGCAAGCCCTCTGAAGATTGTCTTGTTGCCAGTTGTTTTCGGCTCAGAATGAATTATTCCCAAAGGTCGGATTGGGGCAAGTTGAATTGCGCTGGGGCAAGTTGTTCAAATGAGTTTGTTCACCCTAGCAAGAATTGAGTATCGGGGAATCGTGTCATTACCCTGCCAAAGCCAGAGTCTTCTGAAGAAGCCTTGTTGTCATCGGATTGTTATCCTACAGCCTAACCTGTTACTTGGCTCCATGATTGGTAGCCTGTATTCCCTGTGTTGACGTTGTGGAATCAGGAGTGTTTCTCAGCAGAGATGTGCGGTTTGAAGTTGTTCCCCCTGTACAGTTTGAGACTGCAGCAAATTGAGATGGCATTTACCCCTTATCGGATTAGGGTCAAGATTACCCTCAGTAGACCAGGATCGATATCCCCGAAGCAGGGCGAGCCCTCCTTCTCCAGCAGAGTTCAGTAGTCTCTCCTCCGCAGAATCTGAACGCAAATAGTGAGCATTGATATGTCTCCCCAGGCAGAGAGGATTCTCGTCCCCAAGCCGACGCATCCTGAAGGAGCGTCACCCCATCGGCTGAGCCAAGCACCGAAGAATGATGTCGTCTTTCCCCAGCACCGGGTCACAAGTGCAGATTTCATAGAAATGTTCGGGTGCCGAAGCTCGTGTTTCCCCAGTAAAGTCTCCAGCGGAATTGAGATTCCCTACCAGAATCAGGCTCTCTCTTGAAGTTGGATGATGCCCTCTTCCCCAGTAGAGTATTGGAACAGCTGATGTTGTATTCCCCTGCAGAGTTGTGCCTCTTCCCCGAAGTCAGATGATTCTTTCTTCCCCAGCGAAATTGAAATTCCGCACTAGAGTCGTACTCTCCAGTGAAGTAGAATGAGTTCTCTCCCCGGCTGAGTCCGCGGAAGAGCAGAATCCTTGGAAGCAGTCGGGACCATGAGTGGGTTTTCCCTAGCAGATGTTGAACAGCTGATGCTGTATCTCCCCAGGGTCGCGCTCTCTCCAGCGAAGCAGAATGACTTCTCCTTCCTCAGCCGAGTTTGCAGATGTCCAAGAGAGCCGAGTCCTTGGAGGTTGATCAGATCATGATTGGTTTTTCCCCAGTGGAGTGTTGAGCAGCTGAAGTTGTTTCCCCACAGAGTTATCCTCCCCAGAAGAGTAGCCGAGACAGCCGCGCAGTTTATTCTCGCGATGGATACCCGCAGATCCAAGTTCTCGTAGAGCTTCATCCCCTGCAGCAGTCAGCTGAAGTTGTTCCCCTGCAGCAGTTCGCGGAAGATCAATTCCCCAGACAGAGCCTGATTGATATTGGCGTATTCACGTTCTCCTCAGCAGGATGATTCCTCTACCTGAATGGTTCTTTCTCCTTGACAGGAGGATCTCCCCTTCGGCATTTATTTTGCTGGCGGGATCGCATAATTGTGCATGACTGCATAGCATCCGACGTTGCAATAGCATTGTGCATGATTGCATGGCATTTAGCATAAATGCATATCATTCCCCATGTGGGGCGTAGCGCAGAAGCATACGCATCATAAGCATGACCTAGGCCATCATCATCCTTGTTGAACAGGTGTACCACCAAAAGACCGGTTGCTCAGGACGATTCTTGATGTTCTCCCCAGCAAGGTTATTTTCTTAGATGATTCTAAAGACCCCGGTGTAGTCCCCGCGGTCGCTCGCTCAAGATGATTTTTGAGATTCCCAGCGAAGTCTTCGGTTCGAGATGATTCTCAAATCCCTCAGCAGGGCCATTTGCTTAAGACGATTCTTAAGACCCCAGTACAGCTTCCCGAGTGGTTCGCCTAGTATGATACTTGAGCTCCCCAATAGCGTCTCCAGCAAGAGTTGCCCAGGAAGATTCCTGGAATACCCAACCAGAATGTTTGCTCCGGAAAGGTTGTCAGATCAAGACGATTCTTGAAGACGCCCGACGGATCTGTTTGGTCAAGATGATTCTTGAAGTCCTCAGCAGCATGATATGTCTGCTCCAACAACGATGTCTAATCTGAAGATGGATTTCGTAAGCGCCCGATGGCGATATCAGAAGGTTTCGGTGAGTCCAGATTTCCGTGTTGAAGAATCAACGGGGGGCTAAAGACAAGGCTCCGGAGTTGTAGATACAACAGAATGATTCGTGTGAGTCTGAAGACCAAGTCAGTTATCCTGAGGTGATGATTGATTGCGATCAAGTGAATGATATTTCTTCTGACTGAAGTCGAAGATGTTTCTCCAGCGATGATGCAGGGTATTTTGATTGTCTGACGGTGATGTCAGGTCGATATTTCTCCAGCTAGTTGTTGAGCAGCTAGTGTTGCAGTATTCAAAGATTTGTTCCCCGCGGAGTACCGTGTGCTCGTGCAGTTGGCAAATTTTTGGGTTTACCGATATTCAACCGTCTCGTACCTTGATTGGTTGAGAGTCGTTCGCTTCTCACCCGGTCAGGTTCAAGCCGTTTGAATAGGGGCAGTTGTTGCACCCCAAAATTTGACCAACAATTATTTATTCATTGAGTGTTTGAAAATGGATACCTTCATCAGAAAGTTCAAGAGATCCTCAGAGGAATGGGTTGAAACCAGGGTCGTGTGCTTCATAGCTTGAGAGTTGTGGGTGCTCCTCAGATGATTCTGAGACTTTGAGAATGAACTTGATGACTTGAGAAAGCTTATGAGATGTCTTGATAGCCATCATGAAGCCCAGAGAGGTCATTATGCAAGAGTTCAGAAGATTCAACCATGAGTGGTAGAATTAGGGTTTTGACTGGGTCAACCCTAAGATAACTGAAAATTTGGAGAAGGTTGAGACCTAATCCAAGGGGCATGAGATCATGGAATGATGCATAGAGATGTTATAAAGATGACTCCTAGACCAACTCATCATGATTGAGGAGTTTGAGAAGTTTTGAGTTAGGGTTTCTGAGGATTGTCAGTGGAAAAACCCTAATTTGATCCCTATTTTCCAGGCAGTTTTAGCTCTAGATGTGATTGATATCTCACCTTCCCCATAACATGAATGTTGTAGAGCTTGTTCTAAGCTTTAATTTGAGTGGTGGAAGTCCTTGATAGGAGTTACAGAGCTCAAGTTATGGTTTTGACAAGTTACAGGTCAGCAGAGGTGTGTGAATCTGGGTCCTTGAAAGTCACCCAACTTGCAGACAACTTTTGCCCTAGTAGGATGATTCCTATGATTTCTTGGTCAACATGAAGGTTGAAGAGAATCTTCTTAGCTTTAATTTGAGTGGTAGAAGTCCTTGATTGGATTTGTGGAACTCAACTTATGGTTTGAACAAGGCAGGGGTATTTTGGTCATTTGTCAGTTATAGGTCATTTTATCCAATGCCTAAAACTCCTATTTCCAAGCCTCAAATGGAAAAACTCAAAACATGAAAGTTGCTCAAAATGTGATTTTAAGTCTAGAAAGAAGGTCACAAATTGTTGGAAAAGCTCATAGCATGAGATTACATGATTGGTCCAAAATGAACTAAAAATGGCATATAAGTTTGAAAAGTTGAAATTGAAAAGTGATTTGGGAGATCCACAAATCCAAAATAGGTCATCCAATATATCATTTTGATTGGAAAAATCATTTTGAGAACATTGGTTTAGCTAGAATTTTGAATTGGAGCTTTAAAATGGGTGATGCTTTGAAAAGTCATTACTTGAAAAAGAAGGCAATGTTGAAAAACCCTACACAAGGCAGAACCAAGGCTTGTAATTGTGCACTCTTTCTCAATATCTCATGAAAAGATATTTTAAGACCAAATGGTAAGGCATGAAGCATGGGAGATGAGATTTCCAACTTGTCATCACATGAGAATTTCAAGAAACTTCCACCACATTCTAGATGAATCTAGAAGCATCTAAGGATCAATATATAAAGAGGGCCATGAAGAGAGTTCAAGGTTGGTGATAGAGAGTCAAGTCAGAGGAGAAAGAGAGAGATACATTGCCATTAAAGAGATACCTTCACAATCAAGCAACTTGAGTTTTCTTCCATCACAAGCATCTTCCATCAACAACTCCTGCAAACAGAAGGTTGTGGATCATCCAAGGAGCATCTTGAGCCAATTCCAAGGACTGCAAGCATCCCCACGAGCCCTCACCATCATCCCTTTGACAGGTTCTTTCTTCTCCTTGTATCTCTTAAGTTAGCTAGTTTCAATTAGTTGTGTGGGCATAGAATTAATGTGTTAGGATAGAGGATCAATTTATGAAAGTTTGAGAGCTCTGTGTGAGGTTCCATGGCAGGTGAGTGATTCTTTAATCTTCAAGAACTAGTTGTTTAGGGCGTTTTAGTTAGTATGAGTTAGGTCAGATTGACTAGGGTAGCATGTAGAGCAGGGTTAGATCCTTAGGTTGAAGTTTCACCATGGTCGGTCTCAGGTGAACATGGTGGAACCATGATCTTGAAGTCTTCTGTTAGGGTCATCTAGGGAGAGTTAGGGGAAGGTGAGCATATGGTTGTGTTGCTCTTGAGTAGTAGAGCATTTTTCATTTTGGAGTCGTGTTAAACCATGGCCTGAGCAGAGAGAACGAGGGAGAGGAAGATTAGGGCATGGATGAGAGGGTTCTGAAAACCCTAGTTGCGTTTGGGACGATGAAGGAGGTCCCTTAGATCAGTCTCTAGGTTTGACAAATTAATCAGATCTAACGGCCACGGTTTAATCTGAGGATGGAGGGAAGATTCAAAGAGAAATGAAACGCGGTCGTTTCATTAAACCAGCCATTCTGGGCTTAGCGCTATCCGCACCCCCCCCCCTATTGCTGGCCCATCTAGTTTTAACTGGCGCGTGTGCTATTCCAACCCCCCCTCCCTTTATTTGTTTTAATTCTTTTATTTTCTTCTTTTATTTTTTCTGTTTTGATTAATTCATAAATAATTGATAAAAAATGATTTTTTAATTCTTCTTTTTTCTATGATTAGATGATTTTGTGTAGAAAAATATAAAAATAAAAATGGAATTTTATTTTTAATGTGGAATTTTTAGTGATATTTTCTTTAACATAGTGTATATTCCTTATTTTAGTTGATGCATGATTTTGTAGGAATTGTTTTAGGACCTTCCCTTAGGGTTTTTAATCCATTCTTTTTTGTGCAATTAGATGATGAATCATAGTTCCCCATAGGATTTTTTCTAGAATTTTAGAATTAAATTTTGATTAGTTTAATTAGGGTAGACTTAGGGTATCCTAATTAGGGTTTAGATTGTGTTTAGGTGATGAATTCCTTTCTTTGATAAGTTTTGTCTTGATTTTTAGGTAGAGGCCTATGTAGATGTTATGAGTAGGTGTTGAGGACCCTTGTGAATAATGGTTAGATTTTTCCCCATTAGTTTAGTATTTTTTAGGTATTTTCTGAAGTTGCCTATTGATTTTGTCTCCCTTGTGGTTATCTGTTCATCTTTGGGATTCATTGTGGGGAATTTGTTGAGGGGCTTGTGTTGCCTTGAAGACCTTGATGGAGAGCATGATGAAGTGAAGATTGTAGATCAAGATTCAGAGACCCAGAGCTTAGCTTGTCCCCTGTTTGTGAGGTTTGAGATCCTGAAGTTTGAAGAGAGTTCATGGTACTTTCCTGAGGAAGGCACTATGAATGACTTTCATTCTTTCTTCTCACCTCTTTCTTAAGTATCCAATGATGTTGGAGCCAACTTGTGAGTTTAATTTCTCCTGAGGAGGAATGTAAACTGATCACATGTTGTTGAGCCACATGGGATACAATTCCTAAGTGGAAGCCTCCTAGTACTTTCCTGAGGAAGGTCCTATGGGTCTATTCACTTAGTTCCATTAGTTTATCTAGGATTTCTCAAGTATCCAATGATGTTGGAGCCAACTTGTGAGTTTAATTTCTCCTGAGGAGGAATGTAAACTGATCACAGTTGTTGAGCCACATAGGATACAACTCCTAAGTGGAAGCCTCCTAGTACTTTCCTGAGGAAGGTCCTATGAGTCTATTCACTTAGTTCCACTAGTTCAGATAGGATTTCCTAAATATCCAGTGATGTTGGAGCCTGCTTGTGAGTTTAGTTTCTCCTGAGGAGGAATGTAAACTGATCACAGTGGTTGAGCCACATAGGATATGATTCCTGAGTATACACCTCCTGGTGCTTTCCTGAGGAAGACACTATGAGTCTGCTTACTTAGCTCCCTTTCTTTGGTAAGCTTGTTCTGAAGCTTGAAGACTGGGATTGTTTTCTTTTGGTTAGGTTTGCTTTAGGGCTTTGATTAGATTTGATCAGGATTCTGTGTTAGGGTTAGGATTAGATGTAGATCATTTCTTTCTCAAGCCTGTGTTTTGTTTGCCTGATGGCACTTCATCCTTTATCTGTTCATTGCTTGATAGCATGTTGTTTATTTTCAGTATGATTACTATTATTTCATGACTGGCTTGAGGTCGAGATGAGCTTGTGGAGGCTGATGCCACACACACATTTCCTCCCTCACTTGCATTGCATGCATTTTACTGTTAAAGCTGATGCTTTTGTCTGTTTTGGTGTATCATTGACATGATCCCTTAGGACTCTCATTTCCTCTGATGAGGATTTGATGATAGACTTTTAGGATTGAAACCTATGCATGACAACTTCTAGGAGTTCCCTGTTCAATCCTCAACCATAGGATGAATCCATGGCATGATAACGGTAGGACTTGATAGTCTCCCTCCTAGTTGAGCCATTTTAATCCGTAGTTTCCCGAACTACGTTTGCTCTGATCTTTCATACCAGATGAAAGTACGTAGGCATAGGATGCGATATCCTAGCGAGCAACCTTCAACCTTTCACCCGTAGTTAGCCGAACTACGTTGACTCTGATTTCTCGTTCCAGACGGGAATACGTAGGCATAAAGCGCGATGCTTTGCCGAGTCATTTTTCTTTTCTTTTTCAGCCAGCCTTGATAGGTAGATAGATTATAACCAACCCGTCCAAGTAAACAAACAAGCGAGGATCCCGTCGAGTACGACGGACATGAGGGGTGCTAATACCTTCCCCTTGCGTAACCGACTCCCGAACCCAGACAATGGTTGCGATGACCTTGTCTTACCCTTATTCGTCAGGTTTTTCCGATCGTTTCCTTTCCCGCTCTGAGGGATAAATAACGAAAGGTGGCGACTCTTCTGTCATGCCGGCACCTTATTTTCGCGCAAGCGACACCTAGCTGTGACAAAATATCCTTCATGGGTCGCTAATATTGTACCAGTGCCAAAGAAAGACGGTAAAGTGAGAATGTGCGTCGATTACCGTGATTTGAATAAAGTGAGCCCGAAGGACGATTTTTCGTTTCCTCACATCGATGTGCTGGTTGACAACACTGCTCAATTCTCCGTATTCTCCTTCATGGATGGCTTCTCGGGCTATAATCAGATTAAAATGGCGCCAGAAGACATGGAGAAGACTACCTTCATTACGCCTTGGGGAACATTTTGTTATAAAGTGATGCCCTTCGAATTGAAGAATGTCGGGGCAACGTATCAGCGTGCAATGACGACTCTTTTCCATGATATGATGCATAAGGAGATCGAAGTTTATGTCGATGATATGATTGCCAAACCCCAGACGGAGGAAGAGCATTTGGTGAATCTGCTGAAGTTATTCAAAAGGCTTAGGAAGTTTAGGCTGAGACTGAACCCTAACAAGTGTACCTTCGGGGTGAGATCGGGTAAACTGCTGGGGTTTATCGTGAGCGAAAGAGGAATAGAGGTTGATCCTGCAAAAATAAAAGCAATACAAGAGATGCCGACACCTAGAACAGAAAAAGAGGTGTGCGGGTTTTTAGGGAGGTTGAACTACATCGCCCGGTTCATATCTCACCTAACAGCTACATGTGAGCCATTATTCAAGCTGTTGAAAAAAGACCAGGCTGTAACGTGGAATGAAAATTGTCAAAAGGCGTTCGATAAAATAAAGCAGTATTTGCAGGAGCCTCCTATTTTGATACCCCCAGTGGCAGGGAGACCCTTGATTATGTATTTGACAGTTCTTGAGGGAAGTATGGGTTGTGTTCTCGGTCAACACGACGAGACAGGAAGAAAAGAGAATGCAATATACTACTTGAGTAAGAAGTTTACTGAATGTGAATCTCGATATTCGATGCTCGAAAAAACTTGTTGCGCGCTAGCCTGGGCCGCCAAGCGTTTGAGGCAATACATGCTGAATCATACAACCATGCTCATCTCGAAGATGGATCCTATCAAATATGTATTTGAAAAGCAGGCGTTATCGGGGAGAATTGCCTGTTGGCAGATGGTTTTGACCGAATACGACATCCAGTATGTCTCGCAGAAGGCTATAAAGGGGAGTGTATTGTCTGAATACTTGGCAGAGCAGCCTATTGAGGATTACCAATCGATGAGGTTTGATTTTCCTGACGAGGATATCATGTACCTAAAGATGAAATATTGTGAAGAGCCGTTTCCAGACGAAGGACCGGAATTGGGTTCCAAATGGAAGTTGACCTTTGACGGAGCTGTAAACGCCTACGGTAGCGGAATATGGGCAATCATCACTACTCCACACGGGTCGCACATCCCGTTTACTGCTCGATTGACCTTTCCAGTTACCAATAATGAAGCCGAATACGAAGCCTGTATCATGGGGCTTGAAGAAGCCATTGATTTGCGAATCAAAAATTTGGATGTATACGGAGACTCAGCTCTGGTGGTGAATCAAATAAAAGGCGAATGGGAGACACGTCAGCCTAATTTAATACCATATATGAATTATGCAAGGAGATTGTTGCCTTTCTTCGACAAGGTTGAATTGCATCATGTACCACGAGCAGAGAATCAGATGGCTGACGCCCTGGCCACTTTGTCTTCCATGTACAAAGTCAACTTCTGGAATGAGGCTCCCAGAATTGTTATCTCTCGGCTTGACAGACCTGCCTTCGTATTTGCCATTGACGAAACATCTGATGATAAACCGTGGTATTTCGATATCCTTAATTTCCTTAAAAATAAAGAGTATCCGGCTGGGGCATCCAGTCACGATCAAAAGACTCACAGGAGATTGGCGGGTAATTTCTACCTGAATCCGGACGGTGTCCTGTACAGAAGAAATCACGACTTGGTGCTGCTACGTTGTGTGGACGAGAAAGAGGCAAAGCTGCTCATGGAGGAAATACATGAGGGTACATTTGGTACGCATGCGGGTGGGCATGCTATGACGAGGAAGCTGCTGTGGGTAGGTTATTTTTGGCTAACTATGGAAACTGATTGTTTCAAGTTTGCGAGGAAGTGCCACATGTGCCAAATCTATGCAGATAAGATCCATGTGCCTCCGAGTCCTCTGAACGTGATGTCGTCACCATGGCCATTCTTGATGTGGGGAATCGATATGATTGGAAAGATCGAGCTGACGGCTTCTAACGGACACCGGTTCATTCTAGTAGCAATCGATTATTTCACCAAGTGGGTGGAAGCGGCATCTTACGCGAATGTGACTAAGCAGGTGGTCGCCAGATTCATCAAGAGAGATATCATTTGCAGATATGGAATCCCCGAGCGGATAATCACTGATAACGGTTCAAACCTGAATAACAAAATGATGAAGGAGCTCTGTCAGAATTTTAAGATCGAGCATCACAACTCCTCCCCTTACCGACCCAAGATGAATGGCGTTGTTGAAGCGGCCAATAAGAATATAAAGAAGATCGTTCAGAAGATGGTGGTGACCTATAAGGACTTGCATGAGATGCTACCTTTTGCTTTGCACGGTTATCGTACGACGGTACGCACATCAACCGGGGCAACCCCGTTCTCGTTGGTATATGGAATGGAAGCAGTACTACCACTGGAAGTTGAGATTCCTTCTCTGAGAGTACTACGAGATGTCCAACTAGACGAGGCAGAATGAGTGAAAGACAGGTTGAACCAGCTGAGTTTAATGGATGAGAAGAGGCTAGCTTCTATAGCATATGGCTGTTTGTACCAGAGCCGAATGAAGAAAGCATATGATAAGAAGATACATCCTCGGAGCTTTCAGACGGGCGACCTTGTGCTGAAAAGGATTCTCCCGCCGCAGGCAGATCCCAGGGGCAAGTGGACCCCCAACTACGAAGGGCCATACGTTGTCAGAAAATTCTTTTCAGGAGGGGCTTTATTGTTGTCCACCATGGACGGTGAAGACTTTACGTCGCCTGTGAATTCGGACGCAGTTAAAAAATACTTTGCTTGAAATTGACCCGCTGGACAGAAAAAAGAGAGTCCAGGCAAAAATGGGGCATCCTGGCGAACCAAAAACAGAATAAAAGGTTCGGGCAAAAATTAGGGATAAAAATTGAAAAGATGTACACCCGCGAAGTTGAAAACCTACACTGGGCGGCTTCGGCAAGAAAGGGTATCCCGGTGAACTGAAAACCCGTAAAGGGCGGTTCACGCAAAAGTTAGGGATTCGAAAAGCAAATGACTGCGGTCCGAATTTGATACTGCAGTGAGCATTGGCGCGGGAGAATATACCTGAGGGGTCGATTATCAGATACAATCTCTTCGGAAGTGTGAATGCCGGGAAAAACATTAGAGTCGGGCGAGTCATAGGAGGATCAGCTCGTGGTGTTCGTCTGCATCCCGTTGCCGACATGTGTACAAATTTGATTTGTCATCATATTTATGCCTCTTGTGCATACTTGTATATTTGTTGTGCGTAGCTTCCTCTTTTCAGGAGTTACATCCCGTGTACAAAACTCCGCCCATTTAGGGGCCCAATCAATAAAACATGTTATTCAGTATTTGATGCTGGTTCTTTACTGTTTTTTACATGATAAACGCCTAGGTTTAATGAAACTAGCGTATGTATAACGTCGCTAGCCCTTGCCAATAATTGCTAAAACGTTGAATTAACTGAAAATAATGTCACTAACGCTAACCTGAATAGATTTGGTTGTGTAGACTTGTCTTGTCTTGTTTGTGGTGTGGCAGTGTTCGTAGCCGTATGAAGTGGACGATCAAAAGATTGCAGTATGAACCAGAAGTTCGTAACGGAAAGACTCGATCCCCACGCAGGTCGCGCTTCTGAGATGACAATGGTCCTTACCAAAGAAGGATCAAATTCCCCAGCTAGTCGTAGCTTATCCAAAGGACATTCTCCAGCAAGGTCGTTTATCCTCAGCAGAATTGACGATTCCAAGATCGAAGGCTGTATTCAGACAGTGCGGTGTCCCCCAAAAGGATCGCCCATCTCGAGCAGAGTGGTTTAGCCTCAGAAGATTAATTTCCAACTTGTGAGCTGTACTTAGACAGTTTACCCTTCCCAGTAGGGTCATTTACTCTCCCCCAGCAGAGTCAGTTGATTTTCCCCAAGAGAGTCGTTTCGTCCCCGGCGGATTCCTCTCTTCTCAGCAAGCGTTTTCTTTCCTCCCAATGGAACTCGAAGATTAAGACTCTCCTCGGCAGAGTTGGTTGTGTGTCCCGGCATTTATTTTGTCGGAATACCGTGTGATACCCGTTCACTCCCCAGCAGAAGTCCAATCAGGATGGGCGCATTCAATTATCCCTCAGCAAAGTTAGCTTCACTCTTCCAGCATTTATTTTGCTGGAATAATTCTGTGGCACCTGGTTATCCCCAGTGGAGTCAGTGTTGTCTTCAACATTTATTTTGCTGAAGCGGGTTTCTGTATCCCAGCAGTTCGAGTCTGCATTTGCATCGGCATATAGTGTCATACTTGCATCCACCAAATAAAAACGCGTAGCATTTCCATGTCGAATGGAGCATCACGCCATTGTCAAACATACGATTTTTTGAAACATAAGCCAGGTTGGTTAACCCGTTTGTTTTCAAGTGTTGTTTCCCTTGCAGGTGGAGAGAGCTCTTACTCAAATTAATTACCAAACATTCAAGATCTCGGCGTGAGACATGTAATTATAATGTCAATTATGGCATTTTTCCCCACAGAGTTATTAGGTTAAGTTTCTCTTTGTCCCCGAGCAGAGTTATTTGTTTAAATTTCTCTTGTTTTCCCCGCCAGAGTTGCTTGTTGAAGTGTCTCTAGTCCGGACAGCGGATTATTTTCTTCAAATTTGTTGTTACGTCAGCATCAAAGGGTTTCATGAATCAGAATTTCAGAGGCTGCCGCCGGTTATCAGAACAGGCGTCCGGTAGTTTGGTTTCCAGATATCCCCAGTAGAGTCTGCCTCAAAGTCGCTGTCACGTCAGTGCTAAAAGGTTTGTGGGTTGGGACCAATGGAGTTAGTTACTGTGGAGATAAGCAGAGAAACTGTATTCAAAGTATCTTCCCGTAGGAACAGACGAATGTATCTTCTTACTGGTTGACAGGAGTATTTCCCCGGAGTCGTCAAAATTTTATTGCCTATATTGATAGGAGTTCCTCGCGTTGACGAAATATGAGTCCTGACGTGGACAATTTATTCCTATATTGACGGGATTTCTTCGTTGTAGATAAATGGGTGTCCTAACGTGGACAGATTTATTTCCCCGGGTTGACGAGATGTGCTAGTCCTAACGTGGACAGTTTCGATTTCTCAGTATTGATGGAATGTGAAGTCCTGACGTGGATAAGTTTATAGTTCCTCGGGTTGACAAGATGCGCGAGTCCTGATGGGGACAATTTTATCTTTCTTCGTGTTGGCGAAGCGTGAGTCCTGACGTGGACAAGATTTATTTCCTCAACGGGTCGAAGATGTGAGTCCTGACGTGGACAAATCAAGACGAGGTGTGAGTCCTAACGTGGACGATGTATTCCTAACGTGGAAAGTTTATTCCTAACGTGGAAAGTTTATTCCTAACGTGGAAAGTTTATTCCTAATGTGGAAAGTGTATTCCTAACATGGAAAGTGTATTCCGTACGTGGACAAGTTATTCCTAACGTGGAAAGTTTATTCCTAACGTGGACGATTTATTCCTGACGTGGACAGTTCATTCCTATGTTGATAGGATCCCCTCGTGCTGATGAAATGCAGACGAGTCATCCCCAGCGAAGTCGCCGAGATTTTCCGTGTTGACGGCAGGTGGAGTCCTGACGTGGACAAGTTTTAGTTGAGATTTCTTCGTGTTGACGAAACAGGCGTCCTAACATGGAAAAAGTTCTATTCCTGTGTTGTTGAGATGTGAGTCCTGACGTGGACAGATTTGTGTATACGTGGTTTGACGAAATTTGGGTCCAGATGTGGACAAGGTTACTACTGTGACAACAGAATCTCTATTCGTGTTGACGAATTTGTCCCTCTTCTTGTGTTGATAAGGCTAGTCCAGTTGTGGACAGAGGTGTTTTGCGAAAAGTGTTCAGTACCTGTGGCGTTACATAGGTGGTTGAAGTTGAAATCAGAGTCATCAGACGTCGGATCAGTTGTTGCCGTAACAACCAGATTCAGTTGGTGGATGTCGTTCCCCAAACAGTGGTGCAGTTTATTTCTGCGGTTGGCAAATTTCCGGGTTCTTAGTATTCAACCGTCTCGCACCTCGAATGTCTGAAGGCTCCGGGCGTTTCACCCAGTCGGGTCCAAGTCGCTTGAATAGGGGCAGCTGTTGCACCCTAAAATTTGCTCAACCTACTTCACTTGGTTTATGTTTCAATTGCATTAACATTTGCATATAAAGTCATGTACATAGTCTAATCATCTGCATAGCATAGCATAACAAGTTATCCAACAGGGGACCAAGTAATATTCTTATCTCTATGAGCCTATCAAGAGGTTATTGTTCAAATTCAGGCCTATCCTAGTCATCAGAAAGAAATTGAAATCTGAGAAGTTAGTGGAGCAAGCAGTGGATCTATCTCCTATCTTGAGGGTATTTGAGGATCATCAAAGAAGTTGTGAGCAAGGAATTGAGGTCATGGAGGGTATATAGACATCATGGAGGACCTAGAGGGTCATTTTGAAAGTGAGACAAGTCATTGATGTGATCACAAGAGTTGCAGTTGAAGACAGTCAACTAGGGTTTCATCTGGGTCAACCCTAGGTCAACCCTAGGTCAAATGATTGATTGAAAGGCATCAAGGTCTATTTGACAGATGTGGGGTTCATCATTTGACATGTAGATATGGATGTGGTGTTGTGCTAAGGAGAAATCAAGAGAAATCAAGAAGAAGAGAGGTTTCTAAATTAGGGTTTCTGTGTAAAATCCCCTGATTTAGGTCAAACTTCCAAGCAAGATAATTCAAAATGCAAGCTTCAAATGGATCCTTGGCCAACATGAAACTTGTAGAGGATCTCAAGACCTTTAATTTTAGTGGTGGAAGACATCAAAGAGATTTATATAACTCAAGTTATGGTTCTTGCAAGTTATAGGTCATCTGAGGCATCTGAAATTTTGTCTGTGAAAGTTACTTGTCGTCCAAGCAACTGTTACCCCTCAAGGAGCTTTTAAATGGATTTATGGTCAACATGAGAGTTGTTCCTCATTGTCTTAGCTTTCTAGAAAGGTATGGTATGCCTTCATCTGATTTGTGGAACTCTACTTATGACCTTGGCAAGTAAAGGGTATTTTGGTCATTTGAGAATTACAGGTCATTTCAAGCCTATACCCAAAACTCATACAAGGAAGCTTAAAATGAAAAACTTCACAACATCAACCTTGCTCCAAATGACATTTTGAGTCTATAAAAGTGATCATGAAAGTTTGGAAATGCTCATAGCTCAAGGTTCCAAATTTGGTCAATTAAAAGGTGAATTTAATGAATAAAAGTGACCTAAAAATGAGATTTTTCATAACATGGCCAAATGGGATGAAATTATAGGTCATTTTGATTGGAAAGAATGTTTTGAGACCATTGGAAATAGTGGATTTTTGAGTTTAGGTCAAAGTTTGAGAGATATCATTGGTTGCTTATGTATGAAGTTACACATGCCAAAATTCAAGGGATTTGTGCACAAGAAGTTTCTAACAAGTTCTAGAGGGTTCCATGAGCATCTATATATTGAGTAGAGTGGATCCAATCAGGGGTTGGTGATTCATTTTGGTTGAAACTCATAGTTACATCTCATTCCTCAATTTTGCAAATTACACCAAAACTCTATCAAATCTTCATCATTCTTCAAAATTCTTGATTCTATCATCATCTACATTCATCATAGAGCAAGTTTCTATTAAGATCTGGTTGAATTGAAGCAGAATTAGTGTGCTACCAAGTGTATCCTCCAAATTGCAAAAAGAAGTGGTTATGGCAATCCAAGGTGTTTAAGCAAGTGTTGTTGCATACGGAACCAAGAACCAAGTCCATTGATCAAGTCCTAAGCCTTGCTAGCTGTGAATCCAAGGATTTCTCCATCTGTTTTCAAGATTACACCAGGTTGGTATTTCCTTCGAATTAGCTTAAAATAGATGGCATGATAGAGGATCATTAGGTTAGAACTCTTAGGCATAGGTAGATGATCATTTCCAATGAATTTGAGAGCTTTCCATGGAGTTTGACATTGAAGCACACCAACTGTTTGGGCTTAGAACTCTCTTGATATGGAGTGTTAGCACTAGTTCTTTAGCTTAGGTTAATCAGTAATGCAAGGTGGTCATTTTGATGGCAAGAAATTGGAGAAAGAAGAAGTTGGAAGTTTGAGCATCCATGGATGTGGAGCTATCGGGTTTGGCTTTTTAGAGCATGTTAGGACAAACTGGATCCATGGCTGTGTTCAGGGAGGAAAGTAGATCAATTTCACCTTTGGAATTTTTGAGTTTCGTTGAGAAACGAGGGAGCATGAGTCACTGGAAGATCCACGTGTTACGGTTCAATTTCCATGGTTTTTACTACAAACCCTAGCTCGTTGGAGAAGATGACTCCACGAGCGTTGGATCTTTCCAAGACCCTTGACGAAGTCTCAGATTGCACGGCTCAGATTCAAAGATGGAACGCGAGGGAATTCAGGCAACATGAAACACGGTCGTTTCACTTAAATCCCTCTGGTGGGCTTAAGTTGAGAATGCTATTCGCACCACCAATATCCAGGCCCAACCTCAATTGAACTAATATAGTTACTATTTGCACCGTTTTCTTTTTTTTTTATTTTCTTTTTGTGTTTTCTGATCAAACTGGGCCCAGACGCGCCTTGCTATGCGCACCCCCAGTCTGGGCCCATCATCCATGTTTCAATGCTTTTTCCTACTAACTGCACCCCTAACCATTTTAATTCATTTTTAATTTCATTCATTTTTCTTAATTGTTTGAAAATTCCTAACAAATTGAAAATTCCATATTTTTAAGTGGTTGTTTTTGCATCTTTTTTATATTTCTTTTAAGAAAATTGTCATATAATAAAATTAGCATTTTATTTTATTTTTTCATTTTTAGTATATTTTTCTTTTAAATAGGTTTTAAATGATGTTTAGTTCAATACTTGGTCTTGTTGATTTTAGTTTAGCTAGATCCTTTTATATTTTGGACCCATTCTTTTTGGAGTACTTCACTTAGGACTTTAATTTTCATATGAGATTTAATTCATGATTTTAGGACTAATCAAAACTAGGGTTTAGATATAACATAGGTGTAATAAATCATTTCTTTTAGGAGTTGTAGTTTGAATTTTGGGGTATGGGACTATAGGGGTATTAGGGGTAGATAATAGATCCCTTAGAAAGTATTAGGCTTCCCCTATTCTACTATTTCTACTAGTATATTTCCTGTGTTTGCTTGATTGTGTGGTGTGTCCTCTCTAGGGTTATTATTTGACTGTGTGGGGTATTGGGCCTGCTTGGGGTTTGGATTTGAGCTGAAGACTGTGCTGATGAAGCCCATTGAAGATTAAGAGAATGAAGACCAATTCCCAGAGTTGATGAAGAGTATCTCTTGCTGGCAGCTGTTGAAGGTTATAGGATCTAGGGGCTAGGCAGAGCTCTAGAGTAGAAAACTTGCTTCATAAACATGGAAGGTCTTGTTTGCCTCCATTCTTTCTCTATGATTCAAAGTCTCTTTTAAATATCCACCTCCTTCCTTTGGAAGGATTAGTGAATGTATTTAAAAGATAGAAATTTTGAGAGAAAACTGTCAGTATCATGTTAACAGTCAGTAGGCCACCCTTGGTAGGCAATTGACTGCTTAACATCCAATTCATCTTGTTGACTGCTGCTCATCTTGGAGAATGAGACTTGAAGAAAAGCCCTGAAAGATTGAAGATAGAGACCTTGCTTGAAGGCTTGAAGATGAAGACTGATGCTTGCTTGAAGCTTGTAGATGGTTGAAGATGACTTGAAGACAACTGTTGATTAAGATTGCTTTTGCTGATTATTTTTGCTGTTTATAATTCTTGATGTATTGTTTGAATTTCTCTGACTGTATTGCTTGCTGTTTAACTTGTTAGGTTGAAAGTGAATTCTATTCACTTTTGCCTGTTGTTTTCTAGGTTCGAGGTTGAGTGGGACTCCCTTGCCTCGCTTGTATTGCTGCATCCATGCATTTTACTGCTTTATTGTATATATGCTATTGTTTCTATTTCCGTTTATCCCTTAGGATCTCTGTTTCTCTCTGCGCAAGAGAGGAGCATGATAGACACTAGGTCTTAACCCATGCATGATAACATTAGGTTAGTTTGATTCCCTTTGCAACCATAGGTTAGAGTTCTGTCTCTTCTTTCTCAAAACAAACAGAAAAACACATTAAGATTTCAAACACAATAAAAGACACTTCTTCCGTAAAAGAATGTGAACTCATCAAAACGTCATTTTTGTCCGCTTGGACCAGTAATCAGAAAAACCCTTTTTCAGAAGGAATAAAAACAATCAAGACAGACTTGTGTCGTACGTGGCCCGAACTACGTTTGCTCTGATCTTTCATGCTGTATGAAAGTACGTAGGCATAGGATGCGATATCCTAGCGAGCAACCTTCCCCTCCTTTCCCGTAGGTAGGCGAACTACGTTGACTCTGATTTCTCGTTCCAGACGGGAATACGTAGGCATAAAGTGCGATACTTTGCCGAGTCATTGTATTTTCTTTTAACCCCCGACCTGTAGAGTAGATAGAATAACCATCCGTACCAGAAAACAAGCGTGGATCCCGTCGAGTACGACGGACGTGAGGGGTGCTAATACCTTCCCCTTGCGTAACCGACTCCCGAACCCAGGTTTTGGTTGCGATGACCATACCTTTCCCCGTTTTGCGGTAGGTTTACCTCGAGCGTTTCCTTTCCCCTCTTTGGGATAAATAACGCGCGGTGGCGACTCTTCTGTTCAGCCGGCTCCGATTTTCGCAGTAGCGACACATAGTAACAACCAAATATATATCAAATTTTTTCTCACTGGATCTTTACTGTCACTGTGAAGTGGTAGCACACACAGAACCGAAGCTCTGATGCCAACTGAAGTGAGAAAATACTTAGAGGGGGGGGGGGGGTTGAATTAGTATGAAGATAAAACTTAGTAATAAAAAACTCCAGTATTTTTATCCTGGTTCGTTGAACTCAACTACTCTAGTCCACCCTTTCTAGAGTGATTTTCCTTTCTCAAACAAGGACTTAATCCACTATTTAATCAACTGATTACAATAGTAAGCACTAAGAACAACTGTTCAAAGTCTTCTCAAGAACTACTGATCCTAACTGGATCTTCTTAAGGTTTTCTTACAATCAAATGTAATAACAAATACAAGTGTTTAAAATGCTTCTAATAAAGCTTTATCACAACTGTGATTTTTCACTTAATATTAGGAACAAAGAAATTAATTCTAGAAAGAATGTGAGTTGAATGAGAGCTTTGAATAATGAATTCTTTTCAGGTAAAAACGTCAACTGAAGAAGATGGTTGGAGACTTCCTTTTATAGGCACAGTGATCCAAGAGTATTTCATGTTGAGAAGAGTGTACCAAAAGGTCTGAGCCTTTTTTGTCTTCACATCAAGTAACCTTTCCTAGAAGAAGAAATCACAGAGAAATCCTTTTTGTCTGTGTTCTTGTGTCTAGCATAAATAAGGAAAGAGTCGTTTGGATATTCCAACGGACATAATCTTTGAATTCTTTTTCATCAATTTTCAGCAAGAATCATCAGAGTCTAAATTGATCAGAGCCTTCTGATGTTGATCAGAGTTTTGCTGAATCAGAGTCTTTGCAGCAGGTGTGCTTTTAGCGTGTATAAGTTCAGAGTAGAGTTTGGTCAGATTCTCAGTACTGGCAGCGTGAGTACTCTCAGAGTCTTCTGAAGTAACTATGCTTGAAAAAATCTTCATACAAAATTCTTCATTGGTTCAGATGCTTCTGACTTGCTTTAGATTCTTCTGGAGCTTCTGCTTCAGAACTTCTGGAGCTTCTGCTTCAGATCCTTCTGGAGGCAACGCTCAAAATCTTCTGATGGCAGCGTTTAGAATCTTCTAATGGGTGCATCTGATGCTACAGAGCCTTGCATATTTCTTATGTTCAGATCTGATTTGCTTCTGGAGTGATATTTAATTTAATATCTGCAGCAAACATTCTTAAGAAAATTTTAGAGTATATAATTCTTAACTACAAAATTTCATAATAGTTATCATCAAAACATAGAGATATTATTAAGAACCAATCTGTGTTCTAACAGTAGTAGCCTTAACAATAAATCGATAACGAATTACTCTTGGATCCCATATATAGCCCATCATAGTAAGAGTCTTTTGACAGAACTCTTGACCAGAGGTTAAGGATGTGTACGGGATACCTTGAAAAGTGATGTTAGCATTATTGAGAATCAATTGGATAAAGGACCTGTATGACAGAGTTGTTCCTCTATCGGAATCCTTTAGCGAATAGATTCGACTGGAAATGTAATAAGGCCAACTAATCTTGATCTTTTTCTTAAGTATGTAAACCAAGTGTACCTCAGCTTGATCCACTCATGAGTAGCCACCTTTCTTTGGACGCAGAATGTGCGATAAAATCCATTGCAGTATTCTATCAACCGGTTTCAGTTTGCCCGTTGTGACCGCTTTTGGAAAGCGGTCGCTTGCTACAATGTCGTCACCTTATGGTTTCTTTAGCATGGAGTTTAAGGCTTCTTTAAAATCGTAACCTACCATGGTACGAGCATCCGTGGCCTTAATAATTGGCTCAACAGATACAGGTGACATGTCAAACAAGTTTTTTCCATACCAAGTCCTTTACACAAACATTGGTATTTCCCAGCTTTGTAGTAAACTCAAACCCTTGAAATTTACCCTGAATACCTTTGTAGAAGACCCTCACTAGGTCTTCGTTGTATTTGGTGTCACACTCCAAAAAATTGTTAAAATCTTAAGCATCCAAAAGATCAATTAACTTTGGAATATGCATTCGCTCAACAACCTTTCTATAGTAAGCATGTTGCTTAACTATAGACCGTTTGCTAAAGTTCTTCTCATAATTTCTGAAAATTCAGGAGGTAACAAAGAGACAGCAGTTACTAGTAAACTTGCTCTTGATGGACCGACTTGAGTAGATGGTGCTCTAGTGGTTCTCTTTCCAGTGGTTCTTCTTATAGACATTTTGATTTCTCGTGTGGAGATGGAGAATTTATAATGCAGAATTTTACTCTTGGAGATGGAGAGAAGAAAGTAGCTTTACCCTTTTTATGGAGAAACTAGGTTTTTGAATAGAGCTTTGGGAAGAGGAGAGGAAGAGAGATAACCTTGAATAGGTGCAATGCTCAATGAAAATTCTAATGATGATGAGTTTGAATATACAACATGATTTTAAATGCATTAAAGATGACAGAATATGAATAGTTCAACAACAACTTATCAGAATTCTCGCGCGATGCATCGACCTGAAGAGGTCATGCATCGACGCACACTGTGTTAAAACATATACTTAGAAATTTTTAGGTTATGTGTCGACTATAGGGTCAACCTGAGCATACCCGCTTTACAGACATGAAAAATTCTAGTTTTGTGAGTCGATCGGAATACTATGTAGGTCGACTCATACAGGCAAAAATAACAAAAATCATCAATTTTTGTTCAACAAGCATTCAAAGAGACATAAATAAACAGCCTATCCATATTTCAAACATACAAGGGGATGAAATAAGCGTAATCATGGAATAAACGACAACAATAACATACAATTTGATACATTACTTTATATGAACGAAGGAAGTGCGAGAGTTTCTAAATAAGGAAAGATAGTACCTCAACTCCAATTGTTAGCTAAAGCCCTCACATATGGCTCTAAACTTCTTCATTTGTTAGATAAAAGATGAATAAAGCACATAGAGAGATAAATATAAAGCATGTGAAAGTTATTTCCTAAACACGATCTGAGATGTCGAGAACACCGAGTTCCCTACGAATGTGAAAGAAAGGCTCTATAGCGAGTGGTTTTATAAAGATATCTGCAAATTGATTTTAGTATCAACATGCTCAAAAAACCACGTCGCCCTTCTCTACATGATCCCTAAGGAAGTGGTGGCGTATTTTGATATGCTTGGTGCGTAAATATAGCACATGATTCTTGGTTAGGTTAATAGCACTAGTGTTATCACAAAAAATTGAAACACGATCAAGTTTTAGGTTGAAGTCGATAAATTGTTGCTTAAGCCATATGACTTGAGTGCAACAACTACCGACCATAACATATTCCGCTTCGGCTGTTGACAAAGCAACGAAAACCTGCTTTTTGCTATGCCAACTCACTAAAGAATTTGAAAACAGATGACACATGCAACTCGTGCTTTTCCTATCTGATTTGCAACCAGCAAAATCGGAATCAGAAAATCCAACCAAGGAGCAATCATTTCCCTTAGAATACCAAAGCCCATACTTTGGAGTACCAGAGAGGTATCTAAGTATGCCCTTTACTACTTTTAAGTGAGATTCTTTAGGAGATGATTGATACCTCGCACACATACAGCCACTAAGCATAATGTCGGGTCTAGAATCAGTAACATAGAGGAGAGATCCAATCATACCTTGATACTTTTTCACCTCTACATCCTTACCATTTTCGTCTCGGCTAAGATTCACACACGTAGAAATTGGAGTGTCGATAGCCATGGAGTTTTCCATGTCAAAACGCTTGAGAAGCTCAAGGCAGTATTTTGTTTGGCTCACAAAAGTACCTTCCTGCAGTTGTTTGATTTGCAATATGAGGAGATTGTTGAGCTCCCCCATCATGCTCATCTCAAATTCTCCCTGCATTAATGTAGAAAACTCCCTTACCAGATTCATGTTAGTTGATCCAAAAATGATATCATCAACATATATTTGTACCACAATCAAGTGTTTTCCTTAACGTTTAATGAAAATAGTTGTGTCAACCTTTCCTCTTGAGTACCCTTGATCAAGAAGAAAATTACTTAGACGGTCATACCAAGCCCTAGGGGCTTTCTTGAGTCCATACAAAACACATTTTAATTTGTACACATGATCAGGGTACTCATGGGATTTAAACCCTGGAGGTTGAGCAACATAAACCTCTTCATTTATATAACCATTAAGGAACACACTTTTTACATCCATTTGAAACATTTTAAAATCTTTCGCACATGTGAAAGCTAGTAGAAGGCATATAGCCTCGAGTCGGGAAACCGACGCATAAGTTTCCTCATAGTCGATTCCTTCCTCTTGGTTATACCCCTGCGCGACCAAACACGCCTTATTTCGAGTTATTACTTTGTTCTCGTCTAGTTTATTCCTAAACACCCATCGGGTGCCAATTACTCGATGGTCTCGCCGAGGAGGGACAAGGTCCCAAACCTCATTTATTTTAAACTGATTGAGTTCCTCTTGCATTGATATGAACCAATGTTCATCGAGTAATGCTTCTTTTGGGGTTTTTTGTTCTACTTGAGAAACGAAAGCGAAGTGATAAAAGAAATTACTTAGGTTTGATCGAGTTGCCACTCCCTTTGAGATATCACTGAGAATATTGTCGATGTGATGGTATTTAGAAGACTTCCATGCTAGAGGGAGATCATCGGTATTGGACGGACGGACTTCCTCAATCCTCTCATGACAGAGATCTTTTTCCTCCTCAACCTTGACTAGGTCAGGTTGATCAATTCCTGTCTCAGCACCCTTGAGTATGTTTTCAGAAGATACACATGCACCATGAAATGAACTACCTTTTCCGACACTTTTTGAATAAGACTCATAAAATGTGACATGAACAGACTCTTCAACTGTAAGTAATATCTTATTGTATACTCTATAGGCTTTACTTGAATGAGAGTATCCACGAAAGATACCTTTGTCTGCCTTGGAGTCAAATTTGCCTAGACTCTCTTTTCCATTGTTTAACACGAAACACTTACAACCGAAGACATGAAGGTGAGACACATTTGGCTTCCGCCCCTTTAAAAGTTCATACGGAGTCTTATTGAGAATAGGGCAGATGAGCACCCTATTTAAAACATAACAAGCTGTACTAATGGCGTCAACCCAAAAATATTTAGGAAGTTCACTTTCGTTGATCGTAGTTTTTCCTAACTCTTCTAAAATTCGATTTTTATGTTCCAAGACCCTGTTTTGTTGAGGGGTACGCGGAGCGAAGAAGTTATGATCAATTCCGTGTCTACCACAATATTCCTCAAAAAGATAATTTTCGAACTCACCTCCATGACCACTTCTAATTGATATGATGTTTGTGTTTAACTTATTTTCAGAAAGTTTATCAAATTTTTCAAAGGCGGAGAATGTATCGTTCTTGCTGGCCAAGAAAGTTTAGCAAGTTTTTCAAAGGCGGAGAATGTATCGTTTTTCCTAGACTTTTAATTCTAGATGGCCCAAATAGGTCCATATGAATAAGTTCAAGAGGTCTCGTAGTTGAAACAATGTTTTTAGATTTAAACGAGATCCTTGTTTGCTTCCCCATTTGCCACGCATCACATAAGTGATCCTTGGTAAACTTGATTTTGAATAAGCCAATAACTAGGTCTTTTGAAACTATCTTGTTTAGCAAGTCAAAATTTACATGCGCTAAACGTCTATGCCACAACCATGAGTCCTCACTCATAGTCATGATACATTTGTCGCTACTCAATGATACTTCACTCAAATCTAGCATATAGACATTATTTATCCTCAAGCCATTAAACACATCCTTCTTTTTATCATTGTTTTCAATTAAGCAACAATCTTTTGAAAAAGATACTTTGTATCCCTTGTCGCATAATTGACTAATGCTAATGAGATTGTGTTTAAGGCCCTAAACTAGCAATACATCAGAGATAGTAGTAGATGAGGGATTACCTACACTACCTTTTCCAAGTATTGCTCCTTTGTTGTTGTCTCCATAGGTTACAAGTCCCTTCTTCTTTTCCACAAAGTCAATGAAGAGAGATATGTCTCCTATCATATGTCTTAAGCATCCTATGTCGAGAACCCATCTTCTCTCGGTAGTCTAAAGACTTTGTACCTATAAAAACAATCAACTAAAATAGGTACCCAATTATTTATTGGGTCCTTGGGTGTGAGTGAAATCTTGGTTGCATTTAGGCAACCATTGATAAACCCCTTTAGGAACTAAAAATCTCCTAATGCAACATTTAGCAATGGTGTGACCTTTCTTGCAACAATGCAAGCAAGTAAAGTTAACTCTTGTATCACTTTTGCTATCTTGATTTCTGACCACATATGTATATTTTTTATAAGGATTAACTATACTTTTTCTAAAATATGCTCTATCAATAGCGATCGTGATTTTGGGTTCTAGAGCCTTGTTAAGTTCGGCCTTGAGATTTCTAATCTCATTTTGCCAAATGTAACAAGTATCACACCCGAAGTTAACCACTCTTTTTCTTACTTACTCACAATCCACCTTTGTTCCTTCCACTATGTAAGCCTTTAGAGCCTCTAATTTCCTTTTGGAGTCGAGAATCTTTTGCTTTAAATGAGCAAAAAATTGTTTGTTTGAGGCCATCCATTTAAAGGCTTCCTTGGCTTTATGGTGTAAGGTATCAAAGGAAGTTTGTAATTCGGAATGAGACAATCTAGTAGAGCTTTCGTGTTTTGCATGTCATACCTTTTTGTTTTTCTTCTTTTGATGAGCGGAGAGACAAAGGTTGACGGATTCTTCTTCGTCACTAGAACTATCATCCTCGGATGACTCACTATCCTTTTCCCGAGAGATGTAAGCTCTTCTAGGCTTAACTTGCTTCTTGTATGACCGATTACTCTCCTTTCCTCTGTCCTTTTTCATCAAAGGAAAATCTGACTTGTAATGTCCGGCTTTCCCGCAATTGAAGCATGACCCTCTAACTCTACTTCCTTTGTTGTCTTTATTCTTAGAAGATCTTGATTGTTTTCTGAAATTGACTAGATTCTTTTCGGACTGTTGGATACCATTTTTCTTTACATAGCGATTGTATCGCTTCACAAACAGCCTCATATCCTTATTCTTTTCGTCATATTCGTCATCACTCGACTCACAGTCACTCAGCTCTTTTGCATAGAACTTTCAACAAGAAGACTTTAGAGCTATATACTTCTCTTCTGCATTTTTGGTCTTCTCCTTCTTTTCCCTTTTGTACTACAGATGCTTAGGATGATAATACATTCCCTAGGTATAACCAACCCCCGAACCTTAGATTCTCTTTTTCTTTGCATTGCATTGCATATTTATGGATTTATTCGTTCTTTTTCCCTTCCCTTGGATAAATTAAAGATCGAAGGTGAATAATGATTTGCGATTCAAGTTAATCCAATAGATTGATATACAATTCTCATCGCGACACATTGCATTCTCATTTTCATTTTGCATAGTATTATTCTAGACAAAGGATCAAGGCACCATGGTTTGTTCCTCAAGGAAGAGGAGCATGTTTCTTCAACCTCAAGCCAGGTTTTCTTCTTGACTTTATAGTATTCTCAAACCCCAAAAGGTCTTTTATAATCAAGTATGATTCAAGACAACACTATTTTAGGATCAGATGTGATTCATCATGGCTTATGTTGCAAGAAATAATTAAGAGATTCAAGTTTGGTTCAAGGTGTTTGACCTAATTTAGTAAATTGTGATTGCTATGATCAAATGGGCATAACTTCTTCATTTTTCAACATCTTGATGTGGTTCTTTTTCTAATGAACTCTTCTCATCATCCCCGATAAGTTCTCTTCTCAAGGAAAGATACAATTATGCTTGGAAAGTCATCAAAAGTTTGAAGACATTATAGGTCATTTTGAGTTTTGGAAGGATTTTTTAGTTAACATCAAAAGGTCATAACTTGGTCAATTTTCATCATTTAGAGCCCATTATTTTTCTAAAATGAATTTGAATATTTCCTCTACAACTTTGATTCAAGGTGAAAGTGCTAAAAACCTATGGAAGGTCTTAGTTGTTATCAAAACGTTCTAGGTCATTTTTGGTCCCTAAAAAGACTTGAAATTTTTCTAAGTGTTTTGCAATTTTGAACCTTTTCATGCATGCTACTTTGAAGGATGCTATCTCTCAACTCAAATTTCTAAATCAATACTTTTTTTCACACTGCAAAGATTGTATCATCCTCTATCCAATGCAAGAAGAATCATCTCAAAATGCCTACTACATTGTGAGAACCATGGTGGAAAAATTTGAATTTCAAAGTTGAAGAGCTACTTCAAGTCAGAATTGAATTTGTTTGAATTGGTCTCTAATCACCAAATTAAGCCACAAATTCAATCTAAACATCATTAACAAACTTGCCTCGGTTGATTAGAGCCTTGAAACGCAAGTTTTGAGTGAGTTTTGGCAGTTTTCAAGTCACACTTTGCTCATGCTACAAGTGTGCACGAATTCACCTCAATTTACATCATTCACCCTCCCTCAACATTCAGAAAGCTTCTTTTATAAATAAGGGACTCATTCCACTCATTTTCACAAGCTTTGATAGCCAAAATCACCCTGCCAAAATCCCATTTGAACTTCTAATTTTCATTTCTACATCCTAATCACTCAAATTCTCCATTAAGTTAGCTTCACCAACATTCAGTTAAGCTAACCAGCTCAAGAACTTGAAGGATCGTGGCCTGAATCAAGCTTGAGGGCTCCATTTTCAGAGCTCTGAAGTTGAACCTCAACAAGTACAATTCTTAACCATTTCAACTCAAATTTTTTGCTAAGATGTAGTTCTTGATGTGTTGATGCTGTCAGGATTGTTAGATTTTAGTTTTGGTTGAGTTTGAATGTTCAATTTTCAAATCCGTGTTTGCTTTTTCTTCTGGTTTTTTTCAGATCGAGTGAGCTATGGTTTAAAGAAATATGGCGCGATGATATGGTTGAGATCATCTTGAAAAGACGCATCAAATGAAACCACTATGAGCTCCAATGGTTGTGGTTTAAAGGACCTTTGAATTTCTGCAATTCTCTGAGATTTTCAAGTGGCTGGAGGTTGAAGATGATGATCTCACCGTCCATCTTGCCACTTGTTCTAATCTGGTATGTTTGACCTTCACTGGTTGGAAATGATGAGGTTGACTCAGATCCACTGTGGATGCACGCTTTCTGGCCTTTGGATTAGCCATGTCATTTAATGAGCTCAGATTCAACGTATCTTGTTTTTTCTGTTTTATTTTCTTTTTCTATTTTGTTTTTAAATTTATTTTATTTTCAAAAAATTCATTTTTAATTAGAAAAATACCAAAATATTTTCTAAAGTTTCCTTTTATTTTTTCTCTTTCTGATTTTTATTTTTGTGCATTTTTATTTTTCTATTTGTTATTTTTCTTAAATTTAAATTTGTTTGAGCCAATTTTAATTAGTTTAAAATTGTTTTTAAGCATTTTAAAATTATGAGAAAAATATTATGTGATCCTATGATGGTTTTGAACCTATGGTGATTTTCTTTGATTTTTATTTTTGGGTTTGCTATTTTCCATGTATTTTTTTATTTATTTGCTTGCTTTTAATTAGTTTAAATTTGTTTTTGGGCATTTTAAAATGGTGAGAAAATTATCATATGATCATAGGATGGTCCTTGACCTATGGTGATGTTCTTGGATTCCTATTTTGTTCCCTAGCCATTTCTTTCCTTTTTGTAGGATTTATTTACCTTTTTTATTTGTTTTTTATTTGGTTTTAAATTGGAAATTTGGTGTATAGAGGTGTGAGTGTTTTTTTTCATTTGTGGATGATTGTGGTGTTTGACTTCTTCTTGAGGCATGTTATTAATTTCCACTTGTGTGATCTTTCTTGTATGGTAATGTTTGGTTGCTAACTTGTTGATCATGTTAATGTTGTGATCTCTTCTTATACTCATGTCATGTTCATATGCTTTTTCCTTTGGGGATTGTTTGTATGTATGTTTTTTTGGTATGGTGTTGACTTGTGTGTGGATTGTATGCATGACTTGTTTCCTAATGCTCTCTCTTTGATCATTGATATGATTTGGGTATGTTGTGTTGTGCTTGCTGCCCTACCATGTTTCTTGTGTTACTTGACTTCATCTCATCTTGCTTTGTGATTGTGAATGTTTATTTGATGATTGACTTGATATTTATGTTCGTCTTGTATGAGATTGATATGAATGTGTTTGATGCTTTGCTTTTGGACTTTCATATATGTTCTTCATCATGCATGTTTTCTTTCTTCTTCATATTTCTTTTCTTTTTGGAACTTGTTTAAGTTTCTTTCTTGTTCTCATTTGTGATTGAGTTGATTGGTGTTTACTTGTGTTTGCTCACATGATCCCTTAGGATTCCTAGTCCCTCTTAATTTCTGATTAAGATGGGAGTAGGAGAGACATTTGGCTTTCAATCTTTTGCATGATAACAATTAGAATAGTCCCTTTTACCTCAACTTTAGGTCCATCATTTGTATGATAACATTAGGTAGACTTCCCTTTCACCCTAACCTTAGGACCATTTTGCATGACAATATTAGGGTTTTCAGTTTTCTTTTAGTGTTCTCTTTTGTGTCTTCTCTTCTCATCTCAAACAACCTTAAGACACTTAATAAAGAATGATGAAAGTTGTGCGCCACGAGCCTTAAGTATATGAGAAATGATGTGTGAGGGGTTTCTCCTCACTTGTCTAGAGTGTTTAGTGTATGCCCTTTGGGCGATATGCGACGCATTCGCTCTTATGTCATAGTCTTTAATGCAACGTAAATCTCAGATAAATTCAATTCATTTCTCTAGAACTCTTAAACCAAATTCAAATCTTTTATCCTTTGGGATTATTCTTAACCTCATTTTCAGAAAGAGTATGTTACTTTTTCCATTCTATCGCAAACAGGCATCGACCCTAACTGCTGGAATGAGAATTTATCGTCACTCATAAAAAACACTTAAACAACTAGCAGTCTAGTTTTTCGGAACTATGTTTGCTCTAATTTTTCATACCAGATGAGGATACGTATGCATAAGACGACAATGTCTTGGCGAATAACTTTCCCCCCATCAGCCATAGTTTTCCAAACTTCGTTGACTTTGACTTTCCCATTACATAAGGGAATACGTAGGCATATGGAGATGATGTCCTATCGAGTCTCCTTTTTCTTTTCCATCCTCCGTTTAGCAGTAGCTTTTAGATAACTTACCCCTTTTTATAGATAACAAGCATGGATCCCGTTGAGTACAACGAACGTGAAGGGTGTTTATACCTTCCCCTTGCGTAACCGACTCCTGAACCCAAGATTTAGTTGCAATTACCTTGTCTTTTCCCGTTCTTTTAGGTTTTCTTTAATCGTTTCCTTTCCCTCTCTTTGGGATAAATAACGTTCGATGGCGACTCTTCTGTTTGTTTTTGCCGACCCTTTTCGCAGTTGCGACAATTTCCTATTGTTATGAGGATTCCCTTTTCTCTTTGATCTCTTGTGATCAGTCTTGCCCTTGTCAACTATCCCCAAAGTTGTCTTTATTCTTTCCCTCAATGAGTCTTTACTCATTATTATTTTTGTATGCATTTTGCATTTATCATTTTCATCATAAATTATCATACTAGAGTTCATTGCATGTCTGCATTTTTCCTAGCATTTGTCTAAGGGAGTCAGTTTTGTCTATAGCATAATGTCATACCCTAATTTTTGACCCTAAGATCCCACATCATTTGCATTTCATTAGCATCATATGTGTGTATATTTTTAGGTATCACTAACCCATTTAGAGATACAAAGATTGTTGTTTGTTTCATTTGATTACAAATTAGGGTTTTTGAGCCTCAAAAGGGACTAACGCAAAGGATCAATCAAGAATGAGCATAATCTTCAACTTACCCAGTTTCTCATTCACCCATGAAGATCAAGAAATCTAATTCATCAATAATCAAGTACAAGATTGCCTCATTTCAAAATCAACAAGCCTCAAGATCCTTAGTGCACCAAAATTAGGGTTTTGACCTAATCATAACTTCCAAACCAAGTAACAAATTTCTTTGGTCCAAAGATCAAATTGAAGAGCATGTTTACATCTTTCAAAATCATTACGTATAGAGGGAGATAGACCCCTTTCTGCAAATCTGGAGCTCGAGGAAGAAGATGAAGACCATGGTACATATTTTTTGAATTTACCACACATTTTTCATATTTATTCTAATAGTTGTGTTTAGTTAGCACCAATGAACATTGGCTCAGTTGGCAAAGGCGTGTTTTGGTGGTTGTGTCCTTGGTAGTGTGGGTTCAAATCCCACCCACACCATTTTTTTTTACCACTTTTCATTTTTTTTTCTATTTTTATTCCAAAATTCAAACATTTACTTCTCCTATCAAATTAATTCTTTTTGAACCAATTTTTTTTCACACATATCACTCATACACTATTATTTTAATCCATAAAAAATTCCAAAAATAGAATTTATTTATTCACTTTTTATTAAGATGAAAAGAAGTGCTTTTTTAGGTTTAGAACCTTGAAAATTTGATTTTCTTTCTAATGATTTCAAATTTTTTTTGTTCTCATATGGATGAATACACTTTGTTTAAAACATTAATACAAGACCATAACACACTTATCTTGATTTACACATCATTTACACGGTGTTTAAATGATTCCTTTTTGAAAATACCTCTGATTAAATCTTTCATTAAGGTTTCACCTTGATTAAATTTTTTTTTCAAAACTTCTTAAACAAACTCTTTGGGCCTCTATTAGAGTGTAAGTCCCTCCCCTCCTCAAATTTTTTTTCAATTTCTCAAAACTTTCAATCTTTCAAACCTTAATCTTCAACTCTCATAAAACACAACCCTAGTGGCATTCAAATCTAAAAAGCATGGGCCTCAATAATAGTGTAATACCCATCAAATTTTTAAGTCAACCATGCTTAGACATGGGCCTCTACCATAATGTAATACCCACCATATTTTTAAGTCAAACATGCTTAGACCTGGGCCTCTATCAAGGTGTATGACCCACCACATTTTTAAATCAACCATGCTTAGACATGAGCCTCTATAATAGTGTAATACCCTCCACTTTCAATTCGTGTCTATACTTGTCATGTACTTGTCCATACTAAGTTTCTCTTGACATTTATAACACCTAATACTTAGTTTAGACTTAGTTCAAACATTAGGATTCACTCAACTAAAACTTAGTTCAAACCCTAATTCCCCTAGGATGAAGTAAACTTCACCGCAGCCTCCTCTTTGGCTTCTTACAAGGACCCTCAGGCTTCTTAAAAGAATCATAGCCTCCATCTTGGGCTTCATACAAGATACCATCAATTCAAAACTCCCCCCATTTAAGTCAGCCTCCTCTCAGGAAAACAAACCTTTTTAGCATCAATCTTGGGCTTTGAACAAGATACAAATAAACTTTTTAGCTTCACATCTTAGGCTTTAAACAAGATACAAATAAAAATTTTAGCTTCACATATTGGGATTTGAACAAGATACAAATAAACTTTTTAGCTTCACATCTTGGGCTTTGAACAAGATACAAATATTTTAGCTTGAACATCTTGGGCTTTGTACAAGATACTCAAATAAATCAACTTCTCCCCAGAGATGAGACATTCAGTTATCACTGCAAGAAGATATCTCATCTATACACCATAATTCAAAATCAAACATTAAAAACTTTTTCTCCATATAAGTGATGTAAGTGGCACACTTGTTGATTCAAAATCCAAGCTGGATTCCTTCTCTTATCATGGTCCAAGACTTTTCTTTCATCTAAGTGATGTAAGTGGCACACTTGTTGATACCATATCCAAGTTAAGGTTATTCTCTAAGCATGTAAAGACTCATAAAGGAAGATGTGGCATAGCTTAGGATTATTTAACATCCATGTTCAAAGCTTCTTCCCTTATGTTATTATTTTCAAATGTTTATGATGAATAGGTGGGATATTTCTCTTAATAATGGAAATTTGTCTCTTCTTTCAAAACCAACTAAACTTTTAGCTTCATCACCTTGGGATTTGAACAAGATACAAATTTCTCCCATAGTTAGGTGGAACTACGAACGCTCTGATTTCCTAAAGTCTCTTTTTTTTGGGAATACGTAGGCATAAGACTGCGAGATCTTAGAGAGCACACCTTTAAATAAAACCCCTTAGGTCCCTGTACCTTTCATAAAACAAAAACTCCCAAAAACATCTCACATTCACCCATAAGTTAAAACTTTCCCAATCAACAGTAAACAACTAAGAGTGTTAACTAGATATTAAGGGTTAAGTAGATAAGTTAACTAAATAGTAAAAATGTACAAAAGGTTCCTATAGAGTACTATAGATACTTAGGGTGTTAATAGCCTCCCTTATTATAACCAACCCTCGATTCCATATTTCTTTGCATTTATAGTGAAAACATTTGCACACATGGTTAGTTTAGATTCCTCCCCGTTCCTTTTAAGCATCATAGGATAAATATTGGAAATTTGAAAGTGGCACAAGCACGGTTCAAGAGGATCTCACAATCTCATGATTGATGGGGTACAAGAAATTGGTCCACAGAAAAATGGCGACTTCACTAGGGACATTGAGTCCCCTAAGAGGGTTAAGCCTATTTTGTACATTTATGATTAATATCATTTTGTTCTTTATTATTACTGTCGATATTACCTGTTTACTTGCCATATTTGTTTAAATGCATTTGTTTTATGAATGTGATTAATACACATGTGGTGAAGAAAAGTCCTAACTTGGACTTGAGAACATACTTTAAGATAAGAGGTGGTATAATCAAGAAGGCTTATAGGGAGTGAATCCCGAACCAGCTAACTTGAAAATCGCCAGTTCAGTGGAGGTACCCTCTTGGAATTACTGATGTTGAGCGAGAAAGTCGTGAATACATTACTTTTTCCATTGGGAACCTAATTAGCTGAGTACTTTAGTACCTTTTACCCATTTGCCCATTCTTATGATGTAGTGCAGTGACTATCGAGAATAGTTGATACGTGATACTACATTCAAATGAGATTCATCTTGAGGATATTACAGCTCTCATGAGTCAATCAGTTTGCTGGTAATATCCTAAAGAGGGATCAATGATTTTGGGAACCTTGTTAGAACCCGTTCTATAGGTACAAAATGAACCCCTAATACATACCTTTGGGATGGGTAGATCCATGGCTCCAAGCCCGTGACGATAAACCATTAAACCCATGTATGTAAATATCTGTGTTTTTGCATACACGCATTCATAAAAAAATTTCAAAAGAACTAAAAAACAGGTTGTTGCCAATATCAGAAATTGTGCTATGGATTTTGGTAGGAGAAAAAAATCAGAAATACACCTTCAAAAGTCCAAGACTAGAAGACCTAAGAAAATTTGGAAGAATGATTACTAATCCTGAAACTTTCAGAGCTAAGTATGAAGGGATTTTGTCCCTTTTAAAAGTTAACATGGTGGATGGAGTTCTATCTATATTAGTTCAGTTCTATGATCTACCACTGTTTTACGTTTCTAGATTATTGGCTCACATCAACATTGGAAGAATACTCTCAATTGATTGATTTACCCATTTCTGACCAAGAACCATTCTCTGGCTTGGAAGAGATTCCCAATGGTCAGACCATTGCAAGAGCCACCTCTTTGGAAGTATCAAATATTAAAGTTCACATGACCACTAAAGGAGGAATTCAAGGTTTACCAACTAAGTTTTTGATGTAAAGAGCCCAATATTGTTCTAGTATGGGAAACATGGTTGATTTCGAGGATATTTTTATTCTACTCATCTATGGATTATTCCTCTTTCCCAACAATGACAACTTTGTCGACGTCAACGCTATCAAAATATTCTTAATTGAGAATACAGACCCAACTTTGCTTGCAGATGCTTACCACTCAGTGCATCTAAGGAATTCGTACAGCGGAGGGATGATTACATGTTGTGTATCGTTACTCTATAAATGGTTTATTTCTCACTTGTCCAAATCTGTTTCTTTTTGGGATCTCAAAAATGGTATGCGATGGTCGAAAATATTATTTCTCTCACTCTCTCTCACATAAAATGTTACAATCGAGTCTATGATGGAACAAAAATCATTGACAATTGTGGAAGTTTCCCCAATGTATCCCTCATTGGTACTAAAGAAGGGATCAACTACCACCTAGTTTTAGCTCGTCATCAGCTTAGTTACCCTATGAAGGACATACCGTATAACATTCGTATGGAAGTTCTTTTGTTCAAGGAAGGAGAAAATAATAGAGCACTTAAAGAGGAAATTGTGCATGCCTGGCATCATATGCATAGGAAAGGAAGAGAATCTCGGGGAAAACCAAATTGCATCTCTATGGAGCGTTATCTCCAATGGGTACAAACTAGAGCCATCAAGTTGATGATGCCTTACCCTCATCAAGAAGTATTTCCCATAAAGGAATATATCCCATACTTCATGAACGACGTAGAGAAACTTTAGGTTACTTTTAACAAAACTCAACATGAAAAGAACGTTTGGAGGAACAAATATCAAATTGTCAGCTTAAAGAACACAAAGATCCAAAAACTGCTAAAAGAAAAAGATGCTCTAATTAAGATACATGAGAAGAATGATGTGGAAATATAAAAAGAAAGATAAATTTTAATCTCCCCTTTCACTTGGCAAAAGATCGTCAACCCGCCAATAATTGAGGAAGCCCGGCCCAAGAGGCAGAAGGAATGTCAGCAAAAAGGGTTTGGGGCCTCATCAAAGAAGGTTCCTTAATGGCTATAAGCTTAGTTTCCCTTTTCTGCATTATAAATATTGTACTTTTGTAATCTCTTCAGTTTATCAAATAAAAGTGTTGGTGTTTATGTTATCCACTTAATGGTATTTGCAATATAATTGTTGAAAGTTCTTTTAAAAAGAAAGAAAAAAACAAAAGAGCATTTGCATCCTTTGCATATCATGCATCATTCCAGCATTTCACATCTTTCATAAAAAAAAACTTACACATATTTGTCGCACTTTAGAGTCAAACTGTCTATTCATAAATACTCGGGCCAATCGTCAGAAGAAAATGGACGATCTTGAGGAAGAAAACAAATAACTAAGAGAGGAGTTCACTAATCTAAAGGAAAGTATGGAAAGACTCAACTTTATGATAGAAATAATGGAAGCACCTCAAGATCAACCGTCCCAAAGGACTGTGATCTCAGAAATTGTTTTCGCACCAACCTTTGAAGTACCCGTCAGTCTTCCTCAGTATACCATGGATAAAGGTTTTCCCCGGGGCATGCCTCTCAATTTCATGCCTGAAGGTTATATACCTCCAATCATTGAAGACCTAAGAGCTACAGATGGAGTCTCTAAGCCTGAAGGTTACAAACTTCATATCAATGAAGATGCAAGAGCCACGACAGAGATTCCTATACCTGAAGGTTACAGACTTCAGGTCACCGAAGCGCCATGAGCCGCAACAGTAATGACGGTTGTCACATCGCTGCGAAGAGGGGCCTACAAGGACAGAAGAGTCGCCACCATTCGTTATTTATCCCAAAAGAGGGAAAGGAAACGATTAGAGAAAACCTAACAAAAATGGGAAAAGACAGGTCATCGCAACCATGTCTCGGATTCGGGAGTCGGTTACGCAAGGGGAAGGTATTAGCACCCCTCACGTCCGTCGTACTCGATGAGATCCACTCTTTGTTGTCTATATAAAAAGGTGTTTACTATCTATGCTAAAGGCCACAGGGAAAAAATAAAAGAAAAGAGACTCGATAAAGCATCGCCGCTCTATGCCTACGTATTCCCTTGTGCAATGGGAAAGTCAGAGTCAACGTAGTTCGGAAAACAACAGGTGAAAGGTGAGGAAGGTTTCTTGCCAAGAGATCGCCGTCTTGTGCCTACGTATTCTCGTCTTGTACGAAAAATCAGGGAAAACATAGTTCGGGCTAACAAGAACACCGGTTGGTGCAAATGATTTTAGGCCCGAGTAGGGTTAAAACTTAGTTCTAGCAGTTAGGTGTATGCAGCTCGACCATTGGAGACTTAGGTGTTACCCGTTTTCGGTAGAACCAAGAGTTAACAAAAATCCCCTTATGAAAAAGGTTTTACAAATTAAGATCCCGAAGGATAAAAATATTTGAAGTTTGTTTTTGCGTTTTTTAGAGAAGAAGTGCATTGATTATTGTTCATGTTGCACTAAAGACTATGACCTAAGAGCGAATGCGTCGCATATTATCCAAAGGACATACACTAAACACTCTAGATGATTGAGAGGAGGCCCCCCAATCACCATTTCCCAAGTGCTTAAGGCTCGTAACGTACAACAATCTTTAACCTTTATTAGATGTTTTGAAAGTGTTTTGAGATGAGAAGAGAAAGACACTCTAAAGGGAGACTAAGAATCAACCTAATGTTCTCATACAAAGTGCACCTATGATTGGGATAAAAGGGAGTGCTACCTAATGTTATCATGCATGGGTTCAAGCCTAAGGTCTATCATAATTCCTCTTAAACAAAAGAGATTAGAGATCTTAAGGGAACATGGCAAAGAAGAACAAAAGAAAGAGAAGAAGAAAGCATAAGACAATGCAAGTATGCAAACATTTAATGCATAATTAGAATGAAAGTGAGGGAGCAACAAAGTATGGGGAAGTAGCCTCCACAAGCACATCTCAACCTCAAGCATGCATATGAGAGAGGCAAAGAAGTGGGAAGAAAGAATGCACACAAAAGAGATCAAACAAGTGCACATAAATGGGATGAATTGGGAGAATAAATCCTACAACCATTTGCCATCAACCACAATGCCCAAAGGCAAACCAAAAGAAAGGGAAGAAGCCATGATCAAATGATAAAATGGGAGCTCAAGGGATCCATAGAAGTCATTTCCCATTCAAACTAGGTCAGGTGTTTGTACGAACCTCCCTTAGAAGTAACTTGACTTGCAAGTTACCTCAAAAATAGGAAAAAGGCTTAAAATAACCCAAATAAAATCTCAAATGAACATTACAATGTTGGCAACCAGAGGCTAAAAGCACAAGGGCAATGTTTCCCCAAAACATCACCAAAAGAAATAAATCCCTAAGGTGCACCACTTTGGAATGGAATAATCGAGGGTCAAATAAAATGACTTAATAGTCAAACCAAAAGTGGTGAAACCAGGGGCAAAAGTGTCCTAAAAAATCATTCAACTAATTATTGAAATGAGGAATGATTTTCATTCATTGGAGAAAAATATTAGATCAAAAACAAAGCATGAAACCAAAAGAACAATTAAAAGATCATTTAAAAACACCTTCAAACATTAATTCCCATTTTAATTGAAAAATAAAACAAAAATGAAAATAAAAATCTCCAAAAATTAAATGACACATTAAAGTGTCTAAAAATATTTTTTAGGGGAATTTATAATGTTTGGAGCTATTTTTAAATATCAAAAATGAAAATAGAAACTAAAATAAAATGAAAATAAAAGAAAAAAAACAGCGGTGTAAATAGCAAGGTTTTCAGGCAAAACCAATGGGTTGGGCTAACAAGGAGGTGCAATTAGCACTCAAAGCCCATCTGAAATCACAACATGAAACACACCGTTTCATTTAGCTGACCTGGCGGTTAGCTATCCACGCGTGTTGGTCAGCCATCATCCAAACCGTTGATCCAACAAGTCAATAAGTCAACAACACAAGTGGCAAGCAAAGTCAGCAAAACGAAAAACAAAAACAGATGATGGAGCTACAGTCTTCGGCCATCTTCTTAGGTCACACAACCGGAGTTGTAGACTCAAATCATCACCAAATTGAACAAAATTTAGCACTAAAATGATCTCCAAAATGCGTAGATTACAAATCCACGATCCAATTTCATTGATCAAGCATAAACAGAGAGAATCGAGGGATCAAAGATTTGAGCACATAAATGAAATCATCACAAACACAACAAATAATGATCCAGAATTTGCCTACACATGTAGGTCTTTAGTTTGCAACAACAATGTAGTGAAATGGATGTATATTATGAGAGAAATCTTGATTTGAGGATTACCTAATGGAGCCTCTTCGTTGGAGCTTCAATTATGAACAAGCTTGATCCAAATTGCGCAGAAACACTCCAGGAAGTTCAAGGAAGAGAATGCTGGCTTTGATTTGAGTTGAAAATGCTTGAATCTCAATTCACGATTTCACTTTTTCTCTTCAATTCTCCCACTGTAATCTGCTCAATTCTCCACTAAAATGCACGAATGAAGCTTCAAAATTCATCTGAAGCTTTTATATGTTGGATCTAGAAGCAATTGGAAGCCCAATTTGGCCTGATTAGGGTGCAATTGAAAAATGCCCAAATTGGAAATGGAAAATTCATGCACACGTGAATTCCCTCCAATTTTTCTTGATTTTGATTCAAATCAGTTGCTGGGAGTGTGTAGTGATCATGTGGATGTAAATTGATCCTTAATTTGATCCAAGGGTGGAGATTGGATGTGAAACTTCTCCTTGAATTTACTTGCATTTTCATGTGTTTTTCTCATCATGGACCAAAACAAACTTAAGCATCCTTCTTGTTATGATATTGTGACTCAAAATTAGCACAAACATGACATGAAAATGAATCAAAACCAATTCAATTTAATTCATGACTTTAAATTCAAATTTCCATTGAATTTCTCCACCAGTCTCCATATCCATGCCAAATCCATGACAATTTGATGTTCTACGATGAAATTGAGATCATTTGAAGCAACTTTCATGTTGGGAAAAGTTTCATTTGAAGTGCATAAGTACATGAACAAGACCTATAATCAAAATGACCTATAATCTCACTTTCCCAAAATACCCCTGCCTTGCAAGCCTCATAACTTGAGTTCCACAAATGATATGAAGGACTTCTAGGAATTTTTGGAAAGCTAGGATCATGAGGAACAACTTTAATGTTTATCAGAAGTTGAGGAGAAACATGATTCTAGGTCAAAAGTGCCTTGGAAGTTTGTTGACTTTTGTTGACTGAAAATAGAGTTCATCTGAGACCTCTAACTTGCCAGTATCATAACTTGAGTTCTGGAAACCCAATGGATGAGCTCTAGTACTCAAAATAAATCTATGAACATGCTCTACAAGTTTCATGTTTATGTAAAAGTGATATTAGAGTTGTATCTTAAGATATGTGGTCTTGAAGTTAGGCACTAAACAGAGGATTTTACACTGACAAACCTCTGAAACTCTAATTTAGCAACTTCTCACATTCTTGATTCTTCTTGAATTGATCTTGAAATAAAATCTTAGATGCCTCAACATAACTTTCCGTGATTCCAAATACTTAGAACTAAGTCTTAATCTCATTCAAATCCACCATGGATCTTGCACTAAGCAAATGAAACCCTAGGTGCGCAATCCTTTGACTGCAACCTCTTACACATGATATAATAACTTGCATAAGCTCCATAATGGCTCTTAAAGAACTCAATGAGCTTCACAATATCTCGTATCTATATCCATGAACTTTTGATCCTTAGGTGATCCTCCATTGGCCTCCAAGATAGGAGATAAGCAACATACATTCATTCACTTTCTCAACGAGCTTTGACCAGCTTCTGATGACTTGATGAGAACTCATGCTTGCTTGGAACCCTTGACAAACCTTATCTTGCTATGCACACCTCTTGATCCCTTGCAAATGAACAATGATATGCAGTGCAAATTCTAGAACAATGCAATGAAAACATAAGCCAAGTAAAGAAAAGGTTGGGCAAATTTTGGGGTACAACAGCTGCCCCTATTCAAGCGACTTGGACCTGACTGAGTGAAAATCGAACAACTTTCATACAATCAAGGTAAAAGACGGTTGAATACCAAAGAACCCGGAAATTTTCCAACAGCAGAAATAAACTGCAAACTCTTATTGGGGATAAAAATTTCCAGAAATAACTGAACTGATAGTTGCAACGACAACAAGCGAATTGATTACCAATTTTCGACATGCAGTCGGAAGAAACATCTGCTAACCCGCAGGCATTCGCTAAATAAAAGCGAGCATCGAACCCTAAGTTCGGATAATTCGAAGCTGATAAACATCTTGAAAATGCTCCACTAGGGAAGAGAGGAGCTTAACCAAGCAACTCTGGCCGGGAGAAAGAGAGAAATTTAACCGAATAAGTCTGCTTTGGGAGCGCGAAGAAACTTAACCAAGAAACTCTGATGAGGAACAAAGAGAAACTTAACCAAGTAACTCTGTTGAGGGACAAACACAATAAGATGAACGCGTCCATCAAAGATTGCACCATGGTCTGGATACCATACAAGCTTAAAACATACTACTTCAAATTGCAGGAATCTGGATATTCAACGAACAAAATGAGTCAACGAGCTTGGCCGGAGTCTGAACACTCGACATAAAAAAAACATAGTCTGGATACTCAACGAGATAAATCGGAGTCTGGATACTCAACGAAAATAAACTGGAGTCTGGACACTCAACGTAATAACCGGAGTCTGGATACTAAACAAAAATGACTGGAGCCTGAACGCTCAACATAATAACTGGAGTCTGGATACTCAACAAAAATGACCGGAGCCTGTGTTGCACCTCAAAATTTTCCCAACCTTTTCTTAACTTGGTTTATGTTTCATTTCATTTCTTTCTAGAATTTGCATTGCATAGTATTTAGCATTGAACAGGGGATCAAGAGTTTGTGCATAGCAAGAGGAGTCTAATCAGAGGGTTGAGCCTAAGCAAAGGGTTTTACTTAAGTTGGGATGGTCATCAGGTCATCAGGAAATGGACATTGGTCTGGTGAAAGAAAGGATAGATGTATGTGGGTCAACTCCTAACTTGGAGGCCAATTGAAGATCATCATGGGATTATGGATTCATGGTTATGGATATAAGATGTTGAGAGAGCTCATTGAGTGCCTTGAAGGTCATTGTGGAGCTCATCCAAGTGTGTATACCAAGTGTGAAGAGTTGCAGTTGAAAGTGTTGCAATTAGGGTTTCATCTGGCTAGTCCTCAGTCAACTGTGAAATTGAAGGAGATTAAAACTCAATTCAAAGTCTCTATGGTCTTGAGATGTGGTGTTAAGATATATGAGACATCATTTCAATTTCAATTCATCAAGGATCAAGTGTGTGAGAGGTTACTAAATTAGGGTTCTCAGGGTAAAATCCCTTATTTAGTGCCTGACTTCAAGACCACCTATCTCAAGATATAAGTTTCATCTCAACTTTTGACAGACATGGAACTTGTAGAGCATGTTCTTAGCTTTGATTTGAGTACTAGAAGTCCTTTATTGGATTTATAGAACTCAAGTTATGATCCAGACAAGTTACAGGTCATCAGAGGGATGTGAATTTGGTCAACAAAAGTCAACCAACTTCCAAGCCATTTTTGACCTAGAAGGATGTTTCTCCTCTACGTTTTGCCAAAATAAAAGTTGTAGATCCTAGTGTTAGATTTCCAAAATGTACTAGAAGTCTTTCATCTGATTTGTAGAACTCAAGTTATGAGGTTTACAAGGTATGGTATTTTGGGAAAGTAAGATTACAGGTCATAAAATTAAAGGTCCATTTCACCAACTTGCACACTTCAAATGAAGATTTCTCCAACATCAAACTTGTTCCAAGTGGTGTTATTTGCTTAGTCAAACATTGATAAGTCATGGTTTATGCTTGGAATGAGGATTGGATATGTGAATTTTCATGGAAGAATGATTAAAAGGGCAAAATTGGAATTATGTCATTTTTTTATCAATTTGGTGCAAATGAGTGCATTTTCTGAGTGCAAATAACGTTTTGAATGCATTGGCAATTTTACATTTTGAATTTGAGGTGTGTAAGTGAGCCATTTTCAAGGTTTCTTCACTGTGAAGTTACACAACCAACATGAGCCATTGGGATCAATTAAGGTCTTAATCCTGACCATTCCTACTCCATGTGGTACCAGCAAGCTGTTTCAACCATTTTGGAGCCAATTTTGAGTGATTTTTGTGCATATGAAACTTCAAAAAACTCAATTCCTTGGATTTTGATATGGGCTATTAGAGGCTGAGTTTGGGCTCAAATATCATCAAGATCCATCATATATAATGTTTTGGCCATGAACAAATGATCAGAAGTGGAAATTGGAGCCAAATTGAGCAAGTTCAGTTTTGGAAAAGAGGTGGAAATTCAAATTTTGAATTTGGAGATTGAGGCTGTTTCAAGAGAAATTGTGAATTGAGAAAGCTTTATTGGAGTTTGTTGAACGATTCTGGGCAGTTATCTTCAAGGTTGAGCTCCATTTGAAGGCTCAGTGGAAGTTCTCCACTAGGTAATTGAAATTCAACTTTACACTCTTGATAAGCATCAATTCACTGCCATTTTTGCATATTTGAGACGTAGGACCAATGTAGATCATTAATGTGTAAAACGAATTGGCATTGGTTGTGATTGTTGGATGATGCTTGAAAATGTTTGGATCTGTTTTGGCTTGTTTATGCATGATCTTGCTTGTTTGACACTTGATCTGTAACCTATGGGAGCTCTAGATGAGTTTTAGATCAAATTGAAGTTGTTTTCATGAACTTTGGATTTTGGTGTGTGATCTTGTTGTTTTCGGTTCGGATTTATATTGCACGATAAGCAGTTTTTGAGGCCAGAAATGAGATCCTCGTGATCTCTAGTTCAATTTTAATATAAAATTCAGGTGATTTGGTTGAGTGTAGATGATACACGTTTGTGGCTGGGCTGTTCACGGTGGAGGCTGGCCGGAGAAGACAATGAATAGTGTCTCCGGCCGGTGACTGGTTTTTCTGGTTGGTTTGGGGAAGAAGACGCTGAGGTGTCACGATTACACGCGTCATATTGAATTACTTTTTTCCTTCAACGGATGAGATTAAGACCTACAGTGATATGCGTTTGACTGAAACCATGGAATCCATTTTAAATCTTTATTAATTCGCTGCCACATTTCCAACCCTTTGATTGATGACTTTTTGATCAGACGCTCCTCAGTGAGTGTCCATGGTGCACTAGGGTTGACTTATCACACGCAACTACCAGATTTGTTTGGTTTTATTTTATTTTGTGGATTTTCTGGATTGGGCCTAGCGCGCATTGCTATGTGCACCCCCAGACTGGGCCCAAGTCATTTCTGAACTTGTTTCATTGCTATTTGCCACACCTCTATTATTATTTTCTTTTTATTTCAGTTGTTTTTTATTTTATTTTCTGTTTACAATTTTAATTAATTTAAATAGCTCCAATATGTTAAAAATTCACCAAAAATACTTTTTATCAACTTTGATATGTCTACTTTTTTTGGATATTTTTATTTTATTTTTCCATTTTATTTTCAATTAAAAATGAATTAAATATTGGAGTTGTTTTGGTTGGTGTAAATTGTAACATGTTTTGCTTTTGCATTTATTTCTCTCATCCCTTTTTGATCCAATGATTGAAAATTGATCCTCATCTCAATGATGAGTTGATCAATTTTAGAGGAGCATTTTGCCCCTGGTTGTTGACTTTTGGGTTGACTTTTGTGGCCTTTCTTTTAGGTTGAAGATTCTGAAGCAGAAGCCTCTAAAGAATAGAAGACTCTGAGAGTTCAGAAGCTTAGTCATCAGAAGACTCTGAAGATACTGCGCTGCATAGTATTGAGAATCTGATATAGAAGACTCTGCTTTGACAAAACTACACGCTCAAGCACACAAGCTGCATATACTCTGATTCAGCATAATCTGATCCAGACTCTGATGTTGATAGCTGAACTTACTTAGTGAAGAAGATTTGAATATGTCCGTTGGCATATCTCAACAGTGAAGGTGAGATAATACTTAGAAGGGGGGTTGAATAAGTATGAAAGATTAAGACTTAAAAAATAATCACACAATTATTTTTATCCTGGTTCGTTTAAACAACTACTCCAGTACGCCCTTCCTAGAGTGATTTGCCTTTCTCAACAAGGACTTAATCCACTATTAAATCAAACTGATTACAATAGTAACACCTAAGAACAATTGTTCTTAGTCTTCTCAAGAGCTACTGATTCCAACTGAATCCTCTTAAGGAAAAACCTTTACAATCAATGTAAATTAAATACAAGTGTATTAATGCTTCTATAAAGCTTTTATCACAACAGTGATTTTTCTCTTAAGTTTAAGTACAAGAAATTCTAAGAAGAATATGAAAGAATGAGAACTTAGAATAATATGATTTCTTTTCAGCAAATTGTGTCACTGAAGAATGTGGTGGAGTTCTCCTTTTATAGGCAGCTGATCCAAGGATGCTGAGCGTTGAAAAGAGAGTCCCAAAAAGGTCTGAGCCTTTTTGTCTTCACATCAAGTGACCTTTCCTTGAAGTAGATAACATAGAAAAATCCTTTTTGTCTGTGTAATTTTGTCTAGAGCAAATGAGGAAAGAGACGTTGATTTACTCCAACGGATATATTCTTGAATATTTCTTCTTCAGTTTTCAGCAAGTTCTTCAGAGTCTGAATAGATCAGAGTCTTCTAATGATATTCAGAACTTTGTTGTATCAGAGTCTTCTGCAGCATGTGTGCTTTCAGCGTGTTGATCATTAGAGCATATTTGACACAGAACTTCAGTACTTGGCAGCGTTAGTACTTTCAGAACCTTCTGTAGAATTATGCTTTGAGAAACTCTTCAAACAATATTCTCCTTTGCTTCAGATGCTTCAGCTTCAGATGCTTCTGACTAGCTTCAGATGCTTCTGACTCAGAATGTTCTGGAGCTTCTCGCTTCAGATCCTTCTGGAGACTTCGCTCAGGATCTTCTGTAAAGAGCAATCAGAATCTTCTGTAAGATGCATCTGGCGCTTCAGAGTCAGGATAACTTCTTGTATACAATACAGATTTGCTTCTAGAGAGTTAATTTCATTTCAATCTGCAGTAAAACTCTCAAACAAATTTTAGAGTATATAATTCTTAAATATAAAATTTCCTAACAGTTATCATCAAAACAAAGAGTTATTATTAAGAACCAATCTGTGTTCTAACAATCTCCCCCTTTTTGATGATGACAAAAAGTATCAGAAATTTTATTTAACTGAACATATAGAATTATAACTCCCCCTGAGATGATGAATCTCCCCCTGAGTTAAATAAGAAAAAAAGAATAGAAACTTCCCTTTTGTCTTGAGTAATCTTCAGAGTTAGATCTTGTTTGTTCTTATAACATTTTAGGGTCAGAATGTCTTGCAGATATAAGATTCAGAGTTTGATAATAGACAAATGATCTGAGAGACTCAGAGTTTCTTTTATAGAGTGTTCTTATCAAATGTTCTGAAATAGTCAAGTTAAATGTTAGATAGGATAGATATGTCTGAAGATTCATTCTGGTGAAGTTATATTAAACAGTTCAGATCTATAGTTTCTCCCCCTTTTTTGTCATAAGCAAAAAGTAAAAACTTTTTAAAAGGACAAATAAAAGGAAACAGTAAATAAGATAATTCAATGGAGAAAACGTTGATTCATTCAAAATATAAGAGCAAGAGTACATAGATAATCATCAGAAGATATAGCAATAAGGTACAGATGCAAACAACAGATGCAAAAACATTAGAATGAAAAAAAATCTAAGAGTGTTTGGACAAAAGCATCTTCAATAGATATGTAATCTCAGAGGAGGATTGCTCTTGCTTGGACATCCACTTAGTCATAGTTTCATTCTTCTCATCTTTCTTTGACATCCATTTTGTCATATCCTCATACTTCTTATCCTGCTTAGCCATCCAGGATTTTATCTCTGACTGTCCAGCCTCCAGAGCAGCAATCTTGTCTTCAAAGTCTGGATGTTCTGTCTTTATCTCAGATGAAGAATTAGGAGGTTCTGTAGCCTGAACAGAGTCAATTGCCATTGGTTCTGTAGATCCTGAAGAGGGTTCTACCAGAGTCATAGTCAATGCATTAGCAGTAGATTCTGTTGATGGTGGAGGAGCATCTAAACGAAGCAGAGGTTCAGTTTTGTTGATAATCCAGAATAGAGTCCTTTCAGCTCTGAGCTTTGCATCATCAGAACAGACGTTCTTCAGATTTGAAGCTACAGTGTTGAATCTATTGATGAATCCGTTCCAGATGATGTCAGATTCATTGGCATCCATTGTTTCAGAGCATTTCTTCTGAACAGTACCTAAATACATCTGTATTTCTTGCAAAAATGTTTGAAATAAATGATCAATATTAAGTCTGGGTTGTGGTTTAAGCAAGGTTTCCAGAGTTATATGTTTAGGTTTGGGAGTTGGTGGAAAAAGTGATTTTTGGATGGAAATCAGAGGAGGAGGATAATATGGAAAGAAAGGTATCTCAGGAGCTTTTTCTTTAGATCTGACTAAAGCATTAAGCAAATGAGGTTTTGGTCTTGTGTGATGGTAAACAACATCAAAAGGTGCATTTGAGTAGGGTTTGAAAGCAGATGTTGGGGGTGCAACAGATGCAACAGTGTTATCAGATGCAATTTGTAGAGCTGAAACAACAGCTTTACCAGATGTTGCAGATATTGTTGCTAAAGATCCCACATTGGTCATGGATTGAATAGATGATAGAATCACAGATGGAAGAGCCTGTCTGAGTTTTGGTTTCAGAGGGTTAAGGGGTTCAGAAGGTTCAACTCTATCATAAAAATCTTTCAGTTTGAAACCATAAGACAGATTATGAAAAAGAGAAGAAACTTGGGCACAAGATATAGAAGATGTTGGATTGGAATTGGGGATTAATATCTCAGATGATGGTGCAGGTGGAGGCATAGGATCTGGAATGGGAGTTTTAGAAGGTATGGTAGGTTCAGGTTCAGGTTCAGGTTCAGGTTGGTTTATCTCAGAGTATTTGTCAGATGGGGAGATTAGAAAATCTGGGTGGATTTCTGATTCTGATGAGTTGGAGGATGTTGTAGGTGTACAAGAGGTAGAAGATACTTGAAACACTGTTTTTAAAGGTGTGACATCAAGAACTTCTGTCTCAGGGATATGAGGTTCAGAAGTGTTGGTAGGTTCTGAAGGAATGTCAGATTGTTTGGATGGTGGTTCTGATGAAACAGGATTAGAAGTTACTTTTGTAGGTTCAGAAGTAACAGGTGCAATGGGTTCAGAAGGTGGATTATTTGAAGGTGGATTGTCAGCGGCTTTTTCTGGTTGAACTTCTTTTGGTTGGTTCTCTGGATGTTCAGAGGTTTGTTGTTGAACAGATGTTTGTTTTTCAGATGGTTGTTGTTCTGAAGGTTGATGGTCTGATGGTTGATGATCTGTTGGTTGAGGACGTGAAACAAAGTGTTTGATATGAATTTTGGGTTGAGAAGGTTTTGGTACAGAAACTGTTGGTGTTGTTGTTTGTGGTGTTGTTTGAGTTGGAACAGATGTTTGTTTTTGTGGAGAAACAGAACTGGGAGCAGTAACAGAAGTGATTTGTGTAGCAGGTGGTTTTGGAACAGACTTAACATTAGAATCATTAATAACAAGATTTGCAGAAGTTACAGATGATTTAGTACCTTTTACTTTAATCCTCTTGGCAGGTACAGAAGCAGCTTCTTCAGAATCTTTCCTCTTCAAGAGCTTCTTGGGCTTCTCAGCAATCTTGACCTTCTTTTGAACAGGTTCAGATTCTTCTACAGGCTGAGTCCTTTTCCTCTAGAGTGGTGCTTCTTCTTCCCCTGCATCTGGTAGTGGTTGTTTAACTAGCTGAAACACATTAGCAGGAACAGGTATTCCTTCCTTCTTGCATTCTTCAATATACATAAGCACTATATGTTTGGGTTCTTCAGCAAAGAATAGAGGAAAGTCATCTACAGGAACCCTCTTATTCAATTCATACATATTCAGCTTCTTGGGAGTTGTAGTGAGTTCATCAACAATTTTGAGTCTCAGAAGACTTTTAGCGTTCAGAGGTTTTCCCATTATAAACTCTAATTCCTCTGTAACTCCAGCAGCGTACAGAGCAGTTACCAAGCCATTTTCAGTAAGAAGATCTGAGAGCAGTCTTCCAAAGGGGATCCAAGGTCTGATCTTCTGTCCTTTCTCTTTCACATATTCTCTAGATGCATTGATATGGTTCCACAGATGCATAAACAGAATGTATGGAAGATCTACCTTGGTGCTCTGACTAAGGCAATACATGAAATAGAGCTGTTCATTATTGACATAGTCTGGAGAATTTGTTGACTTCCTGTGGTGGATGCATCCCATGAAGATCTTGGCCCAGATCTTGTAATCAGGCTTCAGATCTTTGAATTTGTTAGAAGCTTGACCAACAGTCATTACTTCTTCATAAACCTCATCCATGTCCACACGCCCAGCTGGCAAGTGGGAAACACCATCTGTTTCTTCATATCCTATCAATCTTCTTATCAGATCTTCTGTGATAATAATCTCTTTTCCCAGCACAGAAGATAAGATGAACTTGGGGTAAACTGATGCATGAATCCAGAATTCTTTCACAAGGAGAGGGTAAACTGGTCCAAAAAGCCTATCAAAGTACTTAACCCATCCTTGAGCTCTAATTATGGAACGAAACTCAAACCCATTATCTGCCAGAGAATCAAACTCAACCATAGATTCACATAGAACTTCCACTTTATCAACAGGCGTTAGAAGTGTTCTTTTGGGAGGAGAATATGGAGTAACACCCAAGTTTTCTGAAGTCACAGCAGCCATAGTAGATTGGAATTGAGCAGTTGTTGATGATGAAGTTGCCATTGAAGAATGCTTTGTCAAACACTTAGGTTTTGGGTTTTTATGCAGAGAAAATAGGAGATGAAAACGCATGTAATTTCTGAGAGAGTGAAAAGTGTGAAAGTGAGTACAAGACCAGTATTTATACTAAGACACTTAGGCACATCAACAGTCAGAAAAATGCACGTTTAAACAAGCATTAAATGAAGAGAATAAAAATCATTTCAAAACATTAAATGCTTCTGATAATTTGGGGGGAAAACCAAGATTCTTACTATTCAAACTTCACCTCAAACGTCTCTTCAGTTATGTTCACGCCACCTCTTCTGATTTTGTGTGACACGTGTTTACTTGCATGCTGTTCTGAATTCTCTTAAGAAATGAAACGTTAGCCAACGTTCAGATCTTCTAAAGGTTGTTAGTTCAGAGTTTCACAACAGAAATATTGATCAGAATAGAATAAACAAACAGAAGAAATACTTCAGAGCATTTAAGCATTTTTGCATCTGTAACAATTTGCTTCTGATAAATATCATTCTGGACAAAAATCCATACCAATATTTTTCAGAATAAAATTGAATCTATCTTCAACAAGGGGTTTTGTAAAAATATCTGCCCATTGTTGATCTGTATCAACAAAGGCTAAATTTATGATTCCCTTCTGAACATAGTCTCTGATGAAATGTTGCTTAATTTCTATATGTTTTGCCTTAGAATGTAAAATGGGATTCTTGGACAAACATATAGCAGAAGTATTATCACAAAAGATAGAAATGTTACTTTCAAAAATTTGATAATCTTCTAGTTGACTCTTCATCCAGAGCATCTGCGTGCTACATCCAGCAACAGCAATGTATTCAGCCTCTGTGGTTGAAAGTGCAATTGTGGGTTGCTTCTTGCTGTACCGGGAGATTAGATTTCTTCCTAGAAATTGACAACTTCCAGAAGTACTTTTTCTTTCCACTCTGTCTCCAGCGTAGTCATCATCACAGAATCCAACTAATTTGAAATCATCAGATTTTCTGTAACACAAACCCACATTAGAAGTACCTTTCAGATACCTTAGAATCCTCTTGACAGCTGTCAAGTGTGATTCTCTAGGATCTGATTGGAATCTAGCACACAGACAAACACTAAACAATATGTCAGGTCTAGAAGCAGTAAGATAAAGAAGAGAGCCAATCATACCTCTGTAGAGCTTCTGGTCTACTTTCTTACTTACCTCTTCTTTGCCAAGTGAGCTAGTAGGATGCATTGGAGTCTTTGCCAGCTTGCTGTCAGACATGTTGAATTTCTTCAGAAGTTCTTAACATACTTTGTCTGATGTATGTAGGTGCATTCTGGAGTTTGATTAACTTGGATTCCTAGAAAGAATCTGAGTTCTCCCATCATGCTCATTTCAAATTCTGCCTGCATACATGTAGCAAACTCCTTTCCAAGCATAATATTTGTTGATCCAAAAATAATATCATCTACATAAATTTGGAAAATTAGAAGATCTTTCTTAATTGTTTTACAGAATAGTGTTGTATCCACTTTGCCTCTGATGAAATTCTTCTCCAGAAGAAAATTGCTTAATCTCTCATACCAAGCTCTGGGAGCTTGTTTTAATCCATATAGAGATTTCTTTAATTTGAAAACATGATCTGGAAATTTTTCATTTTCAAAACCAGGAGGTTGGTGGACATAAACTTCTTCTTCTATAATACCATTAAGAAAGGCACTTTTAACATCCATCTGATACAGAGTGATGTTATTTTGTGCAGCAAAGGAAATAAGAAGGCGTATAGATTCTAACCTTGCCACTGGAGCATATGTCTCAGTGTAATCAATACCTTCTTGCTGACTGTACCCTTGAGCAACCAGCCTTGCCTTATTCCTCTCAACTTCTCCTTTCTCATTTAGCTTATTTCTGAAGACCCATTTTGTACCAATTATATTGAACCCTTGAGGTCTCTAAACTAGATCCCATACATCATTTCTGCTGAATTGATTTAGCTCTTCTTGCATGGCAATAATCCAATCATTGTCTTGCAGAGCTTCTTCTACAGAAGATGGTTCAATTTCTGACACTAGTCCAAATAGTGATGCTTTAGATGATCTTAGAAAGGATCTTGTTCTGATGGGATCATCCTTCTTTCCAATAATGACATCCTCTGGATGAGAAGCTTTAATTCTGGATGATGATCCTCTGATAGTTGACTCTTCAGAAATGTTTAAATTATTCATCTGAGAAGTTAAGGGAGTAGCATCTGGAGTTGCTTCTGGTTCCTTCACTTGAATTTTGTCTGCTTCTGGAACTTCAGAGTCAATAAAGACTACTTCCCTATCTGCAGAGTTATCAACCTGCTTTGGCTTTTCAGAGCCAAGCTTATCATCAAATCTGACATGAATGTATTCTTCCACAATCTGTGTCTTAGTGTTGTATACTCTGTAGCCTTTAGAGCGTTCAGAATATCCAAGCATGAAACACTTCTGTGCTTTGGAATCAAACTTGCTCAGATTTTCCTTAGTGTTTAACATATAGCAAATACATCCAAAAGGATGAAAATAAGAAATGTTGGGCTTTTTGTTCTTCCACAGTTCATAAGGAGTCTTCTTCAGAAGAGGTCTAACAGACACTCTGTTCTGAATGTAACATGCTGTATTGATTGCTTCTGCCCAAAAATGTTTTGCCAGATTTGTCTCATTGATCATGGTTCTGGCCATTTCTTGCAAAGTTCTGTTTTTCCTCTCTACAACCCCATTATGTTGTGGAGTTCTAGGACATGAAAAATCATGAGCAATGCCATTTTCAAAAAAATATTTTTCAAAAAATTTATTTTCAAATTCACCACCATGATCACTTCTGACTTTTATAATTTTGAAATTCTTTTCATTCTGGACTTGCTTGCAGAAGTCAAAGAACACAGAATGTGACTCATCCTTGTTTTTTAAGAACTTTACCCATGTCCATCTGCTAAAGTCATCAACAATGACTAATCCATACTTCTTGCCTCTGATGGATGCAGTTTTCACTGGTCCAAACAGATCAATATGAAGTAGTTCTAGTGGTTCAGAAGTAGAAACAACATTTTTTGATTTGAAAGATGTTTTTGAAAACTTCCCTTTCTGGCATGCTTCACAAAGAGCATCTGAAGTGAACTTCAGATTAGGGAGTCCTCTGACAAGATTAAGTTTATTAATTTGAGATATACGTCTCATATTAATATGGCCCAATCTTCTGTGCCAGACCCATTGCTCTTCATTTACAGACAAGAGGCATTTAACATTTTGAACTTTAAGTTCTGAAAGATTTATTTTATAAATGTTGTTTTTCCTCTTACCACTAAATAGGATAGAGCCATCCTTTTGACTAATAGCTTTACAACATTTTTGATTAAAGGTGATATCATAACCATTGTCACTTAATTGACTTATGGACAATAAGTTATGCTTTAACCCTTCAACAAGTAAAACATTAGTAATAGAGGAAAGTTTACCATTTCCAATAGTGCCAGATCCAATGATCTTGCCCTTCTGGTTCCCTCCAAACTTCACGTCACCTCCAGATCTAAGTTCCAGGCTTTGGAACATAGACTTTTCTCCTGTCATGTGTCGTGAGCATCCAGAGTCCAGGTACCATGATTGGTGTCCTGACTTTGCTGCTAAGAACATCTGCAACAGGAATTATTTTGTTTTTAGGTACCCAGATCTTCTTGGGTCCTTTGGGGTTAGTTGGTTTGTAGGTTTGTCTAAACTTCTGTTTTTCAACATAATGTTTATTCTGACTTGCCTTGGGTTTAAACACATAAGTATTCTTCTCAGAGCTTGTGTGTTTAATGTCATTTAAGTGACCAAATTTAAATTGAGAATACAGAGGTGTCTTCTTGATGAAAAGTTTGTCAACAGGTTTTGGATTGCTTCCAGATGAAGATTCATATCCAATACCTCTTCTGTTGTTTCCACTAACACCATAGATCATGGAAGCCATCTTGCTTCTGTCTATGCTCTTAGTAAGAAATCTCTGAAAGCTAGAGTCATATTTTTCTAAAATGTTTTCACATGACTTAGTCTCAGATTCAGATTCTTGTTGAGTTATTTCAAAGTCATTTTTGATTTTCAGAGTAATTTCTTTTTGCTCAACAAGTTCTGTCTTCAAAAGATCAATCTCAGATTCAAGATTGCTTTTCAGCTTCTTGTATTTGAGTTTGATATTGTTATAACTTTTAAGAACATCTGTTAAAACTTTTATGAGTTCTTCTTTGGTAAGTTTAGCCATTACCTCTTCTGCGTCATCATCAGATTCAGAATCTGATTCATATCCTGAGGTACCTTCCTCTTGATCCTCTGTGCTGGCCATCAGTGCAACATTGGCACATTCTTCTTCTGATTCAGAAGATGATTCAGATTCATCTGAGTCATCCCATGTTGCCATCAGAACCTTCTTCTTTTTGTTAAAGTTCTTCTTGGGTTTTTCTTTCTGAAGTTTGGGGCAATCATTCTTGTAGTGCCCAGGTTCTTTGCACTCATAGCACACAACTTCTTTCTTGGCAGATCTTCTGTGTCCAGAAGATTCCTTTCTATTATCAGATCTTCTGAAGTTGTTGAACTTCTTTCCCTTGTGCTTCCAGAGTCTGTTGATCCTTCTGGACAGCATGGATAACTCATCTTCTTCTTCAGAAGAAGATTCTTCAGAGCTTTCTTGAATGACCTGCAAAGCTTTAGCAGTTTTGTTAGATTTTAATGCAACAGATTTACCTTTTTCTTTCTTCTGAGGTTCATCTTCCTCAAGCTCAATATCATGGCTCCTCAGTGAGCTGATGAGTTCTTCTAGAGAGATCTTGTTCAGATATTTAGCCATCTTCAAGGCAGTCACCATTGGTCTCCATCTGGTAGGCAGACTTCTGATGATTTTCTTTACGTGATCTGATGTAGAGTATCCCTTGTCTAGAACTTTCAGCCCATCAGTGAGTATCTGAAATCTGGAGAACATGGCTTCAACAGATTCAGAGTCTTCCATTTTGAATGCCTCATACTTCTGGATTAGAGCCAGAGCTTTTGTCTCCTTAACTTGAGAATTTCCCTCATGAGTCATTTTTAGGGATTCAAACATATCAAAAGCAGTTTCCCTGTTTGTAATTTTCTCATACTCTGTTTGTGAAATTGCATTCAATAATATAGTCCTGGCTTTGTGGTGATTTCTGAAATCTTTCTTCTAAGCATCTATCATAGATTTTCTGTCAATCTTCTTGCCATTCCCATCTGTGGGATGGACATATCCATCTATGACTAGATCCCATAGATCAGCATCATATCCTAGGAAAAAACTCTCAATTCTGTCTTTCCAGTAGTCAAATTTCTCCCCATCAAACATTGGGGGTTTGGTGCTGATCCTATCCCTTTCTTCATATTTATTGTTAATATTGGATGTTGAATTATCAGCCATTGTAACAGATAAATATATATCAAAGTATTTCTCTCTGGATCTTTACTGACACTGTTAAGTGGTAGCATACTCAGAACCGGAGTTCTGATACCAACTGAAGGTGAGATAATACTTAGAAGGGGGGTTGAATAAGTATGAAAGATTAAGACTTAAAAAATAATCACACAATTATTTTTATCCTGGTTCGTTTAAACAACTACTCCAGTCCACCCTTCCTAGAGTGATTTGCCTTTCTCAACAAGGACTTAATCCACTATTAAATCAAACTGAGTACAATAGTAACACCTAAGAACAACTGTTCTTAGTCTTCTCAAGAGCTACTGATTCCAACTGAATCCTCTTAAGGAAAAACCTTTACAATTGATGTAAATTAAATACAAGAGTATTAATGCTTCTATAAAGCTTTTATCACAACAATGATTTTTCTCTTAAGTTTAAGTACAAGAAATTCTAAGAAGAATATGAAAGAATGAGAGCTTAGAATAATATGATTTCTTTTCAGCAAATTGTGTCACTGAAGAATATGGTGGAGTTCTCCTTTTATAGGCAGCTGATCCAAGGATGCTGAGCGTTGAAAAGAGAGTCCCAAAAAGGTCTGAGCCTTTTTATCTTCACATCAAGTGACCTTTCCTTGAAGTAGATAACACAGAAAAATCCTTTTTGTCTGTGTAATTGTGTCTAGCGCAAATGAGGAAAGAGACGTTGATTTACTCCAACAGATATATTCTTGAATATTTCTTCTTCAGTTTTCAGCAAGTTCTTCAGAGTCTGAATGGATCAGAGTCTTCTAATGATATTCAGAACTTTGATGTATCAGAGTCTTCTACAGCATGTGTGCTTTCAGCGTGTTGATCATCAGAGCATATTTGACACAGAACTTCAGTACTTGGCAGCGTTAGTACTTTCAGAACCTTCTGTAGAATTATGCTTTGAGAAACTCTTCAAACAATATTCTTCTTTGCTACAAATGCTTCAGCTTCAGATGCTTCTGACTCAGAATGTTCTGGAGCTTCTCGCTTCAGATCCTTCTGGAGACTTCGCTCAGGATCTTCTGTAAAGAGCAATCATAATCTTCTGTAAGATGCATCTGGCGCTTCAGAGTCAGGATAACTTCTTGTATACAATACAGATTTGCTTCTAGAGAGTTAATTTCATTTCAATCTGCAGTAAAACTCTCAAACATATTTTAGAGTATATAATTCTTAAATATAAAATTTCCTAACAGTTATCATCAAAACAAAGAGTTATTATTAAGAATCAATCTGTGTTCTAACAAACAGCTCTTTCCTCTTTTGTGCTAGACACAAGAACACAGACAAAAAAGTTTTATCTGTGCATTCCATTCTAAGGAAAGGTTCTGGAACGTGAAGACAAAAGGCACCAGGCTTTTTCAGCACAGCCTCCAACGTAAAGACAAAAGCCACCAGGCTTTTTCAGCACAGCCTCCAACATTGAGAAGACTTCATGGATCTAAGTGCCTATATAAAGAAGTCCACTCCATCTTCTTAAAAGAAGAACTTCTAGCAAAAAAATCACTTATCAAAGCTAATATCTCAAAAGCTCTTATATTCTATTTGCTGTAACATTGTTCTTAAACTTAAGAGAAATATCACAGTTGTGATAATAGCTTTTTAGAAGCATTCTTACTCTTGTAATAGTTTTAGATTGATTGTAAAAGGTTTCCTTAAGAGGATCCAGTTGGGATCAGTAGCTCTACAGTTGTTCTTAGGTGTTACTATTGTAATCTGTTTAATTAAATAGTGGATTAAGTCCTTGACTGAGAAAGGCAAATCACTCTTGAGAGGGTGGACTGGAGTAATTGAGTTCAACGAACCAGGATAAAAATAATTGTGTTTGAATCTTTGATTATTTGTCATACTTATTCAACCCCCCTTCTATGTATTTTCTCACCTTCAGTTGGCATCAGAGCTCCGGTTCTGCGTCTGCTACCACTTAACCGTGTCAGTAAAGATGAAAAGTTACTTTGATATATATTTGTTTGTCATTATGGGTGATGCTTCTACATCCAACTGTAACAAATATGAAGCAGATAGAATCATCACAAAGCCTCCTATGTTTGATGGAGAGAAATTTGATTACTGGAAGGACAGGATAAAAAGTTTCTTCCTTGGTTATGATTCTGATTTGTGGGACTTGGTCATTGATGGCTATGAACATCTTACAAATGAGGATGGCAAGAAAATTGATAGAAAATCAATGACAGAAGCCCAGAAGAAGGATTTCAAAAATCACCATAAGGCTAGGACAATATTGCTTAATACAATCTCTCATACTGAGTATGAAAAGATTACTAACAGAGAAACAACTCATGGAATGTTTGAATCACTTAAAATGACTCATGAGGGAAATTCTCAAGTGAAGGAGACCAAGGCTCTGGCGCTTATACAAAAGTATGAAGCGTTCAAAATGGAAGAATCTGAAAATATAGAAACTATGTTCTCTAGATTTCAGATCCTCACAGCTGGTCTAAAAGTTCTGGACAAGGGATACTCCACATCAGATCATGTAAAGAAAATCATCAGAAGTCTACCTACCAGATGGAGACCAATGGTGACTTCCTTGAAGATTGCTAAAGATCTGAATAAGATCTCTTTAGAAGAACTCATCAGCTCACTGAGGAGCCATGAAATTGAGCTTGAGGAAGATGAACCTCAAAAGAAAGAGAAAGTTAAATCTATTGCTTTAAAATCTAATAAATCTGCTAAAGCTTTGCAGGTTATTGAAGAAAGCTCTGAAGGATCTGCTTCTGAAGAAGAAGATGAATTATCCATGTTGTACAGAAGGATCAACAAACTCTGGAAGCACAAGGGAAAGAAGTTCAACAACTTCAGAAAATCTGATCATAGAAAGGAATCTTCTGGGCACCGAAGATCTGGCAAGAAAGAAGTTGTATGCTATGAGTGCAAAGAACCTGGGCATTACAAGAATGATTGCCCCAAACTTCAAAGAGAAAAACCCAAGAAGAAGTTTGACAAAAAGAAGAAGGTTCTGATGGCAACATGGGATGACTCAGATGAATCTGAATCATCTTCTGAATCAGAAGAAGAATGTGCTAATGTTGCACTGATGGCTAGCATAGAAGAACAAGAGGAAGGAACTTCAGGATCTGAATCTGATTCTGAATCTGACTCTGACGCTGAAGAGGTAATGGCTAAACTTACTAAAAAAGAACTTATCAAAGTGTTATCAGAAGTTCTGAAAAGCTAGAACAATATCAAACTCAAATACAAAAAGCTGAAAAGCAGTCTTGAATTTGAGATAAATCTTCTGAAGACAGAACTTGTTGAGCAAACAGAAATTAATCTGAAAATCAAAAATGACTTTGAAATAGCTCAACAAGAATCTGAATCTGAGACTAAGTCATCTGAAAACATTTTAGAAAAATATGACTCTAGCTTTAAGAGATTCCTTACTAAGAGCATAGACAGAAGCAAGATGGCTTCTATGATCTATGGTGTTAGTGGGAACAACAGAAGAGGTATTGGATATGAATCTTCCTCTGGAAGTAATCCAAAATCTATTGACAAACTCTTCATCAAGAAGACACATATGTACTCTCAATTTAAGTTTGGTCACTTAAATGACATTAAACACACAAGCTCTGAGAAGAATACTTATGTGTTTAAACCCAAGGCAAGTCAGAATAAACATTATGTTGAAAAACAGAAGTTTAGACAAACCTACAAACCAAGTAACCCTAAAGGGCCCAAGAAGATCTGGGTACCTAAGAGCAAAATAATCCCTGTTGCAGATGTTCTTAGCAGCAAGGTCAGGACGCCAGTCATGGTACCTGGACTCTGGATGCTCACGACACATGACAGGAGAAAGGTCTATGTTCCAAAGCCTGGAACTTAGATCTGGAGGTGACGTGAAGTTTGAAGGGAACCAGAAAGGCAAGATCATTGGATCTGGCACTATTGGAAATGGTAAACTTCCTTCTATAACTAATGTTTTACTTGTTGAAGGCTTAAAACATAACTTATTATCCATAAGTCAATTAAGTGACAATGGTTATGATATTACCTTTAATCAAAAATGTTGTAAAGCTATTAGTTAGAAGGATGACTCTATCCTATTTAGTAGTAAGAGGAAAAACAACATTTATAAAATAAATCTTTCAGAACTTAAAGTTCAGAATGTTAAATGCCTCTTGTCTGTTAATGAAGAGCAATGGGTCTGGCACAGAAGATTGGGCCATATTAATATGAGACGTATATCTCAGATTAATAAACTTAATCTTGTCAGAGGACTTCCTAATCTGAAGTTCACCTTAGATGCTCTTTGTGAAGCATGCCAAAAAGGGAAGTTTTCAAAATCATCTTTTAAATCAAAAAATGTTGTTTCTACTTCCAAACCACTAGAATTACTTCATATTGATCTGTTTGGACCAGTGAAAACTGCATCCATCAGAGGCAAGAAGTATGGATTAGTCATTGTTGATGACTATAGCAGATGGACATGGGTAAAGTTATTAAAACACAAGGATGAGTCACACTCTGTGTTCTTTGACTTCTGCAAACAAGTCCAGAATGAGAAAGATCTTAAAATTATTAAAGTCAGAAGTGATCATGGTGGTGAATTTGAAAATAAATATTTTGAAAAATATTTTTCTGAAAATGGCATTGCTCATGATTTTTCTTGTCCTAGAACTCCACAATAAAATGGAGTTGTAGAGAGGAAAAACAGAACTCTGCAAGAAATGGCCAGAACCATGATCAATGAGACAAATCTGGAAAAATACTTTTGGGCAGAAGCAATTAACACAGCTTGTTATATTCAGAACAGAGTGTCTGTAAGACCTCTTCTGAAAAAGACTCCCTATGAATTATGGAGGAACAGAAAGCCCAACATTTCATATTTTCATCCTTTTGGATGTACTTGTTATATGCTTAACATTAAAGAGAATCTTAACAAGTTTGATTCCAAAGCACAGAAGTGTTTCATGCTTGGTTATTCTGAACGCTCTAAAGGCTACAGAGTATTCAATACTGAAACACAGATTGTGGAAGAATCTATTCATGTAAGATTTGATGATAAGCTTGGCTCTGAAAAGCCAAAGTAGTTTGAAAATTTTGCAGATAGAGAAGTGATTCTCACAGACTCTGAAGGCTCAGAGGCAGAAAAGGCTAAAGAGAAGGAATCTGAAGCAACTCCAGATGCTATTCCCTTATCTTCTCAATTGGGCAACTTACACATTTCTGAAAGATCAAATGTCAGAGGATCTTCTTCCAGAATCAAGACATCTCACCCAGAAGATGTGATTATTGGAAAGAAAGATGATCCAATCAGGACAAGATCCTATCTCAGAACATCTGAATCTTTATTGTTTGGCTTTGTGTCAATAATTGAACCAACATCTATGGATGAGGCTCTGAAAGATAATGAATGGATTATTGCCATGCAAGAAGAGCTAAATCAATTCACCAGAAATGAAGTTTGGGATCTGGTTCCTAGACCTAAAGGATTCGTTATTGGAACAAAATGGGTCTTCAGGAATAAGTTGAATGAAAAGGGAGAAGTTGAAAGGAATAAGGCAAGGCTGGTTGCTCAAGGTTACAGTCAGCAAGAAGGAATTGACTATACAGAGACTTATGCTCCTGTTGCCAGGTTAGAGTCTATACGTTTACTCATTTCTTTTGCTGCACAGAATAACATCACTCTATATCAGATGGATGTTAAAAGTGCCTTTCTTAATGGTATTATAGAAGAGGAAGTATATGTCCACCAACCTCCTGGTTTTGAAAGTGAAAACTTTCCAGATCATGTTTTTAAACTAAAGAAATCTCTTTATGGTTTAAAACAAGCTCCCAGAGCTTGGTATGAGAGGTTGAGCAATTTCCTTCTGGAGAAAAATTTTATCAGAGGAAAAGTGGATACAACTTTATTCTTTAAAAATCTTAAGAAAGATCTGTTGATTTGTCAAATATATGTAGATGATATTATTTTTGGATCAACAAATATTATGCTTGGAAAGGAGTTTGCTAAATGTATGCAGGCAGAGTTTGAGATGAGCATGATGGGAGAATTGAGATTCTTTTTGGGAATCCAAGTCAACCAGACTCCAGAGTGCACCTACATACATCAGACCAAATATGTTAAAGAGCTTCTGAAGAAGTTCAACATGGTTGATAGTAAGATGGCAAAGACTCCAAATGCACCCTACAAGCACTCTTGGTAAGGAAGAGGTAAGTAAGAAGGTAGATCAGAAACTCTACAGAGGTATGATAGGATCTCTTCTATACTTGACTGCTTCTAGACCTGATATTCTGTTTAGTGTCTGCTTATGTGCAAGATTCCAATCAGATCCTAGAGAATCCCAATTAACAGCTGTTAAGAGGATTCTAAGGTATCTGAAAGGTACTACTAACATGGGTCTGTGTTACAGAAGATCTGATGAATTTTCATTAGTTGGATTCTGTGATGCTGATTATGCTGGAGACAGAGTTGAACGTAAAAGCACTTCTGGAAGCTGTTAGTTTCTTGGAAGCCATCTGATCTCATGGTACAGAAAAATGCAACCCACTATTGCACTATCAAATACAGAGGCAGAATACATTGCTGTTGCTGGATGTTGTACGCAGATGCTCTGGATGAAGAGTCAGTTAGAAGATTATCAGATCTATGAGAGTAATCTTTCTATCTTCTGTGATAATACTTCTGCTATATGTTTGTCAAAAAATCCAATATTACACTCTAACGCTAAACATATAGAAATTAAACATCACTTCATCAGAGACTATGTTCAGAAGGGTGTAATAAATCTAGCTTTTATTGATACAGATCATCAATGGGCTGATATTTTCACAAAACCCCTTGCTGAAGATAGGTTTAAGTTCATTCTGAAAAATATTTGTATGGATTTTTGTCTAGAGTAATATTCATCAGAGGCAACTTATCAGATGCAAAATGTTTAAAGATCTGAAGTATTTTATCTGATTATTTGATTCATTTATCTTTGATTGATTTATTTGTGTGAAACTCTGAACTAACAAACTCAGAAGATCTGAACGTTGGAAACGTTTCATTTCTTGAGAGACATCAGATGCACATACAAAGCAAACACGTGTCACTCAGAATCTGAAAAGATGGAGTACTCTACTGAATTGACGTGTGAGGTACTGCTTTGAAAATCTCATTTTTCTTGGATTTCCCCCCATTTGTCATATCTTTAAATTGAAATGATTATTTTCATTAAATCCTATGTGTAAACGTGCGTATGTGTCTATTGATGTGCCCAATGTTTGATTTTTTTGGTTTTCTATAATACCACCTATCACAACATTTTCACACTTTTCACACTCACTACACTTATGCGTTTTTGCTTACTCTTCAACCTCTACCAAAACCCTAAACCCAAATCAAAATCTTCATCTTCATCAATGGCTTCTTCATCAAATCCTGCTGAAATCTCCAACAAAAATATAATGTACAAGAAACCAGTACGCACTCTATTTACTCCAGTTGTGGATCTTGAGGTTCTGTGCAAGAGTTTCGTTGATCTTGAATCAATAGAAGAAAATGGGTTTGACCTAACAACTGCCATTAAAGCTCAAGGCTGGGAGAAGTATTTTGATAGAATGATGGGTCCTGTGTACCCAACTCTTGTGAAGGAATTATGGATTCACGCTCATGCTGGTCCTAAGTTCATTCACTCATCTGTCCTTTGGAAGGAGATAGTGATCACTGAGAAACTGATCAGGCAGCTGTTTAGTTATAAAGAATTTGATGGTGTTACAAACCTAGCCTCTTCACGTATTGATATGGCTAAGATGTATGAAGAGATTACTGTATCTAGAACACCAACAAGCAAGGTTAAAGATCTGAAACCTATCTATAGGATCTGGGCGAAGATATTTATGAGTACAATCTTTCATAGAAAGTCATCCAACTCACTAGACTATGTGAGTACAGAGCATCTGTACTTCATGTACTGCATCAGCAAGAATATTAAGGTGGATCTGCCCTATCTGATTTTCAGTCATCTTCTGACTCATATCAAAGAGACTAGAGAAGAGGTCAGAGCTAAAGCTGGGAAAGTTAGAACTTGGATACCTCTGGGAAGACTTATTTCAGACATCCTTATAGAGAATCAGTTGGTGAAGCATCTGACAGATGCAAAAGTGACAGAGGATTGTCCTACATCATTGGATCTGAGATAAATGGACTTACTCTGAAAAGAATGAAGATCATTTTAGAGCTGAATGGTAAACTAAGGAAGATAAACTCTGAGGAGGTCAATGGCAGAAGGATACCAGTAGCAGATTTTCCAATGTTCAGCGCAGATGAACCAAAAGGTATTGTCTGGACTTACATTGCAGATTGTCTGAAGAATGGAATTCCTCTACCTGCTAACCTTGTTCAGAAACAAGGAGAAGAATTGCCCAATCTGATGAAGGAAAGGCGTAGTAAGAGAAAAGCTGAATAAGGCTCTGTTCAGAAGAAAAGGAAAGAATCTGAAGTTCCAAGGAAGAAGAAGAAAAGAGTAAAGAAAGTCAAAATCAATTCTAGAGATGCTACTCTGGAAGAGATAAGAGACACTATTCATCAGGTATTAACATCTGATCCTACCCCCGCTGTTCATTCACCCCTTCCATCACCTCAAGTCTCTCCAACCCTTAGACATAGAACTTCTAAACCCCAACCATCTGCAAACCTTTCATCTGAACCACCTTCATCTCCCCTAGTACATTCACAACCATCTTCTGTACCAACAACCTCTGACCCCCAACCTCATACTACATCTGAACCCCCTCAACCTACTTCACCAGAAATTCCACAACCAGAAATTCCCCAACCAGATATAATCATCTCAGAACCAAACCAACCAGAGACTGTTCAATCTGAACACTCTGAACAACCAGCTCCACCAGAAGATTCAAATCTTTTTGAAGATATTCTGGATATTCAACCCCTGAATCAATCTATTAACATTTCTTCAACATCTGTTCACTCAGAAGAATCTTCTGATTATGTATCATCTGATTTTGAATCATCTGATTTTGAACCAGAGTCTCTCAAACAAGCTCGTTCTGACATTGCTATGAAGGAACATGTTAACATTTCTTTGTTTCATACTCCACCCAACTCCCCACCTCAGATAACCATCCCTTAACCATCTAAAACCCATCTATCTGAAACACAAGCCATTCCTCAACCAACTGAACTCCCTCAATCTGACACCCAAACATCTCAACCAACACCACCTCAACAACAACCATTTGAACCTACACCATCTGAACCTACTAATGTTAACACTCCCAATCCTAAACCCTCTGAACTGTCAGATCTAGGATCATGTGTTAATACTATGTTTGAAATATTCAAGAAGGAGATAGATTCTGAGTATGCTCGTGTTAAGGAAGTGTGCTTGTCAAGTTTGGATCCGGCTGTTTCAAATGCTTCTTGGAAACGCTTCATCTGGATGTTCAACAAAGCTGCTTTAAAAGTTAGAGCTAAATGTTATAAGCTTGCAAAGACTCAGTTTGCAGAGTTAATAAAGATAACTCTGATGAACATTCCTCCTCCTCCTCCTGTGTTGCTTCTGGAAGCTGCTCCTCTAGAGGCTCCTGCATCTGAATTGGTTGAACAAGCTTCTGAAGAGAACCAGTCTGACAAGAACACTACTGCTACTGCATCTACTTCTTCTTCATCCGTGGTCACAGAGCTTGTGAATGATGTCAAAGAAATAAAACATTGGATGGTAAAGCAAGAGAAGAAAACTGATGAGATCAAGACCTGGATGTCTAAGCAAGAAGAGTCAACTGCCAAAATGACAGAGCTTCTGACCCTTATTGCCTCACGCCAGACTTAGTTTTATTTGATGTTTTTGCACATGTTATTGCTTCTGTTGTTTTCTTATTGTTTTGTTATGCTTTTTGACATCTATCTGTTCTTTTGTGACTCTGTTTGATTGTGAACTCTGATCTGTTTAAATTTAAGTTGATGTTTTTGCTTCTATATGCTTCTTTTCTTCTGTATCTTTATGTCTTTAAAAATCTTTTTGATTTTGACAAAAAGGGGGAGAAAAAGAGAATCTGATTGTTCAACCTATAAGCAATTACTAAAACTGAAATTCAGACATTTTATTAACTTACTTTGAATTTAAGTCTTTCAGATTACATTGATATATCTGACATAATTCATTGAAGTTACCCTGAGACTTTTCCAACCAGAACCTGATCTTCCAAAGCAAATCTGAGTATTCAATCAACTCTGATATCTTACTCTGTTACCTTTACTCTGAAAGATAATTCAAGCAAGATAATAACCAGGCGCTCTGACTAAAGGAAGTCATAATTATCTGGCATCAAGATTTGATTCTGAAAGTCAAACCTCTTGCATCAGGCTCTGAATCTGAAATATACTTAATCAAAAAGGGAAGTGTTTTCTTCTAGTAGAGTATTCATTTCAGGGGGAGATTATTAATCTCAGGGGGAGTTATAATTCATACTTTTTATTGAACAAAATTTCTCATGTTTTGTCATCATCAAAAAGGGGGAGATTGTAAGAACACAGATTGTTTCTTAGTAATATCTCTATGTTTTGATGATAACACTTATGAATTTTGTATTCAAGAATTATATACTCTAAATTTGTTCTAGACTGTTTGCTACATGTACTAAAGAAAATATTCTTAAAGAGCAAATTTGGATCTGAACAATGATATTATGAAAGGCTTCAAAGGTTCAAGAGCATCTTAAATGAAGATCTGAACGCTGTCTCCAGAAGAATCTGAGTGCTGTCTACAGAAGATTCTGAAGCAGAAGCCTCTAAAGAATAGAAGACTCTGAGAGTTCAGAAGCTTAGTCATCAGAAGACTCTGAAGATACTGCGCTGCATAGTATTGAGAATCTGATATAGAAGACTCTGCTCTGACAGAACTACACGCTCAAGCACACAAGCTGCATATACTCTGATTCAGCATAATCTGAAGAACATCCCAAGACTCTGAAGATACAGAAGATCTCTACTCTGGAGATTCTGAAGATCCAGACTCTGATGTTGATAGCTGAACTTACTTAGTGAAGAAGATTTGAATATGTCCGTTGGCATATCTCAACAGCTCTTTCCTCTTTTGTGCTAGACACAAGAACACAGACAAAAAGGTTTTATCTGTGCATTCCATTCTAATGAAAGGTTCTGCAACGTGAAGACAAAAGGCACCAGGCTTTTTCAGCACAACCTCCAACGTAAAGACAAAAGGCACCAGGCTTTTTCAGCACAACCTCCAACGTTGAGAAGACTTCATGGATCTAAGTGCCTATATAAATAAGTCCACTCCATCTTCCTAAAAGAAGAACTTCTGGCAAAAAAAATCACTTATCAAAGCTAATCTCTCAAAAGCTCTTATATTATATTTACTGTAACATTGTTCTTAAACTTAAGAGAAATATCACAATTGTGATAATAGCTTTTTAGAAGCATTCTTACTCTTGTAATAGTTTTACATTGATTGTAAAAGGTTTCCTTAAGAGGATCCAGTTGGGATCAGTAGCTCTTGAGAAGAATAAGAACAGTTGTTCTTAGGTGTTACTATTGTAATCTGTTTGATTAAATAGTGGATTAAGTCCTTGACTGAGAAAGGCAAACCACTCTTGAGAGGGTGGACTGGAGTAGTTGAGTTCAACGAACCATGAATAAAATAATTGTGTTTGAATCTTTGATTATTTGTCATACTTATTCAACCCCCCCCCCCCCTTCTAAGTATTTTCTCACCTTCAGTTGGCATCAGAGCTCCGGTTCTGCGTGTGCTACCACTTAACAGTGGCAGTAAAGATCCAGTGAGAAAAGTTACTTTGATATATATTTGTTTGTCATTATGGGTGATGCTTCTACATCCAACTGTAACAAATATGAAGGGGATAGAATCAACAAAAAGCCTCCTATGTTTGATGGAGAGAAATTTGATTACTGGAAGGACAGGATAGAAAGTTTCTTCCTTGGTTATGATGCTGATTTGTGGGACTTGGTCATTGATGGCTATGAACATCCTACAAATGAGGATGGCAAGAAAATTGATAGAAAATCAATGACAGAAGCCCAGAAGAAGGATTTCAAAAATCACCATAAGGCTAGGACAATATTGCTTAATGCAATCTCTCGTACTGAGTATGAAAAGATTACTAACAGAGAAACAGCTCATGGAATGTTTGAGTCACTTAAAATGACTCATGAGGGAAATTCTCAAGTGAAGGAGACCAAGGCTCTGGCGCTTATACAAAAGTATGAAGCGTTCAAAATGGAAGAATCTGAAAATATAGAAACTATGTTCTCTAGATTTCAGATCCTCACAGCTGGTCTAAAAGTTCTGGACAAGGGATACTCCACATCAGATCATGTAAAGAAAATCATCAGAAGTCTACCTACCAGATGGAAACCAATGGTGACTGCCTTGAAGATGGCTAAAGATCTGAACAAGATCTCTTTAGAAGAACTCATCAGCTCACCGAGGAGCCATGAAATTGAGATTGAGGAAGATGAACCTCAAAAGAAAGAGAAAGGTAAATCTATTGCTTTAAAATCTAATAAATCTGCTAAAGCTTTGCAGGTTATTGAAGAAAGCTCTGAAGGATCTTCTTCTGAAGAAAAAGATGAATTATCCATGTTGTCCAGAAGGATCAGCAAACTCTGGAAGCATAAGGGAAAGAAGTTCAACAACTTCAGAAAATTTGATCATAGAAAGGAATCTTCTGGGCACAGAAGATCTGGCAAGAAAGAAGTTGTATGCTATGAGTGCAAAGAACCTGGGCATTATAAGAATGATTGCCCCAAACTTCAAAGAGAAAAACCCAAGAAGAAGTTTGACAAAAAGAAGAAGGTTCTGATGGCAACATGGGATGACTCAGATGAATCTGAATCATCTTCTGAATCAGAAGAAGAATGTGCTAATGTTGCACTGATGGCCAGCATAGAAGATCAGGAGGAAGGAACTTCAGGATCTAAATCTGATTCTGAATCTGACTCTGACGCTGAAGAGGTAATGGCTAAACTTACTAAAGAAGAACTTATCAAAGTGTTATCAGAAGTTCTGAAAAGCTAGAACAATATCAAACTCAAATACAAAAAGCTGAAAAGCAGTCTTGAATCTGAGATAAATCTTCTAAAGACAGAACTTGTTGAGCAAAAAGAAATTAATCTGAAAATAAAAAATGACTTTGAAATAGCTTAACAAGAATCTGAATCTGAGACTAAGTCATGTGAAAAAATATTAGAAAAATATGACTCTAGCTTTCAGAGATTCCTTACTAAGAGCATAGACAGAAGCAAGATGGCTTCTATGATCTATGGTGTTAGTGGGAACTACAGAAGAGGTATTGGATATGAATTTTCCTCTTCCCAGTCAGTTCTCTTTTTTTTCTTCTTTTGTACTTAAGCCTTTAGCTAGATAGTTTCAACACACCCTTTTAGATAGACAACAATGCGTGGATCCCGTCGGGTACGACGGACGTGAGTGGTGATAATACCTTCCCCTTACGTAACTGACTCCCGAATTCAGACATGGTTGCGATGACCTTGTCTTTCCCTTTTTCTTTAGGGTTTTGCGATCGTTTCCTTTCCCTCTCTTTGGAATAAATAACGAAAGTGGTGACTCTTCTGTTTTTCCACCGGTGGTTTTTCGCCGTTGCGACAGCCTGAACGCTCAACGTAACAACCGGAGTCTGGATACTCAACGAAAATTTCTGGAGCCTGAACGCTCAAGGTAATAACCAGAGTCTGGATACTCAATGAAAATGACCAGAGCCTGAATGCTCAACGGAATAGCCGGAGTCTGGATACTCAATGTAATAGTCGGAGTCTGGATACTCAACGGACGAAGGGTTACACCACAAATGTACTCATCAGGGTCTGGATACCACATGAGTTCATAATAACATGACCAGCTGAAGTCTGGAGACACCGCTGAGGAAAATGTAAGTCGGGATCTGGATACCATGCAGGCTAACAGAAACAACCATGGTTTGGATACCATACGGGCAAAAAACAGACTTTCAAATGGTCGGAGTCTGAATACTCAACGAAAATAAACCGGAGCTTGAATACTCAACGAAAATAGACCGGAGCCTGGATACTCAACGGATGGAACAAATCTGAAATTGCCATGGTCTAGAAACCATTTGGGCAGAAAAATAACCTTTGTCGGGTTCTAGATACCACGCGAGCAAAGTAAACCATCAACATACTCATCAAGGTCTGGATACCACATGAGCTTATGACAACACCATCGACCGAAGTCAGGCGACGTTGTTGGAAAAGACCTAAGTCAGGGTCTGGATACCACGTGGGCTAACGGAAAGTGCCATGGTCTGGATACCATTCAGGAAACAAGATATCAGTCAAAACCTACCGGGTCTGAACACCATGCGGGAAAAGTAAATCAACCACCTATTGGAAATACTTCTGAGAACAGAGAGGTAACAACCTGAATTATGTTTTACATGTGTATGTTGGAATATGACGTAATGCTCTATACAAAATGGAAATGCTACACGTTTGGGGGATGCTATGCACATAATGCAAAATGCAATGGAACCAAACTAGGAAAATAAATGCCGAAGAGAAAACCAAAATCCACCATGCTAGGGAAAAGGTTAACAAATGCCAATCGCAACTGAACTTCAGCCGGGAAACGAGCCCCAGACGGATTCTTTACTAGGGAACATAGTTCTTACGAGAACAAGAAGTTCAAACTCAGTGGGGGATTCACATCAAAAAACTGCTGAGGAAAACTGCCCTGAACGACTCTCCAGAATAGAACTCTTCTGGGGAAAAGACGGCTCTGTCGGATAGACAACCAGACATTGAAAACAAAGTTACCCTATTAGGGAATCAATAACTCTGCGAGGGATCCAGAATCAAACACCGAGATTCACAACACGCTTCGCTGAAGAAAATATCCTTGAACGGCTGACCAATACTCACTTGAGAGTGACGACTTACCGGGAAAACGTCAAAATTTAACCTGCCGGGAATTGCTCACCTGAGGCACAAACTATCTCTGCTATAGATCCACTCTACTAGGGAATCACAAACTTACCGACTTTGCTAGGACATAGTCCACCTCTGTGGGGAAATTGGACTATTTCATGCTGATTTTGTCGAGGATAAAGACAACTCTACGATCCTGTAAGAGAGAAAAGCCAACTCTACTAGGGAATGCCAAGGAGGGAAACGACATCGACCTGTGCTTGGGGATGAGTCAACAAACTGAACTCCGAGGGGATACAAAGTTATACGTTCAAACTCTGTGGGAAGAAATCCTATCTCGACTCGCAGGGGAGTAAATACATACCTGCAACCTGCGGGGATTAAATGTGTACGGACCAAGTGCTGGGAATAAGCGCGCATACTTAATCTGCTGGGAATATCAATCTCGACCCTCTGGGGGGATAACCTTACTCTGCTAGAGACTTCGGTCTCGAACTGCGACGAGATAAATGAGTACCGACCAACTTCTGGGGATAAGCGTACACACTTAACTGCTTGGTCCACCTGCATACAACTCTACCGGGGATAGAGATGTTCAAACTTCAATAGCTGGGGGGAAATTTTGATCATACCGGAGGTACACCTCTGACGAATTTCCCCAAGGGTAATAACCCTGCAAAAATGAACAAACAAATAAGATATCCTGTACAAAGGAACTATCTCAGTCATCATCCGTGACGTTGTTCAAATAACTCAAAGTTTTAACAATTATTGGCAAAGCCTACAAGTTTATGTATGCACAGTTTATAAAAAACATCGGGCGTTTTTTTGCAAACAAAACAGTAAGGCTAAAGCAAAATAAACAATTACTGAATAGTATATGTTTTATTGACAGATGGGCCTGTAAATAGGCAAGATTCTACAATAGATGCAACCCCTGAAAAGAGGAAGTTGCGCAAAAATATACAGAAATGCACAGAAATATACAAAATGTCGGCAGTATGGCACAGACGAACACCATAAGTTGATCCATCTATGACCCTCATGACTCTGATGCTTCACCGATGCTTCGTCTTCAGAAGAGATTGATTCAGATAAACGGCCCTCAGGTCCTCCCTCAATCCAGTAAGCTCTGAAGATCACACGCAGACCGCAGTCATTTGCTTTTTTAAATCCCTAACTTTTTCCTGAATCGCCCTTGCGGGTTTTCAATTCACCGAGATACCCATTTTTGCTAAATTCTCCTTTTCAGGTTTTCAACTTTGCGGGTTTACATCTTTTTTATTTATATCCCTAACTTTTTCCCGAACCCATTCTTTTTATAGTTCGCCAGGATGCCCCACTTTTGCCTGGATATTCTTTTTTCTTTTCAGCGGGTCTCTTTAAGCAAAGTATTTTTTAACTGCGTCTGCGTTCACAGGGGATGTAAAATCCTCACCATCCATGGTGGATAACAACAAGGCTCCTCTGGAGAAGACCTTTCGCACGACGTATGGACCTTCATAGTTGGGAGTCCATTTGCCCTTGTGGTCTGTTTATGGAGGGAGAATCTTTTTCAGCACAAGATCGCCCGTCTGAAAGCTTCGAGGGCACACCTTCTTGTCGAAAGCTTTCTTCATCTGAATATGATACAACCGACCATATACAATAGACGCTAGCCTTTTCTCATCCATCAGGCTAAGCTGATTCAATATGTTCTTTACCCATTCTGCCTCATCGAGCTTGACGTCGACCAGAACACTCAAAGAAGGAATCTCAACTTCTAATGGTAGGACAACTTCCATACCATACACCAGTGAGAAAGAAGTTGCCCCAGTTGAAGTGCGTACCGTAGTACGATATCCATGCAAAGCGATGGGCAACATCTCATGCCAATCTTTATAGGTTACAACCATCTTCTGCACTATCTTCTTGATATTCTTGTTAGCCGCTTCAACAGTGTCGTTCATCTTCGGACGATAATGCGATGAATTGTAATGCTCGATTTTGAAACTATGGCACAGTTCCTTCATCATCTCGTTGTTCAAGTTCGAACCATTATCAGTAATGATTCTTTCAGGCACTCCGTATATACATATGATGTCTCTCTTGATAAATCTGGCTACGACTTGCTTCGTGACATTCGCATAAGAGGCTGCTTCCACCCACTTGGTAAAGTAATCAATGGCTACCAAGATGAAGCGATGTCCATTGGATGCGGTTGGCTCGATCTTGCCAATCATGTCAATTCCCCACATGGAAAGGGCCATGGAGACGCCATGACGTTCAGAGGACACGGCAGCACATGAATCTTGTCTGCATAAATATGGCATTTATGGCATTTCTTCGCATATTTGAAACAATCAGATTCCATCGTCAGCCAATAATACCCTGCTCGCAACAGTTTTCGAGACATGGCATGCCCTCCGGCAGGCGTACCAAAGGCTCCTTCGTGGACCTCTTCCATAAGCAGGCTTGCTTCTTTCTCATCCACGCATCTTAATAACACCAAATCATAATTCCTCCTGTAGAGTATACCATCTTGGTTCAGATAAAAGTTTCCAAGCAACCTTCTCAGAGTCTTCTTATCCCGGGTCGACGCCCCTGGCAGATATTTTTGTTTCTTAAGAAAGTTTTGGATGTCATAAAACCATGGCTTGCCATCAGAGGCTTCCTCAATGGCAAATACAAACGCCGACTTATCAAGGCGCGAGATGACTATTCTTAGAGCATCATTCCAATAGTTCACCTTGTACATTGAGGATAATGTTGCTAGAGCGTCTGCCATCTGGTTCTTCGCTTTCGGCACGTGATGTAACTCAATGGCAACAACCTCCTTGCATAGTTCATGTAAGGAATTAGATTGGGTTGCCTGGTCTCCCATTCTCCTTTAATTAGATTTACAACTAGAGCTGAATCGCCGTATACATCTAGGTTCTTGAACCTTAGATCAATGACTTCATCCAACCCCATTATGCATGCTTCATATTCTTCTTCGTTGTTGGTGCAAGGAAAAGTCAACCTGGCAGTGAATGGTATATGAGAACCATGGGGAGTCGTGATGATTGCCCCAATTCCACTACCGTACGAGTTAACAGCACCATCAAATATCATCTGCCACTGGGAGCCACGCTCAGGACCTTTGCTAGGCAACGGTTCATCACAATCTTTCGTCTTCAAATACATGATGTCTTCGTCAGGAAATTCAAATTTCATAGGTTGATAATCTTCGATCGGCAGTTCGGAGAGATACTCTGACAGAACACTCCCCTTGATAGCCTTCTAGGAAACATATTGGATGTCATACCCTGTCAGTACCATCTGCCACCTGGCAATTCTTCCAGAAAGTGCTTGCTTTTTGAAGTCATATTTAATCGGATCCATCTTCGAAATCAGCATGGTTGTATGATTAAGCATATATTGTCTTAAACATTTGGCAGCCCATGCGAGTGCGCAACATGTTTTTTCCAACATCGAGTACCTGGATTCGCAGTCTGTGAACTTTTTACTCAGATAGTATATTGCATGCTCTTTTCTTCCCGTCCTGTCTTGTTGATCGAGAACACAACCCATACTGTTCTCAGAAACCGTTAGATACATTATCAAAGGTCTTCCAACGACTGAGGGATTCGGTATCAGAGGTTTCTGCAAATATTCTTTTATCTTATCAAATGAACTTTGGCAATTTTCATTCTAGACGACCGCCTGATCTGCAATGTGAATCCTGCAATGATAATGGTTAAATGTTTAAAATGATATGCAAAACAAGCACAAAGCCACATTGCCATTTTATTGTTAAATATAAAACATGGAAAACAAAGATCACAATATTTGAATGCAGAAAAACGCCCTTTGATTAATTGAAAAAAAAGATTGTGCAAGCATAAACAATAAGGCCCTGAAGACAAAACCACTATGCTTCGGGTAGAACATAGGGTTGTACAATAATCAGAAAAACAAAATATTACTCTTCCGTTGTCACTTGAATGAATTCCTCGATAGACCAATTGTTGAGGCTTTGTCCTGAAAGGCACGGCCTAGTCCACGAGTCCATATCGCAGTCGCTATCCCCGTCTTCATCTGAAACAACATTGATCTGCTAGAAGATAACCCCGCCTTTGGTAAACTTTACCGGCCCTTTGTAGCGCGGCGCGCTCTGTGAGGATGACGAAGAAGATGGGCGGTATCCCAGACCAAACTTATCCTGCTTATGGGGTATATCCAACACTTGACCCCAACCTGGTGCTGCCCCAGCCTGCACCGCTGCTTGGGCCTCCTTGAAGGATGACATGGCCACTTCGGGCGCTTTGCTCACATCAGACACTTTGCCTTTAATCTGTACCGTATCAAAAGCTTGACAAAGAGTCTCATGGATTTCACCATCCACCTCAACATATTTAAACTAAGACAAATGATTGATCATTATATCTTCCTCTTCGCATACAGTGACAACGCTGCCGCCCACCATGTACTTGAGCTTCTAGTGCAGCGTGGAAGTTACGGCTTCCGCCGAGTGAATCCATGGACGGCCCAACAAACAGCTATAGGCCGGATGAATGTCTATAATATAGAATACCGTACCAAATACTTCAGGACCCACCTGAATAGGCAATGTCAGCTCTCCAAATACATATCTTCTGGTACTGTCAAATGCATGTACTACAAGATCACTTGGCGTACACGTTATACCACGAGTATCCAGTTTCATCAGTGCCTTTTTTGAAAGCACATTCAAAGACGATCCTGTATCTAACAGCATATGAGACAAGACGGCTCCACGACATTCAATTGAAATGTGTAACACACAATTATGATTCATGCCCTTCGGGGTCAAGTCCAAATCCGTGAAACCTAGACCATTTCCTGCGTTGACGTGCACTACAACCCCTTCAAGTTGGTTAACCGATATCTCTTGCGGTACGTAAGCAGTATTCAATATCCTCAACAACGCATTCCGATGCGCTTCTGAACATAGCAACAATGACATAATAGAGATTTTAGAGGGAGTCTGTTGCAAGTGATCAACTATCTTGTAATCACTCTTTCTTATCAATCTCATGAACTCCTCCGCTTCCTTCTCCAAAGAACTCTTCTCACCAGCTTGAGAAGTTTCTTCCACCACATCTTTCTTCCCCTTATCAACTCTGTCAGTGACCACTTCAGGTGATAAGAACACTCTTCCGCTTCGAGTGATTCCCCCAGCTCCAACTAGATTATCCACAGAATCAGTCGACAAGCTCTTCAATTCCTGTTTCTTCCCATTACAATATACCTCTGCTCCATAGTTCCACGGAATTGCTTTGGTACTCTCATACGGCATAGGACCAGCTCTGGTGATGATAATGGTTGGCGGCCTCGACGCAGAAATAGTTATAGTTTTGTATGGGATCAAGATCGTTACAATCTAATTCCTTTCCTCAACCATTATCTCTTCAGACTTCTTCTCAACAATCCGGTCAAACTGCAACATTCCATCACTCATCATACCTTGAATATAGCTCTTCAGCTTTGCACATCCCTCGAGATGACTCAAACATTCAACACATGATTCTTTACAGCCCGAGAATATCCTTCCCTTCAATAACTTTTCCTTCACAAAGCCCAACGATGTCTTCAAATCATTGACATTAGTTAGCATATCTAAACTCTCGTCTTCAATGATTGCACTGACTCCGACATCCCCATGGTTGGGGATGGGGTTCTGCACGACATTGGGAGCATCGTGAGAAAAGTTTATTGCCTTGCTATCCACCAAATCCTGAACTTTATGTTTAAAGGCCTTGCAATTATCGATATTGTGCCCAGGTGCCCCGGAATGGAACTCACAACGAGCATTCACATCATAACCAGGCGGTGGTGGTTCTGTTAGAGGAGCTAAAGATCTCTTTTATACTAACTACAATTATAACAAGTGCTGGAGCAATTGGGAATAAGGCATCGGAGGTGCGTCAAATTGTCTATTTTCTGTCTGACTCCGATCTTGAAACCTTTTATAACCCTGTTGATTTTGCTGTTGTTGTTGTTGTTGTTGTGGTTGTTGTTGAGGAACGGCTGGAATCGTGATACTAGCAACCTGCTGCTGCTACTGGCGATTTTGCACTGGTCATTGATATCTATTCCTTCGGGAACTAGACACTGAATTGGTCTCGCCTTCACGCTTCTTATTACCAAACACCTTTTCACCTCCTCCTCCAGATGAAGACACTTCACCAGATTGGATTTTTCCCAACTTTATACAGTTTTCTACTCTCTCCCCCGTGATAATTAGGTCAGAAAAGCTACCAGACATACTACTGATAAGCTTCTCATAATAGACACCAGGCAAAGTGGCCACGAACATATCAATTAAGTCACTCTCCAGCATCGGAGGTTGCACTCTTGCTGCTAGTTCGCGCCACCTATGGGCGTATTCCTTAAAGCACTCACCGGTGTTTTGAGACAAATTCTAAAGTTGGACCATGTTAGAAGCAAGGTCGCTATTATACTGATAGTGCTTCACAAAGGCTTCATCTAAGTCTCTCCAACTGCGGATATTAACAGGCTCCAGTCCCATATACCACTCAAGTGAGGGTCTAGATAAGTTGTCTTGAAAAAAGTGAATGAGCAATTTTTCGTCATCCGACTAAGCAGACATTTTGCAGTAATAAGAATGCAAATGGACCCTTGGGCAAGTAGTTCCCTTATACTTGTCAAATTCAGGAACTTTGAACTTCAACGGAAATTTCAAATTCGGAATCAGCCCCAGATTGGTCATGTCTAGTCCCATGGAATTATGATTTTCAAAAGATCTCATCTTTTCTTCAATCAGCCTAAACCTTTTATCAGCCTCAGACGACAGTCCAACACCGATATCTCGCATAGAAAATGCGTCTTCCTGCTGGTCCTCATCCCATTGAGGAACATTGTTGCCATGCATAACACACACCACTTCAGGGATTCCACCTATGTTGCCTCCACCCAGAGGGATAACTGTTGTAGGAATAGTGTGAGCATATGGCGTACCATCACCACGAGGAGGATTAGAAGAAGTTCCTCTGTGAAGCACACCATTATTATCAACTTTGGAAATCAATGGTTGCACCAAGGTCCTTAGTTGCTCCTGGCCATTTGAGATACCCTACATCAGCTCCATAAACTGAGCCATCATGTCCCTCATCTCTTGGATCTCAGCTTGCACTTGTTCCATAACTCTGTGCTGATTCCCTCTTGTGGCGTACCGGTGAGTAGTTTGGCCGTCTATCCTAAAACAATCTAACAAACAACAGGGGTAAGAAATATGGTTCCTGTAACAGCCAAATTTTCAATAATTGATTATTTGTACTAATTAATTGATTTAATGAATTATTGGATCTATTTAATTTATATGAGTTAATGGATTTAACTGATTTATTCTATTTGATAGAATAAGGTGAATTTACTAGATCTTCTCTAATTAATGATAAGATGAGATATATTGAGGAGAAATAAAAGAGAAGGATATATAAGAAAAAGTGGAAAGAAAAGGATAGAAATAGAGAGAAAGGAAAAAAAGAGAAAGAAAGAAGGAAGAAGAGAGAAGAGGAAAAAATAGAGGAAAAACTTAGAATCATCAGAACTGCTTCTAGCTTCCGATTAATCAAGGTAAGGGTGTGAAACCTTATTATTCTATCAATGTGTATGATTATTTATATGTTTGTTGAATTGGTTTGGATTGTTGGAGAGGTTTTGCTCATTTTCCATTTTAGGGCAGAAATGAGTTTAATCGATAGAAACCGATGTTTTCGTGGATGAAACTCGACATAAATTTTGTAGTTTAGTCGGGTAATGTATAGCCGTGATTATTGGATTTTGTTTGATTGAATTTGGTTGAATTTGTGAGTTTCGACATTTTTGGACAATTGGAAGTTAAGATTTTGGATGAAAATTGGAAGTCGTAGAATTTGCGCTTTATGATCATAAATTGTTACTATATGATTGGTAATGATGAGTAGGTATTTAATCGGGAGAAAATGATTAAATCGGTCGGGTTTTTGGACGTTTTGGGCAAAAACCCATAACCTTGTTTTTCCATAATTTCAGGTGTTAACCGGTTAACACTTTGGGTTAACCGATTAACGGTATATAAAATGGCCTAAAAACTGAGTTTTTGGAGCGGTTAACCGGTTAACAATATCTGTTAACCGATTAACGGAGTGTTAATGCGCCAAGATTTTGAAAATCTAGGTGTGTTAACCAGTTAACAGAAAGTGTTAACCGGTTAACACTGTAAGTGTGAGAGAAATATTATTTTTCAAAACTTTGAAAATTCATAACTTCTTCACCGCTTATCAGATTTTGTCGTTCTTTATATCAAACTAGTGCAAATAATATATTCTATAACTTGGTGAAAAGAAATATTAGTTTTAGCCGACTTTTAGCCGATTTTACTGATTAATCGAGATTAATTATTTTAAGTAAGTGAGGCTTAAATAATTAGAGCGTTCGGTTGTCGTTTGGCCTGATGATGTGAATGCATAATGATTTCTATGCGTTTGTATGTGAAAAATGCGTAAGAACATATTGTGAATATGTGTGCATTGCTTGATACATGTGGTCTTTTGACAAATATAGGCATTGTTTAAATTGATTAAAAATGCATGATGATTTATGATGAGGTTCATTGCTGTTCGGCATGATATTGTGAATAATGCATGAGAACATATTGTGAATATGTGTGCATTGCTTGAAAAATGTGATGGTGGTATTGAATTGTGAATGCATATTGATTGTATGCAATATTGTGAATAATGCATGAGAACATATTGTGAATATGTGTGCATTGCTTGATAAATGTGATGATGTTGAAAGTATGAATACTTTGATATGATGTGTGAGTGTGCAATCATGATATAATTGTTGTGTGATGAATTATTTAACTATGCATGGGATTAAGATGCGAGAACGGTCTTAAGTGCATATGGTTGTTGATTGCATACGCATAATTTAGTCAAGAGGAAATGCTTGCTAGTTTCCTGGAGACGAGTGACTTGTCCCAAACCTAGAAGGGTGGGTTTGAAAGCTTAGAGGACGGGCTTTTGTTGTTATCGGTCTAGGGGACGGACCCGGTTTAAATGTAAAAACCGAAAAATGATAACAAGTGTTGGTACCACATGGCATTGAGTTGCATTGAGTCACATGACATATATCATTGTCATATGGAAGTATGCATCTGTATGAATTGTTGAATGAGAGTTGTGATTGGATGAATAAACATAATTGTAAATGTTTATGTGGAATGATGTGAATTGTGGATGTATGCATGATAAATATGCTTGGTGTTATATATATATATATATATATATATATATATATATATATATATATATATATATATATATATATATATATATATATATATATATATATATATATATATATATATATATATATATATATATATATATATATATATATATATATATATATATATATATATATATATATATATATATATATATATATATATATATATATATATATATATATATATATATATATATATATATATATATATATATATATATATATATATATATATATATATATATATATATATATATATATATATATATATATATATATATATATATATATATATATATATATATATATATATTTGTGTCTGTGTGTGTGTGTGTATACTTTATGATGAATTGTGATGAATAAACATAATTGTAAATGTTTATGTGCAATAATGTGAATTGTGAATGTGTAATTGTGAATGATATTGACCGAGGAATTAATGAAATAAACATGATTGTATATGTTTATATGATTTATGGTGAATTAAACATAATGTGTATGTTTAGGTGAATTGATTGAAATTGTGGATGTATGTATGAGGAAATATGCTTGGTGATTATCCATATATTTGTATATACATTTTGACGTATATGGATGACTTGTGGTGAGAATGATGATTATGCATATTCTAAGATTGTAGATATATAATTATATGCATTGATTATTATGATAATATTTCTCACCCTTCTGCTGGAATGATGTCCTATCTGACATCGTGCAGGTATTGAGAATAGAGTTGCTTGTAGTTGCGTAGCCGTTGTTGGTGTAGCCATTTAGTAATTTAGTTATATTGGGTCGATTCATGCTCTGGTCATGTAACACTGGGATCGTTTGGTTTATATTTTAGAGATACATTATGTATTCTATGTTTTGTTTTTATATTCATTGGAATATTATGATGTTGGCCTTGGTGCCTCAGTAATGTTGAAGTATGTGATGAATCTGAATATTCTCTTAAGAGAATTATGTTATAAAATGAATCTGCTGCTACATGCAAAGTGAAATTGTAAGAAGCATGATTATTTATTATAAGTGTTAATGAGCATGACAGGTGGTTTTTGATATTTGAAAGTTATGTGTGACCCCCTTTTGTGAATGCATGAAAATTTACTCTGATTATTTGTATATTTTTCGTGGGGTTTAGAAGGGTGTTACATTAGTGGTATCAGAGCAGGTCGGTCCATCCGGCCAAGTTGTCTAATGTTGGTTGTTCCCCTGTATGCGACATGAGTGTGAAAATACTGTCGATACATGTTTGTTGTCTAACCTTGTCTGCAGAAGTGGGAATGATCCAAGTGGGGGAGAAGCTGGTGCTTCACCAGGATGCTGCAAGTGTGGAGTTGTAGCTCAGTGTGTGGTTGAACGCTCTTATAGTTTGGTAAAGATGGTTTATGCCCCATCATGATTTTTTGTTGTCTATTAACAAATTGAGGAACTGATCACCCTTAATCTCTTGTTGATATTAGTTGGGATTGTGCTGGATGGGATAGACATGTCTTGCGAGCTTAGATGGCGTGAGTAGTGAATTGTTTGGAGTTAAATCCAGTGCTTAAGAATTGTTTTGATGAGTCGGCACAAGACAGTGTTGAGATGTTTAATTTTGATGGGAATTTGAGTGTTAATGAAAGTGGAAAGTTGGCGGTTCGCCGATTAATTGTGGTTGTCTGGGAGTTATTCTGACAAGATGGTGATACACAGCCAGGACGTGAAGTGGAGTTGTGATTGACTTAGTTACAGAAACGAGTCCGATATTGAGAGCTCCATATTATATGTCTATTTGGATGGTCAAGGAATTAAATTGATTGAGTAGTTTTGAGACTTGTGTCTGATGTGTGTGCTACGATAACAAATTGTGAGGTCGAGTATGTAAAGGGTGGATGGTGACTTTTGGTGATTATTAAAGTAAAAGGTGGAATAAAATATTGGTATAATTAGACCTTTAAACATTTTAAGAGTTGGAGATGTGTTGAATGGCCTTCTAAGTGTGAAGATGTTGTTTTCGTATTGTTGTCGTAACGGGAGAACCGTAACTCGGAATGACGCCAGATTAGAAGCGTTAGAAGCGATTACAATGCTCTATATGATGGTGAAGTAGTTACATGGAATTAAGTTATTTATTGATGGAATACGTTTGGATGTTGTAGTGAGTACGGAAAGTGCAATTCCTGTTTCCGCCATAACTCACAAATTGTGTGAGTCAATGGTTGTGTAACCAATGATGGTTGGATATATTCGAAGAGTATAGAGGATCATGTTGAACATCAAGGACTTGAGTTATCAGTGTTAGAGAAGAAGCAGTGGTATGCCGCTGTGAAGAAAGTTCAAAGAGTTTTGGGGAGAGCTGTCAACAGCCCGTGTGTTGGTTTTGCCGAATCCGACAAGACTGTTTGTTGTGTTTTGTGATGCTTGTTGATATGATTGGGAGGTATGTTAAGTGCAACTTCAGTGAGTTTTGGTTATGCTTTAATGCAACTTAAAGTACATAAGGGGACTTACCTGACAAGTGATTTAGGGTTGGTTGTTGTTGTGTGTTTGTGCTGGAGTTCGGAGGCCTCAATTGTTTAGTTGAGATTTGAGATGGTTGGTGATCTTACGAACTTAAGGTATTTGTTGATTTGAAAGAGTTGAATATGATGCAGAGGAAATAATTGGGACTTCTGAAGGAGTTTTTTTTGGTCGAATTACCATTTGGGTGAGACAACATGGTACCTGAGGTATCGAATTGGAAATTTCTGCATATACCGATGATGATGGTAATGAAGTTAGAACTGATTAAGCAAATCCAGGATGAGTTGACCTGTGAGGAGACTTCTTATGGAGTTGAGCTTTGTATGTTGAGGCCGACTATTGGTATTCTCGATGAGATTCGAAGAGGTCAGAATTTTAATTTGAGTTAATAGAGTGATTGAATTTAATGAGTCGAAGAGCTGATTTTTGGATTGATGGGAATGGTACTATGAAATGTCATGATGGTGGGTATGTTCGAAATAGTGTGAGTTGGATAAGAATACTCTGGAAGAAGAATATTGAGATAGATTGATTATCCATCCAGGTACTGTGAGGATGTGACCGAATTTGAGAAATTGTTTTGGTGACAATAAATGGAGAGAGAAGTGGTTGAGGTTGTATATGCTGATTAGACTTGTTGAAAGTTGAAGTGTGAACATCAGAGACTGTTGGGCCTGATACAAGTGTTGAATATTTCTGAGTGGTATGAGATAGTATTCCCATGGATTTTGTGACGGGTTTTCCGAAGAATTTGAGGGATGTGATTTTGCTTGGGTGATTTTGGATAGAATGACTAAATTGGCTCTTTTCCTAACAAGGAAGATTAATCATTCTATGTTGAAGCTAGCTGAGATTATGCAAGAGACGACTAAAAAGATCTAAAGGATCCAAGAAAGGACGTTTTTTAGAGTTACGATAGTAACTGGTGTTGGTCGAGCTTGAGGTCTCGGAAGCACACATTGTGTTTTGTTGATCTGTATCAGAGTGGCGCAGCGGAAGCATGGGGAAAATAGCATGTTAGACTGTTTTACCGCTGTCACTTGTGGGAATTGTATGATATGTTCATGTGTCTAAGCTGAGGAGGTACATTGATTCAGATGGATAGTGTACGAGTGAGGGGGGATTTGACTATTGAGGCATTGCTAGTTCAGGTTGATGAACGAGAAGCAACTTCGAAGTAAAGGGATTCCTTTGGTGGAGGTAGTTTGGGAGAAAGTTGGATTTGGGAGATTGGGATGCGAGAGTCCTATCCAGAGTTGTTTGAACCAGGTAACATTTTCGAGGACGAAAATTCTTAAAGTGGGGGAGGGTTGTAACAACCCAATTTTCAAAAATTGATTATTTGTACTAATTAATTGATTTAATGAATTATTGGATCTATTTAATTTATATGAGTTAATGAATTTAACTGATTTATTCTATTTGGTAGAATAAGGTGAATTTACTAGATCTTCTCTAATTAATGATAAGATGAGATATATTGTGGAGAAATAAAAGAGAAGGATATATAAGAGAAAGTGGAAAGAAAATGATAGAAATAGAGAAAAAGGAAAAGAAGAGAAAGAAAGAAGGAAGAAGAGAGAAGAGGAGAAAATAGAGGAAAAGCTTGGAATCATCAGAACGGCTTCTAGCTTCCGATTAATCAAGGTAAGGATATGAAATCTTATTATTCTATCAATGTGTATGACTATGTATATGTTTGTTGAATTGGTTTGGATTGTTTGAGGGTTTTTGCTCATTTTCCATTTTAGGGCAGAAATGAGTTTAATCGATAGAAACTGATGTTTTCGCGGATGAAATTTGAAATAAATTACGTAGTTTAGTCGGGTAATGTTTAGCTGTGATTAATGGATTTCTTTTGATTGAATTTGGTTGAATTTGTGAGTTTCGACATTTTGGGACAATTGGAGGTTAAGATTTTGGATGAAAACCGGAAATCGTTGAATTTGCGCTTTATGATCCTAAATTGTTACTATATGATTGGTAATGATGAATAGGTATTTAATCGGGAGAAAATAATTAAATCAGTCGGGGTTTTGGAGGTTTTGGGCAAAAACCCGTAACCTTGTTCTTCCAAAATTTGAGGTGTTAACTGGTTAACACTTTGGGTTAACCGATTAACTGTATATAAAATGGCCTAAAAAATGAGTTTTTGGAGCGGTTAACCGGTTAGCAATATCTGTTAACCGATTAACGGAGTGTTAATGCGCCATGATTTTAAAAATCTGGGTGTGTTAACCGATTAACGGAAAGTGTTAACCGGTTAACACTGTAAGTGTGAGAAAAATATTATTTTTCAAAACTTTGGAAATTCATAACTTCTTCACCGTTTATCGGATTTTGTCGTTCTTTACACCAAACTGAAGCTAATAATATGTTCTATAACTTGGTGAAAAGAAAAAATATTTTTAGCCGACTTTTAGCCGATTTTACCGATTAATCAAGATTAATTATTTTAAGTAAGTGAGGCTTAAATAATTAAAGCGTTCGGTTGCCGTTTGGCCTGATGATGTGAATGCATAATAATTTCTATGCTATTGTATGTGAAGAATGCATGAGAACATATTGTGAATATGTGTGCATTGCTTGATAAATGTGGTCTTTTGACAAATATATGCATTGTTTAAATTGATTAAAAATGCATGATGATTTATGATGAGGTTCGTTGTCGTTCGGCATGATATTGTGAATAATGCATGAGAACATATTGTGAATATGTGTGCATTGCTTGAAAAATGTGGTGGTGGTATTGAATTGTGAATGCATATTGATTGTATGCAATATTGTGAATAATGCATGAGAACATATTGTGAATATGTGTGCATTGCTTGATAAATGTGATGATGTCGAAAGTATGAATACTTTGATATGATGTGTGAGTGTGCAATCATGATATAATTGTTGTGTGATGAATTATTTGACTATGCATGGGATTAAGATGCGAGAACGATCTTAAGTGCATATGGTTGTTGATTGCATACACATCATTTAGTCAAGAGGAAATGTTTGCTAGTTTCGTGGAGACTAGTGACTTGTCCCAAACCTAGAAGGGTGGGTTTGAAAGCTTAGAGGACGGGCTTTTGTTGTTATCGGTCTAGGGGACAGACCCGGTTTAAATGTAAAAACCGAAAAATAATAACAAGTGTTGGTACCATATGGCATTGAGTTACATTGAGTCACATGGCATACATCATTGTTATATGGAAGTATGCATGTGTATGAATTGTTGAATGAGAGTGTTGTGATTGGATGAATAAAGATAATTGTAAATGTTTATGTGGAATGATGTGAATTGTGGATGTATGCGTGATAAATATGCTTGGTGTTATATATATATATATATATATATATATATATATATATATATATATATATATATATATATATATATATATATATATATATATATATATATATATATATATATATATATATATATATATATATATATATATATATATATATATATATATATATATATATATATATATATATATATATATATATATATATATATATATATATATATATATATATATATATATATATATATATATATATATATATATATATATATATATATATATATATATATATATATATATATATATATATATATATATATATATATATATATCTGTCTGTGTGTGTGTGTGTGTGTATACTTTATGATGAATTGTGATAAATAAACATAATTGTAAATATTTATGTGCAATAATGTGAATTGTGAATGTGTAATTGTGAATGATATTGACTGAGGAATTAATGAAATAAACATGATTGTATATGTTTATATGAATTATGGTGAATTAAACATAATGTGTATGTTTAGGTGAATTGATTGAAATTGTGGATGTATGTATGAGGAAATATGCTTGGTGATTATCCATATATTTGTATATACGTTGTGACGTATATGGATGACTTGTGGTGAGAATGATGATTATGTGTATTCTAAGATTCTAGATATATAATTATATGCATTGATTATTATGATAATATTTCTCACCCTTCTGCTGGAATGATGTCCTATCTGACATCGTGCAGGTATCGAGAATGGAGTTGCTTGTAGTTGCGTAGCCGTTGTTGGTGTAGCCATTTAGTAATTTAGTTATATTAGGTCGATTCATGCTCTGGTCATGTAACACTTGGATCGTTTGGTTTATATTTTAGAGATACATTATGTATTCTATATTTTGTTTTTATATTCATTGGAATATTATGATGTTGTCCTTGGTGCCTCAGTAATGTTGAAGTTTGTGATGAATCTGAATATTCTATTAAGAGAATTATATTATAAAATGAATCCGCTGCTACATGCAAAGTGAAATTGTGAGAAGCATGATTATTTATTATAAGTTTTAATGAGCATGACAGGTGGTTTTTGATGTTTGAAAGTTATGTGTGACGCCCTTTTGTGAATGCCTGAAAATTTACTCTAATTATTTGTATATTTTCCATGGGGTTTAGAAGGGTGTTACAGTTCCGCTGCACCTGCTATACAAAAATACTATGCAAAATGTAGACATGTATATATGCATTAGGGACGTTTCTCCTCGATTCTAGTTCCTGCACGAACACCGAGACATAGAGAAACCCATAGCCTAGCATAGAGCCAAACACCTCATACATACAAGAAAAGGCCCAACAGGCAATGTACAATCATTCAACTGAGTACAATGAATCCACAAAAGGACCTCAGCCAACAGGTCTGGTGATGGTCACTACAAATAGGCTACAAAGGAAAAGAAAGACATCAGGTACAACGAGTACGAAACTCCTCCAACAGCTCCTGTATCTCAGGATGGTCTAGTATGGCGAGTAACCCCTGAATGAGCAACTCTCGCTGTCTGATAGTGGTCTGTAACCTCTCAGCATAGTCTTCCCAGGCTCCCTCACCAAAGACTTCCTCTAGCTTTCACCTCTTTGAATCAGCCCTCACGCTCCTTGTTGTTGGAAAGAGTAGCATTCCACTGCTCGTTGAACTTGGAAATCTCCAAATAAGCTTTATCCAAGTCCTTCTTCTTAGAAGTGAGAACATCACTAACATCTTTCAGATCTAAACCCAAATGTTCACGAGAACGAGTCTCCTTGGTCAAATCTGTTCCCAAACTGTTCACAAGCTCAGTCTGCCTCTTGGAAGAGTACACAACTTCAATCTTCTCACTCCGAAGTTGAATGATCTCTTTCTCCAACTCTTCATTAGCCCTCGGAAGCTCCTCTTTCTCAGACCACAACTGGTTGTACTTCTGAACGTCCAGAGTGGTGGGTTCGTCAATCATGAGAGGATACAAAGGCTCTACAAATGGGAAAGGCATCAGCAACCTTTTTGTTCTATCCTGGATCCAAGTCAAATAAGGGTCGTAAGCTCGACTGTTACTCTTCCCCAAAGAAACTTTCCCTTTCCTATGGATTCTGCTCCAAGCATCCTTAACTCTAAGCAAAGTATCACCTTCCAACAATCCAGTGAGATACAGAGATTCCTGTATCTCCTCTTCCTTAGGAGGATCTCTCAAGGCGTACCTAAACTGTCTGACTAGCAAGGATGGATTATAGTTGATGCATCCTTTCCTTCCGACCAACGGGACGTTAGGAAAACCTCTACAACTATAAATGATCTTAGTACCCAACATATCCCTGTCAAACCAGATAATGTTCTTAGCAGACAACCCCATCAACCTCTCGGACCATTCTAAAGTACCCGCAATAGTAATGAGGGGACCAGATTTGGGAAGATGGCTTATAAACCAAATATACAAAAAAGGCACACAACAAGATACGTTCTTCCCTCTTCTGTTCTCTTTATTGTAGTGCAAAAAATGATAGACGTCGCCTAGCAGCGTAGGTATAGGATTCCCTGAAGCAAAGATATGGAACACATCCAAATCTACAAAATCTGGAATGTTAGGAAATAACATGATACCATAGATACCCCGGTAAATTTTTACTCCAAGTGGTCATGACATTCTTCGATGAAGCTTTTAGATGCAGAATTCTCAGTGGTCTGCTTAACTTCACTTCTCCAATAAAGTAGATAATATTTTAATCCTCAGTAAACCTCCTTAAAACTTCACCTTCCCAGTGAAGTGGATGTTATTGTACTCCCTAGTGGACCTTCTACAACGTCGATCTTCTCCAGCATGAGTCTCTCCAGTAAAGCGGATATTTATTTTATCCATGAAGTTTCTACAGTTATAAGTTGGATCCACCCCTAGCGGATCCTTATCCTCATCTTTAACAGGATAATCTTTCAGACTTATCAAGAGGTTACACCCCAAAGTGGAATGTTCTCTATTCCCCATAAGAAATTTTGAAGCCCTGAAGCAAGAGTGTGATCCCGTATTTGGTTCTCCGCCCATCCTCAGTGGTACTTCTATCTTCGAAGATTGGTCGGATGTTTGCTTCGAGATGTCTATTTCACCTCTGGTTGCTCCTGTCCGTTTGTTTTGTCATCATAAGCATACGCATAGCATATAGATAGATAACATAGCATGTGCACTCTTGCATCTTTGTGTTGTTTGTTCTATCTCTTTGGTCGTGTTTATCCCCGAGTGGTTGGGTGCGTCTTATCCCTCCAATTAGATTTGTCGACCCTATGAAGAAAAAGCACAATGTTTCATTTTTCCCCATGGAGTTCAATCCTCATGGAAGATGGTTATTTTAGTACAATTCCATTTGAGTTCACACCTCAATGGTCAAGTCTTGCTTGACAGTTTCTTTTCGGCTACTTCCCGAGTCGAACTTCAGTTTTTGGCAATCACATCGTAGACGCCTCCGACCTCTGAACAGGGATCAAGTGTGCATCTATTTTGCACCCTTCTCCCCAGGAAGAATATTCATGAAGACAGACATTTCTTTAACAAATTTTTCTTGAACATCTACATTTGGACTATAACAATCTCTTTATTTGAGCAACTCGTTTTGATTAGGATCTTATTCAAAACGACAAACGACAGTTTTCACAAGACAAATCATTTACCCTCAGTGGGTCCTTCAACATTATTGATTCATTAGAGAAGACAGTTACAGATATCCCTCTTTATTTGAGAGTTCACAGAACATTTTACAACTACAACAAAGATGCTCCGCAGGAATGTTTTCCCCAGTGAGTTCATCACACAAGTTTGCTTTTGTCAAGTGATATCTCCTCAGAGAAGTCGAGGACGTCTATCACATTAGTCTCTTTTTATTTGAGAAGACATACTTTACAATTCAACCGGCGCACATCTCTTCCGAGAATCCCTGGTGAAGTTTTACAAACTACATTTACAAATTTACAACTACATCTACATTAACAACAATTACACCTACAAGTTCTACACTGAACTACATCTACATTGACAACAACATTTACAATTTACAGTCTACAATGACAACTATAGTCTACAACGACAACTACAGTCTACAACGACAACTACAGTCTACAACGACAACTACAGTCTACAACGACATCTACAGTCTACAACAACATCTACAGTCTACAACGACAACTACAGTCTACAACGACATCTACAGTCTACAACGACAACTACAGTATACAACGACAACTACAATCTACAACAACATCTACAGTCTACAACGACAATTATTCGAACATATTACAGTTCCTGGTTAATCTCAGCAGTAGATTCCCAGAAGACCTCGGCAGTAGGTAATTCCTGGTTAATCTCGGCAGTAGATTCCCAGAAGACCTCGGCAGTAGGTAGTTCCTGGTTAATCTCGGCAGTAGATTCCCATAAGACCTCGACAGTAGGTAGTTCCTGGTTAATCTCGGCAGTAGATTCCCAGAAGACCTCGGCAGTAGGTAGTTCCTGGTTAATCTCGGCAGTAGATTCCCAGAAGACCTCGGCAGTAGATTCTTAGAAGACCTTGGCAGTAGGTAGTTCTATTACAGTTCCTGGTTAATCTCGGCAGTAGATTCTCAGAAGACCTCGGCAGTAGATAGTTCTATTTCAGTTCCTGGATCATCTCGGCAGTAGACTTCCAGAAGACTTCGTCAGAACTATTTCTCCAACAGACTTCAACACAGAATCTCGGCAGTAGATTCCTCACAGATTTTAATAGAAAATATTTTGGCAAAAGTATTCTCAATTAAAGTTACAAGTCTCGACAGTAGACTTCTCCAGCTGATATCTTGAAATCATTACATTTGACCTATACGGTCGGTTCTTCCAATGGATTTTCCCACAAGTTCTTCACCACATGTTATAGATACCTTGTGATTGTCAATCTTTCCCCGTGAAGTCTCGCTCATTGAGTATGTTCTTCCCGTGTGTCGTGTTTAGTTTCTCCCTTGTGGCACCATTTCTCCACAAGACCTTTCGTCTTGCATTCTCATATCATACGCATTCGATGGTTTCTTACGGTCAAAAATTCGTGCAGTGTTTATATTTAAGTCCCTCCTATCTCATCGAGACGGAGATTTCAATCTCCATATCCCCGGATAGGAGTAACTTAAATAGGGGCATTTGTTGCACCCTAATTTTTGACAATAAGATCCCACGTCCTTGTATTTTAATCCTTGTTTTTAGTTTACATTTATTACATGATGTCTCTGTTACTATTATGTATGCATGTTTGTTGTTACTAACAAGTCTGTGCAGGTGCGGTAATTTCAAATGGAGTTAGTTCTCATTCTCATAAATAATTATGCCAAAGACGTGGTTAGGAGTTTTCCATTAGCTTTTGTCAATATTTCTTAAGAGTTTCATTACCTATTCGTGAAGAGAAATGGATTTTCCTTGGACTTAAACGTAGTCATTTGAGGATTGATCTTGGTTTGTGGCAAGGAGTATTTCAAGTTGTACCCCTTTTCTAAAGGATCCCCGCATGATGTGGGTCATGTTTTAAAAGAGATTCCAAGTTTTAATTCAAGGCTCCTTTGTATACAAATGACAAATTAAGATATCAAGAGCAGGTGGTGTTTGATCTGTGTTTTTAATTGGTGGGAGAGCACACCGTTTGAGTAATTTTACTAGGATCTATCACCCTTTGAAGTTTTTAACTTAAACAACACTTTAGCTGGAACATCCAAAGGACTTCACTACGTAAGGTTGGGCTACGAAAGCTCAGAAGCTCATGGTCTTCGATGCCACATTATAGACCTTGAGGAGATTACATACTAGTTTTACATACTAGTTATAATAAGAAGAGAGGGAGAGTCCAAGACACGGGTCAAATTACATACCAGTTTGGCAGGTTGGAAGGGTCAAATTAAACTTATCAGCCAAAAGAGCCAAGGTGAAATTCAATTAAAGGCTGGATTTATGCTAGTTTCATCAATTGTCTTCAATGTTACAAGTGCAGGACAATATTATTCTTTCATCTCCAAAGTCATATTATTCAAATCATCCAAAGTTACAAGTTTAAAACATAAATAGTTAAGGCTACAGGATTCTAAGATCCATGTGGAATCCCACATTTCAACCATGACGTCCAGCGCTTGCCTCCTTAATTTCCATGAGGTTGTTTACGATGCTGTTATAAGAGGCAGCTTCGGCAACTTTGATTATCACATTGATTGGTGTTGTCGGCATACTAATATTTGGGTGAGCCATCACTTTGGATACTACGCAGACTCTTAATCCTGTGGACATTATGTCGTCCAATCGGATGATTACCTAACTGCTGGAGAAAGATTTGTCACGGCGAACCTTGTTTACGTGGCGCAATTGCTAAACTAGGACAAAGACATCTTGTTGCATAACCTTGAATTTGGGGAAGGAATTGTGAATGACACTTATTCCTGAGAAGCCTTCCAGTCCATGTTTCCCGACGGTTGTCGTGATGCTGCCTGCAATTTATCAATTAGTTAGCAATCTCTACTACAAAGCCAGGACACATATGCATCCAATCATCGTCAAGAGGACGGATCAAGGAAGTTATGACCTTCGAAACGCATAAAACATTAAGCAACAGCTTCGTACTAAGTAAGCAAGCAAGGAATTGGTTTAATCTCCAACTATTTATGCACAGCTTCTAGAGTTTGGAGCTTACGGCGCATTTTAAAATCAACACAGTAATGGATAGGACATGAGTAACAGCCAGAATTGGAAGAATACTTATCTCGGTCGTAAACGTTGATATGCAAGTTGCCCCTGTTATGTCACTTGATTGGGGAAGAGTTATCCCAATGTCCATGCGCTGCCAGCCTCGGTAAAATATTCACCTCAAGATGTAGAAATCCCCATAACTTTGATTGTGCCGTTATCCAAAACTTCAATCTCCTTTAGCATTTGAGTGGCCGGTATCACACCTGTTGCGTCACAACGAAGATATCAACATTTAGACAAACAATAACAAGGCTGCAATCTATCTACAGTACAATAAAACAAGGTTTCACAGAGATACCTGCTGCAAAGTTCTAAGTCTGTTCCAGGGCTACCGGCACATCACTTCCACCCATCTAATTCGAAGCCGAAAGAGGAGTATCGTGGTCTTCTTCCCAAACCTGTTAGTAAAACCAATGATAGTAGAGAAGGAATATCCCACCTGCAAAGTCAAGGAGAACCTGTTAGATCGAAAACTGCAGCACACGTGGTCGTTGTATCACATAATGAGCAAACAACAGTATAAAGCAGAAAACGTTCAAGTTACAGTGATTTACCAACAGGAATTTTGGGGCAGATCAAGTACGGCTCCAAACTTCTTGAGGGGAATAAGCTGGCCAGCCACATTTGCCTCGCCGTCATGAGCAACAACCCGAGTATCCGCCATAGAAATGACCTTGCACTTCTCTACATGGCGTATTCAATGTACGTCACCATCGCCACCATCACGATCAACTCTAGCTACGGGTATTTCCGGGTAACCCTGCAGGCTCTGACCTGTCCAGTTTTTCCGTTTGGTTTCGACCTGCATAACAGTGGTAGCATCATATTAGAAGAAGTTTGGAAATAACCATTTTGGGGCATTACGCGAATGGTTCATCTAACGCACCAATAACCGTGGTATTGGCATATAATATTCTCGAAGTGACAGTTTAATCGGTAACCAAAGATAGAAGTATCAGCTCTAAAGATAGCTTACCTATTTGTTAAATGTATAGCGTCCAAAAGTGTGGAAGCAGAAGCGAAGAATTGTTAAACGCCCCTTATTGATGTAGCATGAATTCTCAAGCCGGAAGCCTCTGAACTTGAGTCTCTTCCTGAAAAAGACAGAACAAGAACAAAAGAGAAGAAAGATCAAGCTTCGGTGCACGAAGCTTTGAACGGTTAGCTCATTAACTCCTACCGCAGCCAACTCGTAACCTGCACAATTAAATAACATCATCAAGTGTACCCTCAACATTGACAATGACAGAGCTCTCTACAAATCAAGTCAGTCAGTTACCTCCCATTAATCTGTTATGCCATCATCAGTTCTTTCAAGCGATAGTATGCACATTGGGCTCCTTGCAGCTGCAGCCCATGGCTCTACAACTGATGTTTGTTTTATATTGTTCTAAATTCAAGGGCTTCTCCCGTTGGCAATCCGGTAAAGGGTCCCTTCCGCGTTGATTGCACTCCAAAGTGACAATTCCCCCTGAAAGTCAAGATGCCAAAGGAAGGTTCAGTCTGTGATAAAACGCAACCTTGATAAGTGCTACCAACCGTCAGTTTTGGATTAAAAACCCGGTAATTACATCAAAGCAATACAATTGCACAAGAGCAGAATTTAATAGCAAAGCAATGACATACCATTTCTGTTTGAAACTTGAAACGATGATCAAAGCCGGCCCCTGCATTCAATTCACCACTCGCATTTTGCTCTTACAAATCAATTGATTCAATTAGATTCCAAACAGGATAAACATCTTCAACTGAAAGAGAAAGCGTGTAATCGAGTCATTCAACGAATATTGAAAACCAAAGATTGAAGATATGTTATTTCCAAAACAAACTCAAGGCGCAATCAAGGACAACATTCTGACATAATTTCAAACAATTAAGTTATTTCCATATTAAGGTTCAGTACATCCAGACATGTTTTGAACAATTTGGAAAGAAGATATCCTCACCAACTATATTCAAAGATGCGATTCGTTAAAATTAACAAAAGGAAAAATAGAGAGTTAACAACTTCCAATTGTGAACAACTTAAACAAGGAAAGTTTTCAAACATATGAATCACGGTTTTGGTATGAAATCACGAGCATTTACAACAGCTATTAATCATCAATGTGAAAAAGGAAACAACGTGAAATCAACGTCAAGAAATCCTAATCGTAACGCATATAAAAAGAGAAGAAATTGAGATGAAGAGACCATTCACGAAACCCTAAAGGATAGAAACTTATCTTTGGCTTCGCCCTCGCCGGAAAACCACCGATCCGCCACCAAAATTGCCTCTTAACAACTCCACTGCAACTACCACCGGAAAGACCAAAAAAACCTCACGCCTTCATCGTCGTGAATCCACCCGTCCTTCGCAAAAAAAAAAACCCTTTGAGACCTGAAATGGCATGAAAATCGTGAGTTTTAACATGTTAACACTTTGTTTATTTGACTTGTGCAGAGAAACCAGATCAGATGGAAGGTTGAAGAAACGTAAGAACAAGGAGAAGCCTCCATCAACCTGCATCAAGAATCAAAGCGATTTAGAAGGAGACGGAGAGGAAGTCATGATTCAAAAAAAGGAATGGTGAAACCGAGAGATGAGAGAAGGCGGAACAACGGAAGGGATCTAGGGTTCCTCCGCCTTTCCCTTTCATGCTTTGTACTGTATTTCTCTGATTATGTTTCTATACAAACCTCACGTTATCACACACACCACTGGTAAACCCACTTAACTCTAATTAACAACCTTTAAAATCTACTTTTAATTAAAGAAATCATCTATATAATAATTTAGTTAATTAATCATTTTTCTTTAAGTTATTTAACTAAATAATTGACCTTTTATCAATAGTATTATTTACTTAATACAATTTAAGTAATAGATGTTAATCAACCGTTTAGTTAACAATTAGTGACCCTTTTTGCATTATTAATATAATAACTCAATTTTACCTTTATTAATATTTAACTTTTATCATAATCAACTTTTTTACTAAAAATTATTAGTAAACCTTCCATAAATTCCTTTTTAACTTATTTATTTATTTATTAACTTTTGATATTAATTTATTCCTTTCTCATAATTAAAATTATTCGATTTCCCATAATTTATTTAATTTGTAATAATAATAACATTTTGTTTAATTTAGCTTTTATTAGATAATAACTAAAAGAAATGTCGTCATAAAAAAAAACCAATCAACTTATAATTTAAACTCATAATCTAAAATTAATAGCTTTTTCCCACAAATCAATTCACATTAATCGCAACTTTTCAACTAATCTCGCTACAAACATAATATGTTTTTTTCTCATAAAACTAAAATCAGTCCATCTGACTATTAATAATCAAATACAACTTTTTCTCAAAAGAAATCTTAACCTCACCAATTCAAACTTTTAAAAACAATCAAAACCAATCCCTTTAAAATTAACTACTTAAAATCAAACAAACAGCGTAAAATTCAATCCAATCGCGCAGGCTTGCACCTCACGCACTCACGACACAACACACTTGTACACCTAGCGCTTTCATGCGTATGCTTTATTATTTCCGCTTTTATTTATCCACAACTCACACACTCACTTAGCGCTTTCATGCGTACGTGTATGGTTTACTTTTCCGTAATTTACTTTACATGCAATTTACATTATCGAAATTATTTTCCGCATCGCATTTCGTCCAAAGGAAAAACCTACACATAAGTCAACACTTGTGTGTAGTGCACATCATTTGCATCATAATCCCTTCGATCCTTGAGTCCATTCAAGTTGATCGCTTAAGATAGATCCTACCCCATAGGAAGGACCTTGTCTTTATATTTTTTTACAACTTAGACAAACAAACAATTCAACATACAATATTCAAACAATCAATTCAACATAATAATTATTCAAATACAATAGAGAAAAGATGCCAAATCATCTTAAGTGAGATATAATCTCCACCCCCACAACAATATAAACAAACATGTAGGGACTTTGCCTTAAGAGCGATAAAGGCACACTCGTCAAACAATCCGAGTACTTAAGCCCTTTTCTTAAGACGATGCAAAGACTATTTTCCTACAACCTCTTACACTTGTGGCGGTTACATCTCCCTTAAAATGAAGACTCATCTCTTCTCCTAAACCCAATCAAAACAACTACCCTAAACCCGTAGGAACTTTGACCACCGTCAAAGAATTCATCATACCCTTTAGGGGAACTACAAATACTCTGATTCCACTCCCGTAAGGATATGTAGGCATAAGATGCGATATCTTATCGAGTATACTTAGAAATAAACCCCTAGGGTCTCTTATACCTTTAAGCAGATAAACACATAGCAATAAACAAACATAAAACAAGAGGTTCCTGTAGAGTACTACAGAAATTTAGGATGCTAGTACCTTCCCTAAGTTTAACCAACCCCCGAACCTATAACTCTCTAAACCTTGCATTTGCATTGCATTGTGGGAATTTCGATCTTTATCCCTTCCTTTGGACAAATCAAAGTTCGGTTGCGAAATGAATTAAAGATTCAAACTAATCAATAGTTTGATATCCGATTTTCACCGCGACAGAAATGGCAACTTCACTGGGGAGCCTCTAGTGGGTTTTCCCTATCTTGCTTTATTTATTTGTTTATTGCTTTATATATCTGCTTACTTGCTTAATTGATTATTTGTATATTTGCTCTTGTATTTGTTCCTTTTGGGTTATTATCCTTGAGTGGTGAGACAAAGTCCTACACCCAGACTTGAGAGAAATTAAGATAGGATGGTGATATATTCGATGAGGCTTATAGGGAGTGAGTCCCGACTAAGTTGATTCGAGAATCCCGCTTAGTTGAGACCCTTTTGAAAATGGTTCGGTTGAACGAATTTAGTCGTGAAAACTTTTACTATTCTCAATTGGAGTCCATGATACTAAGGATCGTAGTTACCTTTAACCCCACTTTGGCCTTTATTAGGACTTAGTGCGAGGCTATGAGGGAGTACACCCGAAATAGTGCTACGCGATGCTACACTCAAAAGAAGTTCTCTTGAGAATATTATTAATTCCCGAGTTAGTTGGGAAGTTTATAATATCCGAAAGATGGGCTAATGACTTTGGGAACCTTTTTAGAACCTTGTTCTGCAGGTTCAATCAATCTTTAGTCCACAACCTTTGGGAATGGGTATACCTTTGCCCCATGCTCGTTGCAAACCTAGGGTCCCCCTTGTTTGTTATCCTTGTTTATCTATGTGCTTACTTGTGTTTGTTGCATCCATATAGCATCATATCACATTAGGTTTCATGGGATTCATAGATTAGTTATAAACATTACAGAAACCAATATGGATTACAAAAGAAAATATTTTGGAATATTCTTTTAAGAGTCCTAACTTGGAGGTCCTAAGGAAGTTAAGGGCGTCGATCGAAGAATCAAGCAGACTCAAAAATGAATACAAGAGATTTCCATAGAAGTTCAAAATGCCTTCATCAATATTGAAGATCCAGGGATTCATTTCTCACCTTTCCACAAGAACAAAGGAAGAGATGGAGGATTTATTTTCCTCTATCAAACTAAATCTTTAGACGTCGATCATCAACAAAACTTATATTCAAGAAGATCCAAGTCGAAGAACAAATCAACAAGCACGATGAAGGACTTCCTTAGGGCTTTTCTCAGCTTTTATTTAGCTATTATGCCAGGACTCTTATAGGAATATTTATCTGTAATCCAATATCAAAAAATAATAAATAAATTTTCTTTGGTATTCTGTAATGTTTATAAGAACTTAAGTTCCATGAAACCATTCATTTCTGCATAGCATCCCGCATTTAGCATCTTGCATATGCACGTATCTCTCCTCTTCTGTGGCTCATCTAGTCTTCTGTCTTTGTCTGTCAGCTGACATCTCGACCATTGGACCAAGCTTGAAGTATTACTAAAGGGTAGGAAAGAGAATAAAGATATGGATTCTATGACCGACTTCAGAGTAATGACTAATCCGTTGTTCGATCTTCCCTCTGATGACAATGTTCAACAAGTGGATGTTCCTACTCAACCTCAACCTTTGCAAGACAACTTGGTTGTTCAAGGTGATAGAAGAGTTTCTCAGTTTCCACAGTGCATACCGAATCCTCAGAATGTTCGTGCTAAGATAAAGATGGATGATCCTAGATTCATAGCAATGGAGAAAGAATTGTGTGATTTTAAAGAACAATTGAAAATAGTGAAAGAAGCTAATGCATCTGATCTTGATGCCCGTGACCTATGTCTGGTTCCAGGCGTAATTATTCCTCCGAAGTTCAAAATGCCTGTCTTTGAAGTGTACAAAGGTGTTAGTTGTCCAAGATACCATTTGACGATGTTTTGTAGAAAGATGGCTGCTTATGTTGACGATGACGAATTGATGATGCACTTCTTTCAAGAAAGCTTATCTGTGGCATCATTGATATGGTATATGAAGCTACAAAGGAATCATATTCAGTCTTGGAGAAACTTAGTCGATGCTTTCGTGAAGCAATACAATTATAATTTGGACGTGGCTCTAGACAGTGATCAACTAGAAGGAATGAGTAAGAATAAAGATGAATCTTTCAGAAAGTATGCGCAACGATGGAAAGAGTTGGCTGCCCAAATTCATCCACCACTTCCAGAGAAAGAATTAAGCAATATGTTTCTAAGAACACTGCCAGACTCTTATTATGATAGAATGGTAGGTGTGGTGCCATTAGATTTCTCCAAAATTGTGGAAGTTGGAGTAAACATTGAGAATGCGTTCAAAAGTGGAAGAATCCGAGATGACTCGAGCAGCCAAGCTAATAAAGAAATTCCAGTTGATGATTCCCTAGAGGAAAGAAGCGTTGATGTTAATGCAGTTTGGGATCCCTCTCAAATCCTGTCAGATCCGGTTCCAATATCTTATCCTCAACATGAAGCACCTGTTCAGCGCAAGCAACCATTACCTCATAAACGAAGGTTGGCTTCTCCAGATCAACATCGAGATCGACAAGTTCGAAGAAGGTTTCAGAATCATAAGGCACCTCTGAATATTTCGAAAGAAGAAACTCGCTGGTTCGATCTTATCCCAATGACCTACAGTCAACTATGGTATTATTTTACTAGAAACTCGGTGATGACACCCAGAAAGACTAGAGTCATGAAGTCTCACCCACCGTGGTTCAACTTGAACGCCAGCTGTGAATTTAATGATGGGGTATTGGGGCATTCGATTGAAGAATGCAAAGTTTTTCAAGAGAAAGTCCAAGAAATGATAGATGACGAAGTGCTGACTTTCAGAGGAGAAAGCCTGGTCATAAATGGAATACCGTTACGCTGATATAAGTGAAAACTCTAGAAGATATCAAGAAGGGCTCATCAGCTATTTACTTCGTTTGCTTATGTGTTTTATTTCTTTGATTAAAAGCATAATTAACATGTAAGAACATGTTATTTTGAACAAGTATTGCAATAAGTATTTATCTTGAGGAAATCCATTCGTTTCACTCTTAAAATTATTTTTCATAATTTTATAATGCCAACTTTACCCAATTTTTCTCGCTTTGGTGAAGAATTGGAAGGAGGATGATGAAGTAAAACATAGGTCTCTTAATGTATGCTTTTGAATAAAACCTTAATGATGATATAAGGTTTTTTTTAAACCTCCTAAATAATAGATATAAGGCGGTTAATTCCTCTTTAACCATTTTTTTTTCAACCTTATGTTAACCTGGGGCAATTTTCAGTCAGAACGCCTAAAATTTTATTTCAAAAGATAGTGAACACCTTTCAAAAATGGGTGGGTACAAATAAGCTTTGACCTTTATTTCCTTTGTTTTACCAATCTTAAACTAAGCCCTGATGTAACCCTCAAAAGTCCTTATTAAAATAAGGTTTACTTCGAAAGCATACTCAGTGAGATAACGTTTCCTGACTCCTATGAGCTATGCTCAATTTGGTATTGGCTTTATAAAACAAATTTATATCCTAACTAGTGATTTCGGTCACCAGTTATTGGGGTATCTCTTTTCAAAACTTCAAGACAAACATATATGTTGCATTAACGGTTTCAGAATTAACATTTCATACGTGTTGATCTTTGCTGAGGTCATAGAATGTTTACACATGAGTATCAACATTAAGCTTGTTCTATTAAAATTTGAAGACTCTGCTGACCTGGGGAAAGTTATTCCCAAGTGGTTATTCTATGCAAGTTTGACTTCATCTGGAGATCTATTTCTGAAGACTTATTCATAGTACCATCAATTAGAGTCGGTTACGTCGAGATTCGGCGAATCTCTCGAAGTGTTTGAAAATAATGGGACGCCATGTTTTCTGTAAAATCCTCTTAAAACGACTTCTTCTCATTACCATGTAACTTGGGGCATCTAAGAAGTGAAGACTATCTTACCCATGTACAACAATCTATTGTTCAAAAATGGCGACTACCACGCAGTCTTCAGTACAATTTTTCAGCAATTTCACGATATTCTTCATGTCCCCGGTAAATTTTTACTCCAAGTGGTCATGACTTTCTTTGATGAAGCTTTTAGATGCAGAATTCTCAGTGGTCTGCTTAACTTCACTTCTCCAATGAAGTAGATAATATTTTAATCCTCAGTAAACCTCCTTAAAACTTCACCTTCCCAGTGAAGTGGATGTTATTGTACTCCCTAGTGGACCTTCTACAACGTCGATCTTCTCCAGCATGAGTCTCTCCAGTAAAGCGGATATTTATTTTATCCATGAAGTTTCTACAGTTATGAGTTGGATCCACCCCTAGCGGATCCTTATCCTCATCTTTAACAGGATAATCTTTCAGACTTATCAAGAGGTTACACCCCAAAGTGGAATGTTCTCTATTCCCCATAAGAAATTTTGAAGCCCTGAAGCAAGAGTGTGATCCCGTATTTGGTTCTCCGCCCATCCCCAGTGGTACTTCTATCTTCGAAGATTGGTCGGATGTTTGCTTTGAGATGTCTATTTCACCTCTGGTTGCACCTGTCCGTTTGTTTTGTCAGCATAAGCATACGCATAGCATATAGATAGATAACATAGCATGTGCACTCTTGCATCTTTGTGTTGTTTGTTCTATCTCTTTGGTCGTGTTTATCCTCGAGTGGTTGGGTGCGTCTTATCCCTCCAATTAGATTTGTCGACCCTAGGCAGAAAAAGCACAATGTTTCATTTTTCCCCATGGAGTTCAATCCTCATGGAAGATGGTTATTTTAGTACAATTCCATTTGAGTTCACACCTCAATGGTCAAGTCTTGCTTGACAATTTCTTTTCGGCTACTTCCCGAATCGAACTTCGGTTTTTGGCAATCACATCGTAGACGCCTCCGACCTCTGAACACGGATCAAGTGTGCATCTATTTTGCACCCTTCTCCCCAGGAAGAATATTCATGAAGACAGACATTTCTTTAACAAATTTTTCTCGAACATCTACATTTGGACTATAACAATCTCTTTATTTGAGCAACTCGTTTTGATTAGGATCTTATTCAAAAGGACAAACGACAGTTTTCACAAGACAGATCATTTACCCTCAGTGGGTCCTTCAACATTATTGATTCATTAGAGAAGACAGTTACAAATATCCCTCTTTATTTGAGAGTTCACAGAACATTTTACAACTACAACAAAGATGCTCTGCAGGAATGTTTTCCCCAGTGAGTTCATCACACAAGTTTGCTTCCGTCAAGTGATATCTCCTCAGAGAAGTTGAGGACGTCTATCACATTAGTCTCTTTTTATTTGAGAAGACATACTTTACAATTCAACCGGCGCACATCTCTTCCGAGAATCCCTGGTGAAGTTTTACAAACTACATTTACAAATTTACAACTATATCTACTTTAACAACAATTACACCTACAAGTTCTACAACGAACTACATCTACATTGACAACAACATTTACAATTTACAGTCTACAATGACAACTATAGTCTACAACGACAACTACAGTCTACAATGACAACTACATTCTACAACGACAACTACAGTCTACAACGACATCTACAGTCTACAACAACATCTACAGTCTACAACGACAACTACAGTCTACAACAACATCTACAGTCTACAACGACAACTACAGTATACAACGACAACTACAGTCTACAACGACATCTACAGTCTATAACGACAATCATTCGAACATATTAGAGTTCCTGGTTAATCTCGGCAGTAGATTCCCAGAAGACCTCGGCAGTAGGTAATTCCTGGTTAATCTCGGCAATAGATTCCCAGAAGACCTCGGCAGTAGGTAGTTCCTGGTTAATCTCGGCAGTAGATTCCCAGAAGACCTCGGCAGTAGGTAGTTCCTGGTTAATCTCGGCAGTAGATTCCCAGAAGACCTCAGCAGTAGGTAGTTCCTGGTTAATCTCGACAGTAGATTCCCAGAAGACCTCGGCAGTAGGTAGTTCCTGGTTAATCTCGGCAGTAGATTCCCAGAAGACCTTGGCAGTAGGTAGTTCTATTACAGTTCCTGGTTAATCTCGGCAGTAGATTCTCAGAAGACCTCGGCAGTAGATAGTTCTATTTCAGTTCCTGGATCATCTTGGCAATAGACTTCCAGAAGACTTCGTCAGAACTATTTCTCCAACAGACTTCAACACAGAATCTCGGCAGTAGATTCCTCACAGATTTTAATAGAAAATATTTTGGCAAAAGTATTCTCAATTACAGTTACAAGTCTCGACAGTAGACTTCTCCAGCTGATATCTTGAAATCATTACATTTGACCTATACGGTCGGTTCTTCCAATGGATTTTCCCACAAGTTCTTCACCACATGTTATAGATACCTTGTGATTGTCAATCTTTCCCCGTGAAGTCTCGTTCATTGAGTATGTTCTTCCCGTGTGTCGTGTTTAATTTCTCCCTTGTGGCACCATTTCTCCACAAGACCTTTCGTCTTGCATTCTCATATCATATGCATTCGATGGTTTCTTACGGCCAAAAATTTGTGCAGTGTTTATATTTAAGTCCCTCCTATCTCATCGAGACGGAGATTTCAATCTCCATATCCCCGGATAGGAGTAACTTAAATAGGGGCATCTGTTGCACCCTAATTTTTGACAATAAGATCCCACGTCCTTGTATTTTAATCCTTGTTTTTAGTTTACATTTATTACATGATGTCTCTGTTACTATTATGTGTGCATGTTTGTTGTTACTAACAAGTCTGTGCAGGTGCGGTAATTTCAAATGGAGTTAGTTCTCATTCTCATAAATAATTATGCCAAAGACGTGGTTAGGAGTTTTCCATTAGCTTTTGTCTATATTTCTTAAGAGTTTCATTACCTATTCGTGAAGAGAAATGGATTTTCCTTGGACTTAAACGTAGTCATTTGAGGATTGATCTTGGTTTGTGGCAAGGAGAATTTCAAGTTGTACCCCTTTTCTAAAGGATCCCTGCATGATGTGGGTCATGTTTTAAAAGAGATTCCAAGTTTTAATTCAAGGCTCCTTTGTATACAAATGACAAATTAAGATATCAAGAGCAGGTGGTGTTTGATCTGTGTTTTTAATTGGTGGGAGAGCACACCGTTTGAGTAATTTTACTAGGATCTATCACCCTTTGAAGTTTTTAACTTAAACAACACATTGGCTGGAATATCCAAAGGACTTCACTACGTAAGGTTGGGCTACGAAAGCTCAGAAGCTCATGGTCTTCGATGCCACATTATAGACCTTGAGGAGATTACATACTAGTTTTACATACTAGTTATAATAAGAAGAGAGGGAGAGTCCAAGACACGAGTCAAATTACATACCAGTTTGGCAAGTTGGAAGGGTCAAATTAAACTTATCAGCCAAAAGAGCCAAGGTGAAATTCAATTAAAGGTTGGATTTATGCTAGTTTCATCAATTGTCTTCAATGTTACAAGTGCAGGACAATATTATTCTTTCATCTCCAAAGTCATATTATTCAAATCATCCAAAGTTACAAGTTTAAAACATAAATAGTTAAGGCTACAGGATTCTGAGATCCATGTGGAATCCCACATTTCAACCATGACGTCCAGCGCTTGCCTCCTTAGTTTCCATGAGGTTGTTTACGATGTTGTTATAAGAGGCAGCTTCGGCAACTTTGATTATCACATTGATTGGTGTTGTCGGCATACTAATATTTGGGTGAGCCATCACTTTGGATACTACGCAGACTCTTAATCCTGTGGACATTATGTCGTCCAATCGGATGATTACCTAACTGCTGGAGAAAGATTTGTCACGGCGGACCTTGTTTACGTGGCGCAATTGCTAAACTAGGACAAAGACATCTTGTTGCATAACCTTGAATTTGGGGAAGGAAATGTGAATGACACTTATTCTTGAGAAGCCTTCCAGTCCATGTTTCCCGACGGTTGTCGTGATGCTGCCTGCAATTTATCAATTAGTTAGCAATCTCTACTACAAAGCCAGGACACATATGTATCCAATCATCGTCAAGAGGACGGATCAAGGAAGTTATGACCTTCGAAACGCATAAAACATTAAGCAACAACTTCGTACTAAGTAAGCAAGCAAGGAATTGGTTTAATCTCTAACTATTTATGCGCAGCTTCCAGAGTTTGGAGCTTACGGCGCATTTTAAAATCAACACAGTAATGGATAGGACATGAGTAACAGCCAGAATTGGAAGAATACTTATCTCGGTCGTAAACGTTGATATGCAAGTTGCCCCTGTTATGTCACTTGATTGGGGAAGAGTTATCCCAATGTCCATGCGTTGCCGGCCTCGGTAAAAGATTCACCTCAAGATGTAGAAATCCCTATAACTTTTATTGTGCCGTTATCCAAAACATCAATCTCCTTTAGCATTTGAGTGGCCGGTATCACACCTGCTGCGTCACAACAAAGATATCAACATTTAGACAAACAATAACAAGGCTGCAATCTATCTACAGTACAATAAAACAAGGTTTCACAGAGATACCTGCTGCAAAGTTCTAAGTTTGTTCCAGGGCTACCGGCACATCACTTCCACCCATCTAATTCAAAGCCGAAAGAGGAGTATCGTGGTCTTCTTCCCAGACCTGTTAGCAAAACCAATGACAGTAGAGAAGGAATATCCCACCTGCAAAGTCAAGGAGAACCTGTTAGATCGAAAACTGCAGCACGCGTGGTCGTTGTATCACATAATGAGCAAACAACAGTATAAAGCAGAAAACGTTCAAGTTACAGTAATTTACCAACAGGAATTTTGGGACAGATCAAGTACGGCTCCAAACTTCTTGATGGGAATAAGCTGGCCAGCCACATTTGCCTCGCCGTCATGAGCAACAACCCGAGTATCCGCCGTAGCAACGACCTTGCACTTCTCTACATGGCGTATTCAATGTACGTCACCATCGTCACCATCACGATCAACTCTAGCTACTGGTATTTCCGGGTAACCCTGCAGGCTCTGACCTGTCAAGTTTTTCCGTTCGGTTTCGACCTGCATAACAGTGGTAGCATCATATTAGAAGAAGTTTGGAAATAACCATTTTGGGGCAATACGCGAATGGTTTATCTAACGCACCAATAACCATGGTATTGGCATATAATATTCTCGAAGTGACAGTTTTATTCGGTAACCGAAGATAGAAGTATCAGCTCTAAAGATAGCTTACCTATTTGTTAAATGTAGGCCCCCCCTATCACCATTTCCCAAGTACTTAAGGCTCGTAACATACAACAATCCTTAACCTTTATTAGATGTTTTGAAAGTGTTTTGAGATGAGAAGAGAAAGACACTCTAAAGGGAGACTAAGACTCAGCCTAATGTTCTCATACAAAGTGCACCTATGATTGGGATAAAAGGGAATGCTACCTAATGTCATCTTGAATGGGTTCAAGCCTAATGTCTATCATAATCCCTCTTAAACAAAAGAGATTAGAGATCCTAAGGGAACATGGCAAATAAGAACAAAAGAAAGAGAAGAAGAAAGCATAAGACAATGCAAGTATGCAAACATGTAATGCATAATTAGAATAAAATTGAGAGAGGAACAAAGTGTGGGCAGTAGCCTCCACAAGAACATATCAACCTCAAGCATGCATATGAGAGAGGAAAAGAAGGGGGAAGAAAGAATGCACACAAAAGAGATCAAACAAGTGCACAAAAATGGGATGAAATGGGAGAATAAATCCTACAACCATTTGCCATCAACCACAATGCCCAAAGGCAAACCAAAATAAAGGGAAAAAGCCATGATCAAATGAGAAAATGGGAGGCAATGTGAGGACAGTAAGGAACTTAAATGGGCAACTCAACCATAAGCCATCTCAAGGATCATGCAAGAACACACAAGAGAAGTCCTCAAAGAACCACCATTCATGATATGGTTCAAGTACCTCCAAAGGAGAGACTAAACCATCTCAAATGGGACTCTAAGGTCATGGGACAGAGGCAAAGATGAGAGGAGAAGATGCATAAACCAAAGAAAGAAAATCACAAAGGAGAATGCAAGCATAGGCATGGAGAAAGACCTAAGTCTTAAGCACATTCAACACTTGAACTTTAAGTGGAAAGCCTAAAAAGAAATGCAAATCTCAACAAGCAATGAACAAGTTTATGACCTAAAAATGAACATTCAAATACAATCAGCATTTTAGAAATATGAATCAACAAGAATTGAGAGCTCAAGGGATCCATAGAAGTCATTTCCCATTCAAACTAGGTCAGGTGTTTGTATGAACCTCCCTTAGAAGTAACTTGACTTGCAAGTTACCTCAAAAATAGGAAAAAGGCTTAAAATAACCCAAATAAGATCTCAAATGAACATTAAAATGTTGGCAACCAGAGGCCAAAAGCACAAGGGCAATTTTCCCCCAAAGCATCACCAAAAGAAATAAATCCCTAAGGTTCACCACTTTGGAATGGAATAATCAAGGTTCAAACAAAATGACTTAAAAGTCAAACCAAAAGTGGTCAAACCAGGGGCAAAAGTGTCCTAAAAAATCATTCAACTCATTATTGAAATGAGGAATGATTTTCATTCATTGGAGCAAAAGATTGGATAAAAAACAAAGCATGAAACCAAAAGAACAATTAAAAGATCATTTAAAAACACCTTCAAACATTAATTCTCATTTTAATTGAAAAATAAAACAAATATGAAAATAAAAATTTCCAAAAATTAAATGACACATTAAAGTGTCTAAAATTTTTTTTAGGGGAATTTATCAGGTTTGGAGCTATTTTTAAATATCAAAAATGAAAACAGAAATTAAAATAAAATGAAAATAAAAGAAAAAAAACAACGGTGTAAATAGCAAGGTTTTCAGGCAAAACCAGTGGGTTGGGCTAACAAGGAGGTGCAATTAGCACTCAGAGCCCATCTGAAATCACAACATGAAACACACCGTTTCATTTAACTGACCTGTCGGTAAGCTATCCACGCGTGCTGGTCAGCCATCATCCAAACCGTTGATCCAACAAGTCAACAACATAAGTGGCAAGCCAAGTCAGCAAAATGGAAAACAAAACCAGATGACGGAGCTACAGTCTCCGGTCGTCTTCTCCAGTCACACAGTCGGAGTTGCAAACTCAAATCATCACCAAATTGAATAAAATTTAGCACTAAAATGATCTCCAAGTTGCATATATTACAAATCCACGATCCAATTTCATTGATCAAGCATAAACAGAGAGAATCGAGCGATCAAAGATTTAAGCACATAAATGAAATCATCACAAACACAACAAATAATGATCCAAAATTTTCCTACACATGTAGGTCTTTAGTTTGCAACAGAAATGGAGTGAAATGGATGCATATTATGATAGAAATCTTAATTTGAGGATTACCTAACGGAGCCTCTCCGTTGGAGCTTCAGTTATGCTCAAGCTTGATCCAAATTGTGCAGAAACACTCCAGGAAGTTCAAGGAAGAGAATGCTGGCTTTGATTTGAGTTGAAAATGCTTGAATCTCAATTCACGATTTCACTTTTGCTCTTCAACTCTCCCACTTTAATCTGCTCAATTCTCCACCAAAATGCACGAATGAAGCTTCAAAATTCATCTGAAGCTTTTATATGTTGGATCTAGAAGCAATTGGAAGCCCAATTTGGCCTGAATAGGGTGCAATTGAAAAATGCCCAAATTGGAAATGGAAAATTCATGCATACGTGAATTCCCTCCAATTTTCCTTGATTTTGATTCAAATTAGTTGCTGGGAGTGTGTAGTCATCATGTGGATGTAAATTGATCCTTAATTTGATCCAAGGGTGGAGATTGAATGTGAAACTTCTCCTTGAAGTTACTTGCCTTTTCACGTGTGTTTCTCATCATGGACTAAAACAAACTTAGGCATCCTTCTTGTTATGATATTGTGACTCAAAATAAGTACAAACATGACATGAAAATGAATTAAAACCAATTCAATTTAATTCATGACTTTAAATTCAAATTTCCATTGAATATCTCCACCAATCTCCATATCCATGCCAAATCCATGAGAATTTGATGTTCTAGGATGAAATTGAGATCATTTGAAGCAAATTTCATGTTGGGAAAAGTTTCATTTGAAGTGCATAAGTATATGAACAAGACCTATAATCAAAATGACCTATAATCTCACTTTCCCAAAATACCCCTGCCTTGCAAGCCTCATAACTTAAGTTCCACAAATGCTATGAAGGACTTCTAGGACTTTTTGGAAAGCTAAGATCATGAGGAACAACTTTCATGTTTATCAAAAGTTGAGGAGAAACATGATTCTAGGTCAAAAGTTCCTTGGAAGTTGGTTGACTTTTGTTTGTTTGAAAATATAGTTCATTTGAGACCTCTAACTTGCCAGCATCATAACTTGAGTTCTAGAAACCCAATGGATGTGTTATGGTACTCAAAAGAAATCTAAGAACATGCTCTACAAGTTTCATGTTTATGTCAAAGTGATATTACACTTGTATCTTGAGATATATGGTCTTGAAGTTAGGCATTAAATAAGGGATTTTACACTGACAAACCTCTGAAACCCTAATTTAGCAACTTCTCACACTCTTGATTCTTCTTGAATTGATATTGAAATAACATCTTATATGCCTCAACACAACTTTCAATAACTCCAAAGACTTAGAACTAAGTCTTAATCTCATTCAAACCCACCATGGATCTTGCACTAAGCAAATGAAACCCTAGGTGCGCAATCCTATGACTGCAACCTCTTACACATGATATAACAACTTGCATAAGCTCCACAATGGCTCTCAAAGCACACAATGAGCTTCACAACATTTCATATCTATATCCATGAACTTGTGATCCTCAGATGATCCTCCATTGGCCTCCAAGATAAGAGATAAGCAACATACATCCATTCACTTTCTCAAAGAGCTCTGACCAGCTTCTGATGACTTGATGAGCACTCATGCTTGCTTGGAACCCTTGACAAACCTTCTCTTGCTATGCACACCTCTTGATCCCCTACAAATAAACAATGATATGCAATGCAAATGCTAGAACAATGCAATGAAAACATAAGCCAAGTAAAGAAAAGGTTGGGCAAAGTTTGGGGTACAACAACGACACCACAACCTCTGATACATACTACTCCAGAAGAATAAATCTTTCATGCTTATCCAAGCAAGGATATAGGATTATATGAAAGGATAGATGAGTTCCAAGAATAGTTCTTGGAAATGCAAAAAGAACTTCAGGCTATTCGAGGACAAGACTTGTTTGGGCAAGATGCTACTGACCTTTACTTAGTAACAAATGTTAAAATACCACACAAATTCAAGGTGTGTGACTTTGAAAAGTACAAGGGCAACTCCTACCCTTAAAATCACTTGGTGATGTACGCTCAAAAGATGTCTACCCAGATGAAAAATCAACAGTTACTGATCCACTACTTTCAAGACAGTTTAACTGGTGCCACACTCAAATGGACATGGGGTTAAATCGTACAATGATCAGTACCTTCAGAGATCTTGGAGCAAATTTTATTCAGCAATACAAGTACAATTTGGATATGATTCCTGATAGGTGATCGTGTGCTTCGAGCACAACACTGACGTGTTCGACGAAATAAGACTGCATGTATACAGATGTTCGTATAGTTTTAAAAAGGTTGTTGAACCCAAATGGAAGCGATAATCAAACTAATGCAATCTAATATTTTAATACAAAGCTAAGGCTAAAGATTTACAGAGACATCTATGAAGCCTATCCGATCTCCTCGGATAAAAGTGATATCATTCCTAAGAGATTCCACTTCAGACTGCAATGCGCCAATAGTACCAGCATAATCTACACGAGCTCCAGAGACATGAGAAATGGCATCAAGGGGAATGGCATCCCGAACTTCATAAGGTTGAGGGCTATATGGTGGGATACGTGACACACTTTGTGCCTCTAAGTCATAGAGCCAGTTATCCCTATTGTGGACATTGGTTTTCTCGTGGTTAAGTAAGGTAAAATTATGGACCACTTCATTATCGATTAGAAACTTAAACTCGGTCGGTCCCAAATTGGATATAATGTCTTGGTTAAAACAGAATTGCAGATACATGGGTCAGATACCTCCAAAGACACAGATACGACTAAGTTAAATCTTAACCCAATATCATCAACAATCATGGTTACTAACCCTCCTACGAGAATATTACCATGGGTCTCACATGCAACACAACTCAGGTTCACTAGCATAAAAGAAGCGGCATTCACAGGCCTTCCATGAGAAGCACAGTAAAGGATAAATAACCCATCTTTCAAAACAAAAGTGACATTCTCATATTTACATAACAAATGTGGGCTAGAATCTTTTGGAAATACCTTATGGCTGGGTTGTGGATACTCTATGAGAACATGGTATGAGGTTCGGGGTGATAGTCACCGGTTATGATTCCCCAGAAATAATAAAGGTCGAGGTCGGTGAAGGCGTCATTAAGTTTCAAGGTGTGGACATCAGGTCCATTTGGAAATCCTAATAGATCAGCCATCTCGCGATGGGGGAAACGATATTTGGTTTCGAAAAGTCTGAAAGTAGTTAAACCTTGGCCAAATCCTAAACCTCGGTTTGGATCATAATAGAGTAAACTCAAGAATTCAAGGGTAAGCATGTGGTAAGGGGTAAATCTCATTCTCACACGGAAGTTAATCCATCCTATTTAGTTTAGCAGATACATAACACTGTCTCTAAGTTTTAGGGTAGTCAAAGTCAGCCCATCGAGGTAAATAGGTAGTGCCATTTCCCTCAGTGCCAAGACATCAAATCAGCGTCTCTGTGCTTCATTCCTAAACACAACCTCCATGCCAGCATTAGGCTTTATACTCTAAGTCAATGATTAGGTATCCTAAGTTAAGTTATCCTGAAATTAGACAGAGAGCATATTATCAACAAATTATACTGCAAAAGGAAAAGAAAAAAAATAGTAATAATAAAGAAAAAGATATAAACAGATAATAGTAATAGTAATAGTGAGAAACAATAAAGAAAGAAAGTAAAGACTAAAGGTTATGGGTTGCCTTCCACGTAGTGCTTGTTTAATGTCGGTAGCTCGACATTGAATCTGAATGGGACTATTCCTTCGAAAGAGCGGGTAGCTCTTCTAACTTATAATTTACACAGAAATCCTTGTTTTCAATGTTGTGGTAATGTTTAAGTATCTTCCTATTTACAATAAACGTCTCATTAGATTTTCCTCTAATCTCCACCGCTCTGCTTTGAAGAACTCTTATGACTTTGAAGAGGCCATACCATCTGGAATGAAGTTTTCCAGGAAATAACATAAGTCGAGAGTTAAAAAAGAGGACTATGTCACCCTCGTTGAATTCTCGCCTAGCTATTCTTTGATCATGCCATCGTTTAGTTTGTTCCTTGTAAATCTGGGAATTTTTGTAAGCAAATAATATAAGTTCCTCTAGTTCATGGATATCTAGAATCCTCTTCTCCCCTGCAGCCGTGTAATTCATGTTCAGGGTCTTAATGGCCCAATAAGCTTTATGCTCAAGTTCTACAAGCAGGTTACATGATTTTCTATAAACTAGTTTGAATGGGGTGGTTCCTATCGGAGTTTTATAAGCTATTCTATAAGCCCATAGAACTTTATGAATTTTCGCAGACCAATCCTTCCTAAAGGTCATAACTATTTTTCTAATATTTGTTTGATCTCTCTATTAGAAATCTCAAATTATCCACTTTCCTGGGGGTGATATGGTGTTGCTATTTGATTTCGCACTCCATATTTGAGCAACAATTTCCCAAAGATATTGGAGATGAAATGGGATCCACCATCACTAATGACAACTCTCGGCACACCGAATATAGGAAAAACTATATTCTTGAAGAGTTTGATGACTACTCGTGCATCGTTGGCCGGCGAAGCTAATGCTTCGATCGACTTTGACACATAATCTACTACAATGAGTGTGTATTTGTTGCCAAACGAGGATGGGAAAGGACCCATGAAATCTATACCCCAAAATCAAAGACTTCTACTTCTAGAGTATCCTTTAGTGGCATCTCATCGCGTCTAGAGATGTTACCAGTGCGTTGGCACCAGTCACAATTTATAAATGCGACATGGACGTCCTTCCAAAGGTTAGGCAAGAATAGGCCAGATTGCAAAACATTTGCGCAACTCTTTGAAATGCTTGCATGCCCTTCATAGGGTGCAGAGTGGCAGTGAGATATGATATCGTTTATTTCAGATTCAGGGACATACCGACGATCAGTTAAATTTGAATCCCTCACATGTCAAGAGGATAATAGAGCGTGAAACCACAATGGTTATCCCTCATTGCAAGGAATGAGGCAGACACAAACCCTTTCAGAAAAATCAAGACAAGTCAGTTTCACACGATTTGTAAAAAAGGTTGAAAGAAAAAAGAGAGAAAAAAGCCTGCTATGTCAAATCTTGAAAACAAGCGACTTAGGAAAAAATTAGGATATTCCACTGGCCTTCAAAATCGAAAATTCAAAAGAATCAGTCTAGGAAAAAATTAGGGAAAAACAAATAAAAGAATGAAAAGCAGAAAAGCGAAAAGGATTACAAAAGAAAAATCCTCGAACAAGAACAAGTCGTGTGATTACAGACGCCAAAGACAAAAGGGGTGACTGACACTCCGGAAACCTTGTGGGTTCAATAACCATCGCTCCTGCCATTCAATAATCTTTGAAAGGTGAGCGCTTGTGTCGAATTAGCTGAACATAGGATTGGAGAACATCAATGAGAATGGGTGGGTAAAAACAAAATTTTGAGCCTTATATCCTTTCTTTCTCAAACCGTGAACCCAACCACGTTACAACCCTAAAAAGTCCTAATTGAAGCAGGGTTATTTCGGAAGCATACTTCGGTAAAAATCGCATCAAAACTGATTCCTAAAAGGATTTTCTTACCATTCATGTTGGTATTGATGTGACATTCTGATCAGTGATTTATTCACTATATGTCACAGCTTTTTTCCAGTGAACAGACTTGGATTTCAAAACTGTCATATGCATTGCATTGAAGTTATCATTTTTAAAACGATTCATTTTACTTGCAGGTAAGCAGTTGACATCAGGAGAGTTTCTGTAATGAAAGGATTTATCAAGATAAGATGTAAAACGCCTGAGTACTCTGTTGAGTACGGGTAAGTCATGTTAAAAGATCACACCATGGGGAGTTAACCATTCCAAGATGCAGTTACTCTTGGGGAAATCAGGTCGAGATTTGATAAATCTCTCGAATGTCAGAGGCATTCCTTCACAGATCAGCCAATCAGGGGCAAAATCACTTCAAGGCTGTGGCAGGCCACCCCAGGAGCAAGAAGTTATCCTTTCCAAAAGAAGTGATATCATTCCAGGTCAGTTCATCTTAAACCATCATGGTACAAAGATTCCAGGTCTCCTTTCAAGGAAGATTTTTATAGAGATCCCACAGGTTGGGGCAAGAGTGGAGACGAAGGAACATTTCCTCTCCATATTTTCAGAGCTACTCATAGCTACTCGTGCAAGTTTTGTCGATGTTGAGTTCAAGATGAGTATCGGGGATTCATGTTATTACCCTATCAAGTACATTTTTGCCTTCAAACGAGAAGCCTTGCCAGAGACCGACCTTCCGTTCTTGGCAACCTACATAATCATTGCATAAATCATTCTCAAGCATAAAGCATTGCATTCTATCTTGAGGCTTCACCCCACAACTTGGATATAACATCAGAGTACCTTGTAACCCAACATCACTCATCGTTGCAAGGTCCAGTTCCCGTCTGGAAAACCATTTCAGAGTCTAATTCTCGTCTGACCAACCATTCATTCGAAGCCCAGTCCCCGTCTGATAAGCCTTCATGAAATACCAGTTCTCGTCTGGAAGACGACATTTAAGTCCAGTTCTCGCCTGGTAAACGTCAACTTTCAGAGCAACCAGTTCCCGTCTGATAAACCTTCAAGATACTAGTTCTCGTCTGGAAGATAGTTTTTACACCAGTTATTATCTGGAAGATCATATCAAGATACCAGTTCTCGTCTGGTAAACAGTTTTTACACCAATTCCCGTCTAGTCACCCTTTCTTTCAAAGTCAGTGCTCGTCTAACAAACTAAGAAATAGGTCATTTCTTGTCTGACAACTTAATCTTCGTACACTAGTTCCCGCCTAGTAGACTCCCTTTAAAAACCAGTTCTCGGCTGGCAAATCGCTTTTAAACCAGTTCTCGTTTGGTCACATATCTTTGGCCTGTCTTTAACATCGGTTCCTGTCTGGTGAAAAAAACTGTTTTCAAGTCTACTTCTCGTTTGGAAAACCACATAATTAGTTCATGTTCGACACAAAAACAAGAATTCAGTTCTCGACTAATAATTTTACCACCAGTTCTCACCTGGTAGTATACCCTTTTCAACCAATCCTCGCTTGGTGATTTATATTCAAAACCAACCATTTTCGGTATAATCTTAATTCTTGGACCGTGTATCCTCATATCCCCAGCAGAGTTATCCAATCGTTGGGTCGTAGCTCCGTGGATTCTACTTCTGATCGACCCTTCCTGGCTCGCGATCATCTCTTTGTTGTACACCCGCCTTTGAGCTAGCTCTTTACAACATCTGGTTCCCGACCAACCACTTTTTGGTCCCTGAACAACCGTTTGGTAGACCCATTTCTTGTCAGGTAGTCAGTTCCCGTCTGACCCGTTTTTGGTGAACTTAGTTCTTGTCTGGTAGTCTGTTCTCGTCTGACCCGTTTTTAGAACCCAGTTCTTGTCTGGTAGTCAGTTCTCGTCTGACCCATTTTTGGTGAACCCATTTCTCGACTGGTAGTCAGTTTCCATCTAACTTGTTTTTTCAGAACCCAGTTCTTGTCTGGTAGTCAGTTCTCGTCTGACCCATTTTTAGAACCCAGTTCTCGTCTGGTTGTTAGTTCTCATCTGACCCGTTTTTAGAATCCAGTTCGCGTCTGGTAGTCAGTTCTTGTCTAATTCGTTTTTGGTGAACCCAGTTCTCGACTGGTAGTCAGTTCCCGTCTACTCATTTTTTCAGAACTCAGTTCTCATCTGGTAGTCAGTTCTCGTCTGACCCATCTTTGTAGAAACCAATTCTCGACTGGTAGTCAGTTCCCGTCTGACTCGTTTTTTCAGAACCCAATTCTCATCTGGTACTCCATTCCTGTCTGACTTATCTCATTCAAATCCAGTTCTCGTTTGGGCTACAAGTCGATCATAGGTAAAATCATCATTGATGGGCACTTGTTCGAGCTCTTCATCCTCAATTCTAGAAAGATGATTCGCTACTACATTTTTGGTCCCTATGTTATCTTTGATTTCTAAATAAAATTATTGCAAAAGTAGGACCCATCTTAAAAGTCTTAGTTTAGCCTCCTTCTTATTCAATAGGTACCTAATTGTGGCGTGATCGGTATAAACAATTATTTTCTCTCCCACCAAGTAAGAATTAAATTTATCTAAAGCAAACACAACAGCCAGGAGTTTCTTCTCTGTGGTGGTGTAGTTCATCTGAGCATTGTCTAAGGTTCTACTTGCATAATAAATAACATGAATCTTTCTATCCTTTCTTTATCCTAAAATAGCGCCAACAAAATAATCACTAGCATCGCACATTATTTCGAATGGTTTACCCCAGTCGGGCGGTTGCATAATAGGTGCAGTAACAAGAGCATTTTTTAAATGTTCGAACGCTTTTGAGCAGTCCTCATCAAATATAAATTCAGCATCTTTCATTAATAGGCCCATTAGTGGTTTGGTTATTTTAGATAAATCTTTAATGAACCGCCGGTAGAAACCGGCTTGTCCTAGAAAACTTTGAATTTCTCTAACGAGTTTTGGAGGTTGAAGTTTTTCTATAATTTCAATTTTTTCTTTATCAACTTCAATTCCTCGATCGGATACCACCACATGTCCAAGCACAATTCCTTATCGAACCATGAAATGGTATTGTTCCCCATTCAGCACTAGATTAACTTTAACGCAATGTTCGAGCATCATTTCTAGGTTCGATAGACATCCTTCAAAAATTTCCCCACAGACAGAGAAGTCGTCTATAAATACTTCCATTATGTCATCTATGAAATAAGCAAAGATCAACATCATACATCTCTGAAAAGTTGCAGGTGCGTTACACAGCCTGAACGACATTCGTAGATAGGAAAACATACCATAAGGATAGGTAAAAATAGTTTTTTCTTGGTTGTCAGGATGAATAGGAATTTGGAAGAATCCTGAGTATCATTCTAAATAGCATAAGTGAGAATGTTTGGCCAGCCGCTCAAGCATTTGATTGATAAAGGGTAAAGGAAACTGATCCTTGCGAGTGGCCTCGTTTAGTTTTCTATAGTCTATGCACATCCTCCATCCAGTTTGAGCTCGTTTTGCAATGGATTTTCCTTTTTCGTTACTAACAACCGTAATAGCTCCCTTCTTGGGTTCGACACGCATAGGGCTTACCTAGTTACTATCAGATATTGGATATATGATTCCTATTTCTAATAGATTTTGTACCTCTTTTTTAACTACATCGCTCAAGATGGAATTTTTTCTTCTCTGATGCTCTTTAGATGTCTTACAATCTTCTTCTAGAATAATGCGATGCATACATATGGAGGGACTTATTCCTTTTAGGTCTGAAATGTTATACCCCAATGCTTTAGGATACTTTCTTAGAACATGTAGCAACTTTTCATTCTCTATCAATCCCAAGTTAGCGTTAACTATCACTGGTCATTCGTGTTCGATGTCTATAAATTTGTACATTAGATTTTTGGGTAGCGTCTTTAGTTCTGCAGAAGGTTTTTTTGGGCAGGGCACTGGATCGGGTGTTAGTGCTAGACATTCCCTCAGACTGTCATCTACGTATGGCTCGCGCCAATTATCGTCTTCAAATATAGGAGGGGATGGAATCTTTAGTACTTCACTATGCTTCAGATGGTTCCATCTCCATTTCTTTTATGCATTCGTCGATAACATCTAGGAAGCAGCATGAATCATCAATAGCTAAAGCTTTTAAGAATTGAGCCAAAATAAGTTCAACTTTTTCTTCACCAACTTCAAAATTTAGCTTTCCTTTCTTAACATAAAAAATGGCTCCAACTGTGGCTAAAAAGGGTCTTCCTAAAATAATAGGGATGTTGAAATCTTCTTTTATATCCATTAATTCAAAATCAGTTGGAATATAGAATTGTCCCATACGAACGGGCACGTTCTCTAGCATACTTATAGGAAATTTAATAGAATAGTCTACTAGTTGTAGAGACATTTTTGTTGGTCTTAACTCTCCTAAATCAAGCTTCTTACAAGTGGATAAGGACATTAAACTAACATTTGCTCCTAAGTCGCATAGAGCATTGTCTATGATGAACTTTCCGTTTATGCAGGATATGGAGAAACTACCTAGGTCTTTTAGCTTATGAGGCATATTTTTTTTATGTATGGCGCTACACTCGGCAGTGAGCATAACCGTTTCATTATCCTCGAGCTTTATTTTGTTGGATAAAATCTCTTTAAGGAATTTGGCATATGAAGGCATTTGAGTTATGGCTTCTGTGACTGGTATGGTAATGTTTAGTTGTTTCAGAAGCTCTATGAATTTCTTAAATTGTCCTTCATTTTTAGACTTATCAAGTCTTTGAGGATAAGGTATATGAGGTTAGTATGATGGCGGAGGCACATAAGGTGTTTCTTTCTCTACGAACTCTTTGCTTTTGTCTTCCTTTTTGTTATTATTTGGCTCTGTTACTTTTTTAGTTCATTTACCAGGATTTTGATACATGGCAGGATTTTTGTGTCTTGGATTCACTGGTCCATCAAGTTCAATTCCACTTTATAGCGTGATAGCATTAGCATGTCCTTTTGGGTTTGGTTGTGGTTGACCAGGAAATGTTCCTGCAGAGGCTGCTACTATTGCTTGTTGTTGAGCTACTTGAGAGATCTGAGTTTCTAATATTTTTCTATGGGTAGCCATGGCGTCAAGCTTAGTTTCCATCTACTTTAACAATTCACTCGTATGCACATTTTGGTTAGCGAACTCTTTGTTTTGTTGATTTTGGGCTTCGATGAAGTTTTCTAATAACAGCTCAACATTTGACTTTCTTGGTGCTTGAGGAGTAGCAGATGCTCCTTTCTAATATCCTGGAGGAACGACAGGGGCTTGAGTTGGAGCAAACAAATCGTTGTTGCTCTTGTAGGAAAAATTAGGATGATTCCTCCAGCCAGGATTGTAGATGTTTGAGTACGGCTTTCCTTGGGTATAATTCACTTGCTCGGTAGGACAACCAGCTAATAAATGAAATTCAGCGTTATTATGCCCAAGGGTTCTGCACAATTCACAACTTGGTGTCACAACGGCTACGGTGGCTGCTGGAGCTATAGTCAAACTTTCTATCTTTTGAGTAAGCACATCCACTTTAGCACTAACACGATCCAAACTGTTAACTTCGTACATTCCGTTCTTGGTAGCGGGTCTTTCTATCGGAGTTCTCTCACCTCCCCATTGTAAATGGTTTTGAGCGATATTTCAATGAGTTCATAAGCGTATTCATATGGTTTGTCCAGCGCCTGTTAGCTCCTAAATTCGACGCCTCTTGAAAAATAAAGAGATCTAAGGAAAAGCACTGAAAGCTGGTTGGAGGCGAGAGTTGGTCGAAGGATGTGAGATAGCTAAGGAGTAGTCAAAGCACTCACCAGATTTGAAACAACAAAGGCTTCGACCGTGTTACGGTTTGGTGGTTTTTTCTAAAGATTTGAAATTCAAATAACTTGGAGGGAACAGTTTTCGTTCGCCAGATGACTAAGAGGACACATGGTGCCTTATGAACAATGGATCCATGGATCATGACAAGTGGCAAAAGATGGTGATGTGGGAAGTTATTAGTAGTTATTTCTTGCTATTATAAATAGGAAGTGTTAAGACATAGAATGTGTGTGGAAAATTATACTATTGTAGAAGTCACTCTTAAACTTACTCCAAGTATCCGAATGCAGAGAAAGAGAGTATTGAAGAGAATGTACGTGATGTAAATACACCACCTTTTATTTTTAATGAAGTCTATTTTACTTGTTTAAATTTTACAAAGTCTTCTTTATCTTTCTTGCAAACCTTCTCCCCTTTCCATTCCCTCTTTTATTCTGTCCTCCTCCTCAACTTCTTTCTTTTAAAACTTGTATCTTTTCTTTGTTAGAACTTTATGTGCTTTTTATCATAGAGTAGAATAGATAACCTTCAAGAACCTTCTCCCAAATATTGTCAAAAAGCGTAAAACATAGATAAATAATCGAGGAAAACCTTTTAGCACATGTCTTAGGATCAATCTGATCGATCCTGTGAGTCTCCAAAGTTAGATTTGGAAGATCAGCGGTTGTTTTCTGATTTTCAAGAGAAACAAAATGGCACGCCCAGTAGGACCGTGCTAAGAAGAAATTTCGTCGTATAATCAATACTTGTAAAGATTATAGTCTTATTGGTGTGTTCGTGAAAAATGTGTTTTATGTTACTAAGAAGTGGTAGAATTACTACTGTAAACGAAAAAAGACTAACAAGGCGAAACATTAGGAATATGGCGACAGATACAAGTCAGCCAAATAATCCTAACTCCGAACAAGACGGTTCTAATGAAAGAACAGTGAACGGCGCAGTCCCTCCTTCGATACCGTCAACAGGTGAACAAACGTCGCATCCTGTGAGGCCAGAACCGACACCCTCAGTACTTGGGGCTGGGTCGACTGTGATAAGACCTTATAGTCAACCAGTGTTGGAATATATTGGGCCTCCAACATCGAATCCTCAAATACTATTAGGGGGAAATTCGACTTCCAGACAGTTTGCTCCCCCCAGCTTTTCAAGTCACCAAGAAATCCCCCATATGGGATGCCCACAACTGTAATGCAAGGACACTAAAATGCGCGCCCCATATTCTCAGATCATGCGAGAGCTTCGCCATTATAAGGATCTGGGCCTGGCGCGAACGTTGGTCAAAATCCCCAAAACTCAAGCCTAGGATATTCGGCACAAGGTCCTAACTTGACCAACACCTTTGTGGCATGCTTAAGACAACAAATGGATGAAAGCAATTTGCAAATGGTTCAGACGCTGTCCCAAACCATGGGGGAAATCTTTCAACCACTGATCCAAAGTACAACCCACACTGATCAACAACGAGCAATACAGTTGACGCGATTGGCTGAATTCATGGGGGTACCTCCCCTAGCAAGGAATCAAGCCCCGTAGCAAACATTCCACGATAGGCTTTGGGACATCAGCCAGCAGTGGAAATCAAAGAAAGGATAGGTCATCCCATGGATGAACCACCTAGGGTCGAAACGTTAAGAGAGTAGGTTCGGGACCTAGGGGAGAGAGACCCAGAGGTAATTATGGAAAATCGAAACCAGGACGCAGATAATGTCGTCCAACAGGTTCGACGCAATAATGTAGCTGTCGACAATAATTTAGCAGCCATGGTTGAGAGAATTATGGTTCGAAACGGGTTGAACACTGGTTTCATCCCGCCAAACTACACCTCCCCAATAGTAGATTATATCCTGCAGGCAGAATTGCCTCCTAGAACGAAAGTGCCTGATCGCGACTTTCTTTGTCTAACTCAATCAACTGCAAGAGCACAGTCTATCGCGTAGTAATAATAGATATCGATCCCACAGGGACTCGTAATCAAACTAGTATTATCGGGTGTTACTGCGTTTAGCTTGGTTGATAATATTTTAGGGGAATAATAACAAAATAAGTGCGTGAACTAAAGGGAACTAAAGCTTTTACTTAAGGTATGAATGCTTGAATCAGTATGTAATATTTTATTTCTTCAAGGATTCTATAGATCACCGGTGTCTTTAGGTTTTCAAAAATAGTTTAAGAAGAAAATGATGGTTTAAAGACCTTTGTCTCATGATGGTTGTTGACGCTAGTCGCAACTCTAAGGCGGAACGTATGTTGTCGCTATCCCGTTCGGGGTTAAGTTGCTTTTTGAAAACTATTAAGTTCTAATTCCTTTTAAAGCGCTGTCGCTGTTTTTAAAATGAATTCCTAGTTTTTACTATCTGGTCTTAGCCTCAGTTGTCGCTTGTTGGTTCGTACCTTTATGAATTTCCCACTGTCGTAAATAATTATTGAATCCCATCAGATTATTTATTACATACCGATTACTTAAGATTTAGCCAGACATGGAATATAAATTAGCAAAACGTAAATAATGGCAAAAAATAATAATATGCATTACAATAGGAAATAACAATTCAATTTACGATTAGAATAGAAACCTGTAAATAATTTGATTTGGCTTTTGGGAAATCCTCCAAAATGGCGGCAGGATTTAGTCTTTATGCCAATTAATCGTACATAATAGAAATGGAAAGTAAAACAACAATTGCAAGGAAGGAAAGAAAAAGGAAATAAAACAACGATAAGAAAATGGGGAACTGAATATTGCTCTGAAAGTAAATTGGCAGCACTTCGTCTCTTCAATGCGGCTCCCTCTTTCTGGTATCAGCTACCTCCTTTTATAGATGGGATATTCAACGGTTTATTTCTTCGGGAAGTGGGAATGATATCAGAGAATATAGGAGTTAGTGGTACCACTTCTCTTTGGCACTTTCATAATTTGACAGCACGTGCCGAAAACTGCATTTTAACTGCATGACGGTCGTCATGGACCTGTGACGGTTGTCACACACATGACGGTCGTCACACCCTTGTGACGGTCGTCATATCAGCAGAACTCGTTTTTGCTGCTTTTTGGCCTGATTTTCACCTGGTTTTCACCTGTAAATGCTTCTTTTCTTTATCTTGCTCCATTTGAGCATGGACTTTGAATACCTGCAAAATACTGGGCAAATGGTGTGGAAATATCCGAATTCAGAGTGAAAATAGTCGCCGATTAGTAGAAAAGTACATCATTATATATATATATATATATATATATATATATATATATATATATATATATATATATATATATATATATATATATATATATATATATATATATATATATATATATATATATATATATATATATATATATATATATATATATATATATATATATATATATATATATATATATATATATATATATATATATATATATATATATATATATATATATATATATATATATATATATATATATATATATATATATATATATATATATATATATATATATATATATATATATATATATATATATATATATATATATATATATATATATATATATATATATATATATATATATATATATATATATATATATATATATATATATATATATATATATATGATTTCGCGTTATCAAACTCCCCTAAACTTGAATCTTTGCTTGTCCTCAAGTAAAGGTAGGAAAAATTAAAAGTTCGACAAGCACGCGGTACGCTCTTCCTTTGATAAGATTTCTCAAACGCCAAGTTAAGAAGAGCCGGGGATCCAATGGAAACAAAGCGTATACGGCGACGACACTTGATTGTAATTCTTCGAAGGCCTCTCTTTTATGCAAGCTAGTCTCAATCATGTTACTGTAGCTCGGCTTCAAGTCTCTCGCTACAAATTTTACCCGGCTTCGTTCTGGCGCAGTCACATTAAGCCCGTTATCCATACATGTTCATGGGAAGAAAACCTGTTGGTGATTTTGATCTCTCTGCTATTTTGATTTTTTTTCCTTGCACATATGCTTATTCTGCTATAAATCCGCAAGAGTTTCGTACCGTTGGGATAAATGCTCGGGTGAGGAACACCTAACTTAGAAGGGACATATCTCTATATTCATGCAATATGGATTTTCTTTTCTTTCAAGATTATTGAATTCTTACTAGAGATCATACACTTATTAGCATCGGTTTCTTGCTTAGAAGTGTTTAGGATGGTGCTGACTGCTCGTATAAACTACTGGGGGCTCTGTTCGATTTGAAACTTGAGGCTTTGTGAGTAAGTAGTGAGACTGACTCGCATAAACCAGAGGTCTAAGGTGTCAGGGCGTAGAAGCTTTGTTAAAATTTTCTTCTCGGAAATTCCAACTTGGTAGAGTTTAGGCGTAACGCGTGATGTTTTGGAGAGGATGAAAGTTTCTTTGTATATGTCATATGAAGCGCGGGGAGTTCACGTAACGTATATATATATATATATATATATATATATATATATATATATATATATATATATATATATATATATATATATATATATATATATATATATATATATATATATATATATATATATATATATATATATATATATATATATATATATATATATATATATATATATATATATATATATATATATATATATATATATATATATATATATATATATATATATATATATATATATATATATATATATATATATATATATATATATATATATATATATATATATATATATATATATATATATATATATATATATATATAAGAGCTTATTTGTCGAAAATTAAAATTACTTTAAATTGAAAATTCGAAAGAAAAAGTACAATAGGAAATGGGAAATAACAGGGAAAAAGGGAAATGAAAAGGGAAATAACGTCCGCTCCCACACTATCTCAATCAGTGTCCTCACTAATTTGAAAGAATGCGGAAGGGAGGAATACAAAGGAAATAAATAAAGAAAACAAAATGACAAAAATGAAAAATACTACTAGTCCCTTCCTCGTCCTCGATCTCTACCTCGACCTCTGGCTGGGGCGTCGCGTGCCGCGAGGTTCAGAGCTCCGGTGTGGAAGATGTAATCACGGAGGCCGTCGACTCGCACAGTGAGGTGTGCCATCTCATCGGTCATGCCGGAATGGACATCGTGCATCATCTGCAAAGATTGCTGAATTTGACCGGTTTGCTCTCTCTGCCATGCTTCGAATTTTGCAGCCCTTCGGTTCTGCTATTCCATCATAAGCATCATCTGGTTCTGTTGTTCTATGCAGCGGAGGAGGGCCTCGGATGTGTCATCAGTGGCAGGACGGGGGCGGCGGCGCGCAGAAGGGCCTTCGGAAGCAGGTGCTTGTGATGGCTCAGGCTGGTCGGCTCTGTCTAGCTCCTCTTGAACTTCGTCCCTGGGCTCTTGGATATTATCCTGTGTTGGGGCAGCAGGGGCAGTGGTATCGAAGAGCCAGTTGGCTCTATCCTCCGGATGCATTTGGGTGCGTGAAGGCATGATGATGCTCTGGATAGTGCGTCCTCGCACTACCGGATGGTATCTCCCATCTCGACGGGCCTTGATGAGGTGGGAGGCGCGACAGTGGTCTGTGTCCAGGAAGACAGGGGGCATCTGGCGTAGTGTCTGGAGGCAGTCGCCGAGGCCGAGGCCTATGGCAATGGATGTGATTATGCCACCGAAATAGAAAGGTTTTGAGCCGCGGTTACAATTGGCTTGAATGTGAGCCAAGAGGAACGGGGCGGCGTTAACAGGTTCCGAAGCGAACACGCAACGGAGGAAAAACAGCTCCTTCGAGTTAACCTTGTGGTTACTGTCATGAGTGAATATTGTGGTGCTCAACACGCGGTGGAAGTAGCGGATAGTTGGGTTCTGGATATGAGTGGCGTTCAGAGTTTCCCAACTTTCTGGAGTGGAGTGGTTCCGGTCAGATGGTTCCAAAGAGGGAAAGCTTCTTGGTAGAACTGATCGGATATGCGGCGGTGAGCATCGTCGCTGTGAGATAAATGTAGAATGACGACGATGCGGTCCTGGGGGACTTGATATTCGGTGCCAAACAGACGAAAGCAGGCGGCGCCGATAAGTTAGTTGGTATCGCCGGGTGATGTTGCGTATGCGAAGGAGCTGAGAAACTCCAGTGTGAGTTGCTCGTAGGTGGGTTGGGGATTGGTGCAGAGATGCCAGATGTCGGCTCTCTGTAGCATCCAAGTTACGCCATCCAGAACCCCGAGTTCCGTCAAAGAATCCAGGTGAGCATACCGGGTCGGCTGTAGCGACCGCTGATGGAATGCTAGGAAGTTGGTCTACTGCCGTTCGCCGGCCTCGCCTTCTCGGAAAGTAATAGTGCTCAAATCGGGGTTTGCACTGGTTTGTCTAGCCATTTTGGTGAGAGAAGTGCAGAGGTTTGAGAATAGGGAGTTTCTGAGAATGGTGAGGTATGGGAATGCAGAGGGTAATATATAAGGGTGAATTGGAAGTTGAAAATGGTGGAGGTTTAATGGGGGATTCAGAGGGTTTTTAGTGGGTTTTAAATGTGGGATAATGGGGAATTAGGGGAGAGGAAGTGGAGAGGTGTGCAACCTCTGTTTTGATAGAATTGGGGTTTTTTCTGCGTGACGACCGTCAGGGATGTGTGACGGTCGTAACACGCGTGACGACCGTCAGGGGAGTGGGACGACCGTCACAGCAGCAAATTCTGCAGAAATGCAAAATTTCGCTTGTGGGGCGTTTTAACAGTGAAAAATTTGATTTTTGCATTATGATAGACTGATTACAAAATAAGAAATAATAGGAAACATAATTAAGGGAGATACTGGAATGAAATGAAAATAACATTGAATCAAAAAATGAGTTTAAAGTAATACAATATCCAAAAAGAAACAATTGCAAAATGAAATAATGTGAAACAATGTGAAATGCAGTAAACTTAAATTAAAGAGAAAACTAAAATATCACTCCTTTGGTTTCTTCAAGTTGTTGACCTGCTGAATAACGTCATTAAATTGGTCGCTAACTACGTCCATGTAAGTAACGCAATCCATGTGAAGTTGCGTTAATTCATCTTTGATAGTGGTTATTTCCAGCTTGAGGTCGTCTACAGTTCTTAGAACAGTGTCCAACTTGTCTGTGTTTTGTTCAGGCGTGGGGTCAGGAAAGTTATGGTAGTTAGGAGGGGTCTCAGGGTCTATCTCCACTTCGAACTCATAATCTTGGTGGTACAAATAGTCATGTGCTTCTGAGATTTGATCACTGTCATACATGTAAGCCTAGGGTGTGGAGTGAGGCGATGGGGGTCTCATAGGCTCGTCCAATTCATAAAGCCAATTGTCTCTGTTATGGATACTGGTTAGCTCATGGTTGGGCAATGTGAAAAGGTGGACAGGTTGATCAGCTATGAGGTATTCGTAGGCTCCTAGTCCTAAGGTACCTAAGATACGTCTGTTGAAGCAGAACTGGATGTCCATTGATCTGAGGTTGCCGAAACGAACGACTTTGTTCGGGTAATACCTCAGGCCAATTTCGTGGGCGATCATGGTGACTAGGCCTCCTATTAAAATGGGTGAGTGCGGTTCCTGATTTAGGCGTGTAAATGTCCTCATCATAAAAGGGACAACATTTACAGGGCGACCTTGTGAAGCATAGATAAGGATGAACAACTCGTCCTTTGAGACTGTTGTAATGTTTTCCTCCTTCCCAAAGAGGGTATGGGCTAAAATCCTATGGAAATAGCGGAAGGCTGGATTGTGTATCTCGTTGTTATGCATGTCATTCGCTTCTGGGTGATAGTTACCGGTGATGGAACCCCATAATTGGTCTAATTCGAGATCAATATCCTCTTCAGTGGTGGTAAACACAAAAGGTCCGCTAGGGAAGCCTAGGATGTTAGCTAACGTGGTACGGTTGTGTGTTTGGTCTATTCCAAACATTCTAATGGTTATTAGCTCTTTAGTCGATCCATAGCCATGTTCAGGTAAGTAACTTAAGGAGCTGAGGAATTTGAACGTCAGTTCGCGGAAGATAGCAAATCGGGTCTTTAGAGCAGTTTGCTCCCAGCCTAATTGGTTAAATAAATACTGAATGCTATCCTGGCTTCCTAGCTTGTCCATGGTGGGTCTATCGTAGTACAGAGTAGAAGCAAAGCTTCTCTGAGTCAGTGCCTCAAATCTGGCCTTATGAGCTAGTCCTCTAAACACAACAGTCGTAACGTCGATGTCGGCCATACTCGTTAGTCGGATAAAAACGGGAGAAAAAGTAGAACGACTTTAAAATCCTGGAAAAATCACATTCACTCAGATCATATTTTTAAGAAGTAAAGGGTGATAAAAGAAAAATAAAATAAATATTAGAAAATTAGAAAATAGAGATTTATAGAAATTATAAGTTAAAAGAAAAACATAGTTTTAATAAATTTAGAAGGGAAAATGGGGAAAATTGGATTGCCTCCCAATCAACGCTGTCTTTAACGTCAGAAGCCTGACGATAGCTTGGGTATAAGCTATTCGGGAAGCTCGAGCAATTTCATATTGCTCACGTGGTCGCTGTGTTCATTTTTATTATAATGTTTCAAACGCTGTCTGTTTACTATAAACGGTGCGTCGATTTGATTTTTGATTTCAACAGCTCCACTCTTAAGGACTTTGGTGACCTCAAAAGGTCCAGACCATCTAGATTTCAATTTTCCAGGGAAGAGTTTTAATCTGGAGTTGAATAGGAGCATGATGTCTCCCATACTGACTTGTTTCCGGATCGAACGTTTATCATGCCATTTCTTGGTTCTTTCTTTGTAGATGCGTGAATTCTCGTACGCGTCTAATCTGAGCTCTTCCAATTCATGAAGGTTCAAGATTCGTTTCTCTCCTGCCGCAGTGTAGTTGAAGTTTAGCATCTTAATAGCCCAGAAGGCTTTATGTTCTAATTCTACCGGCAGGTGACATGATTTTCTGTAGACTAGTTTAAATGGTGTGGTGCCTATTGGTGTCTTAAAGGAGATCCTATAAGCCCATAAAGCTTCGTTCAGCTTTGAGGACCAATCTTTCCTGGAGGTTGCGACAGTCTTTTCTAAAATTTGCTTTATTTCTCTGTTCGAAACCTCCACTTGTCCACTAGTTTGTGGATGATACGGTGTGGCTACGCGGTGTTTAACTCCGTATTTGGAGAGGAGTTTGTCAAAGATTCGCGATATGAAGTACGAACCACCGTCACTAATGACGAGTCTGGGCACACCGAATCTAGGAAAGATTGTGTTTTTAAAGAGTTTAACGACTACTCGCGTGTCATTTGTTGGAGCGGCAACGACCTCTATCCATTTAGATACATAGTCGACAGCGACGAGTATATATTTATTTCCAAAAGAAGATGGGAAAGGTCCCATGAAGTTGATTCCCCAGACGTCAAAGATTTCTACTTCTAAAATTCCTCTCTGTGGCATTTCGTCGCGTCGTGAGATGTTTCCAGTGCATTGGCACCGGTCGCATTTTAGTACAGCGATATGGACATCCTTCCAGAGACTGGGCCAAAATAGGCCAGATTTTAGAATTTTAGCGCACGTCTTCGAGGTGCTAGCTTGACCACCTTAAGGTGTTGAATGGCATTGGGAGATGATGTCCTCTATTTCTTCCTATAGGACACAACGACGATATAAGTTGTCGGCGCCTCGTTTGAAGAGTAGAGGTTCGTCCCAGTAGTAATGCTTTAAGTCGTGGAAGAATTTCTTCTTTTGTTGATAAGTCAGGTCCGGTGGAAGCACGCCTGCGGCCAAGTAATTTACGATGTCGGCAAACCCCGACAGAGTGGCTTGGGCATAGACAACTTCCACGGTTTTTTCCAGTTCTGGTTCTTCCGAAGTTGAGTTGGACATATCGCTTTCCAATTTGGCTATCAGACGTTCGTAGGGAAAATCGTCATTGATAGACACCAGTTCTTGTTTGATGCCCTCTATACGGGATAAGTGATCTGCAACTACGTTCTCGGTCCCCTTTTTATCTTTAATTTCTAAGTCGAACTCTTGTAATAATAGGATCTGTCTCAATAATCTGGGTTTTGCATCCTTTTTGCTTATTAGGTACCTGTTGCACCCTAAAATTTGCTCAACCTACTTCACTTGGTTTATGTTTCAATTGCAGTGTCATTTGCATAAAAAAGTCATGTACATAGTCTAATCATTTGCATAGCATAGCATGGGCAAGCCATCCAACAAGGGATCAAATGCAATTCTTATCTCTATGGGAATATCAAGTGATTCTTATTCAAATTCAATCTTAGCCAAGTCATCATCCGAGAAGTTAGTGGATCAAGCAGTGGATCTATCTCCTATCTTGAGGGTATTTGAAGATCATCAAAGAAGTTGTGAGCAAGGAATTGAGGTCATGGAGGGTATATAGACATCATGGAGGACCTAGAGGGTCATTTTGAAAGTGAGACCAGTCATTGATGTGAGTACAAGAGCTGCAATTGAAGACAGTCAACTAGGGTTTCATCTGGGTCAACCCTGGGTCAACCCTAGGTCAAATGCTTGATTGAAGGGCATCAAGGCCTGTTTGAAAGATTTGGGATGCCTCATTTGACATGTAGATATGGATGTGGTGTTGTGCCAAGGAGAGATCAAGAGAAATCAAGAAGAAGAGAAGTTTCTAAGTTAGGGTTTCTGTGTAAAATCCCCTGATTTAGGTCAAACTTCCAAGCAAGACAATTCAAAATGCAAGTCTCAAATGGATTCTTGGCCAACATGAAACTTGTATATCATCTCAAGACCTTTAATTTGAGTGGTGGAAGACATCAAGGATATTTGTAGAACTCAAGTTATGGTTCTTGCAAGTTACAGGTCATCTAAGGACACTGAAATTTGTCTGTGAAAGTTACTTGTCTTCCAAGCAACCTTTACCCCTCAAGGAGCTTTCAAATGGATTTCTGGCCAACATGAAAGTTGTTCCTCATGATCTTAGATTTCTAGAAAGGTATAGTATGCCTTCATCGGATTTGTGGAACTCTACTTATGACTTTGGCAAGCGAAGGGTATTTTGGTCATTTGGACATTATGGGTCATTTCAAGCATATGGCCATATCTCCTACTTCCAAGCTTCAAATGAAAAAACTTTCAACATCAAAGTTGCTTAGAATGATGTTTTAAGGCTATTATGGTGGTCATGAGATGTTGGAAAGGCTCATAGCAAAAAGTGATAAAAATGGCCTAAAAATGAGACATAAGTTAATTCAAGTGAAATGGAAAATCCTAAAATCCAAGTTCCAAATCCAAACCATGGCATATGATAGGTCATTTTGACTCCCAAAGACATTTTAAGAACATTGGTTCAGCCACAATTTTGATTTGAGGCTTAAATCTTGGGGTTGCTTTGTAAAAGTCTTACTTGCATAATGGCATACCAAACCAAAACAAAGAAAAGCTTCATAAACAAGGTGTTTAAGCTTTGTATCTTGTCCAAAATATCACTTAAGGAGAAAATCAAGTGAATTACTCAAGTTGTAAGGATTTTGTCATGATATCTCATGTGGTGGGAAGTGAAATGCAAAATATCTTCATGAAAGTTCAAGTTGCTACTAGATTGATCTAGATGATTCTAGACCCTTCTAAATCAGTCTATATATTGATTTCAATCTCCATTGGTGAGAGGTTTGTGATTGTTGATGTTAATGGTGGTAGAGAATAGAAATTGAACCAAGAATTCTCCATTTGCAAATTGAATTGAAACTTCATTTTTCTCTTCATTACTCTTCCATTTTCTTCCACAAATCATCACTACAAACCTCCATGAACATGTTCATGCTAGAGTGAGCCCCCATTGTTGAAGAATTGAAGCTTTCCAAGTGAAGTTGCAAGTGAGCAAAAGGGATTGGATCTGAAGATACAAGCCATCTCCATCAAATCTTGTGCAAGAAGAGTGTTATTCATCACATAGAGACCATTCTTGAAGATCCACAAGGCCTGGTTCGAAGCTTTTCAACACTTGCCATTGTAGGGTCAAGGTATGCAAAATCTTTCCCACACTTTGATTTAGGCATGGTTAGGATTAATTCTTGTTGTGAAACCATTAGAGACCATTCGGTGATTCATTTGGATGAGTTTAAGACAAATTAATGAGGTTTCATTAATGGAGGTTGATTCTTGATGGAGGTAGAACACACTATTTAATGGATGATAATGCACGAATTTTGGTTGGTTTTAATTAGCATAGCATGAGGATTAATTATATATAAAGATTGTTGAGTTTTGTGATGGTTGAAAATTGAAGAAAGTTTGGATCCATGGAGTTGTACTGTTCGGGTAGAATGATAGAGAGGGTGTTAATACAAACTATTGGCATGGTTGGATTCTACATAAAATTCTAGTCAAGTTTGGTTCTTGGATCATGCAATTTGATGGAGAAATGAGAGAGAACAAAGGTGATGAAGTTGTGTGCATGGAGTTATTTTTCATGGAGTTTACTAAACCCTAATATTCCAAGGAAGAAGACAATGTTTCTACCGTTGGATCGCGCAAGACTTTTTGACTTGAATACCATCGGACGGCCACGATCAAAACACTAAATTGGAGGAAGAAGTGCAGCCAAAATGCTGCGTTTTAATTAGTGAAGCATCATGGGCTTCGTGAATTTGACTTCCCACACCCCCATTTCAAGCCCAATTGGTTTTACACTATGATTTCTTGCTTTTTGCACCACCATTTTATCTTTTTTCTTTTGATTTTTAATGTTTTTTCTGAATTATTATTGGGCTGGGGCGTGTTACTTCCAGCACCCCCAGTCTGGGCCCATCATCCATTTTCAACTTAATATCATTACTTCTTGCACCCCATGCATCAATTCTCATATTAAACTTCCTCCAAATTTTTTCAAACTTCAAAAATTCATAACAAATTGAAAAATGCATATTTTTTAATGAGATTTTTTTTCCCATTTTCCATTTTTTGTCTAGAAAAATATGAAAACATAAAATTGTCATTTTACTTCATTTTTATATTTTTTTTGCATATTTTTACATTTAATAGCTTTTTTTAATTCTTTTAGTTGATGCCTCTATTTGTTGAATTTAGTTTAGGAGCTTCCTTTAGGATTTTCATCCCATTCTTTTTAGCATACCTAGATATAGATATTAGGTGCCCCCCTGATTTTTGTACCAAATTTTTAGGATTTATTTTAGGTAGTTTAGTTAGAAACTATTAGGATAGTCAATTAGAGTTGTGAATATAATATAGGTATAACAAAACAAGTTTCCTTTTGGGTTTTTCTTTAGGACAAATTAGATGATGGGACTATAGGGGTATTATGGGTAAGTAATAGATCCCTTAGAAAATGCTAGACTTCCCCTATTATATTAATACTATTAGTATATTTTCTGTAATTGATTGATTGTGTGGTGTGCCCTCTCTAGGGTTATTTGTTTGATTGTGTGGGGTATTAGGCCTGCTTGGGGTTTGGGTTTGAGCTGAAGACTTTGCTGATGAAGCCCATTGAAGACAAGGAATGAAGACCAATTTCCAGAGTTGATGAAGAGTATCTCTTGTTGGCAGCTGTTGAAGGTTATAGGATCTAGGAGCTAGGTAGAGCTCTAGAATAGAAACTTGATTCACAAACATGGAAGGTCTTGTTTGCCTCCATTCTTTCTCTATGATCCAAAGTCTCTTTTAAATGTCCACCTCCTTCCTTTGGAAGGATTAGTGAATGTATTTAAAAGATAGAACTTTTGAGAGAAAACTGTCTGTATCATGTTAACAGTCAGTAGGCCACCCTTGGTAGGCAACTGACTGCTTAACATCTTATTTATCTTGTTAACTGTTCCTCATCTTGGAGAGTGAGACTTGAAGAAAAGCCATTGGAAGCTTGAAGATGAAGACTGATGCTTGCTTGAAGCTTGTAGATGGTTGAAGATGACTTGAAGACAGATGTTGATGAAGACTGTTGTTTGCTGTTTATTTTTGCTGTTTAATTTTTGATGTATTGTTTGAATTTCCTTGACTGTATTGTTTCCCATTTAACCTGTTAGGTTGAAAGCGAATTCTGTTCGCTTTTGCCTGTTGTTTTCTAGGTTCGAGGTTGAGTGGGACTCCCTTGCCTCGCTTGTATTGCTGCATTCATGCATTTTACTGCTTTATTGTATATATGCTATTGTTTCTGTTTCCGCTTATCCCCTTAGGATCTCTGTTTCTCTTTGTGCAAGAGAGGAGCATGATAGACATTAGGTCTTAACCCATGCATGATAACATTAGGTTAGTTTGATTCCCTTTTCAACTATAGGTTAGAGTTCTGTCTCTTCTTTCTCAAAACAAACAGAAAAACACAATAAATCTTTCAAACACAATAAAAGACACTTCTTCCGTAAAAGAATGTGAACTCATCAAAACGTCATTTTTGTCCGCTTGGACCAGTAATCAGAAAAACCCCTTTTTTAGAAGGAGATAAAAACAATCAAGACAGACTTGTGTCGTCCGTGGCCCGAACTACGTTTGCTCTGATCTTTCATGCTGTATGAAAGTACGTAGGCATAGGATGCGATATCCTAGCGAGCAACCTTCCCCTCCTTTCCCGTAGGTAAGCGAACTACGTTGACTCTGATTTCTCGTTCCAGACGGGAATACGTAGGCATAAAGTGCGATACTTTGCCGAGTCATTTTCTTTTCTTTTAACCCCAGACCTGTAGAATAGATAGAATAACAATCCGTACTAGAAAACAAGCGTGGATCCCGTCGAGTACGACGGACGTGAGGGGTGCTAATACCTTCCCCTTGCGTAACCAACTCCCAAATCCAGGATTTGGTTGCGATGACCATTCCTTTCCCCGTTTTGCGGTAGGTTTACCTCGAGCGTTTCCTTTCCCCTCTTTGGGATAAATAACGCGCGGTGGCGACTCTTCTGTTCAGCCGGCGCCGATTTTCGCGGTAGCGACAGCTGGCGACTCTGCTGGGGGAGTGAAGCCAACTTCGCTGAGGAATAACTGAATGCGCCAATCATGATTGGACTTCTGTCAGGGACAGCTTACCCGTGCCAATGAAAATTGGACTTTTGCTGGGGAGTGAACGGGTATCACACGGTATTCCGACAAAATAAATGCCAGGACACATAGCCAACTCTGCCGGGGAGAGTCTTAATCTTCGAGTTCCACTGGGAGGAAGGAAAACACTTGCTGGAAAGAGAACTCCGCTGGGGACGAAACGACTCTCTTGGGGAAAATCAGGCGACTCTGCTGGGGAGAGAAAATGACCCTAAGCGAGTCAATCCTAACGCTTTTTTTCCCGTCGAGGATTTTGTATGGATTTACTTTTTCTGTATTTTACTTTCAGCATTATATTATTGTTATTATTGCTGTATTGGGGTTGTGACGGGTGTTCTATGATTGAGAGATAAGCCGGACCTGGGCTTGAGTGCACTTAGAATTAGAGTAGAAAGTAGTGGGCGCGTGCCGACTTTGCTTGCATTAGTGTCCCACAAAATCTACACTCGGACGAGGTTCTTCTGGTTGACTTCTTTTTCTACCCTTTGGGTCGAAGGGGTTGTTGGTTAGTTGGATTGTCGACTCCGGGAACCGATCATTTGGAAGTTGGCTAAGTGAGGCCTCTTCAGGATTTGATAATGCCACTCCTTCTGGGAATCGTATCATCAACCCTGAAAGTCTGTGACACCGACGACCGCATAGGATGCCATACCATTGTCAGTTGCTAGGACACCTACCTGTGAGAGGGTTTGGGGCTATGCAGGTAACTAGACCTTCAGATACCGGTTTGTTTCTTGATTTGAGATTCAGGGTATTTATGGACAGTTGAAGGGTCTATCAGAGACCAGTTGGAGTTATGTTATAGGGTCTATCAGAGACCAGAGTTGAAGCTTCATATTGGGTCTGTCTAAGACCAGGGTTTGAGGAATTCTGGAGGGTCTATCTGAGACTTATGATGTGGTTCAGGCTTCTCAGCCATGGCATTTGGTCCCTGTTGCATCTATTTGCATTGCATTGTTCGCATAACCATTATCATGTGCATTTCATTAATGTGTGTCTGTGCTGCAGGTGCATTTGCATATTCCCTGATTCTAGTGTCTGAACTTCTGCTTATTGATCATGGCTGGTTTGAGAAAGACAGTTGCGTACAAGTTACCTACACCTGACATTACTCCCCTACTTGGTCTGATGTCCCTTGCTGATGAGGAGGTTAGGAGAAGTTTCAGAATGAGGTATGGAAGACTGTTGAGACTGGTCTGCAAGCCAACTGCTGTTGAGATGAATGGGCTGTATACATTGATGCAATTCTATGACCCTGCCTTACGATGTTTCACATTTGCTGACTTTATTTTAGGGCCTACCATGGAAGAATATGCAGAGTTTATCGAGCTGCCGGTACAAAATAAGGTTCCTTTCATCCATCATGACACTAAGCCCAAGATGGAGGACTTAGCTAAGGCCTTGCACATGAACGCTTCTGAACTATTAGTGACTTCTTGGATCGGGGTTCCAGGCTTCTCCCTCGATTTTCTGGTTGGCAAAGCTCAAGAATACGCCAAGAGCGGGTGCTGGATAGTCTTTAATGCTATCTTGGCTCTGTGCATCTACGGAATAGTGTTGTTTCCCAATTTCCCTAATTTTGTAGATCTTGATGCCTTTCATCTGTTTGCTGCTGGCAACTCGGTACCCACTTTGATTAGAGATCTCTATCATTCATTGCACTACAAAAATGAAAATAGAAGAGGAAAGACTATTTACTATTGTGCGCCGCTGTTGAACATGTGGTTCAAGAGCCATCTCCCCCTGAAGGGATCTTTTGTAGATAGTGCGACTACAGCTGACTGGCCAGAGCGCCTGATGAGATTATCTTCTGAAGACATTGAGTGGTTTGATCGAGACTTGCTGGGGTCTGAGCTTATTTTCAGCTGCGCCGGATATCCTAATGTTCCTTTGATAGGAAGAAAAGGGTGCATCAATTATAACCCATCTCTGTTCATTCGCCAGTTTGGATACGTGTTGAAGAATCCACCTAGGGAGGAAGAAGTACAGGAATCTCTGTACTTCACCGATGATCTGAATGGAGAGTTACTAGCTAAGCTTCAGCACGCCTGGATGCGTATAAACAGAAGAGGGAAACCACTGTTGGGGAAGAATGATTGTCAGGCTTATGTACCATACAAAGTTTGGATCCAAGAGAGGGCAAAACAGTTGTTGATGCCATTTCCAGCTGCACCGGTTCATGTTCATGTTCCAGTGGAGGAACCAACCACCGTTGCTATGGAGGTCTACGAGCGAGTTGTAAAAGAGAAGGAAGCCTTGTTGTTGGCTAATGAAGAGTTAGAAAAGGAACTGGCTCAGATGCGTAGTGAGAAGAACAAGGTTGTGCATTCTCTCCAATAGCAAACTGAATTGGTAAACAGGCTAGGTGCTGAACTGACCGAAGAGAAAAAGAAGCGTGAACTACTGGGGAAAGAATTCAGAAGCTCCCATGATATGTTGGAGTCCAAAAAGAAAGCACTTGATGCTGCCCACCGAGAAGTCTCTTCTTGTAACAAAACATGGAATGCTACGCTAACCAACAACAAAAAGAGGGAAGACAAATTGAAGCAGCAAATTTCTGAACTCGAAGAACAGTTAAAGGCTAGCACCAAAAAGTATGAAGAGGAAGTAATGGCAAGATATAGTCTTCAGAACGCATTGAACAAGGCCATCGAAAGCAAGAAAGAGGCTGTGTCTCAGAAACGGAAGCTAGAGGATCGCTTCGGAGAAGGGGCATGGGAGGAATCTGCTGGTGATTTACGACGTGTTCTCAAGCGAAGAAATCTACTTGTTGAGGGTCTGCTTTCCCGACCAAGTCATCCAGAGACTAAGAGGTTATTAGAAGAGTACCAGGCCCATGGGAGCACTTGACCATTTCATGTATTAATGTGTATGCTTTATTTGCATAGCGTTGACCATCACCAGGATTGTTGGTTGAGGTCATGCCTTCTTATTGTACATTCATTGATATTGTAGCCTTGGCTTAATGGATTTCTCTGCAATATATGAGGTGTTTTCTATGATTCGGCTCCGAACTTCGTATTGCTATCACTGTCACCGTACTGACACATTCGCACTAGAATCGGGGAATGATATTCCCTAATGCACAGACACATATTGCATTGCATACACATACATATTGCATTCACCAGTAACTATTGGATCTGTACCTCATCTCCTGCGTCTTCCAGGTCTTCCAAGATTAGCGACCGAAGAATTCCCTGGCATTCAACCAGAAACAGCAGTAAGAAAGTCATGGGTCAGGATCAGATTGAGATGCAAGAGATGCGCAACAACATGACGCAGTTCATACAGGCAATGGAAGCCATGGCCAAGGGTCAGGAACAGTTGCAGAATATGGTGCAACCTCTGATTGCACGGGCTAATGATAGTGCTGCCGATTTTGCTCAGCAAGGAAATCAAGGTTTTTGCCCAGGCATCAGACGCCAACTTGTGGGGATAGATATCGAGCAGGTTCAAGCGGAATTAATTGATGTTCGAGGCCAGCTGGGGCAGTTCACGAAAGATATACAAGTGTTGCGCTCGAATCAAGAGACGCTAGAAGAAGAGAACTGCCGATTGAAGGCCCAGGTAGGATTGATGGCTGAAATATTGAGGAACGTACTCAGAAGAGAAGGAGGGCAAATTTCTGAAGACGCGGCTGGCTTATTTGCTCCTCAGGGGTCTGAAGAACCATTACCCACGCATGATAGGCTTAAGAGACCCTCTCCACAGTTTGAAGCTCAGGATTCTCCTCGTCAGCAGTCGCAATTGATTTTTCAGGATAACTCAAGGAGGTGTGGTAAGAGGATGAGGTTTTCTAACAGAGTATTTGATGAGATCCCAGTGGATTATGATCAGCTGGTGCAACTCTTGTTCCGGCTTCAACTGGTTGAGCCCCGCATTTTGGTTCCACTGACTGGGTAGCCGCCACCAGACTATGACCTGAACGCCTACTGTGCCTTCCACTCCGGCGCACCGGGGCATAACATTGCAAACTGCAAAGCTTTTAAGCATAAGATTCAAGATTTGCTGGATGAGAAAACAATTGAGTTTGTACCGGGGGGTATAAAAGTTTCAGGGACTGATATTCCCATTTCTCCGCCAGAGGTTGCAGACGAATCGAGGTATATCCCAGAGCCACTAGAAGCTAAATCCCCATGTCCACAACAGTTGCCGATGCCAGGGTTGAATTTAAGGATGATAGCGCGTGAGCCTAAGAACCGTCCGAGCAAAGCCAGCAACATATGAGATGCCAGTATCCGGCTCAACAAAGAATTCGGGGAAAGAGACCAAAGAGGGTATTGGAGGCACCTCCATCAACGTATGCAGAACTCTTTCAGACCTTGTTAGGTTTGAACCTTATTGAAAAGAGAACGTCATCCCTACCAAAGGGCGCACTTCCGTGTGGTTTCGACGCCAGCAGGCATTGTGAGTTCCATTCTGGGGCACCCGGACATGATATTGAGGGTTGCCACGCGTTTAAGCATAACGTCCAAGATTTAATTGACAGCAGGGTTATCAACTTCTCTGATAGGGTCCCCAAGGTGGTGCAAGGCCATAGACAAGCGAAAGTCAGGATGATGAAAAAGTTTCCCAGGTTTGATCGGGCCGTTGAAAGAAGGTCGAGACAGCAGTGGACTACCCGTGATAATAGTTTCTGAGGATGGTTGACTCGCCAATAAGGTAAAGTGCAGGAAGTCCGGTTCTGAGACACCGACATTTTTTCATGTTATCTTGTTCATGTCTTCGCATTTGTAGTTTCTTTTCTATTTAATTGCAAATTTCGCTTGTAAAACTTGTTGTTTTTTCAATTGATATTGACAAATGAAATAAATATGCATGTTTTGAATTAATCCAGTCGTGTTCACTCTTTGCTTTCTTTAATGCTTAATGCTTGTTTTAGCAGGAATCCGGGGAGGATGAAGAAAACAGATGACGAATAATCTTCTGATTGTAGGCTTTTGAATAAAAAACCTGTTGATGATGTACAGGCATTGTTTCAATCCATAAACACCGGAGATATAAGGAAGATAATCCCTTGTTAACCCCTTTGAGCCAGTAGTAGGAGTTTCCTTTTGAAAATGAAAAACCCTAAATCTTAAACCGGGGCAGGGTAGGCGTTAGTTAGTTTGGCCAAGCGTTCAAATCGCGAAAGGAGTGTCCGTTCGAGGATAAATCACACCCATATGGGTCGTGCCTAAAAAACCACAATGGTTAACGTTCGCCAACCCAAGAGTGAAACAGTCACGTTAGTCCATAAAAAGTCAGACAACCAGTGCCACACGACTTGTGCAAAAAAAAGAGAAAAAAAAAAAGAAAATTGAAAGCCGAAAGCCCGCTAAGTCGAATCTTGAGAAAAAGCGACTTAGGCAAAAATTAGGGCATCCCGCTGGACTTCGAAAGCGAAAGATACTCAAAATAGTCAGTCCAGGCAAAATTTAGGGAATGAAAAAGCAAAAGACGAAAAGGATTACCCAAAGAAAAATCCTCGAAAAGAACAGAGTCGTGTGACTCTAGGCACCCAAAGACGAAAAAGTAAGTGATTGTCACTCCGAAAAAAGGTGTGGTATCCTGGACCATCATTCCTACTAATCAACCTGTGAAAGATGAGTGCTTGTGTCAGATTAGCTGAACATAGGATTGGAGAATATCATGGAGAACGGGTGGGTCAGAATAAACTTTGAGCCTGTGTCTTTCCTTGTTAACCGTGAACCTGACCACGTTACAACCCGAAAAAGTCCTAATTGAAACAGGTTTTGGTCAAGAGCATACGTCAGTAAAGATCGCATCGAAACTGACTCCTAAAAGGGTTCCTCTTACCAGCTTTCATATTGACATTTTGATAATTGATTCATTATATGTCGCAAAAAATTTTTTTTCCGGTGAACAGACTTGGATGTTGAAACTGTCATATATATTGCGTTTAATATATCTTTTATGCAGAACAACTTGTGTTACTTGCGAGTAAACGCATGCCGACAAGAAAGATCCCTACAGTGGAAGGTCTGATCAGGATAAAATGCAGAATACCCAAATGTTTCGTGAACTGGGGCAAGCTATATCGATTAATTCCAGTAGTCAGTCATCCTAGAATCAGTAAATCTGGGGCAATCGGGTCGAGATTTGGCAAATCTCTCGTAGCTATGGGCATTGTTCCACGAATCTGTCAATCAGGGACAAAGGATTATTGCGAGACCGGGGCAGGTCACCCTAGAAGCACGAAAGTTATGTTGTTGAAACACCTCTTCGAGGTTCGAGATGTAGAAGCAGTTTATGTCTAGCCGTCAGGATACAAAGACTGTAGGGTCCATTTCAAAATTGTTGCAGATTCAGGGGCAAGCTATTTCAAGATAGAGTCCTGACTAGGATTTCCTTTCGAGAAGAAGTATTCAAGAATACAGACTGGGGCATTTTAGTATCCCCGAAGCGGAGTTCCGAGAAAGCGGACGATCAAAAGACTGCAGTACTAACCAGAGGCTCGTAACGGAAAGACTTGATCCCCACGCAGGTCGCGCTTCTGAGATAACAATGTCCCTTACTAAAGAAGGATTAAATTCCCCAGCTAGTCGCAGCTTAGCCGAAGGACATTCTTCAGCAAAGTCGTTTACTCTCAGCAGAATTGATGATTCCAAGATCAAAGGCTGTATTCAGACAGTGTGGTGTCCCCCAAAAGGATCCCCCATCCCGAGCGGAGTGGTTTAGCCTCAGAAGATTAATATTTCTAACTCGTGAACTGTACTCAGACAGTCTACTCTTTCCAGTAGAGATCCCCTGTCCAGTAGGGTCATTTACTCTCCCCAACGGAGTCAGCTGATTTTCCCCAAGAGAGTCGTTTCGTCCCCAGCGGAGTTCTCTTTCCAGCAAGTGTTTTCCTTCCTCCCAGTGGAACTCGAAGATTAAGACTCTCCCCGGCAGAGTTGGCTATGTGTCCTGGCATTTATTTTGTCGGAATACCGTGTGATACCCGTTCACTCCCCAACAAAAGTCCAATTTTCATTGGCACGGGTAAGCTGTCCCTGACAGAAGTCCAATCATGATTGGCGCATTCAGTTATTCCTCAGCGAAGTTGGCTTCACTCCTCCAGCATTTATTTTGCTGGAATAATTCTGTAATGCCTGGTTACCCCCAGCAGAGTTGGCGTTGTCTTCAGCATTTATTTTTCTGAAGCGGTTTTCTGTAGCCCAGCAGTTCGAGCTTGCATTTGCATCAGCATATAGTGTCATGTTTGCATCTACCAAATAAAAACGCGTAGCATTTCCATGTCGAATGGAGCATTGCGTCATTGTCAAACATATGCATTTTGAAACATAAACCAGGTTGGTTAACCGTTTGTTTTCAAGTATTGTTTCCCATGCAGGTGGAGAGAGCTCTTGCTCAAATGAATTACCAAACATTCAGGATCTCGACGTGAGATGTGTAATGATAACGTCAACTTTGGCATTATTCCCCACAAAGTTGCTTGTTTAAGTTTCTCTTACCCCTCCAGCGGAGTATTTCTTCAAGGTTGTTGTTGTGACAGCATCAAAAGATTTCATGAATCGATTTTTGGAAGCTGCCTGGCAGTGTGGATTCAGAAAATCCCCAGTAGAGTCCTTCTCATATTTGCTGCCATGTCAGCACTGAAAATTGGAAGACTAGACTCATATTGTGTTACCCATGTGATTGATGGAGCTAGCTGCTGCAAAGATAGGCAGAAAACCTGTATTTGACAGAGCGTTTACCCGTAGCAGAGGCGGAGTTATTTTCCTGTATTTGACAGAGCGTGTACCCGTAGCAAAGGCGGAGATATTTTCCTGTATTCGACAGAGTATTTTCCCGTAGCAGAGGCGGAGTTGTTTTCCTGTATTCGACAAAGTGTACCCGTAATGGTGACGGAGTTAGTTTCCTGTATTTGGCAGAGTATTTCCCGTAGCGATGTCGGAGTATTACCCGTAGCAGAGGTGGAGATATTTTCCTGTATTTGACAGAGTGTTACCCGTAGCAAAGGCGGAGATATTTTCCTGTATTTGACAGAGTATTTCCCGTAGCAGAGGCGGAGTTATTTTCCTGTATTCGACAGAGTATTACCCGTAGCAAAGGCGGAGTTATTTTCCTGTATTTGGCAGAGTGTACCCGTAGCAAAGGTGGAGATATTTTCCTATATTCGACAGAGTATTACCCGTAGCAAAGGCGGAGTTAGTTTCTTGTGTTTAGGCAGATGATTTTCCCGTATGGATAGGCAGATGAAGTTTCCTGTGTTTAGGCAGATGATTTTCCCGTATGGATAGGCGGATGAAGTTTCCTGTGTTTAGGCAGATGATTTTCCCGTATGGATAGGCGGATGAAGTTTCCTGTGTTTAGGCAGATGATTTTCCCGTATGGATAGGCGGATGAAGTTTCCTGTGTTTAGGTAGATGATTTTCCCGTATGGATAGGCAGATGAAGTTTCCTGTGTTTAGGCAGATGATTTTCCCGTATGGATAGGCGGATGAAGTTTCCTGTGTTTAGGCAGATGATTTTCCCGTATGGATAGGCGGATGAAGTTTCCTGTGTTTAGGCAGATGATTTTCTCGTATGGATAGGCGGATGAAGTTTCCTGTGTTTAGGCAGATGATTTTCCCGTATGGATAGGCGGATGAAGTTTCATGTGTTTAGGCAGATGATTTTCCCGTATGGATAGGCGGATGAAGTTTCTTGTGTTTAGGCAGATGATTTTCCCGTATGGATAGGCGAAGAAGTTTCCTGTGTTTAGGCAGATGATTTTCTCGTATGGATAGGCGGATGAAGTTTCCTGTGTGTAGGCAGATGATTTTCCCGTATGGATAGGCGGATGAAGTTTACTGTGTTTAGGCCGATGATTTTCCCGTATGGATAGGCGGATGAAGTTTCCTGTGTGTAGGCAGATGATTTTCCCGTATGGATAGGCGGATGAAGTTTCCTGTGTTTAGGCATATGATTTTCCCGTATGGATAGGCGGATGAAGTTTCCTGTGTTTAGGCAGATGATTTTCCCGTATGGATAGGTGGATGAAGTTTCCTGTGTTTAGGCAGATGATTTTCTCGTATGGATAGGCGGATGAAGTTTCCTGTGTTTAGGCAGATGATTTTCCCGTATGGATAGGCGGATGAAGTTTCCTGTGTTTAGGCAGATGATTTTCCCGTATAGATAGGCGGATGAAGTTTCCTGTGTTTAGGCAGATGATTTTCCCGTATGGATAGGCGGATGAAGTTTCCTGTGTTTAGGCAGATGATTTTCCCGTATGGATAGGCGGATGAAGTTTCCTGTGTTTAGGCAGATGATTTTCCCGTATGGATAGGCGGATGAAGTTTCCTGTGTTTAGGCAGATGATTTTCCCGTATGGATAGGCGGATGAAGTTTCCTGTGTTTAGGCAGATGATTTTCCCGTATGGATAGGCGGATGAAGTTTCCTGTGTTTAGGCATATGATTTTCCCGTATGGATAGGCGGATGAAGTTTCCTGTGTTTAGGCAGATGATTTTCCCGTATGGATAGGCGGATGAAGTTTCCTGTGTTTAGGCAGATGATTTTCCCATATGGATAGGCGGATGAAGTTTCTTGTGTTTAGGCAGATGATTTTCCCGTATGGATAGGCGGATGAAGTTTCCTGTGTTTAGGCAGATGATTTTCCCGTATGGATAGGCGGATGAAGTTTCCTGTGTTTAGGCAGATGATTTTCCCGTATGGATAGGCGGATGAAGTTTCTTGTGTTTAGGCAGATGATTTTCCCGTATGGATAGGCGGAGAAGTTTCCTGTGTTTAGGCAGATGATTTTCCCGTATGGATAGGCGGATGAAGTTTCCTGTGTGTAGGCAGATGATTTTCCCGTATGGATAGGCGGATGAAGTTTACTGTGTTTAGGCCGATGATTTTCCCGTATGGATAGGCGGATGAAGTTTCCTGTGTGTAGGCAGATGATTTTCCCGTATGGATAGGCGGATGAAGTTTCCTGTGTTTAGGCAGATGATTTTCCCGTATGGATAGGCGGATGAAGTTTACTGTGTTTAGGCCGATGATTTTCCCGTATGGATAGGCGGATGAAGTTTCCTGTGTGTAGGCAGATGATTTTCCCTTATGGATAGGCGGATGAAGTTTCCTGTGTTTAGGCAGATGATTTTCCCGTATGGATAGGCGGATGAAGTTTACTGTGTTTAGGCCGATGATGTTCCCGTATGAATAGGCGTATGAAGTTTCTTGTGTTTAGGCAGATGATTTTCCCGTATGGATAGGCGGATGGAGTTTCCTGTGTTTAGACAGATGGTTTGCCCGTATGGATAGACGGATGGAGTTTCCTGTGATTAGACAGAAAGGTTTCCCCAGCGAAAGCGCCGGGATTTTTCCGTAATGTGAGTCCTGACGTGGACAGATTTGTGTTTATTCGTGATTTGGTGAAATTTGGGTCCAGATTTGGACAAGGTTACTCCTGTGACAACAGAATCTCTATTCGTGTTGACGAATTTGTCTCTTTTCTTGTGTTGATAAGGTTAGTCCAGTTGTGGACAGAGGTGTCTTGCGAAAAGTGTTCAATACATGTGGCATTACATAGTTGTGGTTGAAGTTGAAATCAGAATTATCAGACGTCGGATCAGTTGTTGCCGTAACAACCAGATTCAGTTGGTGGATGTCGTTCCCCAAACAGTGGTGCAGTTTATTTCTGCGGTTGGCAAATTTCCGGGTTCTTAGTATTCAATCGTCTTGTACCTCGAATGTCTGAAGGCTCCGGGCGTTTCACCCAGTCGGGTCCAAGTCGCTTGAATAGGGCAGCTGTTGCACCCTAAAATTTGCTCAACCTACTTCACTTGGTTTATGTTTCAATTGCATTGTCATTTGCATAAAAAAGTCATGTACATAGTCTAATCATTTGCATAGCATAGCATGGGAAAGCCATCCAACAAGGGATCAAATGCAATTCTTATCTCTATGGGAATATCAAGTGATTCTTATTCAAATTCAATCTTAGCCAAGTCATCATCCGAGAAGTTAGTGGATCAAGCAGTGGATCTATCTCCTATCTTGAGGGTATTTGAAGATCATCAAAGAAGTTGTGAGCAAGGAATTGAGGTCATGGAGGGTATATAGACATCATGGAGGACCTAGAGGGTCATTTTGAAAGTGAGACCAGTCATTGATGTGAGTACAAGAGCTGCAATTGAAGACAGTCAACTAGGGTTTCATCTGGGTCAACCCTGGGTCAACCCTAGGTCAAATGCTTGATTGAAGGGCATCAAGGCCTGTTTGAAAGATGTGGGATGCCTAATTTGACATGTAGATATGGATGTGGTGTTGTGCCAAGGAGAGATCAAGAGAAATCAAGAAGAAGAGAAGTTTCTAAGTTAGGGTTTCTGTGTAAAATCCCCTGATTTAGGTCAAACTTCCAAGCAAGACAATTCAAAATGCAAGTCTCAAATGGATTCTTGGCCAACATGAAACTTGTATATAATCTCAAGACCTTTAATTTGAGTGGTGGAAGACATCAAGGAGATTTGTAGAACTCAAGTTATGGTTCTTGCATGTTACAGGTCATCTAAGGACACTGAAATTTGTCTGTGAAAGTTACTTGACTTCCAAGAAACTTTTACCCCTCAAGGAGCTTTCAAATGGATTTCTGGCCAACATGAAAGTTGTTCCTCATGATCTTAGCTTTCTAGAAAGGTATGATATGCCTTCATCTGATTTGTGGAACTCTAGTTATGACTTTGGCAAGCAAAGGGTATTTTGGTCATTTGGACATTATGGGTCATTTCAAGCATATGGCCATATCTCCTACTTCCAAGCTTCAAATGAAAAAACTTTCAACATCAAAGTTGCTTAGAATGATGTTTTAAGGCTAGTAGGGTGGTCATGAGATGTTGGAAAGGCTCATAGAAAAAAGTGATAAAAATGGCCTAAAAATGAGACATAAGTTAATTCAAGTGAAATGGAAAATCCTAAAATCCAAGTTCCAAATCCAAACCATGGCATATGATAGGTCATTTTGACTCCCAAGGACATTTTAAGAACATTGGTTCAGCCACAATTTTGATTTGAGGCTTAAATCTTGGGGTTGATTTGTAAAAGTCTTACTTGCATAATGGCATACCAAACCAAAACAAAGAAAAGCTTCATAAACAAGGTGTTTAAGCTTTGTATCTTGTCCAAAATACCACTTAAGGAGAAAATCAAGTGAATTACTCAAGTTGTAAGGATTTTGTCATGATATCTCATGTGGTGGGAAGTGAAATGCAAAATATCTTCATGAAAGTTCAAGTTGCTACTAGATTGATCTAGATGATTCTAGGCCCTTCTAAATCAGTCTATATATTGATTTCAATCTCCATTGGTGAGAGGTTGGTGATTGTTTATGTTAATGGTGGTAGAGAATAGAAATTGAACCAAGAATTCTCCATTTGCAAATTGAATTGAAACTTCATTTTTCTCTTCATTACTCTTCCATTTTCTTCCACAAATCATCACTACAAACCTCCATGAACATGTTCATGCTAGAGTGAGCCCCCATTGTTGAAGAATTGAAGCTTTCCAAGTGAAGTTGCAAGTGAGCAAAAGGGATTGGATCTGAAGATACAAGCCATCTCCATCAAATCTTGTGCAAGAAGAGTGTTATTCATCACATAGAGACCATTCTTGAAGATCCACAAGGCCTGGTTCGAAGCTTTTCAACACTTGCCATTGTAGGGTCAAGGTATGCAAAATCTTTCCGACACTTTGATTTAGGCATGGTTAGGATTGATTATTGTTGTGAAACCATTAGAGACCATTAGGTGATTCATTTGGATGAGTTTAAGACAAATTAATGAGGTTTCATTAATGGAGGTAGAACACACTATTTAATGGATGATAATGCACGAATTTTGGTTGGTTTTAATCAGCATAGCATGAGGATTAATTATATATAAAGATTGTTGAGTTTTGTGATGGTTGAAAATTGAAGAAAGTTTGGATCCATGGAGTTGTACTGTTCGGGTAGAATGATAGAGAGGGTGTTAATACAAACTATTGGCATGGTTGGATTCTACATAAAATTCTAGTCAAGTTTGGTTCTTGGATCATGCAATTTGATGGAGAAATGAGAGAGAACAAAGGTGATGAAGTTGTGTGCATGGAGTTGTTTTTCATGGAGTTTACTAAACCCTAATATTCCAAGGAAGAAGACAATGTTTCTACCGTTGGATCGCGCAAGACTTTTTGACTTGAAGACCATCGGACGGCCACGATCAAAACACGAAATTGGAGGAAGATGTGCAGCCAAAATGCTGCGTTTTAATTAGTGAAGCATCATGGGCTTCGTGAATTTGACTTCCCACACCCCCATTCCAAGCCCAATTGGTTTTACACTATGATTTCTTGCTTTTTGCACCACCATTTTATCTTTTTTCTTTTGATTTTTAATGTTTTTTCTGAATTATCATTGGGCTGGGGCGTGTTACTTCCAGCACCCCCAGTCTGGGCCCATCATCCATTTTCAACTTAATATCATTACTTCTTGCACCCGATGCATCAATTCTCATATTAAACTTCCTCCAAATTTTTTCAAACTTCAAAAATTCATAACAAATTGAAAAATGCATATTTTTTAATGAGATTTTTTTCCCATTTTCCATTTTTTGTCTAGAAAAATATGAAAACATAAAATTGTCATTTTACTTCATTTTCATATTTTTTTGCATATTTTTACATTTAATAGCTTTTTTTAATTCTTTTAGTTGATGCCTCTATTTGTTGAATTTATTTTAGGAGCTTCCTTTAGGATTTTCATCCAATTCTTTTTATCATACCTAGATATGGATATTAGGTACCCCCCTGATTTTTGTACCAATTTTTTAGGATTTATTTTAGGTAGTTTAGTTAGAAACTATTAGGATAGTCAATTAGAGTTGTGAATATAATATAGGTATAACAAAACAAGTTTCCTTTTGGGTTTTTCTTTAGGACAAATTAGATGATGGGACTATAGGGGTATTATGGGTAAGTGATAGATCCCTTAGAAAATGCTAGACTTCCCCTATTATATTAATACTATTAGTATATTTTCTGTAATTGATTGATTGTGTGGTGTGCCCTCTCTAGGGTTATTTGTTTGATTGTGTGGGGTATTGGGCCTGCTTGGGGTTTGGGTTTGAGCTGAAGACTTTGCTGATGAAGCCCATTGAAGACAAGGAATGAAGACCAATTTCCAGAGTTGATGAAGAGTATCTCTTGCTGGCAGCTGTTGAAGGTTATAGGATCTAGGAGCTAGGTAGAGCTCTAGAATAGAAACTTGATTCAGAAACATGGAAGGTCTTGTTTGCCTCCATTATTTCTCTATGATTCAAAGTCTCTTTTAAATATCCACCTCCTTCCTTTGGAAGGATTAGTGAATGTATTTAAAAGATAGAACTTTTGAGAGAAAACTGTCTGTATCATGTTAACAGTCAGTAGGCCACCCTTGGTAGGCAACTGACTGCTTAACATCTTATTCATCTTGTTAACTGTTCCTCATCTTGGAGAGTGAGACTTGAAGAAAAGCCATTGGAAGCTTGAAGATGAAGACTGATGCTTTCTTGAAGCTTGTAGATGGTTGAAGATGACTTGAAGACAGATGTTGATGAAGACTGTTGTTTGCTGTTTATTTTTGCTGTTTAATTTTTGATGTATTGTTTGAATTTCCTTGACTGTGTTGTTTGCCATTTAACCTGTTAGGTTGAAAGCGAATTCTGTTCGCTTTTGCCTGTTGTTTTCTAGGTTCGAGGTTGAGTGGGACTCCCTTGCCTCGCTTGTATTGCTGCATTCATGCATTTTACTGCTTTATTGTATATATGCTATTGTTTCTGTTTCCGCTTATCCCCTTATGATCTCTGTTTCTCTTTGTGCAAGAGAGGAGCATGATAGACATTAGGTCTTAACCCATGCATGATAACATTAGGTTAGTTTGATTCCCTTTTCAACTATAGGTTAGAGTTCTGTCTCTTCTTTCTCAAAACAAACAGAAAAACACAATAAATCTTTCAAACACAATAAAAGACACTTCTTCCGTAAAAGAATGTGAACTCATCAAAACGTCATTTTTGTCCGCTTGGACCAGTAATCAGAAAAACCCCTTTTTTAGAAGGAGATAAAAGCAATCAAGACAGACTTGTGTCGTACGTGGCCCGAACTACGTTTGCTCTGATCTTTCATGCTGTATGAAAGTACGTAGGCATAGGATGCGATATCCTAGCGAGCAACCTTCCCCTCCTTTCCCGTAGGTAGGCGAACTACGTTGACTCTAATTTCTCGTTCCAGACGGGAATACGTAGGCATAAAGTGCGATACTTTGCCGAGTCATTTTCTTTTCTTTTAACCCCAGACCTGTAGAATAGATAGAATAACAATCCGTACTAGAAAACAAGCGTGGATCCCGTCGAGTACGATGACGTGAGGGGTGCTAATACCTTCCCCTTGCGTAACCGACTCCCGAATCCAGGATTTGGTTGCGATGACCATTCCTTTCCCCGTTTTGCGGTAGGTTTACCTCGAGCGTTTCCTTTCCCCTCTTTGGGATAAATAACGCGCGGTGGCGACTCTTCTGTTCAGCCGGCGCCGATTTTCGCGGTAGCGACAGTACCTAATGGCAGCGTGATCTGTGTATATGATCATTTTGGCTCCTACCAAGTTGGAACGGAATTTGTCAAGAGCAAACACGACTGCTAGAAGTTCCTTTTCCATTGTGGCATAGTTCATTTGGGCAGGGTCTAAAGTTCTACTGGCGTAGTAGATAGCGTGAAGCTTCTTGTCTTTCCTTTGTCCTAGAACTGCGCCTACAGCGTAATCACTCGCATCGCACATAATTTCGAATGGTAGTCGCCAATCTGGGGGTTGCATGATTGGTGCGGTGATAAGTGCTGACTTTAGAGTTTCTAATGCCTCTAAGCATTCTTTGTCGAAGATGAACTCGGCATCTTTCATTAATAAACCTGTAAAAGGTTTTGTGATTTTCGAGAAATCCTTTATGAAATCTTCGGTAGAATCCAGCGTGTCCTAAGAAGCTTCGTATTTCTCGTACGGTTTTCGGAGGTTGGAAATCCTTTATGATCTCTATTTTGGCTTTGTCAACTTCAATCCCTTTTTTAGATATGACGTGTCCTAAAACGATGCCTTGTCGGACCATGAAATGACATTTTTCCCAATTAAGGACAAGGTTCACTTTAGCACATCTTTTGAGTACCATTTCTAAATTTGACAGGCAGCTTTCGAAGCTTTGTCCGCATACAGAGAAGTCATCCATGAACACTTCCATGATGTCATCTATGAAATCCGCAAAGATTGCCATCATGCATCTTTGAAAGGTTGCTGGAGCCTTGCACAGTCCGAACGACATTCGGTGATAAGCAAAAGTACCGTAGGGACAGGTGAATGTTGTCTTTTCCTGGTCATCAGGGTGAATAGGAATTTGAAAGAATCCCGAATAACCATCTAGATAGCAGAAGTACGAATGTTTCGCTAGTCTTTCCAACATTTGGTCTATGAAAGGTAAAGGGAAGTGATCTTTCCGAGTTGCCTTGTTCAGTTTTCTGTAATCGATACACATCCTGTTTCCGGTCACAACTCTTTGGGTTATCGATTCGCCTTTTGCATTCTTCACTACAGTGACGCCTCCTTTCTTGGGTACTACGTGTACTGGGCTGACCCATTGGCTGTCGGAGATCGGGTATATGATTCCTGCGTCTAGTAACTTTTTCACCTCGTCTTTGACTACAGTGCTTAGGATCGGGTTTATCCTTCTCTGATGTTCTCTTGAAGTTTTGCAGTCTTCCTCCAGCATGATACAGTGCATACAGATGGAGGGACTTATGCCTTTTAGATCGCTTATATTATAGCCTAACGCAGTTGGGTATTTCCTTAGGACTTCTAATAATTGCTCAGTTTCTGTTTCTCCTAAATTAGCGTTGACTATTACTAGTCTTTTGAATTCTGTATCTAGGAATTCGTACCTGAGGGTTTTAGGTAGCTCTTTAAGTTCTAAAGCTGGATTTTTCGGACCTGGCATGTGATTTGGAGTGAGTGCTAAGATCTTGCTCAGACTATCATCTTTGTACGGTGCACGCCAGTTGTCGTCTTCATGAATAGCAAGGATCTGGATTTTCATGATTTCAGAATATGTAGTTTCTTCCTTCTCTAAATCTCGTATGCATTCGTCAATGACATCTACTATATAGCATGTGTCATCTATAGCTGGTGCCTTCAAGAATTTAGTAAGGATGAACTCTATCTTTTCTTCTCCTACTTCGAATGTTAGCCTTCCCTTCTTTACGTCTATGATAGCTCCGGCTGTAGCTAGGAACGATCTTCCTAGGATAATTGGGGTAACAGAGTCCTCTTTGATGTCCATGATTATGAAGTCGGTTGGGATATAGAATTGGCCTATGCGTACTGGAACGTTTTCCAGTACACCGACGGGATATTTGACCGATCGGTCAGCCAATTGTACGGACATTTTAGTTGGTCTTAGTTCTCCCATATTCAGCTTTTTGCATATAGATAAAGGCATTACACTTATACTGGCTCCTAGATCGCATAAAGCTTTGTCTATAACGAACTTTCCTATGACGTAGGGTATGGAGAAACTACCTGGGTCTTATAGTTTAGGAGGCATGTTATTTTGAATGATTGCGCTACATTCGGCAGTGAGTGTCACTGTCTCGTTATCCTCTATTTTCCTTTTATTAGACAAGATTTATTTAAGAAACTTAGCGTATGACGACATTTGAGTTATCGCTTCTGTGAAAGGAATAGTGATGTTTAGTTGTTTCAGAAGTTCAACAAATTTCTTAAATTGTCCTGAAGTTTTGAAGTTTATTAATCTTTGAGGGTAAGGGATATGTGGTTTATATGGCGCTGGAGGCACATATGAGTTTTCATCTTTGGCGGCCTTTTACTCGTCACATTCCTTCTTTTCTGTTTCAGACTCCTTCTCGGTTGGTTTATCAGATTTTTGTTGCATTAGTAAATCTTCATTCCTAGGATCTGTTGGGCCTTCCAATTCTTTTCCACTTCTCAATATAACAACGTTTGCGTGACCTTTCGGATTAGGTTCAGGCTGGCCTGGAAATGTTCCATCTGGGGCAGCTGCAGAGGCTTGTTGTTGAGCCACTTGTGATATCTGCGTTTCGAGCATTTTATTGTGGGTGGCTAAAGCGTCTACTTTTCCGGTCAGCTGTTTAATCTGCTCGCTAGTGTGTATGTTTTGATTCAGAAATTCTTTGTTTGTTTGAGCTTGAGTAGCTATGAATTTTTCCATCATCAATTCGAGATTTGATTTCCTAGGGGTAGTCTGGGTAGCAGTGGCTGGTTTCTGATATCTTGGCGGAGCAGCGGGTGCTTGCAAGGCATTATCGTTCTTGTAGGAAAAGTTTGGGTGGTTCCTCCATCCTGGGTTGTAAGTGTTTGCGTAAGGATTTCCTTGAGCGTAGTTTACTTGATCTGGTGGGATTCTGGCCAACAATGGGCAGTCGGGCGCATTATGAGTGGCGATTCCGCATAACTCGCAGTTTGGAGTTACAGCAGCTACGGTTGCAGTTGGGTTGACAGTCAGACTGTCGATTTTCTGTGCTAGAGCATCTACTTTAGCATTGAACTTTTCAAGGCTGCTGATCTCGTACATCCCACCTTTCGCTGCGGGTTTCTATGCTGGAGTTCGTTCACCTCCCCATTGGCAGTGGTTCTGAGACATGTTTTCGATTAGTTGATAGGCTTCGTTGTATGGCTTATCCATAAGTGCACCGCCCGCGGCGGCGTCTACCGTTAATCTGGTGTTATACAGAAGCCCATTTTAGAAAGTATGGATCGTCACCCAGTCTTCTAGACCGTGGTGAGGACATGCTCTCATCATATCTTTGAACCTTTCCCACGCTTCGTAGAGAGATTCAGTATCTTTTTGTCGAAATCTGTTGATTTGAGCTCTAAGCATAACAGTTTTGCTTGGCGGAAAGTATCTCGCTAAGAAAACGTTCTTCAACTGTTCCCACATCGTAATGGAGTTGGATGGTAAGGATTGTAACCATGTCCAAGCTCTATCTCTAAGAAAGAAAGGAAAAAGACGAAGTCTTATTGCGTCTGGAGTTACTCCATTTGCCTTCACTGTGTCTGCGTATTGCACAAACTTCGTTAAGTGTTCGTTTGGATCCTCAGTTGCATTTCCTGAGAATTGATTTTGTTGTACAGCTGACATCAATGACAGTTTTAGTTCGAAATCAGTTCAATTGATAGCTGGGGCAGCAATGCTACTTCGAGGTTCCATCTGAGAGGGTGTAGCGTAGTCCTTCAGTGGTTTGTTCTGAGGTCCTTCAGCCATCTTTGCTTCTTTAACAGGAGGATGAGCTAGAAGATCAAGAATATTGTGTCTTCGTTGATATTCGATGATGTGCCTTCTTAGATGTAAGAAGCGCTCTAGTTCGGAGATTGTAGGTTGTAAGATGTCGCCTTGTGAGCGAGTACTTGGCACACAATCGAAGAACGAGTAGAGGGAGAGAGAATTGTTAACCTAGTATATATTGTGTAACAAAAGATTACACTATTGACTAAACGGGTCCCCGCAACGGCGCCAAAAACTTGATCGCGACTTTCTATGTCTAACTCAATTAACTACAAGTGCACAGTCTATCGCGTAGTAATAATAGATATCGATCCCACAGGGACTCGTAATCAAACTAGTATTATCGGGTGTTACTGCATTTAGCTAGGTTGATAATGTTTTAGGGGAATAATAAAAAAATAAGTGTGTGAACTAAAGGGAACTAAAGCTTTTACTTAAGGTATGAATGCTTGAATCGGTATGTAATATGTTATTTCTTCAAGGATTCTATAGATCACCGGTGTCTTTAGGTTTTCAAAAATAGTTTAAGAAGAAAATGATGGTTTAAAGACCTTTGTCTCATGATGGTTGTTGACGCTAGTCGCAACTCTAAGGCGGAACGTATGCTGTCGCTATCCCGTTCGGGGTTAAAGTTGCTTTTTGAAAACTATTAAGTTCTAATTCCTTTTAAAGCGTTGTCGCTGTTTTTAAAACGAATGCCTAGTTTTTACTATTTGGTCTTAGCCTCAGCTGTCGCTTGTTGGTTCGTACCATTATGAATTTCCCACTGTCGTGGAAAAACTACTGTAAATAATTTCTCGCTGTCGCGACGAAGGTTTATTTAGAAAAGTCAATTTAAAAACTGAAGCCATAAATAAGTTTTTGAAAAGGTAGATATACACCGGTTAATTATTGAATCCCATCAGATTATTTATTACATACCGATTACTTAAGATTTAGCCAGACATGGAATATAAATTAGCAAAACGTAAATAATGGCAGAAAATAATAATATCCATTACAATAGGAAATAACAATTCAATTTACGATTAGAATAGAAACCTGTAAATAATTTGATTTGGCTTTTGGGAAATCCTCCAAAATGGCGGCAGGATTTAGTCTTTATGCCAATTACTCGTACAGAATATAAATGGGAAGTAAAACAACAATTGCAAGGAAGGAAAGAAAAAGGAAATAAAACAACGATAAGAAAATGGGGAACTGAATATTGCTCTGAAAGTAAATTGGCAGCACTTCGTCTCTTCAATGTAGCTCCCTCTTTCTTGTACCAGCTACCTCCTTTTATTGATGAGATATTCAACGATTTATTTCTTCGGGAAGTGGGAATGATATCAGAGAATATAGGAGTTAGTGGTACCACTTCTCTTTGGCACTTTCATAATTTGACAGCACGTGCAGAAAACTTCATTTTAACTGCATGACGGTCGTCATGGACCTGTGACGGTCGTCACACGCATGACGGTCATCACATCCTTGTGACGGTCGTCATATCAGCAGAACTCGTTTTTGCTGCTTTTTGGCCTGATTTTCACCTGGTTTTCACCTGTAAATGCTTCTTTTCTTTATCTTGCTCCATTTGAGTATGAACTTTGAATACCTGCAAAATACTGGGCAAATAGTGTGGAAATATCCGAATTCGGAGTGAAAACGGTCGCCGATTAGTGGAAAAGTACATCGCCGATTAGTAGAAAAGTTCATCATTATATATATATATATATATATATATATATATATATATATATATATATATATATATATATATATATATATATATATATATATATATATATATATATATATATATATATATATATATATATATATATATATATATATATATATATATGATTTCGCGTTATCAGTGCCCAAGTTTACTAAGTTCTCAGGAGATACGAAAGAGTCCACTATCGAACACGTGGCCCGTTATCTAATCGAGGCTGGAGAGATAGCGAATGATGAGAGCCTTAGAATAAAATACTTCCCATGTTCTCTCACTAAAAACGCCTTCACTTAGTTCACAACGCTACCCCCTAATACGGTGTGCAATTGGACCCAGTTAGAACGCTTATTCCATGAACAGTTCTATATGGGCCAGACCAAGGTTATCTTAAAAGAACTTGCTAGTGTGAAGCGTAAGTTTTCTGAGCCAATTGAAGAATACCTTAATAGGTTCCGTTTGCTTAAGGCCAGATGTTTCACACAGGTCCCTGAACACGAGTTAGTCGAAATGGACGTTGGAGGCCTCGACTATTCCATTAGGAAGAAGTTGGACACCCAGTATCTAAGGGACATGGCCCAACTAGCTGACCGAGTTCGACAACTGGAAAGGCTCAGAGACGAAAAGGCTAAGTTTAATAAAAATAAGAAGGTAGCTTTTGTCGAATATAATGAGAATATCGAAGGGTTGTGCGATGATCCTGTGTACTTCGACGAAGGCGGAGTGGATCTTGCTGAACTCAAACAAGGACCACCTTACTCTTGTAAAGTACTAGCTCCCCCATAGGGGAAGAGTTGTGTCGAATCCGAAAAGAACAATAGGTTCCCAAAGAAAACATATACTTTTGACATCACAAAATGTGATGAAATCTTCGATTTGCTAGTCAAAGACGGACAAATGATAGTGCCACCTGGTGCTAAAATGCCGTCCATAGAACAAAGGAAGAAAAGAGGGTTTTGTAAATATCATAATTTTCTGGGTCATAAAACATCTCAATGTTTTCTTTTCAGGGATCTTGTTCAAAATGCAATTCAGGAAGGACGTCTGAAGTTTGGAGCGAAGGCTAGTGGCCAGATGAAGGTCGACACAGACCCTTTGCAAATGGATGATGCACATTATACAGAACCGGTGGAAGCCAACACGGTCGAAGCTACTGATGGCTACGATTTTTCAATCGACATGATAGAAATTAATGATAATTTCATAGATGACGCTGTAATGGAAAAGGTCACCATGAGTTTCGGACGAAAGGACTGAGTGAAAATGGCCGTTGATGACCTCGACCAAATAGATGAAGGTGTTAGTTCAAATGGCAAGAGCAATCTAGGTTGGGCAATAGTGACCAAAGAAACTGCTGATAACTTCTTCAGAGTGGACCAAGCCACTAAAGATGTGGAGTTAGGCTTAAGGAAGCTTAATCTGGTCGAAGAAGTTGAAATTAATATGGTAGAGATCACTCGACACGAAGATGTAGGGGATAGAGAATCAAATAACCAGGGGGCACACACTAGAGAAGCTTATCTAGAGCAGGAAGAATCAATTGTTGCTTTCCTCCACCGTTGCCAGGAGAGAGGATCCAATGTGATGCTATGTCCTCGATGCAGCGCCATTTTCGAAAAAAAGGCCGCACAGAAGCTGAAGGGAACACGGAGGCTAAGAAAAAATAAGGAAAGGCCCAGATTCGACCCTCGAAGTAGTCTCCAAAGGAGATCTGAGCCTCGCATAATGCCTCCGATAAACAAACCGACCAGTTTCAAAACCAACGCTGAGGCTACTGATGGTAAGTGGATAAAGCCTAATGAGAATAGACAGCAGCGGCAACAGAGGTGGAAGAACTTTGAGGTGAAACGAGGATCTTCATTGAGTTATCGGAAGGATTTCCAGTCTTCAAAAGCTGCGCATGTATCTGAAAATTATAAAGGAAAGAATCCCATGTCTCGATCACAATGGAGACGGGAACAGCGTAAGAGAAAAACACTCAGGGAAAGCTCACAAAGGGACCATTCAGAATCCAGTACCAACGCCCCTGTCGAAAATGAAGAAGGACGAACAAAAGCATTTGGGAAGACACATGTAGGGCGTAGATTGCTTCCTGCCCATGCCGAAGAGCAAAGAAAACCAGTTGGGGTCGACGATGAAATGACTGATAATTTTGATTCAGACTCTGACGATTCTCTGGATATTTTAGTTAATGTAGTATCAGTGATGCCAAGGGAATTCGACAGAATATCTGTGGTCGAAAATCTGGATACCTACACGGATTGGGAGATGGAGGCTCATAAGCCTGTGTGCTACTATGTGATGAATAATGGCTGTGTCGAAGAGCAAAACTCATTCTTCGAGCGGTCCACGGAGGCGATGAAGAATCATTTGAAACCTCTTTATATTACGACAAAAGTGGAGAAAGTCCCTGTTAATAAAATTTTTGTGGATTGTGGCACCACAGTGAATAAGATTGGAAAAGATGAGACTGATACAAAACCACACAACATGGTTTTTTCAAACTATGAAGGCAAAGTGGGTTCGACCATGGGAGTCATACAAGTGAATGTCACATTCGAAACCATTACTCGCCCAATTGTCTTCATGGTGGTAGAAACCACTGCCAACTATAATCCGTTGCTTGGAAGGGAATGGATTCATGGAGTGGGGGCAGTTCCATCTTCAATGCATCAAAGGATTGTCATATGGAGACCAGATGGCATTGTCGAGAATATTGAAGCAGACTGAGGATATTTTAAGGCACCCATAAACCATGTTGATCGAAGGAAATTTGACAAACATTTGGCCAGCATAGGCCCCTACGTATTTGCAGATTTTGAATTTGTACCAAACGATGAAGTGTATTGCTCACTTTATCTACATCCCGTCGACGGTTTCCGCTGGGATAAGGAAGTGCCAGGTGAGAGGCTCCCATACCTTGGCACACTTCCTATAGACCTCACTGGACGGGGAAGTGAATTTAGTGATGATGACTGAAGCAATAGCGCTTCAAAAGATTTCGGCCTACATGGCCGAAACTAAACTACAAACGAACCTGGAGGCTGCCAACAACAAAATGGCCGAGAAAGCCAATGAAGAATCTGAGAAAATGGGCTCAGGTGGGCATTTCGACCCTAAACCTCCTGACAAAATTCAGTATGAAGGTCAAAGGCTCGACACCATTTATAACGATGAGCCTCTGGGTTTCGAGAAAGATCCCTTGGCTAACGATGCTAAAATGTTGGCGCAAGATCCATTAGAGGAAGTGGATCTTGGAGATGGAATAATCAAGAGGCCGACGCATATCAGTGCCAACCTCGACCCCCAACTCAGGGTCGAGACCATCTAGTTGCTGCGAGAGTACATGGATTGTTTTGCTTGGGATTATAACGAGATGCCCGATCTAAAGAGAGATCTAGTCGAGCATAGATTGCCAATCAAACCTGACAAATGGCCAGTCAAACAGAGCCCAAGATGTTTCGCTCCTAAAATCCTCTCAAAAATAAAGGAAGAAATTGAAAGACTCCTTCGATGCAAGTTCATCCGTACGACCAAGTATGTCGAATGGCTAGCCAATATTGTACCGGTCATGTAGAAAAATGGGTCTCTAAGAGTATGCATAGACTTTAGGGATTTAAATTCAGCAACCCCTAAAGATGAGTATTCGATGCCGGTGGCAGAAATGCTAGTCGATTCAGCCGCTGGCCATGAGTACCTTAGCATGTTGGATGGATACTCTGGTTAGAACCAAATTTTCATCGCTGAGGATGATGTTCACAAAATAGCGTTCCGTTGCCCAGGGGCCTTAGGCACTTATGAATGGGTAGTGATGCCTTTTGGCCTGAAGAATGTTTGGGAAACATACCAGCGAGTGATGAATTCAATTTTTAATGATTACATTGAGTCTTTTATGCAGATATATATCAATGACATTGTGGTGAAATCCGTGTCAGGAAAAGCTCATGTAGAACATCTGCGCAAGTCCTTCATAAGGATGAGGAAGTTTGGCCTCAAGATGAACCCCCTGAAGTGCACATTTTGTGTACAAGCGGGAGATTTCTTGGGTTTCGTAGTCCACAAAAAGAGGATCAAAATCAACCAGGACAAGACAAAGGTCATCATGGAAGCAAAAAACGCCATCAAACAAAAAGGAACTGCAATCCTTGCTGGGTAAAATAAACTTCCTAAGAAGATTCATATCAAACCTCAGTGGCAGAACACATGCCTTCTCGCCATTGTTTCGAGTCACTAAAGAGAGGTTCAAATGGGGGAAAGATCAGCAAGAAGCTTTCGACAAGATTAAAGACTACTTGACTCATCCTCCAGTCGTTTCGCCTCCGTGTCGAAGCAAAAGCATGAGATTGTGCATAGCAGTGTCAGATAAAACTCTAGGGAGCATGCTTGCTCAAGAGGACGAGAATGGCGTCGAAAGAGCCATTTACTACCTTAGCAGGGTTTTGAATGACGCAGAAACTAGGTATAGCGAGATAGAAAAATTATGCTTATGTTTGTATTTCTCATTTATAAAACTGAAGCAATATATAAAACCAGTTGATGTTTATGTCTCGTCACATTTCGATATTATTAAACATATGTTATCCAAGCCTATTTTTCATAGTCTAATCGGTAAATGGGCATTAGCATTAACTGAATACTCACTAACGTATAGACCGCTAAAAGCGGTCAAAGGACAAATAGTGGCAGACTTCAACGTCGATCACTCCATAAGTGAAAATACCCTGAATGTTGTCGAACTAGAGCCCTGGAAGTTATACTTCGACGGTTCTAGCCACAAGAACGGGACAGGCATAGACCTGCGGAGTATTTCGCCTATCAAAATTCCAACAAAATTCAAGTATAGAGTTGAGGGCCTATGTTCCAATAATGAGGCTGAGTATGAAGCTTTGATAGTCGGACTTGAAATTTTGTTAGAATTGGGGGCAACCCAAGTCGAAATAATGGGAGATTCGGAGTTGGTTGTGAAACAGCTAACAAAGGAGTACAAGTGTGTTAAAGAAAATCTCATTATGTATTTCGTGATAGCCAATAGGCTACTCAAAAAATTCGAAGTCTGCACTATTTGACATATACCACGACTACACAATCAGGTAGCCAACAATTTGGCACAAATCGCATCAGGATATAGGGTCTCGAAGGAAAACTTGCAAGAAGCAATCGAGGCCAGGGGTAAGGTTGTGTCCGTAGGCCTACGACTGTCGGACTTTGAAGTTACAAAGTTTGGCTACGCTGACAAGGAATCCTTCAAAAAATTTATGTAGAAGCATGCTTCAGTCTCAAGTTTTGATGATGTCAACACTACTCAAGGTCATCTCTTGATTGCAAAAAGACAAGCCTTTCAAAGTTATCAAGATCATGTAAAGTTATCAAGATCAAGTCAAGCTATCTTTCAAGTCAAGCTACATATGGAACTATGATTCTTCAAGATTTGGATGCATTGCGGGTATATCAAATTCTACCCTTATAATTGATATACAAGTGTTCAAAAACATCAAACATTTGAGCATAATACATGAGCATGTCTTTGAAACTTTAAAATTGGTATAACATTTATTTTTAAAAGCATTTTTCTGAAAAATAGCAGTGTTAACCGATTAACCATATAGGTTAACCGGTTAACCATTTCAAATTTTAAATAATCTGGGCTAACGTTCCAGTGTTAACCGATTAACCATATAGGTTAACCGATTAACACTGAACGTACAGTGAAAAATGGCTTTGTTTTCAAGTTCAAAAATTGTTTGAAAATTACACCATTTCATATTTTGAAATCTACTCAAATATACCTTTTGTGAAAGGGTATTTTACTCATATAAATTCTGAGTTTTTCAATTTTGAAAAACACACACTAAAAACTTCCAATCTCCAAACACTTTCTACATTCTTTTTAAAATTGTCTTAGAATCAAATTCACCTTTTTTAAAAATCTTTTCTAAGTGTTCATATGTGCATAAAATTTCATATTCATCTTTGAACACTTGTGTTGAAAATTGTAAGAGTGAATTTTGATCATTTGGAGAAGATCAACTTTGATTGATATTATTATTCTCAAAACAAAGAATGTTTACAAGTATTTGTATTCTGACTTGTGATCCAGGATTGTTGGACACAAGGGTGAGTGTTTACAAGAGGATTGTTCTTGTACACTTGTTAGTTTTGTTGTTTAATAGTAGGCCTCACCGGTTGATGGTGTGATAGGTTGTACTTTATTAAACAATAGTGGAAACTCTCTTTCGTGTTGAAAGGGGAGTGGAGTACTCTCGGATTGTGAGGGGAACCACTATAAATCCTGGTGTCCATTGTTCTTTTACTTTCTTCTGCTTTCATAACCAAGAACACAAACCAGTAAAATTTCAAGAAACCATAAAAACCGGAAAAATTTCTAAAGTCCTAATTCACCCCCCCTCTTAGGCATACTCTGTACTTACATTTTACGGTCAAAGGTCTGACAAACATAGATTGGAGGAAACCTTTGGTCAAATACCTTCAGAACCCTTTAGCAACCACATAACGAAAAGTAAGGTATCGAGCGCTAAGCTACATCCTTTTAGGAAACGAGTTATTTAAGAAAACCTCTGAGGGAGTTTTACTTGAATTCCTCAGCGAATCTGAGGCGTACTTGGCATTGTCATCAATCCATGGGGGGACATGTGGAGCGCACCAGGTAGGCCACAAGATGAAATGGCTACTATTTCGCCAAGGGATGTACTGGCCCACGATGCTGGAAGATTGCATTGAGTTCGCCAAAGGTTGCCAGGAATGCCAAGTTCACACTGGCATACAACATGTTCCAGCAAGCGAGTTACACTCCATAGTCAAGCCATGGCCATTCAGAGGATGGGCTTTAGACTTTGTAGGAGAGATCCGACCTGCATTTTCCAGAAACCAAAAGTATATTCTGGTGGGGATAGACTACTTCACCAAGGGGATCGAAGCGATACCTCTGCCTAAAGTAGACCAAGAGGATATCATTGAGTTCATTCAGAAATACATCATCTACAGATTTGGGCTGCCAGAAACAATAACGACATACCAAGGGTCAGTGTTTACAGGTAGGAAAATTCAGGAGTTCGCCAAAGAAATGAGATTTAAACTTCTCGCTTCGACGCCTTATTATGCCCAGGCCAATGGCCAAGTCAAAGCAGCAAACAAGGTGATAATCGGCATGATAAAAAAGCAAATTAGGAGTAAGCCTAAAACTTGGCATAAAATGTTAGACCAAGTCTTATGGGCATGTCGAACGTCCCATAAAGAAGCAACCAATACTTCCCCTTATCGTCTGACCTTCGGCCATGACGCAGTATTGCCGGTCAAGATATATATACAGTCGTCAGAATTCAGAGGCATCACGAAATCACTCGAGAAATCTATTGGGATATGATGCTCGATGAGTTAGTAGATTTGGATGAGGAAAGACTTAAAGCTCTAAAACTCTTGAGAAGATAGAAGAAAAGAGTGGAGAAGTCATATAACAAGAAGGTTAAAGCAAAGGCTTTCCTAGTTGGAGATTTAGTATGGAGAGTAATCCTGCCTATGGATCGAAAGGTTAGGTCTTTAGGCAAATGGTCCCTAAAGTGGGAAGGACCATTCCAGGTGTCGAAGGTCTTCTTCAATGGGGCATACGAAGTGACGGAGTTTAGTAAAGATAAGAGAATATTAAAAGTGAATGGCAAATATTTAAAAAAATATAAGCCTGCACTTCAAGAGGTAAAAATATCAACAGAGTAACAACTGAATATAAAGCAAAACCATAAATGGTGATTAACAAATACCCCAAAATGGCCCAGTGTCTTACAAACAAATAATTAAAAGCAGGGCTTACAAAGGCCGACAAAGATGCTCTATTACAAAAGATCTAATAAACTAGAAAGGGAGATTTGCCTTCATTTTGGGTTAGTTCGACTTTTGGAGTTCGAGGCGGTTCTGGCATTTGGCTTTGTCTGTTCTTAGTTGGGCAACCTCAGCTTCCAAGCGACGGGCTTCCTCGGCGAAATTAACAGCGTGTTCGAGCTCAGTTGATAGGGAGGAATCATCCAAAGAAGATAATTTAGCATTCTTTTTCTTGGCTTTCGTTATTTTGTTGTGAAGTTTTTTGATCTTACGCTCCTAATAGGCAATGTTCGCCTCATTAGGAATGACCTCTTGTTTATTCTTCTCTTTCCTATCCTCCAATTCAACAATCTTTTCTTCATATTCGACAACAACAGTCCAAGAAGCAGCTTCACTTCCTGTTTTCGTTGAAATGTCATTCTCAACCTGGGGAAATAGCCAAAAGTCTTTATGAACTTGGTCAATTAAGATACCAACTTCTTGAATGACGCTCGCGGCCTCAGGAGAAATCGATTTGAAATCCACTTGTTGTAGAAGAGCTTTTAAGGAAAGATGGTTGACTGGGCCCATATGCAGAAGAGAGAAAAGATCCCCTTTGAAGATCCCCTTTGAAGATCTTTTTCTTAATCTTTTCAAGAATGCTGTCAGTTGGCTGACTCGAGGTTTGGCCTTCAGAGGTCGAAGTGCTGGGGGTCTTGCCAGAGGAATTACTTCGCCTGCTCAAGAGGAGTCTGATGTACTGTTGAGGGTTAGAAACCTTAAATGCATCAAGTTCGGCTGTGGTAAGCTGAGCTTCGCCTTTGAGGGGGACTGCTTTAGTTTCCTTGTAAGCAGAATCAGTAAGGGTTTTAATCACTTCAACAGTGGTAGTTTTCTCGACAGGAGTTTCCTCAGGTTTCGCTTCTTTATTTTTGTGCTCCTCTGTGTCATCCTCTTCCATTTCATCTCTAGTGCCTCCGTCGCTGGACTCGCTCAACTCGGGCTGACGCATGGCTTGGTCTTCGACGACATTATCGCTCCTTGCGTCCCTTTCATCTACAACCATCGTTTGATTCCAAAGGAGAACTATTCGTGTCGAACAAGTTTGTGCCCCCCTCCGAAGTATTGGCTTCATCATCTGCTACAACAGGATTAACCAAAGTATTATTCTCTTCATGGTCAAATCCATGAGTTTGAGACTGTTGAGTCGTTGTCTTCGCAGGTGAAGGAGGGACTGTGAAAAAATCAGGCTTATTAATCTCGCCAAAAGAACTCATACCAGAACCCAAATCAGAGGTGGGATGGTAAGTAGCCTCACCTTGGCTGTTCAAGGGATAGAGTGATAAGGGAAGCTTGGTTGGATCAGTTTTCAGAACCCCAACATCAGCCTAGAAAGAAAAGCAGACATCAAAGAGAGCAGGACAAAAAAAATAAATGCAAGACCCAAAAGAAAAGTTAGATGCACAATATACCTTGGCACTCTCATCAACAGGGCTGGAGTTGTCACTCTCAATAGGAACAACAGTTAGGATCGAGGCACCTTCCGTGGGAGCTCTAGTAAGATCTTGAGGAGGAGTGTTGGATTGGGGAATGTTGGTTGTAGGGGGAGCAGATGGAGCATCAGAAGCATCCAGGTCATGGGTGATTTTTCGCCTTCTTTTTATTTGAACATTCTCGCGAGGAGATCCGTCTTCGTCATCTGAGTCAATGATAATCTGAGCAGAAGCCCTTTTGAGCCTCTTTTGTGGGGTGGGTGGTTTTCGACTAGCCTCGAAGCAACATAGGGTGTTAAGAGTAATTAAGGAAGTCAAAATAACAGAGGCTTGCGGGAGATTGCCTTTTGGTCTTCGACTTTGCCTTCAGTCTTTGGTGTTGGGGCAGTTCTTTTAGGAGCAGTTGCAAAAAATGAATCATGCCAATACCAATTATTAACAATAAAGCTCAGGTAGAAGAGTCCAAATCGAAGGGGGATGAACCTTCAAGAATGTCGGATTCGACGTGAACATCTTCGATACTAACATGAAGGTGCCCTTTAAAAGTATCGAGTGTATGTTTAGTCGGAACCACCGCTGCGCTTTGGGTTTCGACTACTGGTCGATAGACAGTTTCGAAGTACTTCTGGAAGGCTTGAATCTCTTTGATATGGGTAGACGTACCTTTATTGATCTTCTCCGGCACATCAATGAAAGCTTGGTCAATCAAGCGAGTAAAGCTCGAAGCGTCAAGAAACTCTGAGGCATAATGTTTTGACCACCAGCCGTAAAAATCTGGGGAGCAGAAGTAGGAGGGTTCAAAATGGACAAGCGTAAGAAGGGATTTATGGGCATGATGCGCCAATTCTGTTGAACAATCGAGGGGAGAAAGCACCGCGAGGGGAAGTATGATGTGTGATTTCTTATCATATAAACACTTGGGCAAAGTCTGTATTAACCCAAATTGCCTAGACACCAAGTTTGGCTGGTAGGCTACTAAGGTGGCCTGACCCCTGACAACGTTTAGTTTATGAACCAACAGCCGAGGTATGAGGAATCGATCCCAAATTAGATTAGATTCCTCTTCTTGTTTCTTTAGTGGAGCAGGGAAGGACCTGGTGAACCACTCAGGGCTGCATCTTCTTTCTGCAAAAGGAGCCATCCTCGAAGTAAACTCGTACCATTTGGCGAACATATGAATGAAGTTGGATAGGTTAGCTCGAAGAGTATGTCCTTCTTTGTTTGGAGTGAGCTGGGCCAAGCGGGTCCATTTGACTCGTCTCTCAAAAACTGAAGACGAACCTTCGTCGACTTCGCCTTTGTTGGGGAGGTTATGTTCAAAAGTGGCATTGAGCCACAGCTGGAGTAGCCAAAAAGGGCATGATAATAGTAAGTTGCCATGACTTTCAGGGTCCTTCAATTTGGCAGCACCTTCGCCCAAGGCTTCATAAAGGCTGGCCAAAATCATCTCGCTCAGGCAGATACCTCTCTTCAAGTGCAGCTAGTTCGCCAAAACAAGATATTTTTGTGCCACCTGCAGAGATTTTGTACAAAACACGTAGCGAGATAACCACATGGCTAGGAAGGCTATATGTTCCTCATTTTCGACAAAAGTGGTGGTTTTGTTATGATAGTGTTGGACGAAGGCCGTAGAAGTATGTTTTGTGCTGGAAAATCCTATAGTGTCCTGGCTATCAACTTCAGGGTCATAAACAAGGCCGTGGGGTTTTAGACCCACAATAGCAGCTACATCAAACAATGTAGGTGTCATCATCCCACAAGGAAGGTGGAAAGTATTATGGGTGTTGTCCCAGAAAAATAAAAAAGAGACCAGCATAAGGGGACAATAAGTAGGGCCGACCTTCGACATCATTATAAGGTCGTAAATGCCAGCTTCTTTCCAATCCTGGGCTTTCACTTTTTCTACTTTTTCCAACCAGTTGAGGTAAAGTTCAGAATCCTTGAAGTAAGGGGTGACTCTAAACAATCTGGCTCCATCGTGGAGATACCTAAGGTCCACGTCGAAAAGAGTTAGGTTATCGGGACCATTAGTGGGGACTCTGCCAGAATCTTTTTGCCCTAAAGGTTTGGTGACTCTATAGGAGGGAAAGAAGTAGCTAATGCTAGAGTAATCAAGACCTAAAGGAGGCAACGGGCCAGACACTGCTAAGGGTCTACCTGCAACATTAACTGGGATGATTACCTGTGATTCATAGATGTGGCGCTTTTCTTCTGACAAAGGTTCGCGAACAAACTGCTGATTCTTCACTACTTTAGGACCGCTTAAGTTAGCAAAAGGTAGGAGAGCTGATGCAGAAGATTTCCCTTTGAGTTGCGTCTTCTTCTTCTGATGATCGGCGATTGTTGAAATTAGCAAAGGATTTTTTAAGAAGAGATATTTGGGGAAGAAAAACGCAAGAGTTTTGCTAAGAGTTAAAAATGTTGGGAAAAATGATAATACTGGAGGAAAATCATTTATATAGAGTATGGAAGACCCAAAGTTTTATCATTAAGTGGATGAAGTTAGTGGGCCACGTGTGCGCCTGAAGTGGAGTGACAGGGGTAGCAGTTGCAATTTACACCCCTAGGCTGAAAAGGTGATGATGGTTCACGATTTTGGTAGTTCCCGAGAAAATCGCCATGATGATCATGACATCAGGAACATGTCTCAAGGTGGCGGAGCAGTTTCTTGCATGTTCTTTTCTATTTTCTTTTTTCTCTTTCTTCCCTTTTCACCTTCCCAGATATTCATTTGCTGAAAGGATATTGGCTGACACGTGGAAGAAATTAAACGACGTCGAAATCAAATGCTGCCAAAAAAATGTGCTTTTTAACATAAGGGATCGAAAAGACATTTTTTGGGGGGCAATTTGTTAGCTCCTAAATTCGACGCCTCTTGCAAAATAAAGAGATATAAGGAAAAGCACTAAAAGCTGGTTGGAGGCAAGAGTTGGTCGAAGGATGTGAGATAGCTAAGGAGTAGTCGAAGTACTCACCAGACATGAAACAACAAAGGTTTCGACCCTGTTATGGTTTGGTGGTTTTTTCTGAAGATTTGAAATTCAAATAACTTGGAGGGAACAGTTTTCGTTTGCCAGATGACTAAGAGGACACATGGTGCCTTATGAACAATGGATCCATGCATCATGACAAGTGGCGAAAGATGGTGATGTGGGAAGTTATTAGTAGTTATTTCTTGCTATTATAAATAGGAAGTGTTAAGACATAGAATATGTGTGGAAAATTATACTATTGTACAAGTCACTCTTAAACTTACTCCAAGTATCTGAATGCAGAGAAAGAGAGTATTGAAGAGAATGTACGTGATGTAAACACACCACCTTTTATTTTTAAAGAAGTCTATTTTACTTGTTTAAATTTTACAAAGTCTTCTTTATCTTTCTTGCAAACCTTCTCCCCTTTCCATTCCCTCTTTTATTTTGTCCTCCTCCTCAACTTCTTTCTTTTAAAACTTGTATCTTTTCTTTGTTAGAACTTTATCTACTTTTTATCCTAGAGTAGAATAGATAACCTTCAAGAACCTTCTCCCAAATATTGTCAAAAAGCGTAAAACTTAGATAAATGTTCAAGGAAAACCTTTTAGCACATGTCCTAGGATCAATCTGACCGATCCTGTGAGCCACCAAAGTTAGATTTGGAAGATCAACGGTTGTTTTCCGATTTTCAAGAGAAACAGCGCCGCCAGCTACAACATTCAGATTCAACTTTGTATTGTAAAGAAGGCCATTATAGAAAGTATGGATTATCAACCATTGTTCAAGTCCATGATGTGGGAAGAACCTTATCATGTCCTTGTATCTTTCCTAAGCATCGAAAAGAGATTCATTGTCTTTCTACCTAAATCCATTGATTTGGGCTCTTAGCATAGCAGTTATGCTTGAAGGAAAATATCGGGCTAAAAATACTTTCTTCAACTCGTCCAAGCTCTAGCTCTATCTCTTAAAGAAAATGGAAAAAGACGCAGTCTTATGGCCTCGTTACTGAGACCATTTGCTTTTACGGTATCAACATATTACTCAAACATAGATAAGTGAAGGTTCGAGTCATTTGTGGAACTTCCAAAAAATTGGTTATGTTGAACGGCTTACAACAGTGGAGGTTTCAACTCGAAATTGTTTCAATTGATGGTAGAGGCAACAATGTTGTTATGCGGTTCATCTTGCGATGGGACATCGTAATCCTTAAGAGGACGGTTTGGTGGGTTCTCAGCCATGGGAATTCTTAATTCTGGGTAAGGAATTTCAGGTTCAGGAAGATTATACTTAATTCGAAATTCGTTGATTCAGCGTCTTAACTTAATAAAACGCTCGATATCGTAAATCGGTTGCTCAAGCTTTTCGCCTCGAGAGCGAGTTTTTGGCATGCAATCGACGAAATTAGGAAAAAGGAATAAATTTGGTGCCTTAGTCTATACTACACAACAATGGAATCAAGATATTGATTAAATCAGCTTCCCCGGCAACAGCGCTAAAAACTTGATCGCGTGCGTAGCACCCCAAAATTTGCCCTTTCGTTTTAACCGTAACTGGATTTTGTTTCTCTGCATTTTCATTTCTGCATTTCATAGCATTGGTTCTTGAGGCATGGGATCAAGGTGTTTTTATGGTTCAGGGTTCCCTTTTATTGCAAGAGTCTAAACAGTGAGCGTCAGAGGCTCCGACATTTATTTTTCCCAGTGATTGAGAAGCGATTTTTATGTAGCAGGTTATTTCAACTCAGGAGATGGTGTACAGGCTATCTCAGGCGTTCTCACATTTACCATATTCAAGAGTGAGTTTCAGAGACTTGACAAAGTTTATAACGAGTGGCAACAAACAATTATACAAGATTTCCTCCATTTGGTGTCAAATGTGGCACTTTGTAAATAGGGTAACCGGTTACCGCATATAGGGTAAACGGTTACTTCAAACAAAACTGGCCAAGAAATTCAAATTTTCAGCATGTATAATTTCCAACCATTCTCAACCATTGATTTCACTTGATCATATTTGGAAGGATCTAGAATTGTTTCAATTTTTTCACCATTTCCTTCCAAATTTTAAACACTCCATTCCTAATTCCAGTCCTAATTTCCATTCCAAATGCTAATCCACACTCTAAACCACATTTTGATTCCAAACCTAGAGCTTATTTAAGTGAATTTGCTCTAAACCTCACACAATTACCCTTCATTTTTAGATTTCACTCTGATTCTTTAGAATTTGCTCTCAATTTTATCTCCATTTTTTCACTCCCAAATCCTCCATTAAAGCCTTCCTACTTGAGTTCTTTTATTCTTCATTGGAATCATAGAATTCTAGAGCTAAACCTCCATCATTCATCTCCATTATCTTCAATTCATCAATCGATTTTCGTTTGGTTTTGGATCTGAATTTGGAAGCTAGATTGGAAGTGCTTTTTGGATCATTTTTGCTTGATCTTGCTTGATCTTCATTTCTACCATAAGGAAGCTCTTGGATCATGAAGAATCTCTGGGTTTCTTGCTTGGATCAGACTTGTGTGATGTCTATCCTTGATTGTTGTTTGCATTTGATTAATTGCATTCAAGCTTGTTTGGTGCCCTACTTTCCACACCTGTCCACGCTTTGAACTTGCATGTTGCCTTTGCCTTGTTTGCTTGCTTCCTGGCTTTTCACACATGTTTTTATGCTGGATCATGTGTTGTTATATGTTGTCTTGCTTGTGTGGTGGATTTTATTGCTGTCTTGTGCAGGAGGCGCTGTTGTAGCTGTTGTTTTTACCTTGTTTTCTTGCTTTTTGCCTTGTCTTTGCATGTTCCCTTAGGACTCTTATTTCAATTTAATTTCCTATTGAATTTGGAGTAACATAGACATTAGGATTTTACTCCAAGCATGATAACATATAGGCTAGTCCCTTTTAACCTCAACCTTAGGTCCATCTTTTACATGCTAAAATTAGGATAGAATCTCCTTTCGAATCGAAAAAAACCACACCTTTCAACCATAGGATTTTGCTCTCACTCGAGCGTTTTAATTAAAAAGCGTATTTTGGAAGTTAATGAAATTCTAAACGATGCCTAAAGCGCTCTCGCTGTTTTTAGCATTGATGCCTAGTTTCCACTATCAGTTCATTCCTTACACTCTCCCGCTATCAGTTCGAACTTAGTATATTTCTCACTCTCGTGTCAAAATAATAAAATAAGAAAATTGGAAATAAAGACCAAAACTATCATATAATCAACAATTTTGCACCTAAATTTTCTACGGAGTCCCATCGGTAACGACGTTCCTCATGCGCCGAACTCAAATAGATTTAACAAAGCATGGCATTATTCATAGCAAACATATCTATGGAATTCTAAACTTGAACTAACATTGCATACAGAATAACAATAATTCGAGTGCAAAAGTAAAGAACGGGAAATAACCTGAAGAGTAAAATACTTAATTGAATTAATGCGATACCGGCAGGCTTGTAGTATTTGAAACAAAACAGTAAAGGAAAAGAAAAATACAATGAACGTTGCGATAATTCCTCGATGTGAGTAATTGCCACTTTGAAAATTGATTATATGCCTAAGTCTAAAGGGAATTTGACAGAGCTTCCGTGCGGGGTTTTCTTGGTGTCTAAAATGTGATCATGGCAAGGTAAATATAGAGGAAGTGGAGGTCCTCAACTGCCAAATCATGCACTGAGTGGAGGGGATGATGTAACTGCACAAAACGGTTGCAAAATTTGAATTCTGCAACTTACGCTGCTATGGCGAACGCCACCAGGAACATGGCGAACGCCATGGCTTTGCCTCATTTATTGATGTCGCAGGTTGATGTATGGAGAACGCCACATAAGGAAAAAGGCAGATTTCTTTTCTTTCTTGCTGCATTTTCCTCTTCTTTCACTCTTTTTTTGCTTCGCTCCCGACTCCGCAATAGATGAAGCTATAAATTTCAAAACACACAAAACAAAGTAAAATGAAAAATAAAATGCAATAAAAAATGGACAATTAATATTCACATTAAGCCTAAAAATACGATATGATTTCTTGTTATCAAACTCCTCCACACTAAGACTTTTGCTTGTCCTCAAGCAAACTTCCAACACATGTTAAAATAGTAGGTGCAGTATCTGAAACAAAAGCACGACTCTAGAACGATACACAACTATTTGGCTAATGCTAAAAGGATAGGTACTAGACTATGATAATAAGGATGCCGTAATGCCATATATCCGCATTTGCGGACAAAAACTCCCCATTTGCAATACCAATCTAAATCATACCATTATAACTCGACCTATATTCCTCGTTTCTTTTTCCCTCTTTTTCCCTCTTTTTCGTTGGGGCAAATTTTATCAATCTTAGGGGAATTATCTAGCAAAAGAAAAAGATAGCATGCAATAGGACTCAATTGACTCATAAAAGACTCGACACAGCTAAAACTGAAATAAACTAACTAGAAAAACATAAAAGCAACATAAAAATAACGAAAAACTAAAAACAAGGCAACAAAGCAATATAGGAATAAAGCAATAAAGCTTTTTCCCCGCACTTGAACTAAACATTGTCCCCAATATTTTAATACAAGGTGAAAGAAGGAGTGGAAAAACCCGATGGAATCAATGGTGACGGCCTCGGCCGCGAGGGCATCCAAATCCTCTGCCATGGGCAGGGTTAGGAACATGCAACATAAACTCTCTCATATATGACATCTCCATCCTCATACCATTCTGTCGCATCGCTGCAAAGAGGGGGCCGACAAAGACAGAAGAGTCGCCACCGTTCGTTATTTATCCAAAAAGAGGGAAAGGAAACTATCAGAGAAAACCTACGAAAAAGGGAGAAGACAAGGTCATTGTCGCGTTGAAATTTGGATACCAAGCTATTGATGAGCTTGAATCTAATTCATTTGCAACCGAACTTTGATTTTTCCAAAGGAAGGGATAAAGATCGAAATACCCACAATGCAATGCAAATGCAAGCTAGAGTGTTATAGGTTCGGGGTTCGGTTAAACTTAGGGAAGGTTCTAGCATCCTAAGTTTCTGTAGTACTCTACAGGAACCTCTTGGTTTATGTTTGTTTATTGCTATGGATTATTTGCTTATGGTTAAAAGACCTAGAGGTTTAATTCTAAGTATACTCTATAAGATATCGCATCTTATGCCTACATATCCTTACGGGAGTGGAATCAGAGTATCTGTAGTTCCCCTAAAGGGTTTGAGGAGTTCTTTGACTGTGGTCAAAGTTCCTACGGGTTTAGGGTAGTTGATTGATTGGTTTTAGGAGAAAAGACAAGTTGTCATTTTAAGGGAGATTTAACCGCCACAAGTGTAAGAGATTGTATTGTTGTGGGGTGGAGATTCTATCTCGCTTAAGATGATTAACATCTTTCTCTAATGTTTGAATAAATGGTTTGAGTTGTTGGATTGTCTAAGTTGTAAAGATAAAGATGAAGGTCCTCCTATGTGTCACTACTGCAAAAAAAAGGAGGCCGACAATGACTAACAGAGTCCCACCTATCGTTATTTATCCCAAAGAAGGGAAAGGAAACGATCGGAAAAAATCTGACGAAAACGGGAAAAGACGAGGTCATCACAACCCAGTCCTAGGTTCGGGAGTCGGTTACGCAAGGGGAAGGCATGAGCACCCCTCACGTCCGTCGTACTCGACGGGATCCACACATGTGTTGTCTAGCTAAAAGGGTGTGTAAACTATCTACGCTAAAGGCTTATGGACAAAAGAGAAAGAAAAAGAACTGACTCGGCAGAGCATCGCCGCTCTGTGCCTACGTACTCCCTCATGCAATGGGAAAGTCAGAGTCAACGTAGTTCGCCTAACTACGGCCAAAGAAGGGGGGAAGGTTTCTCGCTAAGACATCGCGTCTTGTGCCTACGTACTTTCGTCTGGTACGAATGATCAGAGCAAACGTAGTTCGGGCTTACGAGAACACAGGTTGTTCAAAAGTTTTACCCGAGTAGGGTTAACAGATAGTTCTAGCAGTTGGTGTATGCAGCTCGACCTTTGGAGACTTAGGCGTTACCGTTTGCGATAGGACTGAAAGTTAACAACTCTCTTGTTTATGAAAAGAGTTTTCCTGATTAAGACGCCAAGGGGTGAAAAAGAGTTTGAGTTGTTTTTGTGTTTTTTAAGGAAGAAGTGTTTTGAACTTTGTTTGTGACTCATGTTGTACTAAAGACTATGATCTAGGAGCGAATGCTTCGTATATCGTCCGAAGGACATACACCAATATTTTAGATAATTGAGAGGCAACCACCCAATCATCATTTCACAAATGGCTTAAGGCCAACTAAGGGGGACTAGACCAAACCTTAAAAGTTGTCATGCAAGATGCACCTAAAGTTGAGTTTGAAAGGGGACTACCTAATGTTATCATGCATGGTTATAAACTCTAATTTCTATCATAACCTCTCTTGAACAAGAGAGGTTAGAAATCCTAAGGGAAGGAAGACAAAAGAAGAAGAAACAATGCAAATGTAGAATGCAAACACAAATGCAACAAGGAAGACAAAGATGCAATGCAAGTGTGGGAGGAAATATGTGTGGGGATGGAACCTCCACAAGCTTATCTCAACCTCAAGCCATGGTATGAATGAGTGCAAGAGAAAAGGAGAATAAGATGCATAAAACACAAGTAACAAAAACAATGAGAAAAAGTCCTCACGGATTCATTACTTTAGGCAAGCTTCAGGTTCCTCCTCAGGAGGAACCAAGCAACCTTAAGTAGTATTCCAAAGTCATAGGACAGAATGGGGATGAGGAGAAGAGATCTCAAAAGTTAAAGCAAAACATCATAAGCAAATGCAAACAACAATATCAAAGAATGCAAGCAAACACCACTTATGGAAACACAATGTGCAAACATGAAATTATGAGATCAAATGAACAACTTATGCATAAGGTAAAGACCTATGAATTAGCACACAAGACCTATAACAAGCTCCTAACATGAAACAATCAAAATTAGGTTCATCAATAATGCACAACCAAGCTTTGGAAGCAAAACAAAACAAGTACACCAGCAAAGATGCATAAACATGAAGCAACTTACAAAATACATGAAAAATATGAAAATGCATCTAAAAATGCCAAATAAAATCTCGAAGGACCCCCGAGGTATTGGGAACCAGGGGTCAAAAGGGGAGATTGAAAATCAAAAGGGAAGTGCCTCAACAAAGGGAAAACACCAAGAGTGTCCCAAACTAAGGCATAAATGGAGAGGGAACAAAAAGCAATTCAAACCACATGGAAACAGCACTTAAAAATCATGAAATAAAAATCCAAAGATCAATTAACATGTTAACACAATTCTAAAAAAAATCATGCAAAAATGAGGAATTTAAACATGGAAATAAAATCAAGAAAGAACAAAACCACAATTTAAATCAAATAAAACAACCCCAATATTTAATTCGTTTTTTAAATTGAGAATAAAGTCAAAAAATAAAATAAAAATTTCCAGAAAAAACTAGACATCTTAAAGTTTGTGAAAATTATTTTTCGTGAATTTTTAAACTATTAGAGCTATTTTATTTGAATTAAAATGAAAACTGCACAAAATAGAAAAATAAAATAAAATTACAATTAAATACAAAAGATGTGGTATGAATAGCAATTGAATCAAGGCAAAACAGTGGACTGGGCCTCCCAGGGGGTGCCAATAGCGCACGGGTATAAGGCCCACATGAAATAAAAGAAAATAAAAATCTGAGTGGACTAAATGAGGTTGGGTTGACTAAGTGTATGGTGGAATGCATCACAGACCGCATGATCAAGTCCAAGGTAGTTCAATCAGGTGGCTCACAAAGAGCCACCTCAATTAATGAAATTGGTTATTAATATGGTGTGCCCAAATTCAAAGAGGAACACATAGGTCTTGTTATTATCCGCATGATCAAAAAAACCAAATCGGACCAATATAATTCCGCCATGTCAGCTCGTCTTCAAGCTTGGAACACCAGGTCGCCGGAAAATCGCGCGGTCATCTCCTTCATAGCTCCGGCCGCCGCGAGCTCCTTCCCCCATCGCGGCTTCGTCAAATCTCAACCGTTTTCCACAAACTTTAGATGAAAATTCTTCTACTCGCCGCGAGGATCATGAAACCCACCTCTATTTCCATTAATTCTCAACAACAACTCCAGAAATCAAACAACAAGCAAAACGTAAAAAAAATAAAGTTCACCAAAACACAAATTAAATGGTCTAAACATCATCTACTTGTTGCAAGGAGTAAGAATACATGAAAGTTACAACAAAACAACACCAAAATTCTTCAAAATGAAACAACACAACTTAGTGCTCATAAAATCAAACATCATAAACTCAAGCAAAAATAATCCAGAAATGACCTATGCAACTCAAAGGTTCAAATGCAACTAAAATGGTGAAAAACCATGGCATATCAAGAGTGTAAGGTTGGAAAAAAGTTCACCTAGTGGAGAGCCTCCACTGGGCCTTGAAATTGTGATGAAGCTTAACGAAAAACGCCCAGAATCACTCCATGAACTTCAATTGAGGTGTTTGAAAGCTTGATTTGGTCTGAATGTGGTTGAATCTGAGAATTCATTTTTGAGTTTTTCACCACTTTTTCAAAATGTGTTATGGCTGTTCATGCACGATAATGACCTACCTATGCTACAATTTTCATCTAGAATACTTATATGATGGGTTTATGATCAAATGGGGCTTTAATTCAAGCTAAACAACCCATTTCAAAATTTCACATTTCACCACTTTTTCAAAATGCCATACACGTTTTTACCACTACACCAGCTGGTTTTTTGATCCAAATCCACTACAAATCAGTTGTGTTGATCAAAGGAATGAGATTGGAGGCTTAATTTTGATCCTATGGTTGATTTCCACTTTGTTACTTCAAGAGTAAGAAACCATGAAAATGGCCCATTTTGAGACTTCAAATTTCCAATGTGAAGATGGCAATGTCTTTGAATTATTATTTGCAATCAAAAAATGCACAAACTTGCCTTGAAAAAGTTTAAAATCCATTAGTTCTCAAATTTAAGCCTCCTTTATGAAAAATCAAACCCCAAATTCTCAATCAAAGCCTCCACCATGACAAGAGATGATTTGGTAGTGTAAATCGCCCCATTTGAAGAAAGTTTCATGTTGAAAAGATTTCCATTTGAAGTGTGCAAGTTGGTGAAATGGACCTATAATTTTATGACCTGTAATCTTACTTTCCCAAAATACCCCTGACTTATAAACCTCATAACTTGAGTTCTACAAATTAGATGAAAGACTTCTAGTACAATTTGGAAAGCTAAGATCAAGACCTACAACTTTCATGTTGACCAAAAGTTGAGGAGAAACATACTTCTAGGTAAAAACTGGCTTGGAAGTTTGTTTACTTTTGTTGACCAAAATCACATACCTCTAATGACCTGTAACTTGTCCGGATCATAACTTGAGTTCTATAAATCCAATAGAGGACTTCTAGTACTAAAATTAAATCCAAGAACATGCTATACAAGTTCCATGTAGGCCAAAAATTGAGATGAGACTTGTATCTTGAGGTAGGTGGTCTTGAAGTCAAGCACTAAATAGGGGATTTTACCCTGAGAACCCTAATTTAGTAACTTCTCACACACTTAACCCTTGATGAATTGAACTTGAAATGATGTCTCATATGTCATAACACAACATCCCATGGCCATAGAGACTTTGAATTGAGTTTCTATCTTCTTCAATTGCACAGTTGATTGAGGATTTACCAGACGAAAACCCTAACTGCAATACTTTCAACTGTGGCTTGTTCCACTTCACACAACAAATTGAATAAGCTCCACAATGACCCTCAAGGCCCTTAATAAGCTTTCCTTACATCTCATACACAAAATCATGCATTCAATAACCTCTGATGCTCTTCAGTTGGCCTCATAGTTAGGAGCTGACCCACACACATCCATCTATCTCTAACAAGACACTGACCACTTCAAGATGTCCGGACAAGCTTGAGTAACCACCCTTGCTTAGGCTCAATGCCATGAGAAGACTCCTTTTGCTATGCACATCCTTTTTGATCCCCTGTTCCATGAAAAATGTTATGCAATGTGAATGCTAGAACAAAATGAAATGAAATGAAATGAAACATAAACCAAGTTAAGAAAAGGTTGAGTGAATTTTAGGGTGCAACAGTTGCCCCTATTCAAACGACTTGGACCTGAATGAGTGAAAAGCGAACAGCTTTCACGCAATCAAGGTGAAAGACGATTTAATACCAAAGAACCCAAAAATTTGTCAACCGCAGAAAATCCGAGTATAGCAGAATTGATCTCAAAGCTACCCTGTTGGGGAAAGAGAATACAAACGTCAAAAACGGCGCCATGGTCTGGATACCATATCGGCAAAAGGTAACAATCCAAGTTACCGGAGTCTAGATACTCCATAGAAATCAAAGCCTGAATGCTCAACATAACTCTTAGTCTGGATACTCAATAAACGGAGTCTGATTGCTCAAAGAAACAAGTCTGAGTCTGGATACTCAAAGATTAGAGCCTGGGTGCTCGAAAAACACAAAACTAGAGCCTGGATGCTCAATAAATGGCGAACTAGAGCCTGAATGCTCGGTAATAAATCTGAGTCTGGATACTCAATATCTGGAGCCTGGATGCTCGATAAATCGGAGCCTGGATGCTCAAAAACACAAATTGGAGCCTAGACGCTCAAAGAACACATCTGAGTCTGGATACTCAATATCTTAAGCCTGGATGCTCAATGCAATCTGAGCCTGAATGCGCTATGCAAATAACCTGAGTTTAGATACTCGGTTAACCTGAGCCGGGATGCTCGATAATAATTCTGAGTCTGGATACTCGAAACCTGAGCCTGGATGCTCAATGCAATCTGAGCTTGGATGCTCTATGCAAAATAAATATATTTATCAGGATCTGGATATCCTACGAACTCAAGTCAAACGAAGTTGCTGGGACACAATATTAACTGTGGTCTGGATACCACACGACAATAAGAGATAACACAATACTGTGATCTGGATATCACGGAGCATCAAATAAACTAATCGTTGTCTGGATACCAAAACCGCCTTTACCGGAGTCTGGATACTCAACGGAAAAAGTACAAACAAGATTCATCAGGGTCTGGACACCCAACTGATTTTACCGGAGTCTGGATATTCGACGGAGAAAGCATAATAAAACGATCATAAGCCATGGTCTGGATACCATAAGGCACAAACACACTTGCTGTGATCTGGATATCACAAAGGAATTTGACCGGAGTCTGGATACTTAACGGATCAAGAAAGTACCTATTGGAAAAAAGTCGGAGTCTGGATACTCAACGGAAAAACAAAACAATATTGGTCACCATGGTCTGGATACCGCAACCATCCTTACCGGAGTCTGGATACTCGACGGAAAAAGGAAAACTTCATCAACTGGGTATGGGCCGGAGTCTGGATACTCAACAGGGAGAGGTGATCATCACCATACTTATCATGACCCGCTCAAATCCGAAGATACTGCTGGGGAGTAACATAAGCCAGGGTCTGAATACCACACAGGCTAAGAGAGATTACATGGTCTGGATACCAAGGGAAAATCAAACCTCCGAAGAAACACCTGAAACAAAGAGATAATAACCTGGTCTATGTTTCACATGCAAATGTTTGAAAATGGCGTAATGCTCCATACGAAATGGAAATGCTACACGTTTGGATAGATGCTATGCACACATATAGATGCATCGGAACTGAAACAACAAAGTAGATGCCAGCGAAAATAGAAACCATCATGTCAGGAACGACAAACAACCCTGCAGGGAAAAGCTTACCCATGCCAATAACAATTGCACTTATACCAAAAAGGTCTCGAAAGGCTCACCTACCGGGGATAAAGTTCATACAAGAATAGAAAATCCAAAACTCAACTGAGGATGCAGATCAACACTTGGTGAGATAAAATGTCCGGGCTGACTCTCCGGAATACAATACCTTCTGAAGAACAGATAACTCACCGAGTACTTAAAACAAACAGGCTAAACAACCTCACTTACCTGATAGAGAACAAAACCTCTATCGGATGCCTCAGTCTGTACTACTGAAAGCTGAGTTCCTTCAATCAGACTAAGTGAGAGGGAGAAATACCAGGCCACTGCTGGGGAAAACTTGGCACCTACTATGTGGGGATACGCCCGAATCTCGACTCGCTGGGGAGTAAGCATAATTTCGTACTCTGCGGGGATTAAAAATGCACTGGAAAACTGCCAGGGACATGCTAAACACGGCCTGCAACTCTACTAGGATAGAGATGCAACCTGGATTTCTGGAGAATGACACTGTCTGGGGGAGAAGATGAATCCATCCATATTCATAAACCTTTCCCCAAGGGTAACAACCCTGTAAAACACAAACAGACAAGACAACCTATATAACAAGACTATCTTGGTCATCGCCCGTGACATTGTTCAATTAATATCAAAGTTTTAGCAATTATCGGCCAAGGCCTGCAAGTTTATGTATGCAAGTTCATCAAAAACATCGACATTTTTCACAAACAAAACAGTAAAAGCATAAAAACAAAGCACACAAACAAAGTACTGAATAGTGTATGTTTATTGATAACGACATGTGAATAGGCAAAATTTTTACAACAGATGCAACTCCTGAAAAGAGGAAGCTGCGCAAAACTACAAGTATGCATAAATACAAATACAAAAGTGTACATTTTAAACAAAAAGTACAACAATGTTGGTAATGTGGTGCAGACAAACACCATGAGCTGATTCCTCTATGACTCGCCTGACCCTGACGCTTTCCCGACGCTTCGTCTTTAGAAGAGATTGATTCAGATTAAACGACCTTCAGGTTCTCCCAATCCACTAAGCAATGAAGTTCAATACGCAGACCAACAGTCATTTGCTTTTCAATCCCTAACTTTTGCCTGAACCGCCCTTTCGGGTTTTCGATTCACCGGGATACTCATTTTTGTCAAAGTCGCCTTTTCAGGTTTTCAACTTTGTGGGTTTACATCTTTTTTCAATTTTATCCCTAATTTTTGCCCGAACCTTTTTCCTTTTTTATGGTTCGCCGGGATGCCCCATTTTTGCATGGACTTTTCTTTTTGTGTCCAGCGGGTCTCTTTTAAGCAAAGTATTTTTTAACTGCGTCTGCGTTCACAGGGGATGCAAAGTCCTCACCGTCCATGGTGGATAATACTAAGGCTCCTCCAGAGAAAACCTTTCATACAACAAATGGGCCTTCGTAATTGGGAGTCCACTTGCCCCTGTAATCTGACTGTGGTGGGAGAATCTTTTTCAGCACAAGATCGCCCGTCTGAAAGCTTCGAGGGTGCACCTTCTTATCATAAGCTTTCTTTATCTAGCTCTGGTACAAACGACCATATGCAATCGATGCCAACCTCTTTTCGTCCATCAGACTACGTTGATTCAATCTATTCTTGATCCATTCTGCCTCATCAAGTTTTACGTCAACCAAAACCCTTAAAGAAGGAATCTCAACCTCTAGCGGTAGGACAGCTTCCATACCGTACACTAGTGAGAAAGGATTTGCCCTGGTTGATGTGTGTACCGTCGTACGAGAACCGTGCAAGGCGAAAGGTAACATTTCATGCCAATCTTTGTATGTAACAACCATCTTTTGCACTATCTTTTTAATGTTCTTGTTGGCTGCTTCAACAGCGCCATTCATCTTCGGCCGATAGGGCGATGAGTTGTGATATTCGATCTTAAAGCTCTGGCATAGCTCCTTCATCATCTTATTGTTCAGATTCGAACCATTGTCAATAATGATCCGCTCGGGAATTCCATATCTACAGATGATGTCCTTCTTTATGAATCTTGCCACCACTTGCTTGGTCACATTAGCATACGATGCTGCCTCTACCCACTTGGTAAAGTAATCGATGGCTACTTGTCGCTACTCGAAAAATACGCGCAACGACGGGGAAGGAGAAAAGGAAAAGGACAGAAGAGTCGCCACTGAACTTTATTTATCCCATGAGGGGAAAGGAAAATATCGAGAAAACCTTAAGAAAAGAACGTATAAGATGGTCTCGCAACCATGAACGGGTTCGGAAGCCGGTTATGCGAAGGGAAGGTATTAGCGCCCCTCGCATCCATCGTACTCGATGGGAACCATTTGTTTGTCGTGTGTGATTATATTTGCTTAAAGATTTTACTATGAAGAGTGTTCCAAAAGATACAAAAAAGGGTTTAGAAACGGGGAAAGAAAGGTAACGGGGGGAAGAAGGGAAAGAACGGACTCGGTAGGACTTCGTGGTCCTAGGCCTACGTATTCTCAATGGATATGAGAAAATCAGAGTCGACGTAGTTCGGGAAACTACGGGTGATAGGGGGGATTGTGCTCGCCAAGACATCGTCGTCTTGTGCCTACGTATCCTCATCTGGTATGAGAAATCAGAGCAGCCATAGTTCGGCCTACAATTTGTTGATGACTTTATGGATGATGCTATCGTACGCATTCTAGCAGTTAGGTGTATTGCTGCTCGCTCATTGGAGACTTAGGCATTACCTGTTTGCGGTAGAACAGACGTATCATATCCTTTTTGAAAGATTAGTTTTCGCCATGCGAGGCAAGATGTCACATTTGATTTGTTGAATTGTTTTTTAGGGGCGAGATAGGTCCTCGGATAGTAACCCCTACGGGTAGTACCCAATTCTTTATCTTAAAGTTTTTGTTATGAAAGGGTGTGGCGAACATAGCGTCTTCGTATTGAAAGACGAGTATCAAAACCACACACGCTACAGTGAGCATCTCGACACTCGGAGAGGAAGAAGTCTACACTTAATCCTCTCTCTTTAGTTCAATACAAAGAGAACTTCATTCTCTTATTAAAGTGTTTTTGGTTTTGAATGATAAGTGCTTTCGCGACAGAGAACTCTACGGTAAACGTCAGCACTCGGGATAGGAGAAGGCCTACGCCTAACCACTCCACGACCGTTCAAGTTTTGTTACGAAAAATAAGTTTGAAAATGCGCTCGGTGCGGGACCGAGATTTTAGGTGGGGAAAGTTGCGGAAGGAAGTTGTATAAGGAGATAGGTGGCGGATAGAGTCACGTCTTCGTATTGAAAGACGAGTATCGATACCACCCATGTAACACCCATCTTAATTATTTAGTCATTTTATTATTATTATATGTTGATGTGCCCTTTGGTAGGCTGTATTTGATGATGTTTGGTGGGTGTCCCTGAGATGGGAGGATCATTGGTGGTAATTTGGTGAGTTTATAATAATATAAGAAATAATAGTAATATTGGTGGTGGTATTATTATTATTATTATTATTATTATTATTATTATTATTATTATATTTATGATTATTATTAATATTTGTAGTAATATTATTAATATGGAGAATATAATAATATTATTAATATAGTTATTATATTATTATGATTTTTGCTGTGAATATGATAATATAATGAATAATAGTAATATTGGTGGGGGTATTATTATTATTATTATTATATATTATTATATTTATTAGTATTATTAATATTATTATTATTTTGGTGAGATAATAATATTATTACTATTATTATTATTATTATTATTATTATTATTATTTTGGTGAGATAATAATAATAATATTATTATTATTATTATTATTATTATTATTATTATTATTAGTATTATTATGATTAGTATTATTAATATTATTAATATTATATTAGTATTATTAATATTAAGATTATTATTATTAATATTATTTTATTATTAATATTAATATAATTGTTATTATTATCATTAGTATTATTATTATTATTATAATGATTATTATAATTATTATTATTAGAATTATTATTGGGAATATTAGTGGTTGGAATAAGTAAAATAAGAAGTGGAAGGGTTATGGGGAAGTTAGAATGGAAATATGAAAAGTCATGATAGAAACCGTGAGGAAGGAAATATGAAGGGGTAGCAAGGAGATATTAGAAAAGTTGGAATAGAGAGAAAAAGGACTACCATAGGTCGTGGGAAATTGGTGTGATAATAATAATAATAATAATATTATTATTATTATTATTATTATTATTATTATTATTATTATTATTATTATTATTATTATTATTATGTTATTTTTATTAGTTATTATTATTATTTGGATAGGAAATAAAAAGGAAAATAGAATATGAAGGGGTGGGGAAAGTATTACAGAAAATAACACGATAGAAAGAGGGAAGAGAGAAAGAGCGAGAGAAGAGGAAAGAACGAGAGAAGTGAGAAGAACGAAGGAAAAAGGGAACGAAGAACGGAAAGAAAAGAGGAGGCCAAGAGACCAAATCCAGGAAGAATTTCATCGATCAACCGATTAACAAGGTAAGGGGGGGAGAAACTTGATTGGGAATGGTATACATGTATAGGGTAGTGGGGATTCCTTAACCCCGTAGGAATGTATCGTTGATGAAGTTTTATATTGACATGCTATTGATTGTTGAGTTATGTTGATGTTGATGGATTGAAATATGTTGATTGTTGGTGAATTGTTGTTTTTGGTTAATTTGGCGTATAGGTTGGGTTTACGGTTTTAGGGAAGTTCTGTGTGACCTTTTTGATGTGTCGATAGATTGTTTAAGTGATGACTTTGGAATAATATGTATATGATGATGTACGGATGTTTGATGTTGCCATTGTTGATTGACTGTTGGTGTTGGTTTGGTTTGAGTAAGGTTCAGAGTAACTCTAAAGTGCCGGTAGTGTGCCGTAATGTTGATCTGGAGTAGAATTATAGGAAGATTGATAAGCCTAATATGCATTGGTCGTAATACGGATAGTATAGGAAGTGGATGTTATAGAATAGGTTTGAACCGGAGAAGAGTGAGAATTCTGAACTGTGAGAACTTGAGAAGTCGCAGGCAACTCGCTAGCACTTCGCTTAGCGAGAAGGCAGCGAGCGTTCGCTAGGTGCTCGCCTAGCGAGTGAGGTAGCGAGTGAGTCCAGTAGGTTCTATTTGCCTTCGCGAGGAGGTTCGCTAAGCGAACAGGTAGCGAGTATTCGCTGGGTATTCGTTGTGGCGAGTTGGATAGCGAATCATTACAGTAGCCACTGCTGTCATTCGCGAGGAGGTTCGCTAAGCGAACAGGTAGCGAGCATTCGCTGGGAGCTCGCCTAGCGAGGGTGTAGCGAGCGTAGCAGAATGTGGTTTTTCTATGCTGTTATGCTGTGTGCGCTAAGAGTGTAGTGCCCTTGGACTTTGTTGATTATAGGGGAGATGATTGAGTGTTATAGAGTGAGTACTCGGTGATAGTATGTGATTTTCGTTACTAATTATTTAAATGGATAATTAGTTGGTGTATGAATCATGCGGAGCATGGTGTAGTGATCAGTAGGATCGTGTATTCCCGAGTGGTGGGACGTGTTTATATCTTGGTGATAAAGTATGAACTTGTTTACTTGGTGATGGTACTCGTTTTCCTTGATATTGTTGGTGAACAATTGGTTAACGTATATGTATGTAGTGATCAGTAGGATCGTGTGTTCCCGGGTGTTGGGATGTGGTTATATATGGTGTTATAGTATGAATTTATTTACTATCTGATTGATTTATATGGTGTTGGTGTAATATATCTACACATATATGCATTGATGTATGATGATATGATCAGGAGGATCGTGTGCACTTAGTGTGCCTAAATATGATAGTTATGCATTTGTGTGTGCATATCATGGTGTTTTGGTGGGATGAATCATGTCTCAGGAGGAGCGTAAGTGATTCATCCGTACTCCTTGGTGGAGAATGGTGGGGGATAGATCATGTCTCAAGAGGAGCGTAAGTGATCTATCCAGGTTCGATTGAATGAACCAATGAGTCGGTACCGCATGCATGGTGTTGAGTTGCATATTTGCATTATAATATGTTATATTGTAATTTGAACAGTAGGTTCGTTATATGGAGTTGTTGGGGGTGAATATTGGTGTGTTGGTGTGTTTTACTACCTTGTTTACATGTATTACATTACCAATATATTTTTGATCATGTTTTCTCACCCCTTGGTTGTTGTTGTGTCTGTGCTTCTCCGGAAGTACAGATAATCCAGGTACTTATATAACTTGGATGGTGGTGTGCCAGTCGAGTCTAGGATGCTCTGATACGTAACACGGGATATGGGTGTTTTAATTGTTTTATGTCAAACTTGTTGTAATCCTGTGACGTATCACTTTTTTGTTGTGAATTATAATAATAAAGATTTTACGAAATTTGGCGGATGGCCGAGAATGTTGGAATAATGTTTTCCGCTGTATTATTTTTGAGAATAATTAATAAAGTATTTTTATAAAAATTTGGTGATGTGATATCCCACTATTTTGGTGAAAACTCTGATGTTTATTTATAATGTTTATATTTTATTTAATTTGGGAAGTGGGGTGTTACAATTGGTATCAGAGCAGGTCGGTCCGTCCGGCCAATGTTGTCTAGTGTTATTGTTTCCTGGTATGCGACATGTGTGTAAAAACACTGTCGGTACATGTTGTTGGTTAACTTCATTGGTAGAAGTGGAATGATTTCAGTGGGGGAGAAGTTGTATTTCTCCGAAAAGCTACAGTGTGGTGGCTTAGTGTGTTGAGGAGTGATATCATAGTTTGGTAAAGATGGTTTGTACCCCATCATGATTTCGGCTGTCTATTAACAAATTGAGGAACTGATCACCCTTAATCTCTTGTTAATAGTGGACGGGATTGTGTTGGATGGGATAGACGTATCTTGCAAGCTTGGGTGGCGTGAGCAGTGTATAGTCTTGAGTTAAGCTAAGTGCTTAAGGGATTATTTTGAGAAATTTGGCGTAAGACGGTGTTGAAGTGTCTATTTTGACTGAAACTTGGAATGAGAAGGAAAGTGAGAAAAATTGGGATTTTTCAATTATTTGCGATTGCCGGAGGTTTCCGGATGAGGTAGGTGATTTACTATCGGAGTGTGAAGTAAAGCTCACACGTTGACTTTGTTGTTAGAACGAGTCCGATATTAGTGACTCCATATGGTGTGTTTTCGTTGGGATTGGAGAAGTTGAAGAGTCAACTTGAAGATCTTCTAGGAGAGAGGTTCTTTTGTTTGAGTGTGTTACTGTAATGTGCACCAATTTTGTTGGTTAGACAGATAGAAGGTTTTGTGAAGCTTTGGGTGAACTATAGATAAGTGAACAGGGTGACTATCAAGGATAGGTGTTCGCTTCCAAGAGTTAATGATTTGATGGAACAATTGATCGAGGGATGTGAGTCCCTTGGTCATATGATCTCGAGTAGAGTTCTTGTGGTGGATGGGACGAAGGTCAAAAGTTCTATCGTATTAGGAGGCTCAAAGATATGCTGTTGAGATTGGAAGTAATTGAGTTTTAAATTATTCATAGATTTAAAATGTGTTGGATGGCTTCCTAAGTATAAAATTGTTGTTGTACGTTAAATTCTGAGATCGCAGCTTTTTACGGAATCGAAATCGAACACTCGGAAGTCGGGTAACGGTCGAAAAGAGGATTTTGGGACTGTCATGTTCGCCTGGCGAGCATACTGGCGAACGTCCATATTCGCTGCGGTGTTCGCCTGGCGAAGGGGTCCTGGGCAGAAAATGTTATTCTGGTGTTTTTGCCGTAACGGGAGAACCGTAACTCGGAATGACGCGCGGTTCGAAGCGTTGGAAAGCTATTCAAATTATCTATGAGATGGTGAAGTATTAACATAGATTTAAGCTATTTATTGATGAAGTGTGTTTGAGTGTTGTGGTAAGGACGGGCGGTACGGTATGTGTTCCCGCTATAACTCACAACTTGTTTGTCCACTTGGCATGGGATCTTCTTTAATTATTTATATAAGGCAATGGTTGTGTTAATAAATGATATTTTAAGGTATTCGAAGCGTATAGAGGATTATGTTGAGCATAAGGAACTAGTGTTATCAGTGTTGGAAAAAGAGCGGTGATATACTTCCGTAAGGAAAGTTCTGCCGAATCCGATAGAACTAATTGTGGTGTTTGTGATGCTTGTTGATATAATTAGGGGATTTGCTAAAGACAACTTCAGCGAGTTTCAATTATGCAAAAGGCAACTTAAAGTGTATAAGAGAAATCATCCGACCAGTGATTTAGAGTTGGTTACTATTGTTGTTGTACCAGAATCGGAGGCTTCGAAAGTTCAGACTGAGATCGGAGATGTTTGGTGATCTTAAGAGTTTAAGGTGTTTGTTTAATTTGAATCAGACGAATATGAGGCATAGGAAATAATTGAGACTTCGGAAGGAGTACGACTTCGAGTTGAATTACCATTCGGGTGAAGTGCATGTGGTAGATGATGCGGTGAGTTGGAAATGTCTGCGTATATCGAAGATGACGGTGAGAAGAGTTAGAACTGATTGAGAAATTTCATAATATGCGTTTTGTGAGTAAGGATACTTCTTATGGAGTTAAGCTTTTATTATTAAGATCTGACTAGTGATATCCTTGAGAAGAATCGAGAAAGTCAGAAATCTGGGTTGAATAGTGAATTAGTTGAAATTGATAAATTAGAGTCGAAGAGTGGATTGTCGGGTTTGTGGAAATAATACCACGAGGTGTTATGATAGAGTATGTATATCAGATGTTGTTGAAGGGAGTAGGAGTACTCGTGAAGAAATACATTGAGGTAGATGGAGTATCCATCTCGGTGCTATGAAGAAGTAACCGAACTTGAGTAGATTGTTTTTGAGACCATGGATAAGGAGAGGTGGAATATGCTAGTTAGAATTGTCGGAATTCGAAGAGTGAACATCAGAGACTGTTGAGTCTGATGCAGTCGTTAAATATTCCAGAGTGGAAATCAGGTAGTATTTTCACGAAATTGGTGTTGAGATTGCTAAAGAATTTGTAAAGACATAATTTTAATTTGGATTGTTAGGAGCAGATTAACTATTCCGTGTTGAGGATATACGAGATGCATATTGAGAAAGTGGTGAAGTTGGATGAGATACTGACGAATATTGTGTCAGATGGAAATTTGAGGTTTATATTGAGATTTTGGAGGGGCTTACAGGAAGCTTCAGGTACTAAGTTGAAACTGAGTTCGACCTACCATCCGCAAACTGATGGTCAGTCAGAGAGGACTATTGAGTCTGTAGAGAATTGGTGAGAGCTTGGGTGTTGGATCAAGGTGGATCGTGGGATGATTAATTACCGTTGATTGAGTTACCTATAATAACGGTTACCATCCTAGTGTCAGAATGACACTATATGTGGCTTGGTGAGGTAGGGAGTATAGGAATCTACTGTGTTGGAACGGGTCGAGTGAGAGTGTTGTGCTCAGACCTGAAAATTATGTTTGAGATGGCTGAGAAGATCAAGAGGATCCAAAAAAAAAAGTGTTTTGAGAGTCACGCCAGTGACTGATGTTGGTCGAACTTCGAAGTCTTAGAAGTTCGCACCGTGTTCTGTGGTTTGTATCAGAGTGGCGCAGCGGAGGCATGGGAGGAGTAACATGTTAGACTGTTTTTCCGTTGCTGTCGTGAATTGGCATGACGTGTTCCATGTGTCTGGTTGAGAAAGTACATTGAATCAGGTGGATGATGTACTAGTGAAAAATAATTTGAGTGTTGAAGCATTGCTGGTTCGTTTTGACGAACGAAAGTCAACTCCGAGGGGAGGAGACATCTTTGGTGAAAGTGGCTTGGAGAGGTGCTGCAAAAGGCAGTGTGACCTGAGAATTGGAATAAAGGATGCGGGGAGCGTATCCGGAATTATTTCCATCAGGTAATTTTCGAGGACGAAAATAATTAAAGTGGGGGAGAGTTGTAACACCCATCTTAATTATTTAGTCATTTTATTATTATTATATGTTGATGTGCCCTTTGGTAGGCTGTATTTGATGATGTTTGGTGGGTGTCCCTGAGATGGGAGGATCATTGGTGGTAATTTGGTGAGTTTATAATAATATAAGAAATAATAGTAATATTGGTGGTGGTATTATTATTATTATTATTATTATTATTATTATTATTATTATTATTATTATTATTATTATTATTATTATTATTATTATTATTATTATTATATTTATGATTATTATTAATATTTGTAGTAATATTATTAATATGGAGAATATAATAATATTATTAATATAGTTATTATATTATTATGATTTTTGCTGTGAATATGATAATATAATGAATAATAGTAATATTGGTGGGGGTATTATTATTATTATAATTATATATTATTATATTTATTAGTATTATTAATATTATTATTATTTTGGTGAGATAATAATATTATTACTATTATTATTATTATTATTATTTTGGTGAGATAATAATAATAATAATAATAATATTATTATTATTATTATTATTATTAATAGTATTATTATGATTAGTATTATTAATATTATTAATATTATATTAGTATTATTAATATTAAGATTATTATTATTAATATTATTTTATTATTAGTATTAATATAATTGTTATTATTATCATTAGTATTATTATTATTATTATAATGATTATTATAATTATTATTATTAGAATTATTATTGGGAATATTAGTGGTTGGAATAAGTAAAATAAGAAGTGGAAGGGTTATGGGGAAGTTAGAATGGAAATATGAAAAGTCATGATAGAAACCGTGAGGAAGGAAATATGAAGGGGGTAGCAAGGAGATATTAGAAAAGTTGGAATAGAGAGAAAAAGGACTACCATAGGTCGTGGGAAATTGGTGTGATAATAATAATAATAATAATAATAATAATAATAATATTATTATTATTATTATTATTATTATTATTATTATTATTATTATTATTATGTTATTTTTATTAGTTATTATTATTATTGGGATAGGAAATAAAAAGGAAAATAGAATATGAAGGGGTGGGGAAAGTATTACAGAAAATAACACGATAGAAAGAGGGAAGAGAGAAAGAGCGAGAGAAGAGGAAAGAACGAGAGAAGTGAGAATAACGAAGGAAAAAGGGAACGAAGAACGGAAAGAAAAGAGGAGGCCAAGAGACCAAATCCAGGAAGAATTTCATCGATCAACCGATTAACAAGGTAAGGGGGGAGAAACTTGATTGGGAATGGTATACATGTATAGGGTAGTGGGGATTCCTTAACCCCGTAGGAATGTATCGTTGATGAAGTTTTATATTGACATGCTATTGATTGTTGAGTTATGTTGATGTTGATGGATTGAAATATGTTGATTGTTGGTGAATTGTTGTTTTTGGTTAATTTGGCGTATAGGTTGGGTTTACGGTTTTAGGGAAGTTCTGTGTGACCTTTTTGATGTGTCGATAGATTGTTTAAGTGATGACTTTGGAATAATATGTATATGATGATGTACGGATGTTTGATGTTGCCATTGTTGATTGACTGTTGGTGTTGGTTTGGTTTGAGTAAGGTTCAGAGTAACTCTAAAGTGCCGGTAGTGTGCCGTAATGTTGATCTGGAGTAGAATTATAGGAAGATTGATAAGCCTAATATGCATTGGTCGTAATACGGATAGTATAGGAAGTGGATGTTATAGAATAGGTTTGAACCGGAGAAGAGTGAGAATTCTGAACTGTGAGAACTTGAGAAGTCGCAGGCAACTCGCTAGCACTTCGCTTAGCGAGAAGGCAGCGAGCGTTCGCTAGGTGCTCGCCTAGCGAGTGAGGTAGCGAGTGAGTCCAGTAGGTTCTGTTTGCCTTCGCGAGGAGGTTCGCTAAGCGAACAGGTAGCGAGTATTCGCTGGGTATTCGCTGTGGCGAGTTGGATAGCGAATCATTACAGTAGCCACTGCTGTCATTCGCGAGGAGGTTCGCTAAGCTAACAGGTAGCGAGCATTCGCTGGGAGCTCGCCTAGCGAGGGTGTAGCGAGCGTAGCAGAATGTGGTTTTTCTATGCTGTTATGCTGTGTGCGCTAAGAGTGTAGTGCCCTTGGACTTTGTTGATTATAGGGGAGATGATTGAGTGTTATAGAGTGAGTACTCGGTGATAGTATGTGATTTTCGTTACTAATTATTTAAATGGATAATTAGTTGGTGTATGAATCATGCGGAGCATGGTGTAGTGATCAGTAGGATCGTGTATTCCCGAGTGGTGGGACGTGTTTATATCTTGGTGATAAAGTATGAACTTGTTTACTTGGTGATGGTACTCGTTTTCCTTGATATTGTTGGTGAACAATTGGTTAACGTATATGTATGTAGTGATCAGTAGGATCGTGTGTTCCCGGGTGTTGGGATGTGGTTATATATGGTGTTATAGTATGAATTTATTTACTATCTGATTGATTTATATGGTGTTGGTGTAATATATCTACACATATATGCATTGATGTATGATGATATGATCAGGAGGATCGTGTGCACTTAGTGTGCCTAAATATGATAGTTATGCATTTGTGTGTGCATATCATGGTGTTTTGGTGGGATGAATCATGTCTCAGGAGGAGCGTAAGTGATTCATCCGTACTCCTTGGTGGAGAATGGTGGGGGATAGATCATGTCTCAAGAGGAGCGTAAGTGATCTATCCAGGTTCGATTGAATGAACCAATGAGTCGGTACCGCATGCATGGTGTTGAGTTGCATATTTGCATTATAATATGTTATATTGTAATTTGAACAGTAGGTTCGTTATATGGAGTTGTTGGGGGTGAATATTGGTGTGTTGGTGTGTTTTACTACCTTGTTTACATGTATTACATTACCAATATATTTTTGATCATGTTTTCTCACCCCTTGGTTGTTGTTGTGTCTGTGCTTCTCCGGAAGTACAGATAATCCAGGTACTTAGATAACTTGGATGGTGGTGTGCCAGTCGAGTCTAGGATGCTCTGATACGTAACACGGGATATGGGTGTTTTAATTGTTTTATGTCAAACTTGTTGTAATCCTGTGACGTATCACTTTTTTGTTGTGAATTATAATAATAAAGATTTTACGAAATTTGGCGGATGGCCGAGAATGTTGGAATAATGTTTTCCGCTGTATTATTTTTGAGAATAATTAATAAAGTATTTTTATAAAAATTTGGTGATGTGATATCCCACTATTTTGGTGAAAACTCTGATGTTTATTTATAATGTTTATATTTTATTTAATTTGGGAAGTGGGGTGTTACAACCCACACTACAGTGAATATCCCAATACTCGGAGAGGAAGAAATCTACACTCAATCCTCTCTCTTTAGTTCAATACAAAGAGAATCGATTTATTTATTGTAAGTGTTTTAAAAATGCACTCGGTACGGGGCCGAGGTTTTTTAGAAGAAAAAGGTGTGGATGAAAACGTCTTCGTATTGAAAGACGAGTATCAAAGCTACCCACACTACAGTGAACGTCTCGACACTCGGAGAGGAAGAAGTCTACACTCAATCCCCTCTCTTTAGTTCAATACAAAGTGAACTTTATCCTTTTGTTAAATATGGTGAGTTGGTTTAACCATTATTTGAGAAAATCCGCTTGACATTGGGTCAAGGGTTTTAGTTGCTTAAAAAGATTTGAGGTGAAGCGAGCGAGGTCGATGGCGACACACAAGGCAATCGGCTTACAAGGTAAAAAATGGCTCGATGAGAATCGACAGTTTGTTTTCTTGAAAATAGTTTTTAGAACCAAAGGTTTAAAAAAATGACCAACAATAAACATGCATAAAAAACCATACCGACACAACGGGTTAACCGGCTTAAAAAAAACAAAACACAAGAAATCAGGTTCCAGATAAAAAAGTTGAAAAAACGTGAAAAACAGGGGTCTGACACGGGCGGTCGTGTCGTGTGACATGGCCCGTGTCACAGTTTCAGAGAAATCAGGTTTTTGAGGCAAACAGCGACGTGACACGGCCGCCCGTGTTGCATGACACGGCCCGTGTCACAAAATTTGGGAAAAAATTGCAAGAAAAAAACTAAAACAGCGGTGTGACACGGCCGACCGTGTTGCCTGACACGGCCCGTGTCACAAGGTCTGGGCAGAAAATGCAAGAAAAGATAAAACAGCGGTGTGACACGGCCGCCGGTGTTGCCTGACACGGCACGTGTCACAAGGCCTAGACCAAGAAACGTTAAGCAGCGGTGTGACACGGCCGCCCGTGTTGCATGACACGACCCTTGTCAGCCCTGCTGTGTAAAATCTGACTTTTTTCTTTGTTTTTCCTTCCTTCTTGGGTTTTTTTCAAAAGGTTTCTTGGTCCCCCTTGGGATATTACATGTTATACTCAATACAACAACACTCAAACAAAGAGAACAAATGATAAATGCACAATATGAAAGAAGAAAAGAGTTTTAAGAAATGGATACCCAAAAGTTGTTTCCCTCCTTGCAAAGCCTCCACTGGTTTTGGCTATGTGTTCACTTCTCTTCACTCTATACTTTGATGGCTCTCCTTCTCAATGGCTCCCTTGTATTTCTCTTTTACTCTCTTAATCTTTGGCTGGTTTTTGCTCTCTCTATTTTTCTGGTTTTTCTTACTCTTTTCTCTTTTCACTTCTTGCTCTCAAAATGTGTATGTATCTCTAATGTGTATGAATGGATAATGTGTGCCTATATCCTTTTTGCAGCCTCCTATCCCCTCCCATTTCAACTTTTCTGCTGCATTTTCTGCTGTACCAAAATCATAGCTCTTGCACAACTTTCAATCTTCAAAGTTTCCATTTTTGGGAGTACTTATCACCTCTTTCTTGGTGCAGCCCTGCATCTTTCCATTTCTAGGCCTGTTTTGCTGTATCTTTTATGCAGCACTCTACCTTGCCCTTCATCCTTGTATCCATTGGTTGGCTTATGCTTGGACACACACATGTAACCAATAGCACTACCTTTTGGACATCATTTTCAAATTCTGATTTTTGATGTGTAGATGTATCAACAAGCTTATAGCCTTGGTTTTGTGACATAAAATGATTTTGTAATATGATACACATTGCCACTTCTTGCATGGGGCTGTTTTGGACCATATTCAAATTGTCCATGGTTGAACATGCATGGTATTGATCTTGAAATATTCCAACATTGAATTAACTCTTAAATATTTTCCTTGCATGTTTGTAAGCACAAAGAGGGTCATGTGGACTTGATGGAGCATGGGGGATACCATGGCATGAAGTTATTTAGAAGCTTGAATTAAGACTAGAAATAGCTTAATTTCCTAAGCATTGTCAAGAGTTTGAATTTTGTAACAAATGTGACATTCTTGCAAATTTCATGAAATTTCTCTTTGTAATATTCTTGAATCTAGCCTTGAATTCATGAACCTTGAATTTGGAATGATGGGCCTCCCTTATGTCATTGAATTTGAAAGAAATGAAGAAATGAGTCAAGCCTTGAAAGAGGGAAAATTTTGGGGTGCAACAGCTGCCCCTATTCAAACGACTTGGACTTGAAGGGATGAAAAGCGGACGACTTTCAGACAATCAAGGTAAAAGGCGGTTGAATATCAAAGGACCCGGAAATTTGCCGATCGCAGAATGAAACCTCTGACATCGCCGTCTAACATCTATATCAAGTAGAACATCTGACTTCGCCATCCGTCATCGATCAAATACAAACATCCGACCTTGCCGTCAGCTCTTAATAGCATCTAACTTCGCCGTCGGAACTCAACATCAAATCTGTGAGATCTGACCTTGTCGTCAATATTCAACATAATATGTAAAAACATCTGATTGGTAAAACATCTGACCTCGCCGTCAGTCCTCCATATCCTCTGACTTCGCCATCAACTTACAACATAATCTGACTTTGTCGTCAATTAAAATCATCTAACTTCGCCGTTATTTCTCAAACCATTCTGACGTCGCCGTCAACCCTCTACATGATCTGACTTCGCCATCAATTCTCCACATAAAATTTGGAAAAACACCTGACTTCACTGTCAGTCCTTAGCATCAAATTGGTAGGACCCCTGACTTCGTTGTCACCCCTCCATAATCTGACTTCGCCGTCAACTCCTCTCATAATCTGACTTCGCCGTTAATTCTTTACATAATCCGACCTCGCCATCAACTCTCAACATAACCTGACTTCGCCATCAACTCTCTTCATGATCTGACTTCGCCGTCGATTCCCAACATGGCCTGACTTCGCCGTCAACTCTCTTCATACTCTGACTTCGCCATCAATTCTCTTCATACTCTGACTTCGTCGTCAATTCTCTTCATAACCTGACCTCGTCGTCAATTCTATTCATAATCTGACTTCGTCGTCAATTCTCTTCATAATCTGACCTCGTCGTCATTTTTTTTCATAATCTGACCTCGTCGCCAATTTTTTTATAGTCTGACCTCGTCGTCAATTTTTTAATAGCATATAACTTCGCCGCTAGCTATCAAAATCATTTGACTTCGCCGTCACATCATTTTGCTAAAAAGCGAGCATCGAACCCAAAGGTCGGCTCAACCCTAAGTTCAGAAGAACATTCGTCGATTCACCATCTGGGTGAAGAAATCCGTTGGGGAAACATGAACTTGAATAAATAGACTCCGCTAGGGAGACCGATTAGATGGACACATTTGTCAATGACCTGGCTGGAGGTCTGGATACCACGCAGGATTGAGAAATATACTGATAACTGCTGGAGATACGTTTGAAAACAAAGGGGTGGCAACCTGGCTTATGTTTTCCATGCATATGTTTGAATATGGCGTAATGCTCCATACGAAATGGAAATGCTACGCGCTTGGGAGGATGTTATGCATGATGCAAATGCAAAGGAAACACTTTAGCAAAATAAATGCCAAAGAGAAAGGATTAATTCCTCCGAGGAAAAGACTAGACACGTCTAGTACAAATGTTGGGGAAAACAAACCCTGGATGGTCTTCTGAGAAAACTTCTAGGTAAAATTGTTCCGCTAAGAGCAAATCCAACCTGCTGGGGATTAGACAATGATGGAATCAACATCAACCTTTGCTTGGGGAAATGAGCAATAAACTCAACAAATACAACTTCCGCTTGAGGAATGAGTCAATGACCTAGACTCTGAGGGGAAAAGGAGCCAGTTGTTCAAACTCTATGGGGAAAACAAGTTTTTGAATTCGTTCCACTACTGAGGGATAAACCCACACCCGCTCACTGGAAACGATCCTGCTCTGTTGGAGATGTCAATCTTGACCTTATGAGGATATCCTTTGATTGTCAAGGTTTCAAACTGCTGGGGGTGAGAACCCACTTAAACTGCACACTTCCTTTAGATGAGGAACTTCTGGAGAAGCCTCGAGGAAAGTTCTCTTGCAAATAACAAATAAACAAGTATGTTTTATGCAGCAGGTACCATCTCAATTATCACTTAAGACGTTATTCAAGCAAATACAATGTTTCAACTATAGATAGCGAAGCCCACATATTTATGTATGCAAAGTTTTATCAAAAACATCAGGCGACTTTTGCAAACAAAACGGTAAAAACAAAACAAAAGGTTTTCTGGATAGTATGTTTTATTGATAAATGGCCTGTAAATAGGCAAATTTACATGGGACACAACTCCTGAAATGAGGAAGCTGCATAAGAAATATACAGAAATGCACAAGAATATCAAAATGTCGGCAATGTGGTACAGACAACCAACATAGAACGACTCAACTATGACTCGCATGACTTCGACGCCTTTCCGATGCTTCGTCTTCTGAAGTGATTGATTTGAACGACTGCTTCTCGAGTTCTCCCATAATCCACTATGCTTTAAAGATCAATACGCAGGCCGTAGTCATTTGCTTTTCAAATCCCTAACTTTTTCCTGAACCGCCCTTGCGGGTTTTCGATTCAGCGGGATACCCATTTTTGCCAAAGTCGCCCTTTCAGGTTTTCAACTTTGCGGGTTTACATTTTTTTATTTTTATCTCTAATTTTTGCCCGAACCTATCCTTTTATGGTTCGCCGAGATGCCCCATTCTTGCCTGGATTTTCTTTTTCTTTCCTGCGGGTCTATTTTAAGCACTGCATCCGCGTTCACAGGGGACGTAAAATCTTCACCATCCATAGTTGAAAGTAGCAAGGCTCCTCCAGAGAAGACCTTCCTTACAACATACAGACCTTCATAATTGGGAGTCCATTTGCCCCTATGATCATTCTGTGGTGGGAGAATCCGCTTCAACACCAGATCGCCTGTCTGAAAGCTTCGAGGACGCATCTTCTTATCGTAGGCTTTCTTCATCCTACTATGATACAGACGACCGTACAAGAGACGCCAACCTCTTCTCATCCATCAAACTGAGTTGATTCAACATGTTCTTCACCCATTCTGCTTCATCCAACTTGACGTCAGCCAGAACTCTCAAAGATGGGATCTCGACCTCCAATGGCAGAACAACCTCCATGCCATATACCAACGAGAAAGGAGTTGCCCCAGTTGAAGTACGCACCAAGGTGTGATATCCATGCAAAGCAAAAGGAAACATCTCGTGCCAATCCTTATAAGTCACAACCATCTTCTGCACAGTCTTCTTTATGTTCTTGTTAGCCGCTTCTACAGCGCCGTTCATTTTCGGACGATAGGGAGAAGAATTGTGATGCTCGATTTTGAAATTCTGGCGCAGTTCCTTCATTATCTTTGTTATTCAAATTAGAACCATTATCAGTAATGATCCTCTCGGGTATTCCATATCGACAGATAATGTCCCTTTTGATAAACCGGGCTACGACTTGCTTCGTGACATTGGCGTAAGAAGCTGCTTCGACCCATTTGGTGAAATAGTCAATGGCTACTAAGATGAAACGATGTCCATTGGATGCGGTTGGCTCGATCTTTCCAATCATATCAATGCCCCACATAGAGAAAGGCCATGGGGATGACATGACATTCAAAGGACAAGGTGGCACATGAATCTTGTCGGCATAAATCTGGCATTTATGGCACTTCTTGGCGTATTTGAAGCAATCCGACTCCATAGTTAACCAATAATAGCCCGCCCTGAATAATTTTCGAGACATGGCATGCCCACCTGCATGTGTTCCAAAGGCACATTCGTGGACTTCTTCCATAAGCAAACCTGCTTCTTTTTCGTCCACACATCTTAGCAGCACCAAGTCAAAGTTTCTTCGATAAAGTACACCGTTTGGATTCAGATAGAAGTTACCAGATAATCTTCTCAAGGTCTTCTTATCCCGGGCCGATGCCCCAGACGGATATTCTTGTTTCTTGAGAAAGTTATGGATGTCATAAAACCACGGTTTACCATCAAAAGCTTCTTCTATTGCGAAAACAAAAGTCGGCATGTCGAGGCATGAGATGACAATTCTCGGTGCATCATTCCAGAAGTTTACTTTGTACATCGAGGACAATGTAGCCAAAGCATCGGCCATCTGATTTTCTGCCCTCGGTACATGGTGAAACTCTACTCGATTAAAGAAAGGTAGCAACCTTCTTGCGTAATTCATGTAAGGGATCAGATTAGGCTGGCGGGTCTCCCACTCTCCCTTGATCTGGTTAACCACCAAAGCTGAATCTCCATAGATATCAAGGTTCTTGATCCTCAAGTCGATTGCTTCCTCGATACCCATGATACACGCTTCATATTCAGCCTCGTTGTTGGTGCATGGAAATGTTAGTCTTGCAGTTAATGGTATATGGGAGCCATGGGGAGTCATAATGATTGCCCCAATCCCACTACCGTAGGAGTTAACAGCACCGTCAAAGATTAATTTCCACTGGGAACCCAACTCTGGACCTTCGTCTGGCAACGGCTCATCACAATCCTTCATCTTTAAATACATAATGTCCTCATCAGGAAAATCAAACTTCATTGACTGGTAGTCATCGACTGGTTGCTCTGCGAGATATTCTGACAGGACACTACCTTTAATAGCTTTCTGAGGCACGTACTGGATGTCGTATTCTGTCAGAACCATCTGCCATCTAGCAATCCTTCCTGATAGTGCTTGCCTTTCGAATACATACTTAATAGGATCCATCTTTGGTTGTGTGGTTTAGCATATACTGTCTTAGGTGTTTGGCAGCCCAAGCGAGTGCGCAACAAGTTTTCTCCAACATTGAGTATCTGGATTCATAGTCTGTGAACTTCTTACTCAAGTAGTAAATTGCATGCTCTTTTCTTCCAGTCTCGTCGTGCTGACCGAGAACTTAACCCATGGAATTCTCAAGAACTGTTAAGTACATTATCAACGGTCTTCCAGCCACCGGAGGTATCAGTATTGGAGGTTCTTGTAGATACTCTTTTATCTTCTCAAACGCTCTCTGGCAATTCTTATTCCAGATAACCGCCTGATCCTTTTTCAATAGCTTAAACAATGGCTCACAAGTGGCTGTGAGGTGAGATATGAACCTTGCGATGTAGTTCAATCTACCTAAGAAACCACGAACCTCCTTCTCAGTCTTTGGCGCTGGCATTTCTTGAATTTCCTTGATCTTCACAGGATTGACCTCAATACCTTTCTCACTGACAACGAACCCCAACAACTTTCCTGACCGTACGCCGAAAGTACACTTATTCGGGTTCAACCTCAATTTGAACTTTCTCAACCTCTCAAACAACTTTAGAAGATTCACCAGGTGCTCCTCCTCCATTTGGGATTTCGCAATCATATCATCGACATAGACCTCAATCTCATGATGAATCATATCGTGAAAGAGAGTGACCATTGATCGCTGATAAGTTGCCCCTGCGTTCTTCAACCCAAAAGGAATTACTTTATAACAAAACGTCCCCCAAGGCGTGATAAAATCGTCTTCTCCATGTCCTCCGGTGCCATCTTGATTTGGTTATATCTGGAGAAACCGTCCATGAAGGAAAACACTGAGTATTGTGCAGTGTTATCAACGAGAACGTCAATATGGGGGAGCGGGAAATCATATTTTGGGCTCGCTCTATTCAGGTCCCTATAGTTAACACACATCCTGACTTTTCCGTCCTTCTTAGGCACGGGCACAATGTTAGCGACCCAAGGAGGGTAGTTGGTCACAGCAAGAAATCCAGCATCTAGTTGCTTCTGGACTTCTTCCTTGATCTTCACTGCCATATCTGGCCTGGTTCTTCTCAGTTTCTTTTTGACAGGAGGACACTCTTCACGCAAAGGCAGGCGATGAACTACAATATCTGTGTCGAGTCCGGGCATATCTTCGTATGACCAAGCAAAGACATCCTTATACTCTTGGAGTAACTCAATCAATCTTTGCTTGATATCACTCTGCAGCTCAACCCCTACTCTGACCTCCTTTTTATATTCTTCTGTTCCCAGGTTGACGACTTCAACTTCCTCCTGATGAGGCAGGATGACCTTCTCCACTTGTTTTAACAATCTGGCAAGCTCTTCGGGCAGGTCTTTGTTTTCGTCAATCTCTCCTTCCGCTTGAAAGATCGGATTGTCAAAGTCACACCGAGTCATAGACGAGTCTGAATCGGTGGTATCTGAAATGTGCAACCTGCAATGATGATGATTTCATGCTTAAATGATATGCAAACAAACAAACACAAACCACATTTCCATTTTATTGTTGGAAATAAAAAAAAAACAAGGATCACAAAGTCTTGAATGAAAAGACGCTTTTTGATTGATAATGATAAAAGGGTTGTTCACACACATAAAAGATAAGGCCCAACAAATAAAGACCATTATGCCCCGGGCAGAGCATATGGCAATACATTAATCAAAACAAAACAATTACTCTTCATAAGTCACATTGATAACTTCTTCCATGGTCCAATTCTTCAAGCCTTGGCCGGGGACGCATGGCTGGATCCATGCATCCATGTCATAGTCACTATCTCCTTCCTCGTCAGATACGGCATTGATCTTTTCAAACACCACCCCACCACTGGTGAATTGAATAGGTCCTTTGTAGCGAGGAGCGCTTGAAGAAGATGCGAAAAGGTTGTACCCTAATCCGAACTTATCTTGTTTGTTGGGGACGCTTATCACCTCCCCGCATCCTTTCACTGATCCAGACTTCACCACAGCTTGGGCTTCCTTGTAGGATGACATAGCAACTTCTGGCACCTTGGCTGCAACTGTTGCTTTCTCTTTGATTTGGACGGTCTCAAAGGCTTGGCACAGGGTTTCGTGAATTTCACCATCGACCTCCACATACTTGAATGTGGACAGATGGCTTACCATGATGTCTTCCTCTCCACAAACAGTCACAATGTTATCACCCACCATATACTTCAGCTTTTGGTGTAGGGTTGACGTCACCGCTCCTGCTGAGTGTATCCAAGGCCGACCCAAGAGGCAGCTATATGCCGGCTGGATATCCATTATATAGAAAACCGCATCAAAAACCTCAGGACCGACTTGAATTGGCAAGGTTAGCTCTCCAAACACGGACCTCCTTGTCCCATCAAAAGCTCTGACCACCATATCGCTTGGCGTACATATTATCCCTCGAGTGTCTAGCTTCATGAGGGCTTTCTTGGGTAGCACATTTAATGATGACCCAGTGTCTAACAATACATGAGACAAAACGACACCTCTACATTCCATAGAGATATGCAGAGCCAAGTTATGATTCCTTCCTTTCGGTGTCAAATCACGGTCAGTAAATCCCAAACCATTCCCTGCATTGACATGGACCACTACTCCTTCCAACTGATTGACGGATATTTCTTATGGTACATAAGCATTATCCAAGACTCTGAGCAAACCGTTCCTATGGGCCTCGGAACATAACAACAACGACAAGATAGAAATTTTTGAAGGCGTCTGTTGTAGATGATCCACGATCTTATAGTCGCTCTTTCTTATTAAGCGCATGAACTCTCTGCGTCTTTCAGCACGACTTCTTTTTCTCTAGCCTGAGAGCTTTCCTCCGCTACTACCTTCCCTTTACCTTTATCAGCTCTTTCTGCACTTACTTCGGGAGGTACAAATATCCTCCCACTCCGAGTCATTCCCCCGGTTCCCACCAAGTTGTCAACTGAGTCCAAAGGCAAGCTTTTTAATTCCTGCTTTTGTCCATTGCAGTATACTTCCGCTCCATAGTTCCAAGGGATCGCCTTGGAGCTTTCATAAGGTATAGGTCCTGCCTTCGTAAAGATGATGGTAGGTCGCGCTGGCGGTGCAGAAATAGTGATTGTTTTGTAAGGGATAGAGATGGTGGCCACCTCATCCTCTTTCTTACTAACTATCTTCTCATTCTTTTTCTCACAGATCTTGTCAAACTGCAGAACACCTTCGTTTATCATACACTGTATATAACTCTTCAAACTCTCACACCCTTCAGGATGGGCGGCACAATTTTCACAATCCTTTTCACACCCGGGAAACACCCCACCTTCTAACAACTTGCATTTTACAAAACTTAAAGGAGTCTTCAATTCTTCAACAACATATACGAGATCTAAATCCTCCCCTTCAACAACATCATTTACTCTACCTGCTCCATGATTTGGCATAGGGTTCTGATCAACATTCGGTGCATCATGGTTGAAATTAATGGCCCTACTATCAACAAGGTCTTGTACCTTGTTCTTGAAGGCTTTGCAATTATCAATATGATGGCCAGGAGCACCAGAGTGGAAGTCACACCTAGCGTTGGCGTCATACCCGGGTGGTGGTGAGCCATTTAGAGGGGCCATCGTCCTTTTCTGGACCAACTGCAGTTGCATTAAGTGTTGTAGTACCTGATAGTAAGGCATTGGTGGTGCGTCAAAGTGCCTATCTATCATCCTTCTTCGGTCTTGATATGGTCTTGGAGCATAATTCTGTTGTTGTGGTTGTTGTCGTTGCTGTTGTTGCTGTTGACGTGGTTGTTGCTGAGGCTGTACTGCCGGGATGGCAATACTAGCTACTTGTGGTTGTTGTTGATAGTACGGTCGTGGGCGATACTGATTCGGATTCTGGTTCCAATTTTGATTCTTAAAACCTGATATTGTGTTTGTCTCATTCCCTTTCTTTTAATACCGAAGTTCTTTCTTCCACCTCCAGATGAGGTCCCTTCTCCTGCTTGTATTTTACCCAATTTAATCCCATTTTCTACTCTCTCGCCTGTGATGATCAGATCTGAGAAACTTCCAGACATGTTGCCTATCAATTTCTCATAATACACACCAGGTAGTGTAGCTACAAACAAGTCGATGAGTTCTCTCTCCACCATTGGAGGTTGAACTCTCGCAGCTAACTCGCGCCACCTCTGGGCGTACTCCTTGAATCCTTCATTGTTCCTTTGCGATAAGTTTTGTAACTGTACACGATTCGGTGCTAGGTCACTGTTATACTGGTAGTGTTTGACAAAAGCTTCTGCCAAATCCCTCTAACTTCTGATATGGACCGGCTCCAGTCCCATATACCGTTCTAAAGATGGACCTGACAAGCTATCTTGAAAGAAGTGCATCAGCAACTTCTCATCATCGGAGTATGCAGACATCCTTCGGAAATAGGAGTGAAGATGCACCCTTGGACATGTTGTTCCTTTGTATTTATCGAAATCTGGCACTTTGAACTTTGGAGGAATCCTAAATCCCGGAATCAATCCCATATTGGACATGTCAAGACCCATAGTATTTTGGCCTTCAAGAATGCTCCTCATCTTTTCTTCGATTGCATCAAACCTTCTATTAGCGTCAGATCGTAATCCTGCCCCAAGGTCTCCCATGGAGAAGACGTCATCTTGCTCATCTTGGTCCCACTGAGGACCATTGTTCAGGCACGGCGCCCGCCGCAACTGGGATGGGAATTCCATCTTGGTTTTCTCCACCCGGAAGATTGACTACAGTTGGACCACCATTGGCCTGCGAAGTGCTACCATTAGCCGGAGGAGGAACATCAGTAGTTCCTCCATGCAGAACACCACTGCCATCCACTCGAGCTATCAATGGTTGAACCAGAGTTCTCAATTGTTCCTGCCCATTGGCTACCCCTTGCATTGTTTCCATGAATTGCGTCATATTTTCCCTAAACTCCTGCAGCTCTTGTTGTACTTGATCCATGACTCTTCGTTGGTTCCCTCTTGTGTTGTATGAACGTTGAGAAGTCAGCTTGCTCTTTCTCTTTCTTTCCTTCTGAAATGGCAAGCGGTATGAGGTCGGGTTTCAGGGAATGCAAAAATGATGCATGGGTATATGCAATCCTAGAATGATGTTCAAGGGACTTTCAAGATTTATGATTATCAATGGTATTATGGAACTATAAATGAATAGTAAAGAATGCACAATTTAAGCCAAAAAGCAAACTTTCATTAATTTTGAGGGAAGATTCAATACAACTGATTGTTCAATAAGCTGCAAAATAAAAACTCATGCTACAAGAAAATATTGAATGAACTAAAACTCTTTCTTTCGGAGACGTTCTTCAAGCTTTTTTGTCTCGAACATGAATCTTCTAACCATTTGGTCGCAGAGCCGGATAAAGTGATGGATGGAAGGAGGAATATCATTTCCTTCCAAGTCTTGAATTGCGCTTTCCAACCTCCATGGGATATCACGGATCATAAGGTTGCAATGCTCCACTAGATTGTTATACCTAGCGCGACACATGTCTAGGGTCAGCTGGTAATAACAAAGAGAATCCTCATACGTATCCAAAAGTTCGTTGAGTTGAGCTTCCTTCTTCAACCATAGTGAATTATTCCTCTGCAGGGCCTCGAAACGGTCTTTCCACAGGGTGGCTGTTTCCTGAGCGGTCTCCAATTCTGAGCATTTGTTGTGCCATACATCAGAGGTGACATATGAAGCTCTCAATGCTTCTTCTTTGAGTTGTTGCTCGCTTTCGGCTAGAATTAAGGCACCCCTCAACTCCTTTTCTAGGACATCAATATCGGCCTCATGTTCCTCCCTTGTCTTCTTCTTTTCAGTAGAGGCTAACTCGAAGAATCTCCACGCTTTATCACAAGAGGCCTTGGTTTCCTTCAAGTGTTGTCGGAGGGCTTTTACTGATGCATCAGCTCCTTCATAACCTTCTTGATACCTGACCCTCAGATCTGCTTCTAGCTTCAGCTTCTTTCTACTCTCAGCCACTTGGTCTTGCTCGAAATCCACTTTCCTCTTATATTGGCCATTCTCCATTCCTGCTTGGTGAACCTCAGCCTGAAGGTCTTGATTTTCCTTTGTCAACCTTTCTATCACTAGCTTTAGTTTCTCGTACTCCTCCATGGATACATGAGTGGGCTCAGGAGGTTCTTCTCGCATGGATGATTCGGAGGGAAATGGAAGCAACCTTTCGGCCACTCTAGCTTGCAACCATCGGTTGTAGGGCTCCTTAGCCACACAGTTCTTCGCCTTTAACTCTTTCATCCCCTTCGTATGAACCTTGGCCCACGCTTTAACAATATTCCTGACAAACGCAGGATCGTCTGTTGTGGCTAGCAAAAAGAAACTCTGAACCTTCTCTGCTTCAGGCTCATCTTTTATAGCATAGCCCAACTGACGCAACGCCATGACGGGGTTGTAGTTGATGCAACCAGCCCTACTGATCAGAGGTACATTACCAAAATTCCCACAACTAAAGCTGATCTCCACGTTGTAATACTCATGAGAGTACCAAGCAATATCACTGGCCTCTAGAGACATAATGCGTTGAGACCATTTCAGTTTCTTCTTGTTTTCCACAAACGTCCCTTTCTTCGGCAGGTGGGAAGCATACCATTTGAACAGTAGATGAGAACAACATTAGACCATTCCTGGCTTCTTTTCACTTCTCCAATGAATGGAGTGGTAAACATCAGCGAGGAGGGTAGGGATAGGATTCTTTTGAATGAAGAGAATGATAGCAGTGATGTCTATGAAATTGTCCACATTTAGAAAGAAGACAATCCCATAAATCATTAGAGCAACGATAATACCAAAACTTTCCCAATCCCCATTGGTCTTGTACTGATCGGCTTTATCTAGCAAAAACCTCAAAGGAAAGCCTTGAGTACCTCCCTTATTGGTTAGACCATCTTTAACCTCTTCCTCGGTCATACGGAGAGTGAGAGCAATGACAGAAGACTTTGGCTCTTCTTCTAGGCCGGTATAAATAGGTTGATCCTTGATCTTGATATTCAAAAGGTGAGAATATTCTTCAAGAGTAGGAGCCAACTGATAATCTTGAAAGGTGAAGCATCTGAGAGGCGCATCATAAAATTGAACCATAGCGAACAAAGCCCATGTATCAACCCCAGAATGGAGAAGGTCAAGCAATTTTCCATATTTCCCTTGAAAGTTGATTTTGATAGCTTTTGGCACATCAATCAAAAGATCTTGGATTGGTCCCAACTTCGGTTCTCTGAACTTTAAGGAATTTGTACTTCTTTTCCTTTGATCATTCATCTTGTTCTTCAATACCTATGATAATCACAGTCTCTTAAGTCCCTTGATATGCAACAATGCTATGAAATGCAATGCTTTTATGGATGCATATGAGAATGGAAACACATGGATCAAAGTCACAGATCCTGCAGGATATTGTAACAAAATATCTCTCACCACGGACGGGCAATCTATTGGTTTATAAGAGGGCATCCCAAAAGGCTTTTAAACAAATTCCCATGCACTAACCCTCAAAGGTTTTCCATCATAACGACTACTCGTAAGACGGTAATCCCTTCAAAAGGATGAACACAGAGTTATGTTTTAGTAACCTTTTGGAATAAGGTTCTACAAGAGGTCCTCATAATCACGGAATCCCATGTTGGAAATAAAACACCGTTACGACTACACGTAGGACATAATTTTTCCAACGGGGTCTCATCTGAGCGGTGGAATTCGATCCAACTCAACGAGTCCTACGTCTCGCAAATCAGAAAGAAACCACCTCCTAATCTTAGTGTATACTCGAAAGCTCGGGTAGAAAGCTTTATCCTCACAAACCATCCTGATCGGTGGATTTCAATTGTGTTTTCAAACGCTGTTTGTTGTTAATTTCGCAATGTTTTTATCTGTTTTTCGAAGCTTTAGTTGTTATTATCTGCATTACTCGTAGTTGTGTGTCTTCAAGTTTTATTTTTAAGTTTATATTACTTTTGCCGCTGGTGCGCTTGATTTGGTTTCTTTTAGTGTGTTTTTGGCAGGGAATGATAACACGAAAGTCGCACCGCTTTCGAAAGCAAAGAAAAGTCGGAAAAGGGAAGTCAGAGCTACAACACGGGTACCCGTGTTGCACAACACGGCCCGTGTCATGGAGGACACGGTTGGCAGACACGGGTAGACCAAAGCAGAAGAAAAGGAGACTCAGACTTACAACACGGGTGCCCGTGTCATGCAACACGGCCCGTGTTGCAGCCCTTGGAGAGGAGACACGCCCTGAAGAAGTCAGCAGCCTGACACGGCCACCCGTGTTGCACAACACGGCCCGTGTCAGGGCCACTGGGAGTGAAATTTTTGTGTTTTCTAATTTTTCGCTGTCAGACCTATTTCGAAGGGCATTTGAGACATTTTGCGATGTAATTTGAATTTAGATATAAGAGTCACTTTTTAGAAAGTAGGAGACACTTTTTGAACTGATATTAGGATTGACAACTGAGAGGAGAGTTCGGCTGGAAACAAAGGATCGATCAAAAGCGGAAGCAATTGATGATCCAAGGATTTCAACTTGCATTGTAATGATCTTCTCCTTTTCAATTCTAATTGCTTTTATGTTTACCAAGAACATGAGCACCTAAACCCCAAGTTGTCAGGGGGTGGTCCTAAGTTGCGATGTAATGACTTTTGTTTAATGATTCTATGAGAACTATGTTATTACCTTTATATATTTTATTTTGCATTAATCTTAATCGTATTCATATTGGAAAGTAGAATTCGAATTGTGCTTAGGCTTTAGTCTGGAAAGTCAACCTAACACTTTTGCAAAATAGTATCACGGTCGATATTGCTTAGGAATGAGGATATCCCGTATCACGTATTTTATGGTCGGAACTATTGCTTGATGCTTTTCATGGACACTGAGGAATTAGTGTACAGGAAAATCATCAAAGGGTTTTCATTAAGGAATTAAGACAACTAAAGTGGCCAACTGATAAATTAAGGTTAATAACTAGTATAGCAGAATAATCATACAGGGTCTTTACTCGCATCGTCTCCACTCCCCTAACACTTTTCTTAGATTGATTCATAAGTCCTTATTTACTTGTTATATTACTCTGCTACCAAACAAACCACTAGACCTTTTGTTCATTTGAATCCTAAAAATTCTGTTAATTACTACGCAGTCCTCAAGATCGACACTTGGGACTTTTCCCTTATTACTACAATTGGTAAAAATAGTACACTTGCTATTTTCCCGATCACATCCCAATAAACCCAACAGGTTAGAAAGAAACACAATAATAAAATAAAATAAAACATAAAAGCAAATAAAGCACAAATGCAACAAACAAACTAGGTTTGGCTTGCTAGGATCCCCAGCAGAGTCGCCAGCTGTCGCTACTCGAAAAATACGCGCAACGATGGGGAAGGCGAAAAGGAAAAGGACAGAAGAGTCGCCACCGAACTTTATTTATCCCATGAGGGGAAAGGAAAATATCGAGAAAACCTTAAGAAAATAACGGATAAGATGGTCTCGTAACCATGAATGGGTTCGGAAGCCGGTTATGCGAAGGGAAGGTATTAGCACCCCTCGCATCCATTGTAGTCGATGGGAACCATTTGTTTGTCGTGTGTGATTATATTTGCTTAAAGATTTTACTATGAAGAGTGTTCCAAAAGATACAGAAAAGGGTTTAGAAACGGGGAAAGAAAGGTAACGGGGGGAAGAAGGGAAAGAACGGACTCGGTAGGACTTCGCGGTCCTAGGCCTACGTATTCTCAACGGATATGAGAAAATCAGAGTCGACGTAGTTCTGGAAACTATGGGTGATAGGGGGGATTGTGCTCGCCAAGACATCATCGTCTTGTGCCTACGTATCCTCATCTGGTATGAGAAATCAGAGCAGCCGTAGTTCGGCCTATGATTTGTTGATGACTTTATGGATGATGCTATCGTACGCATTCTAGCAGTTAGGTGTATTGCTGCTCGCTCATTGGAGACTTAGGCATTACCTGTTTGCGGTATAACGGACGTACCATATCCTTTTTGAAAGATTAGTTTTCGCCATGCAAGGCAAGATGTCACATTTGATTTGTTTAATTGTTTTTTAGGGGCGAGATAGGTCCTCGGATAGTAACCCCTACGGGTAGTACCCAATTCTTTATCTCAAAGTTTTTGTTATGAAAGGGTGTGGCGAACATAGCGTCTTCGTATTGAAAGATGAGTATCAAAACCACACACGCTACAGTGAGCATCTCGACACTCAGAGAGGAAGAAGACTGCACTTAATCCTCCCTCTTTAGTTCAATACAAAGAGAACTTCATTCTCTTATTAAAATGTTTTTGGTTTTGAATGGTAAGTGCTTTTGCGACAGAGAACCCTATGGTAAACGTCAGCACTCAGGATAGGAGAAGGCCTACGCCTAACCACTCCACGACCGTTCAAGTTTTGTTACGAAAAATAAGTTTGAAAATGCGCTCGGTGCGGGACCGAGATTTTAGGTGGGGAAATTTGCAAAAGGAAGTTGTACAAGGAGATAGGTGACGGATAGAGTCACGTCTTCGTATTGAAAGACGAGTATCAAGACCACACACACTACAGTGAATATCCCAACACTCGGAGAGGAAGAAGTCTACACTCAATCCTCTCTCTTTAGTTCAATACAAAGAGAATCGATTTATTTATTGTAAGTGTTTTGAAAATGAACTCGGTACGGGGCCGAGGTTTTTTAGAAGAAAAAGGTGTGGATGAAAACGTCTTCGTATTGAAAGACGAGTATCAAAACCACCCACACTACAGTGAGCGTCTCGACACTCGGAGAGGAAGAAGTCTACACTCAATCCCCTCTCTTTAGTTCAATACAAAGTGAACTTTATCCTTTTGTTAAATATGGTGAGTTGGTTTAACCATTATTTGAGAAAATTCGCTTGACGATGGGTCAAGGGTTTTAGTTGCTTAAAAAGATTTGAGGTGAAGCGAGCGTGGTCGATGGCGACGTACAAGGCAATCGGCTTACAAGGTCAAAAATGGCTCGATGAGAATCGAGAGTTTCTTTTCTTGAAAATAGTTTTTAGAACCAAAGGTAAAAAAAAAGACCAACAATAAATATGCATAAAAACCATACCGACACAACCGGTTAACCGGCTTAAAAAAAACACAAGAAATCAGGTTCCAGATAAAAAAGTCGTGTGACACGGGCGGCCGTGTCGTGTGACACGGGCGGCCGTGTCGTCTGACACGGCCCGTGTCACAGTTCCAGAGAAATCAGGTTTTTGAGGCAAACAGCGACGTGACACGGCCGCCCGTGTTGCATGACACGGCCCGTGTCCCAAAATCTGGGGAAAAAATGCAAGAAAATAACTAAAACAGCGGTGTGACACGGCCGCCCGTGTTGCCTGACATGGCCCGTGTCACAAGGTCTGGGGAGAAAATGCAAGAAAAGATAAAACAGCAGTGTGACACGGCCGCCGGTGTTTCTTGACGCGGCCCGTGTCACAAGGCCTAGACCAAGAAATGTTAAGCAGCGGTGTGACACGGCCGCCCGTGTTGCATGACACGACCCGTGTCAGCCCTGCTGTGTAAAATCTGACTTTTTTCTTTGTTTTTCCTTCCTTCTTGGGTTTTTTTCAAAAGGTTTCTTGGTCCCCCTTGGGATCTTAGATGTTGTACTCAATGCAACAACACTCAAACAAAGAGAACAAATGATAAATGCACAATATGAAAGAAGAAAAGAGTTTTAAGAAATGGATACCCAAGAGTTGTTTCCCTCCTTGCAAAGCCTCCACTGGTTTTGGCTATGTGTTCACTTCTCTCCACTCTATACTTTGATGGCTCTCTTTCTCAATGGCTCCCTTGTATTTCTCTTTTACTCTCTTAATCTTTGGCTGTTTTTTGCTCTCTCTATTTTTCTAGTTTTTCTTACTCTTTGCTCTTTTCACTTCTTGCTCTCAAAATGTGTATGTATCTCTAATGTGTATTGTTGCTAATGCGAAAATAAGGTGCCGGCAAAATAGAAGAGTCGCCACCTTTCATTATTTATCCCTCAGAACGGGAAAGGAAACGATCGGAAAAACCTGACGAAAAGGTATAAGACAAGGTCATCGCAACCATTGTCTAGGTTCGGGAGTCGGTTACGCAAGGGGAAGGTATTAGCACCCCTCACGTCCATCGTACTGGATGGGATCCATGCTTGTCTAAAAAGAAAAGAAAATGACTCGGCAAAGCGTCACACTTTATGCCTACGTATTCTCATCAGAGAATGAGAAATCAGAGTCAACGTAGTTCGGCTAACTACAGGTTACGGGGAAGGTGGCTCGCCAATACATCAGTATTGTGCCTACGTACTCTCAACAGGTATGAGAGATCAGAGCTTACGTAGTTCGGGATAATACAGATTACGGGAATTCATATTCATCTGTTTTTCGAGTAGGGTTAACAAACAGTTCCAGCAGTTTGGTGTACGCAGCTCGACCCTTGGAGACTTAGGCGTTACCGTTTGTGGTAGAACTGGGAGTTAACGACACTCTTTTCTTTAGAAAAGCTTCCATTGAATTACGGGCCCACGGGGCAAAAAGGTTTGAAGTTTGTTTTCTGTCTTTTATGGAAGAACTGTTTTTTATGTTTGTCTGTAGTTTGTACAGCACTAGAGACTATGACTTGGGAACGAATGCGTCGCATATCGTCCAAAGGACGTATACTAAACATTCTAGACGATTGAGAGGAGGCCGCTCAATTATCATTACCCAAGTAGCTTAAGGCTCGTAACGCGCTTATACTAACTTGCTTTTATTACGTTTTTTACCGTTGTTTCAAGATAAGAAGAGAACGACTTCTATGGGGAGACTATCAAGTCCTAACAGTTGTCATGCCAAGGATTCATCCTATGGTTGAAGCTTGAAACAGGGAACTCCTAGAAGTTATCATGCATAGGTTTCAACCTAAAGTTCTAATCATCACTTCCTTATCAAAGGAAGTGAGATGCCTATGGGATCATGTCAATGATAAACAGAAACAGATAAAGCATCAGCTTAAACAGTAAACAGTAAACAGTACAGGAAACAACTGTAAAATGCATGCAATGCAAGTGAGGGAGGAAATGTGTGTGGGGCATCAGCCTCCACAAGCTCGTCTCGACCTCAAGCCAGATATGAATAACTGCAATCATACAGGAAGAGATAAAATGCCATCAAGCAAACCACAAACCACATAGGCAAGGGAGCGAGGCTCTACCGAATACCCGCAAGCAAAGCCATATAGTAAAAATACAAGCAGAGGGAGCAACTCAACCTCTAGTGTAATCATGCTCCTAGCTTAACACAATCTAAACATGAACTTATTCGAATGCATCAAGCAAATCACACAAGTCACATCAATACAGTTGCACAACAAGCAAATAGACAGGAAAAGAAAGCAGATCAACAGCTTCCCCAGCTTCACAGCAAAGCAATCCCCTGACAGCAACTCAGTCCTCAGTCTGTAAATGTTCTTCAAGGCTCTCATCTTCAATAGCAAGTATCAAATTGCTTCTTCAAGCTTTCAATGCATCAAATACAAGTATCAACTTGTTCTTCATCTTCTTCAAGCTCCTGCTCTTTCTTCATCCTCAATTTGATCTTCTTCACACAAGTGTCAACTTGTTCTTCTTGATCTTCAAGCTTCAGCTCCAATGGCAGTCTTCAAAAGGGAAGTGCAACCTCTAGCATCTTCAATCTTCTAGAAAGGAATTCCATCCTCTAGCAAGGGAGAAAGATTCATCTAACAAGAGCAAGGTGGGGATAGGGGAAAGCAAAGTGAAGACCAAAGGTCACCTCTAAGCACTCCACCATCAAGGAAAGGAACCCTCAAAGGTTCTACCAATTTTTGAGGATCCACTCATCCTACCAAAGGAGGGATGGGGCCTTCACAATGGGACCTTACATCATAGGGAGGAATGGAAGTGATCAACACCTTCCATGTTTCATGAAGGAAGAAAATCTATTCTAAAGGATCTCCCTAAAACCCTAATCCTTAACCCTAAACAAACTACACCAAAGGGAGAGCAAACTTCAAGTCTAAGCTCCATCATGCATTCCACAGCAGCCCACACATGTCTTCATCATCATCCAAGAGCAAAGGAAGCAAAACCCTAATCTAAGGGAACTAAAGAAATCATTCTAATTGAGTTAGCAAGTTAGGATCACCTAAAACCTAGTATTAAAGTTAATCCTAACTAAAATACTAAAACCAATTGTAAAATCCTACAAAAATAACTGTGGGAACCTAAGTAAATCATGACTCTACCATGTTAATTACAGAGATCAAATCTTCAAATAAGACCTAGAAATAAATTCTACACTACAAGGTACTAAACCTAAACCCTAAAAGAAAGCACCTAAAGCTTTAACCTAAAAACCACACCTAATTTCATCACAAAAATGTGAGAAAAATAATATGGGAGCATACATGTCTAAGCTAATCACACACAAAAAATCAAGCCAAAAATCATCACCAAGTGCTCACACTAAAATCATCAAACAGAGGTATCAACCATGGCCATTTTATTATCAAATAAAATGTAAAAAATGCACAAAAATTGAAAATGCATGATTTTCCTAATATTTTTATTCAACAAAATTCTCGATTCAATCATGAATCAGGGGGAAAAATCTGGAATTAATTGACCTATTTTTCTATTTTTCATGAATTTTTTTCAAACTAACATGAAATGCACAAAAATAATAAAACAATAAAAAGAGAAGATGAACAGAGGGTGTATTCAACAACTCAATCCAACTAGTCTCGCTTGGGCCCATCACAATAGGGGTGCACATAGAAACAGGGCGTGAGGCCCATCTGAACATCACTTCAGTTCAAACAAATAACCAGGGGAGGGGGTGTGTTGAGCAAGCAAATGCCTTGTAAATCCACATTGGGCTTGGAGATGGGGGTGAGGATAGCAACTCAATCCAGGGCCCAAGCGCTTCAATTCACTTGTATTCTCTTCAATTTTCAAACTGAAAAAATAAAAAGCATGCACACCAAAATTCGAACCCACGCGTGTTTGGTTCATCCAGCGAAGATTCACAAGCTTCAAATTCTGATAAGTAAAACACTGCGTTTTGGGGAGGGTAAACGTGGCTCAACATACGCGCTAGGATGGATAGACTAATTCAAGGTCTCAGCACGAACGAACGGCCCAAACTTCATCTTCTTCATTCAAACCCTGCAACTTCGCACGCAGCCCACGGCCATCGCCGATGACAGCTCTGGTCACCCTGCACAACCCTAACTTCCTCTACACACATCCAATTGCCACGATCTTTACATGAAACTTGACCAGAATTTCACCAGCAATTCATCCATACCATTTATACACTCTAAAAACGCCTGAATCTTGAAATCACAATCTCAACCGAAAATGGAATCCACCCTAAATTGTCTCTAAACATGCGATTAATCATCCTAAATCTAACTACACTTCATCCTGATCCTAACCGCATATGAATTGCTATCTAACACTGCCTAAATTATGAGTAATTGCAAAATTCACTAACCTGTGTTCAAGCTTGTAACAAAGATGGTTCTTACACTCTTCAACCTCTAAGAAAGTGCAGATTCACTCAAGGATGCTTGATGAAAGTAAATAAATGCTCAATTGATCTTGATTCGCCCTTGAACTCCAAAATCAGATTTCAACTTCAAGATTGCTTCTTCACTTCTCTCCAATGGCTCCTCCATGAAAATGATCACCAGAACCTTCCAATTCTGTTGTAAATCCTTTTTATATTCTGTTTCAATGGATTAGAGGCCCAAACCAGGCCCATTCATGAGTTTTTGACTTTCACTTTTCTTCCAAATTTCCAAAGTTGATATCCACCTTCAAGACTTGCTCATACTCAAATTTCATTCCAAACCATACACTTAAGCCTTGTGGGATGTAATGAAATGGTTCTCTTCCTTTGATTTCCACATATGGAGTGTGTGAGGTGTGTTTCTTATTTGTGAAGCAACCTTCCAAATGGCCAGGTTAAGCACTTTAAATCAAAAATGTAATAATGCCAAAATCTTTAGAATATCAATTCCATTCAAAATGACTACAAATTTGACTTAAAAACATGTTATTCTCAATTGTTTTGAATTTTCTCATCTTAATTCATTAAAATGGCTTTTATATGAACTTTCTTCCAACAATGCTTGATATGATCCCCATAAATGGACTCTTGATGCTTAGACAAGCTAAAAACATCATTTTGAACAACTTTCATGTTGAACAAAAATCCATTTGAGGCTTGCAAGATGGTGAAATTGACTTATGGTTCAAAATGACCTATAATGTCCAAATACCCAAAATACCCTTGACTTGTCAAAGCCATAACTTGAGTTCTACAAATTTTATCAAGGACTCCTAGTACTATCTAGAAAGATAAGAGAATAAGGAACAACATTCATGTTGACCAAAAGTTCATAGGAATCATCCTTCTAGGGCAAACGTTTCATGCAAGTTGGGTAACTTTCAAGCTCCAAATTCACATTCCTCAGATGACTTGTAACTTGTCTGGCTCATAACTTGAGTTCTACAAACCCTATCAAGGACTTCTAGTACTCAAATTAAATCTAAGCTCATTCTCTACAACAATTATGTTGGGGTCAAGATGAGATGAAGATCATATCTTGAGTTAAATGGTCTTGAAGTCAGGGGTCAAGCTAGGGGATTTTACACTGTCAAGTCTTAGAAACCCTAGCTTGAAACTTCTCAAACTCTTCAATCATGATGAGTTAAACTTGGAATCATCCTTAGAACATCTCAATGTATCAATCCATGATCACATGGCTCTTGAATTAGGTCTCAACTTCCTTCAAATCCTCAGTTGACTTAGGGTTGACCCAGTCAAACCCTAGCTGCACCACTCATGGCTGAGCCTTCTTAATCTTACACAATGACCTATCTAGGCCTCAAAGTGATCTTAAACACTTCTTATGAGCTCTCTCAAGACCTCAAGTCTAACTTCACGACCTCAGAATCATCTGATGGCGTCCCACAACTCTCAAGTTAGGAGACCTACACACTTGGCTTCAATCGCTCTCTCTGAGGATCTTTTAACTTCTCTGACAAGGATATCAACCCTTGAGCACCTGAATAACCTTCTTTAGCTAGCTTCATAGTCTTGTATAGCTCTTAATTGGTAATCATACCTCTTGATCTCCGGCATACATGTCAATGAAATGCAAATGATAATGCTAATGTGCATGAAATGAAACATAAGCTAGGTAAAGAAAAGTTGGACAAATTTTGGGGTGCAACAGTTGTCCCTATTCAAACAGATTGGACATGACTGGGTGAGAAGCGAACGGCTCTCACACAATCAAGGTAAAAGACGGTTGAATACCAACAAACCCGGAAATTTGCCAACTGCACAAGTACACGGTACTCTGATGGGACAAATCTTCGGAAACTGAAATGATAGCTGCACGGCAACTAGCTGGAGAAATGTTGATCTGAACCTCCGTCAGGATGATTCTCTGATTTATCTGATATCATTGCATCCTCAAATCATCAAGGGATCACCGGTTGCACGGTAACTGATGATTCGTAAACGGTACTCCGATTGGTAGGAACATCTTCCAAACTGAGCATGACAGTTGCACGACAACTCTGCTGGGGAATTGGTTACACGGTAACCGGTGAAAGGTCTAATCTCAAATCTCCGTCAGGATGATCATCTGATTTTGCTGTAGATATCAAGTCATCAAGGGGTCACCGGTTACGCAGTAACTGGTAATGAATGGTTGATTATGCCGTCAGGCGTTCTGCGACACTGCGGCAGAAGGATTCCTCGGGACTCATCAGGTTATTAGGAACTTTTTAACAATCAAGTTAATTATGTTGTCGGGAATTCAAAGAAATTTTCGGGTGTCAGTCGGACTTCGTCAGTAAGTCTGAAATAGAATCCTCGGTCAATCATGAACCACATAGGGATATCCAAACTTCCGCCATCAGGCACTCCGCATTAGCTGAGAGAACTGCTTCGGTCTCACAGTCGGACTTTGTTAATAAGTCTTCAAATGGAATCCTTAATCAATCAGGACCCACTAAGGATATACAATCTTTTACCGTCAGGCACCCTGCGTCAGCTAGGCAAACTGCTTCGACATCACAACTGGACTTCATCAGTAAGTCTGAAGATTTGGCACTACTGCCAGACTTCAATCACCAAGTCTTCAAGGGAAATTTTAACTTCTCTGTTTAAGACCTGTTGGGGATGACACATCTTCGCTGGGAATTCTGGAGAACTATCAAGTAACTCTGCTTCGGGGATCCAGAAACCATTCCAGGTGAATCAACTCTGCTGAGGACTTCAAGAATCATCTTGGACAAATAACTCCGCCGGGGACTTCAAGAATCACCCTGAACCAATAACTCTTTTGAGGAAATCAAGAATCATCTTGAACAACAACTCCACCTGGGACTTCAAGAATCATCCTGAACCAATAAATCCGCTGGAGATTTCAGGAATCATCCTGCACAAACGCTCTGCCGGGGACTCTAAGCATCAACTTGAGCAACCAACTCTGGCAACTTCATTGGGGATTTTAAGAATTGTCTTAAACAATCAACTTCGCTGGGGAATTCAAGAATCATCTTGAGCAAACCATTCTGCGGAGGAACACCTGCAAAACAAGAACGGTAACGACCTAGCTCATGTTTCATATGCATATGTTTGACAGCGGCGCAATGCTCCACACGGTGGAAATGCTACGCGTTTTAGGGTAAATGCTATGCAATCATGCCAAATGCTACAACCCCATCAGCAAAATAAATGCTGAAGGGGAAATCCTCCTGTCAAGGAGAAAGAACCAATCTGGTGGAGAGGAGGAATCATCCTGCCGAGGAGAAGAAGTCCCACCAATCTCAATTGGATTCCGCCTGGGGAAATGATCTTCAGTTGACTGCTGCAGGGGAATAAAGCTCTCCGAGAGCTTGGACCCGCTCAATCGGGTATTCAAACCACAATCTGCTGAGGGAAATGATGTCAATTGCAGAAATAAACTGCACGGCCTTTGCGGAAAAACTTTCCTGGAGATAACGACTCCGATGGGGAAATACAGCATCAGCTATTCAACACTCTACTAGGGAAAACCAATCATGGCCTCAACGGCTTCCAAGGACTCAGCTCTCTTGGGGATTTGCTAGCTCGGCTGTGGTAAAAGGAATCATCCTGCTTGCTGGGGGAGAGTACAACTCTGTGGGGAATTTCAATTCTCCTGGAGACTTCAGTCTGGACTACTGGAAGCTGCATACTCGCGAGTAGTCTTCCACGAAAACTGCACTTTGACCCAGTGCTGGGGAACGAATATACGCTTCAGCGCATGACTCAGCTGGGGGATGATGATCCCTCAGGATACGTCTGACTGGGGAGAATCTTCTCTGCCTGGGGGATACATATCAATGCTTTTGGTCCCATGTTCAGACTCCGTGGGGAGATGCTGCTACACTTGCTAAGGAAGAAGGAATCATCCTGCTTGGGGACGCATACGACATACTGCCTGGAATATGCTATACCTGCAACAACACAAACAAACAGACAAGATACCCTTCTCAAAGGGACCTATCAAGGTTATCATCTTGTAACAATGTTCAAGTAATTCGTTGTTTCAACAATCAGTGGCCTAGGCCAGTAAGTTTATGTATGCACATTTTATCAAAAACATCGGCGTTCTTTTTCGTAAACAAAACAGATAGATGCTAAACAAACAAATAGAATTGCTGAATAGTATGTATTTTAGTGATGACGAACCCCTGAATGGGCAAAGAATGTTTTACAACAGATGCAAGCTCCTGGAATGAGGAAACTGCGCAAACATAAAAACATAAATATACATCAGTATATACACAAATGTTGGCAATGCAGCGTAGATGAACACCATGAGTTGATCCATCTATGACCCACTCGACTTCGATACTTCTCCGACGCTTCAGCTTCAGAAGAGATTGATTCAGATAAACGGCCCTTAGGTCTTCCAAACCACTAAACAATGAAGGTCCACACGCGGAATGCAGTCATTTGCTTTTCAAATCCCTAAATTTTGCCTAAATCGCCCTTTCGGGATTTCGATTCACCGAGATACCCCTTTTTGCCAAAGTCTCCCTTCCAGGTTTTCGACTTTGCGGGTATAAGTTCTTTTCATTTATATCCCTAATTTTTGCCCGAACCTTTTTAGCTTTTTATGGTTCGCCGGGATGCCCCATTTTTGCCTGGATATTCTTTTTCTTTCCAGCGGGTCATTCTTTTAAGCAAAGTATTTTTTAACTGCGTCCGCGTTCACCGGGGATGCAAAATCTTCGCCATCCATCGTGGATAACAACAAGGCTCCTCCCGAGAAGACCTTGCTGACGACGTACGGACCTTCGTAATTGGGAGTCCACTTGCCCCGGTGATCGGAGTGTGGAGGAAGAATCTTCTTCAGGACGAGATCACCCGTCTGAAAGCTTCTAGGACGCACCTTCTTATCATAGGTTTTCTTCATTCGGCTTTGGTATAGACGACCATATGCAATCGATGCTAACCTCTTCTCGTCCATCAGGATGACTTGGTTTAGTCGTTTCTTAATCCATTATGCCTCATCAAGTTTCACATCAACCAAAACTCGTAAAGAAGGAATCTCAAATTCTAACGGTAGGACAGCTTCCATACCGTACACCAGTGTGAAAGGAGTTGCCCTGGTTGATGTACGTATTATTGTACGATAACCGTGCAATGCGAATGGCAACATCTTGTGCCAATACTTATAGGTCACCACCATCTTCTGTACAATCTTCTTAATGTTTTTATTGGCTGCTTCAACGGCGCCATTCATCTTCGACCGGTAAGGAGATGAGTTGTGGTGTTCAATCTTGAAACTTTGGCACAGCTCCTTCACCATCTTGTTATTCAGATTCAAACCATTATCAGTAATGATCCGCTCGGGAATTCCGTATCGACAGATGATATCCCTCTTTATGAATTTAGCCACCACTTGCTTGGTCACGTTAGCATACGAGGCTGCCTCCACCTACTTGGTGAAGTAGTCGATGGCTACTAAAATGAAGCGATGACCGTTAGATGCAGTGGGCTCGATCTTGCCTATCATGTTGATGCCCCACATGGAGAACGGCCACGGGGAGGACATGATATTCAACGGGCACAGCGGCACATGAATCTTATCAGCATAAATCTGGCATTTATGACATCTCTTCGCGAATTTAAAATAATCAGATTCCATCATCAGCCAGTAATATCCTGCTCTCAGGATCTTTCTGGTCATAGCATGCCCGCCGGCGTGCGTACCAAATGTGCCTTCATGGACTTCTTCCATGAGCATACTCACCTCTTTCTCATCTACACATATGAGTAGCACAAGATCGTGGTTTCTTTTATACAAAACTCCATCAGGATTGAGGTAAAAATTTCCAGACAGCCTCCTCAGAGTCTTCTTATCCTGGGTTGACGCTGCCACCGGATACTCCTTAGTCATAAGGAAGGTCTGGATGTCATGGAACCATGGCTTGCCATCGGAGGCTTCCTCGATCGCAAAGACGAATGCAGGTCTATCAAGACGAGAAAGGACAATTCTTGGAGCTTCATTCCAAAAATTGACTTTATACATCGAAGCCAACGTGGCTAAGGCATCAGCCATCTGATTTTCAGCTCTGGGCACATGATGGAGTTCTACTCGATCAAAGAAGCAGCCTTCTGGCGTAGTTCATGTACGGCACCAAGTTCGATTGACGAGTCTCCCACTCCCTTTTAATCTGGTTAATCACGAGTGCCGAGTCACCATATACATCTAGGTTCTTGATTCTCAAATCAATTGCTTCTTCTAGACCCATGATGCATGCTTCGTACTCCGCTTCATTATTGGTGACCGGAAACGTCAGTCTAGTGGTGAACGGGATGTGGGATCCATGGGGAGTCGTGATGATCACCCCAATGCCACTTCCGTAAGAATTAACCGCCCCGTCAAATATCAATTTCCATTGGGATTTCCTATCTGGACCCTCGTCGGGCAACGGTTCATCGCAATCTTTCACCTTGAGAAACATGATATCCTCATCAGGGAATTCAAATTTCATCGGCTGATAGTCCTCGATCGACTGTTCGGCAAGGTATTCAGACAATACGTTTCCCTTGATGGCCTTCTGGGAAACATACTGAATGTCATATTCTGTCAACACCATTTGCCATCTAGCAATCCTGCCCGAAAGCGCTTGTTTCTCGAAGACGTACTTGATCGGATCCATCTTCGAAATTAGCATGGTTGTGTGATTGAGCATGTACTGTCGTAAACGTTTGGTAGCCCAGGCTAGTGCACAACACGTGTTCTCCAGCATCGAGTAACGAGATTCATAGTCTGTGAACTTTTTACTCAAATAGTAAATGGCATGCTCCTTTCTGCCCGTCTCGTCGTGCTGACCGAGAACACACCCCATACTATTCTCAAGAACTGTCAAGTACATGATTAAGGGTCTTCCGGCCACTGGGGGTATCAAGATCGGAGGTTCCTGTAGATACTGTTTTATCTTATCGAATGCCTTCTGGCAATCCTCGTTCCAGATAATCGCCCGATCTTTCTTTAGTAGTTAGAACATCGGTTCACACGTGGCCATGAGCTGAGAAATAAACCTTGCAATGTAGTTTATTCTGCCCAGGAAACCACAAACTTCTTTTTCGGTTTTTGGCGCTGGCATTTCTTGTATTTCTTTTATCTTCGCAGGATCAACCTTGATGCCTTTTTCACTCACGATAAACCCCAATAGTTTTCCAGACCGTACTCCGAAAGTACACTTGTTAGGATTCAACCTCAACCTGAATTTCCTAAGCCTCTCAAAAAGCTTCAGCAAATTGACCAGATGTCCCTCCTTCGTTTGGGACTTCGCAATCATGTCATCAACATAGACTTCAATCTCATGATGAATCATGTCATGAAACAAAGTAACCATTGCTCGTTGGTAAGTGGCCCCTGCGTTCTTCAGACCGAAAGGCATTACCTTGTAGCAAAACGTTCCCCAAGGTGTAATAAACGTAGTTTTCTCCATGTCTTCCGGCGCCATCTTGATCTGATTGTAGCCGGAGAAGCCGTCCATGAATGAAAATACGGAGAACTGAGCTGCATTGTCGACCAACACATCAATATGAGGGAGCGGGAAATCATCTTTAGGGCTCGCCCTATTCAAATCCCGATAATCGACGCACATTCGCACCTTACTGTCTTTCTTCGGTACAGGTACTATGTTGGCGACCCACAGAGGGTAAGTGGTGACTGCTAAGAAGCCAGCATCAAGCTGCTTTTGCACTTCTTCTTTGATCTTGACGGCCATATCTGGTCGCGTCCTCCTAAGATTCTGCTTAATGGAAGGACAATCTTCTCGCAACGGCAAGTGATGGACCACGATGTCTATATCAAGTCCAGGCATATCTTCGTATGACCAAGCAAATATGTCACTATACTCTCTCAGCATCTCGACCAATCTCTGCTTGACATCACTTTGCAATGCAGCCCCTATCCTGACATTCCTGACCAGTTCTTCAGAACCCAGATTCACAATCTCAATCTCTTCCTCGTGAGGCAGAATAACTTTCTCTTCTTGTTTCAGCAAGCGGGCCAACTCTTCGGGAAGGTCTTCGTCTTCATCAATATATTCTTCGGCTTGATAGATCGGGCAATCGAAGTCGAAGTGAGTTGTAAAAGGTCCAGAGTCGATGTCATCTGCTATGTGGATCCTGCAATAACAAGGGTTAAGCTTAAAACAAGGATATGCAGGTTACCACAAACCCTATTGCCATTTTATTGTTTTTCGAAACAAATATAAAAACAGGAATAACAGAGATCACAACATTTGAATGCGAAGAAAAACGCCTTTTGATTTATTGGTAAAATGCATGTACATAATCAAACAAGGCCCTGACAAATAAACCACTATGCCCTGGGTAGGTCATAGGGTTGTACAATAATTGGAGAAAGTAAATCATTACTCTTTGCCTGTCACTTGGATGGTATCCCTGATAGACCAGTTGTTGAGGCTCTGGCCTGGTTTGCTTGGCTGGATCCAAGAGTCTAGGTCGCAATCGCTGTCTTCGCCGTCTTCAGACACTGCGTTGACACTTTCAATTATCACCCCGCCACTGGTAAACTGGATCAGCCCTTTACCTTGCGACGCACTGTGAGAAGAGGAGGCTTCATGTTGCGGTGGAAATAGGATTACAAACTATTAATGAGTTTGAATCGCAATTCAATTCACAACCGCTCTTTGATTTATCCGAAGAAAAAGGTCAAAAGAGGGAAAACCTATTTTGCATCGTAAACACAATGCGGGGAAAGATCTAGGGTTCGGGGGTTGGTTAAATTTAGGGAAGGTATTAGCACCCTAAACTTCTGTAGTACTCTACAGGAACCTTTTGTTCAGATGTTTACTATTTGCTTTATTCATTTGCTTAAGATATATGTACAAAAGATTAAAAGTTAGAAAATAAACCTAAGGGGTTAATTCTAAGTTTACTCGGCAAGACATCGCATCTTGTGCCTACATATCCTTACGGGAATGGAATCAGAGTAACTGTAGTTCCCCTCAAAAGGGAGGTTAGAGACTTCTTGACTGTGGTCAAGGTCTCACGGGGAATAAACATGTCTTAAGGACACGCTTACGTGGAGTGTAGAAACTCCAAATCTCTACGTTGAATTGTTAAGTTGTAATTAGGGTTAAATTAGGTTAAGTTAGGGATTCCACGGCGGGAAACCCTAAAATGAGCGCGGCGGCTCTTTGACCTAATGCTAAGGGTAAAATTGTAATCTTGCCTGCGGCGAGGCGTTTGGGAGAATTAGGGTTTGCAAGGTGAAAGGGTTTGAAGTTGAGGACTATCGGCGCGGCGGCCAAAAGCTAGACCTAACCTTCGGATGTGTGTAGTGTGATTGGAATATTCGATGAGTGTGTGAGATAATTGAATTATGCAGACTTTTAAACGCGGAAACGTAAATGCGATTGTTAAGATTCGCAAGGTTACAGAGGAGGAACAGTTACAACAGTATGATACAATTCAATTTTAAGAACGTGAATATAAAGAAACAACATGGTAAGCTGCACAGTGAACGAACTAGGTTAGTAAACACAATTATGAAAACATAAGCATGAAGCTATGGGACATTTTTTTGTGGTTTCTTATTTTATGAGAAGTTTAATATGAATCTAAGCTTAATTTTTTCTTACTTGATAATGAATAAATAGAAAAAGAAGATCTTAATCTTTTTAAAAAAATATTTTCTCTTGGTTTAAAAAAATATATTGATTTTAATATTTTAAAAAATGTTTTAATTTTAATATTTTAAAGTGTTTTAATTTTAATATTTTAAAAAAATGTTTTTTTTGATTTTAATATAAAAAAATGTTTTTGATTTTAATATTTAAAAAAACAACTTAAATATTTTTTTTTTAAAATTTGATAATCTAATTAAAAAAAGAAAAAAGAAAGTAAAAAAATAAAAAGGGTTGGGCCGGTCATTACCTCCGGACCCAACCCGGTCGAGGTGATTGTAATCACAAGGTCACTTAGGGTTTCAGAACCCTTTGGTTCTTCGCAGCGCCGTTTACACTTCATTCTTCTTCTCTCTCGCCGCGATTCCCTCTGATCTTCCTCATTCCTGAAACAAGACATGAAATCTGTGATGAAAAACATCCAATGGCTTACATTTAAAGTGGAACCGGCCGATGATGAAGAGATTCTGAGGCTGAGGCGGTTGATTGCTCGTCGTTTGGTTAAACGGCGCCGGCGGTCCTTCGTGTGAACGAGTTGAAGTCTCGTGATGGTTTTGGTGGAAAACTTCTTCTTCTTCTGATGTCGCGGTCGTTTGGGTTTTGTTCTTCGCCTCTCCGTCTAGGGTTTGCGCGATCTTCTTCTCCTCCTTTACGAGGTGATACCTTTCCCCTTTTATAACTTCTGACCTAGCTCTTTTTTGGGCCTTGGATACCATATCTGATTCGTGATTGATCCTATTTGATTTTGACTGAATCGTGTTTCCCTTTTTTTAAGATTTGATTGGGATTTCTCTTGATAAGATTCTGAACTCGTTTTGATTCATTTGATATGATTTATTCCATCCCTGATTTGGAATTGATATCGATGTCAAATTTGTTTTCTGCTATTCTCTGATACAGCTTGCCTTACACCTTCATGCCTTCCTTTTCCAGAATTCCTTGATTGATTCGATTTTGTTGGATTTTTGCAGATGTAGATTGGATTGCCCTTGGATTTCTGTTGATCTGTTTGATATCTGAATTAATTCGAACTGATTTGCTTGATATCTGAATTGATTTGTTTTTGGACTGATTTGTTTTATTGATTTGTCTGATTGATTCAGATTGACTCAAATTGATTCAGATTGGTTCCAATGGAGATATTTCCTGATGCATTTGACTCGAAACTTTCCAGTTCCAGCTTTGGCTTCGTTTGATCATTTGGATTACCTCTGAATTTATTTGATCTGATTGGTATCTGGATTAATTCATTTGTTTTGCTTGAATTCAATCTGGGCTATGCTGATGCGTTTTCGATTTGATTCGATTTTAGTAGTCTGAACTGATTTGTTTTGATCTGCTTTAGGATTGACATCAAATCTAAATCTCTATTATCTTCTGATATGCTTTGCCTCCAGATGAGATTGATTGGCATTAGTTCACGGGGTTTCTTGATGCATTTGTTTTGACTCAATCCTGATCACTAGCACTTACTTTTCTTTTTCTTCTTTCAGGATGGACACCTTGTCTTGGTCTTTGCCGTCGAGACGGGTTCATGGTAGTGAAGATTTTTGTCTGAACCATTTGGAACAGGATACTACATTTTGGTTTCTGATCATATTGCTGCTTGAATTGGTGGCGCTGACCTGGGCTATGATGTTTGATTAACTGAGCCCCGTGTTTGTTTATTTTATGAACTGTGCATGATTTGATACTGCCTGTAATTCTGAACTGACATGAATTTCAACTCTTCTGTGCATGATTGGCAGGTTGTTTCAATGGGCTATGATGTTAAGCTGAGCCCAGTGCCTCCAATTGTAACATCTATGACAGTTTTTATGGACTGAATCCCTTGTAATCGAGCTGGTTCTGATAATCTTTCTGAGTTACATCTTGCCTCCGTTTCTCATTCTTGTTGAGGCGCTTTAAGCATCATATTTGGATGTGCAGTCCATTTATTCACTTCTGATTTTTATGAGGTGAATTCTCTTGTTTGGTCCAGAGCTGTGGCGCTTCTTTGGATTCTGCTGAGTGTTATGACAGATTGGTAGGACCTTTGCGCATGAACTTGCATTGTTTGATGGTTTATTTCCTTTTTATGCAACTTGATGCCATAGTTTGGCTTCTCTTGTTCTATTTCGAACTTGATTTTCATTCTGCTGGACCTTGGGTCTTCATTCTGTTTGACACAGATTTGTTTCCTTCGGTGGCTATTCGTACCTGTATTGGCGCGAGCCCCTTCCTGATTTTGTTTATGCTGATGATGCTTGTGGCTTTTCAGGTGTTGGAAGTTTTGAAACCAAGGTGACTCAGACCTGCCGGCATCCGGGTTTGAGTCAAAACTTGCCTATGTTGCCTTATTCTCGTATCAGTTTGGAAATCCAATCGCGGCAAAACGAATCAGCCCCACTTCTTTTATTTTCTCTATCTCTCGGATGTCCCTTATGATAAGAACAATAACTACCTGATCTGACGCCGGTGGCTCAGATTGGTAACGGGAGTAGGATGCGGCTTTAGTCGTACCCTCCCGACACTCGATGATGATAATGTTCTGAGAGTGTCAAACAATCTTCTAACCTCTTTTCCTGTGGTTTGTTTTTGCTTTGATGTGCAGGTGATCAAGAGTTGCGTGAAGAACTCAAGGGAGGACCAATGAAGAAACTTGTAGTTTTTTCTCTTTTTAGGACTTTAGGACCTAGAGTAGATACCCATTGTAAATGTATAATCCTTTTGTAAATGAAAGATCAATCATGAATAAAAATTACTTCCATTTCAACTTGTAATTCTAGATGTTTATGAAATAAAATCCCGTAAATATTCATTTCTATTTTCTCAATTACGAATTTAAATATCCATGAATAATTATCCATAAATTATTTAAATTCAACTTTGATTTGTAGCTTATGAACATTCATGAATAAAAACTCACAAATATTAAAACTTAACCTCTCCTTTGCTTTTTATAAATGGTATCCCGCCATATGATTATATCCAAACAAATTCAAATTAAAACCTCGTTGATCACATCACTTCTCAAAATAACCTTAACAGTATCCACTTCTTTTTCAACCCAACTCCATTTTACTAAGAGGAAAAAAAACTGTTTCAGAAATGTTTCAATATCAAACAAGACGCGGCCCCGAGTCCAATCATATTTCTGACAAAACAAACCGGCACCTTGACCCAATTGGCAAATAAGTGCCTCAGAACGTAATAACAGCCCGTTTTCAAGAAATTGGCAGAATTTGCGTGAAATGACCAAAATACCCCTGGGACCAAATCTGCAAAACAGACACCTCCATGACTTGTTAGTGGTTAGCAAAATGTTCATAGGAGATGATATGCGAAATGCCTGACTAAATGTAAGGGTAAAATTTGGGGTATTACAGTTGCCCCTATTTAAATAGCTACACCGGACGATTTGAGTGACAGAGACTCGAGGAATCGTGGTGGAGAGATTTAAATATAGATAACCGAAAATTTTGCCCTTATATGCGACGATATGCAATGCTACGGACAAAAACCGGAACGACTTAATGCAGATGATGCCATGACTATGATATGATGCGTATGCTGGAATAATGAATGCGAAAATGCTGACAAACATGACGACACCGGGACAGACGCCAATGAGAAAAACTCACTGGGGAAAATGACGCGATGAGATATGGTACAACACTGGGGAATTCTAGAATGATAGTCAACTGGTGCGAATGACAAATTGTCATATTTAGAAAAGGAACGAGATCCTCGAATGGAGATGGTACCTATGAGACGGCCTCCACTGGGGAATCTAAAAATAGGTCTGGATCACGTACGATTGTAAGATCGATTACAGAATGCTAGAGCATTGAGCAAAGAATAACATCCAAGCTTCTGTAAACTATCTCTCGTGACAGGATCAAACGAACTTCTCGGAAATCCGTATCAAATATACAGGGTAAAGACCGACTGTATGCCAAAATAAATGGACTTTAATGGGAAATGCCCTGATAAGCTTCTCGGGAGAACTGTCACTTATCGTTGGGAGGGACTTATGTGCAAAAATGGATAAGCACTCAAATAAAGAGGCTGCTGCTTATCTGATAAATAAATCTTCTCGCATTTTAAGGTCGGCGCCTGGAATACGATTCTGAGTTTTCTTTTACTGAAGGATAAACTGCTTCAAGATCGTGCTCTCTTGAACGTGAAACGGGTAAACTGAACTTCTTCATACTTCAGAATCGTGCTCTCCTGAATATGAAACTGGATAAACTCATACTTCAGAATCGTGCTCTCCTGAATATGAAACTGGATGACTGAATATACTCATATTTCAGAATCGTGCTCTCCTGAATATGAAACTGGATGACTGAATATACTCATATTTCAGAATCGTGCTCTCCTGAATATGAAACTGGATGACTGAATATACTCATATTTCAGAATCGTGCTCTCCTGAATACGAAACTGGATGATCGAACTTCCTCATAACTCAGAATCGTGCTCTCCTGAATATGATTCGGTTCCTGAAATTTCTTCATTCTTCAGAATCGTGCTCTCCTGAAAAACGGCCAACTGAACTTCCTCATAACTCAGAATCGTGCTCTCCTGAATATGATTTCGCTCAAACCTTCCCGTAATTCAAGATCGTGCTCTCCTGAATACGAATTGGTTCGTACCTCAAGACGGCAGATAAATGGAAGTCCAACTGCTTCATGGAGATGGCCATTTGCTGCGAGTCGTGACGAGGATATGATCGACTTCTTAGGTGAGAAATGTCGTATGCTGATGCTGTAAGATGTAAAGTGTAAAGGGTTGTAACATGTAGGGTCGTAAAGTGTTGTACTGATATATTTTCCAGGCGTGAACTGGCGTGTATCTGTAAAGGATTGTAGTTGATTTTCTTGAAAGATAGTGCAAAATAAATGCACATCCGGGTACGGTGATAAACTTCTCAAGCGAGATAGTCGCGTGTCTGTCATGGTATGGTGAAAGTCTTTAGATGGTGCAAAATAAATGCACGTCCGGTTGGGATTGACGACCGACAAGACTGAGATTCAATCCAGGATCGAGCTAGAAAGAAGACTGGTAATCAGGACTCCATCGAGGGAATGAACCCGAAGAGTGGATATCTTATCCCGGTGAGGAAAGATAGCTGAAGTAACCGTCATCCACGAGGATCGAGCTCCGTAGGGAAACTGGAAACAAGTAAGTATTTTATGCTTAGGGCTGACAATCTATTTGAAGAGAATGGACAAACCCAGTTACTCGGCGGTAACAACCAAATGATGGTTAAACACAATGAACCTGTGAATGCTAATGCATATGTTAATGCATATGTTAATGTGGTTGTATGTTAATGTCTATGTATGCAAGATGTTATGAAATGAGTACGTAATGAGTATGTAATGAATATGTAATGAATATGTAATGAAATAGGCATGTGATGCTTATGCCCTTGCGTATGCTGACGAAACAGACTAGAGACGGGACGAGAGACGAAATAAACATCTCGACGGAAATACCCTGCGTTCTCTGCAACCAATATGTCAATCATGGGTGAGAAGGATCAATGGTAGAATCACATCTGGTTTTTTTAAAATTCTGAATTCTCTGGGGAGAAAGTAATCGGCTTGGGTGTACGGTATCACGTCTTCACCTGGGGAAAAGAAAACCTGAGGAACACTTTTGAGTTTCCCAAGAAAAAGTTGTCAGCTTATAGTCTCTCTGGGGACTATCACTGGGCAATGGTTTGAAAGTGTTTCTACAATAATGATATTTCCGGGGGATGAAGAGATCCTGTCAGAATTTCCACTAGTCAATGTAATTTATTACATTCCGAATTTGTTTTGTTTTTTGAAAAACAGTTTTGAAAAATCTACAATGCACCTTTCATTTTCAAATTTTAAGAATAAACGCATTTTGCATAACAATAGAAAATAAAGAGCAATGCACCAAGGAATGTAAGTAACGAGATGGCATCTTTTATTAAAGGGTGGCTGCTTGCTGAAGGCATAGCTCCACAGATGATTACATTTTGAAATTGGCAACATGGGAAAAAGGTTACATTGAATCCAACGACACCTACTGACACTAATAACTAAGACTAATCCAGAATCCTGCTTTGGGCAAGGATGAAAGAACTGAAACATGGCTCTCATGTGGAAAGTGTGTTTGAGACAATCCGTGTCTTCTGACGCAATGAAATGCCTCTGTCCCTAACTTTTGCCTGGACCGCCCTTTCGGGTTTTCAATCCACCGGGACGCTCTTTTTTGCCTAAGCCGCCCTTTCGGGTTTTCAACTTAGCGAGCTTTTATTATTATTTCTCTTTTTCTTTTCTTTTTTTTCAACCCTTACTTTTGCCTAAGTCGCCTTTTGCAGGTTTTCGACTTAGCGGGTTTTTAGGCATAATATTTTCGGACTGCATCAGAATTCACGGGATGTGCTAGTTCTTCACCGTCCATTGTCGTAAGTATTAGAGACCCTCCGGAGAAGACAGTCTTTACAACGAACGGGCCTTCATAATTGGGCATCCACTTTCCACGCATATCTTTGTGTACTGGCAAGATCTTTTTGAGTACGAGCTCTCCTTGACGGAACTCACGGATACGAATCTTCTTATCAAACGCTCTCTTCATCCGTTTCTGATATAATTGCCCATGGCACATGGCTGTCAAGCGCTTCTCGTCAATGAGATTCAACTGATCCAATCTGTCCTGAACCCACTCAGCTTCCTCAAGTTCAGCCTCCATTAACACTCTTAAAGAAGGTATCTCTACTTCGATGGGGAGCACGTCGTCCATTCCATATACCAGTGAGAAAGGTGTTGACCCTGTCGAAGTTCTTACTGAGGTTCTGTATCCATGCAAAGCAAACGGTAACATCTCATGCCAATCTTTGTAGGTCACAACCATCTTTTGCAGGATCTTCTTGATATTCTTATTCGCAGCTTCAACGGCTCCATTCATCTTAGGACGGTACGGAGAAGAATTTTGGTGAGTGATCTTGAAACTATCACACAGCTCTTTCATAGTCTTATTATTCAGATTGGTGCCATTGTCAGTTATTATCCGGCTTGGGACTCCATAACGGCAGATGATCTCTTTCCTGATGAATCGGGCAACCACTTGCTTGGTCACGTTAGTGTAGGAGGCAGCCTCTACCCACTTAGTGAAATAATCTATAGCAACGAGGGTAAAACGATGTCCATTAGAAGCTTTCGGCTCAATTGCCCCAATCATGTCAATGCCCCACATAGAGAACGGCCATGGTGAAGACAAAACATTCAACGGTGATGGGGGTACATGCATTTTATCAGCGTAAATTTGGCACTTATGGCATTTTCTAGCGTATTGGATGCAGTCGGCTTCCATGGTTAACCAGTGATACCCAGCCCTTAACATCTTCTTGGACATAGCATAACCATTGGCATGGGTTCCGAAGGTCCCCTCATGAATTTCCTGTAGTAACATGTCCGCTTCCCGTTTATCAACACATCTGAGCAGGACCATGTCGTGATTTCTCTTGTACAACACACCATTACTGATAAAGAATTTGGACGCCAATCTTCTCAATGTCTTTTTGTCCAGACCAGTAGCACCATCGGGATACTCCTGTTTGACGAGGTAGTTCTTGATATCATGAAACCAAGGCTTGTCATCCACCTCAACTTCTTCGACCAACTGACAATAAGCGGGCTCAACTTTGCGCTCAATATGGATAAGAGGTGCTTCATTAACGAATTTAACTTTCCACATGGATGCCAACATGGCTAAAGCATCGGCTACGTGATTCTCGGATCTAGGAACATGCTCGAACTCTATCTCGTCGAAATACTTGATCAGCTCAATAATATATTCTTTATAAGGGATCAGCTTCTCATTCTTCGTTTCCCATTTGCCTTGTACTTGGTAAATAACCAAGGCTGAGTCACCACTTACTTTAAGAAGTTTGATTCGGAGGTGAATTGCTGCTTCGAGGCCGAGGATGCACGCTTCATACTCTGCAACGTTATTAGTACACTCAAAGTCCAACCTTGCGGTAAATGGGGTAAATCCACCCTTTGGGTTCATCAAAACGGCGCCTATACCATGCCCATTGAAATTTGAGGAACCATCAAACATCATCTTCCACCAAAGACCTGGTTCTGGACCTTCGCTCGGATCTGGCTCTTCACAATCTCTTTTAATCAACAAAATATCCTCGTCAGGAAAATCGAGCTTAAGAGGTTCGTAATCTTCAACTGGCTGGTCTGCGAGATAATCAGATAAGATACTACCCTTAATCGCCTTCTGGGGTACATACTGGATGTCATATTCGGATAACAACATGTGCCAACGGGCTAGCCTCCCGGTTTGAGCAGGTTTTTCAAAAATATACTTGATCGGATCCATTTTAGAAATCAATAACGTGGTATGACAGACCATATATTGCCGAAGGCGCTTAGCGGCCCATGCCAATGCACAACAAGTTTTCTCTAATGGTGAGTATCTGTTTTCGCAATCGGTAAACTTCTTGCTCAGGTAATAAATCGCATGTTCCTTTTTTCCAGTCTCATCATGTTGTCCAAGCACACAACCCATAGACTTCTCGAGAACAGTAAGGTACATAAACAACGGTCTTCCCGGTACGGGCGGGATCAGAATAGGGGGATCTTGCAAATAACCCTTAATCTTCTCAAACGCTTTCTGACAATCAGGGTTCCACTCAACTGTCTGCCCCTTGCAAAGCAACTTGAATATCGGCTCACAAGTAGCGGTCATATTAAAGATAAACCTGGAAATGTAATTCAGACGTCCCAGAAAACCCCTAACTTGCGTCTCGGTTCGCGGAGCCGGCATATCTTGAATGGCTCGGACTTTGTCAGGATCCACCTCAATCCCTCGCTGGCTAACAATGAAACCAAGCAGTTTTCCAGATCTGACACCGAAGGTACATTTAGCAGGGTTCAATTTCAACTGATATTTCCTGAGTCGTTCGAACAGCTTCACCAAGTGGTCTAAATGCTCCTCTTCACTCTGAGATTTGGCTATCATATCGTCTACATACACCTCAATTTCTTTGTGCATCATATCATGAAAAAGAGTGGTCATAGCACGTTGGTAGGTTGCCCCTGCATTCTTTAAACCAAAGGGCATGACTTTGTAGCAGAAGGTTCCCCAAGGAGTAATGAAAGTAGTTTTCTCTCGATCGTCGGGATCCATCTTGATCTGATTATAGCCAGAGAAACCGTCCATAAATGAAAACAACGCAAAACTGGCCGTATTGTCTACCAGTGTATCAATATGTGGCAGTGGGAAGTCGTCTTTTGGACTTGCTTTGTTCAGATCCCTGTAGTCTACACACATCCTAACTTTACCGTCCTTCTTGGGCACTGGCACAATGTTGGCAACCCAGTCTGGATACTTTGCGACCGCCAAGAAACCTGCATCCAACTGCTTTTTAACCTCATCTTGAATCTTCAAAGCCATGTCGGGTCTCGTTCTTCGAAGCTTTTGTTTGATAGGCGGACAATCTGGCTTAAGCGGCAGCTTGTGAACAACAATATCCGTGTCTAGGCCCGGCATATCTTGATACGACCATGCAAACACATCAATATACTCTTTTAACAGCTCAATCAACCTCGGCCTAATCTCTGTCCCAAGCATTGCACCAATCTTGACCTCTTTCTTGTTCTCATCTGTACCGAGATTAATTAAGTCCACCTGCTCTTTATACGGCTGAAGCTCTGTGTACTCGTACTCAATCAATCTTGTCAGTTCCGCGGGTACTTCAAAATCCTCTTCACCCTCGTCCTCAGCTTGATTGATGGGTGCATCCCAGTCAGGAGTGTCAACAAAGTCATTGGATCCAACAAGGTTTACGATATCTCTGCATGAGGGAAGGCTTACTTAATTAAAATGCTCGAAGATATGTAAGAATGAAATGCTGTTTTTTATGTTATTATTTTTGGAAGAAAGGTTGCCAATTTCATTTTTAAAGGTGAAAACGAAAAACGCAAATGAACCAAAGTGGAATTGAACAAAACTGCTTTTATTAATATCTTTTTAGAAATGAAAGGTGGCCCGACAAAACGACCCTATAGCCTTGGGCAGAGCTACAGACTTTTATTTGGAAATGTAAATGAAACTTAAAAAAACAATTACTTTGACAAGGGAAAAATAACAGGGATCTCTACGGCCTCCCAGTTGTTCAAAACTGCATCACCCTTAAACACCAGGTTGCTCAGCTCTTCATTTTTCTCACAGTCACTGATGGCATTGACTTGGAAACCTCCGCTGACAAATACTTCTTGGATAACCTTCGGACGCCCTTCGATGGTCGTGGCAGCTCCATTCTGAGTTGGTTTGTAACCCAACCCAGAGCGATCAGTCTTGGTCTTGACATCAATTACCTCTCCCCAGCCTTCAGTAATGCCCCTGTCAATTGTTGATTTGGCGCTCTTCAGAGATGCAAAAGATGGATTACCCTGACCCACTGTCTCTTCGACCTCCAGCAGAACAGCATTGGCGATCTCAAGTGCTTGAAAGGAAATGTCTAAAGCATTCTCGTCGGCCTCGATGTAACGGAAAGAAGACAGGTTACTGACCATCAGATCCTCCTCACCGTGTATAATAACCAACTTTCCATCGATCACGAATTTCATCCTTTGATGTAACGTTGAGGTTACTGCCCCAGCGGCATGAATCCACGGCCTTCCGAGTAAACAACTGTAGTTGGGATTAATGTCCATGACTTGAAACGTGATATTAAAAATTTGCGGACCAATCAGGATAGGAAGCTCAACCTCCCCCATTACCGATCGGCGAGAGCCATCGAAAGCCTTGACGACCAAAGGAGTAGGTTTCAACCCAGTCTCTTTACAGGCCAGCTTATCAAGAACCCTCTTGGGTAGAACATTCAGAGAAGAGCCGGTGTCCACTAGCACTCTCGCTAAATTGTCCTCTTGACATTTTACCGATATATGTAAAGCATGATTATGGTTCGGACCCTCCTTCGGTAACTCTTCAATGCTGAAGCTGAGGGTGTTACAGGCGGTCAAATTGGCAATCACACTATCAAACCGACTGGTGCTAATATCTTGATCCACATGTGCTTGAGTCAAAACCTTCTGCAAGGCCATCCTATGAGCGGGTGAATTCATTAACAGAGATAGAATTGAGATCTTGGAAGGAGTCTGATGAAGTTGGTCGATAACTTTATAGTCACTTCTCTTGATGATCCTCAAAAACTCAGCATCTTCATCATTCGTAACGGCTTCCTTACCTTTGTCTTTGGCAGGCACAGGGATATTAGTGGTCTCCTTAGGCGGAACCTCATTAGAATGGGGAGTGTACACACGGCCACTGCGGGTCATCCTGCTTACCTCTGCGATATTGGTCACAGTATCCTTACCCTCTTCCTTGGGAATAACCTTCCCGGACTCCTTGTCAATCATCGTCACGTCGTATTTCCAAGGCACAGCTTTAGGATCACTGAAAGGAAACGGACTCGGTCTTCGAATAACTATAGGCTTAGGCTGATTCACTTCAGGGATATACGACCTTGGTATATCGAACACGAGGTTGGCGGAGCCTGCCCCTGATAAATTAAACACTGGTACCTTACCCTTTGATTCATGCTGATGGAAAACAGGCTCAACCACGGCGACTACATCCTTCTTGGCTTGGTTTGTCACTTGTAAAACACCCTCATTAATTAACCTCTGAACATCATTCTGAACCAACATGCAACCCTTAATACTGGCTTCACAACTTACGCATGCAACGTGGGAAGTATCTACCAAACCGGCTTCAAACAGTTTCGAATGGAACATCTTGAGAGGAGTCTTAATCTGTTCAACATCAAGGGCATAACCTTCTTCCGAATCAGCACCAACGGCATTGACACTCTCATGGTTAGGGAAAGGGTTCTTCTTAAAATTTGGTTGAGGATCTTCAAATGACAAAATCTTCTTTTCCAATAGATCCCTGACAATATTTTTGAGAGCATAACAATTCTCCAGATCATGACCAGGCGCACCCTCATGAAATAAACAATGAGCAGCGGCGTTGTAATTGGCGGGTAGAGGATTAGGAGGCGGACCCAAAGCCCGAGTAGTGATGAGACCCTGCTTGACCAAAGAGGGATACAACTCGGTAAAAGTCATTGGAATCGGCGGACAAGGTTTATACGTTCTTCTGTTCGGCACATTCTGGCGAGGAGCCGGACTCTTTGGCTGTGGAGGAGCAGGAGCGTTGGGTGCCTGTAGGTAGTTGACAGGAGGCGGATAAACAGGAGGTTGCTGCATATGTTGATACATAGGAACCTGTTGATTGAAAGAAGGAGTAATGGCTGCCACATAGGGTTGTTGAGCATATTGGACTGGGTATCCTTGAGGTTGAGCATAACCTTGCGGATGCCGATAAAAGCGTTCCCTTGGTCTACCAGAGGATATAGCATTAGTCTCACTCTCCTTCTTTTTCTGGGAGCTATACGGAGGTTTCTTCGGCTGATCCTTAGAAGTACCATGATTATTTGTCATTTTACCACTTTTCATACCCAATTCAATCTTGACACCCACAGCAACGATGTCGGAGAAATTTGAAGTCACACTACCCACCATTCTCTCGTAAAACTCTGGACGGACCGTGTCGACAAACCAATCAGCTAACTCTTTCTCGGTCAAAGGAGGTTCTACCTGCGAAGCAGTCTCTCTCCACCTTTGAGCATACTCTTTGAACGACTCAGAATTCTTTTGTGACATACTCAGCAACTGTCTTCTGTCAGGAGCCAGATCCATATTGTATTTGTAGTGTTTGATGAAAGCGTCAGATAAATCCTGGAAACTCTTAACGCGAGACTGGTCTAACGTTAAATACCACTTGGAAGAAGCACCCTTCAAACTGTCTTGGAAGCAATGAATCATCAGTTTATCATTCTCAACATGGGCAGCCATTTTGCGATAATACATGATCAAATGACTCTTAGGACAGGTGGCACCTTCATAGCGATCGAAGTTCGGAGTTTTGAACTTCGGGGGAATAACTAAACCTGAGACCAAACAAACATCCCTTGCAGCAGTCCCAAAAATTTGATCACCCTCTACCTTTTTCAATCTCTGGACGATAGTGTTTACCTCCTCACGAAGCTTATCATGTCTCTCATAACCCTCAACATTCTCATCAAGATCATCAAAAACTGTCTCATTGAAGTACGGTTGCGCACGAGTGTGTACAACAGGTGGTGCAAAGACAGGAGCCCCCCTAGAAACTTCAGAAAACAAGGGCACGGCCTGCTGAACAGGCTGATTAATCGGAACAGTGGCTTGAGGAGGCACAAAACCGGGAGCAAGACCATAAGGTGGGTCCCTTGCTACGGTCACGCTTGGTGGAGGGTCCACAGTAACGCCGGTAATCTCAGAAACAACAGTGGGCTGGGTATCCATCTTAGCATTCATGACATGTAACAATTCCATCATTCGCCCCATACCCCCTCGAAGGTCTTCGAGTTCATTGCTAAGGCGATCAATCTCTTTTGCCTGATCCTCCATTCTTTTTCGAGTTTGAGCTCTGGTGTTGTATTGGTGCCGAGAACTCAGGGTGACGAAACTGGAAGGTGAGAGAACCGAGTGTGAGAAATCGGGAGACACATGTAATGCAAAAGTATGATGCTAAATGTGAATGTAAATGAAGATTTCATGGAATTCAACACATTTACTAATGTCGTGGGGTACTAAGGAAATCTTTTTCTTGTTTTTTCATTTATTTATTTTTTTATTTATGGTATCCCGCGATATCCATAAATGATGTTTGAACTCCATGAAATACAATGCGATGAGATGCTTTATGGATGCAATGCATGAAAACACACAAAGTCCTAGGTTAAAGGCTTGCATGAGGTTCAAAGGCAAGTACCCTCCCCTGAAGTTAGATGGTTCATCCTGTCCTACAAAAGTAACCAGGTTCTAAGGGATCTCAATATCATTGATCCTTCACAAGGGTGGTTGTTCAGAAGGCAACTTACTTGCCAACCAAAACCCTCCAAGTTTAAGATCTCAATGAGCGTAGTATCGAGTGTCAACCAACTTTAGTCTGCACCAAAGCCGGTTACCTCACTACCTTCTAAAGGCCAAGATGAGTTAACTAGGGTTCTAAAAGTCAGTTAGTGCATTGACAACATATGGCAGCCTCAATATTATCCTCAACTTGACTTAAGGAATATAAGCATTAACCAAGAAGTCGCACTAACTATGGCCACCAGATCAACCGTATCGATATACGTCGTACAGTTTCCTTGGTCTATTGCCATTTACCTAAGGTACACTAGATCCGGGTTAGGACCTATCTCACAGCACAAGGACCAGTCCCAAATTCAAAGCACCAATATATACATGCAAATGAATAATAACACAGATAGTAATAAATATGAACAAGTTAGGGATAACCCTCAAAAGTTAAGAGACGGTCCCCAGTGAAGTCGCCATTTTCTGTTGCGGTGGAAATAGGATTACAAACTATTAATGAGTTTGAATCGCAATTCAATTCACAACCGCTCTTTGATTTATCCGAAGGAAAAGGTCAAAAGAGGGAAAACCTATTTTGCATCGTAAACACAATGCGGGGAAAGATCTAGGGTTCGGGGGTTGGTTAAATTTAGGGAAGGTATTAGCACCCTAAACTTCTGTAGTACTCTACAGGAACCTTTTGTTCAGATGTTTACTATTTGCTTTATTCATTTGCTTAAGATATATGTACAAAAGATTAAAAGTTAGAAAATAAACCTAAGGGGTTAATTCTAAGTTTACTCGGCAAGACATCGCATCTTGTGCCTACATATCCTTACGGGAATGGAATCAGAGTAACTGTAGTTCCCCTCAAAAGGGAGGTTAGAGACTTCTTGACTGTGGTCAAGGTCTCACGGGGAATAAACATGTCTTAAGGACACGCTTACGTGGAGTGTAGAAACTCCAAATCTCTACGTTGAATTGTTAAGTTGTAATTAGGGTTAAATTAGGTTAAGTTAGGGATTCCACGGCGGGAAACCCTAAAATGAGCGCGACGGCTCTTTGACCTAATGCTAAGGGTAAAATTGTAATCTTGCCTGCGGCGAGGCGTTTGGGAGAATTAGGGTTTGCAAGGTGAAAGGGTTTGAAGTTGAGGACTATCGGCGCGGCGGCCAAAAGCTAGACCTAACCTTCGGATGTGTGTAGTGTGATTGGAATATTCGATGAGTGTGTGAGATAATTGAATTATGCAGACTTTTAAATGCGGAAACGTAAATGCGATTGTTAAGATTCGCAAGGTTACAGAGGAGGAACAGTTACAACAGTATGATACAATTCAATTTTAAGAACGTGAATATAAAGAAACAACATGGTAAGCTGCACAGTGAACGAACTAGGTTAGTAAACACAATTATGAAAACAGAAGCATGAAGCTATGGGACATTTTTTTGTGGTTTCTTATTTTATGAGAAGTTTAATATGAATCTAAGCTTAATTTTTTCTTACTTGATAATGAATAAATAGAAAAAGAAGATCTTAATCTTTTTAAAAAAATATTTTCTCTTGGTTTAAAAAAATATATTGATTTTAATATTTTAAAAAATGTTTTAATTTTAATATTTTAAAGTGTTTTAATTTTAATATTTTAAAAAAATGTTTTTTTTGATTTTAATATAAAAAAATGTTTTTGATTTTAATATTTAAAAAAACAACTTAAATATTTTTTTTTTAAAATTTGATAATCTAATTAAAAAAAGAAAAAAGAAAGTAAAAAAATAAAAAGGGTTGGGCCGGTCATTACCTCCGGACCCAACCCGGTCGAGGTGATTGTAATCACAAGGTCACTTAGGGTTTCAGAACCCTTTGGTTCTTCGCAGCGCCGTTTACACTTCATTCTTCTTCTCTCTCGCCGCGATTCCCTCTGATCTTCCTCATTCCTGAAACAAGACATGAAATCTGTGATGAAAAACATCCCATGGCTTACATTTAAAGTGGAACCGGCCGATGATGAAGAGATTCTGAGGCTGAGGCGGTTGATTGCTCGTCGTTTGGTTAAACGGCGCCGGCGGTCCTTCGTGTGAACGAGTTGAAGTCTCGTGATGGTTTTGGTGGAAAACTTCTTCTTCTTCTGATGTCGCGGTCGTTTGGGTTTTGTTCTTCGCCTCTCCGTCTAGGGTTTGCGCGATCTTCTTCTCCTCCTTTACGAGGTGATACCTTTCCCCTTTTATAACTTCTGACCTAGCTCTTTTTTGGGCCTTGGATACCATATCTGATTCGTGATTGATCCTATTTGATTTTGACTGAATCGTGTTTCCCCTTTTTTAAGATTTGATTGGGATTTCTCTTGATAAGATTCTGAACTCGTTTTGATTCATTTGATATGATTTATTCCATCCCTGATTTGGAATTGATATCGATGTCAAATTTGTTTTCTGCTATTCTCTGATACAGCTTGCCTTACACCTTCATGCCTTCCTTTTCCAGAATTCCTTGATTGATTCGATTTTGTTGGATTTTTGCAGATGTAGATTGGATTGCCCTTGGATTTCTGTTGATCTGTTTGATATCTGAATTAATTCGAACTGATTTGCTTGATATCTGAATTGATTTGTTTTTGGACTGATTTGTTTTATTGATTTGTCTGATTGATTCAGATTGACTCAAATTGATTCAGATTGGTTCCAATGGAGATATTTCCTGATGCATTTGACTCGAAACTTTCCAGTTCCAGCTTTGGCTTCGTTTGATCATTTGGATTACCTCTGAATTTATTTGATCTGATTGGTATCTGGATTAATTCATTTGTTTTGCTTGAATTCAATCTGGGCTATGCTGATGCGTTTTCGATTTGATTCGATTTTAGTAGTCTGAACTGATTTGTTTTGATCTGCTTTAGGATTGACATCAAATCTAAATCTCTATTATCTTCTGATATGCTTTGCCTCCAGATGGGATTGATTGGCATTAGTTCACGGGGTTTCTTGATGCATTTGTTTTGACTCAATCCTGATCACTAGCACTTACTTTTCTTTTTCTTCTTTCAGGATGGACACCTTGTCTTGGTCTTTGCCGTCGAGACGGGTTCATGGTAGTGAAGATTTTTGTCTGAACCATTTGGAACAGGATACTACATTTTGGTTTCTGATCATATTGCTGCTTGAATTGGTGGCGCTGACCTGGGCTATGATGTTTGATTAACTGAGCCCCGTGTTTGTTTATTTTATGAACTGTGCATGATTTGATACTGCCTGTAATTCTGAACTGACATGAATTTCAACTCTTCTGTGCATGATTGGCAGGTTGTTTCAATGGGCTATGATGTTAAGCTGAGCCCAGTGCCTCCAATTGTAACATCTATGACAGTTTTTATGGACTGAATCCCTTGTAATCGAGCTGGTTCTGATAATCTTTCTGAGTTACATCTTGCCTCCGTTTCTCATTCTTGTTGAGGCGCTTTAAGCATCATATTTGGATGTGCAGTCCATTTATTCACTTCTGATTTTTATGAGGTGAATTCTCTTGTTTGGTCCAGAGCTGTGGCGCTTCTTTGGATTCTGCTGAGTGTTATGACAGATTGGTAGGACCTTTGCGCATGAACTTGCATTGTTTGATGGTTTATTTCCTTTTTATGCAACTTGATGCCATAGTTTGGCTTCTCTTGTTCTATTTCGAACTTGATTTTCATTCTGCTGGACCTTGGGTCTTCATTCTGTTTGACACAGATTTGTTTCCTTCGGTGGCTATTCGTACCTGTATTGGCGCGAGCCCCTTCCTGATTTTGTTTATGCTGATGATGCTTGTGGCTTTTCAGGTGTTGGAAGTTTTGAAACCAAGGTGACTCAGACCTGCCGGCATCCGGGTTTGAGTCAAAACTTGCCTATGTTGCCTTATTCTCGTATCAGTTTGGAAATCCAATCGCGGCAAAACGAATCAGCCCCACTTCTTTTATTTTCTCTATCTCTCGGATGTCCCTTATGATAAGAACAATAACTACCTGATCTGACGCCGGTGGCTCAGATTGGTAACGGGAGTAGGATGCGGCTTTAGTCGTACCCTCCCGACACTCGATGATGATAATGTTCTGAGAGTGTCAAACAATCTTCTAACCTCTTTTCCTGTGGTTTGTTTTTGCTTTGATGTGCAGGTGATCAAGAGTTGCGTGAAGAACTCAAGGGAGGACCAATGAAGAAACTTGTAGTTTTTTCTCTTTTTAGGACTTTAGGACCTAGAGTAGATACCCATTGTAAATGTATAATCCTTTTGTAAATGAAAGATCAATCATGAATAAAAATTACTTCCATTTCAACTTGTAATTCTAGATGTTTATGAAATAAAATCCCGTAAATATTCATTTCTATTTTCTCAATTACGAATTTAAATATCCATGAATAATTATCCATAAATTATTTAAATTCAACTTTGATTTGTAGCTTATGAACATTCATGAATAAAAACTCACAAATATTAAAACTTAACCTCTCCTTTGCTTTTTATAAATGGTATCCCGCCATATGATTATATCCAAACAAATTCAAATTAAAACCTCGTTGATCACATCACTTCTCAAAATAACCTTAACAGTATCCACTTCTTTTTCAACCCAACTCCATTTTACTAAGAGGAAACAAAACTGTTTCAGAAATGTTTCAATATCAAACAAGACGCGGCCCCGAGTCCAATCATATTTCTGACAAAACAAACCGGCACCTTGACCCAATTGGCAAATAAGTGCCTCAGAACGTAATAACAGCCCGTTTTCAAGAAATTGGCAGAATTTGCGTGAAATGACAAAAATACCCCTGGGACCAAATCTGCAAAACAGACACCTCCATGACTTGTTAGTGGTTAGCAAAATGTTCATAGGAGATGATATGCGAAATGCCTGACTAAATGTAAGGGTAAAATTTGGGGTATTACACTTCAGCCGCAGGAGAGTATCCTAACCCGAACTTGTCCTTTTTGTTAGGTATTTCTAGAACCTGCCCCCAACCTGGGGTAGATCCGGCTTGAACAACGGCCCGAGCTTCCTTGAAGGAAGAGAGAGTCATCTCTGGTTTCTCAATCATTACTGGAGCCACGTCCTTGACCTTAACGGCTTCGAACGCCTGACATAGGGTTTCGTGGATTTCCCCATCCATCTCAACATATTTGAAGGACGACAAATGGCTCACCATTATATCTTCCTCGCCACAAACAGTTACAATGCTGCCCCCTACAGCATACTTGAGCTTCTGGTGCAACGTGGAGGTCACGGCGCCAGCAGAATAGATCCATGGTCGGCCTAAGAGACAGTTGTAGGCAGGCATGATGTCCATGATGTAGAAGACTGCGTCGAAAGTTTCCGGCCCAACATGGATTGGCAGGGTTACCTCTCCAAAGACATGACACTTGGTTCCATCGAAAGCCTTCACAACCAGATCACTGGGTATGCATCCTCGAGTGTCTAACTTCATCAATTCCTTCTTCGGAAGAACATTGAGCGATGACCCAGTGTCCACCAACACATGAGCCATAACTGTTCCCCTACACTCTATCGAGATGTGCAGGGCGCTGTTGTGGTTTCTTCCCTTCGGCGTCAGCTCTAGGTCAGTGAACCCTAACCCATTTCCAACATTCATATGGGCTACTACCCCTTCCAACTAGTTGACCGAGATTTCCTGCGGTACATACGTGGCATTCAAAACCTTTAACAGCGTGTTGCGATGTGACTCCGAACACAACAACAAATTCAGGATGGAAATTTTCGAGGGTGTTTGATGGAGGTGATCCACGATCTTGTAATCACTCTTCTTGATCAACCTCATGAACTCTTCGGCGTCCTTTACAAGCAAGTCCTTCTCTACCCCACGAGGGGTTTCCTCAATGACTTTACTATTTCCCTTATCAGTTTCCTCAGCTTTATCTGCTTTGTTCGCCACAATCTCAGGTGGAGCAAATACTCTTCCGCTGCGCGTGGTTCCGCCAATTCCTACTAGGTTATCCACAGACTTCCCAGATGGCTCTAGTTCCAATTTCTGTCCGTTACAGTAGACGTCTGCCCCATAGTGCCATGGGATAGCATTGGTGCTTTCAAACGGTATCGGCCCAGCCTTGGTGATGGTAATTCTGGGCGGCCTGAGTGCCGAAATGGTTATCGTCTGACGAGGAATGGTGATGGCGGCAACCTAATCATCCTACTTCAGCATTACCTCTCCAGATCCACTTTCGGCCCTTCGGCTAAACTGCAAGATTCCTTCGATCATAAGACTCTGAATCCCCTCTATCAACTGTTCACATCCATCAGGACGAGTCGCACAGCCCATACATAATTCTCCACAACCTGGAAAGAAGCCTCTCTTCATCAGCTTGGCTTTAACGAAGCTAAGCGGTGTCTTCAGATCCTTGACGTCAGTCAATAAATCCAAGTTCTCGTCTTCAATAATGGCATTCACCCCTCCTCCCCTATGATTCGGCATAGGGTTCTTTGTGACATTCGACACATTATCTGAGAAATTGATGATCTTAGCATCCACCATATCTTGCACCTTGTGCTTGAAGGCTTTGTAGTTTTCTATCGTGTGGTCGGGTTCCCCTGAGTGAAAATCACACGTTGCATTCGCATCATAACCCTGCGGAGGTGCCCCTGTCAAGGGAGCCAGGGTTCTTTTCTGGACTAGCTGTAACTGAAGCAGAGTCTGTAATAGCTGAGCATAAGACATGGGTGGCGTCTCGAGGTGACGACTTGATAGAGGTGCCCTGTTCTGATACTTTATGTATCCTTTCTGATTTGGCTGCTGCTGTTGCGGCTGGGGTTGTTGGACATCAGAGATGGTTATGCTAGCCACCTGCTGGCGCTGGCCCTTATCTTTCCTTCGAGCGTTAGACATGGCGCTCGTCTCTCCTTTACGCCTTTTTCTACCATATGGTTTCTTTCCTCCTCCAGCTGAGGATAGATCAACACCCTGAATTTTCCCCAATTTGATCCCATTTTCAACGTGCTCGCCAGTTATGATGAGATCTGAGAAACTCCATGACATACCACTGACCAGTTTCTCATAATAGACCCCTGGAAGAGTGGCTACAAACATCTCAACAAGCTCTCGTTCAACCATCGGCGGCTGAACCCTAGCTGCCAATTCACGCCATCGTTGGGCGTATTCTTTGAACCCCTCGTTGTTCCTCTGTGACAAGTTCTGCAGCTGAACCCGGTTCGGAGCCAAGTCACTGTTATACTGATAATGGTGCACAAAGGCCTCAGCAAGTTCCTTCCACGTGCGCACACTGGTGGGTTCCAAACTCATGTACCATTCTAAAGAAGGCCCGGACAAGCTATCCTGAAAGAAGTGCATCAGCAGCTTCTCGTCTTCAGAGTGAGCGGACATCTTTCGGTAGTATGATCTTAAGTGGACACGAGGGCAAGAGGTTCCCTTGTATTTCTCAAAGTCGGGTACCTTGAATTTAGGAGACACCTTGAAATCAGAAATCAATCCCAATTTAGTCATGTCGACCCCTATAGTGTTCAGGTTCTCGAAATTCCTCATTTTGTCCTCGAGTGCCTTAAATCTCAGACGTGCTTCAGCAATCAGTTCTCCCACAGCACTCCTCTGTGAGAACAGATCTTTTTGACGGTCTTCTAGCCATGGCTGAGGCCCATACAGATTTCCAGCACCTGTGTTGCCATTGCCCAGTCCAGCGTTGCCATTAGCCTCAAAGTTTCCATTGCTGACGCCAGTCGTATTACCATTGAGCCCGATGTTAGTGATCACATTGTCGTTACCACTTCCATTCCCCTCGGTCACGGGTATGCCACCCTGAGGAGTTTCAACAGGAGGAGGGGTTGGAACACTTCCACCATGGAGTACCCCGTTGTTGTCAACCCTCGAGATTAGAGGCTGGACCAATGTTCTGAGCTGGTCTTGGCCGTTGGCGACCACTTGCATGAGCTCCATGAAGCGGTTCATCCTCTCTCGGCGTTCCTGGACGCCAGTCTGCACTTGTTCCATTGCTCTAGCTTGATTTGCTCTGGTCGGATAGCGGTGGATCGGTCTTCGATCAATCCTGGAACAACCTGCATACACAAAGGGTTAGAAAAACGACAAAGTGCTTGTTATGCAAATGCTTCATGCAAATGCAAACGTGTGTCTGTGCCTTGGGGAGATTCCCCCCCCCCCCCCCGATCCTAGTTTCCGATACAAATAAAGTCTACGATCCAATCATGGAAAAGAAATCCTCATATATTCATCTGAAAAGCCCGCTCGGGTAGCGTACAACTGTAATCACATACAACTGAAGCAATAAGGCATGACCCCAACCAACAGACCTGTCGGTGATCAGCATATCAATGCATAAAATGTACAAAAAGAGATACAAAAGATCAAGCATGACCACGGGCACGAAAATCTTCTATCAACTTCTTTGTAGCGGGGTGATCGGACTGAGCAAGCAAACCCCGGGCCAGCAGGTCCCTCTGACTGATGGACTTTAGGAGGTTCTCGACAACGCTCCTAGAAATACCTTCTTCAGAATGGTTCTCGACTCTTCTCCTTTTAGCATCAGCTCGGAGTTGAGAATCTTGCAAATCCGCCTCGGCCTCAGCCAATCTATATTGGACGTCATGTCGTAGGGAGGCTTCAGCCTCTATACTCTCATCTTTCACCATAATCTGAGCTTCTAGCTTGGATACACGCTGCTTCAGCTTTTCTTCTCGCTCTTTGTACTTGGCTATGGTGCAGCTCCAGACCCTCTCGTATTGGGTTAGCTTCCGGTACACTCTGTCTAGATCCTGTTTCTTAGTTATCAATACGCCATGCACTGACTTTAGATCCAACCCCAGACGTTCCCTATCATCAGTTTCTTTGGTTAGGTTGGAGCCTAGATGGTTGATCATCTCAGTCTGCTTCTTGCAGGTATAAACGGCTTCACTTTTCTCCTTCCGAAGTTGAGCGATCTCTTTCTCCAACTCTTCGTTGGCTTTTCGTAGCTCTTCCTTCTCTTGGAGTACCTGGTTGAATTTCTAAATCTCAACTGTAGTAGGCTCTTTGTACACGGGAGTACACAATGGTTCCTCTGCAGGAAACGACATTAGAAACTTGGCGGCTCTTTCTCGAATCCAAGTCACATAAGGTACAAAGGCCTTGTTGTTGCTCTTTCCTAGCAAGACTTTCCCCTTCCGGTGAATTTTACTCCAAGCATTCTGCACCTTGATCAAAGTGTCACCTTCAAGCAACCCTGTGAGATATAGAGATTCCCGTATCTCTTCCTCTTCAGGAGGACCTCGTAGTGTATACCCAAATTGTCGTACTAGCAGAGATGGATTATAGTTGATACATCCATTCCTTTCGACCAGGGGGACGTTCGGAAAGCCACAGCAACTATACACAATATCTTTGCCCAGCAGATCTCTATCAAACCAGATGATATCGTCAGCAGTCAAACCCATCAAACGCACAGACCAAGGCGAAGACTCAGCAGAATCAATGAACAACCCTGACTTAGGAAGATGGCTAGCAAACCATTTATACAATAAAGGAGCACAACATGCCACGTTCTTCCCCTTTCTGTTTTCATTCTTGTTGTGAACTGAATGGTAGAGGTCTCCGAGGAGAGTGGGAACTAGATTCCCGAAGGCGAATATGTGGCAAGCATCCATGCTTATGAAGTCCGGATGACTTGGGAATAACATAATCCCATAGATACAAAGGGCTAGGAAGGCATTGAATACATCCCAGCGACCCTTCTCGGCAAACTTTCGGGCTTTTTCCATCAGGAAATGCAAAAGGAAACCATGAACTCCAATCTTTTTGGATATCGTCCCTTCCAATTCAGACTCGTCTACATGTAGAGCATCAGTCAGCTTACTCAATTTGGGTTCACCCTCAACACGGTAGTAAGGCATTTGATTCATCAAAGGCACCCCCAACAAGTCAGAGCACTCTTCCAAGGTCGGGGTGAGGACATAGTCTAGAAACACGAAGCATCTGAGCTGTGGGTCGTAAAACTGCAGCAGGGCGTAGAGGCCATTCAACTCATACGTAGGAAGCTTATACACAATACTCAGAAGTCTCCCATAACTCTATCTAAAACTCTCCATCACTGTCTTATCAGCCAAAGAAATCAAAGTTCGTAACTCTCGGATGTCAGGTGTTGGTAGCTTGTAAGCCACAATCTTCTTCAGAGATGCCATTTCTGCCATGAAGATCAAGATCACTAGAACCAGAGGAGGAATATGCACCTGCAAGACAGACACACGTTAATGACATGCAAATGAGGATGCAAATAATGAAAAATGCAATCATGCAGCAGGAGATCAAGATGACTGTGATGTTGAGGAGATGAAGGTTCTGTGTCAACAAAACCACAATACTGCTCTGTCAAGAACAACCATATTTCTGAGGAGAAGGACAGAAGGGTCGCCACCGAACTTTATTTATACCATGAGGGGAAAGGAAAATATCGAGAAAACCTTAAGAAAAGAAAGGATAAGATGGTCTCGAAACCATGAACGGGTTCGGAAGCCGGTTATGCGAAGGGAAGGTATTAGCACCCCTCGCATCCATCGTACTCGATGGGAACCATTTATTTTTCGTGTGTGATTATATTTGCTTAAAGATTTTACTATGAAGAGTGTTCCAAAAGATACAGAAAAGGGTTTAGAAACGGGGAAAGAAAGGTAACAGGGGGAAGAAGGGAAAGAACGGACTCGGTAGGACTTCGCGGTCCTAGGCCTACGTATTCTCAACGGATATGAGAAAATTAGAGTCGAAGTAGTTCGGGAAACTACGGGTGATAGGGGGGAATGTGCTTGCCAAGACATCGTCGTCTTGTGCCTACGTATCCTCATCTGGTATGAGAAATCAGAGCAACCGTAGTTCGGCCTATGGTTTGTTGATGACTTTATGGATGATGCTATCGTACGCATTCTAGCACTTAGGTGTATTGCTGCTCACTCATTGGAGACTTAGGCATTACCTGTTTGCGGTAGAACGGACGTATCATATCCTTTTTGAAAGATTAGTTTTCGCCATGCGAGGCAAGATGTCACATTTGATTTGTTGAATTGTTTTTTAGGGGCGAGATAGGTCCTCGGATAGTAACCCCTACGGGTAGTACCCAATTATTTATCTCAAAGTTTTTGTTATGAAAGGGTGTGGCGAACATAGCGTCTTCGTATTGAAAGACTAGTATCAAAACGACACACGCTACAGTGAGCATCTCGACACTCGGAGAGGAAGAAGACTACACTTAATCCTCTCTCTTTAGTTCAATACAAAGAGAACTTCATTCTCTTATTAAAGTGTTTTTGGTTTTGAATGGAAAGTGCTTTCACGACGGAGAACCCTATGGTAAACGTCAACACTCGGGATAGGAGAAGGCCTACGCCTAACCACTCCACGACCGTTCAAGTTTTGTTACGAAAAATAAGTTTGAAAATGCGCTCGGTGCAGGACCGAGATTTTAGGTGGGGAAAGTTGCGGAAGGAAGTTGTAGAAGGAGATAGGTGGCAGATAGAGTCACGTCATCGTATTGAAAGACGAGTATCGAGACCACCCACACTACAGTGAATATCCCAACACTCGGAGAGGAAGAAGTCTACACTCAATCCTCTCTCTTTAGTTCAATACAAAGAGAATCGATTTATTTATTGTAATTGTTTTGAAAATGCACTCGGTACGGGGCCGAGGTTTTTTAGAAGAAAAAGGTGTGGATGAAAACGTCTTCATATTGAAAGACGAGTATCAAAACCACCCACACTACAGTGAGCGTCTCGACACTCGGAGAGGAAGAAGTCTACACTCAATCCCCTCTCTTTAGTTCAATACAAAGTGAACTTTATCCTTTTGTTAAATATAGTGAGTTGGTTTAACCATTATTTGAGAAAATCCGCTTGATGTTGGGTCAAGGGTTTTAGTTGCTTAAAAAGATTTGAGGTGAAGCGAGCGAGGTCGATGGCGACGCACAAGGCAATCGGCTTACAAGGTCAAAAATGGCTCGATGAGAATCGAGAGTTTGTTTTCTTGAAAATAGTTTTTAGAACCAAAGGTAAAAAAATGACCAACAATAAACATGCATAAAAACCATACCGACACAACGGGTTAACCGGCCTAAAAAAAACAGAACACAAGAAATCAGGTTCCAGATAAAAAAGTCAAAAAAAACGTGAAAAACAGGGGTCTGACACGGGCGGCCGTGTCATGTGACACGGCCCGTGTCACAGTTCCAGAGAAATCAGGTTTTTAAGGCAAACAGCGACGTGACACGACCACCCGTGTTGCATGACACGGCCCGTGTCAGAAAATCTGGGAAAAAAATGCAAGAAAAAAACTAAAACAGCGGTGTGACACGACCGTCCGTGTTGCCTGACACGACCCGTGTCACAAGGTCTGGGGAGAAAATGCAAGAAAAAATAAAACAGCGGTGTGACACGGCCGCCCGTGTTGCCTGACACGGCCCGTGTCACAAGGCCTAGACCAAGAAACGTTAAGCAGCGGCGTGACACGGCCGCCCGTGTTGCATGACACGGCCCGTGTCAGCCCTGCTGTGTAAAATCTGACTTTTTTCTTTGTTTTTCCTTCCTTCTTGGGTTTTTTTCAAAAGGTTTCTTGGTCCCTCTTGGGATCTTACATGTTATACTCAATACAAAAACACTCAAACAAAGAGAAAAAATGATAAATGCACAATATGAAAGAAGATAAGAGTTTTAAGAAATGGATACCCAAGAGTTGTTTCCCTCCTTGCAAAGCCTCCACTGGTTTTGGCTATGTGTTCATTTCTTTTCACTCTATACTTTGATGGCTCTCATTCTCAATGGCTCCCTTGTATTTCTCTTTTACTCTCTTAATCTTTGGCTATTTTTTGCTCTCTCTATTTTTCTGGGTTTTCTTACTCTTTGCTCTTTTCACTTCTTGCTCTCAAAATGTGTATGTATCTCTAATGTGTATTGTCGCTACTGCGAAAATAAGGTGCCGGCAAAACAGAAGACTCGCCACCTTTCGTTATTTATCCCTCAGAGTGGGAAAGGAAACGATCGGAAAAACCTGACTAAAAGGTATAAGACAAGGTCATCGCAACCATTGTCTGGGTTCGGGAGTCGGTTACGCAAGGGGAAGGTATTAGCACCCTTCACGTCCATCGTACTCGATGGGATCCATGCTTGTTGTGTTTACCGGACGGGTTTATTTAACTATCTACCTATCAAGGCTGGTCTAAAAAGAAAAGAAAATGACTCGGCAAAGCGTCGCACTTTATGCCTACGTATTCTCATTAGAGAATGAGAAATCAGAGTCAACATAGTTCGGCTAACTACAAGTTACGGGGAAGCTGGCTCGCCAATACATCAGTATTGTGCCTACGTACTCTCAACAGGTATGAGAGATCAGAGCTTACGTAGTTCGGGATAATACGGATTACGGGAATTCAGATTCATCTATTTTTCGAGTAGGGTTAACAAACAGTTCCAACAGTTTGGTGTACGCAGCTCGACCCTTGGAGACTTAGGCGTTACCGTTTGCGGTAGAACTGGGAGTTAACAACACTCTTTTCTTCAGAAAAGCTTCCTTTGAATTACGGGCCCACGGGGCAAAAAGGTTTGAAGTTTGTTTTCTGTCTTTTACAGAAGAACTATTTTTTATGTTTGTCTGTAGTTTGTACAGCACTAGAGACTATGACTTGGGAACGAATGCGTTGCATATCGTCCAAAGGACGTATACTAAACATTCTAGACGATTGAGAGGAGGCCGCTCAATTATCATTACCCAAGTAGCTTAAGGCTCGTAACGCGCTTATACTAACTTGTCTTTAATACATTTTTTACTATTGTTTCAAGATAAGAAGAGAACGACTTCAATGGGGAGACTATCAAGTCCTAACAGTTGTCATGCCAAGGATTCATCCTATGGTTGAAGCTTGAAACAGGGAACTCCTAGAAGTTATCATGCATAGGTTTCAACCTAAATTTCTAATCATCACTTCCTTATCAAAGGAAGTGAGATTCCTAGGGGATCATGTCAATGATAAATAGAAATAGATAAAGCATCAGCTTAAACAGTAAACAGTAAACAGTACAGGAAACAACTGTAAAATGCATGCAATGCAAGTGAGGGAGGAAATGTGTGTGGGGCATCAGCCTCCACAAGTTCGTCTCGACCTCAAGCCAGATATGAATAACTGCAATCATACAGGAAGAGATAAAATGCCATCAAGCAAACCACAAACCACATAGGCAAGGGAGCGAGGCTCTACCGAATACCCGCAAGCAAAGCCATATAGTAAAAATACAAGCATAGGGAGCAACTCAACCTCTAGTGCAATCATGATCCTAGCTTAACACAATCTAAACATGAACTTATTCTAATGCATCAAGCAAATCACACAAGTCACATCAATACAGTTGCACAACAAGCAAACAGACAGGAAAAGAAAGCAGATCAACAGCTTCCCCAGCTTCACAGCAAAGCAATCCCCTGACAGCAACTCAGTCCTCAGTCTGTAAATGTTCTTCAAGGCTCTCATCTTCAATAGCAAGTATCAACTTGCTTCTTCAAGCTTTCAATGCATCAAACACAAGTATCAACTTGTTATTCATCTTCTTCAAGCTTCAGCTCTTTCTTCATCCTCAGTTTGATCTTCTTCACACAAGTGTCAACTTTTTCTTCTTGATCTTCAAGCTTCAGCTCCAATGGAAGTCTTCAAAAGGGAAGTTCAACCTCTAGCATCTTCAATCTTCTAGCAAGGAATTCCATCCTCTAGCAAGGGAGAAAGATTCATCTAACAAGAGCAAGGTGGGGAAGGGGAAAGCAAAGTGAAGACCAAAGGTCACCTCTAAGCACTTCACCATCAAGGAAAGGAACCCTCAAAGGTTCTACCAATTTGTGAGGAGCCACTCATCCTACCAAAGGAGGTATGGGGCCTTCACAATGGGACCTTACATCATAGGGAGGAATGGAAGTGATCAACATCTTTCATGTTTCATGAAGGAAGAAAATCTATTCTAAAGGATCTCCCTAAAACCCTAATCCTTAACCCTAAACAAACTACACCAAAGGGAGAGAAAAATTCAAGTCCAATCTCCATCATGCATTCCACAACAGCCCACACATGTCTTCATCATCATCCAAGAGCAAAGGAAGCAAAACCATAATCTAAGGGAACTAAATAAATCATTCTAATTGAGTTAGCAAGTTAGGATCACCTAAAACCTAGTATTAAAGTTAATCCTAACTAAAATACTAAAACCAATTGTAAAATCCTACAAAAATAACTATAGGAACCTAAGTCAATCATGACTCTACCATGTTAATTCCAGAGATCAAATCCTCAAATAAGACCTAGAAATAAATTCTACACTACAAGGTACTAAACCTAAACCCTAAAAGAAAGCACCTAAAGCTTCAACCTAAAAATCACACCTAATTTCATCACAAAAATGTGAGAAAAATACTATGGGAGCATATAAGTCTAAGCTAATCACACACAAAAAATCAAGCCAAAAATAATCACCAAGTGCTCACACTAAAATCATCAAACAGAGGTATCAACCATGGCCATTTTATTATCAAATAAAATGTAAAAAATGGACAAAAATTGAAAATGCATGATTTTCCTAATATTTTTATTTAACAAAATTCTCGATTCAATCATGAGTCAGGGGGAAAAAATTTGGAATTAATTGACCTATTTTTCTATTTTTCATGAATTGTTTTCAAACTAACATGAAATGCACAAAAATAATAAAACAATAAAAAGAGAAGATGAACAGAGGGTGTATTCAACAACTCAATCCAACTAGTCTCGCTTGGGCCCATCACAAGAGGGGTGCACATAGCAACAGGACGTGAGGCCCATCTGAACATCACTTCAGTTCAAACAAATAACAGGGGAGGGGGTGTGTTGAGCAAGCAAATGCCTTGTAAATCCACATTGGGCTTGGAGATGGGGGTGAGGATAGCAACTCAATCCAAGGCCCAGGCGCTTCAATTCACTTGTATTCTCTTCAATTTTCAAACTGAAAAAATAAAAAGCATGCACACCAAGATTCGAACCCATGCGTGTTTGGTTCACCCAGCGAAGATTCACAAGCTTCAAATTCTGATAAGTAAAACACTGCGATTTGGGGAGGGTATACGTGGCTCAACATACGCGCTAGGATGGATAGACTAAGTCAAGGTCTCAACACGAACGAACGGCCCAGACTTCATCTTCTTCATTCAAACCCTGCAACTTCGCGTGCAGCCCACGGCCATCGCCGGTGATATCTCTGGTCACCCTGCACAACCCTAACTTCCTCTACACACATCCATTTGCCACGATCTTTACATGAAACTTGAACATAATTTCACCAGCAATTCATCCATACCATTTATACACTCTAAAAACGCCTGAATCTTGAAATCACAATCTCAACCAAAAATGGAATTCACCCTAAATTGTCTCTAAACATGCGATTAATCATCCTAAATCCAACTACACTTCATCCTGATCCTAACCGCATATGAATTGCTATCTAACACTGCCTAAATTATGAGTAATTGCAAAATTCACCAACCTGTGTTCAAGCTTGTAACAGAGATGGTTCTCGCACTCTTCAACCTCTATGAAAGTGCAGATTCACTCCGGGATGCTTGATGAAGGTAAATAAATGCTCAATTGATCTCGATTCGCCCTTGAACTCCAAAATCAAATTTCAACTTCAAGCTTGTTTCTTCACTTCTCTCCAATGGCTCCTCCATGAAAATGATCACCAGAACCTTCCAATTCTGTTGTAAATCCTTTTTATATTCTGTTTCAATGGATTAGAGGCCCAAACCAGGCCCATTCATGAGTTTTTGACTTTCACTTTTCTTCCAAATTTCCAAAGTTGATATCCACCTTCAAGCCTTGCTCATACTCCAATTTCATTCCAAACCATACACTTAATCCTTGTGGGATGTAATGAAATGGTTCTCTTCCTTTGATTTCCACATATGGAGTGTGTGAGGTGTGTTTCTTATTTGTGAAGCAACCTTCCAAATGGCCAGGTTAAGCACTTTAAATCAAAAATGTAATAATGCCAAAATCTTTAGAACATCAATTCCATTCAAAATGACTACAAATTTGACTTGAAAACATGTTATTCTCAATTGTTTTGAATTTTCTCATCTTAATTCATTAAAATGGCTTTTATATGAACTTTCTTCCAACAATGCTTGATATGATCCACATAAATGGACTCTTGATGCTTAGACAAGCTAAAAACATCATTTTGAACAACTTTCATGTTGAAAAAAAATCCATTTGAGGCTTGCAAGATGGTGAAATTGACTTATGGTTTAAAATGACCTGTAATGTCCAAATACCCAAAATACCCTTGACTTGTCAAAGCCATAACTTGAGTTCTACAAATTTTATCAAGGACTCCTAGTACTCTCTAGAAAGATAAGAGAATAAGGAACAACATTCATGTTGACCAAAAGTTCATAGGAATCATCCTTCTAGGGAAATATTTTCATGCAAGTTGGGTAACTTTCAAGCTCCAAATTCACATTCCTCAGATGACTTGTAACTTGTCTGGCTCATAACTTGAGTTCTACCAACCCTATCAATGACTTATAGCACTCAAATTAAAGCTAAGCTCATGATATACAACAATCATGTTGGGATCAAAATGAGATGAAGATCATATCTTGAGTTAAATGGTCTTGAAGTCAGGGGTCAAGCTAGGGGATTTTACACTGTCAAGTCTTAGAAACCCTAGCTTGAAACTTCTCAAACTCTTCAATCATGATGAGTTAACCTTCGAATCATCCTTAGAACATCTCAATGTATCAATCCATGATCACATGGATCTTGAATTAGGTCTCAACTTCCTTCAAATCCTCAGTTGACTTAGGGTTGACCCAGTCAAACCCTAGCTGCACCACTCATGGTTGAGCCTTCTTAATCTTACACAATGACATGTCTAAGCCTCAAAGTGATCTTAAACACTTCTTATGAGCTATCTCAAGACCTCAAGTCTAACTTCATGACCTCAGAATCATCGGATGGCTTCCCACAACTCTCAAGTTAGGAGACCTACACACTTGGCTTCAATCACTCTCTCTGAGGATCTTTTAACTTCTCTGACAAGGATATCAACCCTTGAGCACCTGAATAACCTTCTTTAGCTAGCTTCATAGTCTTGTATAGCTCTTAATTGGTAATCATACCTCTTGATCTCCTGCATACATGTCAATGAAATGCAAATGATAATTCTAATGTGCATGAAATGAAACATAAGCTAGGTAAAGAAAAGTTGGGCAAATTTTGGGGTGCAACATGTATGAATGGATAATGTGTGTCTATATCCTTTTTGCAGCCTCCTATCCCCTCCCATTTCAACTTTTCTGCTGCATTTTCTGATGTACCAAAATCATAGCTCTTGCACAACTTTCAATCTTCAAAGTTTCCATTTTTGGGAGTACTTATCACCTCTTTCTTGGTGCAGCCCCGCATCTTTCCATTTCTAGGCCTGTTTTGCTGTATTTTTTATGCAGCACTCTACCTTGCCCTTCATCCTTGTATCCATTGGTTGGCTTATGCTTGGACACACACATGTAACCAATAGCACTACCTTTTGGACATCATTTTCAAATTCTGATTTTTGATGTGTAGATGTATCAACATAAGCTTATAGCCTTGGTTTTGTGACATAAAATGATTTTGTAATATGATACACATTGCCACTTCTTGCATGGGGATGTTTTGGACCATATTCAAATTGCCCATGTTTGAACATGCATGGTATTGATCTTGAAATATTCCAACATTGAATTAGCTCTTAAATATTTTCCTTGCATGTTTGTAAGCACAAAGAGGGTCATGTGGACTAGATGGAGCATGGGGATACCATGGCATGAAGTTATTTAGAAGCATGAATTAAGACTAGAAATAGCTTAATTTCCTAAGCATTGTCAAGAGTTTGAATTTTGTAACAAATGTGACATTCTTGCAAATGTCATGAAATTTCTCTTTGTAATATTCTTGAATCTAGCCTTGAATTCATGAACCTTGAATTTGGAATGATGGGCCTCCCTTATGCAATTGAATTTGAAAGAAATGAAGAAATGAGTCAAGCCTTGAAAGAGGGCAAATTTTGGGGTGCAACACTACCAAGATAAAACAGTGTCCGTTGGAAGCAGTGGGCTCGATTTTTCCAATCATATCGATGCCCCACATGGAAAACGGCCAAGGGGATGACATTACATTCAACGGGCACGGCGGCACATGAATCTTATCAGCATAAATCTAGCATTTATGGCATCTCTTCGCGAATTTGAAACAATCTGACTCCATTGTTAGCCAAAAATAACCAGCTCGTAGGATCTTTCGACTCATGGCATGTCTGCCGGCATGCGTGCCAAAAGTACCCTCGTGGACTTCTTCCATAAGCAAGCTTGCTTCTTTTTCATCCACACACCTGAGTAGTACCAGATCATGATTCCTCCTATACAACACACCATCTGGGTTAAGGTAGAAGTTTCCAGACAATCTTCTAAGAGTTTTCTTATCCTAGGTCGATGCCCCTGGTGGATACTCTTGGTTATTAAGAAAATTTTGGATGTCATGAAACCATAGTTTACCATCGGAAGCTCCTTCAATAGCAAATATGAAAGCGGCCCTGTCGAGGCGCGAGATAACAATCCTTGGAGCTTCATTCCAAAAATTGACCTTGTACATTGAAGACAGTGTAGCCAAAGCGTCTGCCATCTGATTCTCCACTCTTGGCACATGGTGGAAGTCTATACGATCGAAAAACAGTAACAGTCTTCTTGCATAATCCTTGTAAGGGATCAAATTGGGCTTTCGAGTTTCCCATTCTCCTTCGATCTGATTAACAACTAGTGCTGAATCGCCATATACATCAAGATTTTTGATCCTCAGATCAATAACTTCTTCCAAACCCATGATACATGCTTCGTACTCGGCCTCGTTGTTGGTAAAAGGGAAAGTTAATCTGGCAGTGAAAGGGATATGAGTTCCATGAGGAGTTGTGATAATTGCCCCAATTCCGCTACCATATGAATTAACTGCACCATCAAATATCATCTGCCATTGAGATCCCCTCTCTGGTCCTTCAGTGGGTAATGGCTCATCACAATCTTTTTCTTTCAAATACATAATGTCCTCGTCAGGAAATTCAAATCTCATTGGTTGGTAATCATCAATTGGTTGTTCAGCAAGGTATTCTGACAGAACACTCCCTTTAATGGCTTTCTGGGAAACGTACTGGATATCATATTCTGTCAATACTATTTTCCATCTGGCAATCCTTCCAGAAAGTGCCTGCTATTCAAAGATATATTTAATCGGATCCATCTTCGAAATTAGCATGGTTGTATGATTGAGCATGTACTGTCTTAAACATTTGGCCGCCCAAGCGAGTACACAACACGTTTTTTCAAGCATTGAGTAGCGGGACTCACAATCTGTGAACGTTTTACTCAAGTAATAAATCGCATGCTCTTTCCTTCCTGTCTCTTCATGTTGACCGAGAACACAACCCATATTATTCTCCAGAACCGTTAAATACATGATTAATGGTCTTCCAACCACTGGGGGTATCAGTATCGGAGGATCTTGCAAGTACTGTTTTATTTTGTCGAATGCTCTTTGGCAATTTTCTTTCCAGACTACCGCCTGATCTTTCTTTAACAGCTTAAACATTGGTCCACACGTGGCCGTTAGATGAGATATGAACCGAGCGATGTAGTTCAACCTCCCTAAGAAACCACAGACCTCTTTTTCAGTCTTCGGTGCTGGCATTTCTTGAATAGCTCTTATTTTTGCAGGATCTACCTCGATTCTTTTTCTGCTGACAATAAACCCCAATAGCTTTTCGGACCGAACTCTGAAAGTGCACTTATTTGGATTCAACCTTAATTTGAACTTCCTCAACCTCTCAAACAGCTTCAATAGATTGACCAGATGTTCTTCCTCCGTCTGGGACTTCGCGATCATGCCATCAACCCAAACGACATCACTTTATAGCAAAATGTTCTCCATGTCCTCTCGTGCCATTTTTATCTGATGATAACCGGAAAAGCCATCCATGAAGGAAAACACCGAGAATTGAGCCTGTCGCTACTGCGAAAATCGGCGCCGGCTGACAGAAGAGTCGCCACCGTGCGTTATTTATCCCAAAGGAGGGAAAGGAAACGCTCAAAGTAAACCTAACGCGAAGACGGGAAAAGGTATGGTCATCGCAACCAAAACCTGGGTTCGGGAGTCGGTTACGCAAGGGGAAGGTATTAGCACCCCTCACGTCCATCGTACTCGATGGGATCCACGCTTGCTTGGTTGTACGGATTACACTTCTATCGAAACTAAAGGATGAGGTCTGAAAAGAAAAGAAAACATGACTCGGCAAAGCATCGCACTTTATGCCTACGTATTCCCGTCTGGAACGAGAAATCAGAGTCGACGTAGTTCGCCTAACTACGGGGGAAGGTGGGTGAAGGTTGCTCGCTAGGATATCGCATCCTATTCCTACGTACTTCCACACAGCATGGAAGATCAGAGCAAACGTAGTTCGGGCTACGCACGACACAAGCTGTTCAAGTGTCTTTTATGAAAAATCTCACCTTAAACAAGGGTTTTCTTATTGCAAAAAGGTTGATGTTTGTTCAAATCTTTTGACGGAAGAAATGAATTCATTCATGTTATAACCTTTATTAATGTTTTTCTGTTGTTTTGGAGAAAGAAGAGATGACACTCTACAAATCCTAGGGTTGAAAAGGGGATAAAAATCTACCCTAATGTTATCATGCATGGGTTAACTCCTAATGTCTATCATGCTCCTCTCTTGCGCAGAGAGAAACAGAGATCCTAAGGGAATAGACGGAAACAGAAACAACAGATATATACAATAAAGCAGTAAAATGCATGGATGCAACAATACAAGCGAGGCAAGGGAGTCCCACTCAACCTCGAACCTAGAAAACAATAGGCAAAAGTGAACAGAATTCACTTTCAACCCAGCAAGTTAAACAACAAACAATACAGTCCGGGAAATTCACACAATACATCAAGAAATAAACAGCAAAAGCTAAACAGCAAAGCAGTCTTCATCAGCATCTGCAACCATTTTCAGGCTTCCAGCAAGCATCAGTCTTTATCTTCACAGTTTCAATGGCTTTTCTTTAAGTCCCACTCTCCAAGCTAAGGAATCAATCACAAGAATGAACTGGGTGTTAAGCAATTAGTTGACCACCAAAGGTGGCAAACCTACTGCTATCAACACATAGAATATTTTCTCTCAAGAGTTCTATCTCTTAGACATTAACACCAAGCCTTCCAAAGGAAGGGGGTGAGCGTCTCAGAGAGACTCTGCATCACAGAGAAGGATGGAGGCAATCAAGACCTTCCATGTTTGAGAATCAAGTTTGCTACTCTAGAGCTCTGCCTAACTCCTAGATCCTAGAAACTTCAACAGCTGCCAGCAAGAGATACTCCTCATCACCTTTGGAAATTGGTCTTCATTCTCTGATCTTCAAATGGGCTTCATCAACACAGTCTTCAGCTCAAACCCCAAGTCCCAAACAAACCCAATACCCCACACAGACAAAGAGTAACCCTAAAGAGGGCACACCACACAATCAATCAAATATAAGCAATATACTAATAGCAGTAGGGGAATCCTAATATTTTCTAAGGAATCTATCATCTACCCATAACCCCTATAGTCCCACACCCCAAAAATCAAATCAAAATTCCTAAAAGAATTAATCTATCTCACCTATGCTCATTTAAAACCCTAATTTTCATCACTCTAATCTCACCTAATCAAGTCATCTAAAAACAATCCTAAAATTATGAATTAAATCCTATATACAAGTTGAAGTCCTAAATGACATATCCTAAAAAGAATGGGCCCTAAATCCAAAGGGAACTATTAGAACTAAAATCAACAAAATTAGGCACTAAACTAAACTTATTAAAAAGCTATTCAGAAGAAAAATACACAAAAAATATCAAAACAAAATAAAATGCCATTTTTATTATTTATTATTTTTCTTAACAGAATTATTGATCTACCACAAAAAGAACCAATTAAAACTAAGCTTTTTTCCATTTTTTATGAATTTTTAAAGGTCCAAGAAACATAAAAGAAAATAAAAATAAAAAAAAAGAATTAAACGGGGAGGGGGTGTCACTAGCAAGCTCGCCCAGTTAATATTGCTCATGGGCCAGGAAGTGGGGTGCGGATAACAAATGGCTCTAGGCCCATCTAGTTCAGAAATCAGATAAAAAATAAAAGAAAAAATATTATGACCACGGTGCAAATAGTAACTAATTCAAGTTAAAATTCATTGGGCTTCCATATGGGGGGTGGGGATATGAACCTGATCCAAAGCCCACGTGTTTCATTAAGTGAAATGCATCGTTTCAACGTTGTCAATTCCCTCCGTTTTCTCAAATTGAATCTCAGCCATCCGATGAGTCTAATGAGTCAAAGTTTTAAAATAATCCAATGTCCCTGGGTCATCGTCCCCAACAAGAAGCTAGGGTTTGCAGAATTCTCTTCTCCATGCAACCATATTCAAGTCCCTCGTTCTCTCTCAATAGGCCATGAAACCCCACACTATAAAGAGCAAAAGTGCTCTATTCTCTCCCCTGAACACGATGGTGCCCTTAGTTTGGATTGAAACCAACTCCATAATGAAACCCGATAGCTATACTTTCATGGCATACCAACTGAACTCAGCAATGTACTCTCACAATTCTTCATTCTACTTGTCCTATCTTATTCATCATGCTACACTGATCTTAGCAAGCTATTGCACATTGATAAAAACTCAATACATATCCCGATCTTGATCATCAGAGAATCTACAACCTGCCATTAAACCTCATGGAATTCTCTCTAACCTTCAGAAATCAATCCCCTATGGTCTCTAATCATGTTTATCCTAACCATTTCATCTAATACTGCCTAAATAAAGAGATGTGGATTGAAGTGCATACCTTGAGATTTGATGAAACAGTTGTGAATCTTTGCACTAGAGACCTTGGCAATCCTCTCAAATGATCCTTGGAGTATGGTGAGCTTTCTGTTTGCAACAATTAGGATGATGAGTGCTTGTAGAAGGAGATTCGAGCCTTTTATGGATCTTGCAATTTCAAACCCTAGAGCTTCAATCTTCCATGGATGTGCCTCTGAGCTTGCTTGGATGCACTCACTATCTTCAATGGATGATGGATGAAGAAAAAGAATGAACAGAATTGGTGTAGATTGAAGATTTTCACACTTTCTTACAATGGAAGCAACAATGGAATTCTCTCTCTTCTCTCCCTCTTTTCACCAACCTCTTGCACCAATGATCCACACTCATTATATAGAGGATGATGGACAGATCTAGAAGTTTCTGGATGCCTCTAGGATGATTCTAGAATGTGGTGGAAATTCATGGAAATTCTCATTTGATGACACTTTGAAATATCACTCATCTCATGTATATGGCACTCTAAACTTGTGTCAAAATCTCTTCTCATGAGTTATTGAAATGGTATGTGTGAAAAAAACCAGCTCCTTTCCTTGAAATTTACCTTATGCCAAGTTTTCCATACTTGCCTTATTATGCAAGTAACAAAAATACAAAGCAAGTCCAAAAATTAAACCCTAACTCAAAAAAGTGGCTGAACCAATGTCTTTAAAATGATGTTTGGAATCAATTTGGTATATTGGATGACCCATTTTGGATTTGTAGATCTCCCAAACCAATTTTTCATTCCAACTTTTTCAACTTATATGCCTCTTTTAGGTCATTTTTCACCAACCTTGGTCAAGTCTTGTACTATGCATTTCCAAACTTCCATGACCTCTTTCTTAGACTTAAAATGACATTTTTAGCAACTTTGATGTTGTGAAGTTTTTCATTTGAAGCTTCCTTGTGTGAGTTTTAGGCATAGGCTAAGAATGACCTGTAATCACCAAATGACCAAAATACCCTTTGCTTGCCAAGACCATAAGTAGAGTTCCACAATTCATATGAAGGCATACCATACCTTTCTAGAAAGCTAAGACAATTAGGAACAACTCTCATGTTGGCCAGAAATCCATTTGAAAACTCCTTGAAGGTCCAAAGTTGCTTGGAAGACAGACAACTTTCACAGACAAATTTCAGTGCCCTCAGATGACCTGTAACTTGCAAGAGCTATAACTTGAGTTCTATAAATCATCTTGATGACTTCCACCACTCAAATTAAATCTATGAAGATACTCTACAAGTTTCATGTGGACCAAGAGTTCATATGAAGTTTGCATCTTGAGTTACACTACTTTGAAGTTTGACCTAAATCAGGGGATTTTACACTGAAACCCTAATTTAGTAACTCCAGTTCTCCTTGACTCCTCTTGATTTTTCTTTAGCACAACATCATATCCATATCCATGTAGCAAATAATGAACCCCACATTCTTCAAATGCTTCTTGATGCCTTTCAAAACAAGTCTTTGACCTAGGATTGACCCAAATAAAACCCTAGTTGACTGACTTCAACTGAGGCTCTTGCAATCATTCCAATGACTAGATTCTTCTTCAAAATGATCGCATAGGCTCTTTATAACATCCATACACACCTCATGCTCTTGGCTCATAGCTCACATACCCTCTGATGATCCCCAAATAACCTCAAGATAGGAGAGAACTTACTGATCAACCTGTCAACTCTTCAAAGCTCAAATTCTTCCCTGATGGCCTGAATAGTCTTGAATATGAATGAAACCCTTGGATAGGACTCTTGAGATAAGAATATCACTTGATCCCCTGATTAAGATAGCTTTCTCATGCTATGCAATGCAGATGAATACACTATGTACATGATGACAATGCAAATGACTATGCATTTGAAACATAAACCTAGGTTAGAAAAGGTTGGGCAAATTTTGGGGTGCAACAGCTGCCCCTATTCAAGCGGCTTGGACCCGACTGGATGAAGAGCGCGCAGCCTTCAGACATTCGGGGTACGAGACAGTTAAATACGAAAGAACCCGGAAATTTGCCAACCGCAAAAATAAATTGCGAACACGACTGCTGCTCGGGGAAAACCCTCCAGGGAAATGACCTTTGTTGTCACAGCAACAACTAGCCATCCATCTGTCAATCTGTTTTGTAAAATAATCTGATATTGTCCGCAGACCACTCCATTCCGAAGAAATGAGCATACACCACACAACGAGAAATTGTTGATATCACTTATCAACCTCTGTTGATCTCACTTATCAACCTCTGTTGATCTCACTTATCAACCTCTGTTGATATCACTTATCAACCTCTGTTGATCTCACTTACCAACCAAGCACACGCTAACCAGCGGGAGAATATTGACTTCACTTGTCATGTTGACTTCACTGATCAACCTTTCGTATCCTGAAGAAACGAGCAAACGCTTAACCAATCGGGGCAATGTTCGAAGACATGAACAACCGACTCTGCGGGGAAATGAGAAACTTAACCAAGTAACTCTGAGGGGACAACTCTGACGACTGCCGTCAAACACCTGCTAGGGAAATTGGGGACTTAACCAAGCACCCTTGTTGAAAAATACGAGGAATTTAACCAAACAACTCCTGTAGCGAGTACCTTGCTGGGGACTATGAGAGACTTAAACAAGTAACTCACTAATGCAACATCCTGCTGGAGAACACAACTCTGTTGGGGGAATTGCGGGTAACCAACCAAAAATCTGTATTACCACCTTCTAATACTGATACCACATCATCCTGAGAAAGACTCAGCTGGGGAAATACAAATAACTTAACCAAGCGACTTGTCGAAGTATACCCTGTCGGGGACTACGAGGAACTTAACCAAGTATCTCGTTGAAGATCACCATGCTGGGGATTACGTCTCTACTGGGGTAACTGTGGGTAACCACCCAAAATATGCAACATGCCATTTCCATCGTACCCTGATAAGGATTCGGCTGGGGAGAAAGAGAAATGCTTGACCAAGCAACTCTGCTAGGGGAATATGTCAGGACGAACACGATTACTACATGTCGTACGCTATAAATCCACAAAACTGCGACGAACACGATCACTGCGTGTGCTGCAATAGGGCGAATACGATTACTGCGCATCTCGACCAACAAACCCTAACTGATACGATAACCACGATCACTGCGTGCTCCGCATCACGAGTTCCCATGATACTATCAACACGATCACTACGCGCCATATGAGTACGGTCTCTGCGTATCTTGAACACGATCACTGCGTGTTTGAACACGATCACTGCGCGTTCTGAGCCACGATCCTCTTGACTGAAGAAAAACACGATCACTGCGCGCTGTGTGTCTCAACTAACCCACATAACTAAACGAATACGATCACTGCATATTCTAACCATACATAGGGTGAACGCGATCACTGCGCGCTTCGTGGCACGACCCTCTTGACTGGAGGAAACACGATCACTGCGTGCTGTGACACTACTTCAAACATGGGACGAATACGATCACTGCGTACTCTGGCCACCAACAACCAGCTGAACACGTTCACTGCGTGCCTCACCCCATAACTAAACCATATAATGGACGACTACGATCCCTGCGTATACCGACCAACAAACTGGCTGAACACGATCACTGCGCGTATAACGGACGAATACGATCACTGCGTACATCGACCAACAAACATTACATGATATGATAAACACGATCACTGCATGTCCTGCTCAATAAACCCCGAGATGATACCAACACGATCACCGCGTGCCTTACAAAGCAATCTCCTCAGATCGGGACGAATACGATCACTGCGCCATCCGACCACTGATACACATACCAAGATCAACACGATCATTGCGTGTTTCACAACATGAACCCCCTAGATGGTACGAATACGATCACTGCGTACTTTGACCACGGATCAACACCTCCGAATCAACACGATCACTGCGTGCCTTGCAGTGTGAACCCCGTAGATGGGACAAAATACGATCACTGCATACTTTGACCACAAAACCCACGTCTTCCTGAAACCACGATTTCTCTTATCGGCAGGGAACAACATATCTGAAACTGAAGAGATAACCACCTGGCTTATGTTTCAAAAATGCATGTTTGGTAATGACGTAATGCTTCCATACTGCATGGAAATGCTATGTATTTGGGTAAAATGCGAATGCTCATGATGCATGCTTATGCAAAGAGTTGCTTCAGCAAAATAAATGCTGAAGACACACTGGATCCGCCGGGGATGACCGGAATACTACCGATACGCTTCCATCAAAATAAATGTTGGAACGATGACCTAACTCCGCTGGGGATAACCATCCTGCTAGGAAAGTAGTTCACGAACTCGAAACTCCAAAGTCTGCTAAGGACGATCTTCCTGACGAGGAAGAGCGGCTTGCTGGGGAAAGAAAGGACAATCATGCTCGGGAAAACTCCTTTCAGCAGCTCCAGCCACCTGATCACACTCTGTGGGGAACCTTTCCTGCTATCACTGAGCTGGGGGAAATCATCCCGCTATCACTGAGCTGGGGATTAAACTACACATTCTGATTTGCACTGCACAAAAACTTTCTGGGAAGTTAATCACATTTGTCTCGACCTTCGCTGGGGAGGACTCTGCTCTGCTTGACAAGCCACTTCTGAACTGAATATATATTGATCTTTTCTTTTGACGCAATCTCTGCTCTCCTGGGGAGACAACATTCAATTTTGCCTGGGGAGACTTCACTGGGGAAGGACACAACGTTCATCCTCTGGAGAGGGTACCAGCCTGCCATGGACTCCGGCGGGGAACTTTGCGAGCTTTCGAATACCTGCAAAAGTCCACAAGCAAACACAAGGCAATCTATGCAAAAAGAGACATCTTGGTAATCACCCACGACAACCATTCAGGTAATTTTTGGTTTTAACAATCATCGGCCGAGGCCCGCCTGGTCACACGCATGTAAGTTTATCAAAAACATCGGCGCTTTTTACAAACAAAACTGTAAAAAATTAAAACCATAGTCACACGATATACTGAATAAAGCACTTTATTGATATCGGCCTGAGAATAGTCAAGATTTGTACATCAGATGCAACTCCTGAAAAGAGGTAGTCACACATAAACAAAATGCAGAAGTATACAAATATACAGAATAAAATTTGTACACATGTCGGCAACGTGTTACAGACGAACACCATGAACCGATCCTCCTATGACTCGTCGGACTCTGACGCTTTCCCGGTCTCTGTCTTCGGAAGAAGTTGCTTTGGATAATGGACCCCAGATGCTCCCAACCCGCTAACAATCAAACTTGGACCGCAGTCATTTGCTTCTCAAATCCCTAACTTTTGCGTGAATCGCCCTTTGCGGGTTTTCGATTCACCGGGATACCCCTTTTTGCCGAAGCCGCCCAGTGTAGGTTTTCGACTTCGCGGGTGTACATTTTTTCCATTTTATCCCTAACTTTTGCCCGAACCTTTTTATTCTGTTTTTTTGGTTCGCCAGGATGCCCCATTTTTGCCTGTACTCTCTTTTTACTGTCCAGCGGGTCAATTTTAAGCAAAGTATTTTTTAACTGCGTCCGAGTTCACAGGGGACGAAAAGTCTTCACCATCCATGGTGGATAACAATAAGGCTCCTCCGGAGAAGACCTTTCTCACGACGTACGGACCTTCGTAATTGGGATTCCATTTGCCCCTGTGATCCGATTGCGGTGGGAGAATCTTCTTCAGCACAAGATCACCCGTCTGAAAGCTCCGAGGTCGAATCTTCTTGTCGAATGCTTTCTTCATCCGACTCTGATACATCCTACCATGTGCAATGGATGCCACTCTTTTCTCATCTATCAAGCTCAGCTGATTCAGTCTACTTCTCACCCATTCTGCCTCGTCCAGCTTAACATCAAGCAAAACCCTCAAAGATGGTATCTCAACCTCCAGTGGCAGGACAGCCTCCATGCCATATACTAGTGAGAACGGTGTTGCCCCGGTTGATGTACACACTGTAGTACGATAACCGTGCAAAGCGAATGGCAACATCTCATGCCAATCCTTATACGTTACCACCATCTTTTGAACAATTTTCTTTATGTTCTTGTTGGCCGCTTCAACAACGCCATTCATCTTGGGTCTGTAGGGAGATGAATTATGATGCTCGATCTTGAAATCCTGACAAAGATCCCTCATCATCTTGTTGTTCAAATTCGAACCATTATCAGTAATGATCCGCTCAGGAATACCGTATCTGCAAATTATATCCTTCTTGATAAATCTGGCCACCACCTGTTTCGTCACATTGGCGTAAGATGCTGCTTCCACCCACTTGGTGAAGTAATCGATCGCGACCAGAATAAAGCGATGCCCATTAGAAGCAGTAGGCTCAATCTTGCCGATCATATCAATTCCCCACATGGAGAAGGGCCATGGGGATGCCATAACGTTCAGTGGACTGGGTGGCACATGGATCTTATCAGCGTAGATCTGGCACTTGTGACACCGCTTGGCAAACTTGAAACAGTCAGTTTCCATCGTCAACCAATAATACCCCGCTCGCAACAACTTTCGAGTCATAGCATGCCCACCTGCATGTGTACCAAAAGTTCCTTCATGGACTTCTTCCATGAGCAAGTTAGCTTCCTTCTCGTCTACACACCGGAGGAGTACCAAATCGTGGTTCCTTCTATACAAAATGCCGTCGGGATTCAGATAGAAGTTGCCTGCTAATCTCCTTAGAGTCTTCTGATCACGACTAGATGCCCCAGCCGGATATTCCTTATTCTTCAGGAAGTTCTGTATGTCGAAATACCAAGGTTTATCGTCGGATGCTTCATCAATTGCGAACACAAAGGCCGGCCTATCAAGGCGAGAGATGACAATGCTGGGAGCCTCATTCCATCGGTTGACTTTGTACATCGAGGATAGCGTTGCAAGGGCGTCCGCCATTTGATTCTCCGCCCGAGGTACATGATGGAACTCCACCCTATCAAAGAAAGGTAGCAACCTTCTCGCATAATTCATGTACGGTACCAGATTAGGTTGGCGCGTCTCCCACTCCCCCTTAATCTGATTCACCACCAATGCTGAATCCCCATATACATCCAGATTCTTGATCCTCAGATCGATAGCCTCTTCTAACCCCATAATACAAGCCTCATACTCAGCTTAATTATTCGTCACTGAAAAAGTCAATCTGGCTGTGAACGGGATGTGCGACCCGTGGGGAGTTGTAATGATTGCCCCGATCCCGCTACCGTACGAATTGACAGCCCCATCAAAAATCAATTGCCACTGGGAACTCCGCTCAGGACCTTCACCAGGAAACGGCTCATCACAATCTTTAGCTTTCAAGTACATTATGTCCTCATCAGGAAACTCAAACTTCATAGGCTGATAATCCTCAATTGGCTGTTCGGCGAGATATTCGGACAGAACACTTCCCTTAATGGCCTTCTGGGAAACATATTGGATATCGTATTCTGTCAATACCATCTGCCATCTAGCTATCCTTCCAGAGAGCGCTTGCTTCTCAAACACATATTTGATCGGATCCATCTTTGATATCAGCATGGTTGTATGATTTAGCATGTACTGTCTTAGACGTTTGGCAGCCCACGCCAATGCACAACACGTCTTTTCGAGCATAGAGTATCGAGATTCACAATCTGTGAACTTTTTACTCAAGTAGTAAATTGCATGCTCTTTCCGTCCTGTCTCGTCATGTTGACCGAGAACACAACCCATACTGTTCTCAAGAACCGTCAGGTACATAATCAGTGGTCGTCCCGCTACTGGGGGTATTAACACCGGAGGTTCCTGCAAGTATTCTTTTATCTTTTCAAATGCCCTTTGGCAATTGTCGTTCCAGACCACCGCTTGATCTTTCTTCAACAGCTTAAATAATGGTTCACACGTGGTCGTTAGGTGAGAGATGAACCTAGCAATGTAGTTCAACCTCCCTAAGAATCCACAGACTTCTTTTTCTGTTCTTGGTGCTGGCATCTCTTGTATTGCTTTTATTTTTGCAGGATCGACCTCGATTCCCTTCTTGCTCACAATGAACCCCAGTAGCTTCCCGGATCTCACTCCGAAGGTACATTTATTAGGATTCAGCCTCAGCCTGAACTTCCTCAGCCTCTTGAACAACTTCAACAAATTAACCAGATGCTCTTCCTCTATTTGAGACTTGGCAATCATGTCATCGACATACACCTCGATCTCTTTGTGCATCATGTCGTGAAAAAGCGTTGTCATGGCCCGCTGATACGTTGCCCCAGCATTCTTCAAACCAAAGGGCATCACCTTGTAGCAGAAGGTTCCCCAAGGGGTGATAAAGGTCGTTTTTTCCATATCCTCAGGAGCCATTTTGATTTGGTTATACCCTGAAAATCCATCCATGAAGGAAAATACCGAAAACTGAGCTGTGTTGTCGACTAACACGTCAATATGTGGCAGCGGGAAGTCATCCTTCGGGCTCGCCTTGTTTAGATCCCTATAATCAACACACATCCGAACCTTGCCGTCTTTCTTTGGCACAGGCACGATATTAGCGACCCAAGTGGGATAAGTGGTAACAGCCAGGAATCCAGCATCCCATTGCTTCTGCACTTCTTCCTTTATCTTTACAGCCATGTCAGGACGAGTCCTTCTAAGCTTCGGCTTCACAGGCGGGCAATCCTCCTTCAACGGCAGACGATGAACAACCATATCAGTGTCCAAACCCGGCATGTCCTCGTAGGACCAAGCAAATATATCACCGTATTCACGCAGCATCTCAATAAGCTCTTGCTTGATATCCTCTTGCAACGCAGCCCCTATACGGATATTCCTGACGCATTCTTCAGACCCCAAGTTGACAATCTCAATCTCTTCCTGGTGAGGCAGAATGACTCTCTCCTCTTGCTTCAATAACCGACTGAGCTCTTCCGGTAAGTCACTATCCTCCACAATCTCCTTCTCAGCTTGGAATATCGGATGCTCGAAGTCTAAACGAGTCATAGGAAGTTTTTGGTCGATGTCATCTGAAAATTCATGAATCATGCGAGAGAAACGGTTAATTGCTTCAAAATGATGTACAAGCAAAATGCATAACCACGCTGCCATTTTATTGAAAAATAAAATAAAACAGAAAGAAAAGGATCACAACTTTTGAATGTAAAAAACGCCGCCATTTATTAATCATGCAAACATACAGGTAAACAGTTAGGCCCTAAGACAAGATCATCGATGCCCTGGGCAAGGCATGTGATCATACAATGATTGGAAAAAAAACAATGCATTACTGTTTGGTGACTTGGATGACGTCCTGGATGGACCAGTTGCATAAGCTTTTCCCCGGCGTGCTGGGTCGAATCCATGAGTCCATGTCGCAATCGCTATCCACTTCCCCCGTATCAGACACGGCATTGATCCTTTCGAAGCTAACTCCTCCGGGCGTGAACACGACAGGTCCCTTGTATTTAGGCGCACTCTGCGAGGAAGATGGGCGGTACCCCAAGCCATACTTGTCTTGCTTCACTGGGATGTCCAGAACCTGCCCCCACTTCTGAGTCTCTCCTGCTTGTACCAACGCCTTGGCTTCTTTATATGAGGAGACTGCCACCTCTAGCCCTTCACTCGTCACCGGAGCTTCTTCTTTAACCTTCACCCCTTCGAACGCCTGACACAGTGTTTCATGAATCTCTCCATCTACCTCCACATACTTGAAAGAAGATAAATGAATGACTAAGATATCCTCTTCGCCACACACCGTCACAATACTCCCCTCAACCATATATTTCAGCTTCTGATGGAGCGTCGAAGTTACTGCCCCAGCGGACCCCGTGTCTACCAGCAGGGCTTTCTTTGGTAACACATTCAACGAGGACCCCGTGTCTACCAGCACATGGGATAGAACAGTGCCCCGACATTCGATAGAGATGTGCAAGGCATTATTATGGTCACGCCCTCGAGGCGTTAAGTCAAAATCCGTGAATCCCAGTCCATGCCCAGCGTTAACATGTGCCATAACTCCCTCCAGCTGATTAACTGAAATCTCTTGCGGCACGAAGGATGTCTTAAGTACCTTCAACAGGGCATTTCTATGCGCCTCTGAGCACAACAACAACGATAATATGGAGATCTTGGACGGGGTCTGCTGCAGGTGATCTACAATTTTGTAATCACTTTTGCGGATCAACCTCATGAATTCTTCCACATCTTTGGTTACCGGCTCTTTCTCTTTACTCCCCGAAGATTCTCCCTCAACAACTTTGTTCTTACCCCTGGCAAGCCTTTCTGCTTCAACCTCAGGTGAAGTGAAAATTCTACCGCTCCGGGTTATACCGCCTGCTCCCACTATGTTATCCACGGATCCCGCTGGCGGATCATTCAAGTCGATATTCTCCCCATTACAATACACCTCAGCACCATAGCACCACGGGACTGCTTTTGTGCTTTCAAAAGGGACTGGCTTAGCATTGGTAATAGTAATGGTCGGCCTTTTCGATGATGCCGAAATTGTCACTGATTTGAACGGAATAGTGATCGTAGCAATCTCCCTACGCTCTTTACCCAATTCTGTCTCAACAGACTTCTCTCGCCCTACAACCCTGTCAAACTGCAAAGTTCCTTCATCAATCAAACGTTGAACTCCCCTCTTCAACTTCTCACAGCCCTCAGGTTGAACCAAATAGTCAACACACTCTTCGCTGCAACCGGGGTAGACACCTCCTTTCAACAAACGCTGCTTTACATACCTCAAAGGGGTTTTCAGCTCGCTCACTTCTGAAACCAAGTTCAACTCATCATCTAACATGATTGCATTGGCCCCGGCCCCACCATGCTTGGGCATTGGCTGTTGTGTGATGTTGGGACCGTCCTTCCCGAAGTTAATAGCCGTACTATCAAGCAAATCCTGTACTTTATGCTTGAAAGCTAGACAATTTTCAATATTGTGCCCTGGTGCACCCGAATGGAAGTCACAGTGCTCATTAACATCATATCCGACTGGTGGCTGGCCAGTTGGCGGTGCTAAGGTCCTCTTCTCGACTAACTGCAATTTCAACAAAGTTTGAAGGAGTTCTGCATATGATACCGGCGGTACCTCGAATACTCTCCTCGGTCGTGGGTTCTGAAGTCTACGCTGGTTGTTATTAGGCTGCTGCTGAGCCTGTTGCGGCGGTTGTTGTTGTCTCTGCTGCTGAGAAGGCCCTGGAATGGTTACGCTTGCAACTTGCGACTGCTGATGCCAGTTCTGACCTTTATTCCTTCGTCGAGCATTATATACGGCATTGGTATCACCCTGCCTTTTACCACCAAACGTCTTCTTATTACCTCCTGCGGAACTGGACTCACCCGCTTGAATTTTACCAATCTTCACCCCGTTTTCAATGCGCTCCCCCATCAAGATCAACTCAGAGAAAGTACTCATCGAAAAATTGAGCAGACGGTCATAGTACATTCCAGAAAAAGTTCCTATGAACATATCCATCATTTCACGCTCCACCATTGGAGGGTGCACCCTAGCAGCCAAATCTCGCCATCTCTGGGCGTATTCTTTAAAGCTCTCGCTAGACTTTCGAGACATGCTTTGCAACTGGACTCGGTTAGGGGCGAGATCACTATTATATTGATAATGTCGAACAAAAGCCCCTGCCAGCTCTTTCCAACTCCTGATCTGAGTAGGCTCCAAGCTCATGTACCACTCCAGCGATGGCCCTGACAGGCTATCCTGGAAAAAGTGCATTAGCATCTTTTCATCCTCAAAATATGCAGACATACGCCTGTAAAATGCGCGCACATGCACCCTAGGGCATGTATCCCCTTTGTACTTATCAAATGACGGCGCTTTGAATTTCAGCAGGACCCTTAACCCTGGGACTAACCCCATATTTGACATATCCAGCCCAAGAGCATTCTGGCTGGCCAATCCATTCACTTTCTCTTCCAGCAATCTCATCCGATGGTTGTCATCCCTGGCTCTTTCATAGCCTTCGTTCTGACCAGAGAACACATCCTCTTGGCGATCCTCCCAGCGAGGTACTGCATCGTATCCAACATAATCCGCATCACGGCCCGGTCCCGTTTGGACGTACCTGGGGTCATACCTCAGATTACCTATCTCTTGAGTGTTGTATGCGCCATCTCCATATCCAAGATTACCATAGCCACCAAACCCAGCCTTGGCGCCAGCCATGCTGCCATACCCCATATTCACACCATTGAAGCCCTGGTTACCATTAATACCCTTCATTCCGACATTCTCAACGCCCCCATTGAAACCCTGGTTGACATTACCCACAAATACTCCAGCAGTATCTGCATTGACATTCATATTACCGGTGTTCCCACCTCCACCTACAGGACCAGTTTCTCCAGCATTCAAACCGGTTACAGGAACAGCATCAGCACTTTGACGACTCTCAACTCGGGGAGAAGCAGCAATGTTCTCACCATGCGGTGTCCCGTTGTTTTCAGCCCGTGCGACTATCGGTTGAACCAGATTCTGCAGTTGCTCTTGTCCCTTGGCGATAGTCTCCATGGTTTGCATGAGCAGGGCCATCCTGTCACGCATCTCTTGCATTTCACTCTGCACGTTGTCCATGATCTTCTTCTGGTTAATCCTTGTAGAGTAACGGTGGACCCGCTTTTCTGCAATCCTGAAAATACCTGAAAATTGGCGCAGGAGATAAGATATATGGATCACAAACCTGTAATGCAAATATGAGTATGTATGCAAAATGCAATGCGTGTCTGTGCATTAGGGATTATCATTCCCCGATTCTAGTGTGAGTGTGCCAGTGCAGTGACAGTGCTAGCAATACAGTGATTGGAGCCGAATCAAAGAAAACCTCGTATATTGCAGAGAAATCCAAGAATACAATATCACTGAGAGTATAATAAGATGGCATGACCTCAACCAACAATCCTGGTGATGGTCAACACTAATGCAAATAAAGCATACAAGTTAATACATGAAACGATCAAGGACTCCCATAAGCCCGGTACTCTTCTATTAACTTCTTGGTCTCTGGATGACTGGGTCGGGTAAGCAGACCCTCGACAAGCTGGTTTCTTCTCTTGAGAACACGTCGCATGTCACCAGCGGTTTCCTCCCATGCCCCTTTTCCGAAGCGATCTTCTAGCTTCTGCTTCTGAGACACAACTTCGTTCCTGCCTTCGATGGCCTTGTTCAGTGCATTCTGGAGACTATATCTGGTCATTACCTCTTCTTCATACTTCTTAATGCTAGCCTTCAACTGCTCCTCGAGGTCAGAAATTTGCTGCTTCAACTTATCTTCCCTCTTTTTGTTGTTGGTCAGCGTAGCATTCCATGTCTTATTACAAGAAGAGATTTCTCGGTGAGCGGCGTCGAGTGCTTTCTTTTTGGACTCCAACATGTCATGGGAGCTTCTGAACTCTTGACCTAGCCGTTCGCTCTTCTTTTTCTCCTCTGTCAACTCAGCACCTAGCCTGTTTACTAGTTCGATCTGCTGTTGGAAAGAACGTACGACCTTGTTCTTCTCACTCTTCATCTGAGCTAGCTCTTTCTCTAACTCTTCATTAATCTTCATCAAGGCTTCCTTTTCTTTCACAACTCGCTCGTAGACCTCCATAGTAACAGTGGTTGGCTCCTCTACCGGAATATGAACAGGGACCGGAGCAGTTGGAAATGGCATCAATAACTGTCTGGCTCTCTCCTGGATCCAAACTTTGTAGGGCGCATATGCCTGACAATCATTCTTCCCCAACAGTGGTTTCCCTTTTCTGTTAATACGCGTCCAGGCATGCCGAAGCTTGGCTAGTAGCTCTCCATTCAAATCACCGGTGATGTACAGAGATTCCTGTACTCCTTCCTCCTGAGGCGGGTTCTTCAGCGCATATCCAAACTGGCGGACAAACAAAGATGGGTTGTAGTTGATGCACCCTTTTCTCCCTATCAACGGAACATTAGGATACCCAGAACAACTGAAAATAAGCTCGGATCCCATCAAGTCTCGATCGAACCACTCAATGTCTTCAGAAGACAACCTCATCATACGCTCTGGCCAGTCGGCTGTAGTTGCACTATCCACAAAAGGACCCTTCAGGGGAAGATGGCTCTTGAACCACATATACAGCAAAGGCACGCAACAAGAGACATTCTTGCCTCTCCTGTTCTCATTTCTGTAGTGCATCGAATGGTAAAAGTCCCCGATCAGCGTAGGTACCGGGTTGCCAGCAGCAAACAAATGGAATGCATCCATGTCCACGAAGTTTGGGAAATTGGGAAACAACACTATCCCATAAATGCATAGGGCCAAAATAGCGTTAAAGACTGCCCAACACCCATTCTTGGCGTACTCTTGAGCCTTACCGACCAGAAACTGGAGAGAGAAACCCGGAACCCCTCGCCAAGAAGTCATCAACAGCTCAGAAGCATTCATGTGCAGGGCCTTAGCTAAATCCTCCAAATTGGGCTCAGCGGCAGAGTGAATGAAAGGAACTGTATTCTGAACCGACAGCTCAGTAAACTCCACATACTCCTCCATGGTAGGCCCCAAAATGAAGTCAGCAAACGTGAAACACCTCAAAGCCGGGTCATAGAATTGCATCAGCGTGTACAGCCCATTCAGTTCATCCTCAGTGGATTTGCGAACCAAACCCAACAGCCGTCCATAATTCTGCCGGAAGCTTCTACGAACATCCTCATCTGCCAGAGAAATTAGACCCAGGAGTGGAATAATATCAGGAATAGGTAGCTTGTACGCAACTGTCATCCTCAAACCAGCCATGATCGATACTCAGAAGTCCAGACACTAGAACCGGGGAATATGCAGATGCACCTGCAGCACAGACACACGTTAATGGGATGCAATGATAATGGTTATGCAAACAATGCAATGTAAGCAACATGCAACAGGGACCAAGTGCTATAGCTGAGAAGCCTGAACCATATCAAAAGTCTCAAATAGATCCTCCAGAATTCCTCAAACCCTGGTCTCAGATAGACCCAATACAAAGCTCCAACATTGGTCTCTGATAGACCCATAACATAACTCCAACTGGTCTCTGACAGACCTCAAACCATAACCCTGACTGGTCTCTGGTAGACCTCCAATTAAAACTCTGACTGGTCTCTGATAGATCTCACAACTATCCATAAATACCCAGGATCTCTGATCAAGAAATAACCGGTATCTGAAGGTCTAGTTACCTGCATAACCCCAAACCCTCTCACAGGTGGATGTCCTAGTAACTGACAAAGGTATGGCATCCTATGCGGTCGTCGGCGTCACAGACTTTCAGGGTTGATGATACGATTCCCAGAAGGAATGGCATCATCAAATCCTGAAGAGGCCTCACTTAGCCAACTTCCAAATGATCGGTTCCCAGAGTCGACAATCCAACTAACCAGCAACCCGAGCCACCCAAAGGGCAGGACAGGAGGCCAACCAGAAGAACCTCGTTTGAGTGTAGATTTCGCGGGACACTAGGACATGCAAAGCACGTGCGCGCCCACTAATCTCTACTCTAAGTCTAGGTGCACTCAAGCCCAGGTCCGGCTTATCTTTCAATCATGGAACACCCGTCACCCCCACAATACAGCAATAATAATAATAATTAAATGCTGAAATGTAAATACCGAAATGTAAATCCATACAAAATCCTCGACGGGAAAACAAGCGCTAGGATTGACTCTCTTAAGGAACGTTGAATCCCAAATGCATAAGGAACTATCGCAGTCCTCAGCAGCCAGGGGACGTTGGATCCCCAGCAGAGTCGCCAGCTGTCGCTACTGCGAAAATCGGCGTCGGCTGACAGAAGAGTCGCCACCATGCGTTATTTATCCCAAAGGAGGGAAAGGAAACGCTCGAAGTAAACCTAACGCGAAGACGGGAAAAGGTATGGTCATCGCAACCAAAACCTGGGTTCGGGAGTCGGTTACACAAGGGGAAGGTATTAGCACCCCTCACGTCCATCGTACTCGATGGGATCCACGCTTGCTTGGTTGTACGGATTACACTTCTATCTAAACTAAAGGATGAGGTCTGAAAAGAAAAGAAACCATGACTCGGCAAAGCATCGCACTTTATGCCTACGTATTCCCGTCTGGAACGAGAAATTAGAGTCGACGTAGTTCGCCTAACTACGGGGGAAGGTGGGTGAAGGTTGCTCGCTAGGATATCGCATCCTATGCCTACGTACTTCCACACAGCATGGAAGATCAGAGCAAACGTAGTTCGGGCTACGCACGACACAAGCTGTTCAAGTGTCTTTTATGAAAAATCTCACCTTAAACAAGGGTTTTCTTATTGCAAAAAGGTTGATGTTTGTTCAAATCTTTTGACGGAAGAAATGAATTCATTCATGTTATAACCTTTATTAATGTTTTTCTGTTGTTTTGGAGAAAGAAGAGATGACACTCTACAAATCCTAGGGTTGAAAAGGGGATAAAAATCTACCCTAATGTTATCATGCATGGGTTAACTCCTAATGTCTATCATGCTCCTCTCTTGCGCAGAGAGAAACAGAGATCCTAAGGGAATAGACAGAAACAGAAACAGCAGATATATACAATAAAGCAGTAAAATGCATGGATGCAATAATACAAGCGAGGCAAGGGAGTCCCACTCAACCTCGAACCTAGAAAACAATAGGCAAAAGTGAACAGAATTCACTTTCAACCCAGCAAGTTAAACAGCAAACAATATAGTCCGGGAAATTCACACAATACATCAAGAAATAAACAGCAAAAGCTAAACAGCAAAGCAGTCTTCATCAGCATCTGCAACCATTTTCAGGCTTCCAGCAAGCATCAGTCTTTATCTTCACAGCTTCAATGGCTTTTCTTCAAGTCCCACTCTCCAAGCTGAGGAATCAATCACAAGAATGAACTGGGTGTTAAGCAATTAGTTGACCACCAAAGGTGGCAAACCTACTGCTATCAACACATAGAATATTTTCCCTCAAGAGTTCTATCTCTTAGACATTAACACCAAGCCTTCCAAAGGAAGGGGGTGAGTGTCTCAGAGAGACTCTGCATCACAGAGAAGGATGGAGGCAATCAAGACCTTCCATGTTTGAGAATCAAGTTTGCTACTCTAGAGCTCTGCCTAACTCCTAGATCCTAGAAACTTCAACAGCTGCCAGCAAGAGATACTCCTCATCACCTCTGGAAATTGGTCTTCATACTCTGATCTTCAAATGGGCTTCATCAACACAGTCTTCAGCTCAAACCCCAAGTCCCAAACAAACCCAATACCCCACACAGACAAAGAGTAACCCTAAAGAGGGCACACCACACAATCAATCAAATATAAGCAATATACTAATAGCAGTAGGGGAATCCTAATATTTTCTAAGGGATCTATCATCTACCCATAACCCCTATAGTCCCACACCCCAAAAATCAAATCAAAATTCCTAAAAGAATTAATCTATCTCACCTATGCTCATTTAAAACCCTAATTTTCATCACTCTAATCTCACCTAATCAAGTCATCTAAAAACAATCCTAAAATTATGAATTAAATCCTATATACAAGTTGAAGTCCTAAATGACATATCCTAAAAAGAATGGGCCCTAAATCCAAAGGGAACTATTAGAACTAAAATTAACAAAATTAGGCACTAAACTAAACTTATTAAAAAGCTATTCACAAGAAAAATACACAAAAAATATCAAAACAAAATAAAATGCCATTTTTATTATTTATTATTTTTCTTAATAGAATTATTGATCTACCACAAAAAGAACCAATTAAAACTAAGCTTTTTTACATTTTTTTATGAATTTTTAAAGGTCCAAGAAACATAAAAGAAAATAAAAATCAAAAAAAATAATTAAACGGGGAGGGGGTGTCACTAGCAAGCTCGCCCAGTTAATATTGCTCATGGGCCAGGAAGTGGGGTGCGGATAACAAATGGCTCTAGGCCCAGCTAGTTCAGAAATCAGATAAAAAATAAAAGAAAAAAATATTATGACCACGGTGCAAATAGTAACTAATTCAAGTTAAAATTCATTGGGCTTCCATATGGGGGGTGGGGATATGAACCTGATCCAAAGCCCACGCATTTCATTAAGTGAAACGCATCGTTTCAACGTTGTCAATTCCCTCCGTTTTCTCAAATTGAATCTCAGCCATCCGATGAGTCTAATGAGTCAAAGTTTTAAAATAATCCAACGTCCCTGGGTCATCGTCCCCAACAAGAAGCTAGGGTTTGCAGAATTCTCTTCTCCATGCAACCATATTCAAGTCCCTCGTTCTCTCTCAATAGGCCATGAAACCCCACACTATAAAGAGCAAAAGTGCTCTATTCTCTCCCCTGAACACGATGGTGCCCTTAGTTTGGATTGAAACCAACTCCATAATGAAACCCGATAGCTATACTTTCATGGCATACCAACTGAACTCAGCAATGTACTCTCATAATTCTTCATTCTACTTGTCCTATCTTATTCATCATGCTACACTGATCTTAGCAAGCTATTGCACATTGATAAAAACTCAATACATATCCCGATCTTGATCATCAGAGAATCTACAACCTGCCATTAAACCTCATGGAATTCTCTCTAACCTTCAGAAATCAATCCCCTATGGTCTCTAATCATGTTTATCCTAACCATTTCATCTAATACTGCCTAAATAAAGAGATGTGGATTGAAGTGCATACCTTGAGATTTGATGAAACAGTTGTGAATCTTTGCACTAGAGACCTTGACAATCCTCTCAAATGATCCTTAGAGTATGGTGAGCTTTCTGTTTGCAACAATTAGGATGATGAGTGCTTGTAGAAGGAGATTCGAGCCTGTTATGGATCTTGCAATTTCAAACCCTAGAGCTTCAATCTTCCATGGATGTGCCTCTGAGCTTGCTTGGATGCACTCACTATCTTCAATGGATGATGGATGAAGAAAAAGAATGAACAGAATTGGTGTAGATTGAAGATTTTCACACTTTCTTACAATGGAAGCAACAATGGAATTCTCTCTCTTCTCTCCCTCTTTTCACCAACCTCTTGCACCAATGATCCACACTCATTATATAGAGGATGATGGACAGATCTAGAAGTTTCTGGATGCCTCTAGGATGATTCTAGAATGTGGTGGAAATTCATGGAAATTCTCATTTGATGACACTTTGAAATATCACTCATCTCATGCATATGGCACTCTAAACTTGTGTCAAAATCTATTCTCATGAGTTATTGAAATGGTATGTGTGAAAAAAACCAGCTCCTTTCCTTGAAAGTTACCTTATGCCAAGTTTTCCATACTTGCCTTATTATGCAAGTAACAAAAATACAAAGCAAGTCCAAAAATTAAACCCTAACTCAAAAAAGTGGCTGAACCAATGTCTTTAAAATGATGTTTGGAATCAATTTGGTATATTGGGTGACCCATTTTGGATTTGTAGATCTCCCAAACCAATTTTTCATTCCAACTTTTTCAACTTATATGCCTCTTTTAGGTCATTTTTCACCAACCTTGGTCATGTCTTGTTCTATGCATTTTCAAACTTCAATGACCTCTTTTCTAAACTTAAAATGACATTTTGAGAAACTTTGATGTTGTGAAGTTTTTCATTTGAAGCTTCCTTGTGTGAGTTTTAGGCATAGGCTAAGAATGACCTGTAATTACCAAATGACCAAAATACCCTTTGCTTGCCAAGACCATAAGTAGAGTTCCACAAATCATATGAAGGCATACCATACCTTTATAGAAAGCTAAGACAATGAGGAACAACTCTCATGTTGGCCAGAAATCCATTTGAAAACTCCTTGAAGGTCAAAAGTTGCTTGGAAGACAGACAAGTTTCACAGACAAATTTCGGTGCCCTCAGATGACCTGTAACTTGCAAGAGCTATAACTTGAGTTCTATAAATCATCTTGATGACTTCCACCACTAAAATTAAATCTATGAAGATACTCTACAAGTTTCATGTGGACCAAGAATTCATATGAAGCTTGCATCTTGAGTTACACTGCTTTGAAGTTTGACCTAAATCAGGGGATTTTACACTGAAACCCTAATTTAGTAACTCCAGTTCTCCTTGACTCCTCTTGATTTTTCTTTAGCACAACATCATATCCATATCCATGTAGCAAATAATGAACCCCACATTCTTCAAATGCTTCTTGATGCCTTTCAAAACAAGTCTTTGACCTAGGATTGACCCAAATAAAACCCTAGTTGACTGACTTCAACTGAGGCTCTTGCAATCATTCCAATGACTTGATTCTTCTTCAAAATGATCGCATAGGCTCTTTATAACATCCATACACACCTCATGCTCTTGGCTCATAGCTCACAGACCCTCTTATGATCCCCAAATAACCTCAAGATAGGAGAGAACTTACTGATCAACCTGTCAACTCTTCAAAGCTCAAATTCTTCCCTGATGGCCTGAATAGTATTGAATATGAATGAAACCCTTGGATAGGCCTCTTGAGATAAGAATAGCACTTGATCCCCTGATTAAGATAGCTTTCTCATGCTATGCAATGCAGATGAATACACTATGTACATGATGACAATGCAAATGACTATGCATTTGAAACATAAACCTAGGTTAGAAAAGGTTGGGCAAATTTTGGGGTGCAACAGAGCCGTATTGTCAACCAATACCTCAATGTGGGGGAGCGGGAAATCATCTTTTGGGCTCGCCCTATTCAAGTCTCTATAATCAACACACATTCATACCTTACCATCCTTCTTAGGTACGGGTACAATGTTGGCGACCCATGGAGGGTAAGTTGTCATGGCTAAAAATCCAGCATCTAACTACTTTTGAACTTCTTCTTTGATTTTTATCGCCATGTCTGGTCTCGTCCTCCTAAGCTTCTGCTTGACGGGTGGACATTCTTCCCGAAGTGGCAATCGATGAACCACGATGTCAGTATTAAGTCCGGGCATATCTTCGTAAGACCAAGCAAAGATGTCATTGTACTCTCGAAGCATCTCTATCAACCTTTGCTTGACGTCTTCTTGCAATGCGGCCCCTATCCTAACATTTCTAACAACCTCTTCAGAACCCAAGTTGACGATCTCAATCTCTTCTTCATGAGGCAAAATGACCTTTTCTTCTTGTCTTAAGAGTCTAGCCAATTCCTCAGGCAAGTCTTCATCCTCATCAATCTCTTCTTCAGCTTGGAATACCGGGTTGTCAAAGTCGAAGCGAGTCATAGAAGATTCTTGGTCGGTGTTATCTACAATGATATGAGACCTGCAATGGAAATGGTTAAGTTTTTCAAATGATATGCAAACAAACACATTGCCATTTTATTTTTAAAGATAAAACAAGAAAGACAGAGATCTCAAAATTTAAATGGAAAAATGCCCTTTGATTAATAGATGAAACAATATTCAAACATAAACAAGACAAGCCTTGAAATAAAAAACCATTATGCTCCGGGTAGAACATAGGGTCGTACAATAATTGAAAAACAAAGTATTACTGTTCATTGGTCACTTGGACAAATTCTTCGATGGACCAGTTGCATAGACGTTGTCCTGGAAGGCATGGCTTAATCCAGGCATCCATGTCGCAGTCACTGTCTCCAGCTTCATCACCTGAAATGGCATTGAGCTGCTCGAAGAAGACACCTCCGCTGGTAAACCTGATCGGCCCCTTGAATCTCGGTGTGCTCTGTGAAGACGACAGGTGGTACCCCAGACCGAATTTGTCTTGCTTTTGAGGGATATCAATCACCTGCCCCCATCCTTGTGCTGAGCCAGCTTGCACCACAGCCTGCGCTTCTTTGAAAGAAGACATAGCCACCTCAGGCTCTTTTCTCACCACTGGCGCCTTATCCTTCAACTGAACAGTTTCAAACGCCTGACACAGGGTCTCATGAATTTCCCCATCTACTTCAACATACTTGAAAGAAGACAAGTGACTAACCATGATGTCTTCTTTTCCACATACTGTCACAACACTGCCACTGACCATATATTTCAACTTTTGAGGCAGAGTCGATGTGACAGCCCCAGCTGAGTGGATCCATGGTCTGCCTAACAAACAGCTATAAGCAGGCTGAATGTCCATGATATAAAACACAGTGTCAAAAACTTCTGGGCCCACTTGGATATGCAAAGTCAGCTCACCGAAGACAGACCTCCGAGTACCATCGAAAGCACGTACAACCAAATCACTCGGTGTACAGGTAATGCCCCTAGTATCCAGCTTCATGAGTGCCTTCTTCGGAAGCACATTCAAAGATGACCCCGTGTCAACAAGGACATGAGACATAACCACTCCTATACATTCAACAGAAATGTGCAGCGCACAATTGTGGTTTCTGCCCCTAGGCGTTAAATCTAGATTTGTGAATCCAAGGCCATTTCCCGCGCTTACATGCCCAACAATCCCTTCAAGATGATTCACCGATACTTCCTGAGGCATAAAAGCGGTACTCAACACTTTCATCAATGCATTTCTGTGAGCTTCGAAACTCAACAACAACGATAATATCAAAATTTTGGAAGGTGTCTGTTGTAAGTGCTCGACTATCTTGTAGTCGCTTTTGCATATCAGCCTCTTGACTTCCTCTACATCATTCTCCAAAGATCCCTTTTCACCAGACTGGGAGATTTCTTCAATTACCATCTTACCCTTCCCTCTATTTGCTTTTTCAGCCACCACTTCGGGCGATGCAAAGACTCTGCCGCTTCGGGTAATTGCCCCTGCTCCCCTAACATTCTCTGCAGACTCCACAGGAAAACTCTTCAAATCTATCTTCTGACCATTACAGTACACCTCAGCCCCATAGTTCCACGGGATGGCTTTGGTGCTTTCATAAGGCACAGGTCCTGCTTTGGTAATAGTGATTTTTGGTGGCCAAGGAGGCGCTGAAATAGTTATGGTCTTATAAGGAATCGAGATCGTAGCGACCTCATCCCTCTCCTTACTTACCTCCTCAATAGGTTTCTTTTATGTAGTCTGCTCAAACTGCAACGTCCCCTCGTCTATCATTCCTTGGATACCCCTTCTTAGGTCAACACATCCCTCAGGGTGACTTAAGCAATTAACACAGTCCTTATTGCAGCCTGGGAATACACCTCCTCCCATCAATTTGTCCTTCACAAACTTCAATGGAGTTTTCAATTCATTCACATCCATTATCAAGTCTAAATCCTCCTCCACCAGAATAGCACCAACCCTGGCCTGCCCATGGTTTGGCATAGGGTTCTGCACAACGTTAGGTGTATCATGAGAAAACTTTATCGCTTTACTGTCAATGAGATCTTGCAGCTTGTGTTTAAAAGCCTTGCAATTGTCAATAGAGTGACCAGGCGCCCCAGAGTGAAATTCGCAACGTGCATTTGCGTCATAGCCGGGTGGGGGATCACCTGTCAAAGGAGCGAGAGTCCTTTTCTAAATTAATTGTAGCTGCAATAAAGTCTGAAACACCTGAGAGTAGGGCATCGGTGGAGTGTCAAATACTCTATTCGGCCTGGCCCTATCAGGATACCTCCTATAACCCTGTTGGTTTTGCTGTTGTGGCTGATACCGTCTTTGTTGTTGTTGTTGTGGTCATTGCTGCTGTGGCACAGGAATAATGACATTGGCCACCTGCTGTTGGCGATATTGATTCTGTGGCTGATCCCTTCCTCTTCCTCTAGAACTTGCCACTGAACTGACGTCACCTTCACGCTTCTTGTTTCCAAATATCTTTTTTCCTCCTCCTCCAGCCAAGGGTACCTCTCCCACCTGAATCTTTCCAAGCTTGATGTCGTTCTCCACCCTTTCACCGGTGATTATCAAATCGGAGAAACTTCCGGACATACTGCTTATCAGCTTTTCATAGTACACCCCTGGTAGAGTAGCAACAAACATGTCCACCAGCTCCCTCTCTACCATTGGTGGCTGCACCCTAACAGCAAGCTCTCGCCACCTCTGGGCGTATTCTTTAAAGCACTCATTACTCTTTTGAGAGAGATTCTGCAGCTGAACTTTATTTGGTACGAGGTCACTATTGTATTGATAGTGCCTTATGAAAGCCTCGGCTATCTCTTTCCAGCTACGGACGTTAGCAGGCTCCAACCCCATATACCATTCCAAAGAGGGGCCGGACAAGCTATCCTGGAAAAAGTGCATCAGGAGTTTTTCATCGTCCGAGTACACGAACATCTTTCTATAGTACGAGCGCAGGTGGACCCTCGGGCAAGTAGTTCCTTTGTACTTATCGAAGTCGGGCACTTTGAACTTTTGAGGCACTCTTAAGCCTGGGACCAGCCCCAGGTTAGACATATCTAGTCCAATGGAATTTTGGCAGTCCAGAGATCGCATCTTTTCTTCAATCATTTGAATCCTTCTATCAGCCTCAGAAGGTCCTACAACATTTACAAACCTTGGAGTGAATATATCCTCCTGTCGGTCCTCGTTCCATCAACTGTGCAATGTGATCCCTCATTTCTTGCATTTCCACTTGCATTTGATCCATCAGCCTTCTCTAGTTACCTCTAGTACCGTAGCGGTGAGTTGTCTGATCTGCAATCCTGAAACACTAGTGGCACAAGAAACAAGATAAGGTTAACAGTTCCGATGCACCTACAAATGCGAGAAATATGCTAAAATGCATACCTGTATTTATGCAAGTAAGGACATTTCCCCCTCGATTCTAGTTTCGGGATAACAACCAAGACGATGGAGAGCCCCGCAGGCAAGCACAGAATAGAAACTCCTCATATATAAACATAATCCCATAGGAAAAGTATAAACAATAAATGAGTACAAACAGAAAGGGACCTCAACCAACAAGTCTGGTGATGGTCCATACAAAAGTCTACGCTACAGAATACAAAGAAACAAATCAAACTGGGTGGCGAGACTGGAAATCCTTCAACAACGCCTGTGTATCCGGATGATCTAGCGTAGTGAGCAAACCACATATGAGCAACTCCTGCTGATTGATAGTAGACTGAAGATCCTCGACCGAGTCCTCCTTCCCAACAGCTTCCTCGAGCCTACGCCTCTTAGCACTAGCTTCCTCTTTATGCTCCTCCAAGGTTGCAAGCGCTTCATACAGTTTGCAATCACTATGTCTTCTAAGTGCGGCTTCCTTTGAGATCTCTTCATCTTTAGCTTGGAGCTGGGCCTTCTGTTTGATGATATGCGCCTTCAACTTGTCTTCACGCTCCTTGCTAGTAGACATGGCAGCATTCCACTGAGCCTCAAACTTGGAAATCTGCAAATAGGCTTTACTTAACTCTTCCTTCTTCGTGGCTATAATATGATAAGAAGAATTCAAATCTTGGCCTGTGCACTCTCTATCTTTAGTCTCCTGAGTTAAGTCTGTTCCCAACTTATTCACTAATTCAGTTTGCTTTTTCAAAGAATACCTTGCTTCGTTCCTTTCACTTCTGAGCTGAGCCATCTCTTCTTCTAACTCTTCGTTTGTCTTTTCAACTCTTCTTTCTTGTGACATACCTGTTCATACCCTTGGATATCTACTGTAGTGGGCTCTGCAATCTCAGGCGGATGCACAGGCTGAATAGACGGATATGGCATCATCAATTCTTTGGCTCTACTTTGAATCCAAGCCAAATATGGAGCGTATGCCTGACTATTGCTCTTTCCCAAGGCAACCTTTCCTCTCCTATGGACATTTCTCCATGCATGTTCAGCCCTAGCCAAAGTATCTCCCTCCAACAAACCAGTGAGATACAAAGATTCCTGTATCTCTTCATCCTTCAGAGGCCGTCTAAGTGCGTACCCAAATTGTCTGATAGTAATAGCTGGATTATAGTTTATGCAACCTTTCCTTCCGACCAACTATAGATAATCTTAATGTCTAATACATCTCTATCAAACCACACAATGTCTTCGGCAGACAATCTCATCAAGCGCTCAGACCATTCCAAAGTGCCATAAGTAGCAGAGGACGAACCAGTCTTAGGAAGATGGCTCCTGAACCAAGTATAGAACAAAGGTGCACAACAAGAAACGCTCTTCCCTCTCCTGTTCTCATTCTTTTAATGCACAAAATAATACACATCGCCTAACAGAGTGGGTATAGGGTTCTTTGAAACAAAGATACTGAATGCATCGACATATACAAAATCTGGGATGTTCGGGAATAACATAATGCCATAGATACACAAGGCCAAGATAGCATTGAATATCACCCAACAACCTTTCTTAACAAACTCTCGAGCCTTTTCCGTAAGAAAAGGCAGTGGAAACCCAAACATTCCATTCCTACTGGCTAACTTCCCTTTCAACTCAAAGACATCCAAATGTAAAGCCTTAGCAAGGTTAGTCAAATCTGGCTCTCCCTCAACATGATGGAACGGTATCTGGTTCAGAATAGGTATTCCCAATATATCAGAAAACTCCTCCAATGTCGGTGCTAAAACAAAACTCCGGAAGGTGAAGCCTCGCAACTGAGGATCATAGAATTGTAACAATGTATGAAGGCCATTCAATTCATCCAAAGAAGGTTTGCAAACAATATTTAAAATCCTCCCATAAGATTCTCTGAAATCCTCCATAACCTTCTTCTTAGCTAGAGAAATCAGGCTTCGCAAAATTCTAATGTCAGGCGTAGGAAACTTGTAGGCCAGGGTCCTCCTCAAGGGCTCCATGTCAACAAAGAGGGAACAAAATCACCAGAATCGAAGAGGAAATGTACACCTGCAACATAAACACATGTCAATGAAATGCAAATGAAAATGCACATGCAAATGCAAATAGGGGATCCATACTACTGTGTTGTCGGTTGAGAAGAACCAGCGCTTCGCCTTAGTACCGACAAAATCACTGACATAAGAACCCTTTTGTAGCATGAACACAAGTTTACACTGTCAAGAATTGGGTAGTCTGGAAGTCAAGGTTTCTTGCATAACCCACCCACTCACAGGTATGGACCTATCTATTGACAAAGTTTGACATCCTATGCGTTCATCAGCGTCACAGACTTTCAAGAAATGATGATACGATACCCAGAAGGTGTGGCATCATCATATCTTGAAGAGGCCTCACTTAGCTGAATCCCAAATGATCGGTCCCCAGAGTTGACAACCCTCAAATCTGCAATTCTCTCAATGGCCCACTGGGCTGGAAAGAAAGACATCAAAGAGAATCTCGTCTGAGTGCAAATTTCGTGGGAACTGGTGCATGCCTAATATACATGTTCGCTACTACTTTTCGCTGCTAATATTAAGTTTGTACTCAAGCCCATGTCCGGCTTCTCACTCAATGGAACTTCCCTCCCCACAGCACAGCAGTAATGATTTATGATGCGGAAAATAAAATGCGGAAGTAAATAAAGAAAAAGCACATATATACACACACCTAAAAAGAAAACACACAAGCGCTAGGATTGACTCGCATAGGGGATATTCCTGTCCCCAGCAGAGTCGCCAGCTGTCGCTACTGTGAAAAAAAGGAGGCCGACAATGACTAACAGAGTCGCCACCTATCGTTATTTATTCCAAAGAAGGGAAAGGAAACGATCGGAAAAAACCTGACGAAAACGGGAAAAGACGAGGTCATCGCAACCCAGTCCTAGGTTCAGGAGTCGGTTACGCAAGGGGAAGGTATGAGCACCCCTCACGTCCGTCGTACTCGACGGGATCCACGCATGTGTTGTCTAGCTAAAAGGGTGTGTAAACTATCTACGCTAAAGGCTTATGGACAAAAGAGAAAGAAAAAGAACTGACTCGGCAGAGCACCGCCGCTCTGTGCCTACGTACTCCCTCGTGCAATGGGAAAGTCAGAGTCAACGTAGTTCGCCTAACTACGGCCAAAGAATGGGGGAAGGTTGCTCGCCAAGACATCGTGTCTTGTGCCTACATACTTTCATCTGGTACGAAAGATCAGAGCAAACGTAGTTCGGGCTTACGAGAACACAGGTTGTTCAAAAGTTTTACCCGAGTAGGGTTAACAGACAGTTCTAGCAGTTGGTGTATGCAGCTCGACCTTTGGAGACTTAGGCGTTACCGTTTGAGATAGGACTGAAAGTTAACAACACTCTTGTTTATGAAAAGAGTTTTCCTGATTAAGACCCCAAGGGGTGAAAAAGAGTTTGAGTTGTTTTTGTGTTTTTTAAGGAAGAAGTGTTTTGAACTTGGTTTGTGACTCATGTTGCACTAAAGACTATGATCTAGGAGCGAATGCTTCGTATATCGTCCGAAGGACATACACTAACATTCTAGATAATTGAGAGGCAACCACCCAATCATCATTTCCCAAATGGCTTAAGGCTCGTAGCGTGCAACAATTTTCAAGCTTTATTAAGTGGATTGAAGTTGTTTGAAGATGAGAAGAGAAAGAGACCAACTAAGGGGGACTAGATCAAACCCTAAAAGTTGTCATGCAAGATGCACCTAAAGTTGAGTTTGAAAGGGTACCTAATGTTATCATGCATGGTTAGAAACTCTAATGTCTATCATAACCTCTCTTGAACAAGAGAGGTTAGAAATCCTAAGGGAAGGAAGACAAAAGAAGAAGAAACAATAAGAAGAAACAATGCAAATGTAGAATGCAAACACAAATGCAACAAGGAAGACAAAGATGCAATGCAAGTGAGGGAGGAAATATGTGTGGGGCTGGAACCTCCACAAGCTCATCTCAACCTCAAGCCATGGTATCAATGAGTGCAAGAGAAAAGGAGAAGAAGATGCATAAAACACAAGTAACATAAACAATGAGAAAAAGTCCTCACAGATTCATTACTTTAGGAAAGCTTCAGGCTCCTCCCGAGGAGGAACCAAGAAACCTTAAGTAGTATTCCAAAGTCATAGGACAGGATGGGGATGAGGAGAAGAGATCTAAAAAGTTAAAGCAAAACATCATAAGCAAATGCAAACAACAATATCAAAGAATGCAAGCAAACAACACTTATGGAAACACAATGTGCAAACATGAAAGTATGAGATCAAATGAACAACTTATGCATAAGGTAAAGACCTATTAATTAGCACACAAGACCTATAACAAGACCCTAACATGAAACAATCAAAATTAGGTTAATCAATAATGCACAACCAAGCTTTGGAAGCAAAACAAAACAAGTACACCAGCAAACATGCATAAACATGAAGCAACTTGCAAAATATATGAAAAATATGAAAATGCATCTAAAAATGCCAAATAAAATCTCAAAGGACCCCCCAAGGTATTAGGAACCAGGGGTCAAAAGGGGAGATTGAAAATAAAATGGGAAGTGCCTCAACAGAGGGCAAACACTAAGAGTGTCCCAAACTAAGACAGAAATGGAGAGGGAACAAAAAGCAATTCAAACCACATGGAAACAGCACTTAAAAATCATGAAAAAAATATCCAAATATCAATTAACATGTTAACACAATGCTTAAAAAAAATCATGCAAAAATGAGGAATTTAAACATGGAAATAAAATCAAGAAAGAACAAAACCACAATTTAAATCAAATAAAACAGCCCCAATATTTAATTCGTTTTTTAGTTGTGAATAAAGTCAAAAAATAAAATAAAAATTTCCGGAAAAAACTAGACATCTTAAAGTTTGTGAAAATTATTTTTGGTGAATTTTTAAACTATTAGAGCTATTTTATTTGAATTAAAATGAAAATTGCACAAAACAGAAAAATAAAATAAAATTACAGTTAAATACAAAAGATGTGGTATGAATAGCAATTGAATCAAGGAAAAACAGTGGACTGGGCCTCCCAGGGGGTGCCAATAGCGCACGGGTATAAGGCCCACACGAAATAAAAGAAAATAAAAATCTGAGTGGACTAAATGAGGTTGGGCTGACTAAGTGTATGGTGGAATGCATCACAGACCGCATGATCAAGTCCAAGGTAGTTCAATCAGGTGGCTCACAAAGAGCCACCTCAATTAATGAATTTGGTTATTAATATGGTGAATTAAAAGAGGAACACATAGGTCTTGTTATTATCCACATGATCAAAAAAACCAAATCGGACGAATAGAATTCCGCCACGTCAGCTCGTCTTCAAGCTTGGAACACCAGCTCGCCGGAAAATCGCCCCGGTCATCTCCTTCATAGCTCCGGCCACCGCGAGCTCCTTCCCCCACCGTGGCTTCATCAAATCTCAACCGTTTTCCACAAACTTTAGATGAAAATTCATCTACTCGCCGCGAGGATCATGAATCCAACCTCTATTTCCATTAATTTTCAACAACAACTCCAGAAATTAAACAACAAGTAAAACGTGCAAAAAATAAAGTTCACCAAAACACAAATTTAATGGTCTAAACATCATCTACATGTTGCAAGGAGTAAGAATCCATGAAAATTACAGCAAAACAACACCAAAATTCTTCAAAATGAAACAACACAACTTGGTGCTCATAAAATCAAACATCATAAACTCAAGCAAAAATAATCTAGAAATGATCTATCCAACTCAAAGGTTCAAATGCAACGAAAATGGTGAAAAACCATGGCATATCAAGAGTGTAAGGTTGAAAAAAAGTTTACCTAGTGGAGAGCCTCCACTGGGCCTTGAAACTGTGATGAAGCTTAACGAAAGATGCCCAGAATCACTCCATGAACTTCAATTGAGGTGTTTGAAAGCTTGATTTGTTCTGAAAGTAGTTGAATATGAGAATTCGTTTTTGAGTTTTTCACCACTTTTTCAAAATGTGTTATGGCCGTTCATGCACGAAAATAACCTACCTATGCTCCAATTTTCATCTAGAATACTTATATGATGGGTTTATGATCAAATGGGGCTTTAATTCAAGCTAAACAACCCATTTCAAAATTTCACATTTCACCACTTTTTCAAAATGCCATACACGTTTTTACGACTACACCAGTTGGTTTTTTGATCCAAATCCACTACAAATCAGTTGTGTTGATCAAAGGAATGAGATTGGAGGCTTAATTTTGATCCTATGGTTGATTTCCACTTTGTTACTTCAAGAGGAAGAAACCATGAAAATGACCCATTTTGAGACTTCAAATTTCCAATGTGAATATGGCAATGTCTTTGAATTATTATTTGCAATAAAAAAAATGCACAAACTTGCCTTGAAAAAGTTTAAAATCCATTAATTCTCAATTTAAGCCTCCTTTATGAAAAATTCAAACCCCAAATTCTCAATCCAAGCCTCCACCATGACAAGAGATGATTTGGTAGTGCAAATCGCCCCATTTGAAGAAAGTTTCATGTTGAAAAGATTTCCATTTGAAGTGTGCAATTTGGTGAAATGGACCTATAATTTTATGACCTGTAATTTTACTTTCCCAAAATACCCCTGACTTGTAAACCTCATAACATGAGTTCTACAAATCAGATGAAAGACTTCTAGTACAATTTGGAAAGCTAAGATCAAGACCTGCAACTTTCATATTGACCAAAAGTTGAGGAGAAACATCCTTCTAGGTCAAAACAGGCTTGGAAGTTGGTTGACTTTTGTTGACCAAAATCACATACCTCTAATGACCTGTAACTTGTCCGGATCATAACTTGAGTTCTATAAATCCAATCGAGGACTTTAGTAATAAAATTAAATCTAAGAACATGCTCTACAAGTTCCATGTTGGCCAAAAATTGAGATGATCCTTGTATCTTGAGGTAGGTGGTCTTGAAGTCAAGCACTAAATAGGGGATTTTACCCTGAGAACCCTAATTTAGTAACTTCTCACACACTTAACCCTTGATGAATTGAACTTGAAATGATGTCTCATATGTCTTAACACAACATCCCATGGCCATAGAGAATTTGAATTGAGTTTCTATCTTCTTCAATTGCACAGTTGACTGAGGATTTACCAGATGAAAACCCTAACTGCAATACTTTCAACTGTGGCTTGTTCCACTTCACACAACAACTTGAATAAGCTCCACAATGACCCTCAAGGCCCTAAATATGATTTCCTTACATCTCATACCCAAAATCATGCATTCACGAACCTCTGATGCTCTTCAGTTGGCCTCTCAGTTAGGAGCTGACCCACACACATCCATCTATCCCTGACAAGACACTGACCACTTCAAGATGTCCTAAAAAGCTTGAGCAACCACCCTTGCTTAGGCTCAATGCCCTGAGAAGACTCCTTTTGCTATGCACATCCTTTTTGATCCCCTGTTCAATGAAAAATGCTATGCAATGCGAATGCTAGAACAACCAAGTTAAGAAAAGATTGTGCGAATTTTGGGGTGCAACACTATGGGGTAGGATCTGTCCTAAAAGATCGACTTGAATGAGATCAAGGATCATAGGGGAGTATGATGCAAATGAGATGCATATGCACGATTGTTTAGGTTATGCGCAAGTTCTTCCTTTAGACGGAATGCAATGCGATAAAGTAAATGCGGTAAATGTAAATTGCAGAAAGTAAAGACGGTAAATAAATCCATACATAAATGCATGAAAGCGCTAAAGTGTGTGGATTGTGCATAGATGAGTGGAAGTGAAACGTGCACGATTGATTTAGTTTTACGATGCGAGATTAATTTTAGGCGAAGTTGATTGACTTTAAGGAAAGATTGATTTTAAGGATTAGTAGGAAATTAAAGAAAGGTGATTCGGTTACTTATTTATTTTAATAAAAGTTTGAATTGACTGATGAAGTTGATTTTAGAAAAAATTTTATATTGTTTGATTTGGAAAAATGTTGACTTATTTGACTTTTGATTATTTAAATAAAAGTTTGGTTTTAATAATAATTTATAAAAGGTTGGTTGTGATTTGATTTTTAGGAAAAAATAATAATTAATTTATTAATAAAAGATTTGATTAAATTAGATAATAAAGACCTATAAGGGTTTATTGTTTTTTTTATGAAAAAAGGGGTGGTTGATTTTATTAAAATAAAAGGCTTGATTTAATTATAAAAGAAGTTTCTTTTTATTATTATTAAAAAAGGTGAAATTAATTTATTAAGAAAAATGTGATTTGAGTTATTTAATTAAATTAAAAGGATAAAAAAAAAGATAAACGGAAGGGGAGGGAGCTTGATCCGTTGGAGATCAAGGTGTGTGTGTAGTGATCATCCGACATTACAAGATTATAATACAAAATAACAATAAAAAGAAATAAGAAAAGAGAAGTAGGGCCAAAACCCTCGTCTTCTCCTTCGTCCTTCTCGCGACGGTCTTTGAGTTTTCTTCTTCCATCGCGATCTTCGTCCCATTCTTTCTCCGATTGATTCTTCAATCTTCTCATTTGATTACCTGTAAATCAAACAGAAACCACAATGCATAACGATTTGAGGATAACCTTTTACCTACGAACGAGAGTCGACGGCGACCGGTTGCTGGTGGCGGCGAAGCGATGATGATGCCTAAGAAGAACTCGAACTTCACAGTGATGATGCTTCTCCTTTGGGTCTGAGCTTTTGAGTGTGTGAGTTACTCTTTCGCCGCGATGAGGCTTTTCGTCTCTCTAAGTGGGCGCACTTCTTTCTTCGGTGATTCCCCCCTTCGAATGGATTTCCATCGTTCTTTTATAGAGGGATTTGTTGGGCCTCCAATGATGATTGTTTTCAAAGCCTTCCTCATTCGTCTGATGCTGTCGGATTCGTTTGATGATTTGGGGAGAAAAGTGGTGATTCTTTCCTATTTCGTTAGGGCTTGTCTGATCCACTGAGTAATTTGGGAATCAATAATTAATTCTTTCTGATTTTGTTGGAGACATGTCGATTTTGATTTGGGAAGTTCAAGTCTTTTCCCTTTCCGTTGTGGATTCGTCAAATTTGGAAATGTCTGTATCTGTTGATGTCCCACTGGCTTCGAATTAATGCTTTTCCTCTTCTTCTTTTGCAGGGAAAAAAGTTACACTTGAAGTTCAGAGGCTGCCTTGTCTTAGTCTGCCGAGAAGGGTGTCGTAACCAGCGATGACGACATGGTGTCTGAGCTTGGCGGAAATGTGGTTGCCATATTGCTACCAGTAGTATTCTCCTGCGCCATTAACGTTTGGCAAATATCATTGTTGATGTTCTACTATTTATGGATGTTTCACTTGCAATTAATGTTGTAATGTAGATGTTTGAACTGATAGTGTTGATGCTGATACTTCTTTCTTTTCCAAGATGCTGTTAGCAGGTTCGGAAGCTGCCGTCTTAGCCTTGGTGCTGAGGAAGGTAATGTGATGGTGATGATGACTCAAGGAGTCTGAACCATGGGGATGTTGCTGCTGCACTTGTGTATTGCCTGTCATTGATTGCCTTCGACTGATGATGGACCGAACTGAGGGCTGGACCAATGATGTCGCTGCGGGTATGAAATGGTGTTATTGATGTCGTTGTCGCTAATGCTGTCCTTGCTTCTTGTTGCTAATGTTGATGATGTTATGCCACTGTGGAACTGATATAGTTGTTGAGGGACTGATATGGTTGTTGTTGCTTGCATATGAGAAAAATACTGATGTTGTGTTGCTGCTAGCTGATACTATGTTGGCCTGTTGTTGCTTGTGAAAGTTGTTAGTGCCTTCAAACTATGTTGAGAGCGGTTTTGAGATTAGTTATTTTATTTGTCTAGACTTTGATTCTTTCGGTTCTTGGTAAGGAGTTGATGACGACTTTAGTTGTTGTCCTCCCGGCCGCTCGAATTCCTGCCCGGTGATGAGTTTCGACTGAGGGCTGAGGAAGGTCCAACCCACCTCTCTTTTCTTTGCTTCTTGCGTGATGCCGAATTGGTACCTTTGTTGAATGGCCACTCTTGTTCATTGAGTTCCTTATTATCAATGTCTGCACACTGTCACGGATGTCTTCACGAGCCACTAACAGTTTGTTTGCCTTATGAATTACTTTATGCAGGAAAACGAGGGTGTCATCTTTTACTCATAATTAATTGTGTATGTTGGCTTGTTTCGCGACTAGTCAAAGGAGCGTCACCTGCCATTAGTTCAAGTTCGTGGCTTTGATTTTACTTGCTATCCTGTTAGCCATTTTCGTAAATTGTTCTTGCTGGATTTGAAATAACAGGGAGTGAGCCTCTGGTATGCGCCCGTGATGGATATTGTTTCTTGCTGTAATTAGGCATTGAATTTTCTTCTTCACGTGAGCTTTAAATCAAAGTCTCTCATTTCCTTTTGCCTTGTTGTTGTTTGCAGCTGACGTGCTTTTCTCTACTTCTTTCAGAATGCCGCTCGAGATTCAGAAGCTGCCGATTGTCATGCTTTTGGCCGAGAAAGGTCTTGCGGTTATGATGACTTATGAGTCTGAACCGTGAGGAGATTGGAATTGTTGTCGTTTTAATCTCGCTTTCACGCTGTTGAACTCTCTGATTAGTTGCCTTTTGTCTGAATTCCAATTTTTCGATGTACGGTACAGAGTTGGTGATGGCTTCTGTTGTCGCCCTCCCGGCCGCTCGCTCACGCCCGATGATGACTTATACTGAGGGCTGAACTGATTGAATTCAACTATCTATTCTCGAAACGTACTTCATATTGACGGCATTTGCTTGTGTTGCAGGTGTTGAAGAGCTTGCAGATCTTGCGGAAATAATCGCAGCTGACATTCTACTACTGCTGACAAATGCTTGTTGCTGATGTGTTACTGATACTTGTCGTTGCTTGCAGCTACTTGCGAATACTTGCTACTGATGTGCTGTTGGTGATGTTCGCAGATGGTGTAGAGATACCTGCAGCGGCTGCTGATGCCTCCGTCGTGACTGCGCTGAGAATGCTAGAATACTTGTTACTGCTGTTTACTGATATGCTGATATTGTAGGTCCCGAAATCCACTAGTGGATCCTTCAAATGGGTGAGTTCGAAATTTCCATTGCTCTTGTCAATATTTTCAGAGAAACATATGCTTGTCAGCTCAGATTTCTTATTGATGCAGTGAACGGTTGGCGGTATACGAGACTCTGTCAGTTTCACTCTTGGTGAAGATAAATGAGGGTGAATCTAGCTGGATGAAAGCAATTATCTTAGGTGGAAAGAAAGTCTGCCTGATGAAGAAGAGAACAATGTTATGTGACGGAAGAGGGCGTGCGATCTCTGCATATCATCTTAAAAAAACTATTTCTCACTTCTTAGACAATGTTTTATGTTGCTCTTTGATGTACCCCAATCCCCTGATGAGATTAGTAAATGCGATTTGACTTGTAGCTTCTTCTGATTTTCATGTAACTTGTATTTGGAATCGACTTCTATATGTAATCATGGTCTTGCAATGGAATAAAGTAGCTCATGCATTTTTCATTAACTCAACTTCTCAAGCTTGTGAGCTTTCTTTAAGGCCTCAAAATCTCCTTGAACTTTATTTGAACCAGAAAAGCACCTTGCACCTTAAATTTCGTCTTTGAACCTTGAGCTAAAATTTGATGCAAATCTCGTTAAGCTGAAGTGAATCCGGAATTTTGTTCACTTCTATTTTGTCGCAAAGTATAGTACGTCCAAAAACTCGAATTCGTGATATGGACATAAGAAGGATGCTTGAAATGGTTTGAATCATCTTCTATCCGAAAACCCTTGAGTTGGGCATCCTAGTACACGAGCCATGTCTTTACCAACTTAAACCTCTCAGGCTAACATCGGAACCTTTGAGAAGCTTAAAGGGATACGACCAATAGAATAAACTCGGGAATATCCCTGATCCAGTGGTCACCTAGCAGTATTTGACTGTACGAATCTATACTTGACGAAGTTGTACCTGCGTGAACTGGTTAGCCATAATAGACAATAAGATAAAAAAAGTACTGAAGGCACAAGGGGCGGGATCTTATGGTCAAAAATTAGGGTGTGACAGATGCCCCTATTTAAGTTTCTCCTATCCGGAGATATGGAGATCGAAATCTTCGTCTCGACGAGATAGGAGGGACTTAAATACAAACATTGCACAAATTTTTGACCCTAAGAAGCCACCGAATGCAAATGACATGCAATGATATGAAAATGCAAGACAGACGGTCCTGTGGAGACACGACGCCACAGGGGAGAAACTGGACACGACACGCGAGAAGAACAGGCTCAGCAAAGCGAGGCTCCACGAGGAAAGACAACAACCAACATTGGGGAATCTCCAGAAGTATAAGAGTAGCACATGCATAAAGGATATGGCGATTTAGACAATAGGTGAGAAACTTGTAATCGAAGGATAACTTATTACCGACATGGAGCAATCCAGACGACGGTAATAACCAAAATGAATTTCTTGATTGAGGAACAATTCAGCTTCATTTCATAGTCTTTTCTTTCTTCTTTCTTTTTTTATTTTCTTTCTTTTCTTTTGAAATCCAAATGGAAATAGTAAAATGTATAACCTCCCCGAGCGTCATGGTATGGGAACCATGAGTTGGTCTCAGTCTCTGATGTAGAATCTCCCCGAGCGTCATGGTTTGGGAACCATGAGCTGGTCTCAATCTCTGATATAGAACCACCCCGAGCGTCATGGTATGGGAACCATGAGCTGGTCTCAGTCTCTAATGTAGAACCTCCCGAGCGTCATGGTATGGGAACCATGAGTTGGTCTCAGTCTCTGATGTAGAACCTCCCCGAGCGTCATGGTATGGGAACCATGAGCTGGTCTCAGTCTCTAATGTAGAACCTCCTCGAGCGTCATGGTATGGGAACCATGAGTTGGTCTCAGTCTCTGATGTAGAACCTCCTCGAGTGTCATGGTATAGGAACCATGAGCTGGTCCCAGTCTCTAATGTAGAACCTCCCCGAGCGTCATGGTATGGGAACCATGAGCTGGTCTCAGTCTCTGATGTAGAACCTCCCCGAGCGTCATGGTATGGGAACCATGAGCTGGTCTCAGTCTCTGATGTAGAACCTCCTCGAGCGTCATGGTATGGGAACCAGGAGCTGGTCTCAGTCTCTGATGTAGAACCTCCCCGAGCATCATGGTATGGGAATCATGAGTTGGTCTCAGTCTCTGATGTTGAACCTCCCCGAGCGTCATGGTATGGGAACCATGAGCTGGTCTCAATCTCTGATGTAGAACCTCCCTGAGCGTCATGGTATGGGAATCATGAGCTGGTCTCAGTCTCTGATGTAGAACCTCCCCGAGCTTCATGGTATGGGAACCATGAGTTGGTCTCAGTCTCTGATATAGAACCTCCCCGAGCATCATGGTATAGGAACCATGAGTTGGTCTCAGTCTCTACCTGAAGTGATGAAAACTGGTGAGAGTATCTTGGCAGGGGATCGTAAATTTTTGCAGATTGTAGATGTAATTTGTCAAAGCAAATGTAGAACTTTGCAGATTGTAATTTGTAATATAATGGAGGTTATAAGACTTCCCCGGGGATCTTCAGAAGAGATGTAAGCCGGTTAGATCGTAAGGTATGTCTTCTTAAATAAAGAGACTAATGTGGTAAACTTCCTCAACTTCTCTGGGGAGATGTCACTTGATGGAAATAAACTTGTGTGATGAACTTACTGGGGAATTCATTTCCGAAGAGCATCTTTATTGTAGTTGTAAAATATTTGAAATTTTTTGTAGCGGAAATTCTCAAATAAAGAGAAGTGTCTTGTAATGTCTTTGGCGGACTTCTCTGATGGATTTGCGAAGCGATGCCATTCGACGAGTTGATAATGTCGAAAAGACCCACTGAGGGCAGACAAACTGTCTTGTGGGAATTGTCGTTTGTCATTTTGAATAAGATCTTGGTCAAAACGAGTTACTAAAATAAAGAGATTGTTTATAGTCCAAATGTAGGTGGCCGGGAAGCCCTGTGATACTATCGTTGGGGCAATACCTGTCTTCATGAATATTCTTCTTGGGGAATATAGTGCAAAATGAATGCACACTTGATCCATGTTCAAAAGTTGGAGATTATCCACAATGATTGCCAAGGACCGAAATTCAATTCGGGAAGTAACCGAAGAGAAATTGTCAAGCAAGACTCGACCATTGGGGTATGAACTCAAATGGACTGTACTAGGATAATCGTCTTCCACGAGGATCGAACTTCATGGGGAAAGTAGAAACATTGTGCTCTTTCTGCCTAGGGCTGACAACTCTATTTGGAGGGATAAGACACACCCAAGCGCCTGGGGATAACCACAACCAAAGCGATAGAATAAAACAAACACAAAGAGATGGAAAAAAATGCACATGCCATACTATCTATCTGTATGTTATACGGATGCTGACAAACTGGGAGAGGCAAAAATAAACGTCTCAAACGGAACGGTACCCAAGCAAAATCTCCACAGGCCTCATACCACCTGTAAGGAAATCTTGAACGTAGGCAAACTTCATCTCTGGATAAAATAAACATCCTCTCGTCTCTGGGAAACATGAATGATTGTCGTTCTTTCATGGATGAAATAAACGTCCATGGTCATCCTTTTGTTATTCATATATCAAGTAAAACACAAAGTTTTTAAATCAATCTGGATTTTGCTATCGAGAATAAAGATTTTTGATAAATGAAAGAAGAAAGAAAACTTTTATTGAATGGTGGTCCGCAGAAAAGTGTGACCCCAGTATTACAGTGTTGGAAAATAATAGGGATTACATAAAGGGAATAGCAACTTGCTTTTCCTAAGTTAACGAGAACTCCCCGAGTTCTAGACGAAATACTTCTTGACAGCGTTCGCATTCACAGGGCGAGTGATTTCTTCTCCGTCCATTGTTGCTAACATCAGAGCACCTCCTAACAAAACCTTTCTTACCACGTAAGGTCCATCATAGTTCGGGGCCCATTTTCATCTGACGTCAGTGAGGAAAGACTGAATCTTCTTGAGCACGAGGTCGCCTTCCTTGAATACGCGGGGTCGAACTTTCTTGTCAAATGCCTTCTTCATCTTTTGCTGATACAACTGTCCATGGCATAGCGCCGCCATCCTCTTTTCTTCGATTAAGTTCAACTGATCGTATCTGCTCTGGCACCATTCAGCTTCTAATAACTTTGCATCCATCAAAATCCTCATAGAAGGAATCTCGACTTATATCGGGGGTACTGCTTCCGTACCGTAGACCAGTGAAAACGGAGTTTCCCCAATTGATGTGGGCACCATCGTACGATACCCATGTAAGGCGAACGGGAGCATCTCATGCCAGTCCTTATAAGTAACGACCATTTTCTGAACGATCTTCTTGATATTCTTGTTGGCGACTTCAACAACCCCATTCATCTTTGGTCAGTAAGGAGAAGAATTATGATGCTCGATCTTGAATTCTTCGCACAATTCTTTCATCATTTTGTTATTCAAATTGGAACCATTATCTATAATAATCCTGTTCGGCACACCATATCGGCAGATAAGTTGATTCTTGATAAATTTAACAACCACATGTCGAGTTACATTAGCGTAAGAAGCTGCCTCGACCCACTTGGTAAAATAATCAATGGCTACTAAGATGAATCGGTGTCCATTAGATGCTTTCGGCTCTATCATCCCAATCATATCGATTCCCCATATAGAGGACGGCCATGGGGATGAGATAACATTCCACAAAGTCGAAGGCACATGAATCTTATCTGCGTAAATCTGACACTTGTGACATTTTCTAGCAAACTTGTAACAATTTGATTCCATTGTGATCTAATAATAACCAGCTCTTAAAAGTTTCTTAGCCATGGCGTGTCCATTGGCATGAGTGCCAAAGGATCCTTCGTGAATTTCCGTCATTAACATATATGCTTCTTGCTTGTCAACACATCTCAGCAAGACCATGTTAAAATTCTGTTTGTATAAAACATTATTACTCAGGAGAAAACTACCGGCTAACCTTCTCAGTGTCTTCTTATCCTTGCTGGAGCCTCCCAGAGGATATTCTTGCGTTCTGAGAAACACTTCAATATCATAATACCAAGGTTTCCATCTTCAACTACCTCGACGGCAAAGATGTAGGCAGGTCTGTCAAGACGTTTTACTTCATTTCGAGGACAATCATTCCAAAAGTTCACCACAATCATTGAGGCCAAAGTTGCCAACGCATCTGCCATTCTATTTTCATCACCAGGGATATGATGAAAGTTGATTCTGTCTAAGAATGGTAACAATCTTCTAGCATAATCTCTGTATGGGACCAAATTATCATGTCGAGTTACCCACTCTCCAGTGATCTGGTAGATTACCATTGAAGAATCACCAAACACATCCAAATTCTTAATTCTCAAATCTATAGCTTCCTCGAGACCCATAATGCAAGCTTCATACTCAGCTTCATTATTAGTACACTTGAATGTTAATCTGGAAGTAAACGGGATGTGGGACCCTTGAGGAGTCACAATAACAACACCTATCCCTTTTCCATGAGCGTTGACAGCTCCATCAAAAACTAAACCCCATTGAGATCCGGGTTCTGGTCCTTCACCATGCAAGGGTTCTTCACAATCTTTCATCTTTAAAAACATAACATTCTCGTCGAGAAAGTCATCGTTTGAAGGTTGATAATCCAAAATAGGCTGGTGAGCCAAATGATCAGCCAAAACACTTCCTCTAACAACTTTCTGAGTATGGTACTCGATATCATATTCGAATAATAACATCTGCCATCTAGCAATTCTCCCAATCAAAGCGGGTTTCTCAAAAAAATACTTAATAGGATCCATCTTCGAAACTAACCAAGTGGTGTGATTCAACATATACTGGCGCAAGCGTTTGGCAGCCAATGCTAAAGAACAACAAGTCTTCTCTAACATAGTGTATCTCGTTTCACAATCGGTAAATTTCTTGCTCAGGTAATAAGTGACATGATCTTGCTTTCCTGTTTCATCTCGCTGACCGAGTACACAACCTATTGAATCTTCCAAAACAGTCAAATACATAATCAAAGGTCGGCCTTCAACTGGCGGTATCAGGATAGGTGGTTCAAGCAAATACTCTTTGATACTATCAAAAGCCTTTTGACAGTCTTCAGTCCAAACATACCCTTGTTTTTTCCCAGAAGCTTGAAAATAGGTTTACATGTAGCAGTCATGTTGGATATAAACCTAGAGATATAATTCAAACGTCCCAAAAATCCACTGACTTGTTTCTCGGTGGTAGGAGCTGGCATTTCCCAGATAGCTTTCACTTTGTCGGGGTCCACTTCAATCCCTCTTTGACTGACAATAAAACCCAATAGTTTCCCTGACCGTACTCCAAATGTACATTTGTTGGGGTTCAGACGGAGCTTGTATTCCCTCAAACGACCAAACAGCTTTGACAGGTGTTTAACATGATCATCCTCAGTCTTCGACTTAGCTATCATATCATCCACAAAAACCTCAATCTCCTTGTGCATCATATCATGGAACAAAGTAGTCATAGCTCTCTGATATGTTGCCCTTGCGTTCTTCAATCCAAATGGCATAACTTTGTAACAAAAGGTGCCCCAGGGCATGATGAATGACGTCTCCTCTCTGTCCTCGGGAGCCATTCTAACCTGATTGTAACCTGAAAAACCGTCCATAAAGGAGAAAACCTCATATCTTGCGGTACTATCAACCAAAATGTCAATGTGAGGTAACAGAAAGTCATCTTTCGGACTGGCCTTGTTCAAATCCCTGTAATCTACACACATGTGAACCTTACCATCCTTCTTCGAAACGGGCACAATATTAGCCAACCAGAGCGGATATTCGACAATGACAAAGAAACCTGCATTAATCTGTTTCTGTATCTCCTCCTTAATCTTTAGAGCCATGTCGAGTCGAGTTCTTCTGAGCTTCTGCTTTACTGGCAGGCACTCTTTTCATAATTTTTATTTTTATTTTCATTATATTTTAATATTTTATTTTGATTTAATTGTGTAGTGTGTTCTATTTCACCTAGTTTTGAAACATGGTCTTAATTCATAACCTTCCCTTTTGATTCTTGATCCATGTTTTTGCACACATTTAGGAACATGTATGTAGGGTATTTAAATGTTCATTTGATGCCTTGATGATATATTTTGGGTCCATGTTTAGATCTCTCTTGATGCCTAATCTCTTTGATCATTGGTTTGTGTGTTTGCCCTATGCTTGAGATGGTTTGAACACCTCTTGTACACATTCTTAGGCACCCTTTTAGGGCATGTTGACTTACTGCCTCCTTGATATCATGATCATTTTTCCTTATTTTTAGAGACTTTTAGTTATTTTTCATGTGTGATGCAATACATGCTTATGTGTTGGGATGTGCTTAAACTTGGTGAATTGTTTAGGGGTGCACTTGTGAAACCACATAGGTTTTGATCTTACCTCCTGTTATTGATTGAAATACCATATGGTAGATCCTTATTCTTAGTCGTAATTTGTTTTCTCCTATCTTTAATTGATGCATTAATGTGATTTTGCTTTGAGGTGAAGATGCATGCCTATTTGACCTAGTTTTGATCCTATTTGTTTACATGTGATTAATTGATGCTTAGGATGTTTAGAGGACATGAATACTTGTTTGTCAATGCTATCTTGACTTTTCTTTGTTACTCAATAGCATGTTTCTCACTTCTTGAACTTCACATGAATCCTTGTTTCTTTTTATGGAAAGGATTGATTGATGCATGTTTAGTTGTGTGAGGTTGTTTTGTTGTGATGCCTTTGATTCTTTCATGTGATATGGAACTTGATCTTCACACACACACACACACACACACACACACACACACACACACACACACACACACACACACACACATACACACACACACACACACACACACACACACACACACACACACACTTCTTCCCCTACATGATCATTTAAATTACTTCTTGGTTGATCTTAAGTCATTTATGTATGCATTGGTGCCTTATTTTATCTAATTGCTTTGACTTCTAATCTTTGATTGTGCTTTGACATGTGAGCACACTTAGGTTATCTTAACATGATGCTGATGTTTACTTTGTGTGATTGAGCTTTATGCTTGCACTTTGATTGGTAAAATAGAAAGTGTACTATTTTGCCAATGTAGTGATAAGAGGGGATTTCCCCGAATATCGATCTCGAGGACTGAGTAGGAAATACAAGCTCTAAAATAATTCAGTTGAACAAAAGCACTTGGGGTTTTAAAATCATTTTGTTTAATTGCAAATAAAAGAGAGAAATAGACTAAGTGGTTTTATCAAATATGAGTAATATGCTAGGAGAAGTGTATGATCCGACTCAGTAACAACTCTGAATTAACACTGCAACAACTTATTGAACTAACTAATTACTGATTCTTTAGAATGTTTACTCATAAGTCCTTAGTGAGAAAACCTTTAATCATCCACCCTAATTCCTTTGTCCATAGAGAATTATAAATGAGATTAAGCAATCAATTATCAAGAATATTCTGGTTCCTATAGGGTATCCCTAGTCCTAGGTTATATCTACTACAGAATGATCAAAAGTAAAGCATTAACAACGGCGGTCCAGCATAATCATTAATTGAAAAATAAACCCTGTCGGTCCGATGGGGAAAGCATTAAGAATAAATAAAGATCAAATAAGTTATGAAAACAAAGGAAATGTTATTGCAATACTAATATCATAGTCATTACAAATTCAAATCAGAGGCACCCCTAGCATTAGAGGGTTTAGCTACTGATATTATTCGAAGAAAATACAAAGTAAAAACTAGACATTACAAGATAATAGGATTCTTTGATCTTCAATTGCTTTCGCTCATGAAAACCTTCAGTTTCCCAATCACCTTGATCTCTCCACTCTTGATCGTGTAATTCTTCTCTGGCCAAAAAGTCCCATTTTTCCTTCTTAAAACACATCTTAAATACTCCCATGTCCAACACAACAATAGGAAAATACCCAAAATACCTTAGGGATCACAAAGGTCACAAAAACAAGAAAATTAGAAGATGAAACACTTCAACCAACACGGGTCGTATCAGCTGACACGGGCGACTGTGCTGGCCCCCTAGATTTCTGGTGAAAATAATGCCTGATCCAGACTTGCTGACACTGGACTTATCAGGTGACACGGGCACCCATGTCAGCCCACTTCTTTCCTAAACAAATTCATTCTCTCGGCATCCTCCTGACACGGGTCGTGTCAGGCCACTGTTTCCCTTCAAAAGCTCTTTTGAATTACTGTTGTTTTTCTCGATTTTTGCTATGGTTCTTCTTGATTGCTTACCTGAACCTAAAAATAATGGAAATACCAAACTAATGCATAAAATCTGATAAAGGAAAATAAAATGCAACTAAACATATAAGATAATTAACTAAAACTAATGGTAAAATAACGTATAAAAACCACTGATCAAACTCCCCCAAACATAAATTGTTGCTTGACCTCAAGAAAAAATCTTGGATAAAGACTTTTCAGATTAAACGGTATATATCAAATAAAAGACTTGTGAAGGTAAGTTGTATCGATACTCATACGTGAGCATTTGTTCCGATCGGCCAAAACTAGTTCTCTTGGTAATCGTCCGTTAACGAAGGTTTTACACAAACGCAAACCGCGGTAAAACCACGGACCTAAATCCCCCTTTCGATCACCTCTCCAACTATGCTTTGGGCTTAAGTATTTTCTTCAATTTTCTACCCCTTTCATTTAGATAATCAGCTTAAGGCACTTTTGATCGCTTTCCCTCACATGTACAAAATTTGATCGAGAATTTTTCAAGGCACCTTTATTCTTTTTTCTCTCGTGCATTGGCATTTATCAGTCCACTTTGGGATGACTATAGAGATTCAACCACCGCTAGGCTAAGTAATCGGGTGAGGGTTACCCAACTTAGAAGGACAACTATAGAGATTCATCATTTTTTTGGGTGCCATAAGTCATTCTCTCAATCAACTTTATACATGTGATTCTTTTTAATCATGCAGGACCATCACTATGAACTAGTCAGGGAACACTTCTCAAATCCAAGTACTATGGCACAAATCTACACGTTGGACTCGTTTTCGTACTACGGAGAATCTAGGGTGTTCAGGTTATACCTCAATTTCCAAACATTCCCAAATTCCCTAGTTTTAGCTCCTCTTCCCTCAAACTCTATATAATTTCCTAACTACTTAACGCATCACAGTATTCACAAGAAACTTTTTTACGGTCCTCATTCAGGGAGAGTTCAAAGTGATTTTTAAACAAAAGCACACAAAAATAATGTTGAGGCAAGGTTATGTTGTACTTGGGGCATTCCCTTGTTACTTCATACATTGCAGGATAATTTTCCTCTTGAGAATCACTTATCCAGGGTTCAATATACTGGGGGTAGAATACATCAAGTCTGCGTAATACCTCTTGAGGCAAGGTTATGTTGTATCTGGGACATTCCCTTGTTACTTCATACATTGAAGGATCATTTTCCTCTCACAAAAATTATGGCATCGTTTAGATATTTGAAGGTATGTATCTCCTTGGCCGAGATCGCTAAGGTTGTATCATCCTTAATAGAGTGTTGTAGAGTTTTTGTTTGTTCTCCCATCAGGATTCTAGAAGTCTTTCTTCCCCGGACATGGTTGGATTTGGTTATTTCTTCTGAGAAAAAGTTCATGTCTCCAGACAGGGTATGTTTGGTTTGTTTGTGTCCTCCAAGCATGTTTGCATCCCCTACAAGAGACTCATTTGACCTCCCTTCCCCAGTAGAGTTTCTCAACCCCACAGAGTAATGGTATATGTGTTCCTCATCAAGATCCAGGAAGTGTAGTTTCCCCAACGGAGCCTCATGGTTTTGTATTCTCCCCCAGCAAAGTTGGTACTTCCCTGGCAAGGTCATCATTCTTCACAGTTCAAGGCTCGGCGGTTCTTGGCATTTTCAGTAAGTTAAAGCCTAATTGTCATTTGTGGTTTCCCGATAAAGGTGGTATGTTTTTCACATAAAGTGTTGGAAGATTAAAATCCCAGTGTTATTTCCCCAGTAGTCGTCTACTGCATGTACCTTCCTATAAAGTGGAAGTTTAAGTTGGTTATGACCCTGAAGACACTTCAGTTTGTCTTTCATAATGGAGTTGATTTTAGTTTTGCAGTAGTCCTCTCAGTGGAGTGTCCTTTTGCATAACACGAGCATCATTACATTGCATCCTCAAAATGTGTAGCATCTCTTTTGCATAAGGCATTACGCCATGGAAAAAATTCAAACATACATTTGAGGCATAAGCTAGGTTTGATACCCTATTTTCCAAACCTTTCCCCGACAAAAAGCGGTGTAACTCAGGAGAGATTGTTTAACTTTATCCCTCAGAAGGTGCTCTAACCAATTTTAGGGTAGTAGATCTGTCAATCTTACCCTTTGGTCGTCATTCCCTAGCAGATTCATCTGTCTAGGATTCTATTATCTCCTCAGAGTCATTCAGTAATTAATTCTTGGCTTTTTCACCCATCGTTAGGGTGTTAGATGCGTAAATATTGATATCTTCGACACTCGTCCATATTTGTTTCAAGCTTCATCAATACTTGTCCGTATTGACCTTAGAATTTTAGGCACTCGTCTGTGATCCTTCGAAACTTGTCCGTGTTTGTTTCAGCTTCATCAATACTCGTCCGTATTGACCTTAGAATGTTAGGCACTCATCAATGATCCTTCGACACTCGTCCGTGTTTGTTTCAGCTTCATCAATACTCGTCTGTATTGACCTTATAATTTTAAGCACTCATTCGTGATCCTTCGACACTCGTTCGTGTTTGTTTCAGCTTCACCAATACTCGTCCGTATTGACCTTAGAATTTTAGGCACTCGTCCGTGATCCTTCAACGCTCGTCCGTGTTTGTTTCTGTTTCATCAATACTCGTCTGTATTGATCTTAGACACTCGTCTGTGTTCTTTCAACACTCGTCCGTGTTTGATTCGTTTCATCAATACTTCGTCTGTATTGATCCTAGACACTCATCGTGATCTTACAACACTCTTCGTGTTTGTTCCAGTTTCATCAATACTCGTCCGTATTGATCTTAGATTTTAGACACTCGTATGTGTTCTTTCAACATTCGTCCATGCTTTGTTTGTACACTCATCGTGTTTGTTTCAGTTGCATCAACACTTGTTCGTATTGATCTTAGATTTTAGACACTCGTCATACCCTTAACACTCGTCCATGCTTATCCTCTGTGTAGTTGTCACTCGTCCGTGTCAATTTCTGTTTTATTGATACTTCATCCGTATTGATTCCCCCAACTCGTTTTTGCGGTCTCGTTAGTTGTAATCCTCAGAGGATTCATCTCTTCCTCTATAGAGTGAATATTTTATGGTTCTTTTAGTATTCAATCTCCTTCTACCTCGAACGTCTGAAAGCTATTGCTTCCATACTTTCAGGTTTAAGTTTATTGAATAGGGGCAGTTGTTGTACCCCAAAATTTGCCCTTACTGTCTCTAACCCTAATTGGCTTTGCTTCACATATATATGCATTGTTCATTAGGTCATTCACAAACGTTAATGCGCATAAGATCCTAATACATAAGATCAAGTATTTCTGAAGAATCATGGTTTTCTATTGGACTAGAATTTCTATTTCATTGAAGATTATTTCAACTGGTCTTTTTATGGATTCTGGAATTAGGGTTTGAACTATCATCATCATGGGTATTGAGGTCAAATGCTTCAAGATCTCAATGTCATCTCTACCAAGATTGTTTTTTAAGAAGGTGCATTAGGGTTTCCTCTTTTATGGTACTTAGGAGCTTTATCATTGATTCAACCAAGAAGACCACGAATCTCCAAAGTCATTGCTATTATGTGCCTCGTCAAGTCAAGATGTCTTTGCGAATTAAAGTTCATGATGTTTAAGGCATTGTTCTTCTTACTTGTGATGCAAGTTATGATTGTTGGTTTTTATTGAGAATTAAGAACTTTAGAGGAGTGTTCATTTTTTATGTTCAAAAAGATTGGTTTGAAGTTTTAATCCTTTTATTTGTCAAGAATCGATTCAGTATGCTAAGATTTGGAAAATCAAGTTTTTTTTGGAAGTTCATAGATTCTTTGGGATTTCACAGATTCCATGGAAGCGAAGGTGCAAACCAAAATTTACTTAGGTTCAAGGCATTCATTTTGGTTTCGAGACCACCAATACATCCTCATTCAACTCAAGATCGTTTTCCACGCTACATTACATTCACCATTCCATGTTCATCTCCAATAATCAAAGTTCAATTTAAGTTCAAGTGTTTAAGGTTATCCAAGGAACGATTCATCGATTTTAAGTCATGTTTCAAGTGGTTATATGATGCCAAATCATTTTCAAGTTATCTCCAAGAATTATTTCAAGTGAATTTTTATTGAAGAACCTGGGCGCAGGGAGAATATTAGACATAATAGTGTAAAAGTTTGGTTGTTTGGTCAAATAGTATTGAATATGGATAAAGGCAACTTTTATAACATTGTTTCTTTCGTTCGAGAACTTGATGCCTTTGTAAATTTATACACAAATTGAATCAATGTTAGGAGTGACAATTAGTCAACATTATTGAACACATGAATCAATAAAGTCTGCTTACAATTAAAGTTGGAATGCAATAAAATCAAAGATGATTAATAATGTTAAGTTATTCAACAATTTTCTTTGGTACAGGAGAGTTCCGTTTCAAATGTTTATTATGCTCAAGACCACGATGGGTGGTGGTGGTTTGTATTTTGTGGTAGTTCACCAGCCATTTTCTTGTTTGATGTAAATTCTATGCAAGATCAAGAAAATTGAAGATCCTGCAAACACAAAGTGGAATTTCAAATCAAATAAAGTTAAAACACCATGAGAACCACAAAACCATCATCAAGAAAATGGGAATTCACAAGCATACCAAAATGGAAACAGAAAGCCCATCACACAATTTTGACATGGATGGCACAACAGAAGTTACTCTCCGCCCTAAAGTTCGTCAGGATATTCATCGTGGCATCAAGATTAATGTCGTAACTACATTAATACAAATGATAGAAATTAGGGGCAGCAGTATGAGTTTCTTTTAAAGACATTGAGAACATTTCTAGGGGCATATGTGAATCATTAAGTAAGAGAGTTACATGACATTATTCATACCTTTGCGAAGATGAAGGCGGTCCCAAACATTATGAATGAATCATTGAGCACTCGATACATAATTCTTCTTCAGAGTTGCAAATCATTTCTTGACGGTTGGAAAAGATGCAGCTAAAAGTGCTCTGCACCGGTTATGCTCTAAGCAGATCTCTAAGTCGTTTATATCATCATCATTAGCAAAAGAACAAGAATATTTCCAAGTGAACCAAAGTCAACTTAACCTCTCAAATTTTCCAAGCTAGTCCCGACATCCCTACAACAGTACAACATGATGTTTTGATAAGGGAATCCGTTATAATGTACTTCAGGTTCAGAAGTTGTGAAAAAATCACGAAAGGTATTCCAATTGAAGATTATGGAAAGTTACCTTTCGACAAGAAAAACGGAGGAGTTGTTCGAGATGATTAGTGGTCCTGCAATCACCTGCATAATGTTCATGTTAAGAATCTATTACAAAACATTTGGTCCCTGTCATAGCAATTCTGCAAAACTTAATGGGCTTATCATATTAAGCACATGATTTTGAATTTTGTGATCCTCTTGGTTCTATTAGCATTGTCGAGTTGTCGTTTGGAACTCCTTGACGCTTCAATGGCAAGTACCTCCATAAATCTGTTAGAAAGCAAGTATAAGCCATAAATGTTGATGTTGGCTGTGAGTTGAGTTAAAAGGATGCCGCATAATTCACCGTAATAAGTTGGTGTTCCATACCAGTAGAATTTGGATGTTGATGATTTGCATTGACAACTTAGAATAGACAGTTTTGTTAAACTCTATACAAGCATTTTTATGTTTTTCTCCTTTGAACCTTGATGATGATCAAGTGTTCATCCACCCTCAGTGAGGTGAACAACGATTGCTCTAATTCTATCCTAGTTAGGATACGTAGGCAAAAGATGCGATATCTTTGCGAGCAAACTTGCAGACATCAACCCTAGGTCTTTAACTCAAAACCTTAACCTTGATCCCAAACCATAGCAAGTAGCCTAGCATACAAACATACAAAAGGTTCCTGTAGAGTACTTCAGATGTTTAGCATGTGAAATACCTACCCTAAGCATAACCAACCCCCGATCCACGAATCTCTTAGCATTGTTGTTACATCGCGCAAAAGGTCTTTCTTTCCTTTGGATAAATCAAAGTCCGGTTGTGAATTAAATGAATTAAGATTCAAGTTAATCAATAGCTTGACATCACGATTCTCACCGCAACAGAAATGGCGACTTCACTAGGGAAGTGCTTAAAACTTGAGGGTTAAGCCTATTTTGTATGATTGTATGAATACTTGCTTACATATATATTTATGATAATATTTGTATTGTATGCTGTGAACATCGGGTATCATGAGTGGTGAGATAAGTCCTAACCCAGACTTGAGTACACATATGATAGGATGTGATATGATCAACAGTTGACTGTTAGGAGTAGTCCCAACAAGTTTGACATATGATGTAATCACGCTCAGGCGAGACCTCCTTGAGATGATAGATGATGTATGAGTAGTCATGAATTTCATTAATTGTTTCAACCTGAGAGTCCGTGAAACTGAGGACCTTTAGTTACCCACCTACCCCACTTGGCTTTTTAGGACGTAGTGCAGATACTATGAGGGAGTAGTACCGAAATAGTTGTTACACGATGCTACACTCAGATGAGTCTATCCCGAGAATATTTTTGACCCACATGAGTAGTCATGTTGGTTGTTAATATCTGAGGGATTTACCTATGACTCTAGGCACTCTTGTTAGAACCCAATCTACAGGTACAAAAACAACCTATAGCACAGGTCCTGAGGAATGGGTAGACCTTTTGACTTCATGCTTCGACCCTGAACCTAGGGAAACCTTGTTTGTCCATGTGCATTGTATTTGTGAATACTTGTTTGTGTGTTATATGTGCATCATATCATCATAATCATCATAAGCATTTCATCTGGTTTCACTAGTTTTGTAAAACTCAGTCCTTTTCTTTTCCGAAACCCTAGTGATCATGGATCTTGGGAAAAGAAACACCAAGAAATATAACTTCAAGAAATGTGATACATTGGAGTTGAGAAAGCTGGAAACATTGGTTTCTAAAGACTCTGGGAAGACATATGGAAAGCTTCTGAGCATTCTGAAGACTAGGATGGAAGAAGGGGTTCTCAACATCTTGGTTCAATTCTACGATTCATTGTACTACTATTTTACCTTCCCAGATTATCAATTAATGCCAACACTATAAGACTATTCCTACTTCATAGGAATTCCCGTGAAGGATAAGAATCCCTTCAGTGGTCTGGAAAAGCTACCCTCGATGAAGGAAATTGTTGACGCACTTTACCTAGAAGTGTTTGAGATCAAAACCAATCATACTTCAAAAAATAGGGTCAAGGGTTTTCACTCTGCTTACTTATTGAAGAAGGCTACTTACCTTGCCAAGGAAGGAAGTATGGATGCATTTAAAGTAGTTCTGGCTCTCCTAATATATGGTTTGATATTGTTCAAAGAGGTAGAAGAATTCGTCAATTCAACTTCCATCACAATATTCTTGAATGGAAACCCGGTGCCCACTTTGTTAGGTGTTGCACCCCAAAATTTGACCAACCGGGTCTCGCATTTGGCTCGATGTTTCGACGCATAACTGCATTCGCATCTGCATATTGCATACATTGCATTGTGCATTTGTATTGATTTTATCAGGGATCACAACTCTCGTCTCGTGTTTCAGGTGTTTTTGATCAGTAGAATTGATTTTTGGGTTATTTCGGTGCCCGTTTATTTTTACCGATTATTTTTGTGTCGTTCGGTGCTCATTTTGTCCCTCTGGGAATTATGGTGATTTTTCCGGATTTTATTGGCATTTTTTAGGGTTTAAATAGATTTTTAATCATTTTTAGCATTTTATAGTATATTAGGTAGATTTTAATATTTTTAGATAATTTAGGATAATATAGAATTTTTAGAATATTAAATAGTTTTTAGAAATTAATTGTTTTTTAGAATTTCTTTTATAGAAATAATAAATGAATAGATTTTTCATTTTATAGAATTTAAATAGGTTTTACTATTTTCTTAATAGAATAATAATAGTTTTTTTCTTAGATGTTATAGGAATTTTGTAGAATTTCATTGATTTTTAGATTAATTAGTTTACTAGTTAATTAGGTCTTTAATCAATTTTTAGATCAGCTGTTTAATTCCATTTTTGGTCATTAGTTGTTTTAATGCAGTTTTTTTGATGTTTATAACTCATTTTCGTTTGGGCCATGGGTGGGGCGGAGGCCCATTATCTACTCATTCAGCAAAGCTCAGCATGTCCAAAAATAAGTCCAAGCAAAAAGTCCAGAATGGTCCAGCATAATCCAGGTGTGTCCAGAACGTTCTGGAAGCTTCCAAGTTCAAAGCCAGTATAAATACCAGCTGCACGCCACGTGCCCGAAGGAGGGATGGTCCCACGCTGCATCACCCACCTCACGCCACGCCACCCTTCTGTTTCCTCTCCACCTGCCACGCCTCATGCCACGTGGGCTTCATGCAGAAGCTCCACCCATTATCACCACCACGCGTCCAGTCCCCGTTCCTCACCGTGAAACGGTCACCGGCCGGCCTGCATGGCCGGCGGCCGCCGTAACCCTCACCGGCGAACACAAAAACCCAGAATCTGTTCACCTTCATCTCCTTCCTCCACCGATCCCCTTCATCTTCTTCTCCAATCACCTCTAAGATCATCATCTCCGATCAAACCCTAGCCACCACCAAACCCAGAAATCTTCCAGTCATCATCATCTAACAACATCTCCGATCAAACTCATCAAGATCAGATTCCCAGAAACATTCATCCTCGGCAAGAACATAAATCCCCAGATTCATCATCATCTTTCCAGATTTTGTTCTGGATCCACAATCAACACCTCAAGAATCGTCATCCGCCGATCATATTCCATCCATCTCTGATCATTATCAACAAGATTCACCCATTCATCTTCCACGATCCACGAAATCCAGAAAGCTTCAAAGTCTTCGTTCAATCTTCAGGAACGCCTTCATCATGAGTCAAGAACATTCTCAGATCTCCAGGTTTGTTTGACGCTTTTACCCACGAACAAGTTACATGCATCATCGCTCTTCATCGCTTCATCCAGAATTTATGGTCGCATCCAAACAATCCCCAGACCTTCATGATCTCCAAGTATGGATCAAGGCTTTCAGATTTTTAGTTGAGTTTTCTTTGAATTTGATTGTTGTAACGGTTCTGCAAGCGAAAAGTAGGATAAAGATGGAATAAAGATGGGAAGGTTGAGAGTTCTGAGAAGGTAACTTAGAGAGACGAGAAGGAAAGAAGGGAACGGCGGCGGCGCTGATGAGGCAGGAGAGGAAGAAGCGTTAGGGTTTCAGGTTCAGAGGAGAGGGAAGGTTCGTGAATTGGGTTAGGGGATGGGCCTCAGGCCCATTGGATCTGTTTGTTGGATACACCCCCGGACCATCCGTACACTCCCCCCCGTGTGGTTTCTTTTTTTTCTTTTGTTGCAGGTTTTTTTGATGGGCTGGGCCCGTTTCTGTTTTTCTTTCTTGCACAACCCCCCTGTACCAGTTACACCCCCCATCCCTTTTATTCTTCTTGTTTAGTTTTATAATAAAAGAAAAAGAAGGTTATAAAAAATGATATTGTGAAGAAATATTATAAAAAAAAAAATAGAAAAAAAGAAATATTCAAAAAGAAATATTTGAAAAATTGTGGGAAAAACATATTGGGAAATATGTGAAAAAATAGTGAGAGAATATTTGTGGAAAAATAGAGAAAAATATGTTGAAAAGAAAAGAAGAAAAAGGAAAAAATATTAAAGTGTCGATTTAATATTTTTAAGTGCATTTTCTTTTAGGAGATATTCTCATAGAGATTATTTTTCGATTTTAAGATAGTTTAGAAGCCCATTTGTTAGGGGGCTATTTTTCGTTCGACTTTTCAGGATAGAATAGGATAGCGTTTCCTAGGAGATTTATTTCAGTATGCAACTCATTGTAACCATTTTTCAGAAGATTAATAAAACGAGATTTGAGCTGTGGTCCCGTAGTAGCCGAACTACAGCTGCTCTGATTCTTCGTACCAGACGAAGATATGTAGGCATAGGATGCGATATCCTAGCGAGCACACTAACGACTAACCTGTTGTTCTCTCGCGGCTGTGCGATCGAGATTTTCCCGCTGACGACTAATTGAGTACCCTTTTTCTCTCCTGCCCGAGTGCATTTGAGACCAAGCCATAGTTTTGACCATAGGTTCCCGACCCTGTGAAACCAGTTGTTTTTCTCACTGTGTGTGAGAATGTTTGTCTAGCCGTAGTTAGTATGAACTACGTAAAGCTCTGATCTTCCATCCAGTGGAAGTACGTAGGCACAAGACGCGAGGTCTTGGCGAGCCAATTTTCCCCGTAGTCCCGAACTACGTTGACTCTGACTTTCTCTCTTGAGAATACGTAGGCATAGAGTGCGACGCTCTATCGAGTCAATTCCCTTCCGTTTAGATTTAGCAGCCGTAGATAGATTGTTTTGCATCCTGTAGACAACCCAAGCAAGCGTGGATCCCGTCGAGTACGACGGACGTGAGGGGTGCTAATACCTTCCCCTTGCGTAACCGACTCCCGAACCCAGGCTATGGTTGCGACGACCATACCTTTCCCCATTTTTTGCGAGGTTTACTTCGAGCGTTCCCTTTCCCGCTCTGAGGGATAAATAACGCACGGTGGCGACTCTTCTGTCAGCCGGCGCCGATTTTCGCAGTAGCGACAGCTGGCGACTCTGCTGGGGACTACGATAGTTCCCCATGCATGTGGGATCCAACGTCCCCTAAGAGAGAGTCAATCCTAGCGTTTGTTTGCTTGTCTATTAGGTGTTTATTTATCGATATTATCTGTTGCTGTTGGGGTGTTACGGGTGTTCTATGATTGAGATAAGCCGGACCTGGGCTCGAGTATGAGTATACACCTAGATATAGTTGCGGAGAAGTAGTAGACGAACCTGTCTGCTGAGCAGGCACAGTTCCCTACGAAAATTCGCGCTCAGACGAGGTTCTCGCAGAGGTGCTCCTTTCCGGTCCTGAGGATCTGAGGGGAGTCCAGACGTGAGGATTGTCGACTCTGGGAACCGATCATTTGGAAGTTAGCTAAGTGAGGCCTCTTCATGAGATGACGATGCCACTCCTTCTGGGAATCGTATCATTCCTCATGAAAGTCTGTGACACTGACGACCGCATAGGATGCCGTACCTTGTCAGATATAGGTCCACACCTGTGAGTGGGGGGTTTTTTTGTGCAGGAAACTTGACTTCCAACCTACCCGTTATTCTGGTCTTCTCTTCAGAGCAACCGTACTCCGTCAGCAGTGCGGCAGTATTTAGATTGTGTGGGGGCTGTGATCCCGTATTTGTTTGTTGCTTTGCATTTGCATAGGCATCTTTGCATCATATTGCATACCATTCGCCAGCTAGTCAGAGCTCTTATCCAGCCGTCATTTTGATTCTGAAGGTGAATGTTGAAGACGACCAAGGGGTTGAAGCAGAGTTAAAGTAGATTTGGTCAGAATCGAGCATCGAAGTCAGCTGACAGTTGTTGGTAGCTATGTCAGAGAGCGGCTTCCAGTTTGTTGATACCTTGTCAGGTTTCACCGTGACGCCCAATCCTCTGTATGGATCTCCGCGCGACGAAGACTTTCCGCAAGTGAACAACCTTACTGCAGCTCAGCCTGTGCAGCCATCTGTTGAAGACCAAGGTCTGCGTGAGCAGTTTGTTGTCCGAGGTGAACATCCTCCTTCTGTGGATGTCTCAGACTACCAGGGTTTTGCCTTCCCTGTGCCAAAGCCCCGAAGAGAGGTCCCGACAGCAAAGAATGAATACCCATTAGCTACCGGGTATGCTGAAAGGTTTCGCGCATTAGAGGAGAGATTCAAAGCCTTGAAAGGTAAAGACGCTGTTACTCCTAGTGCTGCAGATATGTGTCTGGTTCCTGGCCTAGTGTTACCTCCGAAGTTCAGAATGCCGAGGTTCGAAAGGTACAAAGGAGATAGTTGCCCGAAGCAACATTTGGTAATGTTCTGCCGAAGAATGACTTCGTTTGTGCACAACGACAAGCTGATGATTCATTGCTTTCAAGATAGTCTGACTGGGGCACCTCTGAATTGGTATATGAAGTTAGAGCGTGATCAGATCCGATCATGGATGGATTTAGCCAGAGCTTTTCTGAAGCAGTACGACTATAATCTTGACGAAGCTCCTATTCGCATGCAGCTGCAGGAATTGTCTCAAGGGAACAATGAATCTTTCAGAAAGTATGTTCAGAGATGGAGAGAATTTGCAGGTAGAGTGCAACCACCGCTCCTAGACCAAGAGCTGAGAAGCATGTTCGTAAATTCCTTGCAGAGCCCGTACTTCGAGAGAATGCTTGGAACCGCACCAAATTTCCTTGAGTTGGTAAGAACGGGAGAGCACATCGAGTATGGTGTACAGACTGGAAGAATCCCGAATGTTTCAAGAGGTCAGGCCAGTGAAACTGAATCACTCTGTAGCTCTCAATCTGAGGATGAAGCTATGATCAATACAGTTCTGATAGATGTTGGATACCCTCAAGTCGAATCGGTGAAATATGTTGGTTCTCCGTCTTCTCAGCGGTCGGTATCTTCTGTGGCTTGTTATTCTGAACAGACAGCCGTGCCTGGGGCACCATATCAGGAATCTTATGTCGCTTCCATTGCAAATCAGCAAACTCGTGACCGAGGTTACCAGAGTCAGCGTCAGAACCAGAACCGACCTCGTAACAACTTGGAACGAAGGAAAGCTCCTTTTCACCCAGTGCCGATGCCGTATAGCCAGTTGCTACCATCTTTGATCCAGAAGTCTTTGGTGGAGCCGAAAGCTCTTAAGCCAGTTCCAGAACCTTACCCTCCTAGGTACAATCCCCACGTTCAGTGTGGTTATCATGGTGGCTCACCAGGGAATTCGACGAAAGATTGTAAAGCATTTCAGGCGAAGGTACAGCAGTTGATTGATCAGGATCGCATTTCCTTTCGAGAAGGATTTCTGTTTGTTCATCCCAACCGCTCAGCTGGCTAAGCTCATAGATTCAGAAGGGTATTCCCCAGCAGAAGCCAGTGATTCAGACAGGCAGGCGCCTCAGCATTTGCAGTCCTCAAGCTTTTATGTATCATTTGCATTTGTAGTTTCTTTTTCTGTTAGTTACTACCTGCTTTAAACATTGTATGTTTTGAATGGTGATAATAATAAAGTGATTATGCATTTTTCTGAATTAGTCATGTCGCTGTCGCTCATTTATTGCATTGCACTGACACTTGCATTTTTATTCACTCCACTTTATCGCTGTGACTAGCAAAGATTGGAGGGAGGATGATGAAACTAAACTCATAACCGATGATCGTATGCTTTCAGATAAGACCGTACCGATGACGTACAAGGCATTGTTTCAAATTCCCTAAACACTGGAGATATAAGGAGTTAGTCCCTTGTTAACCACTTCGAGCCAGGAAGTAGAAGTTTTTCGGACTTTTTAACCCTTACGTCTTAACCCGGGGCAGGGTAGTTGGTAGTTAACTTGACCGAGCGTTTAAGTCTTCCAGAGGAGTGTTGTCTTTCGAGGACCAATCAGTTTATACCTTCCAAGAGGTCAAACCTCACCAATCAGGAGTGAGACAGTTACAATCCTTTCGGAGCAATCAAGACAACCAGTGTCACACGACTTTGTTCCAAAAGAAAGAAAGAAAGCCCGCTAAGTAAAAAGAAAGAAAAAGCTAGAAAGCTAATACTTAGGCAAAAATCAGGGCATCCCGCTGGACTTCAAAAAGAAATCGGAGAAATCGAAAAGAACTCAAAATGAGTCAGTCCAGGCAAAAGTTAGGGAATCAAAAGAATGAAAAAGAGGGATTAAAAAGAAAATTTTCCCCAGCAAATCACAAAGTCGTGTACACAGACACCAAAAGCGAAGAAGGAGTAGCTATCACTCTAGAAGAAAAGCTTGTGAATTCCTTAACTGTGGGTCTTACCATTCAACATACCTCTCGAAGAGGCGAGCGCTTGTGCCAGGTTAACTGAACCTTAGGATCGGAGATCATCACGTAGAAGGGGTGGGTACAAATCAAAAATTTGAGCCCAAATATCCTTTGTTTCACGAACCGTGAACCCGACCACGATACAGCCCTTAAAAGACCTAATTGAGGTAGGGTAAATCTGAAGCGCATTACGATAAGGTCGAGTAACCTGACTCCTTCTTGACTTGCTAGTCACATCCTTGTTATATTTTTCACTGACCACGTAAGCACTACGTTTGAACTTCGGTTCACTCGTCACTCACAATCATATGCATGTAAATGAGTGACAGCTCAAAAATTTTGCAAAATCTGCATAACCGCTGCATTAAGATTACCATTCGTAGACAGACAATTTTAATTGCAGGTTAGTAGTTGACATGAAAGAAATTCCAGCAGAGAATAATCGAGCAGGACTGAGTAATTCAGTAGTCTGAACCAGAATGGTGAATGTTGTGAAGCCTTGTGAATCAGGGGCATTATCTTCCGGTAAGTTCGGAATCAGTCAGTCTGAGGACCAGTCCCGAAGCTTCAGTTAAGCAGGGGCAGATTATTTGAGAAGTAGTTGATCAGAAGTGAGTCTTCTTGAGAACCTAATCAGGGGCAGCTATTCAGAGCATTGAGATTTGAAAGCAAAGGCTTCCATTGGATAATCAGATCAAGTTGAGTCGCTCATCACTCATTCAGGGGCAAGTCAGTTCAGAAATGATGAAACCATTCAGGGTAATAGGCGTCTAATGGAGATTGAATTCTGTTGTCGTGCAGATGCCGGGGCAAATATTCTCGAAGTCTTCCCGTAGCAAGCTGTTCAGAGCAAGTATTCCCAAGAATTAGATTGGGGCAAGTTGGATTGTACTGGGGCAAGTTTTGCCAGCCAGTCTTTTATCCCCAGCTGAGTGTACCGGGGGCAAGTTGTTCAAACTAGTTTGTTTATCCCCAGCCGGAGTTGAGTATCGGGGAATCATGTCAATACCCTTGTCAAAAACCTGAACCTTTCAAATAAGAAGGTCTTGTTGTCGTTGGATCATTATCCCGCAGTTTAAACCTGTTGCGTGTCAGCAACCAGTCGTTTCCAAAGTCCAGTTCTCGCCTGGCAAATCGGTAACCAGTTCTCGTCTGGCCCACCCTGGTGCAGTTTATTGTAAGCAGCAGTTCCCGTCCTGGTGCAGTTTATTGTAAGCAGCAGTTCCCGTCCTGGTACAGTTTATTGGTAACCAATTCTCGTTTGGTCACCGTTTCTTCAAGTGTTGTATCAGTTCTCGTCTGGTACATGTCGTCGCATAATCAGTTCTCGTGTGTTTTAACCCGAGTGTTATACCAGTTCTCGCCTGGTGTACGTCAGCTTTCAGCCAGTTTTCGCCTGGTTGTCTATACCTCAGTCCGATGGTCAAAAACACAAAAACAAAATCAATGTTTGTTCAATTTTCCTCACCTATCAGTTCTCGCCTGGTAGTCTACCTTTGAATGCTAGTTCTCGTCTAGTATTTCTTGTATCTTCCACTGTGTACATAATCCATGTTAAACCAAAAAACAAAAAAAAACCTAAAGGTATCTGACACAATATTTCCCAATGACCCGCACGTTGTCATGTTCCCCGATACGAAGCTCGACGGATGTCAGTGCTCCGAGTAATGTTTGAATTCCTTGTGAATGTTGTTAAATCAGAATTGCCACTCTTCAGCAGATGAAAGTTGCTTATTATCCCCGGAAGAGTCGAGATCGTAGTTCACCCTGTATCAGAGTAGGATCAGGAGTATCTTCAGCAGATTAAGATTGATATCCTTGATAGTAGGGGCATTTCCAGCAGTGTGCTGCGCGCAATCAACCCCAGTTTGGGTCAGTCCCCCGCAGAGTGCAATCAGTCGTCAATGGTTTGAAGAAAGCGTCCCCGAGCAGAGTTGTCTTTCCTTCCCCAGTGAAGTCTCCAAGCAGGGTTGCCTTTCCATTTCTCCAGCAGAACGGTTATCCCCAGCGGATTTGATTTCCTGTTTCCAGCATTTATTTTGCTGAGATGGTTCTGTGACTTCAGTTCATCCCCAGTAGAGTGGGCATCGCCGTCGGCATTTATTTTGCCAAGTGGCTTTCAGACCTGGTGTTCTCTGGCAGCTAGAGCCTGCATTAGCATTTGCATATATAGTCATTGCATCTATCAAGCATATAGTATATCCATGCCGTCTGGGCATCGCATTTTCAAACAGAACGCATAGCATTTACATGTCATATAGGGCATTGCATCATTATCAAGCATACGCATGTCGAAACATGGACCAGGATGGTTACCTATTGGATTTCGAATTTGTTCACCTGCAGAGTTGTGTGGTTAAGCTTCTCGTCTCCCCAGCGAAGTCTTCCGTTCAAGACGATTCTTGAATCCCTCAGCAGAGCCGTTTACTTAAGATAATTCTTAAGACCTCAGTACAGCTTCCCGAGTTGTTCGCCTAGTATGATGCTTGAGCTCCCCGGTAGCGTCCTCAGCAAGAGTTGCCCAGGAAGATTCCTGGAATGCCTAGCAGAACAAAGTCTCCAGAATGGTTATCGGTTCAGGATGATTCTTGAAGGTGCCCGACGAATTTGTTGGTTCAAGATGATTCTTGAAGTCCTTAGCAGCGTGATATGTCTGCTCCAACAGTGATGTCTAATCTGAAGATGGATTTCGCAAGCGCCTGAGGGTAGTATCAGAAGGTTCCTGTGAGTTCAGATTTCCTTGTTGATGAATCAACGTGTGACTGAAGTCGAAGATACCTCCTGCAGAGTGGCCAGGGGCCAGGGTTTTATATATCTTTAGTGTTGAATTCTACAGCGGGCAGTGAGCAGCTAGTATTCCAATGATCGGCAAGTTGAGCAGTTGGCAAATTTTCGGGTTTACCGGTATTCAACCGTCATCTACCTTGAATGTTTGAAGGCTGAGCGCTCTTCACCCATTCAGGTCGAAGCCGCTTGAATAGGGGCAGCTGTTGCACCCCAAAATTTGACCAACCGGGTCTCGCATTTGGCTCGATGTTTCGACGCATAACCGCATTCGCATCTGCATATTGCATACATTGCATTGTGCATTTGTATTGATTTTATCAGGGATCACAGCTCTCGTCTCGTGTTTCAGGTGTTTTTGATCAGTAGAATTGATTTTTGGGTTATTTCGGTGCCCGTTTATTTTTACCGATTATTTTTGTGTCGTTCGGTGCTCATTTTGTCCCTCTGGGAATTATGGTGATTTTTCCGGATTTTATTGGCATTTTTTAGGGTTTAAATAGATTTTTAATCATTTTTAGCATTTTATAGTATATTAGGTAGATTTTAATATTTTTAGATAATTTAGGATAATATAGAATTTTTAGAATATTAAATAGTTTTTAGAAATTAATTGTTTTTTAGAATTTCTTTTATAGAAATAATAAATGAATAGATTTTTCATTTTATAGAATTTAAATAGGTTTTACTATTTTCTTAATAGAATAATAATAGTTTTTTTCTTAGATGTTATAGGAATTTTGTAGAATTTCATTGATTTTTAGATTAATTAGTTTACTAGTTAATTAGGTCTTTAATCAATTTTTAGATCAGCTGTTTAATTCCATTTTTGGTCATTAGTTGTTTTAATGCAGTTTTTTTGATGTTTATAACTCATTTTCGTTTGGGCCATGGGTGGGGCGGAGGCCCATTATCTACTCATTCAGCAAAGCTCAGCATGTCCAAAAATAAGTCCAAGCAAAAAGTCCAGAATGGTCCAGCATAATCCAGGTGTGTCCAGAACGTTCTGGAAGCTTCCAAGTTCAAAGCCAGTATAAATACCAGCTGCACGCCACGTGCCCGAAGGAGGGATGGTCCCACGCTGCATCACCCACCTCACGCCACGCCACCCTTCTGTTTCCTCTCCACCTGCCACGCCTCATGCCACGTGGGCTTCATGCAGAAGCTCCACCCATTATCACCACCACGCGTCCAGTCCCCGTTCCTCACCGTGAAACGGTCACCGGTCGGCCTGCATGGCCGGCGGCCGCCGTAACCCTCACCGGCGAACACAAAAACCCAGAATCTGTTCACCTTCATCTCCTTCCTCCACCGATCCCCTTCATCTTCTTCTCCAATCACCTCTAAGATCATCATCTCCGATCAAACCCTAGCCACCACCAAACCCAGAAATCTTCCAGTCATCATCATCTAACAACATCTCCGATCAAACTCATCAAGATCAGATTCCCAGAAACATTCATCCTCGGCAAGAACATAAATCCCCAGATTCATCATCACCTTTCCAGATTTTGTTCTGGATCCACAATCAACACCTCAAGAATCGTCATCCGCCGATCATATTCCATCCATCTCTGATCATTATCAACAAGATTCACCCATTCATCTTCCACGATCCACGAAATCCAGAAAGCTTCAAAGTCTTCGTTCAATCTTCAGGAACGCCTTCATCATGAGTCAAGAACATTCTCAGATCTCCAGGTTTGTTTGACGCTTTTACCCACGAACAAGTTACATGCATCATCGCTCTTCATCGCTTCATCCAGAATTTATGGTCGCATCCAAACAATCCCCAGACCTTCATGATCTCCAAGTATGGATCAAGGCTTTCAGATTTTTAGTTGAGTTTTCTTTGAATTTGATTGTTGTAACGGTTCTGCAAGCGAAAAGTAGGATAAAGATGGAATAAAGATGGGAAGGTTGAGAGTTCTGAGAAGGTAACTTAGAGAGACGAGAAGGAAAGAAGGGAACGGCGGCGGCGCTGATGAGGCAGGAGAGGAAGAAGCGTTAGGGTTTCAGGTTCAGAGGAGAGGGAAGGTTCGTGAATTGGGTTAGGGGATGGGCCTCAGGCCCATTGGATCTGTTTGCTGGATACACCCCCGGACCATCCGTACACTCCCCCCCGTGTGGTTTCTTTTTTTTCTTTTGTTGCAGGTTTTTTTGATGGGCTGGGCCCGTTTCTGTTTTTCTTTCTTGCACAACCCCCCTGTACCAGTTACACCCCCCATCCCTTTTATTCTTCTTGTTTAGTTTTATAATAAAAGAAAAAGAAGGTTATAAAAAATGATATTGTGAAGAAATATTATAAAAAAAAAAATAGAAAAAAAGAAATATTCAAAAAGAAATATTTGAAAAATTGTGGGAAAAACATATTGGGAAATATGTGAAAAAATAGTGAGAGAATATTTGTGAAAAAATAGAGAAAAATATGTTGAAAAGAAAAGAAGAAAAAGGAAAAAATATTAAAGTGTCGATTTAATATTTTTAAGTGCATTTTCTTTTAGGAGATATTCTCATAGAGATTATTTTTCGATTTTAAGATAGTTTAGAAGCCCATTTGTTAGGGGGCTATTTTTCGTTCGACTTTTCAGGATAGAATAGGATAGCGTTTCCTAGGAGATTTATTTCAGTATGCAACTCATTGTAACCATTTTTCAGAAGATTAATAAAACGAGATTTGAGCTGTGGTCCCGTAGTAGCCGAACTACAGCTGCTCTGATTCTTCGTACCAGACGAAGATATGTAGGCATAGGATGCGATATCCTAGCGAGCACACTAACGACTAACCTGTTGTTCTCTCGCGGCTGTGCGATCGAGATTTTCCCGCTGACGACTAATTGAGTACCCTTTTTCTCTCCTGCCCGAGTGCATTTGAGACCAAGCCATAGTTTTGACCATAGGTTCCCGACCCTGTGAAACCAGTTGTTTTTCTCACTGCTGTGTGAGAATGTTTGTCTAGCCGTAGTTAGTCTGAACTACGTAAAGCTCTGATCTTCCATCCAGTGGAAGTACGTAGGCACAAGACGCGAGGTCTTGGCGAGCCAATTTTCCCCGTAGTCCCGAACTACGTTGACTCTGACTTTCTCTCTTGAGAATACGTAGGCATAGAGTGCGACGCTCTATCGAGTCAATTCCCTTCCGTTTAGATTTAGCAGCCGTAGATAGATTGTTTTGCATCCTGTAGACAACCCAAGCAAGCGTGGATCCCGTCGAGTACGACGGACGTGAGGGGTGCTAATACCTTCCCCTTGCGTAACCGACTCCCGAACCCAGGCTATGGTTGCGACGACCATACCTTTCCCCGTTTTTTGCGAGGTTTACTTCGAGCGTTCCCTTTCCCGCTCTGAGGGATAAATAACGCACGGTGGCGACTCTTCTGTCAGCCGGCGCCGATTTTCGCAGTAGCGACATTAGGTGACACCTATCATTCCACTCATTGCAGAACTCTTTAGGGTAGAGGAACTATAAATTGTTGTGCTCATTTGCTATACAGATGGTTTGTCAATCATCTACCAAGGACGGATGGCTTCAGAGAAAATCCCAATGGTTGGAGGTGGTCTCAATGAATCATGTCTCTAACTCAAGCAGACATCCATTGGTACGATCCTGCATATGACCGAGGAGTATACATTGAGAGTTGTGGTTCTTTCCCAAATGTACCACTCTTAGGATTACAAGGAGGAATCAACTATAATCCTGTTTTAGCCAAACGCCAGTTTGGGTTCCCAATGAAGGATAAGGCCAACAACATCCTTTTGTTTGATTTCTTCTACCTCAATATCGAAGCATAGGAAAGATTAAAAAGCAATATAATCGACGCTTGGAAGAATATCTGAAGAAAAACTAAAGCTGACTTGGGGAAAGGAATTGTGTGGCTTTTGAGCCTTTCACTCGGTGGGTCCAATCTAGAGCTCATGATCTCAAGATGCCCTACCTTCCTGAAAAGAACACACAGATCGTCATCGCGTCACCTTTCGTCATTCCCATTGAAAATATGGAGGAGTATCAAGAGGTTCTTGAAAGAACAAAACTTGAAAGGGACACGTGGGAAGATAAGTACCACGCTCTGCATGCTGAGACGACAGAATTGCATAGAGAGTTGCAAGACAAAGATGAGTTGATTGGGTGGCTCGAAAGACGCCTAGCTGACAGAGATGTGACAAAAGATGATTTATTTTTCTCTAGTGTCAAGCCTACACAGAGCACTCATGAGTATTCAATCATCCCACCGACTTCTGGCGCCTGGAAAGGAATAGTGGACAACTTGGTGATGGAGAATACTATGCTAAAAAGATTGAAAAGGACACGCGGATAGGATTCTTGTCAGATTTCCTAGCCATAGGACCTAATTCTTCTCCTTCAGTGTAGCCTCTCATTTCTTGGGTTATATTTCAAAAGTTCTAACTTTTCCCAACATAAATGAAATGATGGTTTTTGCTTTAACTATCTTCTGAGTTTTGTAAAACCATTCGCATCCTTGCATTGTATTTTGCATTTCTACTAACCATACAAAGAATTAAATCTTGTTTTTTTGTAGACATAGTAGTGAGTCAAGAAAACGTGATTGCATTCCCAATACTAAGGTTGGGTAACCTAAAGATTTTAAGGAACCTAGTGAAGAATCCTACCGCTTTCAATGCCAAATACGGAGATTTGTTATCTTTACTTGATACCCAAGTAAACGAGGAAATGTTGCAAGCACTCGCACAATTCTATGATCCTATTTACCACTGCTTTACATTCCCAGACTTCCAACTACTGCCAACTTTGGAAGAACACTTCGGGTATTTGAAAATCCCGATGACTTTCACAGCCAACTTTGGAATGGAGAGAAGACCAAGGAGAATAGATATTGCCAAAGCTCTTCACCTAGAGCCAACTGATCTTCTGACTCAGTTGACCGATAGGGATGGGATCACCGGAATGGAAGGCAGACCATTCATGGAGAAATCTAAATTCTATTACAATCGTAGGGAGTTGGGAATATTTGAAGCCATTTTAGCTTTCTTGATTTACGGCTTGTATTGATTTCCTAGCAGCCCTGATTTCATCAGTCTGGAAGCCATCAAGTTTTTATCGTCAGGAACCCAGCTCCTACTTTCTTGGCTGACACTAACTACGCAATCCATCGGTGGAAAAGTACGATCTTAGACAGTTTTCTTGCTGCACAACCCTTCTGAGAAAATGGTTTATTTCACATTTGCCTAGGGCGTTCCTGCTATGGAACCTGCAAGACACTGACGCATGGATTGAAAAATTATCCTCACTCTCTCAATATGACGTAAGTTGGTATGACCCAGTTCTCAGAGGAATAGCAATAATACATAGTTGCTGGGAGTTCCTCAATATACCTTTGATCGGCACTCGAGGGTATATCAGTTATAGTCTCATCATAGCTCGCCGTCACCTAGGATACCCCACCGAGGGAGAACTAGATCCAATGTTTCTAAAATATTACTTTTGTGAAAGAAATGACAACCCAAACTTTGAAGCACGAGTCATTTTCGCCTAGTGTAGCCCCAATCTTCAAGGAATGACAGTTGTGGAGAATCTCAGTTGTCTAGTTTCAAATGCATACTTACTTTGGTCAAAGGAAATACCATTGAGGATGTTCTATACTCATTCATATGACATCTCTCTAGAGCCAGATGAACTCTTGACTAGAAAGCAGCTGAGGTTCCCTCTAGCCAAAGTTAGAAGAGAAAATGAGGAGCTTTGGTATCTACTTCATCAGAGTCAGAGCAGAGCCATGTTATAGGAGGAAGAAGGGTCGTCTTGTTAGAAGATCCTTAGCTTTAATTTCCTTGTGTTGTATCCCAAGCTTATGGGAATGTAATATTTCTTTATGAAAAAAAGAGTTTCATTTGTTAATGAAAATTCAATGTTGTAAAACCTTTTGCTATCAATGAAATTTGTTTTAGCTTTCATTTGTCAATGATAAGCAACACGTCGTTACGTGTTAATTTAACTTTGTTCGTAAACAAAACTTGTTTGTTCCTTGAATGTGTGGTTTGCATTTGCATTTGCATCCTGCATATCATTTTGCATTTCATTGGTCCTCCGGCTTATTCTGTATTTTGTTGCTATTAGAAAATCACACTGAACTCCCATCGGTATAACACGAGAGCCTACGCTCAAAGGAGAATGGCCGAACAAGACCAGAGATTTGATCAGATTGACAATGACGTTGAAGGAATCCGCAGCGAAGTCAGCCAAATAATGGAAGTTCTTTAGGTGATCGGAGCGAAGATGGACACACAAGCCACTGTAGTGTCTGAAATTAATGTGACGACAACAGTTCCTCCATCACCTGTAACTTCAGCGACGGGACATCCCTTCGGCATCACCAGGGATTTCCTGCCTCCATTCAGCGACGCCCAACCATTCAACCATCAGCCATATTCAAATCCACAGAGTGTTCCCCTGATGACAAATTTTCAGAATCCGATATACACGCAAGCTGGCACTCAAGCCCAGGCTCGACCGATCTTCAACCACCACCAACTAGGGATGGCAACGGGGCAGGGCGGGGGCGGGTTTAACTATACCTGCACCCGCCCCGCCTCCGTGTAACACACCTGCCCCCGCCCCTAAACCCAATCGGGGGTAAAAAGTTACCGCCCCTAGTGGAGAACGGGTGCACCCGCACCTGCCCCGCCACCACCCGCAAAAAAAATAATTTTTTTTAATTCCAATAAAAGTTAATAATTTAATTAAATAATTAATCATTTTAATAAATTAATTAATTATGTAATTAAAATTTTAATTAGTAAATGAATATTAACTTAATTAATTTAATTATTTTAATTATAATAATGGTATTAATAATTTAGTTAAAAATATAATTAATAAATAAATATTAAAATAAGTAAAATAAGAGAATTAAATTAAATTGTATTATTCGGGGGCGGGGCAGGGGCGGATGCGGGCGGGTCTTACTGTCTCCCCGCACCTGCACCCATAGTTTAGAATCGGGTTTCCCCCGCACCCAATTAAATCGGATTTTCCCTGTTAATTTCGGGGCGGGTGCATGCGGGTTTGGGATTGTTTTCCATCCCTACCACCAACTAATATTCGACATACCAGACGGGTCCGAAGTTGAAGACGAAAAACATGAGAAGCTTCGGGTCGAGATGGATATAATGGCCAGAAGGATGAGGGCCATAGAGGGGAATAATGTGTTTGGTTCTGACGCTAAAGACATGTGCTTAGTTTCAGATTCCCTGTTAGAGCCGCCACTAACTGAAAAGGAGCTTGTCGACTGGTTTGTGGACACTGTCAGACCAGAATTCTACGAGAGAAAGATCAGCAGTGTCACAACAAATTTCTCCGATATTGTGGCTGTCGGCGTAAAAGTAGAAGATGGATTGAAAAGTGGCAAGGTGACAAGTGCAGCTAGTACTAGCATAGTGAAGAAGCCGTCGGGTCATCTCCACAATAAAAAGGAAGGGGAAACGAACGCCATAATGTACGATGATCGAATTCATAATAGAAGAAGCCATTTGCAAAATCAACGGTCGTCTCATTCGCGGACTCAACAAAATTACTGTCAACAACAGTATGTGGCTGCAGTTACACCGGATTTTCAACCACAATAAAATCCATAAAATCCTCAGCAGCAGGCAATAAACGCCTACCGACAACACCATAGTCAGCAGGTTCTCCCACAACAAGGAGCACCGGCTACAAGGGCGGCTGTCCAAAACAGAAGGCCAGAAATTCGGCCTATCCATATGAGTTATACGGATTTATACCCTCAGCTAGTACAACAAGGGCTAATTCAAACCAGGAAGTTGGGTCCCCCTCCGACTACGCTACCGTACTACTACAATCCAAACGCTCACTACGCATTTCACAAAAACACCGTCGGGCATGATCTCGAGAGCTGCAACGCACTACAACATATTGTGCGGGAACTAATTAAAAAGAGAATCCTCTCCTTTGAGGATAATCAACCGAATGTAGAGAACCGGCCCCTGCCGAATCACGGTGGTGTCCATGCTGTGGAAGAAGATTCCGACATAAGGATAATTTCTGAGGTATTTGAAATCAAGACTCCATTGGTTGAATTACACAAAAAGCTGGTGAAAGCGGGTCTAATCAAGGGTCCCCACGAAGGTTGCAATGATTGTCATCATTAGCCGCAGGGTTGTAACCTTGTACAGCGAGATATCCAGTCAATGATTGAGAAAGGTATGTTGCAAATATATAGAAAGAAAAAGAAAGAGGATGTCTAAGTCATTGAGCCAATCTTCAACATACCGAGGAAATCTGAAAAAGACCAGCGAATAATAAGTTTTCCCCTCCCGCTACGGTCAGACCTATTTTTTACAACGGTCCCGCGCCAACTACAAACCAACCTAAGCCTAGGTATGATCCAAGGAGGGGACCCGTTCCTCACCCAAGAGCTGTAACTTGGAAACGTGACTATTCCTGGTACGATATGAATGTCGGAAGGAAATAGGAAGATGTAACAAACATTGTCGAAGGAAGCAAGATGACCTGCAGCAATCGTGTGTATCAACCTAAGGCAAAATTCACCGTTCCTCAGGCAGTGGCCACTATGCCCAAAACAACTACCACCATTCCTATGGAATCTGTTCCAAAGGAAACCACCTCCAAAGAACCTATTATTGAAAAAACAAAAGGGAAAGAAGTCCTGAAGGAGGAAGAGGATGAATGTTTTAGAATCATTCACCAAAGTGATTACCGGGTAGTGGACCAAATCCACCAAACACCGTCTAAGATCTCCATCATGTCATTGTTGTTAAACTCTCATATCCATCGACAAGCACTATTGAAGATATTAACACGTGCCCATGTCACGAAGAACATCACCGTGGGGAAATTCGATGTTGTGGTTGCCAACATCACAACCTGCAACACACTGAGTTTTGACAACTCTGGTTTAACCGCTAAAGGTCGCAAGCACAACTGTGCCTTTCATATGTTTCTTAAATGTGAAGAAAACACCCTTTCTAGAGTACTTATTGATAACGGGTCAGCTCTTAACGTGATGTCTAAAAGAACGTTGGCCAAATTGGCTTACAAAGGGGCAGAGATGAGAGCCACGTCATTGATTGTAAAAGCGTTCAATGGGTCGAGAAGAACGGTGATTGGAGAGGTTTACTTACCTATCATGGTAGGCCCCCAAGTTATTGAAGTCACTTTCCAAGTGATGGATATAAATCCAGCTCACATATGTCTGTTAGGAAGACCATGGATACACGCGGTAGGCGCTATCACGTCCATTCTACATCAAAAGATAAAATTCATTATTGAGGATCAATTTATTATGGTGCACGGAGAAGAGGATTTGATGGTGAGAAATTTTTCCTCTTTCCGATATATCGAAGCTGCTGAAGACGCGTTGGAAACAGATTTCTAAGCATTGGAGATTGCACATGTTACGATGGTAGAGGACGCTGTCGTTACACGTGGTACATCCTTTGTCTCTGCTCAGAGTATTAAGAATTCTATGAAAGAAGCACTTCCGCAAGGATGGGGAGAAGTGATTGAGGTCAATGCCCGAGCAAAGAATGACCGACGAGGGTTGGGTTACTAACCAACTCCAGACGAAGAGCCAGAAGTCAACGACAAGCACCTCAAAACTCTAGAAAAAATCTTTGTAAGTGGCGGCGTCCAAGTTAATGCTATTGAAGGAAATGATGAAGAAAGCTGCATCGACAACTTGGTGTTCCGAGGTGAAGCTGTTCTGAACAACTGGGAGGCCGTCGAAATTTCTAACATGTTGCCTCTTGTCGAGTAATTAGCGTGTCTTGATTGTTAGCATTTTCTATGTTTAAAATCCCTGGTCGTGCCCAAGGCTAGTGGATCATTTTGTACGAGCCACACTTTCAAAAATCAATCAATGAATGAGTGTTTTGCTAAACTCCATTTTTGTTGTTCATTGCATTTTTATTATTTTCACTTTTTTGTAAAAAAGGAAAATGGCAATCTTTTCAAAAACCTAAAAAAGAATCATCTGCATCCTTTTGCGTGTGTGTTTTATCATTTAGACCCATTTAAACACATGTAGAGAGCCTCTATCACCTCCTAAATCCAATAGTCATTCGATCACATCTAGCTTCAATTCGGCGGTGTTCCAAGCTAAAGAAGACAATGATGAAGATTTCGAAGTTCAAGAAGAACTAACCAAAATGATTGAGTACGAAGACACCTATGTTCAGCCTATAAAGAGCAGATTGATGTTGTCAACTTGGGCTCCGAAGAAAGAGAAAAGAGGTCAAGATTGGGGCATCGCTAGGGGCAGACATTAAAGTCTGGTTAATAACGCTTCTCGGAGATTACGCGGATGTGTTTGCTTGGTCTTACCAAGACATGCCTCGGCTGGATACTGATATCGTAATGCACAAGCTCCCTCTTAAATCCGAGTGTCCTCCGGTCAAGAAAAAGCTTTGAAGGTCCCGACCTGACATGGCCCTCAAAATCAGGGAAGAAGTTAAGAAACAAATCGACGCGGGCTTCTTGGCAGTTTCTAAGTACCCTAAATGGGTGGCTAATATTGTACCAGTGCCCAAAAAGGGAAGCAAGGTTAGAATGTGCGTAGATTATTGGGACCTCAACAAAGCCAATCCAAAACAACTTCCTCTACCGCATATTGACAATTTGGTGGAAAACACGGCTAGCTTCACGGTGTTTTCATTCATGGACGGTTTCTCCATTTATAACCAGATAAAAATGGATCCAGCTGACATGGAAAAGACGACATTCATCACCCCCTGGGGCACCTATTGTTATAAGGTTATGCCTTTCGGTCTGAAGAACACATGAGTTACATACCAACGGGCCGTGGTGGCATTATTTCATGATATGATGCACCAAGATATTGAAGTCTACGTTGATGACATGATTGCTAAATCTCGAAGGGAGGAAGATCACCTTGAGCATTTGTTAAAATTGTTCAAAAGGTTTAGGAAGTATCACTTGAGACTGAACCCCGCTAAGTGTACTTTTGGGGTAAGATCTGGCAAGTTACTCGGGTTCATCATTAGTCAACGTGAAATCAAGGTGGACCCCGACAAAGTACGAGCCATCCAGAAGAAGCTTGCACCACAAACCGAGAAGGAAGTTAGAGGTTTCCTTGGAAGATTGAACTACATCTCCAAATTTATCTCCAACTTAACTCCTACCTACACACAATTATTTAAGTTGTTATGAAAGGATCAAGTGATGGTATGGAACGAGAATTGCCAGGCAGCATTCGAAAAGATCAGGGAAAATCTCCAAGAGCCTCCTATATTGATCCCTCCTGTACCCAAAAAACCTCTTTTCATGTACATGATTGTACTCGAGGCATCAATGGGTTGCATTTTGGGTCAAACAGATCAGTCAAGAAGGAAGGAGCACACAATCTACTACCTGAGCCAGAAGTTTATTGAATGCGAGAGTCGTTACTCTCCATTGGAAAAAGCTTGTTGCACTCTTGCATGGGCAGCCAAGCGTTTGAGACAATACATGATCTGCCATACTAGTATGTTGATTTCCAAGATGGACCCAATAAAGTATATCTTTGAAAATCCTGCTCAGACAGGAAGGCTCGCTTGTTGGCACATGCTTTGTCAGAATATGATATCCAATATGTCGCCCAAAAATCGATAAAAGGGAGTTTCTTGTCAGACTACCTTGCTGAGCAACCTGTTGACGATTACCAACTGCTCAACTTCGACTTTCTTGATGAAGATGTCATGTTTCTTTACCAAGCTAAAGAAGAAACTTGTCCAGAGGAGGGTCCCGAGCCCGGTTCCCTTTGGAAGTTGATGTTTGACGGAGCATCCAATAAGAAAGGCCATGGAGTTGATGTTATTCTGGAAAATCCAATCGGAGGATATACCGCCGTTACCGCCAGACCATGTTTCTCATGTATAAACAATATAGCTGAATATGAGGCATGTATCTTGGGCCTTGAAGCTGCCTTCGACCTCCGCATCAAAATCCTGGAAGTAATGGGCGACTCTACCTTGGTAATTTACCAGCTCAAAGGTGAATGGGAAACTCGAGATGAGAAGTTGATTCCCTACAAAGACTACATTTTGGAAATGATTGAGTACTTTGACGAGATCACTTTCAAACATAACCCGAGGGCTGAGAATCATATTGGAGATGCTTTAACCATACTAGCATCGACATGGAGGTCCAGTTTGTCAGCGAGGCTCCTTTAATCCGCATTGAAAGAAAGACCTCCCCAGCATATGTCATGATGACAGAGGAAGAATCTGATGGAAAACCTTGGTTTTACGATATCAAGAACTTCCTCTAGAATCAAGAGTACCTGATCAGTGCCTCTAAAATTGATAAGAGGGCTATATGTAGATTGTCATCCAAGTTCTTCATCAGCAACGACGTTCTCTACAAAACAAACTATGATATGGTCTTTCTTCGATGTGTTGACAAGAGAGAGGCAGACCTGTTAATGACAGATGTTCATGAAGGCACCTTCGACATCCATGCAAGCGGCCATGCCATGGAAAATAAAATCCTAAGGTCTGGTTATTACTAGTTAACTCTGGAGACTGACTGCATCTTGTTCTCCCGAAAATGCCATAAATGCCAAATCTACACAGACAAGGTGCACGTGCCACCTAATCCTCTGAATATGCTGACATCACCTTGGCCGTTCTCAATGTGGGGCATCGACATGATTGGGGAAATTGAGCCCAAAACATCTAACGGTCATCGGTTCATCCTCGTCGCCATTGACTACTTCACCAAATGGGTAGAAGTTGCGTCTTACGCCAAGGTGACCAAGCAAACGGTTGCCTGGTTCATCAAAAAGGAGATCATCTGTTGTTATGGAATCCCCGACCAACTCATTACAGATAATAGAATAAGTCTGAACAACAAAACGATGAAAGAGCTCTGTGACAATTTCAAGATCAAACATCACAACTCATCTCCTTATCGGCACAAGATGAACGACGACGTTGAAGTTGCAAATAAGAACATTAAAAATATTGTACAAAATATGGTAGTAACCTACAAGGATTGGCATCAAATGTTGCCTTTCGCTCTACATGGATACTGAATTTCCGTACGCACTTCAACAAGGGCAACCCCTTTCTTGTTGGTTTATGGGATGGATGCAGTATTGCCTATCGAGGTTGAAATGCCTTCATTAAGGGTCCTGATGAAAGCCAAGCTTGAAGAAGCAGAGTGGGTGAAGGAAAGGTTTGATACCCTGAATCTCATCGATGAGAATAGGATGATGGCAATGTGTCACAGCCAGCTGTACCAAAAAAGGATGAAAAAGGCCTTCAATAAAAGGGTCCAGGTCAAAGAATACAAAGAAGGTGAGTTGGTACTCCGAAAGATTCTACCAGTGCAATAAGACGCGCGCAGAAAGTGGATGTCAAACTACGATGACCCATTCATTGTGAAAACGGCCTTTTCTGGAGGTTCCCTGATCCTTACAACAATAGACGGAGAACAACTATGCATCCTATAACTCAGATGTAGTAAGGAAATACTATGCCTAAAAAGAGCTCAATGAGTCGAAAACTTGGAAAGGCGACTCAGGCAAAAATGAGCATCCCGGTGGATCACAACCTATTAAGGAAATCCAGGAAAAAATTAGGGATAAAACAAAAACAAAAAAGCTCGCTGAATCAAAACCCAAAAAGGGTGATTCAGGCAAAAGTTAGGGGAAAAGGCATTTCACTCCATCAGGCGTTGTCACGATTGCAGAAAATTGTCAAAAGGGCTCATTTTTCGCTACTCTCACCAGAAGCAGCACTTCAGGGCCAACTTTTAGTTAGATAGGACTGGATGATTATTGGATTTCTGTAACCATTTCCCATATTGCCATTTTTTGTTCCAAATTTTAATTATTCCATGGGACTTTGCCTTTGCAAGTTTCCATCTTCAATAAAATCAGATTTGAACCAATCTTTATTTATGCTCTACTTTCTTTATTATGAAAACATCACTTATTCATTAATAATGATTTTTGAAAACAAAGGTTTTATTTTGAAACTAAGACTGTTTTAAAATTAACAAGAAAATCATAGCGTCGACTGTGACATGACAATTAAATACTCCTCTCATGATAGCAGAACAATTGAAACCTGGATATCATCATTTTGGTAACATGAGGTTCTATAAATATTTCATTCCCCACGTCTCTGCGCTATGAAACTTCGATTGTCTTCGAGCAGTTTGTCTTGACGATAACATTGAAGTAGTAACTTCTTCTCCCATCAAGTTTGCCAGAACAGAGATTGCTTCTCCAGCATAGTCGCCAGAGGAATAATACCACTCTCCAGCAATGGGACTCAGTGTGATTCTCTTTTATTTCCCCTGTGATAGATCGTTATCTATCTTTTGTTTTCTTTCACTTGTGGAGTCGTTTCGGAATTGCATTTGCATCATCCTTTAGCATATGCATTTTTCAGCATGCCTCGTATTTTGGGTCGTTTTGGCTTTTTGTCTTCGTGATCCGGTTTGTTCGGTTTTTCTTTGTTAAGAATCTGTCAGGTGTTCCTTCCCCAATAGTTACTGGATACCACCTTGAGATCCCTTGGTCGTTACCAACTCCTTTGCTTTAGACATGTTGTCACAGACTCACCTTTTGGTTGTTACCTCAACTTTGTCAAATCTGGAGTAAGTATTATTGTGATAAATGCTTATATCTCTAGTAAGTCTAGTTGTAACTAGCAATATCCGATACTGCTCATGGTGTTTACCAAGACGTTAGTTATTACTAATATCGCAGTTTATTTTGAGACCCAGTGTTTACCTGAGTCTAACCCCAGCCGACGTTCTGTTAGTCAACCGACTCTGCTGAGACATAGTAGTTAGTATGTTTTCAAAATCCAATTGTTATTGATGCAGTATATGGTAGTTACCTATATCCCTATTGAAGTCCAGTAGTTACTAGCATCTCTAAATTCAATTGTTATTGGTACTTTGATTTGGTTGTCACCAATCTTTCCCAGAAAGTCCAGTTGTTACTGGCATGTCTTGAAGTCCAATTGTTATTGGTATGTAGCTCAGTGTTGCACCCTAAAATTTGCTCAACCTACTTCACTTAGTTTATGTTTCAATTGCATTAGCATTTGCATAAGGAGTCATGTACATAGTCTAATCATTTGCATAACATAGCATAGCAAGTCATCCTACAAGGGACTAAGTACTATTCTTATCTCTATGAGCATATCAAGAGGTTCTCATTCAAATTCAAGCCTATCCAAGTCATCAGAAAGAAATTGAAATCTAAGAAGTCAGTGGATCAAGCAGTGGATCTATCTCCTATCTTGGGTGTATTTGAAGATCATCAAAGAAGTTGTGAGCTGTGAATTGAGCATGGAGGGAATATAGACATCATGGAGGACCTAGAGGGTCATTTTGAAAGTGAGACAAGTCATTGATGTGATCACAAGAGTTGCAGTGGAAGACAGTCAACTAGGGTTTCATCTGGGTCAACCCTAGGTCAACCCTAGGTCAAATGATTGATTGAAAGGCATCAAGGTCTATTTGAGAGATGTGGGGTTCATCATTTGACATGTAGATATGGATGTGGTGTTGTGCCAAGGAGAAATCAAGAGAAATCAAGAAGAAGAGGAGTTTCTAAATTAGGGTTTCTGTGTAAAATTCCCTGATTTAGGTCAAACTTCCAAGCAAGATAATTCAAAATGAGAGCTTCAAATGGATCCTTGGACAACATGAAACTTGTAGAGGATCTCTCAAGACCTTTAATTTGAGTGGTGTAAGACATCAAGGAGATTTATAGAACTCAAGTTATGGTCCTTGCAAGTTACAGGTCATCTGAGGCATCTGAAATTTTGTCTGTGAAAGTTACTTGTCTTCCAAGCAACTTTTACCTCTCAAGGAGTTTTCAAATGAATTTCTGGCCAACATGAGAGTTGTTACTCATGACCTTATCTTTCTAGAAAGGTATGGTATGCCTTCATCTGATTTGTGGAACTCTACTTATGACCTTGGCAAGCAAAGGGTATTTTGGTCATTTGAGAATTACAGGTCATTTCAAGCATATGCCTAAAACTCATACAAGGATGCTTCAAATGGAAAACTTCACAACATCAAAGTTGCTCCAAATGACATTTTGAGTCTACAAAAGTGGTCATGAGAGTTGGAAAATGCTCATAGCTCAAGATTGCAAATTTGGTTAATTAAAAGGTGAATTTAATGAATAAAAGTGACCTAAAAATGAGATTTTTCATAACATGTCCAAATGGGATGAAATTATAGGTCATTTTGATTGGAAAGAATGTTTTGAGACCATTGGATATAGTGGATTTTTGAGTTTAGTTCAGAGTTTGAGAGATATCAGTGGTTGCTTATGTATGAAGTTACACATGCCAAAACACAAGGGATTTGTGCACAAGAAGTTTCTAACAAGTTCTAGATGGTTCCATGAGCATCTATATAAACCCTAGAGCTGATCCATGAAGGGGTTGCACTTCATTTTGATCCAAAACACCAAGTTTCACTCCATTTTGCATTTTTGCAAATTCATTCCAATCTCCTCAATTCTTCATCAATCATTCAATTTCATGATCCAAATCCACTCAAGAATCATCCCTGAGTACATTGCAAGCAAGATTTGAATAAGAAATCACAAGAATCGTGCTATACAAGTTCATCCTCCAAATTGCAAAAAGAGTTGGTTACAAGAATCCAAGGTGTTTAAGCAAGAACAAGTGCATACAGAACCAAGATCCATAGCCATTGATCAAGTCCTAAGCATTGCTAGCTGTGAATCCAAGGATTTCTCCATCTGTTTTCAGATTTTTACCAGGTTGGTTTTTCCTTCAAATTAGCTTAAAATAGATAGCATGATAGAGAATCATTAGGTTAGAACTGTTAGGAATAAGTAGATGATTAATTTCAGTGAGTTTGAGAGCATTTCATGGAGTTTACCATTGGAGCACAAATTCTGTTGAGGATTAGAACATGAGGATTAAGCTGTTAAAATCTTAGGCGATTATTGATTATTGATCAGTGCAAGGTCAGGATGAGATTAGTGTATCTAGATTGATGATTGGTGATGATGAAAATTCTGAGTAATTTGGAGGCAGTGATCGTGTTTCATGTAAGAATGGATATCAATTGAAGCCAATGGTATAGATGGATTCAGTGATGAATTTGGAGTGATTTTTCTTTTTACACATTGGAATTTGGTGAAGAATCGAGCATGCACGAATGGATGGAAGATGATGCATGAGGTTCCATTTCCATGGCTGTTTCATAAACCCTAGGGCTGGAGGTAGGAGACGACCTCCCAGCCGTTAGATAGAAGTAAGACTTTGACTCAGAAAGCGCATCCAATGGCCAGGATTTGAAGTTGAAAACGAGAGGGAATTCAGAAACATGAAACGCACCGTTTCACTTATGTCTTCAGACTGGGCTTAAGTGCAATTGCTAGCCACACCACCACTTACCAGGCCCATAGCATATTGAACTATTTTTCTTACTTTTTGCACCGTTTTCATTTTATTTTCTTTAGTTTTTTTTCTGACTTAACTAGGCCCAGACGCGCCTTGCTACGCGCACCCCCAGTCTGGGCCCATCATCCATTTTTCAACTTAAATAAATACTAACTGCACCCCTAACCAAATCTAATTCATTTTAATTTCATTCATTTTTCTTAATTGTTTGAAAAATCATAACAAATTGAAAATTTCATATTTTTGAGTGGTTGTTTTTGCATCTTTTTCTTATTTCTGTTAAGAAAAGTTTCATATAATAAAATTAGCATTTTATTTTATTTTTGCATTTTTAGTATATTTTTCTTTTAAATAGGTTTTAAATGATGTTTAGTTTAACACTTGATCTTGTTGATTTTAGTTTAGCTAGATCCTTTTATATTTTGGACCCATTCTTTTTAGAGTACTTCACTTAGGACTTTAATTTTCATATGAGATTTAATTCATGATTTTAGGATTAAATTTTAGATGGGTTGTTTAGGTGTGATTAGGGGAATCAAAACTAGGGTTTAGATATAACATAGGTGTAATAAATCATTTCTTTTAGGAGTTGTAGTTTGAATTTTGGGGTATGGGACTATAGGGGTGTTATGGGTAAATAATAGATCCCTTAGAAAATATTAGACTTCCCCTATTCTACTATTACTATTAGTATATTGCTTGTATTTGATTGACTGTGTGGTGTGCCCTCTCTAGGGTTATTATTTGACTGTGTGGGGTATTGGGCCTGCTTGGGGTTTGGGGTTGAGCTGAAGACTTTGCTGATGAAGCCCATTGAAGATTAAGAGAATGAAGACCAATTTCCAGAGTTGATGAAGAGTATCTCTTGCTGGCAGCTGTTGAAGGTTATAGGATCTAGGAGTTAGGCAGAGCTCTAGAGTAGAAAACTTGATTCACAAGCATGGAAGGTCTTGTTTGCCTCCATCCCTCTCTATGATGCAGAGTCTCTCTAGGAAACTCACCCCCTTTCCTTGGAAGGCTTGGTGACAGTGTCTAAGAGATAGAACTCTTGAGAGAAACATTCTACTTATGGTTAACAGTCTGTTTGCCACCTTTGGTGGTCAACTAGCTGTTTAACATTCCAGTTCATCCTCTTAACTGTCCCTCATCTTGGAGAGTGAGACTTGAAGAAAAGCCCTGAGAGATTGAAGATAGAGACCTTGCTGGAAGGCTGTGAAGATGAAGACTGATGCTTGCTTGGAGCTTGTAGATGTTTGAAGATGACTTGAAGACAAATGTTGATGAAGACTGCTGTTGGCTGTTTATTTTTGCTGTTTATAATTTTTGATGTATTGTTTGAATTTCCCTGGCTGTATTGTTTGCCCTTTAACCTGTTAGGTTGAAAGCGAATTTTGTTCGCTTTTGCCTGTTGTTTTCTAGGTTCGAGGTTGAGTGGGACTCCCTTGCCTCGCTTGTATTGCTGCATCCATGCATTTTACTGCTTTATTGTATATATGCTATTGTTTCTGTTTCCGTTTTTCCCTTAGGATCTCTGTTTCTCTCTGCGCAAGAGAGGAACATGATAAACATTAGGTCTTAACCCATGCATGATAACATTAGGTTAGAGTGATTCCCTTCTCAACCATAGGTTAGAGTTCTGTCTCTTCTTTCTCAAAACAAACAGAAAAACACAATAAGATTTCAAACACAATAAAAGACACTTCTTCCGTAAAAGAATGTGAACTCATCAAAACGTCATTTTTGTCCGCTTGGACCAGTAATCAAGAAAACCCTTTTTCAGAAGGAATAAAAACAATCAAAACAGACTTGTGTCGTACGTGTCCCGAACTACGTTTGCTCTGATCTTTCATGCTGTATGAAAGTACGTAGGCATAGGATGCGATATCCTAGCGAGCAACCTTCCCCTCCTTTCCCGTAGGTAGGCGAACTACGTTGACTCTGATTTCTCGTTTCAGACGGGAATACGTAGGCATAAAGTGCGATACTTTGCCGAGTCATTTTCTTTTCTTTTTAACCCCAGACCCTTAGTTTAGATAGAAATAACAATCCGTACTAGAAAACAAGAGTGGACCCCGTCGAGTACGACGGACGTGAGGGGTGCTAATACCTTCCCCTTGCGTAACCGACTCCCGAATCCAGGATTTGGTTGCGATGACCATTCCTTTCCCCGTTTTGCGGTAGGTTTACCTCGAGCGTTTCCTTTCCCTCCTTTGGGATAAATAACGCACGGTGGCGACTCTTCTGTTCAGCCGGCGCCGATTTTCGCAGTAGCGACAGCTGGCGACTCTGCTGGGGATCCAACGTCCCCTGGCTGCTAAGGACTGCGATAGTTCCTTATGCATTTGGGATCCAACATCCCTTAAGCGAGTCAATCCTAGCGCTTGTTTTCCCGTCGAGGATTTTGTATGGATTTACTTTTCTGTCATTTACTTTCAGCATTATATTATTGTTATTATTGCTGTATTGGGGTTGTGACGGGTGATTCTGTGATTGAGAGATAAGTCGGACCTGGGCTTGAGTGCACCTAGAATTAGAGTGGAAAGTAGTGGGCGCGCACGTGCTTTGCATGTCCTAGTGTCCCGCGAAATCCACACTCAGACGAGGTTCTTCTGGTTGGCCTCCTGTCCTACCCTTTGGGTGGCTCGGGTTGTTGGTTAGTTGGATTGTCGACTCTGGGAACCGATCATTTGGAAGTTGGCTAAGTGAGGTCTCTTCAGGATTTGATGATGCCACTCCTTCTGGGAATCGTATCATCAACCCTGAAAGTCTGTGACGCCGACGACCGCATAGGATGCCACACCATTGTCAGTTACTAGGACACCTACCTGTGAGAGGGTTTGGGTTATGCAGGTAACTAGACCTTCAGATACCGGTTATTTCTTGATGTGAGATCCTGGGTATTTATGGATAGTTGAGAGGTCTATTAGAGACCAGTTGGAGTTATGATATGGGGTCTGTCAGAGACCAGTCAGAGTTATGAGATGAGGTCTGTCAGAGACCAGTGTTGGAGCTTGGTATTGGGTCTGTCTGAGACCAGGGTTTGAGGAATTCTGGATGGTCTATCTGAGACTTATGATGTGGTTCAGGCTTCTCAGCCATGGCATTTGGTCCCTGTTGCATGTTATTTGCATTGCATTGTCTGCATAACCATTATCATTGCATCCCATTAACGTGTGTCTGTGCTGCAGGTGCATTTGCATATTCCCTGGTTCTAGTGTCCGGACTTCTGAGTATTGATCATGGCTGGTTTGAGGATGACAGTTGCCTACAAGTTACCTATCCCTGATATTACTCCCCTCTTGGGTCTGATTTCTCTTGCTGATGAGGATGTCCGTAGAAGCTTCAGGCAGAGTTACGGACGACTGTTGAGATTGGTTCGCAAATCAACTAATGATGAACTAAATGGGCTGTATACACTGATGCAATTCTATGACCCCGCTTTGAGATGTTTCACATTCGCTGACTTTATTTTGGGGCCTACCATTAAAGAGTATGCTGAGTTTATTGAGCTACCAATACAGAATAAAGTTCCCTTTATTCACTCTGCCGCTTAGCCCAAGTTGGAGGACTTAGCTAAGGTCTTGCACATGAATGCTTTTGAGCTGTTGATGACTTCTTGGCGCGGGGTTCCAGGTTTCTCTCTCCAGTTTCTGTTTGGTAAGGCTCAGGAATACGCCAAGAATGTATGTCGGGTGGTCTTTAACGCTGTTTTGGCTCTATGCATTTACGGGATAGTGTTGTTCCCCAATTTCCCGAACTTCGTGGACATAGATGCATTCCATCTGTTTGCTGCTGGCAACCCTGTACCCACATTAATCGGGGACTTCTACCATTCGATGCACTACAGAAATGAGAATAGGAGAGGCAAGAACGTCTCTTGTTGTGTGCCTTTGCTGTGCATGTGGTTTAAGAGCCATCTCCCCCTGAAGGGACCTTATGTAGATAGTGCAACTACAGCCGACTGGCCAGAGCGCCTTATGAGACTAGCCTCTGAAGACATTGAGTGGTTTGACCGAGACTTGTTGGGGTCTGAGCTTATTTTCAGTTGTTCGGGGTATCCTAATGTTCCGTTGATAGGAAGAAAAGGGTGCATCAATTACAACCCATCTCTGTTTGTTCGCCAGTTTGGATACGCGTTGAAGAACCCACCTCAGGAGGAAGAAGTACAGGAATCTTTGTACTTCACCGGTGATTTGAATGGAGAGTTACTAGCCAAGCTTCAGCATGCATGGATGCGTATCAACAGAAGAGGGAAGCCACTGTTAGGGAAGAACAATTGTCAGGCTTATGCACCCTACAAAGTTTGGATCCAAGAGAGCGAGACAGTTACGGATGCCATTTCCAGATGCACCAGTCCCTGTTCATATTCCGGTGGAGGAACCAACCACTGTTACTATGGAGGCCTACGAGCAAGTTGTAAAAGAAAAAGAAGCCTTGATGAAGATCAATGAAGGGTTAGAAAAGGAACTGGCTCAGATGTGTAGTGAGAAGAACAAGGCTGTGCATTCTTTCCAACAGCAGATCGAGTTAGTAAACAGGCTAGGGGCTGAACTGACTGAAGAGAAAAAGAAGCGTGAACGCCTGGGGAAGGAGTTCAGAAGCTCTCATGACATGTTGGAGTCCAAAAAGAAAGCACTCGATGCCGCCCACCGGGAAATCTCTTCTTGTAACAAGACGTGGAATGCTACGCTAACCAACAACAAAAAGAGGGAAGACAAATTGAAGCAGCAAATTTCTGAACTCGAAGAACAGTTGAAGGCTAGCACTAAGAAGTATGAAGAAGAGGTAATGGCCAGATATAGTCTCCAGAATGCATTGAACAAGGCCATCGAGGGCAAGAAAGAAGCTGTGTCTCAGAAGCGGAAGCTAGAGGATCGCTTCGGAGAAGGGGCATGGGAAGAATCCGCTGGTGATTTGCGACGTGTTCTTAAGCGAAGAGATCTACTTGTTGAGGGTCTGCTTACCCGACCAAGTCATCCAGAGACTAAGAAGTTATTAGAAGAGTACCATGCCTATGGGAGCACTTGATCGTTTCATGTATTAATGTATATGCTTTATTTGCATAGTGCTGACCATCACCAGGATTGTTGGTTGAGGTCATGCCTTCTTATTGTACTCATTGATATTGTATTCTTGGCTTAATGGATTTCTCTGCAATATATGAGGTGTTTTCTATGATTCGGCTCCGAACGTCGTATTGCTGTCACTGTCACTACACTGGCACATTCGCACTAGAATCAGGGAATGATATTCCCTAATGCACAGACACATTTTGCATTGCATTCGCATTCATATTGCATTACAGGTGATTATGGAACTATATCTCATTTCCTGCACTGTACCAGGTCTTTTCAGGATTGAAAGTCAGCGCCCGCACCGATACTCCACTCGTACCAACTGTCGAAGAATTATGGATCAGATGCAGAATGAAATGCAAGACATGCGTGAGAAGCTGGCGCTATTCATGCAGACAATGGAGACCATTGCGAAAGGCCAGGAGAATTTGCAAGCTTTGGTGCAGCCTTTGTTGGTAAGAAATGCTGGGCACGGAAATGAAGACCATCATTCTGTGCGAGTCGACACTATTCATGGGGATGGTACCCCCACACCGGTATCTCCACCTGTGGTAAACATACCTACTGTCAATATGAACAACGGCGCTGCCGCCGGGAACGGTAACGTTGGAATCGGTAACGAGACTGTCGTCAACAACGTTGGGCTCGGAGATGTCAACCTGGGTGATAATATGGGAGGTAATGACTTCGGTAATAATGGATTCGGCTTCAATGACCAAGGGTTTGATCATGCTGGGAAGTACGGCTTCAACGCTCAAGGCTTCGGGCAAGACGGATTTGGTATGACTAATCAGGGTTATGGCGGATTCGGAAATGGAAATGGCGCTGGGTTAATGGCTTTTGGACCTGCAGGAGTCGCTCCGGGGTATGGTAACAGGGGGCGAGGCCCTGTAGTGAATCAGACTAGAGTTGGCCGTAACAACGGGTACGATGGATACGGAACTGGGAACGGTAATTGGCAAGAAGATCAGCAAGAGGATGCTTTCTCCGGTGGAGGTTTCGAAGGTCCTATGGATGACTCTCAGAGAATCAGGATGCTCGAGGAGCAGATGAAGGGGGTCGTGAATCAAAGCGTTGTTGGCTTAGATATGACTACAATGGGTCTGGTGCCTGGCCTGAGGGTGCCAATCAAATTCAAAGCTCCCACATTCGACAAGTATAAGGGGGATACCTGTCCAAAAGTGCACGTGCGGTCATACTACAGAAGGATGTCGGCGTATTCAAATGATGAGAGAATGCTGATGCATTTTTTCCAAGATAGCTTGTCGGGTCCTTCCCTCGAGTGGTATATGGGATTGGAACCAACTCAGATAAAGACATGGAAGCAGCTGGCTGAAGCATTTGTGGCTCACTATAAGTACAACAGTGACTTGGCACCCAACCGGGTCCAATTGCAGGGGTTGTCCCAGAAGAAGGGCGAGAGCTTCAAAGAGTATGCGCAGAGATGGCGCGACATGGCTGCTCGAGTTCATCCTCCTTTAGAGGACAAAGAAATGAATGATATGTTCATAGGAACATTCACTGGCATGTTTTATGACAAGTTGTTTCATACCTCTTTGGGCAGTTTCTCAGACTTAATCCTGATGGGAGAGAAGATTGAAAGCAACATTAAACAGGGAAGATTCCAAGCTGAGGAATCCACTGCAGCTGGCAGTAACAGAAGGGCTTTCGGTGGGCGTCGTCAAGGTGATGCAAGCGTAGTGTTTGGGGGGCCGAGGCCGAGGCCGGGGCAGAGGTCGAAACCAGTACAATCAGCCGCAGCAGGTGGCAAGCGTTACTATTCCGTTTCAGCAACAACCATTTCAACAACAACAACAGCAACAACAACCACAACAGGGGGTATATCCTGCCCAGCGCAGAACCCAGGGGGGCAGACCAAGGAGGGTGTTTGAAAAGCCTCCTTCAACATATGCAGAATTGCTACAGACATTACTGGGTTTGAACTTGGTGGAAAAGAGAACTCTGGCGCCAATAACAGGCACTCCTCCGTACGGCTGCGATGCAAGCAGGCACTGTGAATTCCACTCCGGGGCTCTTGGCCACGATGTAGAGGGTTGCCACGCGTTCAAGCATGTGGTGCAGGATCTATTGGATAGTAAGGCTATCAACTTTGGACAGGCAGGTCCGAACATAGTGCAAAAGCCCATGCCCAACCATGGGGCAAACGCCATTTTAACTGAGGAGGGCTTGAACTTGATTATGAATGTGGACGACCTAAAAACACCGTTGTGCGAGATAAAGAGCAGGTTATTGCAAGGTGGTGTGTATCCAGGTTGCGACGAGTATTGTTTAGAGTGTTGGACCCAAGCTGGGGGGTGTGCTGACTTAAAGAAGGGTATTCAGGCTTTAATAGATGGAGGCACATTGCAATTCGACAGAACGGCAGTTGAGGAACCTGCAGAGGTATTAGCAGACGAGCAAAGTGATGTAGCTACCGTGACGATTCCCCGAAAAACGATCACTATAACGGCGCCGGCCAAGCGACCGCCAATCACTACCACCAAGGCAGGACCAATCCCTTATGAGAGCACTAAGGCAGTCCCCTGGACCTATGGGTTGGAAGTATACTGTGATGGGGTGAAAATTGATGTTAATAAGCAGCCAGTTGAGGGTGTAGACAACGTCGTCGGTACAAGAGGGATGACAAGAAGTGGGAGAATCTTCATATCGCCTGAGGTAGAGGCTGAACGACTGGCGAAAGGAAAAGGAAAGATGAATGAGACTGTCCCTGTGCAGAGGAACGACAAAGAAACATCGTCGAAGGATGTGGAAGAGTTCATGCGCCTTATTCGTAAGAGTGACTATAAGATTGTTGAGCATCTTCAACAGACGCCGTCGAAGATATCCATACTGTCGTTGCTATTGTGTTCTGAAGCTCACAGAAATGCATTGTTGAAAGTTCTGGATACTTCCTTCGTACCCCAAGATGTTTCCGTGAACCAGCTGGAGGGGGTGTTGGCGCATGTGAACGCAGGCCATAGCTTGGGATTTACAGACTTTGATTTGACCCCGAAGGGGAGAGAGCATAACATGGCGTTGCACGTCTCTGTTGAGTGTAGAGGATCAGTCATGTCTCATGTACTGGTAGACACCGGATCTTCCTTGAACGTGTTGCCCAAGAAAGCAATGATGAAACTGGATGTCAGAGGAATCCTTTGTACGCCTAGTGACTTGGTGGTCAGGGCATTTGATGGTACACGAAGAACAGTCTTTGGATCCATAACGTTACCTCTACAGGTGGGACCGGAGGTTTTCGCGACTGAATTTTATATTATGGACATCCAGCCAGCATACAGCTGCCTTCTCGGACGATCCTGGATCCATGGGGCTGGGGCAGTCACATCTACCTTGCACCAAAAGTTGAAATACATGGTAGGGGATAGTGTGGTCACAGTCTGTGGAGAAGAAGATATATTGGTCAGCCATCTATCATCATTCAAATATGTAGAGGTCGACGACGAGATTCATGAAACACCCTGTCAAGCCTTTGAAGGGTTGCGCATCAAAGACAAAGGTCCCGGGCCGAGTAAAGCGTCAGAGGTAGCCGTCTCGTCATACAAGGAGGCTCAGGCTCTAGTAGAGACAGGTGAGACAAAGGGCTGGGGCAAGGTGCTGGATATTCCCGTGAAGATGGACCGATTTGGGATGGGATATCAACCGTCGTCATCAACACCTGCTGTGGGGGCACCCCGTTTCAAAGGACCGATAACCATCACTGCTAGTGGAGTGTGTCACGAGGCCATCAACGCTGTTTCAGATTCCGAAGAAGGAGACAGTGACTGCGACATGGACGCCTGGATTCAGCCAAGCGTGCCAGGACAAGGATTATGCAATTGGTCTATTCAGGAGATTGTTCCTGTGACTCACAAACAGTAATACTTTGTTTTCTTAATTGTTGAACAATCTGGTGTCTTACCCGGGGCATCATGATTTTGCTTAGGGTCGTGCTGTTATGTACATTGCGTTGTTTTATTATTAAATAAAAGGCGTTTTTTCATGTACAAATATTGCGATCTCTGTTTTTCCTGTTTTGTGTTTTACAATAAAATGGCAACGTGGTTATTCGCTTTATACGCATTTTGAAGCATTTAACCATTCCTTTTGCAGGATAACATTTTCAGATGGCATCATTGAACTGCCTATGACTCGTCTCGACTTTGAGCACCCGGTATTTCAGGCCGAAGAAGAGATTGTCGAAGATGGCGATGTTCCCGAAGAATTGTCTTGGTTGGTGAAGCAAGAAGAACGAGTCATTCTTCCTCATGAGGAGGTCATCGAAATTATTAACCTGGGGTCAGAAGGGGTTGAAAAGAACATCCGTATAGGAGCTGCGCTGCAGAGCGACGTCAAGCGAAGACTGGTTGAAATGCTCAGAGAGTATAGTGATGTGTTCGCTTGGTCGTATGAAGACATGCCTGGGTCTGATACAGATATGGTTGTACACCGTCTGCCGCTAAAAGAAGAATGCCCGCCGGTTAAGCAGAAGCTTCGCAGAACTAGACCTGATATGGCAGTGAAAATTAAGGATGAGGTTCAAAAGCAGTGGGATGCTGGTTTCCTAGTGTCGCTACTGCGAAAATCGGCGCCGGCTGAACAGAAGAGTCGCCACCGTGCGTTATTTATCCCACGGGAGGGAAAGGAAACGCTCAGAGTAAACCTCGCACAACACGGGAAAGGTATGGTCGTCGCAACCAAAACCTGGATTCGGGAGTCGGTTACGCAAGGGGAAGGTATTAGCACCCCTCACGTCCATCGTACTCGATGGGATCCACGCTTGTTTTCGGGTATGGATTGTTATTCTATCTAAACTATAGGTCAAGGGTGAAAAAGAAAATAAAATGAAAATAAAAATGACTCGGCAAAGTATCGCACTTTATGCCTACGTATTCTCGCCTGGAACGAGAAATCAGAGTCAACGTAGTTCGCCTACCTACGGGAAAGGAGGGGAAGGTTGCTCGCTAGGATACCGCATCCTATGCCTACGTACTTCCACACAGCATGGAAGATCAGAGCAAACGTAGTTCGGGCCACGTACGACACAAGCTTGTCTTGATTGTTTTTATTCCTTCTGAAAAAGGTTTTTCTGATTAACAGTCCAAGAGGACAAAAAATGACGTTTTGATGAGTTCACATTCTTTTACGAAAGAAGTGTCTTTTATTGTGTTTGAAATCTTTATGTGTTTTTCTGTTTGTTTTGAGAGAGAAGAGACAGAACTCTAACCTACGGTTGCGAAGGGAAACAAACTAACCTAATGTTATCATGCATGGGTTAAGACCTAGTGTCTATCATGCTCCTCTCTTGCACAGAGAGAAACAGAGATCCTAAGGGATAGGCAGAAACAGAAACAATATCAGATATATACAGCAGTAAAATGCATGGATGCAACAGTACAAGCGAGGCAAGGGATTCCCACTCAACCTCGAACCTAGAAAACAATAGGCAAAAGTGAACAGGCTTCACTTTCAACCCAACGGGATAAACAGCAAACAATACAGTCCAGAAAACCAATCAATACATCAGAAATGAAATACAACAGCAGAAGAAACAGCATCAGCAGCTCTGAATCAACATCTGGCTTCAAGTAATCTCCAATCAGCTACAGGCTTCAACAAGCATCAATCTCCATCTTCATGGCCTTCAGACAAGGGCCTTGATCATCAGTCTTCCATCTGCAATGGCTTTTCTTCATGCTCAAACCTCCAGGATGAGGGATCAGTCACAAGAGTGAATTGGGTGTTAAGCAATCAGCTGACTACCAAAGGTGGTGAACAGACTGCTTCTAACACAAGAGACACTTTCTCTCAAGAGTTCTATCCCATAGACACTATCACCAAGCCTTCCAAAGGAAGGGGGTGAGTGTCCTAGAGAGACTCTGAATCACAGAGAAGAATGGATGCAGACAAGGCAATCCATGTTTGAGAAACAAGCTTTCTAATCTAGAGCTCTACCTAGCTCCTAAACCCTAGTTCCTCAGCATCTGCTAGCAAGAAACTTCTCCCCAACTCTGACAGTTGATCTCCAATCTTTGAATCTCCAATGGCTTCATCTTCACAAATCTTCAGCTTCCCCAGGGCCCCAGACAAACCCAATACCCATACAAACAATCAATAAACCCCAGAGGGCACACCACACCAGACATCAGATATACAGACAGTAATAATAGCAGTAGGGGAATCCTAACTGTTCTCTAAGGGATCTAATAACTACCCATAGCCCCTATAGTCCCATAACTAATCTATTCAAACCCTAAGTCCTAAGGGAAATGAAATCAAACTCCTAAGTTGTCACCTAAAACCCTAGTTTTGTTCATGATATTCAAGCATTTATTAATCACCTAAAATTAACCTCTAAAAATGGGAACTAAAATATTTCTACAAGTTTAATATCTCATCTAAACAATATAAAAAGAATGACCAAAAAATATCAAAGCATGTGAGAGAACAAAAATCATAAAAATGATGCATGAAATGAACCTATTTAATATGACATTTATTTAGAAAATATGTAAAAAATATGAAATAAAACTAAAAATGAAATTTTATTTTCCTATAATATTCTAGACATTTTAATGAAAATATGGTAAAAAGAATGGATTAAAAATGAATTTTTATGAATTATTTATGAATTAATGAAAATGGTAAAAATTAAAATGAATTAAAACAAATAAACCAAATAAAATGAGGGAAGGGGGTCAGAATATCAATCACGCCCAGTTCAAATCCATTGGGCCAGCAAACAGGGGGGTGTTGGTAGCGTTTTAGACAAGGCCCAGAATTACACTCAGAATCAATGAAATCATAAAACGCGCTGGGGGTAAGAATAGTAGCAGAAACACGTTAGAAATTGATTTTGGGCCTAACACGGGGGTGGGAATAACAAAATCCAATCAGGCCCGCCCGTTTCATTTAATGAAACGGTGCGTTTAGGGCCAAACTTCAATTCCCTCCAAACGCTCAGATTAAATGCTGGCCATTGGATCGCTCTTACAGTCAAAGGTCTTACACTCATTGAACGGACGTGATTACGTCTTCTTCCTTGAACCAACTGAAACTAGGGTTTCAACCTCATACCTCCATGCACGAGCACTCTTTACACCCTTCGGTTCTCCTTCTACACGCAGTGAAATGCCACACCATAAACACGAAACTTGCTTAGAATCTCTCCCTCTATAATCCTAGGGCATCAATTCATCTTGAAACTCACCACAACACCAAATCCGATCGAAGCAACATCTGGCCACCATTGAAATGCACTGATACGAACCTTCACCATTCTTCCTCAAACTTACCCTAAACTAATCTACACATAATGGAGGTTAATCTGATGAATCAAACTAACATTCTAACGCCTTAATCCAAGAGATATAAGCACTAACAGTTTGTTACACCTGTCACTAACCATCACCAAATCGTTCCAAATTCATCTAACTTAATCTCCTAACCACCTAGATCAAGTCTAAGCTAATAAAATCATGTTAAACGAACTGAATTAAGCAAATCGAAGGAAAACTTACCTGATGTAAAACCTTGAGAACAGCTATGGAAGATGTGGATCTGAAGCTTCTAAGTGTTGAATCTTGATCAATCCTTGAGGAACTTGATTCTGTATGCAAGCTTTGGATGAAACTTGGCCAGAATTATGCTATCCAATGGAATTAGCAACTTTGATATTCTTGCAAAAAGCACTCGAAAATGGATGATAATCACTTGATCCTTGCTTCAATTATGATCTATGATGATAATGGAGTAAAATTGAATTGATCTTGATGAAGATTGATGAAGAATTTGAGAGATTTGGAATGAAACTTTTGAAGAAAGAATGAGAAATCTTGTGGAATTCTTGGTGCAAATGAGGCCAACCCTTGCCAAATTCATCTTTCATGAATATATAGACCCCAATGGTACATTCTAGATCCATCTTGCACATTCCCTTGTTTTCAAACTTTGGCTCATTTTGATTATGTTTCTTAAAAGACAAGCAACCATGGATAACTTCATTTTTTCCTTCTAAACTCAAAAAAGTGTGTGAACCATTGTTCTTAGAATTGTTTTTCCATTCAAAATCATATATTGGAAGTCTCCATTTGGACTTATAAATCTCTCAAACCATTTTTCACTTTGAAATCATTCACTTTATAAGCCTTTTTAGTTCATATTTTGACCAATCATGCAACTCCATGCTATGAGCTTCTCCAATAATTTGTGACCTTCTTTCTAGACTTAAAATCCCATTTGGAGCAAGTTTGATGTTGTAAGTTTTTCCATTTGAGGCCTCCTTGTATGAGTTTTGGGTATAGGTTAAAATGACCTGTAATTCACAAATGCCCAAAATACCCTTTGCTTGTCAAGACCATAAGTTGAGTTATACACATCATATGAAGGCATACCATACCATTCTAGAAAGCTAAGACAATGAGGAACAATTCTTATGTTGACCAAGAATTCATTTGAAATCTCCTTGAGGGGCAAAACTAGCTTGGAAGTCAAGTCACTTTCACAGACAAAAGTTCAGACACCCCAGATGACCTGTAACTTGCAAGGACCATAACTTGAGTTCTATAAATCTCCTTGAGGTCTTCCACCACTCAAATTAAAGGTCTTGAGATCCTCTACAAGTTTCATGTTGGCCAAGAAGCCATTTGAAGCTAGCATTTTGACTTATCTTGCTTGGAAATTTGACCTAAACTAGGGGATTTTACAGAGAAACCCTAATTTAGTAACTCCTCTTCTCCTTGATTTCTCTTGAATTCTCCTTGTCATATCTCCATATCCTTCTTTATATGTCCAATGTTGATCCCCACATCTCTTCAATAGACTTGAATGCCCTCTTAAGTCAGTCAATTGACCTAGGGTTGACCTAGGGTTGACCCAGATGAAACCCTAGTTGACTGTCTTCCACTATAGCTCTTGTGCTTTCATCAATGACTTGCTTTCTTCTCCAAATGACTTTATAAGTCTCTCAAGATGTCTAGATGCTCTCCATGCTTTCATTTCACAGCTCATAACCCTCTTGTTGATCCTCAGATACCCTCAGCTAGGAGATAGACTCAAGGCTTGATCTGCTGAACTCTTTGCTTTCAAATTCTTTCCTGATGACTTGAGTAGGATGGAATTAGGATAATAACCTCTTGCTAGGCCTCTAGAGATGAAAATAATGATTGGTCCCCTGTTGAATGACTTGCTATGCTTATGCTATGCAGATGGTTAGTCTATGTACATGACTCTATATGCAAATGCTAATGATAATGAAACATAAATCCAAGGAATAAGGTTGAGCAAATTTTAGGGTGCAACAGCTGCCCCTATTCAAGCGACTTGGACCCGATTGGATGAAGAGCCCGGAGCCTTCAGACATTCGCGGTACGAGACGGTTGAATACTAGTGAAACCAGAAATTTGCCAACCGCAGAAATAAACTGCGCTCCTGCTTGAGGAATGACATTCGTCAGCTGAATCTGACTGTTAGAGCAACCCACTGATCTCGCACGACCGTGCTGGGGATTGTCTTCATCGTTCTGAAGAGAATTCTGTCATCACAACTTGCTTGCTTGCCCACGTTAGGACTCTGTCTGTCATCAATACGAAGAAATCTCAACTAAATCTGTCCACGTTAGGACTCCACTTACTGTCAACCCAGAAAAATCTCGGCAACTCCGCTGGGGATAATTCGTCCGCCCACGTCAGGAATAAAATACTTCCACGTTAGGAATAACACTTTTCCACGTTAGGAATCACATCGTCCACGTTAGGAGTAACGCTCTTATCTTTCCACTTTAGGAAGCAATCTTCTTTCCACATAAGGAGAACTACATCAATCTGTCCACGTAAGGACTCCAATGCCATTTGACATGTCCGCGTCAGGACTCCGATCTTTCCACGTAAGGAATTCAACTTTGGTTCTGCACCTGTCCACGTCAGGACTCCACTTTTCTCGAATCTGTCCACGTAAGGACTAACTTCCTTCTTCCACGTTAGGAATATCTTCTTCTTTCCACGTTAGGAATCAATCTATCTTCCCCGTAAGGAATAAACTCCTTCTTCCACGTTAGGAATACCTTCTCTTTCTCGATTTGTCCGCGTCAGGACTCATTCTTCCACGTAAGGAAACCATCTTTTTCCACGTAAGGAATCATCTTAATCTGTCCACGTAAGGACTCTGCTCTTTCCCCGTCAGGAATACCGTCATTTCCACGTAAGGAAATTATCTTTTGATACGTCCGCGTAAGGACTACCTCTTTTCCGCGTTAGGAATCTCCGTCTTTCCACGTTAGGAATCACTTCTGTTGATATGTCCGCGTAAGGACTACATCTTTCCACGTTAGGAATAATAATCTCTTTGATCTGTCCGCGTTAGGACACTGATCTCGTCTTGATTCGTCCACGTTAGGACTCAGGCGTCTTCGACTCACTGAGGAAATAAGACTTGTCCACGTAAGGATTAGCGCGTCTTCGACTTGCTGAGGAAATAAGACTTGTCCACGTAAGGATTAGCGCGTCTTCGACTTGCTGAGGAAATAAGACTTGTCCACGTAAGGATTAGCGCGTCTTCGACTTGCTGGGGAAATATCCGCGTCAGGACTTGCTGGGGAAATATCCGCGTTAGGACTTACACTTTGCCAACAACACGAAGAAGGATAAATTTGTCCGCGTCAGGATTCTTGTATCTTGTCATCCCAAAGAACTACAAACTTGTCCACGTCAGGACGCACATTTCACCATTACGAATAAAGATATCTGCTGAAAACAAATGATCCACGTCAGGATACCAACACGAAGAGTAACCAATCTTTTGTCGACGTCATGACCTCCCTTTCTCCAAATTTCGAGAGACCGAATCTATCCACGTCAGGATTAACGCACCTTACCAATCCAGTAAAACAAACCTGTCCACGTTAGGACGCCCACTTCTGAAGAAATCCCGTCATTCTAGGAGTAAATGGTCCACGTCAGGACTTAATTCTTCAATGATCCTTACCCACAAACTGCTCAGCACTGACGTGACAGCGACTTCGAGATGAACTCTACTGGGGATGTCTGAAAACCAACTATCGGACGCCTGCTCTGATAACCGGCGGTGGTCTCTGAAATTCTGATTCATGCGACTCGTTGATGACAAACGAACTTTGCTTGGGAATAAGGAGATTCTTATCCTGGCCACTCTGGCTGGGGAAAATAAGGGACCTTTGCATAAATGACTCTGCTGGAGACAAAGAGAGTTTTAACATTATAACTCTGTGGGGGTATACCGCCGAAACTGACATTATCATTGAATATCTCCTGCCGAGATCTTGACTGTTTGGTGATTTATTTGAGCAAGAGCTCTCCCCACCTGAACTGCTAGAATACAAAAACTGCTTCAGCAAAATAAATGCTGGAAGGATAACGCCGACTCGCCGGGGATAGCCTGATGCTACAAAATTATTCCGGCAAAATAAATGCTGGTAGGGTGAAGTCGACCCTGCTGGGAAGTTGGGAACTCAAACCACACGTCTTGTTGAAGTAACCCCCTGCTGGGGAATATGACTTTGCTGGAGAATAACAGATGTGCACAGCACGATCGGACTTTCTGCTGGAATGTGAACCGACATCACCAGTATCTCTGACAAAATAAATGACAGGACCCACCATCAACTCTGCTGGGGAGAGTCTTGATCTTCGAATTCCACTGGAAGGAAAGAACATTTGCTGAAAGAACTCCGCTGGAGAGTGGATGATTCTCTAAGGGAAAATTAACTGACTCCACTGGGGAAGAGTGCCTGACCCTGCGGGGAACGATGAGCCTGTCTGAATACAGCCTTACGATCTCGGCATCACCCAACTCTGCTGAGGACGAGTAACTTCTCTGGAGCACATCCTTTGGATAAGCTATGGCTAGCTGGGAATTCTATCCTTCTTCAGGAAGAACATGCATGACCTGCGTGAGGATCGAGCCTTTTGTTATCACCATCTCTTGATCATTTTCCTCGTATGGTTATGAAACCTGCAACAACACAAACAAGACACGACAAGCCTGTGCCATCGAATCAATTCAGGTTAGTGACGTTACACTCAGTTACTTCAAAGCTTTAACAATTGTTGGCAAGGGCCAGCGATGTTATACTCATGCTAGTTTCATCAAACTTAGGCGTTTTATCATGCGCAAAACAGTAAAGAACAGGCATCAAGTACTGAATAACACATTTTCATTGATTGGGCCCCTGAATGGGCGGAGTTTTTGTACACGGGATGTAACTCCTGAAAAGAGGAAGCTACGCAAAGCAAATATACAAGTATGCAAGTATTCACAAGAAGCATAAATATTGACAAATTAAATTTTGTACACATATCGGCAACTGGATGCAGATGAACACCACGAACTGATCCTCCCATGACTCGTCCGACTCTAATACTTTCCCGGTATCCCCACTTCCGAAGAGGTTGTATCCGATAACTGACTCCTCAAATATATTCTCCCGCATTGATACTCATTGAATTCAAATTCGGACCGCAGTCATTTGCTTTTCTCATCCCTAACTTTTGCGTGAACCGCCCTTTACGGGTTTTCAGTTCACCGGGATACCCCTTTTTGCCGAAGCCGCCCAGTGTAGGTTTTCAACTTCGCGGGTGTACATTTTTTTCAATTTTATCCCTCACTTTTGCCCGAACCTTTCATTCTGTTTTTGGTTCGCCAGGATGCCCCCATTTTTGCCTGGACTCTCTTTTTTTCTGTCCAGCGGGTCTATTTTAAGCAAAGTATTTTTTAACTGCGTCCGAATTCACAGGTGATGCAAAGTCTTCCCCGTCCATGGTGGACAACAATAAAGCTCCTCCTGAAAAGACTTTACTAACAACGTATGGCCCTTCGTAATTGGGGGTCCACTTGCCCCTGTGATCTGCTTGCGGCGGGAGAATCCTTTTCAGCACAAGGTCGCCCGTCTGAAAGCTTCGCGGAAGTATTTTCTTGTCGTACGCTTTCTTCATTCGTCTTTGGTACAAACGACCGTATGCCAGAGAAGCTAGCCTCTTCTCATCCATCAAACTCAGTTGGTTCAATCTATTCGTTACCCATTCTGCCTCGTCCAGCTGAACGTCTCGCAATACCCTCAGAGAAGGGATCTCAACTTCCAATGGTAATACCGCTTCCATTCCGTATACCAACGAGAATGGAGTTGCCCCGGTTGATGTGCGTACCGCCGTACGATAACCGTGCAAAGCGAAAGGTAGCATCTCGTGCCAATCCTTGTACGTCACCACCATTTTCTGGACGATCTTCTTGATATTCTTATTGGCCGCTTCGACAGCGCCATTCATCTTGGGTCGGTAAGGGGAGGAGTTATGATGTTCAATCTTGAAATTCTGACAGAGCTCCTTCATCATTTTGTTGTTCAGATTAGAACCATTATCCGTGATTATCCGCTCGGGAATCCCATATCGGCAAATGATATCTCTCTTGATGAACCTAGCCACCACTTGCTTCGTTACATTTGCGTAAGACGCCGCTTCCACCCACTTGGTGAAATAATCGATTGCTACTAGTATGAACCGATGCCCATTAGAAGCCGTCGGCTCAATCTTTCCAATCATATCGATTCCCCACATCGAGAATGGCCATGGAGATGACATCACATTCAGAGGACTCGGAGGCACATGTATCTTGTCAGCGTATATTTGGCACTTGTGGCACTTCCTTGCGAACTTGAAACAATCAGTTTCCATCGTCAGCCAAAAATAACCTGCCCGCAGCAGTTTTCTCGTCATAGCATGTCCACCAGCATGCGTACCGAATGCACCTTCGTGAATTTCCTCCATGAGAAGCTTGGCCTCTTTTTCATCTACACAACGCAACAACACCAAATCGTGGTTTCTTCTGTACAAGACGCCATCCGGGTTCAAATAGAAATTACCCGCTAATCTCCTGAGAGTCTTCTGATCTTGACTGGATGCCCCAGCCGGATACTCTTTATTCTTCAGGAAATTAAGGATATCAAAATACCACGGTTTGCCATCAGATGCTTCATCAAGAGCAAATACATAAGCTGGCCTGTCTAACCGAGAGATAGTGATCTGGGGAGCTTCGTTCCAGAAATTGACCTTGTACATGGAAGACAAAGTGGCAAGGGCGTCAGCCATTTGATTTTCTGCCCGCGGCACGTGATGCAATTCGACCTTGTCGAAGAAAGGCAACAATCTCCTTGCATAGTTCATATAATGTATCAAGTTGGGCTGACGTGTCTCCCATTCCCCTTTGATCTGATTCACTACCAGAGCTGAGTCTCCGTATACGTCAAAATGTTTGATTCGCAAATCAATGGCTTCTTCAAGCCCCATTATACAAGCTTCGTATTCGGCCTCATTGTTGGTAACGGCAAAGGTCAATCGGGCAGTAAACGGGATGTGCGACCCGTGCGGCGTAGTGATAATTGCCCCTATTCCGCTACCGTAAGCATTCACAGCTCCATCAAATATCATCTGCCATTTGGACCCCGGCTCTGGTCCTTCGTCTGGTAACGGCTCTTCGCAATCCTTCATCTTGAGATACATGATATCCTCGTCAGGAAAGTCAAATCTCATCGATTGGTACTCTTCAATAGGCTGCTCCTCCAGATACTCAGACAACACACTCCCCTTTATAGCCTTTTGCGAGACATATTGAATATCATATTCAGTCAAGACCATCTGCCACCGGGCAATTCTACCTGACAACGCCTGCTTTTCGAATACATATTTGATAGGATCCATCTTCGAGATGAGCATGGTTGTATGATTCAGCATGTACTGCCTCAAACGCTTGGCGGCCCAGGCTAGCGCGCAACAAGTTTTCTCCAGCATTGAGTATCGAGATTCACAGTCTGTAAATTTCTTACTCAAATAATAGATTACATGCTCTTTTCTCCCCGTCTCGTCGTGTTGACCGAGAACGCAACCCATGCTTCCCTCAAGAACCGTCAAATACATTATCAAGGGTCTCCCTGCCACTGGGGGTATCAAAATAGGAGGCTCCTGCAGATACTTCTTTATTTTGTCGAACGCCTTTTGACAATTTTCGTTCCATGTTACAGCTTGATCTTTCTTCAACAGCTTGAATAATGGTTCACACGTGGCAGTTAGATGAGATATGAACCGAGCAATGTAGTTCAATCTCCCTAAAAACCCGCGCACCTCTTTCTCTGTTTTAGGCGTCGGCATTTCTTGAATCGCTTTTATTTTAGCAGGATCGACCTCTATTCCTCTTTCGCTTACTATGAACCCCAGGAGCTTACCCGATCTCACCCCGAAGGTGCATTTGTTAGGGTTCAGCCTCAGCCTGAACTTCCTAAGCCTTTTAAACAACTTCAACAGATTCACCAGATGCTCTTCCTCTGTCTGGGATTTAGCGATCATATCGTCAACATAAACTTCGATCTCTTTATGCATCATGTCATGAAAGAGAGTCGTCATCGCACGCTGATATGTTGCCCCAGCATTTTTCAAACCAAAGGGCATCACTTTGTAGCAAAATGTTCCCCAAGGCGTTATGAAAGTAGTCTTCTCCATATCCTCTGGCGCCATTTTAATTTGATTATAGCCTGAAAAGCCATCCATGAAGGAGAATACAGAGTACTGGGCAGTATTATCAACTAACACATCAATATGAGGAAGTGGAAAATCGTCTTTTGGGCTTGCTTTATTCAAATCTCGATAATCCACGCACATTCGAACCTTGCCATCTTTCTTTGGCACTGGTACGATGTTGGCAACCCATGAAGGATACTTCGTCACAGCCAGGAAACCAGCGTCCCACTGTTTCTGAACCTCCTCTTTGATCTTCATTGCCATATCTGGTCGAGTTCTGCGAAGTTTTTGTTTGACAGGCGGACAGTCTTCTTTCAGTGGCAGGCGATGCACAACCATATCAGTATCGAGCCCTGGCATATCTTGATACGACCAAGCGAATACATCATTATACTCTCGGAGCATTTCAACCAGTTTTCACTTGATATCACTTTGCAGTGCGGCTCCAATACGAATATTTCTCTCAACCCCTTCCGACCCTAAATTGATAATTTCAATAACCTCGTCGTGAGGCAGAATGGCTCTTTCCTCTTGTTTCACCAACCAAGACAGTTCTTCAGGAACGTCGCTATCTTCGACAACCTCTTCTTCGGTCTGGAATACCGGGTGCTCGAAGTCGGGACGAGTCATAGGCGGCTCAAAGATGTCATCTGAAAATGTTATCCTGCAAAAGAGCGGGTTAAGTGCTTCAAAATGCGTATAAAGCGGATAACCACGTTGCCATTTTATTGAAAAATACAAAACAAGAAAGACAGGGATTACAGTATTTGCACATTGAAAAACGCCATTTATTTAATGATTAACGAAGCAATGTTTATAACAACACAGCCCTAAGCAAATCCTGATGCCCCGGGCAAGACATCAGATTATTCAACAATTAATAAAGCAAAGCATTACTGTTTAAAAGTCACAGGAACAAGCTCCTGAATAGACCAGTTGCACAGTCCTTGTCCTGGCGTGCTTGGCTGAATCCAGGCATCCATATCACAGTCGCTGTCCCCTTCATCGGACTCCGAAGCAGCATTGACAGATTCATGGCATACTCCACTGGCAGAGATGGTGATTGACTTTCTGAAATGAGGGGCCCCCACAGAAGGAGTTGATGACGACGGTCGGTACCCCAGTCCGAACCGGTCCATTTTCACAGGAATGTCCAATACTTTGCCCCAGCCTTTGGCTTCTCCTGCTTTCACTAGCGCTTGAGCCTCTTTGTACGATGAGACAGCTATCTCTGGCACTTTGCTCGGTCCGGGACTCTTGTCCTTGATGCGCAAACCTTCGAATGCCTGGCATGGCGTCTCGTGGATCTCTCCGTCGACTTCCACATATTTAAACGAAGATAGATGGCTGACCAGGATGTCTTCCTCTCCACACACGGTGACCACGCTGTCTCCGACCATATACTTTAACTTTTGATGCAGGGTAGACGTGACTGCCCCTGCCCCGTGAATCCAAGGTCTTCCCAGCAAGCAGCTGTACGCAGGCTGTATATCCATGATATAAAACTCCGTTGCAAACACTTCCGGCCCTACTTGCAGAGGCAAGGTAATTGATCCGAAGACTGTTCTCCGCGTGCCGTCAAACGCTCTGACTACCAAATCACTTGGTGTACACAAAATCCCTCGAACATCCAGCTTCATCATAGCCTTCTTAGGCAGCACGTTTAAAGATGACCCGGTGTCAACCAATACGTGCGACATTGTCGACCCTCTGCACTCAACAGATACATGTAATGCCATGTTATGGTCCCTCCCTTTCGGAGTCAAGTCAAAATCAGTAAAGCCCAGACTGTGGCCTGCATTTACATGTGCCAATACTCCTTCTAGTTGGTTCACGGAGACATCCTGTGGTACAAAAGAAGTGTCCAGGACTTTCAGCAAAGCGTTCCTGTGAGCTTCCGAACACAACAGCAATGACAAGATAGATATTTTGGACGGTGTTTGCTGCAGATGCTCCACAATTTTATAATCGCTTTTCCGAATCAAGCGCATGAATTCCTCCACATCTTTCGATGCTGCTTCTTTCTCACTTGCTTGTACCGGAACGTTCTCAACCGCTTTCCCCTTTCCTTTCGCTAGCCTTTCGGCCTCTACTTCGGGTGATATAAAGATCCTGCCGCTCCTCGTCATGCCTCCTAAGCCCACAACATTATCCACAACCTCCGCTGACTGCTTGTTAACATCGATTTTAATCCCGTCACAATACACCTCCAGCCCATATGACCATGGGACTGCTCTCGTGTTCTCATACGGGATTGGCCCGGCTTTAGTTATAGTAATCGGTGGTCGTTGAGCTGGTGCTGAAATGGTGATCGTCTTCCTAGGAATTGTCACTGTGGCCACATCACTCCGATTATCCACTACTGCCCCTGCCGGCTCATCAGTTGCTGTTCGATCAAACTGCAATATACCATCATCAATCAAGGCCTGGATGCCTTTCCTCAAATCCTCACACCCCCCAGACAGGGCCCAACAGTCTAAACAATATTCATTACATCCTGGGTAAACACCTCCTTGCAACAGTCGGCTCTTTATTTCGCTCAGCGGTGTCTTTAAATCCTCAACATTCATAATCAGATTCAGACCTTCCTCAGTTAGCACGGCGTTCGCCCCATGATTAGGCATGGGTTTCTGGACTATATTCGCACCTGCCGTTCCGAAGTTGATAGACTTGTTATCCAAAAGATCCTGCACAACATGCTTAAAAGCGTGACAACCTTCTATATCATGGCCCGGGGCTCCAGAATGAAACTCACAATGTCTATTCGCATCATAGCCGAACGGGGGAGTTCCCGTTATCGGTGCCAAGGTCCTTTTCTCCACCAGATTCAATCCCAACAAGGTCTGCAATAAATCAGCATAGTTAGAGGGAGGCTTCTCAAATACTCTTCTCGGCTTACCACCCTGGAATTTTCGCTGAGCTTGCTGTGCCCCCTGATGAGGCTGCTGCTGCTGTGGCATTGGTTGCTGCTGAACCGGTTGTTGTTGCTGGATTGGCTGCTGTTGATATGGAATAGTAACACTCGACACTTGCTGCGGCTGACGATATTGATTTCTTCCCCTGCCTCGGCCTCGGCCTCGGCCTCCAAATACCGCGCTAGCTTCGCCCTGACGGCGCCCACCATAAGCTTTCCTATTACTGCCAGATGCAGTTGATTCATCGACCTGGAACTTCCCTTGCTTAATGTTCCGCTCAATCTTTTCACCCATCAGAATCAGGTCTGAAAAACTAGCCAGAGACGTATGGAACAGCATATCATGAAACAGCCCGGTGAATGTACCAACAAACATATCATTCATTTCTTTATCTTCGACAGGAGGACGGACCCTGGCAGCCATATCGCGCCACCTTTGCGCGTATTCTTTAAAACTCTCCCCCTTCTTCTGCGAAAGCCCGGCCAACTGGACCCGATTGGGTGCCAGGTCACTGTTATATTTGTAATGGGCTACGAATGCCTCTGCTAATTGCTTCCAAGTCTTGATATCAGTGGGCTCCAACCCCATGTACCACTCTAGGGAAGGACCCGATAGACTATCCTGAAAGAAATGCATGAGCATTCTTTCGTCAGTGGAGTATGCAGACATCTTTCTGTAATAAGCTCGTACATGCACTTTCGGACATGTATCTCCTTTGTACTTATCGAACGCAGGCGCTTTGAATTTAATGGGCACCCTCAAGCCAGGTACCAAGCCCATAGTTGCCATGTCCAGTCCTACAGCACTCTGATTTAGGACTCCCTTCATTTGCTCTTCCAGCATTCTAATCTTTTGAGAATCATCCATCGGCCCTTCAAAAACCCCTCCAGAGAAGGCGTCCTCCTGTTGATCCTCTTGCCACATACCGTTTCCAGCCCCGTATCCATCATACGCATTATTACGTCCAGCTCTGATTTGGTTCATCCCCGGAACTCGGCCTCTGTTGCCGTACCCTTGAACACCTCCAGCAGGACCACCAGCCATAAATCCAGCACCGTTTCCGTTTCCAAAACCTCCGTAGCCCTGATTGACCATACCATAACCATCTTGCCCAAAGCCTTGAGCATTAAAGCCATACTTGCCAGTGTTGTCGAATCCCTGATCGTTGAATCCGAACCCAGTATTGACAAAGCCATTGCCTCCGAGATTATCTCCCACATTAACATCACCTAGCCCAGCGTTGTGGACAGCAGTTTCATTACCTACTCCGACGTTACCATTCACAGCAGCGGTAGCGTTGTTGACGTTAGCAGCATTCACATTGACGACAGGCGGAGCCACTGGCGTGGGGGTGCCGTCTCCATGAGCAGTATCAACCCGGACAGACTGATGATCTTCGTTACCATGACCAGCGTTGCGAGCCAACAGAGGCTGGACCATGGACTGCAAATTCTCTTGCCCTTTTGCTATAGCCTCCATGGTCTGCATGAAGAGGGCGAGCTTCTCGCGTACATCCTGCATCTCGTTCTGAATCTGGTCCATGACTTTCCGACAGTTGGAGCGTGTAGAATAGCGGTGCGGATGTTGATCTGGAATCCTGTTAAGTACCTGATGCAGAGCAAGAGATAAGACACCATTCATATATTACCTGTTATGCAAGATGAATATGAATGCAATGCAATGTGCCTGTGCATTAGGGAAGTTCATTCCCCCAGTTCTAGTGCGAAGGTGCCGGTGCAGTGACAGTGTTGACAATAGGAATATCGGAGCTGAATCATAGAAAGCCTCGTATATATCAGAGAGAATCAATAGGCCCAGGGTACAATATCACTGAGAGTACAAAGATGGCATGACCTCAACCAACAATCCTGGTGATGGTCAGCACTATGCAAATAAAGCATACAAATAATGGAATGATCAAATCCTCCCAAAAGTCTGGTACTCCTCTATCAACTTCTTGGTCTCCGGATGGCTTGGTCGATCAAGCAGCCCTTCAACAAGCTGGTTTCTCCTCTTAAGGACACGGCGTACGTCTTCAGCGGTTTCTTCCCAGGTTGCTTCTCCGAAGCAATCTTCTAACTTTCGCTTCTGGGACACTGCTTCATCTCTGGATTTGATTGCCTTGTTCAGTGCATGCTGGACACTATACCGGTTCATCACTTCCTCCTCACACTTCTTGATGCTAGACTTCAACTTCTCTTCGAGGTCGGAAATTTGCTGCTTCAGCTTATCTTCCCTCTTCTTGTTATTGGTGAGTGTGGCATTCCAAGTCTTATTGCAAGAAGATATCTCTCGGTGTGCTGCGTCGAGCGCCTTCTTTTTGGCTTCCAGCATGTCATGGGAGCTTCTGAACTCTTGCCCCAGACGTTCGCGCTTCTTCTTTTCCTCGGTCAACTCAGCTCCTAACCTGTTTACTAGCTCAATCTGTTGCTGGAAAGCATATACGGCCTTGTTTTTCTCGCTGCGTGCCTGGGCTAGCTCTTGCTCTAACCCTTCATTAATCTTCATCAAGACTTCTTTCTCCCTCACAACCTGTTCATATGCTTCTCTAGAAACAGTAGTCGGCTCTTCTACCGGAATAGGATCAAGAATTGGTGCATCTGGAAACGGCATCTTCAACTGACTAGCCCTCTCCTGAATCCAAGCTCTATAAGGTGCATAGGCCTGACAGTCATTCTTTCCTAACAACGGCTTCCCTTTGCGGTTAATACGCGTCCAGGCACGTCGCAACTTGGCTAATAACTCCCCCTTCACGTCACCGGTGAAGTACAGAGATTCCTGTACTTCTTCCTCTTGAGGTGGATTCTTCAGCGTATATCCGAACTGGCGAATGAATAGAGAAGGGTTGTAATTGATACACCCTTTTCTTCCTATCAATGGCACATTAGGGTACCCAGCACAGCTGAGGATGAGCTCAGATCCCAGCAGATCTCTATCAAACCACTCCATATCCTCCGACGATAGCCTCATCAAGCGTTCTGGCCAACCAACTGGAATTGTAGTCTCTGCAGCAGATCCTCTCTTAGGAAGATGACTCTCAAACCACATACTCAATAAGGGCACACACAGATGAACATTCTTCCCTCTTCCCTTCTCATTCTTGTAATGCAGTGAGTGGTAGAGGTCTCCGAGTAAGGTAGGTACAGGATTACCAGCGGCAAACAAGTAGAAAGCATCGAAGTCCACAAAATCCGGTATATTGGGGAACAGTACTATGCCATAAATGCACAAAGCCAACACAGCATTGAAAGCAACCCAGCACCCATTCTTGGCGTACTCTTGGGCTTTACCCACTAAGAACTGAAATGAGAATCCTGGAACTCCACGGGAAACAGTAGTCACAAGTTCAGAAGCATCAACATGCAAGGCTTTTGCCAATTCCTCCGACTTGGGCTTGGCATCATAATGAATGAATGGAACCTGGTTCTGCACAGGCAGCTCAACATACTCAGCGTATTCCTCCAGAGTTGGTCCCATAATAAAGTCAGAGAACGTGAAACACCTCAAAGCAGGGTCGTAGAATTGCATCAAAGCATACAGCCCATCTAACTCTACCTCTGTAGGTTTGCACACCAATCTCAGTAGTCTACCATAGCTCATCCGGAAACTCCTACGAACACCCTCATCAGCAAGAGAGATCAACCCAAGTAGAGGAACAATATCAGGCGTAGGCAATTTGTAAGCAACCGTTCTCCTTAGGCTAGTCATGATCAAATACTCAGAAGTCCGGGCACTAGAACTAGGGAAATGCAAATGCACCTGCAGCACAGACACACGTTAGTGAAATGCAAATGATAATGGATATGCAGGGATGCAATGCAAGTAACATTCAACAGGGAACAAAGCTGCAGCTGAATAGCCTGAACCCAATCAAGAAAGGTCTCAGATAGACCGTCCAGAAGTCATCAAACCCTGGTCTCAGATAGACCTAAAATAGAACTCCAACACTGGTCTCTGACAGACCTCAAACCATAACTCACTGGTCTCTGATAGACCTCAAATCCCATCTAATTGGTCTCTGACAGACCTCATAACTCTCCAACTGGTCTCTGATAGACCTCAAATCACATCCATATTTGGTCTCTGACAGACCTCAGATCTCATCTCTAGTTGGTCTCTGACAGACCTCAGAACACATCTCCCAAATGGTCTCTGACAGACCTCAGAACACATCTCCAAATGGTCTCTGACAGACCTCATAACTCTCCATAAATAGCCAGGATCTCTGATCAAGAAATAACCGGTAGTCTGAATCCCCTCACAGGTGGGTGGCCCTATAACTGGCACAAGGTACGGCATCCTATGCGGTCGTCGGCGTCACAGACTTTCAGGGTTGATGATACGATTCCCAGAAGGAGTGGCATCATCAATTCCTGAAGAGGCCTCACTCAGCCAACTTCCAAATGATCGGTCCCCAGAGTCGACAATCCAACTAACCAGCAACCCACGCCAACCAAAGGAAGGGGCAGGAGGCCAACCAGAGGAACCTCGTCTGAGTGTAGATTTCATGGGACACCAAAGCAAGCAAAGCAAGCGGGCGCCCACTAATTTCTACTCTAATTCTAGGTGCACTCAAGCCCAGGTCCGGCTTATCTCTCAATATCAGAACACCCGTCACACCCCAAATACAGCAATAATAATCCATATACAAAGCTGAAAAATACAGGGTTAGAAATATACAATAACTCCATACAAAATCCTCGACGGGAAAACAAGCGTTAGGATTGACTCTCTCAAGGGACGTTGGATCCCAAATGCATAAGAACCATCGCAGTCCTTAGCAGCCAGGGGACGTTGGATCCCCAGCAGAGTCGCCAGCTGTCGCTACTGCGAAAATCGGCGCCGGCTGAACAGAAGAGTCGCCACCGTGCGTTATTTATCCCACGGGAGGGAAAGGAAACGCTCAGAGTAAACCTCGCACAACACGGGAAAGGTATGGTCGTCGCAACCAAAACCTGGATTCGGGAGTCGGTTACGCAAGGGGAAGGTATTAGCACCCCTCACGTCCATCGTACTCGATGGGATCCACGCTTGTTTTCGGGTATGGATTGTTATTCTATCTAAACTATAGGTCAAGGGTGAAAAAGAAAATAAAATGAAAATAAAAATGACTCGGCAAAGTATCGCACTTTATGCCTACGTATTCTCGCCTGGAACGAGAAATCAGAGTCAACGTAGTTCGCCTACCTACGGGAAAGGAGGGGAAGGTTGCTCGCTAGGATACCGCATCCTATGCCTACGTACTTCCACACAGCATGGAAGATCAGAGCAAACGTAGTTCGGGCCACGTACGACACAAGCTTGTCTTGATTGTTTTTATTCCTTCTGAAAAAGGTTTTTCTGATTAACAGTCCAAGAGGACAAAAAATGACGTTTTGATGAGTTCACATTCTTTTACGAAAGAAGTGTCTTTTATTGTGTTTGAAATCTTTATGTGTTTTTCTGTTTGTTTTGAGAGAGAAGAGACAGAACTCTAACCTACGGTTGCGAAGGGAAACAAACTAACCTAATGTTATCATGCATGGGTTAAGACCTAGTGTCTATCATGCTCCTCTCTTGCACAGAGAGAAACAGAGATCCTAAGGGATAGGCAGAAACAGAAACAATATCAGATATATACAGCAGTAAAATGCATGGATGCAACAGTACAAGCGAGGCAAGGGATTCCCACTCAACCTCGAACCTAGAAAACAATAGGCAAAAGTGAACAGGCTTCACTTTCAACCCAACGGGATAAACAGCAAACAATACAGTCCAGAAAACCAATCAATACATCAGAAATGAAATACAACAGCAGAAGAAACAGCATCAGCAGCTCTGAATCAACATCTGGCTTCAAGTAATCTCCAATCAGCTACAGGCTTCAACAAGCATCAATCTCCATCTTCATGGCCTTCAGACAAGGGCCTTGATCATCAGTCTTCCATCTGCAATGGCTTTTCTTCATGCTCAAACCTCCAGGATGAGGGATCAGTCACAAGAGTGAATTGGGTGTTAAGCAATCAGCTGACTACCAAAGGTGGTGAACAGACTGCTTCTAACACAAGAGACACTTTCTCTCAAGAGTTCTATCCCATAGACACTATCACCAAGCCTTCCAAAGGAAGGGGGTGAGTGTCCTAGAGAGACTCTGAATCACAGAGAAGAATGGATGCAGACAAGGCAATCCATGTTTGAGAAACAAGCTTTCTAATCTAGAGCTCTACCTAGCTCCTAAACCCTAGTTCCTCAGCATCTGCTAGCAAGAAACTTCTCCCCAACTCTGACAGTTGATCTCCAATCTTTGAATCTCCAATGGCTTCATCTTCACAAATCTTCAGCTTCCCCAGGGCCCCAGACAAACCCAATACCCATACAAACAATCAATAAACCCCAGAGGGCACACCACACCAGACATCAGATATACAGACAGTAATAATAGCAGTAGGGGAATCCTAACTGTTCTCTAAGGGATCTAATAACTACCCATAGCCCCTATAGTCCCATAACTAATCTATTCAAACCCTAAGTCCTAAGGGAAATGAAATCAAACTCCTAAGTTGTCACCTAAAACCCTAGTTTTGTTCATGATATTCAAGCATTTATTAATCACCTAAAATTAACCTCTAAAAATGGGAACTAAAATATTTCTACAAGTTTAATATCTCATCTAAACAATATAAAAAGAATGACCAAAAAATATCAAAGCATGTGAGAGAACAAAAATCATAAAAATGATGCATGAAATGAACCTATTTAATATGACATTTATTTAGAAAATATGTAAAAAATATGAAATAAAACTAAAAATGAAATTTTATTTTCCTATAATATTCTAGACATTTTAATGAAAATATGGTAAAAAGAATGGATTAAAAATGAATTTTTATGAATTATTTATGAATTAATGAAAATGGTAAAAATTAAAATGAATTAAAACAAATAAACCAAATAAAATGAGGGAAGGGGGTCAGAATATCAATCACGCCCAGTTCAAATCCATTGGGCCAGCAAACAGGGGGGTGTTGGTAGCGTTTTAGACAAGGCCCAGAATTACACTCAGAATCAATGAAATCATAAAACGCGCTGGGGGTAAGAATAGTAGCAGAAACACGTTAGAAATTGATTTTGGGCCTAACACGGGGGTGGGAATAACAAAATCCAATCAGGCCCGCCCGTTTCATTTAATGAAACGGTGCGTTTAGGGCCAAACTTCAATTCCCTCCAAACGCTCAGATTAAATGCTGGCCATTGGATCGCTCTTACAGTCAAAGGTCTTACACTCATTGAACGGACGTGATTACGTCTTCTTCCTTGAACCAACTGAAACTAGGGTTTCAACCTCATACCTCCATGCACGAGCACTCTTTACACCCTTCGGTTCTCCTTCTACACGCAGTGAAATGCCACACCATAAACACGAAACTTGCTTAGAATCTCTCCCTCTATAATCCTAGGGCATCAATTCATCTTGAAACTCACCACAACACCAAATCCGATCGAAGCAACATCTGGCCACCATTGAAATGCACTGATACGAACCTTCACCATTCTTCCTCAAACTTACCCTAAACTAATCTACACATAATGGAGGTTAATCTGATGAATCAAACTAACATTCTAACGCCTTAATCCAAGAGATATAAGCACTAACAGTTTGTTACACCTGTCACTAACCATCACCAAATCGTTCCAAATTCATCTAACTTAATCTCCTAACCACCTAGATCAAGTCTAAGCTAATAAAATCATGTTAAACGAACTGAATTAAGCAAATCGAAGGAAAACTTACCTGATGTAAAACCTTGAGAACAGCTATGGAAGATGTGGATCTGAAGCTTCTAAGTGTTGAATCTTGATCAATCCTTGAGGAACTTGATTCTGTATGCAAGCTTTGGATGAAACTTGGCCAGAATTATGCTATCCAATGGAATTAGCAACTTTGATATTCTTGCAAAAAGCACTCGAAAATGGATGATAATCACTTGATCCTTGCTTCAATTATGATCTATGATGATAATGGAGTAAAATTGAATTGATCTTGATGAAGATTGATGAAGAATTTGAGAGATTTGGAATGAAACTTTTGAAGAAAGAATGAGAAATCTTGTGGAATTCTTGGTGCAAATGAGGCCAACCCTTGCCAAATTCATCTTTCATGAATATATAGACCCCAATGGTACATTCTAGATCCATCTTGCACATTCCCTTGTTTTCAAACTTTGGCTCATTTTGATTATGTTTCTTAAAAGACAAGCAACCATGGATAACTTCATTTTTTCCTTCTAAACTCAAAAAAGTGTGTGAACCATTGTTCTTAGAATTGTTTTTCCATTCAAAATCATATATTGGAAGTCTCCATTTGGACTTATAAATCTCTCAAACCATTTTTCACTTTGAAATCATTCACTTTATAAGCCTTTTTAGTTCATATTTTGACCAATCATGCAACTCCATGCTATGAGCTTCTCCAATAATTTGTGACCTTCTTTCTAGACTTAAAATCCCATTTGGAGCAAGTTTGATGTTGTAAGTTTTTCCATTTGAGGCCTCCTTGTATGAGTTTTGGGTATAGGTTAAAATGACCTGTAATTCACAAATGCCCAAAATACCCTTTGCTTGTCAAGACCATAAGTTGAGTTATACACATCATATGAAGGCATACCATACCATTCTAGAAAGCTAAGACAATGAGGAACAATTCTTATGTTGACCAAGAATTCATTTGAAATCTCCTTGAGGGGCAAAACTAGCTTGGAAGTCAAGTCACTTTCACAGACAAAAGTTCAGACACCCCAGATGACCTGTAACTTGCAAGGACCATAACTTGAGTTCTATAAATCTCCTTGAGGTCTTCCACCACTCAAATTAAAGGTCTTGAGATCCTCTACAAGTTTCATGTTGGCCAAGAAGCCATTTGAAGCTAGCATTTTGACTTATCTTGCTTGGAAATTTGACCTAAACTAGGGGATTTTACAGAGAAACCCTAATTTAGTAACTCCTCTTCTCCTTGATTTCTCTTGAATTCTCCTTGTCATATCTCCATATCCTTCTTTATATGTCCAATGTTGATCCCCACATCTCTTCAATAGACTTGAATGCCCTCTTAAGTCAGTCAATTGACCTAGGGTTGACCTAGGGTTGACCCAGATGAAACCCTAGTTGACTGTCTTCCACTATAGCTCTTGTGCTTTCATCAATGACTTGCTTTCTTCTCCAAATGACTTTATAAGTCTCTCAAGATGTCTAGATGCTCTCCATGCTTTCATTTCACAGCTCATAACCCTCTTGTTGATCCTCAGATACCCTCAGCTAGGAGATAGACTCAAGGCTTGATCTGCTGAACTCTTTGCTTTCAAATTCTTTCCTGATGACTTGAGTAGGATGGAATTAGGATAATAACCTCTTGCTAGGCCTCTAGAGATGAAAATAATGATTGGTCCCCTGTTGAATGACTTGCTATGCTTATGATATGCAGATGGTTAGTCTATGTACATGACTCTATATGCAAATGCTAATGATAATGAAACATAAATCCAAGGAATAAGGTTGAGCAAATTTTAGGGTGCAACACCTAGCTATGACAAAATATCCCTCATGGGTCGCTAACATTGTACCAGTGCCAAAGAAAGACGGTAAAGTGAGAATGTGCGTAGATTACCGAGATTTGAACAAAGCGAGCCCGAAAGATGATTTTCCGCTTCCTCACATCGATGTGCTAGTTGACAACACTGCTCAATTCTCCGTATTCTCCTTCATGGATGGCTTCTCGGGCTATAATCAAATTAAAATGGCGCCAGAGGACATGGAGAAGACTACTTTCATAACGCCGTGGGGAACATTTTGTTACAAAGTGATGCCCTTCGGATTGAAGAATGCTGGGGCAACGTATCAGCGTGCAATGACGACTCTTTTCCATGATATGATGCATAAAGAGATCGAAGTCTATGTCGATGATATGATTGCCAAATCCCAGACGGAGGAAGAGCATTTGGTGAATCTGCTGAAGTTATTCAAGAGGCTTAGGAAGTTCAGGCTGAGACTGAACCCTAACAAGTGCACCTTCAGGGTGAGATCGGGTAAACTACTGGGGTTTATCGTGAGCGAAAAAGGAATAGAGGTTGATCCTGCAAAAATAAAAGCAATACAAGAGATGCCGACGCCTAGAACAGAAAAAGAGGTGTGCGGGTTTTTAGGGAGATTGAATTACATCGCTCGGTTCATATCTCACCTAACAGCTACGTGTGACCCGTTATTCAAGCTGTTGAAGAAAGACCAGGCTGTAACGTGGAATGAAAATTGTCAAAAGGCGTTCGATAAAATAAAGCAGTATTTGCAGAAGCCTCCTATTTTGATACCCCCAGTGGCAGGGAGACCCTTGATTATGTATTTGACAGTTCTTGAGGGAAGTATGGGTTGTGTTCTCGGTCAACACGACGAGACAGGAAGAAAAGAGCATGCAATATACTACTTGAGTAAGAAGTTTACTGAATGTGAATCTCGATATTCAATGCTCGAAAAAACTTGTTGCGCGCTAGCCTGGGCCACCAAGCGTTTGAGGCAATACATGCTGAATCATACAACCATGCTCATCTCGAAGATGGATCCTATCAAATATGTATTCGAAAAGCAAGCATTATCGGGGAGAATTTCCCGTTGGCAGATGGTTTTGACCGAATATGACATCCAGTATGTCTCGCAGAAGGCTATAAAGGGGAGTGTATTGTCGGAGTACTTGGCAGAGCAGCCTATCGAGGACTACCAATCGATGAGGTTTGATTTTCCTGACGAGGATATCATGTACCTAAAGATGAAAGATTGTGAAGAGCCGTTGCCAGACGAAGGACCAGAATTGGGTTCGAAATGGAAGTTAATCTTTGACGGAGCTGTAAACGCCTACGGTAGTGGAATAGGGGAAGTCATCACTACTCCACACGGGTCGCACATCCCGTTTACCGCTCGATTGACCTTTCCAGTTACCAATAATGAAGCCGAATACGAAGCTTGTATCATGGGGCTTGAAGAGGCCATTGATTTGCGAATCAAAAATCTGGATGTATACGAAGACTCAGCTCTGGTGGTGAATCAAATAAAAGGGGAATGGGAGACACGTCAGCCTAATTTGATACCATACATGAATTACGCAAGGAGATTGTTGCCTTTCTTTGACGAGGTTGAATTGCATCATGTACCGGGAGCAGAGAATCAGATGGCTGACGCCCTGGCCACTTTGTCTTCCATGTACAAAGTCAACTTCTAGAATGAAGCTCCCAGAATTGTTATCTCTCGGCTCGACAAACCTGCCTTCGTGTTTGCAATCGACGAAGCATCTGATGATAAAACATGGTATTTCGATATCCTTAATTTCCTGAAAAATAAAGAGTATCCGGCTGGGGCATCCAGTCACGATCAGAAGACTCTCAGGAGATTGGCGGGTAATTTCTATCTGAATCCGGACGGTGTCCTGTACAGAAGAAATCACGACTTGGTGCTACTACGTTGTGTAGACGAAAAAGAGGCGAAGCTGCTCATGGAGGAGATACATGAGGGTACATTTGGTACGCATGCTGGTGGACATGCTATGACGAGGAAGCTGCTGCGGGCAGGTTATTTTTGGCTAACTATGGAAACTGATTGTTTCAAGTTTGCAAGGAAGTGTCACAAGTGCCAAATCTATGCAGATAAGATCCATGTGCCTCCGAGTCCTCTGAATGTGATGTCATCGCCATGGCCTTTCTCGATGTGGGGAATCGATATGATTGGAAAGATCGAGCCAACGGCTTCTAATGGACATCGGTTCATTCTGGTAGCAATCGATTACTTCACCAAGTGGGTGGAAGCGGCATCTTACGCAAACGTGACTAAGCAGGTGGTAGCCAGATTCATCAAGAGAGATATCATTTGCAGATATGGAATCCCCGAGTGGATAATTACTGACAACGGTTCAAACCTGAATAACAAAATGATGAAGGAGCTGTGTCAGAATTTTAAGATCGAGCATCACAACTCTTCCCCTTACCGACCCAAGATGAATGGCGCTGTTGAGGCGGCCAATAAGAATATAAAGAAGATCGTTCAGAAGATGGTGGTGACCTATAAGGATTGGCACGAGATGCTACCTTTCGCTTTGCACGGTTATCGTACGACGGTACGCACATCAACCGGGGCAACCCCGTTCTCGTTGGTATACGGAATGGAAGCAGTGTTACCATTGGAAGTCGAGATTCCTTCCCTGAGAGTATTACGAGATGCCCAACTAGAAGAGGCAGAATGGGTGAAAGACAGGTTGAACCAGCTGAGTTTAATGGATGAGAAGAGGCTAGCTTCTCTAGCATACGGTCGTTTGTACCAGAGCCGAATGAAGAAAGCATATGATAAGAAGATACGTCCTCGGAGCTTTCAGACGGGCGACCTTGTGCTGAAAAGGATTCTCCCGCCGCAGGCAGATCACAGGGGCAAGTGGACCCCCAACTACGAAGGGCCATACGTTGTCAGAAAAGTCTTTTCAGGAGGGGCTTTATTGTTGTCCACCATGGACGGTGAAGACTTTACGTCGCCTGTGAATTCGGACGCAGTTAAAAAATACTTTGCTTGAAATTGACCCGCTGGACAGAAAAAAGAGAGTCCAGGCAAAAATGGGGCATCCTGGCGAACCAAAAACAGAATGAAAGGTTCGGGCAAAAGTTAGGGATAAAATTGAAAAAATGTACACCCGCGAAGTTGAAAACCTACACTGGGCGGCTTCGGCAAAAAAGGGTATCCCGGTGAACTGAAAACCCGTAAAGGGCGGTTCACGCAAAAGTTAGGGATTTGAAAAGCAAATGACTGCGGTCCGAATTTGATACTACATTGCGCATTGGTGCGGGAGAATATACCTGAGGGGTCGATTATCAGATACAATCTCTTCGGAAGTGTGAATACCGGGAAAGCATTAGAGTCGAGCGAGTCATAGGAGGATCAACTCATGATGTTCGTCTGCATCCCGTTGCCGACATGTGTACAAATTTGATTTGTCATTATATTTATGCTTCTTGTGCATACTTGTATATTTGTTGTGCGTAGCTTCCTCTTTTCAGGAGTTACATCCCGTGTACAAAACTCCGCCCATTTAGGGGCCCAATCAATAAAACATGTTATTCAGTATTTGATGCTGGTTGTTTACTGTTTTGTGCATGATAAACGCCTAGGTTTAATGAAACTAGCAAGTGTATAACGTCGCTGGCCCTTGCCAATAATTGCTAAAACTTTGAATTAACTGAAAATAATGTCACTAACGCTAACCTGAATAGATTTGGTTGCGTAGACTTGTCTTGTCTTGTTTGTGTTGTTGCAGGGTTCGTAGCCGTACGAAGTGGACGATCAAAAGATTGCAGTATTGACCAGAAGCTCGTAACGGAAAGACTCGATCCCCACGCAGGTCGCACTTCTGAGATGACAGTGTTCCTTACTGAAGAAGGATCAAATTCCCCAGTTAGTTGTAGCTTATTCGAAGGACATTCTCCAGCAGGGTCGTTTACTCTCAGCAGAATTAATGATTCCAAGATCAAAGGCTGCATTCAGACAGTGTGATGTCCCCTAGGAGGATTCCCCATCTCAAGCAGAGTGGTTTAGCCTCAGAAGATTAATATTTCCAACTCGTGAGCTGTACTTAGACAGTTTACCCTTCCCAGTAGGGTCATTTACTCCCCCCAGCGGAGTCAGTTGATTTTCCCCAAGAGAGTCGTTTCGTCCCCAGCGAAGTTCTCTCTTTTCAGCAAGTGTTTTCTTTCCTCCCAGTGGAACTCGAAGATTAAAAAAGGAAAACTCTCCCCGGCAGAGTTGGTGGTGTATGCCCTGGCATTTATTTTGCCGGAATACCGTGTGATACCCGTAAGCTCCCCAGCAGAAGTCCAATCATGATTGGCGCATTCAGCTATTCCTCAGCGAAGCGGGCTTCACTCTTCCAACATTTATTTTGCTGGAATAATTCTGTAACACCTGGTTACCCCCAGCGGAGTTGGCATTATCTTCAGCATTTATTTTGCTGAAGCGGTTTCTGTATCCCAGCAGTTCGAGTCTGCATTTGCATTGGCATATAGTGTCATATTTGCATCTACCAAATAAAAACGCGTAGCATTTCCATGTCGAATGGAGCATTACGCCATTGTCAAACATATGCATGTTGAAACATAAACTAAATTGGTTGACCACTTGTTTTCAAGCATTGTTTCCCATGCAGGTGGAGGGAGCTCTTGCTCAAATTAATTACCAAACATTCAGGATCTCGACGTATAATGATGATGTCCGTTGTGGCATTATTCCCCACAGAGTTGCTTGTTTCTCTTACCCCTCCAGCGGAGTATTTCTTCAAGGTTGTTGTCGTGACAACATCAAAAGATTTCGTGAATCGATTTTTGGAAGTTGCCGCCCATGTTAAAATATGTGTCTGGCAGTGTGGATTCAGAAAATCCCCGGTAGAGGCCTTCTCAGATTTGCTGCCATGTCAGCACTGAAAATTGGAAGACTAGACTCATATTGTGTTACCCATGTGATTGATGGAGCTAGCTGCTGTAAAGATAGGCAGAAAAGTTGTATCAGAGATATTCCCGTATGAATAGGCGGATGAAGTTCCCTGTGTTTAGGCAGATGATTTTCCCGTATGGATAGGCGGATGAAGTTTCCTGTGTTTAGGCAGATGATTTTCCCGTATGAATAGGCGGATGAAGTTTCCTGTGTTCAGGCAGATGATTTTCCCGTATGAATAGGCGGATGAAATTTCCTGTGTTCAGGCAGATGATGTTCCCGTATGAATAGGCGGATGAAGTTTCCTGTGTTTAGGCAGATGATGTTCCCGTATGAATAGGCGGATGAAGTTTCCTGTGTTCAGAAAGATGATGTTCCCGTATGAATAGGCGGATGAAGTTTCCTGTGTTCAGGCAGATGATTTTCCCGTATGAATAGGCGGATGAAGGTTCCTGTGTTTAGACAGATGATTTTCCCGTATGAATAGGCGGATGAAGTTTCCTGTGTTTAGGCAGATGATTTTCCCGTATGGATAGACGGATGGAGTTTCCTGTGATTAGACAGAAATGTTTCCCAGCGAAGCGCCGGGATTTTTCCGTGATGTGAGTCCTGACATGGACAGATTTGTGTTTATTCGTGATTTGGCGAAATTTGGGTCCAGATGTGGACAAGGTTACTCCTGTGGCAACAGAATCTTTATTCGTGTTGACGAATTTGTCTCTCTTCTTGTGTTGAATAGGGTTAGTCCAGTTGTGGACAAATGTGTTTTGCGAAAAGTGTTCAGTACCTGTGGCGTTACATAGGTGGTTGAAGTTGAAATCAGAATTATCAGATGTCGGATCAGTTGTTGCCGTAACAACCAGATTCAGTTGGTGGATGTCGTTCCCCAAACAGTGGTGCAGTTTATTTCTGCGGTTGGCAAATTTCCGGGTTCTTAGTATTCAACCGTCTCGTACCTCAAATGTTTGAAGGTCGTTCGCTCTTCACCCAATCGGGTCCAAGTCGCTTGAATAGGGGCAGCTGTTGCACCCTAAAATTTGCTCAACCTACTTCACTTAGTTTATGTTTCAATTGCATTAGCATTTGCATAAGGAGTCATGTACATAGTCTAATCATTTGCATAGCATAGCATAGCAAGTCATCCTACAAGGGACCAAGTACTATTCTTATCTCTATGAGCATATCAAGAGGTTCTCATTCAAATTCAAGCCTATCCAAGTCATCAGAAAGAAATTGAAATCTAAGAAGTCAGTGGATCAAGCAGTGGATCTATCTCCTATCTTGGGTGTATTTGAAGATCATCAAAAAAGTTGTGAGATGTGAATTGAGCATGGAGGGTATATAGACATCATGGAGGACCTATAGGGTCATTTTGAAAGTGAGACAAGTCATTGATGTGATCACAAGAGTTGCAGTGGAAGACAGTCAACTAGGGTTTCATCTGGGTCAACCCTAGGTCAACCCTAGGTCAAATGATTGATTGAAAGGCATCAAGGTCTATTTGAGAGATGTGGGGTTCATCATTTGACATGTAGATATGGATGTGGTGTTGTGCCAAGGAGAAATCAAGAGAAATCAAGAAGAAGAGGAGTTTCTAAATTAGGGTTTCTGTGTAAAATTCCCTGATTTAGGTCAAACTTCCAAGCAAGATAATTCAAAATGCAAGCTTCAAATGGATCCTTGGCCAACATGAAACTTGTATAGGATCTCAAGACCTTTAATTTGAGTGGTGGAAGACATCAAGGAGATTTATAGAACTCAAGTTATGGTCCTTGCAAGTTACAGGTCATCTGAGGCATCTGAAATTTTGTCTGTGAAAGTTACTTGTCTTCCAAGCAACTTTTACCCCTCAAGGAGTTTTCAAATGAATTTCTGGACAACATGAGAGTTGTTCCTCATGATCGTAGCTTTCTATAAAGGTATGGTATGCCTTCATCTGATTTGTGGAACTCTACTTATGACCTTGGCAAGCAAAGGGTATTTTGGTCATTTGAGAATTACAGGTCATTTCAAGCATATGCCTAAAACGCATACAAGGAAGCTTCAAATGAAAAACTTCACAACATAAAAGTTGCTCCAAATGACATTTTGAGTCTAGAAAAGTGGTCATGAGAGTTGGAAAATGCTCATAGCTCAAGATTGCAAATTTGGTTAATTAAAAGGTGAATTTAATGAATAAAAGTGACCTAAAAATGAGATTTTTCATAACATGTCCAAATGGGATGAAATTATAGGTCATTTTGATTGGAAAGAATGTTTTGAGACCATTGGCAATAGTGGATTTTTGAGTTTAGTTCAGAGTTTGAGAGATATCATTGGTTGCTTATGTATGAAGTTACACATGCCAAAACACAAGGGATTTGTGCACAAGAAGTTTCTAACAAGTTCTAGATGGTTCCATGAGCATCTATATAAACCCTAGAGCTGATCCATGAAGGGGTTGCACTTCATTTTGATCCAAAACACCAAGTTTCACTCCATTTTGCATTTTTGCAAATTCATTCCAATCTCCTAAATTCTTCATCAATCATTCAATTTCATGATCCAAATCCACTCAAGAATCATCCCTGAGTACATTGCAAGCAAGATTTGAAGAAGAAATCACAAGAATCGTGCTATACAAGTTCATCCTCCAAATTGCAAAAAGAGTTGGTTACAAGAATCCAAGGTGTTTAAGCAAGAACAAGTGCATACAGAACCAAGATCCATAGCCATTGATCAAGTCCTAAGCATTGCTAGCTGTGAATCCAAGGATTTCTCCATCTGTTTTCAGATTTTTACCAGGTTGGTTTTTCCTTCGAATTAGCTTAAAATAGATAGTATGATAGAGAATCATTAGGTTAGAACTGTTAGGAATAAGTAGATGATTAATTTCAGTGAGTTTGAGAGCATTTCATGGAGTTTACCATTGGAGCACAAATTCTGTTGAGGATTAGAACATGAGGATTAAGCTGTTAAAATCTTAGGCGATCATTGATTATTGATCAGTGCAAGGTCAGGATGAGATTAGTGTATCTAGATTGATGATTGGTGATGATGAAAATTCTGAGTAATTTGGAGGCAGTGATCATGTTTCATGTAAGAATGGATATCAATTGAAGCCAATGCTATAGATGGATTCAGTGATGAATTTGGAGTGATTTTGCTTTTTACACATTGGAATTTGGTGAAGAATCGAGCATGCACGAATGGATGGAAGATGATGCATGAGGTTTCATTTCCATGGCTGTTTCATAAACCCTAGGGCTGGAGGTAGGAGACGACCTCCCAGCCGTTAGATAGAAGTAAGACTTTGACTCAGAAAGCGCATCCAATGGCCAGGATTTGAAGTTGAAAACGAGAGGGAATTCAGAAACGTGAAACGCACCGTTTCACTTATGTCTTCAGATTGGGCTTAAGTGCAATTGCTAGCCACACCACCACTTTCCAGGCCCATAGCATATTGAACTATTTTTCTTACTTTTTGCACCGTTTTCATTTTATTTTCTTTAGTTTATTTCCTGACTTAACTGGGCCCAGACGCGCCTTGCTACGCGCACCCCCAGTCTGGGCCCATCATCCATTTTTCAACTTAAATAAATACTAACTGCACCCTAACCAAATCTAATTCATTTTAATTTCATTCATTTTTCTTAATTGTTTGAAAAATCATAACAAATTGAAAATTTCATATTTTTGAGTGGTTATTTTTGCATCTTTTTCTTATTTCTGTTAAGAAAATTGTCATATAATAAAATTAGCATTTTATTTTATTTTTGCATTTTTAGTATATTTTTCTTTTAAATAGGTTTTAAATGATGTTTAGTTTAACACTTGATCTTGTTGATTTTAGTTTAGCTAGATCCTTTTATATTTTGGACCCATTCTTTTTAGAGTACTTCACTTAGGACTTTAATTTTCATATGATATTTAATTCATGATTTTAGGATTAAATTTTAGATGGGTTGTTTAGGTGTGATTAGGGGAATCAAAACTAGGGTTTAGATATAACATAGGTGTAATAAATCATTTCTTTTAGGAGTTGTAGTTTGAATTTTGGGGTATGGGACTATAGGGGTGTTATGGGTAAATAATAGATCCCTTAGAAAATATTAGACTTCCCCTATTCTACTATTACTATTAGTATATTGCTTGTATTTGATTGACTGTGTGGTGTGCCCTCTCTAGGGTTATTATTTGACTGTGTGGGGTATTGGGCCTGCTTGGGGTTTGGGGTTGAGCTGAAGACTTTGCTGATGAAGCCCATTAAAGATTAAGAGAATGAAGACCAATTTCCAGAGTTGATGAAGAGTATCTCTTGCTGGCAGCTGTTGAAGGTTATAGGATCTAGGAGTTAAGCAGAGCTCTAGAGTAGAAAACTTGATTCACAAGCATGGAAGGTCTTGTTTGCCTCCATCCCTCTCTATGATGCAGAGTCTCTCTAGGACACTCACCCCCTTTCCTTGGAAGGCTTGGTGACAGTGTCTAAGAGATAGAACTCTTGAGAGAAACATTCTACTTATGGTTAACAGTCTGTTTGCCACCTTTGGTGGTCAACTAGCTGTTTAACATTCCAGTTCATCCTCTTAACTGTCCCTCATCTTGGAGAGTGAGACTTGAAGAAAATCCCTGAGAGATTGAAGATAGAGACCTTGCTGGAAGGCTGTGAAGATGAAGACTGATGCTTGCTTGGAGCTTGTAGATGTTTGAAGATGACTTGAAGACAGATGTTGATGAAGACTGCTGTTGGCTGTTTATTTTTGCTGTTTATAATTTTTGATGTATTGTTTGAATTTCCCTGGCTGTATTGTTTGCCCTTTAACCTGTTAGGTTGAAAGCGAATTTTGTTCGCTTTTGCCTGTTGTTTTCTAGGTTCGAGGTTGAGTGGGACTCCCTTGCCTCGCTTGTATTGCTGCATCCATGCATTTTACTGCTTTATTGTATATATGCTATTGTTTCTGTTTCCGTTTTTCCCTTAGGATCTCTGTTTCTCTCTGCGCAAGAGAGGAACATGATAGACATTAGGTCTTAACCCATGCATGATAACATTAGGTTAGAGTGATTCCCTTCTCAACCATAAGTTAGAGTTTTGTCTCTTCTTTCTCAAAACAAACAGAAAAACACAATAAGATTTCAAACACAATAAAAGACACTTCTTCCGTAAAAGAATGTGAACTCATCAAAACGTCATTTTTGTCCGCTTGGACCAGTAATCAGGAAAACCCTTTCTCAGAAGGAATAAAAACAATCAAAACAGACTTGTGTCGTACGTGTCCCGAACTACGTTTGCTCTGATCTTTCATGCTGTATGAAAGTACGTAGGCATAGGATGCGATATCCTAGCGAGCAACCTTCCCCTCCTTTCCCGTAGGTAGGCGAACTACGTTGACTCTGATTTCTCGTTTCAGACGAGAATACGTAGGCATAAAGTGCGATACTTTGCCGAGTCATTTTCTTTTCTTTTTAACCCCAGACCCTTAGTTTAGATAGAAATAACAATCTGTACTAGAAAACAAGCGTGGACCCCGTCGAGTACGACGGACGTGAGGGGTGCTAATACCTTCCCCTTGCGTAACTGACTCCCGAATCCAGGATTTGGTTGCGATGACCATTCCTTTCCCCGTTTTGCGGTAGGTTTACCTCGAGCGTTTCCTTTCCCTCCTTTGGGATAAATAACGCACGGTGGCGACTCTTCTCTTCAACCGGCGCCGATTTTCGCAGTAGCGACACTCAGCCATTACCGACTTCCCCAGTTAAGTCCAGTAGTTACTGGCATTTTTGGAATCCAATGGTTATTATTATCACTGTTTGGTTGTCAACATATATGCTTGGAAGTTTAGTCGTTACTGTTGCGCCCCAAAATTTGCTCAACCTTTTCTTAACTTGGTTTATGTTTCATTTCATTTTTGTTCTAGCATTTGCATTGCATAGCATATCGCATTGAATAGGGGATCAAAAGTTTGTGCACCTTAAGAGGAATCTTCTCGGAGGTTTGAGCCTAAGCAGGGGTTGCTACTCAAGCTTGAATGGTCATCAGGACATCTCAGAGTGGTCAAGGCCTTGTGAAAAGACGGATGGATGTGTGTGGGACAGCTCCTAGCTAGGAGGCCAACTGAAGAGCATCAGAGGTTTTTGAATGCATGATTATGGGTATGAGATGTAAATAAAGCTTATTGAAGGCCTTGCGGGTCATTGTGGAGCTTATGCAAGTGGTTGTGTGAAGTGGAACAAGCCACAGTTGAAAGTATCGCAGTTAGGGTTTTCATCTGGTAAATCCTCAGTCAACTGCGCAATTGAAGAAGATAGAAACTCAATTCAAAGTCTCTTTGGTCATGGGATGTTGTGTTAAGACATATGAGACATCATTTCAAGTTCATTTCATCAAGGGTTAAGTGCGTGAGAAGTTACTAAGTTAGGGTTCTCAGGGTAAAATCCCCTATTTAGTGCCTGACTTCAAGACCATCTACCTCAAGATAAAAGTCTCATCTCAATTTTTGGCTAACATGGAACTTTTAGAGCATGTTATTATCTTTAATTTGAGTACTAGAAGTCCTTGATTGGATTTATAGAACTCAAGTTATGGTCTGGACAAGTTACAGGTCATTTGAGGTATGTGATTTTGGTCAACAAAGGTCAACCAACTTCCAGGCCAGTTTTGACCTAGAAGGGTGTTTCTCCTCAACTTTTGGTCAACATGAAAGTTGTAGGTCTTGATCTTAGCTTTCCAAATTGTATTAGAAGTCTTTTATCTGATTTGTAGAACTCAAGTTATGTGGTTTACAAGTTAGGGGTATTTTGGGAAAGTAAGAATATGGGTCATAAAATTATAGGTCCATTTCACCAACTTGCACACTTCAAACGGAAATCTTTTCAACATAAAACTTGCATCAAATGGGGCCATTTGCACTACCAAACCATCTCTTGTCATGGTGGGGGCTTGGATTGAGAATTTGGGGTTTGAATTTTTCATAAAGGAGGCTTAAATTGAGAATTTGAGAATTAATGGATTTTAAACTTATTCAAGGCAAGTTTGTGCATTTTTGATTGCAAATAACAATTCAAAGACATTGCCCTTTTCACATTGGACTTTTGAAGTCTCAAAATGGACCATTTTCATGGTTTCTTCCTCTTGAAGTAACAAAATGGAAATCAACCATAGGATCAAAATTAAACCTCCAATCTCATTCCTTTAATTTACGCAACTGATTTGTAGTGGATTTGGATCAAAAAATCAAGTGGTGTAGTGGTAAAAACGTGCATGGGATTTTCAAAAAGTGGTAAAATGTGAAAATTCAAAGTGGTCTGTTTTGCTTGAATTAAGGCCCCATTTGATTGCAAATCCACCATATAAGTATTCTAGATGAATTTTGAGGCAGAGCTAGGTCATTTTGCTGCATGAACAACCAATTTTCGTTTTCAAAAAGTGGTGAAAAACTCAAAATCCAATTCTTAGATTCAACCATTTTTGGACCAAATAAAGCTTGCAAACACCTCAATTGAAGTTCATGGAGTGATTCTGGACGTTTTTCGTTAAGCTTCATCACCATTTCAAGGCCCAGTGGAGGCTCTCCACTAGGTAAACCTTATTTCAACTTTACATTCTTAATACTCCATGATTTTCCACCATTTTCGTTGCATTTGAACCTTTGTGATATGTAGATAATTTCTGGATCATTATTGTTTGTGTTTATGACATTTGATTTTTTGAGGTCAAAGTTGTGTAATTTCTTTTTGATGTTTTTTCATGGTGTTTTGCTTTAATTTTCATGGATTCTTACTCCTTGTAACATGTAGATGATGTTTGGACCTTTTATTTTAAGTTTTGGTGACCTTTATTTTTTGACATGCTTGCTTGTTTGATTTTCTCTCTAATGGTGAGAGATAAGTGAATTTTAATGGAAGATTTGGATTCCTTGTTTCGAGTAGATGATTTTTCATCTAAGATTTGTAAGAAATGGTTGAGAAATGGTGGAGATAGTGAACCTGCGGCGGCCGGCGGTGAGGTTGAGGGAGGCCGGAATTTTTCCGGGCGACGAGAGTGAAGGGAGGTTGAAGATGACAGTTAGCCGTCCGATCGGGCTTCCTAACGCGCGTGTGGACGAGATCGTTCCATACCGTATGATCTGTGTGCTTGCTTGCATGTAATGGAAAACCAAATTCATTAATTGACTTGTCATTTTGTGAGCTATTGGATTATTTTACTGTTTGATCGTGTGGCTGTGTACTGATTTCCACCTTGGTCCATAGTCAACCCAGCTTTATGTTGTTTATTCTGAATTTTATTTCTTTCTCATTGGGCCATTTTCGATTCACTCTTGGCACCCCCTGGAAGGCCCAATTTTCGTTTCACACTCATGTCAATTGCTATCCATACCACATTCCTCTCCATTTATTCTTATGTTATTTTATTTTTTCTGTTTTGTGCAGTTTTCATTCTAATTCAAATAAAATAGCTCTAATAGTTTCAAAATTCACAAAAAATAATTTTCATCAACTTTAAGATATCTAGTTTTTTCTGGAAATTTTTATTTTATTTTTTGACTTTATTTTCAATTAAAAAACGAATTAAATATTGGGGTTGTTTTATTTGATTTAAATTGTGGTTTTGTTCTCCCTTGTTTTTATTTCCATGTTTAAACTTCTTATTTTTGCATGATTTTTTTTAGCATTGTGTTGACATCTTAATTGATCCTTGGATATTTTTTTCCATGATTTTTAAGTGTTGTTTCCATGTGGTTTGAATTTGTTTTTGTCCCCTCTCCATTTCTGCCTTGTTTTGGGACACTCTTGGTGTTTGCCTTCTATTGAGACACTTCCCTTTTGATTTTCAATCTCCCCTTTTAACCCCTGGTTCCTAATACCTTGGGGGTTCCCTGAGATTTTATTTGGCATTTTTAGATGCATTTTCTTATTTTTCATGTATTTTTCAAGTTGCTTCATGTTTGTGCATCTTTGCTGTTGTACTTGTTTTGTTTTGCTTCCAAAAGCTTGGTTGTGCATTATTGATGAACCTAATTCTGATTGTTTCATGTTAGGGGCTTGTTATAGGTCTTGTGTGTTAATTCATGGGTTTTTATCATATGCATAAGTTGTTCATTTTATCTCATACTTTCATGTTTGCATATTGTGCTTCCATAAGTGATGTTTGCTTGCATTCTTTGATGTTATTGTTGGCATTTGCTTATGATGTTGTGATTTGACTTTTGAGATCTCTTCTTCTCATCCTAATTCTGTTCAATGACATTGGAATACTACTTAAGGTTGCTTGGTTCCTCCTGAGGAGGAACCTGAAGCTTTCCTAAAGTAATGAATCCATGAGGACTTTTTCTCATTGTTTTTGTTACTTGTTTTCTATGCATCTTCTTCTCCTCTTATCTTGTGTTCATTCATACCATGGCTTGAGTTTGAGATGAGCTTGTGGAGGTTCCAGCCCCACACATATTTCCTCCCTCACTTGCATTGCATCTTTGTCTTCCTTGTTGCATTTGTGTTTGCATTTTTCATTTGCATTGTTTCTTCTTATTGTTTCTTCTTCTTTTGTCTTCCTTCCCTTAGGATTTATAACCTCTCTTGTCCAAGAGAGGTTATGATAGACATTAGGGTTCTAACAATGCATGATAACATTAGGTAGTCCCCTCTCAAACTCAACTTTAGGTGCACATTGCATGACAACTTTTAGGGTTTGGACTAGTCCCCCTCAGTTCGTCCTCTTTCTCTTCTCATCTTCAAACAACTTCAATCCATTTAATAAAGGATGACAATTGTTGCACGCTACGAGCCTTAAGCCATTTTGGAAATGATGATTGGGTGGTTTCCTCTCAATTATCAAGAATGTTAGTGTATGTCCTTCGGATGATATACGAAGCATTCGCTCCTAGATCATAGTCTTTAGTGCAACATGAGTCACAAACCAAGTTCAAAACACTTCCTTAAAAAACACAAAAACAACTCAAACTCTTTTTCACCCCTTAGTGTCTTAATCAGGAAAACTCTTTTCATAAACAAGAGTGTTGTTAACTTTCAGTCCTATCGCAAACGGCAACGCCTAAGTCTCCAAAGGTCGAGCTGCATACACCAACTGCTAGAACTGTTTGTTAACCCTACTCGGGTAAAACTTTTGAACAACTTGTGTTCTCGTAAGGCCGAACTACGTTTGCTCTGATCTTTCGTACCAGACGAAAGTACGTAGGCACAAGACGCAATGTCTTGGCGAGCAACCTTCCCCCCTTCTTTAGCCGTAGTTAGGCGAACTACGTTGACTCTGACTTTCCCGTTACACGAGGGAGTACGTAGGCACAGAGCGGCGATGCTCTGCCAAGTCAGTTCTTTTTCTTTCTCTTTTGTCCATAAGCCTTTAGCGTAGATATTTTACACACCCTTTTAGCTAGACAACACATGCGTGGATCCCGTCGAGTACGACGGACGTGAGGGGTGCTCATACCTTCCCCTTGCGTAACCGACTCCCGAACCTAGGACTTGGTTGCGATGACCTCGTCTTTTCCCATTTTCATCCGGTTTTTTCAATCGTTTCCTTTCCCTTATTTGGGATAAATAACGGTAGGTGGCGACTCTGTTAGTCATTGCCGGCCTTCTTTTTTTGCAGTAGAGACAGTTACTAGCAAGCCCCATCTGAAGTTCAGTAATGTTTTTACTGGAGTTTTATGTTGTTGTGGATTAGGGTTGTCACCTTATCCCCAGTAAGTTCAGTAGTGTTTTGATTGGAGTTGTTTAAAGTCCAATGGTTATTGGCATCGCTCATCTCCGGATAACTGGTAGTTATCAGTATCCCCAGTGAATCTCAGGATGTTTGGTTGTTACCAACGCTCCTATTGCACCTTTGGATGTTTTGTTTTTATCTATTTCTAGTTGTTTCCTGAAGAACCCGTTCGAACTCTTCACTATAAGGAAATCCTATGTTTTTGATTGAATCCCTAGGGAGGATCTTGTTTCTCTTTGGATCCCCCAGGAAGTCTAGTTGTTACCAGCTCCCTGTTATTTCTACTTGACTGGTTGTCACCAGATTCCCCTGAGAAGTCTAATCATAACTAGCAATAGGTAGGTCTCTGACCCTCATCTGATACTGCTAATTGGTAGTTACCAAGTTTAAGTCATTAATAATATTGCAGCTTATCCTTGAGATCTAGCATTTTCCCAAATTTATCTCCTAGTTGGTGTTCTGTTTGTTAATCAACTCGGCTGAAGACCAATTGTTACTGGCATCTTTCCAAAATCCAATTGTTATTGGAATCTTTGATTTGGTTATCACTATATCCCCTTGAGGTCTAGTCGTTACTAGCACTCCCCAGAAAGTCCAGTGGTTACTGGCATTGTTTAAAGTCCAATCGTTATTGGCAATTTTTCATTTAGCTATGTGTCGCTTCCGCGAAAATAAGGTGCCGTCAAAACAGAAGAGTCGCCACCTTTCGTTATTTATCCCTCAGAGCGGGAAAGGAAACAATCGGGAAAAACCTGACGAAAAGGTATAAGTTAAGGTCATCGCAACCATTGTCTGGGTTCGGGAGTCGGTTACGCAAGGGGAAGGTATTAGCACCCCTCACGTCCATCGTACTCGATAGGATCCATGCTTGTTATGTTTATCTGACGGGTTTGTTATATCTATCTACCTATCAAGGATGGTCTGAAAAGAAAAGAAAATGACTCGGCAAAGCGTCGCACTTTATGCCTACGTATTCTCATCAGAGAATGAGAAATCAGAGTCAACGTAGTTCAGCTAACTACGGGTTACGGGGAAGGTGGCTCTCCAATATGTCAGTATTGTGCCTACGTACTCTCAACAGGCTTGAGAGATCAGAGCTTACGTAGTTCGGGATAATACGGATTACGGAAATTCAGATTCATCTATTTTATCGAGTAGGCTTAAACAACAATTCCAGCAGTTAGGGACAAAGCCTGTTTGCGGTAGAACTGAAGTTTAACGACACTCTTTTCTTCAGAAAAGCTTCCTTTGAATTATGGGCCCATGGGGCAAAAAGGTTTGGAATTTGTTTTCTGTCTTTTACGGAAGAAGTGTTTTTTATTGTGTTTGCAATTTCAATCGCACTAAAGACTATGACCTGAGAGTGAATGCGTCGTATGTCACCCAAAGGGTGCCATACTAAACATCCAGATTGTTGAAAAGAAGCTCTCCAACAATCCTTTTCCAGATAGCTTAAGGCTCGTAACGTACGAAAGAAATCATTCATGATTACTGTATTTTAAGCTGTTTTGGGATGAGAAGAGAACAGGCTCAACTAAAGGGAGACTATCAAGTCCTACTGTTGTCATGCCAAGGATTCATCCTATGGTTGAGGTTTGAAACAGGGAACTCCTAGAAGTTATCATACATAGGTTTCAACCTAAAGTTCTAATCATCACTTCCTTATCAAAGGAAGTGAGATTCCTAAGGGGATCATGTCAATGATAAACAGGTAAAGATAAAGCGTCAGCTTAAACAGTAAACAGTAAACGACTGTAAAATGCATGTAATGCAAGTGAGGGAGGAAATGTGTGTGGGGCATCAGCCTCCACAAGCTCATCTCAACCTCAAGCCAGATATGAATAACTGCAATCATACAGAAAATAAAATATGCTATCAAGCAAGACAATAATGAACAACTGCAATCATACAGAAGAAATAAAATAAAGTGCTATCAAGCAAGATACCATAAACTACAATCATACAGAAGAAATGAAATGCTATCAAGAAAAACAAACCACATGGGCAAGGGAGCTGTGTCTACCGAATACCCGCAAGCAAAGCCATACAGTAAAAATACAAGCAGAGGGAGCAACTCAACCTCTAGTGCAATCATGCTCCTAAATTAAAGTCAGTCTAGATATGAACTTATTCTAATGCATCAAGCAAGTCAAACAAGGCACAACAATACAGCAAGGAAAACAGACAGGAAAGAAAGCAGATCAACAACTCCTCCTTCCAATCTCCAAGCTTCAGCTCTTCTGACAGCGATCCAGTCTTCAGACTTCAATCACCCTTCAAGGCTATAATCTTCACTAGCAAGTATCAACTTGCTTCTCTAAGCTTTCAATCCATCAAACACAAGTATCAACTTGTTCTCTCTTCCCCAAGCTTCAGCTCTTCAGTCAGTTCCACCTTCAGGCTTCACTCTTAACTACAAGTATCAACTTAATTCCCTCAGGCTCTAAATGTATCAATGCAAGTGCCAACTTATCCTTTATTCCTCAAGCCTCAGCTCTACACTCAATCTCAGTTGAATCCTCTTCATAAGTATCAACTTGGTCTTCAAGCTTCAGCTCTCTTTGCTTTACCAGTATCAACTTGGTCTTCTTCTCCTACAAGCTTCAGCTTCCCAGAGTAGTCTTCAATCACCTGGAAGTGTCAACTTCATCCTTCAATTCTTTTTCAAGCCTCAGCTCTTCACTCAATCTCCATTGGATCTTCTTCACAAGCATCAACTTGTTCTTCTTGCTCTTCAAGCTTCAGCTGCAATGGCAATGCTCAAGGAATCATCCTCTTCCACACTCTTCAATGAAGTCCTCATCTTCAAACTCAAGCCCAACATCTTTCAAGATACTCAAACCAGAAGACAATTGATTTAATATAATAAATGGGAATGATAAACAGCTTATTGAAAACCAAAGGAAGCCTGTAAGGGTTCATCATTATGAGAGACTAGTTCCCTCAAAGTTCTACTTCCCAGATAAAGCCACTCATCCCTCCAAAGGAGAGATGTGATTATCTTAGAAGGACTTTTAGTCATTGGGAGGAATGGAAGCACAAGATGCTTTCCATATTTGTGAAAGAAGTCATTCTAGTTCTAAGGCTCTCCCTAGGTCTCCTACCTTCTAAATCTTCATCAGACACCTTCAGGCACAAGCAAATCCAAGCTCCAAGCAACTTCAAGCAACTTCAAGCATCCTCACCTTGTCTTCAACTTGTCTTCAATCTCAACCAAAGGCAAACAAAGCAAAACCCTAATCTAAGGGAACTAAAGAAGTTAGTCTAGTTGAGTTAGTGCCTTAGAATCATCTAAAACTAGCACCTAAACTAAAATCAAGCAAAAATAGGAAACTATTCTATAAGTTTCTACAAAGATTCCTAAGGGATCCTAATTCAATTAAGAATGCCTCATACAACAACCAGGGACTAAATCATATATTAAGCCCTAAAATTAAATCCTAAATCCAAAGGTATCAACCATAAACCCTAAAAATGGAGCTTCTAAAGGCTTCAACCTAAACTACCACCTAGGTTCATCACAAAAATGTGAGAAAAATGCTATGGGAGCATACATGTCTAACCTAATCACACACAAAAAACTAGGATCAAAATCATCACAACATGATCACACAAAATTCCACAAAATTAGGTATCAAACATAACCATTTTAATATCAATTAAAATATAAAATTCCCATAAAATCAGAAAATGCATGAAATGAAAATATTTTTTCTCTAAACAATATTAGACTCAATCATGAGTATAATTCAAAAAGAATGGGATTAATTGGATCATTTTTCAATTTTATATGATTTTATCAAGAACCATGAATAAAATGAAAAAATAAAAGAAAATCAAACAAAAATAATAAAACCACGGTGCAGATAGTAAACACGCTCAGTTCATTCTATGGATTGGGCCATGAGGGGGTGTGGATATCAGTCTTTTCACTAAGCCCAGCATCAGCACTCAAATGAAACGATGCGTTTCATTAATTCAGATCCTTCACAACTTGAAATTAAAACGTGGCCGTTGGATCACTCCTCTAGTCAAAGGTCTCACCACATCCAATGGCTCTAGAGTCATCTTCTACCTTTTGAACCTCTGAACTTCGTGCGCAGCTCCGGCCACCACCGGTGGTGCTCCGGTCATCGTCCCCAACCCTAACTCTCTCTAGGATCCTCCATTGCAAATGGTCTATACATGAATCTTGTCCCAAATTTCCTCACGAATTCATTCATGCCCTTTATTCTCTCTGAAACCTCAAGATTCGCCATAACCAAATCTCAACCGAAAATGGTAACATCCTAGATTGGTCACTAACTCTCAAATTAATGGTCTAAAATCATTCCTACACCGTTCTACAATGCATCTAACACCCTAATTCATCTTGATTCTACCTAATTCATGCTGGAGGAAGAAAGTTACTAACCTAAAAATTCTTGATGAACAAATGCACTAAACCTTTGAATCAGGCTCTACAACCTTCCAGACACGATCAATGGATCCTTTCCTTGCTTCTGTATGCAATAGAACTGGTTGAAAACTCCTGAATCTTGAAACCCGATGGTGAGTTGCAGATGGAAAAATCTGAGCTCAAGAACACCAATCAGCCACGAATTCCTCTTGATTAATATCTGAACTCAATCCCTAGCATCCATGGAAGAAGTTGCAATCAAGAAAATGGATGGAAAGTGAAGAAATTGGTGAAACCGAATGCAGTTGCAAGTTGTGCAATTTCAATCTCAATCTATGCTCTCTCCTTCAATCATCACCAACCTTTGCATTGGATCACCTCTACTCAATATAGGTGATGTATGGATGCTCTAGAACCCTCTAGATCCTTCTAATGAGAGTTTCAATCTCTCATGTCATGAGATTTTCAACCATATGCCATGATATGCATAATTCTGTTTGCAGCTTGGAATCCACCTCATTTCCTTCCAATTTCTCCCCTAGTGACATTTTGAAAGTATTTGGCTTGCAAGGGATCTTGCTCATGCCTTGAATTTGAGTTTTGCAAATGTTACTTATGATGTAAGTAACTACTTTTCAAAGCAAGTCTACAAATTAGACCTCAAATCAAAAATGTGGCTAAACCAATGTTCTTAAAATGTTTTCTAGAGTCAAAATGATATATTACATGCCTTGGTTTGGATGTGTAGATTGAAAATATAAATTTCCAACTTTGATTCATTTAACTTATACCCTTATTTTAGGTCATTTTTGCAATTTTGAGCTACAAGTATTTCCATCATCTCATGACCTCTTTAATAGCCTTAAAACATCATTTTGAACAAGTTTGATGTTGAACATTTTCCCATATCAAGCTTGGAAATGGGAGTTATGGCCTTATGCTTGAAATGACCTGTAATCTCCAAATGACCAAAATGCCCTTGACTTGTCAAAGCCATAACTTGAGTTCTACAAATCCTATAAAGGACTTCTAGTACTCTATAGAAAGCTAAGAAGATAAGGAACAACATTCATGTTGACCAAAATTTCATAGAAATCATCATTCTTGGGAAAACGTTTGATGCAAGTTGGGTAACTTTTAAGCCCCAAAGTTCACATACCTCAGATGACCTGTAACTTGTCAAAATCATAACTTGAGTTATACAAATCCTATAAAGGACTTCTAGCACTCAAATTAAAGCTAAGCTCATGCTCTACAACATTCATGTTGGGGGTGGGATGAGATAACAATCACATCTTGAGCTAAACTGCCTTGAAGATAGGGGTCAAACTAGGGGATTTTACACTGTCAAGCCTTAGAAACCCTAGCTTGAAACTTCTCAAACTCTTCAATCATGATAAGTTGACCTTGGAATCATCCTTATAACATCTCAATGTATCAATCCATGATCACATGGCTCTTGGATTAGGTCTCAACCCTCTCCAAATCATCAGTTGACTTAGGGTTGACCTAGTCAAACCCTAACTGCACCACTCATGGCTGAGTCTTCTTAGTCTTGCACAATGACCTATATAGGCTTCATGATGGCTTTCAAGACGTCTCATAAGCTCTCTCAAGGCTTCAAGCCCACATTCCTGGCTTCAGAATCATTTGAGGAGCTCCCACAACTCTCAAGTTAAGAGGCACACACTCTTGGTTTCAACCATTCTCTCTGAGGATCTTTTAACTTTTCTGACAAGGATATCAACCCTTGAACACTTGAATAATCCCCTTAGCTATCTTCAAGGTCTTGTGTAGCCCTTAATGGGTAATCAAACCTCTTGATCTCCTGCACACATGTCTATGAAATGCAAATGATAATGCTAATGTGAATGAAATGAAACACAAGCTAGGTAAAGAAAAGTTGGGCAAATTTTTTGGGGTGCAACACTATGCTGTATTTTCTTGGATTATTGGTTGTCACCGATATCTCCCTAGTGAATCCCTGGCAGGTCTCGGAGGTCTAGTAGTCACTAATATCCCGGTGAGTTTGGTCTTGTTTCTAGTCCTTTCGTGAAGATCCCGTTTGAACTCCTCGTCGCAAGGAAGGTCCCCATTGGATTGTTCCCCAATAAGGATCATGTCTCTGGTCTTTTTGCTTCCCCAATCAAAGTTCGAGTCTGTTGACTTTTGTCCCCCTGCGTGGCTTCTTACCCTTGTCTCCCTTGATGCATTTCCTTAGTGGAGATTTGCATTTCCCCAGTGGAGACTTGCCTTTTTCCTAGTGGAGATTTGTCTTCCCCGGTGGAGTTTGTGTCCCCTGTATGAAGGATCCCATTGGAATACCATCATTAGTCATGTCTGAACTATTGATTGGTTTCACTTCGGATCTCTTCCCAGTGTGTTTGTTCCTCAGTGAATGGTTACTCGTTGTTTTCACCCTTCCTTTCCTTTCGCTTGCGTGTCAACATTTTTCTTGCATTCCAGCATCATAGAGCATCATTCTTAGAATTCATGGCATTTCATCATTTTTCCTTTTGCATACCATCGTATCTAAGGGACAAAATTCTCGGTTTGCTATATTTAAATACCTTTCACCATGATTCTATGGAGATTTTCATCTGTCATTGCCATCTGGTAAAAACATTTAAATAGAGGCAACTTTCATACCCCAAATTTCCCCCTAGATTCCATCATCATTCTAGGTGCATCAGCATTGATTATCTGACCTTAACCTATTTTAAGTTTGTATTTGTCAAGATGCAGATGAATTAGGGTTTCATACAATCAAGAAATCAGGGTTTCTATGGATTGATCAGTCAAGGTTTTGGATTGATACTCCACATAAAAAGTCTATATATCATTAAGGATATCACACATGATCAAGAATGAGTCCAATTTGAGGTTGTCACCAAGAGAATGGAAGCAGTGCAGTGCAAGAACCCTAACCAGGGTTTCCTATTGGAAAAGTCAATTATAGTTTGAATTTTAATTTAGGAGGTTTTCCAATGAGGGAATTGTGGTCCATAAGGCTCATTTGACCCAATGAATTCTACCCAAGAATTTTCAAGGCCTCAGGGAACCCAGAACATCAACAACCGATTCAAAGATTTTCAACTGTTCAGTTCGTCTATTAGAAAAGTCAACTCATTGACCCATGAGCAAAAAATGAATGGATTTGGAGTTATGAATTCACCAATTTGTGAAGGATTTTAAACACTTAGAAATTTTGAGGTTTCTTAACTTGTAAGTCAAGAATTCAGCATTTTCACAAGAGGTTTTGACCTAGTTTCAAGTGGAATGAGTTCCTAACTTAAACATAAATGTTTTAGTACCTAATGAGGGCTATCTAAAAAGTACAAGTGGGTTCCATAAATCCTCATGGTTATGGAGAACCAAAGCTCACAAGTTGGCAAAAACTCACTACTACAAAACCAATTCAGCTTGGATGACATGACTCCAAAGCTTCCCAAATCAATTCTAATCAAGGTTTAAGCCTCATTTCTGATCTTCACATGCTAATGGAAGTGTTTAGCATCATATCCCACGAGCTTGGCACAAGAAATGAAGAATATCATTGTTTAATGCAAGTTGCAAAAGTGAATAGTGAAGAAAGAGAAAAATGGCGGCTGCCCTTCTTCAAACTACCAACTATGATGGAACCAGTCACCTCCTATCCCCTCAAACATAATGAAAATGACCTATAGAGCCTGGAGAAGCTCTTAGTAGAGTGGCTTGAGGTCAAAAATGTAAGATTGCATTGGTTGGTACAAAGATTTCAAAGTTACAAGGCCAAAATTGGCATTTGGTTCCAATCTTCCCATGCCTCTTCTTCAAGACCCTTGCCTATAAATAGAAACTCATTATCACATCAAAAGGAAACCAGGTCCTTGCTAGAAACCAGCTAGAACCATCTCCCTCAATCAATCACCAGGTTTGTGCAAGTTGCCACCAAATTTCCAAAACCTCCCAAAATCTATTTTGCATTTTCACTTCCAAAACCTTTTCCAAACATCCTCCAATTCAAAAAACACTCCAAACACTTCACAAATGATGTGTTAGAGCTGTCCAAAACCTCACTTTAGCCAGAAAAGCATCCAAACCAAAAGTCAACCTTCAAAAGCTCATTTGTTGACTTTTCTGCATTTTGAAGGGAAGCCTTAAAACCATTTCATTTCCTTGATTTCCAAGACCACTCACACTTCATATTTGACATATAAAAATTGTCCATAAGTGATTTAAACTTCTGTGACAAGATTTGAGCAAGTTTGCTTTTGAAATGTTTAGATTTTTTGGTGATTTCTTCACTAGCAAGGCACTCTGACCACTAGCTTACTTGGAGGCTACTTTGAGCATCTACTCATCATCATTGGAGCATTTGCAGACCATTAAGGAGCCTGTAGGATCTCTAGCTTTCTTATTTCTCAAGCTTGCATCATAAGGTTACAAGAGGTAAGCCTACAACTTGAATTTCTCATTCCACTTTGAGTTATAGCTATGATTTTGAGTTGAACATTGCTTAGACATGTTTTATGTATGTTATGTGTCATGTATGAACCATTTCTTGCAGCAAAATATGTAGTTTTTGAACTGTCAAATTTCAGGTCACAAACTAGGCCCAACCTAGTCACATTTTGCATTTTGATCCCAATCTGCCAAACCACTTGTGAATTTCTTGATTTCTTTTGTTCTAACCACTATATATGATGTATATTGATGTTTGTACACTTGTTTCACAAAGAACACCACTACACAATGATGTTCACATGTTCTTGCATTTGGTTGTCACCAAACTTGCCCTACCATTGATGTTATCGGGTTTTCTTGTGGGTTCATGGTATGGAAAAACAAATTATACCATTGAATTCCTTGTTCAAAAATACAAAATTTTCACTTTTGTTCCACCTCATTTGGTTAATTTTTGAATGAGTTCCAATTCTTCATGCAAATGACCTTAAGTTGCCTTACCTTGCCTTGACCTCGTTTTGCCCTCTTGGTGCACCAACTTTCCATGATCATAACTTGATCATTTTTTAAGCTATTGATTCCATTCTTTTTTAAAACTACTCCTTAACATTTCTATTTTCATTGAGTGAAGAAAGAATTCAAGGATTGTTATCCTAGAAATACTTTGGTCCACTTGAATAACATGTGTTTTTTAGGGTTTTTCCATGGTGTTTTTGAACTTTTACAACATATAACTTGATTTTTCTTGTGATATTTGTCTTTTATGATTCATATATGTTTGTTAACATGTTTGAATATTCAAAGTTGTTTGATTCATTGCCTTGCTATGTTCATGTTTGCTTTTGTGAATGCATACATATGAAAATGGCCTGTTGAACTTCATCTGTGACCTATATACCATGATTCTTGATGTTGTAATCTCTTGAATGTGTTTAAGATATTTTTTTTACTTGTTTATATGTCTTTTTAGAACCATAACATGTTTAGGATTTTTTTATTTCCTTTGTGAAAGCTTGAATGTGAATGGTATACTTTGAACTTCTTTGTGATTTGTAACATGATTCTTGATGTTGTAACCTCTTGAATATGTTTTTCATGCCTCATTATACTTGCTTATGTGTCTTGTTAGAACCATAACATGATAAGGTTTGATTGTTGACTTGGTTGTTACCATGAAACTTTCTTACTTTTCCCCATGAAATCATGAACAAATACTTGGATTGTTGTAACATTTCTTGTGTTTTTGCTTGTTTAATTGTTATCAATACATGTTTAGTTGGTCTTATATTGTTAAATTTGATCTATTTGATCCTTATAACATGATTTCTTCAAGTTGTAACTTGTTTGCATCAACCTTGTTTGAATATCATAGGTGAACTTGTTGTTGTTACACATGTTCTTTACTCGCATTGATGGTTGTTACCTCTATGTCTCTATGTTGATCTTGACTACTGTTCATGTGTTGTTACATGCTTTCCCTAGTCTTTCTAGGTTATTACTATGCTCTTCTTATTTTCATCATGTTTAAATAAATGCTTATGTATTTCTTTAACTTTGTTAAGTCTTCCCCAAGTGATGGAACTTGTTAATTCTCATCCAGTTGCCTCTTTCTTTCCCCTTTTCCAAAGGAAACATTCTTCATTGACCCCCAGGGTCATAGATAGCTCATTACCTTCCCTTTGACTTTGTTAAGTCATCTTGAACCCTAGCTTAGTTAAGTTAGAACCAACTAGCCATTAGACTTTGCTTAAGTCTAAAAGACCCACCTTTACTAGGAGTGTTCTTCAACTAGAACCCTAGGTCAGAGTTTGTCAACTATATGTGAGAATCATTGTCATGATTACTTACTCCCTCTGTATTTTGTCAAAAGTCAATCCCCTTGAGTGTATAACTTAGAATAGAGAGTTTTGTTAAACTCTATACAATCACTTTTATGTTTGTTCCCCTTTGAACTTCGATCATAATCAAGTGTTCATCCATCCTCAGTGAGGTGAACTATGATTTCTCTTATTCTATCCTAGTTAGGATGTGTAGGTAAAAGATGTGATATCTTTGCGAGAAAATATAGAAACATCAACCCTAGGTCTTTACCTCAAAACCTAACCTTGATCCCAAACCATAGTAAGTAGCCTAGCATACAAACATACAAAAGGTTCCTGTAGAGTACTACAAATTTTTAGGATTTGAAATACATATCCTAAGCATAACCAACCCCCGATCCCTGAATCTCTTAGCGTTGTTGTTACATCGTGAAAAAGGTCTTTCTTTATTTAACCTTTCCTTTAGATAAATCAAAGTCTGGTTGTGAATTCAAAGAATTAAGAGTCAAGTTAATCAATAGCTTGACATCACAATTCTCACCATAACAAGCTCTATTCTATCTTTGTTGCTGTGTTTAGAAGCGCATCGTAATGCTTTGTTGAATATATTAAATACAACTTATGTGCCTCAAGAGATCTCGGTTAATCATCTGGAAGGTGTGGTGGCACATGTTAACCCCAGGAATGGGCTGGGCTTTACTGATTTAGACTTGACGCCTGCTGGAAGAAAGCATAATCATGATTTGCATATTTTCGTGGAGTGTATAGGTTCATTATTGTCACATGTTTTGGTTGATATAGGGTCCTCACTAAATGTGCTGCCAAAAAATGCTTTGATGAAGCTTGATACTTAGGTTCTGATCTACATACCGAGTGATCTTGTTGTATAAGCATTTGATGGATCTAAGAGATTAGTGTTTGGGGAAATAGTGATTCCAATCTAGGTGGGACCTGATATGTTTGATACAACATTTTATATCATGGACATTCATCCAGCCTATAGTTGTTTGCTAGGTCGTCCCTAGATACATGATGTTGGGGCAGTAACGTCAACTTTGCATAAAAAATTGAAGTATATGGTGGAAGGTAAAGTGGTCACAGTTTATGGAGGAGAGGATATATTGGTTAGCCATTTGTCGACACTTAAATATGTGGAAGTTGATGGAGAGATTCATGAGACCCTTTGACAGGCCTTTGAAGCTATTCAAATTCAAAAAGAGCCTCTTGTGGAGGTTAAAGGTCCTGAAGTTTCAATGTCTTCATTCAAGGAAGCGTACGCAGTGGTTGAGTCCAGTGGCTCTTAGAGGCGAGGCCAGGTTCTTGAGGTTCCCCTTAAGCAAGACAAGTTTGGTTTGGGATGCAAGCCCTCGAGTTCATCATAAGACCCTCCAAAGTACAGAGGACTTGTCAGGTTTACTAGAACTAGAGTTATTTTTGACAGGATTCATGCAATTGGGGATGATGAAGTAGACAATGATTGTGACATGGATGAAGTATACAATGTTTGTGACATAACCTTCGATACCCATGCCTCCGGTAGCACGAAGACCTTTGATTATGTATCTTATGGTTCTTGAGAATTCTATGGGATGTGTGCTCGGTAAACACGGCGAGACAGGTAGAAAAGAGCATGACATCTACTACCTGAGAATTTTTTTTACTGAATGTGAGCCTAGGTACTCGATGTTGGAGAAAATATGTTGTGCACTCGCTTGGGCAACTAAGCGTTTAAGGCAGTATATGTTAAACTACACAACCCTATTGATATCGAAGATGGATCCGATTAAGTATCTGTTCGAGAAGCAAGCACTCATCGGAAGGATTGCTCGTTGGTAGATGGTTTTGACAGAATACGATATTTAATACGTCTCCTAGAAAGCCATTAAGGGAAGTGTTCTGTCAGAATATCTTGCCAAACAACCAATTGAGGATTATTAGCCTATCAAGTTTTAGTTTCCTGATGAAGGCATCATGTTTTCGAAGATGAAAGATTGTGATGAGCCTTTGCCTGACAAGGGTCCTGAGTTTAGATCTCAGTGGAGTTTAGTTTTCGACGGTGATGTTAACTCATATGGTAACGGGATCAGGGCAATCATTACTACTCCTCACGGTTCCCACATACCGTTCATTGCTCAATGGACGTTCTTATGCACCAACAATGAAGCAGAATATAAAGTGTGCATTATGGGTTTATAAGAGACCATTGATCAGAGGATCAAGAATCTTGATGTATATGGCGATTCAACACTGGTCATTAATCAGATTAAAGGTGAGTGAGAGACTCGTCAGGAAAATCTGGTGCCATACAAGAATTATGCCAGAAGATTTCTACCTTTCTTGATAGGGTTGAGTCCAATCATGTGCCTAGGGCTGAAAATCAGATGGTGAACGCATTGGCCACATTAGCGTCGATGTACAAAGTGAATTACTTGAATGAATCTCTGGCAATCACCATTATGCATCTTGACAAACCTGCCTTTGTGTTAGCAATTGAAGAGGCATCAGATGGCAAGCCATGGTATTATGATATATAGTGTTTTCTCAAGAATCAAGAGTACCTATCTGGGGCATCCAGCAAAGATAACAAGAATATGAGGAGGCTTTCCAGTAACTTCTATCTGAACAAGGATGATGTGTTATACAAGAGGAATTTTGACATAGTCTTGTTGCATTGTGTTAATGAACACGAAGCAGGCCTGCTGATGGAAGAAGTTCATGAGGGTTCATTTGGTACTCACGTCGATGGGCATGCTATGGCCAATAAATTGTTAAGGGTTGGATATTATTGGATAACTATGGAATCTAATTGCTATAAATATGCTAGAAAATGCCATATTTATACTGATACGGTGCAAGTGCCACCAACCCCTCTGAACATGTTAACATCTCCTTGGCCCTTTGCTATGTGGGGCATTGAAAAGATCGGAAAGATTGAGCTGACTGCTTCTAATGGGCATCACTTTATTCTGGTTGCCATTGATTATTTCACGAAGTGGCTAGAAGCAGCTTCGTTTGCCAATGTCATAAGGAAGGTAGTCACCCGGTTTATAAAGAAGGAAATCATCTATCGTTACGGTATCCCAGAGAAAATCATTACTGATGATGATTCAAACTTGAATAATAAGATGATGAAGAAGTTGTGCCAGAGCTTTAAAATTGAACATCATAATTCTTCTCCATATCGTCCGAAGATGAATGGCGCTGTTGAGGCAGCAAACAAGAATATCAAGAAGATTGTTCAGAAGATGGTGGTAACATACAAAGATTGGCATGAGATGTTGCCTTTTACTTTACACGGTTAATGTACTTCGGTGCGTACATCAACAGGGGAAACTCCTTTCTCACTAGTGTATGGTATGGAGGCGGTCCTACCATTAGAAGTTGAGATTCCTTCTTTAATAGTTCTAGTTGTTGTGAAGCTTGATGAAGTTGAATGGGTGAAATGCAAGTTGGATCAGTTGAACCTTATTGACGAGAAGAGATTGGCAACCATTGCACATGGCCGATTATACTAAAGCAGGATGAAGAAAGCCTTTGATCAGAAAGTGCATCCTCGGTAAGAAAGGTTTTCTCTGGTGGAGCCTTATTACTATCAACTACGGATAGCGAAAACTTTATGTCCCCTGTGAACGCAGACGCAGTCAAAAAATACTTTGCTTAAAAGAGACCCGCTGAACAACAAAAAGAAAAGTCCAGGAAAAAAGGGCATCCTGGCAAACCACACAAAGAAAAGGTTCAGGCAGAAATTAGGGATAAAATATAAAGAAAAGAATAAATCCGCAAAGTTTAAAACCTGAAAAGTAAACTTTGGCAAAAATGGGTATCCCAGTTGTTACGGTGAGAATCGTGATACCAAGCTATTGATTAACTTGAATCTTTAATTCTTAGAATTCACAACCGGACTTTAATTTATCCAAAGGAAAGGTCTAAAGAGAGAAAGAATCTTTTGTGCAATGTAACAACAACGCTAAGAGATTTGGGGATCGGGGGTTGGTTATGCATAGGGTAGGTATTTCACATCCTAAACATCTGTAGTACTCTACAGGAAACTTTTATTTGTTTGTGTGCTAAGCTTGCTAAGTTTTGCTATGGATTGGGTAAAAGGTGTAGGTTAAGACCTAAAGATATATACACTAAGTTTGCTCGCAAAGACATCGCGTCTTCTGCCTACGTATCCTAACTAGGATAGAATTAGAGCAATCGTAGTTCACCTCACTAGGTTTGAAGAACACTTGATTATGATCAAGGTTCAAAGGGGAACAAACATTACAATGCTTGTGTAGAGTTTAAGGAAACTCTCTAGATCTAAGTTGAACACTCAAGAAGGGGAAGTAAGTAATCATCTCCATGATTCTCACATAGAGTTAACAAACTATATCCTAAGTTCTAATTGAAAGAGCACTCCTAACAAGGGGTAGGCTTCTTAGACTTAAGCAAAGTCTAGAGGACAGGTTCTAACTTAACTATGTGGGAAGGTGATTTGACAAAGTCTAGGGAGGATGATGAGCTATCTATGACCCAAAGGTCAATAGAGAGACTTTCCTTTGGAAGAATAGAAGGGGAGGTAACTTGGATGAGAACTAAAGAGTTCCATCACTTAGGGAAACTAAACTTAACAAAGCAAAAACATTAAACAAACATGATGAACATGGTTATGATCAAAACATGCAAGGGTATTACGATAGGCAAGCAAAAATGGGTAAAGTATATTGTTACGGCCAAAGCATGCAAGCGTATTACGATAGGCAAGCAAAAATGAGTTAAGTATATGGTTACGACCAAAGCATGCAAGCGTATTACGATAGGCAAGCAAAGATGAGTAAAGTATATGGTTACGACCAAAGCATGCAAGCGTATTACGATAGGCAAGCAAAGATGAGTAAAGTATATGGTTACGACCACAAGGGAATTAATCACAAACAAATCTTACAAGATAATTCAAGCATGGCTTAAAAGAAATTTCAACAAGAAGTAAGGTAAACAATTTTAAGGATAAGCAACTTTCAAGTGGAAAAAAGTACCACAAACATGAACATCTTTGAAATATTTTCTCATCAAGTGAAACTAGACAACATTAAGAGAATTTTGCAAAAAGAATGGATTAAAAATAATAAAGCATGGGAAAGTTATGAAGTTTTGAATTTTGGTGAAGAAATCATGAAAGAAAACAAGTGATAAAAAGAAAGGATGGTCAAGGCAGGTATTGAACCCACGCCCTCATGCTCACAAGCTCAAAATAAATACCACTCAGCCACCACACGCGCATGTAAATTCAATGGAAATGAAAGAGAAAATAATAGAACAAGCTAAACAAAATAAATCAACAAAAGAGTGGATCGCCAAGGATCGAACTCAGGACATGCAGGCAGACAAGGTACATAGCGCGCAGGTAACAACCAATGGGGTGGCAATACATCCATGTATTAAGCCACCCCTAATAACTTATGTACTATAGGGCACATATTTTCTGGGCAAAGATCATGGCAAGGCAAGCAAACATGGCCAAATGCGTGAAGATCCAAACTAGCTCCAAACTCCATCACTTTTTGCAAACTAAAAGCCTAACTTGTGAAAATGCACATATTTTGAAATTCGTATGAACATGCAGCTGTAGCTTACTCAGAAAATGGCAATCTCAGTTTTCTCAGAAAATGCACATATTTTGAAATTCGCATGAACATGTAGTTGTAGCTTTTGAATTGCATTTTGGAAGTTATGAATCAAAACTGATATGAACAAAATCAAAGAAAGTCATACACATGTTTCAAATATGCTACTCATGATTATGCTCAAAGAAAAAAACTCCAATCCATACTGAATCATGAAGTGACCATTCAATTGCAACTTATGGAAGTAGTTTAGGACAAACTTTGTATCTAACAAAATAATAAAACAATAGTTCATAACATCATTGCTTATCAATCCACAATTGTAATAGTTTACTGAATACACACACACACAAATGGTGATAGTTTTTTTAGTTTGAAAATGAAACTTGGCATCAGAGGTTAACAAACCTCAAAGTGACTTGGCAACCAACAATCATGAATAAGACACATATTGATCATCAGTATGGGCTCCAACAACCCTGACTCATTTCAACAGAAGCAAAACCAAATCAACATGTTGGCAGTTACAATGATTTGATGAACTCAAAAGGGCTCTCTCAAAACCAAAGCATTTTAACAATGCTGATGAAGAATTAACAGACATGCCATGGTACTTAACCAAACCAAGTATCTTGAGATTCAACCTAGACCAACAGATAAAACAAACTCAGAGCAAACTCAGAAAAGAAAACAAGTTCCTTAGACAATGTCACTAGCTCAATAATTCAGGTAATTGCTCCAAATGACAACTTTATTCCTACAGTAAGGAGTTCCATGCTTAGCATAACAATGCACCAACTTCCAATAGTGTGATATCTCTTTAAAACCAAACTCCACAAAATGACAGTTACTAACTTAAACATGAAGTCCAAGTTTTAGCAGCCACAACCATGGGCTCCAAGTTGCAACACCTGACTCAAGAGACAGCTGGACAGAAATATGAAATTGACATTACAATGCCAAGTCAAATAAGGGATGCAGACTAACAAGAAGAGTCAACCACCCTAAACATCAACATGCTTGACATAATAGAACAAAACTCCAATAGTAGGCCTAAACATCTAATAACCTGGCAGAAATTACCCTTGAGTTAACAAACTCAGTTCTCAAGCACAGATATTGACAGTAATGAATCATAACCTGAACATGTCAAATTCCAACTTAAACCATCCAACTACAACCTAACAACCTAAAGTAATAACTTAAGGACATTAAACTAGCACTAAGTGGTACTAAGAAACTGCTATCATAATGCCAAGGAAAACTGACATAAAGAGTTGACAACTCTAAGCACACAACCCCTAGTAGTGGAAAATGAAAACAAACATGGCAGCTGGTAGTATTCAACTAAACAACACATCATGATTCAAATAAATATCAGGCATGTAAGTGAGTCTCAAACACATCATGATCTTAACACCAATGGACCTCAAATTCAAACTGTAGTGCAAAATGACTTGTGGTTTTGAAGTTGTGGTAATGAAGCTGGGCTGATAAACCTCAAGACAGTTTGGACAGAAACCAATACATCATTCAATCATATTTCCATAAAAGCACATGCATACACATAAAGCTTTCAAATCAAAGCAAAGTAGATTTAAACAGAAACTAGCAACTGCACATCTGAAACAAAATAAGCAATTCAAATGTCTCAACACATTATCTAATATCTCACATGGTGTAGAGGTCCTACAAATGTCATGAACTGAAAATGAAATCTAGACATAGGTAATAACTCACACCTAGACAAAAACAACATTTTCTCAAATAGCAGAACAAACATACAAATCCCACACCTACTCTACATGACAGTTGCAAGTTTGTACAAATAAACACAAGCTGATCTCAAAACATGGCTTGATGATCCTAGGCATATCTAACTAAAGTGCATCAAGCATGACTATGGTACCAAAAAGAATGATTACAGTTTAGGAGTCACTTACCTCCTGAAGACTTCAAATGAAATCAAGCTGCCTAATTGAGAATGAATGCCTTGACTAGCTATTCCAAACCACAGATGCACAATCCAAACAACCTCAACCTCTTACAAGCAAGTCTTGGTGTAAAAGCCAGTTTCTTACACTTGAAGAAACAAATGGATCTTTGTGACAGATTTGGGAAATGGAATTACAGTTGAATTCTTATGACTTGGACAGTAACTACATCGTATATTTGAGGTGTTTGAAGAGTTGGAAGAGATGGAACAGGTCTGAACAGGGAGATTTCTTGGTTAATGCAGAAAGTCAAATTTCTTCAATTCAAGAGTTGACTTTTGGCAAAACTACACTTCTGGCGAAAATAATGGTTGGGACAACTTTAATACAACATTTGTGGGTTGCTTGAAGTGTTTTTGGAGGTTTCCAAAGGTTGGAAATGGTTTTGGGGTGAATTTTGCCCAAGGCAGATTTTATGCTCTTTTAGAATTCAAAATGGAGAACAGAAAAGAGAGAATGGTTTTTTGCTTGGATTAATGGTTGTTCTGGTGTCTAACAACATGGATGAAGTCTCTATTTATAGGGAAAGTGAAGGTGAGGACATATTTGTAACTTGGCACTTTTGGTGGGAGTTTGAAAAGGTAACTTTGCTTGAGGGTTTGATGCAGCTGCAAAATTCAAATCTTTGGCTCAGCTCATGCATTGCTCAAGTGGTATGAATGACATAATAGTGATTGGAGTGGCTAGGCAATAGGGGGCTGTTTGCTCCAAGTGTGCAATAAAGTTTCTCTTTCTTCCATTATATGATTAAAATACTCCCACTTGCCTCCAAGTTGCAAGACTTGCTAAACCTCCTCATTTTCTGCATTTCTTCTCTTCAAATCCTCTAAATATCAGATAGAAATAAGATCCAAGGACTGAGAATGGCTCAAGTGATCAAAGGATGAGTTTGTGAAAAATTGAAAGTGTGGGACTCAAGTGTTGAAACCTCATCTTGTTAAATTCATAACTCTCAGCTCATAAGGGCTATGGAGGAGTTCTAATACATTTTGGAAAGCCCTCATGTAGCCCTACAACTTTCATGTTTTCATGAGTTTCAGATTCCCAAAGGAACTTGGCCAAAAAAACCTCTCAAACTTGCTGAAAAACAAACCTCTCAAAGTTACTTTTCCCTCTTGTAATGAATTTGGTCATAACTCCAAATCTATGCATTTTCTGATCATGGACCACTCTGAGACTTTTGTAGGGCTTGTCAAGAGCTTCCCAATGAGCTTTGAACCAACTCAATTGGATGTGTATTTAAGGAGTTATGGTCTTGCCCCTTTCGAAACCCTAATTCCCGACTTTTGCGATTACTCCTCAATACTTGATCCAATGGTCATGAAAGTTTATGGGTAGGTGCAATATGTCATTAAGAACATTTTTTATTGACACCTTGAGGTCAAATTCCTTATGAGTGAAGAGTTGACTTTTCGGTCAACCGAAGCATCGATTAGTGACTACCGAGTCGACTGTTGATGCTCCGGGTCTTTTGAGGCCTTGAAACCTCTTGAATAGACTTCACTAAGCCATATGAACTTTATGGACCATGATCCCACCATTGTAACACCTTTTAAATGAAAATTCAAACCACAGTTGACTTTTCCTGCTCGAAAACCCTAATCGATCATCCTGAACTGCACTATTCTTGATCCTTGGGTGACAACCTCAAATTGGATTCATACTTGATCCCATGGAGTATGTTTCATGATGTGAAGACTTATTTCATGGAGAACCAATCCAAAACATTGACTGATTAACTCTCGAAACCTCGATTTTCGGTTGTACGGAACCCGAATTCCTGTATCTTAACAAAGACAAGATTGAAACAGGTTAAGGTTAGATAATCAACTGAACATGATCCTAAAATGGTGATGAAGATCTAAGGGTTCAAAATTTGGAGTATGACACCAGTGGATTAAAAACCTAAAAGGGCGATCCAGACAAAAGTTATGGATTTGGAAGCAAGAGACCGCGATCTGCCTTTGATCTCTGAACTCATCTTGATACATGGAAATCCCAAAGGAAAGGAATCAATTCAGTCAGTCTTTTCAGAAGGCAAAGAATTTGTGAACGTCGACGACTTACGTGTCATAGCTGAATCGACACATGATGGATATCTCTTCACGCATTGCCGACATTTGTATTTTATTTTTACCTTTTCACAATTACCTCTTTTCAGGAATTACATCCAAATATTAACTGCCTATTTACAGGACACTTCAATCAATAAAGTATTCATTTCACTCAAAAAGCTTTTCATTTCTATTTTTACTTTTCATGTTTTGTTTGCAAAAACGTGTGATATTTTTTTTAAATATTACATGTGAAAACTTGAGGCTTTACAGAGCATATAAAAAACAATGAAATTGCTTGAACGATGGATATTATGGATGGTGAATGAGATAGCCATTTTTCACTTAGAGCATCCTGTTGTTTTCTATTTTGTTTGCAGGGTTGTATGATTCCCCTCCCAGTAGAGTTTCTCTCCCCGGCAAAGATTGTTAAAGTTCTAGCATCCCCAACAAAGCATGAAAGAATTATTAAGCATTCTCTCCCCAACAGGAGTTCAAAAGTTTATTTTCTCCCTAGCCAGAGTTGATTTGTACTCCCTAGTGAGTGTTCAGAAGTTACCTGCACCAGACATGATAGTTTTGGTTTGCAAGCAGGTAGGTATTCAGCAGGGGGACTTTTTGAATGTCTCTCCGTAGCAGAGATTTTGTTTTCCCCATAGAGCCTCAGTATATACTTACCTCATTAGTTCATAAAATATAATTTCACCAACAACGGTATGCTCTTATCTCCAGCAGGGTAAGGTTGAAGGATTTCCCCAACATCAGGGTAAGCTCAGTGTTGTTCCCTAACATGTTTATTACTATTGACTTCTCTCCTCTAGCAGAGTTTAGTATTGATCCCCTCAGTAGGTAAATCAATGGCGGTTGATATCTCTGGCAGATTCCAAGCCTAATCTTCATTGACATTTTTTCTGTATCAGATTCTTGGGATGATTTCCCAGCATTTGTTACTCATAATTCCCAGCAGAGTGGAGTTCTCAACAGAGGTTATATTCAGGAAGGCCATTCAGTGTGTCTTCCTCAATAGAGTTTGTTTTCTGATCTTCTCAGCACTTCTTTCGGTGGAGTGTTCTTTTGCATAGCATAAACATATTTGTATTGCATCTTCCAAACGCATAGCATTTCCATTTCGTATGTGGCATTACGTGATATTCAAACATATACATCTGAAGCATAAGCCAGGTTTGATATCATCTTTTTCAAGACGTTTCCCAAGCAGATAATGGCATAACTCGGGAGATTTTATGTTTACTTTATCCCCAATAAAAGTCACTAATGGATGTTTTCCCCGATAGAGTTGTTTGTTTAAACTTATCTCTTGCCCAGTGGAGTCATCTTCTCCTCAGGTCGTAAGTTTGTTGATTCTACTTCTCTTATATCTTGACTGTATTCCAACTTTTGGTTGGTATATCCTGTTTGTATTCCGACTTTTGGTCAGTACCTTACCTTTTTATCTTGACTTTTGGCCGATATCTTTATTCCGTTAAAATACCAACTTTTGATTGATGTCCTTTGTGGTTTCATCTTAACTTTTGGTCAGTACCCCCTCTGGTTGTTCATCCCAACCCTTGGTTGGTAACCTTTGTTCCATCCTAATTTTTGGTTAGTACCCACTGTTATCATAACTCTTGGTTGGTAGTCTTTAGTTTTATCCCAACTCTTGGTTGGTATCTTTCCGTTTCATTCCAAGTCTTGGTTGGTACTTCCCCTAGTGAAGTCTCCATTTTCTTAATAATTTTTGGTGCAACCCAACTTTTGGTTGGTAATCTTTGTTGTATCCCAACTTTTGGTTGGTATCTTGTGGTTATTTCATCCCAACTCTTAATTGGTATTCTTCGTTGTGGGATCGCCTTTGGTCGGTGTTCTGTTTATTCTAACTTTTGGTTAGTAGTCTTCATCCCAACTTTTGGTTGGTGTCTCCTGTTTCCATCCCAACTTTTGGTTGGTGTCCTATTTTCATCCCAACTCTTGGTTGGTATACTTTAATCTTATCCTAACTCTTGATCAATACCTTGTTTCATCCCAACTCTTGGTTGGTATCATTTGTTATTCCAACTTTTGGTTGGTACCTATTTTTTTTCTTGTATTCCAACTCTTGGTTGGTACCCTTTATGGAACAGTATCCCAACTCTTGGATGATACTCTCTATTATTCTAACTCTTGGTTAGTATTCTCGTTCTACCTATATCCTAACTCTTGGTGGGTATCTTTTGGTCGACTCCTCTATTATATTTTGTGTTTGTATATGTTCGCTATCCCAACTTTCGGTTGGTACCCGCTACCTTTAAGTCCACCTTCGGATGGAAATCACTTTATTTTGTATATCCCCACAGACTGCAAATTTCTCGGTTCTTTTGGTATTCAATCTCCATGAACCTTGAATTCCTGAAATCCGTTGCTATCATTTCTTCAAGTCCATGGTGTTTGAATAGGGGAAGCTGTAGCACCATAAAATTTGCCTCATCTTTTTGTAATCTCTTTAACACACTTAATAACGACGATAAACATTGTGTGCCACGAGCCTTAAGCATATATCAAATGATGAGTGAGGGGTTTCTCCTTACTTTTCTAGAGTGTTTAGTCTACGTCCCGTCTGGGGGTGACATGTGACACATTCGTTCCTATATCATAGTCTTTAGTGCAACGTGAATCTCAAACCTAATCAATTCACTTCTCTAAAACTCACAAACAAATTTCAAATCTTTTTACCCTTTGGGATTATCTTTCAAACTCATTTTTAGAAAAGAGTACGTTACATTTATGTTCTACCACAAACATGCATCGACCCTAACTGTTGGAATGGGAACTTAATATCGCTCATAAAAAACACTTAACAATTAGTTAGCCAAACTACGGATGCTCTGATTTCTCATACCATATGAGGATACATAGGCACAAGACGACAATGTCTTGGCGAGCACCCTTTTCCCTTTTCCACCCGTAGTTTTCTGAACTACATCGACTCTGACTTTCCCATTCTACGAGAGAATACATAGGCATAGGGCGGTGATGTCCTATCAAGTCTCCTTTTTCTTTTTTCCTTCCCGTTTTTGTTTAGCAGTAGGCTTTAGATAACACATCCTTTAATTAGACAACAAGCGTGGATCTCGTTGAGTACAACAATTGCGAGGGAGTGCTAATACCTTCCTCTTGTATAATCGACTCTCGAACCCAAGATATGGTTATGATGACCTTGTCTTCTTCCTTCTTTTCAGGTTTTCTTCGATCGATTCCTTTCCCTATGTTGGTATAAATAACATTCGATGGCGACTCTTCTGTTTTTCCTCCAGGTGTTTTTCGCAGTGGCGACACACCTGAGATAGTTTGGGAGCTTTGTACTGACTTGTCGGATGTAGTTATCTTGATGGGAAGGTATGAAAACTCTGCCTATAGTAGATTCCTTTTGAACTTTTGTTGGCACATGATTCATTTTACATTGACAACCATTCTTTCAAAGGGAGTCCATGACTCTAGGGACCTTTAGTGAACTCGTGGCTTTTCAAAGTTGAGAGTAACTTCACTTAGAGGAGATTCCCTTGCGATTATCATTGTCTTTGCAAGTCATTTTTGCACCGATGAGGGTATTCTCAAGATGGATCTATGACTCTAAGAACCTTCATGAAATTCTTAGTACTCATCTGTGAGGGGAATTGGGATTTGGTTTTGCAGGAAACCTAGAAAACTCAACCTACCTTGATGAGCATGTCCAGATGATCCAGAATACACAGAACCTTTGAATTTGTGATGCTGCATCTAATCTCATCATATCATCAATAAAAAAAATTTAGCATATGCATTCCCTCGGGAAAAAAAATTCTTTTTACATGCATCCATTTTTCAAAGTAGAATCTTATTGGGGACCCTCTTTGCTCAGATATCTAGATCAACAAAACGGATTTCCCTACATCCGTATCGTACAAGAAACAATCATTGGAGACTCATGGACCAATTGGAGCAAAACCAGACTGCCCTCCATGCAGACACGGAAAGCATGGGTGCTAGAGTCAATCAACTTCTCGATACTCTCCACAATATCATTCAGGGACAGGAAAAGCTCAGACTAAGTGTCACTAATCTTTTCGAGGCAACTCTGTCGCTACCGCAAAAATAAGGTGCCGGCAAAACAGAAGATTCGCCGCCTTTCGTTATTTATCCCACAGAAAGGGAAAGGAAACGATCGGAAAAACCTGACGAAAAGGTATAAGACAAGGTCATCGCAACCATGTCTGGGTTCAAGAGTCGGTTACGCAAGGGGGAGGTATTAGCACCCATCACATCCATCATACTCGATGGGATCCACGCTTGTTGTGTTTATCTTACGGGTTGGTTTTATCTATCTACCTATCAAGGCTGGTCTGAAAAAGAAAAGAAAATGACTCGGCAAAGCATCACGCTTTATGCCTACGTATTCTCGTCAGAGAACGAGAAATCAGAGTCAATGTAGTTCGGCTAACTACGGGTTATGAAGGAAGGTAGCTCGCCAATACATCAGTATTGTGCCTACGTACTATCACCAGATATGAGAGATCAGAGCTTACGTAGTTCGGGATAATACGGATTACGGGGGTTCAAATTCATCTGTTTTTCAAGAAGGGTTAACAAACAGTTCCAGTAGTTTGGTGTATGCAGCTTGCTCATCAAAGACTCATGCGTTACCGTTCGCGGTAGAACTGGGAGTTAACGACACTCTTTTCTTCAGAAAAGTTTTTCTTGAGTTATGGGCCCACGGGGAAAACAGAAGGTTTGAAGTTTGTTTTCTGTTTTTTACGGAAGAAGTGTTTTTTATGGATGTATGTAGTTAATATAACACTAGAGACTATGACTTAGGAGCGAATGTGTCACATATCGTCCAAAGGACATATACTAAACACTCTAGATGATTGAGAGGAGACCGCTCAATTATCATTTCCCATGTGGCTTAAGGCTCGTAACGCGCTTGTACTAACTTGTCTTTATTAGGTTTTTTACTATTGTTTTTAGAGAGAGAAGAGAACGAACTCTATAGGGAACCTGTCAAGTCCTAATGTTGTCATGCCAAGGATTCATCCTATGGTTGAGTTTTGAAACAGGGAACTCCTAGATGTTATCATGCATAGGTTTCAACCTAATGTTCTAATCATCACTTCCTTATCCATGGAAGTGAGACTCCTAGGGGATCATGTCAATGGGATACAGACACAGACAAAGCATCATCTAAATAGATAAACAGAAGAAAACAGTAAAGGTGCATATGCAATGCAGCAATACAAGCAGAGGGAGACTCACTCAACCTCTTTGCAATCAAGGAAAGAAAACAGTCAAAACAAACAAGCAGAGGGAGCTCAACTCAAACTCTATATGCAAATACGTCAATTAGAAAAAGAAAAAACAACACACAAGCAAGGGGAGGATCACCTCAACCCTTAAGGCAAACAAGCAGAGGGAGACTCACTCAACCTCTTAATGCAGTCATGCATCTACACTTAGACTATCCTAAACATGAACTATCCTAATGCAACACACCACTCAATCATGAATGAAGGCAAGGATTTATGGAAAATAAGGAATTCATTCCACAAGTAAACATACAAGGCTTCTATCCTAAGGAAAGAAATTGAAAGTTGGGAGGCAAGGGTAAGGTCCACAGGAACTTATCCCATGCACTCAACCAACTAAAAGAGATTTGGGAGAATCCAAGAGGTTTGGCTCCTTCAGGAGATGTGAAACATTCCCCCCACAGGAGGGACTATGCTACCCCAAGAAGGTTCCTAAAAAAATATTGAAGAAGATTAGGAGAATGAATATGGGAAGCAAGGTAAGGTCCACAGGAACTTACCACATGCACTCAACCAACTCCATTTCCTCAGAAAGCTTTCATAGACTCAACTCCTCTATGATAATGCAATGAATTCCTCCATAGGAGGAAACATGCTCACAAGGAGGATCCTAATTAAGCAAGGAAAATTTTGAGGGAAACTAACCCTATAGGAAGAACCATCCACCTAATTTGAACTTCTAAAGAACCTCAATGATTACCTTATAAGGATCACCTACACTACGAATTCAAGGCTCTAAAGAGGTATCTACCTAAATACCATTCTATCAAGAAAGGATATGAGACTTAGAATCATCTAATGGTCATTTACAAGACTAATCTATGAAGTTATGCTACTTAGGGCCACGTAACTAAGGCCAACTTATAAAATGGGGAACTAATAGAAAATCAATCCTACAAATTCTAAGGAAAATCCTACATTATCCTACATAAGTTAACAATCTATGGTACAAAAACCATGGGCAAAACCTATTCCTAAAGGTTCAAATAAAATCTAAATCCAAAGAGTGTACTAAAGGGGATCCATCAAGGAAGGCTCCTCAAGAACTATCTCAAACTCCTACCTAGAATCATCTAAAAATCACAACAAAAATCAACAAAACCTATCAAGGGATCTATAACAAGCATGCAAAGTTTTAACATCAAATTCTAAATCATAAGCTAGAAATAAAATCAGCAATCAAACTAGTCATATTATGCATTTTTAATCATTTATTAAAAATAGAAAAATGGACATTAAATTGAAAACAACACCAAAATAAAATCCAAAGGCATGGAAAAATTAGGAATTCAACAAGGATCAACCACATATTTTTTTCATAACTTTCTGATCATTAAAACTATTTAAAATGAATAAAACATGAAAAACCAATTAAAAGAAAATAGAAAATCAATTAAAGAAATTAAGGAAATCAGAAAATATTAGAGCCACAGGATATGATTACTAGTCAAATGATCTAACAGCTACGCGCGTGCCACCTAATTTAATGAAGCGCTACGTTTTGCCCAGGGACCTCATGCATTTGGTTGACTTCAGTCCGTGGTACTCCTTAATCTTATATGTTCCTTATAAAAGTAGTCTCATCCTAAGACTCACACGTTGCCAACTCAACCATTCAAGACCAGGCTAAACCTCATCCGTTTAATGCTGTGACCAAGTCCACAAATTCAAATGAAATCAACGGCTCACCATCATCGTCTCCAATTGAACTAAACAAAAGGGGGGGAAAACTTCCACGGTGGCCAGAGAAGAGCTCCATCGTCTTCTCCGGCGAGAGCAATCATGCTCTGTGATCAAATTCAACCAAACTCTATGGAAATTACACCGTTCCTCTGGCAATCTCTCACGAATACTCAAACACGACTATGAACAGAAAAATCCTCAATTCCAAAAGTGTCACGAAACTCCAAATTGTTTACACAAAAATCTTCCTCGCCTCTCAAGGATCAAAAACATGTATTCAATTCATCTTAACTCTCAAGAATCAGCTATGTACGAATCCAAACAGAAATTGTATCACATCATGAATCATCACCAAACTTCACAATTCCAATCCTAAAACGATCTATGTCATCACTAAAACCTAACCACATGGCAAATTCAATCTAAACATGCTTAAATCAAGAGGAATTGTGAAAGATAACAACCTGCTCTAAAGCTTGAAATTGGAGGTCTTCGCATGCAAATCTTGACCTCAAAACGTGCAGATTCCTTCACTGAATGATCCTGGACGATTCTTGATATTCAGAAACTCTTGAATCTTCCTCAAACTCCAAAATCACTTCTTGCTCGAAAGCTCCAAAGTTCTAACTGCAATAACCGTCTTTGCTCCAAATGATCTCCAAAAAAAATGATCTGAATACGATCCAAGACTTAAATATAATGTATTTGGATCCTAACATGGCCCAATCCTGGCCCAATTTGATGAATCCAAAATTTCCATTCTCTTCAAAGTTCATCTATGGCAGCTCGTGTATCCTGTGTAATTGCAGCTCAAATCTCACTCAAATTCATTGCTTAACATCCCTTGAATGTGAATGGACCAGATTGAGGGCTTGAATTGATCCAATGGTGTTGATTGGTTATGTTACTTCCATTCTAAGCAATTCACACAAAGCCCATGAATTATGCCTCAAACCAAAAATGTGACATTGCCAATCTCTTTGAAATGCCCTTTGCAATCAGGAAATGCACCAATTTGTGAATTTTTGAACCATTGTGATTTATTTTGAATTTTTTCCATTCTTTATGCCTTTAATGATCTTTTTTCCAAATTTCCTTCATACACCTCCATATCAATGGATGTTTGGGTCATGCTTGGACTAAAAACACCATTTTGAACAACTTTCAAGTTGAAAAAATCTTCATTTATGGTGCCTAAGATAGTGAAATGGACCCATAACCAAATATGACATGTAATTCCAAATTCCCAAAATACCCTTATCTTGCAAAGCTTGTAACTTGAGTTCTACAAATAAAATCATGGACTTCTAGCACTTTTTAGAAAGCTAAGAAGATAAGGAACAACATTCATGTTGACCAAAAGTTCATAGGAATCATCCTTCTAGGTCAAAAATGTCATGCAAGTTGGGTAACTTTCAAGCTCCAAATTCACATGCCTCAGATCACCTGTAACTTGTCTGACTCATAACTTGAGTTCCATAAACCCTATCAAGGACTTCTAGTACTCAAATTAAAGCTATGCTCATGCCCTACAACAATCGTGTTAGGGTCAAGGTGAGATGAAAACCTCATCTTGAGTTATGTGGTCTTGAAGTTAGGCATTAAACTAGGGGATTTTACACTGTCAAGCGTAGCAACCCTAGCTTAGGAACTCCTCACACTCTTGATTCATGATACGTTGAACTTGGAATCATCCCATGGACATCTCAACACATCAATCCATGATCATATGGCTCTTGAATTAGGTCTCAACCTTCTTCAAATCATCAGTTAACCTAGGGTTGACCAGATGAGACCCTAGTTGCACCAATCTTGGTTGTGTCTCTTATCCTCCACATAATGACCTGTCTAGGCTTCAAAATGATCTTTAATACTTCTCATGAGCTCTCTCAAGGCTCTGGGTCCAACTTCATGGGTTCAGAATCATCTGGTGATCTTCCCACAACTCTCAAGTTAGGAGACCTACACCCTTTGCTTCAACCACTCTCTCTGAGGATCTTAGCCTTCTCTAGTGAGGATATCAACCCTTAAACACTTGAATAACCCTCTTAACTAGCTTCATAGCCTTTGATTGGTAGTCATACCTCTTGATCTCCTGCATACATGTTAATGAAATGCAGATGATAATGCTAATATGAATGCAATGAAACATAAGCTAGGTAAAGAAAGGTTAGGCAAATTTTGGGGTGCAACAGCTGCCCCTATTCAAACGGCTTGGACCTAACTGGGTGAGAAGCGAACGACTCTCAGACAATCAAGGTAAAAGACGGTTGAATACCAATAAACCCAGAAATTTTCCAACTGCACAAGTAAACAGTACTTTGATGGGGACAAATTCTCGGAAACTGAAATAATAGTTGCACGACAACTAGCTGGAGAATTACTGATCTGATATCACTGCGTCCTCAAATCATCAAGGGATCACCGGTTACACAGTAACTGGTGAAGGGTTTAATCTCAAATCTTCGTCAGGATGATCCTCTGTTTCCTCAAGTCATCAAGGGATCACCGGTTACACGGTAACTGGTGTTTTGCCAACCGCACAGGTAAACGATACTCTGATTGGTAGGAACATCTTCAAAATAGGAAATGACAGTTACAAGACAACTTGCTGGGGAATCGGTTACACGGTAACCAGAAATTTACCAACCGCACAAGTAAACGATACTCTGATCGGTAGGACAATGTTTGAAGTCTGAAATGGCAGTTGCACGACAACTGGCCCGAAATCTCCATCAGGATGATCTGCAGCTTCTTCCTCAAGTCATCAAGGGCTCACTGGTTACACGGTAACGGGTGATACATAGCTGGTATTGTCGTCAAGCATTCTGCGGTACAGAAACAGAAGTATTCCTCGGGACTCATCAGGTCATTAGGAACTTTTGACAATCTCTATAATTACGCCATCGGGAATTCAAAGAAATTCTCGGGCGTTAGCCAGACTTCGTCAGTAATTCGGGAATAGAATCCTCAGTCAATCATGAACCAATGGGGATATCTAAACTTCTGTCGGGGACTTCAAGAATCATCATGAGCAAACAACTCTGGTGAATTCCCTAGGGATTTTAAGAATCGTCTTAAGCGCACAACTTTGCTGAGGATTTCAAGAATCATCTTGAGCAAGCCACTTCGCTGAGGAACACCTGCAAAACAAGAACGGTAACGACCTAGCTCATGTTTCACATGCATATGTTTGAAAATGGCGCAATGCTACGCGTTTAGTGTAAATGGTATGCAATCATGCAAAATGCTACTACCCCAATAGCAAAATAAATGTTGAAGGGAAAATCCTCCTGTCAAGGAGAAAGAACCACTCTGGTGGAGGAAGGAATCATCCTACTGTGGAGAAGAAATCACACCAATCTCAATTGGACTTAACCTGGGGAAACGAACTCCAGACGACTGCTGCATGGGAACAAAGTCCTACGAGAACCTGCACTCGCTTAACTAGGTACACGAACCACGAACTACTGAGGAAACGATGTCAATCATAGAAATCAACTGCACGGCCTTTGCAGATAGAATCTTCCCAGAGATACGGACTCTGATGGGGAAGTATAGCATCAATTATTCAACACTCTACTGGGGAAAACCAATAACGCCCTGAACGGCTTCCAAGGACTCGACTCTCTTGGAGGACTGCAAACTCGGCTGAAGATACGCAACCAGACGCTGGAATAGCTCCTACCTGCCAGGGAGAATACAACTCTGTGGGGAATTTCAATTCTTCCAGAGACTTCAGTTTGAACTACCGGAAGCTGGACACTTGCGGATAGTCTTCTACGAGAAAACTGCACTTTGACCCACTGCGGGGAATGAGTATACACCTCTGCGTATGACTCATTTGGGGAGCTGAAGATCCTGCCTAGGATGCATCTGGTTGGGGAGAATCTATCTCCTCTTAGGGAGACATATCAATGCTCACGGTCCCACGTTCAGACTCCGTGGGGAAACGCTGTTGAACTCGCTGGGGAAGAAAGAATCATCCTGCTTGGGAAACATCTACCGTACTGTCTGGAGGGTGACGTCCCTGCAACAAAATGAACAAACAGACAAGATACCCTTCACAAAGGGACCTATCAAGGTTATCATCCTGTGACAATGTTCAGGTAATTCAATGTTTTAACAATTATCGGCCTAGGCCAGCAAGTTTATGTATGCGCATTTTATCAAAAACATCGGGCGTTCTTTTTCGCAAACAAAACAGGTAAAAACTAAACAAACAAACAGAAATATTGAATAGTATATGTTTATTGATAACGAGCCCCTGAATGGGCAAAATGTTTTACAACAGATGCAAGCTCCTGAAATGAGGAAGCTGCGCAAGCATAAACATAAATATACATCAGTATATACAAATTTTGGCAATGTGGCGTAGACGAACACCATGAGTTGATCTCTCTATAACCCACTCGACTTCGATACTTCTCCGACGCTTCAGCTTCAGAAGAGATTGATTCGGATAAATGGCCCTCAGATCTTCCAAACCATCAAACAATGAAAGTTCACACGTGGAACGCAGTCATTTGCTTTTCAATCCCTAACTTTTGCCTGAACCGCCCTTTCGGGTTTTCGATTCACCGGGATACCCTTTTTTGCCAAAGCCCCCCTTTCAGGTTTTCGACTTTGCGGGTGTACATTTTTTTGTTTATATCCCTAATTTTTTCCCGAACCTTTTTCTTTTTTATGGTTCTCCGGGATGCCCCATTTTTGCCTGGATGTTCTTTTTCTTTCCAGCGGGTCGTTCTAAGCAAAGTATTTTTTAACTGCATCCGCGTTCACAGGGGATGCAAAATCTTCGCCATCCATCGTGGATAACAAAAAGGCTCCTTCCGAGAAGACCTTGCTGAAGACATACGGACCTTCGTAGTTAGGAGTCCACTTGCCCCTGTGATCGGAATATGGTGGAAGAGTCTTCTTCAGGATGAGATCACCCGTCTGAAAGCTTCTAGGACGCACCTTCTTATCATAAGATTTCTTCATTCGGCTCTGGTACAGACGACCGTAAGAAATAGATTCTAATCTCTTCTCATCCATCAGACTGAGTTGATTTAGTCGGTTCTTAATCCATTCTGCCTCATCGAGTTTCACGTCAACCAAAACTCGCAAAGAAGGAATCTCAACTTCCAACGGTAGGACATCTTCCATAACGTACACCATTGAGAAAGGAGTTGCCCCAAATGATGTCTGCACCGTCGTACGATAACCGTGCAATGCAAATGGCAACATCTCATTCCAATCTTTGTAGGTCACAACCATCTTTTGTACTATCTTTTTAATGTTCTTGTTGGCCGCTTCAACCGCACCATTCATCTTCGTCCGGTAAGGTGATGAGTTGTGATGTTCAATCTTGAAGCTCTGGCATAACTCCTTCATCATCTTGTTATTCAGATTCGAACCATTGTCAGTAATGATCCGCTTGGGAACTCCGTATCGACAGATGATGTCCTTCTTTATGAATCTGGCTACCACTTGCTTGGTCACGTTAGCGTACGAGGCTGCCTCCACCCACTTGGTAAAGTAGTCGATGGCTACCAAAATGAAGCGATGACCGTTGGATGCAGTGGGCTCGATCTTGCCTATCATATCAATGCCCCACATGGAGAACGACCACAGGGATGACATGTCATTCAACGGGCACGGCGGCACATGAATTTTATTAGCATAAATCTGGCATTTATGACATCTCTTCGCGAATTTGAAACAATCCGACTCCATTTTCAGCCAGTAATATCTTGCTCATAGGATCTTTATCGTCATGCATGTCCGCTGGCGTGCGTACCAAATGTGCCTTCATGGACCTCCTCCATAAGCAGACTAGCTTCTTTCTCATCCACACATCTGAGTAACACGAGATCGTGATTTCTCTTATACAGAACTCCATCAGGATTGAGATAGAAATTTCCAGACAGCCTCCTCAGAGTCTTCTTATCTTGGGTTGACGCTCCCGCAGGATACTCCTTAGTCATAAGGATGTTCTGGATATCATGGAACCATAGCTTGCCATCAGAGGCTTCCTCAATTGCGAAAATGAATGTCGGTCTATCAAGACGGGAAATGACAATTCTTGGAGTTTCATTCCAAAAATTGACTTTGTACATCAAAGCCAACGTGGCTAAGGCATCAGCCATCTGATTTTCAGCTCTGGGCTTATGATGGAGTTCCACTCGATCAAACAACGGAAGCAGCCTTCTGGCATAATTCATGTACGGGACCAAATTCGACTGACCAGTCTCCCACTCCCCTTTAATTTGGTTAACAACGAGTGCCGAGTCACCATATACATCCAGGTTTTTGATTCTCAAATCAATAGGTTCCTATAAACCCATGATGCATGCTTCGTATTCTGCTTCATTGTTGGTGACTGGAAAAGTCAATCTGGCAGTGAACGGGATGTGGGATACCTGGGGAGTCGTGATGATTGCCCCAATACCACTTCCATACGAATTGACAGCCCCGTCAAATATCAATTTCCACTGGGACTTCCTATCTGGCCCCTCGTTGGGCAATGGTTCATCACAATCTTTCACTTTGAGAAACATGATATCCTCATCAGGGAATTCAAATTTCATCGGCTGATAATCTTCGATAGGTTGTTTGGCGAGGTATTCAGACAATACACTCCCCTCGATGGCCTTCTGGGAAACATACTGAATGTCATACTCCGTCAACACCATTTGCCACATGGCAATCCAGCATGAAAGCGCTTGCTTCTCGAAGACGTACTTGATCGGATCCATCTTCGAAATTAGCATGGTCGTGTGATTGAGCATATACTGTCGTAAACGTTTGGCAGCCCACACGAGTGCGCAACGCGTTTTTTCTAGCTTTGAGTAATGGGACTCACAACCTGTGAAATTTTTACTCAAGTAATAAATGGCATGGTCCTTTCTGCCAGTCTCGTCATGCTGACCGAGAATGCAACCCATGTTATTCTCAAGAATTGTCAAGTACATGATTAAGGGTCTTCCGGCTAATGGGGGTATCAAAATTGGAGGTTCCTGCAGATACTGTTTTATCTTATCAAATGCCTTTTGGCAATCCTCGTTCCAGATAATCGCCTGATCTTTTTTCAGCAGTTTGAACATCGGTTCACACGTGGTCGTGAGCTGAGATATAAACCTTGTAATGTAGTTTATTCTGCCCAGGAAACCACAGACTTCTTTTTTAGTCTTTGGCGCTGACATATATTGTATTGCTTTTATCTTCGCATGATCAACCTCAATGCCTTTTTCACTCACAATAAACCCCAGTAGTTTTCCAGACCGTACTCCGAAAGTACACTTGTTAGGATCCAGCCTCAACCTGAACTTCCTAAGCCTCTCAAAAAGCTTCAGCAAATTGACCAGATGTCCCTCCTCCGTTTGGGACTTCGCAATCATTTCATTAACATAGACTTTAATCTCATGGTGAATCATGTCATGAAACAAAGTGACCATCGCTCGCTGGTAAGTGGCCCCAGCGTTCTTCAGACCGAAGGGCATTACCTTGTAGCAGAACATCCCCCAAGGGGTAATGAACGTGGTTTTCTCCATGTCTTCCGGCGCCATCTTGATCTGATTATAGCCGGAGAAGCCATCCATGAACGAAAACACGAAAAATTGAGCTATATTGTCGACCAACACATCAATATGAGGGAGCGGGAAATCATCTTTAGGGCTCGCCCTATGCAAATCCCGATAATCAACACAGATCCGCACCTTACCGTCCTTCTTCGGTACAGGTACTATGTTGGCGACCCACAGAGGGTAAGTAGTGAACACTAAAAAGCCAGCATCCAGCTGCTTTTGCACTTCTTCTTTGATCTTAACGGCCATATCTAGACGTGTCCTTCTAAGCTTCTGCTTAACGGGAGGATAATCTTCTCGCAGTGGTAGATGATGGACCACTATGTTAGTGTCGAGTCCGGGCATGTCTTCATACGACCAAGCAAAGATGTCACTATACTCGCGAAGCATCTCGACCAATCTCTGCTTGACATCACTCTGTAATGCAGCCCCTATCCTGACATTTCTGACAAGTTCCTTAGAACCCAGATTCACAATCTCAATCTCTTCCTCGTGAGGCAGAATGACCTTCTCTTCTTGTTTCAACAAACGGGCCAACTCTTCGAGAAGGTCTTCGTCTTCATCAATCTCTTCTTCAGCTTGATATATCGGGCAATCAAAGTCGAAGTGAGTCATAGAAGGTTCAGAGTCAATGTCATATGTGGTGTGAATCCTGCAATAACAAGGGTTAAGCTTAAAACAAGGATATGCAGGTTAGCACAAACCGCATTGCCATTTTATTGTTTTTCAAAACAAAAGTAAAACAGGAATAACAGAGATCACAAAATTTGAATGCAAATAAAACGCCCTTTGATTTATTGATAATATGTACATGCATAAGCTATCAAGGCCCTAACAATATAACCGTTATTCCCTGGGTAGATTGTAAGGTTGTACAATAATTGGAAAAGACAAAGCATTACTCTTTGTGCGTCACTTAGATGATATCCTGGACGGACAACTTGTTGAGGCTCTGGCCTGGTTTGCTCGGCTAAATACAGGAGTCCAGGTCGCAATCACTATCTTCATCGTCTTCAGACACAACGTTGACATTCTCAAATATCACCCCACCTCTTGTGAACTGATTCGGCCCTTTGACGCACGATGCACTACGAGAAGAGAAGGCATCAGCAGAAGGATAATACCCTAACCCAAAGTTATTCTGTTTGTTAGGGATTTCCAGAACTTGCCCCCAGCCTGGGGCAGAGCCAACTTGAATAACAGCTTGAGCTTCCTTGAAGGAAGAGAGAGTCATCTCAGGTTTCTCAATCATCACCAGAGTCACATCCTTTACTTTGATGGTCTCAAACGCCTGGCACAAAGTTTCGTGGATTTCGCCATCCACCTCAACATATTTAAAAGATGACAAATGGCTCATCATTATGTCCTCTTCACCACAGACAGTCACGATGCTGCCCCCTACAACATACTTCAGCTTCTGGTGCAATGTGGAAGTCACTGCGCCTGTAGAATGGATCCAAGGCCGACCCAACAGAAAACTATAGGCTGTCATGATATCCATGATATAGAAGACCGCGTCAAAGGTTTCTGGCCCAACTTGAATGGGTAGAGTTACCTCTCCAAAGACGTGACGCTTAGTTCCATCGAAAGCTTTTACCACCAGGTCACTGGGTGTATATATCAGCCCTCTCGTATCCAATCTCATCAGAGCTTTCTTAAGGAGAACATTCAAAGATGATCCCATGTCCACCAACACATGGGACATGACCGTTCCTCGGCATTCTATCGAGATATGCAAGGTGCTATTGTGGTTCCTTCCCTTCGGCGTCAACTCTAGGTCAGTAAACCCTAATCCATTTCCAGCATTCACATGAGCAACTACTCCCTCGAGCCGGTTGACGGAGATCTCTTGTAGTACATACGCTGCATTCAGAACCTTCAGTAGAGCGTTGCGGTGTGCTTCAGAACACAATAACAGATTCAGAATGGAGATCTTAGACGACGTCTGATGAAGATCATCAACAATCTTATAATCACTTTTCTTGATCAACCTCATAAACTCTTCAGCGTCTTTCACAAGCAGGTCCTTTCCTACCTCACGGGAGGTTTCTTCAACGACCTTACTCTTACCTCTGTCAGCTTTCTCAACTTTGTCAGTTTTGTCAGCTATAACCTCTGGTGGAGCGAACACCCTTCCGCTACGTGTTATTCCGCCAGTTCCCACTAGGTTGTCAATAGATTGCCCAGATGGCTCCAACTCTAAGTTTTGTCCATTGCAATAGACATCTGCCCCATAGTGCCACAGAACAGTGTTAGTGCTCTCGAATGGTATAGGCCCAGCCTTCGTGATAGTGATCGTAGGTGGCCTAATGCAGAGATGGTAATTGTTTTACGAGGGATGGTAATTGTTTTCCCCTGATCTGTTCTCAGCCCTCCGACTAAACTGCAGAATTCCTTCGTTCATCAAACTTTGAATTCCTGATACCAACTGATCACAGCCGTCTGAATGATTCGCACAATCCATACACAACTTTCCACAGCCCGGGAAAATACCTTTCTTCATCAACTTGGCTTTAACGAAACCAAGTGGTGTCTTTAGGTCTTTGACATCAATCAATAAATCCGAATCTTCCTCTTCAATGATGGCGCTAACCCCATCTCCTCCATGGTTAGGCATAGGGTTTTTTGTAACATTCAGAACATCATCAGAAAAGTTGATTATCTTGGCGTCAACCATATCTTGTACTTTGTGCTTGAATGCCTTATAGTTATCAATTGAGTGGCCAGGTGCCCCCGAATGAAACTCACATCTCGCATTCGCATCGTAGCCCGATGGAGGTGTCCCTGTCAAGGGAGCCAAAGTTCTCTTATGAACTAGCTGCAACTGAAGCAATTTATGAAAAAGATGACCATATGACATAGGTGGGGTTTCAAGATGACGATTTGATAGAGGAGCTTTGTTCTGGTACCTCCAATACCCTTGCTGGTTCTGCTGCTGCTGAGGTTGTTGGACAGCAGGAATAGTAATGCTAGCGACCTGCTGGCGCTGGCCTTTTCCTTTTCCCCAAGCCTTTGACATTGAGCTCGCCTCACCTTCACGTCTCTTACCACTATAAGGTTTCTTTCCTCCTCCAGCTGAGGATACATCTACACCCTGAATCTTTCCGAGTTTGATGCCATTCTCTACATGTTCTCCGGTGATGATGAGATCGGAGAAGCTTCCCGACATACCACTGACCAGTTTCTCATAATAAACCCCTGGAAGAGTAGCTATGAACATCTCAACAAGTTCTCTTTCAACCATCGGCGGCTGAACTCTCGCCGCTAGTTCACGCCACCTCTGGGCGTACTCTTTAAATCCCTCGCTGTTCTTCTGAGACAAGTTTTGTAACTGAACTCGGTTGGGAGCCAGATCGATGTTATACTGATAATGGCGTACAAATGCTTCAGCAAGGTGTTTCCATGTACGTACACTGGTGGGTTCCAAACCCATATACCACTCCAACAAGGGGCCTGATAGGCTGTCCTGGAAGAAGTGCATCAACAACTTCTCATCTTCAGAATGTGCTGGCATCTTTCGGTAGTATGACCTCAGATGGACATGGGGTCAAGTGGTGCCCTTATACTTCTCGAAGTCGGGTACCTTAAACTTGGGAGGCACCTTGAAGTATGATATCAGTCCCAGTTGGTCATGTCAACACCCATAGTATTCAAGTTCTCGAAACTCTTCATTTTGTCCTCGAGGGCTTTGAACCTTAAGCGGGCTTCAGAGTTCAGTTCGCCCTCAACTCCCTTCATCGAGAAAAAGTCCTCTTGACAGTCCTCTTGCCATGGCTGATTGCCATTGCCAGCAGCAAACCCAGCAGCATCAGTACCGTACAGATTACCAGCACCAGCGTTCCCCGCGTTACCAGTTCCTCTAGTATTGCCATGGCCTATACCAGCATTGCCATTGGCTTCAAAGTTACCATTTCCGACGCCAGTCGTGTTCCCATTAGCTCCAATATTAGTGACAACATTGCCATTGCCGCTTCTATTCCCTTCAGTCACAGGGATGCCAACATGAGGGGTTTCTACGAGCGGAGGTTTTGGAGTATTCCCACTGCGAAGCACGCCGTTGTTGTCGACCCGTGAGATCAGAGGTTGCAACAGAGTTCTGAGCTGATCTTGGTCGTTAGCAACCACTTGCAGGAGCTCCATGAAGCAGTTCATCCTCTCTCTGAGCTCTTGGATGTCGGTCTGAACTTGTTCCATTTCTCTAGCTTGATTCGCTCTGGTAGAGTATCGGTGAATCTGTCTTCGGTCAATCCTGAAATAACCTGCATACACAAAGGGTTAGAAAAACGGCAAGGCACCTGTCATGCAAATGATTCATGCAAATGCAAACACGTATCCATGCATTAGGAGGAAGTCCCCCTCGATCCTAGCTTCCAAGACAAATAAAGTCTACCATGCAATCATGGAAAGAAAACCCTCATATATATATATATCTGAGAAACCCACGAGGGCAGCGTACAACAGTGACTGAATACAACGAAAGCAATAATCGTGACCCCAACCAATAGGCCTAGTGGTGATCAGCATATCAATGCATAAAAATTACAAAGAAATACAAAGAAATCAAAAGCGGCTACGGGCACAGAAATCCTCTAGTAACTTCTTCGTAGCGGGATGATCAGACTAGGTGAGCAGACCCTGGATTAGCAAATCCCTCTTCCTGATGGAATCTGGGAGGTTCTCGATAATGTTCCCACAAACACCTTCTTCAGAACGGTTTTCCATCCTACTCCTCTTAGCATCAGCTCGGAGTTGATAATCCATTAGGTTTGCCTTGGTCTCAACCAACCTATACTGGACGTCTCGTCGAAGTGAGGCCTCAACCTCTATCTTCTTATCTTTGACCTCAATCTGAGCTTCCAACTGGGCTATCTGTTGCTTCAGCTTTTCTATCCGCTCTTTGTGGCTAGTCAAAGTGTTGTTCCACAATTTATCGTACTTGGACAACTTTCGGTATGTCCTATCCAGATCCCGCTTCTTGGTGGTCAACACACCGTGCACTCCCTTCAGGTCCAACCCAAGACGTTCTCTAGAATCAGTCTCCTTGGTCAAATTAGCGCCCAGGTGGTTGATCAACTTTGTCTGCTTCTTGCAGGTGTGTACGGCTTCGTTCTTTTCTCTTCGGAGTTGAGCGATCTCGTTTTCCAGCTCTTCGTTGGCTTTGATCAGCTCTTCATTCTTAGCTTGAAGCTGATTATACTTATGGATTTCAATCATGGTAGGCTCTGAATGGCAGTCCTGCTTGACAGGAGGAAAAGGCATCAACACTTTTTCTGCTCTGCTTTGAATCCAGTCCACATAAGGAGCATAAGCCTGATTATTGCTCTTCCCCAATGAGGTCTTTCCTTTTCGATGAACGTTGTTCCAGGCATGTTCAAATATGACCAAATCATCTCCTTCCAATGCGCCAGTGAGGTACAGAGGTTCTTGTACCTTTTCGTCCTTAGGAGGGCCCCTCAAGGCATACCCGAACTGTCTGATAGCGATAGACGGATTACAATTGATGCAGCCTTTCCTACCCACCAGAGGGACATTAGGAAAGTTCCCACAACTGTAAATGATTTCACTCCCCAGGCGATCTCTATCAAACCAATCAATGTCTTCGGCAGACAAACTCATCAGTCGCTCAGACCACTCCTTCAACTCTGCGGTTTTTATAAAAGAACCAGCCTTAGGCAAATGAGTGACAAACCATATGTAAAATAGTGAAGCACAACAAGACACACTGTTGCCTCTTCTATTCTCGTTCTTATAGTGCACCGAATGATACACGTCTCCGAGCAAGGTAGGGATAGGATTCCTTGAAACGAAAATATGAAGAGCGTCCACATCCACAAAATCTGGGATATTGGGGAATAACATGATACCATATATGCATAATGCCAAAATAGCTTCGAATGACCCAACATTCCTTCTTGGAGAAGTGTCGGGCTTTCTCAGCCAGAAAAGGTAATGGGAATCCATAAGCTCCATTTCTCCTAGATATTTTTCCTTTCAACTCAGAAACCTCCATATGTAAAGTTGTAACAATACTAGCCAGATCTGGCTCCTGGTCAATAGGACAAAAGGGTACCTGAGCAAGAATGGGTATTTCCAATATGGCAGAAAACTCTTCCAAAGTAAGGGCCAGCACATAGCTCGGAAACATGAAGCAACGTAGCTGAGGATCATAAAACTGAAGCAAAGTCTGAAGTCCGTTCAATTCATACACAGATGGCTTGCACACAACACTTAGCAGCTTCCCATAGGTTCCCCTGAAATCCTTCATCACTTTCTTACCAGCCAAAGAAATCAAACCCCTCAAAGCAGTAATATCTGGAGTAAGAAACTTGTAAGCCAAAGTTCTTCTCAGGTTGGGTTCCATGTTGGACAAAGAGGGAACAAGATTGCTAGAATCGAGAAGGAACTGCACACCTGCAACATAGATACGTGTTAAATGTAATGCAACATGAAAATGTAAATGCAAATGCAAAATGCAGCAGGAGATCAAGAGTGTTGTGTTGTGCAGTGAAGAGGCAAGTCATAATTCTGCTTCAGCGAGAATATAACACGACTCTGATAATAAGGGCCTACTGATTCACTATCAAGAAAACCAGGTTGTCTGAAGGTAAAGTTTCTTGCAATAACCCGACCCTGCTCACAGGTATGGACCTAATCACTAACAAAGGCACGACATCCTATGCGTTCATCAGCATCACAAACTTTCAGGAAATGATGATACGTTCACCAGTTTTGGTTTGGCATCATCCTCTCCTGAAGAGGCCTCACTCAGCTGAATCACAAATGATCGGTCCCCAGAGTCGACAATCCTTAGATCTGAAATCCTTTCAACGGCCCACTGGGCTGGAAATGGAAATCATCTGAAAGAATCTCGTCTGAGCGCAGATTTTGTGGGAACTAGTGCATGCCTAACATACAGGTTCACCACTAATCTTCTTCTTATGCTATGTACGTACTCAAGCCTGGGTCTGGCTTATCACTCATCAGAGCCCCCTCCCACAACCGCACAAATAATCATATCATACTGAAAATAAAATGCGGAAGGTAGAATGCGATAAATAAATGCAAACCCAACAGATACACACGCAAGCGCTAGGATTGACTCGCATAGGGGACGTTGGATCCCCAACAGAGTCCCTAGCTGTCGCTACCACGAAAATAAGGTGCCAGCAAAACAGAAGAGTCTCCACCTTTCGTTATTTATCCCATAGAAAGGGAAAGGAAACGATCGGAAAAACCTGACGAAAAAGTATAAGACAAGGTCATCGCAACCATGTCTGGGTTCGAGAGTCGGTTACGCAAGGGGAAGGTATTAGCACCCCACACGTCCATCGTACTCGATGGGATCCACGCTTGTTGTGTTTATATGACGGGTTGTTTTTATCTATCTACCTATCAAGGTTGCTCTGAAAAGAAAAGAAAAGAAAATGACTCGGCAAAGCATCGCGCTTTATGCCTACGTATTCTCGTCAGAGAACGAGAAATCAGAGTCAACGTAGTTCGGCTAAGAACGGGTTACGGAGGAAGGTGGCTCGCCAATACGTCAGTATTGTGCTTACATACTCTCACCAGATATGAGAGATCATAGCTTACGTAGTTCGGGATAATACGAATTACGGGGGTTCAGATTCATCTGTTTTTCGAGTAGGGTTAACAAACAGTTCCAACAGTTTGGTGTATGCAGCTTGCTCATCAGAGACTCGTGCATTACCGTTTGCGGTAGAACTGGGAGTTAACGACACTCTTTTCTTCAGAAAGGTTTTCCTTGAGTTATGGGCCCACGGGGCAAAAATAAGGTTTGAAGTTTGTTTTCTGTTTTTTACGGAAGAAGTGTTTTTTATGGATGTCTGTAGTTAATACAACACTAGAGACTATGACTTAGGAGCGAATGTGTCGCATATCGTCCAAAGGACATATACTAAACACTCTAGATGATTGAGAGGACACCACTCAATTATCATTTCCCAAGTGGCTTAAGGCTCGTAGCGCGCTTGTACTAACTTGTCTTTATCACGTTTTTTACTATTGTTTTTAGAGAGAGAAGATAACGAACTCTACGGGGAAACTGTCAAGTCCTAATGTTGTCATGCCAAGGATTCATCCTATGGTTGAGTTTTGAAATAGGGAACTCCTAGATGTTATCATGCATATGTTTCAACCTAATGTTCTAATCATCACTTCCTTATCCATGGAAGTAAGACTCCTAGGGGATCATGTCAATGGGATACAAACACAGACAAAGCATGAGCTAAACAGATAAACAGAAGAAAATAGTAAAGGTTCATATGCAATGCAGCAATACAAGCAGAGGGAGACTCACTGAACCTCTTAGCAATCAAGCAAAGAAATTAGTCAAAATAGACAAGCAGAGGGAGCTCAACTCAACCTCTATATGCAAATACGTTAATTAGAAAAATAAAAAACAACACACAAGCAAGGGGAGGATCACCTCAACCCTTAAGGAAAACAAGCAGAGGGAGACTGACTCAACCTCTTAATGCAGTCATGCATCTACACTTAGACTATCCTAAACATGAACTATCCTAATGCAACACACCACTCAATCATGAATGAAGGCAAGGATTTATGGCAAATAAGGAATTCATTCCACAAGTAAACATACAAGGCTTATATCCTAAGGAAAGAAATTGAAAGTTGGGAGGCAAGGGTAAGGTCCACAGGAACTTATCCCAGGCACTCAACCAACTAAAAGAGATTTGGGAGAATCCTAGAGGTTTGGCTCCTTCAGGTGATGTGCAACATTCCCCCCACAGGAGGGACTATGCTACCCCAAGAAGGTTCCTAAAAAAGGATTGAAGAAGATTAGGGGAATGAAGATGGGAAGCAAGGTAAGGTCCACAGGAACTTACCACAGGCACTCAACCAACTCCATTTCCTCAAAAAGCTTTCATAGACTCAACTCCTCTATGATAATGCAATGAATTCCTCCACAGGAGGAAACATGCTCACAAGGAGGATCCTAATTAAGCAAGGAAAATTTTGAGGGAAACTAACCCTATAGGAAGAATCATCCACGTAATTCAAACTTCCAAAGAACCTCAATGATTACCTTCTAAGGATCACCTACACTAAGGATTCAAGGCTCTAAAGAGGTATCTACATAAATACCATTCTATCAAGAAAGGATATGAGACTTAGAATCATCTAATGGTCATTTACAAGACTAATCAATGAAGTTATGCTAGTTAGGGCCACGTAACTAAGGCCAACTTATAAAATGGGGAACTAATAGAAAATCAATCCTACAAATTCTAAGGAAAATCCTACATTATCCTACATGAGCTAACAATCTATGGTACAAAAACCAGGGGCAAAACCTATTTCTACAAGTTCAAATAAAATCTAAATCCAAAGAGTGTACTAAAGGGGATCCATCAAGGAAGGCTCCTAAAGAACTATCTCAAACTCCTACATAGAATCATCTAAAAATCACAACAAAAATCAACCAAACCTATCAAGGGATCTATAACAGGCATGCAAAGTTTCAATATCAAATTCTAAATCATGAGCTAGAAATAAAATCAGCAATCAAACTAGTCATATTATGCATTTTTAATCATTTATTAAAAATATAAAAATTGACATTAAATTGAAAACAACACCAAAATAAAATCCAAAGGCATGGAAAAATCAGGAATTCAACAAGGATCAACCACATATTTTTTTCATAATTTTCTAATCATTAAAACTATTTAAAATGAATTAAACATGAAAATACAATTAAAAGAAAATCGAAAATCAATTAAAGAAATTAAGGAAATCAGAAAATATTAGAGCCACAGGATATGATTACTAGTCAAATGATCTAACAGCTACGCGCGTGCCACCTAATTTAATGAAGCGCTGCGTTTTGCCCAGGGACCTCATGCATTTGGTTGACTTAAGTCCATGGTACTCCCTAATCCTATCCGTTCGTTATAAAAGTAGTCTCATCCTAAGACTCACACGTTGCCAACTCAACCAGTCAAGGTCAGGCTAAACCTCATCTGTTAGATGCTGTGACCAAGGCCAAAAATTCAAATGAAATCAACGGCTCACCATCATCGTCTCCAATTGAACTGAACAAAAAGGGGGAAAAACTTCCACGGTGGCCGGAGAAGAGCTCCACCGTCTTCTCCGGCGAGAGCAATCATGCTCTACGATCAAATTCAACCAAACTCTATGGAAATTACACCGTTATTCTCGCAATCTCTCACAGATCATCATGATCTATTTCATTTTTATTGATTCTCCATGAATACTCAAACACGACTATGAACAGAAAAATCCTCAATTCCAAAAGTGTCACGAAACTCCAAATTGTTTACACAAAAATCTTCCTCGCCTCTCAAGGATCAAAAACATGTATTCAATTCATCTTAAATCTCAAGAATCAGCCATGTATGAATCCAAACAGAAATTGCATCACATCATGAATCATCACCAAACTTCACAATTCCAATCCTAAAACGATCTATGTCATCACTACAACCTAACCACATGCCAAATTTAGTCTAAACATGCTTAAATCAAGAGGAATTATGAAAGATAACAACTTGTTCTGAAGCTTGAAATTGGAGGTCTTCGCGTAAAAACCTTGACCTCAAAACATGCAGATTCCTTCACTGAATGATCCTAGACGATTCTTGATGCTAAAAAACTCTTGAATCTTCCTCAAACTCCAAAATCACTTCTTGCTCGAAAGCTCCAAAGTTCTAACTGCAATAACCGTCTTTGCTCCAAATGATCTCCAAAAAAAATGATCTGAACACGATCTTAGACTTAAATAGAATGTATTTGGATCCTAACATGGCCCAATTTGATGAATCCAAAATTTTCATTTTCTTCAAAGTTCGACTATGGCAGCTTGTGTATCCTGTGTAATTGTAGCTCAAATCTCACTCAAATTCATTGCTTAACATCCCTTGAATGTGAATGGACCAGATTGAGGGCTTGAATTGATCCAATGGTGTTGATTGGTTATGTTACTTCCATTCTAAGTAATCCACACAAAGCCCATGAATTATTCCTCAAACCAAAAATGTGACATTTCCAATCAATTCAAAATGCCCTTTGCAATTAGAAAATCCACCAATTTGTGAAGTTTTGAACCGTTGTGATTTATTTTGAATTTTTTCCATTCTTTATGCCTTTAATGATCTTTTTTCCAAATTTCCTTCATACACCTCCATATTCAATCCATATAAATGGATGTTTGGGTCATGGTTGAACTAAAAACACCATTTTGAACAACTTTCAAGTTAAACAAATCTTTATTTGAGGTACTTAAGATAGTGAAATGGACCCATAACCAAATATGACCTATAATTCCAAATTCCCAAAATACCATTATCTTGCAAAGCTTGTAACTTGAGTTCTACAAATCCAATCATGGACTTCTAGCACTTTATAGAAAGCTACGAAGATAAGGAACAACATTCATGTTGACCAAAAGTTCATAGGAATTGTCCTTCTAGGTCAAAAATGTCATGCAAGTTGGGTAACTTTCAAGCTCCAAATTCACATGCCTCAGATGACCTGTAACTTGTCTGACTCATAACTTGAGTTCCATAAACCCTATCAAGGACTTCTAGTACTAAAATTAAAGTTATGCTCATGACCTACAACAATAATGTTGGGGTCAAGGTGAGATGAAAGCCTCATCTTGAGTTATGTGGTCTTGAAGTTAGGCACTAAATCAGGGGATTTTACACTGTCAAGCATAACAACCCTAGCTTAGGAACTCCTCACACTCTTGATTCATGATAAGTTGACCTTGGAATCATCCCTTAGACATTGCAACACATCAATCCATGATCATATGGCTCTTGAATTAGGTCTCAACCTTCTTCAAATCATCAGTTAACCTAGGGTTGACCAGATGAGACCCTAGTTGCACCAATCTTGGTTGTGTCTCTTATCCTCCATATAATGACTTGTCTAGGCTTCAAAATGATCTTTAATAGTTCTCATGAGCTCTCTCAAGGCTCTGGGTCCATCTTCATAGCTTCAGAATCATCTGGTGTTCTTCCCATAACTCTCAAGTTAGGAAACCTACACCCTTGGCTTCAACCACTCTCTCTGAGGATCTTAGACTTCTCTGGTGAGGATATCAACCCTTGAACACTTGAATAACCCTCTTAACTAGCTTCATAGCCTTTGATTGGTAGTCATACCACTTGATCTCATGCATACATGTCAATGAAATGCAGATGATAATGCTAATATGAATGCAATGAAACATAAGCTAGGTAAAGAAAGGTTAGGCAAATTTTGGGGTGCAACAAACTCCTTCCGTTTCTGCTTATGGGGGCCCTCATTCTCCGCCTACTGTTGTGATCAATGCTAACAACTCTCAAAAGATTGTTGACGACCATGACAATGTCATTGACCTTGATGAACCACAAGGTAATCTCATGACTTATGTTGTTGAAACTACAAAGATGTACCATGCTCTCAAGAATGCCTCAAAGCTATCGAGGGTTCTAAGACCTCTAGATTCAACGCTATTTCCATGTGCCTAGTACCAGGGATTGTCATTCCTGGAAAGTTCAAAGTCCCAGACTTTGATAAATACAAAGGCACCACTTACCCAGAGACCCATCTTCGTTCCTATTTCCTCAATATGGTTGTCCATGTTGAAAACGAGCCCCTGCTCATGCAATTTTTCCAGGACAACCTCACTAGGGAACCCTTACAATGGTACATGCAGTTAGAGAGAACACATGTCAGCATTTGGGGAAAACTAGCTAATGCCTTTTTGAAGCATTACCACTACAAAACTACCATGGCTCCTATCCGTGCACAACTTCAGAACTTGACTCATAAATTTGAAGAATTATTCAAGGAGTATGCCCAGAGGTGGCGTGAAATAGCTGTAACAGTCCAACCTCCTCTCTTGGACCAGGAATTGGTTGACTTGTTCATGGGCACTCTGACATAGTTATTATTGGGGAACATGTTGAAACTTGTACCAAAACTGGTAAGATCCAAGGTGCACTTAGCATTGCTAACAGTACTGACAATAACAAGAAACCTTGCTCCGACTTTGTCAAAAGAAGGAGGGTGAAACTAGCAATATACTGTTGATAAAGGGAAGGCCCCTGCCTATCCTCAAGTTCAAGTTCTGTATTACCCGACGTCCATTGTTATTACTAATCAGTATGATCCTCAGGAATATGCTTCTGGTGCAAATTCATATCCATGGGCAGCTTAGCAACCATTCGCACCACCTCAACAGTATGTTCAGTCGCAACAATATATGCCTCCTCCACAGAACTACCAATAACAAAATCAGAGGTCACAAGGTCAGAGAGGATAACAAAAACTGAGAGACAGAAGGATTGATCCTGTTTCAATGCCCTATGCTGAACTCCTTCCTCAATCGCTCACCTGTCAGTTGGTTCAGCAGCGTGAACTTGGTCCACCTCCAGATCCTCTTCTAAGGGGATATGAGGCTAATACATTATGCGAATTTCATTATAGATCCCCAGGCCATGCGATTGAAAACTGTTAGGCGTTAAAGTTCATGGTTCAAGACCTCGTAGATGCTAAGATCATAACCTTCACACCTATTGGTCCCAATGTCCAGAACAACCATATGCCTCCTCATATAGGGGCAACAACCAATTACATCAAGATTGGTAGTGGGCAGACATTGATGACCAGAGTTGATGAGATCATGATGTCGTTAGCAACTGTCAAACAATAGCTTTTGGAGCAAGGGGTTATGCAAGAACTATATGACTTTTATGAATAATGTTCTACTAATCCTAAGGATTGTGCTAAACTGGAGACTGCCAATTAACAGCTGATGGATGAAGGTATCCTACAGGTGGAACAAATGTCTCCCAAAGAAGATGTGGCCATCTTGGAAATATCTTACTATCTACTGAACATTCTAGTCACCCAAGGTACCCCATTATTGATTCAAGCTCCGATTACTCTAGTGGTAATTCAAACACCTACTCCTCTATGTGGCAACACAAATTCAGTTCCTCAAAATTAAAATACATTATACATACATGGAAAGAAGTATGGTTGTCCTCAAGTGGCTAACAAAGACATCACCAACATCGCGAGAACCAATGGCACGACTCGTAGTGGTAGAGTTTTGGCTCCTCCACCCTCACCTCCCAAGGATAATAGTGATGCTCTGGCCAAGACTAAATGTAAGCAAGTGGTTGTTGATCATCCTGAATACTCTTCTGATCAAGAGACAGAACAACTTCTCAAAATCCTCAAAAGGAGAAATTATAAAGTGGCTAATCAACTCAACCAGACGCCATCCAAGATCTCCATATTATTATTGCTCATGAATTAGAGGCACACACAACACTTTAAATAAGGTATTAAGCTCTACACATGTAATAGAAGACATCATTGTGGCTTATTTTAAAGGGGTTGTGACCAATATTTCTGCAGGAAAATGCTTAGGTTTCTGTGACGATGAGCTCCTAGCAGAAGGTAGAGCACATAACAAAGCACTATATATTTCTATAAGATGCTTAGATACTGTTATATCCTGACTTTTAGTGGATACAAGATCTTCTCTTAACGTGATGTCAAAGACTACCTTGTTCAAGCTGAACATGGATAGGGTGATGATGAGACCACGTACCTTAATAGTAAGAGCCTTTGATAGTTCAAAGAGGTTTGTGGAAAGAGAAGTGGACTTGCCAATCAAGATTGGTCCTCATATATTCTACCTATATTTCAATGTCATGGACATCCGTCCATCCTACACCTGCCTCTTGGGTCATCCATGGGTCCATTTAGAAGGAGTTGTGACATCTACTATTCACCAAAAATTAAAGTTCATCGTGAATGACAAAAATGTTGCCATTGGTGGAGAAGAAGATGTAGTGGTTAGCAATGTGACCACTTACCACTATGTTGAACTAGAAGGCTAGGTGCATGACACTTCCTTCCAAGCTTTAAAGGTTGTTTCTGTCGACAGACTTCCTTTCAAAGAAGATAAGAAGAAGCTTGAGATACTATTGTCCTTCTTGAATGATGTTAGAGATCTCGTAGAAGCTGGAATTCCTCAAAATGGTTGGGTAAAAGTGGTGGAAGTACCAGAGAAAAGAGAAAGGTTTGGTATTGGATAGTAGTCCTCTTCCTCCATGCAAGCCAACTTGGTTCCACGACTCAAGGGAAAACATGTCCTCCCAATCCAAAAAGTGTTCACCAGTGCTGACTGATACGTTCGTAAGTGCACGAAAATATCGAAGTAATATAAAAGATTTGTCGAACCCACAGAGACCAATGTCAACCTACCGTTATCTATTGTTGCAGCGTAAAGCTAAGGCTAACGGAATTAGGAAAGTTAAATGCAAATGAAATTAAATTTAAACGAAATAAAGGTTATTAGATTTAGAAATATATTGATAAGGGATATCGGTATGCAATGCCTTAGTTATCGGGGATTCGACAGGTCATCGATGCTTTTTAGTTTTTGCAAATACTTTTCAGGAGAAAATACTCGTTTAAAGACCTTTGCCTCATGCTGGTTGTTGACTTGGGTCATAATTCTAAGGTGGAATGTACGCTCTCGCAGTCCCATTCAGGGTTAAAACTACTTTTTGAAAACAAATAAATTCTAATTTCTTTTAAAGCGCTTTCGCTGTGTTTAAAATTAATGCCTAGTTTTTACTATCCGGTTCAAACCCTACACTCTCACGTGCCGGATCGAATCTTAATAAGTTTCCCACTCTCATGGCAAAACCGTGCATATAATTTCTCACTCTCGTGACGAAGGTTTATTTAGAAAATTGAATTAAAAACTATAGCCAGAAAATTGTTTGTAAAGAAAAAGGTAATGGCACCGGGTGTTATCGAATCCCATCCTACTAATTTGCTTACATACTGATCAAACTAGTTTAGCTAGATATGATAATTAATGCAAACGAAAACTAACATAAATAGAAAAATAATATAACATGCATATTGAAGGAAAAAAAATAAGTATTCAATTAATAAGAACCTGGAAAGTAGTGATGAAATTGAATTCTCTAGTAGTCCTCCACAATGCCGGCAGGATTCTACTATGGAGAAATAGAATCGCAGAAAGATATACAATGCTATGAACTAAAGGGAAAAAGGAAAGGAAATAAAAGAAACAATAAAAATGGAAAAATGACTTCAACAGAACTTTGGCAGCCCTTCGGGACGTAGATTAATCCACCCCCTGGTTCTGTGAGTATCTGGCCTAGTTATAGGAGATATTTCATTTCTCAACTTCCAGAGATCATGTGTGAGATATGGAGGAAGTGGGAGTAACTTCTTATAGTGGGCAGTCAGTGGAGAAAGTGTAGGAAGAAATTAAGTTGAAGCGTGCTCGTGGCCACTTCTGTTTTGAACGAACTTCTAATATTTGGTTCATGACAATCGTGGCACTCTTGTGACGACCATGTTCCACGTGACGATCATGAGGATCTTGTGACGACTATGAAGATTGTGACGATCGTGAGGGAACTGTGATGAGCGTCACACGCACAAAATCTGTTTCTCTGCTGCTTTCTGGCTTTTTCCCCATTTTATGTCTTCTTCTTGTTTTTTTTTCCTTCCATTTCTTCTTCTTTTCTTTCTTTAATCCTAATTCTCCACAATCTTCAAAACATAGTAAATTAACCTTATAATAAAACATAAATCAAGATAAATTAACAATAATCGCAAATAAATTCGTGTAAGTCAAGTTAAATAAACGATATACTTTCGTGTTATCAAATACCTCCACACTTAAACCATTGCTTGTCCTCAAGCAATAAACCAACACGGTAAAAAGAACTAAGCATAATTTGAAACAAAGACACGATAAGACTCTAATCATACGTGGCTGCTAGGCTAATGTTAGATCGACAGGTACTAAATATCAATACCAAGGATACCGTAACGACACAATTTCAAAAACTCCCTGCTTATGCAGACCAACTTGAATCATGCCATTATAACTCAACCTATATCTCATGCTCTCTTTCACCCCATTTCATTCTAGTGCAATCACATTAAGTCCGTTGTCCATACACATTCATGGCAAGTAAACCTGTTAGTGACTATTGTTGCACCCCAAAATTTGCTGAACCTTTTCTTACCTGGTTTATGTTTCATTGCATTAACATTTGCATAGTTATATAATTTGCATATCATAACATCATTCATCCAACAGGGGATCAAGTGTGTTTTTGTCAAAAGAAGCCTAGCAAGAGGTCTCATTCAAGATTGAGGAGTGGTCAAAGTTATCAGGAGGTGGTGGGAGGTCTTGATCAGCTGAGGACCATAAATGGGATGTGAAGCATGAGGTGTGAATATGAGATGTGTATAGAGCTCATGGGGTTCCTAGAGAGCCATGTTGGAGCTAAATCAAGTCATTGTGTCAAATGTAAGAGCCACAGTTGAAGTGCAGACAATTAGGGTTTCATCTGGATCAACCCTAGGTCAATTATGCAATTGAAGAGCATTAAAGCCTACTTTGAGGTCATGGAGTTCATGGAATGATATGTTAAGACATTTGTGGTGTTGTGCCAAGATCAAATCAAGAAGAATCAAGAATGTGGGAAGTTGCTAAATTAGTGTTTCAGTGCAAATTACCCTATTTAGTGCCTAACTTCAAGGCCGCATAAGTCAAGATAAAAGTTTCAAATGAATCTTTGGCTAACATGAAACCTGTAGAGCATCTCAATACCTTTAATTTGAGTACTAGAAGTCCTCCATTTGATTTATAGAACTCAAGTTATGGCTCAGACAAGTTACAGGTCCTCAGATGCTTCTGAAATTTGTCTGTGAAAATCATCTTACTTCAAGGATATTTTTGACCTATAAGGAGGTTTCACCTGAACTTTTTGTCAACATGAAAGTTGTTCCTGATGATCTTAGCTTTCTAAATTGTACTAGAAGTCCTCCATCTGATTTGTATAACTCAAGTTATGAGGTTTACAAGTCAGGGGTATTTTGGGAAAGTGAGATTATAGGACATTTTCAATCATAGGTCCATATCTCTAACTTGCAAACTTCAAATGGAAATTTGTTCAACATGGAACTTGCTTAAAATGATGTTTTGAGTGCAACCAAGTGGTCATGAGAGTTTGTTTTGGCTCATATCAAAAAGTCACTTAAAATGGCTTGAAAAGGAAGAAAATTCAAATGATTAAAGGAGGGAAAATGTGATTTTTGTGTTAGATGACCAAAACCAAGAAAATGAGTACTTTTTTTTAATGGAAATTTCATTTTTAACACTTTGGCACTTTTACATTTTTGATTTGAGGCATAATTCCATGACTTTCAATGTTGTTACTTCATGAACAAGTCACAATTCAAAATCAATTACCAAGGCAATTCAACACTCCTTGTTGGTCCAGAAACATTCGCAAGGGATTTTGCAACTGGTTGGAAGCTTTTAGAGCAAGCTATGGCAAGGGATACACGACTGTTACATTTCAATTTTGAAGAAAAATCAAAAAATGTGAATGACTGTTTTGGGCTTCAATTTGGATCCAAAAGCCCATGAAACTCTTCTATATATTCATTAGAGCAAGTTCAGATTAAGGTTGAGCTTCATTTCGTGCTGAAACCAGAAAGAGCAAGTGAAATTTCTCAGCTGCAACTTGAAATCGAATTCTCATATTGGAGCCAATTCAATCCAAATTAAAGTTTGCAAACTCATCCTCTTGGATCATTGAAGCTATCTGGAGATTTTTTAAGCAAGCCACGAGTTCTAGCTGCCTCTATTTCAAGATCTATACCAGGTTAGCATCTCTCAAATTTCCACATGAACTAGCATGATGTAGTTAGAATTGAACTTGTAGTTAGGATCTAGACATGACATAGATCGTTTTAGGCTTGATTTGGACTCAATTGGTGATGTTTGAGGATGACATGTAAGATCTGTTTGGACCTGAATCTCTTGATTCATGAGGATTTGTAGCAAGATGTTTAGATCAAGATGATCAGTGCAACGTGAGGATCATTTTAGTACCATTATATTGACAATTGGTGAGAATTGATATTGATGACATTTCTGAACTTTGATTCGTGTTTGCTTACTTGTTAAGAATTGGATAATTTTGAGCGGAGATTTGGAATGTACATGAAAAACTGAGTTGATTTGGTATATAGTTTGTCATTTTTGGCTGTCTGCACCTGAACTCTCGCCGGAGAAGACAATTGAAGTCTTCTCCGGCCACCACCAACCACCACACTCAATCTCCACTCTGATGACCTGAGATTTGGAGAAGATGATGTCTGAGCCCTTAGATCTAGGTTGGACCATTGACTGACCTGAAGATCCAACGCATGTGATTTAAAGTTGGTTTGGAAATTCTGAGTTCAAAACACTGTCGTTTCATTAAATTGCATGGCATCATGAGGAGCGTTGGATGTGCCTTGACTCGTTGACTGGCTTGCTGATCCAAAGGCTGTGGATTATTCGTAGCTTTTATTTGATTTTTTATTTCATTTTGTTTTATTTTAATTGTTTGTTGATTCCAAAAATCATATTAATTCCAATTTTGATCCAAAAATTAGTTTTAAAATATCCTCATGATCCTTATAAAATTTATGATTTTCTGGGATTAACAAAAGGTAATTTCATGCATTTTTCAATTTAAGTTGATTTTTCTTATTTTTGTTAATTCTTTTAATTTTGCACATTTGAAGATCTGTTTTGTTGAATTTTGTTCTTCCAATTGATGATGAGTTTGGCTTTGATTTTTTAGTATGTCTTAGGGTAGACATGTATGTTCCCTTAGGATTTTTGGTGGATTTTTAGAACAACATTAGGTTCTGTTTTAGGTATTGAGATTAGGACCCTCCCAAACATATGGATTCCCTTGACCTTTCTCAATGTGGGAATTGCTTAGATAACTTAGAAGTTGATTTAGGCTTCAATCTTTTTAAATTAGGTTTTTCAAACACTCATATTCCCATAGTAATTTTATTAGATATTTGCAACTTCATTTCCTATTTTAGTTGTATTTTGCAAGTAGTTTGTGTTTGTGGATTCCTCTCTTGAGTGCTTTGGATTGTTTGGTTTGGTTGGTTGCCTTGGAGTGGGTTTAAGCTTGAGTTCTTTTTGGTGGAGCTTCTGGATTCATTGAAGATGCTTGGGATTGAAGATTGGATCTTGGAGTTGAAGGCTTTTCTTCTTGTGGAAGTTTCTTAGGAGCTTAGGAAATTAGGGTTTTAGGAAGTGCCTTAAACCTAGTTTTGATTCTTTCTTCAAACATAGAGTGCATTGTTTGCCTCTATTCCATCCAATGACATAAAGTCCTTCTTGGGAAGATCTATCTCTCCTTAGGAGGGATGAGTGGTATGCCCAAGTGAGTAGAACTTTGAGGATACCTTTCATTTGCAATGTTGAGTTCTTAGTGATTTCCTTTGGTTGCCATTAAGTTTCTTCATATTATAACTTGATCTTGATGATTAATCCTCCTCTTGGAGTGTGATTGCTAGAGATTAGAGATTGAAGATTGATGAGGTTTGAAGATAGAAGCTTGCTTGAAGATGAAGCCCTTGCTGTCAACTTTGCTTTCTTTCCAACTTTGTTGTTTATAGTGGTTGTTGCTGTTTGCTGTAAGAGTTTGGTACTGCTGCTTGGGCTGCCTCCTCTGTATCTTTTGTTTTTCTCTGTATTGTCTGTTTGCTTGTGTTGATTACCTCTAGGTTTGAGGTGGAGCTTGTCTCCTCTTGCCTATTGTCTTCTCCCTTGCCTCTCTTGTACTGTTGCATTGCATGCATTTTACTGTTTACTGTGTTTGCTTGGTGTCCTTTGCTCTTTATCCCCTAGGATCTCTGATTTCCTCTGGGCAAGAGGAAATTATGACAGACATTAAGTTTTGACCCATGTGTTGCACCCCAAAATTTGACCAACATTTCAAGAGGTATGAGTACCAATCAAGACTATGAAGCTAGGCAAGAAGGTTGTTCAAGTGTTCAAGGGTTGATATCCTTGTCAGAGAAGTTAAGGGATCCTCAGAAAGATTGGTTGAAACCAAGGTTGTGTGTCTCCTAACTTGAGAGTTGTGGGAGCTCCTCAGATGATTCTGAAGTTATGAGGATAGACTTGAAGCTTTGAGAGATCTTATGAGATGTCTTGAAAGCCATCATGAAGCCTAGAGAGGCCATTGTACAAAAATAAGAAGACTTAGCCATGAGTGGTATAATTAGTGTTTGACTGGGTCAACCCTAGGTCAACTGATGATTTGGAGAGGGTTGAGACCTAATTCAAGAACCATGTGATCATGGATTGATGCATTGAGATTCTATAAGGATGGTTCCAAGGTCAACTCATCATGATTGAGGAGTTTGAGAAGTTTCAAGCTAGGGTTTCTAAGGCTTGACAGTGTAAAATCCCCTAGTTTGATCCCTATCTTCAAGGCAGTGTAGCTCAAGATGTGATTGTCATCTCATCTTTCCCCTAACATGAATGTTGTAGATCTTGTTCTTAGCTTTAATTTGAGTACTAGAAGTTCTTGATAGGATTTGTAGAGCTCAAGTTATGACTTTGACAAGTTACAGGTCATCTGAGGTATGTGAATTTGGGTCCTTGAAAGTCACCCAACTTGCATCCAACGTTTGCCCAAGAAGGATGACTCCTATGAGCTTTTGGTAAACATGAATGTTGTTCCTCATCTTCTTAGCTTTTTATAGAGTACTATAAGTCCTTGATAGTATTTGTAGAACTCAAGTTATGGCTTTGACAAGTCAAGGGCATTTTGGTCATTTGGAGAGTATAGGTCATTTCAAGCATAAGGCCATATCTCCTATTTCCAAGCTTCAAATGGAAAAATCTTCAACATCAAACTTGCTTATAATGATGTTTTAAGGCTAGTAGAAAGGTCATGAGATGTTGAAAAGGCTTGTAGCAAAAAGTGATAAAAATGACCTAAAATGGAGGCATAAGTTAAATAAGGTGAAGTTGGAAATTGAAATTTCCAAGTTACACATCCAAACTATGGCATATAATAGGTCATTTTGACTCCAAAGAACATTTTAGAAACAATGGTTCAACCACTTTTTTGAATTGAGGCCTACATCATGGGGTTGCTTTGGAAAATGCTTGCTTGCATAATAAGGCACAAATGCAAAACTCAAGGAAAGGCAATGAACAAGCTAGTAAAGTGTCTTAACACACCATATATCTCATCTAGGGAGATTTTCTTGTCAGTTACAAGGGCTGCAAGGGCTATGGCATGAGATGAGGCATGAGATGGATGAATCCATAAACTCATGACATGAGAATTCCAATTTCTCATTGGATGATTCCAGATGGTTTTAGATGAGTCTAAACCATTCTATATATGATTTAGAACTTGCTCAGATGCAAGGTTAGTGAGAGATTTGAGAGAAGAGTGAGATAGCCATTTCAATTGCTTCCATTGCAAGTTGAAATCAAATTCCACATTCTGATTCATTTCCATTCCTTCTTTCAATCCAAACACATTCCCTTGATCACACTGAAGCTGTGCAGACCAAATTGAAGGCAAAACCATGGAGAATTGAAGAGATAGCACATGGATTTTGAAGGTTGCAAGTCACAATCGGGTTTGGAGATTCAAGCTTTCTTAGCCCAATCTTTTGCAAACAGAAGCTCTATCATCATTCAAGGATCGATTCTGAAGAATTTGAGAGCTTGAAGTGGAGGATTACCCTATCTGGTGTTCAAGATTTGACAGGTTAGTAAACTTTCTTCTACACCATGATTTAGGCATAATTAGGGAGAATTGTTAGGTTAGAACGGTTAGAGACCAATAGGAGATGGATTCTGGGGAGTTTGGGATCAATTGGTGAAGGTTGAGTTGATGACACCATTTTTGTTTGGACCAAGAACATGAGATATAGTGAGCTATAGCATGAATTTGAGATCAAGAATTAACCAGTGTGAGATGGTGATCATTCTGAGGTAGTTAATTTCAAGAATTGTGGAAGTTGATGTCTGAGCTTATTTTTGATCTTGGATCGGGTTCAGTGATTTAGGGCACTTCAATTGATTTCAAGGCCATGGTTGTGATCAGCATGGAATTTAGAGTGGATTAGGGTTTGGAATCTTAATTTTTCATGGAGAATTAAGGTGATACGAGTTGGGAGAAGATTGAGCTGGAAGCTCTGTTTCCATGGCTTCTCCATTTGAACCCTAGCTGGAGGAAGAAAATGAAGACGTGGCCGTTGGATGGAGATTGGACCCGTTGACTGAGTGGAGATCCCACGACTGAGATTCAATTCCATTTGAAGAAGGAAATCTGAAGACAATGAAACGCGTCGTTTCATTAAATGGGAGATTGGGCTTGATTGATATCCCCACCCCCATTCATGGCCCACTTGGATTTTTAACTAGTTTTTGTTACTTTCTGCACCATGCTTTTTTCTTTTTCTTTATGATTTGTTAATTGAATTTCTGATTAAGTAACTGGGCCTAGCGCGCCTTACTAATCCCACCCCCATTTTGAGCCCACCTGGAAAATGAACTGTCTGGCATTGCTATTCACACCAAGGTTTTCATATTTTTATTTCTTTTTCTCCATTTTTCATTAATCTTTGAAAAATCATAATAAATAGAAAAATGATGATTTTTGTATGGGGATTTTTTCTCCCATTTCATGTTCATGTCTAGAAAATTATAAAACCATAATATTTGCATTTCATGCATTTTTAATATTTTTTGTGTATTTTCTCTTTTAATAGCATTTTAATTCTTTTATGTTGATGCATAGACTTGTAGAATTTTGTTTAGCTAGTTCCCTTTGAATTTTTAGGCCATTCTTTTTAGGATAGTTAGATTAGGACTTTAGATCCCCTCTGGATTTATTCCATAATTTTGTGATTAATGTTTTATTAGTTTTGATTAGATGACTTTAGGTTGTATAGAATTAGGTCAATCCTTAACATAGGTCCACAAAAACACTAGAATTTTGGGTTTCTAGGTCAAGTTAGATATTGGGACATATAGGGTATTAAGGGTAGGTATATAGGATCCCATAGAAATTATATTAGATTTTAATATAATAGTATACTATTTTTAGTTGATTTTTGTAATTAATGGTTGTTTGTGTTGCCCTTGTGGGCTTGTATTTTGTTTGCCTTGCTTTGTGAGTTTTGTTTGGCTTGGTGGGCTTGATTTTGCTTTGAGAAGCATGGAGGAGCATAGTAGAAGACTTGGAGATTGAAGGAAGAGCTTGAGAGCTTGGGGCTTTGTTGGTTTTGTTGTTGTTTTAGGGTTAGGGATTAGGAAGAGCTTAGAATTAGTTAACTTCTTTCTTAAACATGGATGGTATCTTTCACCTCCATTCTTCCCCATGATTCAAGGTCCTTCCATGATATTCACCTCCCTCCTTTGGAGGGATAAGTGATGGTACCTAGGAGGTAGAACCTTTGAGGGAACCCTTCCTTTGATGTTAAACCCTTATAGGTCACCTTAGGTGGTCAGTAAGAAGTTTAATATCCCAGCTTATCCAGTTAAGTGATTTCCTCTGGTTTGAGTATCTTGAGAGATGTTGGGCTTGAGTGTGAAGATGAAGACTTCATTGAATAGTATGGAAGAGGATGATTCCTTGAGCATTGCCATTTCAGCTGAAGCTCGAAGAGCAAGGACAAGAGTAAGTTGATACTTGAAGACCCAATGAAGACCCAATAAAGATTGAAGGATGAAGTTGACACTTCTAAGAAATTGAGATTAACTGAAGAGATGAGGCTTGGGAAAGATTGAAGGATGAAGTTGACACTTCTAAGTGATCCAAGAGGATGATTCCATGAGAAGCTGAAGTTTGTAGGAAGAGAAAGCCAAGTTGAGACTGGTAAAGCAAGGAGAGCTTGAGAGCCTGAAGACTAAGTTGACACTTATGAAGGAGATTCAATTGAGAGTACCCTAAGGAGCTGAAGCTTGAGGATCAAAGGATAAGTTGATACTTACTTCGAAGCTTGAAGATCCTGAAGGAAGCAAGTTGATATTTGTGGTGAAGCTTGAAGGTGGAGCTAATTAAGGAGCTGAAGCTTGAAGAAGAAGATAAGTTGAAACTTATGTGGAAGGGTTGAAACCTGGAAAAGCAAATTGATATTTGTCAAGAGTGATGGAGGTCTGAAGACCGAGTTGCTGTTAGAAGAGCTGAAGCTTGGAGTTGAGAGAGGAGTTGATCTGCTTTCTTGTCTGTTCTCTTTTCTGTATTGATATGCCTTGTTTGACTTGCTTGATGCATTAGAATAAGTCCATATCTAGAATAGCTTTAATCTAGGAGCATGATTGCACTAGAGGTTGAGTTGCTCCCTCTGCTTGTATTGTTACTGTATGGCTTTGCTTGCGGGTATTCGGTAGAGCCCAGCTCCCTTGCCCATGTGGTTTGTTTGCCTGATGGCATTTTATTCTATTTCTTCTGTATGATTGCAGTTTATTGTATGTTGCTTGATAGCATGTTATTTCCTCAGTATGATTACTGTTATTCATTCTGGCTTGAGGTTGAGATGAGCTTGTGGAGGCTGATGCCCCACACACATTTCCTCCCTCACTTGCATTGCATGCATTTTACCGTATTTCTGTTTACTGATTAAGCTGATGCTTTATCTGTTTCTGTGTATCATTGACATGATCCCTTAGGACTCTCATTTCCTTTGATAAGGAAAATGATGATAGAACTTTAGGTTGAAACCTATGCATGATAACTTCTAGGAGTTCCCTGTGTCAAACCTCAACCATAGGATGAATCCTTGGCATGACAACAGTAGGACTTGATAGTCTCCCTCCTAGTTGAGCCTGTTCTCTTCTCATCTCAAAACAGTTTAAGATACAGTAATCATGAATGATTTCTTTCGTACGTTACGAGCCTTAAGCTATCTGGGAAAGGATTGTGGGAGAGTTTCTTTCCCACAGTCCGGATGTTTAGTATGGTACCCTTTGGGTGACATGCGACGCATTCACTCTCAGGTCATAGTCTTTAGTGCGATTGAAATTGCAAACACAATAAAAAAACACTTCTTCCGTAAAAGACAGGAAATAATCCGTAGTGTCCCGAACTACGTAAGCTCTGATCTCTCATACCTGTTGAGAGTACGTAGGCACAATACTGATGTATTGGCGAGCCACCTTCCCCATACCCGTCGTAGGTCGAACTACGTTGACTCTGATTTCTCGTTCTCTGATGAGAATACGTAGGCATAAAGCGCGACGCTTTGCCGAGTCATTTTTCTTTTCTTTTTAAGCCAGCCTTGATAGGTAGATAGATAAACCAACCCGTCCAGTAAACACAACAAGCGTGGATCCCGTAGAGTACGACGGACGTGAGGGGTGCTAATACCTTCCCCTTGCGTAACCGACTCCCGAACCCAGACAATGGTTGCGACGAACTTGTCTTACCCTTTTTTCGCTAGGTTTTTCCGATCGTTTCCTTTCCCGCTCCGAGGGATAAATAACGAAAGGTGGCGACTCTTCTGTTGTGCCGGCACCTTATTTTCGCGAAAGCGACAACTGGCGACTCTGCTGGGGACCGAACCCAGAATCTCTGGTTCTCCGGTTCCCTATGAGAGTCAATCCTAGCGCTTGTATGATTACTTGTTGGGCTGTGTTTACTTATCGCATTTTATTTCTCGCCTTTATTTCCCGCATTTTATTTTCAGTATGATATGATTATCTGTGCTGTTGTGTGAGGGGCATTCTGATGAGTGAGAAGCCAGACCCAGGCTTGAGTGCACCATAGAATTAGTTGTGGAAATTAGTGGGCGCGTGCTTGCTTTGCAAGCACTAGTGTCTCATGAAATCCACGCTCAGACGAGGTTCTCCCGGTTGGCTTCTCTTTCAACCCTTTGGGTTGAGACGGTTGCTGGTTTGGTGGATTGTCGACTCTGGGGACCGATCATTTGTGATTCAGCCGAGTGAGGCCGCTTCATGAGTTGTTGATGCCACACCTTCTGGGTATCGTATCACCCCTCTTGAATGTCTGTGGCGCTGATGAACGCATAGGATGCCGAACTTGAGTCAGTTTAGGTCCATACCTGTGAGCAGGGTTGGGTTTATTGTAGGAAACTTTGACCTTCAGACCACCTGGTTTTCTTGATAGTGGATCAGTTTTGTTGGGATCTGAGGATCTCATCTGCAGATATGTTTGTTCTTGATAGAACAAGTTTTGATCAGAGGATATTATCATTAGATGTGTATTTGTTCTTGATAGAGCAAGTTTTGATCAGAGGATCTTATCATCAGATGTGTATTTGTTCTTGATAGAGCAGGTTTTGATCAGAGGATCTTATCATCAGATGTGTATTTATTCTTGATAGAGCAGGTTTTGATCAGAGGATCTTATCATCAGATGTGTATTTGTTCTTGACAGAGTAGGTTTATGACTGGGGTCTGAAGATCTCATTATCAGATGTTTTATTCTTGATAGAACAGAGTTTTGTTATCAGATGTTTGTTCTTGATAGAGCAGACTTTGGTCATCAGTTGTTTTGTTCTTGATAGAGTAGAGTTTTATTACCAGATGTTTGTTCTTGATAGAGCAGAGTTTTGGTCATCAGTTGTTTGTTCTTGACAGAGCAGATTTATGATTGGGGTCTGAAGACCTCATCAGCAGATGTATGTTTGTTCTTGATAGAACAGAGTTTTATTATCAGATGTTTGTTCTTGATAGAGCAGATTTCTTGGTCCTATATCAGAGGTCTTTATTATCAGACATTTGTTCTTGACAGAGCAGAATTATGATCCTATATATATGGCCCTATCAGATGGTTGTTCTTGACATAGCAGACTTGTGGTCCTACACTAGGGTTTTCTTCTTATCAGTGGTTGTTCTTGATAGAGCAGCGTTATGGTTTTGTTGATACAGAATCTCCACAGCGCAGTTGCCTTGATCTCCTGTTGCATGATTGCATTTTGCATTAGTTCGCATACTCATTTGCATTTCGTTAACGTGTGTCTGTGTTGCAGGTACCATTTTCCCTGATCCAGGATTTCTTGCCTCCTATTGTATTGTTATGGTTTCTCTGAGGAAGACCGTGGCTTACAAGTTCCCTGCCCCTGATGTGGTTAAGTTGACTGGTTCGATAGCTTTAGCAGATGATTCTGCGAGGGATGAGTTCAGAAAATCTTACGGTAAATTGCTCGGGTTGGTTCGTAAACCTTCTGTGTTCGAGTTGAATGGGGTGCACACTCTGCTGCAGTTCTACGACCCTCCGTTGAGATGTTTCACTTTCCAGGATTTTGTTCTCGCGCCCACGCTAGAGGAATATGCTGATTTGCTAGGTGTGCCTATCAAGAGGCAGACGCCTTTTGTTCATATGGACGCTGAGCCTGATCTGGCTGGTTTAGCTCCTTCACTTCATCTGGATGCCTCCGAGTTAGTGTTGACTAGTTGGAACAAGGTTCCTGGGTTCTCCCTGTAGTTTTTAGAGGGAAAGGCTCAGTAGTGCACCAAATATGGATGTTGGGTTGCGTTCAACGCCATTCTCGCTTTGTGCATATATGGCATTATTCTATTCCCCAATATGCCCGATTTTGTAGACTTTGATGCATTTCATATCTTCGCTTCAGGGAATCTAGTCCCTACCTTGATAGGAGATGTCTACCATTCTATCCACTACAAAAACGAGAACAGAAGGGGCAAGAATGTCTCATGCTGTGTACCCTTGCTTTGCAAATGTCTTGATAGCCATCTGCCCAAGAGGGGTCCTTTTGTTTCGTCTGCAGCCACAGCTGAGTGGTCCGAGCGTCTGATGAGTTTATCTGCAGAGGATATTGATTGGTTCGACAGAGATAGGTTAGGTATCGAGGTTATCTTCATCTGCAACGGGTTTCCAAACGTGCCTTTGATAGGCAGGAAAGGCTGTATAAACTACAATCCGTCCTTGCTGGTCCGACAGTTCGCGTACGCTTTGAGAGCTCCGCCGAAGGATGAAGAGGTGCAGGAATCTCTGTACCTCACTGGTCTTCTAGAGGGGGATCTGTTATCCAAGCTTCAGCGCGCCTGGAATGGTATCAGTAAGCGAGGAAAGCCATTGCTGGGGAGAAGCAATAATCAAGCCTACCCTCCGTATACGACGTGGATCAGAGCCAGGGCAGATGCTATAGGGATGCCGTTTCCTCATGCCAAGCCAGAAAGCCCTCCAATGATTGAAGAGCCTACTACTGTGCCCATTCAGCAGCATAATTAGGTGTTAGCTGAGCGAGATGAATTGAAGCGGGCAAATGAGGAACTAGAGAAAGAATTGACTCAGCTCTGAAGCGAGAGGAACGAAGCCGTTCATTCTTTCAAAAGGCAAACAGAGCTGGTGAACTAGCTGGGTACAGATCTGACTAAGCAGATAGCCGAGCGTGAGCGCATGGGACAAGATTTCAAAGCTGTCAACGACGTACTGGCTACGAAGAAGCAGCACTTGGACGAAGCATATCGGAGGATATCCAAGTTCAACTAGCACTGGAAGGCTTCCCTGGCCACCAGGAAAGAGAGGGAGGATAAGTTGATGCTACAGATCTCCAAGCTGGAAGCCCAGGTGAAGGATAGTGAGAAGAGGTTTGATGAAGAAACCGCTCGTAGATACGCCGCCGAAGGCCAGCTCAACAGAGCTCTAACTAACCTGAAGGAGCGCAAACTGACGTTTGAGTCCAAGAAAAGGAAGTTAGAAGATTGCTTCGGCGAAGGAGCATGGGAAGGTTCGGTCGAAGGACTTCAGTATACCATTGTGCAGAGGGAATTACTCGTCGAGGGGTTACTCACTCTACCTGATCATCCAGAAACGAAGGAGTTGTTAGAAGAGTATCGCGCCCGTGGCCGTACTTGACTTTTTGTATTCCTTTTGTTTTGATCATTGTTGTATGCTGACCATCACCAGGCTTGTTGGTTGAGGTCACGCTGTTGATTCATCTTGTACTCGCTGATGTTGTGTACTGCCTTGATAGGCTTGCTTTATATATGAGATTGTTATTTCCATGATTGGACTCGGACTTCTTATTATTATCAGCACTGGCACTCAGGCACTAGGATCGGGGGAGACCTCCCTAACGCACAGACCCACGCATGCATTTGCATGACGAGCATTTTGTTGTTTTCCTAACCCTTTTGTGTTTTCCAGGTTATTTCAGGTTATTTCAGGTTATTTCAGGTTGTTTCAGGTTGTCTCAGGTGGTTCCAGGATTGATCAGAGATCGATTCACCGCTATCCGACTAGAGCTAATCAAATCAGGATCATGGAGCAAGTGCAAACTGAGGTTCAGGAGCTCTGCGAAAGGATGGATCGCTTCATGGAGCTCATGCAAGCAGTCGCCAATGGCCAGGAGCAGCTCAGAACTTTGGTTCAGACTTTGATCTCGAGGGTTGATAGCAACAGCGTACTCCATGGGGGGACCGTGCCTACTCCTCCACCAGTTGAAACTCCGCAGAATAGTGTCCCCGTGACCGGGGGCAACGGCAGTGCTAACGGCAATGTGATGGCCAACATCGGACTCAATGCGACGGGCGTCGGTAATGGAAGTCTGGGAGCTAATGTCAATATCGGGCCGGGCAACGACAATGCGGGTGTCGGGAATCTGTTTGTGCCCTAGCCATGGCTAGAGGATCGTCAGGACGATGTGTTCTCTTAGAGAGGTGTTGAAGCGCGGCTTAGATTCAAGGCACTTGAAGACAAGATGAGAGATATCGAGAATCAGAATACTTTGGGCGTTGATATGTCCAAGTTGGGATTAATTGCTGATTTCAAGGTGCCTCCTAAGTTCAAGGTACCTGACTTTGAAAAATATAAGGGCACCACTTGCCCTCGTGTCCACCTGAGATCGTACTACAGGAAGATGTCTGCCTATTCCGAAGACGAGAAGTTGCTGATGCACTTCTTCCAAGACAGTCTTTCCGGGCCATCCCTCGAGTGGTACATGGGTCTGGAGCCCACTAGTGTGCGCACATGGAAGGATCTTGCTGAAGCATTTGTGCACCACTACCAATACAATATCGACTTGGCCCCGAACCGAGTTCAGCTGCAGAATCTGTCGCAGAGGAACAATGAAGGGTTTAAGGAGAACGCCCAGCGGTGGCGTGAGTTGGCAGCTAGGGTTCAGCCGCCGATGGTTGAACGCGAGCTCGTGCAGATGTTTGTTGCTACCCTCCCAGGGGTTTACTATGAGAAGTTAGTCAGCGGTATGTCTGGGACGTTCTCAGATCTCATTATCACGGGTGAGCACGTCGAAAATGGGATCAAGATCGGGAAGATTCAAGGTGAGTCATCCTCGGCTGGAGGCGGAAAGAAGCCTTGTGCTAGCAAAAGACGAGAAGGAGAAGCGAGCACTGTGACCAACGCTCGAAGAAAGGGTAAAGGTCCTCACCAGCAGGTGGCCAGTATAAATATCCCGGCAGCTCCGCAGCAGCAGCAGCAACAGCAGCAACCGAATCAACAGGGATACAGGAAGTATCAGAATCAGGCACCTTTGGCGAACCGTCACTTCGAGACACCGCCCATGTCGTACGCGCAACTCTTGCAGACTTTGCTTCAGCTGCAGTTGATCCAGAAGAGGACGCTGGCTCCCTTGACAGGGGCACCTCCGCCAGGGTACGATGCGAATGCCACTTGTGATTTTCACTCAGGGGCACCAGGCCACACAATAGAGAACTGCAAAGCCTTCAAGCATAAGGTGCAGGACATGGTGGATGCCAAGATCATCAACTTCTCCGATAATGTGCCAAATGTCACGAAGAATCCTATGCCGAATCATAGAGGAGGCGGAGTGAACGCCATTATCGAAGAAGAAAATTTGGATTTGTTGACTGATGTCAGAGATCTGAAGACGCCGCTTAGCTTCGTTAAAGCTAAGTTGCTGAAAAGAGGGTTCTTTCCAGGTTGCGGAGAACTATGTATGGACTGTGCCACAAGTTCTGATGGATGTGAGCAGTTGGTAGAAGGAATCCAAAGTCTGATGACTGAGGGGATTTTACAGTTTAGCCGGAGGGCTGAAAGTGGGTCAGGAGAGGTAGTGCTGAAGCAGGCCGATGAAGTCGCCACCATCACCATCCCTCGCCGGCCGATAACTATTTCTGCGCCCAGACCGCCCACGATTACTATCACCAAAGCTGGGCCGATACCCTTCGAGGGCACTAACGCCGTCCTGTGGCATTATGGGGATGAAGTCTACTGCAACGGACAGAGGTTGGAGCTAGAACCGTTTGGGACGACTGTGGAGAACCTTGCGGGAGTCAATGGTATCACTCGCAGCGGAAGAGTGTTTGCACCACCAGAGGTCGTGGCGGACAAAGCAGTCAGAGCTGATGCGGCTAACAAAGGTAAAAGTAAAGTCGTTGAAGAGGCCCCGTGTGGGGCAGAAACAGACTTACTTGTTAAAGATGCCGAGGAGTTTATGCGGTTGATTAAAAAGAGTGACTACAAGATTGTGGACCATCTCCATCAGACGCCCTCAAAGATTTCTATTCTGAACTTGTTGCTGTGTTCTGAAGCACACCGCAACGCACTGCTGAAGGTGTTGAACGCCGCCTATGTACCGCAGGAAATATCAGTAAATCGGCTAGAAGAGGTCGTAGCCCATGTAAATGCTGGAAACGGGCTAGGGTTCACGGACCTGGAGCTGACGCCGAAGGGGAGAAACCATAATAGCGCCCTGCACATCTCGATAGAGTGTAGGGGCACAATTATGTCGCACGTGCTGCTGGACACGGGTTCGTCGCTTAATGTTCTTCCGAAGAAGGCATTAATGAAGTTGGATACTCGTGGAGTGATCTGCACACCCAGTGATCTGGTTGTGAAGGCGTTCGACGGAACTAAACGACACGTTTTCGAGGAGGTGACCCTGCCGATCCAAGTCGGGCCGGAAACGTTCGACGCGGTCTTTTATATTATGGACATCATGCCTGCCTACAGTTGTCTCTTGGGCCGGCCGTGGATCCATGCTGCTGGTGCCATGACCTCCACGTTGCACCAAAAGCTCAAATATGCTGTCGGAGGAAGCATCGTAACCGTGTGTGACGAGGAAGACATAATGGTGAGCCATTTGTCGTCCTTCAAGTATGTGGAAATGGATGGTGAAATCCATGAGACCCTTTGCCAAGCGTTTGAAGCTGTCAGAGTAAAAGAAGTAGCTCATGTAGTCATAGAAAATCCAGAGATGACTCTCTCCTCCGTCAAGGAAGCTCGGGCCGTTGTCCAAGCCGGATCTACCCCAGGCTGGGGGAGAATTTTGGAGATACCTAACAAGCAAGACAAGTTTGGGTTGGGATATTCTCCTGGAGCTGAAGCTTCTTCTTCGTCTAGCAGTGCGTCTAGAGGTAAAGGGCAGATCCAGTTTACCAGCGGCGGAGTAATTTTCGAAAGCATCAACGCGGTGTCTGAAGACAGCGGAGATAGCGACTGTGACATCGACTCTTGGATACAGCCAAGCAAGCCAGGCGAGGGCCTTACCAACTGGTCCGTCAAGGATATCATCTAGATGACAAGAGAAGAGTAATGATTTACTTTTTTCCAATCATTGTACAACCCTATGTCCTACCCGGGGCATAGTGGTTTTATTGCCAGGGCCTTGTTGGATTATGTACATGCATTTTGTTAATAAATCAAAGGCGTTTTCTTCGTATTCAAATATTGTGATCTCTGTTATTCCTGTTTTATATTTGTTTTGAAAAACAATAAAATGGCAATGGGGTTTGTGCTGACCTGCACATCCTTGTTTTAAACTTAACCCTTGTTATTGCAGGATCCACATAACAAATGACATCGACTCTGGACCTTCTACGACTCACTTCGACTTCGATTGCCCGATATATCAAGCCGAAGAAGAGATTGATGAAGACGAAGACCTTCCTGAAGAGTTGGCCCGCTTGTTGAAACAAGAGGAGAAAGTTATTCTGCCTCATGAAGAGGAAATCAAGATCGTGAATCTGGGTTCTGAAGAACTCATCCGAAACGTCAGGATAGGGGCTGCACTGCAGAGTGATGTCAAGCAGAGATTGGTCGAGATGCTAAGAGAGTATAGTGACGTCTTTGCTTGGTCATACGAAGATATGCCCGGACTTGATACGGACATCGTGGTCCACCACTTGCCGCTGCGAGAAGATTGTCCTCCCGTTAAGCAGAAGCTTAGGAGGACGAGACCAGATATGGCCGTTAAGATCAAAGAAGAAGTGCAAAAGCAGCTTGATGCTGGCTTCTTAGCGGTCACTACTTACCCTCCGTGGGTCGCCAACATAGTGCCTGTACCGAAGAAGGACGGTAAGGTACGAATGTGCGTCGATTATCGGGATTTGAATAGGGCGAGCCCTAAAGACGATTTCCCGTTGCCTCATATCGATGTGTTGGTCGACAATACAGCCCAATTCTCCGTGTTTTCGTTCATGGATGGCTTCTTTGGCTACAACCAGATCAAGATGGAGCCGGAGGATATGGAGAAAACGACGTTTATCACTCCCTAGGGAACATTTTGCTATAAGGTAATGCCCTCCGATCTGAAGAACACAGGGGCCACTTACCAACGAGCAATGGTAACTTTGTTTCATGACATGATTCATCACGAGATTGAAGTCTATGTTGATGACATGATTGCGAAGTCCCAAACGGAGGAGGGACATCTGGTCAATTTGCTGAAGCTTTTTGAGAGGCTTAGGAAGTTCAGGTTGAGGCTGAATCCTAACAAGTTTAATTTCAGAGTACGGTCCGGAAAGTTACTGGGGTTTATCGTGAGCGAACGAGGCATCGAGGTTGATCCTGCGAAAATAAAAGCCATACAAGAAATGCCAGTGCCAAAAACAGAAAAAGAAGTTTGTGGTTTCTTGGGCCGAATAAACTACATTGCAAGGTTTATTTCTCAGCTCACGGCCACGTGTGAACCGATGTTCAAACTTTTAAAGAAAGATCAGGCGATTATTTGGAATGAGGATTGCCAGAAGGCATTTGATAAGATAAAGCAGTATCTTCAAGAACCTCCAATCTTGATACCCCCAGTGGCTGGACGGCCATTAATCATGTACTTGACAGTTCTTGAGAATAGTATGTGGTGTGTTCTCGGTCAGCACGACGAGACGGGCAGAAAGGAGCATGCCATTTACTACTTGAGTAAAAAGTTCACTGACTGTGAATCTCGCTACTCGATGCTGGAGAAGACGTGTTGTGTACTAGCCTGGGCTGCCAAACGTTTACGACAGTACATGCTCAACCACACCACCATGCTAATTTCGAAGATGGATCCGATCAAGTACGTCTTCGAGAAGCAGGCTCTTTCGGGCAGGATTGCCAGATGGCAAATGGTGTTGACGGAATATGATATTCAGTATGTTTCCCAGAAAGCCATCAAGGGAAGCGTATTGTCTGATTACCTTGCCGAACAGCCGATCGAGGATTATCAGCCAATGAAATTTGAATTCCCTGATGAGGATATCATGTTTCTCAAAGCGAAGGATTGCGATGAGCCGTTGCCCGGCGAGGGGCCAGATAGGAAGTCCCAATGGAAATTGATATTCGACGGGGCGGTTAATTCCTATGGAAGTGGCATTGGGGCGGTCATCACGACTCCCCACGGATCCCACATCCCGTTCACTGCGAGACTGACGTTTCCAGTCACCAATAATGAAGCGGAGTACGAAGCATGCATTATGGGTCTAGAAGAGGCAATTGATTTGAGAATCAAGAACCTAGACGTATATGGTGACTCGGCGCTTGTGATCAACCAAATTAAAGGGGAGTGGGAGACTCGTCAATCAAATTTGGTGCCGTACATAAATTATGCCAGAAGGCTACTTCCGTTCTTTGATCGAGTGGAACTCCATCATGTGCCCAGGGATGAAAACCAGATGGCTGATGCCTTAGCCACGTTGGCTTCGATGTATAAAGTCAATTTTTGGAATGAGGCTCCAAGAATTGTCCTTTCTCGTCTTGATAGACCTGCATTCGTCTTTGCAATCGAGGAAGCCGCCGACGGCAAGCTATGGTTCCATGACATCCAGACTTTCCTTATGACTAAGGAGTATCTCGCGGGTGCGTCAACCCAGGATAAGAAGACTCTGAGGTGGCTATCTGGAAATTTTTATCTCAATCCTGATGGAGTGTTGTACAAAAGAAACCACGATCTCGTGCTACTCAGATGTGTAGATGAGAAAGAGGCAAGTATGCTCATGGAAGAAGTCCATGAAGGCACATTTGGTACGCACGCCGACGGGCATGCTATGACGAGAAAGATCCTGAGAGCAGGATACTACTGGCTGACGATGGAATCGGATTGCTTTAAATTCGCGAAGAGGTGTCATAAATGCCAGATCTATGCTGATAAAGTTCATGTGCCGCCGTGCCCGTTAAATGTCATGTCCTCCCCGTGGCCGTTCTCCATGCGGGTGTCGCTACTGCGAAAATCGGCGCCGGCTGAACAGAAGAGTCGCCACCGTGCGTTATTTATCCCACAGGAGGGAAAGGAAACGCTCAGAGTAAACCTACCGCAAAGACGGGAAAGGTATGGTCATCGCAACCAAAACCTGGATTCGGGAGTCGGTTACGCAAGGGGAAGGTATTAGCACCCCTCACGTCCGTCGTACTCGACGGGATCCACGCTTGTTTTCGGGTATGGATTGTTATTCTATCTACTCTACAGGTCTGGGGTTAAAAGAAAAGAAAATGACTCGGCAAAGTATCGCACTTTATGCCTACGTATTCCCGTCTGGAACGAGAAATCAGAGTCAACGTAGTTCGCCTATCTACGGGAAAGGAGGGGAAGGTTGCTCGCTAGGATATCGCATCCTATGCCTACGTACTTTCATACAGCATGAAAGATCAGAGCAAACGTAGTTCGGGCTACGTGCGACACAAGTCTGTCTTGATTATTTTTATTCCTTCTGAAAAAGGGTTTTCTGATTAACAGTCCAAGCGGACAAAAATGACGTCTTGATGAGTTCACATTCTTTTACGAAAGAAGTGTCTTTTATTGTGTTTGAAATCTTATTGTGTTTTTCTGTTTGTTTTGAGAAAGAAGAGGCAGAACTCTAACCTACGGTTGAAAAGGGAATCAAACTAACCTAATGTTATCATGCATGGGTTAAGACCTAATGTCTATCATGCTCCTCTCTTGCGCAGAGAGAAACAGAGATCCTAAGGGATAAACGGAAACAGAAACAATAGCATATATATACAAAATCAGTAAAATGCATGGATGCAACAATACAAGCGAGGCAAGGGAGTCCCACTCAACCTCGAACCTAGAAAACAATAGGCAAAAGTGAACAGAATTCACTTCTAACCCAACAGGTTAAACAGCAAACAATACAGTCAGGGAAAACCAAACAATACATCAGAAATGAATAACAGCAGAAGAATAAACAAGCACAGCAGCTCTGCATCAACGTCTGTCTTCAAGTCATCTCCAAACAGCTACAAGCTTCAGCAAGCATCAATCTTCATCTCCATAGCCTTCAAGCAAGGTCTTTGTCATCAGTCTTCCATCTGCAATGGCTTTTCTTCAAGTCTCAATCTCCAAGCTGAGAAAGCAATCACAAGAGTGAACTGGGTGTTAAGCAATTAGTTGACCACCAAGGGTGGCAAACAGACTGCTAACAACACATAGAATATTTGTCTCAAGAGTTCTATCTCTTAGACACTATCACCAAGCCTTCCAAAGGAAGGGGGTGAGTGTCTTAGAGAGACTCTGCATCACAGAGAGGGATGGAGGCAATCAAGACCTTCCATGTTTTGAGAATCAAGTTTACTACTCTAGAGCTCTGCCTAGCTCCTAAACCCTATAGCCTCAACAGCTGCCAGCACAGAATCTCTTCATCAACTCCGGAAGTTGGACTTCAGTCTCTTGATCTCCAATGGACTCATCATCACAGTCTTCAGCTCTCCCAATCCCCAAGCAAGCCCAATACCCCACACAGACAAATGAAAATAACCCTAGAGAGGGCACACCACACAGTCAAACAAATACAGCAGTATACTAATAGCAGTAGTTGAATAGGGGAAACCTAGCAATTTCTAAGGGATCTATTATCTACCCATAACCCCTATAGTCCCATACCCCAAAGATTCAATCTACAACTCCTAAGGGAAATGACTTAATTCACCTATGTTATCTCCTAAACCCTAGTTTTGATCATGCTAATCACACCTAAACAAATCACCTAAGATTAAATTCTAAAATTGTGAACTAAATTTTATATACAAGATAAAGGTCTAAGCTAATCAACCTAAAAATAATGGATTAAAAATGCTAAAGCATCTAATCAAACCAAAATTAACAAATTCATGTATTAAACTAAACATTATTTATACCTATTTAAAAGAAAAATATGCCAAAAATATGAAAATAAAATGAAATACCAATTTTTTTGAATGATAATTTTCTTAACAAAATTATGAACAATATGCAAAAAGAACCAATTAAAATCATGCATTTTCCAATTTTTTTATGAATTTTCAAAGAATTAAAATGAATTGAGAAAAATTAAATGAATTAATTGAGAATGGGAAGCAGGAAGTAACTAAAACCAATTGAAATAAGAGAATGGGCCCAGACTGGGGGGCGCGCATAGCAAGCGCGTCTGGGCCCAATGATCAGAAAACAATAACAAAAAATAAAAACGGTGGAGCGGTGCTAATAGCAAGAATTCTAGTTCAAATCTCATTGGGCTTGATTTGAGGGGTACGAATAGCAAGCGAATCAAAGCCCATTCAGAATGAATAAATGAAACGGTGCGTAGCACCTTTTGAATCTCCCTCCGTTTTGAACTTTAAACCACAACCATACGATTGGTCTCAGAGTCAAGGTCAAACAGTCCATCGTGTGGTTCTCGCTTCGTCTTCAACCTTAGAAACCCTAGGGTTTCAGAAATTCTTCCTCCATGCACACACCTTCCACAGCTTGGTTCTCCCTCAATTCTCCATGAATTCACACGATTCAAAGACCAAAAGTGATCTACTTCTTCCCCTCTACACAGCCATGCCAACCATTTCTCCTAAAACTCAACTAACAATAAAACCCGATAGGTGGAAGATGCTGACTCCACCATTATCACCTGTTATCAACCACTTCAATTCTTTCCAAATCTTATCCTAACCTAATCTATACTTCACACTGATCATCTTAAGCCATATATGCAAGATTGTAGTGCATTGTTCTTGATGTTATAAGCTCTAACAGTTTTGGTACACCATTGATAACCTCCATGAAACTTCTCCAAACTTTGTGAAATCCATCATCTAACCTATCCTAACAGTTCTAACCCTACAATTTCCTAACATGCTAACTAATTCAATCAATTCGAATGGAGATACCAACCTGGTATGATGATGAAAACAGGTATGGAGATCCTTGAATCTGATGCTTACAATGGTCTGAACTTGATCCACACACTCAAATCTTGATTTTGTATGCAAAGATTCTTGTTCAATCCTCTTGAATTCAGCAATCCCAAAGTTCTTGCACCTTGGATGATGAAGTTGTATGGCACGATTTCTCTTCAATTCAGCCAAATTCTTGTGTGAATTGTGATCTATGAATGATATTGATGATGATCAAATCAAGAAAAATGGAAATTGATAGAGGTTTTGTGGAGTTTGAGAGGTTTTGCAAAAATGGAAGAATTGTGTATAAATTATGTTTTGATCACAATGATTCACCAACCATGGCATGAAGCCTCTCCATGTAATATATAGATGTCATTGGAAAGTCCTAGAACCTTGGAGAAACTTCCCATGCACACTTTCCCTTGGATTTGGATTATGTAACTTCACTTGTAAGTAACCAAGCATATCTTTCAATTCTTGAACCAAACTCAAAATTCTACTTTTTCCAATGTTCTTAAAACATTTTTTCCAATCAAAATGACCTATAATTTCACCACATTTGGCCAAATTATGAAAAATCTCAATTTTAGGTCATTTTTTATTCATTAAATTCACCAATTTTGAAACCTTGAGCTATGAGACTTTCCAATCTTTCATGGTCACTTTTCTAGACTCAAAATGTCATTTGGAGCAAGTTTGATGTTGTGAAGTTTTTCATTTCAAGCTTCCTTGTATGAGTTTTGGGCATAGGCTTGAAATGACCTGTAATTCTCAGATGACCAAAATACCCTTTGCTTTCCAAGACCATAAGTAGAGTTCCACAAAACATATGAAGGCATACCATACCATTCTAGAAAGCCAAGACAATGAGGAACAACTCTTATGTTGACCAGAAATTCATTTGAAATATCCTTGAGGGGTAAACATTGCTTGGAAGACAAGTAACTTTCACAGACAAAATTTCAGATACCTCAGATGACCTGTAACTTGCAAGGACCATAACTTGAGTTCCATAAATCTCCTTGATGTCTTCCACCACTCAAATTAAAGGTTTTGAGATCCTCTACCAGTTTCATGTTGACCAAGGATCCATTTGAAGCTTGCATTTTGACTTATCTTGCTTGGAAATTTGACCTAAACTAGGGGATTTTACACAGAAACCCTAATTTAGAAACTCCTCTTCTCCTTGATTTCTCTTGATTTCTTCTTAGCATAACACCATATCCTTCTCTACATGCCAAATGATGAACCCCACATCTCTCAAATAGACCTCAATGCATTTCAATCAATCAATTGACCTAGGGTTGACCTAGAGTTGACCCCTAGATGAAACCCTAGTTGACTATCTTCAACTGTGTTGCACCCCAAAATTTGCCCAACCTTTTCTAACCTAGGTTTATGTTTCAACTGCATAGTCATTTGCATTGTCATCATGTACATAGTGTATTCATATGCATTGCATAGCATGAGCAAGCTATCTTAATCAGGGGATCAAGTGCTATTCTTATCTCAAGAGGTATATCCAAGGGTTTCATGCATCAGGAAAGAATTTGAGTTTTGGAGAGTTGACAGGTTGATCATTGGATTCTCTCCTATCTTGAGGTTATTTAGGGATCATCAGAGGAAGTGTGAGCTATGAGCCAAGAGCATGAGGTGTGTATGGATGTTATGAAGAACCTAGATGATCATTTTGAAGAAGAGCCAGGTCATTGGAATGATTGCAAGAGCCTCAGTTGAAGTCAGTCAACTAGGGTTTTATCTAGGTCAACACTAGGTCAAAGACTTGTTTTGAAAGGCATCAAGGCTCATTTGAAGAATGTGGGATTCATTATTTGCTATATGGATATGGATGTGATGTTGTGCTAAAGAAAAATCAGAAGGAATCAAGGAGAAATGGAGTTACCAAATTAGGGTTTCAGTGTAAAATCCCCTGATTTAGGTCAAACTTCAAAGCAGTGTAACTCAAGATGCAAGCTTCATATGAATTTCTGGTCCATATGAAACTTGTAGAGTATGTTCATAGCTTTAATTTGAGTGGTGGAAATCATCAAGATGATTTATAGAACTCAAGTTATAGCTCTTGCAAGTTACAGGTCATCTGAGGGCACTGAAATTTGTCTGTGAAAGTTGTCTGTCTTCCAAGCAACTTTTGACCTTCAAGGAGATTTCAAATGGATTCTTGGCCAACATGAGAGTTGTTCCTTATTGTCTTAGATTTCTAGAAAGGTATGGTATGCCTTTATATGATTTGTGGAACTCTACCTATGGTCTTGGCAAGCAAAGGGTATTTTGGTCATCTGAGGATTACAGGTCATTCTTAACCTATGCCCAAAACTCATACAAGGAAGCTTCAAATGAAAAACTTCACAACATAAAAGTTGCTCAAAATGTCATTTTAAGTCTAGAAAAGAAGTCATGGAAGTTTAGAAATGCATAGAACAAGACTTGATCAAAGTTGGTGAAAAATGACCTAAAAAAGGCATATAACTTGAAAAAGTTCAAGTTGGAAAATGGTTTGAGAGATCTACAAATCCAAAATGGGTCATCCAATATACCAAATTGATTCCAAACATCATTTTAAAGACATTGGTTCAGCCACTTTTTTGAGTTAGGGCTTAAAAATGGGACTTGCTTTGTAATGTTGTTTCTTGCATCATAAGGCAACTTGGCAAAACTCAACACAAGGCAAGGAAGAGCTTGTTTTTCACACATAAACTTACAATAACTCATGAGAAGAGATTTTGACACAAGTTTAGAAGGGTGTATGCATGAGATGAGGGATATTCAAAGTATCATGTCATGAGAATTTCCATGGATTTCCACCACATTCTAGAATCATCCTAGAGGGATCTAGAAACTTCTAGATTTGTCCATCATCATCTATATATTGGATTGAACTCATTGGTGCAAGGGGTTGGTGAAAAGAGGGTGAAGAGAGAGTGATATACCATTTCTTCCATTTTTGCAATTCAAGATCAAACACCATTTTCTTCTTCATCTCCATTGAATTCTTCTCCACAAATCAATTCTCTGGATCATATTGAACACATACACACAGATTGGAGTGGCCATTGATGAATGTTTGAAGGTGTGGCTTCAAAATTGCAAGTGAAGCAAGTTGGATCCAAACTCACAATCCAAGCACTGTCCATCTAAAATCTTGCAAACAGAAAGGTTCTCATCCATTGGAGATCATTTGTGACAAGTTTCAAGCATTGGATTGGAGTGTAGCTGCACTTGCCATCACCATTTTTCAGGTTTGCAAAAGCATTCGAATCTCTTTATTCATGCAGTATTAGATGAAATGGTTAGGGTAAACATGATTAGAGACCTTAGGTGATCGATTCCTGAGAATTAGATAGAGTTCTATGAGGTTCCATAACAGGGTGATGATTCTTTGATGATCAAGATTAGGCTGGATATTGAATTATAATGGTCGTATAATAGCTTGCTGAGATCAGTGTGACATGATGAACAAGATAGGATAATTAGAATGAAGGATTGTGAGGTTCCATTGCTGAGTACAGTTGGTGAATCAGGGGTTTCCACCTATCGGGTTTCATTATGGAGTTGGTTTCAATCCAAACTAAGGGTACCATCGTGTTCAGGGGAAAGAATAGAGCAACTTTGCTCTTTATAGTGTAGGGTTTCATGGCCTATGGAGAGAACACGAGGGACTTGAACATGGCTGCATGGAGGGTGAAACTGAAAACCCTAGGTTGAGTTGGAGAAGACGATACGAGGGCCGTCAGATCATCCTGAATTGTTGACATTTTAATCTCATCGGATGGCTGAGATTCAATTTGAGAAAACGGAGGGAATTGACCAACATCGAACGATGCGTTTCATTAAACGCACCACCATGGGCCTTGGATCAGCGTGCTATCCCCACCCCCAATTGGAAGCCCAATGATAAATTAACTGGAAATTGTTGCTTCCTGCACCGCTTGCGTTTCAATTTTTCTTTTATTTTTCAATTGAATTTCTGATGCATGCTGGGCCTTGCCTAAATGATATCCGCGCCCCCCACTTCCCAGGCCCATCAGTATTTGAACTGGGCGAAGTTGCTGGCAACACCCCCCTCCCCATTTTAATTCATATTTTGTGATTTTTATTTTCTTTAATTTTCTTTGACCTTTAAAAAATCATAAAAAATGGAAAAAAAGCTTGTTTTTGATTGGTTCTTTTTGTGGTAGATCAATAATTTTGTTAAGAAAAATAATCAATAATAAAAGTATCATTTTATTTTGTTTTAATATTTTTGTGTATTTTTCTTTTAAATAGCCTTTTAATGAGTTTAGTTTAGTGCATAATTTTGTTGATTTTGGTTCTATTAGTTCCCTTTAGATTTAGGACCCATTCTTTTTAGAGTGGTTAGTTTAGGACTTCAACTTGTATATAGGATTTAATTCATATTTTTAGGATTAAATTTTAGGTGATTTGATTAGGTGAGATTAGAGTAGTCAAAATTAGGGTTTAAGTGAGCATAGGTGAGATAGATTAATTCTTTTAGGAATTTTTGATTTGATTTTGGGGTATGGGACTATAGGGGTTATGGGTAGATGATAGATCCCTTAAAAAATATTAGGATTCCCCTACTGCTACTAGTACATTGCTTGTATTTGATTGACTGTGTGGTGTGCCCTTCTTAGGGTTATTATTTTGTCTGTGTGGGGTATTGGGTTTGTTTGGGACCTGGGGCTTGAGCTGAAGACTGTGATGATGGAGCCCATTTGAAGATCAGAGAATGAAGACCAACTTCCAGAGCTGATGAGGAGTATCTCTTGCTGGCAGCTGTTGAAGTTTGTAGGATCTAGGAGATTAGGCAGAGCTCTAGAGTAGCAAACTTGATTCTCAAACATGGAAGGTCTTGATTGCCTCCATCCTTCTCTGTGATGCAGAGTCTCTCTAAGACACTCACCCCCTTCCTTTGGAAGGCTTGGTGCTAATGTCTAAGGGATAGAACTATTGAGAGAAATATTCTTTGTGTTGATAGCAGTCTGTTTGCCACCCTTGGTGGTCAACTAATTGCTTAACACCCAGTTCATTCTTGTGATTGATTCCTCAGCCTGGAGAGTGATACTTGAAGAAAAGCCATTGGGAGATTGAAGATGAGGCCTAAAGATGACTTGAAGTCAGATGCTGATGAAGATTGCTTTTGCTGTTTAGCTTTAGCTGTTTTAATTTTGATGTATTGTGTGAATTTCCCGGACTGTATTGTTTGCTGTTTAACTTGTTGGGTTGAAAGTGAATTCTGTTCACTTTTGCCTATTGTTTTCCAGGTTCGAGGTTGAGTGGGACTCCCTTGCCTCGCTTGTATTTTTGCATCCATGCTTTTACTGCTTTATTGTATATATCTGCTGTTTCTGTTTCCGTCTATTCCCTTAGGATCTCTGTTTCTCTCTGCGCAAGAGAGGAGCATGATAGACATTAGGTCTTAACCCATGCATGATAACACTAGGGTAGATTTTATTCCCTTTTTAACCCTAGGATTTGTAGAGTGTCATCTCTTCTTCCTTCAAACAACAGAAAAACACTAATAAAGGTTATAACAGAGATTAATTCATTTCTTCCGTCAAAAGATTTGAACAAACGTCAACCTTTTTGCAATAAGAAAACCCTTGGTTAAGGTGAGATTTTTCATAAAAGACACTTGAACAGCTTGTGTCGTGCGTAGCCCGAACTACGTTTGCTCTGATCTTCCATGCTGTGTGGAAGTACGTAGGCATAGGATGCGATATCCTAGCGAGGAACCTTCACCCATCTTTCCCCCGTAGTTAGGCGAACTACGTTGACTCTGATTTCTCGTTCCAGACAGGAATACGTAGGCATAAAGTGCGATGCTTTGCCGAGTCATGTTTTCTTTTAATTTTCAGACCTCATCCTTTAGTTTAGATAGAAGTGTAATCCGTACAAACCAAGCAAGCATGGATCCCATCGAGTACGATGGACGTGAGGGGTGCTAATACCTTCCCCTTGCGTAACCGACTCCCGAATCCAGGTTTTGGTTGCGATGACCATACCTTTCCCGTTTTTTGCGAGGTTTACTTCGAGCGTTTCCTTTCCCTCCGTTGGGATAAATAACGCACGGTGGCGACTCTTCTGTCAGCCGGCGCCGATTTTCGCAGTAGCGACAGCTGGAGACTCTGCTGGGGACCCAACGTCCCCTAGCTGCTAAGGACTGCGATAGTTCCTTATGCATTTGGGATCCAACGTCCCTTAAGAGAGTCAATCCTAACGTTTGTTTTCCCGTCGAGGATTTTGTATGGATTTACATTTCTGTATTTACCTTTCAGCATTATATTATCATTATTATTGCTGTATTGTGGGGTGTGACGGGTGTTCCATGATTGAGAGATAAGCCGGACCTGGGCTTGAGCGCACCTAGACTTAGAGTAGAGATTAGTGGGCGCGCACGTTCTTTGCATGTCCTAGTGTCCCGCGAAATCTACACTCAGACGAGGTTCTTCTGGTTGGCCTCCTGTCCTGCCCTTTGGGTGGCTCGGGTTGCTGGTTAGTTGGATTGTCGACTCTGGGGACCGATCATTTGGAAGTTGGCTAAGTGAGGCCTCTTCAGGATTTGATGATGCCACTCCTTCTGGGAATCGTATCATCAACCCTGAAAGTCTGTGACGCCGACGACCGCATAGGATGCCATACCTTTGTCAGTTACTAGGACATCCACCTGTGAGAGGGTTTGGGGTTATGCAGGTAACTAGACCTTCAGATACCGGTTATTTCTTGATCAGAGATCCTGGGTATTTATGGACAGTTATGAGGTCTATCAGGGGCCAGTCAGAGTTGGGGTTTGAGGTCTGTCAGAGACCAGTTGGAGTATATTATGGGTCTATCTGAGACCAGTGTTTGAGGAATTTTGGAGGGTCTATCTAAGACTTTTGATATGGTTCCGGCTTCTCAGCTATAGCACTTGGTCCCTGTTGCATGTTGCTTGCATTGCATTGTTTGCATAATCATTATCATTGCATCCCATTAACGTGTGTCTGTGCTGCAGGTGCATTTGCATATCCCCCGGTTCTAGTGTATGGACTTCTGAGTATTGATCATGGCTGGTTTGAGGATGACAGTTGCCTATAAGCTACCTATTCCTGATATTGCTCCCCTCCTGGGTCTGATTTCTCTGGATGATGAGGATGTCCGTAGAAGTTTCAGGCAGAGTTACGGACGGCTGTTGGGTTTGGTTCGCAAATCCACTGATGATGAATTGAATGGGCTGTACACGCTGATGCAATTCTATGACCCGGCTTTTAGGTGTTTCACGTTTGCTGACTTTATCTTGGGGCCCACCATGGAGGAGTATGTAGAGTTCACTGAGCTGCCAGTGCAGAATGCAGTTCCTTTCATTCACTCTGCCGCTGAACCCAAGTTGGAGGATTTAGCTAAGGCCTTGCATATGAATGCTTCTGAGTTGTTGATGACTTCTTGGCGAGGGGTTCCAGGTTTCTCTCTCCAGTTTCTGGTTGGTAAGGCTCAAGAGTACACTAAGAATGGGTGTTGGGTGGTCTTTAACGCTATTTTGGCTCTATGCATTTATGGGATAGTGTTGTTTCCCAATTTCCCAAACTTCGTGGACATGGATGCATTTCATCTGTTTGCTGCTGGCAACCCAGTGCCTACACTGATCGGGGACTTTTATCATTCAATGCACTACAGAAATGAGAATAGGAGAGGCAAGAACGTCTCTTGCTGTGTGCCTTTGCTGCACATGTGGTTTAAGAGCCATCTTCCCTTGAAGGGACCTTTTGTGGATAGTGTAACTACAGTTGACTGGCCAGAGCGCATGATGAGGTTGTCTTCTGAAGACATTGAGTGGTTTGATCGAGACTTGTTGGGGTCCGAGCTTATTTGCAGTTGTGCTGGGTATCCTAATGTTCCGTAGTTTGGATATGCGCTGAAGAGCCCACCTCAGGAGGAAGAAGTACAGGAATCTCTGTACTTCACCGGTGATTTGAGTGGAGAGTTACTAGCCAAGCTTCGGCATGCCTGGACGCGTATTAACAAAAAAGGGAAACCACTGTTGGGGAAGAGTGATTGTCAGGCATATGCGCCCTACAAAGTTTGGATCCAGGAGAGAGCCAGACAGTTATTAATGCCATTTCCAGCTGCGCCGGTCCCTGTTCATATCCCGGTGGAAGAGCCAACCTCTGTTGCTATGGAGGTCTACGAGCAAGTTGTGAAGGAAAAGGAAGCCTTGATGAAGATTAACAAAGAGTTAGAAAAGGAGCTAGCTCAGATGAGGAGTGAGAAGAATAAGGTTGTACGTTCTTTCCAACAGCAGATCGAACTAGTAAACAGGCTAGGCGCTGAGTTGACTGAGGAGAAGAAGAAGCGCGAACGTCTGGGTCAAGAGTTCAGAAGCTCTCACGACATGCTAGAGTCCAAAAAGAAAGCACTCGACGCCGCTCACCGAGAAATCTCTTCTTGTAATAAGACATGGAATGCTACGCTGACCAACAACAAAAAGAGGGAAGATAAATTGAAGCAGCAAATTTCTGACCTCGAAGAGCAGTTGAAGGCTAGCATTGAGAAGCATGAAGAAGAGGTAATGACCAGATATAGTCTCCAGAATGCTTTGAACAAGGCCATCGAAGGCAGGAACGAAGTTGTGTCTCAGAAGCGGAAGCTAGAGGATCGCTTCGGAGAAGGGGCATGGGAGGAAACTGCTGGTGACGTGCGACGTGTTCTCAAGAGAAGAACCCAGCTTGTTGAAGGTCTGCTTACCCAACCAAGCCATCCAGAGACCAAGAAGTTAATAGAAGAGTACCGGGCTTATGGGAGTACTTGATCACTTCATGTATTAGCTTGTATGCTTTATTTGCATTTGTGCTGACCATCACCAGGATTGTTGGTTGAGGTCATGCTTTCTTATTATACTCTCAGTGATATTGTATTCTTGGATTTCTCTGCAATATATGAGGTTTTCTATGATTCGGCTCCAATCACCGTATTGCTAGCACTGTCACTGCACTGGCACATTCACACTAGAATCGGGGAATGATAATCCCTAATGCACAGACACACATTGCATTTTGCATACATACTCATATTTGCATTGCAGGTCTGTGATTCGTGTATCTTATCTCCTGCATCTTTAATTCAGGTATTTTTCAGGATTGCAGAAAAGCGGGTCCACCGTTACTCTACAAGGATTAACCAGAAGAAGATCATGGACAACGTGCAGAGTGAAATGCAAGAGATGCGTGACAGGATGGCCTTGCTCATGCAAACCATGGAGACTATCGCCAAAGGACAAAAGCAGCTGCAGAATCTGGTTCAACCGATAGTCGCACGGGCTGAGAACAACGGGACACCGCATGGTGAGAACATTGCTGCTTCTCCCCAAGTTGAGAATCGTCAAAGTGCTGATGCTATTCCCGTAACCGGTTTGAATGCTGGAGAAACTGGTCCTGTAGGTGGAGGCGGAAACACCAGTAATGTGAATGCCAATGCAAATACTGCTGGAGTGTTTGTGGGTAATGTCAACCAGGGTTTCAATGGGGGTGTTGAGAATATCGGAATGAATGGTATCAATGGTAACCAGGGCTTCAATGGTGTGAATATGGGGTATGGCAGCATGGCTGGCGCCAAGGCTGGGTTTGGTGGTTATGGTAATGTTGGATATGGAACTGGCGCGTACAACACTCAAGAGATGGGTAATCTGAGGTATGACCCCAGGTACGTCCAAACGGGTCCGGGCCATGACGCTGATTATGTTGGATATGATGTAGTACCTCGCTGGGAGGATCGCCAGGAGGATGTGTTCTCTGGTCAGAACGAGGGATATGAAAGAGCTAGGGATGACAACCATCGGATGAGATTGCTAGAAGAGAAGGTGAATGGATTGGCCAGCCAGAATGCTCTCGGGCTAGATATGTCAAACATGGGGTTAGTCCCTGGGTTGAGGGTACCTCTGAAATTCAAAGCACCGTCATTTGATAAGTACAAGGGGGATACATGCCCTAGGGTGCATGTGCGCGCATTTTACAGGCGCATGTCTGCGTATTCTGAGGATGAAAAGATGCTAATGCACTTCTTCCAGGATAGCCTGTCGGGGCCATCGCTGGAGTGGTACATGAGCTTGGAGCCTACTCAGATCAGGAGTTGGAAAGAGCTGGCAGAGGCTTTTGTTCGACATTATCAGTATAATAGTGATCTCGCCCCTAATCGAGTCCAGTTGCAGAGTATGTCTCAAAAGTCTAGCGAGAGCTTTAAAGAATACGCCCAGAGATGGCGAGATCTGGCTGCTAGGGTACACCCTCCAATGGTGGAGCGCGAAATGATGGATATGTTCATAGGAATTTTCTCTGGAATGTACTATGACCGGTTACTCAATTTTTCGATGAGTACTTTCTCTGAATTGATCTTGATGGGGGAGCGCATTGAAAACGGGGTAAAGATTGGTAAAATTCAAGCGGGTGAGTCCAGCTCCGCCGGAGGTAATAAGAAGACGTTTGGCGGTAAAAGGCAGGGTGATACCAATGCTGTATACGGTGCTCGACGAAGGAATAAAGGTCAGAACTGGCGTCAGCAGTCGCAGGTTGCAAGTGTAACCATTCCGGGGCCTTCTCAGCAGCAGAGACAACAACCACCGCAGCAGGCTCAGCAGCAGCCTAATAATAATCAGCGCAGATTTCAGAACCCACGACCGAGGAGAGTATTCGAGGTGCCGCCGGTATCATATGCAGAACTCCTTCAAACTTTGTTGAAATTGCAGTTAGTCGAGAAGAGGACCTTAGCGCCACCAACTGGCCAGCCACCAGTCGGATACGATGTTAATGAGCACTGTGACTTCCATTCGGGTGCACCAGGGCACAATATTGAGAATTGCCTGGCTTTCAAGCATAAAGTACAGGATTTGCTTGATAGTACGGCTATTAACTTCGGGAAGGAAGGTCCCAATATCACGCAGCAGCCAATTCCCAAGCATGGTGGGGCTGGGGCCAATGCAATCATGTTAGATGATGAGTTGAACTTGGTGTCAGAAGAGAGTAAGCTGAAAACCCCTTTAAGTTACGTAAAGCAGCATTTATTGAAAGGAGGTGTCTATCCCGGTTGCAGTGAAAAGTGTGCTGACTGTTTGGTTCAACCTGAGGGCTGTGAGAAGCTGAAGAGGGGAGTTCAAGGTTTGATCGAGGAAGGAACTTTGCAGTTTGACAGGGCTGTAGGGCGAGAGAAGTCTGTTGAGACAGACTCTGTAGAAGAGCGTAGAGAGATTGCTACGATCACCATTCCGTTCAAATCAGTGACGATTTCGGCATCATCATCAAGGCCGACCATTATTATTACCAAGGCTAAGCCAGTCCCTTTTGAAAGCACAAAGGCAGTCCCGTGGTGTTATGGTGCTGAGGTGTATTGTAACGGGGAAAAGATTGACTTGAATGATCCGCCAGCAGGATCCGTGGATAACATAGTGGGAACGGGTGGTATAACCCGGAGCGGGAGGATTTTCACTTCACCCGAGGTTGAAGCAGAGAGGCTTGCCAGAGGTAAGAAAAAAGTTGGTGAGGGGGAATCTTCGGGGAGTAAAGAGAAAGAGCCGATAACCAAAGATGTGGAAGAATTCATGAGGTTAATTTGCAAAAGTGATTACAAGATTGTAGATCACCTGCAGCAGACCCCGTCGAAGATCTCCATATTATCGCTGCTGTTGTGCTCTGAGGCGCATATAAATGCCCTGTTGAAGGTACTTGATACGTCTTTTGTGCCGCAAGAGATTTCAGTTAATCAGCTGGAGGGAGTTATGGCACATGTTAACGCTGGGCATGGACTGGGATTCACGGATTTTGACTTAACACCTCGAGGGCGTGATCATAATAATGCTTTGCACATCTCTATCGAATGTCGGGGCACTATTCTATCCCATGTGCTGGTAGACACTGGGTCCTCGTTGAATGTGTTACCAAAGAAAGCTCTGTTGAAATTGGATACCCGTGGGTTGTTGTGCACACCTAGTGATTTGGTAGTGAGGGCCTTTGACGGAACAAGGAGGTCAGTATTCGGGTCGATAACGTTACCCATTCAGGTAGGTCCGGAGGTGTTTGACACAGTGTTTTACATCATGGATATTCAGCCTGCGTATAGCTGTTTGATCGGGAGACCTTGGATTCATGCCGCTGGGGCAGTAACTTCGACGCTCCATCAGAAGCTGAAATATATGGTTGAGGGGAGTATTGTGACGGTGTGTGGCGAAGAGGATATCTTAGTCAATCATTTGTCTTCTTTCAAGTACGTGGAGGTAGATGGAGAGATTCATGAAACATTGTGTCAAGCGTTTGAAGGGGTGAAGGTCAAAAAAGAAGCTCCGGTGACGAGTGAAGGGCAAGAGGTGGCAGTCTCCTCATATAAAGAAGCCAAGGCATTGGTACAAGCAGGAGAGACTCAGAAGTGGGGTCAAGTTCTGGACATCCCAGTGAAGCAAGACAAGTATGGCTTGGGGTACCGCCCATCTTTCTCGCAGAGTGCGCCTAAGTACAAGGGACCTGTCGTGTTCACGCCTGGAGGAGTTAGTTTCGAAAGGATCAATGCCGTGTCTGATACGGAGGAAGCGGATAGCGATTGCGACATGGACTCATGGATTCGACCCACACGCCAGGGCAAAGCCTATGCAACTGGTCCGTCCAGGACGTCAGCCAAGTCACCAAACAGTAATGCATTGTTTGTTTCAATCATTGTATGATCACATGCCTTGCCCGGGGCATCGATGATCTTGTCTTAGGGCCTAACTGTTTACCTATATGTTTGCATGATTAATAAATGACGGTGTTTTTACATTCAAATGTTGTGATCCTTTTCTTTCTGTTTTTATTTTATTTTTCAATAAAATGGCTGCGTGGTTAGGCATTTTGCTAGTACATCATTTTTGAAGCACTTAACCGTTTCCCTCGCAGGATTCATGAATTTTCAGATGACACCGACCAAAAACTTCCTATGACTCGTTTAGACTTCGAGCATCCGATCTTCCAAGTTGAGGAGGAGATTGTGGAGGATAGTGACTTACCAGAAGAGCTTAGTCGGTTATTGAAGCAAGAGAAGAGAGTTATTCTGCCTCACCAGGAAGAGATTGATATCGTCAACTTGGGGTCTGAAGAATGCGTCAGGAATATCCGTATAGGGGCCGCGTTGCAAGAGGCATTAAGCGGGAGCTTATTGAGATGCTGCGTGAATACAGTGATATATTTGCTTGGTCTTACGAGGATATGCCGGGTTTGGACACTGATATGGTTGTTCATCGTCTGCCGTTGAAAGAAGATTGCCCGCCCGTGAAGCAGAAGCTCCGAAGGACTCGTCCTGACATGGCTGTAAAGATAAAGGAAGAAGTGCAGAAGCAATGGGATGTTGGATTCCTGGTTGTTACCACTTATCCCACTTGGGTCGCTAATATCGTGCCTGTGACAAAGAAAGATGGCAAGGTTCGAATGTGTGTTGATTATAGGGATCTAAACAAAGCAAGCCCGAAGGATGATTTCCCACTGCCGCATATTGACATGTTAGTTGACAACACGGCTCAATTTTCGGTATTCTCTTTCATGGATGGATTTTCGGGGTACAACCAGATCAAAATGGCTCCGGAGGATATGGAAAAAACGACCTTTATCACCTAGTGGGGAACCTTCTGTTACAAGGTGATGCCCTTTGGTTTGAAAAATGCTGGGGCAACGTATCAGCGGGCCATGACAACGCTTTTTCATGACATGATGCACAGAGAGATCGAGGTGTATGTCGATGACATGATTGCTAAGTCTCAAACAGAGGAAGAGCATCTGGTTAATCTGCTGAAGTTGTTCAAGAGGCTGAGGAAATTCAGGCTGAGGCTGAATCCAAATAAATGTACCTTCGGAGTGAGATCCGGGAAGCTACTGGGGTTCATTGTGAGCAAGAAAGGAATCGAGGTCGATCCTGCCAAAATAAAAGCAATACAAGAGATGCCAGCACCGAGAACAGAAAAAGAAGTTTGTGGATTCTTAGGGAGGTTGAATTACATTGCTATGTTCATCTCTCACCTAACGACCACGTGTGAACCATTATTCAAGCTGTTAAAGAAAGATCAAGCGGTGGTCTGGAATGACAATTGCCAAAGGGCATTTGAAAAGATAAAAGAATACTTGCAGGAATCTCCGATGTTGATACCCCCAGTAGCGGGACGACCACTGATTATGTATCTGACGGTTCTGGAGAACAGTATGGGTTGTGTTCTCGGTCAACATGACGAGACAGGGCGAAAAGAGCATGCAATTTACTACTTGAGTAAAAAGTTCACGGACTGTGAATCTCGATACTCTATGCTCGAAAAGACGTGTTGTGCATTGGCGTGGGCTGCCAAACGTCTAAGACAGTACATGCTGAACCATACAACCATGCTGATATCAAAGATGGATCCGATCAAATATGTGTTTGAGAAGCAAGCGCTGTCTGGAAGGATTGCTAGATGGCAGATGGTATTGACAGAATACGATATCCAGTATGTTTCCCAGAAGGCCGTTAAGGGAAGTGTTCTGTCCGAATATCTCGCCGAACAGCCAATTGAGGATTATCAGCCTATGAAGTTTGAGTTTCCTGATGAGGACATAATGTACTTGAAAGCTAAAGATTGTGATGAGTCGTTGCCTGGTGAGGGTCCTGAGCGGAGTTCCCAGTGGCAATTGATTTTTTATGGGGCTGTCAATTCGTATGGTAGTGGGATCGGGGCAATCATTACAACTCCCCACGGGTCGCACATCCCGTTCACAGTCAGATTGACTTTTTCAGTGACGAATAATGAAGCCGAGTATGAAGCTTGCATTATGGGATTAGAGTAGGCTATCGATATGAGGATCAAGAATCTGGATGTATATGGGGATTCAGCATTGGTTGTGAATCAGATTAAGGGAGAGTGGGAGACGCGCCAACCTAATCTGATACCGTACATGAATTATGCGAGAAGGTTGCTACCTTTCTTTGATAGGGTGGAGTTTCATCATGTACCCCGGGCGGAGAATCAAATGGCGGACGCCCTTGCAACGTTATCCTCGATGTATAAAGTCAACCGCTGGAACGAGGCTCCCAGCATTGTCATCTCTCGCCTTGATAGGCCGGCCTTTGTGTTTGCAATTGATGAAGCATCCGACGGTAAACCTTGGTACTTTGATATACAGAATTTCCTGAAGAATAAGGAATATCCGGCTGGGGCGTCCAGTCGCGATCAGAAGACTCTAAGGAGATTAGCAGGCAACTTCTATCTGAATCCCGACGGCGTTTTGTATAGAAGTAACCACGATTTGGTACTCCTCCGGTGTGTAGACGAGAAGGAAGCCAACTTGCTCATGGAAGAAGTCCATGAAGGAACTTTTGGTACACATGCTGGTGGGCATGCCATGACCCGAAAGTTGTTGCGTGCGGGGTATTATTGGTTGACGATGGAAACTGATTGTTTCAGATTTGCCAAGCGGTGTCACAAGTGCCAGATCTATGCTGATAAGATCCATGTGCCACCCAGTCCACTGAACGTTATGGCTTCTCCGTGGCCTTTCTCCATGTGGGGAATTGATATGATCGGCAAGATTGAGCCTACTGCTTCCAATGGGCATCGCTTCATTCTGGTTGCGATCGATTACTTCACTAACTGGGTGGAAGCAGCATCTTACACCAATGTGACGAAGCAGGTGGTGGCCAGATTTATCAAGAAGGATATAATTTGCAGATACGGTATTCCTGAGCGGATCATTACTGATAATGGTTCGAATTTGAACAACAAGATGATGAAAGATCTTTGTCGGGATTTCAAGATCGATCAACATAATTCATCTCCTTACAGACCCAAGATGAATGGCGCTGTTGAAGCGGCCAATAAGAATATCAAGAAAATTGTTCAGAAGATGGTGGTAACGTACAAGGATTGGCATGAGATGCTGCCATTCGCTTTGCACGGTTATCGTACTACAGTGCGTACATCAACCGGGGCAACACCGTTCTCACTAGTATATGGCATGGAGGCTGTCCTGCCATTGGAGGTTGAGATACCATCTTTGAGGGTTTTGCTTGATGTTAAGCTGGACGAGGCAGAATGGGTGAGAAGTAGATTGAATCAGCTGAGCTTGATAGATGAGAAAAGATTGGCATCCATTGCACACTGTAGGCTGTATCAGAGCCGGATGAAGAAAGCATTCGACAAGAAGATTCGACCTCGGAGCTTTCAGACGGGTGATCTTGTGCTGAAGAAGATTCTCCCACCGCAATCGGATCACAGGGGCAAATGGACTCCCAATTACGAAGGTCCATACGTCGTGAGAAAGGTCTTCTCCGGAGGAGCCTTATTGTTATCCACCATGGATGGTGACGACTTTTCGTCCCCTGTGAACTCGGACGCAGTTAAAAAATACTTTCCTTAAAATTGACCCGCTGGACAGTAAAAAGTGAGTCCAGGCAAAAATGGGGCATCCTGGCGAACCAAAAACAAAATAAAAGGGTTCGGGCAAAAGTTAGGGATAAAACGAAAAATGTACACCCGCGAAGTCGAAAACCTACACTGGGCGGCTTCGGCAAAAAAGGGTATCCCGGTGAGTCGAAAACCCGCAAAGGGCGATTCACGCAAAAGTTAGGGATTTAAGAAGCAAATGACTGCGGTCCAAGTTTGATTGTTTAGCGGTTCGGGAGCATCTGGGGGTCTATTATCCGAAGCAATTTCTTCCGAAGACAAAAGATCGGGAAAGTGTTAGAGTCCGACGAGTCATAGGAGGATCGGTTCATGGTGTTCGTCTGTAACACGTTGCCGACATGTGTACAAATTTTATTTTGTATATTTGTATACTTCTGCATTTTGTTTATGTGTGACTACCTCTTTTCAGGAGTTGCATCCAATGTACAAATCTTGCCTATTCTCAGGCCGTTATCAATAAAGTGTTTTATTCAGTGCAATGTGTGACTTTGGTTTTAATTTTTTACAGTTTTGTTTGTAGAAAACGCCGATGTTTTTGATAAACTTGCATGCGTGTAACCAAGCGGGCCTCGGCCGATGATTGTCAAAACCAAAAATTACCTGAATGGTTGTCATGGGTGATTACCAAGATGTTTCTTCTTGCGTAGGTTGCCTTGTGTTTGCTTGTCCTCTCCAGAGGTTGAATGTTGTGTCTTCCCCAGTGAAGTCGCCCCAGGTACAATTGAGTGTTGTCTCCCCAGGAGAGCGGAGATTGCGTCAAAGGAAAAGATAACGTATCTTTAGTAGTTCAGAATTAGCTTATCAAGCAGAGCAGAGTCCTCCCCAGTGAAGGTCGAGATGAATGTGATTAACTTCCCAGAGAGTTCTTGTGCAGTGCAAATCAGAATGTGTAGTTCAATCCCCAGCTCAGTGATAACAGGATGAGTTTCCCCAGCTCAGTGATAGCAGGATGATTTCCCCAGCTCAGTGATAGCAGGAGAGGTTCCCCACAAGAGTGTGATCAGGTGGTTGGAGCTGCTGAAAGGAGTTTTCCCGAGCACGAATGTCCTTTCTTTCCCCAGCAAGTCGCTCTTCCTCGTCAGGAGGATCGTCCTTAGCAGATTTTGGAGTTTTGAGTTTGTGAGCTACCTTCCCAGCAGGATGGTCATCCCCAACGGAGTTAGTTCATCTTTCCAACATTTATTTTGTTGGAAGCGTATCGGTAGTATTCCGGTCATCCCCAACGGATCCAGTTCGTCTTCAGCATTTATTTTGCTGAAGCAACCCTTTGCATAAGCATGCATCATGAGCATTTGCATTTTACCCAAACACGTAGCATTTCCATGCGGTATGGAAGCATTACGTCATTATCAAGCGTGCATTTTTGAAACATAAGCCAGGTGGTTACCTCTTCAGTTTCAGACATGTTTGTTCCCTGCCGATAAGAGAAGTCGTGGTTCAGGAAGATGTTGATGTGTGGTCAAGTGCGCAGTGATCGTATTTGTACCATTCATGGGGTTCATGTTGTAGAACACGCAGTGATCATGTTAATCTTGGTATGTGTATCTGTGGTCGAATGGCGCAGTGATCGTATTCGTCCTGATCTAAGAAGATTGTTTTGTAAGGCACGCAGTGATCGTGTTAGTATCATCTCGGGGTTTTGTTGAGCAGGACGCGCAGTGATCGTGTTCACTCTATTAGTGGTGCAGGACACGCAGGGATCGTGTTTATCATATCATGTAATGTTTGTAGGTCGATATACGGAGTGATCGTATTCGTCCGTTATACAGTGGTTATAGATCGACACGCAATGATCGTGTTCGTCCAGTTTGGTTGGTCGATATACACAGTGATCGTATTGGTCCGTTACGCGGGTTGGTTATAGGGTGAGGCACGCAGTGAACGTGTTCATCTAGTTGTTGATGGCCGAAGTACGCAGTGATCGTGTTCGTCCCATGTTGAAGTTGTGGCACAACACGCAGTGATCGTGTTTCCTCCAGTTAAGAGGGCCGTGACAGGAAACGTGCGGTGATCGCGTTCACCCTATGTATGGTTAGGATATGCAGTGATCGTATTCGTCCAGTCATGTGGGTTAGTCGAGACACACAGCATGCAGTGATCGTGCTTTCTCCAGTCAAGAGGATCATGGCTCAGAACACGCAGTGATCGTGTTCAAGATACGCAGTGACCGTATTCGTATGGCACGTAGTGATCGTGTTGATAGTACCATGGGAACTCGTGATGCGGAGCACGCAGTGATTGTGGCTATCGTATCAGTTGGTTTTGTTGGTCGGCATACGCAGTAATCGTATTCGTCCAGTTACATGGGTTGGTTTCGTGGCACGCAGTGGTCGTGTTGACGTTATTTTGGGGGTTTGTTGGTTGAGACACGCAGTGATCGTGTTCATTATATTGGTGGTTGAAGTACGCAGTGAATGTGTTCGCCTCTTCTATGTGGATTTATTCCGTCTGGCACGCAGTGATCGTGTTTACCTCGTCCGGTTGGATTTATGATTAATGTGATTTTGGTTGTACCGCAACACGCAATGATCGTGATTGTCCCATTAAGTGGTTTTGTTTGTGACTTCGAGGCACGCAGTGATTGTGTTCGTTGTGTTTGTCCCGTTAGTTGATGTTGGTTGTGATACACGCAGTGACCGTGTTCGTCGCAGTTTTGTGGATTTATGTTGTGCCAGACATGCAGTGATCGTGTTCGTCATGGCATATTCCCCTAGCAGAGTTGCTTGGTCAAGCATTTCTCTTTCTCCCCAGCCGAGTCCTTTCTCAGAGTGTTGTGGGAACGACATGACGCAGATTTTTGGGTGGTTACCCGCAGTTACCCCAGTAGAGACATAATCCCCAGCAGGGTGGTCTTCAACGAGATGTTTGGTTAAGTTCCTCGTAGTCCCCGGCAGGGTAGTCTTCGACAAGTCGCTTGGTTAAGTTACTTGTATTTCCCCAGCTGAGTTTTTCTCAGGATGCTGTGGATTCAGCATTATAAGACGGTAATGCAGTTTGTGGGTCCTCACCCGCAATTCCCCCAACAGAGTTATGTTCTCCAGCAGGGTGTTACTTCAATGGGTTGCTTGGTTAAGTCCCTCATAGTCCCCAGCAGGGAGCTTGCTACAAGAGTTGTTTTCCTCGTATTTTTCAACAAGGTTATTCTCGTCAGGGTACTTGGTTAAGTTCCCAATTTCCCTAGCAGGTGTTTGACGGTCGTCGCCAGAGTTGTCTTCTCAGAGTTATTTAGTCAAGATTTTCTTTTCCCCACAGAGTCGGTTGTTCATGTCTTCGAACATCGTCTCGCTTGGTTAAGCGGCTGCCCGTTTCTTTTAGATACGAAAGGTTGATCAGTGAAGTCAACATGACAAGTAAAGTCAGTATTCTCCCGCTGGTTAGCGTGTGCTTGGTTGATAAGTGAGATCAACAGAGGTTGATAAGTGAGATCAACAGAGGTTGATAAGTGATATCAACAGAGGTTGATAAGTGATGTCAACAATTTCTCGTTGCTTGATAGTACGGCTATTAACTTCGGAATGAAGCGGTCTGCGGACAATATCAGATTATTTTACAAAGAGCAGATTGATAGATGGATGGCTAGTTGTTGTTGTGACAACAGGAGCCAGTTCCCAGGGTTTCCCCAAGCAGTAGTTGTATTCGCAATTTATTTGTGCGGTTGGTAAATTTACGGGTTCTTTCGTATTCAACCGTCTCGTACCGCGAATGTCTGAAGGCTGTGCGCTCTTCATCCAGTCGGGTCCAAGTCGCTTGAATAGGGGCAGCTGTTGCACCCCAAAATTTTCCCAACCTTTTCTAACCTAGGTTTATGTTTCAACTGCATAGTCATTTGCATTGTCATCATGTACATAGTGTATTCATCTGCATTGCATAGCATGAGCAAGCTATCTTAATCAGGGGATCAAGTGCTATTCTTATCTCAAGAGGTATATCCAAGGGTTTCATGCATCAGGAAAGAATTTGAGTTTTGGAGAGTTGACAGGTTGATCATTGGATTCTCTCCTATCTTGAGGTTATTTGGGGATCATCAGAGGAAGTGTGAGCTATGAGCCAAGAGCATGAGGTGTGTATGGATGTTATGAAGAACCTAGATGATCATTTTGAAGAAGAGCCAGGTCATTGGAATGATTGCAAGAGCCTCAGTTGAAGTCAGTCAACTAGGGTTTTATCTGGGTCAACACTGTAACACCCCCTTTCTATACCCCCAAATTAATACATTTAATCAATTAGGCACTTAGAAAATTTATTTCATCAGAGTTTAATTAAAACATGTTATATAAGAGGCGCATCACATTATCATGAAATTAAACACATACGATACCTGCTCAATTTGATATGCAACAATGGGTAACCCACATCTCAATATTTAGAATAAAAGCGGAAACATCCAAATACTGAATCGATCACATTCATAAAAGTATATACAACCATCAGTTAATTCATGCTTTACAACATATCCACAGCAGATACATACACATATGTATCACAAAAGAATCAAAACAAATGTAACTCCAAAAGAGTCAAAGGCTTCCTAACTACCCAGATGTTACATATCAGAGCCATTGACCAGAAAGAATGAAGACATCGCTTCACAAAAAGAACCTCCAGCTTCCTACTCTGCAATGCCTCATAGAGCATTATAAAACAGCAGAAGGGTGAGAAACAACATCATAACAGTTAATGCATAAAATTGTATATATACATATACTCACATTTGTACAAGTTATACTCAAATTATGTTCTCACCACGTTAAACATATACATATAATCATGCCTCTACACATGCTTATGAACATTCACAATATGTTCCTCCAAACAATCACATATAACATACACAGTTATATTCATTCAACCAATGCATCATACACAGATGACTCATGCAACTCATAGAGACCGACACACGACTCTATGCAGATGCAAATGCGGTACCGACTCATTCAATAGATTCTCTAAGGAATCGAGTATTCAGCAGATCCTCCACGGGATCAAGTACTCAGCAGATTCTCCATGGAATCAAATATTGATTAGATTCTCCACGGAATCGAATATTCAGCAGATCCTCCACGGGATCAAGTACTCAGCAGATTCTCCACGGAATCAAATACTCTAGCCAATCCTCCACGGGATTACATGTTATGACCGGTTCTCCGAGGAATCACACAATGCAACCGATTCTCCAAGGAATCTAATATAACCATCGTATCATACGAGGTTCTGCAAATCCTCCGAGGGATCAATCAACACACAAATGCATACTAAGATGCTTCACAAACATACTCATTGCATTTATCACATACATCGCATATATCTATCATGCATTCACATTATGCACCATTCCACACATGGTTTACACACATATCAGCCTATCAATGCGTTTCTATTCAATTCGAGCAAATACACAAGATTATAAAATATTCGAGATTCACCCTTTACTCTACAATCTAGGATTCACGCCTTTCGGCCACCCACAGCACGACATGTCAAAATAGTTCACACATCAATCATTCATATAGGCATTAATCATAATTGAATCAACTAAACATCATGCTATGAACAAACAGCAAAACAAAATAACACTGACAGGTTCGCCAACCTTCGCCTGGCGAAGCCACGCAGCGAATGCTCGCTGGCCTTCGCCTGGCGAACTTCCCAGCGAAGTCCACTGGGAGTAATTCTGGAATTACTCGCTGAGGCTCGCTACCCACTCGCCTGGCGAACCTTCGCCAACTCACTTCGCCTGGCGAACTTGCCAGCGAATACAGGGTATTAGCTTCTGACTTGCTTCGCCACAGCTCGCTGGGCTTCGCCTGGCGAACCTTCGCTGCCATTTGCCTGGCGAGCCTGCGAAGACAAAACTTCCATGGCTGTCTCAAGAGCCCAAACTCCACAAAATCAACCGATTAAATCCAAACCAGTCTCAGTGGCACAACCCAACCATCACCCGACTAAACTACATTGTCTAATCCGAGTTCTAACCGATTAAAACCTCATTCTACTCACAAAACCAACTTCTAACCTAAGTGGAAAAAGAGTAGAAACCCTACACAATCCAAACACATACACATATAATCATACACATTAAAGAGATGATGGAGTTTCACACCCTTACCGATCGATTGCAAGCTTTGGTGATGATCCCTTGATGATTCTAGGTTTTCCTCTCCACTTTCTCTTCTCTTTCTCTTCTCCTCTTTTCTTTCTCTTGTTTTTCCTCTTATGTTACTATCTTTCTTCCTTTTCCTCTCTTATTCTATTTCTATCTCTATTTCTTTCCTCTCAAATTCTTTCCAACACTTACCAATCAATTCTCACACTAAATTGCTAAATGTCTAAAATGCCCTTTTTACTCTAATTCCCCGAAAACTCTCCGAATCAGTAAAATAGATAAAATAAGCAAACACCACATAGCAATATATAATTTCTCAATTTAAAACAAACATCAAATAAATAAATTAAAAGACTCAACAATTAATGGGAATTCAGAATCGGGGCGTTACAACTCTCCCCCACTTTAGAAATTTTCGTCCTCGAAAATATTACCTTATTCAAACAACTATGGATGCGACTCTCGCATCTTGCTCTCCAATTCCCAAGTCATGTTGCCTTCTGCGACACCTCCCCAGGACACTTTCACAAGCGCAATATCCTTGCCTCTTAGTTTCTTAACTTCACGGTCCAAAATACTAACCGGTAAAACTTCAACTGTAAGGTTATCTCTTACTTCAACTTCATCCATCGGGATCACATGTGACGGATCCGGAACATACTTCCGAAGTTGCGAGACATGGAATACATCATGCAAATTCGAAAGGTTCGGAGGCAACGCCACACGATAAGCCACAACACCAACTCGTGCGACAATCTGATACGGACCAATAAAACGAGAAGTCAACTTCCTCGACTTCAAAGCACGACCCACACCCGCAACCGGTGTAACTCTCAAAAACAGATGGTCGCCCTCTAGAAACTCGAGATCCTTTCTCCTTTTATCATGATAACTTTTCTGTCTACTCTGAGAAGCTCTCATCTTTTCCCGAATAAATTTCACCTTTTCCGTCGTTTGCTGTACCATTTCCGGACCAACTACCGACTTTTCGCCTGTCTCATGCCAACACAGAGGTGTTCGACATCTCCGACCATATAAAGCCTCAAATGGCGCCATACCAATACTCGAATGGAAATTGTTATTATAGGTGAACTCAATCAACGCTAAATAACCGTCCCACGCACCACCTTGTTCAAGCACACAAGCACGCAACAAATCTTCTAACGATTGAATCGTCCTCTCGATTTGACCATCTGTTTGCGGATGATATGCCGAACTCAATCTCAACTTAGAACCCAAGGCACCTTGCAAACTTTCCCAAAATCTTGAAGTAAATCTAGGATCTCTATCCGACACAATACTCTTAGGAACTCCATGAAGCTTCACAATAGTGCCAACATAAATCTCGGCCAACCTTCCCAAAGAATAAGTAATATCAATCGGAATAAAGTGAGCCGATTTAGTAAGCCTATCAACAATCACCCAAATAGCATTATGTCCTCTTTGCGTATTCGGCAATCCCGTAACAAAATCCATCGATATACTATCCCATTTCCATTCCGGAATATCCAACGGTTGCATCAATCCACTAGGCTTCTGATGCTCCACCTTAGACTTCTGGAAAGTCAAACACGAGTACACAAAACGAGCAACATCGCCTTTCAATCCAGACCACCAAAAAATCTTCTTCAAATCCTGATACATCTTATTCGCTCCCGGATGAATACTTAAGTTACTCCGATGTCCCTCTTCCAATATCATCTTTTTCAAATCCGCATCATCGGGAATACAAATACGACCTCGAAACCTCAAAACTCCTGATTCATCAACTTTGAAATCTTCATTTCCATTCGTCATCAAATCCGCAAATTTCAAATCCAACTTTTGCTTTTCACACACCGTAATAAGGAAATCATTCGTGACATGCAACATACCAAGCTTCACACTACTCGGCGTTAACTCACAAACCAAACTCAAATCTCTAAAGTTCTCCAAGAGTTCCCACTCTCTAACAATCAAGGTAGACACGTGCAACGACTTCCGACTTAAGGCATCGGCTACCACATTCGCCTTACCCGGATGATAATTTAAACCAAAATCATAGTCCTTCAAAAGTTCTAGCCATCTCCTTTGCCTCATATTCAATTCTTTTTGATCAAACAAATACTTCAAACTCTTGTGATCGCTAAAAACTTCAAATCTTGCACCATAAGGATAGTGCCTCCAAATTTTTAAAACGAACACTACAGCCGCTAACTCCAAATCATGAGTAGGATAATTCCTTTCATGTACTCTCAACTGTCTAGAAGCATACGCCACGACCTTCCCATCTTGCATCAATACACCACCCAATCCTGATAAAGAAGCATCGCAATAAACCACAAAAGGTTCCGTAGGATTCGGCAAAATCAAAACTGGCGCTGTTGTTAACCTTCTCTTTAATTCCATGAAACTCTCTTCACAATTAACATCCCAAATAAAAGTCTTTCCTTTACAAGTCAACTGCGTTAACGGAAGTGCTAACTTTGAAAATCCTTCGATAAACCTCCGGTAGTAACCGGCCAAGCCCAAAAAGCTTCGAATTTCCGTAACCGATCTTGGAGTCTCCCATTGCATTACCGCATCGATCTTGGATGGATCCACACTAATACCATTTCCGGAAATAATATGTCCAAGAAAACTCACCTCCGACAACCAAAACTCACACTTAGACAACTTTGCGTACAACTTCTTCTCTTTCAAAATCCGCAACACAATCCTTAAATGTTCTTCGTGTTCCTCTCGAGACTTAGAATAAATCAAAATGTCATCGATAAACACTACCACAAAACGATCCAACTGCTCGTGGAAGATACGGTTCATATATTCCATGAAAACACCCGGCGCATTAGAAACTCTGAATGGCATCACCGTATACTCATAGTGACCATATCGTGTTCTAAAAGCCGTCTTCGAAATATCTTCTTCCTTAACCCGAATCTGGTGATACCCGGATCTCAAATCAATCTTACTAAAAACACGGGCTCCAACCAATTGATCCATCAAATCATCAATTCTTGGAAGCGGATACTTGTTCTTAATTGTCACCTTATTCAACTGCCGATAATCAATACACAATCGCATACTACCATCCTTCTTCTTTACCAACAATACCGGTGCACCCCAAGGAGAAACACTTGGTCTTACAAATCTCTTATCCAACAAATCATTCAACTGCTTCTTCAATTCCACCAACTCCGATGCCGACATCCGATACGGGGCCATCGAAATCGGTCTAGTACCCGGAACTAGATCAATAGAAAATTCAACCTCTCTCTTTGGCGGCACATCCGCAACATCTTCCGGAAACACTTCAGGAAATTCACAAACTACAGGAAACACGTCGAGCTCAACTTTGCTCTCCACCGACAACGATGCAAACACACCAAACAACTGAGATTCGTCCGCTAAAAGTTTCTTCAACTCTTTAGTGGAAAGAAAACTCTCGTTTTCACCATCTTCCAAAGAAGGAAACCTTACTAACTTGTGATAGCAATCCAGATGAACTCTATTAAATTGCAACCAGTTCATACCCAAGATTACGTCCAAACCTTCCAACGGCAAACACACTAAATCCATAACGAAGTCCTTACCATACATGGTCAAAGGACAACTTGCACACACCAAAGAAGTAGTTACCGACCCCGAAGCGGGAGTCCCAACAACCATACCACTACTCAAAGAAACCATACACAAATCCAACCGCTTAGCACACGCAAGAGAAATGAACGAGTGAGTCGCTCCAGTATCAATAATAGCAACTAAAGGCATATCATTAATAAAGCATGTACCTTTAATCAAACGATCCGCCGCATTAGTAGCGTCTGAACCTGCTAATGCGAAAACTTTCCCGCCCGCCTGAGCTTGCTTCGGTTTGGTACAATTCGAGCTAATGTGACCCACCTCGCCACAATTAAAACACTTCACAGCATTCTTTCTACACTCTGTTGCATCATGTCCAAGGAGCCCACAGTTGGAACACTTCGCCTTGAACTTTCCACAATCATAAGACTTGTGGCCCATCACGCCACACTTAAAACATTTGATCGCACCGGAACCTCCTCCGGGTCTCCTATCAAAGTTTCCCCTATGTTTGCCCTTATCAGCAGGCGTCACATAAGGTCCGCTTCGTACTTGCTGCTTCCCTCTCCTCTCGCTCAAACCCTTATAATGAGTAGAACGAGCTCTACTGTCTTCTTCATAAATTCTGCAACACTCGGTCAAATCCGAAAATCTTCGTATCCTTTGATAAACCACCGCTTGCTTTATCTCCGGACGCAAGCCATTCTCATACTTGATACATTTGGAAAATTCCGCCGTAACCGCATCATAGTGAGGGTGAAACTTCACTAACTCAGTAAACTTAGCGGTGTAGTCCACCACCGACATATTACCTTGTTTCAACTCTAGAAATTCCATTTCTCTCTTCCCTTTAACACTTTCGGGATAATACTTCCTTAGAAACTCAGTACGAAATAAATCCCACGTAATCTCCTCGTCGTCGACCTCAAGAACTTGCCTCGCGCTGACCCACCAGTCATCAGCCTCTTCTCTCAGCATGTGAGTCCCTAGTCTCACCTTGTTCCCTTCAGAACAATCCATCACCCTAAAGATCCTCTCAATTTCCTTTAACCATATTTGAGCACCATCCGGATCAAATCTCCCTTTGAACACCGGTGGTTGGTTCTTCCTGAACTCATCATTCGCATTCACGTTAGGTGCACCCTGCACAGCTCTGGCCATAGCCTCTAACGCCGCTGCCATAGCATTGTCATTACGACCTGCCATATTCTGAGGATTCCCAAAAATAACAACAAGGTTAAACAACCGTTCAACCAACACAACAACAAGACAGACACGACTGACTCAACACTGGCTCTGATACCACTTAATGTAACACCCCCTTTCTATACCCCCAAATTAATACATTTAATCAATTAGGCACTTAGAAAATTTATTTCATCAGAGTTTAATTAAAACATGGTATATAAGAGGCGCATCACATTATCATGAAATTAAACACATACGATACCTGCTCAATTTGATATGCAACAATGGGTAACCCACATCTCAAATTTAGAATAAAAGCGGAAACATCCAAATACTGAATCGATCACATTCATAAAAGTATATACAACCATCAGTTAATTCATGCTTTACAACATATCCACAGCAGATACATACACATATGTATCACAAAAGAATCAAAACAAATGTAACTCCAAAAGAGTCAAAAGGCTTCCTAACTACCCAGATGTTACATATCAGAGCCATTGACCAGAAAGAATGAAGACATCGCTTCACAAAAAGAACCTCCAGTTTCCTACTCTGCAATGCCTCATAGAGCATTATAAAACAACAGAAGGGTGAGAAATAACATCATAACAGTTAATGCATAAAATTGTATATATACATATACTCACATTTGTACAAGTTGTACTCAAATTATGATCTCACCACGTTAAACATATACAAATAATCATGCCTCTACACATGCTTATGAACATTCACAATATGTTCCTCCAAACAATCATATATAACATACACAGTTATATTCATTCAACCAATGCATCATACACAGATGACTCATGCAACTCATAGAGACCGACACACGACTCTATGCAGATGCAAATGTGGTACCGACTCATTCAACAGATTCTCTAAGGAATCGAGTATTCAGCAGATCCTCCACGGGATCAAGTACTCAGCAGATTCTCCACGGAATCAAATATTCATCAGATTCTCCACGGAATCGAATATTTAGCAGATCCTCCACGGGATCAAGTACTCAGTAGATTCTCCACGGAATCAAATACTCTAGCCAATCCTCCACGGGATTACATGTTATGACCGATTCTCCGAGGAATCACACAATGCAACCGATTCTCCAAGGAATCTAATATAACCATCGTATCATACGAGGTTCTGCAAATCCTCCGAGGGATCAATCAACACACAAATGCATACTAAGATGCTTCACAAACATACTCATTGCATTTATCACATACATCGCATATATCTATCATGCATTCACATTATGCACCATTCCACACATGGTTTACACACATATCAACCTATCAATGCGTTTCTATTCAATTCGAGCAAATACATAAGATTATCAAATATTTGAGATTCACCCTTTACTCTACAATCTAGGATTCACGCCTTTCGGCCACCCACAGCACGACATGTCAAAATAGTTCACACATCAATCATTCATATAGGCATTAATCATAATTGAATCAACTAAACATCATGCTATGAACAAACAGCAAAACAAAATAACACTGACAGGTTCGCCAACCTTCGCCTGGCGAAGCCACGCAGCGAATGCTCGCTGGCCTTCTCCTGGCGAACTTCCCAGCGAAGTCCACTGGGAGTAATTCTGGAATTACTCGCTGAGGCTCGCTACCCACTCGCCTGGCGAACCTTCGCCAACTCACTTCGCCTGGCGAACTTGCCAGCGAATACAGGGTATTAGCTTCTGACTTGCTTCGCTACAGCTCGCTGGGCTTCGCCTGGCGAACCTTCGCTGCCATTCGCCTGGCGAGCCTGCGAAGACAGAACTTCCATGGCTGTCTCAAGAGCCCAAACTCCACAAAATCAACCGATTAAATCCAAACCAGTCTCAGTGGCACAACCCAACCATCACCCGACTAAACTACATCGTCTAATCCGAGTTCTAACCGATTAAAACCTCATTCTACTCACAAAACCAATTTCTAACCTAAGTGGAAAAAGAGTAGAAACCCTACACAATCCAAACACATACACATACAATCATACATATTAAAGAGATGATGGAGTTTCACACCCTTACCGATCGATTGCAAGCTTTGGTGATGATCCCTTGATGATTCTAGGTTTTCCTCTCCACTTTCTCTTCTCTTTCTCTTCTCCTCTTTTCTTTCTCTTGTTTTTCCTCTTATGTTACTATCTTTCTTCCTTTTCCTCTCTTATTCTATTTCTATATCTATTTCTTTCCTCTCAAGTTCTTTCCAACATTACCAATCAATTCTCACACTAAATTGCTAAATGTCTAAAATGCCCTTTTTACTCTAATTCCCCGAAAACTCTCCGAATCGGTAAAATAGATAAAATAAGCAAACACCACATAGCAATATATAATTTCTCAATTTAAAACAAACATCAAATAAATAAATTAAAAGACTCAACAATTAATGGGAATTCAGAATCGGGGCGTTACAAACACTAGGTCAACCCTAGGTCAAAGACTTGTTTTGAAAGGCATCAAGGCTCATTTGAAGAATGCGGGATTCATTATTTTCTATATGGATATGGATGTGATGTTGTGCTAAAGAAAAATCAGAAGGAATCAAGGAGAAATGGAGTTACCAAATTAGGGTTTCAGTGTAAAATCCCCTGATTTAGGTCAAACTTCAAAGTAGTGTAACTCAAGATGCAAGCTTCATATGAATTTCGGATCCACATGAAACTTGTAGAGTATCTTCATAGCTTTAATTTGAGTAGTGGAAGTCATCAAGATGATTTATAGAACTCAAGTTATAGCTCTTGCAAGTTACAGGTCATCTGAGGGCACTGAAATTTGTCTGTGAAAGTTGTCTGTCTTCCAAGCAACTTTTGACCTTCAAGGAGATTTCAAATGGATTATTGGCCAACATGAGAGTTGTTCCTTATTGTCTTAGCTTTCTATAAAGGTATGGTATGACTTCATATGATTTGTGGAACTCTATTTATGGTCTTGGAAAGAAAAGGGTATTTTGGTCATTTGAGGATTACAGGTCATTCTTAACCTATGCCCAAAACTCATACAAGGAAGCTTCAAATGAAAAACTTCACAACATCAAAGTTGCTCAAAATGTCATTTTAAGTCTAGAAAAGAAGTCATGGAAGTTTGGAAATGCATAGAACAAGACTTGATCAAAGTTGGTGAAAAATGACCTAAAAAAGGCATATAACTTGAAAAAGTTCAAGTTGGAAAATGGTTTGAGAGATCTACAAATCCAAAATGGGTCATCCAATATACAAAATTGATTCCAAACATCATTTTAAAGACATTGGTTCAGCCACTTTTTTTAGTTAGGGCTTAAAAATGGGACTTGCTTTGTAATGTTGTTTCTTGCATCATAAGGCAACTTGGCAAAACTCAACACAAGGCAAGGAAGAGCTTGTTTTTCACACATACACTTCCAATAACTCATGAGAAGAGATTTTGACACAAGTTTAGAAAGGTGTATGCATGAGATGAGGGATATTCAAAGTATCATGTCATGAGAATTTCCATGGATTTCCACCACATTCTAGAATCATCCTAGAGGGATCTAGAAACTTCTAGATCTGTCCATCATCATCTATATATTGGATTGAACTCATTGGTGCAAGGGGTTGGTGAAAAGAGGGTGAAGAGAGAGTGATATACCATTTCTTCCATTTTTGCAATTCAAGATCAAACTCCATTTTCTTCTTCATCTCCATTGAATTCTTCTCCACAAATCAATTCTCTGGATCATATTGAACACATACACACAGATTGGAGTGGCCATTGATGAATGTTTGAAGGTGTGGCTTCAAAATTGCAAGTGAAGCAAGTTGGATCCAAACTCACAATCCAAGCACTGTCCATCCAAAATCTTGCAAACAGAAAGGTTCTCATCCATTGGAGATCATTTGTGACAAGTTTCAAGCATTGGATTGGAGTGTAGCTGCACTTGCCATCACCATTTTTCAGGTTTGCAAAAGCATTCAAATCTCTTTATTCATGCAGTATTAGATAAAATGGTTAGGGTAAACATGATTAGAGACCTTAGGTGATCGATTCCTGAGAATTAGAGAGAGTTCTATGAGGTTCCATAACAGGGTGATGATTCTTTGATGATCAAGATTAGGCTGGATATTGAATTATAATGGTCGTATAATAGCTTGCTGAGATCAGTGTGACATGATGAACAAGATAGGATAATTAGAATGAAGGATTGTGAGGTTCCATTGCTGAGTACAGTTGGTGAATCAGGGGTTTCCACCTATCGGGTTTCATTATGGAGTTGGTTTCAATCCAAACTAAGGGTACCATCGTGTTCAGGGGAAAGAATAGAGCAACTTTGCTATTTATAGTGTAGGGTTTCATGGCCTATGGAGAGAACACGAGGGACTTGAACATGGCTGCATGGAGGGTGAAACTGAAAACCCTAGGTTGAGTTGGAGAAGACGATACGAGGGCCGTCAGATCATCCTGAATTGTTGACATTTTAATCTCATCAGATGGCTGAGATTCAATTTGAGAAAACGGAGGGAATTGACCAACATCAAACGATGCGTTTCATTAAACGCACCACCATGGGCCTTGGATCAGCGTGCTATCCCCACCCCCAATTGGAAGCCCAATGAGAAATTAACTGGAAATTGTTGCTTCCTGCACCGCTTGCGTTTCAATTTTTCTTTTATTTTTCAATTGAATTTCTGATGCATGCTGGGCCTTGCCTAAATGATATCCGCGCCCCCCACTTCCCAGGCCCATCAGTATTTGAACTGGGCGAAGTTGCTGGCAACACCCCCCTCCCCATTTTAATTCATATTTTGTGATTTTTATTTTCTTTAATTTTCTTTGACCTTTAAAAAATCATAAAAAATGGAAAAAAGCTTGTTTTTGATTGGTTCTTTTTGTGGTAGATCAATAATTTTGTTAAGAAAAATAATCAATAATAAAAATAGCATTTTATTTTGTTTTAATATTTTTTGTGTATTTTCCTTTTAAATAGCCTTTTAATGAGTTTAGTTTAGTGCATAATTTTGTTGATTTTGGTTCTATTAGTTCCCTTTAGATTTAGGACCCATTCTTTTTAGAGTGGTTAGTTTAGGACTTCAACTTGTATATAGGATTTAATTCATATTTTTAGGATTAAATTTTAGGTGATTTGATTAGGTGAGATTAGAGTAGTCAAAATTAGGGTTTTAAGTGAGCATAGGTGAGATAGATTAATTCTTTTAGGAATTTTTGATTTGATTTTAGGGTATGGGACTATAGGGGTTATGGGTAGATGATAGATCCCTTAGAAAATATTAGGATTCCCCTACTGCTACTAGTATATTGCTTATATTTGATTGACTGTGTGGTGTGCCCTTCTTAGGGTTATTATTTTGTCTGTGTGGGGTATTGGGTTTGTTTGGGACCTGGGGCTTGAGCTGAAGACTGTGATGATGGAGCCCATTTGAAGATCAGAGAATGAAGACCAACTTCCAGAGCTGATGAGGAGTATCTCTTGCTGGCAGCTGTTGAAGTTTGTAGGATCTAGGAGATTAGGCAGAGCTCTAGAATAGCAAACTTGATTCTCAAACATGGAAGGTCTTGATTGCCTCCATCCTTCTCTGTGATGCAGAGTCTCTCTAAGACACTCACCCCCTTCCTTTGGAAGGCTTGGTGCTAATGTCTAAGGGATAGAACTCTTGAGAGAAATATTCTTTGTGTTGATAGCAGTCTGTTTGTCACCCTTGGTGGTCAACTAATTTCTTAACACCTAGTTCATTCTTGTGATTGATTCCTCAGCCTGGAGAGTGATACTTGAAGAAAAGCCATTGGGAGATTGAAGATGAGGCCTAAAGATGACTTGAAGTCAGATGCTGATGAAGATTGCTTTTGCTGTTTAGCTTTAGCTGTTTTAATTTTGATGTATTGTGTGAATTTCCCGGACTGTATTGTTTGTTGTTTAACTTGTTGGGTTGAAAGTGAATTCTGTTCACTTTTGCCTATTGTTTTCCAGGTTCGAGGTTGAGTGGGACTCCCTTGCCTCGCTTGTATTGTTGCATCCATGCATTTTACTGCTTTATTGTATATATCTGTTGTTTCTGTTTCCGTCTATTCCCTTAGGATCTCTGTTTCTCTCTGCGCAAGAGAGGAGCATGATAGACATTAGGTCTTAACCCATGCATGATAACACTAGGGTAGATTTTATTCCCTTTTTAACCCTAGGATTTGTAGAGTGTCATCTCTTCTTCCTTCAAACAACAGAAAAACACTAATAAAGGTTATAACAGAGATTAATTCATTTCTTCCGTCAAAAGATTTGAACAAACGTCAACCTTTTTGCAATAAGAAAAACCTTGGTTAAGGTGAGATTTTTCATAAAAGACACTTGAACAGCTTGTGTCGTGCGTAGCCCGAACTACGTTTGCTCTGATCTTCCATGCTGTGCGGAAGTACGTAGGCATAGGATGCGATATCCTAGCGAGCAACCTTCACCCATCTTTCCCCCGTAGTTAGGCGAACTACGTTGACTCTGATTTCTCGTTCCAGACGGGAATACGTAGGCATAAAGTGCGATGCTTTGCCGAGTCATGTTTTCTTTTTCTTTTCAAACCTCATCCTTTAGTTTAGATAGAAGTGTAATCCGTACAAACCAAGCAAGCATGGATCCCATCGAGTACGATGGACGTGAGGGGTGCTAATACCTTCCCCTTGCGTAACCGACTCCCGAATCCAGGTTTTGGTTGCGATGACCATACCTTTCCCATTTTTTGCGAGGTTTACTTTGAGCGTTTCCTTTCCCTCCGTTGGGATAAATAACGCACGGTGGCGACTCTTCTGTCAGCCGGCGCCGATTTTCGCAGTAGCGACAAACTGCAATTCTTGTGATCACACCAATGACTTGTCTCCTTTTCCAAATGACTTTCTAAGTCTTCCATGATGTCTATATACTCTCCATGCTCATCTCAATTCACAGCTCACATGATCTTCAGATACCCTCAAATAGGAGATAGATTCACTGCTTGATCCAATGACTTCTTTAGACTTCAATTTCTTTCTGATGACTTGAGTATGCTTGAATTTGAATAATAACCTCTTGATAGGCTCATAGAGATGAGAATAATGATTGGTCCCTGTTGGCTGACTTGCTATGCTATGCTATGCAGATGGTTAGGCTATGTACATGATTCTATATGCAAATGCCAATGCAATTGAAACATAAACCAAGAGGAATAGGTTGAGAAAATTTTAGGGTGCAACAACTGCCCCTATTCAAGCGACTTGGACCCGATTGGGTGAAGAGCGAACGGCCTTCAAACATTCGAGGTACGAGACGGTTGAATACTAAGAACCCGGAAATTTGTCAACCGCAGAAATAAACTGCACCACTGCTTAGGGAACGATATTCATCAACTGAATCTAACTGTTTACAGCAACCCACTGATCTCGTGCTGGGGATCATTTTCATCAGCCTGAAAAAGCTTCTATCATCGAAAAACTTGTCCACGTTAGGACTCCTGTTTTGTCAATACGAAGAAATCTCAACTAAAACTTGTCCGCGTCAGGACTCCATCTGCCGTCAATCCGGAAAAATCTCGGCAACTTCGCTGGGGATGACTCGTCTGCATCTCACCAGCAACAAATCGTCCACGTTATAAACTCTTCTACGTTAGGAATAACACCGTCCACGTGAGGAACCATCTCTTCTGTATCTGTCCACGTCAGGACTAAACTCTTCCACGTAAGGAAAACACCTTTTTTCCACGTAAGGAATCACATCTTTCCACGTAAGGAAACCAACTTCTTTTCTAAATCTGTCCACTTCAGGACTAAACTTCTTAGGTTATGAATACATCGTCCACGTTAGGACTCACCCTTCCACGTTAGGAATCCATCTTCTTTCCACGTAAGGAACCAACTTCTTTCCACGTAAGGAATAAACTTCTTCAGGATCTATCCACGTCAGGACTAACCTCTTTCCACGTAAGGAATACGTCTTCTTTCCACGTAAGGAATCAATCTTCTTTCCACGTAAGGAAAACCACCTTCGTTCCACGTAAGGAATCACCTCTCGTCTTGATTTGTCCATGTAAGGACTCCCCTCTCGTCTTGCTGAGGAAATAAAACTTTGTCCACGTCAGGACTCGCGCTTCGTCTTGATTTGTCCACGTAAGGACACACATCCTCGACCCGTTGAGGAAATAAAACTCGTCCACGTCAGGACTTGCGCGTCTTCGACTTGCTGGGGAAATAAAGCTCGTCCCCGTCAGGGCACACACTTCGCCAACAACGCGAAGACGGATAAATTTGTCCACGTCAGGACTCTCGTATCTTGTCATCACGAAGAACTATAAACTTGTCCACGTCAGGACGCACATTTCACCATTATGATTAAAGATATCTGCTGGAAATAAATGGTCCACGTCAGGACACCAACACGGAGAGTAACCAATTTTGTCCACGTCAGGACTTCACATTCAATCAATACCAAGAAATCAAATCTGTCCACGTTAGGACTAGCACATTTCATCAACTCGGGGAAATAAATCTGTCCATGTTAGGACTTCACATTCCATCAAATCTGAGTAATCGGACCTGTCCACGTTAGGACTAGCACCTCCTATCAGCCCGGGGAAATAAAATTGTCCACGTCAAGACACCCACTTCTCTAGCACGAAGAAAATCCATCAATAAAATTGTCCACGTCAGGACTCACTTCCCCATTGATCCCAACCCACAAACTTCTTAGCACTGACGTGTCAGCGACTTTGAGGCGGACTCTACTGAGGATATTTGGAAACCAAACCACCGGACGCCTGTTCTGATAACCGGCCGCAGCCTCTGAAATTCTGATTCCTGAAACCCTTTGATGACAACTGACTCTGCTTGGGAATGAGGAGAGATTTTGCCTACTAACTCTGGCGGGGGAAACAAGAGAAATTTACACAAATAACTCTGCTCGGAGAAAAAGAGAACTTCATCATGATAACTCTGTGGGGAATAAGGCCAAAACGGACACTTCATTGAATGTCTCACGTCGAGATCTTGAATGTTTGGTAATTCATTTGAGCAAGAGCTCCTTCCATTTGCAAGAGAGCAATACTTGAAACAAACGGTTAGCCAACCTGGTTTATACTTCAAAATGCATATGTTTGACAATGACGCAATGCTCCATTCGCCATGGAAATGCTACGTGTGTTTATTTGGTGGATGCAAGTATGATCCTATATGCCGATGCAAATGCAGACTCGAACTACTGGGATACCGAAACTGCTTTAGCAAAATAGATGCTGAAGATAATGCCAACTCCGCTGGGGATAGCCATGTGCTACAAGATTATTCCAGCAAAATAAATGCTGGAAGAGTGAAGTCGACTCAGCTGGGAAATTGGGAGCTTAAACCAAGCACCTCATTGAAGCAACACCCTGCTGGGGAATATAACTCTGCTAGAGAATAACAGACGCGCCTGGTATGATTGGAATTCTGCTGGAGAGCGAACTGATATCATACGGTATTCTGACAAAATAAATGCCAGGATATGCAACCAACTCTGCCGGGGAGAGTCTTAATCTTCGAGTTCCACTGGGGGGAAGGCAAACACTTACTGAAACGAGAACTCCGCTGGGGCGAAACGATTCTCTTGGGGACAATCAACTGACTCCGCTGGGGGAGAGTAAATGACCCTGCGGGGAAAGGTGAACTTGTCTGAATACAGCTTACAATTTTAGAATTGCCAAACTTTGCTGAGAGTAAACGACTTTGCTGGAGAATGCCCTTTGGATAAGCTACGACTAGCTGGGGAATTCGATCCTTCTTTAGTGAGGAACATTGCTGTCTTAGAAGCACGACCTGCGTGGGGATAGGGTCTTTTGTTACGAGCTTCTGATCCATACTGCAATCTTTTGATCGTCCACTTCGTACGGTTACGAATCCTGCAACAGCACAAACAAGACAAGACAAGTCTATGCAACCAAATCTATTCAGGTTAGTGTTAGTGACACCATTTTTAGTTAATTCAAAGTTTTAGCAATTGTTGGCAAGGGCCAGTGGCGTTATGCACATGCTAGTTTCATCAAGCCTAGGCGTTTATCATGCACAAAACAGTAAAGAACCAGCATCAAATACTGAATAACATATTTTATTGATTGGGCCCCTGAATGGGCGGAGTTTTGTACACTGGATGTAACTCCTAAAAAGAGGAAGCTACGCACAACAAATATACAGGTATGCACAAGAAGCATAAATATATTGACAAATTAAATTTGTACACATGTCGGCAACGGGATGCAGACGACCATCACGAACTGATCCTCCTATGACTCGCCCGACTCTAATGTTTTTCCCGATATCCATACTTCCGAAGAGATTGTATCTGATGATCGACCCCTCGAGTATATTCTCCCGCAACAATGCTGAATGCAATATCAAATTCGGACCGCAGTCATTTGCTTTTCAAATCCCTAACTTTTGCGTGAACCGCCCTTTACGGGTTTTCAGTTCACCGGGATACCCTTTTTTGCCGAAGCCGCCCAGTGTAGGTTTTCAACTTCGTGGGTGTACATTTTTCATTTTATCCCTAACTTTTGCCCGAACCTTTCATTCTGTTTTCGGTTCGCCAGGATGCCCCATTTTTGCCTGGACTCTCTTTTTTCTGTCCAGCGGGTCAATTTTAAGCAAAGTATTTTTTAACTGCGTCCGAATTCACAGGCGACGTAAAGTCTTCACCGTCCATGGTGGACAACAATAAAGCTCCTCCTGAAAAGACTTTTCTTACAACGTACGGCCCTTCGTAGTTAGGGGTCCATTTGCCCCTGTGATCTGCCTGCAGCGGGAGAATCCTTTTCAGCACAAGGTCACCCGTCTGAAAGCTCCGCGGATGTATCTTCTTATCATATGCTTTCTTCATTCGGCTCTGGTACAAACGACCGTATGCTAGAGAAGCTAGCCTCTTCTCATCCATTAAACTCAGTTGATTCAACCTGTCTTTCACCCATTCTGCCTCATCTAGTTGAACATCTCGTAGCACTCTCAACGAAGGAATCTCAACTTCCAGTGGTAGCACTGCTTCCATCCCGTATACTAACGAGAACGGGGTTGCCCCGGTTGATGTGCGTACCGTCGTACGATAACCGTACAAAGCGAAAGGTAGCATCTCGTGCCAATCCTTATAAGTCACCACCATCTTCTGAACGATCTTCTTGATATTCTTATTGGACGCTTCAACAACGCCATTCATCTTGGGTCGGTAAGGGGAGGAGTTGTGATGTTCGATCTTGAAATTCTGATAGAGCTCCTTCATCATTTTGTTGTTCAGGTTTGAACCGTTGTCAGTGATTATTCGCTCGGGGATCCCATATCTGCAAATGATATCTCTCTTGATGAACCTGGCCACCACCTGCTTGGTCACATTTGCATAAGACGCCGCCTCCACCCACTTGGTGAAATAATTGATTGCTACTAGAATGAACCGGTGCCCGTTAGAAGCCGTCGACTCGATCTTTCCAATCATATCGATTCCCCACATCGAGAATGGCCATGGCGATGACATCACATTCAGAGGACTCGGAGGCACATGGATCTTATCAGCATAGATTTGGCACTTGTGGCACTTCCTCGCAAACTTGAAACAATGAGTTTCCATAGTCAGCCAAAAATAACCTGCCCGCAGCAGCTTCCTCGTCATAGCATGCCCGCCAGCATGCGTACCGAAGGTACCTTCATGTATTTCCTCCATGAGCAGCTTTGCCTCTTTTTCATCTACACAACGCAGCAGCACCAAATCGTGGTTTCTTCTGTATAAGACACCATTCGGATTCAAATAGAAATTACCCGCTAATCTCCTGAGAGTTTTCTGATCTTGACTGGATGCCCCAGCCGGATACTCTTTGTTCTTCAGGAAATTAAGGATATCAAAATACCATGGTTTGTCGTCGGATGCTTTGTCAATGGCAAACACGAAGGCAGGCCTGTCAAGTCGAGAGATAACAATACTGGGAGCCTCGTTCCAGAAGTTGACTTTGTACATGGAAGACAATGTGGCCAGAGCGTCAGCCATTTGATTTTCTGCTCGCGGTACATGATGCAATTCCACCTTGTCGAAGAAAGGCAACAATCTCCTCGCATAGTTCATATACGGTATCAAATTGGGCTGACGTGTCTCCCATTCCCCTTTAATCTGATTCATTACCAGAGCTGAGTCTCCGTATACGTCTAGATTCTTGATTCGCAAATCAATGGCTTCTTCAAGCCCCATGATACAAGCTTCGTATTCGGCTTCATTATTGGTAACCGGAAAGGTCAATCGAGCAGTAAACGGGATGTGCGACCCGTGTGGAGTAGTGATGATTGCCCCTATTCCGCTACCGTAAGCGTTCACAGCTCCGTCAAAGATCATCTTCCATTTGGAACCCAACTCTGGTCCTTCGTCTGGCAACGGCTCTTCACAATCTTTCATCTTTAGGTACATGATATCCTCGTCAGGAAAATCAAACCTCATCGATTGGTAATCTTCAATAGGCTGCTCTGCCAAGTACTCAGACAGTACACTCCCCTTTATAGCCTTCTGCGAGACATACAGGATGTCATATTCAGTCAAGACCATCTGCCAACGGGCAATTCTCCCTGACAACGCCTGCTTTTCGAATACATATTTGATAGGATCCATCTTCGAGATGAGCATGGTTGTATGGTTCAGCATGTATTGCCTTAAACGCTTGGCGGCCCAGGCTAGCGCGCAACAAGTTTTTTCAAGCATTGAATATCGAGATTCACATTCAGTAAATTTCTTACTCAAGTAATAGATCGCATGCTCTTTTCTTCCTGTCTCGTCGTGTTGACCGAGAACACAACCCATGCTTCCCTCAAGAACCGTCAAATACATAATTAAGGGTCTCCCTGCCACTGGGGGTATCAAAATAGGAGGCTCCTGCAAATACTGCTTTATTTTATCGAACGCCTTTTGACAATTTTCGTTCCACGTCACAGCTTGATCTTTCTTCAACAGCTTGAACAATGGTTCACACGTAGCAGTTAGGTGAGAGATGAACCGAGCGATGTAGTTCAACCTCCCTAAAAACCCGTGCACCTCTTTCTCTATTTTAGGCGTCGGCATTTCTTGAATTGCTTTTATTTTTGCAGGATCAACCTCTATTCCTTTTTCGCTTACGATAAACCCCAGCAGTTTACCCGATCTCACTCCGAAGGTGCACTTGTTAGGGTTCAGTCTCATCCTGAACTTCCTAAGCCTTTTGAATAACTTCAGCAGATTCACCAGATGCTCTTCCTCCATCTGGGATTTGGCAATCATATCGTCAACATAAACTTCGATCTCCTTATGCGTCATATCATGAAAAAGAGTCGTCATTGCATGCTGATACGTTGCCCCAGCATTCTTTAGTCTAAAGGGCATCACTTTATAACAAAATGTTCCCCAAGGCGTAATGAAAGTAGTCTTCTCCATGTCCTCTGGCGCCATTTTAATCTGATTATAGCCTGAGAAACCATCCATGAAGGAGAATACGGAGTATTGAGCAGTGTTGTCAACTAGCACATCGATATGAGGAAGCGGAAAATCGTCTTTCAGGCTCGCTTTGTTTAAGTCACGGTAATCTACACACATTCTCACTTTACCGTCTTTCTTTGGCACTGGTACAATGTTAGCGACCCATGAGGGATATTTTGTCACGGCTAGGAAACCAGCATCCCACTGTTTTTGAACCTCTTCTTTAATCTTCACTGCCATATCGGGTCTAGTTCTGCGAAGCTTTTGCTTGACCGGCGGGCATTCTTCTTTCAACGGCAGACGGTGCACAACCATATCTGTATCGAGCCCAGGCATGTCTTCATATGACCAAGCGAACACATCACTATACTCTCTGAGCATTTCAACCAGTCTTCGCTTGACATCGCTCTGCAACGCGGCTCCTATACGAATGTTCTTTTCAACCCCTTCCGACCCCGGGTTAATAATCTCGATGACCTCCTCATGAGGCAGAATGACTCGCTCTTCTTGCTTCACCAACCAAGACAATTCTTCGGGAACGTCACCATCTTCAACAATCTCTTCTTCGGCCTAAAATACCGGGTGTTCAAAGTCGGGACGAGTCATAGGTGGTTCAAGGATGTCATCTGAAAATGTTATCCTGCAAAAGGAATGGTTAAATACTTCAAAATGCGTATAAAGCGAATAACCACGTTGCCATTTTATTGAAAAATACAAAACAAGAAAAACAGAGATCGCAATATTTGCACATGAAAAAACGCCTTTTATTTAATGATTAACACGCAATGTTCATAACAGCACAGCCCTAAGCAAATCATGATGCCCCGGGCAAGACACCAGATTATTCAACAATTAATAAAACAAAGCATTACTGTTTAGGAGTCACAGGAACAATCTCCTGAATAGACCAGTTGCACAATCCTTGTCCTGGCGCACTCGACTGAATCCAGGCGTCCATATCGCAGTCGCTGTCTCCTTCGTCAGACTCCGAAGCAGCGTTGACGGTCTCATGGCATACTCCACCAGTAGTGATAGTTATTGGTCCTTTGAAACAGGGTGCCCCCACAGCAGGTGTTGATGACGACGGTTGGTATCCCAGCCCGAATCGGTCCATCTTCACAGGAATATCCAGCACTTTGCCCCAGCCCTTTGTCTCACCAGTCTCTACTAGAGCTTGAGCTTCTTTGTATGACGAAACGGCTATCTCCGACGCTTTGCTCGGCCCGGGACCTTTGTCTTTGATGCGCAACCCTTCAAATGCCTGGCAGGGTGTTTCGTGAATCTCTCCATCGACCTCCACATACTTAAATGACGACAGATGGCTGACCAGGATGTCTTCTTCTCCGCAGACAGTAACCACGCTGTCTCCTACCATATATTTCAACTTTTGATGCAAAGTAGACGTGACTGCCCCAGCACTGTGGATCCAGGGTCTTCCGAGAAGGCAGCTATATGCAGGCTAGATGTCCATGATATAAAATTCAGTCGCGAAAACCTCCGGCCCCACCTGTAGAGGTAATGTTATCGATCCAAAAACTGTTCTTCGCGTGCCATCGAATGCCCTGACTACCAAGTCACTGGGCGTGCACAGGATTCCTCTAACATCTAGCTTCATCATCGCTTTCTTGGGCAGCACGTTTAAAGACGATCCGGTGTCGACCAATACATGCGACATGACTGATCCTCTACATTCCACAGAGATGTGCAATGCCATATTATGCTCTCTCCCCTTTGGGGTTAAATCGAAGTATGTAAAGCCCAAGCTATGTCCTGCATTCACATGTGCCAACACTCCCTCCAGCTGATTCACGGAAACATCTTGGGGTACGAAGGAAGTATCCAGGACTTTTAGCAATGCATTTCTGTGAGCTTCAGAACACAATAGCAACGATAGTATAGATATCTTTGACGGCGTCTGTTGCAGATGCTCCACAATCTTATAATCACTTTTACGAATCAAGCGCATGAACTCTTCCACATCCTTCGATGTCGTTGCTTTGTCGCTTGCCTGCACTGGGCCATTTTCAACCATCTTTCCCTTTCCCTTCGCCAGTCTTTCGGCCTCTACCTCAGGCGATATGAAGATCCTACCACTCCTTGTCATACCTCCGGTACCAACAACATTGCCTACGGTCTCAGTTGGCTGCTTATTAACATCAATTTTTATTCCGTCACAATACACTTCCAACCCATAGGACCATGGGACTGCCTTTGTGCTCTCGTACGGGATTGGTTCTGCTTTAGTGATAGTGATCGGCGGTCGCTGGGTCGGCGCCGTTATGGTGATTGTCTTTCGAGGAATCGTTACAGTGGCCACATCACTTTGCTTATCTGCTAATGCCCCTGCAGGCTCTTCAGTTGCTGCTCGGTCAAACTGCAATGTGCCGCCATCTATTAAAGCCTGAATACCTTTCTTTAAATCATCACACCCCCCAGCTAGGGTCCATCACTCTAAACAATACTCATCACATCCTGGATAGACACCCCCTTGCAATAATCGGCTCTTTATTTCACGCAACGGTGTCTTTAAATCGTCGACATTCATAATCAAATTCAAACCCTCCTCAGTTAAAATGGCGTTTGCCCCATGATTAGGCATGGGCTTCTGCACTATATTCGGACCCGCCGTTCCAAAATTGATAGCCTTACTATCCAATAGATCCTGCACAACATGCTTAAACGCATGGCACCCCTCTACACCGTGGCCCGGGGCCCCCAGAGTGGAATTCACAGTGCCTGCTTGCATCATAACCATATGGAGGAGTTCCGGTTATTGGTGCCAGAGTTCTTTTCTCTACCAAGTTCAAACCCAATAATGTCTGTAACAAATCGGCATACGTTGAAGGAGGCTTCTCAAACACTCTCCTTGGTTTACCCCCCTGAAATCTGCGCTGAGCCGGTTGTGCCCCCTGTTGCGGCTGCTGTTGCTATTGTTGCTGTTGTTGAAATGGTTGTTGTTGAAACGGAATAGTAACGCTTGCCACCTGCTGCGGCTGATTATACTGGTTTTGACCTCTGCCCCGGCCTCTGCCTCGGCCCCCAAACACTGCGCTTGCATCGCCCTGACGGCGCCCACCAAAAGCCTTTCTGTTACTGCCAGATGCAGTAGATTCCTCAGCTTGGAATCTTCCCTGTTTAATGTTGCTTTCAATCTTTTCTCCCATCAGAATTAAGTCTGAGAAACTGGCCAAAGATGTGTGAAACAACTTGTCATAAAACATGCCGGTGAATGTTCCTATGAACATGTCATTCATTTCCTTGTCTTCTAAAGGAGGACGGACCCTAGCAGCCATGTCGCGCCATCTTTGCGCATACTCTTTAAAGCTCTCACCCTTCTTCTGGGACAACCCTTGCAATTGGACCCGGTTGGGTGCCAAGTCGCTGTTATACTTATAGTGAGCTACAAATGCTTCCACCAGCTGCTTCCACGTCTTTATATGCGTTGGTTCCAATCCCATATACCACTCGAGGGAAGGACCTGACAAGCTATCTTGAAAGAAATGCATTAGCATCCTCTCATCAGTAGAATATGCCGACATCCTTCTGTAATATGACCGTACGTGCACTTTCGGACAGGTGTCCCCTTTATACTTATCAAATGTGGGAGCTTTAAATTTGATTGGCACCCTCAAGCCAGGCACCAGACCCATTGTTGACATATCTAAGCCCACAGCACTTTGGTTCACGACCCCCCTCATCTGCTCTTCTAGCATTCTGATCCTCTGGGAGTCATCCATAGGTCCTTCGAAACCTCCACCGGAGAAAGCGTCCTCTTGCTGATCTTCCTGCCAGTTACCATTCCCAGCTTCATACCCATCGTATCCATTGTTACGGCCAGCTCTAATCTGATTCATTATCGGGCCTTGCCCTCTGTTGCCGTACCCCGGAGCAACTCCAGCTGGTCCAAAGGCCATTAACCCAGCGCCGTTTCCATTCCTGAAACCTCTGTAACCCTGATTGGTCATACCATATCTGTCCTGCCCAAAGCCTTGAGCTTTGAAACCATATTTCCCAGTATTATCGAATCCCTGGTCATTGAACCCGAATCCAGCATTACCGAAACAATTGCCTCCCATATTATCACCCAAGTTAACATCACCAAGCCCAACGTTATGGACAACAGTCTCGTTCCCAATTCCAACGTTACCGTTCCCAGCAGCAGTACCGTTGTTGACATTAGCAGTAGGTATATTGACTACAGGTGGAGCCACTGGTGTGGGAGTGCCATCCCCATGAACAGTGTCGACTCGCACAGACTGATGATCCTCATTTCCATGCCCGACATTCCTTGCCAACAGCGGCTGCACCATAGCTTGCAAATTCTCCTGACCTTTTGCAATAGTCTCCATTGTTTGCATGAAGAGTGCTAACTTCTCGCGCATATCTTGCATCTCATTCTGCATTTGATCCATGATTCTTCGGCAGTTGGTGCGAGTGGAATATCGGTGTGGGCGCTGATCTTTAATCCTGAAAAGACCTGGTACAGTGCAAGAAATAAGATACCATCCAAAAATTACCTGTAATGCAATATGAATATAAATGCAATGCAATGTGTGTCTGTGCATTAAGGAATAGCATTTCCCGATTCTAGTGCGAAGGTGCCAGTGCAGTGACAATGCTAGCAATACGAAGATCGGAGTTGAATCATAGAAAGCCTCACATATTGCAGAGAAATCCAATAAGCCAAGAATACAATATCACTGAGTACAATAAGAAGGCATGACCTCAACCAACAATCCTGGTGATGGTCAGCACTATGCAAATAAAGCATCAATACATGAAATGATCAAGTACTCCCATAAGCCCGGTACTCTTCTATTAACTTCTTGGTCTCTGGATGACCTGGTCGGGTAAGCAGACCCTCGACAAGTAGGTTTCTTCTCTTGAGCACACGTCGCACGTCTCCAGCAGTTTCGTCCCATGCCCCTTCTCCGAAGCGATCCTCTAACTTCCGCTTCTGAGACACGGCTTCATTCCTGCCCTCGATGACCTTGTTCAATGCATTCTGGAGACTATACCGGGTCATCACTTCTTCTTCATACTTCTTAATGCTAGCCTTCAACTGCTCTTCGAGGTTGGAAATTTGCTGCTTCAACTTATCTTCCCTCTTTTTATTGTTGGTGAGCGTAGCATTCCAAGTCTTGTTGCAAGAAGAGATTTCTCGGTGTGCTGCGTCGAGTGCTTTCTTTTTGGACTCCAACATGTCATGGGAGCTTCTGAACTCTTGACCCAGACGTTCACGCTTCTTTTTCTCCTCAGTCAACTCAGCACCCAGCCTGTTTACTAGCTCGATCTGCTGTTGGAAAGCATGCACGGCCTTGTTTTTCTCACTGCGTATCTGAGCTAGCTCTTGCTCTAACCCTTCATTGATCTTCATCAAGGCTTCCTTTTCTTTCACAACTTGCTCGTAGGCCTCCCTAGTAACAATAGTTGGCTCTTCCATGGGAATATGAACAGGGATTGGCGCAGCCGGAAATGGCATCAGTAATTGTCTTGCTCTCTCCTGGATCCAAACTTTGTAGGGTGCATAAGCCTGACAATCATTTTTCCCTAACAGTGGCTTCCCCTTTCTGTCAATACGCGTCCAGGCATGCCGAGGCTTGGCTAGTAACTCTCCCTTCAAATCACCGGTGAAGTACAGAGATTCCTGTACTTCTTCCTCCTTTGGTGGGCTTTTCAGCGCATATCCGAACTGGCGAACGAATAGAGATGGGTTGTAGTTGATACACCCTTTTCTCCCTATCAACAGAACATTAGGATACCCTGAACAACTGAAAATAAGCTCGGACCCCAACAAGTCTCGATCAAACCACTCAATGTCTTCAGAAGACAACCTCATCATACGCTCTGGCCAGTCAGATGTAGCTGCACTATCCACAAAAGGTCCCTTCAAGGGAAGATGGCTCTTAAACCACATGTACAGCAAAGGCACGCAACAAGAGACATTCTTGCCTCTCCTGTTCTCATTTCTGTAGTGCATCGAATGATAGAAGTCCCCGATCAGTGTAGGCACCGGGTTGCCAACAGCAAACAGATGAAATGCATCCATGTCCACGAAGTTTGGGAAATTGGGAAACAACACTATCCCATAAATGCATATAGCCAAAATAGCGTTAAAGACCACCCAACACCCATTCTTGGCGTACTCTTGAGCCTTACCAACCAGAAACTGGAGAGAGAAACCCGGAACCCCTCGCCAAGAGGTCATCAGTAGCTCAGAAGCATTCATGTGCAAGGCCTTAGCTAAATCCTCCAACTTGGGCTCAGCGGCAGAGTGAATAAAAGGAACTGCATTCTATACCGGCAACTCAGTAAACTCTACATACTCCTCCATGGTAGGCCCCAAGATAAAATCAGCAAACGTGAAACATCTCAAAGCAGGGTCGTAGAATTGCATTAAGGTGTACAGCCCATTCAATTCATCATCAGTGGATTTGCGAACCAAACCCAACAACCATCCGTAACTCTACCTGAAGCTTTTACGGACATCCTCATCTGCCAGAGAAATCAGACCCAGGAGTGGAGTAATATCAGGGATAGGTAGCTTGTACGCAACTGTCATCCTCAAACCAGCCATGATCAGTACTCAGAAGTTCAGACACTAGAACCAGGGAATATGCAAATGCACCTGCAGCACAGACACACGTTAATGGGATGCAATGATAATGATTATGCAAACCATGCAATGCAAGCAACATGCAACAGGGACCAAGTGCCATAGCTGAGAAGCCTGAACCATATCAATAAGTCTCAGATAGACTCTCCAGAATTCCTCAAACCCTGGTCTCAGATAGACCTAAAACAAAGCTCCAACACTGGTCTCTGATAGACCCACAACATAACTCTGACTGGTCTCTGGCAGACCTCATATCATATCTCCAACTAGACTCTGACAGACCTCAGAACTCTCCATAAATACCCAGGATCTCAGATCAAGAAATAACTGGTATCTGAAGGTCCAGTTGCCTGCATAACCCCAAACCCTCTCATAGGTGGATGTCCTAGTAACTGACAAAGGTATGGCATCCTATGCAGTCGTCGGCGTCACAGACTTTCAGGGTTGATGATATGATTCCCAGAAGGAGTGGCATCATCAAATCCTGAAGAGGCCTCACTTAGCCAACTTCCAAATGATCGGTCCCCAGAGTCGACAATCCAACTAACCAGCAACCCGAGCCACCCAAAGGGCAGGATAAGAGGCCAACCAGATGAACCTCGTCTGAGTGTAGATTTCGCGGGACACTAGGACATGCAAAGCACGTGCGCGCCCACTAATCTCTACTCTAAGTCTAGGTGCACTCAAGCCCAGGTCCGGCTTATCTCTCAATCATAAAACACCCGTCACACCCCAATACAGCAATAATAATCAATAATATAGCTGAAGGTAAATGACAAAATATAAATCCATACAAAATCATCGACGGGAAAACAAGCGCTAGGATTGACTCGCTCAAGGGACGTTGGATCCCAAATGCATAAGGACTATCGCAGTCCTTAGCAGCCAGGGGACGTTGGATCCCCAGCAGAGTCGCCAGCTGTCGCTACTGCGAAAATCGGCGCCGGCTGAACAGAAGAGTCGCCAGCGTGTGTTATTTATCCCACAGGAGGGAAAGGAAACGCTCAGAGTAAACCTACCGCAAAGACGGGAAAGGTATGGTCATCGCAACCAAAACCTGGATTCGGGAGTCGGTTACGCAAGGGGAAGGTATTAGCACCCCTCACGTCCGTCGTACTCGACGGGATCCACGCTTGTTTTCGGGTATGGATTGTTATTCTATCTACTCTACAGGTCTGGGGTTAAAAGAAAAGAAAATGACTCGGAAAAGTATCGCACTTTATGCCTACGTATTCCCGTCTGGAACGAGAAATCAGAGTCAACGTAGTTCGCCTACCTACGGGATAGGAGGGGAAGGTTGCTCGCTAGGATATCGCATCCTATGCCTACGTACTTTCATACAGCATGAAAGATTAGAGCAAACGTAGTTCGGGCTACGTGTGACACAAGTCTGTCTTGATTGTTTTTATTCCTTCTGAAAAAGGGTTTTCTGATTAACAGTCCAAGCGGACAAAAATGACGTCTTGATGAGTTCACATTCTTTTACGAAAGAAGTGTCTTTTATTGTGTTTGAAATCTTATTGTGTTTTTCTGTTTGTTTTGAGAAAGAAGAGGCAGAACTCTAACCTACGGTTGAAAAGGGAATCAAACTAACCTAATGTTATCATGCATGGGTTAAGACCTAATGTCTATCATGCTCCTCTCTTACGCAGAGAGAAACAGAGATCCTAAGGGATAAACGGAAACAGAAACAATAGCATATATATACAAAAGCAGTAAAATGCATGGATGCAACAATACAAGCGAGGCAAGGGAGTCCCACTCAACCTCGAACCTAGAAAACAATAGGCAAAAGTGAACAGAATTCACTTCTAACCCAACAGGTTAAACAGCAAACAATACAGTCAGGGAAAACCAAACAATACATCAGAAATGAATAACAGCAGAAGAATAAACAGCCACAGCAGCTCTGCATCAACGTCTGTCTTCAAGTCATCTCCAAACAGCTACAAGCTTCAGCAAGCATCAATCTTCATCTCCATAGCCTTCAAGCAAGGTCTTTGTCATCAGTCTTCCATCTGCAATGGCTTTTCTTCAAGTCTCAATCTCCAAGCTGAGGAAGCAATCACAAGAGTGAATTGGGTGTTAAGCAATTAGTTGACCACCAAGGGTGGCAAACAGACTGCTAACAACACATATAATATTTCTCTCAAGAGTTCTATCTCTTAAACACTATCACCAAGCCTTCCAAAGGAAGGGGGTGAGTGTCTTAGAGAGACTCTACATCACAGAGAGGGATGGAGGCAATCAAGACCTTCCATGTTTTGAGAATCAAGTTTACTACTCTAGAGCTCTGCCTAGCTCCTAAACCCTATAGCCTCAACAGCTGCCAGCATAGAATCTCTTCATCAACTCCGGAAGTTGGACTTCAGTCTCTTGATCTCCAATGGACTCATCATCACAGTCTTCAGCTCTCCCAATCCCCAAGCAAGCCCAATACCCCACACAGACAAATGAAAATAACCCTAGAGAGGGCACACCACACAGTCAAACAAATACAGCAGTATACTAATAGCAGTAGTTGAATAGGGGAAACCTAGCAATTTCTAAGGGATCTATTATCTACCCATAACCCCTATAGTCCCATACCCCAAAGATTCAATCTACAACTCCTAAGGGAAATGACTTAATTCACCTATGTTATCTCCTAAACCCTAGTTTTGATCATGCTAATCACACCTAAACAAATCACCTAAGATTAAATTCTAAAATTGTGAACTAAATTTTATATACAAGATAAAGGTCTAAGCTAATCAACCTAAAAAGAATGGATTAAAAATGCTAAAGCATCTAATCAAACCAAAATTAACAAATTCATGTATTAAACTAAACATTATTTATACCTATTTAAAAGAAAAATATGCCAAAAATATGAAAATTAAATGAAATACCAATTTTTTTGAATGATAATTTTCTTAACAAAATTATGAACAATATGCAAAAAGAACCAATTAAAATCATGCATTTTCCAATTTTTTATGAATTTTCAAAGAATTAAAATGAATTGAGAAAAATTAAATGAATTAATTGAGAATGGGGTGCAGGAAGTAACTAAAACCAATTGAAATAAGAGAATGGGCCCAGACTGGGGGGCGCGCATAGCAAGCGCGTCTGGGCCCAGTGATCAGAAAACAATAACAAAAAATAAAAACGGTGGAGCGGTGCTAATAGCAAGAATTCTAGTTCAAATCTCATTGGGCTTGATTTGAGGGGTACGAATAGCAAGCGATTCAAAGCCCATTCAGAATGAATAAATGAAACGGTGCGTAGCACCTTTTGAATCTCCCTCCATTTTGAACTTTAAACCACAACCATACGATTGGTCTCAGAGTCAAGGTCAAACAGTCCATCGTGTGGTTCTCGCTTCGTCTTCAACCTTAGAAACCCTAGGGTTTCAGAAATTCTTCCTCCATGCACACACCTTCCACAGCTTGGTTCTCCCTCAATTCTCCATGAATTCACACGATTCAAAGACCAAAAGTGATCTACTTCTTCCCCTCTACACAGCCATGCCAACCATTTCTCCTAAAACTCAACTAACAATCAAACCCGATAGGTGGAAGATGCTGACTCCACCATTATCACCTGTTATCAACCACTTCAATTCTTTCCAAATCTTATCCTAACCTAATCTATACTTCACACTGATCATCTTAAGCCATATATGCAAGATTGTAGTGCATTTTTCTTGATGTTATAAGCTCTAAAAGTTTTGGTACACCATTGATAACCTCCATGAAACCTCTCCAAACTTTGTGAAATCCATCATCTAACCTATCCTAACAGTTCTAACCCTACAATTTCCTAACATGCTAACTAATTCAATCAATTCGAATGGAGATACCAACCTGGTATGATGATGAAAACAGGTATGGAGATCCTTGAATCTGATGCTTGCAATGGTCTGAACTTGATCCACACACTCAAATCTTGATTCTGTATGCAAAGATTCTTGTTCAATCCTCTTGAATTCAGCAATCCCAAAGTTCTTGCACCTTGGATGATGAAGTTGTATGGCACGATTTCTCTTCAATTCAGCCAAATTCTTGTGTGAATTGTGATCTATGAATGATATTGATGATGATCAAATCAAGAAAAATGGAAATTGATAGAGGTTTTGTGGAGTTTGAGAGGTTTTGCAAAAATGGAAGAATTGTGTATAACTTGTGTTTTGATCACAATGATTCACCAACCATGGCATGAAGCCTCTCCATGTAATATATAGATGTCATTGGAAAGTCCTAGAACCTTGGAGAAACTTCCCATGCACACTTTCCCTTGGATTTGGATTATGTAACTTCACTTGTAAGTAACCAAGCATATCTTTCAATTCTTGAACCAAAATATAAATTCTACTTTTGCCAATGTTCTTAAAACATTTTTTCCAATCAAAATGACCTATAATTTCACCTCATTTGGCCAAATTATGAAAAATCTCAATTTTAGGTCATTTTTTATTCATTAAATTCACCAATTTTGAAACCTTGAGCTATGAGCCTTTCCAATCTTTCATGGTCACTTTTCTAGACTCAAAATGTCATTTGGAGAAAGTTTTATGTTGTGAAGTTTTTCATTTGAAGCTTCCTTGTATGAGTTTTGGGCATAGGCTTGAAATGACCTGTAATTCTTAGATGACCAAAATACCCTTTGCTTGCCAAGACCATAAGTAGAGTTCCACAAATCATATGAAGGCATACCATACCATTCTAGAAAGCTAAGACAATGAGGAACAACGCTCATGTTGACCATAAATTCATTTGAAATCTCCTTGAGGGGTAGAAATTTCTTGGAAGACAAGTAACTTTCACAGACAAAATTTCAGATACCTCAGATGACCTGTAACTTGCAAGCACCATAACTTGAGTTCCATAAATCTCCTTGATGTCTTCCACCACTCAAATTAAAGGTTTTGAGATCCTCTACCAGTTTCATGTTGACCAAGGATCCATTTGAAGCTTTCATTTTGACTTATCTTGCTTGGAAATTTGACCTAAACTAGGGGATTTTACACAGAAACCCTAATTTAGAAACTCCTCTTCTCCTTGATTTCTCTTGATTTCTTCTTAGCATAACACCATATCCTTCTCTACATGCCAAATGATGAACCCCACATCTCTCAAATAGACCTCAATGCCTTTCAATCAATCAATTGACCTAGGGTTGACCTAGAGTTGACCCCTAGATGAAACCCTAGTTGACTGTCTTCAACTGCAATTCTTGTGATCACACCAATGACTTGTCTCCTTTTCCAAATGACTTTCTAAGTCTTCCATGATGTCTATATACTCTCCATGCTCATCTCAATTCACATCTCACATGATCTTCAGATACCCTGAGATAGGAGATAGATTCACTGCTTGATCCAATGACTTCTTTAGACTTCAATTTCTTTCTGATGACTTGAGTATGCTTGAATTTGAATAATAACCTCTTGATAGGCTCATAGAGATGAGAATAATGATTGGTCCCTGTTGGCTGACTTGCTATGCTATGCTATGCAGATGGTTAGGCTATGTACATGATTCTATATGCAAATGCCAATGCAATTGAAACATAAACCAAGAGGAATAGGTTGAGCAAATTTTAGGGTGCAACAGTGGGGAATCGACATGATAGGAAAGATCGAGCCCACTGCATCTAATGGTCATCGCTTCATTCTAGTAGCTATCGACTACTTCACCAAGTGGGTGGAGGCAGCCTCACATGCTAATGTGACCAAGCAGGTGGTGGCTAAATTCATAAAGAGGGATATCATCTGTCGTTACGGAATTCCCGAACGGATCATTACCGATAATGGTTTGAATCTGAATAACAAGATGATGAAGGAGATGTGCCAGAGTTTCAAGATTGAACACCACAACTCGTCTCCTTACCGGCCGAAGATGAATGGCGTCGTTGAAGCGGCCAATAAGAACATAAAGAAGATTGTTCAGAAGATGGTTGTGACCTACAAAGATTGGCACGAGATGCTGCCATTTGCACTGCACGGTTATCGTACAACGGCACGTACGTCGACCGGGGCAACTCCTTTCTCCTTGGTATACGGTATGGAGGTTGTCCTACCGTTAGAAGTGGAGATCCCTTCTTTGCGAGTTTTGGTTGATGTGAAACTCGACGAGGCAGAATGGATTACGAACCGACTGAACCAACTCAGCCTGATGGACGAGAAGAGGTTGGCATCGATCGCGCATGGTCGTCTGTACCAAAGCCGGATGAAGAAAGCTTATGATAAGAAGGTGCGTCCTAGAAGCTTTCAGACGGGTGATCTCGTCCTGAAGAAGATTCTTCCTCCACACTCCAATCACCGGGGCAAGTGGACTCCCAATTACGAAGGTCCATACGTCGTCAGCAAGGTCTTCTCGGAAAGGAGCTTTGTTGTTATCCACGATGGATGGGGAAGATTTTGCATCCCCGGTGAATGCGGACGCAGTGAAAAAATACTTTGCTTGAAAGCGACCCGCTGGACAGAAAAAAGAGAGTCCAGGCAAAAATGGGGCATCCTGACCAACCATAAAAAAGGAAAAGGTTCGGGCAAAAATTAGGGATATAAATTGAAAAAATGTACACCCGCAAAGTCGAAAACCCGGATGGGCGACTTTGGCAAAAAAGGGTATCCCGGTGAACTGAAAACCCGCAAAGGGCGGTTCACGCAAAAGTTAGGGATTTGAAAAAGCAAATGACTGCGTTCCGCGTGTGGAATTTCTTTGTTTAGTGGTTTGGAAGACTTGAGGCCCGTTTATCTGAATCAATCTCTTCTGAAGCTGAAGCGTCGGAGAAGTATCGAAGTCGAGTGGGTCATAGAGGGATCAACTCATGGTGTTCGTCTATGCCTCGTTGCCGACATTTGTATATACTGATGTATATTTATGTTTTATCTTTTTGCGCGGCTTCCTCATTCCAGGAGCTTGCATCTGTTGTAAAACATTTTTACCCATTCAGGGGTTTGATATCAATAAAATGTATACTATTCAGCAATTCTGTTTGCCTGTTTAGCATTTATCTGTTTTGTTTGCGGAAAAGAACGCCAATGTTTTTGATAAAATGCGCATACATAAACTTACTGGCCTAGGCCACTGATTGTTGAAACAATGAATTGCTTAAACATTGCCATAGGATGATAACCTTGATAGGTCCCTTTGAGAAGGGTATCTTGTCTGTTTGTTTGTGTTATTACAGGTGTAGCATATTCCAGGCAGTGCGTCGTGCGTATCCCGAAGCAGGATAACTTCTCCTTCCCCCGCAAAGTTCAGTAGCCTTTCCCCGCAGAGTCTGAGCCTGAGATCGCGAGCATTGATATGTATCCCCAGGCAGAGAAGATTCTCTCCCCAATCGGATGCATCCTGAAGGAACGTCATCTCCTCAGCTGAGTCATTCTGAAGTGTGCAGCAACTGATGGTTCAAGACTGAAGTCTCCGGCGGAATTGAGATTCCCCGCAGAGTCGTACTCTCCCTCGAAGCAGGATGATTCCTTCTTCCCCAGCGGAATTGAGATTCCCCACAGAGTCGTACTCTCCCCGGCAAGCAGAATGATTTCTCCGTCCTCAGCCGAGTTTGCAGATCTCCAAGAGAGCCGAGTCCTTGGAAGCCGCTCTGAAGCCATGATTGGTGCTCCCCAGTGGAGTGTTGAATAGCTGATACTGTGTTTCCCCACCGGAGTCGTTATCTCCAGGAGAGTCGCCGTGAAGGCCGTGCAGTTTATTCCCGCGATTGATGTCGCTTTCCCTCAGCAGGTCCAGGTTCTCGTAGAGCTTCGTTCCCCCGCAGCAGTCAACTGAAGTTGTGTCCCCTGCAGAGTCCAATTGAGATTGGTGTGACCTTGTTCTCCTCGGCAGGATGATTCCTCCCCCTACCTGAGTGGTTCTTTCTCCTTGACAGGAGGATTCTCCCTTCAACATTTATTTTGCTGACGGGATCGCATCATTGTGCATGACTGCATAGCATTCATCATAAACACATAGCATTTCCACCGTGTGGAGCATTGTGCCATTGCCGAAGCATATGCATAATAAACATGATCTAGGTTGTTACCGTTCTTGTTTTGCAGGTGTTCCGCCGCAGAATTGATTGCTCAAGATGATTCCTGAACTTCTCCCCAACGAAGTCGCTTGCTCAAGATGATTCTTGAAGTCCCCAGCGAAGTCTTTGGCTCAAGATGATTCTTGAATTCCCCAGCGAGGTCATTTGCTTAAGATGATTCTTAAGATCCCCAGTGCAGTCTCCAGAGTTGGTTGCTCAAGCTGATGCTTGGAGTCCTTGGCAGAGTGTTTGCTCAGGATGATTCCTGAAAGCTCCAGCTGTCACTTGCGCGAAAATAAGGTGCCAGCACAACAGAAGAGTCGCCACCTTTCGTTATTCATCCCTCAGGGCGGGAAAGGAAACGATCGGAAAAACCTTACGAAAAGGGTAAGACAAGGTCGTCGCAACCATTGTCTGGGTTCGGCAGTCGGTTACGCAAATAGAAGGTATTAGCACCCCTCACGTCCGTCGTACTCGACGGGATCCACGCTTGTTGTGTTTACTTGTACGGGTTGGTTTTATTCTATCTACCTATCAAGGCTGGCTTAAACAGAAAAGGAAAATGACTCGGCAAAGCATCGCACTTTATGCCTACGTATTCTCATCAGAGAATGAGAAATCAGAGTCAACGTAGTTCGGCCTACGACGGGTTATGGGGGAAGGTAGCTCGCCAATACATCAGTATTGTGCCTACGTACTGTCAACAGGTATGAGAGATCAGAGCTCACGTAGTTCGGGAAACTACGGTTTATTTCCGGTCTTTTACGAAAGAAGTGTTTTTTATTGTGTTTGCGATTCCAATCGCACTAGAGACTATGACTTGAGAGTGAATGCGTCGCATGTCACCTAAAGGGTACCATACTAAACATCCAGACTGTGGAAAAGAAACTCTCCCACAATCCTTTCTCAGATAGCTTAAGGCTCGTAACATACGAAAGAAATCATTCATGATTACTGTATCTTAAACTGTTTTGAGATGAGAAGAGAACATGCCCAACTAGGAGGGAGACTATCAAGTCCTACTGTTGTCATGCCATGGATTCATCCTATGGTTGAGGTTTGAACAGGGAACTCCTAGAAGTTGTCATGCATAGGTTTCAACCTAAAATTCTATCATCAATTCCTTATCAAAGGAAATGAGAGTCCTAAGGGATCATGTCAATGATACACCAAAACAGACAAAGCATCAGCTTAACAGTAAAATGCATGCAATGCAAGTGAGGGAGGAAATGTGTGTGGGGCTTCAGCCTCCACAAGCTCATCTCAACCTCAAGCCAGAATGGATAACAGTAATCATACTAAAATGTAAACAACAATCTATCAAGCAATAACAGTAAACTGCAATCATACAGAGAAAATGAAATGAAATGCCATCAGGCAAACAAACCACATGGGCAAGGGAGATGGGCTCTACCGAATACCCGCAAGCAAAGCCACACAGTAACAATACAAGCAGACGGAGCAACTCAACCTCTAGTGCAATCATGCTCCTAGATTCTACCTATTCTAGATATGAACTTATTCTAATGCATCAAGCAAGTCAAACAAAACACATCAATACAGTAAAGAAAAAAATGAGAAAGCAGATCAACTCCTCTCTCAACTTCAAGCTTCAGCTCTTCCAACAGCAATTCAGTCTTCAGACTTCCATCACTCTTGACAAATATCAATTAGCTCTTCCAGGTTTCAACCCTTCAACATAAGTTTCAACTTATCTTCTCCTTTAAGCTTCAGCTTCTTGATCAGCTCCACCTTCAGGCTTCACTATCAATCATAAGTATCAACTTGGCTCCTTCAGGATCCCCAGGTATCAAAGCAAGTATCAACTTCCTTTGTTCTTCAAGCTCCAGCTCTTCAGAATCAATCCTAATCACTTAGAAGTGTCAACTTCATCCTTCAGTCCTTACTTCATCTTCAGGGGTCTTCAAGTATCAACTTGCTCTTGTTGCTCTTCAAGCTTCAGCTAGAATGGCAATGCTCAAGGATTCATCCTCTTCTACACTCTTCATTGAAGTCTTCATCTTCAAACTCAAGCTCAACATCTCTCAATATAATCAAACCAGAGGAAATCACTTACTGGATATGCTGGGACATTGAACTACTTACTGACCACCAAAGGTGACCTATAAGGGTTCAACTTCAAAGGAATGGTTCCCTAAAAAGTTCTACTCCCTAGGTACTATCACTTATCCCTCCAAAGGAGAGAGGTGTATACCATGGAAGGACTTTGAATCATAGGGAGGAATGGAGGTGAAAGATATCTTCCATGTTTGAGAAAGAAGTTAACTAAGTCTAAACTCTTCCTAATCCCTAACCCTAAAACAATCAACAAAACAAAAAGATCAAGCTCTCAAGCTCCTCAATGCTCCTACTAAACTCCTCAGTACTCCTCCAAGCAATACCAAGCTCTCCAAGCCCACAAAGCAAAGCAAACAAGAATACAAGCCCACAAGGGCAACACAAACAACAATCAACTACAAAAATCATCTAAAAATAGTATATCACTATATTAAAACCTAATATAATTTCTAAGGGATCCTACATATCTACCCTTAATACCCTTATATGCCCCAATGCCTAACTTGACCTAGAAACCCAAAATTCTAATGTTATTGTGGACCTATGTTAAGGATTAACCTAATTCTACACAACCTAATGTCAATTAATCAAAACAAACCTAAAATTCATCACAAAATTATGGAATAAATCCAGGGGGAAGCTAAAGCTTATATCTAACTATCCTAAAAAGAATGGCCTAAAAATGTTAAGGGAACTACCTAAACAAAATTCTACAAATTCATGGATCAACATAAAAGAAATAAAATGCAATAAAAGTAGAAAATACACAAAAGATATCAAAAATGCATGAAATGAAAATATTTTTATTTGATAATTTTCTGGACATGAATATGAAATGGGAGCAAAAGTTCCCACTTAAAAATCATTATTTTTCCATTTATTATGATTTTTCAAAGTTTGAAAGAAAATGGTGAAAATAAAATGAAAATATGAAGAGATGTGGTGTATTTAGTAATGCAATGCAGTGTAATACGCGTATGGGCCAGGAGTAGGGGTACAAAAAGCAATGCGCCAGGCCCATCATTTAAACAGAAAAATAAATGACAAAAAAGGTAAAGAAAATAGAAAAATGTTTGGTGCAAATAGTAGAGAAAATCAGTGTAAATCAATCATGGGCCACAAGTGGGGGTGTTGGTATCAAAAGATCACTTAAGCCCATATTAATCAGAAAAAACAAAATAGAAATTGATGAGAAAACGATAAAGCCACGGTGAGAATAGCAATGACATTCAATACAAAATTGAGAGGGCCTCTAACCAGGGGTGTGGACATCACGTTTCCACTTAAGCCCAATGCTAGCACTTTAATGAAACGACTCGTTTCATGTGTTCAGAGTCCTTCATGAATTGAAACACATCCACAGCCACACAATCCAGTTTTTAGTCAAAGTCATCATGTGATCTAATGGCCATCCACTCGTCTTCAACCTTTTGAACCTAGCTTGGAGGGAAAGACCATTGAAACAGAGCTCAAGAACACCAATTCTCTCCAATCGTGAATCCTCATATCTCCATCAAAACTCAAAGTTTAAAACCCTAACATGCTCCATTTTCCACACTGGATCCAACCATGATCTCAAATTCCATTGAATCTCACTCAAACTTGAAACCCGATAGCAACTTCAAATTATGCTTGAAAATCAAAACTCAAGATTCTTGAAATTGTTTACACTAAAATGTTCACCTCCTATCACTGGTCAACTTCCACTAAAGAACTAAGATTATTACTCAAGATTCAAGGAGTTCTTGGTCCATAAAGAAATGGTGTCAACAACAAAATCATCACCAATTCTCTTCAAACTTTCCAGAAAGCTTCCCCTAATGATTTCTAACCATTCTAACCTATCAAATCTAATCAATTCTACTTAAATTAAGGTTCACAAAGAAAGTTGCAAACCTGGTAAAATCGAGTGAACAGATGAAGAAATCCCTCAAACCAATGCTTCAATCTTTCCAGATATGATCAATGATGCCTGATAGAGCTTCTGTATGCAATAAAACCTCTTGAAAGTGCCTGATTCTTGGAAACCGATCTGGATTTGCAGGTGGTGAAGCTCAATGTCAAGAACACGATCCATGCATGAAACCTCTCTGATTTTGATTGGCACACCTTCAGAAACACATATGGAATTGAATTGCACCAAAGAAATGGATTGATTGTAAGAGAATTGATGAAACCGATTGTGACTTGCAATGGAAGATTTTTGATCTCACTCTCTCTTCTCTGCACCAACTCTCACCAACCCTGCATCTGAGCAAGTTATACATGTTATATAGAGTGGTTTAGAATCATCTAGAACCATCTGGAACAATCCAATGAGTATTTGAACTTCTCATTTCATGATATTTGATTTCACTTCTCACCATATGCTATCTCATGCCATAGTCCTTGTAACCTTTGTAAATGACTTGAAATTCTCCCCATATGAGTTTTATGATGTGTTACAATGTATAACTAACTTGTTTATTGAGTTTTCTTGAGTTTTGCTTTGGTGCCTTAAGATGCAAGTAAGCCATTTCTAAAGCAGCCCTATGATCTAGGCCTTAAATCAAAATTATGGCTGAACCATTGTTTTTAGAATGTCTTTTAGAGTCAAAATGACCTATTATATGACATGGTTTGGATGTATAACTTGTGATTTCCAATTTTCAATTTCACCTTATTTAACTTATGCCTCCATTTTAGGCCATTTTTATCACTTTTTGATACAAGCCTTTTCAACATCTCATGACCTCCCTTCTAGCATTAAAACATCATTCTAAGCAAGTTTGATGTTGAAGATTTTTCCATTTGAAGCATGGAAATAGGAGATATGGCCTTATGCTTGAAATGACCTATAATATCCAAATAACCAAAATGCCCTTGACTTGTTAAAGCCATAAGTTGAGTTCTACAAATCCTATCAAGGACTTCTAGTACTCTCTAGAAATCTAAGAAGATTCTATACAACATTCATGTTGACCAAGAATCCATAGGAATCATCCTACTAGGGCAAAAGTTGGATGCAAGTTGGGTGACTTTCAAGGACCCAGATTCACATACCTTAGATGACCTGTAATTTGTCAAAGTCATAACTTGAGCTCTACAAATCCTATCAAGGACTTCTAGTACTAAAATTAAAGCTAAGAACAAGCTCAACAACATTCATGTCATGGGGAATATGAGATTACAATCACATCTTGAGCTAAACTGCCTTGAAGATAGGGATCGAACTAGGGAATTTTACACTGTCAAGCCTTAGAAACCCTAGCTTAAAACTTCTCAAACTCCTCAATCATGATGAGCTGGTCTAGGAATCATCCTTATAGCATCTCAATGCATCATTCCATGATCACATGGCTCTTGGATTAGGTCTCAACCCTCTCCAAATCATCAGTTGACCTAGGGTTGACCCAGTCAAACCCTAATTCCACCACTCATGGCTGAATCTTCTGAATTCTTGTCCAATGAGCTCTCTAGGCTTCATGATGGCTTTCAAGACATCTCATAAGCTTTCTCAAAGCTTCAAGTCCATCCTCATAGTCTCAGAATCATCTGAGGAGCTCCCACAACTCTCAAGTTATGAGACACACAACCTTGGTTTCATCCAATTCCTCTGAGGATCTCTGGAGTTCTCTGACAAAGGTATCAACCTTTGAACACTTGAATACTTTCTTGGCTAGCTTCAAAGTCTTGATGGGTACTCATACCTCTTGACCTGTGGGTCAAATTTTGGGGTGCAACAGCTGCCCCTATTCAAACGGCTTGAACCTGTCTGGGTAAGGAGCGAACGACTCTCAGCCAATCGAGGTGCGAGACGGTTGAATACCGATAAACCCGGGAATTTGCCAACTGCTCAAGTACACGGTACTCTGGCGGGAACAAATCTTCGAACACTGAGATAATAGCTGCACAACAACTAGCTGGAGACATACTGATCTAAACCTTGTTGTCAGTTATCCACATTAAATTCCTCTGACATTGTCATCAGACATCGGACCTTGCCGTCAGGCATTCATGAAAATAAAGCGTCTGACATCGCCGTCGGACAACCAAAACACCCAACATCGCCGCTGGAAAACTAAATCACCTGACATCGCCGCCAGAAACAAACATCCAACATTGCCGCTGGAGAATCAAACTACCCGACATCACCGTCAGACAAACATCCAACCTCGCCGCTGGGAAACCAAACTATCTGACATCGCCGCCAGCCCACTATAACTCTGGGAAACACCCGACGTCGCCGTCAAGTACTCAAAATAATCTGACTTCGCCGTTAACTCTCAACATCGTCTGACCTCGCCGTCAGGGTGAAGAAAATCCATTGGGGAAATATGAACTTAAATAATAGACTCTGTGGGAGAGAATAATAAGATGAACACGTGTCAATGATCTAGCTGGAGGTCTGGATACCACACACAGGTGAACGATACTCTGGCCGGTAGGAACATCTTCGACACTAAGCATAACAGTTGCACGGCAACCCTACTGGGGAATTGGTCACACGGTAACCGGTAATACATAGTCGATCATGCCATCAGGCATCATGATTCCTCAGGACTCTTCAGGTCAACCATCAGGTTGATCATGCCATCAGGCATTCAAAGAAACTTGTCGGGCATCAGCCGGACTTCAACCATCAGGTTGATCATGCCATCAGGCATTCCACGAACTGTCGGGCATCAGCCGGACTTCAACCATCAGGTTGATCATGCCATCAGGCATTCCGCATTACTGTCGGGCATCAGCCGGACTTCATCAGTAAGTCGGGAATAGAATTCTTGGTCAATCATGAGCCAACTGGGAACATCTAAACCTCTGCCATCAGGCACTCCGCATCAGCTGAGAGAACTGCTTCATTAACACGGTCAGACTTCAATCATGGAGTCTTCAAGGGAGGTTTCAACTTCCCCGCTAGAAACCTGTTGGGGATGACGCTTCGCTGTTGGGGAATTCTGGAGAACTATCAAGTAACTCCGCTCCGGGGGTCCAGAAATCATTCTGGATGAATCAACTCTGCTGAGGACTTCAAGAATCATCTTGGACAAATAACTCTGCCGGGGACCTTCAAGAATCATCTTGAACCGATAACCATTCTGGAGATTTCAGGAATCATCCTGAGCGAACACTCTGTTGGGGATTTCAGGAATCATCCTGGGCAACCTTTACTGGGGACTTTAAGCATCAGCTCGAGCAACCAACTCTGGAGACTGCACTGGGTACTTAAGAATCATCTTAAGCAAACAACCCTGCTGGGGAATTCAAGAATCATCTTGAACCGAAGACTTCGCTGGGGATCCCAAGAATCATCTTGAGCAAGCGACTTCGTTGGGGAGAATGTCAGGAATCATCCTGAGCAATCAATTCCGCGGCGGAATACCTGCAAAACAAGAACGGTAGCAACCTAGATCATGTTTATTATGCATATGCTTCGGCAATGGCGCAATGCTCCACACGGTGGAAATGCTATGCGTTCATGATAAATGCTATGCAATCATGCACAATGATGCGATCCCGTCAGCAAAATAAATGCTGAAGGGGGAATCCTCCTGTCAAGGAGAAAGAACTACTCAGATAGAGGAATCATCCTGCTGAGGAGAACGTGGTCTCGCCAATATCAATTGGACTCCACAGGGGACACAACTTCAGTTGACTGCTGCGGGGGAATGAAGCTCTACGGGAACCTGGACCTGCTGAGGGAAAGCGATGTCAATCGCGAGAATAGACTGCGTGGCCTTCATGGCTACTTCTCTGGAGATAACGACTCTGGTGGGGAAACAACTTCGGCTGTTCAACCGTCCACTGGGGAGAGCCAATCATGGCTTGAGCAGCTTCCAAGGATTCGGCTCTCTTGGGGTATCTGCAAACTCGGCTGAGGAAGGAGAAATCATTCTACTTCGCTGGAGAGAGTACGACTCTGCGGGGGAATTTCAATTCCGCTGGGGAAGGAGGAATCATCCGTCTTCGGGGGGAGAGTACAACTCTGGTGGGGAATTTCAATTCCGGTGGAGACTTCAGTCTTGCACCATCAGTTGCTGCATACTTCGGCATACGAATAATTTCCTACGAAACCTGCACTTGTGACCCGGTGCTGGGGGATGAACACACGCTTCGGCGCCTGACTCAGCTGAGGAGATGGCGTTCCTTCAGGACGCATCTGATTGGGGAGAGAATCATCTCTGCCTGGGGAGACATATCAATGCTCGCGATCTCGCATTCAGACTCTGCGGGGAGAGGCTACTGAACTCTGCTGGAGAAAGAGGAATCATCCTGCTTTGAGGATGCGCACGGCGCACTGTCTGGAACATGCTACACCTGTAACAACACAAACAAACAGACAAGATACCCTTTTCAAAGGGACCTATCAAGGTTATTATCTCGTGACCATATTCAAGTAATTAATTGTTTCAACAATCAGTGGCCTAGGCCAGTAAGTTTATGTATGCGCATTTTATCAAAAACATTGGTGTTCTTTTTCGCAAACAAAATAGATAAATGCTAAACAGACAAACATGATTGCTGAATAATATGCATTTTATTGATAACGAACCCTTGAATGGGTAAAAAATGTTTTACAACAGATACAATCTCCTGGAATGAGGAAGCCGCGTGAAAATAAAACATAAATATACATCAGTATATACAAATGTCGGCAACGAGGCATAGACGAACACCATGAGTTGATCCCTCTATGACCCACTCGACTTCGATACTTCTCCGACGCTTCAGCTTCGGAAGAGATTGATTCAGATAAACGGCCCTCAGGTCTTCCGAACCACTAAACAATGAAAGTCCACACGCGGAACGCAGTCATTTGCTTTTTCAAATCCCTAACTTTTGCGTGAACCGCCCTTTGCGGGTTTTCAGTTCACCGGGATACCCTTTTTTGCCGAAGCCGCCTAGTGTAGGTTTTCGACTTCGCGGGTGTACATTTTTCAATTTATATCCCTAATTTTTGCCCGAACCTTTTATTCTGTTTTTGGTTCGCCGGGATGCCCCATTTTTGCCTGGACTCTCTTTTTTTGTCCAGCGGGTTGCTTTCAAGCAAAGTATTTTTTAACTGCGTCCGCGTTCACCGAGGATGCAAAATCTTCACCATCCATCGTGGATAACAACAAAGCTCCTCCCGTCTGAAAGCTTCTAGGACGCACCTTCTTATCGTAAGCTTTCTTCATTCGGCTTTGGTACAGACGACCAAACGCAATCGACGCTAACCTATTCTCGTCCATCAGGCTGAGTTGGTTCAGTCGGTTCGTAATCCATTCTGCCTCGTCGAGTTTCACATCAACCAAAACTCGCAAAGAAGGAATCTCCACTTCTAACGGTAGGACAGCTTCCATACTGTACACTAAGGAGAAAGGAGTTGCCCCGGTTGATGTACGTACCGTCGTACGATAACCGTGCAGTGCAAATGGCAGCATTTCGTGCCAATCTTTGTATGTCACAACCATCTTCTGAACAATCTTCTTTATGTTCTTGTTGGCCGCTTCAACGGCACCATTCATCTTCGGTCGGTAAGGAGATGAGTTGTGGTGTTCGATCTTGAAACTCTGGCACAGCTCCTTCATCATCTTGTTATTCATATTCGAACCATTATCAGTAATGATTCGCTCGGGAATTCCATAACGACAGATGATGTCCCTCTTTATGAATTTAGCCACTACCTGCTTGGTCACATTAGCATATGAGGCTGCCTCCACCCACTTGGTGAAGTAGTCGATAGCTACCAGAATGAAGCGATGACCGTTAGACGCAGTGGGCTCAATCTTGCCTATCATGTCGATGCCCCACATGGAGAACGGCCACGGGGAGGACATGACATTCAACGGGCACGGCGGCACATGAACTTTATCAGCATAAATCTGGCATTTATGACATCTCTTCGCGAACTTGAAGCAACCAGACTCCATCGTCAGCCAGTAGTATCCTGCTCTCAGGATCTTTCTCGTCATAGCATGCCCGCCGGCGTGCGTACCAAATGTGCCTTCATGGACTTCTTCCATGAGCATACTCGCCTCTTTCTCATCTACACATCTGAGTAGCACGAGATCATGGTTTCTCTTATACAGAACTCCATCAGGATTGTGATAAAAGTTTCCAGACAGCCTCCTAAGAGTCTTCTTATCCTGGGTTGACGCACCCGCAGGATACTCCTTGGTCACAAGGAAAGTCTGGATGTCATGGAACCATGGCTTGCCATCGGCGGCTTCCTCGATTGCAAAGAAGAATGCAGGTCTATCAAGACGGGAAAGCACAATTCTTGGAGCCTCATTCCAAAAATTGACTTTATACATTGAAGCCAACGTGGCTAAGGCATCAGCCATCTGATTTTCAGCCCTGGGCACATGATGGAGTTCCACTCGATCAAAGAACGGAAGCAGCCTTCTGGCATAATTCATGTATGGCACCAAATTCGATTCACGAGTCTCCCACTCCCCTTTAATTTGGTTGATCACAAGCGCCGAATCACCATATACGTCTAGATTCTTGATTCTCAAATCAATTGCCTCTTCTAGACCCATGATGCATGCTTCGTACTCCGCCTCATTATTGGTGACTGGAAACGTCAGTCTCACAGTAAACGGGATATGGGATCCATGGGGAGTCGTGATGATGGCCCCGATGCACTTCCATAGGAATTAACCGCCCCGTCGAATCCTCGTCGGGCAACGGCTCATCGCAATCCTTCGCTTTGAGAAACATAATATCCTCGTCAGGGAATTCAAATTTCATCGGCTGGTAATCCTCGATCGGCTGTTCGGCAAGGTATTCAGACAATAAGCTTCCCTTGATGGCCTTCTGGAACACGTACTGAATATCATATTCCGTTAACACCATTTGCCATCTGGCAATCCTGCCCGAAAGAGCCTGCTTCTCGAAGACGTACTTGATCGGATCCATCTTCGAAATTAGCATAGTGGTGTGGTTGAGCATGTACTGTCGTAGACGTTTGGCAGCCCAGGCTAGTGTGCAACACGTCTTCTCCAGCATCGAGTAGCGAGATTCACAGTCCGTGAACTTCTTACTCAAGTAGTAAATGGCATGCTCCTTTCTGCCCGTCTCGTCGTGCTGACCGAGGACACACCCCATACTATTCTCAAGAACTGTCAAGTACATGATTAGTGGCCGTCCAGCCACTGGGGGTATCAAGATTGGAGGTTCTTCGAGATACTGCTTTATCTTGTCGAATGCCTTCTGGCAATCCTCATTCCAGATAATTGCCTGATCTTTCTTTAAAAGCTTGAACATCGGTTCACAAGTGGCCGTGAGCTGAGAGATAAACCTAGCAATGTAGTTTATTCGGCCCAAGAAACCACGAACTTCTTTTTCTGTTTTCAGCGCTGGCATTTCTTGAATGGCTTTTATTTTCGCAGGATCTATCTCGATTCCTCTTTCACTCACGATAAACCCCAGTAACTTTCCGGACCATGCTCTGAAAGTACATTTGTTAGGATTCAGCCTCAACCTGAACTTCCTAAGCCTCTCAAAAAGCTTCAGCAAATTGACTAGATGTCCCTCCTCCGTTTGGGACTTTGCAATCATGTCATCAACATAGACCTCAATCTCATGATGAATCATGTCATGAAACAAAGTTACCATTGCTCGTTGGTAAGTGGCCCCTGCGTTCTTCAGACCGAAGGGCATTACCTTATAGCAAAATGTTCCCCAGGGGGTGATAAACGTCGTTTTCTCCATGTCCTCCGGCGCCATCTTGATCTGATTGTAGCCGGAGAAGCCATCCATGAACGAAAACACGGAGAACTGGGTTGTGTTGTCGACCAACACATCGATATGAGGCAACGGGAAATCATCTTTAGGGCTCGCCCTATTCAAATCCCGATAATCGATGCACATGCGTACCTTACCGTCCTTCTTCGGTACAGGCACTATGTTGGCGACCCACGGAGGGTAAGTGGTGACCGCTAAGAAGCCAGCATCAAGCTGTTTCTGCACTTCTTCTTTGATCTTAACGGCCATGTCTGGTCTCGTCCTCCTAAGCTTCTGCTTAACGGGAGGGCAATCTTCTCGCAGCGGCAAGTGATGGACCACGATGTCCGTGTCAAGTCCGGGCATATCCTCGTATGACCAAGCAAAGACGTCACTATACTCTCGAAGCATCTCGACCAGTCTCTGCTTGACATCGTTCTGCAACGCAACCCCTATCCTGACATTTCTGACGAGTTCTTCAGAACCCAAATTCACGATCTCAATCTCCTCTTCATGAGGCAGAATAACTTTTTCCTCTTGTTTCAACAAGCGGGCCAACTCTTCAGGAAGGTCTTCGTCTTCATTAATCTCTTCTTCGGCTTGATAGATCGGGCAATCGAAGTCGAAGTGAGTCGTAGAAGGTCCAGAGTCGATGTCATCTATTATGTGAATCCTGCAATAACAAGGGTTAAGTTTAAAACAAGGATGCGCAGGTTAGCACAAACCCCATTGCCATTTTACTGTTTTTCAAAACAAATATAAAACAGGAATCACGGAGATCACAAAATTTGAATACGAAGAAAACGCCTTTGATTTATTAACAAAATGCATGTACATAATCCAACAAGGCCCTGACAATAAAACCGCTATGCCCCGGGTAGGACATAGGGTTGTACAATGATTGAAAAAAAAAGTAAATCATTACTCTTCACTTGTCATCTGGATGATATCCTTGATGGTCCAATTGGTAAGGCCCTCGCCTGGCTTGCTTAGCTGAATCCAAGAGTCGAGGTCACAATCGCTATCCCCGCTGTCTTCAGACACCGTGTTGATGCTTTCAAAAATCACTCTGCCACTGGTAAATCGGATCGGCCCTTTACCTCGAGACGCACTGCTAGACGAAGAAGAAGAAGCTTCAGCTCCAGGAGAATATCCCAACCCAAACTTATCCTGCTTGTTGGGTATCTCCAAAATTCTCCCCCAGCCTGGGGTAGATCCAGCTTGGACAACAGCCCGAGCTTCTTTGAACGAGGAGAGATTCATCTCTGGCTTCTCTGTGACTACAGGAGCTACTTCTTTCACCTTGACAGCTTCGAACGCTTGGCAAAGAGTTTCATGGATTTCGCCATCCATTTCAACATACTTAAAGGATGACAAATGGCTCACCATTATGTCCTCCTCGCCGCACACGGTTACGATGCTTCCTCCGACAGCATATTTGAGCTTTTGGTGCAACGTGGAGGTCACGGCACCAGCAGCATGGATCCATGGCCGGCCCAAGAGGCAACTGTAGGCAGGCATGATGTCCATAATATAAAAGACCGCGTCGAACGTTTCCGGACCGACTTGGATCGGCAGGGTCACCTCCCCGAAAACGTGGCGTTTAGTTCCATCAAACGCTTTCACAACCAAATCACTGGGTGTGCAAAGCAATCGGCGAGTGTCTAACTTCATTAATTCCTTCTTCGGAAGAACATTAAGTGACGAACCCGTGTCCACCAGCACGTGCGACATGATTGTGCCCCTGCACTCTATCGAGATGTGCAGGGCGCTATTGTGATTCCTCCCTTTTGGTGTCAGCTCAAAGTCTGTGAAACCTAGCCCATTACCAGCATTAACGTGGGCTACCACCTCTTCTAGCTGATTCACCGATATCTCTTGCGGTACGTAGGCAGCGTTCAATACCTTCAGTAGCGCGTTGCGGTGCGCTTCAGAACACAGCAATAAGTTGAGAATAGAAATCTTCGAAGGCGTCTGATAGAGATGATCTACAATCTTGTAGTCACTCTTTTTGATCAACCGCATAAACTCCTCGGCATCTTTAACAAGCAAGTCTGTTTCTGCCCCCCGCGGGACCTCTTCAACGACTTTGCTTTTACCTTTATCGGCCGCATCATCTCTGACCGCTTTCTCTGCCACAACCTCTGGCGGTGCAAACACTCTTCCGATACGAGTAATATCACTGATTCCTGCAAGATTCTCCGCAGTCGACCCATACGGCTCTAGCTCTAACCTTTGTCCGTTGCAATAGACTTCAGCCCCATAATGCCATGGAATGGCGTTAGTGCTCTCGAATGGTATTGGCCCAGCTTTGGTAATAGTAATTGTAGGCGGTCTGGGCACATAAATGGTTATCGGCCGGCGAGGGATGGTGATGGTGGCGACTTCATCGGCCTGCTTCAGCACGACCTCTCCTGATACACTTTCAGCCTTCCGGCTAAACTGCAGAATCCCCTCAGTCATCAGACTTTGAATTCCTTCTACCAACTGCTCACATCTATCAGAATGTGTGGCATAGTCCATGCATAGTTCTCCGCACCCTTTAAAGAACCCTCTGTTCAGCAACTTAGCTTTAACGAAGCTAAGCGGCGTCTTTAGATCTTTGGCGTCAGTCAACAGATCTGCACTCTCTTCTTCGATAATGGCGTTCACTCCGCTTCCCCTATGATTCGGCATAGGATTCTTCGTGACATTGGGCATATTATCGGAGAAATTAATGATCTTGGCATCTACCAGGTCCTGCACCTTGTGCTTGAAGGCTTTGCAGTTCTCGATCGTGTGGCCTGGCGCCCCTGAATGAAAATCGCAAGTGGCATTTGCGTCGTACCCTGGTGGAGATGCCCCTGTCAAGGGAGCCATCGTCCTCTTCTGGACCAACTGAAGCTGAAGCAAAGTCTGCAAGAGCTGCGCATACGACATGGGCGGTGCCTCGAAGTGACGGTTTGCCAAAGATGCCCGATTCTGGTACTTTCTATATCCCTGTTGATTCGGTTGCTGATTCTACTATTGCGGAGCCGCTGGGATATTTATACTGGCTACCTGCTGCTGAGGGCCTTTGCCCTTCCTGCGAGCGTTGGTCACAGCGCTCGCATCTCCTTCTCGCCTTTTACCAGCATAAGGTTTCTTTCCACCTCCTCCAGCTGAGGATGACTCACCTTGAATTTTCCCGATCTTGATTCCATTCTCGACGTGCTCGCTCATGATAATGAGAGCTGAGAACGACCCAGACATACCGCTGACTAACTTTTCATAGTAAACCCCTGGGAGGGTAGCTACAAACATCTGCACGAGCTCTCGTTCAACCATCGGCGGTTGAACCCGAGCTGCCAACTCACGCCACCGCTGGGCGTACTCCTTGAATCCTTCATTATTCCTCTGCGATAGGTTCTGCAACTGGACTCAGTTCGGGGCCAAGTCGCTATTGTACTGGTAATGGTGCACAAATGCTTCAGCGAGATCCTTCCATGTGCGCACACTAGTGGGCTCCAGACCCATGTACCACTCGAGGGATGGCCCGGAAAGACTGTCTTGGAAGAAGTGCATCAGCAACTTCTCGTCTTCGGAATAAGCAGACATCTTCCTGTAGTACGATCTCAGGTGGACACGAGGGCAAGTGGTGCCCTTATATTTTTCGAATTCAGGTACCCTGAACTTAGGAGGTACCTTGAAATCAGCAATTAATCCCAGCTTGGACATATCAACGCCCAAAGTATTCTGATTCTCAATATCTCTCATTTTATCTTCAAGTGCTTTGAATCTGAGCCGCGCTTCAGCGTTCAGCTCCCCCTCAGCACCTCTTTGAGAGAACACATCATCCTGATGATCCTCAAGCCATGGCTGAGGCACCAACAGATTCCCGACGCCTGCATTGTCGTTGCCCGGCCCGATATTGACATTAGCTCCCAGACTCCCATTACCGACGCCCGTCGTATTGAGTCCGATGTTGGCCATCATGTTGCCATTAGCACTATCGTTGCCCCCGGCCACGGGGACACCATTCTGTGGAGTATCAACTGGTGGAGGAGTAGGCACGGTCCCACCATGGAGTATGCCGTTGCTATCAACCCTGGAGATCAAAGGCTGAAACAAAGTTCTGAGCTGGTCCTGGCCATTGGCGACCACTTGCATGAGTTCCATGAAGTGATCCATCCTCTCGCGGAGCTCCTGAACATCTGTTTGCACTTGATCCATGATTCTGGTCTGATTAGCTCTAGTCGGATAACGATGAATTAGTCTCTGATCAATCCTGGAACCACCGGAAACAGCCTGGGACAACCTGTAAACCTGAAAAACCTGTAAACACTAAAGGGTTAGGAAAAATAACAAAATGCTCGTCATGCAAATGCTTCATGCAGATGCATGCGTGTGTCTGTGTGTTTGGGAGATTTCCCCCGATCCTAGTGCCTGAGTGCTAGTGCTGATAATAATAAGAAGGAGAAGTCCGAGTCCAATCATGGAAACAACAATCTCATATATAAAGAAAGCCTATCAAGGCAGTACATAGCATCAGCGAGTACAAGATGAGTCAACAGCGTGACCTCAGCCAACAAGCCTGGTGATGGTCAGCATACAACAATGATCAAAACAAAAGGAATACAAATAGTCAAGTACGACCACGGGCGCGATACTCTTCTAACAACTCCTTCGTCTCTGGATGATCTGGCAGAGTGAGCAACCCCTCGACGAGTAACTCCCTTTGCACAATGGTATACTGAAGTCCTTCGACCGGACCTTCCCATGCTCCTTCACCGAAGCAATCTTCTAACTTCCGCTTTTTGGACTCCAACGTCAGCTTGCGCTCCTTCAGGTTAGCGAGAGCTTTGTTGAGCTGGCCTTCGGCGGCGTATCTGCGGGCGGTTTCTTCATCAAACCTCTGCTCATTGTCCTTCACCTAGGCTTCTAGCTTGGAGATCTGCAGCATCAGCTTATCCTCTCGCTCTTTCCTGGTGGCCAGGGAAGCCTTCCAGTGCTGGTTGAACTTGGATATCCTCCGATATGCCTCGTCCAAGTGCTGCTTCTTCGTAGCCAGTACGTCGTTGACAGCTTTGAAGTCTCGACCCATGCGTTCCCGCTCGGCTATCTGCTTAGTCAGGTCTGTACCTAGATGGTTCACCAACTCTGTTTGCCTTTTGAAAGAATGCACAACTTCGTTCCTCTCGCTTCGGAGCTGAGCTAATTCCTTCTCCAGTTCTTCATTCGCCCGCTTCAATTCATCCCGCTCAGCTAACACCTGATTATGCTGCTGAATGGGCACAGTAGTAGGCTCTTCGATCATTGGAGGGCTTTCTGGCTTGGCATGAGGGAATGACATCCCTATAGCATTGGCCCTGGCTCTGATCCATGCCACATACGGAGGGTAGGCTTGACTGTTGCTTTTTCCCAGTAATGGCTTTCCTCGCTTACTGATACCATTCCAGGCGCGTTGCAGCTTGGATAACAGATCCCCTTCTAGAAGACCAGTGAGGTACAAAGATTCCTGTACCTCTTCATCCTTCGGCGGAGTTCTCAAAGCATACGCGAACTGTCGAACTAGCAATGATGGATTGTAGTTTATACAGCCCTTCCTGCCTATCAAAGGCACATTAGGAAACCCGCTGCAACTGAAGATCACCTCAGTACCCAACCTATCTCTGTCGAACCAGTCAATATCCTCTGCAGATAAACTCATCAGACGCTCAGGCCACTCAGTTGTGGCTGCAGACAAGACAAAAGGACCCCTCTTGGGCAGATGACTATCAAGCCATTTGTACAGCAAGGGTACGCAACACGAGATATTCTTCCCCCTCCTGTTCTCGTTTTTGTAGTGGAATGAGTGATAGACATCTCCTATCAAGGTAGGGACTGGATTCCCTGAAGCAAAGATGTGAAACGCATCAAAGTCTACAAAATCGGGCATATTGGGGAACAGAATAATGCCATATATGCACAGAGCGAGGATGGCATTGAACGCGACCCAACATTCGTCCTTGGCACACTGCTGAGCCTTACCCACCAGAAACTGCAAGGAGAACCCAGGAACCTTGTTCCAACTAGTCAATACTAACTCGGAGGCGTCCAGATAAAGTGAAGGAGCTAAACCAGCCAGATCAGGCTCAGCATCCATGTGAACAAAAGGCATCTGCCTCTTGATAGGCACACCTAGCAAATCAGCATATTCTTCCAGCGTAGGTGCGAGAACAAAATCCTGGAAAGTGAAACATCTCAGCGGAGGGTCGTAGAACTGCAGCAGAGCGTGAAACCCATTTAACTCGAACACAGGAGGCTTATGAACCAAACTGAGCAACCTGCCGTAAGATTTTTTGAACTCATCCCTCACAGAATCATCTGCTAGAGCTATCAAACCAGTCAACTTAACCACATCGGGGACAGGGAACTTGTAAGCCACGGTCTTCCTCAGAGAGCCCATAACAATACAATAGGAGGCAAGAAATCCTGGATCGGGGAAAAACGGTACCTGCAACACAGACACACATTAATGAAATGCAAATGAGTATGCGAACTAATGCAAAATGCAATCATGCAATAAGAGGCCAAGGCAACTGGTGCTGTGGAGATTCTGTATCAACAAAACCATAATCTTGCTCTATCAAGAACAACCACTGCATCTGATAATAAGAGAACCCCGGTGTAGGACCACAAATCTGATCTGTCAAGAACAACCGTCTGATAGGGCCATATACATAGGATCATAATTCTGCTCTCTCAAGAACAAATGTCTGATAATAAGTACCTCGGATGTAGGATCAAGAAATATCTGCTGATGAGGTCTTCAGACCCTAATCAAAAATCTGCCCTATCAAGAACAAACATACAGCTGCTGATGAGATCTTCAGGCCCTAAAAATCTGCTCTATCAAGAACAAACATCTGACGATAAGATCCTCTGATCAAAACCTGCTCTATCAAGAACAGACAAATCTGCAACTGAGAAACCCTGGTACCAACAAAACTGATTCACTATCGAGAAAACCAGGTAGTCTGAAGGTCAAGGTTTCCTGCAATAAACCCAACCCTGCTCACAGGTATGGACCTAAACTGACTCAAGTTCGGCATCCTATGCGTTCATCAGCGTCACAGACATTCAAGAGGGGTGATACGATACCCAGAAGGTGTGGCATCACCAGCTCATGAAGCGGCCTCACTCGGCTGAATCACAAATGATCGGTCCTCAGAGTCGACAATCCACCAAATCAGCAACCGTCTCAACCCAAAGGGTTGAAAGAGAAGCCAACCGGATGAACCTCGTCTGAGCGTGGATTTCATGGGACACTAGTGCCTGCAAAGCAAGCACGTGCCCACTAATTTCCACTCTAAGTCTATGGTGCACTCAAGCCTGGGTCTGGCTTCTCACTCATCAGAACTCCCATCCCACAACAGCACAGATAATCATATTATACTGAATATAAAATGCGGGAAATAAAGTGCGAGAAGTAAAATGCGATAAATAAACGCAACCCAACAAGTAATCATACAAGCGCTAGGATTGACTCTCGCAGGGAACCGTTGGAGTCCCCAGCAGAGTCGTCAGCTGTCGCTTGCGCGAAAATAAGGTGCCGGCACAACAGAAGAGTCGCCACCTTTCGTTATTTATCCCTCAGGGCGGGAAAGGAAACGATCGGAAAAACCTTACGAAAAAGGGTAAGACAAGGTCGTCGCAACCATTGTCTGGGTTCGGGAGTCGGTTACGCAAGGGGAAGGTATTAGCACCCCTCACGTCCGTCGTACTCGACGGGATCCACGCTTGTGGTGTTTACTTGGACGGGTTGGTTTTATTCTATCTACCTATCAAGGCTGGCTTAAACAGAAAAGGAAAATGACTCGGCAAAGTATCACACTTTATGCCTACGTATTCTCATCAGAGAATGAGAAATCAGAGTCAACGTAGTTCGGCCTACGACGGGTTATGGGGGAAGGTAGCTCGCCAATACATTAGTATTGTTCCTACGTACTGTCAACAGGTATGAGAGATCAGAGCTCACGTAGTTCGGGAAACTACGGTTTATTTCCGGTCTTTTACGAAAGAAGTGTTTTTTATTGTGTTTGCGATTCCAATCGCACTAGAGACTATGACCTGAGAGTGAATGCGTCGCATGTCACACAAAGGGTACCATACTAAACATCCATACTGTGGAAAAGAAACTCTCCCACAATCCTTTCTCAGATAGCTTAAGGCTCGTAATGTACGAAAGAAATCATTCATGATTACTGTATCTTAAACTGTTTTGAGATGAGAAGAGAACAGGCCCAACTAGGAGGGAGACTATCAAGTCCTACTGTTGTCATGCCATGGATTCATCCTATGGTTGAGGTTTGAACAGGGAACTCCTAGAAGTTGTCATGCATAGGTTTCAACCTAAAATTCTATCATCAATTCCTTATCAAAGGAAATGAGAGTCCTAAGGGATCATGTCAATGATACACCAAAACAGACAAAGCATCAGCTTAACAGTAAAATGCATGCAATGCAAGTGAGGGAGGAAATGTGTGTGGGGCTTCAGCCTCCACAAGCTCATCTCAACCTCAAGCCAGAATGGATAACAGTAATCATACTAAAATGTAAACAACATGCTATCAAGCAATAACAGTAAACTGCAATCATACAGAGAAAATGAAATGAAATGCCATCAGGCAAATAAACCACATGGGCAAGGGAGCTGGGCTCTACCGAATACCCGCAAGCAAAGCCACACAGTAACAATACAAGCAGAGGGAGCAACTCAACCTCTAGTGCAATCATGCTCCTAGATTCTACCTATTCTAGATATGAACTTATTCTAATGCATCAAGCAAGTCAAACAAAACACATCAATAAAAAAATGAGAAAGCAGATCAACTCCTCTCTCAACTTTAAGCTTTAGCTCTTCCAACAGCAATTCAGTCTTCAGACTTCCATCACTCTTGACAAATATCAATTAGCTCTTCCAGGTTTCAACCCTTCAACATAAGTTTCAACTTATCTTCTCCTTTAAGCTTCAGCTTCTTGATCAGCTCCACCTTTAGGCTTCACTATCAATCATAAGTATAAACTTGCCTCCTTCAGGATCCCCAGGTATCAAAGCAAGTATCAACTTCCTTTGTTCTTCAAGCTTCAGCTCTTCAGAATCAATCCTAATCACTTAGAAGTGTCAACTTCATCCTTCAGTCCTTACTTCATCTTCAGGGGTCTTCAAGTATCAACTTGCTCTTGTTGCTCTTCAAGCTTCAGCTGGAATGGCAATGCTCAAGGATTCATCCTCTTCTACACTCTTCATTGAAGTCTTCATCTTCAAACTCAAGCTCAACATCTCTCAAGATAATCAAACCAGAGGAAATCACTTACTGGATAAGCTGGGACATTGAACTACTTACTGACCACCAAAGGTGACCTATAAGGGTTCAACATCAAAGGAATGGTTCCCTCAAAAGTTCAACTTCCTAGGTACTATCACTTATCCCTCCAAAGGAGAGAGGTGTATACCATGGAAGGACTTTGAATCATAGGGAGGAATGGAGGTGAAAGATACCTTCCATGTTTGAGAAAGAAGTTAACTAAGTCTAAACTCTTCCTAATCCCTAACCCTAAAACAATCAACAAAACAAAAAGATCAAGCTCTCAAGCTCCTCAATGCTCCTACTAAACTCCTCAGTACTCCTCCAAGCAATACCAAGCTCTCCAAGCCCACAAAGCAAAGCAAACAAGAATACAAGCCCACAAGGGCAACACAAACAACAATCAACTACAAAAATCATCTAAAAATAGTATATCACTATATTAAAACCTAATATAATTTCTAAGGGATCCTACATATCTACCCTTAATACCCTTATATGCCCCAATGTCTAACTTGACCTAGAAACCCAAAATTCTAATGTTATTGTGGACCTATGTTAAGGATTAACCTAATTTTACACAACCTAATGTCATCTAATCAAAACTAACCTAAAATTCATCACAAAATTATGGAATAAATCCAGGGGGAAGCTAAACCTAATGTCATATAATAGGTCATTTTGACTCTAAAAGACATTCTAAAAACAATGGTTCAGCCACAATTTTGATTTGAGGCCTAGATCATAGGGCTGCTTTAGAAATGGCTTACTTGCATCTTAAGGCACCAAAGCAAAACTCAAGAAAACTCAATAAACAAGTTAGTTATGCATTGTAACACATCATAAATCTCATACGGGGAGAATTTCAAGTCAGTTATAAAGGTTACAAGGACTATGGCATGAGATAGCATATGGTGAGAAGTGAAATCAAATATCATGAGATGAGAAGTTCAAATACTCATTGGATTGTTCCAGATGGTTCTAGATGATTCTAAACCACTCTATATAACATGTATAACTTGCTCAGATGCAGGGTTAGTGAGAGTTGGTGCAGAGAAGAGAGAGTGAGATCAAAAATCTTCCATTGCAAGTCACAATCGGTTTCATCAATTCTCTTACAATCAATCCATTTCTTTGGTGCAATTCAATTCCATATGTGTTTCTGAAGGTGTGCCAATCAAAATCAGAGAGGTTTCATGCATGGATCGTGTTCTTGACATTGAGCTTCACCACCTGCAAATCCAGATCGGTTTCCAAGAATCAGGCACTTTCAAGAGGTTTTATTGCATACAGAAGCTCTATCAGGCATCATTGATCATATCTGGAAAGATTGAAGCATTGGTTTGAGGGATTTCTTCATCTGTTCACTCGATTTTACCATGTTTGCAACTTTCTTCGTGCACCTTAATTTAAGTAGAATTGATTAGATTTGATAGGTTAGAATGGTTAGAAATCATTAGGGGAAGCTTTCTGGAAAGTTTGAAGAGAATTGGTGATGATTTTGTTGTTGACACCATTTCTTTATGGACCAAGAACTCCTTGAATCTTGAGTAATAATCTTAGTTCTTTAGTGGAAGTTGACCAGTGATAGGAGGTGAACATTTTAGTGTAAACAATTTCAAGAATCTTGAGTTTTGATTTTCAAGCATAATTTGAAGTTGCTATCGGGTTTCAAGTTTGAGTGAGATTCAATGGAATTTGAGATCATGGTTGGATCCAGTATGGAAAATGGAGCATGTTAGGGTTTTAAACTTTGAGTTTTGATGGAGATATGAGGATTCACGATTGGATAGAATTGGTGTTCTTGAGCTCTGTTTCAATGGTCTTTCCCTCCAAGCTAGGTTCAAAAGGTTGAAGACGAGTGGATGGCCATTAGATCACATGATGACTTTGACTAAAAACTGGATCGTGTGGCTGTGGATGTGTTTTAATTCGTGAAGGACACTGAACACATGAAACGAGTCGTTTCATTAAAGTGCTAGCATTGGGCTTAAGTGGAAACGTGATGTCCACACCCCTGGTTAGAGGCCCACTCAATTTTGTACTGAATGTCATTGCTATTCTCACCGTGGCTTTATCATTTTCTCATCAATTTCTATTTTGTTTTTTCTGATTAATATGGGCTTAAGTGATCTTTTGATACCAACACCCCCACTTGTGGCCCATGATTGATTTACACTGATTTTCTCTACTATTTGCACCAAAGATTTTTCTATTTTCTTTACCTTTTTTGTCATTTATATTCTGTTTAAATGATGGGCCTGGCGCATTGCTTTTTGTACCCCTACTCCTGGCCCATACGCGTATTACACTGCATTGCATTATTAAATACGCCACATCTCTTCATATTTTCATTTTATTTTCTCCATTTTCTTTCAAACTTTGAAAAATCATAATATATGGAAAAATAATGATTTTTAAGTGGGAATTTTTGCTCCCATTTCATATTCATGTCCATAAAATTATCAAATAAAAATATTTTGATATCTTTTGTGTATTTTCTACTTTTATTGCATTTTATTTCTTTTATGTTGATCCATGAATTTGTAGAATTTTGTTTAGGTAGTTCCCTTAACATTTTTAGGCCATTCTTTTTAGGTAGTTCCCTTAACATGGTTTGGATGTATAACTTGTGATTTCCAATTTTCAATTTCACCTTATTTAACTTATGCCTCCATTTTAGGCCATTTTTATCACTTTTTGATACAAGCCTTTTCAACATCTCATGACCTCCCTAATAGCCTTAAAACATCATTCTAAGCAAGTTTGATGTTGAATATTTTTCCATTTGAAGCTCGGAAATAGGAGATATGACCTTATGCTTGAAATGACCTATAATATCCAAATAACCAAAATGCATTGACTTGTCAAAGCCATAAGTTGAGTTCTACAAATCCTATCAAGGACTTCTAGTACTCTCTAGAAAGCGGAGAAGATTCTCTACAACATTCATGTTGACCAAGAATCCATAGGAATCATCCTACTAGGGAAAAAGTTAGATGCAAGTTGGGTGACTTTCAAGGACCCTGATTCACATACCTCAGATGACCTGTAATTTGTCAAAGTCATAACTTGAGCTCTACAAATCCTATCAAGGACTTCTAGTACTAAAATGAAAGCTAAGAACAATCTCTACAACATTCATGTTATGGGGAAGATGAGATGACAATCACATCTTGAGCTAAACTGCCTTGAAGATAGGGATCAAACTAGGGGATTTTACACTATCAAGCCTTAGAAACCCTAGCTTAAAAATTCTCAAACTCCTCAATCATGATGAGTTGGTCTAGGAATCATCCTTATAGCATCTCAATGCATCATTCCATGATCACATGGCTCTTGGATTAGGTCTCAACCCTCTCCAAATCATCAGTTGACCTAGGGTTGACCCAGTCAAACCCTAATTCCACCACTCATGGCTGAATCTTCTGAATTCTTGTACAATGACCTCTCTAGGCTTCATGATGGCTTTGAAGACATCTCATAAGCTTTCTCAAAGCTTCAAGTCCATCCTCATAGTCTCAGAATCATCTGAGGAGCTCCCACAACTCTCAAGTTATGAGACACACAACCTTGGTTTCAACCAATTCCTCTAAGGATCTCTGGAGTTCTCTGACAAAGGTATCAACCTTTGAACACTTGAATACTTTCTTGGCTACCTTCAAAGTCTTGATGGGTACTCATACCTCTTGACCTGTTGGTCAAATTTTGGGGTGCAACACCGGCATAGTTATCGGTTCAAGATGATTCTTGAAGTCCCCGACGGAGTTATTTGTCCAAGATGATTCTTGAAGTCCTCAACAGAGTTGATTCATCCAGAATGATTTCTAGATCCCCGAAGCAGAGTTACTTGATAGTTCTCCAAGATCCCCAGCGGAGATGCGTCATCCCCAGCAGGTTTCTGAACAGCGAAGTTGAAACTTCCCTCGAAGGCTTGATGATTGAAGTCTGACCGTGTTAATGAAGCAGTTTTCTCAGCTGATGCGGAGTGCCTGATGGCAGAGGTTTGGATGTTCCCAATTGGTTCATGATTGACCAGGAATTCTATTCCCGACTTGCTGATGAAGTCCAGCTGATGCCCGCAAGTTTTCTTTGAATGCCTGATGGCATGATTTAACGTGATCAACCTGATGGTTGACCTGATGAGTCCCGAGGAATCTTGATGCCTGATGGCATGATCGACCATGCATTACCGGTTACCGTGTGACCGATTCTCCAGCCAGTTGTCGTGCAGCTAATATTTCAGTGTTCGAAGATTTGTTCCCGTCAGAGTACCGTGTACTTGTGTAGTTGGCAAATTTTCGGGTTTGTTGGTATTCAACCGTCTTTTACCTTGATTGGTTGAGAGTCGTTCGCCTCACCCAGTCAGGTCCAAGCCGTTTGAATAGGGGCAGCTGTTGCACCCCAAAATTTGACCAACATTTCAAGAGGTATGAGTACCAATCAAGACTATGAAGCTAGCCAAGAAGGTTGTTCAAGTTTTCAAGGGTTGATATCCTTGTCAGAGAAGTTAAGGGATCCTCAGAAAGATTGGTTGAAACCAAGGTTGTGTGTCTCCTAACTTGAGAGTTGTGGGAGCTCCTCAGATAATTCTGAAGCTATGAGGATAGACTTGAAGCTTTGAGAGAGCTTATGAGATGTCTTGAAAGCCATTATGAAGCCTAGAGAGGCCATTGTACAAAAATAAGAAGACTTAGCCATGAGTGGTATAATTAGTGTTTGACAAGGTCAACCCTAGGTCAACTAATGATTTGGAGAGGGTTGAGACCTAATTCAAGAACCATGTGATCATGGATTGATGCATTGAGATGCTATAAGGATTATTCCTAGGTCAACTCATCATGATTGAGGAGTTTGAGAAGTTTCAAGCTAGGGTTTCAAAGGCTTGACAGTGTAAAATCCCCTAGTTTGATCCCTATCTTCAAGGAAGTTTAGCTTAAGATGTGATTGTCATCTCATCTTTCCCCCAACATGAATGTTGTAGAGCTTGTTCTTAGATTTAATTTGAGTACTAGAAGTCCTTGATAGGATTTGTAGAGCTCAAGTTATGACTTTGACAAGTTACAGGTCATCTGAGGTATGTGAAATTGGGTCCTTGAAAGTCACCCAACTTGCATCCAACTTTTGCCCAAGAAGGATGATTCCTATGAGCTTTTGGTCAACATGAATGTTGTTCCTCATCTTCTTATCTTTCTATAGAGTACTATAAGTAGTTGATAGGATTTGTAGAACTCAAGTTATGGCTTTGACAAGTCAAGGGCATTTTGGTCATTCGGAAATTATAGGTCATTTCAAGCATAAGGCCATATCTCCTATTTCCAAGCTTCAAATAGAAAAATCTTCAACATCAAACTTGCTTAGAATGATGTTTTAAGGCTATTAGAGAGGTCATGAGATGTTGAAAAGGCTTGTAGCAAAAAGTGATAAAAATGACCTAAAATGGAGGCATAAGTTAAATAAGGTGAAGTTGGAAATTGAAATTTCCAAGTTACATATCCAAACCATGGCATATAATAGGTCATTTTGACTCCAAAGAACATTTTAGAAACAATGGTTCAGCCACCTTTTTGAATTGAGCCCTAGATCATGGGGTTACTTTGGAAAATGCTTGCTTGCATAATAAGGCACAAATGCAAAACTCAAGGAAAGACAATGAACAAGCTAGTAAAGTGTCTTAACAAACCATATATCTCATCTAGGGAGATTTTCAGGTCAGTTACAAGGGCTGCAAGGGCTATGGCATGAGATGAGGCATGAGATGGATGAATCCATAAACTCATGACATGAGAATTCCAATTTCTCATTGGATGATTCCAGATGGTTCTAGATGAGTCTAAACCATTCTACATATGATTTAGAACTTGCTCAGATGCAAGGTTGGTGAGAGATTTGAGAGAAGAGTGACATAGCCATTTCAATTGCTTCCATTGCAAGTTGAAATCAAATTCCACATTCTGATTCATTTCCATTCCTTCTTTCAATCCAAACACATTCCCTTGATCACACTGAAGCTGTGCAGACCAAATTGAAGGCAAAACCATGGAGAATTGAAGAGATAGCACTTGGATTTTGAAGGTTGCAAGTCACAATCGGGTTTGGAGATTCAAGCTTTCTTGGCCCTATCTTTTGCAAACAGAAGCTCTATCATCATTCAAGGATCGATTCTGAAGAATTTGAGAGCTTGAAGTGGAGGATTACCCTATCTGGTGTTCAAGATTTGACAGGTTAGTAAACTTTCTTCTACACCATGATTTAGGCATAATTAGGGAGAATTGTTAGGTTAGAACGGTTAGAGACCAATAGGAGACGGATTCTAGGGAGTTTCGGATCAATTGGTGAAGGTTGAGTTGATGACACCATTTTTGTTTGGACCAAGAACATGAGATATAGTGAGCTATAACATGAATTTGAGATCAAGAATTAACCAGTGTGAGATGGTGATCATTCTGAGGTAGTTAATTTCAAGAATTGTGGAAGTAGATGTCTGAGCTTATTTTTGATCTTGGATCGGGTTCAGTGATTTAGGGCACTTCAATTGATTTCAAGGCCATGGTTGTGATCAGCATGGAATTTAGAGTTGATTAGGGTTTGGAATCTTAATTTTTCATGGAGAATTAAGGTGATACGAGTTGGGAGAAGATTGAGCTGGAAGCTGTGTTTCCATGGCTTCTCCATTGGAACCCTAGCTGGAGGAAGAAGATGAACACGTGGCCGTTGGATGGAGATTGGACCCGTTGACTGAGTGGAGATCCCACGGCTGAGATTCAATTCCATTTGAAGAGAGAAATCTGAAGACAATGAAACGCGTCGTTTCATTAAATGGGAGATTGGGCTTGATTGATATCCCCACCCCCATTCATGGCCCACTTGGATTTTTAACTAGTTTTTGTTACTTTCTGCACCATGCTTTTTTCTTTTTCTTTATGATTCGTTAATTGAATTTCTGATTAAGTAACTGGGCCTAGCGCGCCTTACTAATCTCACCCCCATTTTGAGCCCACCTGGAAAATTAACTGTCTGGCATTGCTATTCACACCAAGGTTTTCATATTTTTATTTCTTTTTCTCCATTTTTCATTAATCTTTGAAAAATCATAATAAATAGAAAAATGATGATTTTTGCATGGGGATTTTTTCTCCCATTTCATGTTCATGTCTAGAAAATTATAAACCCATAATATTTGCATTTCATGCATTTTTAATATTTTTTGTGTATTTTATCTTTTAATAGCATTTTAATTCTTTTATGTTGATGCATAGACTTATAGAATTTTGTTTAGCTAGTCACCTTTGAATTTTTAGGCCATTCTTTTTTGGATAGTTATATTAGGACTTTAGCTCCCCTCTGGATTTATTCCATAATTTTTTGATTAAGTTTTGATTAGTTTTGATTAGATGACTTTAGGTTGTATAGAATTAGGTCAATCCTTAACATAGACCCACAAAACACTAGAATTTTGGGTTTCTAAGTCAAGTTAGATATTGGGACATATAGGGTATTAAGGGTAGGTATATAGGATCCCCTAGAAATTATATTAGATTTTAATATAATAGTATACTATTTTTAGTTGATTTTTGTAATTGATGGTTGTTTGTGTTGCCCTTGTGGGCTTGTATTTTGTTTGCCTTACTTTGTGAGTTTTGTTTGGCTTGGTGGGCTTGATTTTGCTTTGAGAAGCATGGAGGAGCATAGTAGAAGACTTGGAGATTGAAGGAAGAGCTTGAGAGCTTGGGGCTTTGTTGGTTTTGTTGTTGTTTTAGGGTTAGGGATTAGGAAGAGCTTAGAATTAGTTAACTTCTTTCTTAAACATGGATGGTATCTTTCACCTCCATTCTTCCCCATGATTCAAGGTCCTTCCATGATATTCACCTCCCTCCTTTGGAGGGATAAGTGATGGTACCTAGGAGGTAGAACCTTTGAGGGAACCCTTCCTTTGATGTTAAACCCTTATAGGTCACCTTTGGTGGTCAGTAAGCAGTTTAATATCCCAGCTTATCCAGTTAAGTGATTTCCTCTGGTTTGAGTATCTTGAGAGATGTTGGGCTTGAGTCTGAAGATGAAGACTTCATTGAAGAGTATGGAAGAGGATGATTCCTTGAGCATTGCCATTTCAGCTGAAGCTCGAAGAGCAAGGACAAGAGCAAGTTGATACTTGAAGACCCAATGAAGACCCAGTAAATATTGAAGGATGAAGTTGACACTTCTAAGAAATTGAGATTAACTGAAGAGCTGGGGCTTGGGAAAGATTGAAGGATGAAGTTGACACTTCTAAGTGATCCAAGAGGATGATTCCATGAGAACCTGGAGTTTGTAGGAAGATAAAGCCAAGTTGAGACTGGTAAAGCAAGGAGAGCTTGAGAGCCTGAAGACTAAGTTGACACTTATGAAGGAGATTCAATTGAGAGTACCCTAAGGAGCTGAAGCTTGAGGATCAAAGGATAAGTTGATACTTACTTTGAAGCTTGCAGATCCTGAAGGAAGCAAGTTGATATTTGTGGTGAAGCCTGAAGGTGGAGCTGATTAAGGAGCTGAAGCTTGAAGAAGAAGATAAGTTGAAACTTATGTGGAAGGGTTGAAACCTGGAAAAGCAAATTGATATTTGTCAAGAGTGATGGAGGTCTGAAGACTGAGTTGCTGTTAGAAGAGCTGAAGCTTGGAGTTGAGAGAGGAGTTGATCTGCTTTCTTGTCTGTTCTCTTTTCTGTATTGATATGCCTTGTTTGACTTGCTTGATGCATTAGAATAAGTCCATATCTAGAATAACTTTAATCTAGGAGCATGATTGCACTAGAGGTTGAGTTGCTCCCTCTGCTTGTATTGTTACTGTATGGCTTTGCTTGCGGGTATACGGTAGAGCCCAGCTCCCTTGCCCATGTGGTTTGTTTGCCTGATGGAATTTTATTCTATTTCTTCTGTATGATTGCAGTTTACTGTATGTTGCTTGATAGCATGTTATTTCCTCAGTATGATTACTGTTATTCATTCTGGCTTGAGGTTGAGATGAGCTTGTGGAGGCTGATGCCCCACACACATTTCCTCCCTCACTTGCATTGCATGCATTTTACCGTATTTCTGTTTACTGATTAAGCTGATGATTTATCTGTTTCTGTGTATCATTGACATGATCCCTTAGGACTCTCATTTCCTTTGATAAGGAAAATGATGATAGAACTTTAGGTTGAAACCTATGCATGATAACTTGTAGGAGTTCCCTGTGTCAAACCTCAACCATAGGATGAATCCTTGGCATGACAACAGTAGGACTTGATAGTCTCCCTCCTAGTTGAGCCTGTTCTCTTCTCATCTCAAAACAGTTTAAGATACAGTAATCATGAATGATTTCTTTCGTACGTTACGAGCCTTAAGCTATCTGGGAAAGGATTGTGGGAGAGTTTCTTTCCCACAGTCTGGATGTTTAGTATGGTACCCTTTGGGTGACATGCGACACATTCACTCTCAGGTCATAGTCTTTAGTGCGATTGAAATTGCAAACACAATAAAAAAAACACTTCTTCCGTAAAAGACAGGAAATAATCCGTAGTGTCCCGAACTACGTAAGCTCTGATCTCTCATACCTGTTGAGAGTACGTAGGCACAATACTGATGTATTGGCGAGCCACCTTCCCTATACCCGTCGTAGGTCGAACTACGTTGACTCTGATTTCTCGTTCTCTGATGAGAATACGTAGGCATAAAGTGCGACGCTTTGCCGAGTCATTTTTCTTTTCTTTTTAAGCCAGCCTTGATAGGTAGATAGATAAACCAACCCGTCCAGTAAACACAACAAGCGTGGATCCCGTCGAGTACGACTGACGTGAGGGGTGCTAATACCTTCCCCTTGCGTAACCGACTCCCGAACCCAGAAAATGGTTGCGACGACCTTGTCTTACCCTTTTTTCGTTAGGTTTTTTTGATCGTTTCCTTTCCCGCTCCGAGGGATAAATAACGAAAGGTGGCGACTCTTCTGTTGTGCCGACACCTTATTTTCGCGAAAGCGACAGCTGGCGACTCTGCTGGGGACCGAACCCAGAATCTCTGGTTCTCCGGTTCCCTATGAGAGTCAATCCTAGCGCTTGTATGATTACTTGTTGGGTTGTGTTTACTTATCGCATTTTATTTCTCGCCTTTATTTCCCGCATTTTATTTTCAGTATGATATGATTATCTGTGCTGTTGTGGGAGGGGCATTCTGATGAGTGAGAAGCCAGACCCAGGCTTGAGTGCACCATAGAATTAGTTGTGGAAATTAGTGTGCGCATGCTTGCTTTGCAGGCACTAGTGTCTCATGAAATCCACGCTCAGACGAGGTTCTCCCAGTTGGCTTCTCTTTCAACCCTTTGGGTTGAGACGGTTGCTGGTTTGGTGGATTGTCGACTCTGGGGACCGGTCATTTGTGATTCAGCCGAGTGAGGCCGCTTCATGAGCTGGTGATGCCACACCTTCTGGGTATCGTATCATCCCTCTTGAATTTCTGTGACGCTGATGAACGCATAGGATGCCGAACTTGAGTCAGTTTAGGTCCATACCTGTGAGCAGGGTTGGGTTTATTGCAGGAAACTTTGACCTTCAGACCACCTGGTTTTCTTGATAGTGGATCAGTTTTGTTGGGATCTGAGGATCTCATTTGCAGATATGTTTGTTCTTGATAGAACAAGTTTTGATCAGAGGATCTTATCACAGATGTGTATTTGTTCTTGATAGAGCAAGTTTTGATCAGAGGATCTTATCATCAAATGTGTATTTGTTCTTGATAGAGCAGGTTTTGATCAGAGGATCTTATCATCAGATGTGTATTTGTTCTTGATAGAGCAGGTTTTGATCAGAGGATCTTATCATCAGATGTATATTTGTTCTTGACAGAGCAGGTTTATGACTGGGGTCTGAAGATCTCATTATCAGATGTTTTTTTCTTGATAGAACAGAGTTTTGTTATCAGATGTTTGTTCTTGATAGAGCAGAGTTTGGTCATTAGTTGTTTTGTTCTTGATAGAGCAGAGTTTTATTACCAAATGTTTGTTCTTGATAGAGCAGAGTTTTGGTCATCAGTTGTTTGTTCTTGACAGAGCATATTTATGATTGGGGTCTGAAGACCTCATCAGCAGATGTATGTTTGTTCTTGATAGAACAGAGTTTTATTATCAGATGTTTGTTCTTGATAGAGCAGATTTCTTGGTCCTATATCAGAGGTCTTTATTATCAGACGTTTGTTCTTGACAGAGCAGAATTATGATCCTATATATATGGCCATATCAGATGGTTGTTCTTGACAGAGCAGACTTGTGGTCCTACACTAGGGTTTTCTTCTTATCAGTGGTTGTTCTTGATAGAGCAGCGTTATGGTTTTGTTGATACAGAATCTCCACAGCGCAGTTGCCTTGATCTCCTATTGCATGATTGCATTTTGCATTAGTTCGCATACTCATTTGCATTTCGTTAACGTGTGTCTGTGTTGCAGGTACCGTTTTCCCCGATCCAAGATTTCTTGCCTCCTATTGTATTGTTATGGGTTCTCTGAGGAAGATCGTGGCTTACAAGTTCCCTGCCCCTGATGTGGTTAAGTTGACTGGTTTGATAGCTTTAGCAGATGATTATGTGAGGGATGAGTTCAGAAAATCTTACGACAAATTGCTCGGGTTGGTTCGTAAACCTTCTGTGTTCGAGTTGAATGGGGTGCACACTCTGCTGCAGTTCTACGACCCTCCGTTGAGATGTTTCACTTTCCAGGATTTTGTTCTCGCGCCCACGCTAGAGGAATATGCTGATTTGCTAGGTGTGCCTATCAAGAGGCAGACGCCTTTTGTTCATATGGACGCTGAGCCTGATCTGGCTGGTTTAACTCCTTCACTTCATCTGGATGCCTCCGAGTTAGTGTTGACTAGTTGGAACAAGGTTCCTAGGTTCTCCCTGCAGTTTTTAGTGGGAAAGGCTCAGCAGTGCGCCAAAGACGGATGTTGGGTTGCGTTCAACGCCATTTTCGCTTTGTGCATATATGGCATTATTCTGTTCCCCAATATGCCCGATTTTGTAGACTTTGATGCATTTCATATCTTCGCTTCAGGGAATCCAGTCCCTACCTTGATAGGAGATGTCTACCATTCTATCCACTACAAAAACGAGAACAGAAGGGGCAAGAATGTCTCATGCTGTGTACCCTTGCTTTGCAAATGGCTTGATAGCCATCTGCCCAAGAGGGGTCCTTTTGTTTCGTCTGCAGCCACAACTGAGTGGTCCGAGCGTCTGATGAGTTTATCTGCAGAGGATATTGACTGGTTCGACAGAGACAGGTTGGGTACCGAGGTTATCTTCAGCTGCAGCGGGTTTCCAAACGTGCCTTTGATAGGCAGGAAAGGCTGTATAAACTACAATCCGTCCTTGCTGGTTCGACAGTTCGCGTACGCTTTGGGAGCTCCGCCGAAGGATGAAGAGGTGCAGGAATCTCTGTACCTCACTGGTCTTCTAGAGGGGGATCTGTTATCCAAGCTTCAGCGCGCCTGGAATGGTATTAGTAAGCGAGGAAAGCCATTGCTGGGGAGAAGCAATAATCAAGCCTACCCTCCGTATACGACGTGGATCAGAGCCAGGGCAGATGCTATAGGGATGCCGTTTCCTCATGCCAAGCCAGAAATCCCTCCAATGAATTAAGAGCCTACTACTGTGCCCATTCAACAGCATAATCAGGTGTTAGCTGAGCGAGATGAATTGAAGCGGGCAAATGAGGAACTAGAGAAAGAATTGACTCAGCTCCGAAGCGAGAGGAACGAAGCCGTTCATTCTTTCAAAAGGCAAACAGAGCTGGTGAACCAGCTGGCTACAGACCTGACTAAGCAGATAGCCGAGCATGAGCGCATGGCCCAAGATTTCAAAGTTGTCAACGACGTACTGGCTACGAAGAAGCAGCACTTGGACGAAGCATATCGGAGGATATCCAAGTTCAACCAACACTGGAAGGCTTCCCTGGCCACTAGGAAAGAGAGGGAGGATAAGCTGATGCTACAGATCTCCAAGCTGGAAGCCCAGGTGAAGGATAGTGAGAAGAGGTTTGATGAAGAAACCGCTCGTAGATACGCCGCCGAAGGCCAGCTCAACAGAGCTCTAGCTAACCTGAAGGAGCGCAATCTGACGTTTGAGTCCAAGAAAAGGAAGTTAGAAGATTGCTTCGGCGAAGGAGCATGGGAAGGTTCAGTCGAAGGACTTCAGTATACCATTGTGTAGAGGGAATTACTCGTCGAGGGGTTACTCACTCTGCCTGGTCATCCAGAAACGAAGGAGTTGTTAGAAGAGTATCGCGCCCGTGGCCGTACTTGACTTTTTGTATTCCTTTTGTTTTGATCATTGTTGTATGCTGACCATCACCAGGCTTGTTGGTTGAGGTCACGCTGTTGATTCATCTTGTACTCGCTGATGTTGTGTACTGCCTTGATAGGCTTGCTTTATATATGAGATTTTTATTTCCATGATTGGACTCAGACTTCTTATTATTATCAGCACTGGCACTCAGGCACTAGGATCGGGGGAGACCTCCCTAACGCACAGACCCACGCATGCATTTGCATGACGAGCATTTTGTTGTTTTCCTAACCCTTTGTGTTTTTCAGGTTATTTCAGGTTATTTCAGGTTGTTTCAGGTTGTCTCAGGTGGTTCCAGGATTGATCAGAGACCGATTCACCGCTATCCGACTAGAGCTAATCAAATCAGAATCATGGAGCAAGTGCAAACTGAGGTTCAGGAGCTCCGCGAAAGGATGGATCGCTTCATGGAGCTCATGCAAGCGGTCGCCAATGGCCAGGAGCAGCTCAGAACTTTGGTTCAGCCTTTGATCTCGAGGGTTGATAGCAACGACGTACTCCATGGGGGGACTGCGCCTACTCCTCCACCAGTTGAAACTCCGCAGAATGGTGTCCCCGTGACCGGGGGCAACGGCAGTGCTAACGGCAATGTGATGGCCAACATCAGACTCAATGCGACGGGCGTCGGTAATGGAAGTATGGGAGCTAATGTCAATATCGGGCCGGGCAACGGCAATGCGGGTGTCGGGAATCTGTTTGTGCCTCAGCCATGGCTAGAGGATCGTCAGGACGATGTGTTCTCTCAGAGAGGTGCTGAAGGGGAGCTGAATGCTGAAGCGCGGCTTAGATTCAAGGCACTTGAAGACAAGATGAGAGATATCGAGAATCAGAATACTTTGGGCGTTGATATGTCCAAGTTGGGATTAATTGCTGATTTCAAGGTGCCTCCTAAGTTCAAGGTACCTGACTTTGAAAAATATAAGGGCACCACTTGCCCTCGTGTCCACCTGAGATCGTACTACAGGAAGATGTCTGCCCATTCCGAAGACGAGAAGTTGCTGATGCACTTCTTCCAAGACAGTCTTTCCGGGCCATCCCTCGAGTGGTACATGGGTCTGGAGCCCACTAGTGTGCGCACATGGAAGGATCTTGCTGAAGCATTTGTGCACCACTACCAATACAATAGCGACTTGGCCCCGAACCGAGTTCAGCTGCAGAATCTGTCGCAGAGGAACAATGAAGGGTTTAAGGAGTACGCCCAGCGGTGGCGTGAGTTGGCAGCTAGGGTTCAGCCGCCGATGGTTGAACGCGAGCTCGTGCAGATGTTTGTTGCTACCCTCCCAGCGGTTTACTATGAGAAGTTAGTCAGCGGTATGTCTGGGACGTTCTCAGATCTCATTATCACGGGTGAGCACGTCGAAAATGGGATCAAGATCGGGAAGATTCAAGGTGAGTCATCCTCAGCTGGAGGCGGAAAGAAGCCTTATGCTAGCAAAAGACAAGAAGGAGAAGCGAGCGATGTGACCAACGCTCGAAGAAAGGGTAAAGGTCCTCACCAGCAGGTGGCCAGTATAAATATCCCGACAGCTCCACAGCAGCAGCAGCAACCGAATCAACAGGGATACAGGAAGTATCAGAATCGGGCACCTTTGGCGAATCGTCACTTCGTGACACCGCCCATGTCGTACGCGCAACTCTTGCAGACTTTGCTTCAGCTGCAGTTGATCCAGAAGAGGACGCTGGCTCCCTTGACAGGGGCACCTCCGCCAGGGTACGACGCGAATGCCACTTGTGATTTTCACTCAGGGGCACCAGGCCACACAATAGAGAACTGCAAAGCCTTCAAGCATAAGGTTCAGGACATGGTGGATGCCAAGATCATCAACTTCTCCGATAATGTGCCAAATGTCACGAAGAATCCTATGTCGAATCATAGGGGAGGCGGAGTGAACGCCATTATCGAAGAAGAGAATTTGGATTTGTTGACTGATGTCAGAGATCTGAAGACGCCGCTTAGCTTCGTTAAAGCTAAGTTGCTGAAAAGAGGGTTCTTTCCAGGTTGCGGAGAACTATGTATGGACTGTGCCACACGTTCTGATGGATGTGAGCAGTTGGTAGAAGGAATCCAAAGTCTGATGACTGAGGGGATTTTACAGTTTAGCCGGAGGGCTGAAAGTGGGTCAGGAGAGGTCGTGCTGAAGCAGGCCGATGAAGTCGCCACCATCACCATCCCTCGCCGGCCGATAACTATTTCTGCGCCCAGACCGCCCACGATTACTATCACCAAAGCTGGGCCGATACCCTTCGAGAGCACTAACGCCGTCCCATGGCATTATGGGGCTAAAGTCTACTGCAACGGACAGAGGTTGGAGCTAGAACCGTTTGGGACGACTGTGGAGAACCTTGCGGGAGTCAATGGTATCACTCGCAGCGGAAGAGTGTTTGCACCACCAGAGGTCGTGGCGGACAAAGCAGTCAGAGCTGATCCGGCTGACAAAGGTAAAAGTAAAGTCGTTGAAGAGGCCCCGTGTGGGGCAGAAACAGACTTACTTGTTAAAGATGCCGAGGAGTTTATGCGGTTGATTAAAAAGAGTGACTACAAGATTGTGGACCATCTCCATCAGACGCCCTCAAAGATTTCTATTCTGAACTTGTTGCTGTGTTCTGAAGCACACCGCAACGCACTGCTGAAGGTGTTGAACGCCGCCTATGTACCGCAGGAAATATCAGTAAATCGGCTAGAAGAGGTCGTAGCCCATGTAAATGCTAGAAACGGGCTAGGGTTCACGGACCTGGAGCTGACACCGAAGGGGAGAAACCATAATAGCGCCCTGCACATCTCGATAGAGTGTAGGGGCACAATTATGTCGCACGTGCTGGTGGACACGGGTTCGTCGCTTAATGTTCTTCCGAAGAAGGCATTAATGAAGTTGGATACTCGTGGAGTGATCTGCACACCCGGTGATCTGGTTGTGAAGGCGTTCGACGAAACTAAACGACACGTTTTCGAGGAGGTGACCCTGCCGATCCAAGTCGGGCCGGAAACGTTCGACGCGGTCTTTTATATTATGGACATCATGCCTGCCTACAGTTGTCTCTTGGGTCGGCCGTGGATCCATGCTGCTGGTGCCGTGACCTCCACGTTGCACCAAAAGCTCAAATATGCTGTCGGAGGAAGCATCGTAACCGTGTGTGGCGAGGAAGACATAATGGTGAGCCATTTGTCGTCCTTCAAGTATGTGGAAATGGATGGCGAAATCCATGAGACCCTTTGCCAAGCGTTTGAAGCTGTCAGAGTAAAAGAAGTAGCTCCTTTAGTCACAGGAAAGCCAGAGATGACTCTCTCCTCGTTCAAGGAAGCTCGGGCCGTTGTCCAAGCCGGATCTACCCCAGGTTGGGGGCGAATTTTGGAGATACCTAACAAGCAAGACAAATTTGGGTTGGGATATACTCCTGGAGCTGAAGCTTCTTCTTCGTCTAGCAGTGCGTCTCGAGGTAAAGGGCCGATCCAGTTTACCAGCGGCGGAGTGATTTTTGAAAGCATCAACGCGGTGTCTGAAGACAGCGGAGATAGTGACTGTGACCTCAACTCTTGGATACAGCCAAGCAAGCCAGGCGAGGGCCTTACCAACTGGTTCGTCAAGGATATCATCCAGATGATAAGCGAAGAGTAATGATTTACTTTTTTCCAATCATTGTACAAACCTATGTCCTACCCGGGGCATAGCGGTTTTATTGCCAGGGCCTTGTTGGATTATGTACATGCATTTTGTTAATAAATCAAAGGCGTTTTCTTCGTATTCAAATATTGTGATCTCTGTTATTCCTGTTTTATATTTGTTTTGAAAAACAATAAAATGGCAATGGGGTTTGTGCTGACCTGCACATCCTTGTTTTAAACTTAACCCTTGTTATTGCAGGATCCACATAACAGATGACATCGACTCTGGACCTTCTACGACTCACTTCGACTTCGATTGCCCGATCTATCAAGCCGAAGAAGAGATTGATGAAGACGAAGACCTTCCTGAAGAGTTGGCCCGCTTGTTGAAACAAGAGGAGAAAGTTATTCTGCCTCATGAAGAGGAAATCGAGATCGTGAATCTGGGTTCTGAAGAACTCATCCGAAACGTCAGGATAGGGGCTGCACTGCAGAGTGATGTCAAGCAGAGATTGGTCGAGATGCTAAGAGAGTATAGTGACGTCTTTGCTTGGTCATACGAAGATATGCCCGGACTTGATACGGATATCGTGGTCCACCACTTGCCGCTGCGAGAAGATTGTCCTCCCGTTAAGCAGAAGCTTAGGAGGACGAGACCAGATATGGCCGTTAAGATCAAAGAAGAAGTGCAAAAGCAGCTTGATGCTGGCTTCTTAGCGGTCACTACTTACCCTCCGTGGGTCGCCAACATAGTGCCTGTACCGAAGAAGGACGGTAAGGTACGAATGTGCGTCGATTATTGGGATTTGAATAGGGCGAGCCCTAAAGACGATTTCCCGTTGCCTCATATCGATGTGTTGGTCGACAACACAGCCCAGTTCTCCGTGTTTTTGTTCATGGATAGCTTCTCCGGCTATAACCAGATCAAGATGGCGGCGGAGGATATGGAGAAAACGACGTTTATCACTCCCTGGGAAACATTTTGCTATAAGGTAATGCCCTTCGGTCTGAAGAACGCAGGGGCCACTTACCAACGAGCAATGGTAACTTTGTTTCATGACATGATTCATCACGAGATTGAAGTCTATGTTGATGACATGATTGCGAAGTCCCAAACGGAGGAGGGACATCTGGTCAATTTGCTGAAGCTTTTTGAGAGGCTTAGGAAGTTCAGGTTGAGGCTGAATCCTAACAAGTGTACTTTCGGATTACGGTCCGGAAAGTTACTGGGGTTTATCGTGAGCGAACGAGGCATCGAGGTTGATCCTGCGAAAATAAAAGCCATACAAGAAATGCCAGTGCCAAAAACAGAAAAAGAAGTTCGTGGTTTCTTGGGCCGAATAAACTACATTGCAAGGTTTATTTCTCAGCTCACGGCCACGTGTGAACCGATGTTCAAACTTTTAAAGAAAGATCAGGCGATTATCTGGAATGAGGATTGCCAGAAGGCATTTGATAAGATAAAGCAGTATCTTCAAGAACCTCCAATCTTGATACCCCCAGTGGCTGGACGACCATTAATCATGTACTTGACAGTTCTTGAGAATAGTATGGGGTGTGTTCTCGGTCAGCACGACGAGACGGGCAGAAAGGAGCATGCCATTTACTACTTGAGTAAAAAGTTCACTGACTGTGAATCTCTCTACTCGATGTTGGAGAAGACGTGTTGTGCACTAGCCTGGGCTGGCAAACGTTTACGACAGTACATGCTCAACCACACCACCATGCTAATTTCGAAGATGGATCCGATCAAGTACGTCTTCGAGAAGCAGGCTCTTTCGGGCAGGAGTGCCAGATGGCAAATGGTGTTGACGGAATATGATATTCAGTACGTTTCCTAGAAAGCCATCAAGGGAAGCGTATTGTCTGATTACCTTGCCGAACAGCCGATCGAGGATTATCAGCCGATGAAATTTGAATTCCCTGATGAGGATATCATGTTTCTCAAAGCGAAGGATTGCGATGAGTCGTTGCCCAGCGAGGGGCCAGATAGGAAGTCCCAGTGGAAATTGATATTCGACGGGGCGGTTAATTCCTATGGAAGTGGCATTGGGGCGGTCATCACGACTCCCCACGGATCCCACATCCCGTTCACTGCGAGACTGACGTTTCCAGTCACCAATAATGAAGCGGAGTACGAAGCATGCATTATGGGTCTAGAAGAGGCAATTGATTTGAGAATCAAGAACCTAGACGTATATGGTGACTCGGCGCTTGTGATCAACCAAATTAAAGGGGAGTGGGAGACTCGTCAATCGAATTTGGTGCCGTACATGAATTATGCCAGAAGGCTACTTCCGTTCTTTGATCGAGTGGAACTCCATCATGTGCCCAGGGCTGAAAACCAGATGGCTGATGCCTTAGCCATGTTGGCTTCGATGTATAAAGTCAATTTTTGGAATGAGGCTCCAAGAATTGTCCTTTCTCGTCTTGATAGACCTGCATTCGTCTTTGCAATCGAGGAAGCCGCCGACGGCAAGCCATGGTTCCATGACATCCAGACTTTCCTTATGACTAAGGAGTATCCCGTGGGTGCGTCAACCCAGGATAAGAAGACTCTGAGGAGGCTATCTAGAAATTTTTATCTCAATCCTGATGGAGTGTTGTATAAAAGAAACCACGATCTCGTGCTACTCAGATGTGTAGATGAGAAAGAGGCAAGTATGCTCATGGAAGAAGTCCATGAAGGCACATTTGGTATGCACGCCGGCGGGCATGCTATGACGAGAAAGATCCTGAGAGCAGGATACTACTGGCTGACGATGGAATCAGATTGCTTTAAATTCGCGAAGAGGTGTCATAAATGCTAGATCTATGCTGATAAAGTTCATGTGCCGCCGTGCCCGTTAAATGTCATGTCCTCCCCGTGGCCGTTCTCCATGTGGGGCATCGACATGATAGGCAAGATCGAGCCCACTGCGTCTAATGGTCATCGCTTCATTCTAGTAGCTATCGACTACTTCACCAAGTGGGTGGAGGCAGCCTCATATGCTAATGTGACCAAGCAGGTGGTGGCTAAATTCATAAAGAGGGATATCATCTGTTGTTATGGAATTCCCGAACGGATCATTATCGATAATGGTTCGAATCTGAATAACAAGATGATGAAGGAGCTGTGCCAGAGTTTCAAGATTGAACACCACAACTCGTCTCCTTACCGGCCGAAGATGAATGGCGCCGTTGAAGCGGCCAATAAGAACATAAAGAAGATTGTTCAGAAGATGGTTGTGACCTACAAAGATTGGCACGAGATGCTGCCATTTTCACTGCACGGTTATCGTACAACGGCATGTACGTCGACCGGGGCAACTCCTTTCTCCTTGGTGTACGGTATGGAGGCTGTCCTACCGTTAGAAGTGGATATCCCTTCTTTGCGAGTTTTGGTTGATGTGAAACTCGACGAGGCAGAATGGATTACGAACCGACTGAACCAACTCAGCCTGATGGACGAGAAGAGGTTGGCATCAATCGCGCATGGTCGTCTGTACCAAAGCCGGATGAAGAAAGCTTATGATAAGAAGGTGCGTCCTAGAAGCTTTCAGACGGGTGATCTCGTCCCAATTACGAAGGTCCATACGTCGTCAGGAAGGTCTTCTCGGGAGGAGCTTTGTTGTTATCCACGATGGATGGTGAAGATTTTGCATCCCCGGTGAACGCGAACACAGTTAAAAAATACTTTGCTTGAAAGCGACCCGCTGGACAGAAAAAAGAGAGTCCAGGAAAAAATGGGGCATCCCGGCGAACCATAAAAAAGGAAAAGGTTCGGGCAAAAATTAGGGATATAAATTGAAAAAATGTACACCCGCAAAGTCGAAAACCCGGATGGGCGACTTTGGCAAAAAAGGGTATCCCGGTGAACTGAAAACCCGCAAAGGGCGGTTCACGCAAAAGTTAGGGATTTGAAAAAGCAAATGACTGCGTTCCGCGTGTGGACTTTCTTTGTTTAGTGGTTTGGAAGACCTGAGGGCCGTTTATCTGAATCAATCTCTTCTGAAGCTGAAGCGTCGGAGAAGTATCGAAGTCGAGTGGGTCATAGAGGGATCAACTCATGGTGTTCGTCTCTGTCTCGTTGCCGACATTTGTATATACTGATGTATATTTATGTTTTATCTTTTTGCGCGGCTTCCTCATTCCAGGAGCTTGCATCTGTTGTAAAACATTTTTACCCATTCAGGGGTTTGCTATCAATAAAATGTATACTATTCAGCAATTCTGTTTGCCTGTTTAGCATTTATCTGTTTTGTTTGCCAAAAAGAACGCCGATGTTTTTGATAAAATGCGCATACATAAACTTACTGGCCTAGGCCACTGATTGTTGAAACAATGAATTGCTTAAACATTGCCACAGGATGATAACCTTGATAGGTCCCTTTGAGAAGGGTATCTTGTCTGTTTGTTTGTGTTGTTACAGGTGTAGCATATTCTAGGCAGTGCGTCGTGCGTATCCCGAAGCAGGATGACTCCTCCTTCCCCCGCAAAGTTCAGTAGCCTTTCCCCGCAGAGTCTGAGCCCAAGATCGCGAGCATTGATATGTCTCCCCAGGCAGAGAAGATTCTCTCCCCAATCGGATGCATCCTGAAGGAACGTCATCTCCTCAGCTGAGTCATACTGAAGTGTGCAACAACTGTTGGTTCAAGACTGAAGTCTCCGGCTGAATTGAGATTCCCCGCAGAGTCGTACTCTCCCCCGAAGCAGGATGATTCCTTCTTCCCCAGCGGTATTGAGATTCCCCACAGAGTCGTACTCTCCCCGGCAAGCAGAATGATTTCTCCGTCCTCAGCCGAGTTTGCAGATCTCCAAGAGAGTCGAGTCCTTGGAAGCCGCTCTGAAGCCATGATTGGTGCTCCCCAGTGGAGTGTTGAATAGCTGATACTGTGTTTCCCCACCGGAGTCGTTATCTCCAGGAGAGTCTCCGTGAAGGCCGTGCAGTTTATTCCCGCGATTGATGTCGCTTTCCCTCAGCAGGTCCAGGTTCTCGTAGAGCTTCGTTCCCCCGCAGCAGTCAACTGAAGTTGTGTCCCTTGCAGAGTCCAATTGAGATTGGTGTGACCTTGTTCTCCTCGGCAGGATGATTCCTCCCCCTACCTGAGTGGTTCTTTCTCCTTGACAGGAGGATTCTCCCTTTAGCATTTATTTTGCTGACGGGATCGCATCATTGTGCATGACTGCATAGAATTCATCATAAACGCATAGCATTTCCACCGTGTGGAGCATTGTGCCATTCCCGAAGCATATGCATAATAAACATGATCTAGGTTGTTACCGTTCTTGTTTTGCAGGTGTTCCGCCGCAGAATTGATTGCTCAGGATGATTCCTGAACTTCTCCCCAACGAAGTCGCTTGTTCAAGATGATTCTTGAAGTCCCCAGCGAAGTCTTCGGCTCAAGATGATTCTTGAATTCCCCAGTGAGGTCGTTTGCTTAAGATGATTCTTAAGATCCCCAGTGCAGTCTCCAGAGTTGGATGCTCAAGTTGATGCTTGGAGTCCCCGGCAGTGTGTTTGCTCAGGATGATTCCTGAAATCTCCAGTATAGTTATCGGTTCAAGATGATTCTTGAAGTCCCCGGCGGAGTTATTTGTCCAAGATGATTCTTGAAGTCCTCAGCAGAGTTGATTCATCCAGAATGATTTCTGGATCCCCGAAGCAGAGTTACTTGATAGTTCTCCAGGATCCCTAGCAGAGATGCGTCATCCCCAGCAGGTTTCTGAACAACGAAGTTGAAACTTCCCTCGAAGGCTTGATGATTGAAGTCTGACCGTGTTAATGAAGCAGTTCTCTCAGCTGATGCGGAGTGCCTGATGGCAGAGGTTTGGATGTTCCCAATTGGTTCATGATTGACCAGGAATTCTATTCCCGACTTGCTGATGAAGTCCGGCTGATGCCCGAAAGTTTTCTTTGAATGCCTGATGGCATGATTTAATGTGATCAACCTGATGGTTGCCCTGATGAGTCCCGAGGAATCTTGATTCCTGATGGCATGATCGACCATGCATTACCGGTTACCGTGTGACCAATTCTCCAGCCAGTTGTCGTGCAGCTAATATTTCAATGTTCGAAGATTTGTTCCCGTCAGAGTACCATGTACTTATGCAGTTGGCAAATTTTTGGGTTTGTTGGTATTCAACCGTCTTTTACCTTGATTGGTTGAGAGCCGTTCGCCTCACCCAGTCAGGTCCAAGCCGTTTGAATAGGGGCAGCTACTGCACCCCAAAATTTGACCAACATTTCAAGAGGTATGAGTCCCAATCAAGACTATGAAGCTAGCCAAGAAGGTTGTTCAAGTGTTCAAGGGTTGATATCCTTGTCAGAGAAGTTAAGGGATCCTCAGAAAGATTGGTTGAAACCAAGGTTGTGTGTCTCCTAACTTGAGAGTTATGGGAGCTCCTCAGATGATTCTAAAGCTATGAGGATAGACTTGAAGCTTTGAGAGAGCTTATGAGATGTCTTGAAAGCCATTATGAATCCTAGAGAGGCCATTGTACAAAAATAAGAAGACTTAGCCATGAGTGGTATAATTAGTGTTTGACTGGGTCAACCCTAGGTCAACTAATGATTTGGAGAGGGTTGAGACCTAATTCAAGAACCATGTGATCATGGATTGATGCATTGAGATGCTATAAGGATGATTACAAGGTCAACTCAATTATGATTGAGGAGTTTGAGAAGTTTCAAGCTAGGGTTTCTAAGGCTTGACAATGTAAAATCCCTTAGTTTGATCCCTATCTTCAAGGCAGTTTAGCTCAAGATGTGATTGTCATCCCATCTTGTCCCTAACATCAATGTTGTAGAGCTTGTTCTTAGCTTTAATTTGAGTACTATAATTCCTTGATAGGATTTGTAGAGCTCAAGTTATGACTTTGACAAGTTACAGGTCATCTGAGGTATGTGAATCTGGGTCCTTGAAAGTCACCCAACTTGCATCCAACGTTTGCCCAAGAAGGATGATTCCTATGAGCTTTTGGTCAACATGAATGTTGTTCCTCATCTTCTTAGATTTCTAGAGAGTACTAGAAGTCCTTGATAGGATTTGTAGAACTCAAGTTATGGCTTTGACAAGTCAAGGGCATTTTGGTCATTTGGAGATTATAGGTCATTTCAAGCATAAGGCCATATCTCCTATTTCCAAGCTTCAAATGGAAAAATCTTCAACATCAAACTTGCTTAGAATGATGTTTTAAGGCTAGTAGAGAGGTCATGAGATGTTGAAAAGGCTTGTAGCAAAAAGTGATAAAAATGACCTAAAATGGAGGCATAAGTTAAATAAGGTGAAGTTGGAAATTGAAATTTTCAAGTTACACATCCAAACCATGGCATATAATAGGTCATTTTGACTCCAAAGAACATTTTAGAAACAATGGTTCAGCCACTTTTTTGAATTGAGGCCTAGATCATGGGGTTGCTTTGGAAAATGCTTGGTTGCATAATAAGGCACAAATGCAAAACTCAAGGAAAGGCAATGAACAAGCTAGTAAAGTGTCTTAACACACCATATATCTCATCTAGGGAGATTTTCAGGTCAGTTACAAGGGCTGCAAGGGCTATGGCATGAGATGAGGCATGAGATGGATGAATCCATAAACTCATGACATGAGAATTCCAATTTCTCATTGGATGATTCCAGATGGTTCTAGATGAGTCTAAACCATTCTATATATGATTTAGAACTTGCTCAGATGCAAGGTTGGTGAGAGATTTGAGATAAGAGTGAGATATCCATTTCAATTGCTTCCATTGCAAGTTGAAATCAAATTCCACATTCTGATTCATTTCCATTCCTTCTTTCAATCCAAACACATTCCCTTGATCACACTGAAGCTGTGCAGACCAAATTGAAGGAAAAACCATGGAGAATTGACGAGATAGAACTTGGATTTTAAAGGTTGCAAGTCACAATCGGGTTTGGAGATTCAAGCTTTCTTGGCCCAATCTTTTGCAAACAGAAGCTCTATCATCATTCAAGGATCCATTATGAAGAATTTGAGAGCTTGAAGTGGAGGATTACCCTATCTGGTGTTCAAGATTTGACAGGTTAGTAAACTTTCTTCTACACCATGATTTAGGCATAATTAGGGAGAATTGTTAGGTTAGAACGGTTAGAGACCAATAGGAGATGGATTCTGGGGAGTTTGGGATCAATTGGTGAAGGTTGAGTTGATGACACCATTTTTGTTTGGACCAAGAACATGAGATATAGTGAGCTATAGCATGAATTTGAGATCAAGAATTAACCAGTGTGAGATGGTGATCATTCTGAGGTAGTTAATTTCAAGAATTGTGGAAGTTGATGTTTGAGCTTATTTTTGATCTTGGATCGGGTTCAGTGATTTAGGGCACTTCAATTGATTTCAAGGCCATGGTTGTGATCAGCATGGAATTTAGAGTGGATTAGGGTTTGGAATCTTAATTTTTCATGGAGAATTAAGGTGATACGAGTTGGGAGAAGATTGAGCTGGAAGCTCTGTTTCCATGGCTTCTCCATTGGAACTCTAGCTGGAGGAAGAAGATGAAGACGTGGCCGTTGGATGGAGATTGGACCCGTTGACTGAGTGGAGATCCCACGGCTGAGATTCAATTCCATTTGAAGAGGGAAATTTGAAGACAATGAAACGCTTCGTTTCATTAAATGGGAGATTGGGCTTGATTGATATCCCCACCCCCATTCATGGCCCACTTGGATTTTTAACTAGTTTTTGTTACTTTCTGCACCATGCTTTTTTCTTTTTCTTTATGATTTGTTAATTGAATTTCTGATTAAGTAACTGGGCCTAGCGCGCCTTACTAATCCCACCCCCATTTTGAGCCCACCTGGAAAATGAACTGTCTGGCATTGCTATTCACACCAAGGTTTTCATATTTTTATTTCTTTTTCTCCATTTTTCATTAATCTTTGAAAAACTATAATAAATAGAAAAATGATGATTTTTGCATGGGGATTTTTTCTCCCATTTCATGTTCATGTCTAGAAAATTATAAAACCATAATATTTGCATTTCATGCATTTTTAATATTTTTTGTGTATTTTCTCTTTTAATAGCATTTTAATTCTTTTATGTTGATGCATAGACTTGTAGAATTTTGTTTAGCTAGTTCCCTTTGAATTTTTAGGCCATTCTTTTTAGGATAGTTAGATTAGGACTTTAGCTCCCCTGTGGTTTTATTCCATAATTTTTTGATTAAGTTTTGATTAGTTTTGATTAGAGAACTTTAGGTTGTATAGAATTAGGTCAATCCTTAACATAGGTCCACAAAAACACTAGAATTTTGGGTTTATAGGTCAAGTTAGATATTGGGACATATAGGGTATTAAGGGTAGGTATATAGGATCCCCTAGAAATTATATTAGATTTTAATATAATAGTATACTATTTTTAGTTGATTTTTGTAATTGATGGTTGTTTGTGTTGCCCTTGTGGGCTTGTATTTTGTTTGCCTTGCTTTGTGAGTTTTGTTTGGCTTGGTGGGCTTGATTTTGCTTTGAGAAGCATGGAGGAGCATAGTAGAAGACTTGGAGATTGAAGGAAGAGCTTGAGAGCTTGGGGCTTTGTTGGTTTTGTTGTTGTTTTAGGGTTAGGGATTAGGAAGAGCTTAGAATTAGTTAACTTCTTTCTTAAACATGGATGGTATCTTTCACCTCCATTCTTCCCCATGATTCAAGGTCATTCCATGATATTCACCTCCCTCCTTTGGAGGGATAAGTGATGGTACCTAGGAGGTAGAACCTTTGAGGGAACCCTACCTTTGATGTTAAACCCTTATAGGTCACCTTTGGTGGTCAGTAAGCAGTTTAATATCCCAGCTTATCCAGTTAAGTGATTTCCTCTGGTTTGAGTATCTTGAGAGATGTTGGGCTTGAGTGTGAAGATGAAGACTTCATTGAAGAGTATGGAAGAGGATGATTCCTTGAGCATTGCCATTTCAGCTGAAGCTCGAAGAGCAAGGACAAGAGCAAGTTGATACTTGAAGACCCAATGAAGACCCAATAAAGATTGAAGGATGAAGTTGACACTTCTAAGCAATTGAGATTAACTGAAGAGCTGAGGCTTGGGAAAGATTGAAGGATGAAGTTGACACTTCTAAGTTATCCAAGAGGATGATTCCATTAGAACCTAAAGTTTGTAGGAAGAGAAAGCCAAGTTGAGACTGGTAAAGCAAGGAGAGCTTGAGAGCCTGAAGACTAAGTTGACACTTATGAAGGAGATTCAATTGAGAGTACCCTAAGGAGCTGAAGCTTGAGGATCAAAGGATAAGTTGATACTTACTTTGAAGCTTGAAGATCCTGAAGGAAGCAAGTTGATATTTGTGGTGAAGCCTGAAGGTGGAGCTGATTAAGGAGCTGAAGCTTGAAGAAGAAGATAAGTTGAAACTTATGTGGAAGGGCTGAAACCTGGAAAAGCAAATTGATATTTGTCAAGAGTGATGGAGGTCTGAAGACTGAGTTGCTGTTAGAAGAGCTGAAGCTTGGAGTTGAGAGAGGAGTTGATCTGCTTTCTTGTCTGTTCTCTTTTCTGTATTGATATGCCTTGTTTGACTTGCTTGATGCATTAGAATAAGTCCATATCTAGAATAGCTTTAATCTAGGAGCATGATTGCACTAGAGGTTGAGTTGCTCCCTCTGCTTGTATTGTTACTGTATGGCTTTGCTTGCGGGTATTCGGTAGAGCCCAGCTCCCTTGCCCATGTGGTTTGTTTGCCTGATGGCATTTTATTCTATTTCTTCTGTATGATTGCAGTTTACTGTATGTTGCTTGATAGCATGTTATTTCCTCAGTATGATTACTGTTATTCATTCTGGCTTGAGGTTGAGATGAGCTTGTGGAGGCTGATGCCCCACACACATTTCCTCCCTCACTTGCATTGCATGCATTTTACCGTATTTCTGTTTAATGATTAAGCTGATGCTTTATCTGTTTCTGTGTATCATTGACATGATCCCTTAGGACTCTCATTTCCTTTGATAAGGAAAATGATGATAGAACTTTAGGTTGAAACCTATGCATGATAACTTCTAGGAGTTCCCTGTGTCAAACCTCAACCATAGGATGAATCCTTGGCATGACAACAGTAGGACTTGATAGTCTCCCTCCTAGTTGAGGTTGTTCTCTTCTCATCTCAAAACAGTTTAAGATACAGTAATCATGAATGATTTCTTTCGTACCTTACAAGCCTTAAGCTATCTGGGAAAGGATTGTGGGAGAGTTTCTTTCCCACAGTCCGGATGTTTAGTATGTTACCCTTTGGGTGACATTCGACGCATTCACTCTCAGGTCATAGTATTTAGTGCGATTGAAATTGCAAACACAATAAAAAAACACTTCTTCCGTAAAAGACAGGAAATAATCAGTAATGTCCCAAACTACGTAAGCTCTGATCTCTTATACCTGTTGAGAGTACGTAGGCACAATACTGATGTATTGGCGAGCCACCTTCCCCATACCCGTCGTAGGTCGAACTACGTTGACTCTGATTTCTCGTTCTCTGATGAGAATACGTAGGCATAAAGCGCGACGCTTTGCCGAGTCATTTTTTTTTTCTTTTTAAGCCAGCCTTGATAGGTAGATAGATAAACCAACCCGTCCAGTAAACACAACAAGCGTGGATCCCGTCGAGTACGACGGACGTGAGGGGTGTTAATACCTTCCCCTTGCGTAACCGACTCCCGAACCCAGACAATGGTTGCGACGACCTTGTCTTACCCTTTTTTCGTTAGGTTTTTCCGATCGTTTCCTTTCCCGCTCCGAGGAATAAATAACGAAAGGTGGCGACTCTTCTGTTGTGCCAGCACCTTATTTTCGCGAAAGCGACACCATGGATCACAACATTAGGTTAGTTTCCCTTTCAACCATAGGCTTTTTAGAGCGTCTTTCTCTTCTCGTCTCAAAAAAATTCAAAAACACAGTAATAAGGATAACGCGTGTTGTACGTTACGAGCCTTAAGCTATTTGAGAAAAGGTTGTTGGAGGGTCACTCTTCAGTAATGTGGTTGCTTAGTATGGTACCCTTAGGGTGACATGCGACGTAGTCACTCTCAGATCACAAGTGTTTAGTGCAGTACAAGTTGCAAACAGACTAAAAAACATTTCTTTCGTAAAAAACTCAAACAAACATTCAAACTCTGTTTTTGTCCGCTTGGACCTTTAATTAGGAAACCCTTTTCAGAAGGAGATAAAAACTGTCAGACAAGCTTGTGTCTTCCGTAGCCCGAACTACGTTTGCTCTGATCTTTCATGCCGTATGAAAGTACGTAGGCACGAGATGCGACATCTCAGCGAGCAACCTTCCCCTCCTTTCCCGTAGGTAGGCGAACTACGTTGACTCTGATTTCTCGTTCCAGACGGGAATACGTAGGCACAAAGTGCGATACTTTGCCGAGTCATTTTCTTTTCTTTTACCCTGACCTTTAGATTAGGTAGATAAACACACATTTAGATAGAAAACAAGCGTGGATCCCGTCGAGTACGAAGGACGTGAGGGGTGCTAATACCTTCCCCTTGCGTAACCGACTCCCGAATCCAGGATTTGGTTGCGATGACCATTCCTTTCCCTCTTTGTGTTAGGTTTACTCTGAGTGTTTCCTTTCCCTCTTGTGGGATAAATAACGCACGGTGGCGACTCTTCTGTCATCGCCGGCGCCGATTTTCGCAGTAGTGACAGTTGGCGACTCTGTTGGGGACTCCAACGCTTCCCTATGCAGGTCAATCCTAGCGCTTGTTTTCCCGCCTGGGGTTTTGTATGTATTTACCTTTCTGCCTTTACTTTCAGTACTTTATTATTGTTGGTGTGTTGGGTAGAGGGTTAGATTGAGAGATAAGTCGGACCTGGGCCTGAGTTTGCACATAGACTTAGAAGTAGAGAGTAGTGATTAGCCTGCTTGCTTAGCTTGCACCAGCTAGCCGCGAAATCTGCGCTCGGACGAGATTCTCTTTGATGCTTCTTGCCTGGCCCTTAGGGCTCGACAAGTTGTCTGACTCGAGGATTGTCGACTCTGGGGACCTATCAATTGGGATTCAGCTAAGTGAGGCCGCTTCAAGGGATGATGATGCCACACCTTCTGGGTATCGTATCATCGCTCTTGAAAGTCTGTGACGTTGAACCCGCATAGGATGCCGTACCTCGTCTGCGAGTTAAGTACATACCTGTGAGGGGTAGGTAGGTCTGTTTGCAGGAAACCTTTGACCTCAGAGTACCTGGTTTATCTCTGTCAGTGACATGTGGTTACAAGGTTCTTTTGATTGGTTGGTTTGGTTTGAGGCGAAGATTTGATGGTTCTCAGGCTTCAGTACAGAGCAGTACAATTCATCAGCATTGCACTTGATCTCCTGTTTGCATATGCATGTGCATTTTCATGTTTGCATTTCATTAACGTGTATTTATGTTGCAGGTGTGATCATTCCCCTCTGATTCTAGTGTATTTTCTGGCCAGACATGAAGTCCATGAAAAGGATTGTTGCTTACCGGTTGCATTCGCTAGATATCAGCTCCTTGCTGGGATTAGTTGCTCTAGCAGATGAGAGAGTGAGGGCTGAGTTCAGAGTATCTTATGGGAGATTGCTTAGTTTGTTGTACAGGCCTTCAGCATTTGAGACGACTGGGGTGTATACTTTGATGCAGTTTTATGAGCCTCAGCTGAGATGCTTCCTGTTTTCCGGCTATATTCTGGCACCCACTTTGGAGGAGTATTCTGCTATGTTGGGAGTTCCTGTGTTAGACCAGATGCCCTTTATACATGTTGATGTCGAGCTTGAGTTGGCTACACTTGCTGAGATTGTCAGTTTAGACACTTCTAAGTTCCTTGGGGGTTTGGTCAAGCTGAACGGAGCCTATCGTTTTCATATGTCTGTCCTGGTTCAGAAGGCTACACAGTGCGCGGAGAGTGGATGTTGGGTTGCTTTCAGTGCCATTCTAGCTGTCTGCATCTATGGTATTGTCTTGTTTCTCAATGTGCCAGATTTTGTTGACTCAGATGCCTTCTTGATTCTTGCCTCGAAGAATCCAGTTCCTACTCTCTTGGGCGATGTTTATCATTCTATTCACTATAAGAATGAGAAACGTCGTGGCAAGAATGTTTCTTGCTGTCTTCCTCTTTTGTACAGGTGGTTCCAGGGACATCTTCCAAAGACAGGACCTTTTGTTGATGCTGTTGATACTTTGGATTGGTCTTCCCGGTTGATAGGGCTGTCTGCTGAGAACATCATTTGGTTTGATCGGAGTATGCTTGGCACTGATATTATATATAGTTGCAGTGGCTTTCCGAATGTCCCTTTGATTGCACGGAAAGGCTGTATCAACTATAACCCTTCTCTGCTGGTGAGACAGTTTGGTTATTCCTTGAGAGATGCTCCTATTTAGGTTGAGATACAGGAATCTATGTATCTCACGGGCTTATTGGATGAGGCTATTTTGATCAGGTTAAGGCATGCATGGGCTAACATCCATAGGACAGGGAAAGCTTTGCTTGGTAAGAGCAACAATAAAGCTTATGATCCTTATTTGGCTTGGATCCACGAGAGAGCTAGGATTTCCTTGATGCCATATCCTGCTGTGGAATCTATGTATCTTCCAGTGATTGAGGTACCTACTTCGGTAGAGATCGAGAAGTATAACAAATTGTTGGCTGAAAACGAAGAATTGAGAAAAGCCAATGATGAGTTAGAGAAAGAGATCTTCCAGTTGCGTCATGAGAAGAATGAAGCTACCTTCACTGTGAAGGAACATACTGAGTTGATTAATAGGTTGGGTTCAGATTTGACTGAAGAGACCAACAAGAGAGAAAAAGTGGGAGTAGCCTTGAACGGTGTTAGCAAGGTGCTTGCTTCCAAGAAGGAACTCTTAAACAAAGCTTATTCCCGACTCGGTAAGTGGGAAACATTATGGAATACCACACTTACCAAGCGGAAGGAGCGTGAGGATGAGCTGAAGCTGCAGATTGCCACGCCAGAAGCGCAGATTAGAGCCCAGGATGCGAAGATTGCTGAAGAGACATCACTTAGGAGCGTTGTTGAGCTTAGATTGAGTGACCTTGGCAAGGAGCTGAGAGGTTTTAAATTGAAGGCCGACTCCAAGAGATGCAGACTTGACGAGTGTTTTGGCGAAGGAACCTGCAAGGACGACGCCAAAAAGCTGAGATCCACTGCTGAGTGACATGCATTACTGATACAAGAGCTAATCTCCAGACTAGGTCATTCGGAGACGTTGAGGATATTGGAAGATGTCAGAGCACGCCATTTGGCATGATTTATCTTTGCTTTGCTTTTGTTATCTGTACTTGTATTTTGACCATCGCCAGGCTTGTTGGCCGAGGTCTTTTCAGCTGTATTCAGTTATATCTTTGTACTTTGCCTCTTGGCATTTGTTTATGTATGAGGTTTTTCTGATTCCTTGCTTGCTTGATTGGGACTCCATTGTCGTGATGGCCTTATCTCTGAAACTAGAATCGGGGGGAATATAACCTATAGCATACTTATACATTTGCATCTGCATACTCATATTGCATGACCGATATTTTTGAATCTGTATCTTATTTCCTACATCTCTCAGGTTTCAGGATTGACAACCAGAGAACGCATCGTTATTCTACCAGGAACAACTGCAAGAGAATCATGGATCAAGTTCAAGTCGAGATGCAGGAAATTCGTGAGAAGTTGGCACTTTTCATGCAAGCAATGGAAACTGTGGTCAAGGGCCAGGAGAATCTCCAGACTCTGGTGCAACCGCTGCTGGTGCGGGCGAATGGAAATACTGATTATCACTCTGTTGGAACTCCTCGCAGAGAGGATGGGATACCTACAGTGGTCGTTCCCACAAGCGGTGGAGTTGGTGCCGGTGATGGCAGTGGCAATGGAAATAATGGCGCTGGTGCTGGTAATGGTAACACTGGTATCGGTAACACTAGTAATGGAAACGCTGGAAATGGTGATGGGAATGTTGTTAACGACACTGGCAATGCTGGAGATGCTAATCAAGGGTTCGGTGACAACACTGGTTTTGGAAACAATAACCAAGGGTTTGGCATTGGTAATCATGATGGTAATTTTGGTTTCAACAACCAAGGGTATGGATACGGTGATGTTGGCTTTGGTAACATGAACAACAACGGTGCTGGGATGGTGCCTTTCAACACCGGTTATAGACTGGGTGGGGACAATCAAGGATTCGGTAACAGAGGACGGGATCCTATTTTCAATCAACAGGGATATGGTCGTAACGCTGGTTACGAGAGATATGGCAACGAGAATCTGAACTGGGGCGAGGATCGCCAAGAAGATGCCTTCTCCGGGCAAGGCGTAGGGTTTGAAAGGCCTAATGATAATGATAGGAGGTTCAAAATGCTGGAAGAGCAGATCAAAGGGATAGCCAATCAGAACTCTGCTAGGTTAGATATGACTACTGTGGGACTAGTGTCTGGGCTGAGGGTGCCTCTGAAATTCAAAGCTCCAACATTTGACAAGTATAAGGGGGATACATGCCCTAGAGTTCATGTACTTTCTTATTACAGAAGAATGTCTGCATACTCTGACGACGAGAAGATGCTTATGCATTTCTTTCAAGACAGTTTATCGGGACCATCGCTGGAATGGTACATGGGACTGGAGCCCACCAAAATTAGAAGCTGGAAAGAATTGGCTGATGCTTTTGTTAAACATTACCAATATAATAGTGACTTGGCGCCAAACAGGGTTCAGCTGCAGAGTTTGTCTCAGAAAAATGGTGAGAGTTTCAAGGAGTATGTGCAGCGTTGGCGTGATATTGCGGCTAGGGTTCATCCCCCTTTGGTTGAAAGATAGTTGATTGATATGTTTATTGGAACATTCTCTGGAATGTATTACGACAAGTTGCTCAATGTCTCGATGGGTAGTTTCTCCGACATGATTCTCATGAGAGAACGGATTGAAAACAGAATTAATATTGGGAAGATTCAGGCAGGTGAATCCACCTCAGCTGGAGGTGCAAGGAAAGCCTTTGGTGGAAAGAGACAAGGCGACGCCAGTGCGGTATATGGTGGTCGAGGTCGTGGAAGAGGTATGAATCAGTATCAGCCACAACAAGTTTCTAGTGTTACTATCCCGATACCTCAGCAAAAGCAACAACAACAACAACAACAACAGCAACGACAACAACAGCTGCAGCAACAGAGAATGCACCCTGCTCATCATAGAATTCAAGAGGGTAGGCCAAAGAGGGTATTTGAAGCACCTCCTTCAACTTATGCTAAACTGTTTCAAACGCTGTTGGGTTTGAATCTGGTTGAAAAGAGAATGATGGCCCCGTTGACGGGCACTCCTCCATTTGGTTTTGACGCTGGTAAACATTGTGATTTTCATTCCGGGGCGCCCGGACATGATATTGAAGGTTGCCATGCTTTCAAACATAAGGTTCAAGATTTGCTTGATAGTAAGGCCATTAACTTTGGTCAGGATAGTCCCAATATTATACAACAATCCATGCCGAATCATGGAGCGAATGCTATCATAACGGAAGAGAATTTGAACTTGGTTATGGATGTGAATGAATTGAAGACACCGTTGAATTGTGTTAAAAGTAGACTGTTGAAAGGGGGAGTATTCCCCGGATGTGACGAATATTGTCTGGATTGCTGGACCCAACCAGAGGGTTGCATTGATTTGAAAAGGGGTATCCAAGCCATGATAGATGAGGGGATTTTGCAATTTGATCGGACTACTGTTGAGAAACCTGTTGAGGCATTGTTTGAAAAGCAGGATGAGATTGCAACGGTTACGATCCCAAGGAAGACTATTACGATATCGGCGCCTGCCAAGCGGCCGACTATCACAATAAAAAAAGCAGGACCTGTTCCTTTTGAGAGTACAAAAGTTGTTCCATGGACATATGGGTTAGAAGCATACTGTAATGGAGAAAAGATTGAGGTGAATAGCCAGCCGGCAGGGGTAGTTGACAATGTTGTTGGAACGGGAGGCATGACCCATAGTGGAAGAATCTTCACCGCACCTGAAGTTGAAGCAGAGAAGATTGCTAATGGCAAGGCCAAGGTGAATGAAAGTGGACCATCCCAGTTGAAAGAGAAAGACACGTTGCTCAAGGACGTAGAAGAGTTCATGAGGCTAATTCGCAAGAGCGATTGTAAGATTGTTGAGCACTTACAACAGACACCCTCAAAAAATTTTAATCCTATCTTTGTTGCTTTGTTCTGAGGCTCACCAAAATGCTTTGTTAAAGATATTGGACACGTCATTTGTACCTCAAGAAGTTTCTGTCAACCAGCTAGAGGGGGTACTGGCGCATGTCAATGCTGGACATAGTTTGGGTTTCACTGATTTTGATCTAACACCCAGAGGCCAAGAGCATAATATGGCTTTGCACATATCGGTGGAATGTCGGGGCACCGTAATGTCGCACGTTCTTGTGGATACCGGATCATCTCTGAATGTATTGCCTAATAAGGCTATGATGAAGTTAGATATCAGGGGAATTATTTTGCACGCCAAGTGACTTGGTTGTGAGGGCGTTTGATGGAACGAGAAGGTCGGTGTTTGGATCGATAAGGTTGCTATTGCAGGTCGGGCCGGAAATATTTGACACTGAATTTTATATCATGGATATTCATCCAGCTTATAGTTGTTTACTTAGGCGTCCATGGATACACTCTGCAGGGGCTGTGACGTCCATGCTGCATCAGAAGCTTAAGTTTGAAGCCGGTGGTGGCATCGTTACTATTTGTGGGGAAGAGGACATCTTGGTCAGTCATCTATCATCATTCAAGTATGTTGAAGTGGATGGAGAAATCCACGAAACGCCATGCCAAGTCTTCGAAGGGTTGCAAATCAAAGACAAGTCCAGTGTTCCCAGCAAAGTGCCAGAGGTTGCTGTGGCTTTGTACAAAGACGCTCAAGCGTTGGTTCAGACTGGTGAGACCAAGGGTTGGGGTCAAGTGCTGGAAATTCCTGTCAAGATGGACAAGTTTGGTTTGGGCTATTGCCCTACATCGTCACCTTCCGCATCAGGCGCGCCCAAGTTCAAAGGATCGGTGGTGATTACTCCAAAAGGAGTCTGCTTTGAGACGGTTAATGCTGTTTCCGACTCTAAAGACGGAGATAGTGATTGCGACATGGACGCGTGGATCAAGCCTAGCGTGCCAGGACAAAGCCTCTGCAACTGGTCTATCCGGGAAATTGTCCCAGTGACTACAAAACAGTAATGGTTTGTTTTCTTGATTATTGTATAATCCTGTGTCCTACCCGGGGCACAGTGATTTTGTTTTTAGGGCTACCTGCTTATGTGTATGCACTGTTTAATCATTGAATAAAGGCGTTTTTCTCATACAAATTGTGTGTTCCCTGTTTTTCCTGTTTTTATTTTAACAATAAATGGCAATGTGGTTATGAGCTTTGTTTGCACTCATTTGAAACATTTAACCATTTCCTTTGCAGGATTCATATTTCAGATGACACCGAACACGAACTTCCTATGACTCGCTTTGACTTCGAGCACCCGGTATTTCAAGCTGAGGAAGAGATTGTTGAGGATAGCGACTTGTCAGAGGAGTTGACTCGACTGTTGAAACAGGAAGAAAGAATCATTCTGCCTCATCAGGAAGAGATTGAGATTATCAACGTGGGGTCCAAGGGAGTTGTCAGGAACATCAGGATAGGGGTTGCATTGCAAAGCGACATCAAGCAAGGTCTGATTGAGATGTTGCAAGAGTACAACGATATCTTTACTTGGTCATACGAGGATATGCCAGGATTGGATACTGACATGGTTGTTCACCGTCTGCCGTTGCGGGAAGAATGTCTGCCTGTTAAGCAGAAACTCAGAAGAACCAGACCAGATATGTCTGTGAAGATTAAGGAGGAAGTTCAAAAACAGTGGGATGCTGGGTTCCTTGCTATTACAACTTATCCATCATGGGTCGCCAATATAGTACCGGTACCAAAGAAAGATGGTAAGGTGCGGATGTGCGTAGACTATCGTGATTTGAATAGGGCGAGCCCAAAGGACGACTTTCCGCTTCCTCATATCGATGTGCTGGTCGATAACACTGCTCAATTATCTGTGTTCTCCTTCATGGATGGCTTCTCGGGTTACAATCAGATAAAAATGGCGCCAGAAGACATGGAGAAAACAACCTTCATTACTCCCTGGGGAACATTTTGTTACAAAGTGATGCCCTTTGGTTTGAAGAACGTTGGGGCAACATATCAACGAGCTATGGCAACACTCTTTCATGACATGATGCATAAAGAGATCGAGGTTTATGTTGATGATATGATTGCCAAATCCCACACGGAGGAAGAGCATTTGGTTAATCTGCTGAAATTGTTCAAGAGGCTTAGGAAATTTAGGCTAAGGCTGAATCCTAACAAGTGCACCTTCGAGGTGAGATCCGATAAATTATTGGGGTTTATTGTGAGCGAAAAAGGAATTGAGGTCGATCATGCTAAGATAAAAGCAATACAAGAAATGCCAATGCCTAAAATTGAGAAAGAAGTGCGTGGGTTTTTAGGGAGGTTGAACTTCATTGCTCGGTTCATATCCCACCTAACCGCTACATGCGAGCCATTATTCAAATTGTTGAAAAAGAATTAGGCTGTGACCTGGAATGAAGATTGTCAAAGGGCGTTTGAAAAAATAAAAGAATATTTGCAGGAACCTCCAATATTGATACCCCTAGTAGCCGGGAGACGATTGATTATGTATTTGACGGTTCTTGAGGAAAGTATGGGTTATGTTCTCGGTCAACATGAAGAGACTGGACGTAAAGAGCATGCGATCTACTACTTGAGTAAAAAGTTCACAGATTGTGAATCCCGTTACTCAATGCTCGAAAAAACATGTGCGCTAGCCTGGGCTGCCAAACGTCTGAGACAATACATGTTAAATCATACAACCATGCTAATTTTAAAGATGGATCCGATCAAATACGTGTTTGAAAAGCAAGCACTTTCCGGAAGGATTGCCCGATGGCAGATGGTATTGACAGAATGCGATATTCAATATGTTTCTCAAAAGGCTATTAAAGGTAGTGTTATGTCATAGTACCTAGTTGAGCAGCCAATTGATGATTACCAGCCGATGAGGTTTGATTTTCCTGACGAGGATATCATGTACTTGAAAATGAAAGATTGTGATGAGCCGTTGCCGGATGAAGGTCTAGAGTTGGGTTCCAAATGGCAGTTGATATTCGATGGCGCTGTTAACTCCTACGGTAGTGGAATAGGGGCAATTATCACTACTCCTCAAGGGACGCACATTCCCTTTACTGCCAGATTGACCTTTCCCGTTACCAATAACGAGGTTGAATATGAGGCGTGTATCATGGGTCTTGAGGAGACTATTGATTTGAGAATCAAATATCTTGATGTATACGAGGACTCTGCTCTAGTGGTCAACCAGATTAAAGGAGAATGAGAGACGTGGCAGCACAATCTGATACCCTATATGAATTATGCAAGGAGACTATTGTCTTTCTTTGAGAAAGTAGAATTGCATCACGTGCCACGAGCAGAAAATCAGATGGCCGACGCTCTTGCAACGTTGTCTTCAATGTATAAAGTTAACTTCTGGAATGAAGCTCCCATGATTGTTATCTCTCTCCTTGATAGGCCCGCCTTCATATTTGCCATTGAGGAAACATCCGATGGCAAACCGTGGTATTTTGATATCCAACATTTCCTGAAGACCAAAGAGTATCCGGCTGGGGCATCCAGTCGTGATCAGAAGACTCTTAGGAGATTGGCTGGCAATTTTTATTTGAATCCGGATGGCGTCCTATACAAGAGAAACCATGACTTGATGTTGTTGCGATGTGTGGACGAGAAAGAGGCTAAGTTGCTCATGGAAGAGATCTATGAAGGTACATTTGGTACGCATGCTGGTGGACATGCAATGGCGAGAAAACTGTTGCGGACAGGTTACTATTGGCTAATGATGGAAACAAATTGTTTCAAGTTCGCGAAGCGGTGTCATAAATGTCAAATTTATGCGGACAAAATTCATGTGCCTCCGAGCCCTTTGAACGTTATGTCATCACCGTGGCCTTTCTCGATGTGGGGAATTGATATGATTGGCAAGATTGAGCCCACGACATCAAACGAACACCGGTTCATTTTGGTAGCTATTGATTACTTCACCAAATGGGTGGAAGCAGCGTCATATGCTAATGTCACCAAACAAGTGGTAGGCAGATTTATCAAAAGAGATATTATCTGCAGATATGGAATCCCAGAGCGGATTATCACCGACAACGGTTCAAACTTGAATAACAAGATGATGAAAGAGCTGTGTCAGAATTTCAAGATCGAGCATCACAACTTTTCTCCTTATCGGCCCAAGATGAATGGCGTTGTCGAAGCGGCCAATAAGAACATAAAGAAGATTGTTCAGAAGATGGTTGTGACTTACAAGGACTGGCATGAGATGTTGCCTTTCGCTTTGCATGGTTATCGTACGACGGTACGCACGTCAACCGGGGCAACCCCTTTCTCATTGGTGTATGGCATGGAGGCAGTGTTACCATTGGAGGTTGAGATTCCTTCTTTGAGGGTTTTACGCCATGTCCAACTTGATGAGGCAGAATGGGTAAAAGATAGACTGAACCAGCTCAGTTTAATGGATGAAAAGAGACTGGCTTCTCTCGCATATGGTCGGTTGTATCAGAGCCGGATGAAGAAAGCTTACGATAAGACGATATGCCCTCAAAGCTTTCAGACGGGTGATCTCGTGTTGAAAAAGATTCTCCCACCACAATCGGATCACAGGGGCAAATGGACTCCCAACTACGAGGGTCCATATGTCGTCCGAAAGGTCTTCTCTGGAGGAGCCTTGTTGTTATCCACCATGGATGGTGAGGACTTTACGTCTCCTGTAAATTCGGACGCAGTTAAAAAATACTTTGCTTAAAGTGACCCGCTGGACAGAAAAAAGAGAGTCCAGGCAAAAATGGGGCATCCAGGCGAACCATGAAAAAGGGAATAAAAGGTTCGGGAAAAAGTTAGGGATAAAATTGAAAAATGTACACCCGCGAAGTTGAAAACCTGAAAAGGGAAACTTCAGCAAAAAAGGGTATCCCGGTGAATTGAAAACCCGCAAAGGGAGATTCACGCAAAAGTTAGGGATTTGAAAAAGCAAATGACTGCGGTCCGAGTTTAATACTGCATTGCTTGGTGGTTTGGGAATACCTGAGGGTCGTTCATCTAAAACAATCTCTTCCGAATATCGAGTACCCGGAAAGCGCCAGAGTCGGACGAGTCATAGGAGAATCAGCTCATGGTGTTTGTCTGTACCACGTTGCCGACATGTATATCAAATTTACTTTGTATCTTTCTTTGTGCTTCTTGTGCATATATTGTATTTTGCTTGTGCGTAACTTCCTCTTTTCAGGAGTTACATCCAGTGTATAAATCTTTGCCTATTTACAGGCCCATTCAATAAAGCATGTTATTCAGTACTTGATGCTTGTTCTTTACTGTTTGTTTGTGAAAAACGCCGATGTTTTGATAAACTTGCACTTGCATAAACTTGCTGGCCCTTGCCAATAATTGCTAAAACTTCGAATTGACTGAATAAATGTCACGGATATCAACTCGGATAGATTTTGTTGCGTAGATTTGTGTTGTCTCGTTCGTGTTTTGCAGGGTCCTTACCTTTAAAGCAAACGGTCAGGAATTGTGTTCCCCAGCCAAAGTCTCTTGACGTAGGGCCTGACTTCAGTTGATGTCGTTCCTTAGCAAATTTTATCTTATCCCCAACGAGTGGAGACGTCGCTTATTCCTACCAAATGTGGAATTGTCTTCCCCGAGAGAGTATCACCAGGAATGTCGCCTGAAGAGTAACCTCATGGAAGTTGTCCATAGGATATTCCCAATAGGTCAAAATCAATATCCCCGGCAGAGGACGCTTCCCCAGAGGATGGTTATTCCTTGCCCCGTAGTTCGTCATTCTTTCGTTAGGATGATTATCCTCAGCAGAGTTTGTAGCTTTGAGTTTGTAGACTGTGTCCCGAAAGTGTAGTTCTTTCCCCAGCAGGGTTTGTGTTTTCTTCCCAGGTGTCTGATCTCTCCCCAGCAGAGTTGGTTATTGTCTCCGACATTTATTTTGCCAGAATACTTTGTGATACCCGTTCATCCCCAGCGGAGTTGGTTTTGTTCTTAGCCATTTCATACCAGATTGTTTCTCAGCAGTTTGAGCCTGCGTTAGCATTTGCATATATCGTCATATTTGCATCTACCCACACGCGTATCATTTCCATGTCGAATGGAGCATTACGCCATTGTCAAACATACGCATTTTGAAGCATAAGCCAGGTTGGTTAACCTTCTGTTTTCAAGTGCTATTTTCCCTGCAGATGGAGGGAGCTCATGCTCAGATTAATTACCAAACATTCGAGGTCTCGGCATGAGATGTGTAATGATAATGTTCATTTTGTCATTATTCCCCACAAAGTTGCTTGGATTAGTTTCTCTTACCCTTCTAGCGGAGTATTTCTTCAAAATTGTTGTTATGACAGTATCAAAAGATTTCGTGAATCAATTTTTGGAAGTTTCCGCCTATATCGAAGTAGGTGTCTGGCAGTTTGGGTTCAGAAAATCCCCGGTAGAGTCTGTTGCACCCTAAAATTTGCTCAACCTTATTCACTTGGTTTATGTTTCAATATCATTAGCATTTGCATATAGAGTCATGAACATAGGTTACTCATCTGCATAACATAAGCATAGCAAGTCATTCAACAGGGGACCAATCATTATTCTCATCTCTAGAGGCCTATCAAGAGGTTATTATCCTAATTCCATCTCATTCAAATCATCAGAAAAGAATTTGAGAGCAGAGAGTTCAACAGATCAAGCCTTGAGTCTATCTCCTATCTGAGGGCATCTGAGGGTCAACAAGGGGGTTGTGAGCTGTGAATGGAAGGCATGGAGAGTATCTAGACACCATGAGAGGCTTAGAAAGTCATTTGGAGAAGAAAACAAGTGGGTGATGTGATCACAAGAATTGCAGTTGAAGACAGTCAACTAGGGTTTCATCTGGGTCAACCCTAGGTCAACCCTAGGTCAATTGACTGATTGGAAGGCATTAAGGGCTATTGGAGAGATGTGGGGTTCATCATTTGACATGGAGAACAAGGATATGTTGTTATGCTAAGAAGAATTCAAGAGAAATCAAGGAGAAGAGGAGTCTCTAAATTAGGGTTTCTGTGTAAAATCCCCTAGTTTAGGTCAAGTTTCCAAGCCAGATAAGTCAAACTGCAAGCTTCAAATGGATCCTTGGCCAACATGAAACTTGTAGAGGATCTAAAGACCTTTAATTTGAGTGGTGGAAGACATCAAGTAGATTTATAGAACTCAAGTTATGGTCCTTGCAAGTTACAGGTCATCTGAGGTATCTGAAATTTTGTCTGTGAAAGTGACTTGACTTCCAAGCAATTTTTACCCCTCAAGGAGATTTCAAATGGATTTCTGGTCAACATAAGAATTGTTCCTCATTGTCTTAGATTTCTAGAATGGTATAGTATGCCTTCATTTGATGTGTGGAACTCAACTTATGGTCTTGGCAAGAAAAGGGTATTTTGGTCATTTGTGAATTACAGGTCATTTTAACCTATGTCCAAAACTCATACAAGGAGGCCTCAAATGGAAAAACTTACAACATCAAACTTGCTCCAAATGACATTTTGAGTCTAGAAAAGTGACCATGAGAGGTTGGAAAAGTTCATAGCACAAGGTTTCAAAATTGTTGAATTTAATGAAGAAAAATGGCTTAAAAAATGAGATTTTTCATATATTGGCCAAATGATGCAAACTTATAGGTCATTTTGAATGGAAAGGGCATTTTAAAGACATTGGCTAAAGTGGAATTTTGAGTTTAGGTCATAATTTAAGAGTTATTCATGGTTGCTTGAATTGAAAGTTACATAAACCAAATTGAAAGGGAAAAGTGTAAGGGAAACTTCTCCAAGCTTCTAGGAAGTTCTAATCCCATCTATATATTCATGCAAGCTGGTTCATGCAAGGGTTGGTGCTCCCATTTTGTTCAAAACCTCCATTTTCATTCATTTTTCCATTCTTGCATAAGCTACTCAAACTCTCACAAATCTCTCAAAACTCTCACATCTTTGGATTGAATCTTCATCATCATCATTCAAACACTAGGATTCACATCAAGAAGTGGTGGAATTGATCAAGAATTGTACCAATTATCTTCTTCACTCCAAGTTGCATTTTCATCAAAAATCCATTAAAACTTCCTCCATCATTCTGATTTCTGTTACCATCATCATCCACTATCATTAGGGAGTAATTGGCACAAGAAATTGGAGAGAATTCGTGGCTGTGTGAAGAGACTCAAGTTGAAACTCCAACTTGCATGAAGAATGGAATAGAGTAATTCACAAGGATTAAGCAAAAATCACTGCAAACAGAAGCATACACATTCATTGGAGATCATTTTCAGCAAGTATCCAAGGTTGAATTGGAGTCTAACCACCATTGCCATCACCAATTGCAAGGTATGTAAACTTCTTCGAATCTCACTACTCAGGCTGTTATAGATCATGTGGTTAGGATAGGAGTGTTTAGAGACCCTAGGGGAATGATTCTTGAAGTTTAGGGATAGTTTTGTGGAGATCCATGACAGGTTGCCATTTATGTTAGCTTCAAGAATAAGCTGTGTACTGGATTATAATCAATGTAATGAGGCATAGAATAATGAGGAAAGTATGTAGATTATCCGGGGATCATCAGGTTTGAATTCTGGCAAAGTTGACATCAGGCAAGCATGGTATACCCTGAGCTTCGTGCTCTCTGTTTGGAGTCTACAAAGAGAATTAGAGAAAACTAGGACTAGACATGGATTCCTTGGGTTTTATAGATTATTCTAGGGTGTAGAATTGTTCATTTTCATCAAGAGAGCATGGAGAAAGGTTGGATGGAATTTTCGTGCATGGAACTCATGGCTGAAACCCTAGACGGATGGAGGAAGAAGACAACTCGTACGCCTTTGGATCTGGTGGGGAAGATTGACTTGAACACGAATCGAACGGTCCACATTTAACCTGAGTTTTGGTGGGAAGTTTCAAAAATTAAAACGCACCGTTTCACTAATTGGGGGGATTGGGCTCAGACAGCTATTCGCACCCCCCAAGTTAGTAGGCCCAACGCGCTGAACATGAATTGCTTACTATTCTCACCCCTCTGGCTATTTCTTTATATTTTCTTTATTATTTTCTTTTCATTTTTCATTCATTTTTAAAAATTCATAATAAATAGAAAAATCATCATTTTTAATTCATTCTTTTTGCATATTTTTCTTTAGGATGTCAAGAAAATTATAAAAAATAAAAATGGCATTTTATTTTTTATTTGATATTTTTCCCATATTTTCTAAATAAATAAAATTTTACATAATTTCATTTCACACATGATTTTGTGATTTTTTGTTCTATTAATTGCTTCAATATTTTTCATCCATTCTTTTTAGGTTGTTTAGGTTAGACATTAAACTTGTAGATTCAATTTAGTTCCCATTTTTAGAAATTAATTTTAGGTGCTTAATGTAGGTGTGAACAACATGAATAAAGCTAGGGTTTTAAGTGATGACTTAGGAGATTTGATTCTTTTCCTTTAGGACTTAGGGTTTGACTAATTTAGTTATGGGACTATAGGGGCTATGGGTAGTTATTAGATCCCCTAGAAAAAGTCAGGATTCCCCTACTACTATTAATGTACTGAATATATCTGATTGACTGGTGTGGTGTGCCCTCTGGGGATTAGTGCTTGCTTGCTTGGGTATTGGGATTGTTTGGGGACTTGGGAGAGCTGAAGACTTGGGGAGATGAAGACCATTGGAGATCCAGAGATTGAAGAACAACTGCCATAGTTGGAGAGGAGGTTCTTGCTAGCAGCTGCTGAGGAGACTAGGGTTTAGGAGCTAGGCAGAGCTCTAGAGTAGAAAGCTTGCTTCTCAAACATAGATGGCTTTGTTTGCCTCTATCCTTTCTCTATGATTCAAAGTCTCTTTCAAATATCCACCTCCTTCCTTTGGAAGGATCAGTGAATGTATTTGAAAGATAGAAATTTTGAGGGAAAACTTTCTGTTTAATGTTAACAGTTGATGAACCACCCTTGGTAGGTAATTAACTGTCTAACATTCATTCACTTCATCTGGTTGGCTGATGTTCATCCTGGAGCCTGAGACTTGAAGAAAAGCCATTGCAGATAGAAGACTGATGATCAAAGCCCTTACCTGAAGATCATGAAGATGGAGATTGATGCTTGTTGAAGCCCATAAATGATTGGAGATTACTTGAAGCCAGATGTTGATTCAGAGCTGCTGATGCTGTTTCTTTTGCTGTTGTATTTCATTGCTGATGTATTGATTGGTTTTCCGGACTGTATTGTTTGCTGTTTACCCTGTTGGGTTGAAAGTGAAGTCTGTTCACTTTTGCCTATTGTTTTTCAGGTTCGAGGTTGAGTGGGACTCCCTTGCCTCGCTTGTATTGTTGCATCCATGCATTTTACCGCTTTACTGTATGTATCTGATATTGTTTTTGTTTCCGTCTATTCCCTTAGGATCTCTGTTTCTCTCTGTGCAAGAGAGGAGCATGATAGACACTAGGTCTTAACCCATGCATGATAACATTAGGTTAGTTTGATTCCCTTTTCAACCGTAGGTTAGAGTTCTGTCTCTTCTCATCTTAAAACAAACAGAAAAAAAACACAATAAGATTTCAAACACAATCAAAGACACTTCTTCCGTAAAAGAATGTGAACTCATCAAGACGTCATTTTGTCCGCCGGGACTGTTAATCAGAAAAACCTTTTTCAGAAGGAATAAAATCAACCAAGACAAGTTTGTGTCGTACGTAGCCCGAACTACGTTTGCTCTGATCTTTCATGCCGTGTGAAAGTACGTAGGCATAGGATGCGATATCCTAGCGAGCAACCTTCCCCTCCTTTCCCGTAGGTAGGCGAACTACGTTGACTCTGATTTCTCGTTCCAGACGAGAATACGTAGGCATAAAGTGCGATACTTTGCCGAGTCATTTTATTTTAATTCTCTTTTCTTTTTAACCCCTGACCTATAGAATAGATAGAATAACAATCCGTACCCGAAAACAAGCGTGGATCCCGTCGAGTACGACGGACGTGAGGGGTGCTAATACCTTCCCCTTGCGTAACCGACTCCCGAATCCAGGTTTTGGTTGCGACGACCATACCTTTCCCGTGTTATGCGAGGTTTACCCTGAGCGTTTCCTTTCCCTCCCGTGGGATAAATAACGCACGGTGGCGACTCTTCTGTTCAGCCGGCGCCGATTTTCGCAGTAGCGACAGCTGGCGACTCTGCTGGGGATCCAACGTCCCCTGGCTGCTAAGAACTGCGATGGTTCTTATGCATTTGGGATCCAACGTCCCTTTGAGCGAGTCAATCCTAGCGCTTGTTTTCCCGTCGAGGATTTTGTATGGATTTATATTTCTGACCTTTATTTTCAGCTTTGTATATATGGATTATTATTGTTGTATCTTGGGGGGTGACGGGTGTTCTGATATTGAGTGAGAAGCCGGACCTGGGCTTGAGTGCACCTAGAATTAGAGTAGAAAGTAGTGGGCGCGTGCCGGCTTTGCTTGCATTAGTGTCTCATGAAATCTACACTCGGACGAGGTTCTTCTGGTTGGCTTCTTTTTCTACCCTTTGGGTCGAAGGGGTTGTTGGTCAGCTGAATTGTCGACTCCGGGAACCGATCATTTGGAAGTTGGCTAAGTGAGGCCTCTTCAGGATTTGATGATGCCACTCCTTCTGGGAATCATATCATCAACCCTGAAAGTCTGTGACGCCGACGACCGCATAGGATGCCATACCTTTGTCAGTTACTAGGACATCCACCTGTGAGAGGGTTTGGGGCTATGCAGGTAACTAGACCTTCAGACTACCGGTTATTTCTTGATCAGAGATCCTGGGTATTTATGGAGAGTTAGGAGGTCTGTTAGAGACCATTTGGAGATGTGTTCTGAGGTCTGTCAGAGACCAGTTGGAGAGTTCTGAGGTCTGTCAGAGACCAATTGGAGACGTGATTTGAGGTCTACCAGAGACCAGTTGGAGTTATGGTTTGAGGTCTGTCAGAGACCAGTGTTGGAGCTTTGTTTTAGGTCTATCTGAGACCAGGGTTTGATGACTTCTGGATGGTCTATTTGAGACCTTTCTTGATTGGGTTCAGGCTATTCAGCTACAGCTTTGGTCCCTGTTGCATGTTACTTGCATTGCATTGCCTGCATATCCATTATCACTTGCATTTCACTAACATGTGTCTGTGCTGCAGGTGCATTTGCATATTCCCCGGTTCTAGTACCCAGACTTCTGAGTTTTGATCATGGCTGGTTTGAGGAAGACAGTTGCGTATAAGCTACCGACACCTGATATTACTCCTTTGCTTGGTCTGATATCTCTTGCTGATGAGGAGGTCAGGAGAAGCTTCAGAATGAGTCATGGAAGGTTACTGAGATTAGTCTGCAAGCCCACTGCTGATGAGATGAACGGGCTGTACACCTTGATGCAATTCTATGACCCGGCATTGCGATGTTTCACGTTTACTGACTTCATTCTAGGGCCTACCATTGAAGAGTATGCGGAGTTTACTGAGTTACCGGTGCAGAACAAGGTTCCCTTTATTCACTCTGCTGCTGAGCCCAAGTTGGAGGACTTAGCCAAAGCCTTGCATATGAACGCTGCTGAGTTGTTAGTGACTTCTTGGCTTGGGGTTCCCGGTTTCTCTCTGGATTTTCTGGTTGGAAAGGCTCAAGAGTACGCCAGGAACGGTTGTTGGGTGGTTTTCAATGCTATTTTGGCTTTATGCATTTATGGAATCGTGCTGTTTCCTAACTTGCCCAACTTTGTGGATCTGGACGCTTTCTATCTGTTTGCTGCAGGCAACCCAGTGCCAACGTTGATCGGAGACTTCTACCATTCATTGCACTATAAGAACGAAAACCGAAGGGGAAAAGTTGTTTACTGCTGTGCTCCTCTATTAAATATGTGGTTCAAAAGTCATCTCCCCATGAAGGGACCATTTGTAGACAGTGCAACCTCAGCCAGTTGGTCAGAGCGCCTGGTGAGGCTATATTCCGAAGACGTTGTGTGGTTTGATCGAGACCTGTTGGGATCTGAGCTCATCTTCAGCTGTTCTGGGTACCCTAATGTGCCGCTGATAGGAAGAAAAGGGTGTATCAATTACAACCCTTCTCTATTCGTTCGTCAGTTCGGATATGCACTGAAGAATCCACCTCAGGAGGAAGAAGTACGGGAATCTCTGTACTTCACAGGTGACGTGAAGGGGGAGTTATTAGCCAAGTTGCAACATGCCTGGACACGTATTAACCGCAAAGGGAAGCCACTGTTAGGAAAGAATGACTGTTAGGCCTATGCACCTTATAGAGTTTGGATTCAGGAGAGAGCCAGTCAGTTGGGGATGCCATTTCCGGATGCACCAATTCCTGTTCCCGTCCCGGCAGAAGAGCCAACTACTGTTTCTAGGGAGGCCTACGAGCAAGTTGTGAAGGAAAAGGAAGCCTTGATGAAGATCAACGAAGGGTTAGAGCAAGAGCTAGCTCAAGTACGCAGTGAGAAAAACAAGGCCGTATATGCTTTCCAACAACAAATCGAGCAGTTAAACAGGTTAGGGGCTGAGTTGATCGAAGAAAAGAAGAAGCGCGAACGTCTGGGGCAAGAGTTCAGAAGCTCCCATGACATGCTTGAATCCAAGAAGAAAGCGCTTGACATCGCTCACCGAGAAATCTCCTCTTGCAATAAGACTTGGAATGCTACACTCACCAACAATAAGAAGAGGGAAGATAAGCTGAAGCAGCAAATCTCCGACCTCGAAGAGAAGTTGAGGTCTAGCATCAAGAAGTGTGAGGAAGAAGTGATGACCCGGTATAGTGTCCAGAATGCACTGAACAAGGAAATCAAATGCAGAGATGAAGCTGTGTCTCAAAAGCGAAAACTAGAAGATTGCTTCGGGGAAGCGACATGGGAAGAAACTGCTGAAGACGTGCGCCGTGTCCTTAAGAAGAGAAACCAACTTGTTGAAGGGCTGCTTGATCGACCAAGTCATCCAGAGACCAAGAAGTTGATAGAAGAGTATCAGACTTTTGGGAAGATTTGATCATTTCGTGTAGTAACTTGTATGCTTTATTTGCATAGTGCTGGCCATCACCAGGATTGTTGGTTGAGGTCATGCCTTCTTATTATACTCTCAGTGATATTGTACTCTGGGCTTATTGATTTTCCCTGCAATATATGAGGCTTTCTATGATTCAGCTCCGATATTCCTATTGTCAACACTGTCACTGCACTGGCAACTTCACACTAGAACTGGGGGAATGAACTTCCCTAATGCACAGACACCTTGCATTGCATTCATATTCATATTGCATTACAGGTAATCTTTGAATAAGTGTCTTATGTCCTGCTCTGTACCAGGTACTTTCCAGGATTGCAGATCAACACCCGCACCGCTATTCTACTCGCACCAACTGTCGAAGAATCATGGATCAAATGCAGAACGAGATGCAAGATGTGCGCGAGAAGCTCGCTCTCTTTATGCAGACCATAGAAGCTATTGCGAAAGGGCAGGAGAATTTGCAGGCCATGGTCCAGCCTCTGTTGGCTCGAAATGCTGGTCACGGTAATGAAGATCATCAGTCTGTGCGGGTCGATACTGTTCATGGAGACGGCACTCCCACTCCAGTGGCTCCACCTGTAGTCAATACACCTGCTGCTAATGTCAACAACGCTACCGCTGCTGTGAATGGTAACGTCGGAGTTGGGAATGAGACTGCTGTCCATAACGTTGGGCTGGGTGATGTCAATTTGGGAGATAATACGGGAGGCAATGGCTTCGTCAATGTTGGATTCGGATTCAATGATCAGGGATTCGATAACGCTGGGAAATATGGCTTTAATGCTCAAGGCTTTGGGCAGGATGGTTATGGTGTGACCAATCAGGGTTACGGAGGCTTTGGAAACGGAAACGACGCGGGGTTTATGGCTTTTGGCCCTGCTGGAGGCGTTCAAGGGTACGGCAACAGAGGCTGAGGTCCGGGGATGAATCAGATCAGAGCTGGACGTAATAATGGATATGATGGGTATGGGGCTGGAAATGGTATGTGGCAAGAAGATCAGCAGGAGGACGCTTTCTCCGGAGGAAGTTTCGAAGGGCCGATGGATGACTCCCAGAAGATCAGAATGCTGGAAGAGCAGATGAGGGGAGTCCTAAACCAAAGTGCTGTGGGTTTGGACATGGCAACAATGGGTCTGGTACCTGGTTTGAGGGTGCCAATCAAATTCAAAGCTCCTGCGTTTGATAAGTATAAAGGGGACACATGTCCAAAAGTGCATGTACGAGCTTATTACAGAAAGATGTCTGCATACTCAACTGATGAAAGAATGCTAATGCATTTCTTTCAAGATAGTCTGTCGGGTCCCTCCCTAGAATGGTACATGGGGTTGGAGCCAACTGATATCAAGACATGGAAGCAATTAGCAGAGGCATTTGTAGCTCACTACAAGTATAACAGCGACTTGGCACCCAATCGGGTCCAGTTGGCGGGACTGTCACAGAAGAAGGGGGAGAGCTTTAAAGAGTACGCGCAAAGGTGGCGCGATATGGCTGCTAGGGTCCGTCCTCCGGTGGAAGATAAGGAAATGAATGACATGTTTGTCGGCACATTCACAGGTCTGTTTCATGATATGCTGTTTCACACGTCTCTGGCCAGTTTTTCAGACTTGATTCTGATGGGAGAAAAGATTGAACGTAACATTAAGCAAGGAAAATTCCAGGTTGAGGAATCGACTGCAGCTGGCAGTAATAGGAAGGCTTTTGGTGGGCGCCGTCAGGGCGAGGCAAGCGCAGTATTTGGAGGCCGAGGCCGAGGCCGAGGCAGGGGACGAGGTCAATATCGTCAGCCGCAGCAGGTGGCGAGTGTTACTATCTCGTATCAACAACAACCGTCTCAGCAGCAGCCAATGCAGCAGCAGCAGCCTCAGCAGGGGGCACAGCAGGCTCAGCGAAGATTCCAGGGTAGTAAACCAAGAAGAGTGTTTGAGAAGCCTCCCTCAACCTATGCAGATTTGTTGCAGACATTGTTGGGATTGAACTTGGTAGAGAAAAGAACTCTGGCACCGATAACGGGAGCTCCCCCGTTTGGTTACGATGCAAGCAGGCACTGTGAATTTCATTCTGGGGCTCCAGGCCACGATATAGAGGGTTGCCATGCTTTTAAGCACGTGGTGCAGGATCTTTTGGACAATAAGACTATCAATTTCGGAACGGCAGGTCCGAATATAGTGCAGAAACCCATGCCTAATCACGGGGCTAACGCCATTCTGACTGAGGAAGGGTTAAATCTGATTATGAATGTCGATGATTTAAAGACGCCGCTGAGCGAGATAAAGAGCCGACTGTTACAAGGGGGTGTTTACCCGAGATGTGACGAGTATTGCTTAGACTGTTGGACCCTAGCTGGGGGGTGTGATGATTTGAAGAAGGGCATTCAGGCTTTAATTAATGGAGGCACATTGCAGTTTGACCGAGCAGCAACTAAAGAGCCGGCAGGGGCAGTAGCAGATGATCAGAGTGATGTGGCCACGGTAACAATTCCTCGAAAGACAATCACTATCGCAGCACCAGCTCAACGGCCACCGATCACCATAACTAAGCCCGGGCCGATCCCGTACGAGAATACGAAAGCAGTCCCATGGTCATATGGGTTGGAGGTGTATTGTGACGGGATAAAGATTGATGTTAATAAGCAGCCAGCTGAGACTATGGATAATGTTGCTGGTTCAGGAGGTATGACAAGGAGTGGTAGGATCTTTATATCCCCTGAAGTGGAGGCCGAAAGACTAGCTAAAGGAAAAGGGAAAGCAGTTGAGAATGTCCCAGCGCAAGCAAGTGACAAAGAATCGGCATCGAAAGACATAGAAGAGTTCATGCGCTTGATCCGAAAAAGTGATTATAAGATTGTGGAGCATCTACAGCAGACGCCGTCCAAAATATCTATCCTGTCATTGCTGTTGTGTTCGGAAGCTCACAGAAATGCGTTGCTGAAAGTCCTGGATGCTTCTTTTGTACCCCAGGACGTCTCCGTGAATCAACTGGAAGGAGTGTTGGCACATGTGAACGCAGGCCACAGCTTGGGCTTTACTGACTTTGACCTGACCCCGAAAGGAAGAGATCATAATATGGCGCTACATGTATTTGTTGAGTGTAGAGGATCAGTAATGTCACACGTATTGGTTGACACCGGATCGTCTTTGAATGTGCTGCCCAAGAAGGCGATGATGAAGCTGGATGTTAGAGGAATTTTGTGTACGCCCAGTGATTTGGTGGTCAGAGCGTTTGACGGCACGCGGAGAACCGTCTTTGGGTCAATTACATTGCCTCTACAGGTGGGGCCGGAGGTGTTTGCAACTGAGTTTTATATCATGGATATACAGCCTGCGTACAACTGCTTGCTTGGAAGACCTTGGATTCATGGGGCGGGGGCAGTCACGTCTACCCTACATCAGAAGTTAAAATATATGGTCGGAGACAGCGTAGTCACGGTATGCGGAGAAGAAGACATCCTGGTCAGCCATCTATCGTCATTTAAATATGTGGAAGTCGACGGAGAGATCCACGAAACACCCTGCCAGGCGTTTGAAGGGTTGTGCATCAAGAACAAAGGTCCCGGGCCGAGCAAAGTGCCAGAGATAGCCATCTCATCGTACAAAGAGGCTCAAGCCCTAGTAGAAGCAGGAGAAGCAAAGGGCTGGGGTAAAGTGCTAGACATTCCTGTGAAGATGGACCGGTTCGGGCTGGGATACCAACCGTCGTCATCAACTCCTGCCGTGGGGGCACCCCGTTTCAGAGGGCCAATCACCATCTCTGCCAGTGGAGTATGTCATGAGACCGTCAATGCTGCTTCGGAGTCTGACGAAGGAGACAGCGACTGTGATATGGATGCCTGGATTCAGCCAAGCACGCCAGGACAAGGACTGTGCAACTGGTCTATTCAGGAGCTTGTTCCTGTGACTTTTAAACAGATAACATTTTCAGATGACATCCTTGAACCACCTATGACTCGTCCCGACTTTGAGCATCCGGTATTTCAGGCCGAAGAAGAGGTTGTCGAAGATAGTGACGTTCCTGAAGAACTGTCTTGGTTGGTGAAGGAAGAGGAAAGAGCCATTCTGCCTCACGATGAGGTCATCGAAATTATCAACTTGGGGTCGGAAGGGGTTGAGAAGAATATTCGTATCGGAGCCGCACTACAGAGTGATATCAAGCGAAGACTGGTTGAAATGCTCCGAGAGTATAGTGATGTATTCGCTTGGTCGTATGAAGATATGCCAGGGCTCGATACAGACATGGTTGTGCATCGCCTGCCACTGAAAGAAGATTGCCCGCCGGTCAAACAAAAGCTTCGCAGAACTCGACCAGATATGGCAATGAAGATCAAAGAGGAAGTTCAAAAACAGTGGGACGCTGGTTTCCTGGCTGTGACGAAGTATCCTTCATGGGTTGCCAACATCGTACCAGTGCCAAAGAAAGATGGCAAGGTTCGAATGTGCGTGGATTATCGAGATTTGAATAAAGCAAGCCCAAAAGACGATTTTCCACTTCCTCATATCGATGTGCTAGTTGATAACACTGCTCAATACTCCGTGTTCTCCTTCATGGATGGCTTCTCAGGCTATAATCAAATTAAAATGGCGCCAGAGGATATGGAGAAGACCACTTTCATAACGCCTTGGGGAACATTTTGCTACAAAGTGATGCCCTTTGGTTTGAAAAATGCTGGGGCAACATATCAGCGTGCGATGACGACTCTTTTCCATGACATGATGCATAAAGAGATCGAAGTTTATGTTGACGATATGATTGCCAAATCCCAGACGGAGGAAGAGCATCTGGTAAATCTGTTGAAGTTGTTTAAAAGGCTTCGGAAGTTCAGGCTGAGACTGAACCCTAATAAGTGCACCTTCGGGGTGAGATCGGGTAAGCTCCTGGGGTTTATCGTAAGTGAAAAAGGAATACAGGTCGATCCTGTTAAAATAAAAGCAATTCAAGAAATGCCGACGCCTAAAACCGAGAAAGAGGTGCGCGGGTTTTTAGGGAGGTTGAACTACATCGCCCGGTTCATATCTCACCTAACGGCCACGTGTGAACCATTATTCAAGCTGTTGAAAAAATACCAAGCTGTAACGTGGAACGAAAATTGTCAAAAGGCGTTCGATAAAATAAAGCAGTATTTGCAGGAGCCTCCTATTTTGATACCCCCAGTGGCAGGGAGACCCTTGATAATGTATTTGACGGTTCTTGAGGGAAGCATGGGTTGTGTTCTCGGTCAGCACGACGAGACAGGAAGAAAAGAGCATGCGATCTATTACTTGAGTAAAAAATTTACAGATTGTGAATCTCGATATTCGATGCTGGAGAAAACTTGTTGCGCGCTAGCCTGGGCCGCCAAGCGTTTGAGGCAGTACATGCTGAATCATACAACCATGCTCATCTCGAAGATGGATCCTATCAAATATGTATTTGAAAAGCAGGCGTTGTCAGGGAGAATTGCCCGTTGGCAGATGGTCTTGACTGAATATGATATTCAATACGTCTCGCAAAAGGCTATAAAGGGGAGCGTGTTGTCTGAGTATCTGGCGGAGCAGCCCATTGAAGAGTACCAACCGATGAGGTTTGATTTTCCTGACGAGGATATCATGTACCTAAAGATGAAAGACTGTGAAGAGCCGTTGCCAGACGAGGGACCAGAGTTGGGTTCCAAATGGAAGATGATATTTGACGGAGCTGTGAACGCTTATGGTAGCGGAATAGGGGCAATCATCACTTCGCCACACGGGTCGCACATCCCGTTTACTGCCCGATTGACCTTTGCCGTTACCAACAATGAGGCCGAATACGAAGCTTGTATAATGGGGCTTGAAGAAGCCATTGATTTGCGAATCAAGAACTTAGACGTATATGGAGACTCAGCTCTGGTGGTGAATCAGATCAAAGGGGAATGGGAGACACGGCAGCCCAATTTGATACATTACATGAATTATGCAAGGAGATTGTTGCCTTTCTTCGACAAGGTTGAATTGCATCATGTACCGCGGGCAGAGAATCAAATGGCTGACGCCCTGGCCACTTTGTCTTCCATGTACAAGGTCAACTTCTGGAACGAAGCTCCCCGAATCATTATCTCTCGGCTTGACAGGCCAGCTTATGTATTTGCTATTGATGAAGCATCTGATGACAAACCATGGTATTTCGATATCCTCAATTTCCTGAAGAATAAAGAGTACCCGGCTGGGGCATCCAGTCAGGATCAGAAGACTCTCAGGAGATTAGCAGGTAATTTGTATTTGAACCCGGATGGCGTATTGTACAGAAGAAACCACGATCTGGTGCTGTTGCGTTGTGTGGACGAGAAAGAGGCAAAGCTGCTCATGGAGGAAATTCACGAAGGTACCTTTGGTACGCATGCTGGTGGGCATGCTATGACGAGAAAGCTGCTGAGGGCAGGTTACTTTTGGCTGACGATGGAAACTGATTGTTTCAAGTTTGTGAGGAAGTGCCACAAGTGCCAAATCTATGCTGATAAGATACATGTGCCTCCGAGTCCTCTAAATGTGATGTCATCTCCATGGCCATTCTCGATGTGGGGAATCGATATGATTGGAAAGATCGAGCCGACAGCCTCTAACGGGCATCGGTTCATCCTAGTAGCAATCAATTATTTCACCAAGTGGGTAGAAGCGACGTCTTACGCAAACGTAACGAAGCAAGTGGTGGCCAGATTCATCAAAAGAGATATCATTTGCCGATATGGGATTCCCGAGCGGATAATCACGGACAACGGTTCGAACCTGAATAACAAAATGATGAAGGAGCTCTGTCAAAATTTCAAGATCGAACATCACAACTCCTCCCCGTACCGACCCAAGATGAATGGCGCTGTCGAGGCGGCCAATAAGAATATCAAGAAGATCGTTCAGAAAATGGTGGTGACCTATAAGGATTGGCACGAGATGCTACCTTTCGCTTTGCACGGTTATCGTACGACGGTACGCACATCAACCGGGGCAACTCCGTTCTCGTTGGTATATGGAATGGAAGCGGTGCTACCGTTAGAAGTCGAAATCCCTTCTCTGAGGGTATTGCGAGACGTTCAGCTGGACGAGGCAGAATGGGTGAAAGACAGGTTGAATCAACTGAGTTTGATGGATGAGAAGAGGCTAGCTTCTCTAGCATACGGTCGTTTGTACCAGAGCCGAATGAAGAAAGCGTACGACAAGAAGATACATCCGCGAAGCTTTCAGACGGGCGACCTTGTGCTGAAAAGGATTCTCCCGCCGCAAGCAGATCTTAGGGGCAAGTGGACCCCCAACTACGAAGGGCCATACGTTGTCAGGAAAGTATTTTCAGGAGGAGCGTTGTTGTTGTCCACTATGGACGGTGAAGACTTCACGTCGCCTGTGAATTCGGACGCAGTTAAAAAATACTTTGCTTAAAATAGACCCGCTGGACAGAAAAAAGAGAGTCCAGGCAAAAATGGGGCATCCTGGCGAACCAAAAACAGAATGAAAGGTTCGGGCAAAAATTAGGGATAAAATTGAAAAAATGTACACCCGCGAAGTTGAAAACCTACACTGGGCGACTTCGGCAAAAAGGGGTATCCCGGTGAACTGAAAACCCGTAAAGGGCGGTTCATGCAAAAGTTAGGGATTTGAAAAGCAAATGACTGCGGTTCGAATTTGATAATTGCAATGAGCATCAATGCGGGAGAATACATTTGAGGAGTCGACTATCGGATACAATCTCTTCGGAAGTATGGATACCGGGAAAGCAGTAGAGTCGGACGAGTCATAGGAGGATCAGTTCGTGGTGTTCGTCTGCATCCCGTTGCCAACATGTGTACACATTTAAGTTGTCAATATTTATGCTTCTTGTGCATACTTGTATACTTGTATATTTGCTTTGTGTAGCTTCCTCATTTCAGGAGTTACATCCCGTGTACAAAACTTCGCCCATTCAGGCGCCCAATCAATAAAATACGTTATTCAGTACTTGACACTGTTCTTTACTGTTTTGTGCATGATTAACGCCTAAGTTTGATGAAACTAGCATGAGTATAACATCACTGGCCCTTGCCAACAATTGCTAAAGCTTTGAATTAACTGAAAATAACGTCACTGACCTGAATCGATTTGGTTGCATAGGCTTGTCTTGTCTTGTTTGTGATGTTGCAGGTTTCATAGCCGCACGAGGAAGATGATCAAAAGATTGCAATAACTAAAGACTCAGCCCTCACGCAGGTCATGCAGGTTCTTCCTGAAGAAGGATAGAACTCTCCAGCTAATCGTAGCTTGTGCAAAAAGGATTATCCAGCAAAGTCGTTCATCCTCAACAGAATTGACGATTCAAAGATTGTAGGCTGTGTGCAGGCAGTGTGGTGTCCCCCAGAAGGATTCCTTATCTCAAGCAGAGGGGTTCAGCCTCAGAAGATTAATATTTCCAAATTGGTGAGCTGTATCCAGACAAGTTCATCTTTCCTCGCAGGGTCATTTACCCTCTCCCGGCGGAGTCAGTTGGTTTTTTTTCCCAAGAGAATCGTCCCATCCCCGGCGGAATCCTCTTTTCAGCAAGTGTTCTTTCCTCCCAGTGGAACTCGAAGATCAAGACTCTCCCCAGCAGAGTTGGTGGTGGATCTTGTCATTTATTTTGTCAGGGATACTGTGTAATATCAGTTCACTCTCCAGCAGAAAGTCCGATCATACTGTGCACATCTGCTATTCCCAAGCAAAGTTATATTCCCCAGCAGGGGGTTATCTTCAACAGGGTGTTTGGTTTGAGTTCCCCAATTTCCCAGCAGGGTTGACTTCACCCTTCCAGCATTTATTTTGTAGCATCTGGCTATCCCCAGCGGAGTCGGCATTATCTTCAGCATTTATGTTGTTGAAGCAGTTCCTGTATTTTAGCAATTCAGGTAGAGAGAGTTCTTGCCCAAATGAACTACCAAACATTCAAGATCTCGGCACGGGACATCCAATGATAATGTCAGTTTCGGCCGTATTCCCCACAGAGTTATCAGGATAAGTTTCTCTTTATTCCCAGGCAGAGTTAGTTGTCATCAAGGGGTTCCATGAATCAGAATTTCAAAGACCACCACCGGTTATCAGAACAAGCGTCAGGTAGTTTGGTTTCCAGATATCCCCAGTAGAGTCCGCCTCACAATCGCTGTCACGTCGGTGCTAAGAAGTCTGTGGGTTGGGATCAAGGGAGAACTAGGTCCTGACGTGGACAATTCATCCTTATAGTGACGGGATTTCTTCAGAAGTGGGCGTCCTAACGTGGACAGATTTATTCCCTGGGTTGATGAGATGTGGTAGTCCTAAAGTGGACAGACTCGGGTTCTCGGAATTGGTGGAATGTGGAGTCATGACGTTGACAAAACTGATTACTCTTTGTGTTGGTGTCCTGACGTGGACCATTTACTCTCAGCGGTTATCTTTCTTCGTGTTGGTGAAGCGTGGGTCCTGACGTGGACAGATCGGACGAAGATGTGAGTCCTGACGCGGACATGTTTTATTTCCCCAGCGGGTCGAAGATGCCTGAGTCCTGACGTGGACAAATCAAGACGAGCATGGGTCCTGACGTGGACGAGTTTATTCCTTACGGGGAAAGAGATGCATTCCTGACGTGGAAAAGAAGTTACGTGGAAAGATTGGGGTCCTGACGTGGACAAATCAAAAGAAAATGTATTCCTAACGCGGAAAGAGCGGAGTCCTTACGTGGACAGATTAAGATGGCATTCCTTACGTGGAAAAATGTAGTCATGACGCGGACAAATCAGAAAGAGTTGGTTTCCTTACGTGGAGAGATGGGGGCCCTTACGTGGACAGATTCAAGAAAAGTTGATTCCTGACGTGGAAGAATGATGTACTCCTTACGTGGAAAGGTGAGTCCTAACATGGACAGGTTCAGAACCAAAGTTGTATTCCTTACGCGGGAAGATTGGAGTCCTGACGCAGACATGTCGAATGGTATTGGGGTCCTTACGCGGACAGTTTGATATAGTTCTCCTTATGTGGAAAGAAGATTGCTTCCTGACGTGGAAAGATGAAAGGTTTAGTCCTGACGTGGACAGATACAGAAGAGATGATTCCTAACGTGGACAGGTGTTACTCCTAATGTGGACGATGTTATTCCTAACGTGGATAGGTGTTACTCTTAACGTGGGAGAGTCCATTCCTAACGTGGACGATTTATTGGAATATCCCCCAGCGGAGTTGCCGAGATTTTTCTGGGTTAACGGCAAGTGGAGTCCTAACGTGGACAGGTTTTAGTTGAGATTTCTTCGTATTGATGACAGACAGAGTCCTAACATGGACAAGCAAGTAATCTGTTATGACAAAATCGTTTTCAGAATGATAAAGATAATTACCAGCATGGTCGTTACGAGATCAGTGAGCGGCTGCAAACAGTCAGATCCAGGCAGTGGATGTCGTTACCCGAACAGGGGTGCAGTTTATTTCTGCGGTTGGCAAATTTCCGGGTTTCTTAGTATTCAACCGTCTCGTACCTCGAATGTTTGAAGGCCGTTCGCTCTTCACCCAATCGGGTCCAAGTTGCTTGAATAGGGGCAGCTGTTGCACCCTAAAATTTGCTCAACCTTATTCACTTGGTTTATGTTTCAATATCATTAGCATTTGCATATAGAGTCATGAACATAGGTTACTCATCTGCATAGCATAAGCATAGCAAGTCATTCAACAGGGGACCAATCATTATTCTCATCTCTAGAGGCCTATCAAGAGGTTATTATCCTAATTCCATCTCATTCAAATCATCAGAAAAGAATTTGAGAGCAGAGAGTTCAGCAGATCAAGCCTTGAGTCTATCTCCTATCTGAGGGCATCTGAGGGTCAACAAGGGGGTTGTGAGCTGTGAATGGAAGGCATGGAGAGTATCTAGACACCATGAGAGGCTTAGAAAGTCATTTGGAGAAGAAAACAAGTGGGTGATGTGATCACAAGAATTGCAGTTGAAGACAGTCAACTAGGGTTTCATCTGGGTCAACCCTAGGTCAACCCTAGGTCAATTGACTGATTGGAAGGCATTAAGGGCTATTGGAGAGATGTGGGGTTCATCATTTGACATGGAGAACAAGGATATGTTGTTATGCTAAGAAGAATTCAAGAGAAATCAAGGAGAAGAGGAGTCTCTAAATTAGGGTTTCTGTGTAAAATCCCCTAGTTTAGGTCAAGTTTCCAAGCCAGATAAGTCAAACTGCAAGCTTCAAATGGATCCTTGGCCAACATGAAACTTGTAGAGGATCTCAAGACCTTTAATTTGAGTGGTGGAAGACATCAAGGATATTTATAGAACTCAAGTTATGGTCCTTGCAAGTTACAGGTCATCTGAGGTATCTGAAATTTTGTCTGTGAAAGTGACTTGACTTCCAAGCAATTTTTACCCCTCAAGGAGATTTCAAATGGATTTCTGGTCAACATAAGAATTGTTCCTCATTGTCTGTATGCCTTCATTTGATGTGTGGAACTCAACTTATGGTCTTGGCAAGAAAAGGGTATTTTGGTCATTTGTGAATTACAGGTCATTTTAACCTATGTCCAAAACTCATACAAGGAGGCCTCAAATGGAAAAACTTACAACATCAAACTTGCTCCAAATGACATTTTGAGTCTAGAAAAGTGACCATGAGAGGTTGGAAAAGTTCATAGCACAAGGTTTCAAAATTGTTGAATTTAATGAAGAAAAATGGCTTAAAAAATGAGATTTTTCATATATTGGCCAAATGATGCAAAATTATAGGTCATTTTGAATGGAAAGGGCATTTTAAAGACATTGGCTAAAGTGGAATTTTGAGTTTAGGTCATAATTTAAGAGTTATTCATGGTTGCTTGAATTGAAAGTTACATAAACCAAATTGAAAGGGAAAAGTGTAAGGGAAACTTCTCCAAGCTTCTAGGAAGTTCTAATCCCATATATATATTCATGCAAGCTGGTTCATGCAAGGGTTGGTGCTCCCATTTTGTTCAAAACCTCCATTTTCATTCATTTTTCCATTCTTGCATAAGCTACTCAAACTCTCACAAATCTCTCAAAACTCTCACATCTTTGGATTGAATCTTCATCATCATCATTCAAACACTAGGATTCACATCAAGAAGTGGTGGAATTGATCAAGAATTGTACCAATTATCTTCTTCACTCCAAGTTGCATTTTCATCAAAAATCCATTAAAACTTCCTCCATCATTCTGATTTTTGTTACCATCATCATCCACTATCATCAGGGAGTAATTGGCACAAGAAATTGGAGAGAATTCGTGGCTGTGTGAAGAGACTCAAGTTGAAACTCCAACTTGCATGAAGAATGGAATAGAGTAATTCACAAGGATTAAGCAAAAATCACTGCAAACAGAAGCATACACATTCATTGGAGATCATTTTCAGCAAGTATCCAAGGTTGAATTGGAGTCTAACCACCATTGCCATCACCAATTGCAAGGTATGTAAACTTCTTCGAATCTCACTACTCAGGCTGTTATAGATCATGTGGTTAGGATAGGAGTGTTTAGAGACCCTAGGGGAATGATTCTTGAAGTTTAGGGATAGTTTTGTGGAGATCCATGACAGGTTGCCATTTATGTTAGCTTCAAGAATAAGCTGTGTACTGGATTATAATCAATGTAATGAGGCATAGAATAATGAGGAAAGTATGTAGATTATCCGGGGATCATCAGGTTTGAATTCTGGCAAAGTTGACATCAGGCAAGCATGGTATACCCTGAGCTTCGTGCTCTCTGTTTGGAGTCTACAAAGAGAATTAGAGAAAACTAGGACTAGACATGGATTCCTTGGGTTTTATAGATTATTCTAGGGTGTAGAATTGTTCATTTTCATCAAGAGAGCATGGAGAAAGGTTGGATGGAATTTTCGTGCATGGAACTCATGGCTGAAACCCTAGACGGATGGAGGAAGAAGACAACTCGTACGCCTTTGGATCTGGTGGGGAAGATTGACTTGAACACGAATCGAACGGTCCACATTTAACCTGAGTTTTGGTGGGAAGTTTCAAAAATTAAAACGCACCGTTTCACTAATTGGGGGGATTGGGCTCAGACAGCTATTCGCACCCCCCAAGTTAGTAGGCCCAACGCGCTGAACATGAATTGCTTACTATTCTCACCCCTCTGGCTATTTCTTTATATTTTCTTTATTATTTTCTTTTCATTTTTCATTCATTTTTAAAAATTCATAATAAATAGAAAAAACATCATTTTTAATTCATTCTTTTTGCATATTTTTCTTTAGGATGTCAAGAAAATTATAAAAAAATAAAAATGGCATTTTATTTTTTATTTGATATTTTTCCCATATTTTCTAAATAAATAAAATTTTACATAATTTCATTTCACACATGATTTTGTGATTTTTTGTTCTATTAATTGCTTCAATATTTTTCATCCATTCTTTTTAGGTTGTTTAGGTTAGACATTAAACTTGTAGATTCAATTTAGTTCCCATTTTTAGAAATTAATTTTAGGTGCTTAATGTAGGTGTGAACAACATGAATAAAGCTAGGGTTTTAAGTGATGACTTAGGAGATTTGATTCTTTTCCTTTAGGACTTAGGGTTTGACTAATTTAGTTATGGGACTATAGGGGCTATGGGTAGTTATTAGATCCCCTAGAAAAAGTCAGGATTCCCCTACTACTATTAATGTACTGAATATATCTGATTGACTGGTGTGGTGTGCCCTCTGGGGATTAGTGCTTGCTTGCTTGGGTATTGGGATTGTTTGGGGACTTGGGAGAACTGAAGACTTGGGGAGATGAAGACCATTGGAGATCCAGAGATTGAAGAACAACTGCCAGAGTTGGAGAGGAGGTTCTTGCTAGCAGCTGCTGAGGAGACTAGGGTTTAGGAGCTAGGCAGAGCTCTAGAGTAGAAAGCTTGCTTCTCAAACATAGATGGCTTTGTTTGCCTCTATCCTTTCTCTATGATTCAAAGTCTCTTTCAAATATCCACCTCCTTCCTTTGGAAGGATCAGTGAATGTATTTGAAAGATAGAACTTTTGAGGGAAAACTTTCTGTTTAATGTTAACAGTTGATGAACCACCCTTGGTAGGTAATTAACTGTCTAACATTCATTCACTTCATCTGGTTGGCTGATGTTCATCCTGGAGCCTGAGACTTGAAGAAAAGCCATTGCAGATAGAAGACTGATGATCAAAGCCCTTACCTGAAGATCATGAAGATGAAGATTGATGCTTGTTGAAGCCCATAAATGATTGGAGGTTACTTGAAGCCAGATGTTGATTCAGAGCTGCTGATGCTGTTTCTTTTGCTGTTGTATTTCATTGCTGATGTATTGATTGGTTTTCCGGACTGTATTGTTTGCTGTTTACCCTGTTGGGTGGAAAGTGAAGTCTGTTCACTTTTGCCTATTGTTTTTCAGGTTCGAGGTTGAGTGGGACTCCCTTGCCTCGCTTGTATTGTTGCATCCATGCATTTTACCGCTTTACTGTATGTATCTGATATTGTTTCTGTTTCCGTCAATTCCCTTAGGATCTCTGTTTCTCTCTGTGAAAGAGAGGAGCATGATAGACACTAGGTCTTAACCCATGCATGATAACATTAGGTTAGTTTGATTCCCTTTTCAACCGTAGGTTAGAGTTCTGTCTCTTCTCATCTTAAAACAAACAGAAAAAAAACACAATAAGATTTCAAACACAATAAAAGACACTTCTTCCGTAAAAGAATGTGAACTCATCAAGACGTCATTTTGTCCGCCGAGACTGTTAATCAGAAAAACCTTTTTCAGAAGGAATAAAATCAACCAGGACAAGTTTGTGTCGTACGTAGCCCGAACTACGTTTGCTCTGATCTTTCAGGCCGTGTGAAAGTACGTAGGCATAGGATGCGATATCCTAGGGAGCAACCTTCCCCTCCTTTCCCGTAGGTAGGCGAACTACGTTGACTCTGATTTCTCGTTCCAGACGAGAATACGTAGGCATAAAGTGCGATACTTTGCCGAGTCATTTTATTTTCATTCTCTTTTCTTTTTAACCCCTGACCTGTAGAATAGATAGAATAACAATCCGTACCCGAAAACAAGCGTGGATCCCGTCGAGTACGAAGGACGTGAGGGGTGCTAATACCTTCCCCTTGCGTAACCGACTCCCGAATCCAGGTTTTGGTTGCGACGACCATACCTTTCCCGTGTTATGCGAGGTTTACCCTGAGCGTTTCCTTTCCCTCCCGTGGGATAAATAACGCACGGTGGCGACTCTTCTGTTCAGCCGACACTGATTTTTGCAGTAGCGACAGAGTCCTTCTCAGATTTGCTTCCATGTCCGCGCTAAAAGTTTGAAGATTGGACCAGTATTTTGTTCCCCATTTGTTTGATGGAGTTAGCTACTGCAAAGATAGGCAGAGAAGCTGTATTCAGAGTTATTTCCCATAATGATGGCGGAGTTATTTTCCTATACTGGAAAGAGTTATTTCCCGTAGTGGTGACGGAGTTAGTTTCCTGTATTGGACAGAGTTATTTCCCGTAGTGGTGACGGAGTTATTTTCCTGTATCGGACAGAGTTATTTCCCGTAGTGGTGACGGAGTTAGTTTCCTGTATCAGACAGAGTTATTTCCCGTAGTGGTGACGGAGTTATTTTCCTGTATCAGACAGAGTTATTTCCCGTAGTGGTGGTGGAGTTATTTCCCGGTGTTGTTGGCAGAGTTATTTCCCCAGTAAAAGCGTCAGAAAAGATTGTTATCTATGATTGACAGTGATTTGCACCTGTGTCGACAGTGATTGCTACCTGTGTGGATGGAGTTATTATCCGTAATCGATGGATTATCCCCAGTGGAGTTGTTACCTGGACTGACAGAGATCGTTATTCCAATTATAGACAGAATTGTACCCATGTTGATGGAGTCCTTCCTCGTGTTGACGAAGTTTAGTCCCGTTGTGGACGGAGTTGTTTCTTGTAAATTTAATTTGATGCCTGTAGCGTCACACAGGGTGTTAATGTTGAAATCAAAAGTTTTATTAGAAGATTGATCAGTTGTTGCCGTAACAACTGGGTTCAGCACAACGGATGTTGTTCCCCAAGTAGTTTCTGCTGTGTATTTCTGCGGTTGGCAAATTTCCGGGTTTCTTGGTATTCAACTGTCTTCTACCTCGATTGTTTGAAGGCCGTTCACTCTTCACCCAATCGGGTCCAAGCCGTTTGAATAGGGGCAGCTGTTGCACCCCAAAATTTGCTCAACCTTTTCTTACCTGGTTTATGTTTCATTGCATTAACATTTGCATAGTTATATCATTTGCATATCATAACATCATTCATCCAACAGGGGATCAAGTGTGTTTTTGTCAAAATAAGCCTGGCAAGAGGTCTCATTCAAGATTGAGGAGTGGTCAAAGTTATCAGGAGGTGGTGGGAGGTCTTGATCAGTTAAGGACCATCAATGGGATGTGAAGCATGAGGTGTGAATATGAGATGTGTAGAGAGCTCATGGGGTTCCTAGAGAGCCATGTTGGAGCTAAATCAAGTCATTGTGTCAAATGCAAGAGCCACAGTTGAAGTGCAGACAATTAGGGTTTCATCTGGATCAACCCTAGGTCAATTATGCAATTGAAGAGCATTCAAGCCTACTTTGAGGTCATGGAGTTCATGGAATGATATGTTAAGACATTTGTGGTGTTGTGCCAAGATCAAATCAAGAAGAATCAAGAATGTGGGAAGTTGCTAAATTAGGGTTTCATGGCAAATTACCCTGTTTAATGCCTAACTTCAAGGCCACATAAGTCAGGATAAACGTTTCAAATGAATCTTTAGCCAACATGAAACTTGTAGAGCATCTTAATACCTTTAATTTTAGTACTAGAAGTCCTCCATTGGATTTATAGAACTCAAGTTATGGCCTAGACAAGTTACAGGTCCTCAGATGCTTCTGAAATTTGTCTGTGAAAATCATCTTACTTCAAGGCTATTTTTGACCTATAAGGAGGTTTCACCTGAACTTTTGGTCAACATGAAAGTTGTTCCTGATGATCTTAGCTTTCTAAATTGTACTATAAGTCCTCCATCTGATTTGTAGAACTCAAGTTATGAGGTTTACAATTCAGGGGTATTTTGGGAAAGTGAGATTATAGGACATTTTCAATCATAGGTCCATATCTCTAACTTGAAAACTTCAAATGGAAATTTGTTTAACATGGAACTTGCTTAAAATGATGTTTTGAGTGTAACCGAGTGGTCATGAGAGTTTGGTTTGGCTCATATCAAAAAGTCACTTAAAATGGCTTGAAAAGGAAGAAAATTCAAATGATTAAAGGAGGGAAAATGTGATTTTTGAGTTAGATGACCAAAACCAAGCAAATGAGTACATTTTATGAATATAAATTTCATTTTGAACACTTTGGCACTTTTAAATTTTTGATTTAAGGCATAATTCCATGACTTTCAATGTTGTTACTTCATGAACAAGTCACATATCAAAATCAATTACCAAGGCAATTCAACACTCCTTGTTGGTCCAGAAACATTCGCAAGGGATTTTGCAACTGGTTGGAAGCTTCTAGAGCAAGCTATGGCAAGGGATACACGACTGTTACATTTCAATTTTGAAGAAAAATTAGAAAATGTGAATGACTGTTTTGGGCTTCAATTTGGATCCAAAAGCCCATGAAACTCTTCTATATATTCATTAGAGCAAGTTCAGATCAAGGTTGAGCTTCATTTCATGCTGAAACCAGAAAGAGCAAGTGAAATTTCTCAGTTGCAACTTGAAATCGAATTCTCAGATTGGAGCTAGTTCAAGCCAAATTAAAGTTTGCAAACTCATCCTCTTGGATCATTGAAGCTATCTGGAGATTTTTGAAGCAAGCCACGAGTTCTAATTGCCTCTATTTCAAGATCTATAACAGGTTAGCATCTCTCAAATTTCCATATAAACTAGCATTATGTAGTTAGAATTGAACTTGTGGTTAGGATCTAGACATGACATAGATCGTTTTAGGCTTGATTTGGACTCAATTGGTGATGTTTGAGGATGACATGTAAGATCTATTTGGACCTGAATCTCTTGATTCATGAGGATTTGTAGCAAGATGTTTAGATCAAGATGATCAGTGCAACGTGAGGATCATTTTAGTACCATTATATTGACAATTGGTGAGAATTGATATTGATGACATTTCTGAACTTTGATTCGTGTTTGCTTACTTGTTAAGAATTGGATAATTTTGAGTGGAGATTTGGAATGTACATGAAAAACTGAGTTGATTTGGTATATAGTTTGTCATTTTTGTCTGTCTGCACCTGAACTCTCGCCGGAGAAGACAACCGGAGTCTTCTCCGGCAACCACCAACCACCACACTCAATCTCCACTCTGATGACCTGAGATTTGGAGAAGATGATGTCTGAGCCCTTAGATCTAGGTTGGACCATTGACTGACCTGAAGATCCAACGCATGTGATTTAAAGTTGGTTTGGAAATTCTGAGTTCAAAACACTGCTGTTTCATTAAATTGCATGGCATCATGAGGAGCGCTGGATGTGCCTTGACTCGTTGACTGGCTTGCTGATCCAAAGGCTGTGGATTATTCGTAGCTTTTATTTGATTTTTTATTTCATTTTGTTTTATTTTAATTGTTTGTTGATTCCAAAAATCATATTAATTCCAATTTTGATCCAAAAAATATTTTAAAAATATCCTCATGATCCTTATGGAATTTATGATTTTATGGGATTAACAAAAGGTAATTTCATGCATTTTTCAATTTAATTTGATTTTTCTTATTTTTGTTAATTCTTTTAATTTTGCATATTTGACCATCTGTTTTGTTGAATTTTTTTCTTCTAATTGGTGATGAGTTTGGCTTTGATTTTTTAGTATATGTTAGGGTATACATGTATGTTCCCTTAGTATTTTTGGTGGATTTTTAAAACAACATTAGGTTCTGTTTTAGGTATTGAGATTAGGACCCTCCCAAACTTATGGATTCCCTTGACCTATCTCAATGTGGGAATTGTTTAGATAACTTAGAAGTTGATTTAGGCTTCAATCTTTTTAAATTAGGTTGTTCAAACACTCATATTCCCCTAGGAATTTTATTAGATATTTTCAACTTCATTTCCTATTTTATTTGTATTTTGCAAGTGGTTTATGTTTGTGGATTCCTCTCTTGAGTGCTTTGGATTGTTTGGTTTGGTTGGTTGCCTTGGAGTGGGTTTAAGCTTGAGTTATTTTTGGTGGAGCTTTTTGATTCATTGAAGATACTTGGGATTGAAGATTGGATCTTGGAGTTGAAGGCTTTTCTTCTTGTGGAAGTTTCTTAGGAGCTTAGGAAATTAGGGTTTTAGGAAGTGCCTTAAACCTAGTTTTGATTCTTTCTTCAAACATAGAGTGCATTGTTTGCCTCTATTCCATCCAATGACATAAAGTCCTTCTTGGGAAGCTCCATCTCTCCTTAGGAGGGATGAGTGGTATGCCCAAGTGAGTAGAACTTTGAGGATTAATCCTCCTCTTAGAGTGTGCTTGCTAGAGCTTAGAGATTGAAGATTGATGAGTTTTGAAGATAGAAGCTTGCTTGAAGATGAAGCCCTTGCTGTCAACTTTGTTGTCTTTTCAATTTTTCTGTTTAGAGTGGCTGTTGCTATTTGCTGTAAGAGTTTGGTACTGCTGCTTGGGCTACCTCCTCTGTATCTTTTGTTTTTCTCTGTATTGTTTGTTTGCTTGTGTTGATTACCTCTAGGTTTGAGGTGGAGCTTGTCTCCTCTTGTCTGTTGTCTTCTCCCTTGCCTCTCTTGTACTGTTGCATTGCATGCATTTTACTATTTACTGTGTTTGCTTGCTGTCCTTTGCTGTTTATTCCCTAGGATCTCTGATTTCCTCTGGGCAAGAGGAAATTATGACAGACATTAGGTTTTGACCCATGCATGATAACATTAGGTTAGTTTCCCTTTTAACCATAGTCTTTTTAGAGCGTCTTTCTCTTTTCGTCTCAAAACAATTCAAAAACACAGTAATAAGGATAACGCGTGTTGTACGTTACGAGCCTTAAGCTATTTGAGAAAAGGTTGCTGGAGGTTCACTCTTCAGTAATCTGGTTGCTTAGTATGGTACCCTTAGGGTGAAATGCGACGTAGTCACTCTCAGATCACAAGTCTTTAGTGCAGTACAAGTTGCAAACAGACTAAAAAACATTTCTTTCGTAAAAAACTCAAACAAACATTCAAACTCTGTTTTTGTCCGCTTGGACCTTTAATCAGGAAACCCTTTTCAGAAGGAGATAAAAAATGTCAGACAAGCTTGTGTCTTCCGTAGCACGAACTGCCGTATGAAAGTACGTAGGCACGAGATGCGACATCTCGGCGAGCAACCTTCCCCTACTTTCCCGTAGGTAGGCGAACTACGTTGACTCTGATTTCTCGTTCCAGACGGGAATACATAGGCATAAAGTGCGATACTTTGCTGAGTCATTTTCTTTTCTTTTACCCAGACCTTTAGATTAGGTAGATAAACACACCCTTAGATATAAAACAAGCGTGGATCCCGTCGAGTACGACGGTCGTGAGGGGTGCTAATACCTTCCCCTTGCGTAACCGACTCCCGAATCCAGGATTTAGTTCCGATGACCATTCCTTTCCCTCTTTGCGTTAGGTTTACTTTGAGCGTTTCCTTTCCCTCTTGTGGGATAAATAACGCACGGTGGCGACTCTTCTGTCATCGCCGGCGCCGATTTTCGCAGTAGCGACAACTATGATCTCATTGTTATTTCATTTTTCTCTGCAAATATGCTTAAGCATCAATTGAACTTAAAGAGTTTGTACCTTTGGGCTAAGTGATCGGGTGAGGAGCACCTAACTTAGAAGGAACATGTCTTTTTATTCATAAATTTTTTTTCTTTCTTAATTTCTCATTTTAAACTAGAGATCATACACTTATTTGCATCGGTTTCTTACTTAGTGTGTTTAGGATGGTGTCGACTGCTTAAATAAACTACTTAGGGATTACTAAAAGAAACTGGAGCTTTAGGTTTCGGCATAATGGGTACTTAAATTGATTTTGCATACTTAGGGGGTTAAGGGTGTCAGGATGATATCAATTTTATCAAAACTTTCCCATGTTTTTCTACCGTAGCCTGAACAGGCTATATACTCTCAAAGTACCATGTACTGAATCGAAGCAAAAAATTGTTGGAGGTTAAAATTTTGAAAATTTGAAATTATGGGGAAATTGAATAACAAGTGAAAATCACGCATAAAGACTCGACAACACATGCAAAGATTTTGACATAATGTTAAAAACAGATAAAATTCCTAGAAGTATGAAATAAAGCAATAAATCAAACTAAAAAATGGTTGAATAAAATCGGTAGAGTTCCTCCCCCACACTTAAACCAAACATTGTCCTCAATGTTTTAATAAAAGGTGGAAAAAGGAAAGATAGAATCTGTATGAATGCTACTGCGTGTCAAATCCTCTATGATCCTGCTCATGATGTCCATGTCTTCGTTGATCACTTCTACTTCGGTGGCGGGCATTTTGAGGTACCTTCATTTGTGTAATTCTCGAACCAGCTCATTATGTTGCCCGCTTCCAGAGGAAGTACTCATCATCAGTGTCCCCACCAGCAGCGACACTCGTAGGAATGTCTGTGGGCATAACTCATCTTCTCATATCGTTATCTAGAGAATTTTCGCCTAGATATAGCTAAAGAGTAACAAGCGATACATTTCTTTATTTTCTGCAAATTTAAACAAACAACTTAAAATAAAGACCTTGTGGGTTGCCTCCCACACAATGCTTTGTTTAACGTCGATAGATCGACGACTAAGGAGTGTAGGTACTCATGGTGGTTCTTTCGAGAATGGTTCCTTGATAGAACTTTGAATAGTCTTTAATTTCCATGGCCACTTATCAAGCCATCGCTGATATCCCTCACCTTTTCTTTTCTTTCTTCTTTAGGGTGGTTCATTGTTTTGAACTCGTGGTGGTGGTTCTGGATCTATCCTAAGTATCCGTTTTTTAAATTTGGGCTTAGTTATTTCATCCACCACCTCAAAAGTTAGTCTTACCCTTTTAACAGTAATGATGACCCTAGTTTCATGGTCCTCAAATTTTCTTTTTTTATGAGGGACCTTAGACAAAGGTGCATTGGTGTGGATATTTTCCAATACCTCCATATGTGTTTTGGATTGGGAGTCTACCTTAACATTCACAACCCTTTGTGGGAAAGAAATAGGTGGGATATAGGGAGGAGAAGCAACAATAGGTGTTTCCTTCTATACCTCTTCGACAACCTCCCTTTCGGGTGGTGTCGGTGGATTTTTCTCAATATGTGTGCTTTTCTCACCAAAACTCTCCTTAGACTCATTATCACTCTCCCTAGGATTTTCATTTTATTCTTCATTACTGGTTGTTACAACATCCACATGTCTCTCTGGGAAGGGTCCTAGAGGTGTCTGTGTAAGCAGGGAGGTTTGAGTTTCCAAAGCCTTGCCGTGAATCGCGAGGGAATCGACCATAATGCGCATCTGCTTAAGATTTTTGTTAATTTGGAGATGTTGTTTTCTAAGATCTTCATTTTGGAGACTTTGTGTCTCCACAAAGCGCTCCATCATAGATTCTATCCTAGAGTAAGTAAACGCCGCATCGAGTTCTTCAAGTAATAGTTCGAGGTTGGATGTATCGAAATCTTGTGGTTCCTCAAAATATTAGGAGTGGTCATTGTAGAGGGGATTTGGGTGAGAATGCGTCGTATTGACATCTTCTAATAATATTTCGAGGTCAGATTTAAGCAGATCTTGTGGTTCCTCAAAATATTGGGGGTGGTAGTTATAATATTGGGGGTGGTAGTTATAAGGGAAATTTGGGTTATACATAGTAATTTAGATAAGAGTGCCTTAGCTTATACTATGCAACAACAGAATCATAATATTGATTGTTGTTCCCCGGAAACGGCGTCAAAAACTTGATGCGTCCGTAAGTGCACGGAAATATCGAAGTAATATAAAAGATTTTTCGAACCCACAGAGACCAATGTCAACCTACTGTTATCTATTGTTGCAGCGTAAAGCTAAGGCTAATGGAATTAGGAAAGTTAAATGTGAATGAAATTATATTTAAACGAAATAAAGGTTATTATATTTAGAAATATATTGATAAGAGATATCGGTATGCAATGCCTTAGTTATCGGGGATTCGATAGGTCATTAGTGCTTTTTAGTTTTTGCAAATACTTTTCAGGAGAAAATACTCGTTTAAAGACCTTTGCCTCACATTGGTTGTTGACTCGGGTCATAATTCTAAGGTGGAATGTACGCTCTAGCAGTCCCATTCGGGGTTAAAACTACTTTTTGAAAATAAATAAATTCTAATTTCTTTTAAAGCGCTTTCGCTGTGTTTAAAATCAATGCCTAGTTTTTACTATCCGGTTCAAACCCCACGCTCTCACGTGCCGGCTCGAATCTTAATAAGTTTCCCACTCTCATGGCAAAACCATGCAAATAATTTCTCACTCTCGTGACGAAGGTTTATTTAGAAAATTGAATTAAAAACTACGACCATAAAACTGTTTGTAAAGAAAAAGGTATTGGCACCGGGTGTTATCGAATCCCGTCCCACTAATTTGGTTACATGCCGATAAAACTAGTTTAGCTAGACATGATAATTAATGCAAACAGAATAAAACATAAATAGCAAAATAATATAACAGGCATAATGAAGGAAATAAAATAAGTATTCAATTAATAAGAACCTGGAAAGTAGTACTGAAATTGAATTCTCGAGTAGTCCTCCACAATGTCGGTAGGATTCTACTATGGCAAAATAGAATTGCAGAAAGAAATACAATGCTATGAACTAAAGGGAAAAAGGAAAGGAAATAAAAGAAACAATAAAAATGGAAAAATGACTTCAACAAAACTTTGGTAGCCCTTTGGGACGTAGAATCCACCCCCTGGTTCTGTGAATCTATGGCCTATTTATAGGAGATATTTCATTTCTCAACTTCCAGAGATCATGCGTGAGTTATGGAGGAAGTGGGAGTAACTTCCTATAGTGGGCAGTTACTGGAGAAAGTGTAGGAAGAAATCAAGTTGAAGCGTGCTCGTGGCCACTTCTGTTTTGAACGAACTTCTGATATTTGGTTCATGATGGTCGTGGCACTCTTGTGACGACCGTGTTGCACGTGACGAACGTGAGGATCTTGTGGCGACCGTGAAGATCGTGACAATCGTGAGGGAACTGTGACGAGCGTCACACGCACAAAATCAGTTTCTCTGCTGCTTTCTGGCTTTTTCCCCATTTTATGTCTTCTTCTTGTTTTTTTTCTTCCATTTCTTCTTCTTTTCTTTGTTTAATCCTAATTCTCCATAATCTGCAAAACATAGTAAATTAACCTTATAATAGAACATAAATCAAGATAAATTAACAATAATCGCAAATAAATTCGAGTAAGTCAAGTCAAATAAATGATATGCTTTCGCGTTATCACTGAAACTAGCCAATAAGGACAGGTCCTCGCAGTGGATGATGAAGACGATAACAAAGACATTTCCAGATTCGCCTACCAGATTGCACCAGATCAGGAGTTGAAAACTGGATCGCCTTGGACATCCCCAAAGTTGTTTTTCTTGACATGTAATTTTATTTTTCAATAAGTCTTATGCCTTGCCTGAGGTGTATTAACAAGCTTGCAAAATGGCCCAATATGTTTCAATATGTGTTTAATATGGATAAAAAATCACATTTTCGCATACAATTTTCCTTCTCTTTTCATTTTTACTTTTACTTCGTTAAAAATGGCTATAAAAAACGATATTGATATGGTTCCCTATGACTTTGAAAATCCATTCGACCACGCCAACGAGGACAGTGGGGAATATTGTGAAGTTCTTGAGGAATTGGCTAGACTCTTGAGACAAGAAGAAAATGTCATCCAGCCACAACAGGAATTTGTAGAGATCATTAACCTTGGAACTGAAGAGGTTGAAGGCTCTAAGATTTGACCAAATTTTAATAAATCATGATGTTGCACAAGATATTCTAACAAGTAGAATTCTGTAAAGAACAACATGTCAGATAAGATGCCATATCTTAAGGACTCAACATCTTGGCTTGATACATCAGATTCGGTGCAGATCTCTTCCAAGGTTTAAGGTGCAATCAGAACGTGGATCAAGGAAAGATTGGGTTTTGACTTCGAAGCTCATGGACTACTGAAGATTATAAAAGGAAGACCAAGACCTAGAGCAATGTACCAATTCTCTTATAAATTAATTATAAGGGTTTAGGGTTTTGAAAGTCTTGTGATTTTCTTGTATTGTAAGCCACCCTTTGAATCAGGTCTAATACACTGTGGTAGACATAGTTTTCATATTAAAAAACCTATAGGTAATGAATTGTACATTGTTTTTGGATGAGGCTTTTAAGCAAATCCAAGTATTATTGTTAGTCAAGAGTCTTGACTGAACATTGTATTGAAAGAGGTGTCTTTCAATTAAATAGTTTGATACAATCACCGGAGGTTGTGAATGTTAGATATCACTAAGGTGATTTAGGAATTGAGATGGGTTTCTCTTACTAGATGGTGATTTTTAGGTAGAAGTTGCACTGGGTAGGGATTAAGTGAGGGGTTGTAAACGGGGGAGTTTAGCTCTAAATTAATACTACTGTAAGTGCTTCTGATTGGCTGCATTTTGTGGCAAAACATTAGAATGTGTATGGATGTCATAACTAATGATGTGACACACAATATGCAGGGTAAGTAGTAAGTTGAGTTGGATGTCATACTGAATGTCATGACACTGATCGTATGACATCAGTCGCGCAAGTTTAGTTTTCTGTTATTTAGAATGAGGAAGCTCAAGCTAGAATTCAGGAAACTTTATAGAAGCTCAAGCTGGAAGTCAAGAAACATTTTAGAAGCCCTGGCGAAATTAAATGTACCTGACCTAAGTGGTAAGTGAAGCTTTTTGAAGAGAGGTTTGGGTAAACCTAATTTCTTCCCCAAGGCCCAAGGACTGATTGCGGCTATAAATAACAGAAGGAGCAATCCTAAAAGAGCAGCTCTTGACAGAAGATTAGAGAGTGTGTGCTTAGAGTCCTTGTGAGTGAAAAAGTTTTGTTCTTCATGCGTGAAGTGTGTCTTAGGAATACTTGTACACCAAGCAATTGTATGCTGCATTGGTTAGGTAGGTTCTAAGTTGCTGTGTCACTCAAAGCTTTTAAGCAAGAGTGTGTGTTCCTTGATCAAATCTGTGAAGCAAGATCAAGGTGTGTGGGTTAAGTCTATCTTCATATGTTTATGTAATTGTATTTGGATATCACTGAGGTGATTGAGGGGGAGTGAGTGGGTATACTCAGGTCTAGAGGTCTCTAGGATGAAGTATCATTGGGTAGGTTTTAAGTGAAGAGTGCAAGCTGAGTGTTTGACTCTGAATTAATTCTACTGATAATGAATTTCCTCCCTGGCTTGGTGGCCCGCGGATGTAAGTGTTGTTGACACTAAACTGGGTAAACAATTACTGTGTTATTTACTGCTTTCTCTTTACAACATTTTAATAGTCTGTGTTACAGTGGATGTCATAACATCCACAATAACTTCCATCGTGCTTGCCAGAATTTCAATTAGCATCAAAGCAGGCACCCTGCATGTTATTTCTGGGTGAGATCTAGGGAAGATAAATTATGGTACTATGGATAAAGACATAGGATTCACAAATAGACCACCAATTCTGGATGGCTCTAATTATGACTATTGGAAACCTAGGATGATTGCCTTCTTAAAGTCTTCAGACAGCAAGCCATGGAGAGCTGCAAACTCAGGCTGGGCACATCCAGTGAAGACTAATAAAGATGGATTGTCTGTGCTTATACCTGAAGAAGAATGGAGCAAAGAGCAAGAAGCCCTGGCTCTTAGGAATTCTAAATCCTTGAATGCATTATTCAATGGTATAGACAAGAATATCTTCAGAATGGTGCATCATTGTGAGCTGGCTAAAGAGGTGTGGGATACTCTCAAAACAACTCATGAGGGAACCTCTAAAGTCAAGATGTCAAGACTTCAAATGTTGACAACCAAGTTTGAAAGTCTAAAGATGAAGAAGGATGATACTATTCATGAGTTCTACATGAATGTCCTTGAACTTGCAAACACCTCAGGAACTCTGGGAGAAAAAATGTTTGAAGAAAAGCTAGTGAGGAAGATCTTAAGGTCATTGTCTAAGAGGTTTGCCATGAAGGTCACAGCCATTGAAGAAGCTCAAGACATATGCAACATAAAGGTGGATGAACTCATAGGTTCTCTCTAAACATTAGAGATGGGCATGTATGATCAAGCTGTAGAAAAAAGAACAAAAGCATAGCTTTTGTTTCAAATACTACAGATGACTCAGAAGAAGAAGGTAAAAAGGAAGAAAATTTGTCAGAGGCCATAGCATTGCTTGGAAGACAATTTAATAAATTGATCAAAAGGATAGACCACAAGTCTAAACCTTATGCCAAGAACATGCTTTCTGACATCAGCAGAAGGGATAAGTCTGAAGAAACATCCAGCCAAAGAAAAGGAGTACAATGCCATGAATGTGAAGGATATGGGCACATTAGAAAGGAATGTCCCACCTACCTCAAAAAGAAGGGAAAAGGCCCAACTGTCACTTGGTCTGATGGAGATTCTGAGAGTGGATCAGAAGATGAGTCTGCAAAACATGTCACTGCTCTGAACAATGTATGTATATCTGATGGTGACTCAAGTGAAGATGAGTTGACGTATGATGAACTTGCTAATTCATTTGAGAAGCTGTGCAACAGAAGTGGAGAATTATATCAGCAAGGAGAGCAACAGAAGAAACTCATAAGAGAGTTAGAAGCTAAGAAGATGGAGCATCTTGCAACAATAGAGTCTCTCAAAAGTGAAGCCAGCTTTTTGAAATCTAATGTTGATCAAATGTCCAAATCAATAAGGATGCTGAACCCTGGGACTAACACTCTAGAAGAAATTCTACAGAATGGTCAGACATCAAGTAACAGGTCTGGACTGGGATTTGTTGGCAACCAGAAACCCATCTTGGAGATCAAGGGGCCAAAACCTGAAATTCAGAGGTCTAAGGGGATGTCACAACCAATGTCAAAACAACAGAGAAACAAAAACTGGAACCAAGTCAAGAGTAAATTCCAAGGGTATGGGTGTTACCACTGTGGAAAACTTGGACACATTAAATTTGTGTGTTTCTGGATACATGGATTTCCTAGTCATCCTCATCAAGGAAAATCCAAACAGGTTCTCATGTCAAGAAACTGCATTAAGCTAAGTCCAAGAAGGAAACTCCTATCAAGAAGAGACAATGGGTTGCTAAGAAAGTGGCTCTAGTAGCTCACACTGGTCTAAGGATGCCTACCAAAAGGGATTGGTATTTTGATAGTGGTTGCTCTAGACACATGACTGGAATAAACAATATCTTGGTAAACATAAAACCTCATTCCTCAATTCATGTAACATTTGGTGATGGAGCTAGAGGAGAAATCAAAGGTGCTGGAAAACTAGATTGCCCTGGTGTTCCAAGGATGGATGATGTCTTGTTGGTTTGAGGACTAACTATCAATCTCATCAGTATCAGTCAGCTCTGTGACCAAGGTTTCAGTGTAAAATTCACTAAAGATGAATGTGATGTCACCGATGAAGAAGGTAAGGAAGTTATTAGGGGATCTAGAGCCAAGAACAACTGCTATCTATGGGAGCCTAGAAGTAACCTCAATGTCTTGGTCAATGAAGAAAAGAAGGATCAAATATGGTTGGAGAAAGGTAGACATCCGCAAAAGATGAAGAAGACCATAACCAAGGAGTTAGAAAGAGGAACTCCAAAGCTTCCTCGAGATGGGAGAACAGGCTATGGTAACTATGGGGTAGGCAGGCACGCCAAGACATCTTATCCAAAGAAGATACATCACAGAAATCTGGACCTGGTATATTGGAATTTGATGGAGTCCATGAACAATGGCCAGCATAAAGGAAGCAATGTCACTCAAGATGCCATGACTCTGTTCTGTGACATTAAGAGGAACATCAATATGAATTCATTTCAGTTCAAGAGAGTCATGCACAAAGATAACAGGTATCAATTTAAAAAGGCTTGTGTGAAACTTGATGATTCTGACCAACAAAGGGCTAAGGGTGTTACAAGGGATCACCAGACTATCCTAAGTAAAAGAAGCAGCTTGGAAAGGTGGCATATTCAGAGACTATAGCAACTAATAGGAAATTATATTTTGAAAATTAATCATAGTCTGATTGGTCAAAATATTGAATTCCCTCCACTGCTTTTACCCAACCCTTCTAACCCCGTGTGCGTCTGCAAATTCGTCTCCTTCCTTACCTCATATTCTCTCAAAAGCAAATCATTTCTGATACAGCCTAAGTCTTCCACAATGTCTCAACATCATACCTCCATCCCTACCAAGCTTGACTCTGCTCAGCACAAGAGTATCTCTCCAGATGATGTGATGGAGGTCATTCCTCTAAGTATGAGTTTTGGAAAAAGTAGTGGAGGCTAAACTTCAGCTCCTTCACATGCAGAGCAAAATGGTAAGAATTCTGGAACCCATATGAACAACAATAACTCCACGCATGAGGACAGGTATGTAGATGAACTGGTCTCCAAACTGTTCCATGAAGGTTGTGAAGTACAAGGGATAACCATTCCCCTGTCTAGGGTAGATCCATCTCCACATCACAATGCAAGTGATGAGGATGATTCTGAGTGTCTCTCTGTTAAGTCTAACCCTAACACTGAGAACCTAGAAAAACAGGCTAATTCTGTGGTACAGGAGGAAGGTTTGGGTGATGACCAACATGAGAAAACAAAAAGCTCAAAAAATGAGAAGGTCATGGATAAAGAACCCTGCAATAAGGTAAATATTGAAGACAATGAACTCATCAAGAACGTTGCTCCTGGCTTAGCCGAAAAACTAGCAACCAGGAAAGGAACCTTTCCTTCCAAGAACCAAAGAAAAAGGACCTCTGCTGGGCCTTCCAAACCTTGGAGCAAGATATCAACTTCCTCCAAGAAAAGAAAAGTTGAGGTGAGTAGCTCTGAGTCTGAAGGGGATGTTATAAGAGATGTTCCTAACATCTTCAATGTCAAGAAATCTTTGGGTAAGAGACCTCTCAAACCCATGCCAACTGCTCCTCTAGAAAATGTCTCATTCCATTCCATTCACAGTGTGACAAAGTGGAGATATGTATACCAAAGGAGAATAGCCCTTTTGAGAGAATTGAGGAAAGATGCCCTAGAGATCAAGGAAGTAATGGATCTGATACACAAGGCCAGTCTAATCAAGACTGTTACTGGTTTTTCAAACTGCTATGAAGGACTGGTAAAAGAGTTTATTGTTAACATCCCTGACACTATTTAAAAGAGAAACAGCAAGGAATTCATGAAAGTGTATGTCAGAGGATAATGTGTTCAATTCTCACCTTCTGTAATCAATAGATACTTGGGATGAGCAAATGCTGGTGCAATAGAATTGGTTACCTCAGACAATCAGGTGTGAAAAGTGATCACTGCAAATCAAGTCTCTACCTGGCCGTCTAAAGGAAAGTTGTCTTCAGCACAGCTAAGTGTAAAGTATGAAATTCTACATAGAATTGGGGCTACTAACTGGGTGCCTACCAATCATACTTCCACTATTGCTATTGGGCTGGGCAAGATCACTCATGCCATAGGTACCAAAGTTAACTTTGACTTTGGTCTATACATTTTTGATCAGGTTGTTAAGCACTCAACAACCAGTGCCATGAAGCTGCCAATTGCGTTTCCCTCTCTCATTTGTGAAATCATTCTCAATTAATATCCTGGGTTCATGAAGTCAAGTGATACTGCTAGAAAAAGGGAGCCTAAACTGTCACTTCATTTTAAACTATTCGAAGGAAGACATGTTCCAGATATGGTGTTTACTTCTACTGAGAAGGTCAAGATCTCCAAAATAATGATAATAGCATAATTGAAGGATGCATGTAGGGAGTTAGGAGAAACCATCAGTACAACAACTGCACGCAAAATCAAGTTGGAATCTCTTATCCAAAGACTTGAAAGAGACACAGATGATATTGATGGAGAAGCCATGTCAGGTGAAGAGTCTGACGACAAAAGTAAGAATGTCTCAACCAATGTCAATGACATTAGTTCCAGTTCCAGTAAAGAGGAGGAAGATTGATGCCAAGAGGTGCTATTAGTGGGTGGCTCAGACTACTAGTTGCTGAGTTGGTGTTGTGAGTTGCTGATTTGAAAAGGTGTTTGTAACTTTTGTTAGTCTTATGTTTTTTTAACAGCATGAACTTGTGATGCTTTTCATGAGCAGTAATATGCAAAACCCCAAACAACTGTAACGTTACTCATTATGGTTTATACTATGTTATTAGTTTGATCATAATTTGTGGCTAAAAAGGGGGAGAGATGTTAGGTAACAGCAGGTTAGAATTGTGTTAGCATTGTGATTCTCACAGGTGGAAGACTTGGTTGTTGACAGTGTTGAGCAGGTGTAAGAGATTAAGTAGAAAACTTGGTTGAGTTACTGAGTTTGAAGAGCTGCTGCTTGAGCTGATGCTATGCTTTAGTTGTGTTGATATATGCATGATGTTGATCTTGCTGTGTGATCCTAATAGTATTAGGAGTGTTTGTGTGGTATGCAGGTGTGTTGCTGCTAATGTGCAGGTTATGCAGTAAACATGGTTGCGGTTGTATGACTTCCTAGTAGGAGTAGGAATGTTAGAACTACTATGTGTATGTTTGATGAAGCTGCTAACTTGTGTGATCCTAGAAGGTGTTTAGGATTTGTGTGTGTATCTGCGTTATGTTAGCAGATTGTGAGTGTTGTGCATCTCTTCAGGGGGAGTAGCACATGATAGTCCACAGAAAGGTGAGACATCTGTAGTATAGGCTAACAAGTGATAGTGTTATGTTGTGGAAATAGTGTACTTCAGGATGTCATCCTGAATGTCATAACATCCAGAGCAGGCTGGATGAATATGGGTGACTGCAGGGTGTCTGCAGGTGTTGTATAGCTGAGGCGGAGTAACTCAGAATGTTACTCAAAACTCTGTGACATCTATAGTGCTGACCAACAGATGGTTGTGACAGGTTGATCCTAAGAAGCTGAGATCTAACTGTGTGAATAGATACAACTCTACTAGGGTGTTAGTAGCTTACCTGCATAAAAGGTTATATGGTAGACTTCTGCTACTTGTAAACTCTGTTAACAGGGTGTTTTAACCAAACATTTGCCAAAGGGGGAGTTTGTAAGTGCTTCTGATTGGCTTCATTTTGTGGCAAAACATTATAATGTGTATGGATGTCATAACTAATGATGTGACACACAATATGCAGGGTAAGTAGTAAGTTGAGTCGGATTTCATATTGAATGTCATGACACTGATCGTATGACATCAGTCGCCCAGGTTTAGTTTTCTGTTATTCAGAATGAGGAAGCTCAAGCTAGAATTCAGGAAACTTTATAGAAGCTCAAGCTGGAAGTCAGGAAACATTTTAGAAGCCCTGGAGAAGTTAAATGTACCTGACCTAAGTGGTAAGTGCAGCTTTTTGAAGAGAGGTTTGGGTACACCTAATTTCTGCCCCAAGGCCCAAGGACTGACTGCTGCTATAAATAACAGAAGGAGCAATCCTAGAAGAGCAACTCTTGACAGAAGATTAGAGAGTGTGTGCTCAGAGTCCTTGTGAGTGAAGAAGTTATGTTCTTCACGTGTGAAGTGTGTCTTAGGAATAATTGTACACCAAGCAACTGTATGCTACATTGGTTAGGTAGGTTCTAAGCTGCTGTGTCACTCAAAGCTTTTAAGCAAGAGTGTGTGTCCCTTGATCAAAGCTGTGAAGCTAGATCAAGGTGTATGGGTTAAGTGTATCTTCATAAGTTTCTGTAATTGTATTTGGATATCACTGAGGTGATTGAGGGGGAGTGAGTGGGTATACTCAAGTCTAGAGGTCTCTAGGATGAAGTATCATTGGTAGCCCCCAGATGTAAGTGTTGTTGACACTGAACTGGGTAAACAATTACTGTGTTATTTACTGCTTTTTCTTTACAACATTTTAATAGTATGTGTTACAGTGGATGTCATAACATCCACAATAACTTCCATCGTGCTTGCCAGAATTTCAAATACTGATAATGAATTCATTCATGGCTTGGTAGCCCTCAGATGTAGATGTTATTTTGCATCAAACTGGGCCATCATATCTTGGAGTTATTCTTTATTCTATTATGAATATTTTAATCTTTCTCTTACTCTAAAATACAATGTCATAACAGATGTTGAAACATCTGTCATTACACTGCTATGACTTTGAGATATCAGATCATTTTATTCTGTCTTGTTATGTCCTTGTTTATTTATGTAGAGATCAATGTATCGAAATATCTTGGAACATTTGAGATCTTTATACTAGAATTTCAATTGGTGTCAAAGTAGGCATCCTATTCTATTTCTGGACGAGTTCTAGGGAAGATACTTTCTGGTCTTTTAAACAAGGAAGGAGATTATTTGATCATACCACCCTTTACTGTTGTGTTCAAGGGGATTGGAAGCTAGGAGGATAGCTTTCTAAGTCCAGCCTGACAACTACTGATGGTTGACTGATACTTCTGTGTAGATTCTTCCGCTGCTGGTAATAATAATGTTATTGTTACGCATGGTACCTTATAAAATGTTCTGACATTTGTCCTGTCTTGTTGAAGATGGGGTCAGCCTCTCTAGATGTTCATGCCATCGCTAGTTGGGAGTTATGCAAAGGAGTAAGCATTGTGATATGTTTTCCTCTAAAGGACCTTACTATGTTGCTTGAGAGACCGGTCAAACAGGTACCATGAAGGGTAATAGGATGAAAAATTTAAGTTGATGGCTTGTTTATCAAATTCATTATCTATGGATTTGGTAAACACTCTATGTCATGTTTAAGGTAGCCCAAGATACTTCAGTTCTCTCAATTCCACTCATAAAGGCACAGCTGAATGTCTTCAGAAGAGAAGATGGTCTTCCATGGAAGATTTATGCCTTGTAAAATTCTCTTCTAGGTTGTCGGTAGAGTAAGGAAGGGTGTCTTATGACATTTTGTGACTGAAACATACAAAATTGGGATTTAAAACCAATTGATATTGGTGGACATAACAAGTATTTAATTGATTATCTTTTTTTATTGGTGATGTCAAAAACCAATTGATTATCACACCTGAAGGTACTCAAGAAACAATGACTTGTTCATGGGAAAAGGAACTGATGTTCAATTAGATGTTGAAACATTGCTGCAAAAGAGTGTATGCGGGTGGAACTCTGGATTTCATGGTCATCTTGATGAACATTCGTTGGGTCAGTTTGTTTTGGATCTAAGCGCTTAAGGATGCAGAAGCTATGTTCTAGTATCTCCTATAGGAGTATGTGTTCTTATTCCTAGTGGAGGATTGTTAAAGGCATCTCAACTAAACTATATGCAGGCCAAAATCTAATATCTAGAACATTTTCTCAGATATCTTGAAGACTCTTCTGCTCATAAGAAGCTAGATTAGTGTGAACCTGCTTGTGGATACTATTTTCAAATAAAATAGTCTCTGGTATGGATGATTATGTTGAAGAAAGGAACTTAAAGAAGCAATTGCTCAAGATGGTTTTTCAGAAGACTGGTTATTGTTTTTCTCAAAACATGATGGAGGTTGCTTACTCAAACTTGAATATAAGTTTCAAGTCTATGAGAGCATGAAACTATTGTTCTGTTGAGGTAGAGAAACCCTTGAAGATGGGATGATCTGTTCAAAAATTATGTCTGGAGCAAGGGGGAGTTAGAATTGGAAGATCCAGTTTCTCTGGTGGATCAAAAGACCACTCTTTTGGAACTCTGTTTGAGCATCCTTTGTAAGGAGTTGTGTCAAATAACCATAGTTATTAGTATGCTCAAGAGAGGTTTTTTTTTTAATTTAGGATCCAAGAAATGTGTGTAATCACATGTTTGGAACATCTGATCTTGCTAGTGATGATGTTCTTGACTTTATGAAGGTTTGTGCAAAATGGTAGTAGAAAGAAAGTTAAAGGAGAAACTGCTTTTGTCCATGCCTTGGTGCGTGTAGCAGAAATCCCAAGGTGCTTAAGGTTGATTGATGTCACTAAAACATCAGATTGATTGGCTACACATGCTGTGTCTGGTTGAAGCTTCATAAGCTGCATGAGAGTTTATCTCCCTTAGTGGTTCTCTGATTAAGTCGGTACAAGTGTGTATCATATTAATATTTCCTTTTGTATCTTATCAAGATGTAAGAATTACTATGTAAATGGTAAGTCTTGTGATTGGTGTTTTAAAGTACATGGCTTCTCTAATGTCCTAAATGATGTTGGAACATCATTCCTGCTATTGGTTATTCTTGGAGGATGAGTGAGTTTGATTTTCATCTTCAGAGCTATATATATTCATTATGGAGTATGGTGTAGAGCTACTAGCCAAGACTGTGTAGATTCTAATTTTCTGTGAGTAGATGGTAGACTTTTCTAGAAGTATCTCTAAACAAGATTGTAGCAGGATGAGATTGTATCTCTCTTCATATGGTTAAGGCGTTTGATGTCTTCTAAGTATGGATGATATTTTGATTAATCAAGAAGTTAAGAGAATGTGTATGTCTCTTTAGGGGATGTGAGCATTCCATGTTTGATTGGATTTATTCTCAAAGAACAAGGTTGTTTATGGCTGTAAGGTTCAAGATGAATTTGTACAGTGTGCGAATGTGTTCAGGGGGAGAGTGATCAATGGTGTTATTTGATCTCAATCCAAGAGTCTACTGGTTATGGTTCAAGAATTGTGATTCGTTTTTTTTCTCTTATGAGCATGAAGGGGTTCATGTGAATCATGTAAGATTGTGTTGTCATACTAAATGTCTTAACATCTTGGTGTGTTGATTCTTTAGCTTAGTAAGTTCTGCTTGTGAGTTTGACTTGTTAAGGCTATTGAATTATTTCAAATATGTTCATGACTCTTAGAAGAGGCCTGTGAAACAGGATTGGATATTATCTGGGAGAATTTATTTTTCTCTGGAGTTTGGGATAAGGTCCATAGAAGCTTGTGTTGATAAATGGGAGATGTCACACATACTGTCTTGACATCTTGGTTAAGATCATCTATTTTTTGGCTGAAAGGAGTATGCTTGGAGTTCATTGGAAGGCATGGTGTCTATGTCTCAAAAGTTTCAAGAGAGAGTAAACAAGGACTGACTGGGTGTCAGGATATTGTTTAGAACTAGTGGCTCTATGTGGACGGTGAAAACATGCCTTAAAGAAGGTGTGCAAAGCATGTTTCCTTGGTACATGCATAATCTTTGGATGGTTCTCATAAAAGAAGAAACAATCACAATTGAGTTGGTCGGTGCACACCCATTTATGCACATGTTTTTCTTACTCAAGTTACTCTTTCATTGAATTATCCTTCGTTTATATCAATGGAACGTTAATTCCTAAGGAAACTGCTTGGGTATTTAATAGGGATCTTTGCTTCTTTTGTTTCAGGTTGGATCTTTGCTTCACATTAAGAGAAGGGCTCTAACTCGGATATAGAATCGACGAGTATGCAACATACCTCTCTCAAGTGAAAAATAATCTACATCTTTGTCAACTATGTCACGGGGTAGGAGAATTATATCTCGACTAAGGATGACTCATATCTAATTCTCTCATGGGAGAAAAGTGAACCTAATTGTAGGTTGTCTATTTAACATCCAAAGGGAACTAACCTAATTGTGGTGAGCCTAAAGATTAAGATCAAAGGAAAAGCTACCTAATGTTATTCTACAAGGGATTGGTTCTAAAGTCTAATCCTAATTCAACTTATCAAAGAGAAAATTGAATCACGATGTCAAAAGGGAAACATATGCATCGAAATAATCAAAAGCACGCACCAAGTCCATTTGACAGTTATCACAGCTTCACCAGACATTGACAATAACTTGTCAAAATTGACCCCAAGATTAATTAAAATTTTAATCGAAATTAATTAAAATTTTAATTATTCAATTAGACCCTTAAGACTTTTAATTAACCAGATAGAAATTTAATTATCAAAATTAGAGGATTAAAATAAACTAAAAATCAAATATACATTACTAATTCTTTGTTTAGAAAAAAGTAAAATAAAAATTGAATAAAAAAGAAAAGAAAGATTTATGTGTTTTTTTTTTGAAAAAAAGAATTGGGGCTTCTAACAAAAGCCATTGTCAAAAAAATAAATAATAAAAAAATGAAACAATAGGGCTAGAACAACCCATCTGATCCACCATAACACCTTGCATTGCGTATTTTGAGAAAGACAAAGAAACGAGAAAACACAAGAGAATCACTCAGCTCAATTCATTTCTCTCTCTCGTGTTCACTCTTCATCAAACAAATAATCCACTCTCAATTTCTTCTTCCTATCCCATGCAACAGATTAGATCAAAAGCAATCAAACACAAATTCGAAAGTACAACACACAAACGCATATGAAATCAAACAAATGAAGCTAACGGCAAAGAGGCAGCGGAAGGAGTGCGACCACGGGTGGTGCGTGATTGGCGACGCGGTGGTAAGGACTGTCGTCATATCGCCAAAGATCAAAGTGGAGACTTCTCATTCGAGGATAGCACGTGAATGAATAGAGTCCTCGCGATCGTAATTCGTCGTCTTTTCTATTTTCCCAGGTGCGAATACCCTTCTCTTTTTTACTTCTTCTTCTTCTAATTCACTTCTTTCTCATCTCTTTTTCTTACGTGTAACGTGATATGTATAATTTTATTTTACTCTCCAATTCCTATGTTGCTACTGTATGTCTGCATTTATCCCCTGTTTCTAATGTTCATACGAACGCTACTCCCCAATTTCGTTTCCGTCCCCCCTTTTGTAAATGAGGGCAGCTTGCTCTTATAGTATTGGATGAATTAATGTCCATGATGAAGAACAATATTTTGCTTAATTGTGTCTTCGATTATTTTCTCTTACAGCCCGACATATTTGTGGATTATTTTGAAAAAAACATTACAGGCCGTTATTTTGTTTAAACCATGACTTTGTGATAAAAACTATTGATGATGGTTGTCGGATTATGTTTGGTTCTGATTATGGAAAGAAATATAGGTTGCTGCAAACCTGATTTTTGCTTAATGAAAATATTAAATTCCATTCCATTTCCATTCAATTATGTTTGAAACATGTCTGATTGTGAATTGGTGAATTAAACCTGATGTCTTCTTTAATTTGGAAATGTATGATCATGTGTTGGAGATTATTTTTGGAATGAATTTGAATAGGTTTTGATGGTATTTGATTGTGTTTATCAAATCGTAAGTCTTGTGTTGTTTGGCAGTAATTACTCTGCATTGAAGAAGGAAAATGACCACCACAATGTTTGCACCTGCAACATCCTTTATTGGTGATGGTTGTGTGTTCACTTCAGGTGACAGCTCCGTCTCCTTGGTTTTTATTTTGATAATTCTCATTCAATTTTCATAGTAATTGATGTCTCCCTCTTACAAGTGATGGTCTGGCGAGCAGAATGCTTTCCCATGATCACCAGTTAACGCATCCAACACATTATCATAACCATTCATGATCTCTTTACCGTATCCATTGTATGGGTACCGATTAAAGTGAATACTTTAAGTTGGTAATTATGTTCACATTTGGGTGCCACCATGATGATGATTTTGCCATTTTTGTAGGGAGACGAATAAGAGATGTCGCAAAGGAAACACCGTCATCAAGTTGGATTGAAAAAACAGATGGAGTTTCTAAAATCCATTGAAATCAAATGGCTTCCTTAATTTACCGAACCTTTTTCTTCTATTTTGGCTTATGTTTCATAGCATTTTACATTTACATTTGTGCATGGCATTGGTTATAGACAAGGGATCAAGATGTTGTGTTTGCCACTCAAGAGAGATGCTTCATGTTCAAAGATCAAGAAAGGGTACAATTTCAAGGCACCAAGTTATTATTATCATCAAAGTTGGTCTCAAGGTTGCTTGAAGAGAGAGAGTAGGTGTTTGGTTATCTCCTCCTATCTTGAAAGGGATTAGAGGCACATGTGGTTATATCTTTAGATGAGGCATGGTTCAAGAGCTCAATGTAAACCTTGAGGGTCCTTTATGGGGATCACATGATTACACAAACCATTTACAAGAACCTCAGTCAATGGATAAGGTGTCAGGGTTTCATCTGGTCAACAAAAGTCAACTATGGATTTGAAAGAGCTCAAGGCTTGGTTATTGATCATTGAGGCCATGAGAAGTCATCCTAAGTCATCTTAAATGTCATGTGGAAGCTAGGATAAGAAGATTCAAGAGTTCAAAAAGTTGCTAAATTAGGGTTTCAGATGATTCTCAATGTAAGATCCCCTCTTTTGGCATATGACTTCAATGACAAATCTCACTATGATGCAAGTACCATATCATTTTTCATCAAAAATGAGACTTGTTCCTCATCTTTCAAGCTTTATTTTAAGTACAAGAACTCATCCATTGGATTCATGCATCTCAAGTTATGATTGGTACAAGTTGGTGTCACAAAATGAAGAGAATTTAGAGGCACTCAAAGTTAAATTACTTCCAAGGAATTTTTCACATGGAATAAAGTTTTTCCTCATTCTTTATCAAACATGAGAGTTTCTCCTCATTGTCCTAGATTTCCAAAAAGTGCTAGAACTCATCATTCTCATGTGTGAAGCTCTAGTTACGGTCATCCCAAGTCAAGGTCATTTTTGGAAATTTCATTTTAGGTCATCCACTTAAATGACCAAATTCATGAACTTCAAGGCTTCAAATGCAAATTCTTGCCACATGAAAATTGTGTCTTATGATCTTAACTTCATCATGATCTCAAATTCCATGACTTTTGAGGATTTACAAGGCAATTGAAAGCATGATAACCATGAAAACACGACTTTTGGACCTTATTTAAGTTTCTTCCTTTTCAAGTCACCAAATGAATTTCTTTTTGATCTTTTGATGCCATATCATCATCATGTTGTAATAATACCAATTTTTACCCAAAATGAGCAAATATGAACTCATATTTTCAAGGCATTTTCAAGTTTCACACCATATGAGGTAATCATTCAAAATCATGTGCAAGCTCATTTCTAATCTTTCCAACCACTCAATTTGTTTTCCTCACCTCCCTCTGACCCAAAAGGATTGGTTTGAATACATGGCCAAGCACCCAAACCCGTGTGTACCATCACTTTGGCATTTTTTGCAAGTTTGTGAAATCACAAGAATCAGCCATCATAGGCCTTCAAAAATGTCCCTAAACCCTCATATATAAGAAGGACTAAAACCCTAACGTGAAAAGGGAAGGATTCTGGTGCAGAGTAATCTCAAAACCTCAAATTTTCTCAAGTTCTTCCTTCACTTCGAGCTTCTCATTTCTGGGAAGTTTTCTCTCATTTCTTGCCTGATCCTTACTCACTGAAGCATAAGGAACTGATTGGTAGCCTCGCTTTGAAGCTTGCACAAGGTTTGAAGGACCAACGGAGTTGCTCCATTAGGTAACCTTCTTCAAACTAAAACTTTAATTCTAAGATTGAAAGCATGTCCATGTTGGTTGCATCTAAATTCCTACCTCGTGTAGGCATTGTTTGCATACTTTTTATGGGTGTTTGAACTCATTTCAGTTTATGTTTTGAATTTTCATGGCCTGATTTAACTGAGTTAGAGGAACCTTTTTTAGAAATTAATGGTATATTTGAGTTCTATGTGAAAAATCCTTTAAAACCATGTCTTGGGTTTCCATTTTTATCACGTTTTTCAGACTCCACCGGTGAGGCTCATCGGAGAAGACGACCGGAGCTTGGGCTCCAGCGTCTGAGGTCAATGCTGAGGTGGTCTTGAGCTGGCTTGCTGACTTGCGTGCATGGAGGCTTTGAATCTGAGGTGTCATGCCACTTGGATTAATGAAACGATTCGTTTCATTAAATCTGAGTTTTTGATGGATTGGGCTTAGGCCAATTTGATATCCATACCCCCAATATTGAGCCCATTTGTGCGTGTGAACATGAACCTAGTTCAATCTGTGTTTACTTCCACACCCCCTTTTTGCATTTTATTTTCTTTTTATTATATTTTTCTTACATTTTCATTTTAATTCTATTTAAAATAGTTTTAGCCGTCAAAAAAATCACAAAAAATACTTTTCTGATATTTCAATGTGTTGAGATATTTTTCCATTATTTTATTTTATTTTTAATTTATTTTTATTATTTTTAATCATTTTATTTTGTCAAGTGGTTTTATGGTTGGTTCTATTGATTTAGGTTTGAACTTTGACCTTAATTGAATACCCCCTTCGACCAATTTTCCTCTCATACTTAGGTTCTTGATTGAGGTATATTTGAGGGATTGTTTTGAGGTCTTGCTGATCAGTCCTTAGTTGTTTTTCATTGGATTTTGTTGAACCCTCGATGCATGCTCGATAAATTGATTACTTTGTCTTGATTTACATAATTGGTGGTGCTTTGATGCAATTCTTGCAATGATATTTTGCACACTGATATTTGATAGACTTGACTTGAGTTTCTATTTTATTGGGATTTTGTTTAGACTCATTTCTATTTTCGGTTGATGCCTCAAAACTTCATTGTTTTAACTATGTGTATGTATGCCTATCTTGACCTAGTTTGGGATGTGATCTTGTGTGATCCCTTGAGGGCCTCTTGAGTCTTGTTAGCTCTTCTTAACATGTTTGAAGTGCTGCCTTGCATTACTGAATGTCTTTTGGATGTGTGTCTTATCTCACAAGTCTTGTATGATCATGTGTTTCTACTTGTGTTTGAAGTGAGACTTTTGCTTGGACTTTGGTCCTTCAATTTGAGTTTGATCATTCTTAACTTTGTTTGAAAACTTGGATTTGAATTTGATGCACATCACTTGAGTTTGTTTCTGAAGTTGAGGGTTGTAAGTTTGTTCTTGATGCTTTTGTGATTTGTGTTTCACTTTGAGAATGTTGTGAACATTTGAACTTCTTTTGAGAAGTGTTTGGTTGTTTTCTTTTGATTGATCATTGAATGGATGTATGATCTAAATGTTCATGATGTGGTTTCTTCCCCACTCTATTTCTCCCCTCACTTATTTGATTGTGGTTCCTTGTTTAGCATCATTCTTCTTGAGATGTTTAAGGTATGTGATCTTGGATGTTTGTTTTGTTTGCCTTTGTGTTTACTATTCTCATCTCCTTTTATCTTTCATGACTTGTTTAAGTCTTTCTTTTGTTTTCATTTGTGATTGATTAGTGATGTGTTTACTTGTGTTTGTTCACATGATCCCTTAGGATTCCTAGTCCCTCTGTTTAATATGGGAGTAGGAGAGACATTAGGCTTTTAATCCTTTGTATGATAACATTAGGTAGTATCCTTTTCATCCCAACTTTAGGACCATCTTTGCATGACAACATTAGGGTTCTTAGTTCCATTTAGAGCTCTTGTGTCTTCTCTTCTCATCTCAAACTCTTTTAAGACATTTAATAAAGAATGACAAGTGTTGTACGCTATGAGCCTTAAGTACATGAGGAATGATAAATGGGGAGGTCTCTCTTCATATTGTTTAGAGTGTTTAGCGTATTTCCTTTGGGCGATATGTAACGCATTCGCTCTTATGTCAAAGTCTTTAGTGCAACATGAATTTCAAACTAACTCAACTCACTTCTTTTAAAACTCATAAACAAAACTCAAACCTTTTCGTCCTTCGGGATTGTTTTCAAACATCATTTTCAGAAAGAGTACGTCACTTTTCCGTTCTACCGCAAACAAGCATCGTCCCTAACTGCTGGAATGGAGATTTAACATCTCTCATAAAAAAAAATCACTTAACCAACCTTGTTCCGTAGTTTCCCGAACTACGTTTGCTCTGATTTATCATACCAGATGAGGATACATAGACACAAGACGACGATGTCTTGGCGAGCAACCTTCCCCACATCACCCGTAGTTTCCCAAACTACGTCAACTCTGACTTTCCCATTGCACGAGGGAATACGTAGGTATATGGCAGAGATGTCCTATCGAGTCTGTTCTTTCTCTTCACCCCCATTTAGCAGTAGCTTTTAGTTAGTTTTCACCCATAGATTAGACAACAAGCGTGGATCTCATTGAGTACAACGGACATGAGGGGTGCTCATACCTTCCCCTTGCGTAACTTACTCTCGAACCCAAGATTTGGTTACGATGACCTTGTCTTTTCCCGTTCTTTTAGGTTTTCTTCGATCGTTTCCTTTCACTCTCTTTGGGATAAATAACGTTCAGTGGCGACTCTTTTGTTTGTTTTCGCCGGCCCTTTTCGCAGTTGTGACAACTGGCGGCTCTCCTGGGGGCTCTGTTTCCCTGTGCGAGTCAATCCTAGCGCTTGTCTGTTTTATATTTGTGTGTGTATATTTGTGTGTTTGTATATTGTATTTGCATTTTGTTTCATTTTTCATTTTATTTTCCGCACTTTATTATTATTATTATCATACTACTGCTGTGTTGTTGGGTGGGGAGTTTCGTTAAGAGCTAAGCCCAATACCCAGGCTTGAGTACACATCTAGCATTAGTGTGGAGAGTAGTGCGGGTTTGCATGTTTGGTATGCAATAACCCTCATGACATTCACGTTCAGACGATATTTTCTTTGAAGACATCCTGTCCTGTACGTCTTAAACAATTGAAAGGATGTTGGATCTGGAAATTAACGACTGTTGTGCAGCGGATCCCTTGTTGACAGCGGATCATTTTCATTTGCATATTAACATTTGCATGTATTTATGGTTTCAGGTTCCCATTTTCCCTTTGATTCTAGTAATATGATCCGCTGTCAACATGGAGCCTAGATTGAAAAGGACTATCACCTACAAGTTCCCGATGCCGGAGTTAGGACATTTATTTGGTCTCATTTCTGTGGTTGATCATGTTGTTATTGAGGGATTCAAAAAGGACTATAGGAAGATTCAGAGTTTTGTCCGTAAAACCTCAAGATATGAACTAGGAGCCATCCATACTTTGCTGCAGTTCTATGATCCTCAGTTACGTTGTTTCACTTTTCATGGCTATGTCTTAGTTCCTACTTTGGAGGAGTTTTCTTTTCGAGTGGAAGTCCCGATCTTAGAGGAGATGCCTTTTTTTCATTCTGAGAAGGAACCTGACTTGACAAAGCTAGCCAACGCTCTTCATTTGAACAAATTTGAGTTAGATGGTAATGTTTGGAGAAATGAGGTTTCTGGTTTTCCATTGACTTTCTTGGTGAACAAGGCTCAACATTTTTCTAAGGAGGGTTGTTGGGGGGTTTTCAATGCTATTCCAGCCTTATGCATTTATGGCATAATTCTATTTCCCAACATATTAGACTTTATTGATATGGATTCCTTCCATATTTTTGCTTCCAGGAATCCTGTGCCTACTCTTTTGGGAGATGTGTACCATTCAACACATTACAAGAATGAGAAGAGAAGAGGAAATAATGTTTCTTATTATGCGCCACTCCTTTATAAATGGTTTACGGAGCATCTTCCTCGAGCGAGAGCTTTTATGGATACGTCAGATACATTAAATTGGTCAGAGAGGTTCATGGGTTTGACATCTGAGAATATTGTCTGGTTTAATCGAGATCTGCTCGGCATGGAGATCATCTATAGCTGTGGAAATTTTTCCAATGTTCCTCTGGTAGGAAGGAAAGGTGGTATCAATTACAACCCTTCTTTTGCTATTATACAGTTTGGTTACGCTTTGAAAGGACCCCCGAAGGAGGAGGAAATACAGGAATCTCTGTATTTTACAAGAGCGGCAGACTGTGACACTCTAGTCAGGTTAAAGAAGGCTTGGGGAATAATTCATCGGAAAGGAAAATTCTCGTTGGGTAAGGGCGGCTGCAGAGCTATTGGACCTTATGTGGATTGGATCTAGGAGAGAGTGGAGAGAATGTTGTTACCATTCCATGTTATAGAGCCTCTGTATCCTCTGATTATTGAAGAACCTACGATAATTGATATTCAGAGATATAATAAGCTGTGGGCTAAAAAAGAAGAGTTACGTAAGGAGAATGAAGAGTTGAAAAAGGAGGTTAGTCAGTTAAAGAGCGACAAGACTGAAGCAGTCTACTTGGCCAAGATGAAGACAGAAGCTCTGGACAAGTTGGGAAAAGAGTTGACTGAAAAGATTTGTGTACGAGAACGAGGTGGTAAAGATTTGAAGAGCACTGGTAATATTCTTAGAGACAAGAAAAAAGAGCTAGATAGGGCATTCCTGGAGATATCCAAGTTCAATGATCAGTGGAACGCTGCGTTAACCGCTAACAAAGGAAGAGAGGATGAACTTCATAAGTAGATTGGTAGATTGAAGAAACAGCTCAGGATCAAGGATGAAAAATATTCTTTAGAATTATCTCGCCAGTATGAAAGTGATCGTAAGTTACGAGAAACTCTATCAGCGTTGGAGGAATTCAAGAATAGGGCAGAACTGAAGAAACCAAGACTTGAAGATGCCTTCGGAGAAGATGCGTGGGAAGATTACGCTCAAAGTTTGAAGGATGTTATCAACAAAAGAGGGTTGCTCATACAGGTGTTGGTTGCAAGGCCTGAACACCTAGATACAAAGAAGTGATTGGAGGAATTCCATACTCATTACAATGGCTAAGGAGAGTTATCTGATGCAGTTTTCTCTTTAGTTTTCTTCTCTTTTGTTATTATCTTGTACTGAGACCATCACCAGATTTGTTGGATGGGGTCGCATGATCATTTACTGTTGTACCTCTTGACGTTGTTTTTGTGTATGTTGGTTTTCATCCTCATTTTATTTATGAGAAGAGACTTATGATTCTAACTATTATTCTCCTATCTATTATTTATTCTTAGAACTAGAATCAAGGGGAAAGATCTTCCTGAATCATATATACATGATGAATTTTGCATAGCATGTGCTCTTGGGAAAATTAATCTTATCTCCATGTGGTTTTCTTCTAGCAGTTTACAGGATAGCAGACCCGGCATTTCACAGGTGCTCTACGAGGCGGAATCAGCAAAGAATCATGGATCAGGTACAACAAGAGTTACAGAAATTCAGAGACCGGATGACACAGTTTATGGACATGATGTAGGGGTAGTCAATGGGCAGGAACAACTGAGAACTCTAGTCCAACCACTGATGGCAGTGGTGTCTTATATGGAGGAACTACTGTTATTCCTCCTCCAGCTGATGGTAGTATTCCACAGGCCAATGTAATCCCTACTGTTGTTAATCCTTCGGGAGGAGGCAACCAAGCAAGAGTTCATATGACTGGTGCAAGAGGTGGTGTGGGTGTTGCACATGGGGCTGCAGGCCCTCACTAGGAAGAGGACGACCGAGATGACATATTTTCAATGAGAGACTTGGATATGGGTCTCTCCGCAGAGGCTAACAAAAGGTTCAAGATGATTGAGGAGAAGATGAAGAGCCTCGAGAACCAAAACTCTTTGGGACTCGACATGTCTAATCTGGGATTGATACCAGGGGTCAAGATTCCCCTCAAATTCAAAGTGCTAGATTTCGACAAGTACAAAGGGACAAACTATCCTAGAGTACATCTCAGGGCTTATTACCGGAAGATGCCCGCTTATTTAGATGATGCGAAATTGTTAATGCACTTTGTTGCGGTGAAATTTGGATGTCAAGCTATTGATTAACTTCAATCTTAATTCATTTACAACCGGTCCTTGATTTATCCGAAGGAAAGGTTAAAGAAAGGAAAAACCTAAAAGGGAGAGATCTAAGGTTCGGGGGTTGGTTAAATTTAGGGAAGGTATTAGCACCCTAAAATTCCGTAGTACTCTACGGGAACCTTTTGTTTATTTTTTTTTATTTATTTCATTAATTATTTTGCTTAAGGGTATATACAAAGGATTGAAAATTAAAAAAGACCTAGGGGTTAATTCTAAGTTTACTCGGCAAGACATCGCATCTTGTGCCTACATATCCTTACGGGAATGGAATCAGAGTAACTGTAGTTCCCCTCAAAAGGGAGGTTAGAAACGTCTTGACTGTGGCCAAGGTTTCAATGGGGAAGTAAGCACATCTTAAGGATATGCTTAGTGGAGTTCAGAGACTCCAATCTCTATGTTAAAAAAATGTTAATTAAAATTAAAATAGGGTTAAATTAGGGATTCCACGGCGGGAAACCTTAAAACAGAGTACGGCGACTCTTTTGACCTAACACTAGGATAAAAGCAATTTTGCCCACGGCGGGACACCTAGGCTAAACAGGGTTTGATCCATTAAAGGGGTAAGGCTATTGACTCGGCGGCCAAAAGGCTGGACCTAATCCTTCGGAAGGATAAAATTGTAATTGTGAAAATATGACAAATCATTATATGGAGGAATAATTAAGGTACAGAAATAAGAAAAGTAATAAAGGCAGAGGGTATAAAGAAACAAAGAAACATTTCTGAAAACATGAAGAATATGAAAATATGTAATGACACTTAGAATGAAGTCAGGGAGGAAAATAGTGTGGGGTTGTGGCCACCACAAGCACATCTCAACCTCGAGCATGCACATGAAATGCCAAAAGAAAGAAAAGTAATAAAAGGGTTCATAAAATGACACGACAAACATCAAACATCAGGAGTTCCTTACGAAAAGGTTTTAATTTTTTTAATATTTTAATTATAAAAAAAAAGTTTTAATTTTTTAATAAAAAATATCTAAGTTAAAATTATAAAAAAAATTAAGTTTAAATTATAAAAGAAAGTTTTTTTGGAGGAAAAGTCTTTTCAGTTTTTTTTAGAACAAAAAAGGCTTTTCATCCAAAAAAAGCTTTTCAGTTTTTTTTGGGAAAATGCTTTTCAGTTTTTTGGGAAAAGGTTTTTGGGAACAACAAGGTTTTTTTTTTCTTCTTGGGAACAAAAAGGCTTTTCAGTTTTTAAAAAAGGTCTTACTAAAAAAAAAATTTTTAATAATAAATAAAAAAAGGGTTTTGATTTTAAAAAAGGTTTTGATAAAAAAGGGTTTTGATATTAAAATCTAGGGACCTAAACACACATGGAGATTAACATGGCAAAATATGCACATAAACATGAAAAAGCAAAAGGTTTAGTAATTTAACGGACCTAAACACATTAACATGGCAAAATATGCACATAAACATGAAAAGGAAAAAGATTTAGTAATTTAACCTACGAAGCGGAGGTTTGCTTCGATAAATGTGAAAAAGGTTTGAATAAGGGAACACTGGAGAGGTCCAATCCTTCTGACGAGTTGTGGGAATGACCGTCTTTCTTCTCTGGGGATCTCCTTTGTTTTTCCCTTTCTCTCCCCTCTTTTCTGATGAAAACCTTCTGACCCCTTTTTTCAACAAGACAACACATGTATATATAGGGAACAAATTAGGGTTAACACCAAATTGTCAATAATGTCCCTAAAGCCCATTTTAAAGCCCAAACTAAATAATTAGTTAAGAAAAAATAAAATTTAAATAATTTAAAATAATTAAAATAAACTTAAAATAAAAACTAATAATCCTATTGATTCCTAAAATCAAAAATATTATAAAAAGAACAAAATTTTTTTTAATATTTTTTATTTTATGATTTTTTGGATATTTTTATGAATAATTTAGAAAAAGGTGAAAAAAATAATATTTTAAAAAATGATTTAATTAAAATACGAAAATAATAATTAAATAATAATAAAAAACTATTTTTGTTATTTTTTAATGAAAGATAGAAAAATTTAGAGTAAAAAATAATAAAAAACAAAAAGTGACAAAGGTGAGATTCGAACTCTCAACCTCTCACACTCACAACTCCTTACACATGTCCTCTTGCCAATTATGCCATTTTTACTTTTTAGAAAAAAAATGCATGCCATATGATATTTACCTGCAAAAAGTCAAACGACTACACAAATTTGTTAGTAATTGATTAAATGCAATAAAAATGCAATGAAGTGCGACGACAAATCTTAGGGCAAAATTTGGGGTATTACAGTTGCCCCTATTTAAATAACTTCACCGGGTGATTTGAGCAACGAAGACTCGAGAAATCATGGTGGAGGGATTTAAATACAGATAACCGAAAATTTTGCCTTTAGACGCAGTGCTATGCAATGATATGGACAAAACAAAACGAACTATAATGCTAAATATGATATGAATCTGATATGATGCGTATGATGAAAATGACAAATGCACGGATACAGACGAAACAACGTCACAGGGGACGACCCATCGAGGAATTGCACTAGGGAAGAAGACATGTCATATCTGGAAGAACGTCGGGTAGACACGACACAGAATTGTTGATAGGTGCCAAGTAAATTAGAAATTGTCCGCAAGGTAAGACGCGGGTAAAACACGAGCTCAGGAGAAAAACGCAAATGGGGATAAAACACCCATGATGCCAAGTAAATAAATTTTGCCCACAAGGTAAGACGCGAGTAAAACACGACCTCAGGGGAAAAAAAGTAAATGGGGGTAAAACACCATGATGTTAGGTAAACCCAGGAATATCTGGTAAACGGGGAATAAAACACCCGGGATAAAGGTACATGGGGGATAAAACACCCAAGGATAGAAGGTAAATGGGGAGTAAAGCACCCAAGATAGACATGTAAATGGGGAGTAAAGCACCCAGGATAGAAATGTAAATGGGGAGTAAAGCACCCAAGATAAAAATGTAAATGGGGAGTAAAGCACCCAAGATAAAAATGTAAATGGGGAGTAAAGCACCCAAGATAAAAATGTAAATGGGGAGTAAAGCACCCAAGATAGAAATGTAAATGGGGAGTAAAGCACCCAAGCTAGAAATGTAAATGGGGAGTAAAGCACCCAAGATAGAAATGTAAATGGGGAATAAAGCACCCAAGATATGCACATGTATAGGAATTATGCTATGAGATATGATCAAATGCAAATGCAGACATCGACGACAAGGCTCGACTCTTTCGGTGAGATGACAAAACTGGAGGACTGATTCCTCAACACGGAGATCACTGTCATTCTGTTAAACTGTATCAAGTTGATAGTCACTGTAGGAATGATGAATAACTGCTTAGGGATTATGCAAGTAAACTGCCCCAGGTCAAATGAACTGATAATTGCTTCAGCTGTCTAATTCATGGAATCGACTGTTTTGCTGTATCCTCGGAGGGCTTGCCCCAGTCTGGGTCTTGAACAATTCTCTGGATAAACCAAATCTGAGAAGATATTGCCTTGAACAAATCTTGAACTAATTCTTTGACAGGATGTAAAAGGAACTTGCCCCTGATAAGATCACTTGACCAAGTTTCTCATTGTTTGAAAATTCCTTAGAGGAAAGCCAGTTTGCAAACAAAAATATTCATACAAACATGGTAATGCAAAGTTCATGCGATTTTTGAAAAATTATTTTCGAATGATGGAAAATACATGAGTCGTTAGTCAGAACAAGGCGGTTCAAGACACTCAAAGTTTAAAATAAAAGTGTATTGCCAAAATAAATGATTCGCAAGGATCTTTTGGAGTCAGGTTACGCAACCTTGTTGTAGTATACTTTCTAAATAACCCTGTTTCAGTTAGGTCTTTTGAGGGTTGTAACGTGGCCTGGTTCACGGTTTATGAAACAAAAGATAAAGGCTCAAAACTTATTTGTACCCACCCAATCTACGTGATGATCTTCAATCCTATGCTCAGTTAACTCATACTATGCATTCAGGTTCCCATAAGTTAGGGATTTCATTGATCGTCGCAGTGATGATTCAGAAGTCAAAGGGACCTATGAAAAGACAGCCACTACTCCCCCATAACATTTGATTGTTTTGACATTGAGGATTTTCAAGATAAGGATTTAAAAATCTCTTTGTATTATCCCTAAATTTTGCCTGAACTATTTATTTTAGAGTTTACAGTCAGCGGGATGCCCCAGTTTTGCCTAAGTCTCCTTCATAGGTTTTGACTTAGCGGGCTTCTTTTGCTTTTTTTATATTATTTTTTTGTGTGAAGGAAAGTGACTGTTTGATTTTAATGATTACGGTGAACCATCATCGACCTTTTGATTAGAAAACATCTTCGGCACTTATTTGACGTGTGTGAAGGAAAATTTGTTAATGAAAGGTGTATCGTATGAACACACAACCAAGTTAACTGAGAACTACCCATCCCAAGGTTAAAATTGTGGGTTTTTTGTAACGAAAGAAACTCCAACTTCTAGGCTCGAAGGGGGTAACGAGGGATTAACTTCCTTATTTCTCCAGTGTTTGGGAATTGAAACAATGCCTTACATCGTCAACAAGGTTTGATTGAAAGCATACTGACAACAATTATGGGTATAACGTTTTCATCATCCTCCCTCCAATCTTAGCATATCAAAATTTTGGACAAGAAGTAAACATTTGAAAAATAAAGCATAAAGATGCAAATAAATGGACGGAAATGAATTGAATCAAAAGTCGCAATGTTTATTTCATTAATGAAAGTACAAACATAATTAAAAGCAAACAACTTAAACAAAATAAGGAAAGTGCAAACAACGAGAAACAAAAGGCCTAGTGACAAAACTTCATTTCTGATGTACTGGCAAGGGATTTTTCTGAACATCCGGATGACTGTCTGTAAAATCAAGTATTCCAGTTCTAACCAATTCACATACTCTAGCCTTCAATGCAAAACAATGCTCCAAGTCATGGCCTGGGGCACCCTCATGGGAAGCACAATGGAGATCAACCCTAAATCCAGCCGGAGGATTAAGAGGAGGTGGTAAAGCCTTTGTAGTAATCAGTCCTTGCCGGACTAAGTCAGGATATAGCTCTGTATAAGTCATGAGAATAGGATCAAAGTGACTCCTGTTCCGTTTCTGGTCTGATATCTGTGTCGAGGAATCAGCTTGACGACTCAAAGGTACACTAGAAGACGATAGGACCAAGAAGGAGAAACTCGGGGACAAATGCAATGCAAAAATGTGATGCTGATGCCATGCAATGGTTTCGAGAATTTCAACGGTCGATTGCGAATATTGCTTTTTAAGAAAGTTGGAAAAAATTTTAGACTTTAAAATGTAAGGCTTTTCAAATTTGCAAAGGACTGCTGAATTCCTTGAAACTAGAAATGATATGATGCTTTATGGATGCGAAGCACAAATACACATAAGCAAACAAAAGGTCCTAAGTTAGAGGAACAATGAATGGATTCAAGGTCTACCCTTCCCAAAGAGGTATGTACTATAGGTTGATTGTACCTGCAGAACAAGGGTTCTAAATCAGTGCCCAAAGTCATCAGTCCATCTTTCGGATATTATCGACTTCCCGACTGACTCGAGGGTCGATAATATTCTCAAGAGAACCTCGTTCGAGTGTAGTATCGCATAGCAACCATTGTAGGACTACTCCCATATAGTTCCCGCACTACGTCCTATATAAGGTCAAGATGGTGTAAAGGTACTACGGTTCCCAGTATCACAGACTCCAATCGATAACGGTAAAAGTTTTCACGACTACACTCGATCAACCGAACCATTTTCGAAAGTGTCTCAACTGAGCGATGATTCTCGATTTAGCTTAGTCGGGACTCACTCCCTATAAGCCTCGTCGAATATATCAGCCATCCTATCATAAGGTCGCTCAAGTCCGGGTGTAGGACTTATCTCACAACACAGTAACTCCAAGTAAGGTACCCCAATATATACATACAAGTGAGCAAAATATATAATAAAACAAATATATAAAGAAAAATAAACAAAATAGGGATAACCCTCAATAGTTAGGACTCCCCAGTGAAGTCGCCATTTTCTGTTGCGGTGAAATTTGGATGTCAAGATATTGATTAACTTGAATCTTAATTCATTTACAACTGGTCCTTGATTTATCCGAAGGAAAGGTTAAAGAAAGGAAAAACCTAAAAGGGAGAGATCTAAGGTTCGGGGGTTGGTTAAATTTAGGGAAGGTATTAGCACCCTAAACTTCCGTAGTACTCTACGAGAACCTTTTGTTTATTTTTTTTTATTTATTTCATTAATTATTTTGCTTAAGGGTATATACAAAGGATTGAAAATTAAAAAAGACCTAGGGGTTAATTCTAAGTTTACTCGGCAAGACATCGCATCTTGTGCCTACATATCCTTACGGGAATGGAATCAGAGTAACTGTAGTTCCCCTCAAAAGGGAGGTTAGAAACGTCTTGACTGTGGCCAAGGTTTCAATGGGGAAGTAAGCACATCTTAAGGATATGCTTAGTGGAGTTCAGAGACTCCAATCTCTATGTTAAAAAAATGTTAATTAAAATTAAAATAGGGTTAAATTAGGGATTCCACGGCGGGAAACCTTAAAACAGAGTACGGCGACTCTTTTGGCCTAACACTAGGATAAAAGCAATTTTGCCCACGGCGGGACACCTAGGCTAAACAGGGTTTGATCCATTAAAGGGGTAAGGCTATTGACTCGGCGGCCAAAAGGCTGGACCTAATCCTTCGGAAGGATAAAACTGTAAAAAATTGTGAAAATATGACAAATCATTATATGGAGGAATAATTAAGGTACATAAATAAGAAAAGTAATAAAGGCAGAGGGTATAAAGAAACAAAGAAACATTTCTGAAAACATGAAGAATATGAAAATATGTAATGACACTTAGAATGAAGTCAGGGAGGAAAATTGTAACGCCCCGATTCTGAATTCCCATTAATTGTTGAGTCTTTTAATTTATTTAATTGATGTTTGTTTAAATTGAGAAATTATATATTGCTATCTGGTGTTTGCTTATTTTATCTATTTTACCGATTCGGAGAGTTTTCGGGGAATTAGAGTAAAAAGGGCATTTTAGACATTTAGCAATTTAGTGTGAGAATTGATTGATAAGTGTTGGAAAGAATTTGAGAGGAAAGAAATAGAGATAGAAATAGAATAAGAGAGGAAAAGGAAGAAAGATAGTAACATAAGAAGAAAAACAAGAGAAAGAAAAGAGGAGAAGAGAAAGTGGAGAGGAAAACCTAGAATCATCAAGGAATCATCACCAAAGCTTGCAATCGATCGGTAAGGGTGTGAAACTCCATCATCTCTTTAATGTGTATGATTGTATGTGTATGTGTGTGGATTTTGTAGAGCATTCTACTCTTTTTCCACTTAGGTTAGAAGTTGGTTTTGGGAGTAGAATGAGGATTTAATCGGTTAGAACTCGGATTAGACGATGTAGTTTATTCGGGTGATGGTTGGGTTGTGCTACTGTGACTGGTTTGGATTTAATCGGTCGGTTGTGTGGAGTTTGGGCTTTGAGACAGCCATGGAAGTTCTGTCTTCGCAAGTTCGCCAGGCGAATGGCAGCGAAGCTTCGCCAGGCGAAGCCCAGCGAGCTGCAGCGAAGCAAGTCAGAAGCTAATACCCTGTATTCGCTGGCAAGTTCGCCAGGCGAGGTGAGTTGGCGAAGGTTCGCCAGGCGTGTGGTTAGCGAGCCTCAGCGAGTAATTCCAGAATTACTCCCAGTGGACTTCGCTGGGGAGTTCGCCAGGCGAAGGCCAGCGAGCATTCGCTGCGTGGCTTCGCCAGGCGAAGGTTGGCGAACCTGGCAGTGTTATTTTGTTTTGCTGTTTGTTCAATGCATGATGTTTGATGGATTCAATTATGATTAATGCCTATATGAATGATCGATGTGTGAACTATTTTGACATGTTGTGCTGTGGGTGGCCGAAAGGCGTGAATCCTAGATTGTAGAGTAAATGATAAATCTTGAATATTTGATAATCTTGTGTATTTACTCGAATTGAATAGAAACGCATTGATGGGCTGATATGTGTGTAAACCATGTGTGGAATGGTGCATAATGTGAATGCATGATAGATATATGCGATGTATGTGATAAATGCAATGAATATGTTTGTGAGCATAGTATGCATTTTTGTGTCGATTGATCCCTCGGAGGATTTGCAGAACCTCGTATGATACGATGGTTATATTTGATTCCTTGGAGAATCGGTTGCATTGTGTGATTCCTTGGAGAATCGGTCATGACATGTAATCCCGTGGAGGATTGGTTAGAGTATTTGATTCCGTGGAGAATCTGCTGAGTACTTGATCCCGTGGAGGATCTGCTGAATATTCGATTCCGTGGAGAATCTGATGAATATTTGATTCCGTGGAGAATCTGCTGAGTACTTGATCCCGTGGAGGATCTGCTGAATACTCGATTCCTTAGGGAATTTGTTGAACTAGTCGGTACCGCATTTGCATCTGCATAGGGTCGTGTGTCGGTCTCTATGAGTTGCATGAGTCATCTGTGTACGATGCATTGGTTGTGTGAATATAACTGTGTATGTTATATGTGATTGTTTGGAGGAAATATAGCGAATGTTCATGTGTATGTGTAGAGACATGATTATTTGTATATGCTTAATGTGGTGAGAACATAATTTGAGTATAACTTGTACCAATATGAGTATATGTATATATACAATTTTATGCATTAACTGTTATGATGTTGTTTCTCACCCTTCTGCTGTTTTATAATGCTCTATGAGGCATTGCAGAGTAGGAAGCTGGAGGTTCTTTTTGTGAAGCGATGTCTTCATTCTTTTTGGTCAATGGCTCTGATATGTAACATCTGGGTAGTTAGGAAGCCTTTGACTCTTTTGGAGTTACATTTGTTTTGATTCTTTTGTGATACATATGTGTATGTATCTGCTGTGGATATGTTGTAAAGCATGAATTAACTGATGGTTGTATATACCTTTATGAATGTGATTGATTCAATATTTGGATGTTTCCGCTTTTATTCTAAATATTGAGATGTGGGTTACCCATTGTTGCATATCTATTTTGAGCAGGTATCGTATGTGTTTAATTTCATGATAATGTGATGCGCCTCTTTTATACCATGTTTTAATTAAACTCTGATGAAATAAATTTTCTAAGTGCCTAATTGATTTATTTAATTTATTTGGGGGTATAAAAAGGGGGTGTTACATTAAGTGGTATCAGAGCCAGTGTTGAGTCAGTCGCGTCTGTCTTGTTGTTGTGTTGGTTGAACGGTTGTTTAACCTTGTTGTTGATTTTTGGGAATCCTCAGAATATGGCAGGTCGTAATGACAATGCTATGGCAGCAGCGTTAGAGGCTATGGCCAGAGCTGTGCAGGGTGCACCTAACGTGAATGCGAATGATGAGTTCAGGAAGAACCAACCACCGGTGTTCAAAGGGAGATTTGATCCGGATGGTGCTCAGATATGGTTAAAGGAAATTGAGAGAATTTTTAGGGTGATGGATTGTGCTGAAGGGAATAAGGTGAGACTAGGGACTCACATGCTGAGAGAAGAGGCCGATGACTGGTGGGTCAGCATGAGGCAAGTTCTTGAGGTCGACGACGAGGAGATTACGTGGGATTTATTTCGTGCTGAGTTTCTAAGGAAGTATTATCCCGAAAGTGTTAAAGGGAAGAGAGAAATGGAATTTCTGGAGTTGAAACAAGGTAATATGTCGGTGGTGGACTACACCGCTAAGTTTACTGAGTTAGTGAAGTTTCACCCTCACTATGATGCGGTTACGGCGGAATTTTCCAAATGTATCAAGTATGAGAATGGCTTGCGTCCAGAGATAAAGCAAGCGGTGGGTTATCAAAGGATACGAAGATTTTCGGATTTGACTGAGTGTTGTAGAATTTATGAAGAAGATAGTAGAGCTCGTTCTACTCATTATAAGGGTTTGAGCGAGAAGAGAGGGAAGCAGCAAGTACGAAGCGGACCTTATGTGACGCCTGCTGATAAGGGCAAACATAGGGGAAACTTTGATAGGAGACCCGGAGGAGGTTCCGGTGCGATCAAATGTTTTAAGTGTGGCGTGATGGGCCACAAGTCTTATGATTGTGGAAAGTTCAAGGCGAAGTGTTCCAACTGTGGACTCTTTGGTCATGATGCAGCAGAGTGTAGAAAGAATGTTGTGAAGTGTTTTAATTGTGGCGAGGTGGGTCACATTAGCCCGAATTGTACCAAACCGAAGCAAGCTCAGGCGGGCGGAAAAGTTTTCGCATTAGCAGGTTCAGACGCTACTAACGCGGTGGATCGTTTGATTAAAGGTACATGCTTTATTAATGATATGCCTTTAGTTGCTATTATTGATACTGGAGCGACTCACTCGTTCATTTCTCTTGCGTGTGCTAAGCGGTTGGATTTGTGTATGGTTTCTTTGAGTAGTGGTATGGTTATTGGGACTCCCGCTTCGGGGTCGGTAACTACTTCTTTGGTGTGTGCAAGTTGTCCTTTGACCATGTATGGTAAGGACTTCGTTATGGATTTAGTGTGTTTGCCGTTGGAAGGTTTGGACGTAATCTTGGGTATGAATTGGTTGCAATTTAATAGAGTTCATTTGGATTGCTATCACAAGTTGGTAAGGTTTCCTTCTTTGGAAGATGGTGAAAACGAGAGTTTTCTTTCCACTAAAGAGTTGAAGAAACTTTTAGCGGACGAAGCTCAGTTGTTTGGTTTGTTTGCATCGTTGTCGGTGGAGAGCAAAGTTGAGCTCGACGTGTTTCCTGTGGTTTGTGAATTTCCTGAAGTGTTTCCGGAAGATGTTGCGGATGTGCCGCCAAAGAGAGAGGTTGAATTTTCTATTGATCTAGTTCCAGGTACTAGACCGATTTCGATGGCCCCGTATCGGATGTCGGCATCGGAGTTGGTGGAATTGAAGAAGCAGTTGAATGATTTGTTGGATAAGAGATTTGTAAGACCAAGTGTTTCTCCTTGGGGTGCGCCGGTATTGTTGGTAAAGAAGAAGGATGGTAGTATGCGATTGTGTATTGATTATCGGCAGTTGAATAAGGTGACAATTAAGAACAAGTATCCGCTTCCAAGAATTGATGATCTGATGGATCAATTGGTTGGAGCCCGTGTTTTTAGTAAGATTGATTTAAGATCCGGTTATCATCAGATTCGAGTTAAGGAAGAAGATATTTCGAAGACGGCTTTTAGGACACGATATGGTCACTATGAGTATACGGTGATGCCATTCGGAGTTTCTAATGCGCCGGGTGTTTTCATGGAATATATGAACCGTATTTTCCACGAGCAGTTGGATCGTTTTGTGGTGGTGTTTATCGATGACATTTTGATTTATTCTAATTCTCGAGAGGAACACGAAGAACATTTAAGGATTGTGTTGCGAATTTTGAAAGAGAAGAAGTTGTATGCAAAGTTGTCTAAGTGTGAGTTTTGGTTGTCGGAGGTGAGTTTTCTTGGGCATATTATCTCCGGCAATGGTATTAGTGTGGATCCATCCAAGATCGATGCGGTAATGCAATGGGAGACTCCAAGATCGGTTACGGAAATTCGAAGCTTTTTGGGCTTGGCCGGTTATTACCGGAGGTTTATCGAAGGATTTTCGAAGTTAGCACTCCCGTTAACGCAGTTGACTTGTAAGGGAAAGGCCTTTATTTGGGATGTTAATTGTGAAGAGAGTTTCATGGAATTAAAGAGAAGGTTAACAACAGCGCCAGTTTTGATTTTGCCGAATCCTACGGAACCTTTTGTGGTTTATTGCGATGCTTCTTTGTCAGGATTGGGTGGTGTATTGATGCAAGATGGGAAGGTCGTGGCGTATGCTTCTAGGCAGTTGAGAGTGCATGAAAAGAATTACCCTACTCATGATTTGGAGTTAGCGGCCGTGGTGTTCGTTTTGAAAATTTGGAGGCACTATCTTTATGGTGCAAGATTTGAAGTTTTTAGCGATCACAAGAGTTTGAAGTATTTGTTTGATCAAAAGGAATTGAATATGAGGCAAAGGAGATGGCTAGAACTTTTGAAGGACTATGATTTTGGTTTAAATTATCATCCGGGTAAGGCGAATGTGGTAGCCGATGCCTTAAGTCGGAAGTCGTTGCACGTGTCTACTTTGATGGTTAGAGAGTGGGAACTCTTGGAGAACTTTAGAGATTTGAGTTTGGTTTGTGAGTTAACGCCGAGTAGTGTGAAGCTTGGTATGTTGCATGTCACGAATGATTTCCTTGCTACAGTGTGCGAAAAGCAAAAGTTGGATTTGAAATTTGTGGATTTGATGACGAATGGAAATGAAGATTTCAAAGTTGATGAATTAGGAGTTTTGAGGTTTCGAGGTCGTATTTGTATTCCCGATGACGCGGATTTGAAAAAGATGATATTGGAAGAGGGACATCGGAGTAACTTAAGTATTCATCCGGGAGCGAATAAGATGTATCAGGATTTGAAGAAGATCTTTTGGTGGTCTGGATTGAAAAGCGATGTTGCTCGTTTTGTGTACTCGTGTTTGACTTGTCAGAAGTCTAAGGTGGAGCATCAGAAGCCTAGTGGATTGATGCAACCGTTGGATATTCCGGAATGGAAATGGGATAGTATATCGATGGATTTTGTTACGGGATTGCCGAATACGCAAAGAGGACATAATGCTATTTGGGTGATTGTTGATAGGCTTACTAAATCGGCTCATTTTATTCCGATTGATATTACTTATTCTTTGGAAAGATTGGCCGAGATTTATGTTGGCACTATTGTGAAGCTTCATGGAGTTCCTAAGAGTATTGTGTCGGATAGAGATCCTAGATTTACTTCAAGATTTTGGGAGAGTTTGCAAGGTGCCTTGGGTTCTAAGTTGAGATTGAGTTCAGCATATCATCCGCAAACGGATGGTCAAACCGAGAGGACGATTCAATCGTTAGAAGATTTGTTGCGTGCTTGTGTGCTTGAACAAGGTGGTGCATGGGACAGTTATTTAGCGTTAATTGAATTCACCTATAATAACAGTTTCCATTCGAGTATTGGTATGGCGCCATTTGAGGCTTTATATGGACGGAGATGTCGAACACCTCTGTGTTGGCATGAGACGGGTGAAAGGTCGGTAGTTGGTCCTGAAATGGTACAGCAAACGACGGAAAAGGTGAAATTTATTCGGGAAAAGATGAGAGCTTCTCAGAATAGACAGAAAAGTTATCATGATAAAAGGAGAAAGGATCTCGAGTTTCAAGAGGGCGACCATGTGTTTTTGAGAGTTACACCGGTTACGGGTGTGGGTCGTGCTTTGAAGTCGAGAAAGTTGACTTCTCGTTTTATTGGTCCGTATCAGATTGTCGCACGAGTTGGTGCTGTGGCTTATCGTGTGGCGTTGCCTCCGACTCTTTCGAATTTGCATGATGTATTCCATGTCTCGCAACTTCGGAAGTATGTCCCGGATCCGTCACATGTGATCCCAATGGATGAAGTTGAAGTAAGAGATAACCTTACAGTTGAAGTTTTACCGGTTAGTATTTTGGACCGTGAAGTTAAGAAACTAAGAGGCAAGGATATTGCGCTTGTGAAAGTGTCCTGGGGAGGTACCGCGGAAGGCAACATGACTTGGGAGTTGGAGAGCAAGATGCGAGAATCGCATCCAGAGTTGTTTGAATCAGGTGATATTTTCGAGGACGAAAATTTCTAAAGTGGGGGAGAGTTGTAACGCCCCGATTCTGAATTCCCATTAATTGTTGAGTCTTTTAATTTATTTAATTGATGTTTGTTTAAATTGAGAAATTATATATTGCTATCTGGTGTTTGCTTATTTTATCTATTTTACCGATTCGGAGAGTTTTCGGGGAATTAGAGTAAAAAGGGCATTTTAGACATTTAGCAATTTAGTGTGAGAATTGATTGATAAGTGTTGGAAAGAATTTGAGAGGAAAGAAATAGAGATAGAAATAGAATAAGAGAGGAAAAGGAAGAAAGATAGTAACATAAGAAGAAAAACAAGAGAAAGAAAAGAGGAGAAGAGAAAGTGGAGAGGAAAACCTAGAATCATCAAGGAATCATCACCAAAGCTTGCAATCGATCGGTAAGGGTGTGAAACTCCATCATCTCTTTAATGTGTATGATTGTATGTGTATGTGTGTGGATTTTGTAGAGCATTCTACTCTTTTTCCACTTAGGTTAGAAGTTGGTTTTGGGAGTAGAATGAGGATTTAATCGGTTAGAACTCGGATTAGACGATGTAGTTTATTCGGGTGATGGTTGGGTTGTGCTACTGTGACTGGTTTGGATTTAATCGGTCGGTTGTGTGGAGTTTGGGCTTTGAGACAGCCATGGAAGTTCTGTCTTCGCAAGTTCGCCAGGCGAATGGCAGCGAAGCTTCGCCAGGCGAAGCCCAGCGAGCTGCAGCGAAGCAAGTCAGAAGCTAATACCCTGTATTCGCTGGCAAGTTCGCCAGGCGAGGTGAGTTGGCGAAGGTTCGCCAGGCGTGTGGTTAGCGAGCCTCAGCGAGTAATTCCAGAATTACTCCCAGTGGACTTCGCTGGGGAGTTCGCCAGGCGAAGGCCAGCGAGCATTCGCTGCGTGGCTTCGCCAGGCGAAGGTTGGCGAACCTGGCAGTGTTATTTTGTTTTGCTGTTTGTTCAATGCATGATGTTTGATGGATTCAATTATGATTAATGCCTATATGAATGATCGATGTGTGAACTATTTTGACATGTTGTGCTGTGGGTGGCCGAAAGGCGTGAATCCTAGATTGTAGAGTAAATGATAAATCTTGAATATTTGATAATCTTGTGTATTTACTCGAATTGAATAGAAACGCATTGATGGGCTGATATGTGTGTAAACCATGTGTGGAATGGTGCATAATGTGAATGCATGATAGATATATGCGATGTATGTGATAAATGCAATGAATATGTTTGTGAGCATAGTATGCATTTTTGTGTCGATTGATCCCTCGGAGGATTTGCAGAACCTCGTATGATACGATGGTTATATTTGATTCCTTGGAGAATCGGTTGCATTGTGTGATTCCTTGGAGAATCGGTCATGACATGTAATCCCGTGGAGGATTGGTTAGAGTATTTGATTCCGTGGAGAATCTGCTGAGTACTTGATCCCGTGGAGGATCTGCTGAATATTCGATTCCGTGGAGAATCTGATGAATATTTGATTCCGTGGAGAATCTGCTGAGTACTTGATCCCGTGGAGGATCTGCTGAATACTCGATTCCTTAGGGAATTTGTTGAACGAGTCGGTACCGCATTTGCATCTGCATAGGGTCGTGTGTCGGTCTCTATGAGTTGCATGAGTCATCTGTGTACGATGCATTGGTTGTGTGAATATAACTGTGTATGTTATATGTGATTGTTTGGAGGAAATATAGCGAATGTTCATGTGTATGTGTAGAGACATGATTATTTGTATATGCTTAATGTGGTGAGAACATAATTTGAGTATAACTTGTACCAATATGAGTATATGTATATATACAATTTTATGCATTAACTGTTATGATGTTGTTTCTCACCCTTCTGCTGTTTTATAATGCTCTATGAGGCATTGCAGAGTAGGAAGCTGGAGGTTCTTTTTGTGAAGCGATGTCTTCATTCTTTTTGGTCAATGGCTCTGATATGTAACATCTGGGTAGTTAGGAAGCCTTTGACTCTTTTGGAGTTACATTTGTTTTGATTCTTTTGTGATACATATGTGTATGTATCTGCTGTGGATATGTTGTAAAGCATGAATTAACTGATGGTTGTATATACCTTTATGAATGTGATTGATTCAATATTTGGATGTTTCCGCTTTTATTCTAAATATTGAGATGTGGGTTACCCATTGTTGCATATCTATTTTGAGCAGGGTATCGTATGTGTTTAATTTCATGATAATGTGATGCGCCTCTTTTATACCATGTTTTAATTAAACTCTGATGAAATAAATTTTCTAAGTGCCTAATTGATTTATTTAATTTATTTGGGGGTATAAAAAGGGGGTGTTACAAAAATAGTGTGGGGCTGTGGCCACCACAAGCACATCTCAACCTCGAGCATGCACATGAAATGCCAAAAGAAAGAAAAGTAATAAAAGGGTACATAAAATGACACGACAAACATCAAACATCAGGAGTTCCTTACGAAAAGGTTTTAATTTTTTTAATATTTTAATTATAAAAAAAAAGTTTTAATTTTTTAATAAAAAATATTTAAGTTAAAATTATAAAAAAAATTAAGTTTAAATTATAAAAAAAAGTTTTTTTGGAGGAAAAGTCTTTTCAGTTTTTTTTAGAACAAAAAAGGCTTTTCATCCAAAAAAAGTTTTTCAGTTTTTTTTGGGAAAATGCTTTTCAGTTTTTTGGGAAAAGGTTTTTGGGAACAACAAGGTTTTTTTTTCTTCTTGGGAACAAAAAGGCTTTTCAGTTTTTAAAAAAGGTCTTACTAAAAAAAAGGTTTTAATAATAAATAAAAAAGGGTTTTGATTTTAAAAAAGGTTTTGATAAAAAAGGGTTTTGATATTAAAATCTAGGGACCTAAACACACATGGAGATTAACATGACAAAATATGCACATAAACATGAAAAAGCAAAAGGTTTAGTAATTTAACGGACCTAAACACATTAACATGGCAAAATATGCACATAAACATGAAAAGGCAAAAGATTTAGTAATTTAACCTACGAAGCGGAGGTTTGCTTCGATAAATGTGAAAAAGGTTTGAATAAGGGAACACTGGAGAGCTCCAATCCTTCTGACGAGTTGTGGGAATGACGGCCTTTCTTCTCTGGGGATCTCCTTTGTTTTTCCCTTTCTCTCTCCTCTTTTCTGAAGAAAACCTTCTGACCCCGTTTTTCAACAAGGCAACACATGTATATATAGGGAACAAATTAGGGTTAACACAAAATTGTCAATAATGTCCCTAAAGCCCATTTTAAAGCCCAAACTAAATAATTAGTTAAGAAAAAATAAAATTTAAATAATTTAAAATAATTAAAATAAACTTAAAATAAAAACTAATAATCCTATTGATTCCTAAAATCAAAAATATTATAAAAAGAACAAAATTTTTTTTAATATTTTTTATTTTATGATTTTTTGGATATTTTTATGAATAATTTAGAAAAAGGTGAAAAAAATAATATTTTAAAAAATGATTTAATTAAAATACGAAAATGATAATTAAATAATAATAAAAAACTATTTTTGTTATTTTTTAATGAAAGATAGAAAAATTTAGAGTAAAAAATAATAAAAAACAAAAAGTGACAAAGGTGAGATTCGAACTCTCAACCTCTCACACTCACAACTCCTTACACATGTCCTATTGCCAATTATGCCATTTTTACTTTTTAGAAAAAAAATGCATGCCATATGATATTTACCTGCAAAAAGTCAAACGACTACACAAATTTGTTAGTAATTGATTAAATGCAATAAAAATGCAATGAAGTGCGACGACAAATCTTAGGGCAAAATTTGGGGTATTACACACTTCTTTCAGGATAGCTTGGCAGGTCCTTCTCTAGAATGGTATATGGGTTTGGAAGAGACATATATCAAGAGTTGGAGGGATTTAAGGGAAGATTATGTTCGTCATTATCAATATAATAGTGATCTGGCACCAAACAGAGTACAGTTACAGAACTTATCGCAGAGAAACAATGAACGATTTAAGGAATATGCCCAGAGGTGGCAGGAACTGGCAGCTAGAGTTCAATCCCCGATGGTGGAACGAGAATTAATTGATATGTTCATGGAAACCTTTCCAGGAATATACTATGAGAAGCTAATTGGGAGTATGACTAGGAGTTTCTCAGATTTGATCATAACAGGGGAAAGGGTGGAAAATGGAATAAAACTGGGAAAGATACAGAGTGGTGAAGGTTCTACATCAGGAGGAATGAGAAAGACATATGGGAATTCAAAGAAAAGGGAAGGAGAAACGAATGCGATATCAGCCTACAGAAACAGAGACCAAGCACAACATCAACAATAGTACCAGCCTCAACGTCAACAACAAATTGCTATTATAGCCATTCCGGCTGTACCTCAACAACCTATCATTGCACCTCGCCTTTATCTAGACAGAGGAAGGATGGCCAACAAACAACTCGATACGCCTCTCATGCCTTAATCTCAATTGCTGCAACATCTGCTATAGTTACAACTTGTTCAAAAAAGGACTTTGGCGCCGCTTACTGGCATACCTCCACCGGGCTATGATGCAAATGCTAGGTGTGATTTTCATTCTGGTGCTCCGGGTTATAACATTGATAATTGTAAAGCTTTTAAGCATAAAGTGCAAGATTTTATCAATTCCAAAGCAATCAACTTTACGAATGAGACCCCGAATGTGAATCAAAATCCTATGCCGAATCACGGGGTGGCCAGAGCTAATGTCGTTATCGAGGGAGAAAGGTTGAATCTAATAACTAATGTTGCGGAGTTGAAGACGCCGTTGAGTTATGTGAAAAGCAGATTATTGAAGGGTGGTGTTTTCCCAGGTTGTTTGGAAGGCTGTGAGGGATGTGGAGTGCACTCAGAAGGATGTGCTGAGTTGAGGAATCATATTCAAGGTTTGATTAATGAGGGCAGTTTGCAATTTGACAGAGTAGTAGGGGAAGAGGATGTGAAGGAAGTTGGTGATGAGCGGGATGGAATCGCAACGATTTTGATCCCGTACCGAACAACCAATATTTCAGCGCTGCTGAGGCTAGCACCTTTTATCATCACGACACCAGGACCGATACCTTATAAGAGTACTGTTGCAGTGAGAATTGTGATACCAAGCTATTGATTAACTTGAATCTTTAATTCTTAAATTCACAACCGGTCTTTAATTTATCCAAAGGAAAGGTCTAAAGAAAGAAAGAACCTTTTGCGCGATGTAACAACAATGCTAAGAGATTCGGGGATCGGGGGTTGGTTATGCATAGGGTAGGTATTTCACATCCTAGACATCTGTAGTACTCTATAGGAACCTTTTGTTTATTTGCATGCTAAGTTTGCTAGATGTTTGCTAAGGTTTGGGATTGGGTAAAAGGTGTAGGTTAAAACCTAATGATAGTTTCTATGTTTGCTCCCAAAGACATCGCGTCCTCTGCCTACGTATCCTAACTAGGATAGAATCAGAGCAATCGTAGTTCACCTCACAAGGGATGAAGAACACTTGATTATGATCAAGGTTCTAAGGGGAACAAACATATTCATGCTTGTGTAGAGTTTCACAAAACTCTCTAGATCTATGTTAAACACTCAAGAAAGGGGAGTAAGTAATCATTTCCATGGTTCTTACATAGAGTTAACCAAACTCTATCCTAAAGTTCTACGTTGTGAGACCAAATAGTTCTATCCAGACCAAAAGGTGGGAGAAAGGGAAAGGTTTCTCGTCAAGATATCGCATCTTGTGCCTACGTATTCTCATTGTCCAATGAGAAATCAGAGCTGTCGTAGTTCGGACACGAACTACAGAATAAGGATCAATTGGTTCTATCCAGACCCAAAGAGGGGGAAGGTTCTATCCAGACCTATGAGTTTAAATCCTATTGGTTCTATCCAGACCAAAAGGAGGGGGAAGGTTCTATCCAGACCTATGAGTTTAAAGTCCTATTGGTTCTATCCAGACCAAAAGGGGAAAAGGTTCTATCCAGACCTATGAGTTTAGAGTCCTATTGGTTCTATCTAGACCAAAAGGGGAAAAGGTTCTATCCAGACCTATGAGTTTAAAGAGCTATCTATGACCCAAGGGTCAATAGAGAGACTTTTCTTTGGAAGGGAAAATGATGAGGCAACTTGGATGAGAACTAAAGAGTTCCATCACTTGGGGAAAGTAAACTTAACAAAGCATAAACATTCACACATGATGAATATAAGGGATATGGTTACAACCAAGAATGATCAAACATATTATAATAAGCAAGGATCTAAATCAGGATGAATGGTTACAACCAAAGAAAGCATTTAAGATATTACAATATTATGATTTCAATCAAGATAGATAGTCACAACCAAAGCAAGTATCAAGATATTATAATATCATGAAATGGGGAAGTTCTTACAAGACTAAACACAAAGGGTGAAAACCACATACATATCTTGACAAAGAATGGGGTACATCTTAATAAAGATGGAAGAGGATCTTAACAAAGATGCATCTTAACAAAGATGAGACTTCAATAGGGCTTACAAGATGACGTGTATACTTACAAACATCATGCCTAAACAAATAATGTCACAACAAGGAGAGAGAAGTTCAATACTTCATGGGAGAAAACTTTCAAGTTTTAATGATGATTACACACAAATGCTTACAAGCAAGAGTTTTAGTCAAACTCAAGTACACAAGGATGCTAACAAGCCAAAATCATAACTTTAAAATAAAACTCAAAAGAGAATGAAATTAAAGTTTTGAAATGAATAAATGAGAGATAGGAAGGTGAAAACCCTAAAAACATTCATGGTGGCATGTGAAATGCAAGTAGAAAGTTCACATTTATGAGTTTTAGGTTTACCTCTTGAAGCAAGCTTAAGCAATAAGAAAACCAGAGATATTTAGAGCTCTTACAAGGTCTTCAAATGTTCCTAGGTTGATGAATAGATACTCCAAACAACCTCCAAGCAAGCTAGTGGACGAAATGCCTTGTAAATGAAGGAAAAACTCTAAAATCCAAAGATTTCAAAGACCAACTCACTCAAACATTGTTACATAAGTGTGGAAGTGATTTGGATAGCTTCAATACATCATATTTGATGTGTTTGAAGTGTTTCTTGAGTTGGAAAAAGTTTGAAAATGGTTTTGGAAGGTGTTTTGCAAAAATAGATTTTGAGGGATTTTGGAGACTTAGTGAGATTTTGCAAGAATTTGGTGATTGTGTAAGGGAGAGAGTTCTAGATGGTTTATAGAATGGAACTGGGTGTGTTTATGATGTAGTAAGTGAGTTCTATTTATAGTCAAAGGCCTTGGATCAAGGTATGAGTAAAAGTGAAGCAAATTGCCAATTTTAACCTTCCATCATGAAAATCTTTGAGTTTTCCAATGCAATCTTCATACTTGTCTTTAATCCACTCTACTAAGATATTCTTCATGCCTTATATATTGTTTTCATCATGCTTTATAGGTTAGGAGGTGACTTGTTGAAGTAAAGTTGATGATTTGACAAGGGTAGCCACCTTTTTTCTCTTTCTTCACTATTCACTTTTGCAACTTGCATTAAATAATGATTTCCTTTGATCTTTGTGCCATTTTCGTGGGAATTGATATTAAAAATGTTCATTATCAATGCAAACATCATAAATGAGGTTTAGTCTTTGATTAGCATCGATTTTGAGAGGTTTTGGAATAAAAAAACTCATGCTGACCTAGTTTTGCGAATATGAGTTTTTGCCAACTTGTGGATCTTGGTTCTCTCTAACCAGGAAGAGTTATGGAACCCACTTGTACTTTTTAAAAATTCCCAATTAGGTACTACAATATTTATGCTTGTTTTAGGAACTCATTCCCCTTGAAACTAGGTCAAAAACCCTTGTGTGGTTAAGGAGTTATGGCTTTGCCCTTTTCAAAACCTTAATTTTCCAACTTTTCAATTACTTATCAATTCTTGATCCAATGGTCACCAAAATTCATGAATAGATGTGATATACCATTAGGAACATAATTGCATTCAATTTTGGGTCAAAACCATGTTGGTCAATGAGTTGACTTTTCAGTCAGACGAACCGATTGATTGAAGAACTCTGAATCGACTGTTGGTGTTCTGGGTATCTTGAAGCCTTGAAGCTTCTTGAGTAGACTTTACTAAGCCATAGTAACTTCATGGACCATGATCCCACCATTGGAACACTTTTTAAATCAAAATTCAAACTATGGTTGACTTTTCCTGATCGAAAACCCTAGTCGGGTATCCTGAACTGCACCGTTCTCAATTCCTGCATGACAACCTCAAATTGGATTCATACTTGACCCCATGTAGTATCCTTGATCTTGTTTATAGTTGAATAAATCCAACACATTGATTGATCAAACCATCGAAGCCTCGATTTTGACGGTACGGAACCCTAATTTATCTGCATCTTGACAAAGATAAACTTGAAATGGGTTAAGGTTAGTTAATCAAATGAATATGATCCTAAAATGATGATGAGGATCTAAGGGGTCAAAATTTGGGGTACAACAAGTACCAAAGCCATTACTTAGAACTATGGGGCAGATGTATTTTGCAATGGGTACAAACAAGAGGTGGTAGAGAAGCCAGTTGGGGAATCATCTGTTGACAATGTTGTTGGAGCGGGAGGTTTGACTAGGAGTGGCAGAGTATTTTCTCCGCTGGATACTAATGTGGGAAGAAACGACAAAGGTAAGGGTACAACTGTAGCGGAAGAAGGTCAGCAACAGGGGGAGAAAGATTCCTTGGCCAAAGATGCTGAAGAACTCATGCTACTCATTCGCAAAAGTGATTATAAAACTGTGGATCATTTGCAGCAAACATATTCTAAGATCTCGATCTTGACATTGTTGTTGTGCTCTGAGGCGCATAGAAATGCTTTGTTGAAGATTTTGAATACAACTTATATACCGCAATAAATTTATGTCAATCAACTTGAAGGGGTAGTGGCCCATGTTAACGCTGGTAATGGTTTGGGCTTCAGTATTTAGATCTAACTCTCGCTCGAAGAAATCAAAATCATGCTCTACACATATCCATAGAGTGTAGGGGGCTGTTCTATCTCATGTGCTAGTTGATACAGGATCCTCACTCAATGTGTTACCCAAGAAAGCATTGATGAAGTTGTACACCTAGGGTTTGATTTGTACTCCTAGTGATTTGGCGGTGAGAGGTTTTGATGGGACTAGAAGATCAGTATTTGGTGAAGTCACATTGCCAGTTCAAGTAGGCCCAGAGATCTTTGACACAGTCTTCTATATCATGGATATCCAGCCTGCTTATAGATGTTTACTCAGCCGTCCATGGATATATTTTGCTGCGGCAGTTACCTCGACTTTGCACCAGAAATTGAAGTATATGGTGGAGGGGAAGATTGTCACGTTCTGTGGAGAGGAGGATATCATGATCAGTCAGCTGTCATCTTTCAAGTACATAGAAGTGGATGGCGAGATTCATTAGACACTGTGTCAGGCTTTTGAAGTAGTACAGGTTAAGGAAAAGCCTCTTGTTGATAACAAAGTTCCGGAAATTTCAATGTCCTCGTTTAAAGAAGCCCGTGTTGTTGTAGAATCTGGTTCTTTGCAGAAGTGGGGTCAAGTTCTCAGTGTTCCTAACAAGCAAGACAGGTTTGGCCTGGGGTATAGCCCATCTTCTTCTCATAGTGCTCCAAGGTACATAGGACCTGTTCAGTTTACCAGCGGTGGAGTTATCTTTGATAGGATTAATGTTGTGGGGGATGACGAAGGAGACAGTGATTGCGATGTGGATGCTTGGATTCATCCATGTGTTCCTGGACAGAAGCTATGCAATTAAACTGTGTAGAAAATCGTTCAAGTCACTTCTGAAGAGTAATTTCTTTGTTTTTGACTATGTGTGGTCCTACGTTCTGCCCAAGACGTAGTGGATTTTCTTTGTAGGGCCCCTTTAGTTTATGTTCAAACTTTTTATCATTATTGAAAGGCGTTCTTTTTGTATTCAAATGTTTTGATCCTTGTTTTTCTTATTTTATTTTCAACATTAAAATGGCAATGTGTTTGTACTTGTTTGCATCATATTAACCATAAAAACATCAATCATGCAGGTTTCATATTTCAGATACCATCGATTCAGATTCGGCTATGACTCAATATGATTTTGACAATCCTATTTTCAAGCTGAAGAAGAGACTGATGAAGATTGTGACCTACCTGAAGAGCTGGCCAGGCTGTTGAGACAAGAGAAAAAAGTCATTCTGCCTCATCAAGAGGATGTTGAAGTTGTCAATCTGAGCACTGAAGAGGACAGGAAAGAAGTCAGGGTCGGGGCTGCATTGGAAGACGACGTCAAAAGAAGATTGGTGGAAATGCTCCCTGAGTATAGAGGTGTCTTTTCTTGGTCTTATGAAGATATGCCAGGGTTGGATACCGATATAATGGTGCACCGTGTACCTCTCCGAGAAGAATGTCTGCTTGTGAAACAAAAGTTGAGAAGAACCAGGCCTGATATTGCAGTCAAGATTAAGGAAGAGGTTCAAAAGCAGTTGGATGTCGGTTTTCTCGCCGTCACAAATTTTCCTCCATGGGTCACTAATATTGTTCCTGTGCCTAAGAAAGATGGAAAGGTCAGGATGTGTGTCGACTATCGAGATTTGAATAGAGCGAGCCCGAAAAATGATTTCCCGCTCCCCATATTGATGTCTTAGTTGATAACACTGCTCAATATTCTGTGTTTTCCTTCATGGATGTCTTCTCTGGGTATAACTGAATCAAAATGGCCCCAGAAGACATGGAGAAAACTACTTTTATCACGCCATGGGGAACCTTTTGCTACAAAGTTATGCCTTTTGGATTGAAAAATGCAGGGGCAACTTATCAGCGGGTAATGGTGACTCTCTTTCATGATATGATTCATCATGAGATCGAAGTATATATTGATGACATGATTGCAAAGTCACAGATAGAAGAAGAGCACCTGGTCAATATTCTCAAGTTGTTTGAAAGGTTAAGGAAGTTCAAGTTGAGGTTGAATCCTAACAAGTGCACTTTTGGGGTGAGGTCTGGGAAGTTGTTGGGTTTCATCGTCAGCGGAAGAGGAATTGAGGTCGATCCTGCAAAGATAAAAGCTATTCAAGAGATGCTAGAGCCGAGAACAGAGAAAGAAGTCCGTGGTTTCCTTGGAAGAATAAACTACATTGCGAGATTCATATCTCACCTAACAGCCACTTGTGAGCCTATTTTCAAGCTGTTGAGAAAAGATCAAGTAATTGTTTGGAACGAAAATCGTCAAAGGGCATTTGATAAAATAAAAGAATACTTACAGGAACCTCTGATACTGATGCCTCCAGTTGCAGGAAGGCCTTTGATTATGTATTTGACGGTTCTTGAGAATTCAATGGGTTGTGTACTCGGTCAACACGACAAGACGGGAAGAAAGGAGCACGCTATTTATTACTTGAGTAAAAAGTTCACAGAATGTGAGTCCAGATACTCGATGCTAGAAAAGACGTGTTGTGCACTCGCTTGGGCAGCCAAGCGCCTAAGGCAATACATGTTAAATCATACAACCATGTTGATTTCGAAGATGGATCCGATCAAGTACGTGTTTGAAAAGCAGGCGCTTTTCTGAAGAATTGCTAGATGGCAGATGGTTCTGACAGAGTACGATATTCAATATGTTTCCCAAAAAGCCATTAAAGAGAGTGTTTTGTCAGAATACCTCGCAGAACAACAAATTGAGGATTATTAGCCAATGAGGTTTGAGTTTCCCGACGAAGACATAATATTTTTGAAAATGAAGAATTGTGACGAGCCCCTACCAGACGAAGGTCCCGAGATAGGCTTTCAGTGGAAGATGGTTTTTGACGGTGCTGTTAATTCATATGGTAACAGAATTGGGGAAATCATTACAACTCCTCACGGTTCACACATACCGTTCACCGCCTGATTAACATTTGCCTGCACTAATAATAAAGCCGAATATGAAGCGTGCATCATGGGTATAGAAGAAGCCATTGATTTGAGAATCAAGAATCTTGATGTATATGGTGATTCAGCTTTAGTCTTCAATCAGATCAAAGGAGAGCGGGAAACCCGTCAACCCAATCTGGTGCCTTATATAAATTATGCAAGAAGATTGTTGCCTTTCTTCGACAGGGTGAAATTTCATCATGTTCCGAGAGCTGAGAATCAAATGGCGGACGCTTTGGCAACCTTATCGTCGATTTATAAAGTGAATTACTGGAATGAAGCTCCAATGATAACTATCATGAGCCTCGATAGGCCAGCTTTCATATTTGCAGTAGAAGAAGTGTCGGATGGAAAGCCTTGGTACTTTGACATCAGAAATTTCCTCATGAATCAAGAGTATCCTGTTGCACCCTAAAATTTGACCAACCGGTTCTCCTATCTGGTTCATGGTTCAATTCGTATTCGCATATCAAATGCATGACATTTGTGCACAGACAGAAGATGTCAGGGTTACAGCTTGGTTTTCATCTACCGGATATTTCAGATCCAATCTAGATAATCAGGGTTTCATTTTTGGGAAATTGTGCACTTCTCGGTGTTTTCAGCTTACATGGTGGTTTTTTGGGATATTCTGATGCCAGGGGTTTACTGTTTGCTTCAATCTGGTCGCGCGTTCTTTTATGGTGGTTTTTGCCTTTGTTTGCATTTTTTAGGGTTTAATAGCCTTTTTATAGATTTAAATAGATTTTTTATATTTTAAACAGGCTTTATAGATTTTTTTCCGAAATTAAATAGATTTTTAAATATTTTTAATAGTTTTAAATCTTTTTTAGAATTTTAATAGATTAGTAGAATATTTTAATAGATATTATAGGATTTAATAGTTTTAGATATGTTTTAATATAGGATTTAATAGTTTTATTTTAAATAGTATAGATTTTATTAGAGATTTACTAGGAATTTAATAGAATTTTAAATAGAGATGATTAGAGTTTTATTTTTCAGTTAATAGTTGTTAGGTTTAATAGAGATTAATTAGGATTTTAATCTTTTAATTAGAGTTTGTTAGATTTAATTAGGATAGTTTAATTTTCATTTAGAGTTAATTGAGTTTTTAGATTAGTTAATTGAATAGTAACTAGTTAATTAGGTTTAATTTTTGATTAGTTTTAATTAGGTTTAATCTTTTTTTAATTCAGATGTTTGTTCAATTGTTGCCATTTTCGTGGGCCCATTTCAGGAGTTTTTGGAGGCCCAGATCTTTCAGGTCCGTTTTTGTCCAGTTTTGTCCAGAAATGTGACACTTGTCCACTATATAAGGTGACACGCGTGCGAATTCAGGGCCCCCACCTCATAACTCCAGACTCCCCCAGCTCTTGCCACGTTTCAATCCGTCTCTCTCTCTCTGCCAGCACAACCACACACGGGTCCCCCTTCCAGCCTTCCTCCTGCCACGCGTCCGTCCCTCATCCTCGCCGGAGCACCCCATCGCCAGCCATGCAGCCGCCCACCGGACCACCATCCACCACCGCAACGGTCACCGGAAACCGTTAAGGTCGCCGGAAACTGCAAATTTGCAGGTTTCACCTGATTTCACCCAATCTCCTTTGAATCTTCATCTCCTACCTCCATCAATAATCACCCCGCCGTAACCAATCTCGCCGGAAACCAGAAATTTCAGAAATTCATCCTATTCTCTGATCACCAACTGCAACCAATCTTCATAATTCTCACCGTGGACATTCATCATTTTCCAGAAATCTGCAGATTTGATCAAGATCTTCCAGCTTTATAGTATTGTTCTTGGCGTTCATCGTTATTCGTTCGTCATCATCATCAAGATTCATGCGAATCTTCATCAAATTTCCATAAAGTATTCAAGATCTCCCGAAATCCCCAGAAAATCATCAGTGTTCTTCAACCGCGCCTCAAGAACGCTCATCCACTATCAAGGTTCTCCAGAACTCCTTCAAAATCTTCAAGCGATCTACATAAAACGTTCGACGATCTTCAGCTTAAAGGTAGCGTTCATCGTCATTTCCAGGTTTCATCACCAGAAACTTTCCAGATCATCTTCAAACATCATCAAGGTTGTTGATCTGCGAGCATCCGTGAAGAACTCTCCAGAAGCTCCATCGTTTCCGTTGCTTCACCCAGGTTTGGTTCCTTTTCGCCACCTCCATGGTTGTGCATTCATTGAATTAGGGTTTCTCGTTTTGAGATTTGAAGTTCAGTTTTAGTTGATGGGGATGATCCAGGTTAGTTTGAGGTGAATAGTTTAAGGATTAGAGAGAGGTTGTTTGAATTCGTGAATGGTTGATTAGGGTTTGAGAGTTTCAGAAGAGGGCTTGAGAGAGAATTTCAGAGCATGAGCGGCGCGTTAGGTTTAGGGGATGAACAGTGAACGGCGTTTTGGGGTAGAAGAGGTAGTTTTGTTAATTGGTAAGCTGGGTTAGGGTTGGAGTTGGTTTTAGGCCCAAGTCTGAGATTGCTGCTATGCGCACCCCTTCATTGCTCGTTGCCCCCCGTTTGTGGCTATGCTGATTGGATTTGGATTGGGCCTTGGCCCTAAATGCTACACGCGGCCCTGTATTTGGGCCCCTTTCTGAACAACTAGAATTAATGCTATTTCCCCCCCCCCCCCCCCCTGTTTTATTTTCCTTTTTAATTTCTTCATTTTGTATCATGTTAGGAAATAATGCATAAAAAATAGTAGGAGTACCCAATTAATTCCCTTCTTTTTTCTGTAGATTCCTAATTCAATTTAGAATTTTATAGTGTAAAAATATTGAATTGATCATGCATTTTCATTTTTATTTGCATTTTTGTATTTTAATTGATACTGAATAATTGGTTTGTGGTGTGTCTGCCTTGTTGATTTTAGTTCTCTCATTTGGTATTGATTTTTGCTTTAGTTTTTTAGTATGTTATACTAGACTAATGCATGCTCCCCATAGTTTTTTCATAGATTTTTTAGGAATTGATTGGTGTTGTTTTACGGTTAGAGAGTAGAGACCTCATAACTTGCTGGTTAACCCTTGACCATTCATATGTTAGGGATTGTTTAGTAGCCTTAGAAGTTGACTTAGGCTTTGAGATTTGATCTTGGGATCATAGAGGCATGTAGGTTTCCTCTAGATTTTTGGTGGATTTTTAGAGTGTTTTGCTATTTTTTGCTTGAGCTTGAGAATAGGAGAAGTCTTGAGGGCTTCTGACTTTGAAGATCAACTATGGTTGAACTTCAGAGATAGTTTCTCTTGGTTTGAGGGCTTGTGGTTTCTTTTTGAAGGTGGAGGCTGGATGAAGTCTTGGTGGAGCTTGCAAGGATGCATGGATTGAGGCCTAGTCTAGAAGCTTGCTCTCTGTTTGTGAGGTTTGAGATCCTGAAGTTTGAGGGAAATTTATGGTACTTTCCTGAGGAAGGCACTATGGATGTCTTTCATCCTTTCTTCTCACCTCTTTCCCAAGTATCCAATGATGTTGGAGCCTTCATGTGAGTTTAGTTTCTCCTGAGGAGGAATGTAAACCGATCACAGTTGTTGAGCCACATGGGATACGATTCCTAAGTGGAAGCCCCCTAGTACTTTCCTGAGGAAGGCACTATGGGTCTGTTCATTTAGTTCCCTTAGTTCATGTAGGATTTCTCAAGTATCCAATGATGTTGGAGCCTTCATGTGAGTTTAGTTTCTCCTGAGGAGGAATGTAAACCGATCACAGTTGTTGAGCCACATGGGATACGATTCCTAAGTGGAAGCCCCCTAGTACTTTCCTGAGGAAGGCACTATGGGTCTGTTCATTTAGTTCCCTTAGTTCATGTAGGATTTCTCAAGTATCCAATGATGTTGGAGCCTTCATGTGAGTTTAGTTTCTCCTGAGGAGGAATGTAAACCGATCACAGTTGTTGAGCCACATGGGATACGATTCCTAAGTGGAAGCCCCCTAGTACTTTCCTGAGGAAGGCACTATGGGTCTGTTCATTTAGTTCCCTTAGTTCATGTAGGATTTCTCAAGTATCCAATGATGTTGGAGCCTTCATGTGAGTTTAGTTTCTCCTGAGGAGGAATGTAAACTGTTCACAGTTGTTGAGCCACATGGGATATGAGTCCTAAGTATAAGTCTCCTAGTACTTTCCTGAGGAAGGCACTATGAGTCTGCTACTTAGCTCCCTTTCTTTGGTAAGCTTGTCTTGAAGCTTGAAGACTGGGATTGATTTCTCTTGTGTGTAGGGTTTTGATTAGGGCTTTGCTTAGAGATTTGTTTAGGGTTGCATAGGGCTTTGCTCAGAGGTAGATTAGGGTTTTGTTGTAGGGTTGTTTAGGGTCTTGCTCAGGGGTAGTTTCTTGCTTTTGGATAGGAGTTTGCCAGGCTGGTTAGCCTTCTCTTTGTGTTGTTTGACTTGTGTGGTGTTGTGCTGCATTAGACTTAGGGGTTCATCTAGATATTTCTGAGATAGGTGCATCTTAGAAATAGGCTTTGTGTGCATGAGAAGTTGAGGTGGTCCTCCTTCTGCTTGATTGTTATTGAGTGGCTTTGCTTGCTGGTATTTGGTAGAGCCGAGCTCCCTTGCCTCTGTGGTGTGGCCTTTGTGCCTTGTTTGTTTGGGTGTTGCATTCATGCATGTTTCCAGTATTTCTTTACTTTGTAGTGGTTCCTGTTTGCTGTTTAGTTCTTTTGCCATGATCCCTTATGAGCTCTAACTTATCTGCTGTGGAGGAGTTATGATAGACATTAGGTTGGTTAACCAGGCATGATAACATTAGGTAGGTTCCCCTTTTTAACCATAGTTTTAGGGTTTCTCTTTCCTTTCTCAAAGCAACAGAAAAACACTTAATAAAGGATAAAACAAAAGTGAATTCATTTCTTCCGTTAAAAGATTTGAACAAACATCAAAACATTTTGTCCTCATGGACTGTGAAAACCCTGGGTTAAGGTGCATTTTCCCATAAAAAACACTTGAACAACTTGTGTCGTGCGTAGTCGAACTACGTTTGCTCTGATCTTCCATGCCGTGTGGAAGTACGTAGGCACAGGACGCGACGTCCTAGCGAGCAACCTTCCCCCCATCTAGACGTAGGTAGTCGAACTACGTTGACTCTGACTTTCCCATTGCACGAGGGAGTACGTAGGCCCAGAACAGCGTATGTTCTGTCGAGTCCTGTCCTTTTTCTTTTCTTTTCAGATTGACCATTAGCGTAGATAGATAAACACACCCTTTTCCTTATAAACACCAAGCGTGGATCCCGTCGAGTACGACGGACGTGAGGGGTGCTAATACCTTCCCCTTGCGTAACCGACTCCTGAACCCAGGTTTTGGTTGCGATGACCATACCTTTCCCGTGTTCTTGCGAGGTTTACTTCGAGCGTTTCCTTTCCCTCCGTTGGGATAAATAACACACGGTGGCGACTCTTCTGTCAGTCGGCGCCGGTTTTCGCAGTAGCGACAGCTGGCGACTCTGCTGGGGACTCGTAGCATCTAGGGACTTTTCCCATCCCTTATGCTGGGACCGTTTCCCATCCCCTACGCGAGTCAATCCTAGCGCTTGGGTGCTTATCTGTTGGGTGTTATGTATATGTGTTGTATCTTTCCGCACTTTACTTTCCCGCACCTCTACCTTTCCGCATTTACTTTCAGTATTATATTATTGTGATTATTGTTGTGGGAGAGGGAGGTTACTATGAGTGAGAAGCCGGACCTGGGCTTGAGTATGCACCTAGACATAGTTGCGGAGAGTAGTAGACAAACCTGTCTGCTAAGCAGGCACAGTTCCCTATGAAATCTGTGCTCAGACGAGGTTCTCTCCGAGGTGCTCCTTTCCGGTCCTGAGGATCTGAGGGGAGTCCAGACGTGGGGATTGTCGACTCTGGGGACCGATCATTTGGAAGTCAGCTAAGTGAGGCCTCTTCATGACTTGATGATGCCACTCCTTCTGGGAATCGTATCGTCACTCATGAAAGTCTGTGACGCTGATGACCGCATAGGATGCCGTACCTTTGTCCGTGGATTAGGTCCATACCTGTGAGGGGGATTGGGTTATTGCAGGAAAACTGGCCTTCAGAAACCATAATTCAGTATTTATCAGATAGTTTTCTTGGCTCGTTAACTGGTGTGTTGTTTGGATCAGATGGGTTTCTTGTTTGAGGTTGATACTATTATCAGATGGTTTTCTCGTCAGTTACAGAGGTTCAGATGGATTTCTTACCAGGGTATTGGTATTTTGGGTGTCAGATGATAGTCAGCGTCATGAGGTTCTGGTGACTGTGGTGGTTTTCTGTTCTTGACATCACAGAGATGTTCCTCTTCAGGCTACAGCGTGGCCCTTGTGTTCACTGATTGCATCATTTATCATATTGCATTATTGCATCACCATTTGCATCCAACTAACGTGTGTGTATTGCAGGTACATATTTCCCCTCCCAGTCTCGGTGTTTGTTTCCTAGCAAGACATGGAAGCCATGAAGAGAGTGTTACCCTACAGATTCCCGTCTCCAGATATCAGTCTGTTGTCAGAGTTAATTACTATTGCTAGGAAGAAGGTGATGGGAGATTTCAGGAAGACATATGGGAGGATCCTGACTTATGTTTACCAGCCCTCGGCTTATGAGATCAGCGGCATTTACACCCTGTTGCAGTTTTATGATGCTGAGCTCAGGTGTTTCGTATTTCCTGATTTTGTCTTGGCTCCTACCCTGGAGGAGTATTCTGAACTCTTGGATATACCGATTCGCGAGCAGATGCCTTTCTACCACACGGACGCTAAGCCTAATCTGGCTGAGCTTTCTGCTATTCTGTACTTAGGAGAGTTTGAGCTGACAGGGAAGATGATCAGAAGAGGAGATGCGTGGGGATTTCCGTTGGTTGTTTTGGTGGAGAAGGCTCGGGAATATGCCAAGAAGGGTGGCTGGGTTGTTTTGACGCCATCCTTGCTGTGTGTGTTTATGGCATTGTATTGTTCCCAAACTTTCCTAATTTTGTTGATGCAGATGCTTTCTATATTCTGGCTGCAAAGAACCCAGTTCCTACCTTGCTGGGAGATATCCACCATTCCAATCACTACCAAAATGAAAAGCGGCGAGGAAGGAATGTCTCTTGCTGTGTACCTCTACTGTGCAGGTGGTTTACTAGTCATATGCCGAAGTCAGGGCCTTTCGTCACTTCTATTGATTCTTTAGGATGGCCTGAGCGCTTGATGGGGTTGACTTCTGAGAATGTGGTGTGGGTTAATGAGGAGGTGTTAGGAGTTGAGGTCATATACAGATGCGAAGGATTCCCTAATGTTCCTTTGATAGGAAGGAGAGGGTGTGTCAATTACAACCCTTCCTTATTAATCAGGCAGTTTGGGTATGCACCTCAGGAAGCGCCGAAGCCCAAGGAGATACAGGAATCTATGTATCTCACTGGGGCAATAGAGGAAGAGATGTTGATCAAGCTGGAGAAAGCATGGAAGAACCTGCATAAGAGAGGGAAGCCTTCATGTAGCAAAGGGGGTACTCGAGTTCTTGGTCCGTATGTGGAATGGATTCGTGAACGAGCTACGAAATTCCTTATGCCTTACCCTGCAGTTCAGCCATTGTATCCTTCTCCGGTGGAGGAGCCCACCACTATAGACATACAGGTATACAAGCAGCTGATGGCGGAGAAAGAAGAGTTAGCAAAGGCTAAAGAGGCTTTAGAGAAAGAGAATGCCCAGCTTCGTCATGAAAAGATTGAAACAGGAAATTTTTCCAAGCAACAGGCCGAAACTTTGAAACATCTGAAGACTACTTTATTGGAGTTGACTGAAACCAAGAAGCGTTTGGAGTTAGATGTAGACTCAGTTAGCAGTGTATTGGCTACTAAGAAACAAGAGCTGGAAAGGGCCTACACGAAGTTAGCTAAGTTCAGAGAGCATTGGGACCTTACTATGGCCAAACGCAAAGAACGGGAAGAAGAGCTAAAGACACAGGTTGCTCAGTTGGGAGAACAGGTTAAAGTGAAGACTAAAGAGCTTGAAGAAGAAGCATGCCGTCGATACGAGGCCGAACGCAAACTGATTGATGCCATGAATAATCTGGAAGATTGTCAGCGCAGAGCAGACATCAAGAGGCCCAAACCTGAGGATGGTGCCCAAGATAAGGCTTGGGAAGATTTTGTCAGAGATATCCATGGAACGGTCAGGAAAAGGGATCAGTTGATAGAAGGCTTGATTTATCGACCGGATCACGCAGAGACGAAGAAGCTGTTCGAGGATTTCTGCGACCGTACCCGCACTTGATTTCTCTCTCGTATTCTTTGTGTTGAGATCACCACCAGGCATGTTGGTTGGCATCCTCCTTTATCATATCAGTTGTGTGGAACACAGTTGTGTAACGCCTTGACGAGCCTGTTTTTCCAATATACGAGGGTTTTTCTAAATATTGTCTTTATGGTTTCTCTTGTCTTGCCACCTTGACACTGGAATTGGAGGGGAAATATCCCCAACGCACACATACACGTTAGCATTTTTACATTGTTGTTTGCATAAATCGCATTGCATTACAGGTTTGTGATCCATGTTCCTTATCATTCTTCATCCATATCTCCAGGTAATTTCAGGATTACAGAAAAGCGGGTCCACCGTTACTCTACCAGAACTAATCACAAGAAGATCATGGACAACATGCAGAGTGAAATGCAAGAGATGCGTGACAGGATGGCCCTGCTCATGCAAACCATGGAGACCATCGCCAAAGGACAAGAGCAGCTGCAGAATCTGGTTCAACGGATAGTCGCACGGGCTGAAAACAACGGGACACCGCATGGTGAAAATATTGCTGCTTCTCCCCGAATTGAGAATCGTCAAAGTGTTGATGCTATTCCCGTAACCGGTTTGAATGCTGGAGAAACTGGTCCTGTAGGTGGAGGTGGGAACGCCGGTAATATGAATGCCAATACAGATACTGCGGGGGTATTTGTGGGTAATATCAACCAGGGTTTCAATGGGGGCGTTGAGAATGTCGGAATGAATGGTAATAATGGTAACCAGGGCTTCAATGGTGTGAACATGGGGTATGGCAGCATTGCTGGCGCCAAGGATGGGTTTGGCGGCTATGGTTATGGTAATCTTGGATATGGAACTGGTGCATACAACACTCAAGAGATGGGCAATATGAGGTATGACCCCAGGTATTTCCAAACGGGTCCGGGCCGTGATGCAGATTATGTTGGATACGGTGCAGTACCTCGCTGGGAGGATCGTTAGGAGGATGTGTTCTCTGGTCAGAACGAGGGTTATGAAAGAGCTAGGGATGACAACCATCGGATGAGATTGCTAGAAGAGAAAGTGAACGGATTGGCCAGCCAGAACGCCCTTGGGCTGGATATGTCAAATATGGGGCTGGTCCCAGGGCTGAGGGTCCCGCTGAAATTCAAAGCGTCGTCATTTGATAAGTACAAAGGGGATACATGCCCTAGGGTGCATGTGCGCGCGTTTTACAGGCGTATGTCTGCATATTCTGAGGATGAAAAGATGCTAATGCATTTCTTCCAGGATAGCCTGTCAGGGCCATCGCTGGAGTGGTACATGAGCTTGGAGCCTACTCAGATCAGGAGTTGGAAAGAGCTGGCAGAGGCTTTTGTTCGACATTATCAATATAATAGTGATCTCGCCCCTAACCGAGTCCAGCTGCAAAGCATGTCTCAAAAGTCTAGCGAGAGCTTTAAGGAATACGCCCAGAGATGGCGAGATCTGGCTGCTAGGGTACACCCTCCGATGGTGGAGCGCGAAATGATGGATATGTTCATAGGAACTTTTTCTGGAATGTACTATGACCGGTTGCTCAATTTTTCGATGAGTACCTTCTCTGAGTTGATCTTGATGGGGGAGCGCATCGAAAACGGAGTAAAGATTGGTAAAATTCAAGCGGGTGAGTCCAGTTCCGCAGGAGGTAATAAGAAGGCGTTTGGTGGTAAAAGGCAGGGTGATACCAACGCTATACACAATGCTCGACGGAGAAATAGAAGTCAGAACTGGCATCAGCAGTCGCAAGTTGCAAGTGTAACCATTCCAGGGCCTCCTCAGCAGCAGAGACAACAACCACAACAGCAGGCTCAGCAACAGCCTAATAATAACCAGCGCAGACTTCAGAACCCACGACCGAGGAGAGTATTTGAGGTACCGCCGGTATCATATGCGGAACTCCTTCAAACTTTGTTGAAATTGTAGCTCGTTGAGAAGAGGACCTTAGCACCACCAACTGGCCAGCCACCAGTCGGGTATGATGTTAATGAGCATTGTGACTTCCATTCAGGTGCACCGGGGCACAATATTGAAAATTGCCTAGCTTTCAAGCATAAAGTACAGGATTTGCTTGATAGTACGGCTATTAACTTCGGGAAGGACGGTCCCAATATCACGCAACAGCCAATGCCCAAGCATGGTGGGGCTGGGGCCAATGCAATCCTGGAAGATGATGAGTTGAAGTTGGTTTCGGAAGTGAACGAGCTGAAAACCCCTTTGAGTTACGTAAAGCAGCGTTTATTGAAAGGAGGTGTCTATCCCGGATGCAATGAAGAGTGTGTTGACTGTTTGGTTCAACCTGGGGGCTGTGAGAAGTTGAAAAGGGGAGTTCAAGGTTTGATTGATGAAGGGATCCTGCAGTTTGACAGGTCTGTGGGGCGAGAGAAGTTTGTTGAGACAGAATCTGGAAAAGAGCGCAGGGAGATTGCTACGATCACCATTCCGTTCAAATCGGTGACGATTTCGGCATCATCGAAAAGGCCGACCATTACTATTACCAAGGCTAAACCAGTCCCTTATGAGAGCACAAAGGCAGTCCCGTGGAGCTATGGTGCTGAAGTGTATTGCAATGGGGAAAAGATTGACTTGAATGATCCGCCAGCAGGATCTGTAGACAACATAGTGGGAACGGGTGGTATAACCCGGAGCGGGAGAATTTTTACTTCACCTGAGGTCGAGGCGGAGAGGCTCGCCAGGGGGAAGAGCAAGGTTGTTGAGGGGGAATCTTCAGGGAGTAAGGAGAAAGAGCCGATAACCAAAGACGTGGAAGAATTCATGAGGTTGATTCGCAAAAGTGATTACAAGATTGTAGAGCACCTGCAGCAGACCCCGTCAAAGATCTCCATATTATCGCTGTTGTTGTGTTCTGAGGCGCATAGAAATGCCTTGTTGAAGGTACTCGAGACATCCTTCGTGCCGCAAGAGATTTCAGTTAATCAGCTGGAGGGAGTTATGGCACATGTTAACGCTGGGCATGGGCTGGGATTCACGGATCTTGACCTAACGCCTCGAGGGCGTGATCACAATAATGCCTTACACATCTCTATCGAGTGCTGGGGCACGATTTTATCCCATGTGCTGGTAGACACTGGGTCCTCGTTGAATGTGTTACCAAAGAAAGCCCTGTTGAAATTGGATACCTGTGGGTTGCTGTGCACCCCTAGTGATTTGGTGGTGAGGGCCTTTGATGGAACAAGGAGGTCGGTATTCGGATCAGTAACGTTACCCATCCAGGTAGGTCCGGAGTTGTTTGATACAGTGTTTTACATCATGGACATCCAGCCTGCATATAGCTGTTTGATCGGGAGACCGTGGATGCATGCCGCTGGGGCAGTAACTTCTACGCTCCATCAGAAGCTGAAGTATATGGTTGAGGGGAGTATTGTGACGGTGTGTGGCGAAGAAGATATCCTAGTCAGTCATTTGTCTTCTTTCAAATACGTGGAGGTAGATGGAGAGATTCATGAAACGCTGTGTCAGGCGTTCGAAGGGGTGAAGGTTAAAGAAGAAGCTCCGGTGAAGAGTGAAGGGCAAGAGGTGGCAGTCTCCTCATATAAAGAAGCCAAGGCGTTGGTACAAGCGGGAGACTCTCAAAAGTGGGGGCAGATTCTGGACATCCCAGTAAAGCAAGATAGGTATGGCTTGGGGTACCGCCCATCTCCCTCACAGAGTGCGCCTAAGTACAAGGGACCTGTCGTGTTCACGCCCGGAGGAGTTAGCTTCAAAAGGATTAATGCCGTGTCTGATACGGAGGAAGTGGATAGCGACTGCGACATGGACGCATGGATTCGACCCAGCACGCCGGGGCAAAGCCTATGCAACTGGTCCATCCAGGACGTCATCCAAGTCACCAAACAGTAATGCGTTTTTTTTTCAATCATTGTATGATCACATGCCTTGCCCGGGGCATCGTTGATCTCGTCTTAGGGCCTAACTGTTTACCTGTATGTTTGCATGATCAATAAATGACGACGTTTTTTACATTCAAATGTTGTGATCCTTTTCTGTCTGTTTTTTATTTTTCAATAAAATGGCAGCGTGGTTATGCATTTTGCTTGTATATCATTTTTTGAAGCACTTAACCGTTTCCCTCGCAGGATTCATGAATTTTCAGATGACATCGACCAAAGACTTCCTATGACTCGTTTAGATTTCGAGCATCCGATCTTCCAAGCTGAGGAGGATATTGTTGAGGATAGTGACTTACCAGAAGAGCTGAGTCGGTTGTTGAAGCAAGAGGAGAGAGTCATTCTGCCTCACCAGGAAGAGATTGATATTGTCAATTTAGGGTCTGAAGAATGCGTCAGGAATATCCGTATAGGAGCCGCGTTGCAGGCCGACGTCAAGCAAGGGCTTATTGAGATGCTGCGGGAATACAGTGATATATTTGCTTGGTCCTACGAGGACATGCCAGGCTTGGATACTGATATGGTTGTTCATCGTCTGCCGTTGAGGGAAGATTGCCCACCAGTGACGCAGAAACTCAGAAGGACTCGTCCTGACATGGCTGTAAAGATAAAGGAAGAAGTGCAGAAGCAATGGGATGCTGGATTCTTGGTTGTCACCACTTATCCCACCTGGGTCTCTAATATCATGCCTGTGCCAAAGAAAGATGGCAAGGTTCGAATGTGTGTTGATTATAGGGATCTAAACAAAGTGAGCCCGAAAGATGATTTCCCGCTGCCGCATATTGACGTGTTAGTTGACAACACAACTCAGTTTTCGGTATTCTCTTTCATGGATGGATTTTCGGGGTACAACCAGATCAAAATGGCTCCGGAGGATATGGAAAAAACGACCTTTATCACCCCATGGGGAACCTTCTGTTATAAGGTGATGCCCTTTGGTTTGAAAAATGCTGGGGCAACGTACCAGCGGGCTATGACAATGCTTTTTCACGACATGATGCACAAAGAGATTGAGGTGTATGTCGATGACATGATTGCCAAGTCTCAAACGGAGGAAGAACATCTGGTTAATCTGCTGAAGTTGTTCAAGAGGCTGAGGAAGTTCAGGCTGAGGCTGAATCCTAACAAGTGTACCTTCGGAGTGAGATCCGGGAAGCTACTGGGGTTCATTGTGAGCAAGAAAGGAATCGAGGTCGATCCTGCAAAAATAAAAGCAATACAAGAGATGCCAGCACTGAGAACAGAAAAAGAAGTCCGTGGATTCCTAGGGAGGTTGAACTACATTGCTAGGTTCATCTCTCACCTAACGACCACGTGTGAACCATTATTCAAACTGTTAAAGAAAGATCAAGCGGGGGTCTGGAACGACAATTGCCAAAGGGCATTTGAAAAGATAAAAGAATACTTGCAGGAACCTCCGGTGTTGATACCCCCAGTAGCAGGACGACCACTGATTATGTATCTGACGGTTCTTGAGAATAGTATGGGTTGTGTTCTCGGGCAACATGACGAGACAGGACGGAAAGAGCATGCAATTTACTACTTGAGTAAAAAGTTCACGGATTGTGAGTCTCAATACTCTATGCTCGAAAAGACGTGTTGTGCATTGGCGTGGGCTGCCAAACGTCTAAGACAGTATATGCTGAACCATACAACCATGCTGATATCGAAGATGGATCCGATCAAATATGTGTTTGAAAAGCAAGCGCTCTCTGGAAGGATTGCTAGATGGCAAATGGTATTGACAGAATACGATATCCAGTATGTTTCCCAGAAGGCCATTAAGGGAAGTGTTCTGTCCAAATATCTTGCCGAACAGCCAATTGAGGATTATCAGCCTATGAAGTTCGAGTTTCCTGATGAGGACATATTGTACTTGAAGGCTAAAGATTGTGATGAGCCGTTGCCTGGTGAAGGTCCTGAGCGAAGTTCCCAGTGGCAATTAATTTTCGATGGGGCTGTCAATTCGTACGGTAGCGGGGTCGGGGCAATCATTACAACTCCCCACGGGTCGCACATCCCGTTCACAGCCAGATTGACTTTTCCAGTGACGAATAACGAAGCCGAGTACGAAGCTTGTATTATGGGGTTAGAGGAGTCTATTGATATGAGGATCAAGAATCTGGACGTATATGGGGATTCAGCATTGGTTGTGAATCAGATTAAAGGAGAGTGGGAGACACGCCAACCTAATCTGGTACCGTACATGAATCATGCGAGAAGGTTGCTACCTTTCTTTGATAGGGTGGAGTTTCATCATGTACCTCGGGCGGAGAATCAAATGGCGGACGCCCTTGCAACATTATCCTCGATGTATAAGGTCAACTACTGGAATGAGGCTCCCAGGATTGTCATATCTCACCTTGATAGGCCGGCCTTTGTGTTTGCAATTGATGAAGCATATGACGGTAAACCTTGGTATTTCGACATACAGAACTTCCTGAAGAACAAGGAATATCCGGCTGGGGCATCCAGTCGTGATCAGAAGACCCTAAGGAGGTTAGCAGGCAACTTCTATCTGAATCCCGACGGTGTTCTGTATAGAAGGAACCACGATTTGGTACTCCTCCGGTGTGTAGACGAGAAGGAAGCCAATTTATTCATGGAAGAGGTCCATGAAGGAACTTTTGGTACACATGCTGGTGGGCATGCTATGACCCGAAAGTTGTTGCAGGCGGGGTATTATTGGTTAACGATGGAAACAGACTGTTTTAAGTTCACCAAGCGGTGTCACAAGTGCCAGATCTATGCTGATAAGATCCATGTGCCACCCAGTCCACTAAATGTTATGGCTTCTCCGTGGCCTTTCTCCATTTGGGGAATTGATATGATTGGCAAGATTGAGCCCACTGCTTCTAATGGGCATCGGTTCATCCTAGTCGCGATCGATTACTTCACCAAGTGGGTGGAAGCAGCATCTTACGCCAACGTGACGAAGCAGGTCGTGGCCAGATTTATCAAGAGGGATATAATTTGCAGATACGGTATTCCCGAACGGATCATTACTGATAATGGTTCGAATCTGAACAATAGGATGATGAAAGATCTTTGTCAGGAGTTTAAGATCGAGCACCATAATTCATCTCCGTACAGACCCAAGATGAATGGCGCTGTTGAAGCGGCCAACAAGAACATAAAGAAGATTGTTCAGAAGATGGTGGTAACGTATAAGGATTGGCATGAGATGTTGCCGTTTGCGTTGCACGGTTATCGCACGACGGTGCGTACATCAACCGGGGAAACACCGTTCTCACTGGTATATGGCATAGAGGCAGTCCTGCCATTGGAGGTTGAGATACCATCTTTGAGGGTTTTGCTTGATGTTCAGCTTGATGAGGCAGAATGGGTGAGAAGTAGATTGAATCAGTTGAGCTTGATAGATGAGAAGAGACTGGCATCCATTGCACATGGTAGGCTGTATTAGAGCCGGATGAAGAAAGCGTTCGACAAGAAGATTCGACCTCAAAGCTTTCAGACGGGTGATCTTGTGCTGAAGAAGATTCTCCCACCGCAATCGGATCACAGGGGCAAATGGACTCCTAATTACGAAGGTCCATACGTCGTGAGGAAGGTCTTCTCCGGAGGAGCCTTATTGTTATCCACCATGGATGGTGAAGACTTTTCGTCCCCTGTGAACTCGGACGCAGTCAAAAAATACTTTGCTTAAAAATTGACCCGCTGGACAGTAAAAAGAGAGTCCACGAAAAAATGGGGCATCCTGGCGAACCAAAAAACAGAATAAAAAGGTTCGGGCAAAAGTTAGGGATAAAATGGAAAAAATGTACACCCGCGAAGTTGAAAACCTACACTGGGTGGCTTCGGCAAAAAAGGGTATCCCGGTGAATCGAAAACCCGCAAAGGGCGATTCACGCAAAAGTTAGGGATTTAAGAAGCAAATGACTGCGGTCCAAGTTCGATTATCTAGTGGTTTGGGAGCATCTGGGGGGTCGACTATCCAAAGCAATCTCTTCCGAAGACAGAGATCAGGAAAGCGTCAGAGTCCGGCGAGTCATAGGAGGATCAGTTCATGGTGTTCGTCTGTAACACGTTGCTGACATGTGTACAAATTTTATTCTGTATCTTTGTACATTTCTGCATTTTGTTTATGCGTGACTACCTCTTTTCAGGAGTTGCATCTGATGTACAAATCTTGCCTATTCTCAGGCCGTTATCAATAAAGTGTGTTATTCAGTGTAGTGTGTGACTTTGGTTTTAATTTTTACAGTTTTGTTTGTAAAAAACGCCGATGTTTTTGATAAACTTACATGCGTGTAAACAGGCAGGCCTCGGCCGATGATTGTTAAAACTGGAAATTACCTGAATGGTTGTCATGGATGATTACCAAGATGTTTTCTTTTTGCATAGATTTCCTTGTGGTTATTTGTTGACTTTTGCAGGTATTCAAAAGCTCGCAAAGTTCCCCGCCAGAGTCCATGGCAGGCTAGTACCCTCTCCAGAGGATGAATGTTGTGTCTCTCCTCAGTGAAGTCGCCCCAGGTAAAATCGAATGTTGCCTCCCCAGGAGAGTGGAGGTTGCGTCAAAGGAAAAGATCAATGTATCTTCAGTAGTTCAGAAGTGGTTTATCAAGCAGAGCAGGGTCCTCCCCAGCGAAGGTCGAGACAGATATGATTAACTTCCCCAAAGAGTTTCTTGTGTAGTGCGAATCAGAGCACATTGGTCAATCCCCAGCTCAGTGATAGCAGGATGAAGTATCCCCACAGGGCGTAATCAGAGTGTTGATACCTTTGAAAGCAGTTTCCAGGACTGCTTTTCCCTTTCCCCAACGGGTTGATCCTTCCTCGTCAGGACGATCATTTTTCAGCAGAGTTTGAAGTTTTGAGTTTGTGAGCTACTTTCCCAGCAGGATGGTTATCCCCAGCGGAGTTAGTTCATCTTTCCAGCATTTATTTTGTTGGAAGCGTATCGGTGGTATTCCGGTCATCCCCAGCAGATCCAGTTTGTCTTCAGCATTTATTTTGCTGAAGTAACTCCTTTGCATAAGCATGCATCATAAGCACTTGCATTTTACACGAATATGTAGCATTTCCATGCAGTATGGAAGCATTACGGCATCATCAAACATGTGCATGTGGAAGCATAAGCAGGATTGATTACCCGTCTAGCCTCAGGTATTTTCTCTGTCGATAAGTGAGATAGTGGTTCGCAGAAATGTGCATATGTTTTGTTTGTGGCACAAGACGCGCAGTGATCGTGTTTTCTCCTGTCAAGAGAGTTGTGGCGCAAGGCACGCAGTGATCGTGGTCATTGCAACGCCAAGACGCGCAGTGATCGTGTTTCCTCCTGTCAAGAGGGTTGTTGCGTCGGACACGCAGTGATCGTGTTCGTCATGTCATATTCCTCTAGCAGAGTTTGCTTGGTCAAGCACTTTTTCCCCCAGCTGAGGCTTTCTCAGGATGTTGTGGTGTCAGCATTGGAAGACGGTAATGCAGATTTTTGGGTGGTCACCCGTAGTTTCCCCAGCAGAGTTATGTTCTCCAGCAGGGTGTTACTTCAATGAGTTACTTGGTTAAGTCCCTCGTAGTCCTCAGCAGGGTATTCGCCACGGAGTTGTTTGGTTAAATTCCTCTTATTTTCCAACAAGGTTATTCTCGTCAAAGTGGCTTGGTTAAGTTCCCAATTTCCCCAGCGGAGTGTTTTCAGGATACCTATTGCCAGAATAGGTATTGGACGGCCGTCGTCAGAATTGTCCTCTCAGAGTTGCTTGGTTAAGTTTCTCATGCCCTGATGGGCTAAAGACGTGTCTACTTATGCGTCTAGCGGTATCTTACTGCAAGTGCACAACCTATCGAAGTAATATTTAAGATTATCGATCCACAGGGATTCTATGGTTACTTAGTGCTAGATGAACTTCTAGTTTAGCTAAGGCGAATGGTTGTCACGATTTTTTGTTGATTTTTAAGACTATTAAAGGCGGAATTAAATTTAAGTTTTAATAAAGTAATACTAAGGCGGTCGGTATGTAATTATACTAACTTAGGTGGGTCAATCTAACCTAGGCTTATAAAGGTGTTCACTTAATCTATTCGGTAGAGATTACCAGTTTAAATACCCTCAACTCACACTCTCGTGGTCTTATATCAGATCTTATCCCTAAAGCCCTATGCCTGCTCTCGCTAGCCCATAAGTGTTTAGAGGTAATTTTTGGAAACTAAGTAATTCTAATTTATCTTAAAGCCCTCTCGCTGTGTTTAATTTAAATGCCTAACTTTAGCTATCTTGTTAAAATCTCACACTCTCGTGGTCTTGACCTAACCTAATACTCTTTTCTTACTCTCGTAACGAAAAGGTCTATTTCAATTAAAAAGTATCAGCCAGAATGTTAAGTGATTAATTATTTTTAGCCTATGGTTATATTTTACCGGTTAAGTTTGTTATAACTACATATCGCCCTAAGGTGTTTAGCTACTCATCGATGTTGAACCAGACAGAGATAGAAAATTTAATAATAACGTACTCATGGCAGAAAAATAAATAAACATTATAATTAAATTAAATTGCAATATAATGAAAAACCTGGTTAACAAATATTCGAGCAGACTCCTTCTTCCACAGACCGGAAAGCTTGGAGTTAGCGGAAATTGAAAATAAACGAATGCTGAAGGTTTAGAAACAAATAAATGTATAACAATTTCCTGATGTTGGAAATTGTTATATGGCGGGTTTGGATACAATAAAAAACGAAACAGAAAACTAAAAATAATGCAGGAATAGAAAGGCTAGTTCGTAATACAGTTCGGCAGAGCTTCCGCAGGAATTTGAATAAAAAATTGCTCTCCCCATTGTTCATAGAACTTGTACTATTTATAGAATCCTTAATGGGCTGGATTTTTGGACCTTTGTTGCATGGGCCTTGCTGAATTTGTGGAGGGAATGCAGGAACGTGGCAACAGAATAGGAGAAATGGTCTTCACGTAATGCCTTGACGTAGTCTGAGTCAAAAACCTAATTTTACCCTTGTCACGGTCGTGACAAGGTCTTCACGTTCGTAACTTGTGGTTTTTAAGTGTCACGGTCGTGACCACTCTCTTACGGTCGTGATGGCTCAAATTGGGGTGTCACGGTCGTGACACCCTTGTGACGGCCGTGACTGCAACAAATTATGCAGTCTTTTGCAGGCTTCTTCATTTCTTCATCTCTTTATGGTTTCTTTTGTTCCTTTTGCTCTTAATTCATGATTTAGCTCCATATAATGATGTACCTGCAAAATGGTAAGAAAAACTCGAGAAATCGAGTGTTAAAACGGTGAATATGCGATAAAACGTTAATGAAACCTAGCAATATAATCGATGCGTTTTCTCGTTATCAAACTTCCCCAAACTTAAACCTTTGCTTGTCCTCAAGCAAATAGTCGGCTGAAAATCGGCGGACAAGATTTTATTCACGCATACTCATAACAAACCGTACGAGGGATCGTTTTGTCGGATAATCCGGTACTTTGATAGAACACTACCGATACACTAATGACACAAGCAACAAGCTATGTCGTCGACTTCCCGTTAAACGAAACAATCGGCAATTACATTACGATTTCACCTGGAGTTTTTCGATCTTATTTCGCCCGGTTTCATTCTAGCGCAATCACATTAAGCCCTTTGCCTTAGCACGCACGTAGTGGAGTAGCCGGTTAGCGACTTTGATCCTTTTTTGAGCACGGGGTCTGGTACACGAGTGTGGTAACCCTACATATTTTATCCGATTTGGAGGTTGTGGGGGATCGAGCCGTAGCACGCCCTACCGAGTTCAGAACCAGTACCTCTGAACCAACTTGCAATGGAATCCATCTCATATTTCTCGTTTCTTATATGCGACCGTGTACTTTGGTGCAATTTCTTTTCATTTTGCATTGAGATATGAAGGATCATTATTGATTAGGCATCAAACGCTTATATTCATCGGCTCCCCACGTGGTTTGTGTTCAGACGGTGCTGACTGCTAGTATAAACTACTAGGGGTTACTTTTGAACTAAAACTAAAAGTGTACTCGTAATGGTAATCGGGATGGAATTGCTTAAGTAGCGAGTCAAAGATGTCAAGATTGTATTGGTCTTGTTTAACCGTTCTCGGCTTCCTAATTACGATTCCGTAGGTAAGTCGGGTAATGCGAATAATTAAAGATTTTTTCTGGTATAGCTAAATAATCGGGGAAAGTTCGAAATTAAAGAAAATAGCACAAAGATTTGCTCATTTCATTAAGTTGCGAAAAGAAATACAACGGAATTGAAAATACAACGAAATGGAAAAGTGCGAAAAAGGGAAATTGCGAAAATGAAAGGTACCTCTCCCACACTATATCAGACATTGTCCCCAATGTTGTGATATAAATGCGGTAAAAGTACAGTACAACGACAAAAACGAAAAACAAACATAAGCAAACTAAAACTATGGCTGCTGAGGACCGCGGGCTCGGCCTCTGGTGCGGGAGCGGCGTCTGGAAGGAGTCGCTTCAGGATCAGAACCGGTGCCAGAGGCAGCAGTGATGTTAATGCGGAGGGCTTCTAGCTCGCTGAAAATTTCTCCAAACTTCTCATTAGTAGCTTCCTGGTTTGCTGCAATAGTGCTGAGTAAAGCATCATACTGCTCCTTCTGCCTTCGCTCCAGTGCGGCATTCATCTGGTTCTGCTGATGAATCGCCCGGAGGACTTCCTCAAGTGTGATTTCGGGAGCAGGGGGTTGTCGGGTAGATGTCTCTGGTATATCCTAGACAGGCTCAGCTGCATCCATAGCGTCCTGCATCTCATCCGCTGGAGGGTCTGCCTGATCATCATGAATAGGGACGTGATCGGCAGTAACATGTAAAACAAAGAGCCAGTTGGCTCGGCTGGATGGATCGATGCGGTCGCGGGACGGCAGAATGATATGATGGAAAATGGTGCCATGGACAACAGAGTATACCTGCCATCCTCTCGCTGCGCAATCAGGTGAGCGGACCTGCAATAACTCTTGGTGAGGAATTCTGCGGCTAGGTGAGGCTGATTAACGACCAAGTCACCAAGCCCCAACTGAATGGCGAGGGTGGTGACAATGCCGCCTATGAAGAACGGGGTGTAGCCTCTGTGTGCAATGGCCTGGATATGATAAAGCATGAAAGGGGCAGCGTTGATCGGCTCGTCATTAAGAGCACAGTGTAAGAATAGAAGCTCCTTGGATTTGAGCTTATGGTTGCTTTCTCGAGCGAAGATGGTGTTGCATATGACACGGTGGAAATAGCGGATTGCCGGGTTGTGAATGTGCGTAGCGTTGAGGCTTTGGAAGGCTGATGCACGGGTGTTGGTTAAGTCGTGCCATAGAGTGAAAGCTTGTTCACTAAAATTATCGGGCACGCGACGGTGAGCTTCAGCTCCGTGATCGAAGCCTAACAACTCGGCTATCCTGTCTTGCGGAATGTTGAACTCTTGGCCATGCAATCTGAATTTGGCGACACCGGTGAGCTGACTCTGAGAACCGGTACCGGTGATGTAACTGAATGAGCTTAAGAACTCCAGTGTCAGAAGCTCGAATGTGGGCTGAGGTTGACTGCAAAGATCCCACATACCGACTTTTTGAAGCAGGCTTGTAACACTGGCAAGCATTCCGAGTTCCCTCAAACAGACAGTGTAAATGTAACGTGTAGGTTGCACACCGCGGTTTTGGAATCGGAGAAAACGTTCTCTCTGAGTTTCTCCAGCATCACCTTCTCTAAAAGTAATAGAATCCATTACATGCTAGAGCTTAGAGTGAAGAATGAAGATTTTTGATGTTTTATGAAAAAATGGTAAAATGAAAGAAATATTGATTCAGGATAAATAATGGAGAGTGAGAATGTGATAGGTTATGATAATGGGGGGTTAATGAGGTTTAAAGTTGGTAATGGGGAGGTTACGGAGGTTATGGAGAAAATGGGTAGTTTTGAGGAAGTTATGGAGGAAGAAGAAGAAGAGGCACGAAGAGAAACAGTTCTGTTTCTCACGATTCCTGAAATAGGGATTTGTCACGGTCGTGACAGGGGTGTGACGGTCGTGACACGCTATTTAAGCACGTCACGATCGTGAGATGGGTATGACGACCGTGAGGGCACGCTTCGTTGAATAATTTCCAGAAAAACATTTTCTCACTTAATTCACATAGTTTATAATAATGTATTTTCTTCACTAACACTCATATTAAATTATAAACACCATATAGTATATAATTTCAACACAGTACTATACTAACTTGCATGGCATGAGAGATTGTATATAATATGAAATAATGCAAGCATAACAGTACATAGAATGAAAAATATATAAATTGCTAAAAATGGAGAAATTTTGGAATTAAAGGTGCATTGCATAAAGTAATTGAAAATGAAGTTACATAAACGGAAATTACGGTATGAAATTGTTGCGAAAAATAAATCTAACTAGAAACGAAAACAATGAGAAAAATAAACTAAATCACTTATAGCATTTTCAAAAGCGTTTCTTCAAGTCTTCGATGGCGGAGTTCAAGTGATAGAATTGTTCGCAGGTTATGTCAGTCAATCCTATAATGTCCAATCGCATGCTCTTAATGTCTTCTTTAAATAAATTAATGTCAGTTTGGTAAGCATTGAGAGTGTTCATGATGTTTTGTAAGTTGTTAGCATAATCTCCTTGATTCACTTCAGGGGTTTCATGTACTTCTTCAGTGTGGTCAATGTCATGGTAACCAGGAGGTGTCTCAAGGTCAGTTTAGACATTGGTCATTATATCATCTTTTATCTTGTAAGACTGAGGTGTTTCAGGAGTAGATGGATAATCAGGTGGGTTTAACTCATAAAGCCAGTTATCCTTATTGTGAACACTTACTCTAGCATGGTTAGGCAATGTGAACAGGGTTACTACTTCGTTCCGGATTAGGTACTCAAAAGGTGCATGTCCTAAATTCCTTATGATATGTCTATTGAAGCAGAAATTAAGATTCATAGGGCGGATTGTTCCTAGACGGTTGCACCTGTCCAGTTGGTACCTAAGTCCTATGGCATCAGCAATCATGGTTACAAGACCTCCTACTAATATAGGTAATTCAGGTTCTTCTTGGATACGGGTGAAGGTTTGCATCATGAAAGGTACACCATTAACAGGCTGTCCATTAGTGAAACATGACATAATAAATATTTCATCTTTAGAAACTCCGGTAATGTTTTCTTCTTTTCCAAAGAAGGTGTGGGCAAGGAATTTATGGAAGTAACGGAGAGCAGGATTATGTATCTCATCATTATTCATGTTATTTGGTTCAGGGTGGTAGTTTCCGGTTAAAGTTCCCCAAAAGAAATCTAGCTCAATATCCATCAATTCTACCTGTGTGGTAGTAAAAGCAAATGGTCCACTAGGGAATCCTAACAAGTCAGCTAGTTCTTTATGGTTAAAGTCATATTCTATTCCAAATAGGCGGAAACTAATAAATCCTTTCCTAAATCCAAAACCGCGCTCAGGTAGGTAAATTGAGGAGCTAAGGAACTCAAGGGTGAGCTCGCGGTAAGTCACAAACTTATGTTGGATCAATGCATTCTCCCATCCGAGTCGGTTTAACAAGTACATGACACTATCATGTATACCTAGGGTTTCCATAGTCTTATCATCCGGGTACAGGGTCAAATCCATTTGCCTCTGTGATAACTCTTCAAACTTCATTCTTTGGTTCCTACCTCTAAATTTGGTTCCCATATGGTTAATTGGTTGGTTAGCCATGGTCAGTGCAAATATGGGGGAAACAAATCAGGGGAAGAAGGAAAGTGGAAAAGACTTTAGAAAATCTGTAAAAAGTGATTTAAGATAAAAATAAGAAAATGAAATGCATAATGTAATGGCAATAATAGTAATATAAAATAAAACTATAAAATGACAAAACAATTAAACAAATAGTAAAACGATAAATAACAATATGCTAAAAGAAAAGAATAGTTTAAATAATTAAATAAGTAAATGGGTTGCCTCCCACTAAGCGCTGTTTTTATCGTCAAAAGCATGACGTAATGCTTAGGTTTAGATTAATCAGGGGAATTAGTGGACAATTCTAAAAGCTTTAGATTATTCGCATAATCTCTATTTTCAACTTTATGATAATGTTTTAAACGTTGTCCGTTTACTATGAATGGTTCACTATTCCTACCCTTAATTTCTATTGCTCCACTCGGGAATACTTTAGTTTTTTCAAAGGGTCCTGACCATCTAGATTTTAATTTTCCAAGAAAGAGCCTAAGTCTTGAATTAAAGAGGAGTACAATGTCTCCCACACTAAATTCTTTCCTAGATAGGCGTTTATCATGCCATCGCTTAGTTCTTTCTTTATATATCTTAGCATTCTCATATGCATCTAACCTTAATTCTTCTAATTCGTTAATGTCTAGGATTCGCTTTTCTCCTGCAGCATTATAGTTTATATTGAGAGTTCTGATCGCCCAATAAGCTTTGTGTTCTAGTTCTACTGGGAGGTGACAAGATTTTCCATAAACTAGTTTGAAAGGTGTAGTACCTATGGGTGTCTTGTAAGCGGTCCTATAAGCCCATAAAGCTTCATTAAGTTTAGATGACCAATCTTTCCGAGATATGGCGACAGTCTTTTCTAAGATTTGTTTAATTTCTCTGTTTGAGACTTCGACTTGTCCACTTGTTTGTGGGTGATATGGTGTAGCCACACGGTGTCTTACTCCATATTTAGATAGTAATTTGTCAAAGATTTTTGAAATGAAGTGCGAGCCACCGTCACTTATGATGAGTCTAGGCACACCAAATATGGGAAAGATTATATTTTTGAAAAGCTTTATTACTAATCGTGTATCGTTTGTAGGAGAAGCTATGGCTTCAATCCATTTCGAAACATAATCAACAGCTACGAGTATGTAATTATTACCGAAAGATGATGGGAATGGTCCCATGAAATCTATTCCCCAGACGTCACAGATTTCTACTTCTAAAATTCCTTTTTGAGGCATTTCATCTCTTCTTGAAATATTGCCAGTGCGTTGACACCGATCGCAATTTATAACAGCGATGTGGACATCCTTCCATAGATTAGGCCAGAATAAGCCGGCTTGCAAGATTTTTGCACAAGTCTTGGAAGTGCTTGCATGTCCACCATAAGGAGATGAATGGCATTGAGCAATGACATCTTCTATTTCTTCTTCGGGAATACATCGGCGAAAGATTCCATCTGGTCCTCTTTTGAACAATAATGGTTCATCCCAATAGTAATGTTTCAGATTATGAAAGAATTTCTTTTTCTGCTGATAGGTTAGATCGGGTGGAAGAGCTCCTGCGGCTAGGTAGTTGACAATGTCAGCGTACCATGGCAGTCCTACAGTTGTCTGGATTGTTTCCACGGATTCTGGTTCATTTATATCTAACTGAGCTAGGTCGCTTCCTATTTGTGCTATCAGCTGTTCATACGGAAAATCATCGTTAATCGGCACTTGTTCGGGTTTAATACCTTCTATTCTAGATAAATGGTCCGCTATGACGTTCTCAGTACCTTTCTTATCTTTTATTTCTAGATCAAACTCTTGTAAGAGTAAAATCCATCTTAAGAGTCTTGGTTTAGCATCTTTCTTAGTTAATAGATATCGGATAGCAGCATGGTCTGTGTAAATGATTATTTTCGCTCCTACTAGGTAAGAACGGAATTTGTCAAGCGCAAAGACAACTGCTAACAATTCTTTTTCGGTAGTAGCGTAGTTCATCTGGGCAGAATCTAAGGTTCTACTGGCATAGTAAATCGCATGAAGTTTCTTTTCCTTTCTCTGGCCTAGAACTGCGCCTACAGCATAGTCACTCGCATCGCACATGATTTCAAAAGGTAATCTCCAGTTAGGGGGTTGCATGATTGGTGCGGTGATGAGGGCTGTTTTTAGAGTTTCGAATGCTTTAAGACAATCTTCATTGAATATGAACTCAGCGTCTTTCATTAATAAACCAGTAAGAGGTTTAGTGATTTTCGAGAAATCTTTGATGAATCGTCGGTAAAAACCGGCGTGTCCTAAAAAGCTTCGTATTTCTCGAACGGTTTTAGGGGGTTGAAGATCTTTTATTACTTCAATCTTAGCTTTATCAACTTAAATTCCCTTGTTGGATATTACATGACCTAATACTATTCCTTCGTTGACCCTAAAATGACATTTCTCCCAGTTAAGCACGAGATTTACTTTTACACACCTTTCTAACACCATTTCTAAGTTCGATAAGCATCCTTCAAAACTTTGCCCGCATACAGAGAAGTCGTCCATGAACACTTCCATGATGTTGTCTATAAAATCTGCGAAGATTGACATCATACATCTTTGAAAGGTTGCAGGAGCGTTGCATAATCCAAAGGGCATTCGCCTATAAGCGAACGTTCCATAAGGACATGTGAATGTAGTCTTCTCTTGATCATCAAGATGGATAGGGATTTGGAAAAATCCTGAGTAACCGTCAAGATAACAGAAGTAAGAATGCTTGGCTAATCGTTCTAACATTTGATCTATGAAAGGTAGTGGGAAATGATCTTTTCGAGTGGCTTTGTTTAGTTTACGATAATCTATGCACACTCTATATCCCGTCACTACTCTTTGCGATATCGATTCGCCTTGAGCGTTTTTCACAACAGTGATACCTCCTTTCTTTGGCACTACATGTATTGGACTAACCCATTCACTATCAGAGATTGGATATATTATCCCGGCATCTAATAATTTCTTAACTTCTTCTTTTACTACAGTGCTAAGGGTTGGGTTAATTCTTCTTTGAGATTCTCTGGAGGTTCTGCAATCTTCTTCTAGCAGAATACGATGCATACAAACTGAAGGACATAGTCCTTTAAGATCAGATATGTTATATCCTAATGCAGTTGGATATTTCTTCAAGACATCTAAAAGTTTCTTTGTTTCTATAGTTCCTAAACTGGAATTTACTATAACTGGTCTTTTACATTCAACGTCTAAGAATTCGTACCTTAGGTTATGAGGTAAAGTTTTTAATCCTAACGTAGGTTTATCTTTACTTGGCATGGGATCCGGTGTAAGTGCTAAACTTTCGCTTAGACTATCATCCTGATACGGTTTTCGCCAATTATCATCTTCGAAAATCGGAGGGATTTGAATTTTCATTATTTCAGAATAAGTGGTCTCTTTCAGTTCCATTTCTCTTACACATTCGTCAATTACGTCCAATAGATAGCATGTATCCTCTATAGCTGGTGATTGTAAGAATTGTGTTAAAATAAATTCAACTTTCTCTTCACCTACTTCAAAGGTTAGCTTTCCTCTTTTTACGTCTATTATAGCTCCGGCGGTAGCTAAGAATGGTCTTCCTAGTATGATAGGTGTGGTGGAGTCTTCAGAGATGTCCATGATTATAAAATCAGTAGGGATGTAGAATTGTCCTATACGCACTGGGACGTTTTCTAGTATGCCTATAGGATATTTAACAGAGCGATCAGCTAGTTGAACAGACATTTTAGTTGGTCTTAGGTCTCCCACGTCTAGCCTTTTGCAAATCGTTAAGGGCATAACACTGATACTGGCTCCTAAATCGCATAGAGCTTTGTCAATGACGAATTTTCCTATTACACAGGGTATAGAGAAACTTCCTGGATCTTTTAGCTTAGGAGGCATTTTATTCTGAATTATGGCGCTACACTCGGCAGTAAGTGTAACTGTTCCGTTATCCTCTATCTTTTTCTTATTGGATAAGATTTCTTTTAAAAACTTAGCATACGAGGGTATTTGGGTAATTGCTTCTGTAAACGGAATAGTAATATTCAACTGTTTCAGAAGTTCGACAAATTTCTTAAATTGACCCATCGTCTTGGAATTTATTAATCTTTGAGGGTACGGAATTGGTGGTTTATAGGGTGGTGGAGGCACATAAGGTTGTTCTTTCTCCACTACCTCTCGATTGTCATCTTCCTTTTCTTCTGGATCATTCACCACTTCAGTCGGTTTATCCGGTTTTTGGTACATGGCTGGATTGTTAAGTCTTGGATCGGTAGGTCCGTCAAGATCCTTGCCACTTCTTAATATTACAGCGTTAGCATGTCCTTTCGGATCAGGTTGAGGTTGTCCAGGGAATACTCCAGCTGGTGCAGCAGTAGGTGCTTGTTGTTGAGCTACTTGTGAAATCTGAGTTTCAAGCATTTTGTTATGTGTAGCTAATGCATCTACTTTGCTCACTAATTGTTTAATCTGCTCACTAGTGTGAATGTTTTGGTTTAAGAAGTCCTTGTTTGTTTGAGATTGGTTAGCTATAAAGTTCTCCATCATCAATTCAAGGTTCGATTTTCTAGGGATATTAGGAGCAGTCTTTTGATATCCTGGTGATGTAGCTGGTGCTTGACCTGGTGCGTAATAAGCATTGTTATTCTTATAGGAGAAGTTCGGATGATTCTTCCAACCTGGGTTGTATGTGTTTGAGTAAGGGTTTCCTTGAGCATAATTCACTTGATCAGTGGGAGTTCCTGCCAATAGTTGACAATCAGAAACTTCGTGTCCTGGGACTCCACATAACTCACAGTTAGGTGTTACTGCAGCCACGGTGGCTGTAGGTGTTATGGCCAAGTTATCGATCTTTTGGCTTAGTTGGTCAAACTTCGCATTGACTTGGTCCATACTACTTACTTCGTACATACCTCCCTTTGTTGGTTTCTCAGTTGCGACTCTCTCGCTTCCCCAAAGGTAATGATTTTGAGCCATACTTTCGATAAGTGCATAGGCATCATTATATTCTTTGTCCATCAATGCACCACCCGCGGCAGCGTCAATTGTCATTCTTGTATTGTACAAGAGTCCATTGTAGAAGGTATGGATGACCATCCATTCTATTAATCCATGATGTGGACAAAGTCTCAGTAGATCCTTATAGCGTTCCCAAGCTTCGAATAATGATTCACTTTCTCTTTGCTTAAATCCGTTGATCTGAGCTCTCAGCATAGCTGTCTTGCTAGGTGGAAAATACCTATTCAAGAAAACTCTCTTAAGTTCTTCCCACGTAGTTACTGAGTTCGAAGGCAGAGATTGAAGCCAAGCTCTTGCTCTGTCTCGAAGCGAAAAAGGAAATAAACGTAGTCTAATAGCTTCTTGGGTAACTCCATTGGCTTTTACGGTATCTGCATATTGCACAAAGATCGAAAGATGAAGATTCGGATCCTCGGTAGAATTTCCGGCGAATTGATTTTGTTGCACGGCTGATATCAACGAAGGTTTTAGTTCGAAATCATTTCGGTTGATAGCCGGCGCTGCAATGCTTGAATGCGGTTCAGCTTGCGAAGGATTAGCGTAATACTTGAGTGGATGAGTCTGTTCTTCAGCCATCTCTGCGTCCTTTGATTTTACGACTGGTTTAGGCGGATCTAATTGAAGATCTGGAATATTGTAATTATTTTCGAAATCGAATATACGTCTTCTTACGTGTAAGAAGCGTTCCGATTCAGGGATTAGAGGTTGCAAGTCTTCGCTTTTAGAGCGAGTACTTGGCATACACTCGGAGATTAGATTAAATTAAATAGTTGATACCTTAGTATAGACAATGCTACCTAAATGCACTAGTAACTAAATTAAGGAATCCCCGGCAACGGCGCCAAAAATTTGATGGGCTAAAGACGTGTCTACTTATGCGTCTAACGGTATCTTACTGCAAGTGCACAGCCTATCGAAGTAATATTTAAGATTATCGATCCACAGGGATTCTATGGTTACTTAGTGCTAGATGAACTTCTAGTTTAGCTAAGGCGAATGGTTGTCACGATTTTTTGTTGATTTTTAAGACTATTAAAGGCGGAATTAAATTTAAGTTTTAATAAAGTAATACTAAGGCGGTCGGTATGTAATTATACTAACTTAGGTGGGTAAATCTAACCTAGGCTTATAAAGGTGTTCACTTAATCTATTCGGTAGAGATTACCAGTTTAAATACCCTCAACTCACACTCTCGTGGTCTTATATCAGATCTTATCCCTAAAGCCCTATGCCTGCTCTCGCTAGCCCATAAGTGTTTAAAGGTAATTTTTGGAAACTAAGTAATTCTAATTTATCTTAAAGCGCTCTCGCTGTGTTTAATTTAAATGCCTAACTTTAGCTATCTGGTTAAAATCTCACACTCTCGTGGTCTTGACCTAACCTAATACTCTTTTCTTACTCTCGTAACGAAAAGGTCTATTTCAATTAAAAAGTATCAGCCAGAATGTTAAGTGATTAATTATTTTTAGCCTATGGTTATATTTTACCGGTTAAGTTTGTTATAACTACATACCGCCCTAAGGTGTTTAGCTACTCATCGATGTTGAACCAGACAGAGATAGAAAATTTAATAATAACGTACTCATGGCAGAAAAATAAATAAACATTATAATTAAATTAAATTGCAATATAATGAAAAACCTGGTTAACAAATATTCGAGCAGACTCCTTCTTCCACAGACCGGAAAGCTTGGAGTTAGCGGAAATTGAAAATAAACGAATGCTGAAGGTTTAGAAACAAATAAATGTATAACAATTTCCTGATGTTGGAAATTGTTATATGGCGGGTTTGGATACAATAAAAAATGAAACAGAAAACTAAAAATAATGCAGGAATAGAAAGGCTGGTTCGTAATACAGTTCGGCAGAGCTTCCGCAGGAATTTGAATAAAAAATTGCTCTCCCCATTGTTCATAGAACTTGTACTATTTATAGAATCCTTAATGGGCTGGATTTTTGGACCTTTGTTGCATGGGCCTTGCTGAATTTGTGGAGGGAATGCAGGAACGTGACAACAGAATAGGAGAAATGGTCTTCACGTAATGCCTTGACGTAGTCTGAGTCAAAAACCTAATTTTACCCTTGTCACGGTCGTGACAAGGTCTTCACGTTCGTAACTTGTGGTTTTTAAGTGTCACGGTCGTGACCACTCTCTTACGGTCGTGATGGCTCAAATTGGGGTGTCACGGTCGTGACACCCTTGTGACGGCCGTGACTGCAACAAATTATGCAGTCTTTTGCAGGCTTCTTCATTTCTTCATCTCTTTATGGTTTCTTTTGTTCCTTTTGCTCTTAATTCATGATTTAGCTCCATATAATGATGTACCTGCAAAATGGTAAGAAAAACTCGAGAAATCGAGTGTTAAAACGGTGAATATGCGATAAAACGTTAATGAAACCTAGCAATATAATCGATGCGTTTTCTCGTTATCAAACTTCCCCAAACTTAAACCTTTGCTTGTCCTCAAGCAAATAGTCGGTTGAAAATCGGCGGACAAGATTTTATTCACGCATACTCATAACAAACCGTACGAGGGATCGTTTTGTCGGATAATCCGGTACTTTGATAGAACACTACCGATACACTAATGACACAAGCAACAAGCTATGTCGTCGACTTCCCGTTAAACGAAACAATCGGCAATTACATTACGATTTCACCTGGAGTTTTTCGATCTTATTTCGCCCGGTTTCATTCTAGCGCAATCACATTAAGCCCTTTGCCTTAGCACGCACGTAGTGGAGTAGCCGGTTAGCGACTTTGATCCTTTTTTGAGCACGGGGTCTGGTACACGAGTGTGGTAACCCTACATATTTTATCCGATTTGGAGGTTGTGGGGGATCGAGCCGTAGCACGCCCTACCGAGTTCAGAACCAGTACCTCTGAACCAACTTGTAATGGACTCCTTCTCATATTTCTCGTTTCTTATATGCGACCGTGTACTTTGGTGCAATTTCTTTTCATTTTGCATCGAGATATGAAGGATCATTATTGATTAGGCATCAAATGCTTATATTCATCGGCTCCCCACGTGGTTTGTGTTCAGACGGTGCTGACTGCTAGTATAAACTACTAGGGGTTACTTTTGAACTGAAACTAAAAGTGTACTCGTAATGGTAATCGGGATGGAATTGCTTAAGTAGGGAGTCAAAGATGTCAAGATTGTATTGGTCTTGTTTAACCGTTCTCGGCTTCCTAATTACGATTCCGTAGGTAAGTCGGGTAATGCGAATAATTAAAGATTTTTTCTGGTATAGCTAAATAATCGGGGAAAGTTCGAAATTAAAGAAAATAGCACAAAGATTTGCTCATTTCATTAAGTTGCGAAAAGAAATACAACGGAATTGAAAATACAACGAAATGGAAAAGTGCGAAAAAGGGAAATTGCGAAAATGAAAGGTACCTCTCCCACACTATATCAGACATTATCCCCAATGTTGTGATATAAATGCGGTAAAAGTACAGTACAACGACAAAAACGAAAAACAAACATAAGCAAACTAAAACTATGGCTGCTGAGGACCGCGGGCTCGGCCTCTGGTGCGGGAGCGGCGTCTGGAAGGAGTCGCTTCAGGATCAGAACCGGTGCCAGAGGCAGCAGTGATGTTAATGCGGAGGGCTTCTAGCTCGCTGAAAATTTCTCCAAACTTCTCATTAGTAGCTTCCTGGTTTGCTGCAATAGTGCTGAGTAAAGCATCATACTGCTCCTTCTGCCTTCGCTCCAGTGCGGCGTTCATCTGGTTCTGCTGATGAATCGCCCGGAGGACTTCCTCAAGTGTGATTTCGGGAGCAGGGGGCTGTCGGGTAGATGTCTCTAGTATATCCTAGACAGGCTCAGCTGCATCCATAGCGTCCTGCATCTCATCCGCTGGAGGGTCTGCCTGATCATCATGAATAGGGACGTGATCGGCAGCAACAGGTAAAACAAAGAGCCAGTTGGCTCGGCTGGATGGATCGATGCGGTCGCGGGACGGCAGAATGATATGATGGAAAATGGTGCCATGGACAACAGAGTATACCTGCCATCCTCTCGCTGCGCAATCAGGTGAGCGGACCTGCAATAACTCTTGGTGAGGAATTCTGCGGCTAGGTGAGGCTGATTAACGACCAAGTCACCAAGCCCCAACTGAATGGCGAGGGTGGTGACAATGCCGCCTATGAAGAACGGGGTGTAGCCTCTGTGTGCAATGGCCTGGATATGATAAAGCATGAAAGGGGCAGCGTTGATCGGCTCGTCATTAAGAGCACAGTGTAAGAATAGAAGCTCCTTGGATTTGAGCTTATGGTTGCTTTCTCGAGCGAAGATGGTGTTGCATATGACACGGTGGAAATAGCGGATTGCCGGGTTGTGAATGTGCGTAGCGTTGAGGCTTTGGAAGGCTGATGCACGGGTGTTGGTTAAGTCGTGCCATAGAGTGAAAGCTTGTTCACTAAAATTATCGGGCACGCGACGGTGAGCTTCAGCTCCGTGATCGAAGCCTAACAACTCGGCTATCCTGTCTTGCGGAATGTTGAACTCTTGGCCATGCAATCTGAATTTGGCGACACCGGTGAGCTGACTCTGAGAACCGGTACCGGTGATGTAACTGAATGAGCTTAAGAACTCCAGTGTCAGAAGCTCGAATGTGGGCTGAGGTTGACTGCAAAGATCCCACATACCGACTTTTTGAAGCAGGCTTGTAACACTGGCAAGCATTCCGAGTTCCCTCAAACAGACAGTGTCAATGTAACGTGTAGGTTGCACACCGCGGTTTTGGAATCGGAGAAAACGTTCTCTCTGAGTTTCTCCAGCATCACCTTCTCTAAAAGTAATAGAATCCATTGCATGCTAGAGCTTAGAGTGAAGAATGAAGATTTTTGATGTTTTGTGAAAAAATGGTAAAATGAAAGAAATATTGATTCGGGATAAATAATGGAGAGTGAGAATGTGATAGGTTATGATAATGGGGGGTTAATGAGGTTTAAAGTTGGTAATGGGGAGGTTACGGAGGTTATGGAGAAAATGGGTAGTTTTGAGGAAGTTATGGAGGAAGAAGAAGAAGAGGCACGAAGAGAAACAATTATGTTTCTCACGATTCCTGAAATAGGGATTTGTCACGATCGTGACAGGGGTGTGACGGTCTTGACACCCTATTTAAGCACGTCACGATCGTGAGATGGGTATGACGACCGTGAGGGCACGCTTCGTTGAATAATTTCCAGAAAAACATTTTCTCACTTAATTCACATAGTTTATAATAATGTATTTTCTTCACTAACACTCATATTAAATTATAAACACCATATAGTATATAATTTCAATACAGTACTATACTAACTTGCATGGCATGAGAGATTGTATATAATATGAAATAATGCAAGCATAACAGTACATAGAATGAAAAATATATAAATTGCTAAAAATGGAGAAATTTTGGAATTAAAGGTGCATTGCATAAAGTAATTGAAAATGAAGTTACATAAACGGAAATTACGGTATGAAATTGTTGCGAAAAATAAATCTAACTAGAAACGAAAACAATGAGAAAAATAAACTAAATCACTTATAGCATTTTCAAAAGCGTTTCTTCAAGTCTTCGATGGCGGAGTTCAAGTGATAGAATTGTTCGCAGGTTATGTCAGTCAATCCTATAATGTCCAATCGCATGCTCTTAATGTCTTCTTTAAATAAATTAATGTCAGTTTGGTAAGCATTGAGAGTGTTCATGATGTTTTGTAAGTTGTTAGCATAATCTCCTTGATTCACTTCAGGGGTTTCATGTACTTCTTCAGTGTGGTTAATGTCATGGTAACCAGGAGGTGTCTCAGGGTCAGTTTAGACATTGGTCATTATATCATCTTTTATCTTGTAAGACTGAGGTGTTTCAGGAGTAGATGGATAATCAGTTGGGTTTAACTCATAAAGCCAGTTATCCTTATTGTGAACACTTACTCTAGCATGGTTAGGCAATGTGAACAGGGTTACTACTTCGTTCCGGATTAGGTACTCAAAAGGTGCATGTCCTAAATTCCTTCTGATATGTCTATTGAAGCAGAAATTAAGATTCATAGGGCGGATTGTTCCTAGACGGTTGCACCTGTCCAGTTGGTACCTAAGTCCTATGGCATCAGCAATCATGGTTACAAGACCTCCTACTAATATAGGTAATTCAGGTTCTTCTTGGATACGGGTGAAGGTTTGCATCATGAAAGGTACACCATTAACAGGCTGTCCATTAGTGAAACATGACATAATAAATATTTCATCTTTAGAAACTCCGGTAATGTTTTCTTCTTTTCCAAAGAAGGTGTGGGCAAGGAATTTATGGAAGTAACGGAGAGCAGGATTATGTATCTCATCATTATTCATGTTATTTGGTTCAGGGTGGTAGTTTCCGGTTAAAGTTCCCCAAAAGAAATCTAGCTCAATATCCATCAATTCTACCTGTGTGGTAGTAAAAGCAAATGGTCCACTAGGGAATCCTAACAAGTCAGCTAGTTCTTTATGGTTAAAGTCATATTCTATTCCAAATAGGCGGAAACTAATAAATCCTTTCCTAAATCCAAAACCGCGCTCAGGTAGGTAAATTGAGGAGCTAAGGAACTCAAGGATGAGCTCACGGTAAGTCACAAACTTATGTTGGATCAATGCATTCTCCCATCCGAGTCGGTTTAACAAGTACATGACATTATCATGTATACCTAGGGTTTCCATAGTCTTATCATCCGGGTACAGGGTCAAATCCATTTGCCTCTGTGATAACTCTTCAAACTTCATTCTTTGGTTCCTACCTCTAAATTTGGTTCCCATATGGTTAATTGGTTGGTTAGCCATGGTCAGTGCAAATATGGGGGAAACAAATCAGGGGAAGAAGGAAAGTGGAAAAGACTTTAGAAAATCTGTAAAAAGTGATTTAAGATAAAAATAAGAAAATGAAATGCATAATGTAATGGCAATAATAGTAATATAAAATAAAACTATAAAATGACAAAACAATTAAACAAATAGTAAAACGATAAATAACAATATGCTAAAAGAAAAGAATAGTTTAAATAATTAAATAAGTAAATGGGTTGCCTCCCACTAAGCGCTGTTTTTATCGTCAAAAGCATGACGTCATGCTTAGGTTTAGATTAATCAGGGGAATTAGTGGACAATTCTAAAAGCTTTAGATTATTCGCATAATCTCTATTTTCAACTTTATGATAATGTTTTAAACGTTGTCCGTTTACTATGAATGGTTCACTATTCCTACCCTTAATTTCTATTGCTCCACTCGGGAATACTTTAGTTATTTCAAAGGGTCCTGACCATCTAGATTTTAATTTTCCAAGAAAGAGCCTAAGTCTTGAATTAAAGAGGAGTACAATGTCTCCCACACTAAATTCTTTCCTAGATAGGCGTTTATCATGCCATCGCTTAGTTCTTTCTTTATATATCTTAGCATTCTCATATGCATCTAACCTTAATTCTTCTAATTCGTTAATGTCTAGGATTCGCTTTTCTCCTGCAGCATTATAGTTTATATTGAGAGTTCTGATCGCCCAATAAGCTTTGTGTTCTAGTTCTACTGGGAGGTGACAAGATTTTCCATAAACTAGTTTGAAAGGTGTAGTACCTATGGGCGTCTTGTAAGCGGTCCTATAAGCCCATAAAGCTTCATTAAGTTTAGATGACCAATCTTTCGGAGATATGGCGACAGTCTTTTCTAAGATTTGTTTAATTTCTCTGTTTGAGACTTCGACTTGTCCACTTGTTTGTGGGTGATATGGTGTAGCCACACGGTGTCTTACTCCATATTTAGATAGTAATTTGTCAAAGATTTTTGAAATGAAGTGCGAGCCACCGTCACTTATGATGAGTCTAGGCACACCAAATATGGGAAAGATTATATTTTTGAAAAGCTTTATTACTAATCGTGTATCGTTTGTAGGAGAAGCTATGGCTTCAATCCATTTCGAAACATAATCAACAGCTACGAGTATGTAATTATTACCGAAAGATGATGGCAATGGTCCCATGAAATCTATTCCCCAGACGTCACAGATTTCTACTTCTAAAATTCCTTTTTGAGGCATTTCATCTCTTCTTGAAATATTGCCAGTGCGTTGACACCGATCGCAATTTATAACAGCGATGTGGACATCCTTCCATAGATTAGGCCAGAATAAGCCGGCTTGCAAGATTTTTGCACAAGTCTTGGAAGTGCTTGCATGTCCACCATAAGGAGATGAATGGCATTGAGCAATGACATCTTCTATTTCTTCTTCGGGAATACATCGGCGAAAGATTCCATCTGGTCCTCTTTTGAACAATAATGGTTCATCCCAATAGTAATGTTTCAGATTATGAAAGAATTTCTTTTTCTGCTGATAGGTTAGATCGGGTGGAAGAGCTCCTGCGGCTAGGTAGTTGACAATGTCAACGTACCATGGCAGTCCTACAGTTGTCTGGATTGTTTCCACGGATTCTGGTTCGTTTATATCTAACTGAGCTAGGTCGCTTCCTATTTGTGCTATCAGCTGTTCATACGGAAAATCATCGTTAATCGGCACTTGTTCGGGTTTAATACCTTCTATTCTAGATAAATGGTCCGCTACGACGTTCTCAGTACCTTTCTTATCTTTTATTTCTAGATCAAACTCTTGTAAGAGTAAAATCCATCTTAAGAGTCTTGGTTTAGCATCTTTCTTAGTTAATAGATATCGGATAGCAGCATGGTCTGTGTAAATGATTATTTTCGCTCCTACTAGGTAAGAACGGAATTTGTCAAGCGCAAAGACAACTGCTAACAATTCTTTTTCGGTAGTAGCGTAGTTCATCTGGGCAGAATCTAAGGTTCTACTGGCATAGTAAATCGCATGAAGTTTCTTTTCCTTTCTCTGGCCTAGAACTGCGCCTACAGCATAGTCACTCGCATCGCACATGATTTCAAAAGGTAATCTCCAGTCAGGGGGTTGCATGATTGGTGCGGTGATGAGGGCTGTTTTTAGAGTTTCGAATGCTTTAACACAATCTTCATTGAATATGAACTCAGCGTCTTTCATTAATAAACCAGTAAGAGGTTTAGTGATTTTCGAGAAATCTTTGATGAATCGTCGGTAAAAACCGGCGTGTCCTAAAAAGCTTCGTATTTCTCGAACGGTTTTAGGGGGTTGAAGATCTTTTATTACTTCAATCTTAGCTTTATCAACTTCAATTCCCTTGTTGGATATTACATGACCTAATACTATTCCTTCGTTGACCCTAAAATGACATTTCTCCCAGTTAAGCACGAGATTTACTTTTACACACCTTTCTAACACCATTTCTAAGTTCGATAAGCATCCTTCAAAACTTTGCCCGCATACAGAGAAGTCGTCCATGAACACTTCCATGATGTTGTCTATAAAATCTGCGAAGATTGACATCATACATCTTTGAAAGGTTGCAGGAGCGTTGCATAATCCAAAGGGCATTCGCCTATAAGCGAACGTTCCATAAGGACATGTGAATGTAGTCTTCTCTTGATCATCAAGATGGATAGGGATTTGGAAAAATCCTGAGTAACCGTCAAGATAACAGAAGTAAGAATGCTTGGCTAATCGTTCTAACATTTGATCTATGAAAGGTAGTGGGAAATGATCTTTTCGAGTGGCTTTGTTTAGTTTACGATAATCTATGCACACTCTATATCCCGTCACTACTCTTTGCAATATCGATTCGCCTTGAGCGTTTTTCACAACAGTGATACCTCCTTTCTTTGGCACTACATGTATTGGACTAACCCATTCACTATCAGAGATTGGATATATTATCCCGGCATCTAATAATTTCTTAACTTCTTCTTTTACTACAGTGCTAAGGGTTAGGTTAATTCTTCTTTGAGATTCTCTGGAGGTTCTGCAATCTTCTTCTAGCAGAATACGATGCATACAAACTGAAGGACATAGTCCTTTGAGATCAGATATGTTATATCCTAATGCAGTTGGATATTTCTTCAAGACATCTAAAAGTTTCTTTGTTTCTATAGTTCCTAAACTAGAATTTACTATAACTGGTCTTTTACATTCAACGTCTAAGAATTCGTACCTTAGGTTATGAGGTAAAGTTTTTAATCCTAACGTAGGTTTATCTTTACTTGGCATGGGATCCGGTGTAAGTGCTAAACTTTCGCTTAGACTATCATCCTGATACGGTTTTCGCCAATTATCATCTTCGAAAATCGGAGGGATTTGAATTTTCATTATTTCAGAATAAGTGGTCTCTTTCAGTTCCATTTCTCTTACACATTCGTCAATTACGTCCAATAGATAGCATGTATCCTCTATAGCTGGTGATTGTAAGAATTGTGTTAAAATAAATTCAACTTTCTCTTCACCTACTTCAAAGGTTAGCTTTCCTCTTTTTACGTCTATTATAGCTCCGGCGGTAGCTAAGAATGGTCTTCCTAGTATGATAGGTGTGGTGGAGTCTTCAGAGATGTCCATGATTATAAAATCAGTAGGGATGTAGAATTGTCCTATACGCACTGGGACGTTTTCTAGTATGCCTACAGGATATTTAACAGAGCGATCAGCTAGTTGAACAGACATTTTAGTTGGTCTTAGGTCTCCCACGTCTAGCCTTTTGCAAATCGTTAAGGGCATAACACTGATACTGGCTCCTAAATCGCATAGAGCTTTGTCAATGACGAATTTTCCTATTACACAGGGTATAGAGAAACTTCCTGGATCTTTTAGCTTAGGAGGCATTTTATTCTGAATTATGGCGCTACACTCGGCAGTAAGTGTAACTGTTCCGTTATCCTCTATCTTTTTCTTATTAGATAAGATTTCTTTTAAAAACTTAGCATACGAGGGTATTTGGGTAATTGCTTCTGTAAACGGAATAGTAATATTCAACTGTTTCAGAAGTTCGACAAATTTCTTAAATTGACCCGTCGTCTTGGAATTTATTAATCTTTGAGGGTACGGAATTGGTGGTTTATAGGGTGGTGGAGGCACATAAGGTTGTTCTTTCTCCACTACCTCTCGATTGTCATCTTCCTTTTCTTCTGGATCATTCACCACTTCAGTCGGTTTATCCGGTTTTTGGTACATGGCTGGATTGTCAAGTCTTGGATCGGTAGGTCCGTCAAGTTCCTTGCCACTTCTTAATATTACAGCGTTAGCATGTCCTTTCGGATCAGGTTGAGGTTGTCCAGGGAATACTCCAGCTGGTGCAGCAGTAGGTGCTTGTTGTTGAGCTACTTGTGAAATCTGAGTTTCAAGCATTTTGTTATGTGTAGCTAATGCATCTACTTTGCTCACTAATTGTTTAATCTGCTCACTAGTGTGAATGTTTTGGTTTAAGAAGTCCTTGTTTGTTTGAGATTGGTTAGCTATAAAGTTCTCCATCATCAATTCAAGGTTCGATTTTCTAGGGATATTAGGAGCAGTCTTTTGATATCCTGGTGATGTAGCTGGTTGTTGCGGTGGAAATAGGATCACAAACTATTAATTAGTTTGAATCGCAATTCAATTCACAACCGCTCTTTGATTTATCCGAAGGAAAAGGTCAAAAGAGGGAAAACCTATTTTTGCATCGTAAACACAATGCGGGGAAAGATCTAGGGTTCGGGGGTTGGTTAAATTTAGGGAAGGTGTTAGCACCCTAAACTTCCGTAGTACTCTACGGGAACCTTTTGTTCAAATGTTTACTATTTGCTTTATTTATTTGCTTAAGGTATATATACAAAGGGATTAAAAGTGAGAAAAGAGACCTAAGGGGTTAATTCTAAGTTTACTCGGCAAGACATCGCATCTTGTGCCTACGTATCCTTACGGGAGTGGAATCAGAGTAATCGTAGTTCCCCTCAATAGGGAGGTTAGAGACTTCTTGACTGTGGTCAAGGTCTCAAGGGGAATAAACATGTCTTAAGGACACACTTACGTGGAGTGTAGAAACTCCAATATCTACGTTGTAAATTGTTAAGTGGTAATTAGGGTTAAATTAGGTTAGGTTAGGGATACCGCGGCGGGAAACCCTAAAATGAGCGCGGCGGCTCTTTGACCTAATGCTAGGGGTAAAATTGTAATTTTGCCTGCGGCGAGGCATTTGTGAAAATTTAGGGTTTGTAAGGTGAAAGGGTTTGAAGTTGAGGACTATTGGCGCGGCGACCAAAAGCTAGACCTAATTCCTTCGGAGGTGTGTGCAATGTGACAGAAATAATAGTGATGAAAGTGTGAGAAATTTAGATCATACAAGCGGAAGTAAAATGCGGAGAGTAAATGCGATTATTGGTTCGCGAGATTACAACCAGGAAACAGTTACAATTATAAATAAATAACGGTAAACATAATAGGCTGCAAAACGAACAAACAACGTTAGTGGGCAGAATTAGATGAATTATCAGACACGCCAGGAAGTGAAATTATGCCTATTTTTGTGGTTTTATATTATGATATAAACTTCAATTTGAATTAAAATAGGATTTTTAATATTGATAAATAAATTTAACTTAAATCCTCCAAAACTATTTTAACCTAATTATCTAACAAAACTCCACATTATTATTATTATTTTTTTTTTAGGTAGGTTTTTATGTCATTTGAAAAAAAATAATAATACTATTTATTTTAAAAAATGGATTTTAACATTATTTTAACAAATCAATAATAATAATAATAATTATAATAATTGAATAAAATAAAAAATAAAAAAAAAAAGTTTTGGGAAGTTGGGTCGGTGGTTCTTCAGCCCGTTGCCACTTCAACTGAAGGTCATAGTAGAAACTTAGGGTTCCAAAACCCTCCGTTTGGTCTCGCGGCGCATGCTCTTCGTCTCGTTCTTGTTTCATCTTCTCCATCGGCCATTCGATGTTGGGTTTTCCATCTCACCAATTCCTGAAAACACAAACGCACACAAATATATGAGATCTTGAAATATGAGTAATCAACCTTTTAGCTTGAGTTCGGATGATCTCGTTGAGGAGATGATGGTGGCGATGAAGCTAAGCTGAGCCTCGAAGCGTGGTTGCCCGTCGAAGACGAAGGCGGCATTTGCTTCACAACTTTCTTTCGTTCGGGTTTAACGGCTACCGATGGTTATTCGTTAGGGTTTTTGCGCTTTGAGTGTTCTTCGTTCTCTCCCTCTCACACGGCTACGTTCCTCTTTTTGATGGTGAGATCGTTCCCCTCTTATACTCTTCTGACCCTCTCCTTTTTGGGCTTTTGATGTTGGATTTGCATTATTGCCTCAGGATTTCGTGGTGATTCGATTTGATTTGATTTTCGTAACCAGCATACTTTTGATTTGATTGAAAGTTTGATATGATTTTGTTTGGTTTTTTTCAGATAACGATTGAACCATGTTCCCTCTTTTAGGGTTCGATTGGGATTTCGGTGAGATTGGATTTCATTTGTTTCTGATATATTTGATATCATCTGATTTGTGATTCGCTTTTACTTTGATCTTATCTGATTGAATCTTATTTCCCTTCTTAAGATTTGATTGGGATTTCTTTTGTCATGATTCTGGGCTCGTGATTTATGAACTTGGTGCTTTGGCTCGTTTTGATTCACTTGATACGATTTAATCTTCCCTGATTTGGAATTGATATCAATATCAAAATTGTTTTCTGTTATTTTTCTGATACAATTTGCCTTGCACCTTCAGGGTGGATACGGTTATGATCTGTCATGGACTTGGTCTGCTTTCCAGATGTTGATTGGATTCATACAGATTCTGTTTGACACAACTGGATTTGTTTCGAAATGTTTTCATTCTGATTTGTTTTGGTTAACTGGATTGTTTATTCTGATTCCATTTGAACTGCTTCGTGATAAACTGAATCATTCTTCTCTGATTTACTCGAACTCAATTCTTCTGATAGGGACCGTTTTGATACTATGGGCATCTTTTTTACTGATGTGGTTCTTTTGATGCAGATTTTCAGTAAACTAACTTTGGTTATCCAATTTTCGATGTCGCTGTGGGTTTATTGGTTTTGGTCCTAATTTGATATCACTGAGTTTCGAATCTGGCGTAGACTGATACGGCCATAGTGTTGGATCCTTTTGATGTCGATTGGATTTGTCTGGGGATTCATTGATGAACTGGGCGGTTTTTATACTTTATGAATTGAATTGTCCATTCAAGTTTATGCAGCTCGTGACTCGTTTTTGGCTTTGAGTTCTGTTATGAACTTTGGGGAATGTTGATGTTGTTTGATCTTTGATGCTTGTGTTAAACTTCCGGCGGGGGACTCATAACCTGACTGATACACTTACTTGCCTGGGCAGTGATGTTCGAACTGAGCCCAGGCCTGTGCCTTTCGATCTTCTGCAATGAGCTTGCTCATTTGGTTCAAAAGGTGTTGCACTATTATGACATTCAGATTTATGAACTGGTTTTTTCTGATATGGATTCGGCTGGTTTTGTTTGGTTGTCTAGCTGCAGGGTTCGAACTCAGTTTCGATTTCTCTTGATTGCTGATGAACTGGTGAACAGAGTTTGGTTTATTTTTGAAACTGAATTGGATTGCTGATGCACTGCTTTTTTTTCTGATGCAGCTTTCGGTTATCCAGTTTATTGATGATACTAGGCCATGATGTTTTTCAAACTGAGTCCACGTACCGGATTGCCGTAAAGATCTGAGCTTGCTTCCTTGTGATCTGAAGATGGATTGAATTTTCGAAAACTGATGTGTGGTTTTATAGGAACTGATGTGCTGATTTTACATGATGGAACTTTGAGTTCGAATTCCAATTCAGTTTCATTTCCAATTTTTTTTGGTGTGGACCCTTGATGAAATGGTATTCAGTTTGGTTTTGAATCGAATCCAATTACGGCGAATCAAATCGGTCCCCACTTCTTTTACCTCTTCATCTTTCTCGGTTGTCCCGCATTGATAAGAAACAGTAGCCACTTGATCTGACGCCAATGGCGCGGGTTGGTAACGGGGGTAGGACGCAGCTTCGGTTGTGCCACTCCCGGCACTCGATGATGACACTGTTCTGAGAGTGTCAAAAACCTCTAACATTTTCTATATTGCTTGTTTTGCTTTGATGTGCAGGTTAGTCGAGATTTGCGGCGAAGCTTAAAGACAGCATGAAGACACTTAGATGTTCTTAGGATTTAGGATAGATACTTTAATGTAATTCCTTAGAACTTTAATGTAATCCCTTGTAACTTGTAAAAAAAATATTATGAATAAATAACATTTTTTATCCAAATCATTTCTTCTTTGTAATTCACTTTGCAAACTTGTAATAATGATAATAAAATATTATGAATAAAATTCACATATTCTATTAAAATCATTTCCCAATTGCTTCTCCATGCTTTAATTTGCAAACACCTCAACATCCGATTAAATCTCACTAGTCAAATATCCTGGAATTAATTCGATCCAACCATTGCATGAATAAGTTCCATTAATCAGTCGAAGTTTTCACCGTTTTCCCTCTGGAAGAAAGAAGAATGATTTCTTGTTAAACCCTGCTCCACAGATCAGACTTTGATATCAAACCCACGTAAATAAACGCCTCAAAAAACATCATTACGCCCAACATTACGAACTATGCTTCAAAAATGACCAAAACGCCCCTGGGGTATTTCCTGCAAAACAAACACCTTCAGGTCTTGTTAGTGGTTAGCAAATGCGCAGATGATATGATATGCGAAATGACCGACTAAATATGAGGGTAAAATTTGGGGTATTACAGTTGCCCCTATTTAAATAGCTACACCGGACGATTTGAGTGACAGAGACTCGAGGAATCGTGGTGGAGAGATTTAAATATAGATAACCGAAAATTTTGCCCTTATATGCGACGATATGCGATGCTATGGACAAGACTGGAACGACTTAATGCAGATGATGCCATGAATATGATATGCTGCGTATGCTGGAATAATGAATGCGAAAATGCTGACGAACATGACGACACTGGGACAGACGCCACGAGAAGAAACACACTGGGGAAAATGACGCGCTGAGACATAGTACAACACTGGGGAATTTCTAAAATTGATAGTCAACTGGTGCGAATAACCAATTGTCACTTTTAGAAAAGGAACGAGATCCTCCAATGGAGATGGTACCTATGAGACGGCCTCCACTGGGGAATCTAAAAATAAAACTGGATCACGTACGATTCTAAGGTTGATTACGGAATGCTGGAGCATTGAGCAAAGAATAACATCCAAGCTTTTGTAAACTACCCCTCGCGACAGGATCGAACGGACTTCTCGGAAATCCGTATCAAATATACAGGGTAAAGACCGACTGTATGCCAAAATAAATGGATTTTAATAGGAAATGCCCTAATAAGCTTCTCGAGGGAGAACTGTCACTTATCGTTGGAAGGGACTTATGTGCAAAAAAAGGATAAGCACTCAAATAAAGAGGCTGCTGCTTATCTGATAAATAAATCTTCTCGCATTTAAGGTCGGCGCCTGGAATACGATTCTGATTCTTCTCTTACTGAAGGATAAATAAACTTCTCCATGCTTCAAGATCGTGCTCTCTTGAACATGAAAAGGGTAAACTGAACTTCCTCATACTTCAGAATCGTGCTCTCCTGAATATGATTCGGATAAAGGGTAAATGAAAATCTTCATACTTCAGAATCGTGCTCTCCTGAATATGAAACTGGCTGACTGGATTTTTTCATATTTCAGAATCGTGCTCTCCTGGATATGAAACTGGATGACTGAATATACTCATATTTCAGAATCGTGCTCTCCTGAATATGAAACTGGATGACTGAATTTACTCATATTTCAGAATCGTGCTCTCCTGAATATGAAACTGGATGACTGAATTTACTCATACTTCAGAATCGTGCTCTCCTGAATATGAAACTGGATGACTGAATTTACTCATACTTCAGAATCGTGCTCTCCTGAATATGATTCGGCTCCTGAAATTTCTTCATTCTTCAGAATCGTGCTCTCCTGAAAAAACGGCCAAACTGAACTTCCTCATAACTCAGAATCGTGCTCTCCTGAATATGATTCCGCTCCTTCTTTTACTAAAGGATAAATGAACTTCTTCATAACTTCAGAATCGTGCTCTCCTGAATATGAAACTGTTCAAACCTCCCCGTAACTCAAGATCGTGCTCTCCTGAATACGATTTGGTTCAAACCTCAAGACGGCAGGTAAATGGAAGCCCAACTGCTCCATGGAGATGGCCATTTGCTGCGAGTCATAATGAGGATAGGATCGACTTCTTAGGTGAGAAATGTCGTATGTTGATGCTGTAAGATGTAAAGTGTAAAGGGTTGTAACATGTAGGATTGTAAAGTGTTGTACTGATATATTTTCCAGGCGCGAACTGGCGTGTGTCTGTAAAGGATTGTAGTTGATTTTCTTGAAAGATAGTGCAAAATAAATGCACGTCCGGGTACAGTGATAAACTTCTCAAGCGAGATAGTCGCGTATCTGTCATGGTATGGTGAAAACCTTTAGATGGTACAAAATAAATGCACGTCCGGTTGGGATTGACGACCGACAACACTGAGATTCAATCTAGGATCGAGCTAGAAAGAAAACTGGTAATCAAGACTCCATCGAGGGAATGATCTCGGAGGGTAAATATCTTATCCTGGTGAGGAAAGATAGCTGAAGTAACCGTCATCCACGAGGATCGAGCTCTGTGGGGAAACTGGAAACAAGTAAGTATTTTATGCTTAGGGCTGACAATCTATTTGAAGAGAATGGACGAACCCAGTTACTCGGCGGTAACAACCAAATGATGGTGAAACATAATGAACCTGTGAATGCTACTGCATATGTTGGTGCATACGTTAATGTCTATGTATGCTAATGTTTATGTATGCAAGATGGTATGAAATGAGTATGTAATGAGTATGTAATGAGTATGTAATGAATATGTATGTGATGAAACAGACTAGAGACGGGACGAGAGATGAAATAAACATCTCGACAGAGATACCCTGCGTTCTCTGCAACCAATACGTCAATCATGGGTGGGAAGGATCAATGGTGGAACCAACTCTGGTTTTAAAGTTCTGAAATTTTTTTTTTTTTGGGGAGAAAGTAATCTGCTTGAGTGCATAGTACTATGTCTTCACCTGGGGAGAAGAAAACCTGAGGAACACTTTTGAGTTTCCCAAGAAAAAGTTGTCAGCTTATAGTCTCTCTGGGGACTGTCACTGGGCAATGGTTTGAAAGTGTTTCTGCAATAATGATATTTCCGGGGAATGAAGAGATCTTTTCGGAATTTCCACTAGTCAAAGTAATTTATTACATTTCAAATTTGTTTTGTTTTTGAAAAATAGTTTTGAAAAATCTACAATGCACCTTTCATTTTCAAATTTTAAGAATAAACGCATTTTGCATAACAATAGAAAATAAAGAGCAATGCACCAAGGAATGTAAGTAACGAGATGGTATCTTTTATTAAAGGGTGGCTGCTTGCTGAAGGCATAGCTCCACAGATGATTATATTTTGAAATTGGCAACATGGGAAAAAGGTTACATCGAATCCAACAACACCTACTGACACTAATAACTAAGACTAATCCAGAATCCTGCTTTGGGCAAGGATGAAAGAACTGAAACATGGCTCTCATGCGGAAAGTGTGTTCGAGATAATCAGTGTCTTCTGATGCAATGAAATGCCTTTGTCCCTAACTTTTGCCTGGACCGCCCTTTCGGGTTTTCAATCCACCGGGACGCTCTTTTTTGCCTAAGCCGGCCTTTCGGGTTTTCAACTTAGCGAGCTTTTGTTATTATTTCTTTTTTTTTTCAACCCTTACTTTTGCCTAAGTCGCCTTTTGCAGGTTTTCGACTTAGCGGGTTTTTAGGCATAATATTTTCGGACTGCATCAGAATTCACGGGATGTTCTAGTTCTTCACCGTCCATTGTCGTAAGTATTAGAGACCCTCCGGAGAAGACAGTCTTTACAACGAATGGGCCTTCATAATTGGGCATCCACTTTCCACGCATATCTTTGTGTACTGGCAAGATCTTTTTGAGTACGAGCTCTCCTTGACGGAACTCGCGGATACGAATCTTCTTATCAAACGCTCTTTTCATCCGTTTCTGATATAACTGCTCATGGCACATGGCTGTCAAGCGCTTCTCGTCAATGAGATTCAACTGATCCAGTCTGTCTTGAACCCACTCAGCTTCCTCAAGTTCAGCCTCCATTAACACTCTTAGCGAAGGTATCTCTACTTCGATGGGGAGCACGGCGTCCATTCCATACACCAATGAGAAAGGTGTTGCCCCTGTCGAAGTTCTTACTGAGGTTCTGTATCCATGCAAAGCAAACGGCAACATCTCATGCCAATCTTTGTAAGTCACAACCATCTTTTGCAGGATCTTCTTGATATTCTTATTCGCAGCTTCAACGGCCCCATTCATCTTAGGACGGTACGGAGAAGAATTGTGGTGAGTGATCTTGAAATTGTCACACAACTCTTTCATAGTCTTATTATTCAAATTGGTGCCATTGTCAGTTATTATCCGGCTTGGGACTCCATAGCGGCAGATGATCTCTTTCCTGATGAATCGGGCAACCACTTGCTTGGTCACGTTGGCGTAGGAGGCAGCCTCTACCCACTTGGTGAAATAATCAATGGCAACAAGGATGAAACGATGACCATTAGAGGCTTTCGGCTCGATGGCCCCAATCATGTCTATGCCCCACATAGAGAACGGCCATGGTGAAGACAACACATTCAACGGTGACGGAGGTACGTGCATTTTATCAGCATAAATTTGGCACTTATGGCATTTCCTAGCGTATCGGATGCAATCAGCTTCCATGGTTAACCAATAATACCCCGCCCTTAACATCTTCTTGGACATAGCATAACCATTGGCATGGGTTCCGAAGGTCCCCTCATGAATTTCCTGCAGTAACATGTCCGCTTCCCGTTTATCAACGCATCTGAGCAGGACCATGTCGTGATTTCTCTTGTATAACACGCCATTACTGATAAAGAATTTGGACGCCAATCTTCTCAATGTCTTTTTGTCCAGACCAGTAGCACCATCGGGATATTCCTGCTTGACGAGATAGTTCTTGATATCATGAAACCAAGGCTTTTCATCCACCTCAACTTCTTCGACCGTCTGACAATAAGCGGGCTCAACTTTGCGCTCAATATGGATAAGAGGTGCTTCATTAACGAATTTAACTTTCCACATGGATGCTAACATGGCTAAAGCATCAGCTACGTGATTCTCGGATCTAGGAACATGCTCGAATTCTATCTCGTCGAAATGCTTGATCAGCTCAATAATATAGTCTTTATAAGGGATTAACTTCTCATTCTTCGTTTCCCATTTGCCTTGTACCTGGTAGATAACCAAGGCTGAGTCACCACTTACTTTAAGAAGTTTGATTCGGAGGTGAATCGCTGCTTCGAGGCCGAGGATACACGCTTCATATTCTGCGACATTATTAGTACACTCAAAGTCCAACCTTGCTGTAAATGGAGTGAATCCGCCCTTTGGGTTCATCAAAACGGCGCCTATACCATGCCCATTGAAATTCGAGGAACCATCAAACATCATCTTCCACCAAAGACCTGGTTCTGGACCTTCGCTCGGATCTGGCTCTTCACAATCTCTTTTAATCAACAAAATATCCTCATCAGGAAAATCGAGCTTAAGAGGTTCATAATCTTCCACTGGCTGGTCTGCAAGGTAATCAGATAAGATACTACCCTTAATCGCCTTCTGGGGTACATACTGGATGTCATATTCGGATAACAACATGTGCCAACGGGCTAGCCTCCCGGTTTGAGCAGGTTTTTCGAAAATATACTTGATCGGATCCATTTTAGAAATCAATAACGTGGTATGACAGACCATATATTGCCGAAGGCGCTTAGCGGCCCATGCCAATGCACAACAAGTTTTCTCTAATGGTGAGTATCTGTTTTCGCAATCGGTAAACTTCTTGCTCAGGTAATAAATTGCATGTTCCTTTTTCCCAGTCTCATCATGTTGCCCAAGCACACAACCCATAGACTTCTCGAGAACAGTAAGGTACATAAACAACGGTCTTCCAGGTACGGGCGGGATCAGAATAGGGGGATCTTGCAAATAACCCTTAATCTTCTCGAACGCTTTCTGACAATCAGGGTTCCACTCAACTGTCTGCCCCTTGCAAAGCAACTTGAATATCGGCTCACAAGTAGCGGTCATATTAAAGATAAACCTGGAAATGTAATTCAGACGTCCCAGAAAACCCCTAACTTGCGTCTCGGTTCGCGGAGCCGGCATATCTTGAATGGCTCGGACTTTGTCAGGATCCACCTCAATCCCTCGCTGGCTAACAATGAAACCAAGCAATTTTCCGGATCTGACACCGAAGGTACATTTTGCAGGATTCAATTTCAACTGATATTTCCTGAGTCGTTCAAACAGCTTCACCAAATGGTCTAGGTGCTCCTCTTCACTCTGAGATTTGGCTATCATATCGTCCACATACACCTCAATCTCTTTGTGCATCATATCATGAAAAAGAGTGGTCATAGCACGTTGGTAAGTTGCCCCTGCATTCTTTAAACCGAAGGGCATGACTTTGTAACAGAAGGTTCCCCAAGGAGTAATGAAAGTAGTCTTCTCTCGATCATCGGGATCCATCTTGATCTGATTATAGCCGGAGAAACCATCCATAAATGAGAACAACGCAAAACTGGCCGTATTGTCTACCAGTGTGTCAATATGTGGCAGTGGGAAGTCGTCTTTTGGACTTGCTTTGTTCAGATCCCTGTAGTCTACACACATCCTAACTTTACCGTCCTTCTTAGGCACTGGCACAATGTTGGCAACCCAATCTGGATATTTTGCGACTGCCAAGAAACCTGCATCCAACTGCTTTTTAACCTCATCTCGAATCTTCAAAGCCATGTCGGGTCTCGTTCTTCGGAGTTTCTGCTTGATAGGTGGACAATCTGGCTTAAGTGGCAACTTGTGAACAACAATATCCGTGTCTAGGCCCGGCATATCTTGATACGACCACGCAAACACATCAATATACTCCTTTAACAACTCAATCAACTTCGGCCTAATCCCCGTCCCAAGCATTGCACCAATCTTGACCTCTTTCTTGCTCTCATCTGTACCGAGATTAATTAGGTCCACTTGCTCTTTATGCGGTTGAAGCTCTGTGTACTCGTACTCAATCAATCTTGTCAGTTCCGCGGGTACTTCAAAATCTTCTTCACCCTCGTCCTCAGCTTGATTGATGGGTGCATCCCAGTCAGGAGTGTCAGTAAGGTCATTGGATCCAACAAGGTTTACGATATCTCTGCATGATGGAAGGCTTACTTAATTAAAATGCTCGAAGATATGAGATGCTGTTTTTTTTTATTATTATTTATTATTTTTTTTGAAAAAGGTTGCCAATTTCATTTTTAAAGGTGAAAACGAAAAACGCAAATGAACCAAAGTGGAATTGAACAAAATGCTTTTATTAATATCTTTTTAGAAATGAAAGGTGGCCCGACAAAACGACCCTATAGCCTTGGGCAGAGCTACAGATTTTTATTTGAAAATGTAAATGAAACTTAAAAAAAACAATTACTTTGACAAGGGAAAAATAACAGGGATCTCTACGGCCTCCCAGTTGTTCAAAACTGCATCACCCTTAAACACCAGGTTGCTCAGCTCTTCATTTTCTTCACAGTCGCTGATGGCATTGATTTGGAAACCTCCGCTGACAAATACCTCTTGGATAACCTTCGGACGCCCTTCGACAGTCGTGGCAGCTCCATTCTGAGTTGGTTTGTAACCCAACCCAGAGCGATCAGTCTTGGTCTTGACATCAATTACCTCTCCCCAACCTTCAGGAATGCCCCTGTCAATTGTTGATTTGGTACTCTTCAGAGATGCAAAAGATGGATTACCCTGACCCACTGTCTCTTCGACTTCTAGCAGAACAACATTGGCGATCTCAAGTGCTTGAAAGGAGATTTCTAAAGCATTCTCATCGGCCTCGATGTAACGGAAAGAAGACAGGTTACTGACCATCAGATCTTCCTCACCGTGTATAATAACCAACTTTCCATCGATCACGAATTTCATCTTTTGATGTAACGTTGAGGTCACTGCCCCAGCGGCATGAATCCACGGCCTTCCGAGTAAACAACTGTAGTTGGGATTAATGTCCATGACTTGAAACGTGATATTAAAAATTTGCGGACCAATCAGGATAGGAAGCTCAACCTCCCCCATTACCGACCGGCGAGAGCCATCGAAAGCCTTGACAACCAAAGGAGTAGGTTTCAACACAGTCTCTTTACAAGCCAACTTATCAAGAACCTTCTTGGGTAGAACATTCAGAGAAGAGCCGGTGTCTACTAGCACTCTCGCTAAATTGTCCTCCTGACATTTTACCGATATATGTAAGGCACGATTATGGTTCGGACCCTCCTTCGGTAACTCTTCATTGCTGAAACTGAGGGTGTTACAAGCGGTTAAATTGGCAATCACACTATCAAACCGACTGGTGCTAATATCTTGATCCACATGTGCTTGAGTCAAAACCTTCTGCAAGGCCATCCTATGAGCGGGTGAACTCATCAACAGAGATAAAATCGAAATCTTGGAAGGAGTCTGATGAAGTTGGTCGATAACTTTATAGTCACTTTTCTTGATGATCCTTAAAAATTCGGCATCTTCGTCATTCGTGACGGCTCCTTTACCTTTGTCTTTGGCAGGCACTGGGATACTAGCTGTTTCCTTAGGTGGGACCTCACTGGAATGGGGAGTATACACACGGCCACTGCGGGTCATCCTGCTTACCTCTGCGATATTGGTCACAGTACCCTTAACCTCTTCATTTGGAATAACCTTCCCGGACTCCTTGTCAATCATCGTCACGTCATATTTCCAAGGCACAGCTTTAGGATCACTGAAAGGAAACGGACTCGGTCTTCGAATAACTATAGGCTTAGGCTGATTCACTTCAGGGATAGACGACCTTGGTATATCGAACACGAGGTTGGCGGAGCCTGCCCCTGATAAATTAAACACTGGTACCTTACCCTTTGATTCAGGCTGATGGAAGACAGGCTCAACCACAGCGACTACATCCTTCTTGGCTTGACTTGTCACTTGTAAAACACCCTCATTAATTAACCTCTGCACATCATTCTGAACCAACATGCAACCCTTAATACTGGCTTCACAACTTACGCATGCAACGTGGGAAGTATCTACCAAACCGGCTTCAAACAGTTTCGAATGGAACATCTTAAGAGGAGTCTTAATCTGTTCAACATCAAGGGCATAACCTTCCTCTGAATCAGCACTAATGGCATTGACACTCTCATGGTTAGGAAAAGGGTTCTTCTTAACATTTGGTTGAGGATCTTCGAATGACAAAATCTTCTTTTCCAATAAATCCCTGACAATATTTTTGAGAGCATAACAATTCTCCAGATCGTGACCAGGCGCACCCTCATGAAATAAACAATGAGCAGCGGCGTTGTAATTGGCGGGTAGAGGATTAGGAGGCGGACCCAAAGCCCGAGTAGTGATTAGACCTTGCTTGACCAAAGAGGGATACAACTCGGTAAAAGTCATCGGGATCGGCGGACAAGGTTTATACGTTCTTCTGTTCGGCATATTCTGGCGAGGAGCCGGACTCTTTGGCTGTTGAGGAGCAGGAGTATTGGGTGCATGCAGGTAGTTGGCAGGAGGCGGATAAACAGGAGGTTGTTGCATAGGTTGATACATGGGAACCTGTTGATTGAAAGAAGGTGTAATAGCTGCCACATAGGGTTGTTGAGCATATCGGACTGGGTACCCTTGAGGTTGAGCATAACCTTGCGGATGCCGATAAAAGCGTTCCCTTGGTCTACCAGAGGATACCGCATTAGTCTCACTCTCTTTCTTTTTCTGGGAGCTATACGGAGGTTTCTTCGGCTGATCCTTAGAAGCACCATGATTATTTGTCATTTTACCACTTTTCATACCCAATTCAATCTTGACACCCACAGCAACGATGTCGGAGAAATTTGAAGTCACACTACCCACCATTCTCTCATAAAATTCTGGACGAACCGTGTCGACAAACCAATCAGCTAACTCTTTTTCGGACAAAGGAGGTTCTACCTGTGAAGCAGTCTCTCTCCACCTTTGAGCATACTCTTTGAATGACTCAGAATTCTTTTGTGACATACTCAGCAACTGTCTTCTGTCAGGAGCTAGATCCATATTGTACTTGTAGTGTTTGATGAAAGCGTCAGATAAATCTTGAAAGCTCTTAACGCGGGATTGGTCCAAAGTTAAATACCACTTGGAAGAAGCACCCTTCAAACTGTCTTGGAAGCAATGAATCATCAGTTTATCATTCTCAACATGGGCAACCATTTTGCGATAATACATGATCAGATGACTCTTAGGACAGGTGGCACCTTCATAACGATCGAAGTTCGGAGTTTTGAACTTCGGGGGAATAACCAAACCTGAGACCAAACAAACATCCCTTGCAGCGGTCCCAAAAATTTGATCACCCTCTACCTTTTTCAATCTCTGGACGATAGTGTTTACTTCCTCACGAAGCTTATCATGTTTCTCATAACCCTCAACATTCTCATCAAGATTATCAAAAACTGTCTCATTGAAGTACGGTTGCGCACGAGTGTGTACAACAGGTGGTGCAAAGATAGGAGCCCCCCTAGAAACTTCAGAAAATAAAGGCACGGCTTGCTGAACAGGCTGATTAATCGGAACAGGGGCTTGAGGAGGCACAAAACCTGGAGCAAGACCATAAGGTGGGTCCCTTGCTACGGTCACACTTGGTGGAGGGTCCACAGTAACGCCGGTAATCTCAGAAACAACAGTGGGCTGGGTATCCATCTTAGCATTCATGACATGTAACAATTCCATCATACGCCCTATACCCCCTCGAAGGTCCTCGAGTTCATTGCTAAGGCGATCAATCTCTTTTGCCTGATCCTCCATTCTTTTCCGAGTTTGAGCTCTGGTGTTGTATTGGTGCCGAGAACTCAGGGTGACAAAACTGGAAGGTGAGAGAACCGAGTATGAGAAATCGGGAGACACATGCAATGCAAAAGTATGATGCTAAAATGTGAATGTAAATGAAGATTTCATGGAATTCAAAACATTTACTAATGTCGTGGGGTACCAAGGAAATCTTTTTCTTGTTTTTTCATTTTATATTTTTTTTATTTATGGTATCCCGCGATATCCATAAATGATGTTTGAACTCCATGAAATACAATGCGATGAGATGCTTTATGGATGCAATGCATGAAAACACACAAAGTCCTAGGTTAAAGGCTTGCATGAGGTTCAAAGGTAAGTACCCTCCCTTGAAGTTAGATGGTTCATCCTGTCCTACAAAAGTAACCAGGTTCTAAGGGATCTCAATATCATTGATCCTTCACAAGGGTGGTTGTTCAGAAGGCAACTTACTTACCAACCAAAACCCTCCAAGTTTAAGATCTCAATGAGCGTAGTATCGAGTGTCAACCAACTTCAGTCTGCACCAAAGCCGGTTACCTCACTACTTTCTAAAGGCCAAGATGAGTTAACTAGGGTTCTAAAAGTCAGTTAGTGCATTGACAACATATGGCAGCCTCAATATTATCCTCAACTTGACTTAAGGAATATAAGCACCAACCAAGAAGTCGCACTAACTATGGCCACCAGATCAACCGTATCGATATACGTCGTACAATTTCCTTGGTCTATTGCCATTTACCTAAGGTACACTAGATCCGGGTGTAGGACTCATCTCACAGCACAAGGAACAGTCCCACAATCAAAGCACAAATATATACATGCAAATGAATAATAACACAGATAGTAATAAATATGAACAAGTTAGGGATAACCCTCAAAAGTTAAAGGATTCCCCAGTGAAGTCGCCATTTTCTGTTGCGGTGGAAATAGGATCACAAACTATTAATTAGTTTGAATCGCAATTCAATTCACAACCGCTCTTTGATTTATCCGAAGGAAAAGGTCAAAAGAGGGAAAACCTATTTTTGCATCGTAAACACAATGCGGGGAAAGATCTAGGGTTCGGGGGTTGGTTAAATTTAGGGAAGGTGTTAGCACCCTAAACTTCCGTAGTACTCTACGGGAACCTTTTGTTCAAATGTTTACTATTTGCTTTATTTATTTGCTTAAGGTATATATACAAAGGGATTAAAAGTGAGAAAAGAGACCTAAGGGGTTAATTCTAAGTTTACTCGGCAAGACATCGCATCTTGTGCCTACGTATCCTTACGGGAGTGGAATCAGAGTAATCGTAGTTCCCCTCAATAGGGAGGTTAGAGACTTCTTGACTGTGGTCAAGGTCTCAAGGGGAATAAACATGTCTTAAGGACACACTTACGTGGAGTGTAGAAACTCCAATATCTACGTTGTAAATTGTTAAGTGGTAATTAGGGTTAAATTAGGTTAGGTTAGGGATTCCGCGGCGGGAAACCCTAAAATGAGCGCGGCGGCTCTTTGACCTAATGCTAGGGGTAAAATTGTAATTTTGCCTGCGGCGAGGCATTTGTGAAAATTTAGGGTTTGTAAGGTGAAAGGGTTTGAAGTTGAGGACTATTGGCGCGGCGACCAAAAGCTAGACCTAATTCCTTCGGAGGTGTGTGCAATGTGACAGAAATAATAGTGATGAAAGTGTGAGAAATTTAGATCATACAAGCGGAAGTAAAATGCGGAGAGTAAATGCGATTATTGGTTCGCGAGATTACAACCAGGAAACAGTTACAATTATAAATAAATAACGGTAAACATAATAGGCTGCAAAACGAACAAACAACGTTAGTGGGCAGAATTAGATGAATTATCAGACACGCCAGGAAGTGAAATTATGCCTATTTTTGTGGTTTTATATTATGATATAAACTTCAATTTGAATTAAAATAGGATTTTTAATATTGATAAATAAATTTAACTTAAATCCTCCAAAACTATTTTAACCTAATTATCTAACAAAACTCCACATTATTATTATTATTATTTTTTTAGGTAGGTTTTTATGTCATTTGAAAAAAAATAATAATACTATTTATTTTAAAAAATGGATTTTAACATTATTTTAACAAATCAATAATAATAATAATAATTATAATAATTGAATAAAATAAAAAATAAATAAAAAAAAAGTTTTGGGAAGTTGGGCCGGTGGTTCTTCAGCCCGTTGCCACTTCAACTGAAGGTCATAGTAGAAACTTAGGGTTCCAAAACCCTCCGTTTGGTCTCGCGGCGCATGCTCTTCGTCTCGTTCTTGTTTCATCTTCTCCATCGGCCATTCGATGTTGGGTTTTCCATCTCACCAATTCCTGAAAACACAAACGCACACAAATATATGAGATCTTGAAATATGAGTAATCAACCTTTTAGCTTGAGTTCGGATGATCTCGTTGAGGCGATGATGGTGGCGATGAAGCTAAGCTGAGCCTCGAAGCGTGGTTGCCCGTCGAAGACGAAGGCGGCCTTTGCTTCACAACTTTCTTTCGTTCGGGTTTAACGGCTACCGATGGTTATTCGTTAGGGTTTTTGCGCTTTGAGTGTTCTTCGTTCTCTCCCTCTCACACGGCTACGTTCCTCTTTTTGATGGTGAGATCGTTCCCCTCTTATACTCTTCTGACCCTCTCCTTTTTGGGCTTTTGATGTTGGATTTGCATTATTGCCTCAGGATTTCGTGGTGATTCGATTTGATTTGATTTTCGTAACCAGCATACTTTTGATTTGATTGAAAGTTTGATATGATTTTGTTTGGTTTTTTTCAGATAACGATTGAACCATGTTCCCTCTTTTAGGGTTCGATTGGGATTTCGGTGAGATTGGATTTCATTTGTTTCTGATATATTTGATATCATCTGATTTGTGATTCGCTTTTACTTTGATCTTATCTGATTGAATCTTATTTCCCTTCTTAAGATTTGATTGGGATTTCTTTTGTCATGATTCTGGGCTCGTGATTTGTGAACTTGGTGCTTTGGCTCATTTTGATTCACTTGATACGATTTAATCTTCCCTGATTTGGAATTGATATCAATATCAAAATTGTTTTCTGTTATTTTTCTGATACAATTTGCCTTGCACCTTCAGGGTGGATACGGTTATGATCTGTCATGGACTTGGTCTGCTTTCCAGATGTTGATTGGATTCATACAGATTCTGTTTGACACAACTGGATTTGTTTCGAAATGTTTTCATTCTGATTTGTTTTGGTTAACTGGATTGTTTATTCTGATTCCATTTGAATTGCTTCGTGATAAACTGAATCATTCTTCTCTGATTTACTCGAACTCAATTCTTCTGATAGGGACCGTTTTGATACTATGGGCATCTTTTTTACTGATGTGGTTCTTTTGATGCAGATTTTCAGTAAACTAACTTTGGTTATCCAATTTTCGATGTCGTTGTGGGTTTATTGGTTTTGGTCCTAATTTGATATCACTGAGTTTCGAATCTGGCGTAGACTGATACGGCCATAGCGTTGGATCCTTTTGATGTCGATTGGATTTGTCTGGGGATTCATTGATGAACTGGGCGGTTTTTATACTTTATGAATTGAATTGTCCATTCAAGTTTATGCAGCTCGTGACTCGTTTTTGGCTTTGAGTTCTGTTATGAACTTTGGGGAATGTTGATGTTGTTTGATCTTTGATGCTTGTGTTAAACTTCCGGCGGGGGACTCATAACCTGACTGATACACTTACTTGCCTGGGCAGTGATGTTCGAACTGAGCCCAGGCCTGTGCCTTTCGATCTTCTGCAATGAGCTTGCTCATTTGGTTCAAAAGGTGTTGCACTATTATGACATTCAGATTTATGAACTGGTTTTTTCTGATATGGATTCGGCTGGTTTTGTTTGGTTGTCTAGCTGCAAGGTTCGAACTCAGTTTCGATTTCTCTTGATTGCTGATGAACTGGTGAACAGAGTTTGGTTTATTTTTGAAACTGAATTGGATTGCTGATGCACTGCTTTTTTTTCTGATGCAGCTTTCGGTTATCCAGTTTATTGATGATACTAGGCCATGATGTTTTTCAAACTGAGTCCACGTACCGGATTGCCGTAAAGATCTGAGCTTGCTTCCTTGTGATCTGAAGATGGATTGAATTTTCGAAAACTGATGTGTGGTTTTATAGGAACTGATGTGCTGATTTTACATGATGGAACTTTGAGTTCGAATTCCAATTCAGTTTCATTTCCAATTTTTTTTGGTGTGGACCCTTGATGAAATGGTATTCAGTTTGGTTTTGAATCGAATCCAATTACGGCGAATCAAATCGGTCCCCACTTCTTTTACCTCTTCATCTTTCTCGGTTGTCCCGCATTGATAAGAAATAGTAGCCACTTGATCTGACGCCAATGGCACGGGTTGGTAACGGGGGTAGGACGCAGCTTCGGTTGTGCCACTCCCGGCACTCGATGATGACACTGTTCTGAGAGTGTCAAAAACCTCTAACATTTTCTATATTGCTTGTTTTGCTTTGATGTGCAGGTTAGTCGAGATTTGCGGCGAAGCTTAAAGACAGCATGAAGACACTTAGATGTTCTTAGGATTTAGGATAGATACTTGAATGTAATTCCTTAGAACTTTAATGTAATCCCTTGTAACTTGTAAAAAAAATATTATGAATAAATAACATTTTTTATCCAAATCATTTCTTCTTTGTAATTCACTTTGAAAACTTGTAATAATGATAATAAAATATTATGAATAAAATTCACATATTCTATTAAAATCATTTCCCAATTGCTTCTCCATGCTTTAATTTGCAAACACCTCAACATCCGATTAAATCTCACTAGTCAAATATCCTGGAATTAATTCGATCCAACCATTGCATGAATAAGTTCCATTAATCAGTCGAAGTTTTCACCGTTTTCCCTCTGGAAGAAAGAAGAATGATTTCTTGTTAAACCCTGCTCCACAGATCAGACTTTGATATCAAACCCACGTAAATAAACGCCTCAAAAAACATCATTACGCCCAACATTACGAACTATGCTTCAAAAATGACCAAAACGCCCCTGGGGTATTTCCTACAAAACAAACACCTTCAGGTCTTGTTAGTGGTTAGCAAATGCGCAGATGATATGATATGCGAAATGACCGACTAAATATGAGGGTAAAATTTGGGGTATTACACTGGTGCTTGACCTGGTGCGTAATAAGCATTGTTATTCTTATAGGAGAAGTTCGGATGATTCTTCCAACCTGGGTTGTATGTGTTTGAGTAAGGGTTTCCTTGAGCATAATTCACTTGATCAGTGGGAGTTCCTGCCAATAGTTGACAATCAGAAACTTTGTGTCCTGGGACTCCACATAACTCACAGTTAGGTGTTACTGCAGCCACGGTGGCTGTAGGTGTTATGGCCAAGTTATCGATCTTTTGGCTTAGTTGGTCAAACTTCGCATTGACTTGGTCCATACTACTTACTTCGTACATACCTCCCTTTGTTGGTTTCTCAATTGCGACTCTCTCGCTTCCCCAAAGGTAATGATTTTGAGCCATACTTTCGATAAGTGCATAGGCATCATTATATTCTTTGTCCATCAATGCACCACCCACGGCAGCGTCAATTGTCATTCTTGTATTGTACAAGAGTCCATTATAGAAGGTATGGATGACCATCCATTCTATTAATCCATGATGTGGACAAAGTCTCAGTAGATCCTTATAGCGTTCCCAAGCTTCGAATAATGATTCACTTTCTCTTTGCTTAAATTCGTTGATCTGAGCTCTCAGCATAGCTGTCTTGCTAGGTGGAAAATACCTATTCAAGAAAACTCTCTTAAGTTCTTCCCACGTAGTTACTGAGTTCGAAGGCAGAGATTGAAGCCAAACTCTTGCTCTGTCTCGAAGCGAAAAAGGAAATAAACGTAGTCTAATAGCTTCTTGGGTAACTCCATTGGCTTTTACGGTATCTGCATATTGCACAAAGATCAAAAGATGAAGATTCGGATCCTCGGTAGGATTTCCGGCGAATTGATTTTGTTGCACGACTGATATCAACGAAGGTTTTAGTTCGAAATCATTTCGGTTGATAGCCGGCGCTGCAATGCTTGAATGCGGTTCAGCTTGCGAAGGATTAGCGTAATACTTGAGTGGATGAGTCTGTTCTTCAGCCATCTCTGCGTCCTTTGATTTTACGACTGGTTTAGGCGGATCTAATTGAAGATCTGGAATATTGTAATTATTTTCGAAATCGAATATACGTCTTCTTACGTGTAAGAAGCGTTCCGATTCAGGGATTAGAGGTTGCAAGTCTTCGCTTTTAGAGCGAGTACTTGGCATACACTCGGAGATTAGATTAAATTAAATAGTTGATACCTTAGTCTAGACAATGCTACCTAAATGCACTAGTAACTAAATTAAGGAATCCCCGGCAACGGCGCCAAAAATTTGATGGGCTAAAGACGTGTCTACTTATGCGTCTAGCGGTATCTTACTGCAAGTGCACAGCCTATCGAAGTAATATTTAAGATTATCGATCCACAGGGATTCTATGGTTACTTAGTGCTAGATGAACTTCTAGTTTAGCTAAGGCGAATGGTTGTCACAATTTTTTGTTGATTTTTAAGACTATTAAAGGCGGAATTGAATTTAAGTTTTAATAAAGTAATACTAAGGCGGTCGGTATGTAATTATACTAACTTAGGTGGGTCAATCTAACCTAGGCTTATAAAGGTGTTCACTTAATCTATTCGGTAGAGATTACCAGTTTAAATACCCTCAACTCACACTCTCGTGGTCTTATATCAGATCTTATCCCTAAAGCCCTATGCCTGCTCTCGCTAGCCCATAAGTGTTTAGAGATAATTTTTGGAAACTAAGTAATTCTAATTTATCTTAAAGCGCTCTCGCTGTGTTTAATTTAAATGCCTAACTTTAGCTATCTGGTTAAAATCTCACACTCTCGTGGTCTTGACCTAACCTAATACTCTTTTCTTACTCTCGTAACGAAAAGGTCTATTTCAATTAAAAAGTATCATCCAGAATGTTAAGTGATTAATTATTTTTAGCCTATGGTTATATTTTACCGGTTAAGTTTGTTATAACTACATACCGCCCTAAGGTGTTTAGCTACTCATCGATGTTGAACCAGACAGAGATAGAAAATTTAATAATAACGTACTCATGGCAGAAAAATAAATAAACATTATAATTAAATTAAATTGCAATATAATGAAAAACCTGGTTAACAAATATTCGAGCAGACTCCTTCTTCCACAGACCGGAAAGCTTGGAGTTAGCGGAAATTGAAAATAAACGAATGCTGAAGGTTTAGAAACAAATAAATGTATAACAATTTCCTGATGTAGGAAATTGTTATATGGCGGGTTTGGATACAATAAAAAACGAAACAGAAAACTAAAAATAATGCAGGAATAGAAAGGCTGGTTCGTAATACAGTTCGGTAGAGCTTCCGCAGGAATTTGAATAAAAAATTTCTCTCCCCATTGTTCATAGAACTTGTACTATTTATAGAATCCTTAATGGGCTGGATTTTTGGACCTTTGTTGCATGGGCCTTGCTGAATTTGTGGAGGGAATGCAGGAACGTGGCAACAAAATAGGAGAAATGGTCTTCACGTAATGCCTTGACGTAGTCTGAGTCAAAAACCTAATTTTACCCTTGTCACGGTCGTGACAAGGTCTTCACGTTCGTAACTTGTGGTTTTTAAGTGTCACGGTCGTGACCACTCTCTTACGGTCGTGATGGCTCAAATTGGGGTGTCACGGTCGTGACACCCTTGTGACGGCCGTGACTGCAACAAATTATGCAGTCTTTTGCAGGCTTCTTCATTTCTTCATCTCTTTATGGTTTCTTTTGTTCCTTTTGCTCTTAATTCATGATTTAGCTCCATATAATGATGTACCTGCAAAATGGTAAGAAAAACTCGAGAAATCGAGTGTTAAAACGGTGAATATGCGATAAAACGTTAATGAAACCTAGCAATATAATCGATGCGTTTTCTCGTTATCATGCCCCGCAGGGATGCTCGTTCAGGTACGAACGGAAGGTTGGTAAGTGAAATCGACATTTTCTCGCAGCTTAGTGGATGCTCGTTCAAGTACGAACGGAAGGTTGGTAAGTGAAATCAAAATTTCCTCGCAGTTTAGTGGATGCTCGTTCAGGTACGAACGGAAGGTTGGTAAGTGAAATCAATATTTCCTCGCAGTTTAGTGGATGCTCGTTCAGGTACGAACGGAAGGTTGGTAAGTGAAATCAATATTTTCTCGCAGTTTAGTGGATGCTCGTTCAGGTACGAACGGAAGGTTGGTAAGTGAAATCAACATTTTCTCGCCGATTAGTGAATGCTCGTTCAGGTACGAACGAAAGGTTGGTAAGTGAAATCAACATTTTCTCGCAGTTTAGTGAATGCTCGTTCAGGTACGAACGGAAGGTTGGTAAGTGAAATCAACATTTTCTCGCAGTTTAGTGAATGCTCGTTCAGGTACGAACGGAAGGTTGGTAAGTGAAATCAACATTTTCTCGCAGTTTAGTGTTCGCTAGTTCAGGTACGAACGAAAGGTTGATAAGCGAAATCAGCATTGTCTCGTTTGGTTATGCGTTTGCTCGTTTCTTCAGGATACAAAAGGTTGATAAGAGAGATCAACAATTTTTCTCACTGTTCATTGTATGCTCACTTCTTCGGAATGGGGTGGTCTATGGACAATATCAGACTTCATAAGCAAGGTGATGGATAGGTGTTTTAGTCGCCGTTGTGGCAACGGAAATCAGTTCCCTGGTTAATTCTCCCCAAGCAGTGGTGTGCGCAATTTATTTTTGCGGTTGGCAAATTTCAGGGTTTCATTGGTATTCAACCGTCATTTACCTTTGAATGTGTGAAGGTTGAGCGCTCTTCACCCATTCAGGTCCAAGCCGTTTGAATAGGGGCAGCTGTTGCACCCTAAAATTTGACCAACCGGTTCTCCTATCTGATTCATGGTTCAATTCGTATTTGCATATCAGATGCATGACATTTGTGCACAGACAGAGGATGTCAGGGTTATAGCTTGGTTTTCATCTACCGGATATTTCAGATCCAGTCTAGATAATCAGGGTTTCATTTTTGGGAAATTGTGCACTTCTCGGTGTTTTCAGCTTACATGGTGGTTTTTTGGGATATTCTGATGCCAGGGGTTTACTGTTTGCTTCAATCTGGTCGCGCGTTCTTTTATGGTGGTTTTTGCCTTTGTTTGCATTTTTTAGGGTTTAATAACCTTTTTATAGATTTAAATAGATTTTTTATATTTTAAACAGGCTGTATAGATTTTTTTCAGAAATTAAATATATTTTTAAATATTTTTAATAGTTTTAAATCTTTTTTAGAATTTTAATAGATTAGTAGAATATTTTAATAGATATTATAGGATTTAATAGTTTTAGATATGTTTTAATATAGGATTTAATAGTTTTATTAAATAGTATAGATTTTATTAGAGATTTACTAGGAATTTAATAGAATTTTAAATAGAGATGATTAGAGTTTTATTTTTCAGTTAATAGTTGTTAGGTTTAATAGAGATTAATTAGGATTTTAATCTTTTAATTAGAGTTTGTTAGATTTAATTAGGATAGTTTAATTTTCATTTAGAGTTAATTGAGTTTTCAGATTAGTTAATTGAATAGTAACTAGTTAATTAGGTTTAATTTTTGATTAGTTTTAATTAGGTTTAATCTTTTTTTAATTCAGATGTTTGGTCCAATTGTTGCCATTTTCGTGGGCCCATTTCAGGAGTTTTTGGAGGCCCAGATCTTTCAGGTCCGTTTTTGTCCAGTTTTGTCCAGAAATGTGACACTTGTCCACTATATAAGGTGACACGCGTGCGAATTCAGGGCCCCCACCTCATAACTCCAGACTCCCCCAGCTCTTGCCACGTTTCAATCCGTCTCTCTCTCTGTGCCAGCACAACCACACACGCGTCCCCCTTCCAGCCTTCCTCCTGCCACGCGTCCGTCCCTCATCCTCGCCGGAGCACCCCATCGCCGGCCATGCAGCCGCCCACCAGACCACCCTCCACCACCGCAACGGTCACCGGAAACCGTTAAGGTCGCCAGAAACTGCAAATTTGCAGGTTTCACCTGATTTCACCCAATCTCCTTTGAATCTTCATCTCCTACCTCCATCAATAATCACCCCGCCGTAACCAATCTCGCCGGAAACCGGAAATTTCAGAAATTCATCCTATTCTCCGATCACCAACTGCAACCAATCTTCATAATTCTCACCGTGGACATTCATCATTTTCCAGAAATCTGCAGATTTGATCAAGATCTTCCAGCTTTATAGTATTGTTCTTGGCGTTCATCGTTATTCGTTCGTCATCATCATCAAGATTCATGCGAATCTTCATCAAATTTCCAGAAAGTATTCAAGATCTCCCGAAATCCCCAGAAAATCATCAGTGTTCTTCAACCGCGCCTCAAGAACGCTCATCCACTATCAAGGTTCTCCAGAACTCCTTCAAAATCTTCAAGCGATCTACATAAAACGTTCGACGATCTTCAGCTTGAAGGTAGCGTTCATCGTCATTTCCAGGTTTCATCACCAGAAACTTTCCAGATCATCTTCAAACATCATCAAGGTTGTTGATCTGCGAGCATCCGTGAAGAACTCTCCAGAAGCTCCATCGTTTCCGTTGCTTCACCCAGGTTTGGTTCCTTTTCGCCACCTCCATGGTTGTGCATTCATTGAATTAGGGTTTCTCGTTTTGAGATTTGAAGTTCAGTTTTAGTTGATGGGGATGATCCAGGTTAGTTTGAGGTGAATAGTTTAAGGATTAGAGAGAGGTTGTTTGAATTCGTGAATGGTTGATTAGGGTTTGAGAGTTTCAGAAGAGGGCTTGAGAGAGAATTTCAGAGCATGAGCGGCGCGTTAGGTTTAGGGGATGAACAGTGAACGGCGTTTTGGGGTAGAAGAGGTAGTTTTGTTAATTGGTAAGCTGGGTTAGGGTTGGAGTTGGTTTTAGGCCCAAGTCTGAGATTGCTGCTATGCGCACCCCTTCATTGCTCGTTGCCCCCCGTTTGTGGCTATGCTGATTGGATTTGGATTGGGCCTTGGCCCTAAATGCTACGCGCACCCCCCTGTATTTGGGCCCCTTTCTGAACAACTAGAATTAATGCTATTCCCCCCCCCCCCCCTGTTTTATTTTCCTTTTTAATTTCTTCATTTTGTATCATGTTAGGAAATAATGCATAAAAAATAGTAGGAGTACCCAATTAATTCCCTTCTTTTTCTGTAGATTCCTAATTCAATTTAGAATTTTATAGTGTAAAAATATTGAATTGATCATGCATTTTCATTTTTATTTGCATTTTTGTATTTTAATTGATACTGAATAATTGGTTTGTGGTGTGTCTGCCTTGTTGATTTTAGTTCTCTCATTTGGTATTGATTTTTGCTTTAGTTTTTTAGTATGTTATACTAGACTAATGCATGCTCCCCATAGTTTTTTCATAGATTTTTTAGGAATTGATTGGTGTTGTTTTACGGTTAGAGAGTAGAGACCTCATAACTTGCTGGTTAACCCTTGACCATTCATATGTTAGGGATTGTTTAGTAGCCTTAGAAGTTGACTTAGGCTTTGAGATTTGATCTTGGGATCATAGAGGCATGTAGGTTTCCTCTAGATTTTTGGTGGATTTTTAGAGTGTTTTTCTATTTTTTGCTTGAGCTTGAGAATAGGAGAAGTCTTGAGGGCTTCTGACTTTGAAGATCAACTATGGTTGAACTTCAGAGATAGTTTCTCTTGGTTTGAAGGCTTGTGGTTTCTTTTTGAAGGTGGAGGCTGGATGAAGTCTTGGTGGAGCTTGCAAGGATGCATGGATTGAGGCCTAGTCTAGGAGCTTGCTCTCTGTTTGTGAGGTTTGAGATCCTGAAGTTTGAGGGAAATTTATGGTACTTTCCTGAGGAAGGCACTATGGATGTCTTTCATCCTTTCTTCTCACCTTTTTCCCAAGTATCCAATGATGTTGGAGCCTTCATGTGAGTTTAGTTTCTCCTGAGGAGGAATGTAAACGGATCACAGTTGTTGAGCCACATGGGATACGATTCCTAAGTGGAATCCCCCTAGTACTTTCCTGAGGAAGGCACTATGGGTCTGTTCATTTAGTTCCCTTAGTTCATGTAGGATTTCTCAAGTATCCAATGATGTTGGAGCCTTCATGTGAGTTTAGTTTCTCCTGAGGAGGAATGTAAACCGATCACAGTTGTTGAGCCACATGGGATACGATTCCTAAGTGGAAGCCCCCTAGTACTTTCCTGAGGAAGGCACTATGGGTCTGTTCATTTAGTTCCCTTAGTTCATGTAGGATTTCTCAAGTATCCAGTGATGTTGGAGCCTTCATGTGAGTTTAGTTTCTCCTGAGGAGGAATGTAAACCGATCACAGTTGTTGAGCCACATGGGATACGATTCCTAAGTGGAAGCCCCCTAGTACTTTCCTGAAGAAGGCACTATGGGTCTGTTCATTTAGTTCCCTTAGTTCATGTAGGATTTCTCAAGTATCCAATGATGTTGGAGCCTTCATGTGAGTTTAGTTTCTCCTGAGGAGGAATGTAAACCGTTCACAGTTGTTGAGCCACATGGGATATGGGTCCTAAGTATAAGTCTCCTAGTACTTTCCTGAGGAAGGCACTATGAGTCTGCCTACTTAACTCCCTTTCTTTGGTAAGCTTGTCTTGAAGCTTGAAGACTGGGATTGATTTCTCTTGTGTGTAGGGTTTTGATTAGGGCTTTGCTTAGAGATTTGATTAGGGTTGCATAGGGCTTTGCTCAGAGGTAGATTAGGGTTTTGTTGTAGGGTTGTTCAGGGTCTTGCTCAGGGGTAGTTTCTTGCTTTTGGATAGGAGTTTGCCAGGCTGGTTAGCCTTCTCTTTGTGTTGTTTGACTTGTGTGGTGCTGTGCTGCATTAGACTTAGGGGTTCATCTAGATATTTTTGAGATAGGTGCATCTTAGAAATAGGCTTTGTGTGCATGAGAAGTTGAGGTGGTCCTCCTTCTGCTTGATTGTCATTGAGTGGCTTTGCTTGCTGGTATTTGGTAGAGCCGAGCTCCCTTGCCTCTGTGGTGTGGCCTTTGTGCCTTGTTTGTTTGGGTGTTGCATTCATGCATGTTTCCAGTATTTCTTTACTTTGCAGTGGTTCCTGTTTGCTGTTTAGTTCTTTTGCCATGATCCCTTAGGAGCTCTAACTTATCTGCTGTGGAGGAGTTATGATAGACATTAGGTTGGTTAACCAGGCATGATAACATTAGGTAGGTTCCCCTTTTTAACCATAGTTTTAGGGTGTCTCTTTCCTTTCTCAAAGCAACAGAAAAACACTTAAAAAAGGATAAAACAAAAGTGAATTCATTTCTTCCGTTAAAAGATTTGAACAAACATCAAAACATTTTGTCCTCATGGACTGTGAAAACCCTGGGTTAAGGTGCATTTTCCCATAAAAAAACACTTGAACAGCTTGTGTCGTGCGTAGTCGAACTATGTTTGCTCTGATCTTCCATGCCGTGTGGAAGTACGTAGGCACAGGACGCGACATCCTGGCGAGCAACCTTCCCCCCATCTAGACGTAGGTAGTCGAACTACGTTGACTCTGACTTTCCCATTGCACGAGGGAGTACGTAGGCCCAGAACAGCGTATGTTCTGTCGAGTCCTGTCCTTTTTCTTTTCTTTTCAGACTGACCATTAGCGTAGATAGATAAACACACCCTTTTCCTTATAAACACCAAGCGTGGATCCCGTCGAGTACGACGGACGTGAGGGGTGCTAATACCTTCCCCTTGCGTAACCGACTCCCGAACCCAGGTTTTGGTTGCGATGACCATACCTTTCCCGTGTTCTTGCGAGGTTTACTTTGAGCGTTTCCTTTCCCTCCGTTTGGATAAATAACGCACGGTGGCGACTCTTCTGTCAGTCGGCGCCGATTTTCGCAGTAGCGACATATCCACCTGAGGCATCGAGCAGAGATAAGAAGAGTCTGAGAAGGGTGTTGGGAAACTTCTACTTGAACAAGGATGATGTGTTGTACAAAAGAAATTCCAATATGGTATTGCTGCATTGTGTGGAGAAATGAAGCAAGTCTGCTAATGGAAGAAATCCATGAAGGTTCTTTCGGTACACATGCAAATGGACATGCGATGTCCAGAAAGTTGTTGAGAGCAGGGTATTACTGGATGACTATGGAATCTGATTGTTTTAAGTATGCCAGGAAGTGCCATAAGTGTCAAATTTATGCTAACAAAATGCATGTGCCACCGAGTCCTCTGAATGTTTTCACATCTCCTTGGCCCTTTGCAATGTGGGGCATCGACATGATTGGCAAGATTGAACTAACCGCCTCCAATGGACACCGCTTTATCTTGGTGGCAATTGATTATTTCACCAAGTGGGTAGAAGCAGCTTCATTTGCCAACGTGACCAGACAGGTAGTTGCTCGATTTATCAAGAAGGATATTATCTGTCGATATGGAGTGTCAGAACGAATCATTACTGACAATGGTTCGAATTTGAACAATAAGATGATGAAAGAATTGTGCTAGAGTTTCAAGATTGAACACCACAACTCTTCTTTGTACTGTCCAAAAATGAATGGTGTTGTTGAGGCAGCTAATAAGAATATCAAGAAGATTGTTCTGAAAATGGTGGTAAATTACAAAGCTTGGCATGAGATGTTGCCCTTCGCTTTACATGGTTATTGTACTTCAGTGCGTACGTCGATTAGGGCAACTCCTTTCTCGTTGGTGTATAGTATGGAAGTTGTCCTATCGTTAGAAGTTGAGATTCCTTCCCTGAGGGTATTGGTTGATATGAATCTTAATGAAGCAGAATGGGTAAAGGCAAAGTTAAATCAACTTAGTCTGATTGATGAAAAGAGATTGGCAGCTATCGCCCATGGCCGGTTGTACCAGAGCAGAATGAAGAAGACATTTGATCATAAGGTGCGCCCTCGACATTTTCAGGAAGGTGACTTAGTGCTGAAGAGGATCCTCCATCCTCAAATGGATCACAGAGGCAAATGGACTCCCAACTATATAGGTCTATACATGGTAAGGAAAGTTTTCTCTGGAGGAGCCTTATTACTATCAACTATGGACGGTGAAGATTTTAAGTCCCCTATGAACGCGGACGTAGTCAAAAAATATTTTGCTTAAAAGAGACCTGCTGGACATAAAAAGAAGGTCCAGGAAAAAATGGGGCATCCCGGCGAACCATATAAAGAATAGTTTCGGGAAAAAATTAGGGATAAAAAGGAAAAATGAATAAACCCGCAAAGTTGAAAACCTGAAAAGTCGACTTTGGAAAAAATGGGTATCCCAGTGAATTGAAAACCTACAAGGGAGATTCAGGAAAAAGTTAAGGATTTAAAAGCAAACGACTACGGTCCGCGTCTGACCCATGAGCACAATTGGATTTTTGGAGGACCCGAGGGTTAATAGGTCAGTTTCTTCAAAAAGCGAAACATTGGTGAAACAACAAAGTCATGCGAGTCATAGTCGAATCGACACATGATGGTTTTCTGTTTCCACATTGCCGACATTTGTATACCTTTTGCATTTGTACTTTTTGCGCAACTTCCTCATTTCAGGAGTTGCATCCATTGTAATTTTCCTGTTTACAGACCATTTTAATCAATGAAGTATTTTCTACATACAATTTTCTCTTCCTGTTTTTTCTTTACTGTTTTGTTTGCGAAAAGACGTCTGATATTTTTGATAAACTTTGCATACAAAAACTTTTGGGGATTTGCTAATCATAATCGAAACGATGAGTTATTTGAATGATGTCATGGACGATAACCGAAATAGCCATTGTTGCATACATGACATGTGTTTGTTTGTCATTTACAGGGTTCACTCCACCGAGCATTATTTCCAAATCAAAAGGGTTTCCCCAGCAGTGATATGCATTTATCCCCAGCAGTTAAATTTGGGATTATTCCCCAACAGTGGGACAAGTTCAGTGTTGTTTCCCCACAGAGTCTATGTTATTGACTCACTTCCCCAAGAAGAGATTAATACTGATTCCCTCGACGAGTATTTCAGAAGTGGTAGACATTTGCAGCAGAGTCCAGTGATCATTGGTATTTTTCAAAGTAAGATATTTGGGATAATTTCCCGATGGATGTTATTCTCAATTCCCAGCAGAATGGAATTGTCCTCGGAAGAGTTCTATTTCAGAAGGCCGTTCAGGGCATATTCCTCAGCAAGTTTGCTTATCGTTTCTCTCGGCACCTCTTCTCGGTGGTGGTCCTTTGCATTTAAATTTTTTGCATAACATCCTCCTAAACGCGTAGCATTTCCATTTTGTATGGAACATTATGCCATATTCAAACATATGCATTCGAAGCATAAACCAGGTTGTTACCTTTTGTCGCCAGACATTTCTCCATCAGATAATGACATGATTCATGAGCCTTTATGGTCCCAGACCCCAGTAAGAATCATTAGTGGATGTTTTCATTTTGTTTTGCTCCCTAGCAGAGTTTGCTTGTTTAAGTTTCTCTTTCCCCAGCAGGGTTTCTCTTTTCCAGGTTGTAAATCGGTTGATACTACTTCCAAGTCAAGATCATTTTTGGAAACTTTATTTTAGGTCATCCACTTCAATGACCAAATTCATGAACTTCGAGGCCTCAAATCCAAATTCTTACCACATTAAAATTATGTCTTATGATCTTAAATTCATCATGATCTCAAATTCCATGACTTTTGACGAATTACAAGGCAATTGAAAGCATGATAACCATGAAAACATCACTTTTGGACCTTATTTGAGTTTCTTCCTTTTCAAGTCACCAAATGAATTTCTTTTTGATCTTTTGATGCCATATCATCATCATGTTGTGATCATACCAATTTTTTACCCAAAATGAGCAAACATGAGCTCATATTTTCAAGGCATTTTCAAGTTTCACACCATATAAGGTAATCATTCAAAATCATGTGCAAGCTCATTTCCAATCTTTCTAACCACTCAATTTGTTCTCCAAACCTCCCTCTGACCCAAAAGGATTGGTTTGAATACATGGCCAAGCACCCAAACCCGTGTGTACCATCACTTTGACATTTTTGGCAATTTTGTGAAATCACAAGAATCAGCCATCATGGGCCATCAAAAATGACCCTAAACCCTCATATATAAGAAGGACTAAAATCCTAACGTGAAAAGGGAAGGATTCTGGTATAGAGAAAGCTCAAAACCTTAAATTTTCTCAAGTTCTTCCCTCACTTCGAGCTTCTCATTTCTGGGAAGTTTTCTCTCATTTCATGCCTGGTCCTTACTCACTGAAGCATAAGGAACTCATTGGTAGCCTTGCTTTGAAGCTTGCACAAGGTTTGAAGGACCAACGGAGTTGCTCCATTAGGTAACTTTCTTCAAACTGAAACTCTCATTCTAAGCATGAAAGCATGTCCATGTTGGTTGCATCTGAAGTCCTACCTTGTGTAGGCATTGTTTGGATACTTTTTATGGATGTTTGAACTCATTTCAATTTATGTGTTGAATTTTCATGGCTTGATTTAACTGAGTTAGAGGAACCTTTTTAAAAAACTAATGGTATATTTGAGTTTTACGTGAAAAATCCTTTAAAACCATGTCCTGGGTTTCCATTTTTATCACGTTTTTCAGAATCCACCGGTGAGGCTCACCGGAGAAGACGACTGGAGCTAGGGCTCCGGCGTCTGAGGTCAATGCTGAAGTGGTCTTAAGCTTGCTTGCTGACTTGCATGCGTGGAGGCTTTGACACTGAGGTGTCATGCCACTTGGATTAATGAAAAGAGTCATTTCATTAAGTCTGAGTTTTTGGTGGATTGGGCTTAGGCCAATTTGATATCCACACCCCCAATATTGAGCCCACTTGCGTGTGTGAACATGAACCTAGTTCAATCTGGGTTTACTTCCACACACCCTCTTTGCATTTTATTTTCTTTTTATTATATTTTTCTTACATTTTCATTTTAATTCTATTTAAAATAGTTTTAATCATCACAAAAATCACCAAAAATACTTTTCTGATATTTCAATGTGTTGAGATATTTTTCCGTTATTTTATTTTATTTTTCATTTATTTTTATTATTTTTAATCATTTTATTTTGTCAAGTGATTTTATGGTTGGTTCTATTGATTTAGGTTTGAACTTTGACCTTAATTGAATACCCCCTTTGACCAATTTTCTTCTCACACTTAGGTGCTTGATTGAGGTATATTTGAGGGCTGGTTTGAGATCTTGTTGATCATTCCTTATTTGTTTTTCATTGGATTTTGTTGAACCCTCGATGCATGCTCGATAAGTTGAGTACTTTGTCTTGATTGACATAATTGGTGGTGCTTTGATGCAATTCTATCCATGATATTTTACACACTAGTCTTTGATGGACTTTACTTGAGTTTTCTATTTTATTGGGATTTTTTTTGGACTCCTTTCTATATTTGGTTGATGCCTCAAAACTTCATTGTTTTAACTATGTGTATGTATGCCTATCTTGACCTAGTTTTGGGATGTGATCTTGTGTGATCCCTTAAGGGCCTCTTGAATATTGTTAGCTCTTCTTTGCATGTTTGAGGTGATTCCTTGCATGATTTAATGTCTTTTGGATGTGTGTCTTATCTCACAAGTCTTGTATGATCATGTGTTTCCACTTGTGTTTGAAGTGAGACTTTTCCTTGGACTTTGGTCCTTCAATTTGAGTTTGATCATTCTTGAATTTGTTTGAAAACTTGGATTTAAATTTGATGCACATCACTTGAGTTTGTTTCTAACCTTGAGGGTTGTAAGTTTGTTCTTGATGCTTTTGTGATTTGTGTTTCACTTTGAGAATGTTGTGAACATTTGAATTTCTTTTGAGAAGTGTTTGGTTGTTTTCTTTTGATTGATCATTGAGTGGATGTATGATCTAAATGTTCATGATATGGCTTCTTCCCTACTCTATTTCTCCCCTCACTTCTTTGATTGTGGTTCATTGTTTAGCATCATTCTTCTTGAGATGTTTAAGGCATGTGATCTTTGATGTTTGTTCTATTTGCCTTTGTGTTTACTATTCTCATCTCCTTTTATCTTTCATGACTTGTTTAAGTCTTTATTTTGTTTTCATTTGTGATTGCTTAGTGATCTTTTTACTTGTGTTTGTTCACATGTTCCCTTAGGATTCCTAGTCCCTCTGTTTAAGATGGGAGTAGGAGAGACATTAGGCTTTCAATCCTTTGTATGATAACATTAGGTAGTATCCTTTAGAGTTCTTTTGTCTTCTCTTCTCATCTCAAACTCTTTTAAGACATTTAATAAAGAATGACAAGTGTTGTACGCTACGAGCCTTAAGTACATGAGGAATGATAAGTGGGGAGGTCTCTCTTTATATTGTCTAGAGTGTTTAGCGTATGCCCTTTGGGAGATATGCGACGCATTCGCTCTTATGTCATAGTCTTTAGTGTAACATGAGTTTCAAACTAACTCAAATCACTTCTTTTAAAACTCACAAACAAAACTCAAACCTTTTCATCCTTTGGGATTGTTTTCAAACTTCATTTTCAGAAAGAGTACGTTACTTTTTCGTTCTACCGCAAACAGGCATCTTCCCTAACTGCTGGAACAGAGATTTAACATCGCTCATTAGAAAACACTTAACCAACCTTGTTTTTTAGTTTCCCAAACTACGTTTTCTCTGATTTCTCATATTAGATGAGGATAAGTAGGTACAAGACAGCGATGTCTTGGCGAGTAACCTTCCCCCCCATCACCCGTAGTTTCCCGAACTACGTCGACTCTGACTTTCCTATTGCACGAGGGAATACGTAGGCATAGGGCGGCGATGTCCTATCGAGTCTATTATTTCTCTTCACCCCCGTTTAGAAGTAGATTTTGGTTAGTTTTCACCCATAGATTAGACAACAAGCGTGGATCTCGATGAGTACAACGGACATGAGGGGTGCTCATACCTTCCCCTTGCGTAACCGACTCCCGAACCCATGATTTGGTTGCGATGACCTTGTCTTTTCCCGTTCTTTTAGGTTTTTTCGATTGTTTCTTTTCCCTCTCTTTAGGATAAATAACGTTCGGTGGCGACTCTTATGTTTGTTTCCATCGGCCCTTTTCGCAGTTGCGACAGGAGGCATACTATTTCTTTTACTTGTGGATGATGGAAATGAGAAAGATGGTTCATGCTTGGTTGATTCATGACAACAAATGCATGCAAGAGTAAGCTCGTTTGATTTTCTCTTCCAACTATTCCTAGCGTTTTCAATTTCTAGCTTATTAGAAAAATCACATGAGTTTCTCTTACTATTGTATAGGATCCAATAGTGATTTATGCCTTGTTAAAAGTCCTTGTAACTTGAATCTTGTAATAAACTTGTAAACATTCCTTGAACACTTTGAGTCTTTTAATTGACTTGGAGCTCGTAACCTTTCCAAACTTGAGTTATATTTTGAAATTTAGATTTATGAACTTAAATTGGTAAATTGAATTATGAACTCATGAATTCAAAGAATATGGTCATTTGAATCACAACCTGATTAAAACTTGAATTTGGGAATTAATGTCAATTTTTACCTCCTTGCATAAAGTGAAGTACTCTTAACTCTTGTAAACTTTCAATCTTGCAACTTTGAACTTTTTAGATAAAAATATGACTTCTTGAAATCGATTAACGCACCTTAAATCTTGGAATTAAAACTTGATGCAAATCTCACGAAAATCTCCTTGCTCTTTGTAACTTGAATTTTTGAATGGTGAGTTTTTTTTACAAATCACTTCTTGCCACAATTCCTAGATTCGAGAATTGAAAACTTGAACATGGATTTTTGGTTCGGATACTTGCTTCATTTTTTTAAGAAACCTCTCGGTCACTTTGCAAATGTTGAACTTGAAGCGCACTCGAATGGGTATCTTAATCTTAAATCCAAGCCATCTTGTGTTTAGGCCATAAGTAGTTGATAAGGCAACAAGGCGTCAATCTCAATGGACCCGCAACTTCATTTTTTGCATCATGACTCGTACCTTGCACATTATTCAAAAAAAACTCTTGATTTAACAAGCCTTTTCTTTCTTGAAGATTTTGACGAAGAAATAACTTGGGAGGTTGAGAAGAAACAAAACCCTACTTCCAAGTATTCTCATTAATCATACACCCTAGCATCTTGATCCTGAGTCATCCTTGACCCATACATTACCAAAGCCCGATCTTGATTTAAATGAGATATAACCAGAATGTCCATCCAAGGAATCTTCAAAGTATTGATCCAAGAATGGCCCAAGAATGAAGAAAGAATTATGGAAGTATAACCCATATCAAGTATAAACCCTAGGACAACCTTAAGTCAGGATCAACGGGTCATGCCCTGAAATGCTCAATTGTGAGAATGAGTACTGCCTCCAGCTTAAATTACTGCACCTGCACAAACTAGTTAGTCATATTAAGCACGCACATAAAGACTGTATGACCTAAAGATGTTATCGAGATGATGCACAAAGAGGTGGGATCTTAGGGTTAAAAAGTAGGGTATGAAAGGGAGTGTCTGGTATCTTCTGCCTCATGTACACCAGGGTTCAGGATACACGTCGTATAATAGGTGGTGTATGATGTACTGGAAGAATGAAAGCTTCCAAGAGGTTCATTATTTTCTGCTAGACTCGTCATAGGCCGACAGAAATGACTTCAGGACTTTCTACTCTTCTTCTCTTTTATTTCCTGGTTTATTGTTCAAAATGATTTTTAGCCAAAATTTGTCAAAAGGGGGAGATTGAAGGCTGTAAGATTTGACCAAATTTTGGTAAAACATGATGTTGCACGAGATGTTCTAACAAAAAGAACTCTATAAAGAACAACATGTCAGACAGGATGTCCTATCTTAAGGACTCGACATCTTGGTTTGATACAACAGATCTGGTGCAGATTTATTCCAAGGTTTAAGGTGCGATTAGAATGTAGATCAAGGAAAGATTAGGTTGTTCTTTCAAAGCCCGTGGGCTGCTAAAGATTATGAAAGGAAGACCAAGACCTAGAGCAATGTACCAATTCTCTTGTAAATGAATTATAAGGGTTTAGGGTTTTGAAAGACTTGTGATTTTTGTAAGTGCTCTTGATTGGCTGCATTCTGTGGCAAAATATAAGTAAATATATGAATGTCATGCTGGATGTTATTACATTCATAATATGGACTGTGCAGGGTAAGTTAACTAAGCTAACTATATTCATACTCAATGTTATGACATAGGTCGTATGACATCAAGCAGAAGTCTGTTGTTCTGGTAGCTATAACTCAGGATACAACTCAAAAGCCCATGCTGGAATGCAGGAGACATTTTAGACGCCCTAGGCGAACTAAAACGTACCTGATTAAAGAGGCAAGCGTGCATAATACATAAGTGAGGGTTTATGATGGATAAAACCTAATGTATGCAACCAGGCCGAAGAACTGATTTGCTGCTACAAATACCAGGAGAGGCAATCCTGGAAGGCAACTGTTGAAGATAGAGAAGCAGAGAAATCACCATAGTGGTTTAGAAGTGAAGAGGTTGTCTTCACGTTTGTGTCTTAGGAATACGTGTAACCCAAACAACTGTTGAGTGCATTGGTTAGGTAGTTTCTAGACTGTGTTACACTCGAAGCTGTTAAGCAAAAGTGTGTGTTCCTTGATCAAAGCTTTGAAGCAAGGATCAAGGTGTGTGTGTGTGTGTAGGTGAAGTGTCTCTTCAATCTACAGTTTAAATTGTAACTTATTGTTATCACTGTTGTGTGATTGTAGGGAGTGAGTGGGTATACTCAGGTCTAGAGTGTCTCTAGGTTAAATTGTCATTGGATAGTGATTAAGTGAAGAGTGCAAACTGGAGGTTTGACTCGGAATTGATACTGCTGATAGTGAAATTTCTCTTTGGCTTGGTAGCCCTCATATGTAAGTGTGTTGCACTGAACTGGGTCAACAACTAACTGAGTTATTTACTGCTTTGATATTACTGCTTAATAGTTGATCTGTAGTGAATGTCACAATGGATGTTATAACCTCTGTTAGAACATCCATCGTGCGCAGGCTAAAATTTTCAATTGGCATCAGAGCAGGCACCCTGCCTATTTATTACTGGGTGAGATCTAGGGAAACAAAATTCTGGTACTATGGATAAAGATATTGGATTCACCAATAGACCTCCAATTCTGGATGGTTCAAATTATGACTATTGGAAGCCTAGGATGATTGCCTTCATATGGTCCTTAGACAGCAAGGCTTGGAGGGCTGCAAACTCTGGCTGGGAACATCCTGTGAAGATTAACAAGGATGGAGTATCTGTGCAAATTCCTGAAGAGGAAAGGAAAAAAGAGCAAGAGGCATTGGCTCTTGGTAACTCTAAAGCATTGAATGCACTCTTCAATGGTATAGACAAAAACATCTTTAGACTGGTCCACCACTGTGAACTGGCAAAGGATGTTTGGGACACTCTCAGAACTACTCATGAAAGAACTTCCAAGGTCAGAATGTCAAGACTTCAAATGCTGACCACAAAATTTGAAAGTCTAAGAATGAAGGAAGATGAGACCATTCATGAATTTTACATGAATGTTCTTGAACTAGCTAACATTTCAGGAGCTTTGGGAGAAAAGATGACTGAAGAAAAACTTGTAAGGAAGATACTAAGGTCACTACCTAAAAGGTTTGTAATGAAGGTCACAACCATTGAAGAAGCTCAAGACATATGCCGCATGAAAGTGGATGAACTCATTGGATCTCTTCAAATTTTTAAGATGGGGATGTGTGATCAGGTTATGGAGAAGAAAAACAAAATTATAACGCTTGTCACAAACTCTGTAGAGGAGTCAGATGAGGAAGAAGTGGAGAATCTATCAGAGGCAATAACCCTACTTGGGAGACAGTTCAACAAACTAGTCAAAAGGATAGATGCCAAGTCTAAACCTTATTCCAAAGAAAAGGCTGAAGAAAAAAAGCAGTACTGTTCAGTGCCATGAGTGTGAAGGGTATGGTCATATCAGAAAGGAGTGTCCAACATACCTCAAGAAAAAGGGAAGAGGCCTGACTGTCACATGGACTGATTCTGACAGTGAATCAGAAGAAGAAACAGCCAAACATGTCACTACTCCCTCCAAGGTGTACTTATCTGATGGTGATTCAAGTGAAGAGGAATTGAGTTTTGAAGACCCTACAGCCTCATATCAGAAGCTTCACATCAGAAGTGTAGAACTGTACCAACAAGGAGAACTTCAGAAGGAAATTATCAAGGTCTTAGAAGATGAAAGGAAAGATCACCTAGCCACGATACACTCCCTCAGAGGTGAGGTAAATGATCTGAAAAATGAGAAGGATCAAATGGCTAAATCCATAAGGATGCTCAACTCTGGGATTGACACCCTAGAGGAGATCCTTCAGAGTGGGCAGACTGCAAGAAATAGGTCTGGTATAGGATTTGTTGAGAAACAAACCTCTGCCTTGAACCCCAAGAGGGAGTAGCCTAAGTCTCAAATGTTAAACTAGATTTCACGACCAGTGAGACAACATTCACCACACAGAAACTAAAAGCAAATCAAGAGAAAATCCCAAGGGCATAGATGCTACCATTGTGGAAAACTTGGGCACATTAAAGCAGTGTGCTTCTGGCTGAATGGTTTCCCCAGTCAAAGAAAAACCAAACAGGGTATGCATGGCAACAGACATCATCATGCCAAACTAATGAGGGAAGAGCCTAACAAGCAAAGAAAATGGGTAGTCAAGACAAGTGCACACATAGCTCACACTTCTCTAAGAGTATCAGCCAAAGAAGACTGGTATTTTGACAGTGGCTGCTCTAAGCACATGACTGGCATAAAAGTCTGTTGATAGACATCAAACCACACTCCATCAGCTATGTGACTTTTGGTGATGGAGCAAAAGGAAAGATCAAAGGTGTTGGAAAAATGGAGTACCCTGGAGTCCCTACTCTAGATAATGTGTTGTTGGTAAAAGGGCTAACGGCCAACCTGATCAGCATCAGCCAACTCTGTGATCAAGGACTAAGTGTAAAGTTCTCTAAGGAAGAATGTATGGTCACTAATGATGGGAATAAAGTAGTCATGAAAGGACATAGATCCAAGGATAACTGCTATCTGTGGCAGCCTCAGGACACGAGTAAATCCATAATTTGTGCTATGGCAAGAGAAGAAAAGGAATTAAAATTGTGGCACCAAAAACTTGGACATCTTCATTTAAGGGGAATAAAGAAGATCATCTCCAAGGAGGTTGTGAGAGGGATACCTAAACTGACCATTGATGAGGGAAAATTGTGTGGGGAATGTCAAGTGGGCAAAAAAACCAAGACTTCTCATCCTAGAATTGGACATCTAACCACCTCCAGAAGTCTGGAACTACTGCACATGGATCTGATGGGACCAATGCAAATAGAAAGCCTTGGTGGGAAAAGATATGCATATGTGGTGGTTGATGATTACTCCAGATTCTCCTGGATAAGATTTATCAGAGAAAAGTCTGATGTGTTTGAAGCCTTCCAAGAATTGTGTATCAAACTCCAAAGAGAAAAAGAGAGTGTGGTTATCAGGATCAGAAGTGATCATGGTAAGGAGTTTGAAAACTCTAAGTTTGCTGACTTCTGTGCAGCTGAAGGCATAAGCCATGAATTTTCCTCGCCTATCACCCCTCAGCAAAATGGAGTAGTTGAAAGGAAGAACAGAACCATTCAAGAATCTGCTAGAGCCAGGATTCAGGCCAAGAAGCTGCCTATGCACTTCTGGGATGAAGCTATGAATACAGCATGCTATGTACACAACAGGGTAACACTAAGAAAGGGAAAATCCTCCACTCTGTATGAATTGTGGAAAGGAAGAAAGCCTAATGTAAAGTATTTTCATGTGTTTGGAAGAAAATGCTACATCTTGGCAGATCGTGAACAAAGAAGAAAAATGGATCCCAAAAGTGATGAAGGAATATTCTTGGGATATTCTACCAACAGCAGAGCCTACAGAGTATATAACTCCTGAACTAAAGTATTAATGGAATCCATAAATGTTGTCATTGATGATTAGATTGATGAAGTCAATGTCATAGAGGATGTGGAAACATTGGTTGGGACTCCATCTGAGGAGACTGAAGACTCCCAAGCAAGCCCAAGTGCTGAAGCAGATACAGCTACCAAGGAACCTTCTATTAGGCTTCTGAAAGATCATCCCAAAGACTTGATCATTGGATACCTCAACAGTAGAGTGAGGACCAGAACAAGAGATGTAATCTCAAACTCTTGCTTTGTGTCCAAGGTTGAACCCAAAAATGTAAAGGAAGCTATCTCTAATGAATACTGGATCAAGGCAATGCAAGATGAATTGGAACAGTTCAAGAGGAATGAGGTATGGGAACTGGTTCCTAGACCTGAAGGGACCAATATCATTGAAACAAAATGGATCTACAAGAACAAGTCAGATGAAGAAGGAATCATAGTCAGAAACAAAGCTAGACTAGTGGCACAGGGATACACTCAAGTTGAAGGAATTGATTTTGATGAAACCTTTGCCCCAGTTGCAAGGCTTGAGGCTATCAGGCTAATGTTAGGAATTTCCTGCATCCTGATATTCAAACTCTTTCAAATGGATGTAAAGAGTCCATTTCTGAATGGATATCTAAGTGAGGAAGTGTATGTGGCACAACCCAAGGGGTTTGAGGACCCTAACCTGACAGACCATGTCTACAAGCTAAGGAAGGCTCTATATGGATTGAAACAGGCACCTAGAGCATGGTATGAAAGGCTCACTGAATTTCTCACCACCAATGGATACAAAAAAGGGGGAATTGACAAAACTCTATTTTTGAAAAATGAAGGTGGAGAAATTATGATAGCACAAATCTATGTAGATGACATAGTGTTTGGTGGAGTATCAGAAAGGATGGTAAAGCAATTTGTCAGTCACATGCAGTCTGAATTTGAAATGAGCATGTGTGGAAAATTGACATATTTTCTTGGACTACAAGTCAAACAAATGGAAGACTCCATCTTCCTCTCCCAAAGCAAATACACCAAAAATATAGTAAAATAGTTTGGAATGGACAATGCCAGTCACAAGAGAACACCTGCTCCCACTCATCTAAAGTTGACCAGAGATGAAAATGGCACTAATGTGGATCAAAGGCTATACAAAAGTATGATTGGAAGCCTACTATACCTAACAGCCAGCAGACCAGACATTGCATTTGTTGTGGGAGTATGTGCCAGATATCAAGCTGATCCCAAAATCAGTCACATGAACCAAGTGAAAAGGATTCTCAAATATGTGAATGGAACGTGTGACTATGGCATACTCTATTCTCATGGGTATACACCTATCTTGTCAGGTTACTGTGATGCAGATTGGGCTGGTAGTGCAGATGATAGAAAAAGCACATCTGGTGGATGCTTCTTCTTAGGTAACAACCTAATATCCTGGTTCAGCAAGAAGCAAAATTGTGTTTCACTATCCACTGCGGAGGCTGAATACATTGCTGCTGGCAGTAGCTGCTCTCAGCTGGTCTGGATGAAGCAAATGTTAACTGAATACAATGTCACGCAGGATGTCATGACATTATACTGTGACAATCTTAGTGCTATTAACATTTCCAAGAGCCCCATCCAGCATAGCAGAACCAAGCACATTGATATAAGGCATCACTTCATAAGAGACCTTGTGGAAGACAAAGTCATTTCCTTGGAGCATGTGTCCACTGAGCTACAGCTAGCTGACATCTTTACAAAGGCTCTAGATGCTGCCCAGTTTGAAAATCTTAGAGGGAAGTTGGGTATTTGCATGTATGAGGTTGAATAGCAATTAATGTCACGAGAGAGTTTTAGAATATCAATGTAGTCAAAATATTTGAACAATAAAACTCTCCATCCCACACAAACGTGCCTCTCTGCCCCTAGTATTGGTCAACATCTCCTCCAGACTCTAAGTCCAGACAACAACATGGCCTCGCATCATGAAGGATCTTCGTCTAAATCCTCCCCCAAAGTCACCAAAGATCCACCTCCCACGACTGCGAAACCAAAATACAAGTATCCTCCTCCCACTGAAGAAGAAATGAGGAGCATTTTGAACAGGGAAGGCACAACCTACGTGAATCAATCCATGGGGGAAATTGCTGACAACATCATCAGGAAAGGATTGCTTGTTAAGGGCTTCACCGTGGCCCTGGCTCGTCGGAGTCCAGATGAGGATCTTCCAGAAGAAGACTTGTATGATGAAAACCAAGACATCTCCCTCTCAGACTTGGATAACAGTGACTCCAGCTCTTCCTCTGACGAGGAACCTTGAGAATTGGGTATGTACCTCAGACTGCTGCTGGTAATGGAGTTTGTGGCTGATCAATTTTTTAATTGCTCTTACATGAATAATTGGTAAAGAGCTCTATGAGCAGTTTTGTAATGTAACCCCATCTTTATGTATTGGTACAATTTATGATCTATACTATGGTTGGTTGGATTTTAATTTGTGGCTAAAAAAGGGAGAGAGTGTTAGATAAATAGCAGCAGGTACAGCAGATACAGATGGAAGAATTGGTGAATAACAGATGAGTACCACAGGTTATGTGGTAGTAACAGATGCAGGTGGAAGAACCAGACTGCCATGAGAAGTAATTATGATTGAGCATATGCACCATAGTGCTTATGATATCAGTGTGCAGGTGATGCAGGTTGTTGCACCCCAAATTTTGACCCCTTAGATTCTCATCATCATTTTAGGAGCATACTCATGAATTATCTAACCTTAACCCAGTGCAAGTTTGTCTTTGTCAAATTACAGATGAATCAGGGTTTCGTGCAGTCAAAATCGAAGCTTCAGGGTTTGTGATTAGTCAATGTTTTGGGCTCATTAAATTAGGAAACAATGTCAAGGGAATCATATAATTTCAATTGAGAAGCCAATTTGAGGTTGTTACCCCAGAATTCAGAACAGTGCATTTCAGAGCACCCGATTAGGGTTTTTGACTAGTAAAAGTCGACTGTAGTTTGACTTTGATGTTGGAAGATGTTTAAATGGTGGAATTATGATTCATGAAGTTCATATATCTTAATAAAGTTCATCCAAGATGTTTCAAAGTCTCAGGAGGCCTAGAATGTCAACAGGCGACTCGGTAATCACCGATCGGTCGTACGGTTGACCGAAGAATCAACTCTCCAAATTTTAGGAATTGGACTTCACGTTGTGAAACAAAATTGTTCCTTATGTCATATTAGACTTGCATATCAATTTTCATGACCATTGGATCAAGGATGAAGGAGTAATCGAAAAATCGGGAAATTAGGGTTTTGAAAGGGGCTAAACCATAACTCCTTAACCACACATCCTATTGAGTTGGTTCAAAGCTCATTTGGAAGCTCTTGACAAGTCCTACAAAAGTCCCTAAGTGGTCCATGATCAGAAAATGCATAGATTTGGAGTTATGATCAAATACATTTCTAGAGGAGAAAAAGACTTGGAGAAATTTCATTTTTAAGTTCATTTTTTAGCAACTTTGGAAGGCTTTTTGGCCAAGTTAATTTGGGAAATTGAAACTCATGAAAGCATGAATGTTTTAGAGCTATTTGAGGGCTTTCTAAAAAGTACTAGCACATCTCAAAAGGATATGTGAGCTGAAAGTTATGGTCATGGCAAGTTGGTGGTTTTTCACTTTAGTCCCACATTGCCCAAATTTCAAAAATCACTTCCTTCATCAAAATTGACCAATTCTAACTTGTGAATCCTATTGTATCTGATATGGAGAATATTTGTAACCCAAGAGAACCAAGGAAATGCATAAATATGGAAAAAGACAAGCTTTGCAAGTAGCTTGCAAGTTGCCTTGCAACTTGCCTTCAAAAGTGAAACGTAAGCATGAGGTGTAAAGAGACATCTGAAACAGCCATGATGCTACACTCTAGCCTGCATTTAGACACTTCAAATTCATCATTTTTCTTGACTATTGAGACTTGCCTTGCAGCCAAGGAAACCCACTTGAGGAGGTTTGATTTTAAAAGTTCAAAACCTTTCTTCAAAGTGAAGAAACTTCAAATCTGCCCAAGCCACTTCATTTGCCTATAAATAGGACTCTCCCTCACCTCATTTTCATCATCAACAATCTTCTAAAAACCAGAAGAAACCTCTGCTCTTGTGCACTTTGCCTCAAAACTTCAAAACCACAAAATCACCATTTCCACCAAAAACACCAAAAAATCTGCCTTGCTACTAGGGCTGCCAAAACCATTTCTCTACACTAAAACACCCCAACAATCATCCATACAATCTCTAAATATGGTATAGAAAGTTTCTAAACCATTAAACCTCTCAAAAACCTCATTTTGCAAAAAGTCAACTTCTACATCAAGTTACTTTGACCAAGAGCCACAAATCATACCAAATCTTGTTCTAGACATTTCCTTGGTGTTTTAATCATCTTAACACCTCTCATATAGTATTTCTCAACTGTCCAAAGTTCTAGAAATCATTGGTGGATTACATTTCTCCATTTGTCATCATATTTGCAAATTGCTTCAAAGAGAAGAAAGGACTCAAGGCAAAAAGGTAGATTGAAGTTCTCTGGGTTTCTTGATTATTCTAGCTTGTTCAACAAAGTCTATTAGAGGTATGTGAACAATCTTTTCTCACTTTGCATCATAATTCTTTGATTTGACACTTAGAGTTTATCATGTGAAATGTATGATATGTATGTCCTTTATGCAAATCCTGCCAGAGCTGTAACCTTTTGTTTGAATTGAATCATCTCCAAAATCATAAACATAATATGTGTACATGTTTCTTTTAAGCTGAACCTGCCTTAAACTAATTTTGAGCTTTGTGTGTTTCATCAAAAAGGCCAAAATGCATACTACATGTCATGTTTCATACCAGCTTGCTTTTAAATCAACTGTGTGATTGAACTTACTTATTATCACGTGTAGAAGTTATGTGCATAGTTGGGTTAACTTGAATATGCCTGGAAATGATTTGGAGATTTTTCATGCTTTTGTCAAAAACACAATTAACAGCCTGAAATTACCTTTTGTGTCACAGCCTGTTTAGAGGTCCATTTTCCTGCTTAGACATCTTTGGTTATAGGTAATTGGTGTGTGTGTATGATCCTTTTGATGACATTGTGCTTTAATCATGTTTTGGATACTTTGAGGCATTGTACAACATCAAACTTGCATCCAGCATGCTAGTTTTAAACACAGGCTGTTTTGACCCCTAATTCTTGTTAGCATTCATTTAAAATCATGAACATATGTTGTGTATGTGACTCATACAGTCAAAATATGCTTGAACCTGGTTTTGACCCCCTACTGCCCTGCCAAACCATCAAGAAACAGGTTGCATAACTTTTGTCATAGTGGACAGTTTTTGAAAGCTTTTGGACATTGATTCTCACTCTATAACATGTATGTGAAGTGTGTATATGGTTGAGTTAGTCAGAAATGCTTAGAATCATGATTTAGGTTTTCTCTTGCTTTGACAAATGACCAAAATGCATTTTGGAAGACAGGTGTGACCACAGACACTTATGAATCTATTTCTGAATATGAACACAGTCTTTAGCACATATTTAAAGTGTATAAATGATTGGTTTGATCTATATGAGTCTGGAATTTAAAATACTTCACAGCCTACACATCACACTTGTTACTTTTGCAATTCACACAACACTTGTCATCACAGTTGGTTTTCATCTTTGCTATGCATTTCCACTCACTCCATGGCTTATTTGAATCATGTATAGATGATTACCTTAATTCAAAACTGACTGTATTGAGTTGATCATTTCAAAATGCATCAAAAGCACAAAATTGCAACTCACATATCATTTTTCACCACAGCATAAATTGAGCCTTACCTCTTGCATAAACTTAGTCCTTGTCACTTATATGTTATGTGGATATGATTATTTTAATTCAAAGCTGACTGTCATGAGTGTTTCACTTTAAAATGCATTTTTAAAACATTATACTTGCATGATCATACCAGTATTTGTTCTGTTGTGTTTTGATCCAAATCAACTGTTGAAATACATCAAGTACATCATTCTTAAAATGTTCAAACCCTCATTTGATTATTACAACAGTTGGTTTATGTTTTAGATTTCAAAATGCATAACAAAGTGTCAAAGAGCATGTGCATTCGAATTTTTAAATAGAAGAAGAATCTCAGAAAATTAACATCACCATCATGATCCTCATATTTTTCTGGTCAAGATACATATAAATTTCATCGCGTTTGGTTAAGAATCGGGAAAGTTACGAGTGAAAACGTAAATCATTTGAGTGTTCTTACTCTTGCCCAGAAATTCCAAGTGAATCACCCATATATATTTATGGGGTGGCATATACAAAATGATGTATAGCCACCCCAGTGGTAAGACCATTATGCCAAACACGCCTTGCACACCTTGTACCTGAGTTCGACCCCTGAGGAGGGCAACTCTTTTATTATTTTTTGTCATTTTTCACTCCATTTTCAAAAATTTGTATCTCTCTCAATTTTAATCTTTTTTCACCCGTTCTTTTTTCATTGTGTTCATATTGATGTGTAATTTCATGTAATATTTTGTATTTTCATGTTTGACAAATTTTTCATCTCTTTTGACTTCGTGCAAGTTAAGTGCATTTTACGTTCGTTTACGCATGTGCAGATGAAATTTTCTTTGGTTATACTTGAGTTTGTTGGTGTATTTATATCCTTATATGTTATTCAACATGCTAGGATTTTTATTCTTGTTTTTTACCATATTCCTTTTGTTGAATGTAATTGAACTCGATCTGTCGTCACAGTTCCTGTTAATTCATCTATTTTGATTGTCATCAATGCACCTTCATCTTTATCATTCCACATGTTATTTAATGGTTGTCACCATGAATGTGCCTTTATCATGTTGTTAATTTTCTTGTTATTTTTGTTCCCCAAGTGATGAAGCTTGTTAGCTCTCATCCAGTTGCCTACCCTGTATGCTTCCAAAGGAAAAGTCTGTCCATTTGACCCTCATGTCATGGATACATCCCTTATCCCTCTCTTGACTTTGTTAAGTCACTTTAACCCTAGATTAGAAGCCATTAGACTTTTCTTCAAGTCTAAGAAACCCACTTGTACTAGGAGTGTTCTTCAACTAGAAACCTAGGAAAGAGTTTGTCAACTCTGTGTAAGAATCATCGTTATAATTTCTTACTTCCCCTTTTGAATTTTACAACTTAGAATAGGGAAGTTTTGTCAAACTCCACACAAACATTGTCATGTTTGTTCCCCCCCTTGAACCTTGATCATAATCAAGTGTTCTTCTCCCCCTTGTGAGGTGAACTACGATTGCTCTGATTCTATCCTAGTTAGGATACGTAGGCAGAAGACACGACGTCTTTGTGAGCAAACTTAGAAAACCAATTAGGTCTTCACTTATCTTTACACGCCTAAATCCATAGTACATATTCCACACTTAGCAAGAAATCAAACAAAAGGTTCCTGTAGAGTACTACAGATATTTAGGGTGCTAATACCTTCCCTAGGTATAAGCAACCCCCGATCCCCGAATCTCTTAAGTGTTGTCGTTACATCGCGAAAAAGGTTTTTCTTTCTTTAGACCTTTCCTTTGGATAAAATAAAGTCCGGTTGTAAAAGAATTAAGATTCAAGTTAATTTAATAGCTTGATATCCAATTTTCACCGCAACAGAAATGGCGACTTCACTGGGGAAACCTGTATTTAGTTTTGAGGGTTCAACCTATCTTGTTTGAATACTTGCTTATTTGTGAATACTTGTAAATATGTGCATATGTGCTCTGTTGGATCTTGGGAACTTTGAGTGGTGAGACGACACTATACCCGTGTTTGAGCGTACTTATGATAGGATGGTGGTATATTCAAGGAGACTTATAGGGAGTTGATTCCCGACCAAGTTGACTTGAGAAAACCTCAGCTCAGTAGAGGCCCTTCTGAGAGTTAGTATTGTTGATCGAGTATTCGTGAAAATAATGCTACTTTCTACATGGGAGCCCGTGATACTGAGGACCTTTAGATTACCTTTTCCCCACAATGGATTTATTAGGATGTAGTGCGATGACTATAAGGAAGTAATTCTAAAGCAATTGATACGCGATACTACACTTGGACAAGACTCTCTTGAGAATATTATCGACCACCAAGTATTTGGGAAATTGATAATATTCGAAAGATGGGTCGAGGACTCCGGGAACTCTTTTAGAACCTTGTTCTGCAGTTTTGAAAACCTTAGTACATACCTTTGGGGTGGGTAGACCTTGATGTTAGAACACAAATTGGTTCTTAATAATAACTCTTTGTTTTGATGATAACTGTTAGGAAATTTATATTTAAGAATTATATACTCTAAAATTTGTTTGAGAGTTTTACTGCAGATTGAATTGAAATTAACTCTCTAGAAGCCAATCTGTTTTGGATACAAGAAGTTATCCTGACTCTGAAGCGCCAAATGCAACTTACAGAAGAATCTGATTGCTCCTTACAGAAGATCCTGAGCGTAGTCTCCAGAAGGATTTGAAGCAAGAAGCTCCAGAACATTCTGAGTCAGAAGCATCTGAAGATAATCAGAAGCATCTGAAGCTGAAGCATCTAAAGCATAGAAGAATATTGATTGAAGAGTTTCTCAAAGCATTAGTCTACAGAAGTTTCTGAAAGTACCAACGCTGCCAAGTACTGAAGTTCTGTGTCAAATATGCTCTGATGATCAACACGCTGAAAGCACACCTGCTGCAGAAGACTCTGATATAGCAAAGTTCTGAATTTCATTAGAAGACTCTGATCCATTCAGACTCTGAAGAACTTGCTGAAAACTGAAGAAGAAATATTCAAGAATATATCCGTTGGAGTTATTCAACGTCTCTTTCCTCATTTTTGCTAGACACACTTACACAGACAAAAAGGATTTTTCTGTGCCATCTACTTCTAGGAAAGGTCACTTGATGTGAAGACAAAAAGGCTCAGACCTTTTTGGGACTCTCTTTTCAACGCTCAGCTTCCTTGGATCAGCTGCCTATAAAAGGAGAACTTCACCACATTCTTCAGTTACACAATTTGCTGAAAAGAAATCATATTATTCTAAGCTCTCATTATTTTCATATTCTTCTTAGAATCTTATTGTACTTAAACTTTAGAGAAAAATCACTGTTGTGATAAAAGCTTTATAGAAGCATTTATACTCTTGTACTTAATTTACATTGATTGTAAAGGTTATTCCTTAAGAGGATTCAGTTGGAATCAGTAGCTCTTGAGAAGACTAAGAACAGTTGTTCTTAGGTGTTACTATTGTAATCAGTTTGATTTAATAGTGGATTAAGTCCTTGTTGAGAAAGGCAAATCACTCTAGGAAGGGTGGACTGGAGTAGTTGTTTAAACGAACCAGGATAAAAATAATTGTGTGATTATTTTTCAAGTCTTAATCTTTCATACTTATTCAACCCCCCCCCCCCCCCTTCTAAGTATTATCTCACCTTCACTTGACTCCTTACTCATGTTCTCCAAAACCAAAACCTTTATCTGTTTATCCATGTGTATATGTGAATCTGTGCTTACTTGTGTTTGTGCATTCATGCATTCATGAACATCATGTCATAAAAGTTTCATGGAACTTAGATCTCTTGTTTGCAAACATCAGGATCATCATGGACAGTGGAAAAAAGAAAACCATGAAATACACTTACAAAAGTCCTAACTTGGTTGACATAAAAAGGTTGAGCACTTTGATAACAGATCTAGAAGGATTCAAGAGCAGGTATGGGAACTTATTGTCACTGTTAAGGGTAAAGAAGAAGATGGATATGGGATTCCTCTCCACACTTCTCCAGTTTTATGATCCACTCTATCATTGTTTCACTTTTCCTGATTACCAGCTGGTACCTACACTTGAGGAATATTCTTGCTTGATTGGTTTACCTATTCTTGAAGACTCTCCTTTTCCCATCATGGAAAAGGACCCTAAGAAAGAAGAAATTGCTAAAGCTACACGTTTGGGATTGGTGGATATTCAGAAAAATATGGTTACCAAGGGAGGAGTATTTGGTTTGACTGCAGAGTTCTTGGTTGGGAAAGCACAATACTATGCTGATCACTTGAGTATGGATGCATTCGAAGCTATCTTTGCCTTGCTCATTTATGGGATTTTATTATTTCCAAGTTTTGATAACTTTGTGGATCTCAATGCCATCAAGATTTTCTTGAAGAAAAACCCTGTGCCTACTTTACTAGCTGACGCATATCATTCTATTCATCTGAGGAATTTGCATAAAGGAGGAATGATTATCTGCTGTGTCCCTTTGTTATATAAGTGGTTTATTTCTCACTTACCTAAAGCTCATGTTTTTTGGAAGGAAGGATGGTGGTCTCAAAAGGTTATGGCTCTTACTCACTCTGATATCGATTGGTACAGCCGTAGTTACGATGGAATAAAAATCATTGACAGTTGTGGAAGCTTTGATAACGTACCTCTTCTAGGTACAAATGGAGGAATCAGTTATAACCCTATTCTCGCTCGCCGTCAGCTTGGATATCCTCTGAAGGACAAACCAAACAGCGCTCATGTGGAGAATATTTTCTTTAAGGGAAGTTCAGAATTGAAGGGAGAAATTCTAAAAGCTTGGGGACATGTACACAAGAAAGGAAAGGAAGACCTAGGGAAACCTAATTGCGTCTCTCTCAAGCCTTATCTCCAATGGGTCCGAAAGAGAGCTATTCAGCTAAAGATGCCTTATCCTCAGCAGAAACCCATGGCTTTAGAGGAGGAACACACAATGATCTTTATGTCTGAAGAGGAGAAGTTAAAGATTGCTTTGAGAAAATCACAACAAACTGAAGTAGCTTGGAAGTACAAGTACCAAGTGGCCATGGAAGAGAATGATGAACTCCGTAGACAACTCCAGTCGAAGGATGAAGAAATGATTGCTTATAAGAAGAGGAAGACATAGGAAGGTTCATCATCTTCCAGTTCTCAGCCAACTCCATTGAAGCTAGTTGTAGACAAACTCATTCTCGAAAAGACTCAAATGGAAGAAGAAATCAAGAAGCTCAAAGCAAAAGAGGACTTTTATTTAGAATATTGTCAGCCTCATATTTAAGACTTTTGTAAAATGTACTAGATATTTTGTAATGCAATCTTGAAAATCAATGAAATGAAATGATGTTTTGATCTGAGTTCCATGAAACCTTGTATTTGCATTCTCATTAATTAATCGTTCAAGGAACTAAAGATTGTTTGTAGATATTATAGGATGGAGGTTGTATTCCAAAGGCCAAAATTGGAGAGCTTGAAGAAACAGAGAATTGAATTTGCTTATTTCCCCATTGTTATAATTTCTATAAATATTTCTTTGGATTCCTTGAAAGATTAATTTTGCATTGTCGCATTCATAAGCATTGCATGTGCATGTTCTTGTGTTGTGTCTCATCTCGCTGTCTTGTCACCAGAAAGAATCACACTGAGTCCTCAACACCGATACAACACCCGAGCCCAAGCTCGCCTAAGAATGGAAGGACATAATTTGGACGTGGACAAAATTGATAATGAACTCGGAGAGCTACGAGGAGGCATGGGGCAGATCATGGAAGCCCTACAAGTCATTCGTGCAAAATTGGACACTCAAGCCACTGTTGTTTCTGAAATCACTAGCATAGTTGTGGAGCCGATCCCAACGGCAGTCACTGTTGCAAATGTTACACCATATGGGTTATCGCCTGGTTTTGTACCTCCACCAGTAGTCAATCAACAAACAGTTCCTTTGGGGCCAGAAGTTCTTCAAGCTATTCCCACTTACACTCAGCCTTCTGTTCAGGTTCAAGCGCGCCCTGTTTTTCATAATCCTCCACCAGTGTATGAAGGTCTTGATGGGTATGAAGAAGAGAGTGGACGACATGATATGTTGACAGAAAGTGTAGAAACTATCGACAGGAAAGTCAGAGCAATGGAAGGAAATGACATCTTTGGTACTGATGCCAGAGATATGTGCTTAGTATCTGGATTGGTAATTCCGCCAAAATTCAAAGTTCCAAATTTTAATCAGTATTCTGGGGCTACTTGTCCTTGGACACATCTAATTATGTATTACCGAAGAATGGCCGCTCACTTGGAAGATGACAAGTTAATGATTCACTGTTTCCAAGATAGTTTGAAAGGAGCTCCTGCAAAATGGTATTTGGGCTTGGATCAGTCTCGTATTCATAGTTTCCAAAACTTGGCTGATGCTTTTGTGAAACATTACAAATACAACATGGATTTAGCCCCTGATCGAAGACAGTTACTGAGTATGTCACAGAAGAGTTCAGAATCTTTCAAAGAGTATACACAAAGATGGAGGGAAACTGCCTCTCAAGTAGAACCTCCTTTGAGTGAAAAAGAGCTAACAGATTGGTTCGTCGACACAGTAAGACCAGAGTTTTATGAAAAGATGATCAGTAGTGTAACCACCAGTTTTTCTGATATAGTAGCAGTGGGGGTGAGAGTAGAGTTGGGAATGAAGAATGGGAAGGTAGCTAGCAGTTCCGGCAGTTCTGGTAATAACAATGTCAAGAAGCTCAACAATAATTTTCATAGAAAGAAGGAAGGGGAGACAAATGCAGTAACCGTGGGAAGAAAGAATCGCACCTGGAGACCACCTTACCAACAGTACCAGCAGAGTTATGTTCAACAACCTCAGCCGGGTTTTGTTCAGCAGCCTCAAGCAAGTTATGTTCAGCAATCCTAGCAACAAAGACCAATGTATCCGTTGCAGTATGCCCAACAACCTTATGTGGCAGCTGTAACTCCGGCTTTCAGTCATCCTGTTCCCAGTTATCAGACAGTGCAGCCAGCACCTATATATCAGCCAATTCAACAAGGGTATCAACGAGCGCCCAACGCTCCACCCTATCAACAACATCATCAACCTAGAGCTCAGGCACCTAGACAAAACTACCAGAATCGGAGACCGACAACAAAACCTCCGCTTCCTCAGATACCGATGACTTACACCGAGTTGTACCCCTCCTTAGTGCAGCAGGGATTGGTAACAACACGACCATTAAATCCAGACACTACATCTCCTCACTATAATCCAAATGCTCATTGTGCCTTTCACGAGGGTGCTGCCGGTCATGATTTAGAAGGTTGTCTTGCCTTAAAACATCTTGTCAGGGAGTTGATGGAAAAGAAGATCTTGTCTTTTGATGATGTACCCCCAAATGTCAAAAGTAACCCATTGCCGAACCATGGAGGGGTCAATGCAGTAGAAGAAGTGTTAGATGAAAGGATGGTCCGAGATGTGTCAGAGATTAGAACCCCGTTGAGGTTGCTTCACGAGAAACTACTGAAAGCAGGATTAATAAAGAATACCCATAATGTTTGTGAAAAATGTTCTAGTGATTCTAGAGGGTGTGGTGAGGTACGAAGAGGTATACAAAAGTTGATTGATGAAGGAATGTTGCAAGTGTGTAGTAAGGTGAGGGAAGAAGAAGTTGCAGTAATTGAGCCCATTTTTAATTTACCAAAGAAAGGTGAGAAAGTTCCGGTGTTCAAAATGAACAACAAAACTGTGAAGCCCGTTTTCAACAAGTCAACTATCGATCAACCTCAACCGGTTATTATTCTGAAACCAAGACTGTTTCCTTTTGAAAGCGCAAAGGCCGTTCCCTGGAAGTATGACATGATTGTGGTAGATCGAGGATCTGGGAAGGTTAGTCAGTAAGAGACAACCAAGTGGACGTGACAAACATTACAGGTACAAGCAAAATGACCCGCAGTGGACGAATCTATCAACCAAAGATGACGGTAGTCACTCCAAAAGAGGTTACCCCTACTGCAACAAAAGAACAAGAGGCACCAAATACTGAAGGAAACGACGAAGAATTCTTAAGGATTATTCGGAAAAGTGATTACAAGATCATTGATCAGCTTCACCAAACCCCATCAAAGATATCGATCTTGTCTCTCTAAATGAATTCTCCTGCTCACAGAGAAGCTCTGCAGAAAGTATTAAAACAGACACATGTGACAAAAGACATAACTCTCGGACAATTCGATTCAGTAATAGCCAACATTACAGCCTGTAACACCCTGAGCTTTAGTGATGCTGAGTTGCCGAACGAAGGACGCAATCACAACCGTGCATTGCACATATCTGTTAGGTGCCAGGAAGACACAATGGCACGAGTTTTAGTCAATACTGGATCCTCATTGAATGTATTGCCCGCAAGGTCGCTCGCAAGGCTAGCATATGCAGGGGCAGAAATGAAACCAACATCTCTGATTGTAAAAGCTTTTGATGGTTCAAGAAGAACGGTTGTTGGAGAGGTAGAACTGCCAATCATGATCGGACCTCATGTGTTCGATATTACATTCCAAGACATGGACATTAACCCAGCTTATAGTTGTTTGTTGGGACGGTCGTGGATTCACGCCGCTGGGGCAGTAACTTCCACCTTACATCAGAGAATGAAATTTGTTGTGAACGATAAATTAGTGATTGTACACGGTGAAGAGGACCTAATGGTGAGTAATCTGTTATCATTCAGGTATATTGAAGCCGATGAGGGCGCGTTAGAAACTTCCTTTCAAGCACTCAAGATAGCTAATGCAGTAATGTTGGAAGAAACAGTGGCTAAGAGTGGTTCGTCTTTTGCATCCGCTCAGAGCATCAAGTCTACACTAGAGGAAGGCACTCCTGCAGGTTGGGGAGAGATTATCGAAGTAAAACCAAAGATGGATCGCCAAGGGTTGGGTTACAAACCAACTCATGATGAAGCACAGACACATGACAAAGGACGCCCGAAGACTATACAAGAAGTATTCATCAGTGGAGGTTTCCAAGTCAGTGCTGTGGAAGAAGATTTTAAAGATGAAGACCTGGAGCAGTTAGTGTATCATTGCAACACTGCCTTGAGCAACTGGGAAGCTATTGAGATTCCTTTGGTTTTTCCTGAGTCAAAGTAATTTGTTTGTTTTTCTTTTCTTGTTGTTGTTTTAAATCTCCATAAGCCATGCCCAAGGCTATAGGAATGTTTTGTAAGGGCCCCGAGCTTTCAAGAAAATCAATGAAAAATGAACTATTTTGTTAAATTCCTTGTGTTATTTCCTTTACTGCTTTTGGTTTCATTTTAAAAATAAAAATGGCAATCTTAAAAAACCAAAACATTTTTCTTTGTTGCGTGCTGCATTTGTCTTTGTGTGTTTTAATAAAATAAGCCATTCCAACGTGCAGTGATGTCCTAAAACCCATCGAATCCTATGACTTTGCATTCCCTTCGGGCTTTGATTCACCAATATACCAAGCCGAAGATGAGGACGAAGATTTTGAAATACTTGATGAAATGGTAAAGTTGGCACACCGTGAGTATGCAGAGCTTCAACCCTACAAAGAGCAGATAGAAGTCATTAATCTTGGCACTGAAGAAGACAAGAAAGAAGTCAAGATTGGGGCAGCTCTAGGGGCAGAAGTCAAGCAGCAACTAGAAGAACTTTTGAAAGAGTATATGGATGTATTTGCTTGGTCGTACCAGGATATGCCGGGTCTAGACACTGACATAGTGGTTCACAAGTTAACGCTTCGACCAGAATGCCCACCGGTTAAGCAAAAGCTCCGAAGAACAAGACCTGACATGGCTCTTAAGATTCGAGATGAGGTGAAAAAACAGATTGACGCCGAGTTCTAAGCAGTGTCCAAATACCCTGAATGGGTGGCCAATATTATACCTGTACCAAAAAAGGATGGGAAAGTCAGAATGTGTGTGGATTACAGGGATCTAAACAAGGCCAGTCCGAAGGATGATTTCCCTTTACCGCATATCAACACGTTGGTGGATAACACGACTCGTTTTGTAGTTTTCTCATTTATGGGTGGGTTCTCCGGTTACAATCAGATTAAGATGGATCCCGATGACATGGAAAAACTACTTTTATTACACCGTGGGGGACTTACTGTTACAAAGTTATGCCTTTCGGTCTGAAGAACGCAGGTGCTACTTATCAAAGGGCCATGGTAACTTTATTTCATGATATGATGCACAAGGAGATAGAGGTATATGTTGATGACATGATAGCCAAATCTCAAAACGAGGAGGACCATTTGGAACATCTTTTGAAATTGTTTAAGAGACTCAGAAAATATCAGTTGAGACTGAATCCAGCCAAGTGTACCTTTGGAGTAAGATCTGGGAAATTACTCGGTTTCATTGTCAGCCACCGAGGGATTGAAGTAGATCCAGACAAAGTCCGAGCCATTCAAGACATGCCAGCTCCACAAACAGAAAAGCAAGTCAGAGGTTTTCTTGGAAGATTGAACTACATATCCAGATTTATTTCCAATATGACGCCTACTTGTGAGCCCATCTTCAAATTATTACGCAAGGACCAGATGTTTGTTTGGAATTCAGATTGTCAGCAAGCATTGGATAAAATCCAAAGGTTACCTACAAGAACCTCCGATCTTGATACCTCTGGTTCCAGGAAGACCTCTCTTCATGTATTTAACAGTGCTGGAGAATTCAATGGGTTGTGTGTTAGGTCAGCAGGATGAGTCGGGACGAAAAGAACATGCTATCTATTATTTGAGTAAGAAGTTTACTGATTGTGAAAGCCGATATTCACTTCTGTAGAAAACTTGTTGTGCTTTGGCATGGGCGGCCAAACGTTTAAGGCAGTACATGATTTGTCATACCACTTTGTTGATTTCAAAAATGGATCCAATAAAATAGATTTTTGAGAAGCCTGCTCAGACTGAAAGGCTCGCTCGTTGGCATATGTTATTATCAGAATACGACATCCAGTACGTAGCTCAGAAGTCTATCAAAGGTAGTGTTTTGTCAGAATATCTTGCAGATCAACCAGTGGAAGATTATGAGCCTCTCAAATTTGATTTCCCAGATGAACACATTATGTTAGTAAAAGATTGTGAAGAACCAAGTCTTGATGAGGGTCCGCAAGAAGGTCTTTGGTGGAAAATGATGTTCGATGGTTCCTCCAACTACAGTGGGCATGGCGTAGGCGCCGTTTTAATGAATCCGGAAGGTGGTTACACTCCATTCACAGCCAAGTTGGATTTTGACTGCACAAATAATATCGCCGAATATGAAGCATGCATTCTCGGCCTCGAGGCAGCTATCGACCTCAAAATCAAACTTCTTGAAGTCAGTGGGGATTCAGCTTTGGTTATCTATCAGGTTACTGGAGAATGGGAAACTAGACATGAGAATTTGATCCCTTATAGAGCCTATATTGTCAAAATGATGGAATATTTTGATGAAATCACTTTCAAGCATGTCCCGAGATCTGAAAATCACATTGCTGATGCCTTAGCCATGTTAGCCTCGATGTGGAAAGTCAGGGATGTCAATGATGCCACTCTCATCAGAATTGAACGCAAGACAGAGCCCGCCTACTGTCAGATGGTTGAAGAAGAAACTGATGACAAACCATGGTTCCATGACATAAAGAATTACCTTTTGAAACAAGAGTATCCAGCAGATGCTACATCACTTGACAAGAAAACTCTGAGACGATTAGCATCCAAGTTCTTTCTCAGCAATGATGTGCTTTACAAAAGGAATCATGATATGGTCCTGCTTAGATGTGTTGACCGACGAGAAGCAGAGTTGTTAATGCAAGATGTTAGCGAAGGAATGTTCGGTACTCATGCCAATGGATATGCTATGTCTAAAAAGATTTTGAGGGCTGGTTATTACTGGTTGACCTTGGAAACTGATTATATTCAATATGCCAGGAAGTGTCACAAGTGTCAGATTTATGCGGACAAGATGCATATACCACCGATGTTGCTAAATATGTTGTCATCACCATGGCCTTTCTCTATGTGGGGCATCGATATGACTGGGGCAATTGAACCAAAAGCTTCTAACGGACACCGATTTATTCTAGTTGCCATTGACTATTTCACAAAGTGGGTTGAAGCTGCATCCTACACTAATGTTACTCGGCAGGTGGTGGCCCGTTTCATAAAAAAGGAGATTATCTGTCATTACGGAATCCCGAGTCGAATAATAACGGACAATGGTACTAATTTGAACAACAAAGTCATGAAAGATTTGTGCGATGACTTCAAAATTGAACATCACAATTCTTCTCCTTATCGTCCCAAGATGAATGGGGCTGTAGAAGCTGCAAATAAAAACATCAAAAAGATTTTGCAAAAGATGGTGAAAACTTACAAAGATTGGCATGAGATGCTGCCATTCGCCTTGCATGGATACAGAACGTCTGTCCGCACTACAACAGGGGCAACCCCTTTTTCTTTGGTATATGGAATGGATGCGGTACTTCCCATTGAGGTCGAGATACCTTCTTTGAGAGTCATAATGGAAACTAAGCTTGAAGAAGCAGAATGGGTGAGAGAAAGGTTTGATCAATTGAATCTCATCGACGAAAAGCGCATGTCTGCAATGTGTCATGGTCAGTTATATCAGAAGAGGATCAAGAGAGCTTTTGACAAGAAAGTTTGTGTCCGAGAATTCCGCGAAGGGGAACTTGTACTCAAAAAGATTTTACTAGTTCATAAAGACGCACGGGGAAAGTGGATGCCTAATTATGACGGCCCATTTGTGGTGAAAACAGTCTTCTCAGGAGGCTCATTGATTCTCACTACCATGGATGGAGAGCAGCTTACTCACCCAGTAAATTCTGATGCAGTACGAAAATATTACGCCTAAAAAGAGCCCAATAAGTCAAAAACTCAAAGGAATGGCTTATGCAAAAGTTAGGGTTGAAGAAAAAGAAAAGAAAAGAGAAAAAAAGAAAAAAAAATAAGAGCTCGCTAAGTTGAAAACCTGAAAGGGCGACTTAGGCAAAATGAGCGTCCCGGTGGATTGAAAACCCGAAAGGGCGATCCAGGCAAAAATTAGGGACAAAGGCGTTTCACTGCATCAGAAGAGTTGTCACTACTTCAAAAGGTTGTCACCATTGCAGAAGATTATACAGGAGATCCACTTCCAACCGCTCTCGTCAGAAGCAAGGATTTTGGGTAGTTTTTAGTCTTTAGGGATAGTTTGGTCATGGGATTCAATGTAACCTTATCCACGTTGCCATTTTTCACTTGTAAAATTTCTATGGAATTTTGTCATTTGCAAGATTTCATTCTTGAATAAAATCAGTTTTGAACCATTCTTTCCTTTGCAAATTTATCATTTCCTTTATCTTCTTTGTTATGCAAAATGTTGTTCGTTGATCCATGATAATTTTGAAAGCATTAGGGTCAAATTATTTGAATAAAACTTGAAAAGATTAACAAAAAACTTCGACTCATGGAAAAGGTCGAGGAAAATCATACTTCCCCGAAACCTCAAGGTAGCGAAAGCTTTGATATGCGATCTGATTACATTCCCCAATGAAGTATAAGCAAGTTGAACTGTCAATTCTCCATTGGTCATGTGTAGGTATCAAACCCCGAAGGTTATTTCCTTAAAAGAGCTTCTTATGATGATGTGAAGGCTCGTCCCAAGTAGAGGATGTTTGAGCACTTGAACTTACTTTGTCATCTCTGAATAGCTTGTTTAAAGCTCTGTTCCCCTGTTGAGAGTGGATCTATTTGTCAAGAACTGCATACACCTTTTCAGCCAGGGTTCGGTGTGATTCATTCTGTCTCTCAAAGTTCGGTGTGCTATCTGTCGATTCCCCGGGAATGACTGATCGCTGCTAGTGAACTTCCGCCTAAAAGTCCAGTCGTAACTAGCATTATTTTAGAAGCCAATCGTTATTGGTAGTCTTTTGGTCGTCACCATATTTCTTGTTAAGACCAGTCGTAACTGGAATTGTCTTAATTCCACTCGTCGGTATCCCGGTTGTCACCACTTTTTTCCTTTAATTCCCCAGTCGTAACTGGTAGTGTTCGAAATCCTATCGTCATTGGTATTCTTTTGGTCGTCACCATATTTTCCTTTGAAACCCAGTCGTAACTGGCCTTATCCTAACTCCCCTCGTTATTACATTTTGGTTCGGTTGTTACCAACCTTTTTCCTCTGAAGTCTAGTCATCACTAGCAAATCCCCTGTGAGGTCTAGTCATTACTAGTTGATTTTCCGTAAAAGTCCAGTCGTAACTGGCAGACGTTCGAAATCCAATTGTCATTGGTATCTTGTTGGTTGTCACCAACCTTCCCCATGGAATTCCAGTCATGACTGGCATCACTCAAAATCTAATCGTTATTGGTATTTTCTGGTTTGTTCGTTACCAATCTCCCCAGCTAAAGCCTAGTAGATTGCTAACTTTCCCGTAACCACATGTGTTGGTTTACCCTGATTTGGTCGTCCCCATGTTTTCTTCCAAAGTCCAGTCGTAACTGGCATTGCTTGAAATCCAATCGTCATTGGTACCCTGACTTGGTCGTTACCAATCTCCTTTAAGTCCAGTAGTTACTTGCATTGCTTGAAATTTGGTCGTCACCAATTTCCCCAGTCGAAGTCCTGTATTACTAATTGGATTTGAAATTTCATTTGTTGTTATCTCAGGTTGGTCGTTACCATTACCTCCAGAAAGTCTAGTGGTTACTAGCACTGTTTGAACTGTTTGTTAAAACTGGGTGACATCGTTATCCCCAGCGAGATCTTTTTCCAGACAAGTCTTGGAGATCTAGTCGTCACCAGTATCCCCAAAATGTTTTGTCATTGTTTCTAGTCCATTCCTGAAGATCCCGTTTGAACTCTTCACTATAGAAAGCTCCTCATGTGATCATCCCCAGCGAGGTTCGTGTTTTAATTTCCCCAGTAGAAAGTCGCTCGTGTCCCCGGTGGAAATCTACCTCGTTCCCCAGTGAAGTGTTTGCTTTTCCCCAGTAAGATTGTCATCTTCATTGGATTTTGTGTATCCTCATGTAAATTTTTCTCTCCGTTATCACTATTCATGTTTGAACTATTGATTGTTATGCCACAGTTCCCCCAGTATCGGATCCACAATGCCAGGTCCCCGCGAGTAGTTACTCGTTGTTTTGTTTTTCTGTTTTCTGCATATGTCTTGCATCCAAGCATCATGAAGCATCATTTAGAATTCATGACATATCATGACCTGTCCTTTGGCATATCATCGGATCTAAGGGACACAATTTTTCGGTTTTTTCTATATTTAAATACCTTTCACTGCGACGCTACGAGGATTGTCATCTCTCGGTTCCATCTAGTGAAGATATTTAAATAGGGGCAACTGTTGCACCCCAAATTTTGACCCCTTAGATTCTCATCATCATTTTAGGAGCATACTCATGAATTATCTAACCTTAACCCAGTGCAAGTTTGACTTTGTCAAATTACAGATGAATCAGGGTTTCGTGCAGTCAAAATCGAAGCTTCAGGGTTTGTGATTAGTCAATGTTTTGTGCTCATTCAATTAGGAAACAATGCCAAGGGTATCATATAATGTCAATTGAGAAGCCAATTTGAGGTTGTTACCCCAGAATTCAGAGCAGTGCATTTCAGAGCACCCGATTAGGGTTTTTGACTAGTAAAAGTCAACTGTAGTTTGACTTTGATGTTGGAAGATGTTTAAATGGTGGGATTATGATTCATGAAGTTCATATAGCTTAATAAAGTTCATCCAAGAAGTTTCAAAGTCTCAGGAGGCCCAGAATGTCAACAGGCGACTCGGTAGTCACCGATCGGTCGTACGGTTGACCGAAAAGTCAACTCTCTAAATTTTAGGAATTGGACTTCAAGTTGTGAAACAAAATTGTTCCTTATGTCATATTGGACTTGCATATCAATTTTCATGATCATTGGATCAAGGATGAAGGAGTAATCGAAAAATCGGGAAATTAGGGTTTTTAAAGGGGCTAAACCATAACTCCTTAACCACACATCCAATTGAGTTGGTTCAAAGCTCATTTGGAAGCTCTTGACAAGTCCTACAAAAGTCCCTAAGTGGTCCATGACCAGAAAATGCATAGATTTGGAGTTATGATCAAATTCATTTCTAGAGGGAAAAAGACTTAGAGAAATTTCATTTTTAAGTTCATTTTTTAGCATCTTTGGAAGGCTTTTTGGCCATGTTCCTTTGGGAAATTGAAACACATGAAAGCATGAATGTTTTAGAGCTATTTGAGGGCTTTCTAAAAAGTACTAGCACATCTCAAAAGGATTTGTGAGCTGAAAGTTATGGTCATGGTAAGTTGGTGGTTTTTAACTTTAGTCCCACATAGCCCAAATTTCAAAAATCACTTCCTTCATCAAAATTGACCAATTCTAACTTGTGAATCCTATTGTATCTGATATGGAGAAGATTTGTAACCCAAGAGAACCAAGGAAATGCAGAAATATGGAAAAAGACAAGCTTTGCAAGTAGCTTGCAACTTGCCTTGCAACTTGCCTTCAAAAGTGAAAAGTAAGCATGAGGTGTAAAGAGAGTTCTGAAACAGCCATGACGCTACACTCTAGCCTGCATTTAAACACTTCAAATTCATCATTTTTATTGACTATTGAGACTTGCCTTGCAGCCAAGGAACCCCACTTGAGGAGGTTTGATTTTAAAAGTTCAAAACCTTTCTTCAAAGTGAAGAAACTTCAAATCTGCCCAAGCCACTTCATTTTCCTATAAATAGGACTCTCCCTCACCTCATTTTCATCATCAACAATCTTCTAAAAACCAGAAGAAACCTCTGCTCTTGTGCACTTTGCCTCAAAACTTCAAAACCACAAAATCACCATTTCCACCAAAAACACCAAAAAATTGCCTTGCTACTAGGGCTGGCAAAACCATTTCTCTACACGAAAACACCCCAACAATCATCCATAAAATCTCTAAATATGGTATAGAAAGTGTCTAAACCATTAAACTTCTCAAAAACCTCATTTTGCAAAAAGTCAACTTCTACATCAAGTTACTTTGACCAAAAGCCACAAATCCTACCAAATCTTGTTCTAGACATTTCCTTGGTGTTTTAATCATCTTAACACCTCTCATATAGTATTTCTCAACTTTCCAAAGTGCTAGAAATCATTGGTGGATTTCATTTCTCCATTTATCATCATATTTGCAAATTGCTTCAAAGAGAAGAAAGGACTCAAGGCAAAAAGGTAGATTGAAGTTCTCTGGGTTTCTTGATTATTATAGCTTGTTCAACAAAGTCTATTAGAGGTATGTGAACAATCTTTTCTCACTTTGCATCATAATTCTTTGATTTGACACTTAGAGTTCATCATGTGAAATGTATGATATGTATGTCCTTTATGCAAATCCTGCCAGAGCTGTAACCTTTTGTTTGAATTGAATCATCTCCAAAATCATAAACATAATATGTGTACATGTTTCTTTTAAGCTGAACCTGCCTTAAACTAATTTTGAGCTTTGTGTGTTTCATCAAAAAGGCCAAAATGCATACTACATGTCATGTTTCATACCAGCTTGCTTTTAAATCAAATGTGTGATTGAACTTACTTATTATCACGTGTAGAAGCTATGTGCATAGTTGGCTTAACTTGAATATGCATGGAAATGATTTGGAGATTTTTCATGCTTTTGTCAAAAACACCAATAACAGCCTGAAATTACCTTTTGTGTCACAGCCTGTTTAGAGGTCCATTTTCCTGCTTAGACATATTTGGTTATAGGTAATTGGTGTGTGTGTATGATCCTTTTGATGACATTGTGCTTTAATCATGTTTTGGATACTTTGAGGCATTGTACAACATCAAACTTGCAGTCAGCATGCTAGTTTTAAACACAGGCTGTTTTGACCCCTAATTCTTGTTGGCATTCATTTAAAATCATGAACATAGGTTGTGTATGTGACTCATACAGTCAAAATATGCTTGAAACTAGTTTTGACCCCCTACTGCCCTGCCAAACCATTAAGAAACAGGTTGCATAAATTTTTTCATAGTGGACAGTTTTTGAAAGCTTTTGGACATTGATTCTCACTCTATAACATGTATGTGAAGTGTGTATATGGTTGAGTTAGTCAGAAATGCTTAGAATCATGATTTAGGTTTTCTCTTGCTTTGACAAATGACCAAAATGCATTTTGGAAGACAGGTGTGACCACAGACACTTATGAATCTATTTCTGAACATGAACACAGTCTTTAGCACATATTTAAAGTGTATAAATGATTGTTTTGTTCTATATGAGTCTGGAATTTAAAATAATTCACAGCCTGCACATCACACTTGTTACTTTTGCAATTCACACAACACTTGTCATCACAGCTGGTTTTCATCTTTGCTATGCATTTCCACTCACTCCATGGCTTATTTGAATCATGTATAGATGATTACCTTAATTCAAAACTGACTGTATTGAGTTGATCATTTCAAAATGCATCAAAAGCACAAAATTGCAACTCACATATCATTTTTCACCACAGCATAAATTGAGCCTTACCTCTTGCATAAACTTAGTCCTTGTCACTTATATGTTGTGTGGATATGATTATTTTAATTCAAAGTTGATTGTCATGAGTGTTTCAATTCAAACATTATACTTGCATGATCATACCAGTATTTGTTCTGTTCTGTTTTGATCCAAATCACCTGTTGGAATACATCAAGCACATCATTCTTAAAATGTTCAAACCCTCATTTGATTATTACAACAGTTGGTTTATGTTTTAGATTTCAAAATGCATAACAAAGTGTCAAAGAGAATGTGCATTCGAATTTTTAAATAGAAGAAGAATATCAGAAAATTAACATCACCATCATGATCCTCATATTTTTCTGGTCAAGATACATATAAATTTCATCGCGTTTGGTTAAGAATCGGGAAAGTTACGAGTGAAAACGTAAATCATTTGAGTGTTCTTACTTTTGCCCAGAAATTCCAAGTGAATCACCCATATATATTTATGGGGTGGCATATACAACCGGATGTATAGCCACCCCAGTGGTAAGACCATTATGCCAAACACGCCTTGCACGCCTTGTACCTGAGTTCGACCTCTGAGGAGGGCAACTCTTTTATTATATTTTGTCATTTTTCACTCCATTTTCAAAAATTCGTATCTCTCTCAATTTTAATCGTTTTTCAGCCGTTCGTTTTTCATTGTGTTCATATTGATGTGTACTTTCATGTCATATTTTTTATTTTCATGTTTGATAAATTTTTCATCTCTTTTGACTTCCTGCAAGTTAAGTGCATTTTACGTTCGTTTACGCATGTGCAGATGAATTTTTCTTTGGTTATACTTGAGTTTGTTGGTGATACTTGCTTGTATTTATATCCTTATATGTTAGTTAACATGCTAGGATTTTTATTCTTGGTTGTTACCATATTCCCTCTTTTGAATGTAATTGAACTCGATCTATCGTCACAGTTCCTTTTAATTCATCTGTTTTGATTGTCATCAATGCACCTTCATCTTTATCATTCCACATGTTATTTAATGGTTGTCACCATGAATTTTCCTTTATCATGTTGTTAATTTTCTTGTTATGTTCTTTCCCCAAGTGATGAAGCTTGTTAGCTCTCATCCAGTTGCCTACCCTGTATGCTTCCAAAGGAAAAGTCTGTCCATTTGACCATCATGTCATGGATACATCCCTTATCCCTCTCTTGACTTTGTTAAGTCACTTTAACCCTAGATTAGAAGCCATTAGACTTTGCTTCAAGTCTAAGAAACCCACCTGTACTAGGAGTGTTCTTCAACTAGAACCCTAGGAAAGAGTTTGTCAACTCTGTGTAAGAATGATCGTCATGATTTCTTACTTCCCCTTTTGAATTTTACAACTTAGAATAGGGAAGTTTTGTCAAAATCCACACAAACATTGTCATGTTTGTTCCCCCCTTGAACCTTGATCATAATCAAGTGTTCTTCTCCCCCTTGTGAGGTGAACTACGATTGCTCTGATTCTATCCTAGTTAGGATACGTAGGCAGAAGACGCGACGTCTTTGCGAGCAAACTTAGAAAACTAATTAGGTCTTCACTTATCTTTACACGCCTAAATCCATAGTACATATTCCACACTTAGCAAGCAATCAAACAAAAGTTTCCTGTAGAGTACTACAGATATTTAGGGTGCTAACACCTTCCCTAGGTATAACCAACCCCCGATCCCCGAATCTCTTAAGCGTTGTCGTTACATCGCGAAAAAGGTTTTTCTTTCTTTAGACCTTTCCTTTGGATAAAATAAAGTCCGGTTGTAAAAGAATTAAGATTCAAGTTAATTTAATAGCTTGATATCCAATTTTCACCGCAACACAGGTGATGGTGACTGATGAGATTTGTGTGTGATAACAGTTGTTTGGGCTGTTACAGATATGATATGTATGCCATGTATGTTAGAACTAGGACTGACATGCTGTAGGTACTAACATGGGTGATCAGAACAAGATGCTTAGGAATTCTGAGCAAGAAGCAGAATGCATCCCTGCAGGGGGAGTAGCACAAATGTGTGACATCAAAAGGTCATGCTGAAGGTCATAACATCCAATTCAGACTGGATATTGCCCAGCTGATAAGTGCATCAGTTGAGGGGGAGTAACTCTGTTACTCAAACAGGCCAAGAGTGACATTTGTAGTAGAAGTCTACAGAGTGTTAACAAAGTGAGTGCTAATAGGACTGAAAGCCAACTGTGAGGATTCTGAGAGCTTAAGAAGCAAGTGACTTACCTGCATGACAGGGACACTGTTAAGTCTTCAGCTGTGTAGGAAATCTCTGATGTAAGTACAGAGTGTTTTAGCCAAAAATTTGCCAAAGAGGGAGTTTGTAAGTGCTCTTGATTGGCTGCATTTTGTGGCAAAATATAAGTACATATATGAATGTCATGCTAGATGTTATTACATTCATAATATGGATTGTGCAGGGTAAGTTAACTAAGCTAACTATAAGTTAAGCTGAATGTCATACTCAATGTTATGACATAGGTGGTATGACATCAAGCGGAAGTCTATTGTTCTGGTAGCTATAACTCAGGAAACAACTCAGAAGCTCATGCTGGAATGCAGGAGACATTTTAGACGCCCTAGGGGAACTAAAATGTACCTGATTAAAGAGGCAAGCGTGCATAATACATAAGTGAGGGTTTATGATGGATAAAACCTAATGTATGCGCCCAGGCCCAAGAACTGATTTGCTGCTACAAATACCAGGAGAGGCAATCCTAGAAGGCAACTGTTGAAGATAGAGAAGCAGAGAAATCACCATAGTGGTTTAGAAGTGAAGAGGTTGTCTTCACGTTTGTGTCTTAGGAATACGTGTAACCCAAGCAACTGTTGAGTGCATTAGTTAGGTAGTTTCTAGACTCTGTTACACTTGAAGCTGTTAAGCAAGAGTGTGTGTTCCTTGATCAAAGCTTTGAAGCAAGGATCAAGGTGTGTGTGTGTGTAGGTGAAGTGTCTCTTCAATCTACAGTTTAAATTGTAACTTGTTGTTATCACTGTTGTGTGATTGTAGGGAGTGAGTGGGTATGCTCAGGTCTAGAGTGTCTCTAGGTTAAATTGTCATTGGGTAGTGATTAAGTGAAAAGTGCAAACTGGAGGTTTGACTCGGAATTGATACTGCTGATAGTGAAATTTCTCCCTGGCTTGGTAGCCCCCAGATGTAAGTGTGTTGCACTGAACTGGGTCAACAACTAACTGTGTTATTTACTACTTTGATATTACTGCTTAATAGTTGATCTATAGAGAATGTCACATTAGATGTTATAACCTCTGTTAGAAATCCATCGTGCGCAGGCGAGAATTTTCAATTTTCTTGTATTGTAAGTCACCCTTTGTATCAGGTTTGATACACTGTGGTAGATATAGTTTTCATATTCAGAAACCTGTAGGTAATGAATTGTATATAGTTCGTGGATGAAGCTTTTAAGCAAAGTTATATTGAAAGGGGTGTCTTTCAATTGAAAAGTTTGATACAGTCATCGGAGGTTGTGACTGTTAGATATCACTTAGGTGATTTAGGAATTGAGATGGGTTTCTCTTATCTAGATGGTGAGTTCTAGGTAGAAGTTGCACTGGGTAGGGATTAAGTGAGGGGTTGTAAACAGGGGAGATTAGCTATGAATTAATACTACTGATAGTGAATTTATTCCTGGCTTGGTACCCCCTAGATGTAGGCGTTATTGTACACCAAACTGGGTCATCATATCATGGAGTTATTTTTCATCCTGTTATTAATATTTCAGTCTTTATCTTGCTCTAAAATACAATGTCATAAAAGATGTTGAAACATCTGCCATTACACTGCTATGACTTTGATATATCATATTATTTTGTTCTATTCATTTATCTCATTGTTTATTTATGCAGAGATCAATGTCTCTAAATCTCTTGGGACATCTAAGATATGTATACCAGAATTTCATAAGTGAAGAGAGAAGTCAAGATAGGCACTTCCTTATGTGTCGAAGAAAAGAAGGGGTTGATAGAGCTACTTCGAGAGTATGTTGACATCTTCGCATAGTCGTATGAAGGCATGCCCAATTTGGATACTGATATAGTCGTGCATATGTTGCCACTCACTCCAGAATGTCCACCTCTAAAGAAGAAACCACGAAGAAATCGACCAGATATGGATTTGAATATCAAAGAAGAAGTTGAAAATCAGCTCAACGTTGGGTTCTAATTTGTAAGTGAATATCCTCAGGGGGTTGCAAACATCATTCCCGTTCCTAAGAAAGATGGAAAGGTACGCATGTGCGTGGACTACTAAGTGTTGTACCCCAAAATTTTCCCAACCTTTTTCCTTACTTGGCTTGTGTTTCATTTCATTTATTTAGCATTTTCATATGCATAACATGGTTCTTTCCAGGGGATCAAGGGAGGTGTGCATATAAAGAGAAGAGTATCAAGAGTTCCAATCTCAAGCAAGAGTGCTTACTCAAGTCATCAAGTGCCTATGGTCACCAAGAGGCAGTCAAAGTTCTTTGAGGGAATGGATTGGTATGTATTGCTCACCTCCTATCTTGGAGGTTAATTGAGGATCATCAGAGGATCATAAGCTCATGATTATGGATAGGATATGATTGGAGAGCTCATTGAGTGCTTTTGAAGTTATTGTGGATCTCATCTAAGTGGTTATATCATGTGAAAGAGGTTGCAGTCAAGGATTGTACACCTAGGGTTTCATCTGCTTAGTGCAAGGTCAACTGAAGACTTGAAGGAAATTGAGATTTGGTTTTAAGTCATTGGGTTCATGGATAGTTGGGTTGAGACATTTAAGATGTTATTTGAAGATCAAATCAAGGAGAATCAAGAGTGTGAGAAGTTACTAAATTAGGGTTTTAGAGGTTTGTCAGTGTAAAATCCCTTATTTAGTGCCTAACTTCAAGACCACATATCTTAAGATCCAAAGTTAAATCTCACTTTCTTATAAACATGAAACTTATAGGGCATGATCTTAGCTTTATTTTTAGTACTAGAACTCATCCATTGGGTTTGTATAACTCAAGTTATGATGCCATTAAGTTATAGGTCTCAGATGAACATATGTTTTCAGTCAACAAAAGTCAACCAACTTCTGAGGCACTTTTGACCTAAAATCATGTTTCTCCTCAACTTTTGATGAACATGAAAGTTATTCCTTATGATCTTAGCTTTCCAAAAAGTCCTATAAGTTCTTCATCTCATTTGTAGAACTCAAGTTATGAAGCTTGCAAGGCAGGGGTATTTTGAGAAACTTTGATTATAGGTCATTTTGGTTATGTGCCATTTACATGCTTTTGTACACTTCAAATGGAACTTTCACCAACATGAAAGTTGCTCCAAATGACCTTAATTTCATCATGGAACATAATATTGTAATGAATTATGCTTGGATAAGGAGATTGGTGAATAATTTCAAGGTGAAAATGGACTTTTTAAGGTGAATTCAATTGAAATGGTTAGAGGTCATTTTCACACTTTCTTTTGATTCAAAATGGTTCACATTGTGCTCATGAGTGAAATGCACCAAACAATTTTGGGTCATGCTAGCAAATACACGTGTATTTCAAGCTTGCTTCAAGAATAAGATTCAATTCAAATCTCCATAATTGGATCAAATCAAGGCCCAAAACCAATCCACATGTTCAATTCAAAGTCCTAGCTGCATACTCAAATGAAATTCAAGAGTGTTTGGATCCATAATCATGTGTGCATGAGCTCACTTTCCAATTTTGGCATTTCAAAATTTCAGCAAATTAAAGCATCATTGGGCCTCCAATTCATCAGAAATCCATAATATAAAAGCTCCAAATCAAAATTGGAAGCTAATTCTTGCATTTTCGTGGAGGGAAGAGCAGAGCCAACTTTGAAATTCAAGAGAAAAATTGGAAATCGTGAATCAAGATCTAGAATAGTTCAATCAAAATTGAAGCATCCTTCTTCTTCCTTGAACTTCATAGAATAGATCTGCATAGTTTGGAGCAAGCTAAGCATCAATTGAAGCTCCAACGGAGAGACTCCGTTAGGTAACCTTCAAATCCAAATATCTTTCATGTTAGCCATTAGATCCATGCCATTGTTGTTGCATCTGAAGTCCTACAGCTTGTAGGAAAATTATGGTACCATAATTGTGTTGATTGATGAGTTTTCAGTTGTATGCTCATTTTTTTCCATCGTTAGATTCTCTCTGGTTAAGAATGATAAATGAATTTGGAGAGTGGATTTGGAATGTACGCAACGTGGCGTTTAATTTGATGTAAAGTTTGGCACTGTTTGGTGAAGTTTCAGACCTGCAACTCCGACCACTTCGCCGGAGAAGGCGACCGGAGCTAGGGCTTCGACATCTGGTCTTTGCTCAGGTCAAGATGAGTTGGCATGTTGGACCTTTTGACTTGATGATATCTAAGGATCAGATCTGCTTGACTTGCTTGCGTGGCACATTTGGCTTCCACGTCAATTATTTAAACGACGCGTTTTGGTATGCTTCTGAATTGTTTTGGTTTTGGGCCAGATGCGCTATTTGCACCCCTTTCCTGATGAGGCCCAATGGATTGAACTGATTGTTTTGCTATTTGCCACGCTTCACATTTATTTCTTTTATTTTATTTTATTTTATTTCTGTTTTGATTTAATTCAATTAAAAATAGTTCCAAATATTATAAAATTCTACAAAAATATTTTAGGACACTTTAATGTGTTAACTAATTTTTGATATTTTTTATTTTAATTTTTAATTTTTTTTCAATTAAAATGGAATTTTATATTTGGAGGTGTTTTTAAATTGATTTTTCCTTTTTCCTTTTGGGTTTTTTGCTTGTTTCTTGACCAATTGACATCTCCAATGATTGAGAATCATTCCTCATTTCAATAATGATTTAAGTGGTCTTATAGGATGATTTTGGCTCTGGTTTGGTTTATTTTTGATTGACTTTTATGATCATTTCTTTGACCCTCGACAACCCTCCTTCAAAATGGTGCACCCTTGTGAATCAATTTCTTTGGTGATGTTTTGAATGGACATTGGTTGTATGCTCTTGGCCTCTGGTTGCCAACTTATTGATGTGATTTTGAGATTTTATTTGGTTTTATTTGAGCCATTTTCCTATTCTTGGAGTAGCTTGCAAGTCAAGCTATCCCTAAGGATGGTTCACACACACACTTGACCTAGTTTTGATGGGAAATGACCCTTGTGGATCCCAATTGCTCCCAACTATTCTTGATTCACATTATTAACATGTTGAGATAGTTGGTTGCCAATTTATAGTTCATACACTTGTTTGATGCTTGTTTTAAGTTGCATTCCTTTTAGGCCTTCCATTTGGTTTTAAATGTTGAAAGTGTTTAGGACCTAGGTCCTTTACCATGCCTATTCTTGCAACTTGCTTTGGTGTGTTTCTTATTTGCTTTATGCATTCTCTTCCCTTGTCCTCACCTCTTCCCTAGGGCCTTTTAATACCATTTAAGATGATTTGGTCCCTCCTTTGGAGGTACTTTGAATTTGTCTTAAATGGTGATTCATTTTGAGAACTTTTGGTGTGCTTCTTTTGCATGATCTTTGTGATGCTTTGGTTGAGTTTGCTTTTGATGTTTCTTGCTGCCCTCATATTATCTCCCATCATCTCATGGATAATGTCTTCTTCTCCTTTCTTTTTTGGTTTGCCTTTGGGCTAGTGGTTGATGACAAGTGGTTGTAGGAATTCATTTTTCTCCCATTTCATCCTACTTTTGTGTTGGCTTGTTTGATTTCTTTATGTGCTTTCCTTTTTGTTCTTGCGTCACTCATTTGTTTTCCTTTTTGTGCTTTCCTCTTTGTTTGTGCATTACATGTTTGCATCTTATTCCTTCTTTTATCTTATGCTTCCTTCTTATTTCTTCTTTGCCATGTTCCCTTAGGACCTCTAATCTCTCTTGTTCAAGATTGATTATGATAGACCTTAGGCTTGAATCCATGTATGATAACATTAGGTAGCATTCCTGTTTCATCCCAACCATAGGTGCATTTTGTATGAGAACATTAGGTTGAGCCTTAGTCTCCCTTTAGAGTTATGTCTCTCTTCTCATCTTCAAACTTCCTCAAGACACTTAATAATGGATAATGAATGTTGTACGCTATGATCCTTAAGCATTTGGGAAATGATGATTGAGGGGCCTCCTCTCAATTGTATAGAGTGTTTAGCGTATGTCCTTTTGACGATATGTGATGCATTCGCTCCTAAGTCATAGTCTTTAGTGCAACATGATTTACAAATAAAAGTTCAATTCACTTCTTTCTTAAAAGACCTCAAACAAACATCAAATCTTTTTATCCTTCGGGATTTAATTTGGAAAACTTTTTCATAAGGAGAGTTTTGTTAACTCTTGGTTCTACCGCAAACAGGTAACGCCTAAGTCTCTAATGGTCGAGCTGCATACACCTAACTGCTAGAACTAAGTTTTAACCCTACTCGGGTAAAACACTTGAACCAACCTGTGGTCTTGTTAGCCCGAACTACTTTGCTCTGATTTCTCGTACCAGACGAGGATACGTAGGCACAAGACGGCGATGTCTTGGTGTTGCACCCCAAAATTTGGCCAACATTTATTTACCAAGTTTGTGGTTCATTGTATTCATCATCTGCATCTCATTGATATGTGGGCAGTAGATCAAGAGGTATGATTACCTAGCAAGAGTTATATGAGGCTATGAAGCTAGCCAAGAGAGTTGTTCAAGTGTTCAAAGATTGATATCTTTGTTAGAGAACTCAAGAGATCCCCAGAGGAATTGGTTGAAACCAAGGTTGTGTGTCTCATAACTTGAGAGTTGTGGGAGCTCCTCAGATGATTATGAGACTATGAGGATGAACTTAAAGCTTTGAGAAAGCTTATGAGATATCTTGAAAGCCATCATGAAGCCTAGAGAGGTCATTATACAAGAATTCAGAAGATTCAGCCATGAGTGGTGGAATTAGGGTTTGACTGGGTCAACCCTAGGTCAACTGAAGATTTGGAGAGGGTTGAGACCTAATCCAAGAGCCATGTGATCATGGAATTATGTATTGAGATACTATAAGGATGATTCCTAGACCAACTCATCATGATTGAGGAGTTTGAGAAGTTTTAAGCTAGGGTTTCTAAGGATTGACAGTGTAAAATCCCCTAGTTTGATCCCTAACTTCAAGGCAGTTTAGCTCAAGATGTGATTGTCATCTCATCTTCCCCATAACATGAATGTTGTAGAGCTTGTTCTTAGCTTTAATTTGAGTACTAGAAGTACTTGATAGTATTTGTAGAGCTCATGTTATGGTTTTGACAAATTACAGGTCATCTGAGGTATGTGAATCTGGGTCCTTGAAAGTCACCCAACTTGCATCCAACTTTTGCCCTAGTAGGATGATTCCTATGGATTCTTGGTCAACATGAATGTTGAATAGCATCTTCTTAGCTTTCTAAGAGAGTACTAGAAGTCCTTCATAGGATTTGTAGAACTCAACTTATGGCTTTGACAAGCCAAGGGCATTTTGGTCATTTGGAGGTTATAGGTCATTTTAAGCATAAGGCCATATCTCCTAGTTCCAAGCTTCAAATGGAAAAATCTTCAACATCAAACTTTCTTAGAATGATGTTTCAAGGCTAGTAGGGAGGTCATGAGATGTTGAAAAGGCTCATATCAAAAAGTGATAAAAATGGCCTAAAAATGAGGCATAAGTTAATTAAGATGAAATTGAAAAATGGAAATCCCAAGTTATAAGTCCAAACCATGTCATATAATAGGTCATTTTGACTCCAAATGACATTCTAAGAACAATGGTTCAGCCACAATTTTGATTTGGGGCTTGGATCATAGGGCGGCTTTGGAATTGGATTACTTGCATCTTAAGGTACCAAACCAAAACTCAAAAGAACTCAACAAACAAGGTAGTTATGCATTGTAACTCATCCAAAATCTCATGTGGGGATAAATTCAAGTTAGTTACAAAGATTACAAGGGCTATGGCATGAGATAGCATGTAAGGAGAATGAGAAATCAAAATACCATGACATGAAAAGTTCAATTTCTCATTGGATGATCCTAGAGGGTTCTAGATGATTCTAAACCACTCTATAAGATGAGTGTAACTTGCTCAGATGCAAGGTTGGTGAGAATTGGTGCATGAAAGAGAGAGTGAAATCCAAAATCTTCCATTGTAAGTCACATTCAATTTCTTCATTCTTCTTCATCTTCATCCTTTATTTCTTCACAAACACTTTCCATAGATCCCTCTGAGTGTGTGCATACTGAATTTGAAGCTCCATTGATGGAGGATTGAAGGTGTTCCAATTGAATTTGCAAGAAGCCAATCATCATCAAATCTTGAAGTACAAACATTCTTCCTCCTTTTTTTTGCAAATAGTAGAAGTTTCATCATCCAAGGATCATTCTTGAAGAGTTTCAAGCCTTGAAAGCAAGGATTTCATCATCTGCCATATCAAGAAGCCAGGTTTGCAAAATCTCTTTCACCTCATTATTTAGGCATGGTTAGGTTGAATTGTTAGTGTAGAATTGCTAGAGACCAATAGGTGATCAATTCTGAAGAGTTTAGGATCATTTGATGAAGTTTCGGTCATGGACACCATTTCTTTATGGAGCAAGAACGTGTGATATAGGGAGTGATAATGCAAGGTTAATAGCTGGTTTTGATTAGGGCAATGTGAGGATCATTTTGATGCAAAGAAATCTAAGGTTGGTTGAAGTTGAGGATGGATCATATTTTGAGATTAATGGAGTTGCACCATCGGGTTTGATGATAGAGGCTCTTTCAACGAAAACCAAGACTAGGATCATGATCAAGGTGAAAAATGGATCAATTTAGTATTTTAGATTGTTGAATTTGATGCTGATTTGGGGTAATACGAGTGGATGGAAGATGGCTGCATGAGGTCTGTTTCATGAAGCTCCCATGGCAAACCCTAGCTCAGGGAAGAAGACGAAGCCTGGACCGTGAGATGCGCGCTGACTCTTGACCTGAGAAGCTGATCCAACGCACGAGATTTAATTCAGTTTTGGAAGGAACCCTGAGCTGGCGTGAAACGCCGTGTTTCATTAAACCAGAATTCTGGGCTTGAGTGATCATGACTATCCACACCCCACGCGTGAGGCCCAATCTGATTTACACTGATTTGCATTGCTTTTTGCACCGTAGCTTTTTCGTTTTTTCTTTATATTTTTTCAATTGTTTTCTGGTTAATCATTGGGCCTGGCGCTTATGCTATGTGTACCCCAATTCTGGGCCCAAGCGTGATTTTAACTGCATATCATTTCTATTTGCACCGTGACTTTTTCATTTTGTTTTCAGTTTATTAAATGTTTTCTGATTTAGATATTGGGCCTAGCGCATTTCTGTTCCCACCCCCCAGTCTGGGCCCACACGTGATTTTAACTGCATATGGTTACTTCTTGCACCCCAGCTATTCATAATTCATTTTATTCTTCTCCATTTTATTTCATACTTTGAAAATTCATATTAAATTGAAAAATCAATATTTTTTAATGGCATTTTTTTCTCCTACTTCATACTTTTGTCTAGAAAAATATAAAATAAAAATATTTGTCATTTCATGCATTTTAGTATTTTTTGCATATTTTCTCTTTTAATTGCTTTTTAGTGCTTTTATGTTGATCAATGATTTTGTAGAATTTAGTTTAGGTAGTTCCCTTAGTATTTTTAGCTCATTCTTTTTACGATAATTAGATATAGGTTTTAGCTTCCCCCTGGATTTATTCCATATTTTTGTGATGAATTTTAGGATAGTTTTGATTAGATGATTCTAGGTTGTGTAGAATTAGGTTAAACTTCAACATAGGTCCATAATAACACTAGATTTTTGGGTTTTTAGGACAAGTTAGACTATGGGACATATAGGGCATTAAGGGTAGGTATGTAGGATCCCTTATAAATTATATTAGGATTTAATATAGTAGTATACTATTTTTAGTTGATTTTTGTATTGGATGATTGTTTGTGTTGCCCTTGTGGGCTTGTATTTGTGTTTGCTTTGCTTGATGGGCTTGGAGAGCTTGATCTTTTTCTAAGGAGCATCGAGGAGCATAGTAGAAGATTTGAAGATGCATTGAGGAGCTTGAGAGCTTGATCTTATTTCTTTTTTGTTGTTTTAGGGTTAGGGATTAGGAAGAGTTTAGACTTAGATAACTTCTTTCTCAAACATGGATGGTATATTTCACCTCCATTCCTCCCTATGATTCAAAGTCCTTCCATGGTATACACCTCTCTCCTTTGGAGGGATAAGTGAGGTACCTAGGAAGTAGAACTTTTGAGGGAACCATTCCTTTGATGTTGAACCCTTAAAGGTCACCTTTGGTGGTCAATAAGCAGTTCAATATTCCCCGGCTTATCCAGTAAGTGATTTTCTCTGGTTTGATTGTCTTGAGAGAGGTTGAGCCTGAGTTTGAAGATGAAGACTTCATTGTAGAGTGTGGAAGAGGATGAATCCTTGAGCATTGCCATTCCAGCTGAAGCTTGAAGAGCAACCAGAGCAAGTTGATACTTGAAGACCCCTGAAGATGAAATAAAGACTGAAGGATGAAGTTGATACTTCTAAGTGATTGAGAGTGATTCTGAAGAGCTGAAGCTTGAAGAACAAAGGAAGTTGATACTTACCCTGATACCTGGAGATCCTGAAGGAGCCAAGTTGATACTTATGATTGATAGTGAAGCCTGAAGGTGGAGCTGATCAAGAAGCTAAAGCTTAGAAGAGAAGATAAGTTGAAACTTATGCTGAAGGGTTGAAACCTAGAAAAGATATTTGTCAAGAGTGATTGAAGTCTGAAGACTGGATTGCTGTTGGAAGAGCTGAAGCTTGGAGTTGAAAGAGGAGTTGATTTGTTTTCTTCTTTTCTTTTCTGTATTGATGTGTTTTGTTTGACTTGCTTGATGCATTAGAATAAGTTCATATCTAGAATAAGTAGACTCTAGGAGCATGATTGCACTAGAGGTTGGGTTGCTCCCTCTGCTTGTATTGTTACTATGTGGCTTTGCTTGCGGGTATTCGGTAGAGCCCAGCTCCCTTGCCCATGTGGTTTGTTTGCCTGATGGCATTTCATTTCATTTTATCTGTATGATTGCAGTTTACTGTTTTTGCTTGATAGCATGATGTTTATATTTCAGTATGATTACTGTTATCCATTCTGGCTTGAGGTTGAGATGAGCTTGTGGAGGCTGAAGCCCCACACACATTTCCTCCCTCACTTGCATTGCATGCATTTTACTGTTAAGATGATGCTTTGCCTGTTTTGGTGTATCATTGACATGATCCCTTAGGACTCTCATTTCCTTTGATAAGGAATTGATGATAGAATTTTAGGTTGAAACCTATGCATGACAACTTCTAGGAGTTCCCTGTTCAAACCTCAACCATAGGATTAATCCATGGCATGACAACAGTAGGACTTGATAGTCACCCTCCTAGTTGGGCCTGTTCTCTTCTCATCTCAAAACAGTTTAAGATACAGTAATCATGAATGATTTCTTTCGTACGTTACGAGCCTTAAGCTATCTGAGAGAGGATTGTGGGAGAGTTTCTTTTCCACAGTCTGGATGTTTAGTATGGTACCCTTTGGGTGACATGCGACGCATTCACTCTCAGGTCATAGTCTCTAGTGCGGTTGAAATTGCAAACACAATAAAAAACACTTCTTTCGTAAAAGACAGGAAATAAACCGTAGTTTCCCGAACTACGTGAGCTCTGATCTCTCATGCCTATTGAGAGTATGTAGGCACAATATGGCGATGTCTTGGCGAGCTACCTTCCCCCATAACCCGTCGTAGGCCGAACTACGTTGACTCTGATTTCTCATTCTCTGATGAGAATACGTAGGCATAAAGTGCGACGCTATGCCGAGTCATTTTTCTTTTCTTTTTCAGCCAGCCTTGATAGGTAGATAGAATAAAACCAACCCGTCCAAATAAACACAACAAGCAAGGATCCCGTCGAGTACGACGGACGTGAGGGGTTCTAATACCTTCCCCTTGTGTAGCCGACTCCCGAATCCAGACAACGGTTGCGATGACCTTGTCTTACCCTTTTTCTTCAGGTTTTTCCGATCGTTTCCTTTCCTGTTCTGAGGGATAAATAACGAAAGGTGGCGACTCTTCTGTTGTGCCGGCACCTTATTTTCGCGCAAGCGACAGCTGGCGACTCTGCTGGGGAATCCCAACGGTTCCCTGCGAGAGTCAATCCTAACGCTTGTGTGTTTGCTTGTTGGGTTGCGTTTATTTATCGCATTTTACTTCTCGCACTTTATTTCCCGCATTTTATTTTCAGTATAATATGATTATTTGTGCTGTTGTGGGATGGGAGTTCTGATGTGTGAGAAGCCAGACCCGGGCTTGAGTGCACCATAGACTTAGAGTGGAAATTAGTGGGCGCGTGCTTGCTTTGCTGGCACTAGTGTCTCATGAAATCCACGCTCAGACGAGGTTCATCCGGTTGGCTTCACTTTCAACCCTTTGGGTTGAGACGGTTGCTGGTTTGGTGGATTGTCGACTCTGGGGACCGATCATTTGTGATTCAGCTAAGTGAGGCCGCTTCATGAGCTGGTGATGCCACACCTTCTGGGTATCGTATCACCCCTCTTGAAAGTCTGTGACACTGATGAACGCATAGGATGCCGTACCTTGAGTCAGTTTAGGTCCATACCTGTGAGCAGGGTTGGGTTTATTGTAGGAAAATTTGACCTTCAGACTACCTGGTTTTCTTGACAGTGAATCAGTTTTGTTGGTACCAGGGTTTCTCAGTTGCAGATATGGCTGTTCTTGATAGAGCAGGTTTTTGATCAGAGGATCTTATCATCAGGTGTATATCTGTTCTTGATAGAGCAGGTTTTGATCAGAGGATCTTATCATCAGGTGTATGTCTGTTCTTGATAGAGCAGAGTTGTTGTCATCAGTTGTTTGTTCTTGACAGAGCAGATTTTTGGGGTCTGAAGATCTCATCAGCAGATGTTGTTTGTTCTTGATAGAGCAGATTTGGGGTCTGAATATCTCATCAGCAGATGTTGTTTGTTCTTGATAGAGCAGATTTTTGATTTGGGGTCTGAAGACCTCATCAGCAGATATTTCTTGATCATACATCAGAGGTCCTTATTATCAGACATTTGTTCTTGACAGAGCAGAATTATGATCCTATGTATATGGTCTTATCAGATGGTTGGTCTTGACAGATCAAATTTGTGGTCCTACACCGGGGTTTTCTTCTCATCAGTGGTCGTGGTTTTGTTGATACAGAATCTCCACAGCGCCAGTTTCCTGGATATATTATTGCATGACTGCATTTTGCATTAGTTTGCATATTCATTTGCATTTCATTAACGTGTATCTGTGTTGCAGGTACCGTTTTCCCCGATCCAGGATTTCTTGCCTCCTATTATATTGTTATGGGCTCTCTGAGGAAGACCGTGGCTTACAAGTTCCCTGCCCCTGATGTGGTTAAGCTGACTGGTTTGATAGCTCTAGCAGATGATTCTGTAAGGGATGAGTTTAGAAAATCTTATGGCAGGTTGCTCAGTTTGGTTTGCAATCCTTCTGTGTTCGAGTTGAATGGGTTGCACGCTCTGCTGCAGTTCTACGACCCTCCGCTGAGATGTTTCACTTTTCAGGACTTTGTTCTCGCACCTACACTGGAAGAGTATGCTGATTTGCTAGGTGTGCCTATCAAGAGGCAGATGCCTTTTGTTCACATGGATGCCGAGCCTGATCTGGCTGGGTTAGCTCCTTCACTTCATTTGGACGCCTCCGAGTTAGTATTGAATAGTTGGAACAAGGTTCCTGGGTTCTCCTTGCAGTTTCTGGTGGTTAAGGCTTAACAGTGTGCCAAGGACGGATGTTGGGACGCGTTCAATGCCATCCTCGCTCTATGCATATATGGCATCATCATGTTCCCCAACATGCCCGATTTTGTAGACTTTGATGCGTTTCACATCTTTGCTTCAGGGAATCCAAACCCTACTTTGATAGGAGATGTCTATCACTCAGTCCACTACAAGAATGAGAACAGGAGGGGGAAGAATGTCTCATGCTGCGTACCCTTGCTGTACAAATGGCTTGATAGTCATCTGCCCAAGAGGGGTCCTTTTGTCTTGTCTGCAGCCACAGCTGAGCGGCCTGAGCGTCTGATGAGTTTATCTGTAGAGGATATTGACTGGTTTGACAGAGACAGGTTGGGTACTGAGGTGATCTTCAGTTGCAGCGGGTTTCCTAATGTGCCTCTGATAGGTAGGAAGGGCTGTATTAACTACAATCCGTCGTTATTGGTCCGCCAGTTCGCATATGCTTTGAGAACTCCGCCGAAGGAGGAAGAGGTACAGGAATCTCTGTACCTCACTGGTATTCTAAAGGGGGATTTGTTGTCCAAGCTTCAGCACGCATGGAATGGTATCAGTAAGCGAGGAAAGCCATTGCTGGGAAAAAGCAATAATCAAGCCTACCCTCTGTATACGACTTGGATCAGAGCCAGGGCCAATGCTATAGGGATGTCGTTTCCTCAGGCCAAGCCAGAAAGTCCTCCAACGATCGAAGAGCCTACTACTGTGCCCATTCATCAGCATAATCAGGTGCTGGCTGAGCGGGATGAATTGAAGCAGGCGAACGCAGAACTGGAGAAGGAGTTAGCTCAGCTCCGAAGCGAGAGGAACGAAGTCATTCATTCTTTCAAAAGGCAAACAAATTTGGTGAACCAGCTGGGTACAGACCTGACTAAGCAGATAGCCGAGCGGGAACGCATGGGTCGAGACTTCAAAGTTGTCAACGACGTACTGGCTACGAAAAAACAGCACTTGGACGAGGCATATCGGAGGATATCCAAGTTCAACCAGCACTGGAAAGCTTCCCTGGCCACCAGGAAAGAGCGGGAGGATAAGCTGATGCTGCAGATCTCCAAGCTGGAAGCCCAGGTAAAGGACAACGAGCAAAGGTTTGATGAGGAAACCGCCCGCAGATACGCCGCCGAAGGCCAGCTCAACAAAGCTCTCGCTAACCTGAAGGAGCGCAAGCTGACGTTTGAGTCCAAAAAGCGGAAATTAGAAGATTTCTTCGGCGAAGGAGCATGGGAAGGTTCGATCGAAGGACTTCAGTATACCATTGTGCAGAGGGAACTGCTCGTCGAGGGGTTGCTCACTCTGCCAGATCATCCAGAGACGAAGGAGTTATTAGCAGAGTATCGCGCCCGTGGCCGTACTTGACTAGTTGTATTCCTTTTGTTTTGATCTTTGTTGTATGTTGACCATCGCCAGGCTTGTTGGCTGAGGTCACGTTGTTGATTTGTCTTGTACTCGCTGATGCTATGTACTGCCTTGATAGGCTTTCCATATATATGAGATTGATGTTTCCATGATTGGACTCGGGCTTCTTCTTATTATTATTATCAGCACTGGCACTAAGACACTAGGATCGGGGGAAATCTCCCAAGCACACAGACACACGCATGCATCTGCATGAAGCATTTGCATGGCGAGCATTTTGTTGTTTTTTCCTAACCCTTTAGTGTTTACAGGTTTTTCAGGTTTACAGGTCCCAGGCTGTTCTCGGTGACTCCAAGATTGATCAGAGACTAATTCACCATTATCCAACTCGAGCTAATCAGACCAGGATCATGGATCAAGTGCAAACAGATGTCCAGGAGCTCCGCGAGAGGATGGATCACTTTATGGAACTTATGCAGGTGGTCGCCAATGGTCAGGACCAGCTCAGGACTCTGGTTCAACCTTTGATCTCCAGGGTTGATAGCAACGGCATACTCCATGGCGGGGCTGTGCCTACTCCTCCACCAGTTGATACTCCGCAAAATGGTGTCCCTGTGGCCGGGGGCAACGGCAGTGCTAATGGCAATGTGATGGCCAATATCGGACTCAATACGACGGGCGTCGGCAATGGGAGTCTGGGAGCTAATGTTAACATCGGGCCGATCAACAGCAACGCTGGCGTCGGGAATCTGTTGGTGCCTCAACCATGGCTTGAGTATCATCAGGATGATGTGTTCTCTCAAAGAGGTGCGGAAGGGGAGCTGAATGCTGAAGCGCGGCTCAGGTTCAAAGCACTTGAAGATAAAATGAGAGATATTGAGAATCAGAATACTTTGGGCGTTAATATGTCCAAGCTGGGGTTAATTGCTGATTTCAAGGTACCTCCTAAGTTCAGGGTGCCTGACTTTGAGAAATATAAGGGCACCACTTGCCCTCGTGTCCACCTGCGATCGTACTACAGGAAGATGTCTGCCTATTCCGAAGACGAGAAGTTGCTGATGCACTTCTTCCAAGATAGTCTTTCCGGGCCATCCCTCGAGTGGTACATGGGCCTGGAGCCCACTAGCGTGCGCACATGGAAAGATCTCGCTGAAGCGTTTGTCCACCATTATCAGTACAATAGCGACTTGGCCCCGAACCGAGTCCAGCTCCAGAACCTTTCGCAGAGGAATAATGAAGGATTTAAGGTGTACGCCCAGCGGTGGCGTGAGTTGGCTGCTCGGGTTCAACCGCCGATGGTTGAGCGCGAGCTCGTGCAGATGTTTGTGGCTACCCTCCCAGGGGTTTACTATGAAAAGTTAGTCAGCGGTATGTCTGGGACGTTCTCAGCTCTCATCACCATGGGCGAGCACATCGAGAATGGTATCAAGATCGGGAAAATTCAAGGTGAATCATCCTCAGCTGGAGGAGGTGGAAAGAAACCTTATGCTGGTAAACGACGAGAAGGCGAGACGAGCACTGTGACCAACGCTCGGAGAAAGGGCAAGGGCCCTCAGCAGCAGATAGCCAGTATAAATATCCCAGTGACCCCGCAACCACAGCAGCAGCAGCAGCAGCAACCGAATCAGCAGGGATATAGAAAGTACCAGAATCGGGCATCTTTGACAAACCGTCACTTCGAGGCACCGCCCATGTCGTACGCGCAACTCTTGCAGACTTTGCTTCAGCTTCAGTTGGTTCAGAAGAGGACGATGGCTCCCTTGACAGGGGCACCTCCACCAGGGTACGACGCAAATGCCACTTGCGATTTCCACACAGGGGCACCAGGCCACACGATCGAGAACTGCAAAGCCTTTAAACACAAGGTGCAGGACCTGGTAGATGCCAAGATCATTAACTTCTCCGATAATGTGCCCAATGTCACGAAAAACCCTATGCCGAATCATAGGGGAGGCGGAGTGAACGCCATTATCGAAGAAGAGAGTGCAAATCTGTTGACTGATGTCAAAGATCTAAAGACGCCGCTTAGCTTCGTCAAAGCTAAGTTGTTGAAAAAAGGGTTCTTTCCAGGATGCGGAGAACTATGCATGGACTGTGCTACACATTCTGATGGATGTGAGCAGTTGGTAGAAGGAATCCAAAGTCTAATGACTGAGGGGATTCTGCAGTTCATCCGGAGGGCTAAAAGTGTATCAGGAGAGGTAGTGCTAAAGCAGGCCGATGAAGTCGCCACCATCACCATCCCTCGCCAACCAATAACCATTTCTGCGCCCAGACCGCCTACAATCACTATTACCAAAGCTGGGCCGATCCCATTCGAGAGCACTAACGCCGTTCTGTGGCATTATGGGGCTGAAGTCTATTGCAACGGTCAAAGGTTGGAGCTAGAGCCGTATGGGTCGACTGTAGAGAATCTCGCAGGAATCAGTGGTATTACCCGTAGCGGAAGAGTGTTTGCGCCGCCGGAAGTCGTGGCAGTAGTCAAAGCTGATGCAGCTGATAAGGGTAAGAGCAAAGTCGTCGAAGAGGTCCCGTGTAGGGTAGAGAAAGAGTTGCTGGTCAAAGACGCCGAGGAGTTTATGCGGTTGATCAAAAAGAGCGACTACAAGATTGTAGGCCATCTCCATCAGACTCCTTCGAAGATTTCTATTCTCAATCTGTTGTTGTGTTCTGAAGCACACTGCAACACGCTGCTGAAGGTATTGAACGCTGCCTACGTACCGCAAGAGATATCGGTGAATCAGCTAGAAGAGGTGGTAGCCCACGTTAACGCTGGTAATGGGCTAGGTTTCACAGATTTAGAGCTGACGCCTAAAGGGAGGAATCACAACAGCGCCTTGCACATCTCGATAGAGTGCAGGGGCACTATCATGTCGCATGTCCTGGTGGACATGGGTTTGTCGCTTAATGTCCTTCCGAAGAAGGCATTAATGAAGTTGGACACTCGTGGATTGCTTTGCACACCCAGTGATCTGGTTGTGAAAGCATTTGACAGAACTAAGCGCCACGTTTTCGGAGAGTTGACCCTGCCGATCCACGTCGGTCCGGAAACGTTCGATACGGTCTTTTATATCATGGACATCATGCCTGCCTACAGTTGCCTCTTGGGTCGGCCATGGATCCATGTTGCTGGTGTCGTGACCTCCACGTTGCACCAAGCGCTCAAATATGCTGTCGGGGGAAGCATAGTGACCGTGTGCGGTGAGGAGGACATAATGGTGAGCCATTTGTCATCCTTTAAGTATGTGGAAATGGATGGTGAAATCCATGAAACTCTCTGCCAAGCATTTGAAGCCGTCAAGGTGAAAGATGTAACACCCCCTTCTATACCCCAAATAAATGCATATAAAACAATTAAGCACATACAAGTTATCAGAGTAAAAAGGTTTTATAATAAGGTATAAAAGAAGAATGCCACAATTTCACCTATAAAACACTTTCACAATTTGCTCCATAAAATATGTAACATTTTCAATTTAAGCGGAAGATAAAATCATTTGATCGTTTTCAAAATATTAATCCACGTGCACATAAGCTATCTAAATTAATATATCATATCAGTTAGATTACAAAACCACATCAGCTGATACATCGCAATGTATCACAAAAGAATGACTGCACTAGTCTAACTACCCGGTGTTACATATCAGAGCAGTAGACTCAAAAGAATGAAGACTATTCTTCACAAAAGGACTCCAGCATCCTAATCTGCAATGCCTCATAGAGCATTATAAAACAGCAGAAGGGTGAGAAATATAACCATAATAATCAAAGCATAAGATTATATATATATAGGTATCATATAACACATATTCACATTTCTCACCACACTTCATTCTCATAATCATAAATCATATTTGTTCACATATATCAACATTATGAACATTCACAAGCACATCCCTTCATGCTTAATTTCACAATCAATCACAAGCACATTTGTACCACAACAATATTATGCAATGTGACTCAACATTTCAATGCTATGCGGTACCGACTCTCGTTATCTTTTCTCGGTTTTTACGTTAAACCGGGTCCACCCTTCTAGACCGATAACTCGTTATCATTTTTCGGTTTTTACTTTAAACCGGGTCCACCCTTCTAGACCGATAACATCCAAGCCCGTCCCCTAGGCTTCAAACTCACCCTTCTAGGTTTGGGACAAGCCACTAGTTTCCACGAAACTAACAGACATTGCCTCTTGACTGAATGATGCATGTACAATCAACCAATCACAATAAATGCACTTAAGACCGTTCTCGCGTCTTAATCCCATGCATTCGAATAATTCACCCCTTCGAGAATTTCATTATGATTGCACATACAACATATATCAAACATTTATCAATGTATTCATTTCACACATCATCATCATATTCAACAACAATGCACACATATCACATATGTTCCCATGCATTCACACAATCAATCGCATATAAATATGCACTCACAATTCATTAGACGATACACATACATTCCTCATTGTATTCCCATGTATCTCTAATTATCACAACAATCAAGGTATTCACAACTCATCAATTAATACACACATAATCCTCATTATGTTCTCATGTATTTTAACCGATTACAATTAATCATTCATATCACAACTCTAGGATTCACGCCCGAAGGCTACCCACAGCACATGTTATCATAATAGTTCACATACTCATTCGTAACATAGAAGTATAAACATATGCGAATCAACCAAACAATCCCCATTTGGATAACACAGCAAAGAAAATATACTGTCACATTCGCCTTCATTCGCCTGGCGAACCCTCGCAGCGAACCTTCGCCTGGCCTTCGCCTGGCGAACTCTCTCAGCGAACACTCGCTAGGCTTCGCCTGGCGAGACTTCCCAGCGAGCCCAAGTCAGGAGCTACTGACTTCATTCGCCACCACTCGCCAGCACCTTCGCTGGGCGAACCTTCGCTATCCAACTTCGCCTGGCGAACCCACCAGCGAAGTCTACTGGGACTTAAATATAATTATTCGCCAACATTCGCTAGGCTTCGCCTGGCGAAGCTTCGCCTTCGCTCGCCTGGCGAGAGCCAGCGAACCTGCGCAGAACAGAACCCTATTCTGTTCCACCTCCACCAATCCATCATCAACCCTCTCTTACACCTCCAAATCAGTATAAACAACATCAATACATGTTACCCGACTATTCTACGGCGTTAATACTCGATTTCAACCGATTAAATCATCAATCTACCGATTATCCAACATTTTGCCCTAAATGGAAAGTGATGGAAACTCTACTAAAACCCTAACCCATCTTACATAACATCATACCATGATCAAATAGAAACATTTCTCACCCTTACCTCGATTAATCGGAGCTTTGATGTTGGTTCTTGACGATTTCCACTTTTCCTCTTCTTCTCTTCTCTTTCTCTCCTTTCTTCTTCTTTCCTCTTTCTTTCCAAAATGTTTTCTATCTTTCTTTTCTTTTCTTTCTCTCTTATATATTCCTTTATTTTCCTTCCTTCCAATTTCCTTCTCAATTCTCTATTAATTCCAATTAATAAAAAATAAATTTCCAATATTAATAAAATCCCACTAAATCAATCAATTACTACAATTAATTATTTAATGAAATTTGGGATGTTACAACCCTCCCCCACTTAGGAATTTTCGTCCTCGAAAATGTTACCTGATTCAAACAGTTCTGGATAAGACTCTTTCATCCGACTCTCAAGCTCCCAAGTAACATTTCCACCAGTCGATCCTCCCCACGCGACCTTCACTAAAGCGATCTCTTTACCTCGAAGCTGTTTCAATTTCCGATCATCAATCCGTATAGGTGATGTCTCAACAGTCAGGTTATCTCTCACCTGCACATCATCTATTTGGACTACATGAGACGGATCCGCAATGTATTTCCTCAACTGAGATACATGGAATACGTCATGAAGATTAGCAAGCGACGGTGGTAAAGCCACACGATAGGCCACTTCTCCTATCCTTTGCAAAATCTGATAAGGACCAATGAAACGTGGCGACAACTTGCGCGATTTCAGTGCCCTACCAACACCTGTCATCGGAGTGACTCGAAGAAACACATGATCTCCCTATTGAAATTCAAGTGCCTTCCTCCTCTTGTCATAATAACTCTTCTGACGACTCTGAGTAATTCTCATCTTCTCTTGAATCATCTTGATCTTATCAGTAGTCTGTTGAACTAACTCGGGTCCAACAACAGAACTCTCTCCGGACTCGAACCAACACAATGGTGTCCTACACCTCCTACCATACAACGCCTCAAATGGTGCCATACCAATACTCGAATGGAAACTGTTGTTGTAGGTAAACTCAATCAAAGGCAAGTAGCTATCCCAAGCTCCTCCCTTTTCCAATACACAAGCTCTCAAAAGATCTTCAAGCGACTGAATCGTCCTCTCCGTCTGACCATCAGTCTGAGGATGATACGCTGAACTCAAACGCAACTTAGTACCCAAAGCACTCTGCAGGCTCTCCCAAAATCTCGAAGTAAACCTCGGATCTCTATCCGAAACAATACTTAACGGAATACCATGCAGACACACAATCCTCTCAATATACAACTTAGCCAACTTCTCCAAAGGGTAATCCATACGCATAGGAATAAAGTGAGCAGATTTAGTCAACCTATCCACGATAACCCAAATAGCCTCAAAATTACTCGGCGTCCTCGGCAAACCTGATACAAAATCCATGGAGATACTATCCCATTTCCACTCAGGAATAAACAACGGCTTCATCAAACCCGATGGCTTCTGATGCTCAATCTTTGACTTCTGGCAAGTCAAACAAGAATACACAAATTCCGCAATATCCTTCTTCATACTAGGCCACCAAAATACTTTCCTCAAATCCTGATACATCTTAGTAGCACCCGGATGAATACTCAATCCGCTACGATGTCCTTCCTCAAGGATACTCTTCTTAAGCTCAATCGCATCTGGAACACAAACTCGGTCCCGACATCTCATAATACCATTCTCGTCAATCCGAAAATCACCACCTTGGCCTTGGTTGATTAAAGTCAACCGATCAACTAGGCTCAAATCCGATTTCTGTCCTTCTCGAATTTCGTCCAAAATACCACTTGTCAGCTTTAACAAACCCAAATTAAATCCAAAAGAAGTCCTCTCACATACCAAACTCAAATCTCGAAATTGCTCGACCAATTCTAACTCTTTCACCATCAATGCCGACATATGCAATGATTTCCGACTCAATGCATCCGCTACTACATTCGCTTTACCCGGATGGTAGTTCAAGCCAAAATCATAATCCTTCAAAAGTTCAAGCCATCTTCTTTGTCTTGCATTCAATTCCTTTTGATCAAAAAGATATCTCAAACTCTTGTGATCACTAAACACTTCAAATCTTGCGCCAAATAAATAATGCCTCCAAAGTTTCAACACGAACACGACGGCGGCCAACTCTAAGTCATGCGTCGGATAATTCTTCTCATGCACTTTGAGTTGCCTCGAAGCATAAGCCACAACTTGGTTATTCTGCATCAACACACCTCCTAAGCCCATCAAGGAAGCATCACAATACACAACGAATGGTTCTTCTGGATTTGGTAGAATCAAAACAGGAGTTGTCGTCAACCTTCGCTTAAGTTCTTGAAAACTCGCTTCACACTTGGCGTCCCAAACAAAGGCTTGACCTTTCCTAGTCAACTGCGTCAACGGCAACGATAACTTAGAAAATCCTTCAATAAACTTCCGATAATAACCGGCTAAACCAAGAAAACTTCTGATCTCAAAAACTGACTTCGGAGTCTCCCATTGCGACACCGCTTCAACCTTCGACGGATCGACCGCAATACCATTACTCGAAATCACATGACCCAGGAAACTAACCTCCTTCAACCAGAACTCACACTTAGAAAGCTTCGCGAACAACTGCTTCTCTTTCAGCACAGATAACACAATCCTCAGATGCTCGGCATGCTCTCCCTCGCTCTTCGAATAAACCAAGATGTCGTCGATAAACACCACCACAAACTTATCCAAATAAGGATGGAAAATCCTATTCATGTACTCCATAAATACACCTGGTGCATTAGTCACACCAAATGGCATCACGGAATACTCATAGTGTCCATACCTCGTTCGAAAGGCCGTCTTCTGAATATCCTCAGCTTTCACACGGATCTGATGATACCCAGATCTCAAATCAATTTTGCTGAACACGCTTGCGCCAACCAACTGATCCATCAGATCATCAATCCTTGGAAGTGGATACTTATTCTTAATAGTCACCTTGTTCAACTGTCTGTAATCCACACAGAGCCTCATAGAACCCTCTTTCTTCTTAACCAACAAGACCGGGGCACCCCACGGTGACACGCTCGGACGAATAAACCTCTTTTCAAGCAAATCCTCAAGTTGACTCTTCAACTCTTTTAACTCCGAGGCCGACATACGATATGGAGCCATCGATATCGGACTAGTTCCAGGAATCAAATCTACCGAAAACTCCACTTCTCGCTCCGGCGGTAAATCCTTTATCTCTTCAGGGAATACTTCCGGAAAATCTCTAACAATGGGCAAAGCATCAATCTCTTCACTTCCACTAGTCCTCAAAGTTGCCATAAGCATAAATACCTTAGCCCCATCTTGCACCGATTCTTTCACTTGTTTCCTCGTCATAAACAATTCCCTTTCAACATCCGAGTCGGGAAAAATGACCGTTTTGTCAAAACAGTTAATATACACACGATTGAATTTTAACCAATTCATTCCAAGAATGACATCAAGTTGATCCAAATGAAGACACACTAAATCAATCCCAAAATCTCTACCGAAAATACTCAACGGGCAATTCAAGCAAACATACGGTGTAGTTACCGAACCCATAGCAGGAGTATCAATAACCATACCGCCACCAATCACAGACAACTCAAGATTCAACCTTCTAACACAATCCAAAGAAATAAAAGAATGCGTAGCTCCGGTATCAATTATAGCGATCAAAGGTATACCATTAATAAAACACGTACCTCGGATCAATCGATCGTCGCTAGCAGTCTCAGATCCAGAAAGAGCGAACACTTTCCCGCTCCCTTGATTCTTCTTCGGCTTATCACACTTGGTACTAATGTGCCCTTGCTCACCACAATTGTAGCAAGTAACACCCGTACCGCTTCTGCACTCAAGCGCCTTGTGGCCTGGCTTGCCACACTTAAAACACCTCGGTTCAACACTTTTGCACTCCGGGGCACGATGTCCCGCTTCACCACAAGTGTAACACCTAACCGGGGTAGAAACTCCCCCACTTGGCTTCTTGCCAAAACCAACCTTTTGTTTCCCCTTATCAGCAGGAGTTACGTAAGGTTTTCCTCTGAATTGTCCCTTTCCTTTCTTGTCACTTAGACTTTTGTAGTGGCTGGACCTAGCCCTACTGTCTTCGTCATAAATTCTGCTCTTGTTAACCAACTCAGAAAACCGCCTGATTTCCTGGTATCCAATAGCTTGTCTAATCTCAGGTCTCAAACCATTTACAAACTTGAGGCACTTAGACCTCTCAGCATTACCAGTATTATAGTAAGGACAAAATTTGATCAACTCCTCAAATTTCGCCGCATACTCGGCAACCGTCGAATTACCTTGTTTCAACTCAAGAAATTCGATCTCTTTCTTCCCCCGCACATCCTCTGGAAAGTACTTCTCCAGAAAGGTTTCTCTAAACAAATCCCACGTAATCACAATATCATCTTCCTCAAATCTTTGGCGAGTATTACCCCACCAATCTTCAGCTTCTTCTTCGAGCATATGAGTCCCAAACTGCACCTTCTGTGCATCCGAGCAATTCATAACTCGAAAAATCTTTTCCACAGCTTTCAACCAAATTTGTGCCTTGTCCGGTTCATGAGTTCCCTTGAAGACCGGAGGGTTATTCTTTTGGAATTTCCCCAAAGCACGGAATCCATCATCAGCATGATTCCTCACATTCACATTGGCCGGAGGATTCTGCCCAATTGCCCCCGCCAATCTCGTCAATGCCTCCGCAATCGCTTCGTCGTTCCTCCCTGCAACCATCTTACTAATTCCAACAACAGAACAACGTAAGAACAACCAATATTGATAATGCAACACACGCATATGAATAACACACAGGGAAAAACACTCTAACAACTTGGCCGGACGGACCGACCTGCTCTGATACCACTATTGTAACACCCCCTTCTATACCCCAAATAAATGCATATAAAACAATTAAGCACATACAAGTTATCAGAGTAAAAAGGTTTTATAATAAGGTATAAAAGAAGAATGCCACAATTTCACCTATAAAACACTTTCACAATTTGCTCCATAAAATATGTAACATTTTCAATTTAAGCGGAAGATAAAATCATTTGATCGTTTTCAAAATATTAATCCACGTGCACATAAGCTATCTAAATTAATATATCATATCAGTTAGATTACAAAACCACATCAGCTGATACATCGCAATGTATCACAAAAGAATGACTGCACTAGTCTAACTACCCGGTGTTACATATCAGAGCAGTAGACTCAAAAGAATGAAGACTATTCTTCACAAAAGGACTCCAGCATCCTAATCTGCAATGCCTCATAGAGCATTATAAAACAGCAGAAGGGTGAGAAATATAACCATAATAATCAAAGCATAAGATTATATATATATAGGTATCATATAACACATATTCACATTTCTCACCACACTTCATTCTCATAATCATAAATCATATTTGTTCACATATATCAACATTATGAACATTCACAAGCACATCCCTTCATGCTTAATTTCACAATCAATCACAAGCACATTTGTACCACAACAATATTATGCAATGTGACTCAACATTTCAATGCTATGCGGTACCGACTCTCGTTATCTTTTCTCGGTTTTTACGTTAAACCGGGTCCACCCTTCTAGACCGATAACTCGTTATCATTTTTCGGTTTTTACTTTAAACCGGGTCCACCCTTCTAGACCGATAACATCCAAGCCCGTCCCCTAGGCTTCAAACCCACCCTTCTAGGTTTGGGACAAGCCACTAGTTTCCACGAAACTAACAGACATTGCCTCTTGACTGAATGATGCATGTACAATCAACCAATCACAATAAATGCACTTAAGACCGTTCTCGCGTCTTAATCCCATGCATTCGAATAATTCACCCCTTCGAGAATTTCATTATGATTGCACATACAACATATATCAAACATTTATCAATGTATTCATTTCACACATCATCATCATATTCAACAACAATGCACACATATCACATATGTTCCCATGCATTCACACAATCAATCGCATATAAATATGCACTCACAATTCATTAGACGATACACATACATTCCTCATTGTATTCCCATGTATCTCTAATTATCACAACAATCAAGGTATTCACAACTCATCAATTAATACACACATAATCCTCATTATGTTCTCATGTATTTTAACCGATTACAATTAATCATTCATATCACAACTCTAGGATTCACGCCCGAAGGCTACCCACAGCACATGTTATCATAATAGTTCACATACTCATTCGTAACATAGAAGTATAAACATATGCGAATCAACCAAACAATCCCCATTTGGATAACACAGCAAAGAAAATATACTGTCACATTCGCCTTCATTCGCCTGGCGAACCCTCGCAGCGAACCTTCGCCTGGCCTTCGCCTGGCGAACTCTCTCAGCGAACACTCGCTAGGCTTCGCCTGGCGAGACTTCCCAGCGAGCCCAAGTCAGGAGCTACTGACTTCATTCGCCACCACTCGCCAGCACCTTCGCTGGGCGAACCTTCGCTATCCAACTTCGCCTGGCGAACCCACCAGCGAAGTCTACTGGGACTTAAATATAATTATTCGCCAACATTCGCTAGGCTTCGCCTGGCGAAGCTTCGCCTTCGCTCGCCTGGCGAGAGCCAGCGAACCTGCGCAGAACAGAACCCTATTCTGTTCCATCTCCACCAATCCATCATCAACCCTCTCTTACACCTCCAAATCAGTATAAACAACATCAATACATGTTACCCGACTATTCTACGGCGTTAATACTCGATTTCAACCGATTAAATCATCAATCTACCGATTATCCAACATTTTGCCCTAAATGGAAAGTGATGGAAACTCTACTAAAACCCTAACCCATCTTACATAACATCATACCATGATCAAATAGAAACATTTCTCACCCTTACCTCGATTAATCGGAGCTTTGATGTTGGTTCTTGACGATTTCCACTTTTCCTCTTCTTCTCTTCTCTTTCTCTCCTTTCTTCTTCTTTCCTCTTTCTTTCCAAAATGTTTTCTATCTTTCTTTTCTTTTCTTTCTCTCTTATATATTCCTTTATTTTCCTTCCTTCCAATTTCCTTCTCAATTCTCTATTAATTCCAATTAATAAAAAATAAATTTCCAATATTAATAAAATCCCACTAAATCAATCAATTACTACAATTAATTATTTAATGAAATTTGGGATGTTACAAAAGAGGTAGCTCCTGTAGTCACAGAAAAGCCAGAGATGAATCTCTCCTCATTCAAAGAAGCTCGGGCCGTCGTCGAAGCCGGATCCACCCCAGGCTGGGGGCATATTTTGGAGATACCGAACAAGCAGGATAAGTTTGGATTGGGGTATTCTCCTGAAGCTGGAGCTTCTTCTTCTTCGTCTAGCAGCGCGTCACGGGGTAAGGGGTCGATCCTATTTACCAGTGGCGGAGTGATCTTCGAAAGCATCAACGCGGCGTCTGAAGACAGCGGGGATAGCGATTGTGATCTCGACTCTTGGATTCAGCCAAGCAAGCCGGGCGAGAGACTCAACAATTGGACCATCAAGGATATCATCCAGCTGACAAGTGAAGAGTAATGATTTACTTTTTTCAATCATTGTACAACCCTATGTCCTACTCGGGGCATAGCGGTTTTATTGTCAGGGCCTTGTTGGATTATGTACATGCATTTTGTTAATGAATCAAAGGCGTTTTCTTCGTATGCAAATATTGTGATCTCTGTTATTCCTGTTTTATATTTGTTTTAAAAAACAGTAAAATGGCAATGGGGTTTGTGCTAACCTACATATTCTTGTTTTAAACTTAACCCTTGTTATTGCAGGATCCACATAACAGATGACATCGACTCTGGACCTTCTACGGCTCACTTCGACTTCGATTGCCCGATCTATCAAGCCGAAGAAGAGATTGATGAAGATGAAGACCTTCCTGAAGAGTTGGCCCGCTTGTTGAAACAAGAGGAAAAGGTTATTCTGCCTCACGAGGAGGAGATTGAGATCGTAAACCTGGGTTCTGAAGAGCTCGTCAGAAATGTCAGGATAGGGGCTGCGCTGCAGAATGATGTCAAGCAGAGATTGGTCGAGATGCTTCGAGAGTATAGTGACGTCTTTGCTTGGTCATACGAAGATATGCCCGGACTTGACACGGACATCGTGGTCCACCACTTGCCGCTACGAGAAGATTGCCCTCCCGTTAAGCAGAAGCTTAGGAGAACGAGACCAGATATGGCCGTTAAGATCAAAGAGGAAGTGCAGAAACAGCTCGATGATGGCTTCTTAGCGGTCACCACTTACCCTCCGTGGGTCGCCAACATAGTGCCTATACCGAAGAAGGACGGTAAGGTACGCATGTGCGTCGATTATCGGGATTTGAATAGGGCGAGCCCTAAAGATGATTTCCCGCTGCCTCATATCGATGTGTTGGTCGACAACACAACCCAGTTCTCTGTGTTTTCGTTCATGGATGGCTTCTCCGGTTACAACCAGATCAAGATGGCGCCGGAGGACATGGAGAAAACGACGTTTATCACCCCCTGGGGGACATTTTGCTATAAGGTAATGCCCTTCGGTCTGAAGAACGCAGGGGACACTTACCAACGAGCAATGGTAACTCTGTTTCATGATATGATTCATCATGAGATCGAGGTCTATGTTGATGACATGATTGCAAAGTCCCAAACCGAGGAAGAGCATCTGGTCAACTTATTGAAGCTTTTTGAGAGGCTTAGGAAGTTCAGGTTGAGGCTGAATCCTAACAAATGCACTTTCGGAGTGCGGTCCGGAAAGTTGCTGGGGTTTATCGTTAGCGAATGAGGCATCGAGGTTGTTCCTGCGAAAATAAAAGCCATTCAAGAAATGCCAGCGCCGAAAACAGAAAAAGAAGTTCGTGGTTTCTTGGGCAGAATAAACTACATTGTGAGGTTTATCTCTCAGCTCACGGCCACTTGTGAACCGATGTTCAAGCTTTTAAGGAAAGATCAGGCGATTACTTGGAATGAGGATTTCCAGAAGGCATTCGACAAGATAAAGCAGTATCTTCAAGAACCTCCAATCTTGATACCCCCAGTGGCTGGACGGCCATTAATCATGTACTTGACGGTTCTTGAAAATAGTATGGGGTGTGTTCTCGGTCAGCACGACAAGACGAGCAGAAAGGAGCATGCCATCTATTACTTGAGTAAAAAGTTCACTGACTGTGAATCTCGATACTCGATGCTGGAGAAGACGTGTTGTGCACTAGCTTGGGCTGCCAAACGTTTACAACAGTATATGCTCAATCACACCACTATGCTAATTTCGAAGATGGATCCGATCAAGTACGTCTTCGAGAAGCAGGCTCTTTCAGGCAGGATTTCCAGATGGCAAATGGTGTTAACGGAATATGATATTCAGTACGTTTCCCAGAAGGCCATCAAGGGAAGCGTATTGTCTGATTACCTTGCCGAACAGCCGATCGAGGATTACCAGCCAATGAAGTTTGAATTTCCTGACGAGGATATTATGTTTCTCAAAGCGAAGGATTGCGATGAGCCGTTGCCCGACGAGGGGTCAGATAGGAAAACCCAGTGGAAGTTGATATTCGATGGGGCGGTTAATTCCTATGGAAGTGGCATCGGGGCTATCATCACGACTCCCCACGGATCCCACATCCCGTTTACTGCGAGACTGACGTTTCCAGTTACCAATAATGAGGCGGAGTACGAATCATGCATCATGGGTCTAGAAGAGGCGATTGATTTGAGAATCAAGAATCTAGACGTATATGGTGACTCAGCGCTTGTAATCAACCAAATTAAAGGGGAGTGGGAGACTCGTCAATCGAATTTGGTGCCGTACATGAATTATGCCAGGAGGCTACTCTCGTTCTTCGATCGAGTGGAACTCCATCATGTGCCCAGAGCGGAAAATCAGATGGATGATGCCTTAGCCACGTTGGCTTCAATGTATAAAGTCAATTTTTGGAATGAGGCTCCAAGAATTGTCCTTTCGCGTCTTGATAGACCGGCATTTGTCTTTGCAATCGAGGATGCCGCCGACGGCAAGCCATGGTTCCATGACATCCAGACATTCCTTATGACTAAGGAGTATCCTGCAGGTGCGTCAACCCAGGATAAGAAGACTCTGAGGAGGCTGTCTGGAAACTTTTATCTCAATCCTAATGGAGTGTTGTATAAGAGAAACCACGATCTCGTGCTACTCAGATGTGTAGATGCGAAAGAAGCGAGTATGCTCATGGAAGAAGTCCATGAAGGCGCATTTGGTACGCACGCCGGCGGGCATGCTATGACGAGAAAGATCCTGAGAGCAGGATACTACTGGCTGACGATGGAGTCGGATTGCTTCAGATTCGCGAAAAGATGTCATAAATGCCAGATTTATGCTGATAAAGTTCATGTGCCGCCGTGCCCGTTAAATGTCATGTCCTCCCCGTGGCCGTTCTCCATGTGGGGCATCGACATGATAGGCAAGATCGAGCCCACTGCATCTAACGGTCATCGCTTCATTCTAGTAGCTATCGACTACTTCACCAAGTGGGTGGAGGCAGCCTCGTATGCTAATGTGACCAAGCAGGTGGTGGCTAAATTCATAAAGAGGGACATCATCTGTCGTTACGGAATTCCCGAGCGGATCATTACTGATAATGGTTCAAGCCTGAATAATAAGATGATGAAGGAGTTGTGCCAGAGCTTCAAGATCGAACACCACAACTCATCTCCTTACCGGCCAAAGATAAATGGCGTCGTTGAAGCAGCCAACAAGAACATAAAGAAGATTGTTCAGAAGGTTGTGACATACAAAGATTGGCACGAGATGTTGCCATTTGCACTGCACGGTTATCGTACGACAATCCGTACGTCGACCGGGGCAACTCCTTTCTCCTTAGTGTACGGTATGGAAGCTGTCCTACTGTTAGAAGTGGAGATTCCTTCTTTGCGAGTTTTGGTTGATGTGAAACTCGACGAGGCAGAATGGATTACGAATCGTCTGAACCAACTCAGCCTGATGGACGAGAAGAGGTTAGCATCGATTGCATTTGGTCGTCTGTACCAAAGCCGAATGAAGAAAGCTTATGATAAGAAGGTGCGTCCTAGAAGCTTTCAGACGGGTGATCTCGTCCTGAAGAAGATTCTTCCTCCACACTCCGATCACCGAGGCAAGTGGACTCCGAATTACGAAGGTCTGTACGTCGTCAGCAAGGTCTTCTCGGGAGGAGCTTTGTTGTTATCCACGATGGATGGTGAAGATTTTGCATCCCCGGTGAACGAGGACGCAGTTAAAAAATACTTTGCTTGAAAGCGACCCGCTGGACAAAAAAGGAGAGTCCAGGCAAAAAAGGGGCATCCCGGCGAACCAAAAACAGAATAAAAGGTTCGGGAAAAAATTAGGGATATATTGAAAAAATGTACACCCGCGAAGTCGAAAACCTACACTGGGCGGCTTCGGCAAAAAAGGGTATCCCGGTGAACTGAAAACCCGCAAAGGGCGGTTCACGCAAAAGTTAGGGATTTGAAAAAGCAAATGACTGCGTTCCGCGTGTGGACTTTCATTGTTTAATAGTTTGGAGGACCTGAGGGCCGTTTATCTGAATCAATATCTTTCGAAGCTGAAGCGTCAGAGAAGTATCGAAGTCGAGTGGGTCATAGAGGGATCAACTCATGGTGTTCGTCTACGCCTCGTTGCCGACATTTGTATATACTGATGTATATTTATGTTTTATTTTTGTGCGGCTTCCTCATTCCAGGAGCTTGCCTATGTTGTAAAACATTTTTACCCATTCAGGGGTTCGTTATCAATAAAATGCATACTATTCAACAATTCTGTTTGCCTGTTTAGCATTTATCTGTTTTGTTTGCGAAAAAGAACGCCGATGTTTTTGATAAAATGCGCATACATAAGCTTACCGGCCTAGGCCACTGATTGTTGAAACAATTAGAGACTTGAACATTGTCACGAGATAATAACCTTGATAGGTCCCTTTGAGAAGGGTATCTTGTCTGTTTGTTTGTGTTGTTACAGGTGTAGCATATTCCAGACAGTGCGCCGTGCGCATCCCGAAGCAGGATGATTCCTCCTTCTCCAACAGAGTTCAGTAGCCTCTCCCCGCAGAGTCTGAACGCAAGACCGTGAGCATTGATATGTCTCCCCAGGCAGAGATGATTCTCTTCCCCAATCAGATGTACCCTGAAGGAACGTCATCTCCTCAGCTGAGTCGGGCGCCGAAGCTCGAGTTCATCCCCCTGCACCGGGTCACAAGTGCAGGTTTCGTAGGAAACTATTCGTACGCCGAAGTATGCAGCAACTGATGGTGCCAGACTGAAGTCTCCAGCGGAATTGAAATTCCCCACCAGAGTTGTACTCTCCCCCGAAGTCGGATGATTCCTTCTTCCCCAACGGAATTGAAATTCCTCATCAGAGTTGTACTCTCTAGTGAAGCAGAATGATTTCTTCTTCCTCAGCCAAGTTCGCAAATCCCAAAGAGAGTCGAGTCCTTGGAAAGCAGTTGGGACCATGATTGGTTTTCCCCAGTAGAGTGTTGAATAGCTGATGCTGTATTTCCCCCAGAGTCGTACTCTCCAGCGAAGCAGAATGATTTCTCCTTCCTCAGCCGAGCTTGCAGATCCCCCAAGAGAGCTGAATCCTTGGAAGTTGATCAGACCATGATTGGTTGTTCCCCAGCGGAGTGTTGATCAACTGAAGTTGTTTCCCCACATAGCTCTTATCCCCAGAAGAGTAGCCAAGACGGCCACACAGTCTATTCCCGTGATTGACATCGTTTTCCCTCAGCAGGTCCAGGTTCTCGTAGAGCTTCGTTCCCCTGCAGCAATCAACTGAAGTTTTTCCCCCCGCAGTAGTCAACTGAAGTGGTGCCCCCTGTGAAGTCCAATTGATATTGGCGTGACTCTGTTCTCCTCAGCAGGATAATTCCTCTACTGAGTAGTTCTTTCTCCTTGACAGGAGGATTCCCCCTTCAGCATTTATTTTGCTGACGGGATCGCATCATAGTGCATGATTGCATAGCATTTATCATAAACGCATAACATTTCCACCGTGTGAAGCATTGTGCCATTGCCGAAGCATATGTATAATAAACATGATCTAGGTTGTTACCGTTCTTGTTTTGCAGGTGTTCCGCCGAAGGATCAGTTGCTCAGGATGATTCCTGACATTCTCCCCAACGAAGTAGCTCGCTCAAGATGATTCTCGGGATCCCCAGCGAAGTCTTCGGTTCAAGATGATTCTTGAATTCCTCAGCAGGGCCGTTTGCTTAAGATGATTATTAAGACCCCAGTAGAGTCCCCAGTGAAGGTTGCCCAGGATGATTCCTGAAGCCCCAAGAGAGCCGAATCCTTGGAAGCTGCTCAAGCCACGATTGGCTTGTCCCCAGCAAGAGTTGCCCAAGATGATTCCTGGAATCCCCAACAGAGTGTTCGCTCAGGATGATTCCTGAAAGCTCCAGATTGGTTATCGGTTCAAGATGATTCTTGAAAGTCCCCAGCGGAGTTATTTGTCCAAGATGATTCTTGAAGTCCTCAGCAGAGTTGATTCATCCAGAATGATTTCTGGACCCTCGGAGCGGAGTTACTTGATAGTTCTCCAGAATCCCCAGCGGCGAAGCATCCTCCCCAGCAGGTTTCTGACGGCGAAGTTGAAATCTCCTTTGAAGACTCCATGATTGAAGTCTGCCCGTGTTAATGAAGCAGTTATCTCAGCTAATGCGGAATGCCTGATGGCATGATCAACCTGATGGTTGAAGTCCGGCTGATGCCCGACAATTTCTTTGAATGCCTGATGGCATGATCAACCTGATGGTTGAAGTCCGGCTGATGCCCGACAGTGTTCTTTGAATGCCTGATGTCACGATCAACTATGTATTACCGGTTACCGTGTTACCAATTCCCCAATGGATTTTCTGGCGGTGATGTCAGATAGTTCAGTTCCGGCGGCGATGTTGGATGCTTGTTTTTGACGGCGAGGTCAGATTATGTTTGTTTCCAGCGGCGATGTTGGATGTTCGGTTCTGGCGGCGATGTCAGGTTCTTTAGTTCTCCAGCGGCGAGGTTGGATGTCTGTCTATGACGGCGATGCCAAAGTCTTTGATGATTTGGTTCACCAGCGGCGATGTTGGATGTGTGTTTCTGACGGTGATGTCAGGTGATTTGATTCTCCAGCGGCGATGTTGGATGTTTGTTTTGACGGCGAAGTCAGATTATTTTGAGTACTTGACGCTGATGTTGGGTGTTTTGTTTGTTTCCAGCGGCGATGTTGGATGTGATGTTTGTGTCTGGCGGCAATGTAAGGTGATTTTGTTTCCAGCGGCGATGTTGGATGTTTGTTTTTAACGGCGAGGTCAGGTAATTTGATTCCCCAGCGGCGACGTTGGATATTTGTTTCTGGCGGCGATGTCAGGTGATTTAGGTCTCCAGCGGCGATGTTGGGTGTCTGGTTGACGGCGAAGTCAGATTATGTTGAGTACTTGACGGCGATGTCGGGTATTTCTCAGAGTTATAGTTGGTTGGCGGCGATGTCAGATTTAATTTTCCAGCGGCGATGTTGGATGGTTGGATGACGGCAATGTCAGATTCTTTAGTTCTCCAGCGGCGATGTTGGATGTTTGTCTCCAGCAGCGATGTTGGATGTTTGTTTCTGGCGGTGATGTCAGGTTGATTTAGTTCTCCAGCGGCGATGTTGGGTGTTTCTCAGAGTTGTGTTTGCTTCTGGCGGCGATGTCAGGTTCTTTAGTTCTCCAGCGGCGATGTTGGATGGTTGTTTCTGGCGGCGATGTCAGGTGGTTTGGTTCTCCAGCAGCAGTGTTGGATGTGTGGTTCCGACGGTGATGTCAGACTCCTTAGTTCTCCAGCGACGATGTTGGATGTTTGTTTGGCGGCGATGTCATATGCTCCAGTTTTTCAGCGGCGATGTTGGATGTTCTGGTTGCCTGACGGTGAGGTCCGGTGTCTGATGACAATGTCAGAGGAATTTAATGTGGATAACTGACGACAGGGTTCAGATCAGTACGTCTCCAGATAGTTGTCGTGCAGCTATTATTTCAGTTTTCGGAGATTTGTTCCCCTCAGAGTACCGTGTGCTCGTGCAGTTGGCAAATTTCTGGGTTTATCGGTATTCAACCGTCTCGCACCTTGATTGGCTGAGAGCCATTCGCTACTCACCCAGTCAGGTTCAAGCCGTTTGAATAGGGGCAGCTGTTGCACCCCAAAATTTGACCAACATTTATTTACCAAGTTTGTGGTTCATTGTATTCATCATCTGCATCTCATTGATATGTGGGCAGTAGATCAAGAGGTATTATTACCTAGCAAGAGTTATATGAGGCTATGAAGCTAGCCAAGAGAGTTGTTCAAGTGTTCAAAGATTGATATATTTGTCAGAGAACTCAAGAGATCCTCAGAGGAATTGGTTGAAACCAAGGCTGTGTGTCTCATAACTTGAGAGTTGTGGGAGCTCCTCAGATGATTCTGAGACTATGAGGATGAACTTGAAGCTTTGAGAAAGCTTATGAGATGTATTGAAAGCCATCATGAAGCCTAGAGAGGTCATTATACAAGAATTCATAAGATTCAGCCATGAGTGGTGGAATTAGGGTTTGACTGGGTCAACCCTAGGTCAACTGAAGATTTGGAGAGGGTTGAGACCTAATCCAAGAGCCATGTGATAATGGAATGATGTATTGAGATACTATAAGGATTATTCCTAGACCAACTCATCATGATTGAGGAGTTTGAGAAGTTTTAAGCTAGGGTTTCTAAGGATTGACAGTGTAAAATCCCCTAGTTTGATCCCTATCTTCAAGGCAGTTTAGCTCAAGATGTGATTGTCATCTCATCTTCCTCACAACATGAATGTTGTAGAGCTTGTTCTTAGCTTTAATTTGAGTACTAGAAGTCCTTGATAGGATTTGTATAGCTCAAGTTATGGTTTTGACAAATTACAAGTCATCTGAGGTATGTGAATCTGGGTCCTTGAAAGTCACCCAACTTGCATCCAACTTTTGCCCTAGTAGGATGATTCCTATGGATTCTTGGTTAACATGAATGTTGAAGATCATCTTCTTAGCTTTCTAAGAGAGTACTAGAAGTCCTTGATAGGATTTGTATAACTCAACTTATGGCTTTGACAAGCCAAGGGCATTTTGGTCATTTGGAGGTTATAGGTCATTTCAAGCATAAGGCCATATCTCCTAGTTCCAAGCTTCAAATGGAAAAATCTTCAACATCAAACTTGCTTAGAATGATGTTTCAAGGCTAGTAGGGAGGTCATGAGATATTGAAAAGGCTCATATCAAAAAGTGATAAAATGGCCTAAAAATGAGGCATAAGTTAATTAAGATGAAATTGAAAAATGGAAATCCCAAGTTATAAGTCCAAACCATGTCATATAATAGGTCATTTTGACTCCAAATGACATTCTAAGAACAATGGTTCAACCACAATTTTGATTTGGGGCTTGGATCATAGGGCTGCTTTGGAATTGGATTACTTGCATCTTAAGGTACCAAACCAAAACTCAAAAGAACTCAACAAACAAGGTAGTTATACATTGTAACTCATCCAAAATCTCATGTGGGGATAAATTCAAGTTAGTTACAAAGATTACAAGGGCTATGGCATGAGATAGCATGTAAGGAGAATGAGAAATCAAAATACCATGACATGAAAAGTTCAATTTCTCATTGGATGATCTTAGAGGGTTCTAGATGATTCTAAACCACTCTATAAGATGAGTGTAACTTGCTCAGATGCAAGGTTGGTGAGAATTGGTGCATGAAAGAGAGAGTAAAATCCAAAATCTTCCATTGCAAGTCACATTCAATTTCTTCATTCTTCTTCATCTCCATCCTTTATTTCTTCACAAACACTTTCCATAGATCCCTCTGAGTGTGTGCATACTGAATTGAAGCTCCATTGATGGAGGATTGAAGGTGTTCCAATTGAATTTGCAAGAAGCTAATCATCATCGAATCTTGAAGTACAAACATTCTTCCTCCTTTTTTTTGCAAACAGTAGAAGTTTCATCATCCAAGGATCATTCTTGAAGAGTTTCAAGCCTTGAAAGCAAGGATTTCATCATATGCCATATCAAGAAGCCAGGTTTGCAAAATCTCTTTCACCTCATTATTTAGGCATGGTTAGGTTGAATTGTTAGTGTAGAATTGCTAGAGACCAATAGGTGATCAATTCTGAAGAGTTTAGGATCATTTGATGAAGTTTCAGTCATGGACACCATTTCTTTATGGAGCAAGAACGTGTGATATAGGGAGTGATAATGCAAGGTTAATAGCTGGTTTTGATTAGGGCAATGTGAGGGTCATTTTGATGCAAAGAAATCTAAGGTTGGTTGAAGTTGAGGATGGATCATATTTTGAGATTAATGGAGTTGCACCATCGGGTTTGATGATAAAGGCTCTTTCAATGAAAACCAAGACTAGGATCATGATCAGGGTGAAAAATGGATCAATTTAGTATTTTAGATTGTTGAATTTGATGCTGATTTGGGGTAATACGAGTGGATGGAAGATGGCTGCATGATGTATGTTTCATGAAGCTCCCATGGCAAACCCTAGCTCAGGGAAGAAGATGAAGCCTGGACCGTGAGATGCACGCTGACTCTTGACCTGAGAAGCTGATCCAACGCACGAGATTTAATTCAGTTTTGGAGGGAACCCTGAGCTGGCGTGAAACGCCGTGTTTCATTAAACCAAAATTCTGGGCTTGAGTGATCATGACTATCCACACCCCACGCGTGAGGCCCAATTTGATTTACACTAATTTGCATTGCTTTTTGCACCGTAGCTTTTTTGTTTTTTATTTATATTTTTTCAATTGTTTTCTGGTTAATCATTGGGCCTGGCGCTTATGCTATGTGTACCCCCATTCTGGGCCCAAGCGTGATTTTAACTGCATATCATTTCTATTTGCACCGTGACTTTTTCATTTTGTTTTCAGTTTATTAAATGTTTTCTGATTTAGATATTAGGCCTAGCGCATTTCTGTTCCCACCCCCCAGTCTGGGCCCACGCGTGATTTTAACTGCATATGGTTACTTCTTGCACCCCAGCCATTCATAATTCATTTTATTCTTCTCCATTTTATTTCATACTTTGAAAATTCATATTAAATTGAAAAATCAATATTTTTTAATGGGAGTTTTTTCTCCTACTTCATATTTTTGTCTAGAAAAATATAAAATAAAAATATTTGTCATTTCATGCATTTTAGTATTTTTTGCATATTTTCTCTTTTAATTGCTTTTTAGTGCTTTTATGTTGATCAATGATTTTGTAGAATTTAGTTTAGGTAGTTCCCTTAGTATTTTTAGCTCATTCTTTTTAGGATAGTTAGATATAGGTTTTAGCTTCCCCCTGGATTTATTCCATATTTTTGTGATGAATTTTAGGATAGTTTTGATTAGATGATTCTAGGTTGTGTAGAATTAGGGTAAACTTCAACATAGGTCCATAATAACACTATATTTTTGGGTTTTTAGGACAAGTTAGACTATGGGACATATAGGGCATTAAGGGTAGGTATGTAGGATCCCTTAGAAATTATATTAGGATTTAATATAGTAGTATACTATTTTTAGTTGATTTTTGTATTGGATGATTGTGTGTGTTGCCCTTGTGGGCTTGTATTTGTGTTTGCTTTGCTTGATGGGCTTGGAGAGCTTGATCTTGTTCTAAGGAGCATTGAGGAGCATAGTAGAAGATTTGAAGATGCATTGAGGAGCTTGAGAGCTTGATCTTATTTCTTTTTTATTGTTTTAGGGTTAGGGATTAGGAAGAGTTTAGACTTAGATAACTTCTTTCTCAAACATGGATGGTATCTTTCACCTCCATTCCTCCCTATGATTCAAAGTCCTTCCATGGTATACACCTCTCTCCTTTGGAGGGATAAGTGAGGTACCTAGGAAGTAGAACTTTTGAGGGAACCATTCCTTTGATGTTGAACTCTTAAAGGTCACCTTTGGTGGTCAATAAGCAGTTCAATATCCCCCAGCTTATCCAGTAAGTGATTTTCTCTGGTTTGATTGTCTTGAGAGAGGTTGAGCCTGAGTTTGAAGATGAAGACTTCATTGAAGAGTGTGGAAGAGGATGAATCCTTGAGCATTGCCATTCCAGCTGAAGCTTGAAGAGCAACCAGAGCAAGTTGATACTTTAAGACCCTTGAAGATGAAATAAAGACTGAAGGATGAAGTTGACACTTCTAAGTGATTGAGAGTGATTCTGAAGAGCTGAAGCTTGAAGAACAAAGGAAGTTAATACTTACCCTGATACCTGGAGATCCTGAAGGAGCCAAGTTGATACTTATGATTGATAGTGAAGCCTGAAGGTGGAGCTGATCAAGAAGCTGAAGCTTAGAAGAGAAGATAAGTTGAAACTTATGCTGAAGGGTTGAAACCTGGAAATGATATTTGTCAAGAGTGATTGAAGTCTGAAGACTGGATTGCTGTTGGAAGAGCTGAAGCTTGGAGTTGAAAGAGGAGTTGATCTGTTTTCTTCTTTTCTTTTCTGTATTGATGTGTTTTGTTTGACTTGCTTGATGCATTAGAATAAGTTCATATCTAGAATAAGTAGACTCTAGGAGCATGATTGAACTAGAGGTTGGGTTGCTCCCTCTGCTTGTATTGTTACTGTGTGGCTTTGTTTGCGGGTATTCAGTAGAGCCCAGCTCCCTTGCCCATGTGGTTTGTTTGCCTGATGGCATTTCATTTCATTTTATCTGTATGATTGCAGTTTATTGTTTTTGCTTGATAGCATGATGTTTATATTTCAGTATGATTACTGTTATCCATTCTGGCTTGAGGTTGAGATGAGCTTGTGGAGGCTGAAGCCCCACACACATTTCCTCCCTCACTTGCATTGCATGCATTTTACTGTTAAGCTGATGCTTTGCCTGTTTAGGTGTATCATTGACATGATCCCTTAGGACTCTTGTAACACCCCACTTCCCTAAATCAATTAAATTAATAAACATTATAAATAACCAAAATCAGAGTTCCAATTTCCCAAGTGGGATATCACATGAAAACAACGTTTCCTTATAAAAAGGTTTTTCTCCAAATACAGCGGAATATTAAATATAAAACCCAATAAAAGTTTGATACGTTCACAGGAAAATAAAATATAAGTTCTTCATAAAACAAATAAAAGCGCCCAAGTCCCGTGCTATGTATCAGAGCATCCTAGACTCGACTGTCACACCATAATCCAAGCTAGCTAAGTACCTGGATTATCTGTACTTCCGGAGAAGCACAGACACAACAACAGCAAAGGGGTGAGAAATCATGATCAAAAATATAATGGTAATGTAATACATGTAATAAGGCAGTAAAACACACCAACACATCAATTATTCACCCCAACAACACCATATAACGAACCTACTGTTCAAATTACAATATAACATATTATAATGCAATTATGCAACTCAACACCATGCATGCGGTACCAACTCATTGGTTCATTCAATCGAACCTGGATAGATCACTTACGCTCCTCCTGAGACATGATCTATCCCCCACCATTCTCCATAAAGGAGTACGGATGAATCACTTACGCTCCTCCTTAGACATGATTCATCCCACCAAAACACCATGATATGCAAGACACCAATGCATAATTATTATATTCTGGCACGCTAAGTGCACACGATCCTCTTGATCATATCATCATACAACAATGCATATGTATAGATATATTACACCAACACCATATAAATCAATCAGATAGTAAACGAATTCATACTATCACACCGGATATAACTACGTCCCCCCCCCCCCCCCACTCGGGGATACACGATCCTACTGATCACTACACACATATACATTAACTAATTGCTCACCAACAATATTAAGGGAAACGCGTACTATCACCAAGTACACAAGTTATATCCCATACTCATCATTTTCACACTACAGCAAGGCTAGAAGGATCACACGAGACCAATTCAGACATCTCACCAAAAGTCTCTGAGGTTACTCAGAACCTCCCTAAACCAACACCTCAGCCTATACACCAAAATCAATAATTCATCAACATCAATCCACAATCACAAACATGCCAATAGATATTATACTTACCAATTATCCTATAATTTCTACTCTAGGACCGACATTACGGTACATTACCGACACTTCAGAGTCACTCTGAATCTCACCAAGGTCCTAACCATAGTCATTAACGACACTATAGGGAAACAACACATAACTTTCCCAAAGTTATAATCATGGTCATTGCCAACACTACGGTAACAACACATAATCTCATCAGCTTTATATTCCTAGTTACTATCAACACTACAGTAACATCAACAATCCAACAAAATGGATCAATACTACAGTAACATCAACAATCCAACAAAATGGCTCAACATTACAGTTACTATCATCACCATATATATATACCCCAAAATGCATCATCAGCATTCATCAATCCCCCAACATCAACAATAATCATAGCATGCCAATATAAAACTTTATATAACGATAAATTCCTACGGGGTTAAGGAATCCCCTCTACCCTATACATGTATAAACCATTCCCAATCAAATTTCTCCCCCCTTACCTTATCAATTGGTTGATCGATAGAAATCCTCCTAGAATTGGTCTCTTGGCCTTCCCCTTTTCTCTTCCGTTCTTCGTTCCCTTTTTCTCAATTTCTCAAATGTATCGTACCACTCTCCCCACCCCTTCACATTCTATTTTCTTTATTAAATCTAATCCCAATTAATAAAATAACTTAATAAAATAATACAATATTATTATTAATACTAATAATATTATAATACTAATAATAATAATAATCATAATAATAATAATACTCATTAATAATAATAATAATAATAATAATAATAATAATAATATCGTTATTTCACCAAAATAATAATAATAATATTAATAATATTAACAAATATGATAAATATAATAATAATAATAATAATAATACTAATATCATTATTTCACCAAAATAATAATAATATTAATAATATTAACAAATATAATAATAATAATAATAATAATATCATTATTTCACTATAATAATAATAATATTAATAATATTAACAAATATAATAAATATAATAATAATAATAATATCATTATTTCACCAAAATAATAATAATATTAATAATATTAACAAATATAATAAATATAATAATAATAATAATAATAATAATAATAATAATATCATTATTTCACCAAAATAATAATAATATTAATAATATTAACAAATATAATAAATATAATAATAATAATAATAATAATAATAATATCATTATTTCACCAAAATAATAATAATATTAATAATATTAACAAATATAATAAATATAATAATAATAATAATAATAATAATAATAATAATAATAATAATAATATCATCATTTCACCAAAATAATAATAATATTAATAATATTAACAAATATAATAATAACAATAATAATAATAATAATAATAATAATAATAATAATATCATCATTTCACCAAAATAATAATAATATTAATAATATTAACAAATATAATAATAATAATAATAATAATAATAATAATAATAATAATAATAATAATAATAATAACACCCCCACCAATGTTACTATTATTTTTATATTATTATATTTCACACCAAAATACCACCAATAGTCCTCCCACATTAGGGACACCCACCAAACATCACCAAATACACCCCCACCAAAGGACACACCAACGTATAATATTTAAAATAATTATAAAATGACTAAATAATTAAAATGGGTGTTACAACTCTCCCCCACTTTAATTATTTTCGTCCTCGAAAATTACCTGATGGAAATAGCTCCGGATACGCTTCTCGCATCCTGCTTTCCAACTCCCAGGTCACACTGCCTCCTGCAGCACCTCCCCAAGCTACCTTCACCAAAGGTATCTCTTTCCCTCGGAGCTGTTTCATCTTACGGTCCTCGATCCTCAACGGCATCGTCTCAACAGTAAGATTCTCCCGAACCTGAACATCATCTCTCTGAATAACATGAGATGGATCAGAAACATACTTTCGTAATTGCGACACATGAAACACATCATGTAAGTTCGATAACTCAGGCGGCAACGCCACCCTATAAGCTACAGCACCAATTCTTTGCAGAATTTCATAAGGTCCAATAAACTTAGGATCCAGCTTCTTGGACTTCAATGCACGACCCACACCAGTCATCGGATTAACTCTTAGGAATACGTGATCACCTACACAGAATTCCAACTCTTTCCTCCGATTATCATGATAACTTTTCTGCCTACTCTGAGACACTTTCATTTCCTCACGAATCATTTGAATTGTCTCAGTAGTCTGCTATACAATTTCTGGTCCAAGCACCATATTCTCACCAGTTTCATACCAACACAGAGGAGTCCTACACCTCCTCCCATACAAAGCTTCAAACGGTGTCATTCCGATACTAGAATGGTAATTGTTATTGTATGTGAACTCAATCAATGGTAAATGAGTATCCCACGCACCACCCTTTTCCAACACACAAGCTCTCAACAAATCCTCAAGTGACTGAATAGTCCTCTCCGACTGACCATCAGTTTGCGGATGATAAGCTGAACTCAACTTCAACTTAGTCCTGTGAAGGCAAAGTATCTACCAACACAAGCGTGCCTCTGGTTTTTGATGATGACATCTTGCTAAGAGATATCCTTCTTTCGTTTAAATCATTCACGCTACTTATGATTCAATTTTTGCAATGACGTAATGCACAAAAAGCTGTAGAAATTTATGTTTTTGCAGATTTTTGAACCATGAGCCGACCATACCGTCAGCACACAGTTTCATTCAGTTCACACGGCTCAGCGCATGAAGGTCATGCGTCGACCGTTAACTTGGCGCATGCAGGTTTAAGAATCAGACGGCTCAGCGCATGAAGATCATGCGTCGACCGCTGACTCGGCGCATGACAGTTTGAGTGTCACACGGCTCAGCGCACGCCGACCCTATGGTCGACCGTTCGCGCGCAGAAACAGAAATTCTGCTATGTTTCATTGATCTGTCAACTGTCTGTTTTGTATATTACTATAAATAGCTGTCTTTTCAATTTTAACAAAGAACATTTTTGAAAGCATTGTGAGAAAGTGTTCAGGTCAAGAAACGTGAAAGAGGTGCATCAGTGTTCTTCATCTTCATCGTTCAATCAACTCACAAATCCTCAAATTACAGATAATCAATTTTTTTTGCTGCGGTTTGTGGTTTGCTCGACGGTGATAAGGTTCGAACGCGTGATTGAAGATCCGGTTCGAGTGGAAGCTGGTGCAGGTGTTTCTTGGGAGAAAACCTTTGAGGTTTTACCTATCAAGACTACAGGTTTTGAAGGCTTTTGTTACGGAATCGTCGGTTCAACAATCAAGCGAGTGCGAAGGTGATTGATTAGCGGAAGGTTGATCAATCTAGTAGCTAGGGCGTTGAAAGGTTGAAGACGTTCCGAGTTCAATTTGGGTGTGTCTAAGATCAGCCGTGCCGAAGGTTTGATCAACGGAAGAGTTGTCAATAAGGTGGCTGCAATCGGAGGTCATTCACATCAAATTGGAGGACTTGATTCATCTTGAATCAAGGGGCAAGAAGTGGTAGAAATTATCAGCAACATTAAGATTGTTTGTATCAATTGTCTATCGATTCTTGTGTATAACTGTTCTACCAAACAGGTGATATCTATTCAATACATATCTCAATTCTCATTGTAGAATTGAGGGCAGACGTACCCCAACGCGAGGACGACTGGGGGAACTGCCTCATCAAATCTTGTGTTCCTTTATTTTCTGCATTTTTAATTACAGCTTAAAAATTAAGTGATTCTAGAATAAGTGATTTTGTCAAATTGTAGTATTGATTGAGTGAGTTGGTGAAACACTGTTTTTTAACTACTAAGTACAATAGAAATACTGTACTAAGGCTTTTTCAATCACTCATTCAACACAAATATCATTTAAGGTATTTGTGCACACCAACTGTTCGACAAAAGTGCTGAACTAAAATTGCCTTAATTTTGCTGCTAGTTTTGGTGTAATTTTTGATCATTGGAATAAGGAAATAGTACGAGTGAATCACATCTGAGTTTTGCATAAAAGTGTGTAGTGATTTACTATCCGTTATCGTCTTAAATTCATCTGCTTGACGCATATCCGGCTCTCCAATAGTTGTTCGTTTTAGACTATATTTTCCAAGGCCGCTTCCGCATTTGAAAACAATTTTGAAAACCAATTTTATTGGTAGCGCCACTCAAATTTTTAAAAGGGATCTATTCAACCCCCCCTTTTAGATCCGTGCCTTAGTCTAACAAGTGGTATCAAGAGCTCCGGTTCTCCGGTGCTTCAAATACAACATTGATAGAATAATGGCTAACGAACCAAAAGGGGCGTACAATAGAGCTCCCGTTTTTAACGGTGAAAATTATAGCTATTGGAAAGACTGTATGCGGGTGCACATTAATTCCATAGATAGAAAGATATGGAACGTTATTCTCAATGGTCCGATTGAAATAACCATGACAAATGAGAATAACGAAGTTGTGCCAAAGCCCGAAGCACAATGGACCGACGACGATGAGCGAAAGTATAATTACGATTGGAAAGCTAAGAACATTCTAATCTCCTCATTAGGTGTAGATGAATACTACCGTGTATCCCATTGCCCTACGGCTAAGACTATGTGGGATGCACTACAAATTGCCCATGAGGGGACAAACGATGTTAAGTTGGCTCGAATCAACACTCTTATACAAGAGTTTGATCTCTTTTTCATGGAGCAAGGGGAAACCATTGCTGACATGCAAAAGAGATTTACTCATCTCATAAACAGATTACATTCACTAGGAAGACCTATTTCCAATGATCTTGCTACTAATAAAGTTTTGAGATGTCTTAGCAGGGAATGGCAGCCGAAAGTGACCGCCATCAAAGAGGCAAATGATCTTACGGTATTAGACCTGACTACATTGTTTGGCAAACTACAAGAGCATGAACAGGTACTCTTGAGTCTTGACCAACATGAAAGGAAAGAAAAGAAGGACAAAGTAAAGATGAGTGAAAAGAAGTCCATAGCTCTTAAGGCTTCTTCCTCGAAGTCTAAAGCAAAAGAGCAAAGTGATTATTCTTCAAGCGACGACGAAGAAGAAGACATAAATGAGGACATGGGGCTGTTCGTTAAACGGTATAACCGGTACGTGAGAAAGAACGGCATCCAACATTCGGAGAAGAACCTGGTAAATTTCCGAAGGCAATCAAGGTTCTCCAAAGATGACAATCAAAAAGGCAAAAAGACTAGAGGAACGTGCTATAAATGTGGAAAGCCCGGTCACTACAAACCGGACTGTCCAATGAACAACAAGGGAAAAGAAAAGGAACAATCGAAGTCACATAAGAGAGCATCAAAGCCTAGGAGGGCGTACATCGCGTGGGAAAGCGACAGTGATTCTTCCTCCTCTAATGAAAGCTCTAGTGATGAAGAAGAGTCCGTGAATCTATGTCTCTCCGCAAATCAGAAAAAGAAAAAGAAACAGGTACGTCACTCTAGATATAATATGTCATCTAATATGTCTCATTCCGAATTACAAACCGCATTCGATGTTTTACACAAGGAAGCAACTGAAGCCTTTAAGAAACTTGCTTCTAATAGAAGAATTTTTACATATTTAGAGCACAAAGTCTTAGAGTCCGAAAAGAAATTAGAGGACCTTAAGGCTTCCATTGTGAAAGATAATGAATCGGATTGTAAGGACAATAGTAATCCTTTCAACTTTGGTTGTGATACTTGTCATATTTGGCAAGGTGAGGTTAGAAACCTTAAGGCCAAATTAGACAAGGCACTTGAACCTAAAATTACATTTGCAATCGATAAAAAGGATTTTAGAAAAAGTATGATAAACCCATATCAAAAATATGCATATGTAATTAGGGATCAAGCAAGTGAAAGTGATTCTAATGTCGACTTTGTATGCTTTTACTGTTGCAAGAAAGGCCACTCCATTGGTAAATGTCGATTTAGGAGATTTCTTGTTCCTAAAGGCATCTACCAATGGTTGCCCAAACGCAACCGTCTTGTCGCTAACCTATTAGGACCCAATATGCCATTGGGTACCTCCCTTTTCTAAGTTATATTTTGACAGGTGAAATGTGTCGAGTCCACCGAGAGAAGATGGGTTCTTGATAGTGGGTGCTCAAGGCACATGTCTGGAGACATATCCTTATTCATAGACTTCGTGGCTAAGAAGAAAGGGTATGTAACATACGGTGATAACAACCGCGGAGCGATACTAGGTAAAGGTAGTATAGGTAATCCCTCCTCTACTACAATTTCCGATGTGTTGCTTGTCGAAAACCTTAAACATAATCTCCTTAGCATTAGCCAATTATGCGACAAAGGTTACAATGTTTCCTTTTCAAAAGATTGCTGCAAAATTGTGCATGAAAGTGATAAGAAGAATGTGTTTATTGGTTTTAGAGTAAACAATGTGTATATGCTTGACTTGAATGTGGTATCCCCAACAAGCGATCAATGTCTCATATCTATGAGTGAAGACTCATGGCTATGGCATAGGCGCTTAGCGCATGTCAACTTTGACTTACTCAATAAGATTGTCTCAAAAGATCTAGTACTAGGACTTCCCAAAATTAAGTTCACCAAGGATCACCTTTGTGATGCTTGTCAAAAAGGAAAACAAACGAGGATCTCCTTTAAATCCAAAAAGATTATTTCAACAACGAGACCTCTTGAACTACTTCATATGGACTTGTTTGGGCCGTCTAGGATCAAAAGTCTAGGAGGAAACTATTACGGATTCGTAATAGTGGACGACTTTTCTAGGTTCTGTTGGACCATCTTCTTAGTGAGTAAAAGTGACACGTTTGCCGCTTTTGAGAGATTTGCCAAGCTCTCCCAAAATAAGTTAAATACAAACATTGTGTCAATAAGAAGTGACCACGGAGGTGAATTTGAAAATCATTTATTTGAAGAATATTGCGGTAACCATGGCATCGATCATAACTTCTCGGCTCCACGAACTCCTCAACAAAATGGGGTTGTGGAGCGTAAAAACAGAATTTTAGAAGAATTGGGAAGAACAATGATTAATGATAGTGGTTTACCAAAATACTTTTGGGCCGACGCCATTAGTACGGCATGTTATGTTTTGAATAGGGTACTCATCCGCCCCATTCTAAACAAAACTCCGTATGAACTTTTAAAAGGGCGAAAGCCTAATGTTTCTCACCTTCATGTTTTTGGATGCAAGTGCTTTGTATTAAACAATGGAAAGGAAAACTTGGGCAAGTTTGATTCAAAAGCCGATGAAGGCATTTTTCTAGGGTACTCGCAATCAAGTAAAGCATATAGGATTTATAATAAAAGATTACTAGCTGTTGAAGAGTCTGTGCACGTTACGTTTGATGAGTCCTATCCGAGAAATGTCGGAAAGGATAGTGTTGTTCATGGTGCAGGTACATCCACAGAAGACATACTCAAAGGTGGCGAAACGGGGATTGATCAACCCGATAGAGTCAAAATTGAGGAGGATAAGGATGCACACCATGAGGTAACTGAGGAAGCTCATCCGCCTACAAACGATGATCTCCCTCAAGCTTGGAAGTCGTGTAAAGATCATCCAATTGACAATATTCTCGGAGACATCACAAAGGGAGTCACCACTCGATCTAAGCTAAGTAACTTTTGTTATCACTTCGCTTTCGTTTCACAAATAGAGCCTAAAAACCCCAAAGAGGCCCTACTCGATGAGCACTGGTTTTTATCGATGCAAGAGGAACTAAATCAGTTTAAAAGAAACGAGGTATGGGACCTTGTCCCTCCTCCGCGAGGTCATCGAGTAATCGGCACCCGATGGGTGTTTAGGAACAAGTTGGACGAAAACGGGGTAATAACCCGTAATAAAGCGAGATTGGTCGCTCAAGGGTATAACCAAGAGGAAGGCATCGACTATGAGGAAACTTATGCGCCGGTTGCCCGACTCGAGGCTATACGCCTTTTACTCGCCTTTGCATGTGCAAAGGATTTTAAGTTATTTCAAATGGATGTTAAAAGTGCGTTCCTTAACGGTCACATAAATGAAGAAGTATATGTGTCTCAACCTCCCGGTTTTGAATCTCATGAATACCCTGAACATGTTTACAAGTTAAAAAGAGCTTTATATGGTCTCAAACAAGCTCCTAGAGCTTGGTATGAGCGACTAAGTAAGTTTTTACTTAATCAGGGGTACTCACGAGGAAAGGTTGACACTACACTCTTCATTAAACGTCAAGGAAAGCACTTGATTTTGGTGCAAATCTATGTTGACGATATTATATTTGGATCCACTAACATGAATCTCGTGAGAGAGTTTTCTGACCTCATGCAGGGCGAATTCGAGATGAGTATGATGGGGGAGCTCACATACTTCCTCGGCCTGCAAATTAAACAACTCCAAGAAGGGACATTCGTGAGCCAAACAAAATATTGTTTGGACTTGATCAAGAGATTTGACATGGCAAAATCCAAGGCCATAGACACCCCAATGCCTACATGCGTAAATTTGGATAAAGATGAAAATGGCAAGGACGTAGAGGTAAAACGATATAGAGGTATGATTGGTTCACTTCTCTATCTTACTGCGTCACGTCCTGATATTATGTTTAGTGTGTGCATGTGTGCACGATACCAATCATGTCCCAAAGAATCCCACCTAAAAGCTGTTAAACGAATTCTTCGATACCTGTCAGGTACCCCGAAGTATGGATTGTGGTATTCTAAGGGTAGTGATTGCTCGTTGGTAGGTTACTCCGATTCCGACTTTGCCGGGTGCAAATCGGATAGGAAAAGCACTAGTGGTACATGTCATTTGTTTTCAAACTCCTTGGTTAGTTGGCATAGCAAGAAACAAGTTTCAGTTGCTTTATCAACGGCCGAGGCGGAATACGTTGCCGCTGGTAGTTGTTGTGCTCAAATTCTGTGGATTAAGCAACAACTACTAGATTTCAATCTTAAACTTGAACGTATTCCTATCCTATGTGACAACACTAGCGCTATTAACCTTACCAAAAATCCCGTATTACACTCTCGCACTAAACATATAGAAATTCGACACCATTTTCTTAGGGACCATGTTGAGAAAGGTGATGTTGTATTTGAACACGTTGACACTAAAAACCAACTAGCGGATATTTTCACAAAGCCGCTAGCAACGGAACCTTTCTTTCATATCCGCCGAGAACTTGGCATCCTCGACATTTCGGAACGGGAATAATATTTGCTGATGTTATCTTATTTCATTCAAATAATCATGCTGTTGTACTTCTAACAATTTGATATTCGTGTAAGTATAAGTATGTTGTGTATCAAGCAAATCAGGCATCAAGGTGATATTGTTCTTTCTCTCTCTCTTTGTTTGATAATCCTGTTGATCTCAAATCATATCGCTTATACTACGCTAAATTTGTATGACATCTACTGCATATGTATATAGGTATTTTTTTTCTTATATGTCATGACATCATTTTTGCATAGCATGTACCTCTGAATATGGTAAAATACAAAAATCTGCTGTTTGTTGCATTCTGCGGCCTAAACAAGGTGGTTTGTCAAGAGTCGAACAAGCTGAAGTGCATCTCATCCATATACTAGGTCACGGCATTAAAATTAACTGGCCGTACTATATTACAAGCCGGATGTATGAACTAAGAGACTCCAAGCGAGGCACCGCGCTCGCCTATGGCTCATTCATTCAGGAAGCTTTAAACTCTGCAGGTATCAATTACCCGTCTTTTCCGTATACTCCAATTTCTTCCGATAAAGAGTTCAGTTCAAAGGTCTTTGCTATGATGGGATATGTGTGGGATCAGTCGCTCAAAAAGTACAGATTTTATCGGCGCTCAACCATGGCTGCAGCTGCCTCCTCGAGTGAAGAAAGTGCTGATGAGTCAGAGGGTGGAGAAGATGAAGAAGCAGAAGGAAGCTCAAGTGAAGATGAAGACAATCAAGGTGACAATGCAGGAGAGGCACAAGAAACCGCTGATGAGACTCAGCTGGACCACGATATTAATGAAGGTCATCAACCATACGTGCCTTCTGAAAACTATCAACAAACATATCAAGATGACAATCAACACAATAACTGGTCTGCCTACTCAAACCAACAGGAAAATGAGGATGAGGAGAATAACCAAGGCTGGGGTGAATGGCAATACACCGGGTGGACCACCCTTGGCAAATTCTATCAGCCGTATCAACCAAGCACTGCAGACCCACCTTCTCCTCAACAACCGTCAAACAATTCGGAGATTTTAGAAATGATGCAGTCGATGCAGTTGGAACAGCGAAATTTTATGACCAATATGCAGGAACTACAGCAAAAATTCATGAGGGATCAAAATGAAAGAATGGCACAAATTCGTTCTGAACTGCATAACCAAAATGAACGGATCAGTGGAATGTCGACTCAGCTGGACGCTCGATTCGAGACTCTAACTCACTGTCATCAAGCTGAAGAGCGCGCCATTGTCGACAGTCTTGACTTTTTGAATAACATCACAGAAGAATTTACTGATCTAGCTCATCCCCAACGCCATCCTCATTACTATGACAGGCGTGGTCGTGGTCGCGGACGTGGACGGGGCTATTAGCATGCGCTCATATGTCATTTGTTGTTTCCTGTTTTGGCTTGCATTCATTTTGTTTGTTGTGTTTTGCTTTTCTGCCCAAACTCACTATGATTGTTGCTTACTTCTATGTTGCTATCATGACATTTTTGTGGTTCTGTAATCTATTAACTGTTATCTCCATCGTATGTATAACTGTTGTTTACTTCTCATCTGTTGGTATCTCATTTATGCATGATTCAATGTGTTGTTATTGTGTCACGAGTTTACCTCTTTTTGATGTTGTCAAAGGGGGAGAACCGAGCAGTAGATAGACGATGATTACGACCGCTATAATTGTAAAAGAAAGGGGGAGCATACCTATACCTATCACGCGTAACAGTAGGTTGCCATCATCAAAAAGGGGGAGAATGTGAAGGCAAAGTATCTACCAACACAAGCGTGCCTCTGGTTTTTGATGATGACATCTTGCTAAGAGATATCCTTCTTTCGTTTAAATCATTCACGCTACTTATGATTCAATTTTTGCAATGACGTAATGCACAAAAAGCTGTAGAAATTTATGTTTTTGCAGATTTTTGAACCATGAGCCGACCATACCGTCAGCACACAGTTTCATTCAGTTCACACGGCTCAGCGCATGAAGGTCATGCGTCGACCGTTAACTTGGCGCATGCAGGTTTAAGAATCAGACGGCTCAGCGCATGAAGATCATGCGTCGACCGCTGACTCGGCGCATGACAGTTTGAGTGTCACACGGCTCAGCGCACGCCGACCCTATGGTCGACCGTTCGCGCGCAGAAACAGAAATTCTGCTATGTTTCATTGATCTGTCAACTGTCTGTTTTGTATATTACTATAAATAGCTGTCTTTTCAATTTTAACAAAGAACATTTTTGAAAGCATTGTGAGAAAGTGTTCAGGTCAAGAAACGTGAAAGAGGTGCATCAGTGTTCTTCATCTTCATCGTTCAATCAACTCACAAATCCTCAAATTACAGATAATCAATTTTTTTTGCTGCGGTTTGTGGTTTGCTCGACGGTGATAAGGTTCGAACGCGTGATTGAAGATCCGGTTCGAGTGGAAGCTGGTGCAGGTGTTTCTTGGGAGAAAACCTTTGAGGTTTTACCTATCAAGACTACAGGTTTTGAAGGCTTTTGTTACGGAATCGTCGGTTCAACAATCAAGCGAGTGCGAAGGTGATTGATTAGCGGAAGGTTGATCAATCTAGTAGCTAGGGCGTTGAAAGGTTGAAGACGTTCCGGGTTCAATTTGGGTGTGTCTAAGATCAGCTGTGCCGAAGGTTTGATCAACGGAAGAGTTGTCAATAAGGTGGCTGCAATCGGAGGTCATTCACATCAAATTGGAGGACTTGATTCATCTTGAATCAAGGGGCAAGAAGTGGTAGAAATTATCAGCAACATTAAGATTGTTTGTATCAATTGTCTATCGATTCTTGTGTATAACTGTTCTACCAAACAGGTGATATCTATTCAATACATATCTCAATTCTCATTGTAGAATTGAGGGCAGACGTACCCCAACGCGAGGACGACTGGGGGAACTGCCTCATCAAATCTTGTGTTCCTTTATTTTCTGCATTTTTAATTACAGCTTAAAAATTAAGTGATTCTAGAATAAGTGATTTTGTCAAATTGTAGTATTGATTGAGTGAGTTGGTGAAACACTGTTTTTTAACTACTAAGTACAATAGAAATACTGTACTAAGGCTTTTTCAATCACTCATTCAACACAAATATCATTTAAGGTATTTGTGCACACCAACTGTTCGACAAAAGTGCTGAACTAAAATTGCCTTAATTTTGCTGCTAGTTTTGGTGTAATTTTTGATCATTGGAATAAGGAAATAGTACGAGTGAATCACATCTGAGTTTTGCATAAAAGTGTGTAGTGATTTACTATCCGTTATCGTCTTAAATTCATCTGCTTGACGCATATCCGGCTCTCCAATAGTTGTTCGTTTTAGACTATATTTTCCAAGGCCGCTTCCGCATTTGAAAACAATTTTGAAAACCAATTTTATTGGTAGCGCCACTCAAATTTTTAAAAGGGATCTATTCAACCCCCCCCTTCTAGATCCGTGCCTTAGTCTAACAAGTCCCCAAAGCTTCCTGCAAGCTTTTCCAAAATTCCGAAGTAAACCGCGGATCTCTATCCGATACAATACTGGACGGAACGCCATGCAACTTCACAATTACCCGAATATAAATATCCGCCAGCTTCGTTAATGGAAAATTAATGTTGATTGGTACAAAATGTGCAGACTTCGTCAATCGATCCACAATCACCCAGATAGTATCAAAACCTCTCGCCGTATTCGGCAAACCTGTAACAAAATCCATAGTAATGCAATCCCATTTCCAAACCGGAATCTCTAATGGTTGCATAAATCCAGAAGGTCTTTGGTGTTCTACCTTCGACTTCTGACACGTCAAACAGGCATACACAAATTGAGCAATGTCTCTTTTCATACCAGACCACCAAAATAATTTCTTCAAATCATGATACATCTTCGTAGCTCCAGGATGAATACTCAGATTACTACGGTGTCCTTCACTCAAAATTGACTTTTTTAATTCCTCATTATCTGGTACACAAATCCTGCCTCTAAATCTCAACACACCTGTACTATCCAATTTAAAGTCACTATCGGAGTCACTTCCTACTCCAGGCATCAAATCTACCAATTTCACATCCAACTTCTGATTTTCTCTAATCATATCCAAGAAGTCATTATTTACCTGCAACATACCCAACATTACACTATCTGCAGTAGTCTCACAAACCATGCTCAAATCTCTAAATTGTTCAATTAACTCAATTTCTTTCACCATTAGAGCTGCCATATGAATTGCTTTCCTACTCAAAGCATCTGCCACTACATTGGCCTTGCCTGGATGATAACTCAAACTGAAGTCATAATCCTTCAAAAATTCCAACCATCTTCTCTGCCTCATATTCAGCTCTTTCTGATCAAACAGGTATCTCAGACTCTTATGATCACTAAACACTTCAAATCTTGAACCATATAAATAATGTCTCTAGATTTTCAACACAAAAACGACCGCAGCTAATTCAAGATCATGAGTCGGATAATTTCGCTCATGCACTCTCAATTGTCGCGATGCATATGCTACTACTTTACCATTCTGCATAAGAACTCCACCTAATCCCATCTTAGACGCATCACAGTACACCACAAACGGTTCACTCGGAGTCGGTAACACTAACATCGGTGCCGTAGTCAATCTCTTTTTCAACTCTTCAAAACTTTCTTCACAAGCAGCGTCCCATACAAAGACTTGGTTCTTTCTCGTTAACTGAGTTAATGGCAACGCCAAATTAGAGAAACTTTAATAAACCTGCGGTAATAACCAGCTAAACCCAGAAAGCTCCTAATTTCTGTCGCTGTCTTCGGCGGTTCCCACTGCAATACTGCACTTACTTTTGACGGATCCACCGCTATTCCATCTTCAGATATTACATGCCCCAAGAAACTCACTTTCCTCAACCAGAAGTCACACTTTGACAATTTAGCAAATAGTTTATTTTCTTTCAACACTTGCAAGGCAATCCTCAAATGTCCTGCATGCTCTTCATCAAATTTAGAATAAATTAATATATCATCAATAAACACTACAATGAACTGATCCAAATAAGAATGGAAAATTCTTTCATATACTCAATAAATACTCCCGGCGCGTTAGTCACTCCAAACGGCATTACAGCATATTCGTAATGTCCATATCGAGTCCTAAAGGCAGTCTTCTGAACATCACCTTCTTTTACTCTTATCTGATGATAACCCGATCTTAAGTCGATCTTACTAAATACACGAGCTCCCACCAGCTGGTCCATCAAGTCATCAATCCTAGGTAGAGGATACTTATTATTAATAGTCACTTTATTCAATTGACGGTAATCGATGCACAAACGCATACTACCATCCTTCTTCTTCACCAATAACACTGGAGCTCCCCACGGCGATACACTTGGCCTAATAAACTTCCTATCCAACAATTCTCCAATCCGAGACTTCAACTCAGCCAATTCCACTGCAGACATCCTGTACGGTGCCATAGAAATAGGCCTCGTACCAGGAACAAGATCAATACCAAATTCCACTTCTCGCGTCGGAGGCAATTCCGTAATGTCGTCAGGAAACACTTCCGGAAATTCATTCGCCACGGCTACTTCCTCTATTGACACTTTGCTATCCCCCGATAATGTTGCAAATAAAGCAAACACTCTAGTTTCATCTTCCAACAAGGCCCTCAATTCTTTATTAGACAAAGAACTTGCTAAAGCTTCCTCTTCAGGGGTCAAGAACAACAATTCCTTCCGAAAACAGTCGATGTAGACTCGGTTGAACTCTAACCAGTTCATACCCAGAATGACATCCAATTTACCAAGTGGTAGACAAATCAAATCCACTTCAAATTCTCTACCGAAAATAGTCAGCGGACACTTCAGGCATACCAAAGAAGTAGTCACTGAACCTATAGAGGGTGTCTCAATAGTCATTCGTCTCTCCAGAGTAGACGGCACCAATCCTATTCTCTCCACACAATCCACAGAAATAAACGAGTGTGTTGCACCCGTATCAATAATAGCAATCAAAGGAATATTGTTGATAATACAAGTACCTTTGATAACACGCTCATCACTGGCAGCTTGAGTCCCTGCTAAGGTAAACACTTTCCCACTAGCCGGAGACGTCTGAGGCTTCTTCGGCTTCTCACAATGTGTACTGATATGACCCTTCTCACCACAGTTATAATAGGTCGGCATGGTTGCTCTGCAGTCAGCTATCACATGACCTGGTTTCCCACACTTAAAACACTTCTTGGCTTCATTAGGACAATCATTAGCACGGTGTCCCATACCACCGCACCGAAAACATTTCCCTTCAGCAGATGCTCTCCCATCTCTAGGCTTCTTATCAACAACAGCTTTACGTTTTCCCTTATCAGCAGCAACACTATAAGGAGTACCACTAAACCTCTGCTTACCCTTACGGTCATTAACAGCTTTGTAGTGCGCAATCCTTGCTCGGTTATCGTTATCATATATCCTGCTCCTACTTACTAGCTCAGGATAGCTCTTGATCTTCTGACAAGCAATTCCCAACTTAATCTCTGGACGCAGTCCATTCTCAAACTTTAAGCACTTAGAAGTCATCGCCCCCTCCACATTATAGTGAGGACAATACTGCACTAGCTCCTCAAATTTAGCAGCATACTCCGCTACCGTCATACTACCCTGCTTCAACTCTAAGAATTCAATTTCCTTAGCACTGCGAATATCTTATGGAAAATACTTTTCCAAAAAACCCTTCTGAACCACCTCCCAAGTAATGGCGGTTCCAGCAGCTTCCAATCTTTGGCGACTATTGTCCCACCAGGCTTCAGCCTCACCTTCCAGCATGTGAGTACCAAATCTCACCTTCTGCTCATCAATACATTCCATCGTTCTGAAGATCTTCTCAATTGCCTTCAGCCACTTCTGAGCAGCTTCCGGGTCCAGAATTCCTCCTTCAAACGTTGGTGGCTTGTTGCTCCGAAACTGCGCCAAACTCCTGAATTGGGCATCTGCAGTTTGATTCTGATTAGCAACTGCCTGCGCCATTGCTTGCATAGCAGCAGCCAATGCAGCATCGTTCCTTCCTGCCATACTGCTCAAACATAGCAACACCAAGTTAAAAGATATTCAACTACATCATAAAGGACAGACTCAACTCGACTCAACAACACTGGCCGGACGGACCGACCTGCTCTGATACCAATTGTAACACCCCACTTCCCTAAATCAATTAAATTAATAAACATTATAAATAACCAAAATCAGAGTTCCAATTTCCCAAGTGGGATATCACATGAAAACAACGTTTCCTTATAAAAAGGTTTTTCTCCAAATACAGCGGAATATTAAATATAAAACCCAATAAAAGTTTGATGCGTTCACAGGAAAATAAAATATAAGTTCTTCATAAAACAAATAAAAGCGCCCAAGTCTCGTGCTATGTATCAGAGCATCCTAGACTCGACTGTCACACCATAATCCAAGCTAGCTAAGTACCTGGATTATCTGTACTTCCGGAGAAGCACAGACACAACAACAGCAAAGGGGTGAGAAATCATGATCAAAAATATAATGGTAATGTAATACATGTAATAAGGCAGTAAAACACACCAACACATCAATTATTCACCCCAACAACACCATATAACGAACCTACTGTTCAAATTACAATATAACATATTATAATGCAATTATACAACTCAACACCATGCATGCGGTACCGACTCATTGGTTCATTCAATCGAACCTGGATAGATCACTTACGCTCCTCCTGAGACATGATCTATCCCCCACCATTCTCCACAAAGGAGTACGGATGAATCACTTACGCTCCTCCTGAGACATGATTCATCCCACCAAAACACCATGATATGCAAGACACCAATGCATAATTATTATATTCTGGCACGCTAAGTGCACACGATCCTCCTGATCATATCATAATACAACAATGCATATGTATAGATATATTACACCAACTCCATATAAATCAATCAGATAGTAAACGAATTCATACTATCACACCGGATATAACTACGTCCCCCCCCCCCACTCGGGGATACACGATCCTACTGATCACTACACACATATACATTAACTAATTGCTCACCAACAATATTAAGGGAAACGCGTACTATCACCAAGTACACAAGTTATATCCCATACTCATCATTTTCACACTACAGCAAGGCTAGAAGGATCACACGAGACCAATTCAGACATCTCACCAAAAGTCTCTGAGGTTACTCAGAACCTCCCTAAACCAACACCTCAGCCTATACACCAAAATCAATAATTCATCAACATCAATCCACAATCACAAACATGCCAATAGATATTATACTTACCAATTATCCTATAATTTCTACTCTAGGACCGACATTACGGTACATTACCGACACTTCAGAGTCACTCTGAATCTCACCAAGGTCCTAACCATAGTCATTAACGACACTATAGGGAAACAACACATAACTTTCCCAAAGTTATAATCATGGTCATTGCCAACACTACGGTAACAACACATAATCTCATCAGCTTTATATTCCTAGTTACTATCAACACTACAGTAACATCAACAATCCAACAAAATGGATCAATACTACAGTAACATCAACAATCCAACAAAGTGGCTCAACATTACAGTTACTATCATCACCATATATATATATATACCCCAAAATGCATCATCAGCATTCATCAATCCCCCAACATCAACAATAATCATAGCATGCCAATATAAAACTTTATATAACGATAAATTCCTACGGGGTTAAGGAATCCCCTCTACCCTATACATGTATAAACTATTCCCAATCAAATTTCTCCCCCCTTACCTTATCAATTGGTTGATCGATAGAAATCCTCCTAGAATTGGTCTCTTGGCCTTCCCCTTTTCTCTTCCGTTCTTCGTTCCCTTTTTCTCAATTTCTCAAATGTATCGTACCACTCTCCCCACCCCTTCACATTCTATTTTCTTTATTAAATCTAATCCCAATTAATAAAATAACTTAATAAAATAATACAATATTATTATTAATACTAATAATATTATAATACTAATAATAATAATAATAATAATAATAATAATAATACTCATTATTAATAATAATAATAATAATAATAATAATAATAATAATAATAATAATATCGTTATTTCACCAAAATAATAATAATAATATTAATAATATTAACAAATATGATAAATATAATAATAATAATAATAATAATACTAATATCATTATTTCACCAAAATAATAATAATATTAATAATATTAACAAATATAATAATAATAATAATAATAATATCATTATTTCACTAAAATAATAATAATATTAATAATATTAACAAATATAATAATAATAATAATAATAATAATAATAATAATATCATTATTTCACCAAAATAATAATAATATTAATAATATTAACAAATATAATAAATATAATAATAATAATAATAATAATAATAATAATATCATTATTTCACCAAAATAATAATAATATTAATAATATTAACAAATATAATAAATATAATAATAATAATAATAATAATAATAATAATAATAATAATATCATTATTTCACCAAAATAATAATAATATTAATAATATTAACAAATATAATAAATATAATAATAATAATAATAATAATAATAATAATATCATTATTTCACCAAAATAATAATAATATTAATAATATTAACAAATATAATAATAATAATAATAATAATAATAATAATAATAATAATAATAATAATAATATCATCATTTCACCAAAATAATAATAATATTAATAATATTAACAAATATAATAATAATAATAATAATAATAATAATAATAATAACACCCCCACCAATGTTACTATTATTTTTATATTATTATATTTCACACCAAAATACCACCAATTGTCCTCCCACATTAGGGACACCCACCAAACATCACCAAATACACCCCCACCAAAGGACACACCAACGTATAATATTTAAAATAATTATAAAATGACTAAATAATTAAAATGGGTGTTACAACTCTCATTTCCTTTGATAAGGAATTGATGATAGAATTTTAGGTTGAAACCTATGCATGACAACTTCTAGGAGTTCCCTGTTCAAACCTCAACCATAGGATGAATCCATGGCATGACAACAGTAGGACTTGATAGTCTCCCTCCTAGTTGGGCATGTTCTCTTCTCATCTCAAAACAGTTTAAGATATAGTAATCATGAATGATTTCTTTCGTACGTTACGAGCCTTAAGCTATCTGAGAGAGGATTGTGGGAGAGTTTCTTTTCCATAGTCTGGATGTTTAGTATGGTACCCTTTGGGTGACATGCGACGCATTCACTCTCAGGTCATAGTCTCTAGTGCGGTTGAAATCGCAAACACAATAAAAAACACTTCTTTCGTAAAAGACAGGAAATAAACCGTAGTTTCCCGAACTACGTGAGCTCTGATCTCTCATGCATGTTGAGAGTACGTAGGCACAAGATGGAGATGTCTTGGCGAGCTACCTTCCCCCATAACCCGTCGTAGGCCGAACTACTTTGACTCTGATTTCTCATTCTCTGATGAGAATACGTAGGCATAAAGTGCGACGCTTTGCCGAGTCATTTTTCTTTTCTTTTTCAGCCAGCCTTGATAGGTAGATAGAATAAAACCAACCCGTCCAAATAAACACAACAAGCGAGGATCCCGTCGAGTACGACGGACGTGAGGGGTGCTAATACCTTCCCCTTGCGTAACCGACTCCCGAATCCAGACAACGGTTGCGATGACCTTGTCTTACCCTTTTTCGTCAGGTTTTTCCGATCGTTTCCTTTCCCGTTCTGAGGGATAAATAACGAAAGGTGGCGACTCTTCTGTTGTGCCGGCACCTTATTTTCGCGCAAGCGACACTTGGCGAGCAACCTTCCCTACCTTCACCCATAGTTTTCCGAACTACGTTGACTCTGACTTTCCCATTGCACGAGGGAATACGTAGGCATAAAGCGACGATGCTCTATCAAGTCCCTTTTCTTTCTTTTGTCCCTGTGGCATGTAGCTTAGATAGATAAACACCCTTTTAGATAAACAACAAGCATGGATCCCGTCGAGTACGACGGACATGGGGGGTGCTAACACCTTCCCCTTGCGTAACTGACTTCCGAACCTGAGATGTGGTTGCGATGACCTGTTTTTTTCCCTTTTCTGTTGGTTTTCTCTGATTGTTTCCTTTCCCTCTTTTGGGATAAATAACGAACGGTGGCGACTATTCTGTCCTTGTTGGCCTCCCTCTTCGCAGCGATGCGACACCGAGATCTAAATAAAGCAAGTCCAAAGGACGATTTCCCACTACATTTTATTTATGTATTGGTTGACAACACTGCCCAATTATTGGTGTTCTCCTTCATGGACAGATTTGGATGGTTCCATTGAATGAAGAAATAGTCAAAACTGTGTTGACCAGTGCACACTTATTTATGCTGAAGTTATATTACCTAATTTAATCCTTCGTTCAATTTTCTTTCGATTATTTCAACAGAACGTTAATTCCTAAGGAAATAGCTCGGGTATTTAAAGGGGGTCTTTGCCTCTTTTGTTTCAGGTTGGGTTTGTTTTGTTGTGTTGAAAGCTTATGACTTTTGTTTGATTTTGGGTATGTTACATTTGGGTATGGACCTGTGTTGGGTACCTTTGTCAAATTTTAGCTAAAAAGGGGGAGATAGGTTGTGTGTTTATCTCAGTTGTGTGTTACTCCTTGCAACATATAACTGATTTCTTGTTGGGGTCTGAGTCTGTTCTTGTAGTTGTTTTGTAAGGATATTGGATAGGATTCTCTAACATCCTGTCTGTGTCTCAATTCCTTTTGTTCTGAGTCTTATTTTTTGTGTCTTGTGATTTGAGTTATGAACACAGTTGTCTCTTGTGTTCTGAGTTATCAGAACTGGAGTCTGCTTCTCTAGGCCCTGATTTGGATAATGGAGGGGGTAAACTAGGACTAGTTTTAAAGGGGAGTGTCTTGCATCTTCTTCCTCATGTACACTAGGGTTCAGGATACACGTCATACAACAGGTGGTGTATGCTATACATGAAGAATGAAAGCTTCCAGAAGGTGGATTATTTTATGCTAGACTCGTCATAGGCCGACTGAAATAACTTTAGGACTTTCTACTCTTCTTCTCTTTATTTCCTAGATTTATTGTGCAAAAGGAGTTTTAGCCAAAATTTGTCAAAAGGAGGAGATTGAAGGCTCTAAGATTTGATCAAATTTTGGTAAAACATGATGCTGAATAAGATGTTCTAACATGAAGAAAACTATAAAGAATAACATGTCAAGCAAGATGTCCTATCTTGAGGACTCGACGTCTTGGTCTGATACAGCAGGTTTGTTGCAGATCTGTTCCAAGATTTAAGGTGCAATCAGAGCATGGATCAAGGAATGATTGGACAGAGACTTCAAATCCCATGGAATACTAAAAATTATAAAAGGAAGAATAAGACCTAGAGCAAATGTGGAATTCCTTGTTAAGACTTTTGAATAGTAAAATAAGGTTTTAGGGTTTAGAGATTCGTGTGGCTTTCTTGTATTGTAAGTCACCCTTTGTATCAGGTTTATACATTGTGGTAGACATAGTTTTACATATTCAGAAACATGTAGGTAATGGATTTTATATTGTTCTTAGATGGAGCTTTTAAGCAAATCCATGTATTATTGTTAGTCAAGAGTCTTGACTATATATTATGTTGAAAAGGGTGTCTTTCAATTGAACAGTTTGATACAGTCACCGGAGGTTATGACTGATAGATATCAATGAGGAGATTTAGGAATTGAAATGGGTTTCTCTTATCTAGATGATGATTTCTAGGTAGAAGTTGTACTGGGTAGGGATTAAGTGATTGGTTCTAAACTGGGGAGTTTAGCTATGAATTAATACTATAGATAGTGAATTCATTTCTGGCTTAGTAGCCCCCAGATGTAGGTGTTTTTGTACACCGAACTGGGTTATTATATCTTTGTGTTATTTTATCATTTTGTCATGAATATTTCAGTTCTTCCTCTTGCTTCAAAATACACGTCATAACAGATGTTGAAGCATCTGTCATTACACTGTTATGACTTTGAGATATCATATTGTTCTATTATGTTATGTCCTTGTTTAGTTATGTAGATATTGATGTCATAACATCTCCTGGGACATCTAAGATCTGTATACCAGAATTTTACTATCAACATAAAGGGAAATAAGCTCGGTGCTTATTAGACACCAAGTTTTTGAAAAATTGTTTACACATTAAAATGTTCGATAAATTGTCTTAGTCAATTTTTATTTTCTATTTTATTGGAAATTTATTATCATTGTGTGATTTAGTTCAAATGTATTTTGTAAATCATATTGATTTACTTTCTCATCATTGTTATATGTTTTGTTAGTGTTTATACGCATATCCGATTCTTCCAATAAGGGTTCAAAAAGACTAGTGTCGATTCAGATTTTCTTCCGCATGCCATAGTAAATATATTTTTTAAAGAATTTAATTGAAAAAATTTATTTGTGATCTATTCACCCCCTCTATATCGTTGACCTCGTATAACACATATTCTCACCCAACAACTTATTTGTTAAATTTATTGCTTGTAATTTCGTAATAGACACCATGGCTAAGCATTTGTGAACGATTTCTTGAGGATATATGACCAACAGGGATATTTATCTTAATATTTTTTATGTTAGGCTTCACGAAAGAAAACCCTTTCCTCCCTTTGAGGCAATACTTGTTGGGTTTCATGAACGAATACGCTTGCTGCCCTTTGAGGAAATACATGATGGGTTTCATGAATGAAAACCCTTGTCACCCTTTGAGCTATGTTAGGCTTCATGAAGAAAGACCTTTTTCGCCCTTTGAGGAAATACTTGTTGGGCTTCATTAACGAAGATCCTTGTGTCCTTTTGAGTCAATACTTGTTGGGCTTTAAGAAAGAAGACCTTTTTCTCCCCTTGAGGAAATATTTGTTGGGATTCAAGAACGAAGACGTTTCCCGCCCTTTGAGTCAATAATCATTGTACTTCATGAACAAAGATCCTTGTTATCCCCTAGAGAAATACATATGAGTTATCAATCACCATGCCTCAAGGACTTATAGTCTCATTATCCATGATTTATATAAATTTTCTTGAGGGACTTAGAATCCCCAGGATAATTAAACTCTCGCTTAAGGGACTTAATGTTTCCTCGAGCGGGATCAAACACAAAAATTAGGCCTAAGAGGCGAGACATAAGTCTATCTTACGAGAGTTAGTCACAAGTCTTTAACCACTTTGTCATACTTGCTTGACTCAAAGGTTGCATTAGGATTGTATCGTCAAAAAGTCTCCTACGAGTTTCCCTTTAAGTTTTCATCATAAAAAGTATATTGATAAAGGAAAATAGTGATAATTATCTTTGGCTTTGATCCCTTGTCTTGAATATCCTATAAAACATGTTTCCACAAGCTTTCTCAACAGATTATCTTCCTCACCTAGCGAGTAGATCCCCGCCTACGTTGCACTACCTATGGTTGGGCATTGTCTCTAGTTGGCTAGGTGAAGTGATTTTCGTTGTTTTTCCTAGATGGCTTCTTTGCCTTTTTTCTTGATTCTTTATGTTTTGCCTAGATGGATTCTTTGCCTTTTTTCTTGATTCTTTATGTTTTCATGGACCCTTTTTAAATGTGCTCATGAATAACATAGTTAAAAAGCCCACACAAATGTTTTATCATCTTTTCAAGATAAATTGGGATTGTTTCATGTGATTACTTGTATTTTAAGTCAATTAGTGCCTATGTAAAAAATGAATTTTGCACTTGTTAAATCTCCCCAACTTCTATTTTTGTTTGTCCTCAAGCAAAATCTATGCGATTTGGCAAATGCTTTAATCTAAATTTTGAAAAACTCTCATAAATTGGCATGGTTCCATTATTTGCCAAATCGAAATCAATGTCATAATCATTCATAAATAATAACATTAAGATGAAAAATTTGTTTAGTCAAAGTATAACTTCCGAAAAAGTTAAGTTCATTAGTCAATTTTTCAATTAGAATCATGGTCTCATTGAGTATCACTCAACATGTTAGTGTATCTCTCAATTCTTAGGAAATGCATGAACTATAAATCAATCATGTATTTCTTCTAAACAATGTCAAAAAGTATGGAGTTAGTCATGGATCACTATGGTGTCTTAATCATGTTGTAACCGTGTGGGCTTACAAAAAAATCTTGGTTTTTCTTTGGATTAAAAGTATGCCTAGCAAATATGAAAGCATAAATTGTGTTCAACAAATTTTCCGCAGAAAAATTCCACTTTACACTTTACAACTTTGTTTTTGGCGATTTTTCTTTTAAATCATTATCTTTGATATTTGGATCTTTAATTTTTTTTCTTTTAATTTTTCTTTTCAATTTATTTTACCAAATTACATTCTTTTTATTTTTATCATCCTCTTACTAGTTGGTTCCCTTTTCTTTTCCCAAAATCATTTTCTTCCCATTTTTTCATATTTCATACTTTTGAAATTTTAATGTTCTCTTATCTTTAAGACAAGTATGAACACTCTTTTTATTTTATAGGCTAAAGTTTATGTTTTTCTCAAAATCAAAGAACTTTTTGTTTTGGTTCAAAAGAGGTTTTTAAAGGATCACACCCTCGCAAGGTTAGGAATTATTTAGCAAAGTTGTTTCTTCTCAATCAAGAAACAATGAATTGATCTTGTCCATATGAATTCATAAAAACTAAGTAACATGAGAGAATTATGTAAAATTAACTAAGTTAAATGCATGCCTACATTAAATATATTTATGTAAAGCTGGAGGATTCACACATCTCGCTTAGTTAGGCTTGTATGATTCTAATTTCAACCAACATGTTTTCTCAAAACAATATATGAAATTCATCTTTAAACAAGCAATGATTTCATATTTATTCTATCATTGATAGATACTCAAGAATTAACTTTGAATTAAACATTTAAAATAAAACATTCAATCATGTCATTTTTTGCCAAAATCCATGTCTCGTTTAGAGAGAACAGAGTCTCACCTAGAGAGCTTGTCTGCAACATTGCACTTTGCTGCATTTTTCTGTTTTTGTCTAATGAACCATCTTAATTGAAATCTATAACAAACAATATTCTCATAAAAAATCATAATTTTTGACGTTTTCAAATTTTTCCAGAGATATTCATGCATTTGGAAATTTGAACATGTTCATGTATTAGACAAAATGAACATGTTCAAGTTCCTCTTATTTTTTTATAAAAATACGGAGAATCAAATTTCCAAAAAGACACACTTTAAAATACAAAGTAAAATGAACAACTAAAAATTAAAAATCTTTTGGGGCGGCATCTGCATGTTTAGTTTTCACTTCCTTCTTCACTACTTTCCCCATATTCATCTTCCTCCCTTTCTTCATTTTCCTTCCCATTTTCACTTCCATATGTGCCTTCACTTAGATATTTCCCCACGAATAAAATGGCCTTCCCTCATGCCACCAAATACGCATGATGAAATCATCTTGAGTAGACACATTATCATACAAATATTTTGAGTTATGGATCCATAACTTTAACCTATTCATAGATCCACTTTTAGAAAGCATTGAACTTGGTATGTATCACCAACTTTCCATGTATATGTGAAACTATATCTAAGTGTATTATCAACGGCGTGAAAATATAGTGATGTTGATTGATTCTATGCGGGCATGGTAATATGTGTAGCTAGTAGAGGTAGAAAGGTGTTCTCCTAGCCCTTCCCTTACAATAACAATGGACAAATTCCTCGTCAAAGTCAGAACTAATTCCATTTGTATGCTTTGCAAAGCCCTATGAGTAGTCCCGGAAAAGAAAGAAGAGGCTTTTCATTTAAATGTATTATATCCAAATATTATTGGAGATTATCCTGGATATATTAATTTATTGGTTAGTTAGGAAGTACCATATGAGTTGGGAGGCATGGAGAGTTGCAAAAAATGTATAGCTCCTGGGTGTTTCATTATGTAGGACGAAAGTCCAACACATTTGAGCTTTAGTAGTTAAATTTTCCCTCTTAAACCTAAAGCATGTTCTACTTAGACATGAATGGTATCCTCGTCATAAGGAACCATTCTGCCTCTCACCCAAGATAATCTATCCATTATGGAGTCTTTTGAGGGCTTAGCATTCACAAAGAATTTTCTGATGGTATCTAGATTAATTTGATGTAGAAGGTTTGCTAAAATAGCACACCATCTACTAATTTCTTTCTGTAAAAAAAAAATCCCCCAAGGTTCCTCCAGATGTACCCTTGTTTCCTTTTCAAGTTCTTACCTTCCGATTGGCTATAAAATTCTTCATTTTCTAGGATTTTGAATTTGTGATGATCATATGGCACTCGAGATGATCCTAATTCTTGCCTCTTTTTGGAAATATTTAATCTTTTGAGATCCATTTGCAACATTCATAATTACAATAAAAATTGAAAATTTGTTAGATAACAATATTATTCATATGAAGTTACAACCTGTTAGTTCTATGATTGGCAACAAATTTGGTAAAACATGGTGTTATCACAAGATGTCCTGTAGGATGTCTTGACATATGATCTTAACATTCTGCATGTGGTTATTCTTGATGTTGCAGGGTTTAGTTCATGATGTCAAGTATGATGTCCTGACATATGTGTTAAGAACATTCAGTCTGAATGTTATGTTTTGTTTGGTGCACTTTTGTGCAACCTTGTGTGCTTTTATGATAAGAGTTTTTGTTAGTGGAAATCATCGTAGAGATCTTCTTTAAACAAAAGAGCTTTTGCTGGATAATTTGTGGAGTACTGTGGAATCCTTTGTTCTATTTTCATGCATAAAATCTTGAGAAGATTTGAAGGTTGATTTGATTTGATTTGATCAAATATGATTTGGTTCTATTTCTTTGACGATAATTATGAAAATATTTGAAGAATTATTTAATTTGATTTTATCAAATCAGAGTGAATTTACAATTTCCCAAGCCCATACAAAGTGTTTCTATATAAAGACTTTACAATCCTATTTGAAGATCAAAGAAGTTAGGGTTGTGAGTGTGCATTGCATAAGGAATAAGGTTTCTACATTCTTGTGTTATTGTTAATTGTGAGCCATTCACTCATCACCTTGATGTGAGAATTGGATTGAGTTCTTTGAGTTGTAAATTGTCCACTCTACGCTTTTAAGCACGAGTGAATTGTTCTTGATTGAAGCTTTTAAGCAAGATCAAGTGTTGTCCTTGAAGAGTGTCTTTTACTTTTTAATAATCTGTTTCTATCACTGCATGTGATTGAGGGGGAGTGAGAGGTGTCTCTTATCTGAGTGTCTTAGATAGAAATTGCACGGGTAGAGATTAGGTGCGAAGATTATAAACTAGAGAGAGTTTGCTGAGAATCTTCAAACTAATTATGTTTAGTGAATTTCCTTCCTGGCTTGGTAGCCCCCAAACGTAGGTGTGTTTGCACCAAACTGGGTTAACAATTGCTTGTGTCTCTTTACAATTGTTAACTGCATTTTATCTTATTTATATATTGGTTATTGTTCAGATATTAGTGTCGTGACATCTCTTTCGACATCAAATATCTGATACCAGAATTTCAATTGGTATCAGAGCAGGCATCCTGCTCTGGTTCTCAGTGAGATCTAGGGACGATACTTTCTGGTATTATGGACAAAGAATGAGGATTCGTGAACAGACCACCTGTTATGGATGGAAATAATTATGATTATTGGAAACCTCGCATGGCGGCCTTCTTGAAATCATTGGATAGTAAGGCTTGGAAAGTTGTCATAAAAAGACGGGAACACCCTGTGACTGTTGGGAAAGATGGAAAAGTTACATCTGACCTGAAGCCTAAGGAAGAATGGACGAAAGAGGAGGATTAATTGGATCTTGGAAATTCTAAAGCCTTGAATGCCTTGTTAAATGGAATTGATAGAAATATATTTAGATTAGTGAACAATTGTGAAGTTGCCAAAGATGCTTGGGAGATACTCATAACTACTCATGAAGGCACTTTTAAGGTAAAGATGTCAAGACTTCAATTGCTAACTACCAAATTTGAAAACTTAAGGATGAAAGATGATGAAAGCATACATGATTTTCATATGAATATCCTTGAAATAGCCAATGCTTCAAGTGCCCCAGGTGAAAAGATGTCAGAAGAAAAGCTTTTAAGAAAGATTCTCAGGTCTCTTCCCAAAAGATTTGATATGAAAGTAACTGCCATAGAAGAAGCTCAAGACATCTTCAAGATGAGGGTGGATGAACTTATTGGGTCTCTTTTAACCTTTGAAGTGGGGATAAGTGACAAATATGATTAAAAAAAGCATAGCCTTTGTGTCCAATGCTGAAGATGGAGAGGATGAATGTGATGTGGATACTGATGAAAGCTTACCCAATGCTATAATGCTACTTGGAAGACAGTTTAATAAGGTAATGAAGAGGATGGATATGAAGTCAAGACCTAATGTCAAGAACAACTCATATGACATCAGCAGGTCTAATGATACTGGTAGAAGAGCAAGGTCTGAAGAAAAATCCACTCAAAGAAAAGGGATTCAGTGTAATAGGTGTAAAGGATTTGGTCACATTAGAGCTGAATGCCCTACTTACCTCAAGAAACAAAAGAAGAGCCTAGCTGTTTCTTGGGCTGATGAGTGTAACACGGTGGGAGAACTGACTTTAAACAATGTTGCGGATAGCAAGAGTCGCCACCGACTTTTATTTTATCCATAAGGAAAGGTTATAAAAGAACAGGAAAGACCTTAGAGAATATTTTGGGTCCGGGGGGTAGGTTATGAAAAGGAAAGGTATTAGCATCCTTTTCATCCATGGTTATCCATGGGCTCTTAGGTACTTAAGCTCACTTTTGAATTGTTTTGAAATTGTAGTGTGTGAATAGAAAATTTTCAGAATAGTTAATAAATAATCCATGTGAGGATGTGTTAAGAACTTGTTTGAAAACTTGTTGAAAATTTGTTTAAGTGCGAAACAGTTTTGAAGTGAGCAAGCACCTAGGAGTAACCTACCCTAATGTTTAAAGGTCTTTCTTATTCTTCATTCTTTCCTTTAGTAAGACTATCCCTACTATAATGGAGTAGGTAGTCCTTACTTTGGATGTTAAGGGATATGTGAGGGACAATTTGACTTTGAAGGCCATTGTGGGATGTAATAAGCACATATAAGGGACCATCATCATTTTTCGAAAGGGACTCGATTCGTAAAGGCAACCATAAGGGACTTTGATGATTTTTCTATTTGAGGGACTTGCTTTATACACTCCACTTAACCATTATTCGTAGGCAACTTGAGGGATATCCTTAGGAAGTGAGACGGCGATTAAAATCGACTTACGTGTGTGACGTGTTTATTTTAATTATCTTTATTTAAAAGTGATCTAAATTTATTTTAATATTACATACAGGTTGTTACACTCCCTAATTACTAACCATAATAATAATTAAATAATTAAACAACTTTACATCCAAGAAACAATTACAAAATAATAAGCAAAATAATTAAATAGCAAAGATAAATAAAATATAAATAAGCAATAATAAATAATAAAGGGGGTTAATTCTAAGTTTACTCGGCAAGACATCGCATCTTGTGCCTACGTATCCTTACGGGAGTGGAATCAGAGTAATCGTAGTTCCCCTCAAAAGGGAGGTTAGAAACTTCTTGACTGTGGTCAAGGTCTCAAGGGGAATAAACGCATCTTAAGGACACGCTTACGTGGAGTGTAGAAACTCCAAATCTCTACGTTGAATTGTTAAGTGAATTAGGGTTAGGTTAGGTTAGGGATTCCGCGGCGGGAAACCCTAAAATGAGCGCGGCGGCTCTTTGACCTAATGCTAGGGGTAAACTGGTAATTTTGCCTGCGACGAGGCATTTGTGAAAATTAGGGTTTGAATTTTGAGGACTATTGGCGTGGCGGCCAAACGGCTAGACCTAACCTTCGGATGTGCGTAGTGTGACAGAAAGTTTGATGCAGACATTTCAAGATTATGCAAACAGAGGATTAACAATATGAACTAACAACCATGCAAGCAATAATTTAAGGCATAATTTAAAGCGCGATTGTTAAGTTCGCGAGGTTACATGAGGGGAGCAGTTACAATAATAATGATCTTTGAATAAAATATAGAAAATAAATAAATGGTAACACGACCAGCTGTAATACGAACATGCAGTGTTAGTAATGAGGATCAGACAAAAGTCAGATGAATTTATGAAACCGAGAATGCAATATTGGAGATTTTTGTTGTTTAGAGAAAAAGTTTTTTTATTTAAGTTAACGAAAAAATGTTTAATATTAAAAGACTAGGTTTGAAAGTAATTTTTATCTAATTATCTAAAGAAGATTTTAATTAATATAAAAAACAAAATTTGATTTATTAAACAAAAGAGTTTTATTAAGAAAAAAAAATCGGTTTGTTTTAAAATGAGGTTTTTTTTTTATAATATCAAACTAATTGAAAGCAAGATAAATAATACTAAGACACAAACTGGGTTAGATAAAAAAACAAACTGGGTCAGGCAAACAAACAACTATAAAAAAACGAATGGGTTCATAAACCCTAGCGCCGCCGCCAATCCCTTCTTCCGTTCTCTCGTTCTTCTCCATTTCCTTTGGTCTCTCGTTTGCAGTCAACCTGAAAATAAATAAAAGCCCGTTAAACACCGATGGTATCGTGCGATCCTTGCTTACCTTTTCTTTAAAAGTGATGTCCTTCGTTTGGCCGGTGATGTTGAAGATACGGAGGTCGTGAACTCGAAGGCAAATCTGTTTGTTTCTGGTTCTCCGTCTGGATGGTTGTTGCATGTCAACGGCCAATGACGAACATTTGAGGGTTTCGCTGAAAAAAAAGGGCCGATGATGTCGGAGCTGAGGCTCGAAGAAGGTTGATTGCCCGTCTCCAGTGAGGATGACGATGGCGGTCTTCGATTCAGTTCGTTTGTGGTGATGTTTTGGAACGGCGTTGCTTGATGATTTTCGTTTTTCGTACGCGGCCGCTAGGGTTCTTCGTATTAGGGTTTTGTGATTTTTTTCGGCCTCTTCATCAGGTGATCTTGTTCCCTTTATATATCTTTTTCGATTTCTCTTTTGGGCCTTTTGACATTGGACATTACCCTGAGATTCGATTTGATTCTTGTGGGGTTTTTTACTGATTAAGATTTGATTGGATTTGATCGTGATTTTCCTTCCTTTTTGGGATTTATTTTAGAAACCTTTCATTTGTATTCGTTGGGATTTGTCTTGATGCATTATGACTAATTTGATTCTGTTATCTTTTCTGGTAGGATTTGGATCAATTGACCTCTTTGGACAACCGAATTTTTGTTTCGATCCTCTTTTCAGATACAGATATCCAGCCTTTGGGTTTCGATTAATTTGTTTTGGAGCCATCAAAACTTGCTTTAGATTTGGGCATTTGTTGTGAGCTGACATGAACTGATTTCATTCTCCTCGACTTCCTGAGTTGAAACCGATGGTGAATTGGCCGTGATGGGTGACAACTGAGCCTTACTTTTTGTGACCTTCATTTGTGGTTGGGATCAACATGACTGGTAAAGTTTCAGTGAGCAGATCTTTAGTTTTTGACATGATTTTGAACTGAATTGAGCTGGCTTTGTTATTTGTAAATTGAACCTGCTCTTCCTTGTTTGACTTGCTTCGAATTTTCTCAATCGGTTCCATGCTGTTTATGATTTGCCTTGCCTATTTTTGCTTTTTCGAACATGAAGCTTGATTTTTCTGTGATGTTTATGAATTCGGATAGTGCAGTTCGGTTTTAGTATCCAGCTTTGTCTTCTGATATGGATTTCGATCTGATACTGCTACTGATACCCAGTTGTGGATTTTGTGGTTTGTCTGGTACTGTTTGGTTATCCGGTTGCAGAATACGAATTCAGTTTCGGTTCCCAAAGTTTGGATTATTTGCTGAAGAGCTGGTTTCTGTTTTGTTCTTACACTAACTTTTCTTCTTCTTCTTTCAGAGCGGATGCTTCGGATAGATCAATGTCACCGAGAAAGGTTACACGGTGATGATGACAGCTTGTCTGAACCGTTTTTAAAACAAAAGATGCTGCTGCCATTTGGTTTCAATTGTGTTGCTTTAGCGATGATAACCTTCGGGTCTGAGCTGATAGTTTGTCCCAAATCACTATATGCTTGCAATTTGACGTACGGTAGGGAGTTGGTAACGGCTACGGCCGTGGCTCTCCCAGTCGCTCGAATTATCACGCCCTATGATGAGTAAATGAGGGTTGAAGTTCTCCCCACTTCTCTTGTTTTGTTATTCTCTCGACTGGTCTGCAGATCGAACCGATCCTGCTGTTTGAGCTCGTTCTCTTATTCTCTGGATTGAGTTGGTTTCTTACTGATGCAAACTGATTTTGGTCAATGAATTTCAGGTGACGGATTTGTTGGATGCCCCTATTTCGAATCTCATTCTGACTTTATTATCTTTGGCATGAATTTACCTGATAGTGTGCATTCATTATTTACTTGATGGCGTGGTAATCAGTTTTGAATCGAACATTGCGCGAATCCTTTTGGCAAATCAGTTCAGTCCCTGCTTCGTTTCACTCTTCAACTTTCTCGGCTGTCCCGTTTAAAACTATAGAACAGAGGCTGCCGGTTGGTAGCCGGGATCGAGAAATGGACATGGGAGTTTGGTTTCGGCATTAGTCGTGCCCTCCCGACACCCGGTGATGAGTGACTTTTCTGAGGGTGTCTAACTTTAATCCATTGTTCTATTTTGCTTTGTTTGTGCAGGTGTGAAGAAAGGAGCCGCGTACGAAAGATTAATCGAGAAATCAAGCATTGAAGACCTTTAGAGAAATTGGGACTTTAGAAATTAGGATGAAATGTACTTTACTCTCCTTTTGTAAATTGTAAATATTTATGAATAAATTCAAAAATATTCCGATTTTAATTCCTCTTTGTACTAAAAAATATTATGAATAAAGTTCAATATATTTTCTATCCTAGTTACTTTCCGATTATTCTTTTCATGATCTTGATTTTGTCGCAACCTGACTGCTCCATCAAATATCCGATTAAACCTTACTGATCAAATAACCTTTAATAAGATCCACCGGTTGAAATTAATCTGATCCAACTTGAACAATAATCTCAATTTCACCATATAAATTCAGCATAAATAAAAATCCGACAATCACTCAAATCGAACCTTGTCACTCCAATACATATTGCTCACACAACTGATATAACCTTAATTTCCCCCAATATATTCTAAATTAAGTCGCGCTTGATGATAGAATCGGGAAGGGCCTTGAACGACTTAAAATAGACAGGAAGAACAGAGAAAATCCCTCGACAGTAAAGCAGAAATATACTCGGTGCCAAAAAATCCAATTGTGTTTTTGATGAATAAATTCAATACCATGAACCAAACCAAATTGACACCTCAATATAATCAAACCATGTGACGAATGAATGTCTCAGAAATCCACTGGTGACAGAGACTCGGCCCATCGTATCTCGACCTAAAAAAAACGGCAACAGCTCATCTTCAAAAATTATCAGCAACAACGTGAGAATGACCATTTTTCCCTTTAGCAACTAAAATGCACTAGACATGATTCACGGCATGCGAGAAACAAATGAGTAACAGACTCAACGAAGTGGGACTCCACGGGGACGGGATACAACCATCGATGGGAGATCTCCAAAGTATAACAGCAGCACATACTCCAAGAATATGGTGATTTAACAACAGGTGAGAAACTTGTGAACCTTGTGAACCTTCTTAGAACACAAAGTCTTGTATTGTGAGGGCAAATTTTGGGGTGCAACAGCTGCCCCTGTTCAATTTTCTGAAACCTGAGGGGTCAGATTGGTATATTTGCCAGTCGTAACCTGGAAGGTTGAAGGGGATTGAACACAAAAGCCCAAAAATTTGCACTCACCAGTGCACTAGAGTGGTACAGATGGCTAGTTGAATATGATTGAGTGGGCTTAAAGATGCCACTAGGGGAAAGTTCTTCGGTAGTATAATGAGAACTGTCAGGAGTCTGGAGTAATACTGATGTAACAGCATGTCTTCATGAGGATAGAGCAATCAATAATGATAACCCTAAAGCAGTCTTGAAGTGATAAATCTGACCTCAGGAGGATAGAACAATGAATGGCTCTAAAGCAGTCTTGAAATAATAATGTGATATGTCTTCAGGAGGATAGAGCAATCAATAGCTCTAAAGCAGTCTTGAAGTAATAATGTGATATGTCTTCAGGAGGATAGAGCAATCAATAGCTCTAAAGAAGTCTTGAAGTAATGATTTCAGGAGGATAGAGCAATGGATAGCTCTAAAGCAGTCTTGAAATAATTAGATGGCTTCAGGAGGATAGAGCAATGAATAGCTCTAAAGCAGTCTTGAAGTAATGATTTCAGGAGGATAGAGCAATGGATAGCTCTAAAGCAGTCTTGAAATAATAATGTGATATGTCTTCAGGAGGATAGAGCAATCAATAGCTCTAAAGCAGTCTTGAAGTAATAACGTGATATGTCTTCAGGAGGATAGAGCAATCAATAGCTCTAAAGCAGTCTTGAAGTAATGATTTCAGGAGGATAGAGCAATGGATAGCTCTAAAGCAGTCTTGAAATAATAATGTAATTTCAGGAGGATAGAGCAATGGATAGCTCTAAAGCAGTCTTGAAGTAATGATTTCAGGAGGATAGAGCAATGGATAGCTCTAAAGCAGTCTTGAAGTAATGATTTCAGGAGGATAGAGCAATGGATAGCTCTAAAGCAGTCTTGAAATAATTAGATGGCTTCAGGAGGATAGAGCAATGAATAGCTCTAAAGAAGTCTTGAAGTAATGATTTCAGGAGGATAGAGCAATGGATAGCTCTAAAGCAGTCTTGAAATAATAATGTGATATGTCTTCAGGAGGATAGAGCAATCAATAGCTCTAAAGCAGTCTTGAAGTAATGAGAGGCTATCAGGAGGATAAAATAACCCTGAGGTTACAATAAAGCAGTCCCAAAGTAATAAGAAGCTCATCAGGAGGATAAAATAACCCTGAGGTTACAATAAAGCAGTCCAAAGTAATAAGAAGCTCTTCAGGAGGATAAAGTAACCCTGAGGTTACAATAAAGCAGTCCCAAAGATCATAAGCTTGTTTGTTGGATAATTAACCTGAAAACAAGGTAGCATTCTGTATAACAACATTAGTTTATGCTTTATGTATGCATGTATGACGTGATGCACTTAGGTAATGTACTATAGACATATATGTTATGGTATGATGTAAATGATGTATGTGTGATATGACACTGCTGGAAGTGTCTGGATATCCTTGTATAACAACTGCTGGCCAAGGAAAATAAATCCCGATTCGTTGTTGAAGAATATATAACCCTCCGTCTGCTGGGGATAACAAGGTATAGATAACCTCCCGTTGTTGGGGATAACAAGGTATAGATAACCTCCCGTTGTTGGGGATAACAAGGTATAGATAACCTTCGTTTTCGTTTGATAGTAGGATAAGTATAACATCCCGTCTTCGTTCATCGTGCCCTTATTGGAAAGTAATTTCCCGTATATCCGTATGAGGATAAAAGAAATGGATATAAATTCTAGGGGAGATTAGACTTTATGAAAATGGATTAGTCCTACTGATGGTTTGTAACTGTCTTGTAAAGATGAACCGGCGAAGCTTCGTTGAAATCCTTCCCTCGTTCGTCCTTAGTAAATACTATTACTGCATATGCATTTCTGGTAAACATCAATCATATTAAAAGCATTCATGCATTTCTGGTAAACATCAATCATATTCAAAGGCATACATACATTCAAACACAACCAATGGACGTTTCGCTTATGTAAATAGGGTAAAAGTGAATCTGGATTCAAAAGATGGAATTTATTTATATCAAAAGTGACCCATACACGGGTAAGTTTGTACAAGGAGACATAAACCCTAGTAAGAGAATTTTGTCATGAAGCTTTACAAAAAGAATCAGCTATGTGGGAAATAATCCTATTGAGTTTCAATTCTACTATTGCCACTCAAGTATCTCATCTTCTTGCTGTTGAGACGGAAACGATTGGATTGAGCTTTATCTGTTTGAGCTTGAGTAAGTAGTACAACTGGTTGCAGTTTCATGAGTGATCCAAACGAGACATAGTCATACGCTTTAATCCCTAACTTTTGCCTGGATTGCCCTTTCAGGTTTTCAATCCACCGGGATACCCTTTTTTGCCCAAGCCGCCTTTTCAGGTTTTCGACTTGCCGGGTGTACATCTTTTTATATATATATCCCTGATTTTTGCCCAAACCCTTTTGGTTTGCCGGGATGCCCTTATTTTTGCCTAGGCCTGTCAACCTAGCGGGTCTCTTTTTATGCGTAGTATTTTTTAACTATGTCTGCGTTTACAGGTTGTGGGAAGTCTTCACCATCCATTGTAGTCAGTATCATGGCACCTCCTGAGAACACTGTCTTGACTACAAATGGTCCCTCATATGTTGGAGTCCACTTGCCCCTAGGATCACCCTGTGGTAATATGATACGCTTGATTACCAAGTCACCAGCCTGATATACCTTTGGCTTAACCTTCTTGTTAAAAGCTTTGATCATCCGTTTCTGGTACATCTGGCCATGACAAACTGTTGCTAACCTTTTCTCATCAATCAAATTTATCTGGTCAAGTCGAGTCTGAATCCACTCATCTTCATCCAAGCCTGCATCCTTCATAATTCTCAAGGAGGGGATCTGAACTTCAATAGGCAGAACTGCTTCCATACCATAGACTAAGGAGAATGGGGTTGCCCCTGTTGAAGTACGTATTGTAGTACGATAACCATGCAGAGCAAATGGTAACATCTCGTGCCAATCCTTGTAAGTAACAGTCATCTTCTGTACAATCTTCTTAATGTTCTTATTAGTAGCTTCAACTGCCCCATTCATCTTTGGACGATACGGAGAAGAGTTGTGATGCTTAATCTTGAACTGCATCTTCGAAATCAACAAGGTAGTATGGGTCAACATATACTGTCTTAGTCGGCGAGCAGCCCATGCCAAAGCGCAGCAAGTTTTCTCGAGCAGTGAGTATCTTGTTTCACAGTCGGTAAACTTTTTGCTAAGGTAGTATATTGCCTGCTCTTTTCGACCAGACTCGTCATGTTGCCCCAATACACACCCCATTGAGTTGTCTAATACTGTTAAATACATAATCAAGGGTCTTCCATCAACTGGTGGCATTAAAATTGGAGGTTCTAGCAAATATCTCTTGATTTCATCAAAGGCAGTCTGGCACTCATCATTCCATTCCATCACCTGATTTTTCTTCAACAACTTGAAGATTGGCTCACAGATGGTAGTTAATTGGGAAATAAATCTTGCAATGTAGTTCAATCGTCCCAAGAAACCTCTAACCTCTTTCTTAGTACGGGGAGCTGGCATCTCTCGTATAGCTTTCACTTTTGCAGGATCCACTTCAATACCTTTTCCACTGACAATGAAACCCAGGAGCTTTCCAGATCTAACTCCAAAAGTACACTTGTTTGGATTTAATCTCAACCTGTATTTCTTCAACCTCTCAAACAACTTGTGCAGATGATCAAGATGTTGTTCTTCATTCTGAGACCTGGCTATCATATCATCCACATATACCTCTATCTCATGATGAATCATATCATGAAACAAAGCCACCATGGCACGCTGATATGTTGCCCCTGCATTCTTCAAACCAAATGGCATTACCTTATAGCAAAAGGTGCCCCACTGTGTCACAATCATGTGGCTGTATAGCTTTCTCTTCTTGTTGTAACAACCTAGCAAGCTCTACAGGTATTTCACAATCGTCCTCGTCTCCGTCTTCAGTTTGATAGATCGGATTCTCGAAATTGTAATTGGCAATAGTAGAACTGTTATCAACTGGATCCAGAGTGGATGAGGATCTGCATTTTAGTGACGTGGGTGTGTGTAAGAACACATAGCTGATAAAGCAAAAATAAAAGAAAAAGAAAGACAAGGAACGCAATATTTACGAAAACGAAACGTCCATTGATTTTATTGAATGAAGTATGCAAATGAAATGACAACCCGTAACAAGCACACCATTGTGCCCCGGGTAAGGCACATGGCTTGAAAGTTTTAATTGTTCCAGAAATCATAAATTTAAAAACATAACACAGTAATAGTATTTACTCCTGACTAAAGGAGATAGGGATAACATCTTCAGCTGTCCAATTATTGAGTCCAGCACCCACAGTAGGAAAAATCCATGCCTCCAAGTTGTAGTCTTCATCTTGATCTCCTACAGCATTGATAACCCCTTGATTGGTGATACGAACAGCACGGGCACGACGGACAGCCTTCTGGGACTCTGCAGTGAAACCCAAACCAAACTTGTCAGACTTGTATGGAACATCAGGAAGCTGACCCCAAATAGTACAACCACCTTCTTCCACCACAGCTTTTGCATCATTGAGGGAGGCCATTGCCATTGTTGGAGGGTTTCTGATGACCACAGGAACCTTCTTCACAGCAGGAGGAGTCACACAATCCTTAACAGCCCAAGGAACCACTTCAAATGACTGACATGGAGTTTCAATGTATTCACCTTCTACTTCCAGATACTTGAAAGTGTTTACATGGCTGACAAAGTATTCTTCCTCTCCAAAGACAGTAACAACTTTTCCATTCACCGGATATCTCAACTTTTGATGTAATGTGGAGGTCACAGCACCTGCCCCATGGATCCAGGGGCGACCAAGCAGACATGAGTACGAAGGACGAATATCCATCACATAGAATGTAGCAGTGAACACCTGAGAACCAACCTTGATTGGAAGATCAATTTCCCCATGCACTACTCTTCTAGAACCATCAAAAGCCTTTACCACAATATTACTGGGCTTCAATACCGTATCTTCAGGACTCAGCTTGTTCAGGACTTCCTTAGGCAACACATTCAGAGAGGAACCATTGTCTATCAGCACATGAGACAGGGTAGTGCCCCTGCATTCAATTGAAATATGCAAGGCCCTATTATGATCCCTCTTGGCAGGGGTCAAGTCAGCATCAGAAAATCCTAACCCGTTGTCATAGGTCAGGTGAGCAACACAATTCTCAAACTGGTCCACAGAAATTGCACTGGGTACATGAGCCATCTTTAGAAACTTGATCAATGACTTGGCATGAGCCTCAGAACATAATAACAGGGAGAGCATAGAAATCTTTGAGGGAGTATGCCCCAGCTGATCAACAATATCATAATCACTCTTGCGAATGATTTTCAATACTTCTTCCATCTGCTTAGAGAGGTCATCAGCAGCTGGCACATCAGTAGATACAGGCTCAATAACAGGGCCCTTGCCCCGAGCATCAGTGGTGGAAGTAACAGCAGGAGTAACTGCACTCTTAGAAGCAACTGGAGGAGAGAAGACTCTTCCACTACGAGTGATCTTGCTAGATCCAGCAATATTATCAATGTCAACAGGCATATCAGGTAAAGGCTCCTGCTTGACACCATGGATGTAAACATCAGACCCGTAGTGCCAAGGCACAGCTTTGTCAGACGTATAAGGAATAGGACCAGGAGTGGTAATGATCAGAGGAGCTACTCTGGCTTCAGCAACAACTTTCACAGGACCTTCAGCAGTAATCTTGATTGGGCCCTGATGAGTGATTTTAATGGGACCCTTTGAAGTGATTCTTAGTGGTACTTTGTCAACCATGTCAACCTCTTCAATCTTCTTACCCTGAGTCAGATGATCCACCATACTTTCTACAGATGCTGGTCTTCTTTCAAACACTATAGTATATTTATCCATGAGATGTTGAATCCCATCTCTCAAAATGAAGCAACTATCCGGCTTATAGGTACAATATAGACAATCCTCATGACAACCTGGAAAGATCCCAGCTTGTACTAACCTCTTTTTGATAACAGACAATGGTGTGCTCAACTCCATAACCGAATAGACATGCAGATCTTCATCAATATCTTCATCAATGGTGTTGACAGTCTTCTCGTGATTTGGCATTGGAGCTGTAATCACATTTGGAGTACCTGGTGGATCAAACTCAATTTCTCCAGCATCAATCATATCCTGAATTTTGTTCTTCAAGACCCAGCAGTTATTAGTATCATGTCCTGGACAGTTTGAATGATATGCACATCGTGCATTGGGATTGTACTTGGGAGAGGTAACATTGGGATTCTGAGGGGCCTCCCTCAGGGTAATAAGTTCAGCTTTCAACAAGTGTTGCAATGCCTGAGCCATTGACATGTTGATCTTCGTGAACTGTCTTCTAGCCCTCTGTTGGTTGCCTTGAGGCTGCTCTGTTGTTGCAGGAGTTGGATTTGAAATATGAACTGCACTAACAGACTGATGCCTTCTGTTACGATCAGGCTGACCATACACAGCATTAGATTCTCTCTTCCCAGTGGGAGGCTTCTTTGCAACACCTGATGAAGAAGTGCCCACTTGGATCTTACCACTCTTGATACCATTCTCTACTCGCTCTCCTGTCATGATCAACTCAGTGAAGCCAGATGATGAGCTTCCAATGAGATGACTGTAAAACGGACCATTCAGCGTACACATGAACATATCAACCAACTCCCTATCAGTCAAAGGGGGTTGAACTCTTCCAGCTAAGTCTCTCCACTTCTGAGCATACTCCTTAAAGCTTTCTTTGGCACCCATAGACATGCTTTGAAGCTGCATGCGAGTGGGGGCTAAGTCAGCATTGTATTGATACTGCTTGTAGAAAGCTTCAGCAAGGTCATTCCAATCTCTGATGTTGACACTCTCCAACTGATAATACCACTCTAGCTGAGCTCCAGATAAACTCTCTTGAAAGAAATGGATCCATAACTTTTTATCAGCAGTGTGGGGTTGCATTCTTCTGACATAAGACCTCAGATGCAATTTGGGACAAGAGACCCCATCATAGACAACAAATGTAGGAACTTTGAACCCAATGGGTATGACCACCCCAGATATCAAGCTCAAATCCTCAAAATCCAACCCAGATGATTTCTGTAATTCCATAGCATCCATTCTATCCACCAGCATCTTGAATTTGTCTTCGTTAGGCTCATGGTAGTAGTTAGCCTCAGAATCAGAGTCCCCCATAGTGTTGTGGAGACTGCCTCTCTCCTGCTCAGATTCTTCAGATTCATAGTCTTCAACCTGTTCCTTGGTCTTGGCAGGACCTTTGAACCTTCTTCCCATGTTGAGCAACCCAGCAGACCTTCTAGCCTTCTTAGTCTTCTTGGCCAGCAGTGTCTTCAATTCATCCTGCCCCTTGGATAGGTTCAGGATCAGCTCTTGGAACTGTGCATTCTGTGCCTGGAGATCCTTAACTGATTGTTCAAGAGCCATTGCTGAAATAAACAGCGAGGAGATGAGAAACCTGTGCACAATTATAAACCTGTGATGCAATGATATGGGAATGCATATGCAATGTTTTCAAGGACCGCAGGATTTAAATTTGCTTAAACAAACAAGAAAGTAACTTTTTATTAGTAATAACTTGTTTTGCCTTTTAGGCTTACAAAAAATGAAAACGAAATAAGTACAAAAGATGGGGTTTTAAGTCTCCCATGGACGTTTCCTCTTTGTGTTGAGGTATGAGTTGAGGTTTCGTTCCTCATGAAGTAGCTTTGTTAGCTCTAGGATCCTTGCTTGGCTTGCTTTGTAATGAGCCTCGAAAGTATCCCTTTGCTCTTTCAGTTGGATCCATGATCTCTGCAAGCCTTCCATATCAGTAGGCATGTCTGGGTGAAGGATGGTATAAGCTGTGTCTCCTTCAGCAACAGGTTCCATGGTAACTGGTAGGATGGCAGGATATGGCATCATGAGTGTCTGAGCACGAAATCATACCCATCTGAGATAAACCTCCATAGGAATGGTGTACTTAGGCTCCAGTGTCTTGCTGTCAATCCTGTTTACCTTTCCCCAAGCTCGTATGAATCTCTGACGGTAACCCTGAAGATCGTTGTCGTAGTCAAACACAATGCCCTGAATCAACATGTCATGTGGACCATCGCTCCGGGCGTAACCAAACTGTCGTAAAGCTAGAGATGGGTTGTAGGTGATGCCTCCTCTTATGCCTAGAAGTGGCACATTAGGAAACTCCCCACAACGGTCAATGATGGTAACATTCTCCATAGATCTGGAGCACCAATGGATGTCTGAGTGAGAAAGTGACATGATCCTCTTGGACCATCTGAACCCCTGCTCGTTCTTCATTACTGAGCGAGGAAGGTGAGAAATAAACCACCTAGAAAGTAAAGGTATGCAGCACATCAAAGTTCCTCTTGCCCTTGTAGTACGGGTGTGAAGAGAATGTAGGATGTCTCCAAGTAAGGTAGGCACTGGATTGTGACTCAGGAATATGTTGATGGCATGAATGTCTATGAACTGATCAGGATTGGGGAACAACACTAAGCCATAAATCAATAAGGTTAAGATCTCCTCAAAAGCATCGTAGCTCATAGCCTTCAAGAACATTTGAGCTTTATCCACTAATACCTTGGCAAGAATACCTTTAACTCCACTTCTCGTCTCTAGAACAATGTCAGACTTCTTCAGATGTAGAGCTGCAGCAATAACTTCTGGTTTAAGCTCCTTCTCTAAGCCTGTGAATGGCTTCTGATCAAGAACAGGTATACCCAGAAGTTTAGAGAACTCCTCCATGGTTGGAACCAGCTGATAATCAGGAAATGTAAAGCAATGGTGCTTAGGGTCAAAGAACTGAAACAGCACACTCATCATGTCTTCACTGAACCCTGAAGTAACTAGATCCAATAAGTGACCATGTCTCTTGTTGAACTGGGAATGATCAGGCACTAGGGAAACCAACTCCTTGAGCTTAGCAGGTATCCCTACAAAGTTGATCCTGATGGTGTTTCTACGAGCAGAAGCCATGACCTGCAACAAAGAACAAAGATAAATCCTTTGGTCCTTGAAATGGTTAGGGAAAATGATATGCTTATGATGCATGATGATGTCATGATGTCATGCTCAATCACAAACATGTGGCACACACAAACAAGTCACACCATAGCCCTAGGTTTAAAGGCTTGCATGAGGTTCAAAGGCAAGTACCCTCCCCTGAAGTTAGATGGTTCATCCTGTCCTACAAAAGTAACCAGGTTCTAAGGGATCTCAATATCATTGATCCTTCACAAGGGTGGTTGTTCAGAAGGCAACTTACTTGCCAACCAAAACCCTCCAAGTTTAAGATCTCAATGAGCGTAGTATCGAGTGTCAACCAACTTCAGTCTGCACCAAAGCCGGTTACCTCACTACTTTCTAAAGGCCAAGATGAGTTAACTAGGGTTCTAAAAGTCAGTTAGTGCATTGACAACATATGGAAGCCTCAATATTATCCTCAACTTGACTTAAGGAATATAAGCACCAACCAAGAAGTCGCACTAACTATGGCCACCAGATCAACCGTATCGATATACGTCGTACAGTTTCCTTGGTCTATTGCCATTTACCTAAGGTACACTAGATCCGGGTTAGGACCTTTCACACATAAGAGCACCCCAACAATATAATAATAAAGCAATCAAGGCAAATAATTTAAAGTGATCTTAATTCCTAAGGGTACCCCTCTTAAATAGGTCCCCAGCAGAGTCGCCAGTTCTGTAACACGGTGGGAGAACTGACTTTAAACAATGTTGCGGATAGCAAGAGTCGCCACCGACTTTTATTTTATCCATAAGGAAAGGTTATAAAAGAACAGGAAAGACCTTAGAGAATATTTTGGGTCCGGGGGGTAGGTTATGAAAAGGGAAGGTATTAGCATCCTTTTCATCCATGGTTATCCATGGGCTCTTAGGTACTTAAGCTCACTTTTGAATTGTTTTGAAATTGTAGTGTGTGAATAGAAAATTTTCAGAATAGTTAATAAATAATCCATGTGAGGATGTGTTAAGAACTTGTTTGAAAACTTGTTGAAAATTTGTTTAAGTGCGAAACAGTTTTGAAGTGAGCAAGCACCTAGGAGTAACCTACCCTAATGTTTAAAGGTCTTTCTTATTCTTCATTCTTTCCTTTAGTAAGACTATCCCTACTATAATGGAGTAGGTAGTCCTTACTTTGGATGTTAAGGGATATGTGAGGGACAATTTGACTTTGAAGGCCATTGTGGGATGTAATAAGCACATATAAGGGACCATCATCATTTTTCGAAAGGGACTCGATTCGTAAAGGCAACCATAAGGGACTTTGATGATTTTTCTATTTGAGGGACTTGCTTTATACACCCCACTTAACCATTATTCGTAGGCAACTTGAGGGATATCCTTAGGAAGTGAGACGGCGATTAAAATCGACTTACGTGTGTGACGTGTTTATTTTAATTATCTTTATTTAAAAGTGATCTAAATTTATTTTAATATTACATACAGGTTGTTACACTCCCTAATTACTAACCATAATAATAATTAAATAATTAAACAACTTTACATCCAAGAAACAATTACAAAATAATAAGCAAAATAATTAAATAGCAAAGATAAATAAAATATAAATAAGCAATAATAAATAATAAAGGGGGTTAATTCTAAGTTTACTCGGCAAGACATCGCATCTTGTGCCTACGTATCCTTACGGGAGTGGAATCAGAGTAATCGTAGTTCCCCTCAAAAGGGAGGTTAGAAACTTCTTGACTGTGGCCAAGGTCTCAAGGGGAATAAACGCATCTTAAGGACACGCTTACGTGGAGTGTAGAAACTCCAAATCTCTACGTTGAATTGTTAAGTGAATTAGGGTTAGGTTAGGTTAGGGATTCCGCGGCGGGAAACCCTAAAATGAGCGCGGCGGCTCTTTGACCTAATGCTAGGGGTAAACTGGTAATTTTGCCTGCGACGAGGCATTTGTGAAAATTAGGGTTTGAATTTTGAGGACTATTGGCGTGGCGGCCAAACGGCTAGACCTAACCTTCGGATGTGCGTAGTGTGACAGAAAGTTTGATGCAGACATTTCAAGATTATGCAAACAGAGGATTAACAATATGAACTAACAACCATGCAAGCAATAATTTAAGGCATAATTTAAAGCGCGATTGTTAAGTTCGCGAGGTTACATGAGGGGAGCAGTTACAATAATAATGATCTTTGAATAAAATATAGAAAATAAATAAATGGTAACACGACCAGCTGCAATACGAACATGCAGTGTTAGTAATGAGGATCAGACAAAAGTCAGATGAATTTATGAAACCGAGAATGCAATATTGGAGATTTTTGTTGTTTAGAGAAAAAGTTTTTTTATTTAAGTTAACGAAAAAATGTTTAATATTAAAAGACTAGGTTTGAAAGTAATTTTTATCTAATTATCTAAAGAAGATTTTAATTAATATAAAAAACAAAATTTGATTTATTAAACAAAAGAGTTTTATTAAGAAAAAAAAATCGGTTTGTTTTAAAATGAGGTTTTTTTTTTATAATATCAAACTAATTGAAAGCAAGATAAATAATACTAAGACACAAACTGGGTTAGATAAAAAAACAAACTGGGTCAGGCAAACAAACAACTATAAAAAAACGAATGGGTTCATAAACCCTAGCGCCGCCGCCAATCCCTTCTTCCGTTCTCTCGTTCTTCTCCATTTCCTTTGGTCTCTCGTTTGCAGTCAACCTGAAAATAAATAAAAGCCCGTTAAACACCGATGGTATCGTGCGATCCTTGCTTACCTTTTCTTTAAAAGTGATGTCCTTCGTTTGGCCGGTGATGTTGAAGATACGGAGGTCGTGAACTCGAAGGCAAATCTGTTTGTTTCTGGTTCTCCGTCTGGATGGTTGTTGCATGTCAACGGCCAATGACGAACATTTGAGGGTTTCGCTGAAAAAAAAGGGCCGATGATGTCGGAGCTGAGGCTCGAAGAAGGTTGATTGCCCGTCTCCAGTGAGGATGACGATGGCGGTCTTCGATTCAGTTCGTTTGTGGTGATGTTTTGGAACGGCGTTGCTTGATGATTTTCGTTTTTCGTACGCGGCCGCTAGGGTTCTTCGTATTAGGGTTTTGTGATTTTTTTCGGCCTCTTCATCAGGTGATCTTGTTCCCTTTATATATCTTTTTCGATTTCTCTTTTGGGCCTTTTGACATTGGACATTACCCTGAGATTCGATTTGATTCTTGTGGGGTTTTTTACTGATTAAGATTTGATTGGATTTGATCGTGATTTTCCTTCCTTTTTGGGATTTATTTTAGAAACCTTTCATTTGTATTCGTTGGGATTTGTCTTGATGCATTATGACTAATTTGATTCTGTTATCTTTTCTGGTAGGATTTGGATCAATTGACCTCTTTGGACAACCGAATTTTTGTTTCGATCCTCTTTTCAGATACAGATATCCAGCCTTTGGGTTTCGATTAATTTGTTTTGGAGCCATCAAAACTTGCTTTAGATTTGGGCATTTGTTGTGAGCTGACATGAACTGATTTCATTCTCTTCGACTTCCTGAGTTGAAACCGATGGTGAATTGGCCGTGATGGGTGACAACTGAGCCTTACTTTTTGTGACCTTCATTTGTGGTTGGGATCAACATGACTGGTAAAGTTTCAGTGAGCAGATCTTTAGTTTTTGACATGATTTTGAACTGAATTGAGCTGGCTTTGTTATTTGTAAATTGAACCTGCTCTTCCTTGTTTGACTTACTTCGAATTTTCTCAATCGGTTCCATGCTGTTTATGATTTGCCTTGCCTATTTTTGCTTTTTCGAACATGAAGCTTGATTTTTCTGTGATGTTTATGAATTCGGATAGTGCAGTTCGGTTTTAGTATCCAGCTTTGTCTTCTGATATGGATTTCGATCTGATACTGCTACTGATACCCAGTTGTGGATTTTGTGGTTTGTCTGGTACTGTTTGGTTATCCGGTTGCAGAATACGAATTCAGTTTCGGTTCCCAAAGTTTGGATTATTTTCTGAAGAGCTGGTTTCTGTTTTGTTCTTACACTAACTTTTCTTCTTCTTCTTTCAGAGCGGATGCTTCGGATAGATCAATGTCACCGAGAAAGGTTACACGGTGATGATGACAGCTTGTCTGAACCGTTTTTAAAACAAAAGATGCTGCTGCCATTTGGTTTCAATTGTGTTGCTTTAGCGATGATAACCTTCGGGTCTGAGCTGATAGTTTGTCCCAAATCACTATATGCTTGCAATTTGACGTACGGTAGGGAGTTGGTAACGGCTACGGCCGTGGCTCTCCCAGCCGCTCGAATTATCACGCCCTATGATGAGTAAATGAGGGTTGAAGTTCTCCCCACTTCTCTTGTTTTGTTATTCTCTCGACTGGTCTGCAGATCGAACCGATCCTGCTGTTTGAGCTCGTTCTCTTATTCTCTGGATTGAGTTGGTTTCTTACTGATGCAAACTGATTTTGGTCAATGAATTTCAGGTGACGGATTTGTTGGATGCCCCTATTTCGAATCTCATTCTGACTTTATTATCTTTGGCATGAATTTACCTGATAGTGTGCATTCATTATTTACTTGATGGCGTGGTAATCAGTTTTGAATCGAACATTGCGCGAATCCTTTTGGCAAATCAGTTCAGTCCCTGCTTCGTTTCACTCTTCAACTTTCTCGGCTGTCCCGTTTAAAACTATAGAACAGAGGCTGCCGGTTGGTAGCCGGGATCGAGAAATGGACATGGGAGTTTGGTTTCGGCATTAGTCGTGCCCTCCCGACACCCAGTGATGAGTGACTTTTCTGAGGGTGTCTAACTTTAATCCATTGTTCTATTTTGCTTTGTTTGTGCAGGTGTGAAGAAAGGAGCCGCGTACGAAAGATTAATCGAGAAATCAAGCATTGAAGACCTTTAGAGAAATTGGGACTTTAGAAATTAGGATGAAATGTACTTTACTCTCCTTTTATAAATTGTAAATATTTATGAATAAATTCAAAAATATTCCGATTTTAATTCCTCTTTGTACTAAAAAATATTATGAATAAAGTTCAATATATTTTCTATCCTAGTTACTTTCCGATTATTCTTTTCATGATCTTGATTTTGTCGCAACCTGACTGCTCCATCAAATATCCGATTAAACCTTACTGATCAAATAACCTTTAATAAGATCCACCGGTTGAAATTAATCTGATCCAACTTGAACAATAATCTCAATTTCACCATATAAATTCAGCATAAATAAAAATCCGACAATCACTCAAATCGAACCTTGTCACTCCAATACATATTGCTCACACAACTGATATAACCTTAATTTCCCCCAATATATTCTAAATTAAGTCGCGCTTGATGATAGAATCGGGAAGGGCCTTGAACGACTTAAAATAGACAGGAAGAACAGAGAAAATCCCTCGACAGTAAAGCAGAAATATACTCGGTGCCAAAAAATCCAATTGTGTTTTTGATGAATAAATTAAATACCATGAACCAAACCAAATTGACACCTCAATATAATCAAACCATGTGACGAATGAATGTCTCAGAAATCCACTGGTGACAGAGACTCGGCCCATCGTATCTCGACCTAAAAAAAACGGCAACAACTCATCTTCAAAAATTATCAGCAACAACGTGAGAATGACCATTTTTCCCTTTAGCAACTAAAATGCACTAGACATGATTCACGGCATGCGAGAAACAAATGAGTAACAGACTCAACGAAGTGGGACTCCACGGGGACGGGATACAACCATCGATGGGAGATCTCCAAAGTATAACAGCAGCACATACTCCAAGAATATGGTGATTTAACAACAGGTGAGAAACTTGTGAACCTTGTGAACCTTCTTAGAACACAAAGTCTTGTATTGTGAGGGCAAATTTTGGGGTGCAACAATGAGGATTCTGAAAGTGATCTTGAAGAAGAATCTGCTAAACATGTGACTGCCTTGGCTGGGAGATATGACTCTGATGAAGACTCTAATGATGATGAATTAACCTTTGAAGAGCTTGTAGTTTCTTACAAAGAGTTGTGTCTTAGAAGTGAAGAAGTATGTCATCAAGGAGAAAAGCATAAGAAACTTATAATCAGACTGAAGGCTGAAAAGGAAGAGCATCTTAAAACTATCTCTGAATTGAATGATGATGTTGCATTACTGAATTCCCAACTTGATCAAATGTCCAAGACTGTTAGAATGCTGAACAGTGGAACTGACACTTCAGATGAAATTCTTCAGGTTGGAAAAAGGGCAGGAGACATGAGTGGGATAGGGTTTGATGGAGAAAAGAAACCATCTTCAGACTATAGTCCCTCTTCACACCATAATCCTTCTAGGCCTAAGAGAAATATGTCACATCAGATGTCTCAACATCATGGCAGAGGACAACCCAACCACCCAAGAGGAAGATTCCAAAGATGGAGATGTCATTATTGTGGACGCCTTGGTCACATAAAGCCCTTCTGCTTTAGGTTGCATGAATATCCTAAACCTATTCCTCAATCTAGACCCAATAACAACATTCCTTATAACAGGAAGCAATGGGTTCCTAAAGTTGCTGCTACCAGTTTGATAGCTATTATGTCTCTCAGAGTCTCAGCTAAGGAAGATTAGTATTTTGACAGTGGGTGCTCCAGACACATGACAGGAATTAAAAATATCTTAGTAGACATTAAATCCCATTCTACTAGCTATGCGACTTTTGGTGATGGAGCCAGGGGTGAAATCAATGGGGTTGGAAAACTGAACTGCTTAGGAGTTCCAAACCTTGACAATGTGTTGATGGTTAAAGGGTTGACTGCCAACCTGATTAGCATCAGTCAATTGTGTGATAAAGGATTCAATGTCAACTTCACTAAATCTGAATGCTTGGTTACATATGAAAAGATTGAAGTGATTATGAAGGGAGTCAGATCTAAGGACAATTGTTATCTATGGGTTACTCAAGATTCTAAGTGTGCTCTAGCCAAAGAAGATGAAGTGAAATTGTGGCACCAAAAACTTGGTCATTTTCATCTAAAAGGGATGAAGAAGATCATCTTTATGGAAGCTGTCAGAGGAATTCCTAAGCTAAAGATTAAAGAAGGGAAGGTTTGTGGTGAATGCCAAATTGGAAAGCAAACCAAGATGTCACACCAGAAGATTAAACATCTTACTACTTCAAAAGTGTTGGAACTCCTTCACATGGACTTGATGGGACATATCCACGTGGAGAGTCTTGGTGGAAAGAAGTATGCTTATGTGGTGGTGGATGAGTTTTCTAGATATACTTGGGTAAATTTTATAAGAGAAAACTTTGAAGTGTTTGATGTGTTCCAAGATCTCTATCAAAGAATTCAAAGAGAAAAGGAGAGCAATGTTGTTAGAATCAGAAGTGATCATGGGAAGGAATTTGAGAATAAAAAATTTGCTGAGTTTTGCTCATCTTAAGGGATTAGCCAGGAATTATCTTCTCCCATTACTCCACATCAAAATGGAGTTGTGGAAAGAAAGAATAGAACTATCTAGGAATCTGCTAGAGTTATGATCCATGCAAAGAAACTACCTTACCACTTATGGGATGAAGCTATAAACACTTCTTGCTATGTTCATAATAGAGTGACCTTAAGAACAGGAACCATGAGCATCTTATATGAGATATGGAAGGGAAGAAAGCTTACTGTCAAATACTTCCATGTGTTTGGAAGCAAATGCTACATATTGGCAGATTGTGACCAAAGAAGAAAGATGGATCCAAAAAGTGATGAAGGAATATTTTTGGGCTATTATACTAATAGCAGAGCCTATAGAGTATTCAACTCCCGAACTAAAGCTATGATGGAGTCCATCAATGTTGTTGTTAATGATGTGCATGAGGAGACTAGTGTCCTAGAAGATGTTGGAATATCCCCTAATATCTCAGCAGAGTCTACAGACAAAGACACTGATCCCAATCCTACTAATATAGAACCTGAACCTGAACTAGTAAACAAGGAACCCTCTACCAGAATTCAGAAAGACCATCCTATGGATTTTATCATAGGTGATCTAAATAAGGGAGTCACTACTAGATCTAAAGAAGTCATAACAAGCTCTTGTTTTGTGTCTAAAATTGAACCAAAGAATGTCAAAGAAGCCTTAACTGATGAATTCTGGATCAATGCCATGCAAGAAGAGCTAGGGAAATTCAAGAGAAATGAAGTATGGGATCTTGTTCCAAGGCCTGAAGGAACAAATGTGATTGGAAAAAAATGGGTATACAAGAACAAGTTTGATGAAAAAGGGGTGGTCACCAGAAATAAAGCTAGATTGGTTGATCAGGGATATACTAAGATTGAAGGGATTGAGTTTGATGAAACTTTTGCTCTTGTAGCTCACCTTGAATCTATCAGATTACTTTTGGGAGTTGCTTGCATTCTGAGATTCAAGCCGTTTCAGATGGATGTTAAGAGTGCCTTCCTAAATGGTTACTTAAATGAGGAGGTCTATGTGGAACAACCTAAGGGATTCATTGATCCAACTTTTCCCAATCATATTTATAAGTCGAAGAAAGATTTGTATAGATTGAAGCAAGCTCCTAGAGCTTGGTATGAGAGGCTAACATAGTTTCTTGTTGATAATGGATACAGAAAAGGTGGCATAGATAAGGCCTTATTTATCAAAGAAGAAGGAGGAAAGCTCATGATTGCTCAAATCTATGTTGATGATATTGTGTTTGGTGGGATGCCTGATGAGATGGTTCAACATTTTGTCCAGCAAATGCAGTCAGAATTTGAAATGAGCCTTGTTGGTGAATTAACCTATTTTCTTGGGTTGCAAGTCAAACAGATGGAAGATTCTATATTCCTATCTCAGAGTAAATATGCCAAGAATATAGTTAAAAAGTTTGGTATGGAGAATGCCAGTCACAAGAGAAAACCTGCACCTACCCATCTCAAGTTGTGTAAAGATGAAAAGGGTGTAAATGTGGATCAAAGTCTCTATAGAAGTATGATAGGGAGCTTGTTATATCTTACAGCAAGAAGGTCTGACATTGCTTTTGTTGTAGGTGTGTGTGCTAGATACCAAGCTGAACCCAAAGTGAGTCATGTCAATCAAGTTAAGAGGATCCTGAAGTATGTTAATGGAACAAGTGAGTATGGAATGTTATACACTCATGGATCTGGATATGTGTTATCTGGGTATTGTGATGTTGATTGGGCTGGAAGTGCTGATGATAGGAAAAGCACATCAGGAGGTTGCTTCTTTTTGGGGAACAATCTTATATCATAGTTCAGCAAGAAGCAAAATTGTGTCTCTCTGTCTACTGCTAAAGCTGAGTATATAACAGCTGGGAGTAGCTGTTCTGAATTGGTTTGGATGAAACAAATGCTGACTGAATATAATGTCACACAAGATGTCATGACATTGTATTGTGACAATTTAAATGCTATAAACGTCTCCAAAAACCCTATTCAACATAACAGGACCAAGCATATTGATATTCGCCATCACTTTATAAGGGAGCTTGTTGAAGACAAAATCATTGCCTTAGAACATGTTGCTACAGAGAAGCAGCTAGCTGATATTTTCACTAAGGCATTGGATGCTAGTCAATTTGAAATTTTAAGAGCCAAATTATGGATTTTCATTTATGAGGATTTGTAGCAATTATTGCTGAGTGGAAATATCATTCAAGAGGTTTGGTATTTTCCAAAAATAAAGATGTCTCAACAACACTTATTATTTCAAAATACATTAAAAGTCATTTCCACACGCTACCCTAACCTCACTTATCACTCCAATTGCTCTTTCATCTCCCATACTTTCACAGAACTTCTGCTTGAACCTTATCCTCTCACACACACAAATCTCAAGATGTCTCAACAACATGGTTCATCTTCGTCCAAATGCTCTAGGTCAGACTCTAAGACAACGACTCATCCTGTGAGCATATCATTTGATGATGTGATTGATGTAGCTCCACTAGCCATGATTCCCTGTAATGATGTTATGTTGACAAAATCCACAACCTCACATGCAAGTGGTTCCAAACGGGCTCCTATAGGTAACTCTTCTGATACTCCTCTTGATTCAACCACTGAAAATAGGACCAATGAGGTTAGTGTGTATGTTGATAGAGCCATTAGAAAGTTGGTTACTAAGGTTCTGCATGGAGGTCATAACGTTCCTGGGATTTCTACCCCATTGTCTTGAATGGATGCTATTACCACTGCTGCTTCTAACCAATGTGAGGAAAAAGATGTTGATGGTTCTCATTCTGAAGAGCATCGACATTGATAACCTGCACAAGTTGGATAACTCTATGCTTAAGGAAGGAAGGATTGAATGTGATGCTAATGATAATGCTGATATTTCTGGTATGGAGAACAAGACTGGTAGTTCTGATCAGAGTAAGAAAAAGGTTAATGCCTCTGATGATGTTGTGGATGTTGATAATGTTCCATCTGATGATGAATTGATTATGAATGTGGCTCCTGGAATTTCCAAAAGGTTGAAGACTAGGAGAGGTGAAGTTATGATTGATCAATCTCCTTCTAAGAGTACTAAGAAGAAGACTGTTGTTGGACCTCCTAAAGCATGGAGAAATGTTACCCCTGCCTCTAAGAAAAGAAAGGCCAAGTCTGAAACTGAGTCTGAAGAGGATATTGAGGATGATGTCCAGGACATCACACCTGTAAGAAGATCTGCTATCAAGAGAGCAACAGACACAGTGCCTGCTGCTCCTTTAAACAATGTTTCTTTCCACTCCATTGACAATGTGGCAAAGTGGAAGTATGTATACCAAAGAAGAGTTGCTCTGGAGAGAGAGTTGGGCAAGGATGCTCTTGAGATCAAGGAGGTCGTGAAGTTAATTTTTGATGTTGGGTTGATGAAGGTCGTGGTTGGCTTTTCCAAGTGCTATGATATGCTGGTCAAAGAGTTCATTGTGAACATTCCTGAGGACATTACTGACAGAAAAAGCAAGGAGTTCAATAAGATATTTGTAAGAGGGAGATGTGTGGAGTTTTCTGCTGATGTGATTAACAGGTTTCTAGGAAGGGGTGAGCAAGAGGCAAGTGAACTGGAGGTGACTAATAATCAAGTTTGCAAGGTGATCACTGCTAACCAAGTTACTGCATGGCCCTTGAAAGGAAAACTATCTACTGGCCAACTGAGTATGAAGTATGTTATCTTGCATAGGATTAAAGTAGCAAATTGGGTGCCTACCAATCATACTTCCACCATTGTTGTTGGGTTAGGAAGGTTTATTTTTGTTGTTGGTACCAAGGTGAAGTTTGACTATGGTAGCTACATCTTTGATCAAATTGTGAAGCATGCTATTACCAATGCTGTCAAGTTACCTATTGAATTTCCTTCTCTGATTTGTGGGATCATTCTGAGCCAGTATCCTAGTATTCTCTCCAATAATGATGTAGCCTGCAAAAGGGATTATGTGTTATCTCTCCATTATAAGTTGTTTGCAGGAAGACATGTCCAAACATTGTCTTGACATCTGCTGAGAATACATCCTCTACAAAGACTGGGCTTATCTCAGAGTTAAAGGAAACCTGCTGAGAATTGGGAGAAGTCATTCGTGTCACTACTGCAAGGAAACTAAAATTGGAAGCCCTGGTTAGAGGTCTAGAGTAGAATGAAGGAAATCATATGGAGGCTGTTGATGCACAAGAAGAGAAAGATGGGGAGGATTCTCCCTCTAATGAGAGGTCTGGTGATCATGTTTTTGGGTCTACAACTGATGATGAAGATGACAGCTTTGGGTCTGATGAATAGAATTGGTGGTGCTTGGTTATGGTGTTCTTCGGTTTATGGTTGTTTTTGTTGATTCAGAATTTGGTTTATTTTAGCACTTAATGCACTTTGGCTTGTATTATTTGGGTTCTTACTGCACTCTTAACACTATTGGTTCTATATGATTGTTCTTTGTTATTGTGTTTCCCTTAGTATGATTTCTTTATTTATGGCTAAAAAGGGGGAGAAGGATTATGAGGAGTTGTTGGTTTATGAGGAGTTGCTGTTGTTGAGGGGGAGTTTAGTTTTTTTTTTTACACTTTGGTTTGAGGGGGAGGGAGCAATAATTTGTCGTTTTCTATGTTTTTCTGCTGCTGTGCTCTCTGATGTGTTCTGGGAGCTCTTGTGATCGATTGGGTATTTTAGCAAAATTTGCCAAAGGGGGAGTTTGTTAGTTCTATGATTGGCAGCAATTTTGGTAAAACTTTGTGTTATCACAAGATGTCCTATAGGATGTCTTGACATATGATCTCAACATTCTGCAGGTGGTTATTCTTGATGTTGCAGGGTTTAGTTCATGATGTCAAGTATGATGTCCTGACATATGTATCCAGAACATTCAGTCTAAATGTTATGTTTTGTATCGTGCATTTTTGTGCAACCTTGTGTGCTTTTATGATAAGAGTTTTTGCTCGTGCAAATTATCGTGGAGATCTTTAAACAAAAAAGCTTCTGTTGGATAATTCGTGGAGTACTGTGGAATCTTTCGTTCTATTTTCATGCAGAAAATCTTGAGAAGATTTGAAGGTTGATTTGATTTGATTTGATCAAATCTAATTTGGTTCTATTTCTATGACATTAATTATTGAAAATTCTGGCAAGCACACGATGGATGTTATTCCCAAGGTTATAACATCTGTTGTGACATCTGCTACTTAACAGCTAATACTCAGTAATAAAAAAAGTAGTAAATAACAGATCAATTATTTACCCAGTTCAGTATCAACAACACTTACATCTGGGGGCTACCAAGCCAGGGAGGAAATTCACTATCAGTAGTATCAATTTAGAGTTAAACCTCCAGTTTACACTCCTCACTTAATCCCTACCCAATGACACTTCAACCTAGAGACACTCTAGACCTGAGTATACCCACTCACTCCCCCTCAATCACAACAGTGATATCAAACAATTACAGAAGACAATATGAAGAGACACTCCATACACACCTTGATCTTGCTTCACAGCTTTGATCAAGGAACTCACACACTCTTGCTTCAAAGCTTCGAGTGAGGCACAACCTAGAATCTACCTATCCAATGCAAATCATCCACCAGACAATTTGCTTGGATTACAAGTATTCCTAGACAGAATTCACACGTGAAGACTAGCCTTCTTCACTTCCAAGGACTTTGCAATCTGCACTCTATCTTCTTCTTCTGTCAAGTGTTGTTGTTCAAGATTGCATCTTCTGATCTTTATAGCAGCTATCAGTCTTTTTGGGCCTTGGTGCATTAGTTAGGTTTTATCCATATCAAAACCTATTCTCAAAGAGCTAGACACTTGCCACTTAATTCAAGGATCTTCTAGTTCGCCTAGGGCTTCTAGAAATTCTCCTGATATCCAGCTTGAGCATTTATTCTGTTTCCTAGTTTATAGATACCAGAAAAACAACCTTGCCCGCTGGATGTCATACGTTCAATGTTATGACATTCTGTATGACATTTAGCTTAACTAAGTTAACTTATAGTTAACTTACCCTGCGCACACATCATTAAGTATGTCCTAACAACCAGTATGACATACATGCACACTCTAATGTTTTGCCATAAAATGTAGCCAATCAAGAGCACTTACAAACTCCCCCTTTGGCAAATTTTTGGCTAAAACAACTTATTAACATATCATAGTTTACACACAGCAGAAGACGTATGATGTGTTCAGTCATGCAGCTAGTTCCTAGCTCAAGCCACTCAGAGTCCTCACAGTTAGCTCTTACTATTAGCTCATTCTGTTAACCATCTGTTAGTTACTACTACAGATGTCACTTTTTGCTGAGTGAGTAGCATACAGAGTTACTCCCCCTCAAGAATTGCACAAGACTCTCTGCAATTATCATGCAGACACACATATTCATCCAGTCTGCTTTGGATGTTATGACCTTCAGGATAACATCCTGAAGTGCACACACAAGGTTAGCTCATAGCTCCTAGTTGTAACATACATTCCTACTCCAGCTAGGATTACATATCACATCATTGCTGATATCACACATTTCATCAGCAGCACCTGTAGTTACACCTGCAAATGTGCAAGTCTAATATCATATGCACACTGGCACATATGCTCAAGCTAGTTCTCCTTGTTCTTCCACCTGTTGTACCTGCCTTGCTCATGTTGTTCTCACATATGCTCATGCTCAATCACAGCTCATAGCAGTCTTCCACCTGTTGTCCTCTATTTCCTGTTGTTCTCTATTACTCTCTCTCCCCCTTTTTAGCCACAAATTAGGATCCTACTAAATGCTTAGCATAGATCACACATTGTAACATTACAACTGTTTGGGGTTACATTACAGCAAAACTGCTCTCTGAAGAGCATCACAAATTAAGAAAAACATAAACACATTAAACTAACAGCACACCTTAGCAGCAGATTAAGTCACATACTCAATTCTTAATCTTCTTCATCAGAGGAGGAACTGGAGTCACTGTCATTGACATTGGTTGGAACATTCTCACAACTGTCATCAGCCTCTTCTTCTGGCTTGTCAAAATAATGAGGTGGATCCCTGTGAGCCAATGGAACAGTGATGCCTCTGAGGACCACCCTTTTCCCGAACATCTCATCAATAATTTCCTCTCGTGACATACCCAAGAAGGATGATTTCTTCTTAAGTTTGTCATTAGTGGGAGAGGGATACTTGCGTCTTCGTTCTTCATGCGAGAAAGGCGTGTCTTTGGAGGGTTTTGGGTTTGTCTTAGATGAAGATCCTTCATGATGAGAGGCCATGGTGTTATCGATAATGAAGTTCTGGGAGAGATGTTGAACGGTAATGGGGGCGGAGAGACACGTTTGTGTGAGATGGAGAGCTTTATTGGTCAAGGTCTTGGACTGCATTGAATTTGTAAAACTCTCACGTGCCATTAATTTCTATGCATCCTCGTACACACAAATACTCAACTTTCATCTATGATTCTCAAATGGGGCAGCAACTAGAGCCTTTGTACAACTGTCATCTAGCTGTGGTTCAATGGACACATGCTCCAAGGAAATTACTGCATCCTCCACATGGTCTATGTGCTTAGTTCTGTTGTGCTGGATTGGGTCACAATACAATGTCATGACGTCCTGAGTGACATTGTATTTGGTTAATATTTCCTTCATCCAGACTAGCTGAGAACATCTGCTACCAGTTGCTCTGTGTTCAGCTTCAGCAGTTTGCTTCCTTATGAACCAAGATATTAGGTTGCTCTCTAAGAAGAATCATCCACCAGATGTGCTCTTTCTGCCATCACAGTACCCAGTCACGATAGGATCATACTCATGAGAGCAGAGTATGCCATAGTCACAGATTCCATTCTCATATTTGAAAATCCTGTTCACTTGATTCATGTGACTAACCTTAGGGTTTGCTTGATACTTAGCACATACACCAACAACAAACATATTGTCAGGTCTGCTGGCTTGTTGATACAGAAGGCTTTTTTACAGCTTTAGATGAGTAGGTGCATATGTTCTTTTGTGGTAAGCATTGTCCAACCCAACCTTTTTGTCAATGCCTTTGGTGTACTGACTTTGTGAGAGCCATATAGGGTCCTCCAATTGCATGACTTGTATCCCAAGAAGGTGGTTTAATTTTACATACGGACTCATCTCAGACTCAGATTGTATCTGATTAACATATTGGTTTATCAACTTCTCAGACATTGTACCAAAGACTATGTCATCCACATAGGTCTGAGCAGTCATGACTTTGCCATCATCATTGTTAGCAATAAGGGTCTTGTTTATTCCTCCATGGTTAGTAAGAGACTTAGTCAGCCTTTCATACCAAGCCCTGGGAACTTGTTTCACTCCATAGGGAGCTTTCTCCAACTTGTACACATAGTTTAGTTGCTTAGGTTCATCAAAACCCTTGGGTTGTTCCATATATACTTCCTTATTTAAGTATCCATTTAGGAAGGCGCTCTTTACATTCATTTGGAATAGCTTAATCTTCAGAATGCAAGCAATTCCCAAAATCCACCTGATTGACTTTAGTCTAGCACCTGGTGCACAGGTATCATCAATTCCTTCTACTAGTCTAGCCTTGCTCCTGACCATTCTTCCTTGTTTATCAGACCTGATCTTGTAAATCCACTTAGTTCTAGTTATGATAGTTCCATCTGGGCTTGGAACCAATTCCCATACTGTATTCCTTTCAAGCTGATCTGAGTCCATATTTATGTTACTCTGAATGTCACAATATAAGGTCATAACATTCTGAGTGACATTGCCCTGCTTATGCTGACCATTGGCCATGAACTTCATAAGCTTCCAGTATACCAAGTCCAGGTTTCTATGATGATTATCCTTAGAATGTTTATTCATCGCTTGCCTACCAACCCCATAGCCTGTTGTTCTGTCCAGAGGACCCTTATAAGTTCCACTTACTGATTCTTTGGTTATAGCCTTCCCTATTCTTTGAGGATGTCTGCCTTTGTCCAAACTTATTTGATCCTTCTTCTCTTTGTTGATCAGTCCTGGTAGGTTACTTCTGGACCCCCATAGGTAACAGTTATTCTTGGATCTAGTACCCCTCATTTCCTCCTTACCTTCTTCATTGATAACCACACACTTGTCTTTGGAAAAGTGGACTTTTAAACCTTGATCACATAGTTGACTTATGCTTATTAGATTGATAGTCAGTCTTTTAACCAGTAATACATCCTTCGGTTTTGTAACTTTAGGACTGTCAAGTTGTCCAACACCTGTGATTTCTCCTCTAGCTCCATCACCAAAGGTTACATGACTAGATGAATGAGGTTTGAGTTTAATCAAGTGATCCTTAATTCCAGTCATATGTATGGAGCAGCCACTGTCAAAGTACCAGTCTTCATTGGTAGGCATCCTTGTAGAAGTGTGAACTGCTAGTGCAACAGTCTTGGCAATCCATTTATTTTGCTTGTTATGCACTTCCTTCTTACCCTGATACTGCCTCTTGCCAGGCTTGGCATGATGCTTCCTTTTTCCATGTGTAGCATGATGCTGCATTTTTCCATGCTTACTTTGCTTGGTCTTGCTTTGGCTAGGAAATCCATGCAGCCAAAAACACACACCTTTTATATGCCCAAGTTTTCCATAGTGGTAGCATCTGTGCCCTTGGAATTGTCTCTTGACTTGATTCCAATTTCTGTGTGGAGGATGTTGTGACTTTGGTCGTGACATCCTTTTTTGCTTTTAAAGGTCAGGCTGCAACCTATTGAGTTTCAAGACAGGATTTTGTTTCCCAACAAATCCTAGACCAGATTTATCTCCTGATGTCTGACCACTCTGAAGGATTTCCTCTAGGGTGTCAGTCCCAGAGTTGAGCATCCTTATGGATTTTTTCATTTGCTCCTTTTCACCTTTCAACTCATTTACCTCCCTTTGGAGTGCGTTTATAGTGGCTAGATACTCTTTCTTTTCAGCTTCTAACCCCTTGATAACTTCCTTTTGAAGTTCTCCTTGCTGAACCAGTTATGTTCTTCTGATGTGAAGCTTCTTGTATGAAGCTGCAAGTTCCTCAAAGGACACCTCTTTATCACTTGAATCATCATCAGGGATGCACACACTGTTAAGAGTAGTGAAATGTTTAGTTGATTCCTCTTCTGATCCACTGTCTGAATCTTCATCAGACCAGGTGACTGTCAAGCTCTTTCCTTTCTTTTTGAGGTATGTGGTACATTTCCTCCTAACATGTCCATATCCTTCACACTCATGACATTGGACTCCTTTGCTTTGGCTAGCTTTGTCTTCAGCATTCTCTTTATTAGAAGGCATGCTTTTGATATAAGGTTTAGACCTAGCATCTATCCTTTTGACCAATTTGTTGAACTGTCTACCAAGCAAGGCAATTGCTTCAGACAGATTCTCCTCGTTTTCACCATCTGAATCAGCAGTATTTGAGACAAGAGCTATACTTTTGCTCTTTTTCTCCACAGACTGTTCATAAATCCCCATCTCAAAGGTTTGGAGGGAACCAATGAGTTCATCCACCTTCATGTGGCATATGTCTTGAGCTTCTTCAATGGTTGTTACCTTCATGGCAAACCTTTTAGGTAATGACCTTAGAATCTTCCTTACAAGCTTTTCTTCAGTCATCTTTTCTCCCAAAGCTCCTGAGGTGTTAGCTAGTTCAAGAACAATCATGTAAAACTCATGAATGGTCTCATCTTCCTTCATTCTCAGCTCTTCAAATTTGGTGGTCAGCATTTGAAGTCTTGACATTTTGACCTTGGAAGTTCCCTCATGAGTAGTTTTGAGAGTGTCCCAAACATCCTTTGCTAGTTCACAGTAGTGTACCAGCCTGAAGATATTTTTATTTATGCCATTGAATAGAGCATTCAATGCTTTAGAGTTTCCAAGAGCCAATGCCTCTAGATCTTTGGTCCATTCCTCTTCAGGAATTTGCACAGATACTCCATCCTTGTTAGTCTTCACAGGATGTTGCCAGCCAAAGTTTGCAGCTCTCCAAGCTTTGTTGTCTAATGACCTTAGGAATGCAATCATCCTAGGCTTCCAATAGTCATAATTAGAACCATCCGGAATTGGAGGTCTATTGGTGAATCCAATATCTTTATCCATAGTACCAGAATTTGTTTTCCCTAGATCTCACCCAGATTTAAACAGGCAGGGTGCCTGCCCTGATGCCAGTTGAAAATTCTGGCAAGCACACGATGGATGTTATTCCCAAGGTTATAACATCCGCTGTGACATCTGCTACTTAACAGCTAATACTCAGTAATAATAAAAGTAGTAAATAACAGATCAATTGTTTACCCAGTTCAGTGTCAACAATACTTACATCTGGGGGCTACCAAGTCAGGGAGGAAATTCACTATCAGTAGTATCAATTCAGAGTTAAACCTCCAGTTTACACTCCTCACTTAATCCCTACCCAATGATACTTCAACCTAGAGACACTCTAGACCTGAGTATACCCACTCACTCCCCCTCCATCACACAACAGTGATATCAAACAATTACAGACGACAATATGAAGAGACACTTCATAGACACCTTGATCTTGCTTCACAGCTTTGATCAAGGAACTCACACACTCTTGCTTCAAAGCTTCGAGTGAGACACAACCTAGAATCTACCTATCCAATGCAAATCATCCACTAGAGAATTTGCTTGGATTACAAGTATTCCTCCTAGAAAGAATTCACACGTGAAGACTATCCTTCTTCACTTCCAATGACTCTGCAATCTGCACTCTCTTTTCTTCTTTTGTCAAGTGTTGTTGTTCAAGATTGCATCTTCTGATCTTTATAGCAGCTATCAGTCTTTTTGGGCCTTGGTGCACTAATTAGGTTTTATCCATATCAAAACCTATTCTCAAAGATTTGCACACTTGCCATTTAATTCATGGATCTTCTAGTTCACCTAGGGATTCTAGAAATTCTCCTGATATCTAGCTTGAGCATTTATTCTGTTTCCTAGTTTATAGATACCAGAAAAACAACCTTGCCCGCTGGATGTCATTGATAACGCGAAATCGTATATATATAATGACTTACATTTTAACTAATTTATGACTGGTTTCACTCTGATTTCGAGTTTTTCCACGTTATTTGTCTAGTATTTTGCAGGTATTCAAAGTTCATGTTCAAATGGAACAAGATGAAGAAAACAAGCAATTATAGATGAAAACCAGATGAAAAACAGCAAATACAAATTTTGCTGATATGACGGTCGTCACATCTCCATTACGATCGTCATACGTGTTACGACCGTCACAACCCATGACGTCCGTCATGCAGACAAAAAGTGCAGAAAACGTGCACGTGCTGTAAGTGCCTTCAAAGACCAAAAAGAGTGGACCACTAGCTCCTACCTTCTCTGACATCAATCCCACTTCCTGAAGCAACTAACCGTTGGAAATTCCATCTATAAAAGGAGGAAGCTGAGACCAGAAAAGGGGAGCTGCATTCAAGACACGAAGTGATGCCAAATTATTTTCAGAGCGAATTTGAGTTTCAGAATTTCTTATTGTTTCCTTTTTCTTTCCTTTCCTTACAATTGTGTTTTACTTTTCAATTCTTTTCTGTACGAGTGATTGGTACCAAGACTAAATCCTGCTGACATTGTGGAGGATTTCCCAAAGGCCAATTGAATTATTTACAGGTTCTTATTATAATCGTTAATTGAATTTTATTTTCCATTATGATGCATGTTTATATATTCTACCATTGTTTACGTGTTCTTAGTTTATATTCCATGTCCGTCTAAATTAAAGTAATCGGTATGTAATAGGTAGTCAGATGGGATTCGATAATAACCGGTGTATTCTTCCCTTTTCAAACATATTTCTGGCTTGAGTTTTTAAATCGATTTTTCTAAATAAATGTTCGTCGCGACAGCGAAAACTTATTTAAAAGTAGTTTTGCCACGACAGTGGGAAATTCATAGAGGTACGAACCAACAAGCGACATCTGAGGTTAGGACCAGATAGTAAAACCTAAGCATTCGTTTTAAAAACAGCGACAGAGCTTTAAAAAGGATTAGAGCTTAATGGTTTTCAAAAAGTAATTTTAACCGCGAATGGAATAGCGAAAGCATACGTTCCGCCTTAGAGTTGCGACTAGCGTCAACAACCATCGTGAGACAAAGGTCTTTAAACCGTCATTTTCTTCTTAAACTATTTTTGAAAACACCCAAAACACCGGTGACTTGTCGAATCCTTGAAGAACCAACATATTGCATACCGATTCACGCATTTATACCTTAAGTTACGTTTTTAGTTTCCCTTTATTACACACACTTCTTTTGCTTTTAAGCAACACCCAACTACTATTCACGGCAAAGAAATCAAGATATTATAAAACCCAATCATAAAGTTTCTCAGCCTAAATGTAACAACTAAGATATGAATCAATGAAGCATAGTTTGTTCTTTCTTGATCATGTTCTATTTATCACTTTCAAAGTTGAGAAAATGTAACCAACACTTAAGTTGTATGCATTTAAGTTGTTTTCATGTTCAACTTCATGAATCAACATTTAAGTTGTATGCAACGTAAAATATTTCAAAACACTGGGTTTGTTGACATACCTGAGATTTCCTGATTTTTGCAGAGAAAGATGTGAGAATTTTGATGTTGGTGTGTGAATGTGAGGATTTTAGGCACTTAAGATTTGAAATTTCGTGGGTTCTAAGCTTGCGAGAAGAAATTTTACACTTGAAAGAGATTAAAAATGAAGTAAAAAATTATTTTATGGTTGGTTTTATGTGAGTTAAGTTCCCAAAGTTTCTGCAACGACGCTCTTACTAGGCAAGTTTCTAGATTGTTAAGAAATATTTTCTAAATTTCAATGTTTATGATACAAGGAATTTCTCGCTAGGCGAAATCAAGAGTTCGGTTAGCAGACTGAGCACTCTTCTAATTCTACTAATGCATGCTAAAGTGTGTTCTTGGAAAAAGCCACTTGGTAAAAACATCGTATACTGTCATAAAATATGATTTTTATGATTTAAAAAATGTGTCTAAAAGGAAATTTAAAAGGTTGTCACAAATAAATATTATGTTGCCTCCTAACAAGCATTTGTTTAATGTCATTAGCTTGATATTTTTGGTGTCAAGTGATCTCAAATACATTAAAGCATACCTCTTTGTCTTTGAACCTTACCCTTATTCCTCTTTTATCATTGTCTACCATTGTCGCTACTGCGAAAATCGGCGCCGGCTATGACAGAAGAGTCGCCACCGTGCGTTATTTATCCCAATGGAGGGAAAGGAAACGCTCGAAGTAAACCTAACGCAAAGACGGGAAAGGAATGGTCATCGCAACCAAATCCTGAATTCGGGAGTCGGTTACGCAAGGGGAAGGTATTAACACCCCTCACGTCCGTCGTACTCGACAGGATCCACGCTTGTTTTCTAGTACGGATTGTTATTCTCTCTACTCTAAAGGTCTGGGGTTAAAAAGAAAAGAAAATGACTCGGCAAAGTATCGCACTTTATGCCTACGTATTCCCGTCTGGAACGAGAAATCAGAGTCAACGTAGTTCGCCTAATTACGGGAAAGGAGGGGAAGGTTGCTCGCTAGGATATGGCATCCTATGCCTACGTACTTTCATACAGCATGAAAGATCAGAGCAAACGTAGTTCGGGCTACGGAAGACACAAGTTTGTCTGAATGTTTTTATCTCCTTATGAAAGGGTTTTCTCCTGATTAAGAGTCCAAGCGGACAAAAATGACGATTTGATGTTTGTTTTTAGTCTTTTATGCAAGAACTGTTTTTTATGATGTTTGCAATCTCTGACGCATTAGAGACTATGATCTGAGGGTGAATACATCGTATGTCACCCTAAGGGTAACACACTAGGCAATCAGACTTCTGAAGAGTGACCCTCCAGCAATCTTCTCTCAAATAGCTTAAGGCTCATAGCGTACGACGTCGATCATCCTTATTACTGTGTTTTGAATTGTTCTGAGATAGAAGAGAAAGAAGTTCTAAAAAGCCTAGGGTTTGAAAGGGGAATCAAAACTACCCTAATGTTATCATGCATGGATTACAACCTAATGTCTGTCATAATTCCCTCCTGCATAGAGGAAATCAGAGATCCTAGGGGATAAACGGAAAAGAAACAGCAAATACAGTAAACAGTAAAATGCATGAGATGCAGCAATACAAGCGAGGCAAGGGAGTTCCACTCAACCTCGAACCTGGGAAAACAATAGGCAAAGTGAAACAGCTTCACGTCAAACCTAAGGGGAAAGCTAAACAAGCCAACAATCAATACAGGAAAAGAAAACCCCAACACCAGCCCTGACAGCAACACCAGCTCCTACAGTAACAGCTCAAACAGCAACAGCTCTGACAGCCACAGTTGATTAACAGCAAACAGTTAATAGTAACAACTTCAAGCAAAATCCCATATTCACTCTTCAATGATACCCAAGCTTTAGATAAGCTCATATCTCCACTAATCTCCAGCTTTAGCAAGCACTGAATCCCAACAAACAAATAGCTTCAAACAGCAGCAAAACCCTAATTTTCAACGATACCCAGCTTTGACAGGTACAAGCTTCATCTTCACCAGTCTTCAATGAATCTTCATCTTCAATAGGCTTCCAATCTTCAAGGCAAACACTCACAGGAGAGACTCAACTAACAGATGAAGTTGGAAGGTTAAGAGGCTTAATGACAACCCAGGGAAATCACTAAGATCTTATCATAGCAAGGGAGAGGTATCCTCAAGGTTCTACCCAATCAAAGCATGCTCTACATCTCTCCTAAGGAGAGAGGGAACTTCTTTGGGGGACCTTGTGTCATAGGATGGAATAGAGGCACAAGAAGCTCTCTATGTTTGACAGAAGAAATCAGTCTAATCTAAAGCTCTCCCAATATCTCCTATCTCCTAAGTCTTCACAAAGCATCTTCAAACACAAGAAACTTCAAGCTCCAAGCATCATCATTTGTCTTCAATCATCCTCAAAGTCTCCATTAGCTCCATCAAGCAAAGCTCAAGCCTCAAGCCCAATTGAAATGCCCAAAACCCAACAAACAAAGCAACTTCCCAAGAGGGAAACACACCAATATCAACCAACTTGCAAAAATCAGAGAAAATAGGAATACTCATCATAAAATCCTAGATTAATTTCTAAGGGATCCTAACTAGGTACCCTATAGCCCATATATTTCCCAGCACCTAAATCAAACTAAAAACCCAAGAACTATGTGTTGAAATGCACCTATGTCATGGTAAAACCCTAATCTTAGCACCCTAAAGTTTAATGTTCAAAACTAACCTAAATTAAATCACAAAAATGTGATAAAATTCCAGGGGGAACCCAATACTATATTCTAACTAGAGCAAAAAGAATCAAGTCAAAATTCTAAATCAAATGACCATACAAAATTCAGAAAGTAGAAGTATCAAATAGAATGCAAAATAAAGCAATAAAAATGTAAAAAATGCCATAAAACGAAAAATGCATGAAATGGTATTTTTATTGTTTTATTATTTTCCTGAGGTCACAATGTAAATAGGGAAAAAATTCCCAACTAAAAAAGATCGTTTTTCAATTTATTATGGATTTTCCAATTAACCTAAAATAATATGTGAAATTAAAGAAAATAAAAAGAAAATGAAAAGGACACGTGATGAATAGCAATCAGAAACAGTTCATTTCACCAACTGGGCCCAGAGAAAGGGTGTCAAGAGAAAGCGTGCTAGGCCCAATTCCACTTTAGAAAATTAATGGAAAAACAAATGAAAAAGGGAAAAAACTTGGTGTGAATAGCAATACTTTCGCGTGTGAAACCTATTGGGCCCTCAGAGTAGGGTGTGGGTAGTAACATTTCACTAAGCCCAAGCTAGCAACTTAAGTGATGCTGTGCATTTTGATGCCTTCAGAAACTCTTCACAAGCTGAGAGCAAATCGTGACCTTCAGATTCTCCCTTGGTCAAAGGTCTCACTCACATCCAATGGTGATTAGGTTATCTTCAACCTTTTGAAAACTTGGAGGGAAAATGCCATGGAAACGCAGAGTTTCAACCTCAACTTCTCCCCAATCGTGTTTCATCAATTCCTCATCAAAAATTAAAATTAAAAACCCTAATCCACTCCATTTTCTTCCCTGAATCTAACCATGTAATCTATGAACATTGAATCACTCTCTACTCTCAAACACGATTGCCACTTCAGAATTTGGTCAAGAACCAAAACTCACTAAACCTAAAATTGATCATCCCAAACTCATCACCACTTCACACTGAGCAAATTCCACTATCACACCATGATTATAACACCGAGAACACAAAGATACAAGCATGAACAGAAATGGTACCATCCTATTTTTTGTCTCTAAATCAATCCTAATGCTACCAGAAAGCTTCCTACAATGATCTACATCACATCTACCCTAACAAAACCTATCAATTATGCCTACATCAAGCCATGGATTGAAGTTTACATACCTGACAAAATCGTGTGAACAGAGTGGCAAAAGCTTCAAATCAACCTTCAAGAGCTTCCAGATTCCTTCAATGGAGTATAACCAAGCTTCTGTATGCAACAAACTTGATTGAAATGGCTTGAATCTTTGAACCCGATCTTGAGTTGCAGATGAAAAATTCCAAATGCTATCTCACAATTCTTCAATGTTCTTGCTATGGATTCAATCTGGAATCATTCAACAATGCTAAAGCAAGCTTCTGAATCAAAAAGAATGGATTGAGATGAAGCAAATCGTGTAACTGAATTTAGTTTTGCAATCTGAAATTTCTGAGCTCAATCTCTCTTTTTTCTCCCAATTCTCACCAACCAGTGCATTGAACTGACTCAAAACTATATATAGAACATGAATGAATGATCTAGAAACTTCTGGATTGATCTAATGAGAAATTCAATATCTCATGCCATGGAAATCTCATCTCATGCTTGCACTCATGACAGTCCCTTTGCAGCTTGTATTTGCACCTGCCTTGAGTTCAAATTCTCCTTAAATGAGATTTTTGATGTGTTTGAATGGTTTAGCACCTTGCATTTGATCTCTTGTGAAGTTTGGCAAATGTAACTTATACCTTAAGTAACAAAATGCAATTCCATGAAATTGACCCCAAATGCAAAAAGTGACAATGCCAATGTCTTTAAAATGCCATTTCCAAGCAATTTGATATGTCATATGTGTTATTTTGGCCTTAGAATGAAAAATCACAAAATTGGTCATTTTAATGAACTTTAATTCCTTCTTTTTAGGCCATTTTTTCAATTTTGAGTTACAAGCAATTCCAAGCTCTCATGACCACTTAGTTAGACTCAAAACATCATTTTGAACAAATTTGATGTTGAACATTTTTTCATTTGAGGAGTGGAAGGTGGAGATTTTGACCTATGTTAAAAATGACCTATAATCATCAATACCCAAAATACCCCTGGATTGCCAAGACCATAACTTGAGTTGAACAAATCTTCTTGAGGACTTATAGTACTCAAATTAAAGCTAGGATTAATATCTACAACTCTTATGTTGTCCAAGAATCCATTTGAAAACTCCTTCATGGGCAAACGTTGCTTGGAAGTCAAGTGACTTTCACAGATAAATTTCAGTGTCCTCTGATGACCCATAACTTGCAAGAACCATAACTTGAGTTCTACAAATCTTCTTGAAGACTTCTAGTAATCAAATTAAAGCTATTGAGAAGCTCTACAAGTTTCATATTGACCAAGAATCCATTTGAAACTTGCATTTTGACTTATCTGGCTTGGAAGTGAGGCCCAAATTAGGGGATTTTACACTGAAACCCTAATTTGGCAACTCCTCCTACCCTTGATTCTCTTTGATTTATCCTTGGCACAACACCAACCTTGTATCAACATATCAATTCATGAATCTCACATCCTTCAATTAAGCCTTGATGCTTTTCAATCACTCAGTTGACTTAGGGTTGACCTAGGGTTGACCCAGATGAAACCCTAGTTGACTGTACTTCAACTCTGGCTCTTGTACTTGTATCAATGACTTGTCTCATATTCAAAATGACCCTCTAGTTCTTCCATGACCTTTGTGCACATTCCATACCCTCAATTCATAGTTCATACTCCATTGACGATACTCAATATACCTCAAATTATGAGAGAAATCCATTGGTTGATCCTCAAACTTTTCAAAGCTTCAACTCATTTCTTGATTACTTGGATGGTCTTGAGCTTGAATAAAAACCCCTTGATGTGCCTCTTTTGATAAGAATGGCACTTGATCCCTTGTTAGATAACTTGTTATGTTATGTTATGCAAATGATTAGACTATGTACATGGTTGACTATGCAAATGATAATGCAATTGAAACATAAACCAGGTGAAATAGGTTGAGCAAATTTTAGGGTGCAACAGCTGCCCCTATTCAAACGGCTTGGACCCGACTGGGTGAAGAGCGAACGGCCTTCAAACATTTGAGGTACGAGACGGTTGAATACCAAGAACTCGGAAATTTGCCAACTGCAGAAATAAACTGCACCACTGCTTGGGGAACCCCATCCATCAATTAAAACTGATTGTTACGGTAACAACTGATCACCCACCTGATACGGATCTGATTTCAACACTAACCGCCTGTGCAGCACCAAACTTGTTAATATAGGAATAACCTGGACGACTTCACTGTGGAAGTACTTCTGTCAACAAAACATGACTCTGCCAATGATACAGGAAAATAACTCCGCCATCACTACGGGAAATAACTTCGCCACCACTACGGGAAATAACTCCGCCACCACTACGGGAAATAACTTCGCCATCACTACGGGTAATAACTCCGCCACCACTACGGGAAATAACTCTGCCACTACTACGGGAAATAACTCCGCCACCACTACGGGAAATACTCCGTCACCACTACGGGAAAATAACACCGCCATCGCTACGGGCAATACTCTGTCATCACTACAGGAAAATAACACTGCCATCGCTACGGGTAATACTCTGTCACCACTACAGGAAAATAACACCGCCATCGCTACAAGTAATACTATGTCACCACTACAGGAAAATAACACCGACATCGCTACGGGTAATACTCTGTCATCACTACAGGAAAATAACACCGCCATTGCTACGGGTAATACTCTGTCACCACTACAGGAAAATAACACCGCCATCACTACGGGTAATACTCTGTCATCACTACAGGAAAATAACACCGCCATCGCTACGGGTAATACTCTGTCACCACTACAAGAAAATAACACCGCCATGGCTACGGGTAATACTCTGTTATCACTACAGGAAAATAACACCGCCATCGCTACGGGTAATACTCTGTCACCACTACAGGAAAATAACACCGCCATCACTACGGGTAATACTCTGTCATCACTACAGGAAAATAACACCGCCATCGCTACGGGTAATATTCTGTCATCACTACAGGAAAATAACACCACCATCGCTACGGGTAATACTCTGATACAGCTTCTCTGTCGATCCCTTGCAGCAGCTGACTCCATCAATCAAATGGGTAACACAATACGAGTCTAGTCTTCCAACTTTTAGTGCCGACATGGCACAAATCTGCAAAGGACTCTACCGGGGATTTTCTGAAATCACACTGCCAGAATATTGAGAAGACGAACACTATCATCACATGTCTCATGCTGAGACTTCAGTCGTCTGTAACTTCGTACTCCTGCTGAGAAACACACCTGAAAGCAAAAAGGTCAACCAACCTGATTTATGTTTCAAAATGCGTATGTATGTCAATGGCGTAATGCTCCATACGGCATGGAAATGCTACGCGTTTTTTGAGTAGATGCAAACATGATAATGTATGCAAATGCAAATGCAGATTCAGACTGCTGGGGAGCTCTGACAAGCTTGCTTCAACACTGCATTTGAGAGCAAATACCACCATGTTAGGGATGAACGGGTATCATAAAGTATTCCGGAAAAATAAATGCCGGCAATATTACCAACTCTGCCGAGGAGAGATTGACCCTCGATTTCCACTGGGAGGAAAGAACAACATCTTCTGGGGAGAGGAACTCAGCTGGGGAAGAAACGACTCGGCCGGGGAAACATGAACCTTCCAGGGAAACTCACTGTCTGGGCACAGCTTACAAACTCGGAGCTACCACTCCGCTAAGGATAATCCTTCTGAACCAACTACGACTTGGTTAAACACTGCGGGAATTCTCCCAGCTGGGGATTGATCGTTCACATACTCGACTCTCTGGGGAGTGCAACCTCTGCTGGGGATACTGATTTTGAATGGCTGGGGATATCTCTTGGACAGCTTCCATAAGAATACTCTTATGGGGAAAATAATCCTTCCTTCGGTAAGGGATAACATCATCTCAACCTTTGGGGATGAGGTGCAACCTGCGAGGGGATTAGCATCGCACAAAGTCAAGTCTTTCACCACGAACCTCCGGCTGGGGCCACAATTTCTAATTGTCCGCTTTAAAGGCGAGAACCCTGCAAAACACAAACGAGACAACACAAATCTGTACAACCAAATCTATTCGGGTTAGTGTCCGTGACATTACTTCAGTCAATTTGAAGTTTTATCAATCATTGGCAAGGGCCAGCAAAGTTATGCACATGCAAGTTCATCGGAACATTGGCGTTTTCCAAATACAAAACAGTAAAGCACAATCATCAAATACTGAATGACATGTTTTATTAATAACAGACCTCTGAATAGGCAAAGCTTTGTACATCGGATGCAACTCCTGAAAAGAGGAAGTTACGCACACACACATACATATATGCACAAAAAGCATAAAAATATAAATACAACTCGAATTTGTACACATGTCGGCAACGTGGTGCAGCCAAACATCGTGAGCTGATCCTCCTATGACTCGCCTGACTCTGGCGCTTTCCCGGTATTCAATTTTCGGAAGAGATTGTGTTGGATAAACGAACCCTCAGGTGCTCCCAAACCACTAAGCAATGCAGTATCAGACCCGGACCGCAGTCATTTGCCTTTTTCAATCCCTAACTTTTGCGTGAATTGCCCTTTGCGGGTTTTCAATTCACCGGGATACCCTTTTTTGCCGAAGTCGCCCAATGCAAGTTTTCGACTTCGCGGGTGTACATCTTTTCAATTTTATCCCTAACTTTTGCCCGAACCTTTTATTCATTTTTTCGGTTCGCCAGGATGCACCATTTTTGCCTGGACTCTCTTTTTACTGTCCAGCGGGTCACTTTTAAGCAAAGTATTTTTTAACTGCGTCCGAATTCACAGGAGACGAAAAGTCTTCACCGTCCATGGTGGACAACAACAAAGCTCCTCCTGAGAAGACTTTTCTGACAACGTATGGACCTTCATAGTTTGGCGTCCATTTGCCTCTGTGATCTGTTTGTGGCGGGAGAATCCTCTTCAGCACAAGGTCACCCGTCTGAAAGCTTCGCGGACATATCTTCTTATCGTATGCTTTCTTCATCCGGCTTTGATACAACCGACCGTATGCGAGAGAAGCTAGCCTCTTCTTATCCATTAAGCTGAGCTGATTCAGTCTATCTTTAACCCATTCTGCCTCGTCAAGTTGGACATCTCGTAAAACCCTCAAGGAAGGAATCTCCACTTCCAACGATAACACTGCCTCCATTCCGTATACCAAAGAAAAAGGGGTTGCCCCGGTTGATGTGCGTACCGTCGTACGATAACCGTGCAAAGCAAAAGGTAGCATCTCATGCCAGTCCTTATACGTCACAACCATCTTCTGAACAATCTTCTTTATGTTCTTATTGGCCGCTTCAACAGCGCCATTCATCTTGGGTCGGTACGGAGAGGAATTGTGATGCTCAATCTTAAAATTCTGACACAGCTCTTTCATCATCTTGTTATTCAAATTCGAACCGTTGTCGGTGATAATCCGCTCAGGGATTCCATATCTGCAAATAATATCTCTTTTGATAAATCTGGCTACCACTTGTTTGGTGACATTAGCATATGATGCTGCTTCCACCCATTTGGTGAAGTAATCAATTGCCACCAAAATGAACCGGTGTCCGTTTGATGTCGTAGGCTCGATCTTTCCAATCATATCAATTCCCCACATCGAGAATGGCCACGGTGATGACATCACATTCAGAGGACTTGGGGGTACATGGACCTTGTCCGCATAAATCTGGCATTTATGACACCTCTTTGCAAACTTGAAACAGTATGTTTCCATAGTTAGCCAGTAATAACCTGCCCGCAGCAGCTTCCTCGTCATAGCATGCCCACCAGCATGCGTACCAAATGTACCCTCATGTATCTCTTCCATGAGCAACTTTGCTTCTTTCTCATCTACACAGCGTAGCAACACCAAGTCGTGGTTTCTTTTGTATAGGACACCGTCAGGATTCAAATAGAAATTGCCAGCCAATCTCCTGAGAGTTTTCTGATCTCGACTGGATGCCCCAGCCGGGTACTCCTTGTTCTTCAGGAAATTCTGGATGTCATAGTACCAGGGTTTATCATCGGATGCTTCGTCAATAGCAAATATGAATGCTGGCCTATCAAGCCGAGAGATAACAATCCGGGGAGCCTCGTTCCAGAAGTTAACTTTATACATGGAAGACAATGTCGCAAGTGCGTCAGCCATTTGATTTTCTTCTCGCGGCACATGATGCAATTCCACCTTGTCAAGGAAAGGCAACAATCTCCTTGCATAGTTCATATATGGTATCAAATTGGGCTGACGTGTCTCCCATTCTCTTTTAATCTAATTCACCACCAGAGCTGAGTCTCCGTATACATCCATATGTTTGATTCGCAAATCAATGGCCTCTTCCAGACCCATAATGCAAGCCTCATATTCAGCTTCATTATTGGTAACAGGAAAGGTTAATCGGGCAGTAAAGGGGATATGCGACCCCTGAGGAGTAGTAATAATTGCCCCTATTCCGCTACCATAGGAATTTACAGCTCCGTCAAATATTAACTGCCATTTGGAACCCAACTCTGGTCCTTCGTCCGGCAACGGTTCTTCACAATCCTTCATTTTCAGGTATATGATATCCTCGTCAGGAAAATCAAACCTCATCGATTGGTAGTCCTCAATAGGCTGCGCAGCAAGATACTCCGACAACACATTACCTTTAATAGCCTTCTGAGAAACATATTGGATGTCGTATTCGGCTAACACCATTTGCCATCGGGCAATTCTTCCGGAGAGTGCTTGCTTCTCAAACACGTATTTGATTGGATCCATCTTTGAAATTAGTAGGGTTGTATGATTTAGCATGTATTGCCTCAAACGTTTGGCGGCCCAGGCTACCGCACAACACGTCTTCTCGAGCATCGAGTATCGAGACTCATAGTCAGTAAACTTCTTGCTTAAATAGTAGATTGCATGCTCTTTACGTCCTGTCTCGTCGTGTTGACCGAGAACACAACCCATACTTTCCTCAAGAACCGTCAAATACATAATCAACAGTCTCCCGGCTACTGGGGGTATCAAAACAAGAGGTTCCTGCAAGTATTCTTTTATCTTGTCGAACGCCTTTTGACAATTTTCATTCCAGGTCACAACCTGATCCTTCTTTAGCAACTTGAATAACAACTCGCATGTCGCAGTTAGGTGAGATATGAACCGGGCAATATAGTTCAGCCTCCCTAAAAACCCCCGTACTTCTTTTTCTGTTTTAGGCATCTGCATTTCTTGTATTGCTTTTATTTTCGCAGGGTCAACCTCTATTCCTTTTTCGCTCACGATAAACCCCAGCAATTTACCTGATCTCATCCCGAAGGTGCACTTGTTAGGGTTCAGTCTCAGCCTGAACTTCCTAAGCCTCTTGAACAATTTCAGCAGATTAACCAAATGCTCCTCCTCCGTCTGGGATTTGGCATTCATATCATCAACATAAACCTCGATCTCTTTATGCATCATGTCATGAAAGAGAGTCGTCATAGCACGTTGATATGTTGCCCCAGCATTCTTCAACCCAAAGGGCATCACTTTGTAGCAAAATGTTCCCCAAGGAGTAATGAAAGTAGTCTTCTCCATGTCTTCTGGTGCCATTTTGATCTGATTATAGCCCGAGAAGCCATCCATGAAGGAGAATACAGAGAACTGAGCAGTGTTATCAACCAGCACATCGATGTGAGGAAGTGGAAAGTCATCTTTCGGGCTCGCCCTATTCAAATCACAGTAGTCTACACACATTCGCACTTTACCGTCTTTCTTCGGCAATGGCATAATATTAGAGACCCATGAGGGATATTTGGTAACAGCTAGGAAACCAGCATCCCACTGTTTTTGAACTTCCTCCTTGATCTTCACAGCCATGTTCGGTCTGGTTCTTCGGAGCTTCTGCTTAACATGCGGACATTCCTCTCGCAGCGGCAGACGGTGAACAACCATATCCGTATCCAACCCAGGCATATCCTCGTACGACCAAGCAAATATATCACTGTACTCTTTAAGCATCTCAACCAATCTTTGCTTGATGTTGCTCTGTAGCGCAGCCCCTATACGGATGTTTTTCACAACCTCTTCCGACCCCAAATTGATAATCTCGATGACCTCCTCATGAGGCAGAATGATTCTTTCTTCTTGTTTCAATAACCAGGTCAGCTCTTCTGGTACGTCGCCATCTTCAACACTCTCTTTCTCAGCTTGAAATACCGGGTGCTCGAAGTCGAAGTGAGTCATAGGCGGTTCATAGATGTCATCTGAAATAGTAATCCTGCAAAGGAAATGGTTAAATGCTTCAAGACGCATACAAAGCAAATAACCACATTGCCATTTTATTGTAAAAAGATAAAAACAGGAAAACAAGGATCACAATATTTGTATATAAAAAACGCCTTTATTCATGATTAAACAATGTAATGTACATAACCAAATGGCCCTAAGCAAAATCACTATGCCCCGGGTAGGACACATGATTATTCAACAATTAAGAAAACAAATCATTACTGTTTAGTTGTCACAGGAACAGTTTCCCGGATAGACCAATTGCAGAGACTTTGTCCTAGAACACTTGGCTTGATCCATGCGTCCATATCACAGTCACTGTCTCCTTCTTCAGAATCGGAAACAGCGTTGATGGTCTCATAGCTCACCCCGCTTGGCGTGATGGTTATCGGCCCTCTGAACCTGGGCGCTTCTGAAGAGGATGCTGATGACGACGGATGATATCCAAGCCCGAACCTGTCATTCTTCACGGGAATTTCCAACACCTGACCCCAGCCCTTGGTTTTGCCTGCCTGCACTAGAGCCTGGGCCTCTTTGTAGGATGACACCGCCACATCTGATACTTTACTTGGCACCGGAGCTTTGTCTTTAATTCGCAACCCCTTGAAGGCTTGACAGGGTGTTTCGTGTATTTCACCGTCGACCTCCACATATCTGAATGAAGACAGAGGGCTAACCAGAATATCTTCTTCTCCACAAACAGTGACGACACTATCCCCCACCATATACTTCAACTTTTGGTGCAACGTGGATGTGACTGCCCCAGCAGCATGAATCCATGGGCGTCCAAGAAGACAACTATACGCTGGCTGGATGTCCATTATATAGAACTCAGTTTCAAATATTTCAGGCCCCACCTACAACGGTAATGTTATTGATCCGAAAACCGACCTCCTCGTTCCATCGAACGCTCTCACCACTAAGTCACTGGGCGTGCAGATAATCCCCCTGATGGCTAACTTCATCATGGCTTTCTTCGGTAGCACATTCAGGGAAGATCCAGTGTCTACTAAAGCGTGGGACATGACTATGCCCCGGCATTCGACTGACACATGCAATGCCATATTGTGCTCTCGACCTCTCGGAGTTAAATCAAAGTCTGTAAAGCCCAAACTGTGCCCCGCGTTGACATGCGCCATCACCCCTTCTAACTGATTAACCGAAACATCTTGAGGAACGAATGACGTGTCTAGGATCTTCAGCAAAGAGTTCCGATGGGCTTCGGAATATAACAACAATGATAGGATGGAAATTTTTGACGGTGTTTGCTGGAGATGCTCAACGATTTTGTAATCACTTTTACGGATGAGCCTCATAAACTCTTCCACATCCTTAAGCGATGTTTCCTTTTCATTCGACTGAGAAGGACCACCCTCAACTACCTTAGCTTTACCCTTGGCTACTCTTTCCGCCTCTACCTCGGGTGACGTGAAGATTCTCCCACTTCTAGTTATACCTCCTGTTTCGACAACATTATCTACGACCCCAGCTGGTTGTCTATTTACTTCAATTTTCTCACTGTCACAATATACCTCCAACCCGTAAGTCCATGGCACTGCTTTGGTACTTTCAAAAGGAACTGGTCCCGCTTTAGTAATTGTGATCGTCTGCCGCCGGGCAGGTGCCATTATCGTTATAGTTTTCCTCGGAATTGTCACCGTCGCAACATCGTTTCGCTCATCACACAATGCCTCTACAGGCTTTTCAACCGCGATTCTATCAAACTGCAATGTTTCTTCATCCATCATAGCCTGAATGCCCTTTCTTAACTCATCACAACCCCCTGACTGGGTCCAACAATCTAAGTAGAATTCATCACAACCTGGGAATACACCCCCTTTTAACAACCTGCTTTTAATCTCACCCAACGGTGTCTTCAGCTCATTGACATCCGTCACTAGATTCAAATTTTCCTCGGTCAGGATGGTGTTTGCCCCGTGATTGGGCATAGGCTGTTGTACTATATTTGGACCCGCCTGTCCAAAGTTGATAGCTTTGTTGTCCAACAAGTCTTGGACTTTATGTTTAAACGCATGACAGCCTTCAATATCATGTCCGGGTGCCCCGGAATAAAACTCACAGTGTTTACCAGCATCGAAGCCAAACGGAGGAGTGCCCGTTAACGGCGCCATGGTCCTTTTCTCGACCAAATTCAATCCTAGCAGTGTCTGAAGCAGTTTGGCGTATGTTGAAGGAGGCGTTTCAAATCCTATCCTTGTCTTGCCCTCTAGGATTCTGCGTTGGGTGGGGTGTTTCCTTTGTTGTTGCGGCTGCTATTGCTGTTGTTGTTGTTGTGGAAAAGGGATGGTAACGCTAGCTATCTGTTGAGACTGAGCATATTGACTTCGCCCTCTGGCCCGGCCCCTGCCACCAAACACGGCACTAGTATCACCCTGTCGTCTACCACCGAATGCTTTTCTTGTGCCTCCTGCGGGGGCAGACTCACCTGCTTGGAATCTTCCAATTTTAATCCCGTCTTCGACCATCTCACCCATAAGAATCAAATCTGAAAAACTGCTCAACGAAACATTAAACAATTTTTCGTAATATATCCCCGTAAATGTCCCAATGAACATACTATTCATTTCTCTTTCAGCTAACGGAGGATGTACTCTTACTGCCATATCGCGCCATCTCTGTGCACACTCTTTAAAGCTTTCCCCGTTCTTCTGCGACAAACCATGCAATTGAACTCGGTTCGGTGCCAGATCACTGTTATATTTATAATGCAGAACGAAAGCATCTGCCAATTGGTTCCAGGTTTTGATTTGAGTGGGCTCCAACCCCATATACCATTCGAGTGACGGTCCTGACAGGCTATCTTGAAAGAAATGCATAAGCATCCTTTCGTCATCTGAATACGCAGACATCCTTCTGCAATAAGCGCGGACATGCACCTTAGGGCAAGTGTCCCCCTTATATTTGTCGAAAGTGGGAGCTTTTAATTTTAGCGGTACCCTCAGCCCAGGCACCAAGCCCATAGTAGTCATGTCTAATCCGGTAGAATTCTGATTAGCCATACCCTTCACCTGTTCTTCAAGCATCTTGATCCTCTGAGTATTGTCAACGGGTCCTTCAAATCCCATGCCTCTTCCCGAAAAGGCGTCCTCTTGACAGTCTTCGCCCCAGTTCACATTTTCATTTCCGTACCCGTTATAACCAGTGTTGCGACCAAACCCTTGCTGATTAGTCATGGGACCTCGTCCCCCATTACCATAACCTTGATTGACCCCAACATGCCCGAAACCAGTGTTGACAGGAATCAATCTAGCACCATTTCCACCATAACCCTAGTTAGCGTTACCAAAACCGTCGTAACCGAAACCCTGAGTGTTGAAGCCGAACTTTCCGCCCTGATTGCCGTACTCAAACCCCTGGTCATTATAGCCGAACCCATTGTTACTAAAACTGTTACCACCATTGTAGTTACCACCGCCCAGATTGGCATCTCCAAATCCAACATTGTTAACAACAGTCTCATTTCCATTCCCTGTGTTACCATTGCCAGCGCCAGCGTCATTGTTTACAACCACAATAGGTGGGGTCACCACAGGAGGAACCACAGGCGTAGGGGGCCCATTCTCCGGAATAGTCTCAACGTGTGCAGAGTTATGATCATTGTTGCCATTCCCATTATCCCGCGTCAGCAGCGACTGTACCAGAGTCTGGAGGCTCTCCTTGCCCTTAGCAATGTTCTCCATTGCCTGCATGAACAGATTCAACTTCTCGCGGATTTCCTGCATCTCCACTTGGACTTGATCCATGATTCTCTTGCAGTTGTTTCGGGTTGAGTAGCGGTGAACTCTTTGTTCGTCAATCCTGGAAAACCTGTAGATGCAGGAAATAAGATACAGATTCAAGAATACCGGTCATGTAATATGAATGCAGATGCAAATGTGTAAATATGTTACAGGTTATATTCCCCCCGATTCTAGTTTCGGAGAGAATGCCATCATGACAATGGAGTCCCCATCAAGCAAGCAAGGAATCAGAAAATCCTCATATATAACAAATGCCAATAGGCTGAGTACAAGAGTACAACTGAATACAACTGAAGAGACCTCGGCCAACAAGCCTGGCGATGGTCAAAATACAAGTACAAATAACAAAGGCAAGGCAAAGCTAAATCAGGCCAAGTGGCGCTTTCTGACGTCTTCCAATATCCCCAGCGTCTCTGAGTGCCCCAATCGGGAGATCAACTCCTGTATCAGTAAGGCATGCCGCTCGGTAGTGGATCTCAGCTTCGTGACGTCATCTTGGCAAGTTCCTTTTCCAGAACATTTGTCGAGTCTACACCTCTTGGAGCCAGCCTTCACTTCATAACCTCTCGGCTTCTCGCCAATGTCACTTACTCTGAGCTCAGCAGCGCTCCTAAGTGATGTCTCTTCAGCAATCTTTGCGTCTTGGGCTCTAATATGTGCCCCTAGCGTGGCAATCTGCAGCTTCAGTTCATCTTCACGCTCCTTCCGCTTGGTAAGTGTGGCATTCCACAAAGCTTCCCACTTGCTGAGACGGGAATAAGCTTTGCTTAGAAGTTCCTTCTTGGAAGCAAGCACCTTGCTAACACCGTTCAAGGCTATTCCCACTTTTTCTTTCTTGTTGGTCTCTTCCGTCAGCTCCGATCCCAACCTGTTAATCAATTCAGTCTGCTCCTTCACAGTGAAGGTGGCTTCATTCTTCTCACGACGTAACTGGAAGATCTCCTTCTCTAACTCATCATTGGCTTTCTTCAATTCTTCGTTTTCAGCCAACAATTTGTTATACTTCTCACTTTCTTCCACAGTAGGTACCTCAATCAATGGAAGATACAGGGATTCCACAGCAGGATAAGGCATCAAGGAAGTACTAGCTCTCTCGCGGATCCAAGCCAAATAAGGATCATAACCTCTGCTGTTACTCTTACCGAGCAGAGCTTTACCTCTCCTATGGGTGTTAGCCCATGCATGTCTCAATCTGATCAAAACAGCCCTGTCTAATGACCCTGTGAGATACAGAGACTCCTGTATCTCCTTCTCAATAGGAGCGTCCCTCAAAGCATAACCAAACTGTCTTACCAGCAGTGAAGGGTTATAGTTAATACAGCCTTTCCGTCCAATCAAAGGGACATTCGGAACGCCACTGCAACTATATATAATATCAGTGCCCAGCATACTCCGATCAAACCAAATGATATTCTCAGCAGACAGCCCCATCAACCGGGAAGACCAATCTAAAGTATCAACAGCATCCACAAAAGGCCCTGTCTTCGGAAGATGCCCTTGGAACCACCTGTACAAGAGAGGAAGACAGCAAGAAACATTCTTGCCACGACGTTTCTCATTCTTGTAGTGAATGGAATGATAAACATCGCCCAAGAGAGTAGGAACTAGATTCTTCGAGGCGAGAGTCAAGAAGGCATCCGAGTCGACAAAATCTGGCACATTAGGAAACAAGACAATCCCGTAGATGCAGGCAGCTAGTATAGCACGGAAGGCAACCCAACATCCACTCTTCGCGCACTGTGTAGCCTTCTCAACCAGGACAAACAGGTGAAAACCATAAGCCTCGTTCAGCTTAACCCAACCTCCAAGAAACTCAGAAGCATCTAAGCTGACAATCTCAGCGAGTGTAGCTAACTCAGGCTCAGCATCAACATGTATGAAGGGCATCTGGTCTAACACAGGAACTCCCAACATCGCAGAATACTCCTCCAAAGTGGGTGGCAGAATATAGTCAGGAAATAAGAAACATCTCAGCTGCGGCTCATAAAAATGCATCAAAGTATACACCCCAGTCGTCTCAAATGCTGAAGGTCTGTACAACAAGCTAAGAAATCTCCCATAAGATATCTTGAACTCAGCCCTCACTTTCTCATCTGCTAGAGCAACTAAACCTAGCAAGGAACTGACATCTGGCGAACGCAACCGGTAAGCAACTGTCTTCTTCAGGGACTCCATGTCTGGCTAGCAGATATACTAGAATCAGAGGGGAATGATCACCTGCAACATAAATACATGTTAATGAAATGCAATCATGAAAATGCACATGCATATGCAAACAAGGGACCAAGTGCAATGCTGATGGCTTGGGCTGCTCTGTACTGAAGCTTGAGAACCATCCAATCTTCATCTCAAACCGAACCAACCACTCAAAAGAACCCTGCAACCACATCTCACTGACAGAGATAAACCAGGTATTCTGAGGTCAAAGGTTTCCTGCAAACAGACCCATCTACCCCTCGCAGGTGTGTACTTAACTCGCAGACGAGGTACGGCATCCTATGCGGGTTCAACGTCATAGACTTTCAAGAGCGATGATACGATACCCAGAAGGCGTGGCATCATCATCCCCTGAAGCGGCCTCACTTAGTTGAATCCCAATTGATAGGTCCCCAGAGTCGACAATCCTCGGGTCAGACAACTTGTCGAGCCCTAAGGGCCAGGCAAGAAGCATCAAAGAGAATCTCGTTCGAGCGTAAATTTCGTGGCTAACTGGTGCGAGCTAAGCAAGCAGGCTAACCACTACTCTACTTCTAAGTCTATGTGTAACCTCAAGCCCAGGTCCGGCTTATCTCTCAACAGATCACCCCCTTACCACATCAGCAATAACAGAATAAAGCTGATAATAAAATGCGGAAAGTAAATACATAAAAGTAAATCTATACAACACCCATGACGGGAAAACAAGCGCTAGGATTGACTCGCATAGGGGATATTCCTGTCCCCATCAGAGTCGCCAGCTGTCGCTACAGCGAAAATCGGCGCCGGCTATGATAGAAGAGTCGCCACCGTGTGTTATTTATCCCAACAGAGGGAAAGGAAACGCTCGAAGTAAACCTAACGCAAAGACGGGAAAGGAATGGTCATCGCAACCAAATCCTGGATTCGGGAGTCGGTTACGCAAGGGGAAGGTATTAGCACCCCTCACGTCCGTCGTACTCGACAGGATCCATTCTTGTTTTCTAGTACGGATTGTTATTCTATCTAATCTAAAGGTCTGGGGTTAAAAAGAAAAGAAAATGACTCGGCAAAGTATCGCACTTTATGCCTACATATTCTCGTCTGGAACGAGAAATCAGAGTCAACGTAGTTTGCCTAACTACGGGAAAGGAGGGGAAGGTTGCTCGCTAGGATACGGCATCCTATGCCTACGTACTTTCATACAGCATGAAAGATCAGAGCAAATGTAGTTCGGGCTACGGAAGACACAAGTTTGTCTGAATGTTTTTATCTCCTTATGAAAGGGTTTTCTCCTGATTAAGAGTCCAAGCGGACAAAAATGATGATTTGATGTTTGTTTTTAGTCTTTTACGCAAGAACTGTTTTTTATGATGTTTGCAATCTCTGACGCATTAGAGACTATGATCTGAGGGTGACTACATCGTATGTCACCCTAAGGGTAACACACTAGGCAATCAGATTTCTGAAGAGTGACCCATCCAGAAATCTTCTCTCAAATAGCTTAAGGCTCGTAGCGTACGACGTCGATCATCCTTATTACTGTGTTTTGAATTGTTCTGAGATAGAAGAGAAAGAAGTTCTAAAAATCCTAGGGTTTGAAAGGGGAATCAAAACTACCCTAATGTTATCATGCATGGATTACAACCTAATGTCTGTCATAATTCCCTCCTGCACAGAGGAAATCAGAGATCCTAGGGGATAAACGGAAAAGAAACAGCAAATACAGTAAACAGTAAAATGCATGAGATGCAGCAATACAAGCGAGGCAAGGGAGTCCCACTCAACCTCGAACCTGGGAAAACAATAGGCAAAGTGAAACAGCTTCACGTCAAACCTAAGGGGCAAGCTGAACAAGCCAACAATCAATACAGGAAAAGAAAACCCCAACACCAGCCCTGACAGCAACACCAGCTCCTACAGTAATAGCTCAAACAGCAACAGCTCTGACAGCCACAGTTGATTAACAGCAAACAGTTAACAGTAACAACTTCAAGCAAAATCCCATCTTCACTCTTCAATGATACCCAAGCTTTAGATAAGCTCCTATCTCCACTAATCTCCAGCTTTAGCAAGCACTGAATCCCAACAAACAAATAGCTTCAAACAGCAGCAAAACCCTAATTTTCAACAGATACCCAACTTTGACAGGTACAAGCTTCATCTTCACCAGTCTTCAATGAATCTTCATCTTCAATAGGCTTCCAATCTTCAAGGCAAACACTCACAGGAGAGAATCAACTAACAGATGAAGTTGGAAGGTTAAAAGGCTTAATGACAACCCAGGGAAATCACTAAGATCTTATCATAGCAAGGGAGAGGTATCCTCAAGGTTCTACCCAATCAAAGCATGCTCTACATCTATCCTAAGGAGAGATGGAACTTATTTGGGGGACCTTGTGTCATAGGATGGAATAGAGGCACAAGAAGCTCTCTATGTTTGACAGAAGAAATCAGTCTAACCTAAAGCTCTCCCTATATCTCCTATCTCCTAAGTCTTCACAAAGCATCTTCAAACACAAGAAACTTCAAGCTCCAAGCATCATCATTTGTCTTCAATCATCCTCAAAGTCTCCATTAGCTCCATCAAGCAAAGCTCAAGCCTCAAGCCCAATTGAAATGCCCAAAACCCAACAAACAAAGCAACTTCCCAAGAGGGAAACACACCAATATCAACCAACTTGCAAAAATCAGAGAAAATAGGAATACTCATCATAAAATCCTAGATTAATTTCTAAGGGATCCTAACTAGGTACCCTATAGCCCATATATTTCCCAGCACCTAAATCAAACTAAAAACCCAAGAACTATGTGTTGAAATGCACCTATGTCATGGTAAAACCCTAATCTTAGCACCCTAAAGTTTAATGTTCAAAACTAACCTAAATTAAATCACAAAAATGTGATAAAATTCCAGGGGGGACCCAATACTATATTCTAACTAGAGCAAAAAGAATCAAGTCAAAATTCTAAATCAAATGACCATACAAAATTCAGAAAGTAGAAGTATCAAATAGAATGCAAGATAAAGCAATAAAAATGTAAAAAATGCCATAAAAAGAAAAATGCATGAAATGGTATTTTTATTGTTTTATTATTTTCCTGTGGTCATAATGTAAATAGGGAAAAAATTCCCAACTAAAAAAGATCGTTTTTCAATTTATTATGGATTTTCCAATTAACCTAAAATAATATGTGAAATTAAAGAAAATGAAAAGGACACGTGATGAATAGCAATCAGAAACAGTTCATTTCACCAACTGGGCCCAGAGAAAGGGTGTCAAGAGAAAGCGTGTTAGGCCCAATTCCACTTCAGAAAATTAATGGAAAAACAAATGAAAAAGGGAAAAAACTTGGTGTGAATAGCAATACTTTCACGTGTGAAACCTATTGGGCCCTCAGAGTAGGGTGTGGGTAGTAACATTTCACTAAGCCCAAGCTAGCAACTTAAGTGATGCTGTGCATTTTGATGCCTTCAGAAACTCTTCACAAACTGAGAGCAAATTGTGACCTTCAGATTCTCCCTTGGTCAAAGGTCTCACTCACATCCAATGGTGATTAGGTTATCTTCAACCTTTTGAAAACTTGGAGGGAAAATGCCATGGAAACTCAGAGCTTCAACCTCATCTTCTCCCCAATCGTGTTTCATCAATTCCTCATCAAAAATTAAAATTAAAAACCCTAATCCACTCCATTTTCTTCCCTGAATCTAACCATGTAATCTATGAACACTGAATCACTCTCTACTCTCAAACACGATTGCCACTTCAGAATTTGGTCAAGAACCAAAACTCACTAAACCTAAAATTGATCATCCCAAACTCATCACCACTTCACACTGAACAAATTCCACTATCACACCATGATTATAACACCGAGAACACAAAGATACAAGCATGAACAGAAATGGTACCATCCTATTTTTTGTCTCTAAATCAATCCTAATGCTACCAGAAAGCTTCCTACAATGATCTACATCACATCTACCCTAACAAAACCTATCAATTATGCCTACATCAAGCCATGGATTGAAGTTTACATACCTGACAAAATCGTGTGAACAGAGTGGCAAAAGCTTCAAATCAACCTTCAAGAGCTTCCAAATTCCTTCAATGGAGTATAACCAAGCTTCTGTATGCAACAAACTTGATTGAAATGGCTTGAATCTTTGAACCCGATCTTGAGTTGCAGATGAAAAATTCCAAATGCTATCTCACAATTCTTCAATGTTCTTGCTATGGATTCAATCTGGAATCATTCAACAATGCTAAAGTAAGCTTCTGAATCAAAAAGAATGGATTGAGATGAAGCAAATCGTGTAACTGAATTCAGTTTTGCAATCTGAAATTTCTGAGGTCAATCTCTCTTTTCTCTCCCAATTCTCACCAACCAGTGCATTGAACTGACTCAGAACTATATATAGAACATGAATGAATGATCTAGAAACTTCTGGATTGATCTAATGAGAAATTCAATATCTCATGCCATGGAAATCTCATCTCATGCTTGCACTCATGACAGTCCCTTTGCAGCTTGTATTTGCACCTGCCTTGAGTTTAAATTCTCCTCAAATGAGATTTTTGATGTGTTTGAATGGTTTAGCACCTTGCATTTGATCTCTTGTGAAGTTTGGCAAATGTAACTTATACCTTAAGTAACAAAATTCAATTCCATGAAATTGACCCCAAATGCAAAAATTAATAATGCCAATGTCTTTAAAATGCCATTTCCAAGCAATTTGATATGTCATATGTGTTATTTTGGCCTTAGAATGAAAAATCACAAAATTGGTCATTTTAATGAACTTTAATTCCTTCTTTTTAGGCTATTTTTGCAATTTTGAGTTACAAGCAATTCCAAGCTCTCATGACCACTTGGTTAGACTCAAAACATCATTTTGAACAAGTTTGATGTTGAACATTTTTTCATTTGAGGAGCAGAAGGTGGAGATTTTGACCTATGTTAAAAATGACCTATAATCATCAATACCCAAAATACCCCTGGATTGCCAAGACCATAACTTGAGTTCCACAAATATTATTGAGGACTTCTAGTACTCAAATTAAAGCTAAGATCAAGATCTACAACTCTTATGTTGGCCAAGAATCCATTTGAAAACTCCTTCATGGGCAAACGTTTCTTGGAAGTCAAGTGACTTTCACAGATAAATTTCAGTGTCCTCTGATGACCCATAACTTGCAAGAACCATAACTTGAGTTCTACAAATCTTCTTGAAGACTTCTATTACTTAAATTAAATCTATTGAGAATCTCTACAAGTTTAATGTTGACCAAGAATCCATTTGAAACTTTCATTTTGACTTATCTGGCTTGGAAGTGAGGCCTAAATTAGGGGATTGTACACTGAAACCCTAATTTGGCAACTCCTCCTACCCTTGATTCTCTTTGATTTATCCTTGGCACAACACCAACCTTGTATCAACATATCAATTCATGAATCCGACATCCTTCAATTAAGCCTAGATGCTTTTCAATCACTCAGTTGACTTAGGGTTGACCTAGGGTTGACCCAGATGAAACCCTAGTTGACTGTACTTCAACTCTGGCTCTTGTACTTGTATCAATAACTTGTCTCATCTTCAAAATGACCCTCTAGGTATTCCATGACCTTTGTGCACACTCCATACCCTCAATTCATAGTTCATACTCCATTGATGATACTCAATATACCTCAAATTATGAGAGAAATCCACTGGTTGATCCTCAAACTTTTCAAAGCTTCAACTCATTTCTTGATTACTTGGATGGTCTTGAGCTTGAATAAAAACCCCTTGATGTGCCTCTTTTGATAAGAATGGCACTTGATCTCTTGTTAGATGACTTGTTATGCTATGCTATGCAAATGATTAGACTATGTACATGGTTGACAATGCAAATGATAATGCAATTGAAACATAAACCAGGTGAAATAGGTTGAGCAAATTTTAGGGTGCAACAGCTGCCCCTATTCAAACGGCTTGGACCCGATTGGGTGAAGAGCAAACGGCCTTCAAACATTCGAGGTACGAGACGGTTGAATACCAAGAACTCGGAAATTTGCCAACTGCAGAAATAAACTGCACCACTGCTTGGGGAACCCCATCCATCAATTGAACCTGATTGTTACGGTAACAACTGATCACCCACCTGATACGGATCTGATTTCAACACTAACCACCTGTGCAGCACCAAACTTGTTAATATAGGAATAACCTGGACGACTTCACTGGGGAAGTACTTCTGTCAACAAAACATGACTCTGCCAATGATACAGGAAAATAACTCCGCCATCACTACGGGAAATAACTCCGCCACCACTACGGGAAATAACTCTGCCACCACTACGGGAAATAACTCCGCCATCACTACGGGTAATAACTCCGCCACCACTACGGGAAATAACTCCGCCACCACTACGGGAAATAACTCCGCCACCACTACGGGAAATACTCCATCACCACTACGGGAAAATAACACCGCCATCGCTACGGGCAATACTCTGTCATCACTACAGGAAAATAACACCGCCATCACTACGGGTAATACTCTGTCACCACTACAGGAAAATAACACCGTCATTGCTACGGGTAATACTCTGTCATCACTACAGGAAAATAACACCGCCATCGCTACGGGTAATACTCTGTCACCACTACAGGAAAATAACACCGCCATCGCTACGGGTAATACTCTGTCACCACTACAAGAAAATAACACCGCCATCGCTACTGGTAATACTCTGTTATCACTACAGGAAAATAACACCGCCATCGCTACGGGTAATACTCTGTCACCACTACAGGAAAATAACACCGCCATCACTACGGGTAATACTCTGTCATCACTACAGGAAAATAACACCGCCATTGCTACGGGTAATACTCTGTCATCACTACAGGAAAATAACACCGCCATCGCTACGGGTAATACTCTGATACAGCTTCTCTGTCGATCCCTTGCAGCAGCTGACTCCATCAATCAAATGGGTAACACAATACGAGTCTAGTCTTCCAACTTTTAGTGCCGACATGGCAACAAATCTGCAAAGGACTCTACCGGGGATTTTCTGAAATCACACTGCCAAACACCTACTTCGACATAGGCGGCAACTTCCAAAAATTGATTCACGAAATCTTTTGATGACGACATAACAACAATCTTGAAGAAATACTCCGCTGGAGGGGTAAGAGAAACTTAAACAAGCAACTCTGTGGGGAATAATGACAAGACGAACATTATCATCACATGTCTCATGCTGAGACTTCAGTCGTCTGTAACTTCGTACTCCTGCTGAGAAACACACCTGAAAGCAAAAAGGTCAACCAACCTGATTTATGTTTCAAAATACGTATGTATGTCAATGGCGTAATGCTCCATACGGCATGGAAATGCTACACGTTTTTTGAGTAGATGCAAAAATGATAATGTATGCAAATGCAAATGCAGATTCAGACTGCTGGGGAGCTCTGACAAGCTTGCTTCAACACTGCGGTTGAGAGCAAATACCACCATGTTGGGGATGAACGGGTATCATAAAGTATTCCGGCAAAATAAATGCCGGCAATATTACCAACTCTGCCGAGGAGAAATTGACCCTCGATTTCCACTGGGAGGAAAGAACAACATCTTCTGGGGAGAGGAACTCAGCTGGGGAAGAAACGACTCGGTCGGGGAAACATGAACCTTTCGGGGAAACGCACTGTCTGGGCATATCTTACAAACTCGGAGCTACCACTCCGCTGAGGATAATCCTTTTGAACCAACTATGACTTGGTTAAACACTGCGAGAATTCTCCTAGCTGGGGATTTATCATTCACACACTCGACTCTCTAGGGAGTGCAACCTCTGCAGGGGATACTGATTTTGACTGGCTGGGGATATCTCTTGGACAGCTTCTATAAGAATACTCTTCTGGGGAAAATAATCCTTCCTTCGGTAAGGGATAACATCATCTCAACCTCTGGGGATGAGGTGCGACCTACGAGGGGATTAGCATCGCACAAAGTCAAGTCTTTCACCATGAACCTCCGGTTGGGGCCACAATTTCTGATTGTCCGCTTTAAAGGCGAGAACCCTGCAAAACACAAATGAGACAACACAAATCTGTACAACCAAATCTATTCGGATTAGTGTCCGTGACATTACTTCAGTCAATTCGAAGTTTTATCAATCATTGGCAAGGGCCAGCAAAGTTATGCACATGCAAGTTCATCGGAACATTGGCGTTTTCCACATACAAAACAGTAAAGCACAATCATCAAATACTGAATGACATGTTTTATTAATAACAGGCCTCTGAATAGGCAAAGCTTTGTACATCGGATGCAACTCCTGAAAAGAGGAAGTTACGCACACACACATACATATATGCACAAAAAGCATAAAAATATAAATACAACTCGAATTTGTACACATATCGGCAACGTGGTGCAGACAAACATCGTGAGCTGATCCTCCTATGACTCGCCTGACTCTGGCGCTTTCCCGGTATTCAATTTTCGGAAGAGATTGTGTTGGATAAACGAACCCTCAGGTGCTCCCAAACCACTAAGCAATGCAGTATCAGACCCGGACCACAGTCATTTGCCTTTTTCAATCCCTAACTTTTGCGTGAATTGCCCTTTGCGGGTTTTCAATTCACCAGGATACCCTTTTTTTCCGAAGTCGCCCAATGCAGGTTTTCGACTTCGCGGGTGTACATCTTTTCAATTTTATCCCTAACTTTTGCCCGAATCTTTTATTCATTTTTTCGGTTCGCCAGGATGCCCCATTTTTGCCTGGACTCTCTTTTTACTGTCCAGCGGGTCACTTTTAAGCAAAGTATTTTTTAATTGCGTCCGAATTCACAGGAGACGAAAAGTCTTCACCGTCCATGGTGGACAACAACAAAGCTCCTCCTGAGAAGACTTTTCTGACAACGTATGGACCTTCATAGTTCGGCGTCCATTTTCCTCTGTGATCTGTTTGTGGCGGGAGAATCCTCTTCAGCAGAAGGTCACCCGTCTGAAAGCTTCGCGGACATATCTTCTTATCGTATGCTTTCTTCATCCGGCTTTGATACAACCGACCGTATGCGAGAGAAGCTAGCCTCTTCTCATCCATTAAGCTGAGTTGATTCAGTCTATCTTTAACTCATTCTGCCTCGTCAAGTTGGACATCTCGTAAAACCCTCAAGGAAGGAATCTCCACTTCCAACGGTAACACTGCCTCCATTCCGTATACCAAAGAAAAAGGGGTTGCCCCGGTTGATGTGCGTACCGTCGTACGATAACCGTGCAAAGCAAAATGTAGCATCTCATGCCAATCCTTATACGTCACAACCATCTTCTGAACAATCTTCTTTATGTTCTTATTGGCCGCTTCAACAGCGCCATTCATCTTGGGTCGGTACGGAGAGGAATTGTGATGCTCAATCTTAAAATTCTGACACAGCTCTTTCATCATCTTGTTATTCAAATTCGAACCGTTGCCGGTGATAATCCGCTCAAGGATTCCATATCTGCAAATAATATCTCTTTTGATAAATCTGGCTACCACTTGTTTGGTGACATTAGCATATGATGTTGCTTCCACCCATTTGGTGAAGTAATCAATTGCCACCAAAATGAACCGGTGTCCGTTTGATGTCGTAGGCTCGATCTTTCCAATCATATCAATTCCCCACATCGAGAATGGCCACGGTGATGACATCACATTCAGAGGACTTGGGGGTACATGGACCTTGTCCGCATAAATCTGGCATTTATGACACCTCTTTGCAAACATGAAACAGTCTGTTTCCATAGTTAGCCAATAATAACCTGCCCGCAGCAGCTTCCTCGTCATAGCATGCGTACCAAATGTACCCTCATGTATCTCTTCCATGAGCAACTTTGCTTCTTTCTCATCTACACAGCATAGCAACACCAAGTCGTGGTTTCTTTTGTATAGGACACCGTCAGGATTCAAATAGAAATTGCCAACCAATCTCCTGAGAGTTTTCTGATCTCGACTGGATGCCCCAGCCGGGTACTCCTTGTTCTTCAGGAAATTCTGGATGTCATAGTACCAGGGTTTATCATCGGATGCTTCGTCAATAGCAAATATGAATGCTGGCCTATCAAGCCGAGAGATAACAATTCGGGGAACCTCGTTCCAGAAGTTAACTTTATACATGGAAGACAATGTCGCAAGTGCGTCAGCCATTTGATTTTATGCTCGCGGCACATGATGCAATTCCACCTTGTCAAAGAAAGGCAACAATCTCCTTGCATAGTTCATATATGGTATCAAATTGGGCTGACGTGTCTCCCATTCTCCTTTAATCTGATTCACCACCAGAGCTGAGTCTCCGTATACATCCAGATGTTTGATTCGCAAATCAATGGCCTCTTCCAGACCCATAATGCAAGCCTCATATTCAGCTTTATTATTGGTAACAGGAAAGGTCAATCGGGCAGTAAAGGGGATATGTGACCCCTGAGGAGTAGTAATAATTGCCCCTATTCCGCTACCATAGGAATTTACAGCTCCGTCAAATATTAACTGCCATTTGGAACCCAACTCTGGTCCTTCGTCCGGCAACGGTTCTTCACAATCCTTCATTTTCAGGTACATGATATCCTCGTCAGGAAAATCAAACCTCATCGATTGGTAGTCCTCAATAGGCTGCTCAGAAAGATACTCCGACAACACACTACCTTTAATAGCCTTCTGAGAAACATATTGGATGTCGTATTCAGTTAACACCATCTGCCATCGGGCAATTCTTCCGGAGAGTGCTTGCTTCTCAAACACGTATTTGATTGGATCCATCTTTGAAATTAGTAGGGTTGTATGATTTAGCATGTATTGCCTCAAACGTTTGGCGGCCCAGGCTAGCGCACAACACGTCTTCTTGAGCATCGAGTATCGAGACTCACAGTCAGTAAACTTCTTGCTCAAATAGTAGATTGCATGCTCTTTATGTCCTGTCTCGTCGTGTTGACCGAGAATACAACCCATACTTCCCTCAAGAACCGTCAAATACATAATCAACGGTCTCCCGGCTACTGGGGGTATCAAAACAGGAGGTTCCTGCAAGTATTCTTTTATCTTGTCGAACGCCTTTTGACAATTTTCATTCCAGATCACAACCTGATCCTTCTTTAGCAACTTGAATAACGGCTCGCATGTCGCAGTTAGGTGAGATATGAACCGGGAGATATAGTTCAGCCTCCCTAAAAACCCCCGTACTTCTTTTTCTGTTTTAGGCATCGGCATTTTTTGTATTGCTTTTATTTTCGCAAGGTCAACCTCTATTCCTTTTTCGCTCACGATAAACCCCATCAGTTTACCCGATCTCACCCTGAAGGTGCACTTGTTAGGGTTCAGTCTCAGCCTGAACTTCCTAAGCCTCTTGAACAATTTCAGCAGATTAACCAAATGCTCCTCCTCCGTCTGGGATTTGGCAATCATATCATCAACATAAACCTCGATCTCTTTATGCATCATGTCATGAAAGAGAGTCGTCATAGCACGTTGATATGTTGCCCCAGCATTCTTCAACCCAAAGGGCATCACTTTGTAGCAAAATGTTCCCCAAGGAGTAATGAAAGTAGTCTTCTCCATGTCTTCTGGCGCCATTTTGATCTGATTATAGCCCGAGAAGCCATCCATGTAGGAGAATATAGAGAACTGAGCAGTGTTATCAACCAGCACATCGATGTGAGGAAGTGGAAAGTCATCTTTCGGGCTCGCCCTATTCAAATCACGGTAGTCTACACACATTCGCACTTTACCGTCTTTCTTCGGCACTGGCACAATATTAGCGACCCATGAGGGATATTTGGTAACAGCTAGGAAACCAACATCCCACTGTTTTTGAACTTCCTCCTTGATCTTCACAGCCATGTCCGGTCTGGTTCTTCGGAGCTTCTGCTTAACAGGCGGACATTCCTCTCGCAGCGGCAGACGGTGAACAACCATATCCATATCCAACCCAGGCATATCCTCGTACGACCAAGCAAATATATCACTGTACTCTTTAAGCATCTCAACCAATCTTTGCTTGATGTTGCTCTGCAGCGCAGCCCCTATACGGATGTTTTTCACAACCTCTTTCGACCCCAAATTGATAATCTCGATGACCTCCTCATCAGGCAGAATGATTCTTTCTTCTTGTTTTAATAACCAGGTCAGCTCTTCTGGTACGTCGCCATCTTCAACACTCTCTTCCTCAGCATGAAATACCGGGTGCTCGAAGTCGAAGTGAGTCATAGGCGGTTCATAGATGTCATCTGAAATAGTAATCCTGCAAAGGAAATGGTTAAATGCTTCAAGATGCATACAAAGCAAATAACCACATTGCCATTTCATTGTAAAAATATAAAAACATGAAAACAAGGATCACAATATTTGTATATGAAAAACGCCTTTATTCATGATTAAACAATGTAATGTACATAACCAAATGGCCCTAAGCAAAATCACTATGCCCCGGGTAGGACACAGGATTATTCAACAATTAAGAAAACAAATCATTATTGTTTAGTTGTCACAAGAACAGTTTCTCGGATAGACCAATTGCAGAGACTTTGTCCTAGCACGCTTGGCTTGATCCATGCGTCCATATCACAGTCGCTGTCTCCTTCTTCAGAATCGGAGACAGCGTTGATGGTCTCATAGTTCACCCCGCTTGGCGTGATGGTTATCGGCCCTCTGAACCTGGGCGCTCTTGAAGAGGATGCTGATGACGACGGATGATATCCAAGCTCGAACCTGTCATTCTTCACGGGAATCTCCAACACCTGACCCCAGCCCTTGGTTTTGCCTGCCTGCGCTATAGCCTGAGCCTCTTTGTAGGATGACACCGCCACATCTGATAATTTACTTGGCACCGGAGCTTTGTCTTTAATTCGCAACCCCTCGAAGGCTTGACAGGGTGTTTCGTGTATTTCACCGTCGACCTCCACATATCTGAATGAAGACAGATGGCTAACCAGAATATCTTCTTCTCCACAAACAGTGACGACACTATCCCCCACCATATACTTCAACTTTTGGTGCAACGTGGATGTGACTGCCCCAGCAGCATGAATCCATGGGCGTCCAAGAAGACAACTATACGCTGGCTGGATGTCCATTATATAGAACTCAGTTTCAAATATTTCAAGCCCCACCTACAACGGTAATGTTATTGATCCGAAAACCGACCTCCTCGTTCCATCGAACGCTCTCACCACTAAGTCACTGGGCGTGCAGATAATCCCCCTGATGTCTAACTTCATCATGGCTTTCTTCGGTAGCACATTCAGGGAAGATCCAATGTCTACTAATACGTGGGACATGACTGTGCCCCGACATTCGACTGACACATGCAATGCCATATTGTGCTCTCGCCCTTTCGGAGTTAAATCAAAGTCTGTAAAGCCCAAACGGTGCCCCGCGTTGACATGCGCCATCACCCCTTCTAACTGATTAACCGAAACATCTTGAGGAACGAATGACGTGTCTAGGATCTTCAGCAAAGCGTTTCGATGGGCTTCGGAACATAACAGCAATGATAGGATGGAAATTTTTGACGGCGTTTGCTGGAGATGCTCAACGATTTTGTAATCACTTTTACGGATGAGCCTCATAAACTCTTCCACATCCTTAAGCGATGTTTCCTTTTCATTCGACTGAGAAGGACCACCCTCAACTACCTTAGCTTTACCCTTGGCTACTCTTTCCGCCTCTACCTCGGGTGACGTGAAGATTCTCCCACTTCTAGTCATACCTCCTGTTCCGACAACATTATCTACGACCCCAGCTGGTTGTCTATTTACTTCAATTTTCTCACCGTCACAATATACCTCCAACCCGTAAGTCTATGGCACTTCTTTGGTACTTTCAAAAGGAACTGGTCCCGCTTTAGTAATTGTGATCGTCGGCCGCCGGGCAGGTGCCGTTATCGTTATTGTTTTCCTCGGAATTGTCACCGTCGCAACATCGTTCCGCTCATCACACAATGCCTCTACAGGCTTTTGAACCACGGTTCTATCAAACTGCAATGTTCCTTCATCCATCATAGCCTGAATGCTCTTTCTTAACTCATCACAACCCCCTGACTGGGTCCAACAATCTAAGCAGAATTCATCACAATCTGGGAATACACCCCATTTTAACAACCTGCTTTTAATCTCACCCAACGGTGTCTTCAGCTCATTGATATCCGTCACTAGATTCGAATTTTCCTTGGTCAGGATGGCGTTTGCCCCTTGATTGGGCATAGGCTGTTGTACTATATTTGGACCCGCCTGTCCAAAGTTGATAGCTTTGTTGTCCAACAAGTCTTGGACTTTATGTTTAAACGCATGACAGCCTTCAATATCATGTCCGGGTGCCCCGGAATGAAACTCACAGTGTTTACCAGCATCGAAGCCAAACGGAGGAGTGCCTGTTAACAGCGCCATGGTCCTTTTCTCGACCAAATTCAATCCTAGCAGTGTCTGAAGCAGTTCGGCGTATGTTGAAGGAGGCGTTTCAAATACTCTCCTTGGCTTGCCCTCTAGGATTCTGCGTTGGGCGGGGTGTTTCCTTTGTTGTTGCGGCTGCTGTTGCTGCTGTTGTTGTTGTGGAAAAGGGATGGTAACGCTAGTTATCTGTTGAGACTGAGCATACTGACTTCGCCCTCTGCCCCGGCCCTTGCCACCAAACACGGCACTAGTATCACCCTATCGTCTACCACCGAATGCTTTTCTTGTGCCTCCTGCGGGGGCAGACTCACCTGCTTGGAATCTTCCAACTTTAATCCCGTCTTCGACCATCTCACCCATAAGAATCAAATCTGAAAAACTGCTCAACGAAACATTAAACAATTTTTCGTAATATATCCCCGTAAATGTCCAAATGAACATACTATTCATTTCTCTTTCAGCTAACGGAGGATGTACTCTTGCTGCCATATCGCGCCATCTCTGCGCATACTCTTTAAAGCTTTCCCTGTTCTTCTGCGACAAACCTTGCAATTGAACTCGGTTCGGTGCCAGATCACTGTTATATTTATAATGCAGGACGAAAGCATCTGCCAATTGGTTCCAGGTTTTGATTTGAGTGGGCTCCAACCCCATATACCATTCGAGTGACGGTCCTGACAGGCTATCTTGAAAGAAATGCATAAGCATCCTTTCGTCATCTGAATACGCGGACATCCTTCTGTAATAAGCGCGGACATGCACCTTAGGGCAAGTGTCCCCCTTATATTTGTCGAAAGTGGGAGCTTTGAATTTTAGCAGTACCCTCAGCCCAGGCACCAAGCCCATAGTAGTCATGTCTAATCCGGTAGAATTCTGATTAGCCATACCCTTCACCTGTTCTTCAAGCATCTTGATCCTCTGAGTATTGTCAACGGGTCCCTCAAATCCTATGCCTCTTCCCGAAAAGGCGTCCTCTTGACAGTCTTCGCCCCAATTCACATTTTCATTTCCGTACACGTAATAACCGGTGTTGTGACCAAATCCTTGTTGATTAGTCATGGGACCTCGTCCCCCATTACCATAACCTTGATTGACCCCAACATGCCCGAAACCAGTGTTGACAAGAATCAATCCAACACCATTTCCACCATAACCCTAGTTAGCGTTACCAAAACCGTCGTAACCGAAACCCTGAGTGTTGAAGCCGAACTTTCCGCCCTGATTGCCGTACTCAAACCCCTGGTCATTATAGCCGAACCCATTGTTACTAAAACCGTTACCACCATTGTAGTTACCACCGCCCAGATTGGCATCTCCAAATCCAACATTGTTAACAACAGTCTCATTTCCATTCCCTGTATTACCATTGCCAGCGCCAGCGTCATTGTTTACAACCACAATAGGTGGGGTCACCACAGGAGGAACCACAGGCGTAGGGGGCCCATTCTCCGGAATAGTCTCAACGTGCGCAGAGTTATGATCATTGTTGCCATTCCCATTATCCCGCGTCAGCAGCGACTGTACCAGAGTCTGGAGGCTCTCCTTGCCCTTAGCAATGTTCTCCATTGCCTGCATGAACAGATTCAACTTCTCGCGGATTTCCTGCATCTCCACTTGGACTTGATCCATGATTCTCTTGCAGTTGTTTCGGGTTGAGTAGCGGTGAACTCTTTGTTCGTCAATCCTGGAAAACCTGTAGATGCAGGAAATAAGATACAGATTCAAGAATACCGGTCATGTAATATGAATGCAGATGCAAATGTGTAAATATGTTACAGGTTATATTCCCCCCGATTCTAGTTTCGGAGAGAATGCCATCATGACAATGGAGTCCCCATCAAGCAAGCAAGGAATCAGAAAATCCTCATATATAACAAATGCCAATAGGCTGAGTACAAGAGTACAACTGAATACAACTGAAGAGACCTCGGCCAACAAGCCTGGCGATGGTCAAAATACAAGTACAAATAACAAAGGCAAGGCAAAGCTAAATCAGGCCAAGTGGCGCTTTCTGACGTCTTCCAATATCCCCAGCGTCTCTGAGTGCCCCAATCGGGAGATCAACTCCTGTATCAGTAAGGCATGCCGCTCGATAGTGGATCTCAGCTTCGTGGCGTCATCTTGGCAAGTTCCTTTGCTAGAATTCTCGTCGAGTCTGCACCTCTTGGAGCCAGCCTTCACTTCATAACCTCTCGGCTTCTCGTCAATGTCACTTACTCTGAGCTCAGCAACGCTTCTAAGTGATGTCTCTTCAGCAATCTTTGCGTCTTGGGCTCTAATCTGTGCCCCTAGCGTGGCAATCTGCAGCTTCAGTTCGTCTTCGCGCTCCTTCCGCTTGGTAAGCGTGGCATTCTACAAAGCTTCCCACTTGCTGAGACGGGAATAAGCTTTGCTTAGAAGTTCCTTCTTGGAAGCAAGCACCTTGCTAACACCGCTCAAGGCTATTCCCACTTTTTCTTTCTTGTTGGTCTCTTCCGTCAGCTCCGATCCCAACCTGTTAATCAATTTAGTCTGCTCCTTCACAGTGAAGGTGGCTTCATTCTTCTCACGACGTAACTGGAAGATCTCCTTCTCTAACTCATCATTGGCTTTCTTCAATTCTTCGTTTTCAGCCAACAATTTGTTATACTTCTCACTTTCTTCCGCATTAGGTACCTCAATCAATGGAAGATACAGGGATTCCACAGCAGGATAAGGCATCAAGGAAGTACTAGCTCTCTCGCGGATCCAAGCCAAATAAGGATCATAACCTCTGCTGTTGCTCTTACCGAGCAGAGCTTTACCTCTCCTATGGGTGTTAGCCCATGCATGTCTCAATCTGATCAAAACAGCCGTGTCTAATGACCCTGTGAGATACAGAGACTCCTGTATCTCCTTCTCAATAGGAGCGTCCCTCGAAGCATAACCGAACTGTCTTACCAGCAGTGAAGGGTTATAGTTAATACAGCCTTTCCGTCCAATCAAGGGGACATTCGGAATGCCACTGCAACTATATATAATATCAGTGCCCAGCATACTCCGATCAAATCAAATGATATTCTCAGTAGACAGCCCCATCAACCGGGAAGACCAATCTAAAGTATCAACAGCATCCACAAAAGGCCCTGTCTTCGAAAGATGCCCTTGGAACCACCTGTACAAGAGAGGAAGACAGCAAGAAACATTCTTGCCACGATGTTTCTCATTCTTGTAGTGAATGGAATGATAAACATCGCCCAAGAGAGTAGGAACTGGATTCTTCGAGGTGAGAGTCAAGAAGGCATCCGAGTCGACAAAATCTGGCACATTAGGAAACAAGACAATCCCGTAGATGCAGGCAGCTAGAATAGCACGAAAGGCAACCCAACATCCACTCTTCGCGCACTGTGTAGCCTTCTCAACCAGGACAGACAGGTGAAAACCATAAGCTCCGTTCAGCTTAACCCAACCTCCAGGAAACTCAGAAGCGTCTAAGCTGACAATCTCAGCGAGCGTAGCTAACTCAGGCTCAACATCAACATGTATGAAAGGCATCTGGTCTAACACAGGAACTCCCAACATTGCAGAATACTCCTCGAAAGTGGGTGCCAGAATATAGTCAGGAAATAAGAAACATCTCAGCTACGGATCATAAAACTGCATCAAAGTATACACCCCAATCGTCTCAAATGTTGAAGGTCTGTACAACAAGCTAAGAAATCTCCCATAAGATATCCTGAACTCAACCCTCACTTTCTCATCTGCTAGAGCAACTAAACCTAGCAAGGAACTGACATCTGGCGAATGCAACCGGTAAGCAAATGTCTTCTTCAGGGACTCCATGTCTGGCTAGCAGATATACTAGAATCAGAGGGGAGTGATCACCTGCAACATAAATACACGTTAATAAAATGCAATCATGAAAATGCACATGCATATGCAAACAAGGGACCAAGTGCAATGCTGATGGCCTGGGCTGCTCTGTACTGAAGCTTGAGAACCATCCAATCTTCATCTCAAACCGAACCAACCACTCAAAAGAACCCTGCAACCACATCTCACTGACAGAGATAAACCAGGTATTCTGAGGTCAAAGGTTTCCTGCAAACAGACCCATCTACCCCTCGCAGGTGTGTACTTAACTCGCAGACGAGGTACGGCATCCTATGCGGGTTCAAAGTCACAGACTTTCAAGAGCGATGATACGATACCCAGAAGGCGTGGCATCATCATCCCCTGAAGCAGCCTCACTTAGTTGAATCCCAATTGATAGGTCCCCAGAGTCGACAATCCTCGGGTCAGACAACTTGTCGAGCCCTAAGGGCCAGGCAAGAAGCATCAAAGAGAATCTCGTCCGAGCGTAAATTTCGTGGCTAGCTGGTGCGAGCTAAGCAAGCAGGCTAACCACTACTCTCTACTTATAAGTCTATGTGTAACCTCAAGCCCAGGTCCGGCTTATCTCTCAACAGATCACCCCCTTCCCACAGCAGCAATAACAGAATAATGCTGATAATAAAATGTGGAAAGTAAAGACATAAAAGTAAATCTATACAACACCCATGACGGGAAAACAAGCGCTAGGATTGACTCGCATAGGGGATATTCCTGTCCCTAGCAGAGTCGCCAGCTGTCGCTACAGCGAAAATCGGCGCCGGCTATGATAGAAGAGTCGCCACCGTGCGTTATTTATCCCAATAGAGGGAAAGGAAACGCTCGAAGTAAACCTAACGCAAAGATGGGAAAGGAATGGTCATCGCAACCAAATCCTGGATTCGGGAGTCGGTTACGCAAGGGGAAGGTATTAGCACCCCTCACGTCCGTCGTACTCGACAGGATCCATGCTTGTTTTCTAGTACGGATTGTTATTCTATCTAATCTAAAGGTCTGGGGTTAAAAAGAAAAGAAAATGACTCGGCAAAGTATCGCACTTTATGCCTACGTATTCCCGTCTGGAACGAGAAATCAGAGTCAACGTAGTTCGCCTAACTACGGGAAAGGAGGGGTAGGTTGCTCGCTAGGATACGGCATCCTATGCCTACGTACTTTCATACAGCATGAAAGATCAGAGCAAATGTAGTTCGGGCTACGGAAGACACAAGTTTGTCTGAATGTTTTTATCTCCTTATGAAAGGGTTTTCTCCTGATTAAGAGTCCAAGCGGACAAAAATGACGATTTGATGTTTGTTTTTAGTCTTTTACGCAAGAACTGTTTTTTATGATGTTTGCAATCTCTGACGCATTAGAGACTATGATCTGAGGGTGACTACATCGTATGTCACCCTAAGGGTATCACACTAGGCAATCAGATTTCTGAAGAGTGACCCTCCAGAAATCTTCTCTCAAATAGCTTAAGGCTCGTAGCGTACGACGTCGATCATCCTTATTACTGTGTTTTGAATTGTTCTGAGATAGAAGAGAAAGAAGTTCTAAAAAGCCTAGGGTTTGAAAGGGGAATCAAAACTACCCTAATGTTATCATGCATGGATTACAACCTAATGTCTGTCATAATTCCCTCCTGCACAGAGGAAATCAGAGATCCTAGGGGATAAACGGAAAAGAAACAGCAAATACAGTAAACAGTAAAATGCATGAGATGCAGCAATACAAGCGAGGCAAGGGAGTCCCACTCAACCTCGAACCTGGGAAAACAATAGGCAAAGTGAAACAGCTTCACGTCAAACCTAAGGGGCAAGCTGAACAAGCCAACAATCAATACAGGAAAAGAAAACCCCAACACCAGCCCTGACAGCAACACCAGCTCCTACAGTAACAGCTCAAACAGCAACAGCTCTGACAGCCACAGTTGATTAACAGCAAACAGTTAACAGTAACAACTTCAAGCAAAATCCCATCTTCACTCTTCAATGATACCCAAGCTTTAGATATGCTCCTATCTCCACTAATCTCCAGCTTTAGCAAGCACTGAATCCCAACAAACAAATAGCTTCAAACAGCAACAAAACCCTAATTTTCAACAGATACCCAGCTTTGACAGGTACAAGCTTCATCTTCACCAGTCTTCAATGAATCTTCATCTTCAATAGGCTTCCAATCTTCAAGGCAAACACTCACAGGAGAGAATCAACTAACAGATGAAGTTGGAAGGTTAAGAGGCTTAATGACAACCCAGGGAAATCACTAAGATCTTATCATAGCAAGGGAGAGGTATCCTCAAGGTTCTACCCAATCAAAGCATGCTCTACATCTATCCTAAGGAGAGATGGAACTTATTTGGGGGACCTTGTGTCATAGGATGGAATAGAGGCACAAGAAGCTCTCTATGTTTGACAGAAGAAATCAGTCTAATCTAAAGCTCTCCCTATATCTCCTATCTCCTAAGTCTTCACAAAGCATCTTCAAACACAAGAAACTTCAAGCTCCAAGCATCATCATTTGTCTTCAATCATCCTCAAAGTCTCCATTAGCTCCATCAAGCAAAGCTCAAGCCTCAAGCCCAATTGAAATGCCCAAAACCCAACAAACAAAGCAACTTCCCAAGAGGGAAACACACCAATATCAACCAACTTGCAAAAATCAGAGAAAATAGGAATACTCATCATAAAATCCTAGATTAATTTCTAAGGGATCCTAACTAGGTACCCTATAGCCCATATATTTCCCAGCACCTAAATCAAACTAAAAACCCAAGAACTATGTGTTGAAATGCACCTATGTCATGGTAAAACCCTAATCTTAGCACCCTAAAGTTTAATGTTCAAAACTAACCTAAATTAAATCACAAAAATGTGATAAAATTCCAGGGGGAACCCAATACTATATTCTAACTAGAGAAAAAAGAATCAAGTCAAAATTCTAAATCAAATGACCATACAAAATTCAGAAAGTAGAAGTATCAAATAGAATGCAAGATAAAGCAATAAAAATGTAAAAAATGCCATAAAAAGAAAAATGCATGAAATGGTATTTTTATTGTTTTATTATTTTCCTGTGGTCATAATGTAAATAGGGAAAAAATTCCCAACTAAAAAAGATCGTTTTTCAATTTATTATGGATTTTCCAATTAACCTAAAATAATATGTGAAATTAAAGAAAATGAAAAGGACACGTGATGAATAGCAATCAGAAACAGTTCATTTCACCAACTGGGCCCAGAGAAAGGGTGTCAAGAGAAAGCGTGCTAGGCCCAATTCCACTTCAGAAAATTAATGGAAAAACAAATGAAAAAGGGAAAAAACTTGGTGTGAATAGCAATACTTTCACGTGTGAAACCTATTGGGCCCTCAGAGTAGGGTGTGGGTAGTAACATTTCACTAAGCCCAAGCTAGCAACTTAAGTGATGTTGTGCATTTTGATGCCTTCAGAAACTCTTCACAAACTGAGAGAAAATTGTGACCTTCAGATTCTCCCTTGGTCAAAGGTCTCACTCACATCCAATGGTGATTAGGTTATCTTCAACCTTTTGAAAACTTGGAGGGAAAATGCCATGGAAACTCAGAGCTTCAACCTCATCTTCTCCCCAATCGTGTTTCATCAATTCCTCATCAAAAATTAAAATTAAAAACCCTAATCCACTCCATTTTCTTCCCTGAATCTAACCATGTAATCTATGAACACTGAATCACTCTCTACTCTCAAACACGATTGCCACTTCAGAATTTGGTCAAGAACCAAAACTCACTAAACCTAAAATTGATCATCCCAAACTCATCACCACTTCACACTGAGCAAATTCCACTATCACACCATGATTATAACACCGAGAACACGAAGATACAAGCATGAACAGAAATGGTACCATCCTATTTTTTGTCTCTAAATCAATCCTAATGCTACCAGAAAGCTTCCTACAATGATCTACATCACATATGCCCTAACAAAACCTATCAATTATGCCTACATCAAGCCATGGATTGAAGTTTACATACCTGACAAAATCGTGTGAACAGAGTGGCAAAAGCTTCAAATCAACCTTCAAGAGCTTCCAGATTCCTTCAGAGTATAACCAAGCTTCTGTATGCAACAAACTTGATTGAAATGACTTGAATCTTTGAACCCGATCTTGAGTTGCAGATGAGAAATTCCAAATGCTATCTCATAATTCTTCAATGTTATTGCTATGGATTCAATCTAGAATCATTCAACAATGCAAAAGCAAGCTTCTGAATCAAAAAGAATGGATTGAGATGAAGCAAATCGTGTAACTGAATTTAGTTTTGCAATCTGAAATTTCTGAGCTCAATCTCTCTTTTCTCTCCCAATTCTCACCAACCAGTGCATTGAACTGACTCAGAACTATATATAAAACATGAATGAATGATCTAGAAACTTCTGGATTGATCTAATGAGAAATTTAATATCTCATGCCATGGAAATCTCATCTCATGCTTGCACTCATGACAGTCCCTTTGCAGCTTGTATTTGCACCTGCCTTGAGTTCAAATTCTCCTCAAATGAGATTTTTGATGTGTTTGAATGGTTTAGCACCTTGCATTTGATCTCTTGTGAAGTTTGGCAAATGTAACTTATACCTTAAGTAACAAAATGCAATTCCATGAAATTGACCCCAAATGCAAAAAGTGACAATGCCAATGTCTTTAAAATGCCATTTCCAAGCAATTTTATATGTCATATGTGTTATTTTGGCCTTAGAATGAAAAATCACAAAATTGGTCATTTTAATGAACTTTAATTCCTTCTTTTTAGGCCATTTTTGCAATTTTGAGTTACAAGCAATTCCAATCTCTCATGACCACTTGGTTAGACTCAAAACATCATTTTGAACAAATTTGATGTTGAACATTTTTTCATTTGAGGAGTGGAAGGTGGAGATTTTCACCTATGTTAAAAATGACCTATAATCATCAATACCCAAAATACCCCTGGATTGCCAAGACCATAACTTGAGTTGCACAAATCTTCTTGAGGACTTATAGTACTAAAATTAAAGCTAAGATTAAGATCTACAACTCTTATGTTGGCCAAGAATCCATTTGAAAACTCCTTCATGGGAAAACGTTGCTTGGAAGTCAAGTGACTTTCACAGATAAATTTCAGTGTCCTCTGATGACCCATAACTTGCAAGAACCATAACTTGAGTTCTACAAATCTTCTTGAAGACTTCTAGTAATCAAATTAAAGCTATTGAGAAGCTCTACAAGTTTCATATTTACCAAGAATCCATTTGAAACTTGAATTTTGACTTATATGGCTTGGAAGTGAGGCCCAAATTAGGGGATTTTACACTGAAACCCTAATTTGGCAACTCCTCCTACCCTTGATTCTCTTTGATTTATCCTTGGCACAACACCAACCTTGTATCAACATATCAATTCATGAATCCCACATCCTTCAATTAAGCCTTGATGCATTTCAATCACTCAGTTGACTTAGGGTTGACCTAGGGTTGACCCAGATGAAACCCTAGTTGACTGTACTTCAACTCTGGCTCTTGTACTTGTATCAATGACTTGTCTCATTTTCAAAATTACCATCTAGGTCTTCCATGACCTTTGTGCACATTCCATACCCTCAATTCATAGTTCATACTCCATTGACGATACTCAATATACCTCAAATTATGAGAGAAATCCACTGGTTGATCCTCAAACTTTTCAAAGCTTCAACTCATTTCTTGATTACTTGGATGGTCTTGAGCTTGAATAAAAACCCCTTGATGTGCCTCTTTTGATAAGAATGGCACTTGATCCCTTGTTAGATGACTTGTTATGCTATGCTATGCAAATGATTAGACTATGTACATGGTTGACTATGCAAATGATAATGCAATTGAAACATAAATCAGGTGAAATAGGTTGAGCAAATTTTAGGGTGCAACAACCATCATCCGAGCAGTGTTTATGAATGGTATGTCCAAGATGAGAGAAGTATAACGATTATCCTCAATGTCCATTACCATAAATTCCACCTAAGATATGAGTTTGTCTATTCTAACTAAGACATCTTTAGTTATTCCCACCGGTTTCTTAACTTACTTATCCATTATTTGTGATGAAATCATTACTAGTTATGACTTGAAATCACTAAATTTATGTGCAAAAAACAATGGTATCACGTTCACATGAATCTTCTTTCTTTTTAGGTAGGTCTTATGGAATGACAATGGTGCAAGTTTCTCATTTTTCTCATTCTTCTGTTCCATGGCATTCTTCAAAAATAATGTTTCGAAACTTCATTTTACTAACATCATTACAAGTCTACTTGGGTTTGGTTTATGTATTGGCATTGAAACCTCCCATTGGTTGATAAACTATTTGTGTTGTTAACTGGCCAATTTATGTTTCTAGATTCTTGATAAATGTATACGTTTACTTTTGATTGGCCATCGACGTTTGCACGAACTGGTTCAATGTGTCCTCAAATTTTGTTACCTGTCTTATTAAGGAGGAGCTTTTGTATAATTCTAATATGGTTGTTAGTTGAACAAACCTGCTCCTTATCTCCACCTTTGAATGTAATTATTTCCTCGCTAGAAGTTTTTATTTTGGTATTGTAATAGCTTTTGTTGATTGTTGACATAGTTGACTTCTTCTTCACCTGGTGGACAGAATCCAATCGAATGATCTCTGCTATATAATTCACAGTATGAAATGTGATTATGCTTAGGCACTTCATGCATCTCTTTTATCTATAAGGTATCTTATATAACTATATTGCAAGCTCATCCACTGTCTAAGTTAACATATTATTTTGTGCCAAAATTGCAACATTGGTGTTCAACTATATGATGTCGCTATACTTTTGTACTAGAAATTTATGGTATTTTCCTTGATGGTCACTCAGTGTCATTCTCTCGATGATTGCAATTAGTTCCTTACCACTTTTGGACATGCGAGAACCACAAGTGGTAACATCTAACGGACATTTTGGTTATTGTTGCAGTCCATTTCTAAAGATGTGAATCTATATGAGGTCGTCAAAACCATGATTTGAATATCTTCTTAGCATGAATTTGTATCTCTCCCAAGCTTCACACATGGTCTATAATGTTCCTTAGGAGAATACGATAATTGCAGTCTTTTTCTTCCATGAATTTGTTATGGGGGAAAATCAATTTATAAACTTTTTATCGAATGTGTTATAGTTGGTCATCACATGTATTGGCTAATCCAAATACCATTATTTTTATTTTCTAATAAACGAATGGAGGAAGATTTCATGAACATGGCTTCTTTTTTTCTTCTCTTTTGGCTGCACCAAGAGTTCCAGACAACTCATAAAATTCTGTGAGATGTGTATATAGATCTTCATGGTTTAACCCTACGAACAGACTAACATATATAATTTGTAGCATTTTTATTTCATCACAACTTATGGTACATTCCTCTGAGGTCTTACTATATGTGTTACCATTCTTGGAGCGTTGTGCCTGAAGGTAAGAAAAATACGCAAGAAGGGGAGTTCAAAATCTAAATTGATGTTCAGATCATGATTAATACGTTGCAGCAGAATGTTAAAAGAAACAAATAATAGATAAATAACACATAGATTTATCCTGGTTTCTCCCAAATTGAGAGTAGTCCAGTCCCCTTGCATCACAAGAGATTTTTCACTATAATCAAAATATGATTACAATCGCTTATTCACATAAGCATAAGAATTTTCTTTGCTTGGACCGTCAGCCCGAGACGTCCTGCTTAAACCCCTCAGGTCCAAGACTTCCTGCTTAGACTCCAGGAGTCAAATACTTCTTGCTTAATCCACTCAGGCGCAAGACTTCCTTGCTCAGAACCTCAAGTCCAAGACTTCCTACTTAGGTTCCACAAACCCAAGACTTCTTTCTTAAGCCCCTCAGGCTTAAGACTTTCTGCTTAGACCGCAACCTAAGATTTCCTTGCTCGGGTTCCATGAACCCAAGACTTCTGCTCATACCCTAGAGTACAAGACTTCTGCTTAGACTTACAGTCTAAGGCTTTCTTTCTTAATCAACAATTAATCAAGACTTTCAATGCTCTAGCACAGATAAGGAGACTTGGCTCAAGCTTCTCAACAAGAGACTTTGATTCTCAAGCACATAGCAAGAGACTTTATCTAAACTATAAAATAGCATGTTTAACAAAATAGAGAACAAGGTGTACTTGATACAAAATCAGAGGTACGGGGTAATCATCATAACAAAGACATTAAACACTTAAGAATTATAAGATATTCAATGTTTAAGAAATTTTAAGGCTTTGTACAATTTACAACAAATAACAGAATTTCTGCATACTCGATTGTGTTGCTTCTTATTGATCTTGTTATTCCTCCATCCATATGGAAGTGTGAAATACTCCCATCCTTGTTGACTTTCATTCTCTATTGCTTCTTTTTCCTTGTTGAAAATTTAGATTGAATCTTCATCTACTTATATAGCAGTTGTAGAAGACTAGCCGTTGGAAGAGATAACTTATACAAGTGTCTTTGTTTCTCAATAGTACAAGAGACGTTGAAGATAGATACACCAAAAGATCTTAATCCATTATATAACTTATTTAACTATTGTGTCTTCCATGTAATCTTGTATTATAGATCCGTTGAGAGTAGATATCCATAAAGCATGTCAACTCTTCTTGAGCCTTGTTAATATAGACTCTAGCTAACAATTTGATTTGACAATGCAGCTTGCTTTCTGCATTACAGATAACTTTAGCTTTATTACTAACTCTAAATGTTCACCAGAAGCTGATACATTTACTAAGTGCAGAGACAATATGTTGCTCTTTTGATGATGAGGCCTTCAGTTTTAGAGTCTACGCCAGACATCACTTAGAGAGTGTTCTTCAAATTCTAAACCACCGTAGGCTAGTAACTCAGCTTCTCTCAAGTGCGTCCTTATATCATATTCTAAATGTATTCTCTTTAAGCTTTAGAACCTTCAATACTTCGTTATCATCAAAACACAAAAGATGTATGTCATGAACAAATCTTGTTATAACAATCTCCCCCTTTTTGATGATGACAAAAATAAGTATTTAAAGAACAATGTTAGACAATTATAATTTTCTTGTTAACATCAGGATATGAGGTTCGTAAGCTCCTCCTAAGTCTAATAATCCAACGTTGAATTCTATAAACTCCCTGTAAGTATTGTATTCAAGACAAAATATTTTAATTTTCTTAGCAACATCATAATCTAAGGTTTGTAAGCTCCCTCTGAGTCTAATAGTCCAAGGTTGAGATTTGTAAGCTCCCCCTTAGTTATATATTCAAGAAAGCTAAAATATATCACCCGGGAAAAATAACATAAATTTAAAAGTATATTAAATTATAAATGTACAACATTAAATCTGAAGGGTTCAGATTTTTTATTAAATACTACTATATCTTTCTCCCCCTTTTGCCACATAAAAAATAATAAAAGAAGGAAAATAGTTATAGTCATACATGTGTAACAGAGCATTATTACATGATCAGTTCCCAAGGAAGAGAAAACGATCAAGTGATATAGATCATTAAAGAGTTGCATAATGCATCTTTATTATTTTATTGGTCGTAACAATTCCAAGAATCAAGAAAAAGGATTTTATTTCGACGTTTGATTCATCCAAACTCCACTATAAAAACAATCAAAGTATAGATCATTTTCATCAATATCTCGGTTATAACAGAAGTTCTAAAGAGTGCTACTAGTCTGGAGACTCAAGGTCTTTAGAAGCCAACAGATTCTGAAGCATCTGCGACTGGTCCTATGTCCACTACACTGAAACCTTCTGACGAGGCTTCATCCTCAGCTGCTTAGAGACCTAATAAAAAAGGTTCATCAACTACTGATTTGAAACCAAGGAAGAAATCAATGAAGAAGAAAAAGAAGAAGAAGATCAGAGATGAGATTTTTTATCAGCTGATTGTCTCAGATCCAGAGGATGAGGATGTGGATGAAGATGAGCCTGACATCGACTGGGGAAACTGGATGAGTCGAAAGGAAATGGAGGAATTAGATTAGTTATAATCTTAGTATTTCTAGTCTCTTTTTGTAATTCATTAAGTTGATTAATGAAAAACTATTATGATTATTTCTTATTTTGCATGTGCAATATTTTATTTTTATGATTTTTCGATAAGAGCATAAATGAAGTAAGAAGGTGAACAGAACCAACAATTAACTTGTTATCATAACATTTACTGTTGTTAAGAGAATATTAATAGGACTCAACACTAGACATCATTTCCTAGGATTCAGACATTAAAAGATTGATTTGATTAATCAATATTAAAATAATAAATACTCAAGGTAATCGGATGAATAGATTATATAAAACCCTTAGCAGACTAACTTTCTTAATCACTTAATCCTTTGAACATAAAAATGTATAAGCATAAACAAATTTTGGTTCCAAAGAGAGATCTTAGAAAGACAACAATGCTTAATGCAAAAACTCAAGAAAACACGAAGAATACATCAACTGAAGGATCTAAGAGTAAGCAGACAACTTCAAAGGCACATACTTTTACAACAACCTTTATTAAGACACAAATAAGAAGGAAGACTTCTAGGTCAAAACGTAGGAATCTTCTGAGGAAGGAGGCTATTGAGTTTGCACGAGAAGATTGGGAAGATTAATTAAACAATCTAGATATGTCAGATGAGCCTAGGGAAAACCTTAGGAAAAATCCAAATGTCTAGAAGGTTTATTTTAAATAATATGTAATAGCTTCCAATCTTTCAATGGGAATGTTGCATGTTTTTTAGTTTTGATCCTATTTATTATTCTCTTGAACAACGTGATATATGTGTGTGTGTGTGTGTGTGTGTGTGTGTGTGCGCGCGCGCGCGTGTGTGTGTATGTGCGTGTGCGTATGTGTGTGTATGTGTGTGTGTGTGTGTGTGTGTGCGAAAGATGTTTAATACAAGACTTCTTAATACAAGATGTTTAATAATTACAAGGCATATATTTGCAGATATCAAACATCAGAATCTTTCATAGATAACTTCAAGTTTTTCTCTCCATATTTTAGAAGAATCATCCTCTGAACTTATGATAACTCCCTGTTGGATCTGCAATTCTAAAGATGAAAGAGTCTCATTCAGATAGTTAAACATAACTCGAGGAAGATCAATCTGCAAGTCTGAATTGAGAAGAAATAACAAATCCTTTTCAATAGGGTTCACATGGTCTAGATCTTTGTCCTTAGGTAGCAAGTTTAAGTTCAGAATCTGATTCCAAAGAATTGCATCAGGATGAAGATTTGAGACATGATAAATATTTGATGGATCCACAAAAGTACGCCAAGTAGGAAGATATTATTCCCAAATAAGAGTACTTGGAATTTCTCCAATCTTTTCACAGCTGATTACATTAGCAATCGTCTTAGAGGTTGTAGAAACACCACAAACCTTGAAAAGAATTGCACACTCAGAACTTATCTCAAAAATGGAAGCATTAATCCAAAACTCTTTAGCAAGACTTGGATAAATGAAACCACAGAGCATATCAAAGTATTCATTCCAACCATGTTCGGACATAGTCTTCTGAAACTTAAAACTAACATTAAACAGCTCATTAAAATCCACAAATGTTTCATTGATGACAACTAGTTGATCCAAGAGAGAATTGACTAGAGAATTCATCTCAAGTTTGGTTTGAACAACACAGAAGAAAACAATAAAAAGAAAAGAACTGAACAAGACTCTAAAGGAATAAATATCTTGTCAAAAGAACATAAAGAAGACATATGATGTTTTACAAAGACATGGGATATAGACAATAGAAATATATATCAAAAGAAAGCATCATTACCCTAAGGTTTTTACCCAAAAAATTTCTTGAATCCACCAAATAATAATCAACTTTATGGAGTTTTAAGTAAACAAAGTTATTTTAAAATAGTTTTCAATTAAACTGCTTTATAAGAAGTAAAGATTCCTTTTTTGAATCTCAGAGACTGAAAACTTTCATAATTTATCTGTCATCAGAATCTAGTAGGATTAGACTTTGAGTGAGACATCTTCTGTTAGTCATCATTCCTTGATATTCTATTCAGAATGAAGATTTTTCTCTTGGAACTAGAGTCATACTTGATTAATGAATATTGAATTCTTTTCTTTGACAACTAACTAGAAACAATATCATCATAAAAGGTGAAGGTATTGATTCCATAAATATGATCATCATCTAGTTAATGATATATTCAATATAGACAAATACAATATAGTTTCTTTTTAAAGATTTCTGAAGATTCTTAAACTAATTTCTCTAGAGATCTTACAGAGACTTTATATTTACTCATACATAAGTATTTCATTGAGTCAAGAAGTTTGCAAGGAAAGAAAAGATCATACTCTTTTTCTTGTTCATGCTCTAGAGTATTCAGATTTGGCCATGGAATCTAAATATTGTCTTGAGTAGATTTTGATTCATTGGCTTTTAAACCAATGATTCAACTTTCTTCACCAAACTTCATGCTTTTAGCTCTTGAGTCTGGTATGTAGGCTCTTCTTCCATCAAATGTTATAAACAACCTTTGATCAAGTACCATGGAAGATGTCTTGATCCTTTCTTATGTGATATGTATAAAATCTTGTTCTCAGCATAGTCTTCAATTTCATTGTCTTGGATTAAATTTGTTTACATTGACATTTTTGGACAAGCATAGATACAGATAATGTTTGCTATCAGAGATTAGCATAAAACAAGTTTATAGCATTGTCATAGTATTACCATAAACAAAAGAAGAAATGAAAGGTTTCTCAAATAATTTTTCTTTAGCACAAATTCCATGATAGCCTTCAATTTTCATAGGAGCAATGGAGTCACTTAAGATATTATCTTGAGATGCAGACTCCTTATTATCAATATTAAAGCAAGATAGATTAGAAGTTATCTCTTTCTCTTCAATAATTGTTTTATTATTGAATTCAGATTGGTTTTTCAGAAGAAGTAATGGCCAACAATGCCTGATTAATTTTTTCATCAAATTCTGAATCCTCAACTATGTCAGCTTTATTATAATAGACTTTGAATATCTCTTACATTTTTCTTTTTGGGTTTTTCTGGTAGCATTTCTCCTTGTTTTTAATATTTGGGAAATCAGTTGAAATAAGATCATTTCATAAGCTTCTGAAGTTACTCTTCTATCAAAAAAGATCATATTCTATTCATCCATTTGAAAGAGTCTTTTGTTAGGATAGGTCAATTCCTCATCATCAAACATTCCATAGGAATTTTCTTCAACAGGCTTGAGGAAGGGTGATCTATTTGACACCTTTTCATCATCTAATTCCATATATTTACTTCGAATAGTGCTATTAAAATCTTCAAGACTCGGTCTACTCAAACGTTTGACATCTTGAGTATATGTGACTTTTTGGTTTAACACTAGCAAGCAGACTTCTCAGAATTTGCTTGAAAAATTAGATGAATTATAACTTAATAAGCTTATACCTGACTCCCTTCAAATAAAAACACAAGGATTCAAAGATAGTCTTGAGCATTAGACATATCAATGATGTTGATATACTCAGAATGAGATAAAGCACCTACCATAAATCATCTAACTCCAAGAAGATATTTTTAATAAGCTTCTTTTGAGCAGGTGTGTGAGACTTTCAGACTTTGATTATCCCTAGACCATCAACTTCTATAGTAATACCTTTCTTAAGGGTATTATACACAACTTCATCAAAACCCTTTATTAATACCAATGAATTAAAAATATATTCTATTTTTTCCATCATTTAAATTCAGCGAAGTAACCCTCTGAATATGGTAGGATTAGAAATGTAATATTTTTCACGTGGTACTTAACTCCTTCTTATAAGAAAGTCTTTAATAGACATATTTTTCTCATTGGATCATTATCTGAACCACTGTTAAGTGTTATGCACAAACCATGCTCTGATACGAACCGAAAGTGAGAAAAATACATAAGAAGGGGGTTGAACTATGTTTTCAGTTTCTTAACTTTTTCTCTGATCAGAGTTCATAATCTAAACTGATGTTCAGATCCTGGTTAATACGTTGCAGTGGAATGTTAAAAGAAGCAAATAAAAGATAAATAAAACACATATTTATCTTGGTTCCCCCCAAACCGAGAGTAGTCCAGTCCCCTTGCATAACAAGAGATTTTTCACTATAATTAAAACATTATTATAATAGCTTATGCACTTAAGAATAAGACCTTTCTTGGCTCAGACCCTCAACCTGAGATTTCCTGCTTAATTCCCTCAGTTTAAGACTTCCTACTTAGATTCCATGAACCCAAGACTTCCTAGTTAAGCCCCTCAGGCTCAAGACTTCCTTGCTCAGACCCTCAAGTCCAAGACTTCCTACTTAGGTTCCACGAACCCAAGACTTACTTCTTAAGCCTCTAAAGCTCAAGACTTCCTGCTTAGACCGCAACCTAATACTTCCTTGCTCAGGTTCCATGAACCCAAGACTTCTGCTCATACCCAAAAGTACAAGACTTCTGCTCAAACTCACAGTTCAAGACTTTCTTGCTTAATCAACAAATGATCAAGACTTTTAATGCTCTAAAAGATAGCAGAAAACTTACTTGGCTTAAGCTTCTCAGTAAGAGACTTTGATGCCCAAGCACATACCAAGAGACTTTATCTAAACTACTAAACAACATGTTTACTAGAATAGAGAATAAGGTGTACTTGATACAAAATCAGAGGTACTAGGTAATCACCATAACAAAGACCTTAAGCACTTAATATTTCTAGAATATTCAATGTTTAAGAAATCTTAAGTATTTGTACAATTTATATTCAATGTTTAAGAAATCTTAAGTCTTTGTACAATTTACAACAAATAACAGAATTTTTGCATACTCGACTGTGTTGTTTATTGTTGATCTTGTTACTCCTCAACCCAGATAGAAGTGTGAAACACTCATATCCTTCTTTACTTTCTTTGTCTATTGCTCCTTATTCTTTATTGAAAATTCATATTGAATCTTTAGTTACTTATATAGCAATTGTAGAAGACTAGTCATTGGAAGAGATAACTTGTACAAGTGTCTTTGTTTCTCCATAGTACAAGAGACGTTGAAGATAGATACACCAAAAGATCTTAATCCATTGTGTAACTTGTTTAACCATTTTGTCTTTCATATAATCTTTCACTATAGATCTGTTGAGAATAGATATCCGTAAAGCATGTCAATTCTTTTTGAGCCTTGTGAATATAGACTCTAGCTGATTTTACAATGCAACTTGTTTTCTGCAGTACAGAAAACTTTAGCTTTATTACTAAATATGAATGTTCACTAGAAGCTGATACATTTACTAAGCGTAGAGACAATATGTTTCTCTTCTGATGTTGAGGCTTTTAGTTTCAGAGTCTACGTCAAACATCACTTAGAGAGTATTTTTCAGATTCTGAACAACCAAAGGCTAGTAACTCAGTTTCTCTCAAGTGCGTCCTTATATCAGATTCTGAATGTATTCTCTTTAAGATTTAGAACCTGCATACATGGAACACATATTAGATAACACCATTGTTCTTGAAATACTTTGTTATCATCAAAACCCAAGGGATATATGTCATCAACAAATCTGGTTCTAACAGTTGCAAGGTAAGCCACCATCATTATTTTTTTTTCTGGTTTCCATTGTTTTCAATATTTTTATTTGCATTCTGATCATTGGTTTTGTTTCTAATATGTGTCATTTCTTCTAGTTTGATTGAAGATGTTAAAACAAAACTTATTTCTTGATATTTTACCTTGTCTAATTATTCCCTTGTTTCGTAGTTCGGTTGTTGTTGTTTTTGTGTGTGGTTCTTTCAGTCTCAGGATCAAATAAGATTTGATCTTCATGAATCTTCCCTCACAAAATAGTTTGTAAAAAAACTAGCCAACAACTTTTAGTAGGTTAGTCAAAAAATAAAATAAAGTATGCACAAATATGAACAATTATGAACACAAATACCTAAAGCTGTAAAAACTATTGCAATGCTTTATAAAATATAAATGTTGGTCCCCGAAAATAATGTTATAGTGAACAAAAGTAAGTATGCATTTAGATTATCATCTCTTCAAGGCTGGTGGGATTTCAGAAATCGTTCAATAACTCATATGATTTTACTGAAGGGTTGTAAAAGTTTGTTTGTGTTGAGAACTGGATACTGAAATAATGGTAAATAAGATTTGAGTTTTGACATATGGGAAATGTTGTTGGGGTTAGATTTCATATTCCTTTATTCATATATTATCATGATTAGTAATATATATTTCAAATCAGCAATTAATATTACCATCTATCGCTTTACGTTTGTTATTTATCTCTAAATAACATCGTGAAATCAATCATATTACATAATAGACTATCTCTCAGCTTATAACCAATACGATAACATTAAGATTCGATAGTATCCAGGGATGCTCGATCTAAATATATCTATAGAATTTAGTTTATAGTAGATGAATATCTTGGATATAGTGAAAATTATTTCTCGATATGATTCCAAAGTCACGAAAACATATTCTAGTTAGCTACTCTAAAACAGACATTACACATAGAGATAATCATCAATCTTAAAGCATAATTAGATTTACATAAAACACCATGATCAATATTTACACGTGAATATTAAGATGACTACATCTGACCCCAACAAAAGGGAAATTAGATACTCTTACTAATAGTAACTCTACAATGATAATCTAGAAGAAAGAAGTTCAAAGTCACTAGTGTTGATTTCTTGTATAGCTCTTCGCCTTCAATATTCTCTCTCTCTCTCTCTCTCTCTCCTTCGTTGCTCTTAATATTTTCTCTGAGAATATATTGGCAACTCTCTACCAAAAGAGCTTGCTAGCAGCAGTGTCGCTTACGGAGACCTTTAGCTCGCCTAACGAGCTTGTCTTTTCCCTCATAAATTATCTACTAGCTTATTCAAGTGAGCATGTTCCGCCATTTCTCACTAGGAAATGCCTTATTTTCTCCTAGTGAATGTGTCTTCTTTCCCCTTGAATTTACTTAGTCTGCAAGTATTCTCAAACTGTAACGCCCCGATTCTGATTTCCAATTTTGTTGAGTCTTTTGATTTATTTGGGTGATTAATATTGTAATTGTGAAAATGATGTGTTAATATGTTATGTTTGCATATTATGCTATTTTACCGATTTTGAGAGTTTTCGGAGAAAATAGATTGGAGGGTATTTTAGACATTTCTTATTTAATGTTAAGATTGGACGTTTTGTGAGAAAATGGATTAGTAGATGTTTGGAGAGGAATAGAATAGAAATAGATATAAATGGATTAGAGGAGATAAATAAAAGGATAGAAATAGAAAGAAGAGAAAAGGAAGAGAAAGAAAGAAGGAAGAAGAGAGAAGGGGAGAAAATAGAGGAAAAGCTTGGATAGCTCAAGATCAACATCTAGGATTCGATTTAATCGGGTAAGGGTGTGAAATCTTATTATTTTCTCAATGTGTATGATTATGTATGCTTTTGTTGGATTGATTCGGATTGTTGGAGAGTTTTACTCATTTTCCATTTTTAGGTCGAAATTGTTTAACCGATAGAAACTGATGCTTTAACGGTTAGAATCTGGAATAAGTGATGTAGTTTAGTCGAGGAATGTTAGGATAAGACTATAGAAACTTGTTGGAATTGAATCGGGTGATTTTTGGACCTTGTGACATTTTTGGGCAGTAGAGGTTTTTGAGAGATCGCAGAGGTTCGCTAAGCGAGCAGCTAGCGAGCAAGCTAGCGAGTGGTTTGCTAGGCGAGCTGCTAGCGAGTGTTGCACCCCAAAATTTGACCAACTACTTATCGCAATTTGGCTCATGTTTCGCCTCATTTCATTTCGCATTTGCATACCACGTACATTGCATTTTTTCCAGTCAGATTGACTTTGTCGGGATTACAGCCCTCTGATCGCGCTTCAGGCACTTCAGGCCAATACGAGGACGTATTTTGAGAATCGGTGCTCGTCCCGGTGTTTCCAGCTCTCGCTGTTGTTTTTGAGGACATCTCGGTGTCCGGGTTTTTTACCGTTTATTTCGATATAGTCGCTAACCGATTTAATCGGCTTCCTCGCTTTTTTTAGATTTTTCCCTTTATTTTCTAGACTTTTTATAGATTTAATTGATTTTTCTAGGTATTAGTTAGCTTTTTTTAATAGATATTAGTCGTTTTTAAATAGTTTAGTTTAATTCCTTTTTTTTAGAAATTTCTTTAATCATTTTAGATAATAGGTTTTTAGAATAAATCATATTTTTTTAGATATTAAGTAGAGTTTTCATTAATTAGAATTAAAAGAAATTAATAGGGGTTTTTCTATTTTTATTTGTTTAGAGATAAATAGGATTAATAGATTTTAATTAGTGTTTTAGAATATATTGTTTTTAGAGTATAGTAGGTTTTTTAGAAGTTTAATAGATATTAAAGGTTTTTAGACTATTAATTGGTAGAGTTAATTAGGGTCTTAATTAGATTTTAATTGAGGTTATCAGAATTAGTTAGGATTAGATTTATTTTAATTTTCATTTAGGTTAATTACTGTTTTAATTTCCATTTTACATTTAATTGTAGTTTTAGGTTTAATCCAGGTTTAATTGTTCATTAATCATGGTTAATCAGTCTCATTTAATGGGCCGTGTGTCAAATTATTGGAGGCCCAGTCCCAGCCAGTCCAGGTGTCAGTCTCTATAAAAGGCCGCGTGTGCACTTCAGGTCCCACTTGACCACCATGTTTTTCTCCATTTTCATGCCACGTTTTCGCCTCACACAAAGCCACATGACTCTCTCATGCTGCATGTAGCCACGTGCCACTCCCTCTCTCCTCCACCATCGCCACACGTGGCCTCACTCCTTCTTCCCTCTGCATGCATTCGCCACGTATCGTCCCCTACCTCTCTCCCCCTTCCGGCCATGCAAACGCCGGAGAACATCACCAGCAAAATCAAGCGGTGGTTCTCGCGGCTAAACTCCACCAAACCTCGCCGGAAACCCTTGAATCTCGCCGGAAAACTGCAAAATCCGAAGAACATTCATCTTTCTCAGGGTTCCTCAACCAACCACTGCAACAAACTATCGCCGGCAGCCCCTAACCGTCTCCGACCACCGCAACTGACGCCGGAAAACCCTAAATTCACCAGAAAATCCCCAGAAATTCATAATCTTCATCATTCTTCTCGGATCGCTCAACAACAATAATTTTCCAGAACTTTCATTCGCATCAATAATCGTCTTCAGGATATTCAACCCCATCATATCCAAGATCTTCACCTAATACATCAAGAATAGCTCCAAGATTCATCGAGCACTCTCCAGATTCATGAGTTTCACAACGAACATTCATCAGCACACGGCCTTCAACGTCTTCGATCAACCTTCGACCGGAAGCGTAAGATCTTCACATGCATGTTCATATTCTTCGCAGATTTAGCACCAAAGCCTTAAGATCTTCAACCAAACACGCCTCAGCTTCCGAACGTCTCAAGGATCATCCACGCATCTCCAGATGCTTCGTCATCCAGCATTCATCAGGTTTTTCCTTCAAAGCGTTGAAACTTCACTTTCGGTTTATTCTTCAATCGGCGTCTGGAGACACAACGACCTTCATTATCTTCCAGATCTCCTCTGAGCGCGGTTGTTATTGTCTCGCTGATGATTACCGGATTTAGAATGTGTTTTTGGTTTGAGATTATCTGAGAGATCGGATAAAGAATCTTGTGGACTTGAAAGGTTTAGGAGATTTGAGTTGAGTTCTGGGATTGAGTATCTGAGAGAGGGAGAAAGATTGGTGAATTTGAGAGAGAGAGAGAGAGAATCAGAGAAGGCGAAAGGATCTGAGAGGAGAGGTTGGAACGGCGCGATGAACAGTGCACAGAAGGTTTGAGAAGTCAAGATTAGGGTTTTGCTGAATCAGGAGATACGTGGCAATGGATTGGGCTGGGCCCATTGGTCTTTCGTCCGTGCACCCTCCGTTTCTCCTCTAACACCCCTCCCCCGTCTGAGTGTGTAGCTGGGTTGGGCCCGTTACCTATTCGTTACTGGGCACACCCCCCGTTTTGGCCATTCGCCCCCACTGTTTTTATTATTTTCTGAGTTTGTTTGTTGGGTTGGGCCCAGTTTTTTGTTCTATTTTGCTGACTGCATCACCCCTAGACTGACTATACACCCCCTGCTGTATTACCTTTGTAATATTTTCTTTTATATTCTTTTTCTTAGATTCTTTTTCTTAGATAGTGAATATAAAAATAATAATAGAAATATTATATTAGCTCATAGCATTTTACTATTTTTCTTTTTAGGATATAATTTCTACATAGAGTTTATTTTACAATTTTAAAAGTAGTTTTAAATGTCCACTTGTTAGGGGACTATTTCTCATTAGATTTTCCATGTTAGATGGATATGTTTTTTAGGAGTTTATTTTCCTGTACTCAATCATTGTAATTTCTTCAGAATATTAATAAAATGAGATTTGTGCTGTGGTCTCCGTTCTACCCGTAGTTAAGCCGGACTATAGCTGCTCTGATTTTCTCTGAAGAGAATATGTAGGCATAGGATGCGATGTCCTAGCGAGCACACTAACGACTAACCTCTTTGTTCTCCTCGCTGCTGTGCGATCGAGACTTTCCCGCTGACGACTGATGTTATCCTTTTCTCTTGCCCAAGCGCATTTGAGACCAGACCATAGTTCTAGTTCCCGTAGGTTCCCATACCTTAAAAACCGACATACTACGTCCGTTCTACCGCAAACAGGTACGCCTAAGTCTCCAATGGTCGAGCAGCGTCCACCTAACTACTAGAATGCGTACGCTAGTATCGTCAACTTAATCTCTCACCCCCGTGTGACCGAGAACACCCTTGTCTAGCCGTAGTTAGCCTGAACTACGTCATGCTCTGTTTTCTCTGAAGAGAATACGTAGGCCCAAGACGCGATGTCTTGCCGAGCAAACTTAACCCGTAGTTTCCCGAACTACGTTGACTCTGATTTCTCATTCTCTGATGAGAATACGTAGGCATAGAGTGCGACGCTCTATCGAGTCAATTTCTTTCCGTTTAGATTTAGCAGTCGTAGATAGATTTTTTTTCACCCGTAGACAAACCAACAAGCGTGGATCCCGTCGAGTACGACGGACGTGAGGGGTGCTAATACCTTCCCCTTGCGTAACCGACTCCCGAACCCAGATAATGGTTGCGACGACCTTGTCTTAGCCTTTTTTCGTTAGGTTTTTCCGATCGTTTCCTTTCCCGCTCTGAGGGATAAATAACGAAAGGTGGCGACTCTTCTGTTGTGTCGGCACCTTATTTTTGCGAAAGCGACAGCTGGCGACTCTGCTGGGGAATTTCATAGTTTCCTAGGGATCCAACGTCCCGTGAGCGAGTCAGTTTGGGGGATCCAACGTCCCCTGAGAGAGTCAATCCTAGCGCTTGTTTGCGTGTCTGTGGGTGTTTATTTTTGTGTTGTATTTTACTGATGTATTTACATTTCCCGCACTATATTATTATTTGTTGCTATTATGCTGTTGTGGGATGGGAGCTCTGATGAGTGAGAAGCCAGACCCAGGCTTGAGTGCACCATAGAATTAGAGTGGAAATTAGTGGGCGCGTGCTTGCTTCGCAGGCACTAGTGTCTCATGAAATCCACGCTCAGACGAGGTTCTCCCGGTTGGCTTATCTTTCAACCCTTTGGGTTGAGACGGTTGCTGGTTTGGTGGATTGTCGACTCTGGGGACCGATCATTTGTGATTCAGCTAAGTGAGGCCGCTTCATGAGCTGGTGATGCCACACCTTCTGGGTATCGTATCACCCCTCTTGAAAGTCTGTGACGCTGATGAACGCATAGGATGCCGAACTTGAGTCAGTTTAGGTCCATACCCGTGAGTGGGAGGGTTTTTGCAGGAAACTTGACTTCCAGCCTACCCGATATCTTGGTTTTCTCTCGTCAAAGTAGACCTATCCCGTCAGCAGCGCAGCAGCAATCAGAGCTTTGTGGGGGCTGTGATCCCGTGTTTACTGCATCTTGCATTGCATTTGCATAAGCATTCCTGCATCATATTGCATGCCATGCTCCAGCTAGTCAGAGCTCTTACCCAGCTGTTGTTTTGATTCTGAAGGTGAGTGTTGAAGGCGACCAAGGGGCTGAAGCAAATTTGATCAGAGTCAAGCAGTGAAGTCAGTTGACAGTTGTTGGTAGCTATGTCAGAGAGCAGCTTCCAGTTTGTTGATACCTTGTCAGGTTTCACCATGACGTCCAATCCTTTGTATGGATCTATGCATGACGAAGACTTTCCGCAAGTGAACAACCTTACTGCAACTCGACTTGTACAACCTTCTGTTGAAGACCGAGATCTACGTGAACAGTTTGTTGTCCGAGGTGAACGTTCTCCTTCTGTCGATATCTCAGACTACCAGGGTTTTGCCTTCCCTGTGCCAAAGTCCCGAAGAGAGGTCCCGATAGCAAAGTCTGAAGACCCATTAGCTCCCGTGTATGCTAGAAGGTTTCGTGCATTGGATGAAAGATTCAAAGTCTTGAAAGGTAAAGACGCTGTTAACCCTAGTGCTGCAGACATGTGTCGGGTTCCTGGCCTGGTGTTACCTCCGAAGTTCAGAATGCCGAGGTTTGAAAAGTACAGAGGAGATAGTTGCCCGAAGCAACATTTGGTGATGTTCTGCCGAAGAATGACTTCATTTATGCACAACGACAAGCTGATGATTCATTTCTTTCAAGATAGTTTGACCGGGGCATCTCTGAGTTGGTATATGCAGTTAGAGAGTGATCAGATCCGATCATGGGTGGATATAGCCAATGCCTTTCTGAAGCAGTATGACTACAATCTTGATGAAGCTCCTAGTCGCATGCAGCTGCAAGAATTGTCTCAAGGGAACAATGAACCTTTCAGGAAGTATGTTCAGAGATGGAGAGAATTCGCTGCTAGAGTGCAACCACCGCTTCTAGACCAAGAGTTAAAAGGCATGTTCGTAAACTCCTTGCAGAGCCCGTACTTCGAAAGAATGCTTGGAGTTGCACCAAATTTCTCTGAATTGGTAAGGGCAGGAGAGCGCATCGAGTATGGTGTGAAGACTGGAAGAATCCAGAATGTTTCAGGCGGTCAGGCTAGTGAAACTGAATCTCTTTATAGCTTTCAAGCTGAAGAAGGAGTTGTGATCAATGCAATAATGAATGATGTTGAGTATCCTCAAGACGAATCGGTGAAATATGTTGGTTCTCCGTCTTCTCAGCGGTCAGTATCTTCTGTGTCTCGTTATTCTGGACAGACAATTGTGCCTGGGGCACCACATCGGGAACCTTATGTCGCTCCTCTTGCAAATCCACGAGCCCGTGACCGAGGTTATCAGAATCAGCGTCCAAATCAGAACCGACCTCGTAACAACTTGGAACGAAGGAATGCTCCTTCTTATCTAGTGCCTGTGCCGTATAGCCAGATTCTGCCACATTTGATTCAGAATTCTTTGGTGGAACCCAAAGCTCTCAAGCCCGTGCCAGAGCCTTACCCTCCTGGGTACAATCCCCATGCTCAGTGTGGTTACCATGGTGGATCTCCAGGGCATTCAACTGAAGATTGCAAAGCTTTTCAGGCAAAAGTGCAACAGTTGATTGACAAAGGGTGCATTTCCTTTCTAAAGGGATTTTTTGTTGTGCATGACAACCACTCAGCCGTCTGAGCTCGCAGATTCAGAGGGTTATTTCCAGAGGCCAGTGGTCCAGACAGGCAGATGTCCTCAACATTGGCAGTCCTCGGACTTTTTATCATTTGCATTTGTAGTTTTCTTTCTGTTAGTTACTACTTGCTGTTAAACATTGTTTGTTTCGAATGGTAATATTAATAAAGTGACTATGCATTTTTCTGAATTAATCATGTCGTTGTCACTCATTTACTGCATTGCACTGACACTTGCACTTTATTCGCTCCACCTTATCACTATGATCAGCGAAGATTGGAGGGAGGATGACGAAACTGAATACTCATAACCGATGATCGTACGCTTTCAGATAAAACCTTGCCGATGACGTACAAGGCATTGTTTCAAATCCCCTAAACACTGGAGAGATAAGGAAGAGAATCCCTTGTTAACCACTTCGATCCGAGAAGTAGGAGTTTTTCGGACTTTTAAACCCTCACATCTTAACCCGGGGCAGGGTAGTTGTCAGTTAGCTTGATCGAGCGTTCAAGTCTTATGGAGAAGTGTTGTCTTTCGAGGACCAATCACATCGTATTCCTCCCCAGAGGTCGTACCTCATCAACCACAATGGTTAAACCTCACCAATCAGGAGTGAGACAGTTATAAACCTCTCGGATGAATCCAGACAGCCAGTGTCGCACGACTTGTTTCGAAAAAAATAAGAGAATAAGAAAGCCCGTTAAGTAAAAAGAAAAGAATAGCTGGAAAGCAAATACTTAGGCAAAAATCAGGGCATCCCGCTGGACTTCAAAAGAAAAATCGAAAAGAACTCTGAAGAGTCAGTCCAGGCAAAAATTAGGGAATCAAAAGAATGAAAAAGAAAGGATATAAAAAGAAAAATCCTCAAACAAGGACGAAGTCGTGTAGATACAGGCACCGAAACGAAAGAGGAGTAACTGTCACTCCGAAAACCTTGTGAATTCTTTAACCAGTTGTTCCCAATATTCAACATACCTCTCGAAGAGGCGAGCGCTCGAGCCAAGTTAACTAGACTTTAGGATCGGAGATCATCACGTAGAAGGGGTGGGTACAAATCATAATTTGAGCCAAATATCCTTTGTTTCACGAACCGTGAACCCGACCACGGTACAACCCTTAAAAGACCTAATTGAGGCAGGGTTTATTCTGAAAGCGCATTACGATAAGGTATAGTAACCTGACTCCTACATGATTTGCTAATCACATCCTTGTTGTATTTTTCACTGATCGAATCAGCACTACGTTTGAACTCCTTGGTTCATTCGTCACTCACTAGCATGACACGTAAATGAGTGACAGTACATTTTTTCAAAATCTGCATGAACACTGCATTAAAATTACCATTCGTGAATAAACAATTTTAATTGCAGGTCAGTAGTTGATACGGAGGGAACTCCAACAGGGAATAGCCAATCAGGACTGAATCGTTAGTAGTCTGGATCAAAATGGTATACTGCGAAGCCCTGTGAATCTGGGGCATTGACTTCCAGTGAGTGTAGAATCAGTTTGTCTGAGGACAAGTCCCGGAGTATCGGTTGATTATGAGACAGATTGTTCGAGAAGCAGCTGGTCAGAAGTTGATCTTCTCGAGACCCAATCAGGGGCAGCTATCCAGAACTCTTGTGATTTGAGGGCAGATCCCTCCGGTGTTCAATCAGGGCATGTTGAGTCGCTCAACGCTCGTTCAGGGGCAAGCTACTTCGTAAGTATTGCAACCAACCATGTTGAGAGTTGATTGATTGAGGATGAATCCTTCCGTTGTACAGATATTGGGGCAAGCCATCTGAAGATTGTCTTGTTGCCAGCTGTTTTTTGTTCAGAATGAATTTTCCCAAGAGTCGGATTGGGGCAAGTTGAATTGCACTGGGGAAAGTGGTTCAAATGAGTTTGTTCACCCTAGCAAGAGTTGAGTGTCGGGGAATCGTGTCATTACCCTACCAAAAAACCTGAACCTTCTGAAGAAGCCTTGCTGTCATTGGATCGTTATCCTACAGCCTAACCCGTTACTTGGCTGAACCTTGTAACCAAATCGTTTCAAAGTCCAGTTCTCGTCTGGCAAACCGGAGATCAGTTCTCGTCTGAAATCCAAAAACAGAAACCAGGCCTGTCTGGTCACCTTTTCTTTAACCTATTGTTCAACCAGTTCTCACCTGGCTAACACAGTTTTAAAGCCCAGTTCACGTCTGGAAAACTAGAAATCAATTCCTGTTTGATATACAGAAACCGTAATTCAGTTCTCGTCTGACAACCTAACATATTTTGCCATCAGTTCTCGTCTGATAGTCTACCTCAAATGCTAGTTCTCGTCTAGTATTTCCCTTTCAAATCCACTTTTGTTGGTAACCAGAAATGGGTCCCTATTACCATAAACCTATCCCTAAACCAGAAAAAGCCTAATGGTACCTGGCCCGATGATTCCTAGTGACTCGTGTGTTGTCACATTCCCCGACACAAGGCTCGATTGATCCCAGCTCCATGATTGGTATTCTGTATTCCCTGTGTTGATGTTGTTGAATCAGGATTATTTTCTCAGCGGAGATGTACAGTTTGAGATTGCAGCAAGTTGAGATGGCATTTATCCCTTATCAGGGTAGGATCAAGATTATCCTCAGCAGGGCAAGATTGATATCCCCGGCAGAGTATGGCCATCCCAAGCATTGAACGTTGATTAGCTTGATGTGCTACTTTCCTAAGTGGGTTGAGACTGAAGCTTTCCCTGACCGGCAGATTTGGGTTTATTTCCCCAGCAGTGGGGCTGATGCAATGTTGTATCCCCACAGAGGCCGAGTTTGACTCCTTTTCCCTCCGAGTCTAGGTCATTGACTCATCCCTCAGGAAGAGGTTGACGTTGATTCCCTCATTGAGTAATCTCCAGATGGATAGATATTGGTAGAGAAGAGTTATTGCTCAGCAGACTGCTTCGTACCCTATAAGGGCTTAGGATGTTCAAAAGACCGTTCAGGGTTGTTTTCCTCAGTGAAGTGAGATTCAATTTCAGTGATCGATTATTATCTTCTGCAGTCGCCAGAGGTGTTTCCTTGATAGGATCAGTACATCTCCGACAGAGCTGTACCATGAGTAGCTAAGGATTGATATCCCCAGCAGTGTTGATACACATGTGTTCCTCATCAGACTTTATAGTCCAGCAGGTGTCACCCAGAAGGGTCAGTCTCCGTAAGGTATATGCAAGATTACCCTCAGCAGATCAGGATTGATATCCCCGACAAAGTGTAACAGCATCTCCCCGTAAAGCCTGAACGTGAGACCAGGAGCATTGATATGTATCCCCAGGCAGAGAAGATTCTCTCCCCCAACCAGAGGTATCCTGAGGGATCACCGTCTCCCCAGCTGAGTCAGGCGCCGAAGCGTGTGTTCATCCCCCAGCACCGGGTCACAAGTGCAAGTCTCGTAAGAGCCTATTCACTGAAGTGTGTAGCAATTGATAGTGCCAGACTGAAGTCTCCATCGAAATTGAGATTCCCCGTAGAATCGTATTCTCCTCGGTAAGCAGAATGATTTCTCCTTCCTCAGCCGAGTTTGCAGATCCCCAAGAGAGTCGAATCCTTGGAAGTCGCTCAGGCCATGATTGGTTTTCCCCAGTAGAGTGGAATAGCTGATGTTGTGTTTCCCCGCCAGAGTCGTTATCTCCAGGGAAGTAGCCGTGAAGGCCGCGCAGTTTATTTTTGCGATTGACATCGTTTTCCTCAACAGTTTGTGGTCTGAATACCCAGATGAGCAGGTTCAGGTTCCCGTAGAGCTTTGTTCCCCCGCATCAGTCAGCGGAAGATCATTTCCCCAGACGGAGTCCAATTGAGATTGGCGTGACCTTGTTCTCCTCAGCAGGATGATTCCTCTATCTGAGTAGTTCTTTCTCCTTGACAGGAGGCTTCTCCCTTCAGCATTTATTTTGCTGATGGGGCCATAGCATGTTGCATGACTGCATAGCATTTATCATAAACGCGTAGCATTTCCACCGTGTGGAGCATTACGTCATTGTCAAAGCATATGCATACGAAACATGAGCCAGGTCGCCACCGTTCTTGTTTTGCAGATGTTCCTCCTCAGAATGGTTTGATCGAGATGATTCTTGAATTCTTCCCAACGAAGTCGCTTGCTCAAGATGATTCTTGAAGTCCCCAACGGAGTTGCTTGATCAAGATGATTCTTGAAGTCCCCAACGGAGTTGCTTGATCAAGATGATTCTTGAAGTCCCCAGCGAAGTTGTTTGCTTAAGATGATTCTTAAGACCCCAGTACAATCGCCAGAGTTGGTTGCTCAAGTTGATACTTAGAGTCCCCGACAGAGTGTTTGCTCAAGATGATTCCTGAAATCTCCAGCAGTTATCGGTTCAAGATGATTCTTGAAGCCCCCGACGGAGTTATTTGTCCAAGATGATTCTTGGAGTCCTCAGCAGAGTTGATTCATCCAGAATGATTTCTGGATCCTCGAAGCGGAGTTACTTGATAGTTCTCCAGAATCCCAAGCGGAGGGGCGTTATCCCCAGCAGGTTTTTGAACGGCGAAGTTGAAAACCCCGAAGATTTCATGATTGAAGTCCGGCCGTGTTAATGAAGCAGTTCTCTCAGCTGATGCGGAGTGCCTGATGGCAGAGGTTTGGATATTCCCAATTGGCTCATGATTGACCAAGGATTCTATTCCCGACTTGCTGACAATGTCCGGCTGATGCCCAACAGTTTTCTTTGAATGCCTGATGGCATGATCAACCTGATGGTTGACCTGATGGAGTCCGGCTGATGCCCGACAGTTTTCTTTGAATGCCTGATGGCATGATCAACCTGATGGTTGACCTGATGGAGTTCGGCTGATGCCCGACAGTTTTCTTTGAATGCCTGATGGCATGATCAACCTGATGGTTGACCTGATGAAGTCCGGCTGATGCCCGACAGTTTTCTCTGAATGCCTGATGGCATGATTTAATGTGATCAGCATGATTGTTGACCTGACGAGTCCCGAGGAATTCTTCTGCTGCGACACAGAACGCCCGATGGCATAATCAACCCTGTATTGCCGGTTACCGAGTGACCAGCGACCCCTTGATGAGTTGAGGACGAATATCTACAGATAAATCAGAGAATCATCCTGACGGAGGTTCAAATCAGTATTTCTCCAGCTAGTTGCCGTGCAGCTATGATTTCAGTTTCCGAAGGTTTGTTCCCACCAGAGTACCGTGTACTTGTGTAGTTGGCAAATTTCCGGGTTCTTTGGTATTCAACCGTCTTCTACCTTTGAATGTTTGAAAGTCGTTCGCTCTTCAACCCTTCAGGTCCAAGCCGCTTGAATAGGGGCAGCTGTTGCACCCCAAAATTTGACCAACTACTTATCGCAATTTGGCTCATGTTTCGCCTCATTTCATTTCGCATTTGCATACCACGTACATTGCATTTTTTCCAGTCAGATTGACTTTGTCGGGATTACAGCCCTCTGATCGCGCTTCAGGCACTTCAGGCCAATACGAGGACGTATTTTGAGAATCGGTGCTCGTCCCGGTGTTTCCAGCTCTCGCTGTTGTTTTTGAGGACATCTCGGTGTCCGGGTTTTTTACCGTTTATTTCGATATAGTCGCTAACCGATTTAATCGGCTTCCTCGCTTTTTTTAGATTTTTCCCTTTATTTTCTAGACTTTTTATAGATTTAATTGATTTTTCTAGGTATTAGTTAGCTTTTTTTAATAGATATTAGTCGTTTTTAAATAGTTTAGTTTAATTCCTTTTTTTTAGGAATTTCTTTAATCATTTTAGATAATAGGTTTTTAGAATAAATCATATTTTTTTAGATATTAAGTAGAGTTTTCATTAATTAGAATTAAAAGAAATTAATAGGGGTTTTTCTATTTTTATTTGTTTAGAGATAAATAGGATTAATAGATTTTAATTAGTGTTTTAGAATATATTGTTTTTAGAGTATAGTAGGTTTTTTAGAAGTTTAATAGATATTAAAGGTTTTTAGACTATTAATTGGTAGAGTTAATTAGGGTCTTAATTAGATTTTAATTGAGGTTATCAGAATTAGTTAGGATTAGATTTATTTTAATTTTCATTTAGGTTAATTACTGTTTTAATTTCCGTTTTACATTTAATTGTAGTTTTAGGTTTAATCCAGGTTTAATTGTTCATTAATCATGGTTAATCAGTCTCATTTAATGGGCCGTGTGTCAAATTATTGGAGGCCCAGTCCCAGCCAGTCCAGGTGTCAGTCTCTATAAAAGGCCGCGTGTGCACTTCAGGTCCCACTTGACCACCATGTTTTTCTCCATTTTCATGCCACGTTTTCGCCTCACACAAAGCCACATGACTCTCTCATGCTGCATGTAGCCACGTGCCACTCCCTCTCTCCTCCACCATCGCCACACGTGGTCTCACTCCATCTTCCCTCTGCATGCATTCGCCACGTATCGTCCCCTACCTCTCTCCCCCTTCCGGCCATGCAAACGCCGGAGAACATCACCAGCAAAATCAAGCGGTGGTTCTCGCGGCTAAACTCCACCAAACCTCGCCGGAAACCCTTGAATCTCGCCGGAAAACTGCAAACTCCAAAGAACATTCATCTTTCTCAGGGTTCCTCAACCAACCACTGCAACAAACTATCGCCGGCAGCCCCTAACCGTCTCCGACCACCGCAACTGACGCCGGAAAACCCTAAATTCACCAGAAAATCCCCAGAAATTCATAATCTTCATCATTCTTCTCGGATCGCTCAACAACAATAATTTTCCAGAACTTTCATTCGCATCAATAATCGTCTTCAGGATATTCAACCCCATCATATCCAAGATCTTCACCTAATACATCAAGAATAGCTCCAAGATTCATCGAGCACTCTCCAGATTCATGAGTTTCACAACGAACATTCATCAGCACACGGCCTTCAACGTCTTCGATCAACCTTCGACCGGAAGCGTAAGATCTTCACATGCATGTTCATATTCTTCGCAGATTTAGCACCAAAGCCTTAAGATCTTCAACCAAACACGCCTCAGCTTCCGAACGTCTCAAGGATCATCCACGCATCTCCAGATGCTTCGTCATCCAGCATTCATCAGGTTTTTCCTTCAAAGCGTTGAAACTTCACTTTCGGTTTATTCTTCAATCGGCGTCTGGAGACACAACGACCTTCATTATCTTCCAGATCTCCTCTGAGCGCGGTTGTTATTGTCTCGCTGATGATTACCGGATTTAGAATGTGTTTTTGGTTTGAGATTATCTGAGAGATCGGATAAATAATCTTGTGGAGTTGAAAGGTTTAGGAGATTTGAGTTGAGTTCTGGGACTGAGTATCTGAGAGAGGGAGAAAGATTGGTGAAATTGAGAGAGAGAGAGAGAGAGAGAGAGAGAGAGAGAATCAGAGAAGGCGAAAGGATCTAAGAGGAGAGGTTGGAACGGCGCGATGAACAGTGCACAGAAGGTTTGAGAAGTCAAGATTAGGGTTTTGCTGAATCAGGAGATACGTGGCAATGGATTGGGCTGGGCCCATTGGTCTTTCGTCCGTACACCCTCCGTTTCTCCTCTAACACCCCTCCCCCGTCTGAGTGTGTAGCTGGGCTGGGCCCGTTACCTGTTCGTTACTGGGCACACCCCCCGTTTTGGCCATTCGCCCCCACTGTTTTTATTATTTTCTGAGTTTGTTTGTTGGGCTGGGCCCAGTTTTTTGTTCTATTTTGCTGACTGCATCACCCCTGGACTGACTATACACCCCCCTGCTGTATTACCTTTGTAATATTTTCTTTTATATTCTTTTTCTTAGATTCTTTTTCTTAGATAGTGAATATAAAAATAATAATAGAAATATTATATTAGCTCATAACATTTTACTATTTTTCTTTTTAGGATATAATTTCTACATAGAGTTTATTTTACACTTTTAGAAGTAGTTTTAAATGTCCACTTGTTAGGGTACTATTTCTCATTAGATTTTCCATGTTAGATGGATATGTTTTTTAGGAGTTTATTTTCCTGTACTCAATCATTGTAATTTCTTTAGAATATTAATAAAATGAGATTTGTGCTGTGGTCTCCGTTCTACCCGTAGTTAAGTCGAACTACAGCTGCTCTGATTTTCTCTGAAGAGAATATGTAGGCATAGGATGCGATGTCCTAGCGAGCACACTAACGACTAACCTCTTTGTTCTCCTCGCTGCTGTGCGATCGAGACTTTCCCGCTGACGACTGATGTTATCCTTTTCTCTTGCCCGAGCACATTTGAGACCATACCATAGTTCTAGTTCCCGTAGGTTCCCATACCTTAAAACCTGACATACTACGTCCGTTCTACCGCAAACAGGTACGCCTAAGTCTCCAATGGTCGAGCAGCGTCCACCTAACTGCTAGAATGCGTACGCTAGTATCGTCAACTTAATCTCTCACCCCCGTGTGACCGAGAACACCCTTGTCTAGCCGTAGTTAGCCTGAACTACGTCATGCTCTGATTTCTCTGAAGAGAATACGTAGGCCCAAGACGCGATGTCTTGCCGAGCAAACTTAACCCGTAGTTTCTCGAACTACGTTGACTCTGATTTCTCATTCTCTGATGAGAATACGTAGGCATAGAGTGCGACGCTCTATTGAGTCAATTTCTTTCCGTTTAGATTTAGCACCCGTAGATAGATTGTTTTTCACTCGTAGACAAACCAACAAGCATGGATCCCGTCGAGTACGACGGACGTGAGGGGTGCTAATACCTTGTCTTACCCTTTTTTCGTTAGGTTTTTCTGATCGTTTCCTTTCCCGCTCTGAGGGATAAATAACGAAAGGTGGCGACTCTTCTGTTGTGCCGGCACCTTATTTTCGCGAAAGCGACAGCGAGCCAGTAGCGAATAATCCCAGACTTGGACAGAACCAAAATGACCCTTGTTTGTTGGAGCGAGTGAGGTAGAGAGTGTTCTCTAAGCCTTCGCTAAGCGAGCTAGGTAGCGAACACTTCCAGTAGCTAGAAATCAGCCTTCGCTAGCGTGTTCGCTAGGAGAGCCAGTAGCGAATGATCGCTATGCCTTCGCTAGGAGAGTGAGGCAGCGAGCATGACAATATTATTTTATTTCTGTTGTCTCCATCCAATGTTGATACTTTGATTCTTCAACGCATAGCTTGTGTGTTGTATTATGATATGTTGTGGGTAGCCGTATGGCATGAATCCTAGATTGTGGAATCAATTGTGAAATGTAGCCTTTGGCAAATATATGCATTGTTTAAATTGATTAAAGGTGCATGATGATTGTGATGGAGTTCGTTGCCATTTGGCGCGATATTGTGAATGCATATTGATTGTATGCAATTGTATGTGAAACACCAAGATGTGTATTCTTGTGCATTGCTTGATAAATGTAGTAATGGTGTTGAAAGTATGAATACTTTGATTATTATGAAATGTGTTGTGTGTGCAATCATGCTATAATTCTTGTGTGATGAATTATTTGAGGATGCATAGGATTAATATGCGAGAACAGTCTTAAGTGCATATGGTTGTTGATTGCATACGCATCATTGTTGTCAAGAGGAAATGCTTGATAGTTTCGTGGAGACTAGTGACTTGTCCCAAACCTAGAGTGGGGTTTGAAAGCCTAGAGGACGGGCTTTTGTTTGTTATTGGTCTAGAGGACGGACCTGGTTTAAATGTAAAAACCGAAAAATAATAACAAGTGTTGGTACCACATGGCATGAGTTGCATTGAGTCACATGGCATATGTATAATGTTGTATGAAAGTATGCATATGTGTATGAATTGTTGAACTGAGAGTTGTGAATTGATGAATAAACATAATTGTAAATGTTTATGTGGAAATGAGTGAATTGTGGATGTATGCATGATGAATGTGCTTGGTGATTATCCATATATTTGTATATACATTGTGACGTATATGGATGACTTGTGGTGAGAATGTTGATTATGTGTATTCTAGGATTGTAAATATATATATATATATATATATATATATATATATATATATATATATATATATATATATATATATATATATATATATATATATATATATATATATATATATATATATATATATATATATATATATATATATATATATATATATATATATATATATATATATATATATATATATATATATATATATATATACATATATATATATACATATATATATATATACATATATATATATATACATATATATATATATATATATATATCTATATATATATATATATATGTATATATATATATATATGTATATATATATATATATGTATATATATATATATATATATATATATATATATATATATATATATATATATATATATATATATATATATATATATATATATATATATATATATATATATATATATATATATATATATATATATATATATATATATATATATATATATATATATATATATATATATATATATATATATATATATATATATATATAAAATTATATGCATTGATTATTATGATAATATTTCTCACCCTTCTGTTGTTTTATGATGCTCTACGAGGCATTGCAAAGTAGGTATGATGGAGGTTTTTTTTGAAGCGTGTCTTCATTCTTTTGTTGGTCAGCTCTGATATGTAGCACCGGGTAGCTAGGATATATGATTCTTTTGTGATACGTTGTATATGTATCTTGTTGTGGAATGTTTATGAAAACATGAATTAAACTAGATGATATATATATATATATATATATATATATATATATATATATATATATATATATATATATATATATATATATATATATATATATATATATATATATATATATATATATATATATATATATATATATATATATATATATATATATATATATATATATATATATATATATATATATATATATATATATATATATATATATATATATATATATATATATATATATATATATATATATATATATGTATATATGTTTGATGATTATCAATATTTAGATGTTTCCGCTTTTATTCTAAATATTGAGATGTGGGTATGAGGACTAAGTTCCTCTGTTGAAAGTTACCCCACTGTTGTATATCTTTATTGAGCAGGTGTTGTATGTTTTAAATTCAAGTATGATGCGGCGCACCTCTTTTATAACGTGTTTTAATTAGACTCTGATGGATTTTTAATATGTGCCTAAATGATTTATTTGATTAATTGGATGTATAGAAAGGGGGTGTTACACAAACTGTATTGCTTCGCTAGGCGAGATTGCCACCCTCACCTGACGATATTTCTTTTGCTTCTCTCTTAAGTAACTTGGCTCTAAAGAAATGTTTGAATATTTATTTCCCGCCTTAGCTCATCCAATGGATTGTTTTCCTTGCATGTGTTGCCTTGCATATGGATGGATGAGGTCTTTGGTTGGCTAGGTGAAGTGCTTACCTTTTCTTCGCTAGGCGTGCCCTTGTCTCGCCTAGCAAGCTTATTTGCCCTTCTGCTTGATGTTTTATGATTTTTGGACCATTTTCTCACGTGCTCATAAATAACATAGTTAAAAAGCTCACAGAATTAGTTTATCATATCTCCATGGTAAATTGAGGTTGTTTCATGTGATTACTTTTGTTTTAAGTCAGTAAGTCCTTATGTAAAACAAGTAAATTTTACACTTATCTAATTGTTGTAGAATAAGTTATCAGTTTATATAGTATATATCCGGTTTCTCAACATTTAGTTAACGATGAAATCCTCTATACCATGGAGGCATAAGGGGCTTATTGAGTAGATAAATAATTTGGGACGAGGACTTGTTAGCTACATAACAAATGAGGGTGGAGGTCCAACCTTTACACTCACAACCCTTCTTATCTTATTTTACTTTATGGACATCTTAGTTCAGTAACAATGATGCAGTGACGAGAGTGTATGTATTTGATTTTAACATATGACACCAATGATTTATAGAGGATTTAGATCGACAATTGAATATGTGAAAGCGTGAGAAAGGAAGGTGACAACTTCTTAGAGAAGATGGTGTATGCAATTGCTCTAAAGATAAAGTCAAGTTGTGCTTGGAAGTATGAGATTTCTAAGCTTGGAGAAAGTGTACCTTTAACTTATATTAGGATTTCTTTTTCTTATAAGTTGTATTCTAAGGTTACAGTGTGGTCCAAGATCAACATCTTAATGCCATAGTGTGGCATTGATGAGATCACCAAACTCACTAAGATGCATGGTTGTGCATATTCATAACATGTTTAGTTGTGATTAGGTCTTAGTGAATTGGATTTGGACCTATTTCATGTACTGAAAGTGACATTACTTAGAAAACAATAATGTGATGAAACCTATAAATAGGATTTGGTACCATAACAAATTTACATAATTGAACCGCTAAAGCATGTTCTAACTAAGAAAATCTTAAGAAGAACCCGTTTGGAAAGCTATATATGCCACACCAACAAAATCGCCAAAGGTTTTATCATCCACATATATATAGTTAAGTCATTTCTCAATCGGATATTATTGTTTTCTTAGTAGTTATGGTAGAAACAAACATAAATTGGGACCATTTTGTAGCTAGAAAAAGAGAGCCTAGAAAACTGTGGTCCTAAGCAACATATTCTTTTAGTAAAGAAGGAACAAGTACATCACTACTTTTGAAAATAATTGTTCGATTGCATGCACATGGAAAAGAGGACTAGTATGGTTGGTGTGTAATATGTATCTCAATTAGATATGTCAACAGAGTGAAGCACATGGCATTTTGTTTATGGGAGAAGATTGAGAGAAAATGGTGGTTGGGTTAGAGCATTACTCAAGTTTTATTATAAATTAACCAAATGTACTCACATGGAAATAAGGATGGCGATAGTTAAGAATTAATTGGAAAAGTAAAATAAATCGGGTTGTTCATTTCACTTTTTTAATAATGCTTTTAAATACTACGAAATTTCCAAAAGTGTCATTCTCGCACGATTGAATTTCGAAATTCGGACGCACACATTACGAGAGAACTTAAACTCAACTGAAACACATAAAGCACTTCAAAATCTAGAAACAACATATATATACTGTTGATATTTGTTAAACATGTAGATGTTGATTAAATTTAACGTAACTTAAGTTTTGTAAAGAAAAATGGAGTATAAAGTATAGAAATTATTCAAGTTTTTTATTGTAAAATATACCAATAAAATACTTGTATTTGATTTTTTTTTATTATCTTATATTTTTGTGTGAGTGTTGTGAGATGTGTCTGTAATGGGGATTGGGAAAAATTAAGTATAAATTATATGTTGTAACAATTTTTACAGTGTTATTCTCTAATTGTTACGACAGTGTTTTTTTTCTATAGATTTAGAATTTCCACGCCATGTCATTGTTTTGTTATTATGTTCATCTATTTTTTTATGTCAGTTTTTCCTAACAACTAGACTCGGTCAAAGCTTTTGGTTTGATTTGGATATAGGAGTACATTTAGATATAGGAGTTCATCTATTATGTTATTATGTTCATCTATTTTTTTATGCCAGATTTTTTTAATGTTTCAAAGATGGGTAGTGTTGTGAAAGAGTTGTTGAGATACAGACATAAGTTTTGCTATGCAATTTGAACTAGAGAAAATTGATGGAAGAGTTATTTTTGACTTGTGAAAAATTTAAGGCAAATATATGTCGATACAATCAGGATTACACAAGGTGTTGGTTAGTGGTTAGTACATGAGAATTGATTGATATTGATGCAATGGGTTCTATGATATTATGTCGATGGTTGAAGAGCTTCCAGTCAACAAGAAAGTTTCACCATAAGTTTTCAACCTGATTTTCGACATGTGAAATTCTTGAACTGATTTAACTTCAAGTGAAATATATTCTTCGTAATAGAGTATATGATTCTCAGTGATGATAATGTGAAATTCTTGAGTGGTTTATCTTCAAGTTAAATATATTCTTCATGGTAGAGTATGCTAGTTTTTGAACTATGATTCTCATTGAAGACAATGTAAAAATTCTTGGAGTGATTTAGCTTCAAGTGATTGTACTCTTTATGAGAGAGCATGATAGTTCTCTTTGAACTATGATTGTTGATGAAGACAATAAAAAGCTTATGTATTCATCGTTTTAAAAATTGACCGACCATAAAACCAGTGAGGGTACTAGGTTACTGGTGCATTGGTCGAACCACTGGATCACTAGTCGAAACTCATGGGTAAACCGAATTAAACTGGATAATCGATTGAATAAACAGGTCTCTATAAAGAAACTATATAGTTTTTTAACCGATCAAAGAAGATGACTCGATCTCTAAAAAAATCTCAACACCAACAAAATTTAAAATTTTAAAAATATCATAATTTTACAAGTTTATTATTTAAATTCAAATTCTAAACATAGTCATCACACACAAAAAATACAAATTCAAATAAATTTTGAACAAAATCTAATCTATAATATAAGAAAGTTAGATGGTGTGGAAAACTCTCATCTGTCTTTCCCTATAAATCTGCGACCTCACCAAAATGGTTGCAATTAATATTGGTCCAAAATTTTAAATTTTCAACCAAACTAGCATTGTGAACCATTTTGATTGATAAATGTTCTACTTTCTATTACTTTACCCAAACCTTTTAATCTTCTTTATTTCAAATTGGTTTCAAACCAACCATTTCAATGCAACTTTTTCATGTTTTCTCTTTTAGCAATGTTATTTCACATGAATTTTGAACTCCCCCTCGCCACCTTCACACCCAAAAAAGAAGCATTTTGTCTTTCGTTCTCCAAGAACTTTCCACTAGTGCAGAAATGACTTTTTACATCGGGCCAAAAACACATTTTACATCGGGTCTGGGTGCGATGTAAAGCCAAGCGATGTAGTAAATCAAAGACATTTTACATCGGGTCATAGACCGATGTAAAAAATACATCTACTACATCAGTTGACAGTTAAGACTGATGTGAAATATATTATTATTAATTTTTTTTTATAAAAAAAAGCACTTTTTACATCGGTTGTTATTCGGAACCGATGTAAAATGTGTCATAGGTGATTTTTTACATCGGTTGGTCAGTAGAACTGATGTAAAAGGTGTCATAGGTGTGTTTTTTTACATCGGTTGCCTTCTTGACCCGATGTAAAAGGTGTCATAGGTATGTTTTTTTACATCGGTTTCCTTTTTGACCCGATGTAAAAGGTGTGCTACGTGTCTTCAAAATTTATGTTTTTACATCGGTTTTTAAGCACACCCACCCGATGTTAAATGTAGGTTGTTTTTCTTAAATATTTAGACTAATTTTTATCCGAATCGATATGGAATCCCTGTAATTTTTTTGGTACTTAATTTTTCATATTTTTCCAACATCACACATACCAAATTTTAGTCCCTATTTGGTATGCAATTTTTTATATTTTTTCAACTAACCTTTTAGTTTCATTGCACCAAATAGCTAGGATACACATATTCTTCAACATGAACAAATTGATTTACAAAAGTACTAATCTAGTATACATACAACTGTTCAATCCACAAGAAATTGATTTACAAAAGTACTAATTGAGGAACAAAAGTACTAATCTAGTACACATATTCTTTCTTCAATATTCAACCATTTATAAGTCCTTTACCACACTTGAATACCAACATGCAATCCACAAGAAATCCGTTGTAGCTAGCTTCGGTAGAGAACACCAAAATCACATTTGCTGACAATAAATAATAATAACAATAAACATCAGCAGACAATACCAAAGTCAAGAAACTCAAATTAGGTATACATAGAAAATTCTATATAACTCACCATATAAAGTTTAATTTTTATATAACTCAAAGAAACATTTTGCCCAACGGAGTCGCAAATCATACAAATCATCTTGTGTTAATTCTGTTGGATCATCAAATACCTACAATATGTTAATTCTGGAGTTAACTCTTCTCGTATACCCATCAAACCCAAATCCAAACGAGCATTATAACCATCTTTTGTCTTACCTTGAATGTTGAGAAGTGTTCCGATTAAACTATCACATACATTTTTCTCCACGTGCATCACATCAATACAATGTCTTACATCAAGATTAGACCAATATGGAAGATCGAAGAAAATCGACCTCTTTTTCCATATATTTTTTGTAGTAGTTTGCTTTTGGTACTTTCCAAAGACAACATTAATTCCCTGTTGTCGATGATAAACTTCCTCTCCAGTTAAGGGCTTTGGAGCAACACCATGCTCTTGTTCCCCATTAAAAGCTTTTCGCAATCTGCGATATGGATGATAACGATTTAGAAATTTTCGATGCCCGAGATAAACAGTCTTTTTTCCTTTTTCAAGTTGATGGTAACATGTGTCTTTTTCACATATAGGACACGCTTTATGCCCTTTAACTTTGTACCCAGACAAATTGCCATATGCCGGAAAATCGTTGATGGTGCAAAACAACATGGCATGCATATTGAAATGTTCACCAGAATACGCATCAAAAACATTCACCCCTTCCTCCCACAACACTCTTAAATCATCTATCAGTGGACTTAGATAAACGTCTATGTCATTTCCTGGTTGTTTTGGGCCCGAAATCATCATCGATAACATAATATATTTACGCTTCATGCACAACCTAGGAGATAGGTTGTAAATCATCAGGAGAACGGGCCAAGAAGTATGGTTAGTACTTAGATTACCAAATGGATTCATTCCATCAGTAGAAAGTCCAAGTCTAAGGTTTCTCGACTCTTTGCCAAAATTTGGAAACAAAGAATCTATTTTCTTCCATTGCAAAGAATCAGCTACATGGCGAATTTTCCCATCAGATTTTCTTTCTTCCGCATGCCATCTAAGATTCTTTGCGTCATTTTCATTAGCGAATAATCTCTTAAACCTTGAAATTATTGGTAGGTACCACACTACTTTCGCGGGAGGACCCTTTTTTACCACCTCATCATCACTAGAATAACCATCTTTCTCTTTGTAGCGTGACGCCTTGCACTTCGGACAGTGATTATAGTTTACATACTCTTTTCTGTATAGTATGCAATCATTAGGGCATGCATGTATCTTTTCATACTCCAAACCCATCGGACACAATAGTTTCTTCGCCTCGTAATAACGATTTGGCATTACGTTACCTTCGGGAAGCATTTGTGTCAACAATTCAAGCAATTCGGTAAAACTTTTATCAGTCCATCCATTATTTGCCTTTAAATTAAACAATTTTAACACAGCAGACAAACGTGTAAAATTTGTGCATCCCGGGTACAAAGGTTTATCCTTGTCACTGCATAAAGTATCATACGCATGTGCCCTCTTAAACGAATCTTGTCCAATATCACGCATCATGTCTTCTAGACGATCATCCATTTCTACACTAACATTATCTTTTTTGGACACATTTGACTTTGCTACTACTTCACCATGCCATATCCATTGTGTATAACTTTGGCAAATCCCTTCACAAATTAGATGATCCATAATTTCTTTCTTATTAAGTTTTGGTTCTTGATTTGCACAACGAACACATGGACAAAGAAAAAGCACATGACGACTTTTTTCAGCACTACTTTTAGGAGGAGGAATATTTTTTTTAGCATTACTTTCAGCAAACTGTATAAATTCCATCACTCCATGCTCGTACTCAGCACTTAATCGATTAGCTCTCATCCAACTACGATCCATACCTATGTTCCGAAATTAACACATACAGAGTTAAATCATTGTGATACCTACAATAGTCCCTCTTTTGGACACATTAGAGAGAACAAAGTCTCTACGTGCAAACATGTGGCATTAAATTAAATCATAAAAATTATTCCTAACACAATGGTATTTGCGCATAAAATTCTATTACTCAAATTTAACCCAAATAGCACCAAATTGACATCAAAATTATTTGACATTTTTACAAAAAGCTATTATTAAAAACAGTAAAATCATGTACTATTAAAGATACCTTATTTATCGTTGTTATCACCGCCAGAGTGCTGGAAAGTAGAAAAAGCTCAAGGTTGTCTCTCCAATAGAAACTAAAAAATAAGATATTTCTTTCAGTAGCAAATAATATCAAAACTTCACGTTGAGAATAGTTAACTTTTCCAAGTGAAAGACAACACCTTAAATTTCACGTTGAGAATAGAAACCTATACGGGAGACAACACCTTAAAATTCAACCAAACTGAAAGTAAAAACAACCGATTAGAAGAATACACATGAGATGAACAACAAACCAAACATAAATAATAAAAATAAGCAATGCATGGATTTAGTTTCTCTACTATTATGAGTCGCATCACCAGTATCTTTTACTTATTATTTATTATTTTAATTTAGAAAAACCTATGATATACATGTACACTTTTGAATAAACATATTTATTTTTTGTATTTTATAAATTGGGGATTAAAAATAAGTAGCAGTACACGATAAACATATTTTGTTTTTGTATTCGTGTGTCCGTACGTATATGGCTAACTAATTCATCAACATTATGTAAATATGATGAGAGAAAATAATTAATCAGAGAAAATATGATGAGAAACTTACGTAAAAGGGATTCACCTCATCTTTGGCGAAGAGATTGGTGGCGGCGGAAAAAAAAGAAGAAGAATGACGGAAGGTGGCGGCGGTGACAGCACCTTAAAATTCAACCAAACTGAAAGCAAACACAACCTATTAGAAGAATACACATGAGATGAACAACAAACCAAACATAAATAATAAAAATAAGCAATGCATGGTTAGTTAACAATTTTATTTTATTTTGAATAAACAATTTTATTTTGAATACACCGATTAGTTAACAATTCTAGTTATTTACCAAAAGGATTAGAGCTTACTGAGTTTGGTTCTACTATTTATGATTTAAAAAAATTATTTCAAATCAATCTGACTTTACCAAGTGTTATATATATATATATATATATATATATATATATATATATATATATATATATATATATATATATATATATATATATATATATATATATATATATATAAGAAATTTTTTTCATATATTAATAGAGCTTTTGAAATATAAAATATTTTATAAATAAAAAAACAATGAACTTACAGTATTCAAGTTTTTTCTTGAAGTTTCGTTACTGAGTATATGAAAACGATCAAGTGCAAGGAAAATACCAAGAACAGTAATCAACAGAACCTTAAAAATAGGCATTAATGCAACAACAAAAAGATTCCAGAATTCCATTTTATTATTACTACCCTGTTACATCAAACAACTTTTCTTCAATTAAATAAATAAACATGCATCATATTCATTTATTATTGGAAGTTTATAGTCTTATATATATATATATATATATATATATATATATATATATATATATATATATATATATATATATATATAAAAGAAAATAAATTAAAGAATTTCATATATATTATAAATTCTGCATTGGAAACAAATCATTTTAAGTTGATGTATCTAGTCTATGTATAAATTAAATTCGTAAATTCTTAAATATATCTAAAAATTAAAATTTGTTAGTATAGGATGGAAAATTACATAATATTACTCCAATTATATAACACTAGTTAAAGACAAAATAAGAGTGAAGTTATAATGAAGTTATAAAGACTTTTAGTAATTGTGAAGAAATGACAAAATAATAAAGTGAAGTCTGAACCTATTTTGATAAATAGTCTGAATTTCATTACCAAAATAATAAAGTGAAGTTCTAATAATAAATATTTCATTACAAGTCTGAATTTCACTATCAAAATAATAAAGTGAAGTTCTAATAATTGTGAAAAAATAACATACAGGTAAGTCTGAGTCTATAAAATAGAAGACTATAAACTTTTCATTTTTTTAAGGTCTGTAGTTGAATAATTTAGTTTACCAAGTCTTTAGTTGAATAAGTCAGGTCTATATTGTAGGAGAACTGAGTAGTAGTGGATTCCTAAATGTTAAGATTTTTTCAGTTGTACTTAGGCTATTTAAGTTTTCATTCCAAATTAATTGTTACAGTTCTGTTCTAACAAATTGGTATCAGAGCTCCAATTGGGGCCTGATAATTGAGAAATAAAATAGAGAATACAAATTGTCAATCTAGTTGTATGTATATACATAACTAATGTACATGTGAAAGATCCAAAATAATTTTACTGCATGAAATGTTATTCCTCCCAGATCTAGTTGAAATGTTCGTTTGTCTCTATGTGAGTCCCAGTGTCAATCCTAGTTTGTATGTATATTATAGGTTTGTCTTTATGTGAGTCTCAGTATCAAACCTATGATATACATGTACGAGTACGAGTATCAATCCTATTTTGAATAAACATATTTATTTTTTGTATTTTATAAATTGGGGATTAAAAATAAGTAGCAGTACATGATAAACATATTTGGTTTTTGTATTCACGATGAACATATTTGGTTTTTGTATTCTTGTGTCAGTATATGGCTAACTAATTCATCAACATTATGTAAATATGATGAGAGAAAATAATTAATTAGAGAAAATATGATGAGAAACTTACGTAAAAGGGATTTACCTCATCTTCCGCAAAAGGATTGGTGGCGGCGGGAAAAAAAGAAGAAGAATGACGGACGGTGGCGGAGGAGGAAGAAGAATGGTAGACGGTGGCGGCAGAGGAAGAAGAAAAACAATGATGGTGGAAGCGTAAAAGAAGAAAAATGGAGACAGAGACGGGGAAGCGAAAAAGAAGAACGATAAGAGATTTTTGAGAGTTGGAGAATCTTAAGTTTTCAGATAGGGTTTTGGGATTTTAAGAAACATTTTTTATCGGTTGGCAAATAGGCCTGATGTAAAAGGTTTAATCAATTTTATTTAAATTTTTATTTAGAATCTTATTACATCAGTTGGGCTAATTGGCCTGATGTAAAAGGTTTAATAAATCTTATTTAATTTTTTATTGAGAAACTTATTACATCAGTTGGGCAAAATGACCCGATATAAAACGTTTAATCCATTTATTTTTTTATTGAAAAACTTTTTACATCCGTTGGGCAAAATGACCCGATGTAAAACGTTTAATCCATTTATTTTTTATTGAAAAACTTTTTACATCGGTTGGGATAAACAACCCGATGTAAAATGACTTAATCTATATTTTTTATTAATATGAAGAAGCATCTCGATCATAATATCTGTATTTTTTATACAATTTCATAGTTAATGCATGTGATCACATTTTATATGAATTTAAAAAAAAATATAATCTAGATGATATATACTAAAGAATTGAAATTTTTGTTTTAATCCTTTTATATTACAAAATAAAAATATCATGCAATTATTATCAGTTAAATATAAATCACTTAAAATTTTTTTAATTAAAATGACTTAATCTATTTTATTTATTTATTTATTGAGGACTTTTACATCGATTGGGGTAAACGGCCTGATGTAAAATCTTTTATAATAAAATTTTTTATTATGAGTAGCATCACCAGTATCTTTTATTTTTTATTTATTATTTTAATTAAGAACGTCCTATGATATACATGTACGAGTATCAATCCTATTTTGAATAAATATAGAGAAACTATAGAGAAAATAATTAATTAGAGAAAATACGATGAGAAACTTACGGAAAAGAGATTCACCTCATCTTCGGCGAAGGGATGGGTGGCGGCGAAAAAAAAAAGAAGAATGACGGATGGTGGCGGCGGAGGAAGAAGAATGGTAGACGGTGGCGGCGGAGGAAGAAGAATAACAATGATGGTGGAAGCGAAGAAGAAAAATGGAGACGAAGACGGTGGAAGCGAAGAAGAAGAATGATAAGAGATTTTTGGGAGTTGGAGAATCTTAAGTTTTCAGATAGGGTTTTGGGATTTTAAGAAACATTTTACATCGGATGGGCAAATAGGCCTGATGTAAAATTTTTAATCAATTTTATTTAAATTTTTATTTAGAATCTTATTACATCAGTTGGGCAAATTGGCCTGATATAAAATCTTAATCTATTTTATTTATTTATTTATTGAGGACTTTTACATCGGTTGGGATAAACAACCCGATGTAAAATCCTTTATAACAAAATTTGTTATTATTTACGACACTGCCACCGCATTATTTTTTACATCAGATGGGGTACATGGCCCGATGTAAAATGTTTCTCCCATTTTATTTATTTTTTATTGAGAACTTTTTACATCGGTTGGGATAAATGGCCCGATGTAAAATCCTTTATAACAAAATTTCTTATTATTTACGACAATGCCACCGCGTTATTTTTTACATCAGTGGAAATATATGTCTGATGTAAAATCTTTAAATCAAATATTTCTCACATCATATTGTTAATAAATCTGATGTAAAATCCTTTAACAAATATTTTTCACATCATATATCTAAAAATCTGATGTAAAATCATTTAACCAAATGTCTTATTTTTAGTAGTGTTCTCATCCTTTCTCTCTATTGTTGTTTTGTCTCATTCTTCATCTTCTTTCTTCAAACATTTTTCATTCCGGGAAAGAAAACTTTCAGGCGATGTACATCTCTTCCATTGCTTCCTCGAAAATCTCTAAAAAATCATAACACTTGCAAATTTTAAAATTTTTAAAATGTCATAATTTTACAAGTTCATTATTTAAATACAAATTCTAAACATAGTCATTGCACACAAAAAATACAAATTCAAATAAATTTTGAACAAAATCTAATCTATAATATAAAAAAATTAAATGTTGTGAAAAACTCTCATCTGTCCTTCCCTATAAATCTGCCACCTCACTAAAATGGGTGCAAATTGATCCAAAATTTTGAATTTTCAACCAAACTAGCATTGTGAACCATTTTGGTTGATAAATGTTCTACTTTCTATCACTTTATTCAACCTTTTAATTTGTTTTACCTCAAATTGGTTCCAAACCAACCATTTCAATGCAACTTTTTCATATTTTTTCTTTTACTAATTTTATTTAACGTGAATTTTGAACTCCTCACCTCCACACCAAAAAAAAAAGCATTGTGTCTTTCGTTCTCCAAGAACTTTCTCATCTGTTCTCTCTATTACTATTTCGTCTCAATCTTCATCTTTATCTTCAAACTTTTTTTATTCCGCGAAAGAAAACTTTCAGGCGATGTACCACTCTTCCATTGCTTCATCAAAAATCTCTAAAAAAATCACAACACCTTCAAAATTTAAAATTTTAAAAATATCATAATGTTACAAGTTCATTATTTAAATATAACTAAACATAGTCATCATACACAAAAAAATACAAATTCAAATAAATTTTGAACAAAATCTAATCTATAATATAAGAAAATTAGATGTGGAAAACTCTCATCTGTCCTTCCCTATAAATCTGCCACCTCGCCAAAATAGGTGCAATATTGGTCTAAAATTTTGAATTTTCAACCAAACTAGCATTCTTAACCATTTTGGTTGATAAATGTTCTACTTTCTATCACTTTATCCAACCTTTTAATCTGTTTTACCTCAAATTTGTTTCAAACCTGTCACAACTGCGAGAAAGGGCCGGCAAAAAACAAACAGAAGAGTCGCCACCGAACGTTATTTATCCCAAAGAGAGAGAAAGGAAACAATAGAAAAAAAACCTAAAAGAAAGGAGAAGATAAGGTCATCACAACCAAATCTTGGGTTCGGGAGTCGGTTACGCAAAAAGAAGGTATGAGCACCCCTCACATCCGTTGTAATCAACGGGATCCACGCTTGTTGTCTAATTTATGGGTGAAAGTTATCTAAAACCTACTGCTAAACAGGGGTGAAGAGAAAGAATAGACTCGATAGGACATCGCCACCCTAGGCCTACGTATACCCTCGTGCAACGGGAAAGTCAGAGTCAACGTAGTTCGGGAAACTACGGGTGATGGGGGGAACGTTGCTCTCCAAGACATCGACATCTTGTGCCTACGTATCCTCATCTGGTATGAGAAATCAGAGCAAACGTAGTTCGGGTAAATTAGACCACGGGTTGGTTAAATGCTTTTTATGAGCGACGTTAAGTTCTCATTCCAGCAGTTAAAAAACGATGCATGTTTGCGGGTAGAACGAAAAAGTAACGTACTCTTTTCTGAAAATGAGTTTTAACAGCAATCCCGAAGGATAAAAGGTTTGTGTTTTGTTTGTGGGTTTTAGTGAAGTGGATTGAATTAGTTTGAGACTCACGTCACATTAAGTACTATGACACGAGAGCGAATGTGTCACATATTTTCCAAAGGGTATACACTAAACACTTTAGATAAGCGAGGAGAAACCCCCCACTCATCATTCCCCATGCACTTAAGGCTCGTAGCGCACGACGCTTATCATTCTTTATTAAGTGTCTTGCAGAAATTTGAGGTGAGAAAAGAGAGACGCACACAAAGACCTAGGGGAAACTGAACCCTAACTGTTGTCATACAATGTGGCCCTAAGGTCAAAATTAGGAGCAAAGTCTACCTAATATTGTCATACTCTGATTGAAAGCCTAATGTCTCCCCTACCTCAAACTTAATTGGAAATTAAGTCGAGCTAGAACCCTAAAAGATCATGCAAATACAGAAAGTAAACAGCAAGTAAACACGAAGCAACACAATCACAAACAACGTCAAGTATCAAACTCAAATTAATATTCAATGCAAATATGTACAAGTGTATCGTCAAAGAAAATGTTCAAAAACGCATTCGAGAATTAATCGAAACTAAAACTAAAATTAAGAACTAAATTAGTCAAAAATTAAAAAATCTAATTAGTTAAATCTAAATACTAATTAACTGAATTCTATAATTAAATAAGTTACAAACAAAAGGTAAACCTAAATTAGTACCTAAAACTATGACTTAAATCCGTGAACCTCTAAGTAACATTAATCCTAAACTAATTTAAACTAAACATATTCTAACTAAATATAATAAACTAATCTAAAACAAAAATATTCTAACTAAGTATAATAAATTAATCTAAACCAAAACTGAACCAGGGGTTAGAAATCACGCTGGGCTTTAAGCCCCATGCCCAATGGTCTTAAATAATGGAATCAGATGGGGGGTGTAGTGCCAATCAGGAGAAGTATGTTCAGATCCCCATGGGCTTAGCACATTCCTACATACGGTTCACAGGACACAACAGAAGTGAGCCAGAAGAAAAACAGATGGGCTCCAATAAAAACCCAAATTAAAAGGAAACCTAGATGCCTCACGGTTGCCCTCAACAGGAAAAAAAAAAAGCATGGATTGAGGAATAAACACCGTTTCAGCACATTACGAAACATAACGTATCTTTTAACAAATTAAGAAAGGTCCACGGTTCACAACAGGAAGAAAACATCACCGCACAAATCACCTCCTCTTTGCCGCCTGGTAAATTCGTCCATTACTCGAGTCACAGTCGACCCAGGTTCGTGATTTGTGTGGATTCATGTTCGCTTAGTCTTTTCGTATCACTCTCACGATTCGGTTTGTTCTGGATTCTGTTTCAATTTTCCTTTTCTTCTTCTTCTCGTCTTGTTCCGGTTTGAGAGGTATGGTTGATAGTTGTGTGATTTGGCTTGATGAAGAGTAGAGAAAATGAAGGGGTGAAATATTGAAGATGAGGCTTCGGGTGGTGTTGTTGGTTTTGTCAATGATTTTTTAGAAAATGAAAGGGTATGTGTTAGTTGTAGAAGATGGAAGGGGAAAAATGATTATGCAGTAATATTATGGTGTGATGGATCTGGTTGTTAGTAGTGCTAGTCATCCCAGTTATGAAGGAGGGCCTCTTTTTCTGTTAAAAAATGAAAATGTGAGCGAGGGAGTTTTTGTTGGTTAAATAAAATGAGGTATTGATGTTGGCATGCAGAGCACTGTGACCGAAAGGGTATACCGTTCTTGTGTGTTATTTTGTCTGGCATGGCTTTACGGGGATGTGTGATTTTGCTAGTATTATGCAGAAAGCAGAGTCATACTATTGCGGCATGCTAGCTGTTGTTGTCGGTTTACTTGGATGTCGCAGGTGCAGGCATGGTGTGTTTGAATATTTTTGCGGATAGCAGTGTTGTGTGGGTACATGGGGTCTTTGGCAGCTTGTGTGTCTTAAGGATTTGTGCTGTAATGAGAATTTTTTATGTGGTTTAAGGCAAAGACAAAAAGTAGTCAAAGCTGAAAATGTTCATGACATTGTTTTCTCAATTGGCGTGATAATGGGTAATGTGTACATATATGGTTATTTGGATGTAATAATAATAAAAAGAAAAGGGTAGTTTGAATATGTAACTTTTAGAAAGATTTGGTTTAAAATGAGATATAACAACATGGATTATGAAGGAAATTAATTAAGCTGAATAAGAAAAAGACAACAATAATGGTTAAGATGAATTTACAAAGAATTTGGTTTAGAAAATGAATTTGAAAATGGATATAGCTTTGGAAATGGATGTGGACTACGGGTTTAGAAACATGGACGTTACACCCCTTTCAACACTTCTCGCACACGGCCAAGAGCTCTCAAAAACTTTTTAATTCAAAATCGACTTGCATTGCTTCCCACACACCTCTGATTAACTGAACACAACTCCCATGAATAACTCTCCACAACCATCTGAATCAATTTGAAACCCTGCATTTATTATTGAATCTACAATAAGGAAACATAAATCCACAGATGAACTACCACTGAACTGAGGGTCACGATGATCATGAATTTTGAACCAACTTTGTTTCTTCAAGAACCAAATGCTTGATAACCTGATAATTTCCACACATGGAAACTTGAATTTGGATACACACCATTGTGAAAAAAAACCAATGTTATAGATAACTTACCACTGAAGAAACTTCTTGATGGTTTGACCATGATTGGGTCAAACTTTCCTCTGATATTGATCGTGACTGAACAACCACGCTTGCCTCGAAACCATGCAACTGTCCTTGATAAACCTGACCTCCTATCCATGAGAAACAAAACCTGATTCTGAACCAACTGGCTACAAGCTTGCCAACGAAATTGAACCCAAGGACTGATGAAACCCTAAGCCATGGACACCTGACAACTCTTTGAAGAATGTAAGTCTGACACTCGATGATTTGATTCAGAGAAACTCCTGATCCCATGTCTTAGAAGATCAATGAAAATTATGATTATGAACTATGAACTAATGATGATGCAAATGAGTGCGAATCAAAATCCAGAAAAGGTTAGAAAAGGTGAGGGCAAATTTTGGGGTGCAACAAAACCAACCATTTCAATTCAAATTTTCCATCTTTTCTCTTTTACATATGTTATTTCACATCAATTTTGAACTCCCCACCTCCCCACTCAAAAAAGAAGCATTTTGTATTTCATTCTCCAAGAACTTTCTCATCCTTTCCCTTTATTGTTGTTTCGTCTCATTCCTCATCTTCTTCTTCAAACTTTTTTATTCTGGAAAAGAAAACTTCTAGGCGATATGCCTCTCTTTCATTGCTTCATCAAAAAATTATATTATTTTCTTTCTTCTTCCCCCCCCCTCTCTCTCTCTCTCTCTCTCTCTCTCTCTCTCTCTCTCTCTCTCTCTCTCTCTCTCTCTCTCTCTCTCTCTCTCTCTCTCTCTCTCTCTCTCTCTCTCTCTCTCTCTCTCTCTCTCTCTCTCTCTCTCTCTCTCTCTCTCTCTCTATATATATATATATATATATATATATATATATATATATATATATATATATATATATATATATATATATATATATATATATATATATATATATATATATATATATATATATATATATATATATATATATATATATATATATATGAGTTTTTGAATCTCAGACTTACAACTTCTGCAAAATAGTATTGATATGGATGACGAAAAAGAATCTGCTTCCTACAACAGAAAAAAGTTTGATATTTTGTTTTTGTTTTTTTAGTTACACTTTTCATGGTGTACGAAAAAAGTTATCATTTTTATGTTTTTGTTTTTGTTACTCTTTGTGCTCATCTTTTTGATTTTGTGTTTGTGTTTATATTTGTCTTCATATTTATGTTTCTCTATCTGATTATGTTTGTGTTTATGTTCATGTTTTCATTCATTAATTTTTTTATGTATGCCTTTATGTTTGTATTTGGGTTACTCTTTTTGTTCAACTTTTTGTGTGTTTGTGTTTTTGTTACCTTTTTGCTCATCCACCTATTATAGTTTATATATATGTTTGTGTTTACTATTTGTGTTTATCTATTAATATTTATATTTTCCACACATTCGTAACAAGGATAAAATTGAGAAGATCGCGAACATTACTGACTCGAAATAGTTGTGGAAAATAGATGTAAAAGGTCATCACAAATGGTCCGTCGTTACCAACAGCAAAGAGCACTTGTAACTCGTCTTTGTTGATGTGTATATAAGTCTTCTTTTGTAATGTGTATTTATAAAAAAAAATTTGCATTCATGGGTTATTTGTGTAAAATTTGCTATTGTTGTCTTTGTTCTTCTTATTAGTTTTAAATTTTTTCAATTAGTTCATTGTTTACTTCTATTAATGATCACAGACGTGCACTCTTTTGTTTACAGGGACCGATATTCATGTTGTAATACCGACTGCATTGAAGGCTGCTTCGATTCAGTTTTAGAAATAAACAACACATACACTGTTACAAACTTTCCCACTCAACCAAATGATATGATGTTCAAAACTTCCAAACATAAGTTTATGATCAAATTTATTGGTGGAACCACCGTGTCAGATATAAACAAACATGAAATCCTTGAAAAAAAGATAAAATTCAAACCTTTTGTTGATATCATATTTGAAAAATAGAAGAAAGATTTCTTAATAGGTTATATATTATCAATAATTGTTTTGTACATATATATGTATATATCCAATCATTATATTTCATGTATCTAACACCATTTTCATATCATATGTTATTGGCATGGTTGAAGAAATCAACTATACATAACAACATACAAGCAGCAGAAAACAACTACTGGACCTAATTTTAAATGACTTGGGGTAAATTTTGTGCCTTTTTAAAATTATATTCATGAACGTTTTCAAAAATTTAACTGATATTTTTTTTGAATTCCTATATTATTCAATAATCATATGGACAACACTTTATGCTATGAGAGTCGTATGCATTGAAAATCATTAACTAACACTAATAGAGGAAGGATCAAGGGCCAATAATCGCGTTATTACATTATGAAAAAGTAAAAGGGGAAGGTAAGTCTTCGTAACTTTCTATATTGTGGCTTTATCATCTGTTTAAAATTAATCATTAAAATCATGCTTTTGAATGTTTATATACTCATTAAGGGGAGTATCCTAGATTTGTATCCAATGTGTATAATATAACAAATCGTCACATGAGCGAAGAGATGCCTAACATAATTGAATTTTAAAAAAAAAGGTACCCATTGACTGCGCTAACATCTTTACATTAAATACATGTCGCAAACTGCAAAAAAGAGGTTGGAAAACAGACAGAAGAGTCGCCACCGAACGTTATTTATCCCAAAGAGAGGGAAATGAAATGATCGAAGAAAACCTAGAAGAAACGGGAAAAGACAAGGTCATTGTAACCAAATCTTGGGTTCAGGAGTCAGTTACGCAAGGGGAAGGTATGAGCACCCCTCACGTCCGTTGTACTCAACGGGATCCACGCTTGTTGTCTAATCTATGGGTGAAAACTATCTAAAAGCTACTGCTAAACGGGGATGAACAAAAAGAACAGATTCGATATGACATCGCCGCCATATGCCTACATATTCCCTTGTGCAATGGGAAAGTCAGAGTCAACATAGTTTGGGACACTACGAGTGATGGGGGGAGGTTGCTCGCCAAGACATCATCGTCTCGTGCGTATGTATCCTCATCTGGTATAAGAAATCAGAGCAAACATAGTTTGTGAAAAATAGACCACTGGTTGGTTCACGTGTTTTTTATGAGTAATGTTACGTTTCAATTCCAGCAGTTAGGGACGATGTCTGTTGGCGATAGAACGGAAGTGTAAGATACTTGTTGCACCCCAAAATTTGACCAACATTTATTCATTCATGGAGTATTTGAAAGTTGATACCTTCATCAAAAAGTTCAAGAGGTCCTCAGAGGAGTTGGTTGAAACCAGGGTTGTGTGCTTCACAGTTTGAAAGTTGTGGGTGCTCCTCAGATGATTCTGAGACTTTGAGAATGAACTTGATGTCTTGAGAAAGCTTATGAGATGCCTTGATAGCCTTCATGAAGCCCAGAGAAGTCATTATGTAAGAATTCAGAAGATTCAACCATGAATGGTAGAATTAGGGTTTTGACTGGGTCAACCCTAGATCAGCTGAAGATTTGGAGAAGGTTGAGACTTAATCCAAGGGCCATGAGATCATGGAATGATGCATAGAGATGTTATAAAGATGATTCCTAGACCAACTCATCATGATTGAGGGGTTTGATAAGTTTCAAGTTAGGGTCTCCAAGGATTGTTAGTGAAAAAACCCTAATTTGATCCCTATCTTCCAGGCAGTTTTAGCTATAGATGTGATTAAGATCTCATCTTCCCCACAACATGAATGTTGTAGAGCTTGTTCTAAGCTTTAATTTGAGTGGTGGAAGTCCTTGATAGGAGTTACAGAGCTCAAGTTATGGTTTTGACAAATTACAGGTCAGCAGAGGTGTGTGAATCTGGGTCCTTGAAAGTCACCCAACTTCCAGACAACTTTTGCCCTAGTAGGTTGATTCCTATGGTTTCTTGGTCAACATGAATGTTGAAGAGGATCTTCTTAGCTTTAATTTGAGTGGTAGAAGTCCTTGATTGGATTTGTGGAACTCAACTTATGGTTTGAACAAGGCAGGGGTATTTTGGTCATTTGTCAGTTATAGGTCATTTTAGCCAATGCCTAAAACTCCTATTTCCAAGCCTCAAATGGAAAAACTCAAAACATGAAAGTTGCTCAAAATGTGATTTTAAGTCTAGAAAGAAGGTCACAAATTGTTGAAAAAGCTCATAGCACAAGATTCCATGATTGGTCAAAAATGAACTAAAAATGACTTATAACTTTGAAAAGTTGAAATTGAAAAGTGATTTGGGAGATCCACAAATCCAAAATAGGTCATCCAATATATCATTTTGATTGGAAAAAACATTTTGAGAAGATTGGTTTAAATAGAATTTTCATTTGAGGCTTAAAAAATGGACTTCCTTTGGAAATTTCTTACTTGCATAAGAAGGCAATGTTGAAAAACCCTACATAAGCAACAAATGCACTTGTTTTTCACCCATCCTCATTCAATAACTCATATAAGGACATTTTGAGACCAAATTACCATGCATGAAGCAAGGGATATGAGACTTTCAACTTCTCATTCAAGGAGACTTTCATGAAGTTTCCACACTCTTCTAGATGAATCTAGAAACTTCCAATGATTAATATTTAAAGAGGGCATCAAAGAGTGATGAAAGGTTGGTGAAACTTGAGCCAAGTCAGAGGAGAGAGAGAGATACATAGCCATTGGAGAGATTTCTTCAAGTTGAAGCAAGTTGAGATATCTTGCACTACCAGCCATCTCCTCCATCACCATTGCAAACAGAATACTGAGAATCATTCAAGGACCATCTGCAAGCAATTCCAAGGCTGGGAACCACCTCTACACCACTGCACCATAACCCTTTGACAGGTTTCTTCTTCACTTTATACCTCCTTAATTATGCAGCTTCAATTAGTTTCTTAGGCATAGACATGATGTACTAGGCTAGATGATTCTTCCCCATGAGTTACAGCCTGTTCCATGAGGTTCCATGGCAGGTGTTTGAAACTTTGATTTTCAAGAACTATTAGTTTAGGGCATTTCAATCATCAAGAATTAGTGTGCATTAGTTAGGGTAATGTGTAGTGTATCTGTAAATCATTAGGTTGAAGTTTGGTGAAAGTTTGATAGCAGTTGAATGTGGTTGTACCCGGATCTTCAATCCTTCTGTTAGAACAATTTAGGGCGAGATGTGGAAAAGTGAACGTAGGGTTGTGTTCCCCTTGAGAAGTAGATGATTTTTCATTTTTATATCGTGGCAAGCCGTGGCGTGTAGAGGGAGTTAGAAGGGCTCGAAGTTGATGGCATGGAGGGAGAATTCTGAGAACCTAGGGTTTGCATTGGGGACGATGAAGGTGAGACGTTGGATTCGTTCCAGGGATTGACCAATTCACTCAATCCGACGGCTGTGATCGCGCCTGAGAAAGAGAGGGAAAGTTTGAATTAACTAAAACGCCGCGTTTCATTTAGAGGGCGCTGGGCCCAGACTTCTATCCCCACCCCCCTTATTTGTTGGCCCAATCCATATAACTAGCGAGGAGTGCTATTCTGACCCCCCCTCCCTTTATTCATTTAATTTGTTTTAATTTTCTTTTTTAATATTTCTGTTTTGTTTAATTCATTAGAAAATGATAGAAAATGATTTTTAAATGCTTCTTTTTTTCATGAGTAGATTAAAATGAGTAGAAAATTATAAAAATAAAATTGAGATTTTATTTTTAGGTTTAATATTTTTAGTAGATTTCCCAATTAAATAGCTTTTTAATTGTTTCATTTTGATATATGATTTTGTAGGAATTATTTTAGAACATTCCCTTAGGGTTTTTTACCCATTCTTTTTTATGCAATTAGATGATGATCCATAGTTCCCCATAGGATTTTTTCTAGATTTTTTAGAATTAATCTTGATTAGTTTAATTAGGTTAGACTTAGGATAGTCTAATTAGGGTTTAGAATTGTGCATAGGTGATGATTCCTTTCTTTGATTGAGTTTTATCTTGATTTTTAGGTAGAAACCTTTGTAGATGTTATGAGTAGGTGTTGAGGACCCTTATGAATATTTGTTAAATTTTTTTCCCCATTAGTTTAGTATTTTTAGGCATTTTCTGAAGTTGCCTGATGATGTGATTTGTTCAGTGGGTTATCTGTTCATCTGTGGGGTTCATTCTGGGGAATTTGCTGAAGGGCTTGTGTTGCCTTGAGGATATTGATGGGGAGCATCATGAAGGGGAAGCTTGTAGATCAAGATGCAGAGACCCAGAGCTTGGCTGATGCCCTGTTGGTGAGGTTTGAGAGCCTGAAGTTTGAAGGAAGTTCATGGTACTTTCCTGAGGAAGGCACTATGAATGACTTTCATCCTTCCTTCTCACCTCTTTCTTAAGTATCCAATGATGTTGGAGCCAACTTGTGAGTTTAATTTCTCCTGAGGAGGAATGTAAACTGATCACTTGTTGTTGAGCCACATGGGATACAACTCCTAAGTGGAAGCCTCCTAGTACTTTCCTGAGGAAGGTCCTATGAGTCTATTCACTTAGTTCCACTAGTTGATCTAGGATTTCTTAAGTATCCAATGATGTCGGAGCCAACTTGTGAGTTTAATTTCTCCTGAGGAGGAATGTAAACTGATCACTTGTTGTTGAGCCACATGGGATGCAACTCCTAAGTGGAAGCCTTCTAGTACTTTCCTGAGGAAGGTCCTATGAGTCTATTCATTTAGTTCCACTAGTTGATCTAGGATTTCTCAAGTATCCAATGATGTAGGAGCCAACTTGTGAGTTTAATTTCTCCTGAGGAGGAATGTAAACTGATCACATGTTGTTGAGCCACATGGGATACAACTCCTAAGTGGAAGCCTCCTAGTACTTTCCTGAGGAAGGTCCTATGAGTCTATTCACTTAGTTCCACTAGTTCAGCTAGGATTTCTTAAGTATCCAATGATGTGGGAGCCTGCTTGTGAGTTTAATCTCTCCTGAGGAGGAATGTAAACTGATCACAGTGGTTGAGCCACATAGGGTATGATTCCTGAGTATACACCTCCTAGTGTTCTCCTGAGGAAGACACTATGAGCTTGCTTGCTTAGCTCCCTTTCTTTGGTAAGCTTATTCTGAAGCTTGAAGACTGGGAATGATTTCTCCTGCTTAGGGTTCTGCTTGAGAGCTTTGCTTAGGTTTGTTTAGATCCTGTGATTAGGGTCAGTATTAGAGAGTAGATGATTCTTTCTCATGTGTGTTGTTTGCTTGATAGCCCTTATTTCTCTTATCTGTTTTGCTTGATAGCATGTTGTTTATTTTCAGTATGATTACTGTTATTTCATGACTGGCCTGAGGTCGAGATGAGCTTGTGGAGGCTGAAACCCCACACACATTTCCTCCCTCACTTGCATTGCATGCATTTTACTGTTAAAGCTGATGCTTTTGTCTGTTTCTGTGTATCATTGACATGATCCCTTAGGACTCTCATTTCCTTTGATAAGGATCTGATGATAGACTTTTAGGTTGAAACCTATGCATGACAACATCTAGGAGTTCCCTGTTCAAACCTCAACCATAGGACGAATCCATGGCATGATAACAGTAGGACTTGATAGTCTCCCTCCTAGTTGAGCCATATCTTCAGTAGTTTCCCGAACTACGTTTGCTCTGATCTTTCATACCAGATGAAAGTACGTAGGCATAGGATGCGATATCTTAGCGAGCAACCTTCCCCATCTTCCCCCGTAGTTAGCCGAACTACGTTGACTCTGATTTCTCATTCTCTGATGAGAATACGTAGGCATAAAGCGCGATGCTTTGCCGAGTCATTTTTCTTTTCTTTTTCAGCCAGCCTTGATAGGTAGATAGATTAAAACCAACCCGTCCAAGTAAACAAACAAGCGAGGATCCCGTCGAGTACGACGGACGTGAGGGGTGCTAATACCTTCCCCTTGCGTAACCGACTCCCGAACCCAGACAATGGTTGCGATGACCTTGTCTTACCCTTTTTCGTCAGGTTTTTCCGATCGTTTCCTTTCCCGCTCTGAGGGATAAATAACGAAAGGTGGCGACTCTTCTGTTTTGCCGGCACCTTATTTTCGCGCAAGCGACAGCTGGCGACTCTGCTGGGGAAAGACCACTCATGATCTGGTTCTCCAGGTTCCCTATGAGAGTCAATCCTATCGTTTGTGTGTTTGCTTGTTGGGTTGCGTTTATTTATCGCATCTTTGCTTCTCGCATTTTACTTCCCGCATTTTATTTCCCGCATTTTATTTCCAGTTTGATATGATTATCTGTGCTGCTGTGGGAGAGGGATGTTACTGTGAGTGAAAAGCCGGACCTGGGCTTGAGTACACACCTAGATATAGTTGTGGAGAAGTAGTAGACGAACCTGTCTGTTGAACAGGCACAGTTCCCTATGAAAATCTGCGCTCAGACGAGATTCTTGCAGAGGTGCTCCTTTCCGGTCCTGAGGATCTGAGGGGAGTCCAGACGTGAGGATTGTCGACTCTGGGGACCGATCATTTGGAAGTCAGCTAAGAGAGGCCTCTTCATGACTTGACGATGCCACTCCTTCTGGGAATCGTATTGTCACTCATGAATGTCTGTGACGCTGACGACCGCATAGGATGCCGTACCTTTGTCCGTGGATTAGGTCCATCATACCTGTGAGTGGGGTCGGGATATTGCAGGAAACTTATACCTTCAGACTACCTGGTTTTCTTGACAGTGAATCAGTTATGTTGGGTTCTCAGTTGCAGATATGTTCTTGATAGAGCAACGGTTTGATCAGAGGATCTTATCATCGGATGTTGGTCTGTTCTTGATAGAGCAGGCTTTGACCAGTGTATTATTATCAGAGGTTTGTTCTGGATGGAGCAGATTTTTGAGTGAGGTCTGAAGATCTCATCAGCAATTGTTATTTGTTCTTGATGGAGCAGATTTTGAGGGGGGTCTGAAGATCTCGCCAGCAGTTGTTATTTTCTTGATAGGGCAGATTTTTGAGTAGGGTTTGAAGATCTCATCAGCAATTGTTATTTGTTCTTGATGGAGCAGATTTTGAGGGGGGTCTGAAGATCTCGCCAGCAGTTGTTATTTTGTTCTTGATAGGGCAGATTTTTGAGTAGGGTTTGAAGATCTCATCAGCAGCTGTGCATTTGTTCTTGAGAGGGCAGATTTTTGACTTGGGGTCCGAAGACTTCTCCAACAGATATTCCTTGATCTTGCATCCGGGGTCTTTATTATCAAGCCTTCGTTCTTGTCAGAGCAGAATTTTGATCTCGATCCTACCAGATGGTTATTCACAACAGATCAGATCAGTGGGTTTACACCGGGGTTTCCTTCTCAGCAGTGACTGTTGACATCGAATCTCCACAGCAGCCTTGGATATATTGTTGCATGCCTGCATTTTGCATTAGCTTGCATAATCATTCCATTAGCGTGTGTCTGTGAGGTTGCTGTCTCCATGATTGGGCCTAGATTCCTCTCTTCATTATTGTCAGCAGATGCCAGGATCGGGGGAAATCTCTCAAGCACACAGACTCACGCATGCATTTGCATGAAGCATTCTTGCATGACATACATTCTGTTGCTTTTCCTAACCTTTAATCTTGACAGGTTTTTCAGGTACTCAGGTTCCGAGCTGCTTTCAGGATTGATCAAAGATTCATCCACCGCTACTCGACTCGCGCCAATCAAACGAGAATCATGGACCAGGTACAATCAGATGTTCAGGAGCTTCGTGAAAGGATGGATCGTTTTATGGAGTTGATGCAAGTAGTTGCGAACGGGCAAGAGCAACTTCGTACTTTGGTTCAACCTCTCATCTCCAGGGTTGACAGCAATGGAATTCTTCACGGCGGGGCCGTACCCACTCCTCCTCCTCAAGGTGATACTCCTCAGAACGTTGTTCCTGCTGCCGGGGGCAACGGTAGTGCTAACGGCAATCTTATGACTAATCTCGGACTTAATGCGGCGGGCGCCGTCAATGGTGGTTTGGGAGCCAATGTTACCGTGGGCAATGTTGGTGCAGGAAATATGGTGGTGCCTCAACCGTGGCTGGAGGACCATCAGGATGACATTTTCTCTCAGAGAGGCGTAGAGGCTGAGTTGACTGCTGAAGCTAGACTCAGGTTCAAGGCACTGGAAGATAAAATGAGAGATATAGAAAATCAGAATACATTGGGCGTTGACATGTCCAAACTTGGGCTGATTGCTGACTTTAAAGTACCTCACAAGTTTAAGGTGCCTATCTTTGAGAAGTATAGAGGCACTACTTGTCCCCGTGTTCATCTCCGATCGTATTACAGGAAGATGTCTGCTTACTCCGATGATGAGAAGTTGCTGATGCACTTCTTTCAGGATAGTCTTTCTGGCCCATCGCTTGAATGGTATATGGGTTTGGAACCCGCTGCTGTGCGAACGTGGAAAGAGCTCGCTGAAGCATTTGTTCTCCACTATCAGTATAATAGCGACTTGGCTCCCAACCGAGTTCAGCTTCAGAATCTCTCGCAGCGTAGCAATGAAAGCTTCAAGGAGTACGCCCAGCGGTGGCGTGAATTGGCTGCTCGGGTTCAACCGCCGATGGTTGAGCGTGAGTTGGTACAGATGTTCGTGGCTACTCTTCCCGGAGTCTATTATGAGAAGTTGGTTAGTGGCATGTCCGGGACTTTCTCGGCCCTCATCACTTTGGGCGAGCATGTTGAAAATGGTATAAAGATCGGCAAGATTCAAGGCGAATCATCCTCAGCTGGAGGAGCTACCAAGAAACCATATACTGGCAAACGCCGAGAGGGCGATGCCAGTGCTGTCTCTAATGCTAGGAGAAAGGGCAAGGGCCCTCAGTCTCAGATCGCTAGCATAAACATCCCAGCTGCTCCCCCGCAGCCGCAGCAGCAGCCTCAGCAACAGAATAATCCGGGATATAAGAAATATCAGCATCGGGGTCCCCTCGCAAACCGTCATTTGGAAACTCCTCCTATGTCGTATGCCCAGCTTCTGCAGACGTTGCTTCAGCTCCAGCTAGTTCAGAAGAGGACGCTAGCTCCCTTGACAGGGGCACCACCACCCGGGTACGATGCTAATGCTACTTGTGAATTTCATTCTGGGGCACCTGGCCATACAGTTGAGAACTGCAAAGCTTTTAAGCATAAGGTCCAGGACATGATTGACGCCAAGATAATAAATTTTTCTGACAACGTGCCCAACGTCACCAAGAATCCGATGCCTCACCACAGGGGGGGCGGAGTAAATGCTATTATCTCTGAAGAGAATTCAGACCTGCTGACTGATGTCAGAGAGTTGAAGACGCCGTTGGTTTTTGTTAAAGCTAAGCTGCTGAAGAAAGGTTTCTTTCCCGGATGTGGGGAATTTTGTATGGCATGTGCTACACGTCCTGATGGGTGTGAGCAGTTGAGTGAAGGTATCCAGAGTCTGATGACCGAGGGTATTTTGCAGTTTAGTCGAAGCGTTGAGAATGCGTCAGGGGAAGTCGTGCTGAAGCAGGCGGACGAAGTCGCTACTATCACCATTCCTCGCCACCCTATCACCATTTCTGCACCTCGTCCTCCTACTATTACCATCACCAGGGCTGGACCAATCCCGTTCGAGAGTACCAATGCCGTGCCATGGCATTACGGCGCTGAAGTGTATTGTAATGGCCAGAAGGTAGAGATTGAGCCGCCCAGATCGACTGCGCAGAATCTTGCTGAGGCCAGTGGTATCACCAGAAGTGGCAGAGTGTTCGCGCCGGCAGAGGGTGCGGCAGAGAAGGTAGTCAGGGCTGATGCTGCTGATAAGGGCAAAGGTAAAGCCGTTGAAGAGGTTCCTGCGGGGGCAGAAAAAGACTTGTTGGTTAAAGACGCAGAAGAGTTCATGCGACTGATCAGGAAAAGTGACTACAAGATTGTAGATCATCTTCACCAGACTCCGTCGAAGATCTCAATTCTCAACCTGTTGCTGTGTTCCGAAGCACACCGCAACGCATTGCTGAAAGTATTGAATGCTGCATACGTGCCGCAGGAGATATCGGTTAATCAACTTGAGGAAGTGGTAGCTCATGTCAACGCTGGTAATGGGCTAGGTTTTACAGATTTGGAGCTGACGCCCAAGGGAAGAGACCACAACCATGCCTTGCACATCTCGATAGAGTGCAGGGGCACGATTATGTCACATGTCCTAGTAGATACGGGCTCCTCGCTGAATGTGCTTCCGAAGAAAGCACTAATGAAGTTGGATACCCGGGGACTGCTGTGCACGCCCAGCGATCTGGTCGTAAGGGCTTTTGACGGAACCAAACGCCACGTCTTTGGAGAATTGACCCTGCCAATTCAAGTCGGTCCAGAGACGTTTAATGCAGTGTTCTATATTATGGATATCATGCCCGCCTATAGTTGCCTCTTAGGTCGGCCGTGGATTCATTCTGCTGGTGCCGTGACGTCTACGTTGCATCAGAAGCTTAAATATGCTGTTGGGGGCAGCATAGTGACAGTTTGCGGAGAGGAGGACATCATGGTAAGCCACCTGTCGTCCTTCAAGTATGTCGAAATGGATGGCGAGATCCATGAGACTCTCTGCCAGGCGTTTGAGACCGTCAAGGTGAAGGAGGTAGCTCCCGTTGTTGCAGAGAAGCAGGAGGTGAACCTCTCTTCGTTTAAGGAAGCTAGAGCCGTTGTCGAAGCTGGTTCTACCCCAGGCTGGGGGCATGTCTTGGATATACCATTCAAACAAGATAAGTTTGGATTGGGATATTCTCCGGAAGCTGAAGCTTCAACTTCTTCTGGTAGCTCATCTCGTGGAAAGGGGCCGATCCTATTCACCAAAGGAGGAGTAATATTCGAAAGTGTCAACGCAGCGTCAGAGGACAGCGGGGACAGTGACTGTGATCTCGATGCCTGGATTCAACCGAGCAAGCCAGGCGAGCGCCTTCACAACTGGACCATCAAGGAGATTATCGAGCTGACAAGTGAAGAGTAATGATTTGCTTTTTACAATCTTTTGTACAACCCTATGTCCTGCCCGGGGCATAGTGGTTTTACTGTCAGGGCCTTGTTGGATTATGTGTATACATTTTATCAATAAATAAAAAGGCGTTTTCTTCGTAATCAAATATTGTGTTCTCTGTTATTCATATTTTATGCTTGTTTTGAAAAACAGCAAAAGGGCGACGAGGCTCGTGCTAACCTGCATATTCCTGCTTTAAACTTAACCCTTGTTATTGCAGGATCCACGTAACAGACGACATCGGCTCTGGACCCTCTACGGCTCACTACGACTTTGATTGCCCGATCTATCAAGCCGAGGATGAGATTGATGAAGACGAAGACCTTCCGGAAGAATTGGCCCGCTTGTTGAAACAAGAGGAGAAGGTTATTCTGCCTCATGAGGAGGAGATTGAGATTATAAATCTGGGTTCTGAGGAGCTTATCAGGAATGTCAGAGTCGGGGCTGCACTGCAGAACGATGTCAAGCATAGGATGGTCGAGATGCTTCGAGAGTATAGTGACGTCTTTGCTTGGTCATATGAGGATATGCCCGGACTTGACACAGATATCGTGGTTCATCGCTTGCCGTTGCGTGAAGATTGCCCTCCAGTCAAGCAGAAGCTCAGGAGGACGAGACCAGACATGGCTGTAAAAATCAAAGAAGAGGTCCAGAAGCAGTTGGACGCAGGATTTCTAGCCGTCACCACCTACCCTCCGTGGGTCGCCAACATAGTGCCTGTACCGAAGAAGGACGGTAAGGTACGCATGTGCGTCGATTATCGGGATTTGAATAGGGCGAGCCCTAAGGATGATTTCCCGTTGCCTCATATCGATGTGTTGGTCGACAATACAGCCCAGTTTTCCGTGTTTTCATTCATGGATGGCTTCTCCGGTTACAATCAGATTAAGATGGCGCCGGAGGACATGGAGAAAACGACGTTTATTACCCCCTGGGGCACGTTTTGCTACAAGGTAATGCCCTTCGGTCTGAAGAACGCAGGGGCCACTTACCAGCGAGCAATGGTAACTTTGTTTCATGATATGATTCATCATGAGATCGAGGTCTATGTTGATGACATGATTGCAAAGTCCCAAGCGGAGGATGAGCATCTGGTCAATTTGCTGAAGCTGTTTGAAAGGCTTAGGAAGTTCAAGCTGAGGCTGAATCCTAACAAGTGCACTTTCGGGGTGCGGTCCGGAAAGTTATTGGGGTTTATCGTTAGTGAACGAGGTATCGAAGTTGATCCTGCAAAGATAAAAGCTATCCAAGAGATGCCAGCGCCGAGAACGGAAAAAGAAGTTCGTGGTTTCTTGGGCCGAATAAACTACATTGCAAGGTTTATCTCTCAGCTCACGGCCACTTGTGAACCGATGTTCAAATTGTTAAAGAAAAATCAGGCGATTACTTGGAATGAGGATTGCCAGAAGGCATTCGATAAGATAAAGCAGTATCTTCAAGAACCTCCGATCTTGATACCCCCAGTGGCTGGACGGCCATTAATCATGTACTTGACAGTTCTGGAGAATAGCATGGGGTGTGTTCTCGGTCAGCACGACGAGACGGGCAGAAAGGAGCATGCCATTTATTACTTGAGTAAAAAGTTCACTGAGTGTGAATCTCGATACTCGATGCTGGAGAAGACGTGTTGTGCATTAGCTTGGGCTGCCAAACGTCTACGACAGTATATGCTCAATCACACCACTATGCTGATTTCGAAGATGGATCCGATCAAGTACGTCTTCGAGAAGCAGGCTCTTTCGGGCAGGATTGCCAAATGGCAAATGGTGTTAACAGAATATGATATTCAGTACGTCTCTCAGAAAGCCATCAAAGGGAGCGTATTGTCTGATTACCTTGCCGAACAGCCAATCGAAGACTATCAGCCGATGAAGTTCGAGTTCCCTGATGAGGACATTATGTTTCTCAAAGCAAAGGATTGCGAAGAGCCATTGCCCGACGAGGGGCCGGATAGGAAGTCTCAGTGGAAGTTGATATTCGACGGAGCAGTCAATTCCTATGGAAGTGGTATCGGGGCTATCATCACGACTCCTCACGGATCCCACATCCCGTTTACTGCGAGACTGACGTTTCCAGTTACCAACAACGAGGCCGAGTATGAAGCGTGCATTATGGGTCTAGAAGAGGCAATTGATTTGAGAATCAAGATTCTAGACATATATGGTGACTCAGCGCTTGTGATCAATCAGATCAAAGGGGAGTGGGAAACTCGTCAACCGAATCTAGTGCCGTACATGAATTACGCCAGAAGGCTGCTTCCGTTCTTCGACCGAGTAGAACTTCATCATGTACCCCGGGCTGAAAATCAAATGGCTGATGCTTTAGCCACGTTGGCTTCTATGTATAAGGTCAATCTTTGGAATGAGGCTCCAAGCATTGTTCTTTCGCGTCTTGACAGACCAGCATATGTGTTCGCAATCGAGGATGCCACTGACGGCAAGCCATGGTTCCACGACATCCAGACCTTCCTTATGACTAAGGAGTATCCGGCGGGTGCGTCAACCCAGGATAAGAAGACTCTGAGGAGGCTATCTGGAAACTTTTATCTCAACCCTGATGGAGTGCTGTATAGAAGAAACCACGATCTCGTGCTACTCAGATGTGTAGATGAGAAAGAGGCCAGTATGCTCATGGAAGAAGTCCATGAGGGCACATTTGGTACGCACGCCGGCGGGCATGCCATGACGAGGAAGATCCTGAGAGCAGGATATTACTGGTTGACTATGGAGTCGGATTGCTTCAGATTCGCGAGGAAATGTCATAAATGCCAGATTTATGCTGATAGAGTTCATGTGCCGCCGTGCCCCTTGAATGTCATGTCCTCCCCTTGGCCGTTCTCCATGTGGGGCATTGACATGATAGGCAAGATCGAGCCCACCGCATCCAATGGTCATCGTTTTATTCTGGTAGCTATCGACTACTTCACCAAGTGGGTGGAGGCAGCCTCGTACGCTAATGTGACCAAGCAGGTGGTTGCTAAATTCATTAAGAGGGACATCATTTGTCGCTATGGAATTCCCGAGCGGATCATTACTGATAATGGTTCGAATTTGAATAACAAGATGATGAAGGAGCTGTGCCAGAGTTTCAAGATTGAACACCACAACTCATCTCCTTATCGGCCGAAGATGAATGGCGCCGTTGAAGCGGCCAACAAGAACATCAAGAAGATTGTTCAGAAGATGGTTGTGACGTATAAAGATTGGCACGAGATGCTGCCGTTTGCCTTGCACGGTTATCGTACGACGATGCGTACGTCGACCGGAGCCACTCCTTTCTCCTTGGTGTACGGTATGGAAGCTGTCCTACCGCTAGAAGTGGAGATTCCCTCTTTGCGAGTTTTGGTTGATGTGAAGCTTGATGAGGCAGAATGGGTGACGAATCGCCTGAACCAGCTCAGCCTGATGGACGAGAAGAGGTTAGCATCGATTGCATTTGGTCGCCTGTACCAAAGCCGAATGAAGAAAGCTTACGACAAGAAGGTGCGTCCTCGAAGCTTTCAGACGGGTGATCTCGTCCTGAAGAAGATTCTTCCGCCACACTCCGATCACCGGGGCAAGTGGACTCCGAATTACGAAGGGCCGTATGTCGTCAGCAAGGTCTTCTCAGGAGGAGCTTTGCTGTTATCCACGATGGATGGTGAAGATTTTGCATCCCCGGTGAACGCGGACGCAGTTAAAAAATACTTTGCTTGAAAGCGACCCGCTGGACAAAAAAGAAAGAGTCCAGGCAAAAAAGGGGCATCCCGGCGAACCAAAAACAGAATAAAAGGTTCGGGCAAAAATTAGGGATATATTGAAAAAATGTACACCTGCGAAGTCGAAAACCTACACTGGGCGGCTTCGGCAAAAAAGGGTATCCCGGTGAACTGAAAACCCGAAAGGGCGGTTCACGCAAAAGTTAGGGATTTAAATAAGCAAATGACTGCGTTCCGCGTATGGACTTTCATTGTTTAGTGGTTCGGAAGACCTGAGGGCCGTTTATCTGAATCAATCTCTTCCAAAGCTGAAGCGTCGGAGAAGTATCGAAGTCGAGTGGGTCTTAGAGGGATCAACTCATGGTGTTCGTCTACGCCTCGATTGCCGACATTTTTATATACTGATGTATATTTGTGTTTTCTTTTTTTGCGCGGCTTCCTCATTCCAGGAGCTTGCCTCTGTTGTAAAACATTTTTGCCCATTCAGGGGTTTATCATCAATAAAATGCACATTATTCAGCAATTCTACTTGTCTGTTTAGCATTTACCTGTTTTGTTTGCGAATGATAACGCCGATGTGTTTTTTGATAAAATGCGCATACATAAACTTGCGGGCCTAAGCCCATTGATTGTTGAAACAATTAACTAACTGAACATTGTCACGAGATAATAACCCTGATAGGCCCCTTTGAGGAGGGTATCTTGTCTGTTTGTTTGTGTCGTTGCAGGTGTAGCACCCCGTCAGAAGATGTGTCGTGCGTATCCCCGAAGCAGGATGAGTCCTCCTTCTTCAGCAGAGTTCAGTGATCTCTGCTCCGTAGAATCAGAATCAGAATAGTGAGCATTGATATGTCTTCCCCAGGTAGAGGTGATTCTCTTCCCCCAAGCAGGCGCGTCCTGAAGGAACGTCACCTCATCAGCTGAGTTAAGCGCCGAAGAATGATTGAGTACCGTAGCTCGTCTTTCCCCAGCACCGGGTCACAAGTGCAGAGTTCATAGAAGTGTTCGGGAGCTGAAGCTCGTGTTTCCCCAGTAAAGTCACTAAAGCGGGATTTTCCCCCGCACCGGGTCACAAGTGCAGGTTTCGCAGGAAGCTAGTCGTATGCCGAAGTATGCAGTAACTGATAGTGCCAGACTGAAGTCTCCAGCAGAATTGAGATTCCCCATCAGAGCCGTATTCTCTCCTGAAGTTGGACGATTCCTTCTTCCCCAGTAGAGTGTTGGAACAGCTGATGTTGTATTCCCCGGCAGAGTTGTACTCTCCCCCGAAGTCAGATGGTTCTTTCTTCCCCAGCAGAATTGAAATTCCCCATCAGGGTCGTACTCTTCAGTGAAGTAGAATGATTTCTCTCCCCGGCTGAGTCCGCAGAAAAGCAGAATCCTTGGAGGTTGATCAGATCATGATCAATTCTCCCCAGCAGAGCGTGGGGCAGCTGATGTTGTATTTCCCCAGAGTCGCACTCTTTCCAGCGAAGCAGAATGATTTCTCCTTCCTCAGCCGGGTTTGCAGATGCCCAAGAGAGCCGAGTCCTTGGAAGTTGATCGGATCATGATTGGTTTTTCCCCGGTGGAGTGTTGAGCAGCTGAAGTTGGCTCCCCACAGAGGTGGTATCCCCAGAAGAGTAGCCGAGACGGCCGCACAGTTCATTCTCGCGATTGATATCAGCAGACCCAAGTTCTCGTAGAGCTTCATCCCCTGCAGCAGTCAGCTGAAGTTGTTCCCCTGCAGCAGTTCGCGGAAGATCAGTTCCCCAGACAGAGCCTGATTGATATTGGCGTGTTCACAATCTCCTCAGCAGGATGATTCCTCCACCTGAGTGGTTCTTTCTCCTTGACAGGAGGATTCCCCCTTCGGCATTTATTTTGCTGACGGGATCGCATCATTGTGCATGATTGCATAGCATTGTGCATGACTGCATAGCATTTAAACGTTGCAATAGCATTGTGCATGATTGCATGGCATTTAGCATAAATACATGTTAGTCCCACCGTGTGGGGCATAGTGCAGAAGCATACACATCATAAACATGATCTAGGTCATTATCATCCTTGTTGAACAGGTGTATCCCAAAAGACCGGTTGCTCAGGACGATTCTTGATGTTCTCCCCAGCCAGGTTGTTTTCTTAGATGATTCTAAAAGACCCCGGTGTGATCCCCGCAGTTCGCTCGCTCAAGATGATTTTTGAGATCCCCAGCGAAGTCTTCAGTGCAAGATGATGCTTGAATTCCTCAGCAAGGCCCTTTGCTTAAGACGATTCTTAAGACCTCAGCGCAATTTCCCGAGTTGTTTGCTTAGTATGATTCTGGAGCTCCCCAGTAGCATCCCCAGCAAGAGTTGCCCAGGATGATTTCTGGAACCCCCAACAGAGTGGAGGGCTTTCCCCCAGCAGGTGGTTGGCACTTCCCCAGCAGCAGGCAGGTAGATTGATATCCCCAGTCGAGCACAATCATGATTGGCAGATGGAAGGTTCCCCCAAACAGATCCCGAAGGATTGTCCAGCAAGCTGAAGTTTGTTTATCCCGCAAGTTTGAGAACTTAATGACATGAGTGTCTTGTAGCCTGACAGCTATGTTCCCCCAGAAGGGTCATTTCCCAAAAATTCGTTCGGGGCATCTATCGCTTTCCCCATGCAGAGTATAGCAGAGGATAGTGTGTTGATCAGCCTGATGTGCTGTGCTCTCCGGAGGAGTCCGTCATCCTCAAGTATAAGTCCAGATGAGATCGGTAGAAAATGCAGCTCCCTTGAAAGGTAGCTCTCCCTTAGTAAAATTGGTAGGAATCGTCTGAGTGTGCTCTGTCGTTATTCCCCAGCAGTTGTCGAAGTCGTTTGAGTGAACTCTCTCGTCTTTCTGCAGCAAAGTCTACAAGGTTGTTCGGGTGAACCCTTCTTCCTTTTCCCCAGTGAGTCGTCAAGGTTGTTTGGGTGAACCCTCATTCCTCTCTCCTCAACAGAGTTGTTAACGTGATGATTATGTCCGGTGACCCGACATGTTTGCTTTTAATTAGCAACGACTTGACAGGATGTCAAGTGAGTAGCAGCGTGATATGTCTGCTCCAACAACGATGTCTAATCTGAAGATGGATGTCGTAAAGCGCCCGAAGGCGATATCAGAAGGTTCCTGTGAAGCCAGATTTCCGTGTGGATGAAGCAACGGGTGGCTGAATATAAGGTTCCAGGGTTGTAGATACAACACAATGATCCGTGTGAGTCTGAAGACCAAGTCAGTTATCCTGAGGTGATGATTGAGTGCGATCAAGGGAATGATACGTCTTCTGATTAAAGTCAAAGATGTTTCCCCAACAGTGATGTCTAATCTGAAGATGGATTTCATAAGCGCCGGGAGGGCGATACCAGAAGGTTCCTGTGAGTTCAGATTTCCTTGTTGATGAATCAACGTGTGGCTGAGAACAAGGTTCCAAGGTTTGTATTCAAGTGATCCGTGTTGGCCTGAAGACCAAGTCAATTGTCCTGAGGTGATGATTGATTGCGATCAAGTGAATGATACGTCTTCCGATTGAAGTCGAAGATGTTTCTCCAGCTGAAGCGGAGTTTTGCCTGAAGGCAAAGTGTTTGAATCCCCGTAGAGTCATGAATGGCTCAAAATACCATTTCTCTGACTGAAGTCACAGATTTCCCAAGCTGAAGCGAAGGTGCCTAAAGGCAAGGTTATCCCCCAAGGTCGTGAAGGACCTAGGATTCAATATTCGGGCTGAAGGCCGAAGTATATCCCTGACTGAAGTCTCGGATGCTCTATAGCAGAGGCGGAGTTGCCTGAAGGCAGATCCATGTATCCTTGAAGGCCAAGGATCATTTTCTTCCGACTGAAGTCGAAGGATACCTCCTGCAGAGTTGCCATCCTTGGAGGCCAAGGATGCTTATCTTCAGAAGTACTTGAAGATCTTTGCTAGCTGAAGCTGGAAGTGGCCAGGGGCCAGGGTTTCATCTATCTTCATAAGTACTTGAAGATCTTTTCTAGCTGAAGCTGGAAGTGGCCAGGGGCCAGGGTTTCATATATCTTTAATGTTGAAGTTCTACAGCGGGCAGTGTGCAGCAGTATTCCGATGTTCGTCATGGTTCTGAGGGTGAACCCCAGATCAGAGTGTGCTCGGTTAAGTCTCTCCTTCCCAGCGGAGTAGCTTCAGGTATGTAAGTGTACTTTTTTGTTCCATTCACCAGGGGTGAACCCCAGGTCAGATTATGTTTGTTTCAGGCAGCGAGGTTGGATGTTTGTTTGACGGCAATGTCAGATTCCTTAAATCCCCAGCAGAGATGATGTTGGTACGACGGCGATGTTGAGTGTCTCTCAGAATGATGTTTGTTTCCGGCGGCGATGTCAGATCAGTATCTCTCCAGCTAGTTGTTGAGCAGCTAGTGTTGCAGTGTTCGAAGATTTGTTCCCCGCAGAGTACCGTGCGCTCGTGCAGTTGGCAAATTTTCGGGTTTACCGATATTCAACCGTCTCGTACCTTGATTGGTTGAGAGCCGTTCGCTTCTCACCCAGTCAGGTCCAAGCCGTTTGAATAGGGGCAGCTGTTGCACCCCAAAATTTGACCAACATTTATTCATTCATGGAGTATTTGAAAGTTGATACCTTCATCAAAAAGTTCAAGAGGTCCTCAGAGGAGTTGGTTGAAACCAGGGTTGTGTGCTTCACAGTTTGAAAGTTGTGGGTGCTCCTCAGATGATTCTGAGACTTTGAGAATGAACTTGATGTCTTGAGAAAGCTTATGAGATGCCTTGATAGCCTTCATGAAGCCCAGAGAAGTCATTATGTAAGAATTCAGAAGATTCAACCATGAATGGTAGAATTAGGGTTTTGACTGGGTCAACCCTAGATCAGCTGAAGATTTGGAGAAGGTTGAGACTTAATCCAAGGGCCATGAGATCATGGAATGATGCATAGAGATGTTATAAAGATGATTCCTAGACCAACTCATCATGATTGAGGGGTTTGATAAGTTTCAAGTTAGGGTCTCCAAGGATTGTTAGTGAAAAAACCCTAATTTGATCCCTATCTTCCAGGCAGTTTTAGCTATAGATGTGATTAAGATCTCATCTTCCCCACAACATGAATGTTGTAGAGCTTGTTCTAAGCTTTAATTTGAGTGGTGGAAGTCCTTGATAGGAGTTACAGAGCTCAAGTTATGGTTTTGACAAATTACAGGTCAGCAGAGGTGTGTGAATCTGGGTCCTTGAAAGTCACCCAACTTCCAGACAACTTTTGCCCTAGTAGGTTGATTCCTATGGTTTCTTGGTCAACATGAATGTTGAAGAGGATCTTCTTAGCTTTAATTTGAGTGGTAGAAGTCCTTGATTGGATTTGTGGAACTCAACTTATGGTTTGAACAAGGCAGGGGTATTTTGGTCATTTGTCAGTTATAGGTCATTTTAGCCAATGCCTAAAACTCCTATTTCCAAGCCTCAAATGGAAAAACTCAAAACATGAAAGTTGCTCAAAATGTGATTTTAAGTCTAGAAAGAAGGTCACAAATTGTTGAAAAAGCTCATAGCACAAGATTCCATGATTGGTCAAAAATGAACTAAAAATGACTTATAACTTTGAAAAGTTGAAATTGAAAAGTGATTTGGGAGATCCACAAATCCAAAATAGGTCATCCAATATATCATTTTGATTGGAAAAAACATTTTGAGAAGATTGGTTTAAATAGAATTTTCATTTGAGGCTTAAAAAATGGACTTCCTTTGGAAATTTCTTACTTGCATAAGAAGGCAATGTTAAAAAACCCTACATAAGCAACAAATGCACTTGTTTTTCACCCATCCTCATTCAATAACTCATATAAGGACATTTTGAGACCAAATTACCATGCATGAAGCAAGGGATATGAGACTTTCAACTTCTCATTCAAGGAGACTTTCATGAAGTTTCCACACTCTTCTAGATGAATCTAGAAACTTCCAATGATTAATATTTAAAGAGGGCATCAAAGAGTGATGAAAGGTTGGTGAAACTTGAGCCAAGTCAGAGGAGAGAGAGAGATACATAGCCATTGGAGAGATTTCTTCAAGTTGAAGCAAGTTGAGATATCTTGCACTACCAGCCATCTCCTCCATCACCATTGCAAACAGAATACTGAGAATCATTCAAGGACCATCTGCAAGCAATTCCAAGGCTGGGAACCACCTCTACACCACTGCACCATAACCCTTTGACAGGTTTCTTCTTCACTTTATACCTCCTTAATTATGCAGCTTCAATTAGTTTCTTAGGCATAGACATGATGTACTAGGCTAGATGATTCTTCCCCATGAGTTACAGCCTGTTCCATGAGGTTCCATGGCAGGTGTTTGAAACTTTGATTTTCAAGAACTATTAGTTTAGGGCATTTCAATCATCAAGAATTAGTGTGCATTAGTTAGGGTAATGTGTAGTGTATCTGTAAATCATTAGGTTGAAGTTTGGTGAAAGTTTGATAGCAGTTGAATGTGGTTGTACCCGGATCTTCAATCCTTCTGTTAGAACAATTTAGGGCGAGATGTGGAAAAGTGAACGTAGGGTTGTGTTCCCCTTGAGAAGTAGATGATTTTTCATTTTTATATCGTGGCAAGCCGTGGCGTGTAGAGGGAGTTAGAAGGGCTCGAAGTTGATGGCATGGAGGGAGAATTCTGAGAACCTAGGGTTTGCATTGGGGACGATGAAGGTGAGACGTTGGATTCGTTCCAGGGATTGACCAATTCACTCAATCCGACGGCTGTGATCGCGCCTGAGAAAGAGAGGGAAAGTTTGAATTAACTAAAACGCCGCGTTTCATTTAGAGGGCGCTGGGCCCAGACTTCTATCCCCACCCCCCTTATTTGTTGGCCCAATCCATATAACTAGCGAGGAGTGCTATTCTGACCCCCCCTCCCTTTATTCATTTAATTTGTTTTAATTTTCTTTTTTAATATTTCTGTTTTGTTTAATTCATTAGAAAATGATAGAAAATGATTTTTAAATGCTTCTTTTTTTCATGAGTAGATTAAAATGAGTAGAAAATTATAAAAATAAAATTGAGATTTTATTTTTAGGTTTAATATTTTTAGTAGATTTCCCAATTAAATAGCTTTTTAATTGTTTCATTTTGATATATGATTTTGTAGGAATTATTTTAGAACATTCCCTTAGGGTTTTTTACCCATTCTTTTTTATGCAATTAGATGATGATCCATAGTTCCCCATAGGATTTTTTCTAGATTTTTTAGAATTAATCTTGATTAGTTTAATTAGGTTAGACTTAGGATAGTCTAATTAGGGTTTAGAATTGTGCATAGGTGATGATTCCTTTCTTTGATTGAGTTTTATCTTGATTTTTAGGTAGAAACCTTTGTAGATGTTATGAGTAGGTGTTGAGGACCCTTATGAATATTTGTTAAATTTTTTTCCCCATTAGTTTAGTATTTTTAGGCATTTTCTGAAGTTGCCTGATGATGTGATTTGTTCAGTGGGTTATCTGTTCATCTGTGGGGTTCATTCTGGGGAATTTGCTGAAGGGCTTGTGTTGCCTTGAGGATATTGATGGGGAGCATCATGAAGGGGAAGCTTGTAGATCAAGATGCAGAGACCCAGAGCTTGGCTGATGCCCTGTTGGTGAGGTTTGAGAGCCTGAAGTTTGAAGGAAGTTCATGGTACTTTCCTGAGGAAGGCACTATGAATGACTTTCATCCTTCCTTCTCACCTCTTTCTTAAGTATCCAATGATGTTGGAGCCAACTTGTGAGTTTAATTTCTCCTGAGGAGGAATGTAAACTGATCACTTGTTGTTGAGCCACATGGGATACAACTCCTAAGTGGAAGCCTCCTAGTACTTTCCTGAGGAAGGTCCTATGAGTCTATTCACTTAGTTCCACTAGTTGATCTAGGATTTCTTAAGTATCCAATGATGTCGGAGCCAACTTGTGAGTTTAATTTCTCCTGAGGAGGAATGTAAACTGATCACTTGTTGTTGAGCCACATGGGATGCAACTCCTAAGTGGAAGCCTTCTAGTACTTTCCTGAGGAAGGTCCTATGAGTCTATTCATTTAGTTCCACTAGTTGATCTAGGATTTCTCAAGTATCCAATGATGTAGGAGCCAACTTGTGAGTTTAATTTCTCCTGAGGAGGAATGTAAACTGATCACATGTTGTTGAGCCACATGGGATACAACTCCTAAGTGGAAGCCTCCTAGTACTTTCCTGAGGAAGGTCCTATGAGTCTATTCACTTAGTTCCACTAGTTCAGCTAGGATTTCTTAAGTATCCAATGATGTGGGAGCCTGCTTGTGAGTTTAATCTCTCCTGAGGAGGAATGTAAACTGATCACAGTGGTTGAGCCACATAGGGTATGATTCCTGAGTATACACCTCCTAGTGTTCTCCTGAGGAAGACACTATGAGCTTGCTTGCTTAGCTCCCTTTCTTTGGTAAGCTTATTCTGAAGCTTGAAGACTGGGAATGATTTCTCCTGCTTAGGGTTCTGCTTGAGAGCTTTGCTTAGGTTTGTTTAGATCCTGTGATTAGGGTCAGTATTAGAGAGTAGATGATTCTTTCTCATGTGTGTTGTTTGCTTGATAGCCCTTATTTCTCTTATCTGTTTTGCTTGATAGCATGTTGTTTATTTTCAGTATGATTACTGTTATTTCATGACTGGCCTGAGGTCGAGATGAGCTTGTGGAGGCTGAAACCCCACACACATTTCCTCCCTCACTTGCATTGCATGCATTTTACTGTTAAAGCTGATGCTTTTGTCTGTTTCTGTGTATCATTGACATGATCCCTTAGGACTCTCATTTCCTTTGATAAGGATCTGATGATAGACTTTTAGGTTGAAACCTATGCATGACAACATCTAGGAGTTCCCTGTTCAAACCTCAACCATAGGACGAATCCATGGCATGATAACAGTAGGACTTGATAGTCTCCCTCCTAGTTGAGCCATATCTTCAGTAGTTTCCCGAACTACGTTTGCTCTGATCTTTCATACCAGATGAAAGTACGTAGGCATAGGATGCGATATCTTAGCGAGCAACCTTCCCCATCTTCCCCCGTAGTTAGCCGAACTACGTTGACTCTGATTTCTCATTCTCTGATGAGAATACGTAGGCATAAAGCGCGATGCTTTGCCGAGTCATTTTTCTTTTCTTTTTCAGCCAGCCTTGATAGGTAGATAGATTAAAACCAACCCGTCCAAGTAAACAAACAAGCGAGGATCCCGTCGAGTACGACGGACGTGAGGGGTGCTAATACCTTCCCCTTGCGTAACCGACTCCCGAACCCAGACAATGGTTGCGATGACCTTGTCTTACCCTTTTTCGTCAGGTTTTTCCGATCGTTTCCTTTCCCGCTCTGAGGGATAAATAACGAAAGGTGGCGACTCTTCTGTTTTGCCGGCACCTTATTTTCGCGCAAGCGACAATACTCTTTTCGAAAATTAGGTTTGAAACACCCGAAGGATGAAAAGGTTTGAATTTTGTTTGTGTTTTTTAGAAGAAGTTAATTGAGTTAGTTTGAAACTCATGTTGCACTAAAGACTATGACATAAGAGCGAATGTGTCGTATATCGCCCAAAGGGCATACACTAAACACTCTAGACAATGTGAGAAGAGACCCCCACTAGGTTCTGTAGCACCCCAAAATTTGCCTTTTCATTTTGGCAGCACCTGGCTTTTGTTTCTTTGCATTTTCGCATTTCTGCATTTGCATAGCATTCGTTCTTGAGACAGGGGATAAAGGTTTTCCCGTGGCTCAATTTTCACCTCCGTGCGTGAACCTGAACAGCGAGCATCAGAGGCTCTGGCATTTATTTTTCCCAGCGGTCGAGCGACAGATTTTATTTTATATTGCATGGTATTTTCAGCTCAGACAACAGTATTCAGGCTGTCACAAGCATTTTCGTGGTTAGGATATTCGAAAGCAAGTTTCAGAAGTTGAACAGAGCTTAAAACGACAAGAAACAGGCAGATTTCCCTCCAAAAGGCCCCAAAATTCAAATTTTGGAGGTGTTAATCGATTAACACATATGGTTAATCGATTAACCAAGTCAAAATCAGGTCAAACCTGCAGTTTTGAAGGTGTTAACCGATTAACCTATATGGTTAATCGATTAACCGGTGCAGATTTTACCTCTGCACGTGAATTTTCAATGCAAGCTGCTTTGGGGTCCATTTTTGATCATTTGGAAATTCAATTTTACACTTGGGAAGGATCTAGAATCATTTCAGAATTTGATTAATTTCATTTTCCCTACAAATGGCCATTCCTCATTCCAAACCAAATTTTCCAAACAATCTTCCAAGCCAATCATTTGGATCCAAAACTAAGGGGTATTTATTTGAATTACTCTAAACCACACACATGGAATCACTCATAATTCATTCTTATTTTCAGAACTGATCTCATTCTCTCTCAATTATCTCTCAATTTTCCAATCTCCAAAACCCTCACCAAAGCTCTTTTCCATTGAAATCTTTGATTCTTCCTTGGAATCAGTGAATTCTAAGAGCTAAACCTTCATCCATTCTTTACATTGAACCAATTTCTTCATCCAATTTTCGTGCAAAATTGGACCTGAATCTGGAAGTGATTATTTGGCTTATTTTGGATTGATCTTGAAGAATCTTCATTGCTACTACAAGAATTGGTGTGGATCTTGAAGTATTCTGGACTTCTAGCATTGGATCCGTTCAATTACAGTTGAATCAACACTAACTGAAGCAAATCTCCACTTTGAAGGTTGGAAGTTCTTGATCCGAATTTGTTTTTAGCTTATTTTGCATAATCATGTGGATTTTCATCTTTGATTGAATTTTGGTTAATTTGATCCGTTTGATTCATGATTTGGTTGTGTTGATCTGTTTACATGTTGTTTGAATCTTGATTTGCTGGTTTAATTTCGTGATTATGCGATCATCCGGTTGATCGGATAAGTGCTTATTTGCTGAAAATGTTGTTATGTTGCTATTTTTCTATTGTTGGCACATTGTTAATCGGTTAACACATATGGCTAACTGATTAACCATTTCAAATATTCAAAATTTTCAAAGATTTCAGAGTGTTAATCGATTAACACATACGGTTAACCGATTAACATGTACAAATTTCCAGATTTCAGCTATTTTTAAGTGGTTAATCGGTTAACGCATAAGGTTAACCAATTAACATTGTGCCAGTGGGTCTGTTTTACTGATTTTCTTGCTTGTTTGGGTACTGTTTCACATCGAATCACCATAGTTCAATATGGTGCATTAGAAGTGAAATGTTTTAGGATATATGTTGTTGTTTTGGTTGTTTAATCGAGACTTCATCGACTTGTGTTTGTTTTCCACTTGGATGCACACTTGTGTGTTGTTGTTCATAGTAATGATGCTTGCATTTGCATTTTCTTTTGTGTTGTGCATCTTTATTTCTTGCATTAATAAAGGTCGAGATGTGCTTGTGGTGGTATTTACCCCACATTTTTCCTCCATTTGCTTGTGTGTTGCATTGAATGTTTGCGTCTCTTACTTGTGATTGAATTTATCTGGTGCTTTCTTGTGCTTTTTGCCATGATCCCCATAGGGTTCCTAGTCCTCCGTTTAGGATGGGAGTAGGAGATACATTAGGTGTTCAATCCAAGCATGCTAACATTAGGGTAGATGTTTGTCGCTACTGCGAAAATCGGTGTCGGCTATGACAGAAGAGTCGTCACCGTGCGTTATTTATCCCACAAAAGGGAAAGGAAATGCTCAGAGAAAACCTAACGCAAAGAGGGAAAGGAATAGTCATTGCAACCAAATCCCAGATTTGGGAGTCGGTTACACAAGGGGAAGGTATTAGCACCCCTCACGTCCGTCGTACTCGACGGGATCCACACTTGTTTTCTGTCTAAGGGTGTGTTTATCTATCTACTCTAAAGGGTCTGGTCTAAAAAGAAAAGAAAATGACTCGGCAAAGTATCGCAGTTTATGCCTACGTATTCCCGTCTGGAACGAGAAATCAGAGTCAACGTAGTTCGCCTAACTACGGGTTATGGGGGAAGGTTGCTCGCCGAGATATCGCATCTCGTGCCTACGTACTTTCATACGGCATGAAAGATCAGAGCAAATGTAGTTTGGGCTACGGAAGACACAAGCTTGTCTGACAGTTTTTTATCTCCTTATGAAAGGGTTTTCCAGATTAAGGGTCCAAGAGGACAAAAACAGAGTTTGAATGTTTGTTTGAGTCTTTTACGAAAGAACTGTTTTTTAGGATGTTTGCAATCTCAGTCGCACTAGAGACTATGACCCAAGAGTGGATGCTTCATATGTCACCCAAAGGGTACCACACTAAACATCCAGATTACCAAAGAGAGACCCTCCACCAACCTTTTCCCAGATAGCTTAAGGCTCGTAACGTACGACTTCAATTAACCTTGTTACTGTATTTTTGAATTGTTTTGAGATGAGAAGAGAAAGACACCCTAAAACTATGGTTGAAAGGGAATCTACCTACAGTTATCATGCATGGTTTAGAAACCTAATGTCTGTCATAATTCCCTCTTGCACAGAGGAAATCAGAGATCCTAGGGGAAAACAACAAAAGAAAACAAGCAGTAAACGGCAAACAGTAAAATGCATGCTATGCAACAGTACAAGCGAGGCAAGGGAGTCCGACTCAACCTCAAACCTAAGAAAACAACAGGCAACGGGAGACAAGCTCCACCTCAAACCTAAAGGTAAGAAACACAAGCAAACAGACAATACAACAAAAGAAAAACAGAGGAAGCAGCCCAAGCAGCAGCAACAATTTTCTACAGACAGCAACTTCAACCTTTAACAGCAGCTCTGGTCAGCAAAATTGAATTGACAGCAAAGTTGACAGCAAAGAATCTTCATCTTCAAGCTAGCTCCCAACTTCAAGCTTCTTCAATTCTTCTCTTCAAACTCTAGCAAGCTCCACAAGAAGAGAAATCATCATTGAGATCAAGTTACAATGCTAGGAAACCTGATGAAGACCAAAGGAATTCATCAGGAACCAACATGGAAAGAAAGTGCATCCTCAAAAGTTCTACTCATTAAGGCATGCCACTAATCCCTCCAAAGGAGAGATGGAGCTTCCTTAAGAGGAATTTGCATCATAGGATGAGGATAGAAGCAAACAATGCATTCTATTTTTGAGGAAAAGAAAAGAACTAGTTCTAATGGCTCTTCCTAAAACCTTAATCCTATAAGCTTCTAAAAAGCTCCTAAAAGAGAAAGAAAACTTCAAGCTAAGCTCCACAATCCAATCCACAGCAGCTACAAGATGTCCAGCACCTCCTCCAAAAAGGAAACCAAGCTCTTCAAGCTCCAAAGCTGCCAACAAGACCAAACAAGGCAAGGCACCAAAGAAGGAACACAAAAGGCAACCCCTACTTGGGAATTCTATCTAAAATAGAAAACTAAGTTGTAAAAATATAAGAATTCTCCTAAGGGAATATGCATGTTTTAGCATTCTAAGGTTCAAATATCAAAGCCTAAATCAACTTCTAGGTCCACTAAATAAATCCTAAGTTGAATTGTGTCAAGATAAACCATAAGTTGGGAAGGCTCTAAACATCTCACCTAAAACAGAACCTACAATTGTTAAAAAAATCTAACAAAAATCCTAAGGGAGCATGCACATCTAACCTACAACATACTCAAAAATCAAATTCAGAAATCAAACCAAATGATCAAACCAAAATCACCAAGGCAGATAGGCAAATATGCAAAATTAAAGAAATAACATAAAAGGGAAAAATGCAAATTAAATTGAAAAATGCATGAAAATGCAATTTATTGATCCCAGAAAATCACAAATTTAATCAGGAACATGGACATATTTTAAAAATATTTTTCTGATCAAAGATGAAATTATTATAATTTTTGGAATCAATATGCATTTAAAATAATACAAAAAATGAATAAAAGAAAATAAAACATGAGAAAATAAGGGGAGCGTTGGATTGTTTGACAAAGTACTCAGATCCAAGAGCAATGAGCGCGTCCACGCAAGCATCCTAGTCACACGCTGACTGGGATTAATGAAACGCATCGTTTTTGTTTTGGAGGCAAATCCTCAGATCAAATGCCAGCCACACGATGCGCATAAAAAGTCAATCTTCAACAAGATCTAATGGCCAGAACCTCATCTTCTTCCTTGGACCTCCGGTAGGGCTTCAAACTCAGACGGTGGCCCAGACGGTGGCGCCACCGTCTTCTCCGGTGAGAATCAATTGCAGGCAACCAAAAAAATCACAAACCTTATATCAATCTTACTCAATTTTTCACGTAGATCACGAATATCACATCCAAATTCCATGAATCCTTCTAGATCTTTCAAATCGAATCAAACTCCAAAATATGTCATAACTTTCATCATCACAAAATCATAATCTAATTGCATAGAAACGATCCTCACACTTCTTAGATTAACCTGATCTATCCAAATCACATTGAAACCTTAAGATCAAGCTAAATCGTGTCCAAACAGAAATTGCACTTCAACCTAAATTGTCTCTAATTGCTCCAATTTCAATCCAGAAACGACCTATGTCTCGACTAGATCCTAACCACATGCACAACATGAACTACATCTTCCTAGAATTGTGAGAAATTTGAAGGTTACATACCTGGTATAGATCTATGAACAGAGGTAGCTAGAGCTTGATTTAGCCTTCAAAAGTTTCCAGAATCACTCAAGGATGCAAGAGGAAGATGCAGAAACCTTCAATTTGACCTGAATTGGCTTGGAACTCAAAACCCGATCTGCACTTGCTTGCTTGCAAATTCACTTTCTCTCTTTGCTTCTACCACGAAATGAGCACCAAAATGATTATGAAATCATCAAATGACTTAAATGGAACATGCCTATGGGCTTTTTGAGTCCAATTGGAGCCCAATCCAGCCATTTCAATTTTCTGTTTTCTCTTCCAAAAATGCACATGACAGTCACGAATTTGCCATCACAGCTTGCTCTAGAAGCTTCCCTTTTGCTTGCATAATCATTTGTGAATGTAATGGGACCAAAAGGAACACTTGAAATGCCTTGGTGAGTGGTTTGGTCATGTAACTTGCATATGAAGAAACCAAATGATAACTTGTGAAATTATGCCCTAACTCAAAAATCTACCAATGTCATTGTATTTGAAATGATATTTCCAATCAAAATGAGCATTTACTTGACATGTTTTGGTCACTTAACCATTAATTTGAATTTTTCAACTTTGAATCCTTTGAAAATCTCCCTTTTTAAGCCATTTCAAACCAAATCTTGATATGAGTCCAATCAATTCATCATGACTTAATAGTTAGCCTAAAAGCCACATTTTGAACAAGTTCCATGTTGAACAAAAATCCATTTGACAAGTGCAAGTTGGAGATTTTGACCTATGATTGAAAATGGCCTATAATCTCACTTTCCCAAAATACCCCTGACTTGTAAACCTAATAACTTGAGTTCTACAAATCATATGGAAGACTTCTAATACAATTTAGAAATCTAAGACCATGAGGAACAACTTTCATGTTGGCCAAAAATTCAGGTGAAACCTCCTTCTAGGTCAAAAATAGCTTTGAAGTCAGATGATTTTCACAGACAAATTTCAGAGACATCTGAGGACTTGTAACTTGTCTGGACCATAACTTGAGTTCTATAAATCTTATTGAGGACTTCTAGTACTCAAATTAAAGGTATTGATATGCTTTACAAGTTTCATGTTGGCCAAAGATCCATTTGAAACTTGCATCTTGACTTATGTGGTCTTGAAGTTAGGCACTAAACATGGGACTTTACACTGAAACCCTAATTTATCAACTTCCCACACTCTTGACTCTTCTTGACTTGATCTTGGAACAACACCACAAATGTCTCAACATATCATTTCATTAACTCCATGACCTAAAAGTAGGCTTTGATACCCTTCAATTGCACAGTTGACCTAGAATTGACCCAGATGAAACCCTAATTGCTTGCACCTCAACTGTGGCTATTGCATTTGACACAATGACTTGATTGAGCTATCCCATGGCCCTCTAGGCATTATATGAGCTCAATACACATCCTCTTCTCATATTCAACACTTCACATCCCTCTGATGGTCTTCAATTGATCCTCAAGTTAGGAGAAAATCCACATGCAAGAATCTAAACTCTCAGGCACTCAAACCGCCTCCTGATGACCTTGCTACCTTCTCAAGCTTGAATAAAACCTCTAGATAGGCTCCTCTTGATAAGAATCACACTTGATCCCCTTCTATATGAATGATATCATGATATGCAAATGATATAACTATGCAAATGTTAATGCAATGAAACATAAACCAAGTAAGGAAAGAGGTTGGACAAATTTTGGGGTGCAACAATGTTCCCTCTTTAATCCAAACTTTAGGACCACTTTGCATGACAACGTTAGGGCCGAGTTTCCCTTAGACCGTCTGTGCGTCACTTCTTCTCATCTCAAAAACAATGCTAATTCATCTAATAAATACGATGAACATTGTGCGCTACGAGCCTTAAGCTACTTGGGAAATGGTGATTGGGAGGCTTCCTCTCAATGGCCTAGAGTGTTTAGTGTACACCCTTTAGGTGATATGCGACGCATTGGCTCCTGTTAGAACACATATTGGTGTTTTATATTATCTCTATGTTTTGATGATAACTCTGATGATATTTTGTATTAAGAAAATATATACTCTAATTTTGTTCAAGTGTTTTGTGTTTCAGATATTAAAATAAATATCATTATGAAAGCAAAATGCATCTGAACAACAAGTTACCCAGAGCTCTGAAGCATCAGAAGCAACTCATCAGAAGACTCTGAGCGTTGCCAGAAGAGACTCTAAAGCAGAAGCTGCAGAAGACTCTGAAGTAGAAGCTGCAGAAGCATCTGAAGCGTAGCTGAAGATTTTGTATGAAGAGTTTCAAGCATTGTTTCAGAAGACTCTGAATGTACTTTACGCTGCAAGTACAGAGGCTCTGATAAACAAGTATGCTCTGATCAGATCACTCACGCTGAAAGCACTTTTGCTGCAACTCTGACTTCATTGAATCTGATCTGAAGAACAAGAAGCACATCAATGGATCTGATGTTGTTTACGTTTGAAAAGATGTCAGCACATGAATAGACTTGGTACTATTCTCAACGTCCTCTCCAAAGGAACTATTATTTATTTGTGATAGACACAAGGATTCAGGCAAAAGGAATTTCTCTGAACATTCTACTTGTGAGAAAGGAAAAGTCATGTGAAGACAAAAGGCTACAGCTACTCTACTTGCACAGTCTTAGGGCATTGGACCTTCAACACTATAAAAGGACGTCTTCTACATCTCTTCAAAGTTGATGAAATTGAATCAATTGAAATTATTCTCAACTCTCATACAATCATTCAAAGCTGAATAGTTTTATCTTTCGTTCTTAATCTTGTGTAAAAAATCACAGTTGTGATTAAAGCTTGTTAGAAGCAAACTCAAACACACTTGTTAGTTTACATTTATTTGTAAAGGTTCCTTAAGAAGACCAAGTTGTGGTCAATAGTTCTTGAGAAGACTAAGACAGTTGTTCTTAGTGTTTGACACTGTAATCTATTTTAATATAGTGGATTAAGTCCTTCTGGAGAAAGGCAATCACTCTTGATAGGGTGGACTGAATTAGTTAAGTTCAACGAACCAGGATAAAAATCATTGTGTTTTTATTGCCATAATCTTTTCTAAACCCTTATTCAACCCCCCCCCTTCTAAGTGTTTTTCTCACCTTCAGTTGGCATCAGAGCTCTGGTTCTGTTAGTGCTCTCACTTCACCGTGAACAGAAAAGATCTAGTTGAGAAAACTCTTGACATATTTTTTTGGTTGATACATTATGGCTGAAGCTTCAACATCCAACAACAACAGATATGAAGACAGAGATAGAGTCAGCACTAAACCCCCTATGTTTGATGGGGAAAAGTTTGACTACTGGAAAGACAGGATTGAAAGCTTTTTTCTAGGGTATGATGCTAACCTTTGGGATTTAGTCATTGATGGCTATGTTCACCCCACTGTTGGGGATGGAAAAAAGATAGACAGGAAATCTATGACTGAAGCTCAGAAGAAAGAATTCAGGAATCATCATAAAGCAATGACCATCCTGTTAAATGCAATATCTCATACAGAGTATGAGAAAATAACAAACAGAGATACTGCATTTGATATGTTTGAATCTTTGAAGATGACTCATGAAGAGAATTCTCAAGTCAAGGAGACCAAGGCTCTGGAGCTGATCTAGAAATATGAAGCCTTCAAAATGGAGGAATCTGAATCTTTAGAAGTTATGTTCTCTAGATTCCAGATTCTCACAGCTGGCTTGAAAGTTCTGGACAAGGGTTACTCCACTGCTGATCATGTTAAGAAGATCATCAGAAGTTTGCCAATCAGATGGAAACCAATGGTCACTGCTCTTAAGCTAGCAAAGGATCTGAACAATATCACGCTAGAGGAACTGATCAGCTCTCTGAGGAGTCATGAGATTGAACTTGAAGAAGACAAGCCTCAAAAGAAAGGTAAGTCAGTTGCTTTAAAGTCTAAAAAATTTGTTAAAGCGTTGCAGTTTTAGAAGAAAGTTCTGAAGAATCTTCTTCTTCTGAAGAAGATGAATTGTCCCTGCTGTCCAGAAGGATCAACAAACTCTAGAAGCATAAAAAGAGGAAGTTCAAGAACTTCAAGAAACCAGATCAACGTAAAGAGTCTTATGGACACAGAAGATCTGGAAAGAAAAAGGTTGTCTGCTATGAATGCAAGGAACCTGGGCACTACAAGAATGAATTCCCAAAGCCTGAGAATGAAAAGAAAGTTCTGATGGCAAACTAGGATGATTCAGATGCATCTGAATCTTCATCAGACTCAAATGAAGAATGTGCAAACATGGCACTCATGGCTGACGTAGAAGACCATGCATGAACATCTGGATCAGAATCAGAATTAGAATCAGAATCAGACTCTAAGGAGGTATTTTCTGAACTTTCTAGAGCAAAACTTATTGAGAGTTTATCTGAAATGTTGGAAAACTATAGTAAGATTAAGCTCAAATACAAGAAGCGTGAAAACAGTCTTGTATCTGAGAATGATCTTCTGAAGTTAGAAATTGCTGAGCTTAAGGCAAACAATTTTAAAATTAAAAATGAATTAAAAAAAGCTCAACAAGATTCTGAAGTTGAAACTAAGTCAAAATCTAAAAATATTTTAGAAGAATATGACTATAGTTTTCAGAGATTTCTGGCAAGAAGCCTAAAGAGAAGCAAGATGGCTTCAATGATCTATGGTGTAAGCAGAAATAACAGGAAGGGTATTGGATATGAATCTTCTTTTGAGAAAGATTTAAATCCAACATCTGTTGATAAACTTATCATTAAGCATACTCCTCTGTATTCTACTTTTAAGTTTGGTCATCTTAATGATATTAAACACACACGTTTTGGTCAGAACATTCTTGTGTTTAAACCTAAAGTTAGTCAGAACAAACCTACTGTCAGAAGACAGAAGTTCAGATAAAACTTTAAGGCAACTAACCCTAAAGGACCCAAAAAGATCTGGGTACCTAAAGACAAAATAATATCTGTTGCAGACATCTTTAGCAGCAAAGTCAAAACACCAATCTTGGTACCTGGACTCTGGCTGCTCGCGTCACATGACGGGAGAAAGGTCTATGTTCCAAAGCCTGTAACTTAGATCTGGAGGAGACATCAAGTTTGGAGGGAACCAGAGGGGCAAGATAGTTGGAGTTGGAACTATTGGCAATGGTAATCTTCCTTCCATTTCTAATGTCTTACTTGTTGAAGGATTAACACATAACTTATTGTCCATATGTCAATTAAGTGACAATGGTTATGACATAATCTATAATCAAAAATTTTGCAAGGCTGTTAGTCAAAAGGATGGCTCAATCCTATTTAATGGAAAGAGGAAGAACAACATTTATAAAATCAATCTTTCAGAACTTAAGGTTCAGAATGTAAAATGTCTTATGTCTGTTAATGATGAGCAATGGGTCTGGCACAGAAGTTGGGGCATATTAGTATGAGACTTATATCTCAGATTAATAAACTCAATCTGGTAAGAGGACTTCCTCATTTGAAGTTCAACTCAGATGCTTTTTGTGAAGCATGTCAAAAAGGAAAATTTTCAAAATCTTCTTTTAAAACTAAAAATGTTGTTTCAACCTCAAGACCATTAGAGTTACTTCGTATTGATCTATTTGGACCAGTGAAAACTGCATCCATCAGAGGCAAGAAGTATGGATTAGTCATTATTGATGAGTACAACAGATGGACGTGGGTGAAATTCCTAAAACACAAGGATGAGTCACATTTTGTTTTCTTTGACTTCTGCAAACAAGTCCAGAATGAAAAAGATTTTAAAATTGTTAAAGTCAGAAGTGATCATGGTGGCGAATTTGAAAACAAATATTTTGAAAAATATTTTAATGAAAATGGCATTGCTCATGATTTTTCCTACCCTAGAACTCCACAACAGAATGGAGTTGTAGAGAGTAAAAATAGAACATTGCAAGAAATGGCCATAACCACGATCAACGAGACTAATCTGGCAAAACATTTTTGGGCAGAAGCAATAAACACAGCTTGTTATATTCAAAACAAAGTGTCTATAAGACCTCTTCTGGAGAAGACTCCCTATGAATTGTGGAGGAATAGAAATCCCAACATTTCTTATTTCCATCCTTTTGGATGTGTATATTTTATGTTGAATACTAAAGAGAATCTGAACAAGTTTGATTCTAAAGCACATAAGTGTTTCATGCTTAGGTATTTTGAATGCTCTAAAGGCTACAGAGTATACAATACTGAGACACAGATTGTGGAGGAATCTATACATGTTAGATTTGATGATAAGCTTGGCAATCAAAAGCCAAAGCAGTTTGAAAGTTCTGCAGATAGAGAAGTAACGCCAGATGCAACTCCATTGACTGCTCAGATGAACAATTTGAATATTTCTGAAGAACCAAATGTTAAGGGATCATCATCCAGAATCAAGGCCTCTCATCCAGAGGATGTGATAATTGGGAAGAAGGATGACCCTATCAGAACAAGGTCTTTCCTCAGATCATCTACAACGTCACTTTTTGGGTTGGTGTCTATCATTGAACCAACTTCTGTGGATGAAGCTTTGAATGATAATGAGTGGATACTTGCTATGCAAGAAGAGCTAAATCAATTCACCAGAAATGACGTTTGGGATCTGGTTCCAAGACCAAGAAGATTCAATATTATTGGAACTAAATGGGTCTTCAGAAACAAATCGAATGAGCATGGAGAAGTTGTAAGGAACAAGGCAAGGCTAGTTGCTCAAGGGTATAGTCAGCAAGAAGGAATTGACTACAGAGAGACTTATGCTCCTGTGGCCAGGTTAGAGTCTATACGGCTACTCATTTCTTTTGCTGCACAAAATAACATCACTCTTTATCAGATGGATGTTAAGAGTGCCTTCTTAAATGGAATTATAGAAGAGGAAGTTTATGTTCACCAACCTCCTGGCTTTGAAAATGATAAATTTCCAGAACATGTTTTCAAACTTAAAAAATAACTCCATGGTTTAAAACAAGCTCCCAGAGCTTGGTATGAGAGATTAAGTAATTTTCTTCTGGAAAAGAATTTTATCAGAGGCAAAGTGGACACAACTCTCTTCTGTAAATCATTTAAGAAAGATTTGTTAATTTATAAAATTTACGTAGATGATATTATATTTGGATCTACCAATGTTACACTGGGAAAGGAGTTTGCTCTTTCTATGCAGGCTGAATTTGAGATGAGCATGATGGGAGAACTCAGATTCTTTCTAGGAATCCAAGTCAATCAAACTCCAGAATGCACTTACATACATCAGACTAAGTATGTGAAGGAGCTTCTGAAGAAGTTTAACATGACTGAGAGCAAATCAGCAAAAACTCCAATGCATCCCACAAGCACTCTGGGTAAGGAAGAGGCAAGTAAGAAAGTAGATCAGAAACTCTACAGAGGTATTATTGGTTCTCTTCTGTATCTGACTGCTTCTAGACCTGATATTCTATTCAGTGTTTGTCTGTGTGCAAGATTCCAATCAGATCCTAGAGAATCTCACTTAACAGGTGTTAAGAGGATTCTAAGGTATCTGAAAGGTACTACTAATGTGGGTTTGTGTTACAGAAGATCTGATGATTATAAATTAGTTGGATTCCGTGATGCTGACTACAGTGGAGACAAAGTTGAAAGAAAAAGTACTTCTAGAAGCTACCAGTTTCTTGGAAGTCATATGATCTCTTGGTTCAGCAAGAAGCAACCCACTATTGTGCTTTCAACAACAAAAGCAGAATACATTGCTGCTGCTGGTTGTAGCACTCAGATGCTCTGAATGAAAAGTCAACTAGAAGACTATCAGATCCATGAGAGTAACATCTCAATCTTCTGTGATAATACTTCTGCTATATGTTTGTCTAAAAATCCTATTTTACACTCTAAGGCAAAACATATAGAGATAAAACATCACTTCATCAGAGACTATATTCAGAAGGGTATTATCAGTTTAAACTTTGTTGATACAGATCATCAGTGGGCTGATATTTTTACAAAACCCCTTGCTGAAGATAGATTTAAATTTATTCTTAAAAAAATAAGTATGGATTTCTGTCCAGAATGAAATGTTTATCAGAAGAAAATCTTCTCAGATGAAAATGTTTTTAACTCTGAAGTATTACATCTATTCATTTATTGTTTATTATTTTATTTATTCTATGCAAATCTGAACTAACAAGCCTCAGGGATCTGAACGTTGGCTAACATTTCATTTCTCAAAGAAGTTTCAGAAGCACATGCAAGCAAACACGTGTCACTCTAGATCTGAAAAGGTGGAGTGCATAATATTGAATTGACGTTTGAGGTACTGTTTTTGAATACTGAGTTTCTCGTTTCCCCCCAAATTGTCAGAATCATTAATTGCTTGAAATGATTATATTCTTTTTATTAAATGCTAAGTGGTAAGCGTGCTGAACGTGTGACTTCTTGTGTGCTCTAATTTCTTCTATAAATGCCACAACTCTACACATTTCACACTTTTCACTCTCACGAACACCCTTGTATGCCTTTCTTCTTGTTTCATTATTTTCATCTCTCTCCCAAACCCAAAACCGTTCGTAACCCTAAAACTCTCTTAAGAATAATAATGACTACTTCTTCATCAATTTCTACTCAGTTTCAATCTTCAATGGCTGCTGTCTCATCTTCCAACATGGGTGTTGTTTCCTTCAAGGTACCTATTAGAACATTACTCACACCTGTTGACAAACTGGAAGTCTTGTGTGAATCCATTGTGAATTTTGAATCGTTTGCTGAAAATGGGTATGATCTTCATCCCATTGTTGATGCTCAATGTTGGACCAAGTTCTTCGATAGGCTCCCTCGTCTGGTAAAAGAATTTTGGATACATGCTTCTACTTGCCCTAAGTTCATTGTCTCTTATGTTCTGGGAAAAGAAATCATCATAACTGAAGATTTGATAAGGAAACTCATAGGCTATGAGGAAACTGATGGTGTCACCAATCTGCCAGCTGGGCGTGTGGATATGACTGATGTGTATAGAGAAGTTTGCTCATCTGGAGAAGCTTCTAACAAGGTGAAGGATTTGAAGCCAGTTTATAGGATCTGGGCTAATATTTTCATGGGCTGTATTCATCATAGAAAATCTTCCAACTCTCCAGACTATGTTAACACTGATCAGCTATACTTCATGTATTGTCTGAGTCAGTGCACAAAGGTGGATCTGCCGTATCTTCTGTTCAATCATCTGTGGACACACATAAATCAATCAAGGGAAGAGGTCAGAACCAAACATCAGAAGATAAGGAATTGGATTCTAATGGGAAGACTGATTTCAGACATTCTGACAGAGAATGGTCTAGTTGGACATCTGGTAGAAGCTAGATTGAAGGAAGAGTTAGCTTCTGTAGTAGGAAAACCTCTGAATGGGAAGAGTCTTCAGAGGATGAAAGTTGTAGAAGAAGTCACTTCTGCACAAAAGCAAATCAATTCTGAAGAGGTTTGTAAAAGAAGAATACCAGTGGATGATTTCCCTATGTTCTTCTCTAATGAACCAAGGGACATTATTCTGAAGTACATTGCAGAGTGTCTTAAAGATGGAACTCCTCTACCAGCAAATCTGGCTCAGAAAGTAGGTGAACCTGCACCAGATCTTTATGAGGAAAGACACAAGAAGAAGAGAAAGGTTTCTGAAGAAGGATCTTCAAAACCCAAGAGGAAGGCTACTGATGAAGCTGTTGCTGTTAAACCCAAGAGAGTGAAGAAGCAAAAGGCTAATCCTCCTGAGGAAAGTCTAGATTCTATTCTAGAAACTGTCAAAGAGGTATTAACATCTGACCCATCTGTCTATGACCCTATACCCTCTCCTTCACCCTCTCCTCCTCGTGTTTCTAAACCAAAGAAACCTTCTGTAACTGTTTCTTCTGTAACCCAACCACAAGCAACTCCATCTGAAAAGTATAACTCTGAACCAGTACTTTCTCAACCATCTGATATTCCCCCATCTAACAAACAAACATCTACACCACAATAATCATCTGAAATTCCACCACCAGAACCACAAACATCAAAACCAATAGAACCAACACCAGCAGAACCAAAACCAATAGAACAAACACCACAAGAACCAGTACAACAACAACCACAACCACAACAATCCATTCCTTCTAATCATGAAACAGAAACTATCCAACCTTTTGAACCTTTAATATCTGATTCTGATGTGTTAGATATTCAACCTCTGACAACTCTTGTTGAAATTTCTTCCACATCATGTCATTCATCTGAATCATCTGATTCATCTGAATCTGACTTACCACCAGAAATTAACTCACCACCCTCTCTCTGTGGCTATGAACCAAGAACTTCTGAGTTTGTTTCCATTACTTCTTTTAAACCATATCCTTCTGATCCCCTTCCATATGACCTGAAACTCAAAAACTTTTATATCAGAAGAGAAGCATATGTACCTACCATTCCATTTAAACCTATTTCTTCAACTATCCTTCCACCTGTTCTTCAAAACTACCTAAAACAACTCCCAGATATCATTCCATCAAAACCTCTGCACTCTCAAAACTCTGTTTTTATCCCCTATACTTCTACAACTTTTGATGTCATTCCCTCTGCATCAAATTTCAAACAGTTCTTATTTCCCAAATCATCCTCATCCAGATTCAAAGCTTTCATTTCATCTGAACATCCTTCATCACCATCTTATCCTCGTCCTCTATTTATTATCCTAACCTTTACCATACCACCCCCACCAGAACAACCCAAACCATCACCTCTAGAAGCCTACCTTAAACCTAAATCCAGGTTAGATGTTGATGCCTTATTTGCTAGTTTCAAGAAAGAAATAAGGATGAGTTTGGACTTTGTTAAGGAGGAATGTCTCTCAAGCATTAATCCAGAAGCTTCTGAAGAATGCTGGAATAAGTTCATTGCCAGATTCAACTCTGTGGCTTCTAATCTGAAGACCATTTGCTCTGATGACGTAAAGGTCATATTTGCTGAAGTTGTCAGACATACGCTATGGAATGTGAATAGATCTCCAACATTGCTTCTTGAGGATGCACCTTCAATTTCTAGAGTAACTGCTACTTCTGAGACTATTGAAGAATCTTCTCCTGAAGTCACTCTGGAAACCAATCCATTGGCTCTGATGACTGTAGACCAACCATCTGAATCTGTGCCTCCAGAATCTGCATCTGCAATGGTCATTGAATCTGCTCCTACTCCTGCATCTGAATCTGCTCCTGCTACTTCGTCTGAAGTTAAGAAAGAGCATCCAGACCTAGAAGACAAGATTGCTGTGCTGGAAGCTGGTCAATCTGAAATTAAGTCTTGGATGGCAAAACAAGATGAGAAAATAGACAACATACAGAAATGTGTGGCTAAGCAAGAGGAATCTACTTCTGAGATGACCCGCATCCTTAAACTTCTTGCCTCTCACTTATCTTAGTTCTTATGTTTGTGCACTTTAAGTATTATTTTGTTCTGTTTCTGCTTTCTCTGAATCATGTTTTAAATGTACTCTGATTATCTATGAATGAATCTGTCTGTTTGATTATTCGTTTTACATCTGTTTGACTATTTTCTTCTGTTAAACTTTTATTTGTCTTTAAAAGTTTTCTTTTTGATTATGACAAAAAGGGGGAGAAAAAGATATTATGTTTGTTCAATATAAACAGTTACTAAAATGAAATTCAGACATAACAAATTATATCTAACATTGAATTTTAGTCTTTCAGAACTAATGAGTTTATCTGACAAAATTCATTGAAGTTACCCTGAGAATCCCCAAACCAGATTTTTATTCAAAACCAGGTTTACCAGGCTCTGATAATTCAAACCAGGTTCTAATTACCAGGCTCTGATCCTGAAAGCTAACCAGGCTCTGATTCTGGAAAGAAAATCAGTAAAAGTAAATCAAGCTATTACCAGGCTCTGTTTCTAGAAAGCAAATCAAGCTCTGATTCTGGAAAGTATATTCTAACCAGGATTCTAACCAGAAGTTTTTCACCAGGCTCTTAATCTGAAAAGTTTACTCATGCAAAAAGGGAAGTATTTTTTTTTTCTATTAGAGTATTCATTTCAAGGGGAGATTCTTTATCTCAGGGGGAGTTATATATTTATCCTTTTATTGAGCAAAATTTCCTATGTTTTTGTCATCATCAAAAAGGGGGAGTTGTTAGAACACAAATTGGTGTTTTATATTATCTCTATGTTTTGATGATAACTCTAATGAAATTTTGTATTAAGAAAATATATACTCTAATTTTGTTCAAGTGTTTTGTGTTTCAGATATTAATATAAATATCATTATGGAAGCAAAATGCATCTGAACAGCAAGTTACACAAAGCTCTGAAGCTTCAGAAGCAACTCATCAGAAGACTCTGAGCGTTGCCAGAAGAGACTCTGAAGCAGAAGCTGCAGAAGAGTCTGAAGCAGAAGCTGCAGAAGCATCTGAAGCGTAGCTGAAGATTTTGTATGAAGAGTTTCAAGCATTGTTTTAGAAGACTCTGAATTTACTTTACGCTGCAAGTTCAAAGGCTCTGATAAACAAGTATGCTCTGATCAGATCACTCACGATGAAAGCACTTTTGCTGCAACTCTGATTTCATTGAATCTGATCTAAAGAGCAAGAAGCATATCAATGGATCTGATGTTGTTTACGTTTGAAAAGATGTCAGCACGTGAATAGACGTGGTACTATTTTCAACATCCTCTCCAACGAAACTATTCCTTATTTGTGATAGACACAAGGATTCAGGAAAAAGGCATTTCTCTGAACATTCTACCTGTGAGAAAGGAAAAGTCATGTGAAGACAAAAGGCTATAACTACTCTACTTGCACAGTCTTCAAGCATTGGACCTTCAGCACTATAAAAGAACGTCTTCTACATCTCTTCAAAGTTGACGAAATTGAATCAATTGAAATTATTCTCAACTCTCATACAATCATTCAAAGCTGAATAGTTTTATCTTTCGTTCTTAATCTTGTGTAAAAAATCACAGTTGTGATTAAAGCTTGTTAGAAGCAAACTCAAACACACTTGTTAGTTTACATTTATTTGTAAAGGTTCCTTAAGAAGACCAAGTTGTGGTCAGTAGTTCTTGAGAAGACTAAGACAGTTGTTCTTAGTGTTTGACACTGTAATCTGTTTGAATATAGTGGATTAAGTCCTTGTGGAGAAAGACAAATCACTCTTGATAGGGTGGACTGGATTAGTTGAGTTCAACAAACCAGGATAAAATTATTGTGTTTTTATTGCCATAATCTTTTCTAAACCCTTATTCACCCCCCCCCCCCTTCTAAGTGTTTTTCTCACCTTCAGCTCTTATGTCATAATCTTTAGTGCAACGTGAATCACAAACCGAATTAATTCACTTCACTAAAAAAAACAAAACAAAACTTCAAACCTTTTTCCTTCGGGATTAATCGGAAATCTTTTTCGTAAAAAGATTGTTGTTAAGCTTTGGTTCTACCGCAAACAAGCTTCATCCCTAACTACTAGAGCGAAGGTTTAACCCTACTCGGTTAAAACACTTAATCAACATGTGGTTTCGTGTCGGCCCGAATTATGTTTGCTCTGATTTCTCATATCTGTTGAGAGTACGTAGGCATAGGATTGCAATAATCCTAGCAAGCAACCTTCCCCCTTTTACCCGTAGTTAGCCGAACTACGTTGACTCTGACTTTCCCATTGCACGAGGGAATACGTAGGCACAGAGCGGCGATGCTCTGCCGAGTCACTTTTCTTTTCTTTTCGTCCTGTGAACCTTTATTGTAAATAGTTTAAACACACCCTTAGATAGACAACAAGTGTGGATCCCGTTGAGTACGACGGACGTGAGGGGTGCTAACACCTTCCCCTTGTGTAACCGACTCCCGAACCCAGGACTTGGTTGCGATGACCTCGTCTTTTCCTTTTTCGTTAGGTTTTTCCGATCGTTTCCTTTCCCTCTCTTTGGGATAAATAACGAAAGGTGGCCACTCTTCTATTTTCTGTCGGGTGTTTTTCGCAGTTGCGACAGCTGGCGACTCTGCTAGGGACTCTGGTTCCCTATGTGAGTCAATCCTAGCGCTTGCTTATTTATCTTTGGATGTTGTATATATGTACTTTACTTTCCCGCATTTATTTTCAGCATTATATATCATTATTGTTGTGCTGTGGGGGGGATGTTCTATTGAGTGATAAGCCAGACCCAGGCTTAAGTACAAACCTATCATTAGTAGTGGAGACTAGTGGGGGGCCTATTTGCTTAGCAGACACAGTTCCTCATGAAATTCGCGCTCAGACGAGATTCTCTTTGATGATTTCCCTTCCGATCCTTAGGATCATTCGGGATTTTGGATTTGAGAGTTGTCGACTCTGGGGACAGATCATTTGTGATTCAGCTAAGTGAGGCTTGTTTGGGAGATTATGATGCCAAACCAGAAATGGTGAACATATCATCATTTCTTGAAAGTCTGTGACGCTGATGAACACATAGGATGCCGAACCTTATCAGTGGATCAGTCCATACCTGTGAGAGGGATTGGGTTATGCAGGAAACCTGGACTTTCAGACTACCCGATTTTCTTTGCAGTGCGAATTTGTACTCTTGATATCAGTGGTTCCTATCATCAGAGATATTCTAGTATTCTTGCCAAAGTGAAGCGCCGTTTCTTCTTGATCTACAGCACAACAATCTTAATGCCCTGTTTGCATTTTGCATGTGCATTTTCATCTGCATTTTCATTAACATGTATTTATGTTGTAGGTGCATATTGCTCCCTCGGTTCTAGTGATCTTGTTCCCTATTTTCGACATGGAACCCTTGAAGAGGACAGTGGCTTACAGGTTTCCGGCTCCAGATATCAGTCCTTTATTGAGTTTGATTGTTATGGCAGATAAGAAGGTGATGGAAGACTTCAGGCAATCTTATGGGAGACTGTGGAGATGTGTCTGTAAACCTTCCGCATATGAGATCAGTGGTATCTATTGTAAGAGCAAGATTTGTCTCTACAGGATTATCTCTATGTTTTGATGATAACAATTAAGTATTTGTGAAAGAACCATTTTATGTTCTAATGTTTGTTTTGTGCAGATCATGATAATTAAATATATAAGATCAAACAAACAACATCAACGTGTGCAGCTAATACAATATGAAATTTACTATGTGTGACGTATCATAAAGCGCTTATGGGAAAAGCTAGTTTGCTTATGCATCTGATCACGATCAGAGAGATCCAAGGACGTTGGATATCGCAGTTGCAATGCTCCCGTGGATTCTACTTTGAAGTAGTGCATCTGATCTGAAAGCAAACAAAGCATATTGAAGAAGCAAATATGCATCTGTATCTGGTCACGATCAGAAAGATCCAAGGATGCTGGATATTGCAGTAGCAATGCTCCTGTGGATTCTGTTCTGAGAAATGCATCTGATCTGGAAGCTAACAAGCATCTCTAAAGAGTGAGTCCTCTGAAGAACTAAGTGTTGAAGACCATGTTGACTTGAAGTTCTGAAGGCTGAAGGCTCTGAAGATCAAGTGCGCAAAGACTCTGAAGACTTAAGGGTTCTGAAGATCAAGACTCTGAAGATTCTGAAGATATAGTCCTCTGAAGAACTACTCTGAAGACTCTGATGACTTGAAGTTCTGAAGGCTGAAGGCTCTGAAGACCAAGTGCAGAAAGACTCTGAAGACGTGTTTTAAAGATCAAGAATCTGAAGATTCTGAATACATGATTTCTGAAGAATCAGTCACGAAGATTCTCAAGACTGTTTCAGAGGAAACTTAGATCTTGGAATGCTGAAAACTGGATTATGAAGTTGAAGATTAGGTCAGAAGAAGATTCGCCCAGACAGAGGCGTATTACTCATCAGATGCATGATTAGAAGATGAAAAATTAGATCTTGGAATGTTAAAGACTGGATTCTGAATAGAAACTAGCGTTCATCAGAAAACAAGTTGTCTGGAAGAAGATAAAGAGGCGTGATCATTGGTATAAGAAGATGGATGATCAGAAGATGAAGACCAAAGGAAGAATATGGAATTCATAACTATTGTTTAAGATGATACAAACATTAGAAGAGATATGTTTATATTCAAAAGAAAGGAAGTTGAAGAAGTCATTATGATTCAAAAGAAGAATATAGCTGAAAGAAGACCAATCTGTCAGAGAGTAGCCGACTAAGACTCTCATACATTCAATGTACACCCTGGGGAAAGAAGAGGTTAGTAAAAAGGTAGATGTAAAGCTGTACAGAGGTATGAATTGCTCTCTTCTGTATTTTACTACTCCTAGACCTGACATTCTTTCCAGTATATGTTTATATGCTTGATTCCAATCAGATCCTAGAGAATCTCACTTAACAGTTGTAAAGAGATTTCTGAGGTATCTGAAAGGTACTACTAACATGGCTTTGTGTTACAGAAAATTAGCTGAATATAATTTAGTAAGGTTTCTGTAATAATGATTTTGCTGGAGACATAGTTGAATGCAAGAGCACCTCTGGAAGCTGTGAGACAATCTGATCCTTGTTACAGCAAGAAGAAACTCAAAATAGCACTCTCTACTGCAGAAGAAAAATATGTTGTTGCTGCTTGTTGAAGTATCAGATGCTCTAGATAAAGAACCAGTTGGAGAAGTATCATGTGCATAACACTGAAGAATCAGAACGCGTTTTTTGCACATTACTTTTTATTGGTGTCAAAGATGCTCTTCTAAAGATCTGAGCAAATCTGAAGTCGTAGATCATCTAAAGATTTGGTTTATCTGGAGATCCAGATAAAAGATTCAATTAGAAAAAGTTCTGTCAAATCAAACTCTGATACTTCTAAAGTATAATGTTTTAATGTTAAAGAAACAAGATGAAGAAAGATAAAAGTCAGAATGGAAAGCACTCAGAGAAAGAATAACTCTAAAGATCTCAGAATCTCAAAGATATATGAGCTTTCTGAAAAGTGAAAGTCTTGATTCTGAAAGCTCCTCTCCATCTGCATCTACTCCATTAAAAGAGAATATGGTTTCAACAATTTTTGACACCTCCTTCAATTAGTATTCCTCAGGAAACCAACTCTGATGAAGTCCTCTCACCACTTCACCATTCACACCTTCAGTTGGAAGCGTGGTGGGCCCATAACCCACAGGTCCTTCTTCAAAGCAACCAGATGATGCAAATCACTCTGAACCTTTTCCTCTGTCCTTTCACCACATCACCTCTGAGCATTATTCATTTCTCTGAGTATGTTCATGTTTCTGAAACCTCTCCTCACACTCAATAAACCTTCATCCTCTGGAATTTGAGACTTTCTGAAACGGATCTCAGAAGTGGTTGAACCTTGAATCTGGATGCTTTTCAAGTCACTAGAAGCTGAAGTTCAATTGGTTAAGGAAAGAGAAGACAAGCTAGAAAGGATAAGAAACTTCAAACTTCTTAAAAGCAAAAAGAAGCTGAAGAAAGAGCTGCTGAAGAAGCGAGAAAGTTTAGCATAGAAAGATTCCAGAAAAGAAACTGTCAGATTGAAGCAAGAAGCTATAGATGCTGAAAAGGCTAAGCAAGTTGCTATAATTGGTTCTTCTTCTGAAAATACTATTATACGTTGAGAACGTGACGTTAAGGAGATTCAAGAAGATCAACAAGCTATGAAGAAAGAATAACAAGTTTTCAGAGAAAGCTTTGCTAAGCAGAAACTTGTCAACAACTCTCTTCTGTGCATGGTTCAACAAATTCTGGAAAAGATGTCAATATATAAGAATTAGGCACTCAGGTTTTATTTCTTGATTCTCTTAATTTTGTTTTTTATTCGGATATAAAAGAGGGAGAAACATAATATATTTTAAACCTTGTTTTTAATGAAAACTCACCTTTTTGATGATGTCAAAAAGGGGGAGAAAGAGAATATGATTTTGATATAATCTGGAGAAATAGAATATGTAAAGAGAATGCAAAACACCAATTCTGATATAAACCGCATTTATCACTAACTGTATGTTTGATGTTTTACCGAGGAACTCTGAACAAGTTCACTAGGCTTTCTAAAGACAGGTCAAATGAATGAACTCTGAGTTCAAATGAACTGGTTGTTCATAGAAGCAATAATTAGTATCAGACTCAGTATTAAACTAATTGATATCAGACTCAGTATTAAATTAATTGATATCAGACTCAGAATCAATTAGCTTCAAGAGACCAAGGATCAAGACTGTATAAAGTTCTAAAGATCTAAATATCTGACCTATTGTAGCCAGGGGGAGTTCTCCCAGAAATGTTCACAAGTTAGAATATTTGATATTCACAAAGCCTGAAACTCAAAGGGAGTTTCTCATCTAAAAGACTAGTTATGCTTCAAAAAAGAATTGTCAAGCTGCTATGCTACAGATGTTCTGATGAACAGTAGCAAATGCTTCAGAAGGCTCTGAATTTATATGTCTCTGATACGATGTTTAGAGAAAACAAGTTCTAAAGATCTGAAGATGGAAGTTCTGCTGAACTAGTCCAGATACTGAAGACTTATGCTCTCTTATATCGTAGTGAAGTATGCCTAATCTTATATTTGATTTGTGTTTTAAATACTTCTATTTTGTGAGTCTTGGGATTAGAGAAAGTCTCTGAACAAGCATAAAAAGAATTTTTAAGGTTAACACATTTAGGGTGAGCTGTTGCTTGAAACTCTGAATATGTTATTGCTTGGTGACTACCCTGTTCTATCAAAATAAATGTTTTTGTCATCATCAAAAAGGGGGAGATTGTAAGAGCAAGATTTGTCTCTACAGGATTATCTCTATGTTTTGATGATAACAATTAAGTATTTGTCAAAGAACCATTTTATGTTCTAATGTTTGTTATGTGCAGATCATGATAGTTAAATATATAAGATCAAACAAACAACATCAACGTGTGCAACTAATATAATATGAGAGTTACTATGTGTGACGTATCATAAAGCGCTTATGGGAGAAGCTAGTTTGCTTATGCATCTGATCACGATCAGAGAGATTCAAGGACGCTGGATATTGCAGTTGCAATGCTCCCGTGGATTCTGCTTTGAAGTAGTGCATCTGATCTGAAAGAAAATAAAGCATATTGAAGAAGCAAGTATGCATCTGTATCTGGTCACGATCAGAAAGATCCAAGGACGCTGGATATTGCAGTATCAATGCTCCTGTGGATTCTGTTCTGAGAAATGAATCTGATCTGGAAGCTAACAAGAATCTCTAAAGAGTGAGTCCTCTAAAGAACTAAGTGCTGAAGACTCTGATGACTTGAAGTTCTGAAGGCTGAAGGCTTTTAAGGCCAAGTGCAGAAAGACTCTGAAGACTTAAGGGTTCTGAAGATCAAGACTCTGAAGACTCTGAAGATATAGTCCTCTAAAGAACTACTCTGAAGACTCTGATGACTTGAAGTTCTGAAGGATGAAGGCTCTGAAGACCAAGTGCAGAAAGACTCTGAAGACGTGTTCTGAAGATCAAGACTCTGAAGATTTTGAAGATGATTTCTGAAGAATCAGTCATGAAGATTCTCAAGACTGTTTAAGAGGAAACTTAGATCTTGGAATGCTGAAGACTGGATTATGAAGTTGAAGATTGTGTCAGAAGAAGATTCACCCAGACAGAGGCGTATTACTCATCAGATAAGCTACTGTTATTAAATATGATAAACATGTGCTTAAACAACTCTGATGCTGAAGCTGTCATACCAAAGTAGTTGTTGAACTACTCATCAGATGAATCATCAGAAGAACCAAGTCAAGAAGACTACAGTACAACGCATGCAAACATTTCACTATGAGAAAGACGTTGGTACTATTCATAAGCGTGGTTTCCAATGTTGAGATATTAAAGCTACAAGCAAAGGTCATCGTCCAACACGTGAGCTTATTCTATCCGTTGGGATATAACCGTTGGAATTAAGAGATGACACTTCTACCCTCACAAAGCTGCATTATAGAGGAAGAATATTTGATTCATTCAAATGTTAGCTAATTACACAGTAAGAAAGCTCATTATAAAGCAAGCCAGCTTATTATGAAGCAATGATGTTGACGAGTGAAGTTAGCAATATAGTTGATTAACAAGGAAAGATTTTAAGCAATATGGAAACTACTGTTTTAATAATCTCTTAGAGATTTATCCTTAGATTAGTTTTTGTATTATGAAGCAAGGAGATGTTGCTCAATACTTGCTATGTACTTAATTAGGAGTAATCTTCTTGACAAGAAGTACTCATGTAATCTCCAGCAACACAAATTCATTTTAGAATTAGTGGCTCCTCAAGTGATCTTGTGAAGATCAGAATACTTGAGATGACAAGTGACAATTGTCATTTGTGGTAACTAATAGGAGATCTTAATTGATCGGATTCTATTAGGTGTCAATGAACGTTATATCCTAAGGGATCCCTGAATGTGTCATTGTCTATTCGTTAGTCACCTGCAGTTAGCTTGTGCAATTGTAATCAGTTTGGTTATAGTGGATTAAGTCTTTGCTTGAGTTAGGCGAAATCACCTTGGAAGGGTGGACTGGATTAGCTTGAGAGTTGCTCAAGTGAACCAGGATATATCATGTGTTCTTTACTTGTTGTTGCACCCTAAAATTTGACCAACCGGGTCCCGTATCTGGCTCGATGTTTCGACGCATGATTGCATTCGCATCCGCATATCGCATATAGTGCATTGTTTCAGTTGTATTGATTTTATCGGGATCACAGCCCTCGTCTCGCGTCTCAGGTGTTTTTAATCAGTTTAGATAGGTAGAATCGTATTTTTGGGAAGTCGTGCTATTCCCGGTGTTTTCAGTTCGCGCTGTTGTTTTTAGGGATATTTCGGTGTCCATTGATTTGTACCGGCTATTTTTGTGCGCTCTCGCAGTGTTATTTGTGGGTTTGTGCTATTTTTTTCCTTCGGGAATTATTGTGATTTTTCTGGATTTTATTGGCCATTATTAGGGTTTTAATAGATTTTTAATCATTTTAGAATAATATAGAATATTATTAGTTTTTTAATAGTTTTTTATAGCTTTAAATTCTTTTTTTAGAGTTTATAGAGTTTAGGGTTTTAATAGTTTTTTATATACAGTTTTATAGAATATAGGTTTTTCTTTTAATAGAATTAAATAGTTTATTTTATTATTAAATAGATTTTCTTAATAGAAAATTAATAGATTTTTGAATATTAGGTTTTAATCTAGATATAAAATAGGGCGTAATTTCCTTTTATTTTTAATAGGATTTCAGATTAATATAGGTGTTAATAAGGTTTAGAATATTAATTGGTCGTTTTAATTTTGATTAGGATTTTATTAGGTCCATCACATTCATTAATCACATCATTCTTTAGTTTCCATATTAATCCATTTAATCAGAATTAATCAGGTCATTAGCTTTAATCCATTTAGTCCATTTCCATTAATCACGTTTTTTCTTATTAATCCATATTAATTCCATCAGAGTTTCGTTGGGCCATTATCCATAAACCATCAGTCAAAGCCCAAAGTCCTACAAGGTCCACAAAGCCAGGTCATATATAAGTCTTTACACGTGTTGCACAAGGGGGACCCCACCTCATAAACCCACAATCCCTGCATGCGTGACAACGCAGCATCCCACCTTCTCCTCTCCACGCCACGTGTAGCGCATGCCATGACTCTCTCCACTAACCTCGCCACGCGGCCATCTCCCAGCACCCCTCAGCTCTCACCGGAAACTCCCCTGACCGGCATGCAAGTCCGGTGACCACCCTAACAGCTCCCCGCCGGCAACCCTAACCACTCTCCGACCATCGTCCATATCGCCGGAATCACGAAAAACCACCGATCTTCATAGATCCTCCAACACAATCATCCATCCAACAAGAAACTCCGATCATCAGCTTCAATCACCATCGCGTGTCCATCGTCAATTCATCTGGAATTTCCAGAAACCTCTAACAACCAACAAACACCGTGATTTTTCCAGAATTTGACTGAACTTCACCACGCGTTCTTCACCTCCTTCAACAATTTTCAATAGTTTCCAGATTTTGCTCTTTCTTTCTTCAGATCCGTCAACAACTTTCGAAGAAGATCATCATAGTTCATCATCCCTCTTCAAGATCTTCAAAGATCTTTTGAAGATCTTCCTCAGAACGCTCCCAGAACTCCAAGGATCTTCAAGATCCAAATCATCTAGGGATTCGCTACCTTCAAGATCCGTCTAGGAACTCCAAAGATCCTCATACAAGATATTCGCTACCTTTAAGATCCGTCCACGAACGTTCATCAACAAACGTTTCCAGGTTACAGATCCACGCGCATCTCAATCCATCTTCGTAAGAACACTGAAGACCTTCAACGCCTCATCATCCCAGGAAACCCTCGTCAACAACAATATTCAACGAAACACGCATCAGCTTCCAAACCTCCATCAAGTTCATCAGCGAATCTCCAGAAGCGCAAGAAACTTCCACGATCTTCTTCAGAGTTCGTCATTCTTTCAAGAACGTCACCGGTTCTTCTTCAACAAACGCAGAATCTTCAAAGACGCTCGAACATCGTCATCCATCCGATAATATCAAGATCTCCGCCAATATTTTCAAGTATCGTCATCATCTGTTCTTCTTCAAGCATTTTCCTTTTGAAATATTCACTAAGCCTCAGTAGATCTTCTTGATTCGTGGAGATTGGCGGTGTTTGTTGTTATTCTGTTGGAATTGAGGATTCAGAGTAGAATGAAGGAAGTTGATAAGACCTAAGGTTTATGATGCAAAAGGAGATTGGGAGATTGGAAAAGCGAAATGATGATTGAATCTGAAGAGAGGAAGGATCTGGGAGATTGAACGAAAGAGAGAGGGTTCAGAGAGTGAAACGGCGCAGTAGAGGCTTAGGTGAACAGTAAAATGGAAAACTAGGGTTTTTTTTTGAAGTGGGAATGAGGAAGGAGGAAAGGCCATTTTGGTTGACTGGGCCGAGAGGCCCATTGGTTTTTTTTGGTCGTTATTGCACCCTCCGTTTTTTTCTTCCCTGGGTTGGTGAATATTGGGCCGGGCCCACGCGTGTTTCCTAGACTACACCCTGCGTTTTGGTCATACCCCCCTCCCCAGTTTTTTTTGTCTGATTTTGTTTTTTCTGGGCTGGGCCCATTCATTTTTTCTGCAGGTTATTGGCACCCCCTGTAAACTGCTGCACCCCCTTCCCCTTTATTATTTTCTTTTTTGTTTTTTCTTTATTCTAGTGTATGAAAAATAAGATTGAATAATAAAATAAATATTGAAAAAGAAATGAAAAAAAATATTGAAAAAGTATATTGAAAAAAAAAAAGAAGAAAAAGAATATATGAAAGGTTAGTGAAAAAAAGAAAAATAATAAAAGAAATATTGAAAAAAGCATATGTGAGAAAATACTTGAAAAATATTTTGAGAAAGAAGAAGAAGATAGAAGTATGAAAAAGAGAAAAAATATTAGTGTAGATTTAATATTTTTTAGAGTACATTTTTTCATAGAGTTTATTTTCCTTTTAGAGGTAGTTTTAGAAGTCCACTTGTTAGGGGACTATTTTCCACTTGATTTTTCATAGGATAGGATAGTATTTCCTAGGGGTTTATTTTTCAGTATTCAATCATTGTAATCATTTTCAGAATGTTAATAAAACGAGATTTGAGATGTGGTCCCGAAGTAGCCGAACTACAACTGCTCTGATTTCTCGTACCAGACGAGAATATGTAGGCATAGGATGCGATATCCTAGCGAGCACACTAACAATAACCTTTTGTTCTCTCGCTGCTGTGCGATCGAGACTTTCCCGCTGACGATTGTTGTTATCCCTTTTCTCTTTCCCGAGTGCATTTGAGACCAGACCATAGTTTTTCCCGTAGGTTCCCGAACCTTTAAAACCAGTTTGATTTCTCACTGCTGTGTGAGAACACCCAGCCTAGCCGTAGTTAGCCTGAACTACATAAAGCTCTGATCTTCCATGCAGTGTGGAAGTACGTAGGCACAAGACACGAGGTCTTGGCGAGCCAATTTTCCCTGTAGTCCGGAACTACGTTGACTCTGACTTTCTCTCTTGAGAATACGTAGGCATAGAGTGCGACGCTCTATCGAGTCAGTTCCCTCCCGTTTAGATTTAGCAGCCGTAGATAGATTGTTTTTGCATCCTGTAGACAACCCAAGCAAGCGTGGATCCCGTCGAGTACGACGGACGTGAGAGGTGCTAATACCTTCTCCTTGCGTAACCGACTCCCGAACCCAGGTTTTGGTTGCGATGACCATACCTTTTCCCGTTTTTTGCGAGGTTTACTTCGAGCGTTTCCTTTCCCTCCGTTGGGATAAATAACGCACGGTGGCGACTCTTCTGTCAGCCGACGCCGATTTTCGCAGTAGCGACAGCTAGCGACTCTGCTGGGGAAATAGAAAGGCAACCCTGGCTGCTAAGGACTGCGATAGTCCCTATGCATGTGGGATCCAACATCCCCTAAGAGAGTCAATCCTAGCGCTTGTTTGATTGTCTTTTGGGTGTTTATTTTTTCATCGCTATTATCTGTTGCCGTTGTGCTGGGGAGGGTGATATTTTGAGTGATAGCCGGACCTAGGCTTCTTTTCTTTTGAGTATGCACCTAGACGTAGTTGCGGAGAAGTAGTAGACGAACCTGTCTGCTGAGCAGACACAGTTCCCTACGAAAATCTGTGCTCAGACGAGGTTCTCTCCGAGGTGCTTCTCTAAGGTCGTGAGGATCATAGGGGAGTCCAGACGTGAGGATTGTCGACTCTGGGGACCGATCAATTGGAAGTCAGCTAAGTGAGGCCTCTTCATGAGATGACGATGCCACTCCTTCTGGGAATCGTATCATTCCTTATGAAAGTCTGTGATGCTGACTACCGCATAGGATGCCGTATCTTAGGTCCATACCCGTGAGTGGGGGGGTTTTTTGTTTTTGCGAAACCTCGACTTCCAGACTACCAGCTATCCTGGCGTTCTCTTTTAGAGAGAACGTACTCCGTCAGCAGTGCAGCGGTACTCAGATTGTGTGGGGGCTGTGATCCTGTGTTCATTGCATTGCATTTGCATAAGCATCTTTGCATCGTATTGCATAGCATTTCTCCAGCTGGCCAGAGCTCTCATCCAGCCGTTGTTTGATTTCAGAAGGTGATTATCCGGTGATTGGTCTGAGCAATTGTTGATTGTTAGAAGACGACCGAGGGGTTGAAACAGGTCAAGCAGAATCAAGCAGTGCCGTCAGTTAAAGGTATTTGATAGCTATGTCTGAAAGCGACGTCTAGATTGCTGATGCCTTGTCAGGGTTTATTATGACGACCAATCCTTTGTATTGATTCCACGTCTGACGAAGGCTTCCCGCAAGTGAATAACCTTACTGCAGCTCAACCTGTGCAGACTTCTGTTAGAGGCCAAAATCTGCACCAACAATTTGTCATCCCAAGTGAACGTTCTTCTGCTGATGCCGCGAATTATCAGAATGTTATTCCTGCTGGTTTGATCTCCCGAAGGGAAGTTCCGATAGTGAGGACTAATAATCCATCAGCTCTTATGCAAGCTAAGAGGTTGCACGCATTGGAGGAACAAGTCAAAGCCCTGGAAGTTCAGAACGATGTCGGTCTCAATGCTTCAGATATGTGCTTGGTTTCTGACCTAGTGTTACCTCCTAAATTCAGAGCGCCAAGGTTTGAAAAGTATAAAGGAGATAGCTGCCCGAGGCTACATTTGGTGATGTTCTGCAGAAAGATGACTTCGTTTGTGCAAGATGACAAGTTGATGATTTACTGTTTTCAAGACAGTTTGATTGGGGCATCTCTACGTTGGTATATGCAGTTAGAGAAGGATCAGATTCAATCATGGGTGGATTTAGCCAGAGCTTTCCTGAAGCGGTATGATTACAATATGGATATAGCTCCCTTTCGCATGGAGTTGCAATCTTTGTCTATGGGGATCAATGAACCTTTCAAAAAGTATGCTAGGAGATGGAGAGATTTAGGGACATTATTGACAATTTGGTGTTAACCCTAATTTGTTCCCTATATATACATGTGTTGCCTTGTTGAAAAAGGGGTCAGAAGGTTTTCTTCAGAAAAGAAAGAGAAAAAAAGGCTGCTGTTCTTACAACGCACAACCCTCATTGGCTTTAAAGGATCGGACCTCTGAGCTCTCCAGTGTTCTCTTATTCAAACGAAACCAACATTCACCGAAGCAAGCCTCCGCTTCGAAGGTTAGATTCCTAAATCCTTTGCATTTTTCATATTTATTTGCATCCTTGCCATGTTAACCTTCATTGTTGTTTAGATCCGTAGATTTTGATCTGTATGAACCATGATTGTGTCGTATAGGATTGTTTGCATGTCCATTAATTGTCTGTTTGCATTTGCAATTCTATTGTTATTTTTTATCAAAACCTTTTTCAAAATCAAAACCTTTTTTTATTAAAACTAAGACTTTTTTTTATTCCCAAAAACCTTTTTTGTTCCCATAAACATTTTTTTCCCCAAAAAAACCTTTTTTGTTCCCGTAAACATTTTTTTCCAAAAAAAGCCTTTTTTTGTTCCCGTAAACATTTTTTTCCAAAAAAACCTTTTTGTTCCCAAAAACATTTTTTTTTATATATAATTTAAACTTAACATTTTTTTATAATTTAAACTTAATGTTTTTTATAATTTTAACTTAAATATTTTTTATTAAAAAATTAAAACCTCTTTTTTATAATTAAAATATTAAAAAATTAAAACCTTTTTGTAAGGAACTCCTGATGTTTGATGTTTGTCGTGTTATTTTATGTGCCCTTTTATTACTTTTCTTTCTTTTGGCATTTCATGTGCATGCTCGAGGTTGAGACGTGCTTGTGGTGGCCACAGCCCCACACTATTTTCCTCCCTCACTTTATTCTAAGTGTCATTACATATTTTCATATTCTTCATGTTTTCAGAAATGTTTCTTTGTTTCTTTATACCCTCTGCCTTTATTACTTTTCTTATTTCTGTACCTTAATTATTCCTCCATATAATGATTTGTCATATTTTCACATTTTTTTTACAGTTTTATCCTTCCGAAGGATTAGGTCCAGCCTTTTGGCCGCCGAGTCAATAGCCTTACCCCTTTAATGGATCAAACCCTGTTTAGCCTAGGTGTCCCCCCGTGGGCAAAATTGCTTTTATCCTAGTGTTAGGCCAAAAGAGTCGCCGTACTCTGTTTTAAGGTTTCCCGCCGTGGAATCCCTAATTTAACCCTATTTTAATTTTAATTAACATTTTTTTAACATAGAGATTGGAGTCTCTGAACTCCACTAAGCATATCCTTAAGATGTGCTTACTTCCCCATTGAAACCTTGGCCACAGTCAAGACGTTTCTAACCTCCCTTTTGAGGGGAACTACAATTACTCTGATTCCATTCCCGTAAGGATATGTAGGCACAAGATGCGATGTCTTGCCGAGTAAAATTAGAATTAACCCCTTAGGTTTATTTATTTTTATTTTTTAATCCTTTGTATATACCCTTAAGCAAAATAATTAATGAAATAAATAAAAAAAAATAAACAAAAGGTTCCCGTAGAGTACTACGGAAGTTTAGGGTGCTAATACCTTCCCTAAATTTAACCAACCCCCGAACCTTAGATCTCTCCCTTTTAGGTTTTTCCTTTCTTTAACCTTTCCTTCGGATAAATCAAAGACCGGTTGTAAATGAATTAAGATTCAAGTTAATCAATAGCTTGACATCCAAATTTCACCGCAACAGAAAATGGCGACTTCACTGGGGAACCCTAACTATTGAGGGTTATCCCTATTTTGTTTATTTTTCTTTATATATTTGTTTTATTATATATTTTGCTCGCTTGTATGTATATATTGGGGTACCTTACTTGGAGTTACTGTGTTGTGAGATAAGTCCTACACCCGGACTTGAGCGACCTTATGATAGGATGGCTGATATATTCGACGAGGCTTATAGGGAGTGAGTCCCGACTAAGCTAAATCGAGAATCACCGCTCAGTTGAGACACTTTCGAAAATGGTTCGGTTGATCGAGTGTAATCGTGAAAACTTTTACCATTATCGATTGGAGTCTGTGATACTGGGAACCGTAGTACCTTTACACCATCTTGGCCTTATATAGGATGTAGTGCGGGAACTATGTGGGAGTAGTCCTACAATGGTTGCTACACGATACTACACTCAAAAGAGGTTCTCTTGAGAATATTATCGACCCTCAAGTCAGTCGGGAAGTCGATAATATCCGAAAGATGGACTGATGACTTTGGGCACTGATTTAGAACCCTTGTTCTGCAGGTACAATTAATCTATAGTACACACCACTTTGGGAAGGGTAGACCTTGACTCCATTCATTGTTCCTCTAAAATTAGGACCTTTGTTTGCTTATGTGCGTTTGTGCTTTGCATCCATAAAGCATCATATCATTTCTAGTTTCAAGGAATTCAAAAGTCCTTTGCAAATTCAAGAAGTCCTACATTTTAAAGTCTAACAGCTTTTCTCGCTTTCCTAAAAGGGAATGTTTGCAATCGACCGTTGAAATTCTTGAGACCATTGCATGGCATTAGCATCACATTTTTGCATTGCATTTATCCCCCAGTTTCTCCTTCTTGGTCCTATCGTCTTCTAGTGTACCTTTGAGTCGTCAAGCTGATTCCTCGACACAGATATCAGACCAGAAATGGAACAGGAGTCACTTTGATCCTATTCTCATGACTTACACAGAGCTATATCCTAACTTAGTCCGGCAAGGACTGATTACTACAAAGGCTTTACCACCTCCTCTTAATCCTCTGGCTGGATTTAGGGCTGATCTCCATTGTGCTTCCCATGAGGGTGCCCCAGGCCATGACTTGGAGCATTGTTTTGCATTGAAGGCTAGAGTATGTGAATTGGTTAGAACTGGAATACTTGATTTTACAGACAGTCATCCGGATGTTCAGAAAAATCCCTTGCCAGTACATCAGAAATGAAGTTTTGTCACTAGGCCTTTTGTTTCTCGTTGTTTGCACTTTTCTTATTTTGTTTAAGTTGTTTGCTTTTAATTATGTTTGTACTTTCATTAATGAAATAGGCATTGCGACTTTTGATTCAATTCATTTCCGTCCATTTATTTGCATCTTTATGCTTTATTTTTCAAATGTTTACTTCTTGTCCAAAATTTTGATATGCTAAGATTGGAGGGAGGATGACGAAAACGTTATACCCATAATTGCCGTCAGTATGCTTTCAATCAAACCTTGTTGATGATGTAAGGCATTGTTTCAATTCCCAAACACTGGAGAAATAAGGAAGTTAATCCCTCGTTACCCCCTTCGAGCCTAGAAGTTGGAGTTTCTTTCGTTACAAAAAACCCACAATTTTAACCTTGGGATGGGTAGTTCTCAGTTAACTTGGTTGTGTGTTCATACGATACACCTTTCATTAACAAATTTTCCTTCGCACACGTCAAACAAGTGTCGAAGATGTTTTCTAATCAAAAGGTCGATGATGGTTCACCGTAATCATTAAAATCAAACAGTCACTTTCCTTCACACAAAAAAATAATATAAAAAAATCAAAAAAAGCCCGCTAAGTCAAAACCTATGAAGGAGACTTAGGCAAAACTGGGGCATCCCGCTGACTGTAAACTCTAAAATAAACAGTTTAGGCAAAATTTAGGGATAATACAAAGATATTTTTAAATCCTTATCTTGAAAATCCTCAATGTCAAAACAATCAAATGTTATAGGGGAGTAGTGGCTGCCTTTTCATAGGTCCCTTTGACTTCTGAGTCATCATTGCTACGATCAATGAAATCCCTAACTTATGGGAACCTGAATGCATAGTATGAGTTAACTGAGCATAGGACTGAAGATCATCACGTAGATTGGGTGGGTACAAACAAATTTTGAGCCTTTATCTTTTGTTTCATAAACCGTGAACCAGGCCACATTACAACCCTCAAAAGACCTAATTGAAGCAAGGTTATTTTGAAAGTATACTACAGCAAGGTTGCGTAACCTGACTCCTAAAGATCTTTGTGAATCATTTATTTTGGCAGTACACCTTTGTTTTAAACTTTGAGCGTCTTGAACCGTTGTGTTCTGACTAACGACTCATGTATTTTCCATCATTCAAAAATAATTTTTCAAAAATCGCATGAACTTTGCATTACCATATTTGTATGAATATTTTTGTTTGCAAACTGGCTTTCCTCTAAGGAATTTTCAAACAATGAGAAACTTGGTCAAGTGATCTTATCAGGGGCAAGTTCCTTTTACATCCTGTCAAAGAATCAGTTCAAGATTTGTTCAAGGCAATATCTTCTCAGATTTGGTTTATCCAGAGAATTGTTCAAGACTCAGACTGGGGCAAGCCCTCCGAGGATACAGCAAAACAGTCGATTCCACGAATCAGACAGCTGAAGCAATTATCAATTCATTTGACCTGGGGCAGTTTACTTGCATAATCCCCAAGCAGTTATTCATCATTCCTACAGTGACTATCAACTTGATACAGTTTAACAGAATGACAGTGATCTCCGTGTTGAGGAATCAGTCCTCCAGTTTTGTCATCTCACAGAAAGAGTCGAGTCTTGTCGTCGACGTCTGCATTTGCATTTGATCATATGTCATAGCATAATTCCTATACATGTGCACATCTTGGGTGCTTTATTCCCCATTTACCTCTCTATCTTGGGTGCTTTACTCCCCATTTACATTTCTATCTTGGGTGCTTTACTCCCCATTTACCTCTCTGTCTTGGGTGCTTTACTCCCCATTTACATTTCTATCTTGGGTGCTTTACTCCCCATTTACATTTCTATCTTGGGTGCTTTACTCCCCATTTACATTTTTATCTTGGGTGCTTTACTCCCCATTTACATTTTTATCTTGGGTGCTTTACTCCCCATTTACATTTCTATCCTGGGTGCTTTACTCCCCATTTACATGTCTATCTTGGGTGCTTTACTCCCCATTTACCTTCTATCCTTGTGTGTTTTATCCCCCATGTACCTTTATCCCGGGTGTTTTATTCCCCGTTTACCAGATATTCTTGGGTTTACCTAACATCATGGTGTTTTACCCCCATTTACTTTTTTTTTCTTTTTCCCTGAGGTCGTGTTTTACTCGCGTCTTACCTTGTGGGCAAAATTTATTTACTTGGCATCATGGGTGTTTTATCCCCATTTGCGTTTTTCTCCTGAGCTCGTGTTTTACCCGCGTCTTACCTTGCGGACAATTTCTAATTTACTTGGCACCTATCAACAATTCTGTGTCGTGTCTATCTGACGTTCTTCCAGATATGACATGTCTTCTTCCCTAGTGCAACTCCTCGATGGGTCGTCCCCTGTGACGTTGTTTCGTCTGTATCCGTGCATTTGTCATTTTCATCATACGCATCATATCAGATTCATATCATATTTAGCATTATAGTTCGTTTTGTTTTGTCCATATCATTGCATAGCACTGCGTCTAAAGGCAAAATTTTCGGTTATCTGTATTTAAATCCCTCCACCATGATTTCTCGAGCCTCCGTTGCTCAAATCACCCGGTGAAGTTATTTAAATAGGGGCAACTGTAATACCCCAAATTTTGCCCTAAGATTTGTCGTCGCATTTCATTGCATTTCTATTGCATTTAATCAATTACTAACAAATTTGTGTAGTCGTTTGACTTTTTGCAGGTAAATATCATATGGCATGCATTTTTTTTCTAAAAAAGTAAAAATGGCACAATTGACAAGAGGACATGTGTAAGGAGTTGTGAGTGTGAGAGGTTGAGAGTTCGAATCTCACCTTTGTCACTTTTTTGTTTTTTATTATTTTTACTCTAAATTTTTCTATCTTTTGTTAAAAAATAACAAAAATAGTTTTTTATTATTATTTAATTATTATTTTCGTATTTTAATTAAATCATTTTTTAAAATATTATTTTTTTCACTTTTTTCTAAATTATTCATAAAAATATCCAAAAAATCATAAAATAAAAAAATATTGAAAAAAATTTTGTTCTTTTTATAATATTTTTGATTTTAGGAATCAATAGGATTATTAGTTTTTATTTTAAGTTTATTTTAATTATTTTAAATTATTTAAATTTTATTTTTTTCTTAACTAATTATTTAGTTTGGGCTTTAAAATGGGCTTTAGGGACATTATTGACAATTTGGTGTTAACCCTAATTTGTTCCCTATATATACATGTGTTGCCTTGTTGAAAAAGGGGTCAGAAGGTTTTCTTCAGAAAAGAAAGAGAAAAAAAGGTTGTTGTTCTTACAACGCACAACCCTCATTGGCTTTAAAGGATCGGACCTCTGAGCTCTCCAGTGTTCTCTTATTCAAACCAAACCAACATTCACCGAAGCAAGCCTCCGCTTCGAAGGTTAGATTCCTAAATCCTTTGCATTTTTCATATTTATTTGCATCCTTGCCATGTTAACCTTCATTGTTGTTTAGATCCGTAGATTTTGATCTGTATGAACCATGATTGTGTCGTATAGGATTGTTTGCATGTCCATTAATTGTCTGTTTGCATTTGCAATTCTATTGTTATTTTTTATCAAAACCTTTTTCAAAATCAAAACCTTTTTTTATTAAAACTAAGACTTTTTTTTATTCCCAAAAACCTTTTTTGTTCCCATAAACATTTTTTTCCCCAAAAAAAACCTTTTTTGTTCCCGTAAACATTTTTTTCCAAAAAAAGCCTTTTTTTGTTCCCGTAAACATTTTTTTCCAAAAAAACCTTTTTGTTCCCAAAAACATTTTTTTTATATATAATTTAAACTTAACATTTTTTTATAATTTAAACTTAATTTTTTTTATAATTTTAACTTAAATATTTTTTATTAAAAAATTAAAACCTCTTTTTTATAATTAAAATATTAAAAAATTAAAACCTTTTTGTAAGGAACTCCTGATGTTTGATGTTTGTCGTGTTATTTTATGTGCCCTTTTATTACTTTTCTTTCTTTTGGCATTTCATGTGCATGCTCGAGGTTGAGACGTGCTTGTGGTGGCCACAGCCCCACACTATTTTCCTCCCTCACTTCATTCTAAGTGTCATTACATATTTTCATATTCTTCATGTTTTCAGAAATGTTTCTTTGTTTCTTTATACCCTCTGCCTTTATTACTTTTCTTATTTCTGTACCTTAATTATTCCTCCATATAATGATTTGTCATATTTTCACATTTTTTTTACAGTTTTATCCTTCCGAAGGATTAGGTCCAGCCTTTTGGCCGCCGAGTCAATAGCCTTACCCCTTTAATGGATCAAACCCTGTTTAGCCTAGGTGTCCCGCCGTGGGCAAAATTGCTTTTATCCTAGTGTTAGGCCAAAAGAGTCGCCGTACTCTGTTTTAAGGTTTCCCGCCGTGGAATCCCTAATTTAACCCTATTTTAATTTTAATTAACATTTTTTTAACATAGAGATTGGAGTCTCTGAACTCCACTAAGCATATCCTTAAGATGTGCTTACTTCCCTATTGAAACCTTGGCCACAGTCAAGACGTTTCTAACCTCCCTTTTGAGGGGAACTACAATTACTCTGATTCCATTCCCGTAAGGATATGTAGGCACAAGATGCGATGTCTTGCCGAGTAAACTTAGAATTAACCCCTTAGGTTTATTTATTTTTATTTTTTAATCCTTTGTATATACCCTTAAGCAAAATAATTAATGAAATAAATAAAAAAAAATAAACAAAAGGTTCCCGTAGAGTACTACGGAAGTTTAGGGTGCTAATACCTTCCCTAAATTTAACCAACCCCCGAACCTTAGATCTCTCCCTTTTAGGTTTTTCCTTTCTTTAACCTTTCCTTCGGATAAATTAAAGACCGGTTGTAAATGAATTAAGATTCAAGTTAATCAATAGCTTGACATCCAAATTTCACCGCAACAATGTGCAAGTTGGAGATTTTGACCTATGATTGAAAATGACCTATAATCTCACTTTCCCAAAATACCCCTGACTTGTAAACCTCATAACTTGAGTTATACAAATCAGATGGAAGACTTCTAATACAATTTGGAAATGTAAGATCATGAGGAACAACTTTCATGTTAGCCAAAAGTTTAGGAGAAACAGCCTCCTAGGTCAAAAGTAGCTTTGAAGTCAGATGATTTTCTCAGACAAATTTCATAGGCATCTGAGGACCTGTAACTTGTCTGGACCATAACTTGAGTTCTATAAATCTAATGGAGGACTTCTAGTACTCAAATTAAAGGTATTGAGATTCTCTACAAGTTCTATGTTGGCCAAAGATCCATTTGAAACTTGTATCTTGACTTATGTGGTCTTGAAGTTAGGCCCTAAATAAGGGATTTTACAGTGAAACCCTAATTTAGCAACTTCCCACACTCTTGACTCTCCTTGACTCGATCTTGGCACAACACCACAAATGTCTCAGCATATCATTTCATGAACTCCATGACCTAAAAGTAGGCTTTGATACCCTTCAATTGCATAGTTGACCTAGGATTGACCCAGATGAAACCCTAATTGCTTGCACCTCAACTGTGGCTCTTGTGTTTGACACAATGACTTGATTGAGCTCTCCCATGGCCCTCTAGGAATTCCATGAGCTCCATACACATCCTCTATTTATATTCAAGACTTCACATCCCTCTGATGGTCTTCAATTGATCCTCAAGTTAGGAGAAAATCTACATGCAAGCATCTAAACTCTTAGGCACTCAAATCACCTCCTGATGACCTTGATAACTTCTCTAGCTTGAATAAAACCTCTTACTAGGCTCCTCTTGATAATAATCACACTTGATCCCCTTCTATATGAATGATATCATGATATGCAAATGATATAACTATGCAAATGTTAATGCAATGAAACATAAACCAAGTAAGAAAAGAGGTTGGGCAAATTTTGGGGTGCAACACCTACCTCCATGGATCATCTCAGTCACTTCATGTCCATATCCACTTGATTTTTATGATCTCCATTGAACCATGTAACTGATAGGAGAAGATTTGGCAAGATTCACTTGAAAATCTCAAATCTCCCTCCAAAAGTGGTGAAAAACCAAATCAGCCCTCACCCTCATTTCTCCAATAAATAGAGGCCTCCTCTATGAAATCAAACACACCAGAGCAATATCATAACACCACAACTCTCATTCTTCTCTCATTCATCAAGAATCTCCAAATCTCAAAAACCTCCATTTTCACAAAAAACTGTCTTGAGCAAAAGTCTTCTCAAGACCAGTTCCATCCTTTCCAAACCTCAAAAAACCACCCCTACAATATTCAAATGTCATATAGAAGGTGTCCATACCTTTAAATCTTCAAAAACTATCAAATTGCCAAAAGTCAACTTTCACACTAAGAAAGTTTGACCACAACCCTCAAAAACTGCCAAATCTTGGTCCAAGCCTTTCCTTGTTGATCTAACCATCCACACACCCCCTATACATCATATTATAACTGTCTAAGGCATTAAACCCCAGCTGGAAGACCTTTAACTCCAACAGCCTTGAAAAGTGGTTTGTTACTTCAAGAGGAAGTAAGCTTCAAGTCCTTGCCAAAGAAGAGGATCTCTAGGTTTCTAAGCTTCTTAGCTTGCTCAAGACTTGTCTACAAGAGGTATGTGATGTTTAAAATCTTCATTTATCATACATTGTCATGTTTATCATATTTTGAGATGATTGTTATGAAATATACCATTGTTGTCCCATACTAGTTCATAGTCAAGAACTTAGGTTTTATGGTTATGTTACTTCCTTGTATTAATGTATTTTCATTTGTCAATGATATATTGGTGATGTGTTACAAGGATTGTACTTAGATATCATGCTTAACTTGTTTTTGAAGTTTTGATCTATATGGTAGTTTTTAAGTATCCAACATTGAAATGTAAGGTGCTTGCCCTAGAGACTTTAGCTTTGGTCCACTAATGAAATTTGAATGATTTGTAAGTTGTTCATGACATCCCCCTGCCTTAGATCATGTTTGAATCTAATGTAGCTCTTGTTTTCACATTTGTGTCATTTTGTGCCATTTAGCTTTACCATTATCATGATTTGTGTTTGGATTGTTTTATGTTTGTTATTTTGTATCTCAAATGTTCTAATTCATTGGTTAAATGTCTATGTGGTCTTACTTGATATTTGGTTTGGGTGAAAAATTGAAAAAACATGAGTTTTGAATTTTGAGGCCTGTTATGAGATTATGTTGTTTTAGCTGCCAATATCCTAAACCAATGTATCCTATTTTGTTTCAATTAAATTTTTCCTTATCCATGAGTATAAAATCACTAGCCTACATGTTTTGAACTTGTGTGTGATGTCACTTACCTCAATCTGTCATGGGCTGGCCTACTGCCCTAATGTTGCCTGTTTGTGCATTTCATAAGTCTCAATATTGCCATATGTTATTTGATGTTGATCTGGTGTGACTTTAAGGCATGAGCATTTCCTTTTGCATATTTTTGGTATGTGCATAACTTTTGTTTCATCAAAAACTCATTATCTTAAAAAAAATGCATTGATACACCAAAACATGTTTCAAAACAACTTTTCCTTTCAACCAACATGTCAATTTCTGTGCCAGCCACAAAAAGCTTGAGTTATATGCATGAATTCATTCCTTATCATATTTTTGATATGTGCATTTAATTAATTTGGTATGTTCTTGCCTATTTCACAAATTTCACCTTCCAATTGCATTTTCATACTAGAATATGCCATGAGCATACCATTTGCTGTTTTAAGTGTTTTTGTTTGGATTTTTTGAGCTCATCTCATTTGTTATTGCATATATGATATGTGTAAACCATTGCTTGACTTGAAACCTTTGCTTTTGCAATTTCACCCACTGCCCCAATAAGACAGTTTTTTTCACTTTGTCACAAAACTTACCAATTTCTGTTTTAGGTGCAATTTGCTAAATTTTTGAATTCAATCTCATCCATTGTCACATATATGTTGTGTGTGTGGTTTTGTTGTGGTTTGAAACCATTTCCACTTGAAATCCACCTACTGTCATCAAAACAGTTTTGCTTCTCCACCAACATTCCAGCTTTTGCTCTAGATGCATCATGTTTTTTTTTGTAGGGCTTATCCTATTTTTCATCATGAATAAGATGTGTGTATGCTCTTGCTGAGACCCAAAACCTCATTTTTGCAAATAACACCATTGCTGCCTCCAAACTGTTTTTGCATCTCACCCCAAATACCAATCCTTGGTCTGATTGAGTTATGTTTGAATATTGGTTCTGTTTCCATCTAATTTCATGTTGGTGATGTGTGCATACTATTTCCTTGATCTGTTCCCACTAGGCTAGGCACTTCACTTCCATATTGCATCATTGTTGAACAATTTGCATCTTTTACCATGGCTTGCAATGCCTGATTATTTGTCTGCTTTAGTATGATCTCATTTGATCTATAGGATTAGGAACATCAGCTGTCATGATTGAGATATATATTTGACATTGACACAAGCTAATTTTGCTCAACTTGAAATTCCCCTGTCTGCATCTTCATGCTATGGCTGCTGTGCATATACCATTTCATACTTGGTCTGGTTTTTAGTTGATATTTGGAGGTAAACGTATCTGTTATTACACTTGAATCATGTGTGTGAAGATTGTATGACCTGAATCTGCCACAATGCTTGTTTTAACTTCAGACTACATTCCAACTGCATCATTGAGATAACATTGCTATGCTAAACCTGCTGTACTTGGTCAACCATCTGTTTCACTGCATTCATGATGATTCTTGAGTAGGATAGCCTTATGTTAGTATGCTTACCATATGTATGTGATGTTTTCCTAGTTGGATTTAGGTCAGCTTGTGTTTTAGTTTTAATGACTGCATCATACCATGAATACCATCACAACTCATATGCCAGTTCACATTCCAAACATGTTTTGTATCAAACACTTGTTAGAACACTTTCAATTTATCATTCATGAGCTGCTCACATTGTTCTTTAGTCTTAATTCTCACTGTTTTAACTTGTGATCATGGAAATGCACTTTCATCTCATATTTGCAACTCATATGCTTTTTCTTTTGTTGATGTTCTTTTTGGACTTATGATTATTGGAACCTGATCTATAGCATATTTCAAACATGTCCATACCTTCATTTGATTGTTAAATCACCTAGCTGGATACATGAACTCCAAAATGCATTTCAAAATTCAAATATGCATCTTCTATCGTGTTTTTAATTGGAAGCATGATCTCACAATTTCAACACCACCACTGTAATCCTCATCAAAAATCACACGAGTTTGACTAAAATTTCACTAAAATCCATGGAGTTTTGACCAAGTTGTGATTAAAAATGCAAATCCACTTTTACTTGTTCTTGGTTCTTTGTTATTTGCCCAAAAATCTTGCCAAGCGCGCCATATATACTTATGGGGGTGGCTACATCAACGGATGTATAGCCACCCCAGTGGTAAGAACTTTGTCACCTAAGCGCCTTTCATATGCATGTCCTGGGTTCGATCCGGGTGGAGGTCGAACCCTTTTGTTTTTTTTAATTTCCTTGTTTGATTTACTCTTCTTTCCTCTCTTCCACTTCCTACCAGCACACGCGTGTGGATTATTGGTTGTTGTTATGTGCTAGAAACTAAAGGGCCTGGGTTCAACTCCCAGCTAGGCCCCTTTTTTTCATTTTTATTTTGTGTTATTTGTTTTATTGTTATAATTCATCAATACTTCAAATATTTGTAACTTGTTCATATTTTATCATTTTTGGCCCATTATTTTTGCAACATACTTGTTATAATGTCTACTTTTGTATGATGTGAAAATATTACTTGTTGCCATAATTTGTGATGCACTTTGCCCATATTGAAAACTTTTCAGTTATTGTAATTAGTGACCTAACTTACAGTTGAATTCCTCTGAGCATGATTGAACTTCTTGTAAGATGTTTACCCCCTTGTTAGATAACAAGTTAGGGTACCCCCTTTGGTTGTCACCATAACCTTATCTCATTTATTCCTCCTAAATTATGAGATTTAAACTGATTTAATTGTGTTTGATTGTCATCTATGCACATTGTTGTCACATTTACTATGCTTTGAACTTATGACCTGCCTACTTTCAAGTTGTGACTTATTCATATGGTTGTTTCCTCTATCATGCTTCAATCTTTGTTAATATATGCTCCAATCTTTGTAAGATATTTGATTATCGGTTGTAACCATTAGTATTATTTGAGGTATCTGCTTATTGTAATATGCATGCTTACTTGTCTTAATCTTATTTCATCTTGCTCAATTGTTCATTTGCTTTGTTAAGTACTTCTTTCCCCAAGTGATAGAACTTTTTAGTTCTCATCCAAGTTGTCTTCCCCTCTCTCCTTCCAAAGGAAAAGTCTCTCCCTTGACCCTTGTGCCATTGGATAGCTCATTTACCCCTCTTGACTTTGTGAAGTCATTCTAACCTTGGCTTAGTTAAGTTAGAACATTCAAATCATTAGACTTTGATGTAAGTCTAGAAAACCTACCTATACTAGGAGTGCTCCATCAATTAGAACTTTAGGATAGAGTTTGTAAACTCTATGTAAGAATCATAGCAATGATTACTTACTCCCCTTTTGAGTATTTAACATAGATCTAGAGAGTTTTGTAAAACTCTATACAAACATTGTTATGTTTGTTCCCCTCTGAACCTTGATCATAATCAAGTGTTCTTCAACCCTAGTGAGGTGAACTATGATTTCTCTGATTCTATCCTAGTTAGGATACATAGGCAGAGGACGCGACGTCTTTGTGAGCAAACTTAGGAACTATCTTTAGGTCTTAACCTATGCCCTTACCCAACCCAAATCTTAGCAAACATTTACCAACTTAGCATGCAAATAAACACAAGGTTCCTGTAGAGTACTACATATGTTTAAGATGTGAAATACCTACCCTAGGCATAACCAACCCCCGATCCCCGAATCTCTTAGCGTTATTGTTACATCGCGAAAAAGGTTTTTCTTTCTTTAGACCTTTCCTTTGGATAAATTAAAGTCCGGTTGTAATCTAAGAACTAAAGATTCAAGTTAATCAATAGCTTGGTATCACGATTCTCACCGCAACAGAAATGGTGACTTCACTGGGGATACTTAAACTTGAGGGTTTAGCCTATTTTGTTTAATTGTATGCTATATTTGTGAATATTTGCTTAACATGTTTAGTTGTCAATATATTTGTTTGTGTGTTGGGTATTGGGTGCTTTGAGTGGTGAGACGGTCCTATACCCGAACTTGAGTGAAATTATGATAGGATGCTGGTATATTCAAGAAGGCTTATAGGGAGTTGATTCCCGACCAAGCTAACTTGAGAAACCACCGCTCAGTGTAGGCCCTCTTAAAAGTTTAGTATTGTTGATCGAGTATTCGTGAAAACAATGCTACTTTCAACGAAGGAGCCCATGACACTGTGGACTTTTAGAATACATTTTACCCCCACTTTGGCCTTATTAGGACGTAGTGCGATGGCTATAAGGAAGTATCTCCAAAGTAGTTGATACGCGATACTACACTCAGACGAGATTCTCTTGAGAATATTATCGATTACCGGGTAATTTGGGAAGTTGATAGTATCCTAAAGATGGGTTGATGACTCTGGGAACTTTTGTAGAACCCGTTCGGCAGGTACAATCAATCCATAGTACAAATCTTTGGGGATGGGTAGACCTTTGGACTCATGCTTGTCTTTAACCCTAAGTTTGTGTTGTGTGCATGTGCATTAGCTTGTGTTTGTGCATATTGCATTCATATCATCATGTCATCATATCATCATATGGTTTCATGGAACTCAGACTTTGTTGTTTGTAAACATCAGAGGTCGTCATGAACAGTGAAAGAAAGAAAACTTTGAAGTACACTTACAAGGGTTTTAATCTAGATGACTTGAAAAGATTGAGCACCTTAGTGACAGATCCAGAGGGATTTCAAAGCCGATATGGGAAGCTGTTGCTACTCTTGAAGATAAAGATGGATAGTGGACTTCTTTCTACTCTCGTCCAGTTTTATGACCCGCTTTACCACTAAGGTTATTGTACAAATGGTTCACTTCACACTTGCCCAAAGCCAACGCTTTTTGGGATCCAAAGAAAGGATGGTGGTCGCAAAAGATCATGGCTCTTACCCATTCCGATATTGGTTGGTATAGTCGTGATTATGATGGGACAATGATTATTGACATTTTTGGGGAATTCGACAATATACATCTTCTCGGCATTAATGGAGGGATCAACTACAACCCAATACTCGCCCGCCGACAATTGGGATACCCTCTAAAGGACAAACCCAATAGTGTTCAAGTGGAAAATATTTTCATCAAAGAAGGGGAAGATAGTCAAGGACTAAAAGGGAAGATTCTAGAAGCTTGGAAGCATCTACACAAGAAAGGAAAGAAGGATCTTGGAAGACTCAACTGTGTCTTTTTGGAACCTTACCTCCGATGGGTTCGAAAAATAGCCATCACACTAAGGATGTCGTATCCTAAGCAAGAGCCTATGGCCTTGAAGGAAGAACGCCCGTTGGTCTTCATGTCTGAAGAAGAAAATTTGAAAATTGCTTTGGTCAAAGAACAACAAGCTGAATAAGCTTGGAAGCACAAGTATCAAATAGTCGTCGAAGAAAATGCGGAGCTCCAGAGACAACTCCAGTTGAAAGATGAAGAAATCCTCTCTTGTAAGAAGAGGAAAGCACTAGAAGAACCTTACGAGCCTCAGTCTAATCCATGGAAGATAATTATGGATAGACTCATCTTTGAGAAGACTCAGATGGAAAGAAAGATCGAGAAACTCAATTTAAGGCTGCTAGGGGAACCTTGATAGGATTCATTTAGCTGTTGTTTAAAACTCTTGTAAGGGGAAACAATGTTTTGTAATCCGTTTTGTTAATCAATGAAATGGCGACTTCTGATGTTCGAAAATATCTGAGTTCCATGACAACCATTTGCATTTGCACTTCTTCTAACCATTCAAGGAAATTCATTTTTTCTTTTTGCAGACAACAACATGGTAGGAAGAGACATGCTTCGTGTTCCAGATCTGAGGTTGGGCCGCCTAAGGATGTTAACAAGACTTGTCCGAAATCCTACTGCTTTCATAGTCAAATACGGGGATTTATTGCCATTGATAAGTGCTCTGATCAACGAGCCCATGTTGCAAGCCTTGGTTGAATTCTATCATACAACCTATCACTGCTTTGTGTTTCCAGACTTTCAGTTACTCCCAACCCTCGAGGAGTATAATGCTTACTTAAAGATTCCATGGACTTTTACGCTCCCTTATGGAAAACCAAAGAAGAGGGACTTAGCTAAAGCCTTGCATATCAAGCTGGAAGACTTACCACCGATGAGAGCGAAAGGAGGGTGGTATGGAATGGATGCCAGACCTCTAATGGAGATGACTGAGTATCATTATGAAAGCAGAAACCTGGGAATTTTTGAGGCGATTCTGGAACTACTAATATATGGACTATATCTGTTCCCAAGCAGTTACGACTTCATCAGCGAAGAGACGATTCGCCTCTTCATCATCAAAAATCTGGTCAACACAATACTGGCTGACACTTATGTAGTCATCCACCGTTTCATCTTGTATGATTGTGGGCAATTCTCATGCTGTCTTGCACTACTCGACCGATGGTTTACTTCTCATCTGCCAATGACTCATATCCTTTGGAGGCTTCCTGCCAAAATAGCATGGGTTTCTAAACTCGTCACGCTCAGACACCATGATATCACATGGTATGACACCAGCATCGGTGACCAAGTCATGATTCCTAGCTACAGAGATTTCCCCAATGTGCCTCTCATTGGGATAGAAGGGTGATCACCTATAATCCTATTCTCGCTCGGCGTCAACATGGGTATCCTACTGGACCAGAGCCCGAACCAAAACTGTTGAGGCCTTGCTTCTGTGAGACAGGTCGCATCCAAGAACTAGAAGAAAATACTCAATTCGCTCAAAGAGATCCACACCTCTTAGGCCCAACTCCAATGGAGAATGCAAGCTGTTTAACCACCAGGGGATACCTGCTATGGTCAAAAGAAATTGCTTTAAACATGTTATACACTCATGACTATGAGATAACCATGGAACCTGAGGTCCCCGCAACTAGGGAAGAGCTAAGATATGCTTTGATCAAGGCGCAAAGAGAAAACAAAGACCTGTGGGAGATTATCCGTCAGGACCAAGTTCATGTCAGAGTCCAAGAAGGAGAAGGATCATCTTGTTAGATTGATCTTTGTTTCACCATTTCCCTGCTTTCCCTAAAAAAGGATTGAAATTTTGTTTATTACATTTACTTTCATTTTCCTTGTAAGAAAGGTCTTGCTCTTTAGCAAGGGCCACTCTATTGTAATAGATTTCCAGCTATCAAATGAAAAACTCTTTTTAAGCATTTCGTTACATGTTGTTCTAACTTTTTGTTTGTAAACAAAAAAAATTGAATTTCCTTGAATGGCTTATGCATCCGCATTTGCATTTGCATGTCATCCTACATCAGTCCTGCATTTGGGTTCCGCAGCTCATCCTTTGTTCTTGTCCAGAAGGAGATAAGGAGTCACGCTGAGTACCCACAGATACAACACACGGTCCCAAGCTCAAAAGAAGATGGCAGATAACGACCAAAGGTTCGATCAAATGGATAATGACATTGAAGGGATCAAAGGGGATGTCAGCCAGATCATGGAAGTCCTCAACATAATCAAAGCGAAAATGGATACGCAACCTACAGTGATCTCTGAAGTTGCCACAACAGCGGCCAATGTCACAATGGCTCTTGTTACTTCAGCAGAGTTTCCCTATGGCATGGCCCGAGATTTTGTGCCACCTTTCAATAACATGCAGTCTTCAAGTCTCAATCCCTTGTTTGACTCAACAATCAGAAACCCTATTTTTACTTAAGCAGGTGGGCCTACCACGGTACGACCAATTTTCGCCAATCAACAGCCAATCTTTGATATACCAGATGGATCTGAAGCTGAGGACGAAAAACACGAAAAATTAAGAGTGCAGATGGACATCATGGCCAAAAGGATGAGGGCCATTGAAGGAAATCATGTCTTTGGATCTGATGCCAAGGATCTATGTCTGGTATCTGGATTGGTGTTTCCTCAAAAATTTAAAATGCCAATCTTCGACAAATATGAGGGGACCACTTGTCCTGAAGTGCACCTAATCATGTACTGTAGGCGGATGGCTCCGCATATTGAAAATTATAAACTGTTAGTACACTGTTTCCAAGATAGTCTTAAAGGGGCTTCGGCTAAGTGGTATCTCGGTTTTAGATCAAGCTAAAATCCACAGTTTCCATGACCTTTCAGATGCTTTTATTCAACACTACAAGTACAACATGGACCTAGCTCCCGACCGCCGTCAGCTTCTCAGCATGACGTAGAAAAATACTGAAACCTTTAAGGAGTATGCGCAAAGATGGCGCGGAACTGCAGCACAAGTAGAGCCTCCCCTTACTGAGAAGGAGTTGGAAGACTGGTTTGTGGATATAGCTCGACCAAAATTCTATGAACGTTTGATCAACAGTGTTACAACAATTTTCTCTGATATTGTGGCAGTGGGAGTCAAGGTGGAAGCAGGTTTAAAGAGTGGAAAAGTGACCACTCCAAATATCACCTCAAGCGCCAGCACGACAAGGAAGCCAGTCAGCACTTTCCACAAAAAGAAAGAGGGAGAGGTGAGTGCAATCACATATGGAAAGAAGGCACAGAGCTCACGAAGCCACCACCAACAATACCAACCATCATATGTGGCAGCAGTGACCCCGGTTTTTCAACCTTCTTCACAGCATGGTCCCCAACCTGGGGCATCCAGCACTCAGCACCAGTATCAGCCTAGCAATCAACAACATTACCGCACCAATAATCAACAATAATACCAGCAGCCGCAGGGTCAACAACCTCATAACAAAGCCCCGAGGGCAAATTATCAAGCAAATAGGCCAAAGATACAGCCTATTCCAATGAGTTACACCGACCTGTTTCCCATGCTAATAGAAAGAGGGTTGGTTAAAACAAGAAAATTAGGTGCTCCACCTAATCCACTCCCGTTCTATTACAATGCAAATGCTCGCTTCCTATTTCATGAGAATGCTCCAGGCCACGATCTAGAAGGTTGCTTCGCTCTTCAGCATCTAGTTCGTGAACTAATTGAAAAGAGAATTCTATCCTTCGAAGATAATCCCCCCAACGTTAAGAGCAACCCTCTTCCAAATCATGGTGGAGTCAACGCCATTACTGAAGAAGGGGAGGGGTCAGAAGACAAGAAAGTTACTACTCAAAGTGCCATTAGCAGACCTACACAAACGCCTCGCTCAGGCATGGTCACTCAAGACATCTCACGAAGATTGCAAAGAATGTATGCTGAATCCTGAGGGTTGTGACGCTGTGAAAAAGGACATTCGGGCTATGATTGAACAGGGAATGATAGAAATCACTCGTCGAAAAAAGGAAGAAGATGTGGCGGTCATCGAACCTGTGTTTAACATACCAGGAGAGCCCAACAAAAGAGTTGTATTCAGGAATGATAACAACAACAACAACAAGGACGTCCGGCCAGTATTCCGCGATGATGCACCCCCAAAATTCAGGAAGGGACAGACTAGGTTTGAGCCGAGGGGAGGATCCAAGCCTCACCCAAGAGCCGTAACACCAAAACAAGACTATTCATGGTGTGAGGGGATTTTTAAAGAAAAGAAACCAGCAAGTGTGGCCAACATTGCTAGTGGAAGCAAAATGACCCGGAGTGGTCGCATCTACCAACCTCGAACATATAATGAGGCTCCTCCACCAGCAGTTTCTGTTCAGAAAAGTCCTATTCCTCAGAAGCTTGTTCTAGAGGCAGTCACCGCCAAAGAACCTTTAGTTAAAGGAAAAGAAAGTCTCAAGAACGATGAAGAAGAATTCTTGAGAATCATTCGACGAAGTGATTACAGTGTAGTGGACAAATTAAACCAAACACCCTCTAAGATCTTGGTCATGGCTTTGCTTTTAAGCTCTCCGGCACACCGCCAAGCATTGCTCAAAATCATGACACAGGCCCACGTCACTAAAAATATTACAGTGGGGCAGTTTGACTCCGTTGTAGCAAATATCACTGCCTGCAAAACTTTGAGCTTTGATGATAACGACTTGACAACTGAGAAGCGTAAGCATAATCGTGCTTTACATGTGTCAGTCAAATGTGAAGAAGATACAATGTCCCGAGTTCTTGTCGACACGGGATTAGCACTCAACGTAATGCCTAAAAGGACTTTGGCCAAGCTGGTATATCAAGGTGCTAGCATGAGACCAACTTCTCTTATAGTCAAGGCATTTGACGGATCCAGGAGAACCGTGATAGGAGAAGTTGATCTTCCTATCCTAATTGGACCATAAATCTTCGAAATCACATTCCAGGTGATGGACATAAATCCAGTCTACAGTTGTCTATTGAGAAGACCATGGATTCACACAACCGGCGCTGTCACTTCCACTCTCCACCAAAAAATGAAGTTTGTTGTGAATGACCAGTTGGTCATCGTCCATGGAGAAGAAGACTTAATGGTGAGAAACTTTTCATCATTCCGGTACATTGAGGCTGATGAAGATTCACTCGAGACGGCCTTCCAAGCACTAGAAATAGCTCACGCTGTTCTAGTTGATGAATCAGACATAACCCGTGGGCCATCATTTACCTCTGCTCAAAGTATTAAGGCAACACTGAAAGCTGGAGACCCATTGGGATGGGGAGAAGTTATCAAAGTCAATGCTCGAGCCAAAAATGATCGACAAGGGTTGGGTTACAAACCAACTCCAGAAGGCAAGCCAGAAGAAAACACCATGAAGAAGAAGTCTTTAAAAGAGATATTCACCAGTGGCGGCGTGCAAGTCAATGCCGTTATTGCTGAAGATGAAGATGGTAATCTGGATCATCTAATAACTAGGGGAGGATTAGCGTTATGCAATTGGGAGGCTGTGGAAGTTCCCATCTTTTTACCTTTAGAGTAATTCACTCTGCTTGTTAGCTTTGTGTTTTTCTTTAAAAAATTCCTGGTCTTGCCCAAGGCCCGCGAATTATTTTTTATTGGGCCACTTTGCTAAATTTGAAAATCATTAATGAAAAGTGTTTTTGTTAAAACTCTTGTTATTTGTTTTGCATATCATTTTCACTCTTTTTGTTAAAAGAAAAATGACAATCTTTTTGAAAAAATAAAAACAACCCTTCATCTGCATGTCTGTGTGTGTGCCTAATTGTTCCAAAATAAAACATGCAGAATACCTCCATCAACCACAGAATCCTATGATCCTTTGGTTCCTTCTACTAGCGGTTCATTTGTCATTCAAGCTGAAGAGGAGAATGACGAAGAGTTAGAAGTCCCAGAAGAGTTAAAGAGAATGGCTGAATACGAAGATGTTTATCTCTAACCCCACAAAGAACAGACTGAAGTCATCAACATGGGGTCAGAGGAAGACAAAAGAGAAGTCAAGATCAGGGCATCATTAAGGCCAGAAATCAAAGACAAGCTGATAACAATCCTCAGAGATTTTGTTGACGTATTTGCTTGGTCCTACCAAGATATGCCAGGGTTGGATACTGATATTGTCATGCACAAGCTCCCCCTGAAGCCAAAATGTCCTCCGGTCAAGCAAAAGCTTCGCAGGTCGAGACCAGACATGGCTCTTAAAATCCGAGATGAGGTCAAAAAGCAAATTGATGTCGGCTTTTTAGCAGTATCCAAGTATCCAGAATGTGTGGAAAACATTGTACCAGTCCCGAAGAAGGATGGCAAGGTCAGGATGTGCGTTGACTACAGGGATTTAAACAGAGCGAGTCCGAAGGATGACTTCCCTTTACCACACATTGATACTTTGATAGATAATACTGCAAGCTTCGCAGTATTCTCATTTATGGACAGATTTTCTGGTTATAACCAAATAAAAATGGATCCAGATGACATGGAGAAAACAACCTTCATCACACCATGGGGCACCTATTGTTATAAGGTCATGCCTTTTGGTTTGAAGAACGCGGGGGAAACGTATCAGAGAGTTATGGTCACACTCTTTCATGATATGATGCACAAAGAAATCGAAGTGTACGTGGACGATATGATTGCAAACTCCCAAAGTGAAGAAGACCACTTGGATCATCTACTAAAGCTATTCTAGAGACTCTGAAAGTATCAATTGAGATTAAATCCAGCAAAATGCACCTTCGGAGTTCGCTCGGGCAAGTTACTTGGTTTCATCGTTAGTCAGCGAGGAATTGAAGTAGACACTGACAAGGTTAAAGCAATCCAGGAGATGCCTGCTCCCAGAACTGAGAAACAGGTCAGAGGCTTCCTCGGACGTCTGAATTACATCTCCAGGTTCATCTCCAATCTGACCCCTACCTGCACACCGATCTTCAAGTTGTTACGAAAAGATCAAACAGTGGTATGGAATGAAAACTGTCAGGCCGCATTTGAGAAAATCAAGCAGTACTTGCAAGAACCTCTAGTGTTGATTCCTCCGGTACCCGGAAGGCCTTTGTTCATGTATATGACAGTATTAGAAGATTCAATGGGTTGCGTCTTGGGCCAGACTGATGAGTCAGGAAAGAAAGAACACGCAATCTATTATCTAAGCAAGAAGTTCACTGATTGCGAGAGTCGTTACTCTCCCCTGGAAAAAGATTGTTTGCGTTAGCATGGGCTGCCAAACGTCTGAGGCAGTACATGATTTGCCACACCACAATGCTGATTTCTAAGATGGACCCCATCAAGTACATCTTTGAAAAGCCAGCTCAAACAGGAAGATTAGCCCGATGGCATATGCTCTTATCAGAGTATGATATCCAATATGTTGCTCAAAAATCTATCAAAGGAAGTGTCTTGTCAGAACACCTCCCAGAGCATCCTATGGAGGACTATCAACCATTCAAGTTTGATTTTCCTGATGAAGATGTGATGTATATTCAGCGCACAAAACCAGAGCCGGGTCCAGAAGAAGGTGTTGCACCATAAAATTTGCTCAACCTTATTCCTTGGATTTATGTTTCATCACCATTAGCATTTGCATATAGAGTCATGTACATAGACTAACCATTTGCATAGCATAAGCATAGCAAGTCATTCAACAGGGGACCAATCATTATTTTTATCTCTAGAGGCCTATCAAGAGGTTATTATCCCAATTCAGTCATATTCAAGTCATCAGGAAAGAATTTGAAAGCAAAGAGTTCAGCAGATCAAGCCTTGAGTCCATCTCCTAGCTGAGGGTATCTGAGGATCAATAAGAGGGTTGTGAGCTGTGGAATGACAGCATGGAGAGCATCTAGACATTATGAGAGATTTAGAAAGTCATTTGGAGAAGAAAACAAGTCATTGATGAAAGCACAAGAGCTATAGTGGAAGACAGTCAACTAGGGTTTCATCTGGGTCAACCCTAGGTCAACCCTAGGTCAATTGACTGACTTAAGAGGGCATTCAAGTCTATTGGAGAGATGTGGGGATCATCATTGGACATATAAAGAAGGATATGGAGATATGCCAAGGAGAATTCAAGAGAAATCAAGGAGAAGAGGAGTTACTAAATTAGGGTTTCTGTGTAAAATCCCCTAGTTTAGGTCAAATTTCCAAGCAAGATAAGTCAAAATGCTAACTTCAAATGGCTTCTTGGCCAACATGAAACTTGTAGAGGATCTCAAGACCTTTAATTTGAGTGGTGGAAGACCTCAAGGAGATTTATAGAACTCAAGTTATGGTCCTTACAAGTTACAGGTCATCTGGGGTGTCTGAATTTTTGTCTGTGAAAGTGACTTGACTTCCAAGCTAGTTTTGCCCCTCAAGGAGATTTCAAATGAATTCTTGGTCAACATAAGAGTTGTTCCTCATTGTCTTAGCTTTCTAGAATGGTATGGTATGCCTTCATATGATGTGGAGAACTCAACTTATGGTCTTGACAAGCAAAGGGTATTTTGGGCATTTGTGAATTACAGGTCATTTTAACCTATACCCAAAACTCATACAAGGAGGCCTCAAATGGAAAAACTTACAACATCAAACTTGCTCCAAATGGGATTTTAAGTCTAGAAAGAAGGTCACAAGTTATTGGAGAAGCTCATAGCATGGAGTTACATAATTGGTCAAAATATAAACTAAAAAGGCTTATAAAGTGAATAATTTCAAAGTGAAAAATGGTTTGGGAGATTTACAAGTCCAAATGGAGACTTCCAATATATGATTTTGAATGGAAAAACAATTCTAAGAACAATGGTTCACACACTTTTTTGAGCTTAGAAGGAAAAAATGAAGTTATCCATGGTTGCTTACCTTTTAAGAAACATGATCAAAATGAGCCAAAGTTTGAAAACAAGGGAATGTGCAAGATGGATCTAGAATGTACCATTGGGGTCTATATATTCATGAAAGGAGAATTTGGCAAGGGTTGGCCTCATTTGCACCAAGAATTCCACAAGATTTCTCATTCTTTCTTCAAAAGTTTCATTCCAAATCTCTCAAATTCTTCATCAATCTTCCTCAAGATCTATTCAATTTTACTCCATCATCATCATAGATCATAATTGAAGCAAGGTTTTGGTAGTTCTCATCCATTTTCGAGTGCTTCTTTCATCAACATCAAAATCACAAGTTCAAGTGAATTGCATGATTCAAGCAAGGAACCTCCAAAATTGTGCATACAGAATTGAGTATTGAATTGGTGAATCAAGATCCAAGTCTCAAAAGCTTCATATCTTCCATTTCCATAGCTGTTTTCAAGGTTTCTCATCAGGTAAGTTTTCATTCGATTAGCTTGATTCTGTTGGTTTCACATGATTTTATTAGTGTAGACTTGATCTAGGTGGTTAGGAGATTAAGTTAGATGATTTTGGAAAGGATTGGTGATGGTTAGTGACAGGTGCAACAAACTGTTAGTGTTCGAATCTCTTGGATTAAGGCGTTAGAATGTTAGTTTGATTCATCAGATTAACCTCCATTATGTGTAGATTAGTTTAGGTCAGGTTGGAGGAAGAACAGTGATGGTGCATATCAGTGCATTTCAATGGTGGCCAGTGTTTGATTCAATCGTGTTTGTCGTTGTGGTGAATTTCAAAGGAAACTAATGCCCTAGGATTGTAGAGGGGGAGATTCTGAGCAGGTTTCATGTTTATGGCGTGGCGTTTCACTGCGTGTAGAAGGAGAACAGCTTGGTGTAAAGCTTGCTCGTGCATGGAGCCATGGTGAAGTGAAACCCTAAGTTTCAGGTCATTTGGGGAAGACGAAATCGTGGCCCTTCATGTTGTGTTGGACCTTTGACTGATAGGGTGATCCAATGGCCAGCATTTAATCTGAGCGTTTGGAGGGAATTGGACCTTGGCCAAAACGCACCGTTTCATTAATTGAAACGGGCGGGCCTGAGTTGGATTTTGTTATCCCCACCCCCAGCAACTAGGCCCAAACCAATTTCTAACGTGTTTTTGATGCTATTCTTACCCCCAGTGCGTTTTATTACTTCATTGAATCTGAGTGTTTTCTGGGCCTTAGTAAAAGGCGCTATCTGCACCCCCATTGTGAAGGCCCATCCTGGATTGAACTGGGGCGAGTTTCTAAATGCACCCCTCACTCATTTAATTCAATTTTAATTTTCTTATTTCATTTTAATATTTTACCAATTTCATTAATTCATAAATAATTCATAAAAAATGCATTTTCATCCATTCTTTTTACCATATTTTCATTAAAATGTCTAGAATATTATAGGAAAATAAATTTTCATTTTTAGTTTTATTTCATATTTTTTACATATTTTCTAAATAAATGTCATATTAAATAGATTCATTTCATGCATTATTTTTATGATTTTTGTTCTCTCACATGCTTTAATATTTTTTGATCATTCTTTTCATATTGTTTAGATGAGATATTAGGCTTGTAGAAATATTTTAGTTCCCTTTTTTAGGAGTTAATTTTAGGTGATTAATAAATGCTTGAACATCATGTACAAAACTAGGGTTTTTAGGTGACAACTTAGGAGTTTGATTTCATTCCCCTTAGGACTTAGGATTCAAATAGATTAGTTATGGGACTATATGGGCTATGGGTAGTTATTAGATCCCTTAGAGAACAGTTAGGATTCCCCTACTGCTATTATTACTGTCTGTATATCTGTTGTCTGGTGTGGTGTGCCCTCTGGGGATTGTTGCTTGTTTGATTGGGTATTGGGTTTGTCTGGGGCCCTGGGGAAGCTGAAGATTTGTGAAGATGAAGCTATTGGAGATTCAAAGATTGAAGATCAACTGTCAGAGTTGAGGAGGAGTTTCTTGCTAGCAGATGCTGAGGAGATTAGGGTTTAGGAGCTAGGCAGAGCTCTAGATTAGAAATCTTGTTTCTCAAACATGGATTGCCTTGTCTGCATCCATTCTTCTCTGTGATTCAGAGTCTCTCTAAGACACTCACCCCCTTCCTTTGGAAGGCTTGGTGATAGTGTCTATGAGATAGAACTCTTGAGAGAAAATGTCTTTTGTGTTAGAAGCAGTCTGTTCACCACCCTTGGTAGTCAACTGATTGCTTAACACCCAATTCACTCTTGTGACTAATCCCTCGTCCTGGAGGCTTGAGCTTGAAGAAAAGCCATTGCAGATGGAAGACTGATGATCAAAGCCCTTGTCTGAAGGCCATGAAGATGGAGATTGATGCTTGTTGAAGCCTGTAGCTGATTGGAGATTGCTTGAAACCAGATGTTGATTCAGAGCTGCTGATGCTGTTTCTTCTGTTGCTGTATTTCATTTGTTGATGTATTGATTGGTTTTCTGAACTGTATTGTTTGCTGTTTACCCTGTGGGGTTGGAAGTGAAGCCTGTTCACTTTCTCCTATTGTTTTCTAGGTTCGAGGTTGAGTGGGACTCCCTTGCCTCGCTTGTACTGTTGCATCCATGCATTTTATTGTTTTACCGTATATATCTGATATTGTTGCTGTTTCTGCCTATCCCGTAGGATCTCTGTTTCTCTCTGTGCAAGAGAGGAGCATGATAGACACTAGGTCTTAACCCATGCATGATAACATTAGGTTAGTTTGTTTCCCTTCGCAACCGTAGGTTAGAGTTCTGTCTCTTTCTTTCTCAAAACAAACAGAAAAACACATAAAGATTTCAAACACAATAAAAGACACTTCTTTCGTAAAAGAATGTGAACTCATCAAAACGTCATTTTTGTCCGCTTGGACTGTTAATCAGAAAAACCTTTTTCAGAAGGAATAAAAACAATCAAAACGGACTTGTGTCGTACGTGGCCCGAACTACGTTTGCTCTGATCTTTCATGCTGTATGAAAGTACGTAGGCATAGGATGCGATATCCTAGCGAGCAACCTTCCCCTCCTTTCCCGTAGGTAGGCGAACTACGTTGACTCTGATTTCTCGTTCCAGACGGGAATACGTAGGCATAAAGTGCGATACTTTGCCGAGTCATTTTTATTTTCATTTTATTTTCTTTTTAACCCTTGACCTGTAGAGTAGATAGAATAACAATCCATACCCGAAAACAAGCGTGGATCCCGTCGAGTACGACGGACGTGAGGGGTGCTAATACCTTCCCCTTGCGTAACCGACTCCCGAATCCAGGTTTTGGCTGCGATGACCATACCTTTCCCGTGTTGTGCGAGGTTTACTCTGAGCGTTTCCTTTCCCTCCCGTGGGATAAATAACGCACGGTGGCGACTCTTCTGTTCAGCCGGCGCCGATTTTCGCAGTAGCGACAGCTGGCGACTCTGCTGGGGATCCAACGTCCCCTGGCTGCTAAGGACTGCGATGGTTCTTATGCATTTGGGATCCAACGTCCCTTGAGAGAGTCAATCCTAACGCTTGTTTTCCCGTCGAGGATTTTGTATGGAGTTATTGTATATTTCTAACCTTGTATTTTCAGCTTTATATATTGATTATTATTGCTGTATTGGGGTGTGACGGGTGTTCTGATATTGAGAGATAAGCCGGACCTGGGCTTGAGTGCACCTAGAATTAGAGTAGAAATTAGTGGGCGCCCGCTTGCTTTGCTTGCTTTGGTGTCCCATGAAATCTACACTCAGACGAGGTTCTTCTGGTTGGCCTCCTGCCCCTTCCTTTGGTTGGCGTGGGTTGCTGGTTAGTTGGATTGTCGACTCTGGGGACCGATCATTTGGAAGTTGGCTGAGTGAGGCCTCTTCAGGAATTGATGATGCCACTCCTTCTGGGAATCGTATCATCAGCCCTGAAAGTCTGTGACGCCGACGACCGCATAGGATGCCGTACCTTGTGCCAGTTATAGGGCCACCCACCTGTGAGGGGATTCAGGGTTATGCAGGTAACTAGACCTCCAGACTACCGGTTATTTCTTGATCAGAGATCTTGGTTATTTATGGAGAGTTATGAGGTCTGTCAGAGACCATTTGGAGATTTATTCTGAGGTCTGTCAGAGACCATTTGGAGATGTATTATGAGGTCTGTCAGAGACCATTTGGAGATGTATTCTGAGGTCTGTCAGAGACCATTTGAGAGGTGTTTTGAGGTCTGTCAGAGACCAATTATGGATGTGATTTGAGGTCTATCAGAGACCAGTTGGAGTTATGGTTTGAGGTCTGTCAGAGACCAGTGTTGGAGTTTTATTTTAGGTCTATCTGAGACCAAGGTTTGATGACTTCTGGACGGTCTATCTGAGACCTTTCTTGATTGGGTTTAGGCTATTCAGCTGTAGCTTTGGTCCCTGTTGAATGTTACTTGCATTGCATCCTTGCATATCCATTATCATTTGCATTTCACTAACGTATGTCTGTGCTGCAGGTGCATTTGCATTTCCCTAGTTCTAGTGCCCAGACTTCTGAGTGTTTGATCATGACTAGCCTACGGAGAACGGTTGCTTACAAATTGCCTACGCCTGATATTGTTCCTTTACTGGGGTTGATCTCTCTTGCTGATGAGGGTGTTCGTAGGAGTTTCCAGATGAGCTATGGTAGACTACTGAGGTTGGTGTGCAAACCTACAGAGGTAGAGTTAGATGGGCTGTATGCTTTGATGCAATTCTATGACCCTGCTTTGAGGTGCTTCACGTTCTCTGACTTCATTATGGGACCAACCCTGGAGGAATACGCTGAGTATGTTGAGCTGCCTGTGCAGAACCAGGTTCCATTCATTCATTATGATGCCAAGCCCAAGCCGGAGGAATTGGCAAAAGCCTTGCATGTTGATGCTTCTGAACTTGTGACTACTGTTTCCCGTGGAGTTCCAGGATTCTCATTTCAGTTTTTAGTGGGTAAAGCCCAAGAGTACGCCAAGAATGGGTGCTGGGTTGCTTTCAATGCTGTGTTGGCTTTGTGCATCTATGGCATAGTTTTGTTCCCCAATATACCGGATTTTGTGGACTTCGATGCTTTCTACTTGTTCGCCGCTGGTAATCCTGTACCTACCTTACTCGGAGATCTCTACCACTCGCTGCATTACAAGAATGAGAAGGGAAGAGGGAAGAATGTTCATCTGTGTGTGCCCTTATTGAGTATGTGGTTTGAGAGTCACCTTCCTAAGAGAGGATCTGCTGCAGAGACTACAATTCCAGTTGGTTGGCCAGAACGCTTGATGAGGCTATCGTCGGAAGACATGGAGTGGTTTGATAGGGACCTGTTGGGATCTGAGCTCATTTTTAGCTGTGCTGGTTACCCTAATGTCCCATTGATTGGAAGAAAAGGGTGTATCAATTACAACCCTTCTCTATTCATTCGCCAGTTCGGATATGCGCTGAAGGATCCACCTCAAGAGGAGGAAGTACAGGAATCTCTGTACTTCACTGGAGATTTGAAGGGGGAGTTATTAGCCAAGTTGCGACGTGCCTGGACGCGTATTAACCGCAAAGGGAAGCCGTTGTTAGGAAAGAATGACTGTCAGGCCTATGCACCTTATAGAGCTTGGATTCAGGAGAGGGCTAGTCAGTTGAAGATGCCATTTCCAGATGCACCAATTCTTGATCCTATTCCGGTAGAAGAGCCGACTACTGTTTCTAGAGAAGCATATGAACAGGTTGTGAGAGAGAAAGAAGCTTTGATGAAGATTAATGAAGGGTTAGAGCAAGAGCTAGCCCAGGCACGCAGCGAGAAGAACAAGGCCGTATATGCTTTCCAACAACAGATTGAGCTGGTAAACAGGTTAGGATCTGAGTTGACCGAGGAAAAGAAGAAGCGTGAACGTCTGGGGCAAGAGTTCAGAAGTTCCCATGACATGCTGGAAGCCAAAAAGAAGGCGCTCGACGCAGCACACCGAGAGATATCTTCTTGCAATAAGACTTGGAATGCTACACTCACCAACAACAAGAAGAGGGAAGATAAGCTGAAGCAGCAAATTTCCGACCTCGAGGAGAAGTTGAAGTCTAGCATCAAGAAGTGTGAGGAAGAAGTGATGAACCGGTATAGTGTCCAGCATGCACTGAACAAGGCAATCAAATCTAGAGATGAAGCAGTGTCCCAGAAGCGAAAGTTAGAAGATTGCTTCGGAGAAGCAACATGGGAAGAAACTGCTGAAGACGTACGCCGTATCCTTAAGAAGAGAAACCAGCTTGTTGAAGGGCTGCTTGATCGACCAAGCCATCCGGAGACCAAGAAGTTGATAGAGGAGTACCAGACTTTTGGGAGGATCTGATCATTCCATTATTTGTATGCTTTATTTGCATAGTGCTGACCATCACCAGGATTGTTGGTTGAGGTCATGCCATCTTTGTACTCTCAGTGATATTGTACCCTGGGCTTATTGATTCTCTCTGCTATATACGAGGCTTTCTATGATTCAGCTCCGATATTCTTATTGTCAACACTGTCACTGCACCGGCACCCTCGCACTAGAACTGGGGGAATGAACTTCCCTAATGCACAGACACATTGCATTGCATTCATACTCATATTGCATAACAGGTAATCTATGAATGGTGTCTTATCTCTTGCTCTGCATCAGGTACTTAACAGGATTCCAGATCAACATCCGCACCGCTATTCTACACGATCCAACTGTCGGAAAGTCATGGACCAGATTCAGAACGAGATGCAGGATGTACGCGAGAAGCTCGCCCTCTTCATGCAGACCATGGAGGCTATAGCAAAAGGGCAAGAGAATTTGCAGGCCATGGTCCAGCCTTTATTGGCTCGCAACGCTGGTCATGGTAACGAAGATCATCAGTCTGTCCGGGTTGATACTGCTCATGGAGACGGCACTCCCACGCCAGTGGCTCCGCCTGTCGTCAATGTGAATGCTGCTAACGTCAACAACGCTACCGCTGCTGTGAATGGTAACGTCGGAGTTGGAAATGAAACTGCTGTCCATAACGCTGGGCTGGGTGATGTCAATGTGGGAGATAATCTCGGAGGCAATGGCTTTGTCAACGCTGGGTTCGGATTCAACGATCAGGGATTCGACAATACTGGCAAGTATGGCTTTAATGCTCAAGGCATTGGGCAAGATGGTTATGGTATGGTCAATCAGGGTTACGGAGGTTTTGGAAACGGAAACGGTGCTGGTTTTATGGCTGGTGGTCCTGCTGGAGGTGTTCAAGGGTATGGCAACAGAGGCCGAGTTCCAGGGATGAATCAGGTCAGAGCTGGACGTAATAATGCGTACGATGGGTACGGGGCTGGAAACGGTATGTGGCAAGAGGATCAGCAGGAGGACGCCTTCTCTGGAGGGGGTTTTGAAGGGCCGATGGATGATTCTCAAAAGATTAGAATGCTGGAAGAGCAAATGAAAGGAGTCCTAAACCAGAGTGCTGTGGGTCTGGACATGGCAACGATGGGCTTGGTACCTGGGCTGAGGGTGCCAATCAAGTTCAAAGCGCCTGCGTTCGATAAGTACAAAGGAGATACATGTCCGAAGGTTCATGTACGAGCTTATTACAGAAAGATGTCTGCATACTCCACTGACGAAAGAATGCTCATGCATTTCTTTCAGGATAGTCTATCGGGTCCTTCCTTAGAGTGGTACATGGGGTTGGAGCCCACTGACATCAAGACTTGGAAGCAATTAGCAGAGGCGTTCGTAGCCCATTACAAATATAACAGTGATCTGGCACCCAATCGGGTCCAGTTGGCCGGGCTTTCGCAGAAGAAGGGGGAGAGTTTTAAAGAATACGCGCAAAGGTGGCGCGATATGGCTGCCAGGGTCCGTCCCCCTGTGGAAGATAAAGAAATGAACGATATGTTTGTCGGCACATTCACCGGGCTGTTTCATGATATGTTGTTTCATACGTCTCTGGCTAGTTTTTCAGACCTGATTCTGATGGGTGAAAAGATTGAGCGGAACATTAAGCAAGGAAAGTTCCAAGTCGATGAATCAACTGCATCTGGCAGTAATAGGAAAGCTTATGGTGGGCGCCGTCAGGGCGAAGCTAGCGCGGTATTTGGAGGCCGAGGCCGAGGCCGAGGCAGGGGAAGAAATCCATATCGTCAGCAGCAGCAAGTGTCGAGTGTCACCATCCCGTATCAACAACAACCAATCCAGCAACAACAACAGGTTCAGCAGCAACCAATGCCACAGCAGCAGCAGCCTCAGCAGGGGGCACAGCAAGCTCAGAGAAAATTCCAGGGTGGTAAGCCGAGAAGAGTATTTGAGAAGCCTCCCTCTAACTATGCTGATTTATTGCAGACCTTGTTGGGATTGAATCTGGTAGAGAAAAGAACCTTGGCACCGATAACGGGAGCTCCCCCGTTCGGCTATGATGCAAATAGGCGCTGCGAGTTTCATTCTGGGGCCCCGGGCCATGATATAGAAGGTTGTCACGCTTTTAAGCATGTTGTGCAGGATCTCTTGGACAACAAGTCTATCAACTTCGGAACGACCGGTGCGAATATAGTCCAGAAACCCATGCCTAATCATGGGGCGAACGCCGTGCTGACTGAGGAAGGTCTGAATCTGATTATGAATGTTGATGATTTAAAGACGCCGCTGAGCGAAATAAAGAGCCGACTGTTGCAAGGAGGTGTTTACCCGGGTTGTAATGAGTACTGCTTAGATTGTTGGGCCCTGTCTGGGGGGTGTGAGGATTTGAAGAAAGGCATTCAGGCCTTAATTGATGATGGTATATTGCAGTTTGATAGAACAGCAACTGATGAGCCGGCAGGGGCAGTAATGGATAATCAGAGTGATGTTGCCACAGTGACAATTCCTAGGAAGACGATCACTATTTCAGCACCAGTTCAGCGACCACCGATTACTATAACTAAAGCCGGGCCAATCCCGTATGAGAACACGAAGGCGGTCCCATGGTCATATGGGCTAGAGGTGTATTGTGACGGGATTAAAATCGATGTTAACAAGCAGTCAGTGGAGGTTGTGGATAATGTTGTGGGCTCAGGAGGCATGACAAGAAGCGGCAGGATCTTTACATCTCCTGAAGTAGAGGCTGAAAGGCTAGCGAAAGGAAAAGGGAAAGCGGTTGAGAATGTCCCAGTGCAAGCAAGCGAAAAAGAAGCGGCATCGAAAGATGTAGAAGAGTTCATGCGCTTGATCCGAAAAAGTGATTATAAGATTGTGGAGCATCTGCAGCAGACGCCGTCCAAAATATCTATCCTGTCATTGCTGTTGTGTTCGGAAGCTCACAGAAATGCTTTGCTGAAAGTCCTGGATACTTCTTTTGTACCCCAAGACGTCTCCGTGAATCAACTGGAAGGAGTGTTAGCACATGTGAATGCAGGCCACAGCTTGGGCTTTACCGACTTCGATTTGACTCCGAAAGGGAGAGATCATAATATGGCGCTGCACGTATCTGTTAAGTGTAGAGGATCAGTAATGTCGCATGTATTGGTCGACACTGGGTCATCTTTGAATGTGCTGCCCAAGAAGGCGATGATGAAGCTGGATGTTAGAGGAATCTTGTGTACGCCCAGCGACTTGGTAGTCAGAGCGTTTGACGGCACGCGGAGAACAGTCTTTGGATCGATCACATTGCCTCTACAGGTGGGGCCGGAGGTGTTTGCAACTGAGTTTTATATTATGGATATACAGCCTGCGTACAGCTGCCTGCTTGGAAGACCCTGGATTCATGGGGCGGGGGCAGTCACGTCTACCCTACATCAGAAGTTGAAATATATGGTCGGAGACAGTGTAGTCACCGTGTGCGGAGAAGAAGACATCCTGGTCAGCCATCTTTCTTCGTTTAAATATGTGGAAGTCGACGGGGAGATCCACGAGACGCCATGCCAGGCATTCGAAGGTTTGCGCATAAAGGACAAGAGTCCCGGGCCAAGCAAAGTGCCAGAGATAGCTGTTTCTTCGTATAAAGAGGCTCAAGCGCTAGTGAAGGCAGGAGAAGCCACGGGCTGGGGCAAAGTATTGGACATTCCGGTGAAAATGGACCGGTTCGGACTGGGGTACCGACCGTCGTCATCAACTCCTTCCGTGGAGGCCCCTCATTTCAGAAAGTCAATCACCATCTCTGCCAGTGGAGTATGCCATGAATCTGTCAATGCTGCTTCAGAGTCCGATGAAGGGGACAGCGACTGTGATATGGATGCCTGGATTCAGCCAAGCACGCCAGGACAAGGACTGTGCAACTGGTCTATTCAGGAGCTTGTTCCTGTGACTTTTAAACAGTAATGCTTTGCTTTATTAATTGTTGAATAATCTGATGTCTTGCCCGGGGCATCAGGATTTGCTTAGGGCTGTGTTGTTATAAACATTGCTTCGTTAATCATTAAATAAATGGCGTTTTTTTCATGTGCAAATACTGTAATCCCTGTCTTTCTTGTTTTGTATTTTTCAATAAAATGGCAATGTGGTTATTCGCTTTATACGCATTTTGAAGCACTTAACCCTCTCTTTTGCAGGATAACATTTTCAGATGACATCCTTGAACCACCTATGACTCGTCCCGACTTCGAGCACCCGGTATTCCAGACCGAAGAAGAGGTTGTCGAAGATAGCGACGTTCCTGAAGAACTGTCTTGGTTGGTGAAGCAAGAGGAAAGAGCCATTCTGCCTCACGACGAGGTTATCGAGATTATCAATTTGGGGTCGGAAGGGGTTGAGAAAAATATTCGTATCGGAGCCGCACTGCAGAGTGATATCAAGCGAAGACTGGTTGAAATGCTCCGAGAGTATAATGATGTATTCGCTTGGTCGTATCAAGATATGCCAGGGCTCGATACAGATATGGTTGTGCATCGCCTGCCACTGAAAGAAGACTGCCCGCCTGTCAAACAAAAGCTTCGCAGAACGCGACCAGATATGGCAATGAAGATCAAAGAGGAGGTTCAGAAACAGTGGGACGCTGGTTTCCTGGCTGTGACGAAGTATCCCTCATGGGTTGCTAACATCGTGCCAGTGCCAAAGAAAGATGGCAAGGTTCGAATGTGCGTGGATTATAGAGATTTGAATAAAGCAAGCCCAAAAGACGATTTTCCACTTCCTCATATTGACGTATTAGTTGATAATACTGCTCAGTACTCTGTATTCTCCTTCATGGATGGCTTTTCAGGCTATAATCAAATTAAAATGGCGCCAGAGGATATGGAGAAGACTACTTTCATAACGCCTTGGGGAACATTTTGCTATAAAGTGATGCCCTTTGGTTTGAAAAATGCTGGGGCAACATATCAGCGTGCGATGACGACTCTTTTTCATGATATGATGCATAAAGAGATCGAAGTTTATGTTGACGATATGATTGCCAAATCCCAGACAGAGGAAGAGCATCTGGTGAATCTGTTGAAGTTGTTTAAAAGGCTTAGGAAGTTCAGGCTGAGGCTGAACCCTAACAAATGCACCTTCGGGGTGAGATCGGGTAAACTCCTGGGGTTCATAGTAAGCGAAAGAGGAATAGAGGTCGATCCTGCTAAAATAAAAGCGATTCAAGAAATGCCGACGCCTAAAACAGAGAAAGAGGTGCGCGGGTTTTTAGGGAGATTGAACTACATTGCCCGGTTCATATCTCACCTAACGGCCACGTGTGAACCATTATTCAAGCTGTTGAAGAAAGATCAAGCTGTAACGTGGAACGATAATTGTCAAAAGGCGTTCGATAAAATAAAGAAGTATCTGCAGGAGCCTCCTATTTTGATACCCCCGGTGGCAGGGAGACCCTTGATAATGTATTTGACGGTTCTTGAGGGAAGCATGGGTTGCGTTCTCGGTCAACACGACGAGACGGGGAGAAAAGAGCATGCGATCTACTATCTGAGTAAGAAATTTACAGACTGTGAATCTCGATATTCAATGCTGGAGAAAACTTGTTGCGCGCTAGCCTGGGCCGCCAAGCGTTTGAGGCAATACATGCTGAATCATACAACCATGCTCATCTCGAAGATGGATCCAATCAAATATATATTCGAAAAGCAGGCGTTGTCAGGTAGAATTGCCCGTTGGCAGATGATCTTGACTGAGTACGATATTCAGTACGTCTCGCAAAAGGCAATAAAGGGGAGTGTGTTGTCCGAATATCTGGCGGAGCAGCCTATTGAAGAGTATCAATCAATGAGATTTGATTTTCCTGACGAGGATATCATGTATCTCAAGATGAAGGATTGTGAAGAGCCGTTACCAGACGAAGGACCAGAGCCGGGGTCCCAATGGCAGATGATATTTGACGGAGCTGTGAATGCTTACGGTAGCGGAATAGGGGCAATTATCACTACGCCGCACGGGTCGCACATCCCGTTTACTGCCCGATTGACCTTTTCCGTTACCAACAATGAGGCCGAATACGAAGCTTGTATAATGGGGCTTGAAGAAGCCATTGATTTGCGAATCAAACATCTAGACGTATACGGAGACTCAGCTCTGGTGGTGAATCAGATCAAAGGGGAATGGGAGACACGTCAGCCCAATTTGATACATTACATGAATTATGCAAGGAGATTGTTGCCTTTCTTCGACAAAGTCGAATTGCATCACGTGCCGCGGGCAGAAAATCAAATGGCTGACGCCCTTGCCACCTTGTCTTCCATGTACAAGGTCAACTTCTGGAACGAAGCTCCCCAGATCACTATCTCTCGGTTAGACAGGCCAGCTTATGTATTTGCTCTTGATGAAGCATCTGATGACAAACCGTGGTACTTCGATATCCTTAATTTCCTGAAGAACAAAGAGTATCCGGCTGGGGCATCCAGTCAAGATCAGAAAACTCTCAGGAGATTAGCGGGTAATTTCTATTTGAACCCGGATGGCGTCTTATACAGAAGAAACCACGACTTGGTGTTGTTGCGTTGTGTAGACGAGAAAGAGGCAAAGCTTCTCATGGAGGAAATTCACGAAGGTGCATTCGGTACGCATGCTGGTGGGCATGCTATGACGAGAAAACTGCTGCGGGCAGGTTACTTTTGGCTGACGATGGAAACTGATTGTTTCAAATTTGCAAGGAAGTGCCACAAATGCCAAATATACGCTGACAAGATACATGTGCCTCCGAGTCCTCTAAATGTGATGTCATCTCCATGGCCATTCTCCATGTGGGGAATCGATATGATTGGAAAGATCGAGCCGACGGCTTCTAACGGGCATCGGTTCATCCTAGTGGCAATCGATTATTTCACCAAATGGGTGGAAGCGGCGTCTTACGCAAACGTAACGAAGCAAGTGGTGGCTAGATTCATCAAGAGAGATATCATTTGCCGATACGGAATTCCCGAGCGGATAATCACGGATAATGGTTCTAATCTGAACAACAAAATGATGAAGGAGCTCTGTCAGAATTTCAAGATCGAACATCACAACTCCTCCCCTTACCGACCCAAGATGAATGGCGCTGTCGAAGCGGCCAATAAGAATATCAAGAAGATAGTCCAGAAAATGGTGGTGACGTATAAGGATTGGCACGAGATGCTACCTTTCGCTTTGCACGGTTATCGTACGACGGTACGCACATCAACTGGGGCAACTCCGTTCTCGTTGGTATACGGAATGGAGGCGGTATTACCATTGGAAGTTGAGATCCCTTCTCTGAGGGTATTGCGGGACGTTCAGCTGGACGAGGCAGAATGGGTAACGAATAGATTGAACCAACTGAGTTTGATGGATGAGAAGAGGCTAGCTTCTTTGGCATACGGTCGGTTGTACCAAAGACGAATGAAGAAAGCGTACGACAAGAAGATACTTCCGCGAAGCTTTCAGACGGGCGACCTTGTGCTGAAAAGGATTCTCCCGCCGCAAGCAGATCACAGGGGCAAGTGGACCCCCAACTACGAAGGGCCATACGTTGTCAGTAAGGTCTTTTCAGGAGGAGCTTTATTGTTGTCCACCATGGACGGGGAAGACTTTGCATCACCTGTGAATTCGGACGCAGTTAAAAAATACTTTGCTTAAAATAGACCCGCTGGACAGAAAAAAGAGAGTCCAGGCAAAAATGGGGCATCCTGGCGAACCAAAAACAGAATGAAAGGTTCGGGCAAAAGTTAGGGATAAAATGAAAAAATGTACACCCGCGAAGTTGAAAACCTACACTGGGCGGCTTCGGCAAAAAGGGGTATCCCGGTGAACTGAAAACCCGTAAAGGGCGGTTCACGCAAAAGTTAGGGATGAGAAAAGCAAATGACTGCGGTCCGAATTTGATTTTGCAATGAGCATCAATGCGGGATAATATATTTGAGGAGTCAGTTATCGGATACAACCTCTTCAGAAGTAGGGATACCGGGAAAGTATAAGAGTCGGACGAGTCATGGGAGGATCAGTTCGTGGTGTTCATCTGCATCCAGTTGCCGACATGTGTACAAAATTTAATTTGTCAATATTTATGCTTCTTGTGAATACTTGCATACTCGTGTATCTGCTTTGTGTAGCTTCCTCTTTTCAGGAGTTACATCCCGTGTATAAAAACTCCGCCCATTCAGGGGCCCAATCAATGAAAATGTGTTATTCAGTACTTGATGCCTGTTCTTTACTGTTTTGCGCATGATAAAACGCCTAAGTTTATTGAAGCTAGCATGAATATAACATTACTGGCCCTTGCCAACAATTGTTAAAGCTTTGAATTAACTGAGTGTAACGTCACTAACCTGAATCGATTTGGATTGCATAGGCTTGTCGTGCTTTGTTTGTGTTGTTGCAGGTTTCATAACTGTACGAGGAAGGTGATCAAAAGATTGCGATAATGAAAGGCTTGATCCCCACGCAGGTCATGCATGTTCTTCCTGAAGAAGGATAGAATTCTCCAGCTAGCCGTAGCTTATCCAAAGGACGTGCTCCAGAGAAGTTACTCGTCCTCAGCAGAGTTTGGTGATTCTGAGATCGTAAGGCTGTATTCAGACAGGTTCATCTCCCCCCGCAGGGTCATGCATTCTCCCCCAGCAGGGTCAGTTAATTTTCCCCAAGAGAATCCAGCCATCCCCAGCGGAGTTCTCTTTTCAGTAAATGTTCTTTCCTTCCAGTGGAATTCGAAGATCAAGACTCTCCCCAGCAGAGTTGATGGCGGTTCCTGTCATTTATTTTGTCAGAGATACTGGGGATATCGGTTCACGTTCCAGCAGAAAGTCCGATCGTGCCGTGCACATCTGTTATTCTCCAGCAAAGTCATATTCCCCAGCAGGGGGTTACTCCAACAAGACGTGTGGTTTGAGTTCCCAACTTCCCAGCAGGGTCGACTTCACTCTTCCAGCATTTATTTTGCCGGAATAATTTTGTAGCATCAGGCTATCCCCGGCGAGTCGGCATTATCCTTCCAGCATTTATTTTGCTGAAGCAGTTTTTGTATTCTAGCAGTTCAGGTGGAGAGAGCTCTTGCTCAAATAAATTACCAAACAGTCAAGATCTCGGCAGGAGATATTCAATAATAATGTCAGCTTCGGCGGTATTCCTCACAGAGTTATCATGATAAAACTCTCTTTGTCTCCAGCAGAGCCGTTTGTGCAAATGTCTCTTATTTTTTCCCCAGTCAGAGTGGCCAGGATAAGTGTCTTCTTATCCCCAAGCAGAGTTTGTTTGTCATCAACGGATCGCATGAATCAGAATTTCGAAGCAGGTGTCCGATAGTTGGTTTTCAGACATCCCCAGTAGAGCTCATCTCGAAGTCGCTGTCACGTCAGTGCTAAGAAGTTTGTGGGTGAGGATCATCGAAGAACCAAGTCCTAGCGCGGACAGTTTATTCCTAGATTGATGGGATTTCTTCAGAAGTGGGCGTCCTAACGTGGACAGGTTTGTTTTACCGGATCGGTAAGGTGCGTTAATCCTGACGTGGATAGATTCGGTCTCTCGAAATTTGGAGAAAGGGAGGTCATGACGTTGACAAAAGATTGGTTACTCTTCGTGTTGGTGTCCTGACGTGGATCATTTGTTTTCAGCAGATATCTTTATTCGTAATGGTGAAATGTGCGTCCTGACGTGGACAAGTTTGTAGTTCTTTGTGATGACAAGATACAAGAATCCTGACGTGGACAAATTTATCCTTCTTCGTGTTGTTGGCAAAGTGTAAGTCCTAACGCGGATATTTCCCCAGTGAGTCGAAGGTGTGAGTCCTTACGTGGACAAGTCTTATTTCCTCAGTGAGTCGAAGACGCCTGAGTCCTTACGTGGATAAATCAAGACGAGATCAGTGTCCTAACGCGGGCAGATCAAAGAGATTATTATTCCTAACGTGGAAAGATGTGGTCCTTACGCGGACCTATCAACAGAAGTGATTCCTAACGTGGAAAGAAGAGAGTCCTTACGTGGACAGATTAAGATGGCATTCCTGACGTGGAAAAGTTTAGTCCTGACGCGGACATATCAGGAGAAGATTCCTAACGTGGAAAGAGTGGAGTCCTTACGTGGACAGGTTAAGATGTATTCCTTACGTGGAAAAGTTTAGTCCTTACGCGGACATATCTAGAAAGGGTTTATTCCTTGCGTGGAAGGATTTGAGTCCTAACGTGGGCATATCAAGAGCATTCCTTACGTAGAAGAAAAATGGTTTCCTTACGTGGAAAGACGAGTTTATTCCTTACGTGGAAAGATTGAGTCCTTACGCGGACATATCAAGATTGATTCCTGACGTGGAAAGAAATGGATTATTCCTGACGTGGAAAAGTTTAGTCTTGGCGCGGACAGATCATATCAAGATATTCCTAACGTGGAAGAAGAAGTTTATTCCTTACGCGGAGAAATTGGGGTCTTGACGTGGACAGATTCGAGAAGTTGAGTCCTGACGTGGACAGGTTCAGCACCAAAGTGGAATTCCTTACGTGGAAAGATCGGAGTCCTGACGCGGACATGTCAAATGGCATTGGAGTCCTTACGTGGACAGATTGATATAGTTTCCTAACGCGGAAAGAAGATTGCTTCCTAACGTGGAAAGATAAAAGCGTTACTCCTAACGTGGACGATGTGATTCCTAACGTGGACAGGTGTTACTCCTAACGTGGAAGAGTTTTTCCTAACGTGGGCGATTCAATTTATGGAAATGCGGACGAATTATCCCCAGCGGAGTTGCCGAGTTTTTTTCTGGGTTGACAGTAAGTGGAGTCCTGACGTGGACAGATTTAGTTGAGATTTCTTCGTATCGACGACAGACAGAGTCCTCACGTGGACAAGTAAGCAAAAGGTTATGACAGAATTCTCTTCAGAACGATGAAGACAATCCCCAGCACGGTCGTGAGAGATCAGTGGGTTGCTCTAACAGTCAGATTCAGCTGACGAATGTTATTCCTCAAGCAGGAGCGCAGTTTATTTCTGCGGTTGGCAAATTTCTGGTTTCACTAGTATTCAACCGTCTCGTACCGCGAATGTCTGAAGGCTCCGGGCTCTTCATCCAATCGGGTCCAAGTCGCTTGAATAGGGGCAGCTGTTGCACCATAAAATTTGCTCAACCTTATTCCTTGGATTTATGTTTCATCACCATTAGCATTTGCATATAGAGTCATGTACATAGACTAACCATTTGCATAGCATAAGCATAGCAAGTCATTCAACAGGGGACCAATCATTATTTTTATCTCTAGAGGCCTATCAAGAGGTTATTATCCCAATTCAGTCATATTCAAGTCATCAGGAAAGAATTTGAAAGCAAAGAGTTCAGCAGATCAAGCCTTGAGTCCATCTCCTAGCTGAGGGTATCTGAGGATCAATAAGAGGGTTGTGAGCTGTGGAATGACAGCATGGAGAGCATCTAGACATTATGAGAGATTTAGAAAGTCATTTGGAGAAGAAAACAAGTCATTGATGAAAGCACAAGAGCTATAGTGGAAGACAGTCAACTAGGGTTTCATCTGGGTCAACCCTAGGTCAACCCTAGGTCAATTGACTGACTTAAGAGGGCATTCAAGTCTATTGGAGAGATGTGGGGATCATCATTGGACATATAAAGAAGGATATGGAGATATGCCAAGGAGAATTCAAGAGAAATCAAGGAGAAGAGGAGTTACTAAATTAGGGTTTCTGTGTAAAATCCCCTAGTTTAGGTCAAATTTCCAAGCAAGATAAGTCAAAATGCTAACTTCAAATGGCTTCTTGGCCAACATGAAACTTGTAGAGGATCTCAAGACCTTTAATTTGAGTGGTGGAAGACCTCAAGGAGATTTATAGAACTCAAGTTATGGTCCTTACAAGTTACAGGTCATCTGGGGTGTCTGAATTTTTGTCTGTGAAAGTGACTTGACTTCCAAGCTAGTTTTGCCCCTCAAGGAGATTTCAAATGAATTCTTGGTCAACATAAGAGTTGTTCCTCATTGTCTTAGCTTTCTAGAATGGTATGGTATGCCTTCATATGATGTGGAGAACTCAACTTATGGTCTTGACAAGCAAAGGGTATTTTGGGCATTTGTGAATTACAGGTCATTTTAACCTATACCCAAAACTCATACAAGGAGGCCTCAAATGGAAAAACTTACAACATCAAACTTGCTCCAAATGGGATTTTAAGTCTAGAAAGAAGGTCACAAGTTATTGGAGAAGCTCATAGCATGGAGTTACATAATTGGTCAAAATATAAACTAAAAAGGCTTATAAAGTGAATAATTTCAAAGTGAAAAATGGTTTGGGAGATTTACAAGTCCAAATGGAGACTTCCAATATATGATTTTGAATGGAAAAACAATTCTAAGAACAATGGTTCACACACTTTTTTGAGCTTAGAAGGAAAAAATGAAGTTATCCATGGTTGCTTACCTTTTAAGAAACATGATCAAAATGAGCCAAAGTTTGAAAACAAGGGAATGTGCAAGATGGATCTAGAATGTACCATTGGGGTCTATATATTCATGAAAGGAGAATTTGGCAAGGGTTGGCCTCATTTGCACCAAGAATTCCACAAGATTTCTCATTCTTTCTTCAAAAGTTTCATTCCAAATCTCTCAAATTCTTCATCAATCTTCCTCAAGATCTATTCAATTTTACTCCATCATCATCATAGATCATAATTGAAGCAAGGTTTTGGTAGTTCTCATCCATTTTCGAGTGCTTCTTTCATCAACATCAAAATCACAAGTTCAAGTGAATTGCATGATTCAAGCAAGGAACCTCCAAAATTGTGCATACAGAATTGAGTATTGAATTGGTGAATCAAGATCCAAGTCTCAAAAGCTTCATATCTTCCATTTCCATAGCTGTTTTCAAGGTTTCTCATCAGGTAAGTTTTCATTCGATTAGCTTGATTCTGTTGGTTTCACATGATTTTATTAGTGTAGACTTGATCTAGGTGGTTAGGAGATTAAGTTAGATGATTTTGGAAAGGATTGGTGATGGTTAGTGACAGGTGCAACAAACTGTTAGTGTTCGAATCTCTTGGATTAAGGCGTTAGAATGTTAGTTTGATTCATCAGATTAACCTCCATTATGTGTAGATTAGTTTAGGTCAGGTTGGAGGAAGAACAGTGATGGTGCATATCAGTGCATTTCAATGGTGGCCAGTGTTTGATTCAATCGTGTTTGTCGTTGTGGTGAATTTCAAAGGAAACTAATGCCCTAGGATTGTAGAGGGGGAGATTCTGAGCAGGTTTCATGTTTATGGCGTGGCGTTTCACTGCGTGTAGAAGGAGAACAGCTTGGTGTAAAGCTTGCTCGTGCATGGAGCCATGGTGAAGTGAAACCCTAAGTTTCAGGTCATTTGGGGAAGACGAAATCGTGGCCCTTCATGTTGTGTTGGACCTTTGACTGATAGGGTGATCCAATGGCCAGCATTTAATCTGAGCGTTTGGAGGGAATTGGACCTTGGCCAAAACGCACCGTTTCATTAATTGAAACGGGCGGGCCTGAGTTGGATTTTGTTATCCCCACCCCCAGCAACTAGGCCCAAACCAATTTCTAACGTGTTTTTGATGCTATTCTTACCCCCAGTGCGTTTTATTACTTCATTGAATCTGAGTGTTTTCTGGGCCTTAGTAAAAGGCGCTATCTGCACCCCCATTGTGAAGGCCCATCCTGGATTGAACTGGGGCGAGTTTCTAAATGCACCCCTCACTCATTTAATTCAATTTTAATTTTCTTATTTCATTTTAATATTTTACCAATTTCATTAATTCATAAATAATTCATAAAAAATGCATTTTCATCCATTCTTTTTACCATATTTTCATTAAAATGTCTAGAATATTATAGGAAAATAAATTTTCATTTTTAGTTTTATTTCATATTTTTTACATATTTTCTAAATAAATGTCATATTAAATAGATTCATTTCATGCATTATTTTTATGATTTTTGTTCTCTCACATGCTTTAATATTTTTTGATCATTCTTTTCATATTGTTTAGATGAGATATTAGGCTTGTAGAAATATTTTAGTTCCCTTTTTTAGGAGTTAATTTTAGGTGATTAATAAATGCTTGAACATCATGTACAAAACTAGGGTTTTTAGGTGACAACTTAGGAGTTTGATTTCATTCCCCTTAGGACTTAGGATTCAAATAGATTAGTTATGGGACTATATGGGCTATGGGTAGTTATTAGATCCCTTAGAGAACAGTTAGGATTCCCCTACTGCTATTATTACTGTCTGTATATCTGTTGTCTGGTGTGGTGTGCCCTCTGGGGATTGTTGCTTGTTTGATTGGGTATTGGGTTTGTCTGGGGCCCTGGGGAAGCTGAAGATTTGTGAAGATGAAGCTATTGGAGATTCAAAGATTGAAGATCAACTGTCAGAGTTGAGGAGGAGTTTCTTGCTAGCAGATGCTGAGGAGATTAGGGTTTAGGAGCTAGGCAGAGCTCTAGATTAGAAATCTTGTTTCTCAAACATGGATTGCCTTGTCTGCATCCATTCTTCTCTGTGATTCAGAGTCTCTCTAAGACACTCACCCCCTTCCTTTGGAAGGCTTGGTGATAGTGTCTATGAGATAGAACTCTTGAGAGAAAATGTCTTTTGTGTTAGAAGCAGTCTGTTCACCACCCTTGGTAGTCAACTGATTGCTTAACACCCAATTCACTCTTGTGACTAATCCCTCGTCCTGGAGGCTTGAGCTTGAAGAAAAGCCATTGCAGATGGAAGACTGATGATCAAAGCCCTTGTCTGAAGGCCATGAAGATGGAGATTGATGCTTGTTGAAGCCTGTAGCTGATTGGAGATTGCTTGAAACCAGATGTTGATTCAGAGCTGCTGATGCTGTTTCTTCTGTTGCTGTATTTCATTTGTTGATGTATTGATTGGTTTTCTGAACTGTATTGTTTGCTGTTTACCCTGTGGGGTTGGAAGTGAAGCCTGTTCACTTTCGCCTATTGTTTTCTAGGTTCGAGGTTGAGTGGGACTCCCTTGCCTCGCTTGTACTGTTGCATCCATGCATTTTATTGTTTTACCGTATATATCTGATATTGTTGCTGTTTCTGCCTATCCCGTAGGATCTCTGTTTCTCTCTGTGCAAGAGAGGAGCATGATAGACACTAGGTCTTAACCCATGCATGATAACATTAGGTTAGTTTGTTTCCCTTCGCAACCGTAGGTTAGAGTTCTGTCTCTTTCTTTCTCAAAACAAACAGAAAAACACATAAAGATTTCAAACACAATAAAAGACACTTCTTTCGTAAAAGAATGTGAACTCATCAAAACGTCATTTTTGTCCGCTTGGACTGTTAATCAGAAAAACCTTTTTCAGAAGGAATAAAAACAATCAAAACGGACTTGTGTCGTACGTGGCCCGAACTACGTTTGCTCTGATCTTTCATGCTGTATGAAAGTACGTAGGCATAGGATGCGATATCCTAGCGAGCAACCTTCCCCTCCTTTCCCGTAGGTAGGCGAACTACGTTGACTCTGATTTCTCGTTCCAGACGGGAATACGTAGGCATAAAGTGCGATACTTTGCCGAGTCATTTTTATTTTCATTTTATTTTCTTTTTAACCCTTGACCTGTAGAGTAGATAGAATAACAATCCATACCCGAAAACAAGCGTGGATCCCGTCGAGTACGACGGACGTGAGGGGTGCTAATACCTTCCCCTTGCGTAACCGACTCCCGAATCCAGGTTTTGGCTGCGATGACCATACCTTTCCCGTGTTGTGCGAGGTTTACTCTGAGCGTTTCCTTTCCCTCCCGTGGGATAAATAACGCACGGTGGCGACTCTTCTGTTCAGCCGGCGCCGATTTTCGCAGTAGCGACAGAAGGTCCCGAGCCTGGGTCCCGCTGGGAGATGATGTTCGACGGAGCGTCAAACAAAAATGGACACGGCGTCGGAGCGGTTCTGAAAAATCCAACTGGAGGGTACACTGCGGTCACAGCCCGACTTTGTTTCTCATGTACAAACAACATAGCCGAGTATGAAGCCTGCATCTTAGGGTTGGAAGCTGCCATTGATCTCCGCATCAAAATCTTGGAAGTAATTGGTGATTCTGCTTTGGTGATATACCAACTCAAAGGAGAATGGGAAACCAGGCATGAAAAATTGATCCCTTATAAGACCCACATCTTAGAGATGGCTGAATATTTTGATGAAATTACCTTCAAGCACGTACCAAGGGCAGAAAATCATATTGCCGATGCGCTAGCCATGATGGAATCTATGTGGAAGGTCTAGTTTGTCAATGAGGCACCTCTGATCCGCATCAAAAGAAGGACAGTACCCGCATACGTCATGACAATAGACGAAGAATCTGATGAGAAGCCATGGTTTCATGATATCAAGAATTTTCTCCAAAATCAAGAGTATCCCGCTAACACGTCCACAATTGATAAAAGAGCAATACGAAGGTTGTCATCTAAATTCTTCATCAGCAATGGTACCTTGTACAAGAGAAATCATGACATGGTCTTACTCCGATGCGTCGATGAAAACAAGGTGAATCTCATAATGACTGAAGTACACAAAGGAACCTTCGACACCCATGCGAATGGCCACGCCATGGCTAAGAAAATCTTAAGAGCAGGTTACTTCTGGTTAACCTTAGAGACAGACTGCATACTCTTCGCTCGAAAGTGTCATAAATGTCAAGTTTATGCCGATAAAGTGCATGTCCCTCCACATCCTCTCAATGTGATGACATCACCTTGGCCTTTTGCAATGTGGGGCATAGATATGATTGGGGCAATAGAGCCAAAAGCTTCCAACGACCATCGCTTCATCCTTGTCGCAATCGATTATTTCACCAAATGGGTGGAAGCAGCGTCATACGCCAATGTGACAAAGCAAGTGGTTGCACGCTTCATCAAAAAGGAAATCGTCTACCGATACGGTATCCCTAATAGATCATCACCGACAACGGGTCGAATCTGAATAACAAAACGATGAAGGAACTTTGTGATGATTTCAAGATCAAACATCACAATTCGTCTCCTTACAGACCTAAGATGAATGATGCAGTTGAAGCTGCAAACAAAAATATCAAAAAGATAATACAAAAGATGGTCGTAACTTACAAAGAATGGCACAAGATGCTACCATTTGCTCTGCACGGATACCGAACATCGGTGCGCACTTCGATAGGGGCAACTCCTTTTTCCTTAGTGTATGGGATGGGCGCTGTGCTACCCATTGAAGTCAAAATACCTTCCTTGAAGATATTGACGGAAGCAAAGCTTGATGAAGACGAATGGATAAAATAAAGATTCGATTCGTTGAACCTCATTGACGAAAAAAGAATGACGACCATGTGTCACAGTCAAATCTATCAACAAAGGATGATCAGAGCGTTCAACAAGAAGGTTCGTCCCAAAGAGTATAGGGAAGGAGAGATTGTGCTTAGAAAAATCCTGCCAACCCAAAAGGATATGCGTGGCAAGTGGATGCCCAACTATGACGGTCCTTTTGTTGTAAAGACTGTCTTCTCCGGAGGATCTCTGATTCTCGAAACTATGGATGGTAAACAACTCAAGTATCCCATCAACTCAGACGCAGTGAGAAAATACTACGCCTGAAATGAAATACCTAGAAAGGAGATTTCAGTGCTTCATCAATATGAAAGCCCAATGTTTGAAAGCTGGCAGACCTGGGGCAGAGTCCTGTGCACAATGTTAGAAGAAAGGTCAACGCATGTTGTTCTCGTCAGAAGCAGCGAAGCAAGTGAACTGGTAGTCGGAAGGACCGGATTATTATGGGATTTTGTAACCTTTTCTTTTGCCACTTTTTCAAACTTATAAAATTCCCAAGGCTTTGCCTTTTGTAAAGTTCTTGTCTATCAATAAAATCAGATTTTTGGCCAAATCATTGTTATGATCCACTGTTTTTGTTATGCAATTTCACTTATTTGTTAATAAGAATTTTCATGAAAGCAATGTGTTTTGAAAAAAACTTAAAGTCTTGTTTTAAAAAGGAAACACGATTTGACAAAATGATTGAAAATTCTAGAGGTAATATGATGATATTACACAGTTCTCAAAGTTTTGGAAGTTGCTGTTGCCTTTGACCAGGCTAGATGTGTCCGACAACAATTTTAGCTCTTAAGCTAAGACTTCTTTCTCTGCAGCATTACGAAGGGATCATTGAGAAAAGATTGTTATCTACACCAAAGAAGGAAGTGTCGTCTGACTTGAGGCATTTTGAAACTCAGCGTGACGAGTTCTCTCTTTATTTTGTTTTCCTTTGTTCCTGTGGGTCGGCCTGCATCTCACATACAACATCATGCCAGCATACACATTTGTTTGCATTTCTGGTTTTGGTTTTTTTGCCTGCTTAGGCTGTTGCCTTTGAGATCCTTTGGTCGTTACCTTTTATCTTTGATTTGTTGTTACAAGGTTCGCTTCAAAGTTGACATCCTGGGGTTTCCTTACTTTCTCTGGGAAGCTAATGGTGACTAGCAATATCCAATTTACACAAACAGGGGTTTGTTACCAATTTTCATCTTCGATTTAAGGTGGTCACCAACAAACTTTGAAAGACTAGTGGTCACTAGCACACGTTTAGAACCAATTACGTTCGGTATAGTGACTCGATCGTCACCAACTATTTTCCAAACCCAGTTGTTACTGATTCTGTTATAAAGCGAACCAATTGTTATTGGAGACCCCTTGATTCGGTTTTCACCAATCTGATTAAAAACCTAGTCGTTACTAGTATTACCTGCAAATCCAATGGTTATTGGTACTCGTTTGATTCGGTTATTACCAGTCTTTCTGAACCTAGTCGTTACTAGTTTTACCTTCAGACCCAATTGTTATTGGTACCTTTGATTCTGTTATTACCAATCTCTATAAGTCTAGTGGTCACTAGCATTGTTTGGAAAATCTAGTGGTTACTAACATTATCCAAAAACAATTGTTATTGGCATACCTGATTTGGTCGTCACCAAAATTCCTTAAAAGTCCAATGGTTATCGGCATCGCTTAAATCAGATTGTTGTCGTCACTTTGATTGGTCGTTACCAAACTCTTTGAAAATCCAATGGTCATTGGTCTCCCTGGACTTGGTCGTCACCAAAATTCCCAGTTAAGTCTAGTGGTTACTAGCATTATCCATTATCAACTGTTATTGGTATACCCTGATTTGGTCATCACCAATCCCCTCTAGGTCCAGTAGTTACTGGCATTGCTTGAAAGCTAATCGTTACTAGTCGGTTGTTACCAATTCCCCTAGCCGAAGTCCTGTGTTTTATCAATATTGTTTGGAAATTCCCAATTGAAATTGGAACTTTGATTTAGCCGTCACCATATCCCCAGGAAGTCTAGTGGTATTTAGCACTTCTTGGAAACCGTTTTTGATTTGGTCATAACCATCCTCCCCAGTAAGTCTAGTGGAAACTAGTACTGTTTGAAGCTATTTGTTATTCTGGTCGTCACCAGTCTCCCCAGTTGAAGCTTTTTGCTTTCCTAGTCGAGTCTCGGAGAATTAGTGGATACTAACCTCCATGGCGCGCCCGGTTTTGTTTCTAACCTTTTCCTGAAGATCCCGTTTGAATTCTTTGTTATAGGAAATCTCTCACCTAGTTATCCCCAAAGAGACTCGTGTCTTCGTTCTGTCTTTTCCCCGGTGAAGCTTCGCTTCCCCAGTGGATTTATTTCCCCAACAAAGTTTCTTCTCAGTGGATCCTTTCCCCAGTGAGGTTTGTGTTTCTTTTCTTTCGTTTCCCCAATGAAGAATTGTCTTCTTCCCCGGTGGGCTTCCTCACATGATTATCCCCAGTAAGGTTCATATCTCCTTTCCCCGACGAAGATGTGTCTTCCCTAGTGGAATTTGTGTCCCCAGTGTGAAAGATTTCCTTGAACAAGCATCTTTAGTCATGTCTGAACTATCTTGCTTACTTTGTTTGGAATCTGTCCCCAGTGTGTTGGGTCCTCGTGAGTGGTTACTCGTCGTTTTTCCGTTCTTTTATATTTACTCGTGCGTCTGCGTTTGGCTTGCACTCAAGCATCATATAACATCATTTAGATTCATGGAATATTTGCATTTGTCCTTTTGCATACCATCGGATCTAAGGGACACAATTTCTGGTTTGCTATATTTAAATACCTTTCACTGCGATTCTATGAGGATTGTCACCTCTCATTACCATCTAGTGAAAATATTTAAATAGGGGCATCTGTTGCACCCTAAATTTTGACCCCTTAGATCCTCATCATCATTATAGGATCATATTCACTTGATTAATTAACCTTAACCCATTTTCAGTTTATCTTTGTTAAGATGCAGATGAATTAGGGTTCTGTACCGTCAGAATCGAAACTTCGAGAGTTTGGTCAATCAATGTTTTGGATTGATCCAACTTCAAACAAGATCAAGGATGATACATTGGACTAAGAATGAATGCAATTTGAGGTGGTCACTCGGAGATTGAGAACAGTGCAATTTGAGATACCCGATTAGGTTTTTCGATCAGAAAAAGTCAATTGTAGTTTGAATTTTGATTCAAAGAGTATTTCAATGGTGGGATCAAGGTCCATTAATCTCCTATGACTTATTAAAGTCCATCCAAAGAGTTTCAGGTCCTTAGGATGTCCGGATCACCAACGGGCGACTCGGTAGACGCCGATCGATCGAACGGTTGACCGAAACGTCAACTCTCCAACAATAAGGAAATTGAGTTCAAGGTGTGAATAAAAAATGTTCCTTATGTCATATTACACATCCCCATAAAATTTCATGACCATTGGATCAAGGGTTGAGAAGTAATTGCAAAAATCGGGAATTAGGGTTTCGAAAGGGGCAAGACCATAACTCCTCAACCACATATCCAATTGGAGTGGTTCAAAGCTAATTAGAAAGCTCTTGACAAATCCTACAAAAGCCTCATAGTGTTCCATGATCAAAAAATGCATGGAATTGGAGTTATAGCAAAATTCATTTTTGAAGGGTAAATAACTTAGAAAAATTCTAAGTTATTTAACACTTGTAAGTGATTTTTTTAGAATTTTGAATGTTTTTTCAACCTAGTTCCATCAAGAATTTGGAAATTCCCGAAACATGAAAGTTGTAGAGCTACTTAAGGGCTTTCCAAATTGTGGTAGAACTCCTCAATAGCATGTTTGATCAGGAAGTTATGCACCATAGAAGTTGGGCCTGTCAACACTTGAAATCACACCAACACTTCCCCAAAAATCAGTTTTTCACAACTTGGACTATCCTCAACCCTTAGATCATGATTCAATATGGTTTTCAGATGTGTAGAGGAATGAAAATGCAGAGAAATAAGGAGTTTGAAGAGAGAGGCAAGTGGCAAGCCACTTGTGTAATAAAATATTCAAATGTAAGGAGAGAGAAACTTTTTCACTCCAAAATTGTTGCAGCTGCTCTCCCTACCTCCATGGATCATCTCAATCACTTCATGTCCATATCCACTTGATTTTTTTGATCTCCATTGAACCATGTAACTGATAGGAGAAGATTTGGCAAGATTCACTTAAAAATCTCAAATCTCCCTCCAAAAGTGGTGAAAAACCAAATCAGCCCTCACCCTCATTTCTCCTATAAATAGAGGACTACTCTATAAACTCAAACACACCAGAGCAATATCATAACACCACATCTCTCACCCTACTCTCATTCATCAAGAAATCTCCAAATCTCAAAAACCTCCATTTTCACAAAAAACTGTCTTGAGCAAAACTCTGCTCAAGACCAGTTCCATCCTTTCCAAACCTCAAAAAACCACCCCTACAATATTCAAATGTCATATAGAAGGTGTCCATACCTTTATATCTTCAAAAACTATCAAATTGCCAAAAGTCAACTTTCACACTAAGAAAGTTTGACCACAACCCTCAAAAACTGCCAAATCTTGGTCCAAGCCTTTCCTTGTTGATCTAACCATCCACACACCCCCTATACATCATATTATAACTGTCTAAGGCATTAAAAACCAGCTGGAAGACCATTAACTCCAACTGCCTTGAAAAGTGGTTTGTTACTTCAAGAGGAAGTAAGCTTCAAGTCCTTCCCAAAGAAGAGGATCTCTGGGTTTCTAAGCTTCTTAGCTTGTTCAAGACTTGTCTACAAGAGGTATGTGATGTTTAAAATCTTCATTTATCATACATTGTCATGTTTATCATATTTTGAGATGATTGTTATGAAATATACCATTGTCGTCCCATACTAGTTCATAGTCAAGAACTTAGGTTTTGTGGTTATGTTACTTGCTTGTATTAATGTATTTTCATTTGTCAATGATATATTGGTGATGTGTTACAAGGATTGTACTTAGATCATGTTTAACTTTGGTCCACTAGAGACTTTAGCTTTGGTCCACTAATGAAATTTGAATGATTTGTAAGTTGTTCATGACACCCCCCTGCCTTAGATCATGTTTGAATCTAATGTAGCTCTTGTTTTCACATTTGTGTCATTTTGTGCCATTTAGCTTTACCATTATCATGATTTGTGTTTGGACTGTTTTATGTTTGTTATTTTGTATCTCAAATGTTCTAATTCATTGGTTAAATGTCTATGTGGTCTTACTTGCTATTTGGTTTGGGTGAAAAATTGAAAAAACATGAGTTTTGAATTTTGAGGCCTGTTATGAGATTATGTTGTTTTAGCTGCCAATATCCTGAACCAATGTATCCTATTTTGTTTCAATTAAGTGTTTCCTTATCCATGAGTATAAAATCACTAGCCTACATGTTTTGAACTTGTGTGTGATGTCACTTACCTCAATCTGTCATGGGCTGGCCTACTGCCCTAATGTTACTTGTTTGTGCATTTCATAAATCTCAATATTGCCATATGTTATTTGATGTTGATCTGGTGTGACTTTAAGGCATGAGCATTTCCTTCTGCATATTTAAGGTATGTGCATAACTTTTGTTTCATCAAAAACTCATTGTCTTAAAAAAATGCCTTGATACACCAAAACCTGTTTCAAAACAACTTTTCCTTTCAAACAACATGTCAGTTTCTGTGCCAGCCACAAAAAGCTTGAGTTATATGCATGAATTCATTCCTTATCATATTTTTGATATGTGCATTTAATTAATTTGGTCTGTTCTTGCCTGTTTCACAAATTTCACCTTCCAATTGCATTTTCATACTAGAATATGCCATGAGCATACCATTTGCTGTTTTAAGTGTTTTTGTTTGGATTTTTTGAGCTCATCTCATTTGTTATTGCATATATGATATGTGTAAACCATTGGCTTGACTTGAAACCTTTGCTTTTGCAATTTCACCCACTGCCCCAATAAGGCAGTTTTTTTCACTTTGTCACAAAACTTACCAATTTCTGTTTTAGGTGCAATTTGCTAAATTTTTGAATTCAATCTCATCCATTGTCACATATATGTTGTGTGTGTGCTTTTGTTGTGGTTTGAAACCATTTCCACTTGAAATCCACCTACTGTCATCAAAACAGTTTTGCTTCTCCACCAACATTCCAGCTTTTGCTCTAGATGCATCATGTTTGTTTTTTTTGTAGGGCTTATCCTATTTGTCATCATGAATAAGATGTGTGTATGCTCTTGCTGAGATCCAAAACCTCATTTTTGCAAATAACAGCACTGCTGCCTCCAAACTGTTTTTGCATCTCACCCCAAATACCAATCCTTGGTCTAATTGAGTTATGTTTGAATATTGGTTCTGTTTCCATCTAATTTCATGTTGGTGATGTGTGCATACTATTTCCTTGATCTGTTCCCACCAAGCTAGGCATTTCACTTCCATATTGCATCATTGTTGAACAATTTGTATCTTTTACCATAGCTTGCAATGCCTGATTATTTGTCTACTTTAGTATGATCTCATTTGATCTATAGGATTAGGAACATCAGCTGTCATGATTGAGATATATATTTGACATTGACACAAGCTAATTTTGCTCAACTTGAAATTTCCCATGTCTGCATCTTCATGCTATGGCTGCTGTGCATATACCATTTCATACTTGGTCTGTTTTTTAGTTGATATTTGGAGGTAAACGTATCTGTTATTACACTTGAATCATGTGTGTGAAGATTGTATGACCTGAATCTGCCACAATGCTTGTTTTAACTTTAGACTACATTCCAACTGCATCGTTGAGCTAACATTGCTATGCTAAACCTGATGTACTTGGTCAACCATCTGTTTCACTGCATTCATGATGATTCTTGAGTAGGATAGCCTTATGTTAGTATGCTTACCATATGTATGTGATGTTTTCCTAGTTGGATTTAGGTCAGCTTGTGTTTTAGTTTCAACGACTGCATCATACCATGAATACCATCACAACTCATATGCCAGTTCACATTCCAGACATGTTTTGTATCAAATACTTGTTAGAACACTTTCAATTTATCATTCATGAGCTGCTCACATTGTTCTTTAGTCTTAATTCTCACTGTTTTAACTTGTGATCATGGAAATGCACTTTCATCTCATATTTGCAACTCACATGCTTTTTCTTTTGTTGATGTTCTTTTTGGACTTATGACTGTTGGAACCTGATCTATAGCATATTTCAAACATGTCCATACCTTCATTTGATTGTTAAATCACCTAGCTGGATACATGAACTCCAAAATGCATTTCAAAATTCAAATATGCATCTTCTATCGTGTTTTTAATTGGAAGCATGATCTCACAATTTCAACACCACCACTGTAATCCTCATCAAAAATCACACGAGTTTGACTAAAATTTCACTAAAATCCCTGGAGTTTTGACCAAGTTGTGATTAAAAATGCAAATCCACTTTTACTTGTTCTTGGTTCTTTGTTATTTGCCCAAAAATCTTGCCAAGCGCGCTATATATACTTATGGGGGTGGCTACATCAACGGATGTATAGCCACCCCAGTGGTAAGAACTTTGTCACCTAAGCGCCTTTCATATGCATGTCCTGGGTTCGATCCACGTGGAGGTCGAACCCTTTTGTTTTTTTAATTTCCTTGTTTGATTTACTCTTCTTTCCTCTGCGGGTTATTGGTTGTTATTATGTGCTAGAAACTAAAGGGCCTGGGTTCAACTCCCAGCTAGGCCCCTTTTTTTCATTTTTATTTTGTGTTATTTGTTTTATTGTTATAATTCATCAAAACTTCAAATATTTGTAACTTGTTCATATTTTATCATTTTTGGCCCATTTTATTTGCAACATACTTGTTATAATGTCTACTTTTGTATGATGTGAAAATATTACTTGTTGTCATAATTTGTGATGCACTTTGACCATATTGAAAATTGTTCAGTTATTGTAATTAGTGACCTAACTTACAGTTGAATTCCTCTGAGCATGATTGAACTTCTTGTAAGATGTTTACCCCCCTTGTTAGTTAACATGTTAGGGTACCCCCTTTGGTTGTCACCGTAACCTTGTCTCATTTATTCCTCCTAAATTATGAGGTTTAAACTGATTTAATTGTGTTTGATTGTCATCTATGCACATTGTTGTCACATTTACTATGCTTTGAACTTATGACCTGCCTACTTTCAAGTTGTGACTTATTCATATGGTTGTTTCCTCTATCATGCTTCAATCTTTGTTAAGATATGCTCCAATCTTTGTAATATATTTGATTATCGGTTGTAACCATTGGTATTATTTGAGGTATCTTCTTATTGTAATATGCATGCTTACTTGTCTTAATCTTATTTCATCTTGCTCAATTGTTCATCTGCTTTGTTAAGTACTTCTTTCCCCAAGTGATAGAACTTTTTAGTTCTCATCCAAGTTGTCTTCCCCTCTCTCCTTCCAAAGGAAAAGTCTCTCCCTTGACCCTTGTGTCATTGGATAGCTCATTTACCCCTCTTGACTTTGTGAAGTCATTCTAACCTTGGCTTAGTTAAGTTAGAACATTCAAATTATTAGACTTTGATGTAAGTCTAGAAAACCTACCTATACTAGGAGTGCTCCATCAACTAGAACTTTAGGATAGAGTTTGTAAACTCTATGTAAGAATCATAGCAATGATTACTTACTCCCCTTTTGACTATTTAACATAGATCTAGAGAGTTTTGTAAAACTCTATACAAACATTGTTATGTTTGTTCCCCTCTGAACCTTGATCATAATCATGTGTTCTTTAACCCTAGTAAGGTGAACTACTATTCCTCCGATTCTATCCTAGTTAGGATACGTAGGCAGAGGACGCGACGTCTTTGCGAGCAAACTTAGGAACTATCTTTAGGTCTTAACCTATGCCCTTACCCAACCCACACCTTAGCAAACATTTACCAACTTAGCATGCAAATAAACAAAAGGTTCCTGTAGAGTACTACAGATGTTTAGGATGTGAAATACCTACCCTAGGCATAACCAACCCCCGATCCCCGAATCTCTTTGCGTTGTTGTTACATCGCGAAAAGGGTTTTTCTTTCTTTAGACCTTTCCTTTGGATAAATTAAAGTCCAGTTGTAATCTAAGAACTAAAGATTCAAGTTAATCAATAGCTTGGTATCATGATTCTCACCGCAACAATCATACCCACAGTTATAGAATTGAACCACACCCTTACCTTTGGATTGAGGACAACTCTAAACTCTCGGTTCCGATTTGCTCTCCTGTGACTCATCTGCAAATACCTTGAATTCTCTCCGGCGGTTAATTCCTCTGTTCTCAATTTCTCCACAACTACTTTCCTTATCTTCAACCTTTTTCCTAAATTTTGGTCCTGAGCAGTTTATCGTGTTTTCCTCTCTTTCCCCACAACTTCTCCAATAACTACTCTAATTCACTCATTCCATCCACTAATAATAATAATAATAATAATAATATTAATATCACTATTAATTATTAAATTATCATCATTATTAATTATATTATATTTATTATTAAACTTTATACTTATCAAATGATTTCCTATACTTTAAGGACACCTACCAACGCTCTCAGACACACTCCCACATAAAGGCACACCAACAATTCATAACTAATTTAATTTAAAATGAACGGGTTTACACGAAGCGCTTGTAACCTTGGAGGATTTCAGAGCTAGGGCTAATTCGAAGAGATGCAAGCTTGAAGAAGTCTTTGGTGAAGGTGATTAGGAAAACTATGCTGAGGGCCAACACACTATTAGCCAGCGATAGCTGCTCATCCAGGGGTTGCTCACTAGACCGAACCATCCTGAGACACAAAATTTTTTAGGGGAGTTTTAGGCTTGACGTCGCACTTGATGTCTTTTACTTCCTTGTAACTTGATGTTGTTATTGTATTGACCATCACCAGACTTGTTGGTTGAGGTTATTCTGTTTGTATTCAGTATTGACTGTATGTTGCCTGTTTGGCTGTTCATCTTTACATATGAGGTTTTTCTCTATGTTTGTCTATGGGTTCTCCATTGTCATCTTGTTATTCTCGGAACTAGAATCGGGGGGGGGGGGGGGAGGGGATTTCCCTGTTGCATATATACATGTTTGCATTTTGAATCTTGCATTTTCATTTGCGTCGCAGGTGCTCTCGGTGGTTTCTGTTCCTAACTCTGCTTGGTTTTCTTTAGTTTAGGATTAAGGAAGTTGAGGAGTTCAGTTTCTACAGGTATCTAACTCGAGGGAATCAGCGAAGAGTAATGGATCAGGTTCAAGTCGAGTTGCAGGAAGTCAGGGCTCGCATGGCCCAATTCATGGAGTTGATGCAGACTGTTGCTAGTGGGCAGGAACAGTTAAGAACTTTGGTTCAGCCGTTGATATCACAGGTTGACGAAGAGGGTGTTTTGCACGGAGGGGCTGCTGTTATTCCTCCACAGATTGGTGTATCTATTCCCCAAGGTATTCCTACAGTTGTCATACCTCCGGGCGGAGGAGCTGCAAATGAGAATGGTAATATTGCTGGTAATAGAAGTGTGTGCGCTATGCACGGGGCTGCTGGCCCTCATTGGGAAGATAACCAGGATGATGTGTTTTCTGTGAGAGATATGGAGGGTGGTTTACCAACTGAAGCTGACCGAAGGTTTAAACTGATCGAGGAGAAAATGAAATCATTTAAGAATCAGAACTCTTTTGGCCTTGATATGTCTGTTCTTGGTCTAGTTCCTGGGGTCAGGATTCCTCCCAAATTCAAGGTGCCCGATTTTGATAAATACAAAGGGACGACTTGTCCAAGAGTGCATATTCAGGCATATTTCAAGAAGATGTCTGCTTACTCTAGTGATGAAAAGCTGTTAATGCATTTTTTCCAAGACAGTCTGGCAGGGCATCTTTGGAATGGTATATGGGACTTGAGAGAACTCATATTCGTAGCTGGAGAGAGTTGGCCGAAGCTTTTATGCGTCACTATCACTATAATAGTGATCTGGCACCAAACAGGGTACAATTGCAGAGCTTGTCGCAGAAAAGTACTGAGAGCTTCAAGGAATACGCCCAGAGGTGGCGGGATCTAGATGCTAGAGTACAGCCCCCTATGGTCGAGAGGGAGCTGATTGACCTGTTCATGGCCTCACTGCCTGGTGTGTACTTTGAGAAGTTGATAGGCTGCATGTCTACAGGGTTTTCGGATCTGGTAATTGCTGGCGAGAGAATCGAAAATGGAATTAAGTCTGGTAAGATTCCGAATGGTGGTGGATTCTCCTCGCGAGGAACAAAGAAACCATATTTAGCAAACCCCAAGAAGAGGGAGGGGGATGCAAATGCTATTTCTCACAAGGGTAAAGGTAGAGCTCAGTCCCGTTATCATCAACAAGTTGCTACAGTAAATATCCCGGCCACTGCTCAACAACAAGTCAACGCTCCACGACATTATGCTGCTAGGTGCAGAATGCCTGATAGACAGTTCGCGAATCTTCCGGTGCCGTATTCTTAATTGCTACAATATCTGCTGCAATTACAATTGGTTCAGAAGAGGACTCTAACACCTCTCACTGGTACGCCACCTCCTAGCTACGATACGAATGCTCATTGTGATTTTCACCCAGGCGCCCCAGGCCATGATATTGACCATTGCAAAGCTTTCAAGCACAAAGTCCAGGATCTGCTTGATTCCAAATCTATCAACTTCACCAACGATGGGCCGAATGTGACTCAAAACACATGCCGAATCATGGGGTGCTAGGAGCCAATGCCATTATTGAGGGGGAGAAGCTGAATCTGGTAACGGTTGTTGGGGATTTGAAGACTCCGTTGGGGTTTGTGAAGGCTAGTTTGTTGAAGAAGGGGGTGTTCCCAGGTTGTTCTTTTGACTGCTCAGAATGTGAAGTGCAGCCTTAGGGTTGCGATCTTTTGAGGAAGGGTATTCAGAGAATGATGGATGACGGCTGTTTGCAATTTGATAGAGTTGTGAAAGAAGATGTTGGGAATAAAGTGCGTAATGATGGAAGCGAGGTTGCTACGATCTCCATTCCATACCGGACAATCAATATTTCAACGTCTGCTAGGATAGCTCCGATTATCATTACTGTACCTGGACCTATGCCATACGAGAGCATTAGAGCTATCCCATGGAAATATGGGGGAGAGGTGTTCTGTAATGGGCAAAGGCAGGAATGGACAACGTCTACAGATGGAAATTCGTCAGTTGAGAATATAGTTGGTGCCGGAGGTATCACTAGAAGTGGTAGAGTCTTTTCGCCACCAGAGGTTAATGCTGATAAGTGAAGGTGAGAAAATACTTAGAAGGGGGGGGGGGTTGAATAAGTATATATAAAAAATTATGGCAATAAAAACTCAAAGATTTTTATCCTGGTTCATTGAACTCAACTACTCCAGTCCACCCTATCAAGAGTGATTTGCCTTTCTCAACAAGGACTTAATCCACTATTAATCAACTGATTACAATAGTAAGCACTAAGAGCAATTGTTCTTAGTCTTCTCAAGAACTACTGATCACAACTGGATCTTCTTAAGGATCTTTTACAATCAAATGTAAGAATAAAACAAGTGTTTAAATGCTTCTAATTAAGCTATATCACAACTGTGATTTTACACTTAAGTTATAAGAACTTATGAAATAAATTCAGCAATAAGAATAATTTGTATGAGAGCTTGTAGTGAATTTCTTTCAATAATTCGTCAACTGAAGAAGAGAGATAGAGTCTTGCTTTTATAGGCACAGAAGTCCAAGAAGTTTTTTACGTTGAAGGTTGTGTACTGAAAAGGGCTGAGCCTTTTTGTCTTCACATCAATGACCTTTCCTAGAAATAGAATGCACAGAGAAATCCTTTTTGTCTATATTCATGTGTCTAGCATAAATGAGGAAAGAGCCGTTTGGCCAAACCAACGGACATAACTTTGAATTCTTCTTCAAAATGTTTCAGCAAATAACATTAAAGCCTAGAGTGATCAGAGTCTTTGATGTTCATCAGAGATTGCTGAATCATAGCATTGCAGCAAGTGTGCTTTCAGCGTGTAATAATTCAGAGCAGAGTTTGGGATCAGATCCTCAGTACTTGCAGCGTACAGTACTATCAGAGTCTTCTAAAAAACTATGCTTGAAACTCTTCATAGAAAAGTATTCAATGCTTCAGATGCTTCTGTGGCTTCTGCTTCAGATTCTTCTGTAGCTTATGCTTCAGATTCTTCTGTAGCTTCTGCTTCAGATTCTTCTGTAGTTGGCGCTCAGAATCTTCTGTAGGCAACATTCAAATTCTTCTAACAGATTCTTCTGACACTTCAGAGCCTTGCATATTTTCTTGTTCAGATCTAATTTGCTTTCAGAATAATATTCACTTTAATATCTGCAGCAAACATACTTGAACAATTTTTAGAGTATATAATTCTGTAATACAAATTTTTTATAAAAGTTATCATCAAAACATAGAGATATAATTAAGAACCAATATGTGTTCTAACAATCTCCCCCTTTTTAATGATGACAAAAACATAAGAAATTTTGTTCAATAAAGCAATAATTATAACTCCCCCTGAGATGATGAATCTCCCCCTGAATTGAATACTTAGAGAGAATAGAAACTTCCCTTTTTGCATGAGTATTCTTTACAGAATCAGAGCCTGATTGTTCCAAAAATTAGATATTGACTTGGATGAATGTTTCAGAGTCAGAGCCTGATTGGTTAAAAATAGATATGGGGATCTCAGAGTTACTTTAAAGAATTTGTCAAATTTTTCATATGTTCTGAAATACTAAGAGTTCACGTTAGTTATAATTGATATGTCTGAATTTCATTTAGGTAGAGTTTATTTGAACAGTCAGAATTTCATTTTCTCCCCCTTTTTGTCATAATCAAAAAAGAAAAACTTTTAAAGACAAAATAAAAGGAAATATAGAAAAGATACATTCAAGTATAGAAAACAACAGAGTCATTCCTTCATTCATTCAGATAAAAACAAACAGACAAATCAACATATAATAAAGTCAAGTACATGTGCACAAACATCAGATACAAAAAAAAAACATAAAACTAGGTTTGCTTGGACAGAATCATCTTTAGAAGTTAAGTGATTTCAGATGAGGATTCTTCTTGCTTTGTCATCCATTTTGCCAAGTTCTCATTCTTCTGATCTTGTTGAGCCATCCATGACTTGATTTCAGATTGCCCAGCTTCCAATACTGCAATCTTATCTTCTAAATCTGGATTCTCTTTCTTGATCTCAGATGAAGAAGGTGGAGCAGATTCTGATGCAGGAACATAGTCAATTTCCATTGGAGATGCAGGAACAGAGTCAAAGCCAATGGATTTTCTTCAGAAGAAAATTATACAAAAGCTTCTGTAGCAGATACTTCAGAAGATGAAGGTACATCCTCAAGAAGCAAGGGTGCAGATCTTTTCAGGTTCCATACCATGGTTCTGGCAGTTTCAGCAAACCTGATCTTCGCATCATCAGAACAGACATTCTTCAGATTTGAAGCAACTGTATTGAATCTGGAAATAAAGTTATTCCAGATAGCATCAGATTCATTTGAGTCCATGGTTGACAAGCATCTTTTCTATACAGAGCCTAAAGTCATCTTTATTTCTTTCAGAAATTTTGCTAATAGTATATCAACATTAAGCCTTGGTTTGGGTTTGAGAAGGGTTTCTAGAGTGAGAGGCTTGGGTTGAACAGATGGTGCAGGTATGGTGAAAGGTGGGATGATGAACAGAGGGCGAGGGTAGGAAGGAAAAGATGGATTGTCAGATGGAGTGGCAATTTTGGATCTGGATAAGGCATTAACCAAAAATGGTTTTACACGTGATGCATAGGAAACAACATCAAATGTAGTGGAAGAGTAAGGAATGAAAACATATTTATCAGACAATAGAGGTTTTGATGAAATCATATCTGGTAATGGTTCAAAAAGGGTTTGAAGGTCAGATGGAAGAATGGTTGAAGGAATGGGTTTGAATGGAGTGATTGTGTCTTTTGGTTTTATTCTGGTATAGAAATGTTTAAGCTTGAAAACAGAAGGAATGGGATCAGAGGGAAGTGGTTTAAAGGAAGCAACTGAAACAAACTCAGATGTCCTGGGTGTAGGTGTTGGAATAGGTTGAGGAATAAAAGCATCAGATGAAACAGGTGGATCTGATTGCTTGGGTTCATATCCTCTGAGAGATGGGGGTGAGCTAACCTCTGGATGCACATCAAATTCAGATGAATCAGATGAGGTAGTTGGGGTATAAGATGTAGAAGATACTTCAAATACAGTCTTGGGAGGTTTAATATTTAGAACCTCAGAATCAGGTATATTCAATTCAATAGGATTGGATTGTTCTGGTTGAGGATCAGAAGGTTTGGATGTTGGTAGTTCAGATACAACTGGTTTAGATGCAACTTGTTCAGATGCAAAAGTTTCAGATGCAACTTGATCAGATAGTATGGGTTCAGATGCAACTGGTTGTTATATTTCAGGTTGTTGTTGGGTTTGAGGTTGTTGTGTTGGTTTTGTTTGTGGTTCTGATTGGGGAATGTCAGATGATTTAAGTGGTGTTATGGGAACAAGTTCAGAATGAATTTGTGAAGTAGGAATAGTGGGTGGTTCAGATGTGTGAGATAGAGCAGGAATGCTTTGATTTTGAGTGGGAAGAGGTTCGGGTATAGAACGAATTGTTGATACATCTACTGCAATTTTAGAAAGAGAAGGTAAAGATGATTTAGTACCTTTTGTATTTATGCGCTTGGTAGGAACAAAGGGAACTTCTCCATAAGCTTTTCTCTTAATCTGCTTCTGTGGCTTTCAGCAACTCTCTATTTCTTCTGAGCATCAGCTTCTTCTGCCTCTAACTGTCTTCTTTTTCTCATGTTCTCCTCATACACATCTGGTATAGGTTCTCTAGCACGAATCCGAATATTTGCAGGAACAGGTGTTCCATCTGCCTTGCACATATCAATATACCTAAGAATAATATCCCTAGGTTCTTCAGCATCAAAGATTGGAAAGTCTTGAACTGGAATCCTTCTCTGACTTACTTCAGTAACATTCAGCTTCTTAGGAGCAGATGTGAGTTCATCCACAACTTTTAGCCTCTAAAGACTCTTTCCATTCAATGGTTTTCCAATAATTGATTCAAGCTCTTCTTTCACTCCAGCTTCATGTAAAGCAGCAACCAGACCATTCTTTGTCAGAATGTCTGAGATTAGTCTTCCAAAAGGAATCCACGTCCTGATCTTCTGTCCCTTAGTCTTAATGGATTCTCTGGATGCATTGATGTGATTCCACAGATGCATAAAGAGAATGTATGGCAAATCTACTTTGTTACTCTGAATTAAGCAGTACATAAAATAGAGCTGTTCATTATTCACATAATCTAGAGAATTTGTTGATTTTCTATGATTGATGCATCCTAGAAAAATCTTTGCCCAGATTTTGTAGTCAGGTTTCAGATCCTTAAATTTGTTGGAGGCTTGTCCAGATGAAATGACTTCCTCATAAACGTCTTCCATATCAACTCGCCCAACTGGAAGATGGAAAACTTCATCAGTTTCCTCATATCCAATGAGTTTCCTGATGAGATCTTCAGAGATGATGATCTCTCTTCCTAGAACAAAAGAAAGGATGAACTTTGGATAAACATAAGCATGAACCCAAAATTCCTTCACTAGATGTGGATACACTGGTCCAAATAGTCTATCAAAATATTTAACCCAGCCTTGAGCACCAATAATGGAACACAGATCAAATCCATTTTCAGCCAAAGAATCAAAATCCACCATTGATTCACAAAGAACTTCCAGCTTATCAACAGGGGTTAATAAAGTTCTTTCAGGTTCCTTGAATGGAGTAGCTCCCATGTTTGATGATGCAACTGCAACCATTGATGATTGAAACTGAGCTGAGGTTGAAGAAGATGTTGCCATTGATGATGATGAAGAAGATTTGGATGAAGGTTTAGGGTTTTGATGAAGTCCAAATAGCAAACAGAAATGCATATATTGTTTGTGAAGTGAAAAGTGTGAAATGGTGTGAATTGTGGTATTTATAGAGAGAAGAAAATAGGGCACGCAAACAGTCACAAATAGCACGTTCTCACTTAGCATTAAAGGGCATTTAATGAAAAGAATAAAAATCATTTCAAAGCATTAATTGATTCTGACAATTTGGGGGGAAAACCAAGATTTTAACTATTCAAACAATACCTCAAATGTCTCTTCAGTATTGTGCACGCCATCTTTTCAGATTCAGAGTGACACGTGTTTGCTTGCATGTGCTTCTGAATTCTCTTGAGAAATGAAACATTAGCCGATGTTCAGATCCTCTAAGATTGGTTAGTTCAGATACACACAAATAATAATAAATCAAGAAATCAAATAATTGACAGATGAAATACTTCAGAGTTTTAAACATTTGCATTTGAGAAGTTTTGCTTCTGATAAATATCATTCTGGACAAAAATCCATACCAACATTTTTCAAGATAAACTTAAACCTATCTTCAGCAAGGGGTTTTGTGAAAATATCAGCCCACTGATGATCTGTATCAACAAAGGCTAAGTTTATAATACCCTTCTGAACATAGTCTCTGATGAAATGATGTTTAATTTCTATATGTTTTGCCTTAGAGTATAAAATAGGGTTTTTAGAAAAACATATAGTAGAAGTATTATCACAGAATATAGAAATGTTACTCTCAAAGATCTGATAATCTTCTAGCTGACTTTTTATCCAGAGCATCTGTGTGCTACATCCAGCAGCAACAATATATTCTTCTTCTGTAGTTGATAGCGCAATTGTAGGTTGCTTCTTGCTGTACCAGGAGATTAAATTTCTTCCCAGAAATTAACAACTTCCAGAAGTACTTTTTCTTTCCACTATGTCTCCAGCGTAATCAGCATCATAGAATCCAACTAATTTGAAATCATCAGATTTTCTGTAACACAAACCCACATTAGAAGTAACTTTCAGATACCTTAGAATCCTCTTAACAGAGGTTAAGTGTGATTCTCTAGGATCTGATTGGAATCTTGCACACAAGCATACACTGAATAAAATGTCAGGTCTAGAAGAAGTTAAGTAGAGAAGAGATCCTATCATACCTCTGTAGAGTTTCAGATCAACTTTCTTACTTACCTCTTCCTTACCAAGAGTACTTGTTGGATGCATAGGAGTCTTTGCCATCTTATTATCAGTCATGTTAAACTTCTTCAGAAGCTCTTTAACATATTTGGTCTGATGAATGTAAGTGCAATCTGGAGTCTGGTTGACTTGAATTCCCAGAAAGAATCTCAATTCTCCCATCATGCTCATCTCAAATTCTGCCTGCATACATTGAGCAAACTCCTTTCCCAACATAACATTGGTAGATCCAAATATAATATCATCCACATATATTTGACAAATTAAAAGATCTTTCTTAAATGTTTTACAAAAGAGAGTTGTGTCCACTTTTCCTCTGATGAAAATTTTCTCCAGAAGAAAATTGCTTAATCTCTCATACCAAGCTCTGGGAGCTAGTTTTAAACCATAAAGAGATTTCTTAAGTTTAAAAACATGTTCTGGAAATTTTTCACTTTCAAAACCAGGAGGTTGGTGAACATAAACTTCTTCTTCTATAATTCCATTTAGAAAGGCACTCTTAACATCCATCTGATATATAGTGATGTTATTTTGTGCAGCAAAAGAAATGAGTAAACAAATAGACTCTAACCTGGCTACAGGAGCATATGTCTATGTATAATCAATTCCTTCTTGCTGGCTATAACCTTGAGCAACAAGCCTTGCTTTATTTCTTTCAACTTCTCCTTTTTCATTCAACTTATTTCTGAAGACCCATTTAGTTCCAATTATGTTGAATCCTTTTGGTCTTGGAACCAAATACCAAACATCATTTCTTGTGAACTGATTGAGCTCTTCTTGCATGGCAATTATCCAGTCATTGTCTTACAGAGCTTCATCCACAGAAGTTGGTTCAATAACTGACACCAACCCAAATAATGATGCTTCAGATGATCTGAGGAAGGATCTTGTTCTTATTGGTTCATCTTTCTTTCCAATTATCACATCCTCTGGGTGAGAGGCCTTGATTCTGGAAGATGATCCTCTAATAGTTGATTATTTAGAAATGTTCAAGTTGTTCATTTGAGAAGCTAAAGGAATTGCATCTGGCGTTGCTTCTGGTTCCTTCACTTGAGCTTTTTCTGCCTCTGAGCCTTCAGAGTCTGTGAGAATTACTTCTCTATATGCAGAACTTTCAAACTGCTTTGGCTTTTCAATGCCAAGCTTACCATTAAATCTAACATGTATAGATTCCTCCACAATCTATGTTTCAGTATTGTATACTCTGTAGCCTTTAATGCATTTAGAATAGCCAAGCATGAAACACTTCTGTGCTTTAGAATCAAACTTGTTAAGATTCTCTTTAGTGTTCAACATATAACATATACATCCAAAAGGATGAAAATAAGAAATGTTGGGCTTTATGTTCCTCCACAATTCATAGGGAGTCTTTTCCAGAAGAGGTCTTACAGACACTCTGTTCTGAATATAACATACTGTGTTTATTGCTTCTGCCCAAAAGTGTTTTGCCAGATTAGTCTCGTTGATCATGGTTCTGGCCATTTCTTGCAGAGTTCTATTTTTCCTCTCTACAACTCCATTCTGTTGTGGAGTTCTAGGGCAGGAGAAATCATGAGCAATGCCATTTTCATTAAAATATTTGTTTTCAAATTCACCACCATGATCACTTCTGACTTTAATAATTTTAAAATCTTTTTCATTTTGGACTTGTTTGCAGAAGTCAAAGAACACATAATGTGACTCATCCTTGTGTTTTAAGAACTTTACCCATGTCCATCTGTTATAGTCATCAACAATGACTAATCCATACTTCTTCCCTCTGATGGATGCAGTTTTCACTGGTCCAAATAGATCAATATGAAGTAATTCTAATGGTCTTGAAGTTGAAACAACATTTTTTGATTTAAAAGAAGATTTTGAAAATTTTCCTTTTTGATATGCTTCACAAAGAGCATCTGAGTTGAACTTCAAATTAGGAAGTCCTCTGACCAGATTGAGTTTATTAATCTGAGATCTACGTCTCATATTAATATGCCCCAATCTTCTGTGTCAGACCCATTGCTCATCATTAACAGACAAAAGGCATTTAACATTTTGAACCTTAAGTTCTGAAAGATTGATTTTGTAAATCTTGTTCTTCCTCTTTCCATTAAATAGGATTGAGCCATCCTTCTGACTAACAGCTTTGCAACATTGTTGATTAAAGATTATGTCATAACCATTGCCACTTAATTGACTTATGGACAATAGATTATGCTTTAATCCTTCTACAAGTAAAACATTAGATATAGAGGGAAGGTTACCATTGCCAATATTACCAGAGCCAATAATCTTGCCCTTCTGATTCCCTCCAAACATCACTTCTCCTCCAGATTTAAGCTCCAGGCTTTGGAACATAAACCTTTTTCCCGTCATGTGACGTGAGCAGCCAGAGTCCAAGTACCATGATTGGCGTCTTGACTTTTCTGCTAAATACATCTGCAACAAGGATTATCTTATCCTTAGGTACCCAGATCTTTTTGGGTCCTTTTGGGTTAGTTGCCTTAAAAGTCTGTTTGAACTTCTATCTTTTTACAACAATTTTGTTCTGATTGACTTTTGGCTTAAACATAGGAACATTCTGATCAGAACGTGTGTGTTTAATATCATTTAGATGACCAAACTTAAAATGAGAGTATAGGGGAGTCTTCTTAATGATAAGTTTATCAACATGCATTGGATTTAAATCCTTTCTAGAGGAAGATTCATATCCAATTCCTTTCTTGTTGTTTCTGCTAACTCCATAGATCATTGAAGCCATCTTGCTTCTATCTATGCTTTTAGCCAGAAACTTCTGAAAGCTGAAGTCATATTCTTCTAAAATATTTTTGCATTTAGACTTAGCTTCAGATTCAGAGTCTTGTTGAGCTTTTTCAAAATTGGTTTTCATTTTCAAATTATTTTCTTTTAGCTCAGCAACTTCTGACCTTAACAGATTATTCTCAGATCCAAGATTGCATTTAAGCTTCTTACATTTGAGCTTCATCTGATTATAATTTTTTAGGACTTCTGATAAGATTTTAATAAGCTCTTCCCTAGTGAGATCAGAAAGTACCTCTTCTGAGTCAGATTCAGAATCAGATTCAGATCCAAATGATCCTTCATTCTAATCTTCCACGCCTGCCATCAGAGCCATATTGGCACATTCATCTTCAGATTCTGATGAGGATCCAGATTCATCAGAGTCATCCCATGTTGCCATTAGAACCTTCTTCTTATTGTCAAACTTCCTCTTTGGCTTTTCTTTTAGAAGCTTTGGACATTCATTCTTGTAATGGATAGGTTCTTTGCATTCAAAGCAAACAACTTCCTTCTTTCCAGATCTTTTTGGTCTAGAGGACTCCTTGCGTTGATCTGGCTTTTTGAAGTTCTTGAACTTCTTCTGCTTGTGCTTCCAGAGTCTGTTGATTCTTCTGGACAACAAGGATAGTTCATCTTCTTCTTCAGAAGAAGATTCTTCAGAGCTTTCACAGATTTGTTAGATTTTAAGGCAATTAACTTACCTTTCTTTTGAGGCTCATCTTCCTCAAGTTCAATTTCATGGCTCCTCAGTGAGCTGATTAGTTCCTCCAAACTGATCTTGTTCAGATCCTTAGCTAGCTTCAGAGCAGTGACCATTGGTTTCCATCTGATGGGCAAGCTTCTGATGATGTTCTTCATATGATCAGCAGTTGAGTAGCCTTTGTCCAGAACTTTTAGACCAGCTGTTAGGATCTGGAATCTAGAGAACATAGTTTCTATAGACTCCTATTCTTCCTTTTTGAACGCTTCATACTTCTGTATTAGCGCCAGAGTGTTGGTCTCTTTAACATGTAGGTTTCCTTCATGAGTCATCTTCAAAGACTCAAACATGTCAAATGCAGTTTCTCTATTTGTGATCTTCTCATACTCAGTATGAGATATTGCATTTAACAATATTGTTCTAGCCTTGTGGTGATTTCTTAACTCCTTCTTTTGGGCTTCAGTCATAGGTTTTCTATCTATTTTCTTGCCATTCCCATCAGTAGGATGAACATAACCATCTATGACCAAGTCCCATAAATCAGCATCATAACCAAGGAAGAAACTTTCTATTCTATCCTTCCAATAGTCAAATTTCTCCCCATCAAACATAGGGGGTTTTGTGCTGATTCTATCCCTTTCTTCATATCTGTTGTTACTGTTAGATCTTGAAGTTTCAGCCATAATAACAACCAAATATATATCAATGTTTTCTCACTGGATCTTTTCTGTCACTGTGAAGTGGTAACACACACAAAACCGGAGCTCTGATTCCAACTGAAGGTGAGAAAATACTTAGAAGAGGGGTTGAATAAGTATATAGAAAAACTTATGGCAATAAAAACTCAAAGATTTTTATCCTGGTTCGTTGAACTCAACTACTCCAGTCCACCCTATCAAGAGTGATTTGGCTTTCTCAACAAGGACTTAATCCACTATTAATCAACTGATTACAATACCAAGCACAAAGAGCAACTGTTCTTAGTCTTCTCAAGAACTACTGATCACAACTGGATCTTCTTAAGGATCTTTTACAATCAAATGTAAGAATAAAACAAATGTTTAAATGCTTCTAATTAAGCTATATCACAACTATGATTTTACACTTAAGTTATAAGAACTTATGAAATAAATTCAGCAACAAGAATAATTTGTATGAGAGCTTGTAATGAATTTCTTTCAATAATTCGTCAACTGAAGAAGAGAGATGGAGTCTTTCTTTTATAGGCACAGAAGTCCAAGAAGTTTTTCACGTTGAAGGCTGTGTACTAAAAAGGGCTTAGCCTTTTTGTCTTCACATCACATGACCTTTCTAGAAATAGAATGCATAGAGAAATCCTTTTTGTCTGTGTTCTTGTGTCTAGCATAAATGAGGAAAGAGTCGTTTGGCCAAACCAACGGACATAACATTGAATTCTTCTTCAACATGTTTTAGCAAATAACATCAGAGCCTAGAGTGATTAGAGTCTTTGATGTTCATCAGAGATTGCTGAATCAGAGCATTATAGCAAGTGTGCTTTCAGCGTGTAATAATTCAGAGCAGATTTTGGGATCAGATCCTCAGTACTTGCAGCGTATAGTACTATCAGAGTCTTCTAAGAAACTGTGCTTAAAACTCTTCATACAAAAGTCTTCAATGCTTCAAATGCTTCTGCTTCAGATTCTTCTGTAGCTTCTGCTTCAGATTCTTCTGTAGCTTCTGCTTCAGATTCTTCTATTGACAGCGCTCAGAATCTTCTGTAGGCAGCATCTAGATTCTTCTAATAGATGCTTCAGACGCTTCAGAGTCTTGCATATTTTCATGTTCAGATCTAATTTTCTTTCAGAATAATATTCACTTTAATATCTGCAGCAAACATACTTGAACAATTTTTAGAGTATATAATTCTTTAATACAAAATTTCATAAGAGTTATCATCAAAACATAGAGATATAATTAAGAACCAATCTGTGTTCTAACAATAAGAATAAAAAAGGTAAAAGAAAGGCCGTGATTGAAGAGAAGGTCCAACCACAGGTCAGTGCTGATGATCTTACGAAGGATGTAGAGGAATTTATGAGACTTATTCGAAAAAGTGACTACAAGATTGTGTATCACTTAAATTAGACTCCTTCGAAGATTTCTATCCTGTCATTATGCGGATAAGGTGCATGTGCCACTGGCTCCTCTGAACGTGTTAACATCTCCTTAGCCTTTTGCTATGTGGGGAATCAATGTGATCGGAAAGATTGAATTGACTGCTTCTAATGGACATCGCTTCATCCTGGTTGCGATTGATTACTTTATGAAGTGGGTATAAGCAGCGTCCGACGCTAATGTCACAAAACAGGTGGTAGCCCAATTCATAAAGAAGGACATCATTTGTCGTTATAGAATTCCTGAAAGGATCATTACCGATAATGGTTCAAATTTGAATAACAAAATGATAAAGGAACTGTGTCAGAGTTTCAAGATTGAGCATCACAATTCTTCTCCATATCGTCCGAAGATGAATGGCGCTGTTGAGGCAGCTAAAAAGAATATCAAGAAGATTATGCAGAAAATGGTAGTGACCTACAAGGACTGGCACGAGATGTTTCCCTTTGCTCTTCACGGTTATCATACTTCGATGCGTACATCAATCGGGGAAACTACTTTCTCACTGGTGTATGGTACGGAAGCAGTCCTACCATTGGAAGTTGAGATTCCTTCTTTAAGAGTATTGTCGAATGTAAATCTTGACAAAGCTAAGTGGGTGCGAACCAGGTTGAATCAGTTGAGCTTGATTGACGAGAAGAAATTGGCGGCTATTGCTCATGGTCGGGTGTACCAGAGTAGGATGAAGAAAGCCTTTGATCAGAAAGTGCATCCTCGGTGCTTCTAGACGGGTAACTTGGTGTTGAAAAAGATCCTTCCACCTCAGACAGATCACAGGGGAAAATGGACTCCTAATTATGAAGGTCCGTATGTGGTAAAAAAAGGTTTTCTCTGGCGGAGCCTTATTACTATCTACCATGGATGTTGAATATTTTTCGTCCCCTGTGAACGTAGACGCGGTTAAAAAATACTTTGCTTAAAAGAGACCCGCTGGACAGAAAAAGAAAAGTCCAGGCAAAAATGGGGTATCCCGGCGAACCATGAAAAAATAGAAGGTTCAGGCAAAAATTAGGGACAAAAAAAGGGAAAGATGTAAACCCGCAAAGTTGAAAACCTGAAAAGGCGACTTTGGCAAAAATGGGTATCCCGGTGGATTGAAAACCCTAAAGGGCGATCCAGGAAAAAGTTAGGGATTTGAAAGCAAACGACTACGGTCTGCGTTCGATCTGTGAGCTTGCGAGCTGTTATCTCAAAGGAAGGGAATCAGTCCAGTCAGTCTTTTCAGAAGGAAAAACACGGGGCACATCGAAGACATACAGGTCATAGCCGAATCGACACATGGTGGTTGTCTGTTTCCACATTGCCGACATTTGTATATATTCTTTTTCTTTTTTGCAATTGCATCTTTTCAGGAATTGCATCTGAATTGTAATTTTCCTATTTACAGGCCTTTTATCAATAAAGTATTCACTTTAGTCAAAGAGCTTTCCTTTTCTTGTTTTACTTTTATTGTTTTGTTTGCAAAAACGTCTGATATTTTGATAAATATTGCAGGTGAAAACATGAGGCTTTACGGAGCATAACGAAAGCAGTTGACTGTGCTCGCGTGGTAAGTGTCATGAATGGTAACTGAGGTAACCATTTCGCATGCATGCTTTCTTTTGTTTTAATGCAGGACGAGAGCTATCCCTAGCATAAGTGTTCCTCCATGGCAGTGAAATTATAATACAGATTCGTTTCTCCCCCTAGCAGAAACTTTGTCTTACCCACAGAGTCTCGTTATCAAGTCAGGTATCGTCAGCGGAAGTGTGTAGTGATTCTCCAGCAGAGGCAACATTTTCGACGCCCTCTCCCCAACGGAGTTGACTTTCTGGTTTTTCCCGGTAGTATTGGTATTCAGGGTTTCTTTTTCTAGCAGAGTTCAGTGGTTGTTCCCTCGATGTGACAGATGTCCAGGCGAAGCGTGATCCATTTCTAGGTAGAGTGGAGCTCTCAGTAGAAGGTATCCTCCAGCAGGGCGAATTCTGATCCCAAGCAGAGTGGATTCTTTCCCAAGCAGGGTGAAGGTTGTTGGAAAGCCATTAGAGGTTGATTTCCAGTGTATAGTGAAGTTAACCTCGACGGTTGGTTATATTTCTTCTGCAGAGTCGGTTTCCTCAATAGAACGAATTTGATCTCAGCGAAGGGATGCTGTCTAGGGCATTTTCCTCAGCAGAGTTTGATTCCCAGCAGAGTATTATTGTTCTCTTTAGAACCATTGTATCCGAGAAGTTGCTTTACAAGGAGGTCGTCCAGGGCTTGTTTATTCCCCAGTACGAGTCCGATTGTACTCGGCACACCCTATTTTTCCAAGGCAGAATTGGTCGTTTCTCTCCATCATTTATTTTGCTAAGGTGGTTCCTTTGCATTTGCATTTTTGCATAGCATCCTCTCAAATGCGTAGCATTTCCATTTCGTATGGAGCATTACGCCATTTTCAAACATATGCATCTGAAGCATAAGCCAGGGTTGGTATCTTTACGACCGGATATCTCCTCAGCGGAGACTGTTTGATTCAAGGGGTTTTTGTGTTATCCGCGTTAGGACGGATCTTTGGGTTGGTTATTTTATCGGATCCTTCCCAGCTGAGTCGTTTGGTTGAACATTGTCATTCTCCCCAGGCGGGTCGCTTGTGAGCGCCTTTTTCCTGGTCGAGCCTGTTGTTCAGATGTTATCTTTTCCCCAACAGAGTTGTTTGGTGGACTGTTGTTCCCTAGACAAATTCGGTTGTTTGGACCTCTCTTTGCAAGTCGTGGGTCGTTTGATTTTGTTGCCTGCCTGTTTTGGGTGCATTATCCTAACTTTTGGTTGGTAATCCCCAGAGTAGTCTAAATTATTGTGCTTGAATTTCCAACTTTTGGTTGGTAATCTTCGATTTCCTATGCAAAGTCCTTTTTCTAACTCTTGGTTGGTAATCTTTGTTTTGTTCCAACTCTTGGTTGGTGACCCATTGGCGTGTGGATGTTATTCCCACTTTTGGTGGCTAATCCTTATTTTCCTCAGCAAAGTTGGGAATTCCAACTCTTGGTTGGTACTCCCTAGCGTAGTTCTACTTATTGTGTTTGGTATTCCAACTTTTGGTTGGCCTAGAAAGTGATCTCAACTTTTGGTTTGTAATCTCTAGTTTCCCCTTGCGGAGTCTTTGTTCTAACTCTTGGTTGGCAATCTTTGTTATTCTAACTCTTAGTTAGTAGCTCTTGTTCTGACTTTTGGTCGATGAGGATTTTCCTAGTAATCCTGACTCTTGGTTAGTAGCTTTCATTCCGACTTTTGGTCGAAGAGGATTTTTCCTGGCATCATAACTCTTGATTAGTAGATTTGTTTTCCAACTTTTGGTTGGATGTCATCCCTTGCAGTTGTTATCCCAACTTTTGGTCGGTAGTCCTCCTTTATTCCTAAGCGGAGTTGTTTTCCCAACTTTTGGTTGGTGAGGTTTGGTTGACGTTTTCCAACTTTTAGTTGCTAGTTCTTGATTCCCCAGTAGGATCGGCCTTGGACGTTGCTTTGTTTTCCATGTTTTGCTTGGTAGTCTTTGGTTCCCTAGTGGTGTCCGATCCCAACTTTTGAGAGGTCGCCATATCCAGTGTGGTCACCTTGTTGATGTTATTCCGACTCTTGGTTGGTAACCTTTGTTCTCTGATTGTTGATTCCGACTTTTGGTCAGTGTACCTCCCCAACAAAGTCGTCTCACCATTTAAATTTCGGCTGATGTTGTGGTGGTTCCAACTCTGGGTTGGTGGTGTTTGGTTGTTATCCCTGGATAGTAAGTGATCCCATATTTTGGATGGTATTGTTCGATTATTATCTTTTGATGGATGTTTATTCCGTGCAGGGTCGTCTGGTTAGTCTACTCTTGTCCCAACGAAGTCGCCACACGACTGTCGGGCTAAGGTTCCCTTTTGTTCCCCAGCAAGGTTGTATCCCGACTTTTAGTTGGTATCTTGTGGGAGGGTTGTTCCGACTCTTGGTTGGTATTCTGGGTTTTGGCGTCCCAACTCTTGGGTGGCATCTTTTGGATGAAGTTCAGATCGTATTGGATTGTTATCCCCAGCGCGTCATCTTCCAACTCTTGGTTGGTATTCGCTGTTTTGCATCCCCGCAAGGTGCAAATTTTAGGGTTCTTTTTTATTCAATCACCTTGTACTTTGAATGTTTGAAAGCGGAAGCTTTTCCTTCCTTCAGGTCCAAGTTGTTTGAATAGGGGCAGCTGTAGCACCCCAAAATTTTCCTTTTCATTTTGGTAGCATCTGGCTTTTGTTTCTTTGCATTTTCGCATTTCTGCATTTGCATAGCATTTGTTCTTGAGATAGGGGATCAAGGTTTTCCCATGGCTCAATTTTCACCTCCGTGCGTGAACTTGAACAGCGAGCATTAGAGCCTCTGGCATTTATTTTGCCCAGTGGTTGGGCGACCGATTTTATTTTATTTTGCGGGGTATTTTCAGCTCAAACAGCAGTATTCAGGCTGTCGCAAGAATTTTCATGGTTAGGATATTCGAAATCAAGTTTCAGAAGTTGAACAGAGCTCAAAAAGGCAAGAAACGGGAAACAGGCAGATTTCCCTCCAAAAGGCGCCAAAATTCAAATTTTGGAGGTGTTAATCGATTAACACATATGGTTAATCGATTAACCAAGTCAAAATAAGGTCAAACCTGAAGTTTTGAAGGTGTTATACCATTAACCTATATGGTTAATCGATTAACCAGTGAATATTTTACCTCTGCATGTGAATTTTCAATGCAAGCTGCTTTGGGGTCCATTTTTTATCATTTGGAAATTCAATTTTGCACTTGGGAAGGATCTAGAATCATTTCAGAATTTGATTAATTTCATTTTCCCTCCAAATGCCCATTCCTCATTCCAAACCAAATTTTCCAAACCATCTTCCAAACCTTTCATTTCGATCCAAACCTAAGGGGTATTTATTTGAATTACTCCAAACCACACACATGGAATCACTCATAATTCATTCTCATTTACAGAATTGATCTCATTCCCTCTCAATTCTCTCTCAATTTTCCAATCTCCAAAACCCTCACCAAATCTCTTTTCCATTGAAATCTTTGATTCTTCCTTGGAATCAATGAATTCTAAGAGCTAAACCTTCATCCATTCTTTCCATTGAATCAATTTCTTCATCCAATTTTCGTGCAAAATTGGATCTGAGTTTGGAAGTGATTTTTTGGCTTATTTTGGATTGATCTTGAAGAATCTTCATTGCTACTACAAGAATTGGTGTGGATCTTGAAGTATTCTGGACTTCTAGCATTGGATCTGTTCAATTACAGTTGAATCAACACTAACCGAAGCAAATCTCCGCTTCGAAGGTTGAAAGTTCTTGATCCGAATCTGTTTTTAGCTTATTTTGCATAATCATGTGGATTTTCATCTTTGATTGAATTTTGGTTAATTTGATCTGTTTGATTCATGATTTGGTTGTGTTGATCTGCTTACATGTTGTTTGAATCTTGATTTACTGGTTTAATTTCGTGATTAAGTGATTATGCGATCATCCGGTTGATCGGATAAGTGCTTATTTGCTGAAAATGATGTTCTGTTGCTGTTTTTCTGCTGTTGGCACAATGTTAATTGGTTAATACACAGGGTTAACCGATTAACCATTTCAAATATTCAAATTTTTCAAAGATTTCAGAGTGTTAATCAGTTAACACATACGGTTAACCGATTAACATGTACAAATTTCCAGATTTCAGCTATTTTTAAGTGGTTAATCGGTTAACGCATATGCTTAACCGATTAACACTGTGCCAGTGGGTCTGTTTTACTGACTTTCTTGCTTGTTTGGGTATTGTTTCACATCGAATCACCGTGGTTCAATATGGTGCATTAGAAGTGAAATGTTTTGGGATATATGTCACTGTTTTGGTTGTTTAATCGAGACTTCGTCGACTTGTGTTTGTTTTCCACTTGGATGCACACTTGTGCGTTGTTGTTCATAGTAATGATGCTTGCATTTGCATTTTCTTTTGTGTTGTGCATCTTTATTTCTTACATTAATAAAGTTTGAGATGTGCTTGTTGAGGTATTTACCCCACACTTTTTCCTCCCTTTGCTTGTGTGTTGCATTGAATGTTTGCGTCTCTTACTTGTGATTGAATTTATCTGGTGCTTTCTTGTGCTTTTTTCCATGATCCCCATAGGATTCCTAGTCCCCCGTTTAGTATGGGAGTAGGAGAGGCATTATGTGTTCAATCCAAGCATGCTAACATTAGGGTAGATGCTCCCTCTTTAATCCAATCTTTAGGACCACTTTGCATGGCAACGTTAGGGTCGAGTTTCCCTTAGACCGTCCGTGCGTCTCTTCTTCTCATCTCAAAAACAATGCTAATTCATCTAATAAATACGATGAACATTGTGCGCTACGAGCCTTAAGCTATTTGGGAAATGGTGATTGGGGGGCTTCCTCTCAATGGCCTAGAGTGTTTAGTGTACACGCTTAGGGTGATATGTGACGCATTCGCTCCTAGGTCATAGTCTTTAGTGCAACGTGAATCACAAGCCGAATTAATTCACTTCACTAAAAAACACAAAACAAAACATCAAACCTTTTTCCTTCGGGATTAATCGGAAATCTTTTTCGTAAAAAGAGTGTTGTTAAGCTTTGGTTCTACCGCAAACAGGCTCCGTCCCTAACTGCTAGAACGAAGTTTTAACCCTACTTAATTAAAACACTTAATCAACCAGTGGTTTCGTGTCGGCCTGAACTACGTTTGCTCTGATTTCTCATATCTGTTGAGAGTATGTAGGCATAGGATTGTGATAATCCTAGCGAGCAACCTTCCCCCTTTCACCCGTAGTTAGTCGAACTACGTGGACTATGACTTTCCCATCGCACGAGGGAAAATGTAGGCATAGAGCGGCGATGCTCTGCCGAGTCACTTTTCTTTTCTTTTCGTCCTGTGAGCCTTTAGCGTAGATAGTTTTAAAACACCCTTAGATAGACAACAAACGTGGATCCCGTCGAGTACGACGAACGTGAGGGGTGCTGTAACAGCCCAATTTTTCCATAATTGATTAATTTTACTAATTAATTGGTTTATGTGATTTATCTGATTTAAATGGATTATAGATTTATTTAATTCATATGTGTTAATGGATTTAACTGATTTATCCTATTTGGAAGAATAATGTGGATTTAATAGATATTCTCTATGTTAATGATAAGATGAGATATTTTGGTGAGAAAAGGAATGGATAGATATTTTGAGAGAAGAATTATGGTGGAAAGAAAATAGAAGGATATAAAAGGAAAATAGAGAGAAAAGAAAAGAGATAGAAAGAAAAGAAGGAAAAGGAGAGAAAGAAAGAGGAAGAGGAGAAAAGAGGAAGAAGAAGGGAAAAGCTTGGAAATCATCAAGAACGACTTCTAGCTTCCGATTAATCAAGGTAAGGGTGTGAAATATTGTTATCTTACCAATGTATGTGATTATGTATGGATTGTTTGGCTGTTTTTCCTCATTTTCCATTCTAGGGAAAAAGATGTTTAATCGATAAGAACCGAGTTTTTACGGTTAAAAATGAGGATAAGTGGTAGTATTTAGTCGGGGGAGGTTAGACTAAGGTTACGGAACTTGTTCGGTGAGAATCAGTCGGTTTTGGAGAGTTTGGTGGAAGTTGGACAATGAAGGTTTGGAGTTCGCAGACATTCGCTAGCGTGTTCGCTGAGCGAGCTGGTAGCGAACGTTCGCTAAGCGAGCTAGTAGCAATGCCAGTAGCGAACGGTTCCAGACTTGGGCAGAATGCATTTTGTGGTGTTTGCTGGTAGCGAAGGTTCGCTAGGCCTTCGCTGAGCGAGCAAGGTAGCGAACAAAGTCAGTAGCTTCTATTTGCCTTCGTGAGCTTGTTTGCTGGGCAAACAAGTAGCGAATACTCGCTATGGGCTCACTGAGCGAGCGAGGTAGCGAGCATGACAGATTTTGATTTTCTTGGAGTTTCCATTCGAGGTTGGTTTTCCGATTCTAGTATGATTAACCATTCACCTTAAAACATAGATTATGCTGTGATATATATGTTATGGGTAGCCGTATGGCGTGAATCCTAGATTGTTGAATTAAATTGAATTGTGGTCTTTTGACAATGTAATACATTGTTTAAGTTGATTAAAGATGTGTTAAGAGTGCATGAGAACATATCGTGAATATGTGTGCATTGCTTGTGTTTATGTGTTAAGAGTGCATGAGAACATATTGTGAATATGTGTGCATTGCTTGTGTTTATGTGTTAAGAGTGCATGAGAACATATTGTGAATATGTGTGCATTGCTTGATAAATATGATGATTTAAAGTATGAATACTTGAATGATGTGAATATGTTGTGTGTGCAATCATGTTATAATTCTTGAAGAGAGGAATTATTTGAATGCATGAGATTAAGATATCGATCTTAAGTGCATTTTATTGTTGATTACATATGCATCATTTAGTCAAGAGGCAATGCTTGCTAGTTTCGTGGAGACTAGTGACTTGTCCCAAGCCTAGAATAGTGGGTTTGAAAGCTTAGAGGACGGGCTTTTGGTGGTTATCGGTCTAGAAGAGTGGACCCGGTTTAATGTAAACCGAAAAAAGATAACAAGTGTTGGTACCACATGGCATGAGTTTGCATTAAGCTGTATTGAGTCACATAGCATGGATGTCATTGTTATATGAAATATGTTTGTGTGTGGAAATTGTGGATTATAGATGTGTGCATGATGAAACATGTTTTATGATCGTCCATATTTGTTTGTGTATATATGCTTTATGAAGTATATGATGGGTTATGACGAAGTATAGTGAGAATTGTGAAAATATGCGTATGTGTATGACGTGTGTAAATGAGAATTGTGAATACATGATTATTGTATGGAAGTATGCTTACAAGCATGAATTGATGAATTGAGGTTTGTAAATGTGTAATGGTGAGTGTGTAACTGTGAGTTGGTGAATAATCCTAATTGTGTATGGATATGGGGATTGGTGAGAATTGATGACTTTATATGAGTCTTATGGTATATGTGATTGTTGTATGAAAGTGTGCATATGTGTGTGAGTTGTTAGGATTGAGAATTATAGATGTGTGCATAATGAAAAATGCTTGAGTGAATTATCCATATTTGTTTATAAACATGTTGTGATGTATATGATGATCATAATGAATTGTGGTGAGAAAATGTGGAATATATGTATTCTGTAATTGTGCATTTATATATGATTATATGCATTGTTATTATGATAATATTTCTCACCCTTCTGCTGGAATGATGTCCTACATGACATCGTGCAGGTATCAAGGAGTAGTACTGCTTGTAGTTGCGAGGTTGCTTTTGGCGTAGTTGTTTAGTAATTGATTATGTTGGGTCGAGTCATGCTCTGGTCATGTAACACTGGGATCGCTTGGTTTATATTGTAGTGATATACTATGTTTTCATATTATTGAGATATTATGATGTTGGCCTTAGTGCCCAAACGATGTTGGTTTATGTGATGAACACGAATGTTTCCGTTAGTGGTATTATGTTATAAAATGAATCTGCTGCTACATGCAAAGTGAAATTTTGTAAAGCATGATTTTACATTGAAATGTTAATGAGCATGGCAGGTGATTTTGATGTTTTAGAATTTATGTGTGACACCCTTTTGTAAATGCATGACAATTTACTCTGATTATTCATATGTTTTCCATGGTGTTTAGGAGGGTGTTACAGGTGCTAACACCTTCCCCTTGTGTAACCGACTCCCGAACCCAGGACTTGGTTGCGATGACCTCGTCTTTTCCTTTTTCGTTAGGTTTTTCTGATCTTTTCCTTTCCCTCTCTTTGGGATAAATAATGAAAAGTGGCGACTCTTCTGCTTTCCTCTGGGTGTTTTTCGCAGTTGCGACAGGCTCGTAATGTATAACATTCGTCATTCTTTTATTAAGTGTCTTAAAAGATTTCTGAGGTGAAAAGAGAAGACACAAGACTCTAAAGGGAACTAAAACCCTAATGTTATCATGCAAGGTGGTCCTAAAGTTGGGATAAAAGGGAACTACCTAATGTTATCATGGAAATGATTGAAATCCTAATGTCTCTCCTACTCCCATCCTAAACAGAGGGACTAGGAGTCCTAAGGGATCATGGAAAGAAGCACAAGTAAACACATTGCATAATCAATCACAAATGAAAATAAAATGAAAAACTTAAACAAGTCAATGCAAGATGAAAGAGATATGAAATGCAAACACAAATGCAAACATGGAACAATGCAACAAGACCAACACAAGTCACAAAGATGAGAGACTTAAACAAGTCAACAAGAGATGAAAGGAAATGAGAGAAGAAAGCTCCTACAATCAAATGCCATCAATAATCATAAGAAGAAAGGTGCTGAACACAAAAGCACAATCAAAGAAGTGGGGGAGGAAAGAGTGTGGGGCAACAACCACATCATAAACAACTCAACCAAACACTTACACATGGTCAAGTAAAGAAAAGCAACCAAACAACTCAAAAGAAGCTCAAATGTTCATAACATTCTCAAAGTGAAGCAAACATCACTAAAGCATCATGAACAAAGTCATAACCATCAAGGTCAGAAGTGAACTCAAGTGGAGCGTCTCAAATTCAAAACCATGTTGAAAGGCAAGCACAAGAATGATCAAACTCAAGTTGAAGAACCAAAGTTCAAACAAATGGAAACACAACTGTAAGAGCAAGATTTGTCTCTATAGGATTATCTCTATGTTTTGATGATAACAATTAAGCATTTGTGAAAGAACCACTTTATTTTCTAATGTTTGTTATGTGCAGATCATGATAATTAAATATATAAGATCAAACAAACAACATCAGCGTGTGCAGCTAATACAATATGAGAGTTACTATGTGTAACGTATCATAAAGCACTTATGGGAGAAGCTAGTTTGCTTATGCATCTGATCACGATCAGAAAGTTCCAAGGACGCTGGATATTGCAGTTGCAATGCTCCTGTGGATTCTTCTTTGAGTAGTGCATCTGATCTGAAAGCAAACATAGCATATTGAAGAAGCAAGTATGCATCTGTATCTCGTCACGATCAGAAAGATCCAAGGATGCTGGATATTGCAGTTGCAATGCTCCTGTGGATTCTGTTCTGAGAAGTGCATCTGATCTGGATGCTAACAAGCATCTCTAAAGAGTGAGTCCTTTGAAGAACTAAGTGCTGAAGACTCTGATGACTTGAAGTTCTGAAGGCTGAAGGCTCTGAAGACCAAGTGCAGAAAGACTCTGAAGACTTAAGGGTTCTGAAGATCAAGACTCTGAAGACTCTGAAAATATAGTCCTCTGAAGAAATACTCTGAAGACTCTGATGACTTAAAGTTCTGAAGGCTGAAGGCTCTGAAGACCAAGTGCAAAAAGACTCTGAAGACGTGTTCTGAAGATCAAGACTCTGAAGATTCTGAAGAGATGATTTTTGAAGAATCAGTCACGAAGATTCTCAAGACTATTTTAGAGAAAACTTAGATCTTGGAATCCTGAAGACTGGATTCTGAAGTTGAATATTGTGTCAGAAGAAGATTCACCCAGACAGAGGCATATTACTCATCAGATAAGTTGCTGCTATTAAATCTGATAAACATGTGCTAACAACTCGGATGCTGAAGCTTTCATACCAAAGTAGTTGCTAAACTACTCATCAAATGAATCATCAGAAGAACCAAGCCAGAAGCTAATATGTCCAAGCTTAAATGAAATATTAACTTTACAACAAAATGACAAAGAAAGTGATGCCACTGTTCTATCCAACACGTGCTTATTCTATCCGTTGGAAATGACCGTTGGAATATTGAATGGACATCTCTACCCTCACAAAACTGCACTATAAAGGAAGAACATTTGATTCATTCAAATGTTAGCTAATTACTAAGTAAGAAAGCTCATTACAAAGCAAGCCCGATTATTACGAAGCAATGATGCTGACGAGTGAAGTTAGCAACATAGTTGATTAACAAGGAAAGCTTTTAAGCAATATGGAAACTACTGTTATTATAATCTCAATACTTGCTATGTACTTAATTAGGAGTAATCTGCTTGACAAGAAGCACTCATGTAATCTCCGGCAACACAAATTCATTTTAGAATTAGTGGCTCCTCAAGTGATCTTGTGAAGATTAGAATACTTGAGATGACCAGTGACACTTGTCATTTGTGGTAACTAATAAGAGATCTTAATTGATCGGATTCTATTAGGTGTCAATGAACGTTATATCCTAAGGGATCCCTGAATGTGTCATTGTATATTTGTTAGTCACCTGCAGTTAGCTTGTGCAACTGTAATCAGTTTGGTTATAGTGGATTAAGTCCTTGCTTGAGTGAGGCAAAATCATCTTGGTAGGGTGGACTCGATTAGCTCTAGAGTTACTCAAGTGAACCAGGATATATCATGTGTTCTTTACTTGTGTTATGCTTTATTATATATGCTTCCGCAATGCATCTTAAAGAACTCTATAGAAAGCAATAAGTGAAGAAAAGAGAAAAAGTATTAATGGAGCAAATACCCAATTCAAACCCCCCATTTCTTGTGTATTTTTCACACCTTCAACAATGATCAAATGAAACTTGTGGCAAAAGGTACACATCCAATGGACCTATAATAATTCAAGGAAGCACCTCTAACATGTTAACAAGAGCTACCAAAGTCCAAGAGGTTCTCATGGGATCACACAAGATCATGTCCCAAAACTAGGTCAAAGGATGCACACATACACATAGTAAAACACAATTTGAAGTACTCACTAAAAATAGGAACGAACTTGAATAAAATCCAAATAAAATACTCAAATCAAGTTGAAACAATCACAAGTAAGTGTGCAAAATCTCATGGCAAGAGTCAATTAAAAGCACCAACAATTAGGTCAAACAATGCAAGGTGTTCAACTTGTGGAGCAAGCATCGAGGGTCCATAAAAAGCGAATTAAAAACAATTGAAATGTGATCATCAAGACCTAAAACCAGCCCTCAAATAATCCTCAATCAAACACCTAAGTGTGAGAGGAAAATTATTCCTAGGGGGTTTTCAAATGGGGGTCAATGATCAAGTTCAAATCAAGGTATAAACCATAAAAGACCTTCAATCATTAATTCAATTAAAAATACTAAAAATAATTGAAACATAAAATAAAAATATGGAAAATAATCTTAACATATTAGAATAACATAAATGCATTTTTTTGGGATTTTTATAAAATGTAAAACTATTTTAAAAAAGAATTAAATTGAAAATGCTAGAAAATAAAATAAAAAGAAATTAAAACATGGAAGAGGGGTGTAGGAGTAATTATTGAACTGAAATCCTTTGTTACACGCACATGGGCCAAATGAAAGGGGGTGGGATTATCAAAGCTGCAAGTCCCAAGACATAAAACACACTCAGTTTAATGAAACACTCTGTTTCATTAAACCACATGGAAACCACGTAGGAGTCAGAATGCCACACGAGCAGGTCAACGAGACAAGTCAGCCTACACCTCAGCTCAAGCCTCAGACGCCGGAGCCCTAGCTCCTTGCACCATTTAGAATCATTTTTCACATAGAATAAGAATATGGTATTAGTTTCTTAAAAAGGTCCTTGCAACATAGCGAAATCAAGCCACAAAGTTTTGATGTTCAAACTGAAATTCTAACAAACAGCCACCAAAACGATTCAAACATGGCCTACATGAAGTAGGGCTTCAGATGCACCAGTTATGCTTTTAAATCAATGCCTAGAATGGGAGATTTAAAGGGTGGAACGTTACTTAACAGAGTTGCTCCGTTGGCTCTTCAAACTTGTTGTAAGCTTCACTTTAATGCCTCTAATCTCTTCCTTGATCTTCAGTGACGATGAATTGAGCAATGGCTTAAAGGAAAACCCAAGGATAACTCAGATTCGAAGAGAGAGAAAACCTTAAAATTTCTTGATGAATCTCACACCTCTGCGCAATTCCTTTTATTCTGAGCATTTAGGGTCCAATTTTTTCCAAAAACCACAACATGAGGTACACACACGGGTTGGCATTATATGTAAGCCTCTTGGTCAGCAATTCAAGACTATGGAGGTGTGTGAAAAGAATGAGGGTGGTTTAGATAATTGACAACAATTTTGTGCAAGGTTTGAACCATCACTTTTTATGGTATGAAACTTGAAAAAGTGACTTGAAAAGTGGTTCATGTTGGCTCAATTTTGGTAAAGGACATCATGCACATGATATGATGATGATGTGGTTTCAACAATTCAAAAACAAGAGCATTTGATGACTTGAAATGCAAGGAATTCAAACCATCTCCCAAAATCAACTTTTTATGCTCATTATGGTTCAAATGATCACATAAATCATCAAACATCATGGATTTTGAGTTCAAGAGGATCTTAAGGCAATGTGACACAACTTTCATATGGCACAAATTTGGATTAGAGGTCTTGAAGTTCATGGAATTGGTCATTGAAGTGAATGACCTAAAACTTGGTTTCTAAAAATACCCTTTGAAAATTCTGGTAGGCACACGATGGATGTTATTCCCAAGGTTATAACATCCACTATGACATCTGCTACTTAACAGCTAATACTCAGCAATAATAAAAGCAGTAAATAACACAACAATTGTTTACCCAGTTCAGTGTCAACAACACTTACATCTGGGGGCTACCAAGCCAGGGAGGAAATTCACTATTAGCATAATCAATTCAAAGTTAAACCTCCAGTTTACACTCCTCACTTAATCTCTACCCAATGACACTTCAACCTAGAGACACTCTAGACCTGAGTATACCCACTCACTCCCCCTCAATCACACAACAGTGATATCAAACAATTACAATACAAAACAGTATGAAGAGACACTTCACACACACACACACCTTGATCTTGCTTTACAGCTTTGATCAAGGAACTCACACACTCTTGCTTCACAGCTTCGAGTGAGAGACAACCTAGAATCTACCTAACCAATGCAATCATCAACCAGACAATTGCTTGGATTACAAGTATTCATAAGCAGAATTCACACATGAAGACTAGCCTTCTTCACACACAAGGACTCTCTAATTAGTACTCTCTAATCTTCTGCCTAGAGTTGTTCTTCAGAATTGCTCCTTCTGATATTTATAGCCGCTTCAGTCCTTTGGGCCTTGGTGCATAAGTTAGGTTTTATCCATAATAAAACCTCTCTTCAGTATTCTGCACGCTTGCCACTTTAATCAGGTACATATTAGTTCCCCTAGGGCTTCTAAAATGTCTCCTGCATTCCAGCTTGAGGTTCTGATTTGTTTTCTGAGTTCTAGCTACCAGAATAACAAACTTGCGCTTGATGTCATACGACCTATGTCATAACATTGAGTATGACATCCAGCTTAACTTATAGTTAGCTGAGTTAACTTACCCTGCACAGTCCATATTATGAATGTATCAACATCAGACATGACATTCATACATACACTAATGTTTTTCCACAAAATGCAGCCAATCAAGAGCACTTACAAACTCCCCCTTTGGCAAATTTTTGGCTAAAACACTCTGTACTTACACCAGAGATTTACACATAGCAGAATACTTAACATATATCCTGTCATGCAGGTAAGTCACTTGCTTCTCAAGCTCTCAGAGTCCTCACAGTTGGCTTTCAGCCCTGTTAACACTCACCTTGTTAGCCATATGTTAGTTATCAATACAGATGTCACTCTTTGCTAAGTGAGTAACACATAGAGTTACTCCCCCTCAACTGATGCAACTCACCAGCTGAACACTTTACCTACAGATCATTGTGCAGTCTCACAGCATACACATCCAGCCTGTATTGGATGTCTTGACATTTAGGATGACATTCTGAAGTCACACTTGTGTTACTCCCCCTGCAGGGATGCACACTACTCATACAAGATTAGCTCCTAGCTACTTCAGCACATAGCTCCTAGTTCTAACATACATGGCATCACATCACTAGCATCTATTCTTATACCACAGATCATCAGTAGCACCTGTAGTTACACCTGCACACATGAAAGTCCTAATATCATATGCACAGTGGTGCCTATGCTCAAGCACGGCTCACGACTATCTTGTTCTTCCACCTGCTGTTACTACCACTACCACATAACTTGTGGTACATATTGGTTATTTGAGCCAATTCTTCCATCTGTTGTACTTGCTCATGCTTTTATCTAACACTCTCTCCCCCTTTTTAGCCACAAATTAGGATCCTACTAAATACGTAGCACAGATCATTCATTGTAACATGACAATTGTTAGGGGTTATATTACAAAAATACAACTCAAGCAGAGCAAAAAAAATCAGTGGTTTACACAAGCTTCACATGATTCTAACTTATCAACCAGCAGTACTCCTTTGTGCACCACCTCAGCCATCAGTGGTGTGTGTTGCAAGTCATCAATCCTCTTCTCCAGCTGGGCTGGACTCGTCCCCACCAGTTTCTCCAGAGTTGTCTGCTGTAGTGTCACTTCCTTCCCCTAAGCAGTCATCAACATCTTCTAATCCAGCTTATTGACTACCATCTTCCCTAGTACCATCATCTCCCTTTGTAGCATCTTCTGAGCTGTATGTATCCTCATCTTGTTCAAGAGATTGTAGCAGTTTTTCAAGTGTTTTCTTCCTTGCCTCCAGTTCTTTGCACGTTTCTTTAATGATTGCCATGACTTCAGCCTTTTTGGTTTTGGGACCCTTATTGGATGTCTCAGCTGAAGTTAAATCAATTTCAGGAATATGCATTCCTTTAAACAATTTGTAATTGAATGACAAGGGGATTTCTCTCTTGCATGCTATATCACTCTTTTTGATGATGTTAGGATGTTGATCACAGATGATTCCACATATGAGTGATGGAAAGGCAATAGGTCCCTTGACACTGTAGCTCCCAACATGCTTCATTGTTTTCTCAAGAATGTAGGTCCCATAGTTGTGTTCAGCTTTTGTCCCTACAGCATACAAAAATCTTCCCAGAATAGTAGCAACAATCATCTTATGATTGGTAGGCACCCAATTTGCTGCACCAATTTTGTGAAGCATATCATATTTCACACTGCGTTTGCTAGCCACTAGCTTCCCTTTGGAGGGCCAGTTCTTCACCTGTTTAGCAGTTATCTCTTGGCACACTTGATGGTCAGTTACAGTAAGTTCAGACTGTCCTACATATGGTCTCCCCAAATACTTATTGATGATGGAGTCCGAGAAATTTATACACTTACCCCTCACATATACTTTTCCAAACTCACTGGACTTCCTATCAGCACATGCTTCTGACAGGTTCACTATGAATTCTTTCACAAGAATCTCATAACATGGTGGAAAGTGAGTGACTGTCTTCATCAAGCCTGCCTCATGAATAAGGTCAAGGATCATTTTGCAGTCAAAAGTAGTTTGAGCTAACTCTCTTTCCAAAGCCAGCCTCTTTTGATCACATATTTCCATCTATTAACACATGATAGATAGTGGAAAGATATGTTATCAATAGGCACCTCAGGAACATTTTCAGCCAGCTTGCTGGAAGCAGGTTTCCTCTTAGATTGGGTGTTAGTGACATCCATAACAACATCATAATTTGTTTCTTGTTATGGTCTTGATTCAATCATCCTCTTCTTTATGGTTACCTTGATCCACCCTTTGGAGGGTCCAACCCAAGCCCTCTTAGTTCCATCCTTCTTGGTGGAAGCTTCTTGCTCAGTAGTCTTCTCAACATCCCTTTTCTTGGGTGAGCTTTGGTCAACCACCTTTTTCCCTTTCCTTTTCATCAATTGTTTGGCTATGCCTGGATTGATCGTTGCTATGAGATCATTGTCAGAATACTCTTCTAGGTCTACTACCTCAGCAACTTTGGTTCCTTGCAAATCATCATTCCCTTTATCAGACCTTTCATCCTTATTATTCCCTTCTGGAGTGTTGTCTCTCAATTCTTTGACATTGTGTGGGACATCAACTTGAGGACCTTGATTAGGCTTAGTCCCCTTAATGGTAGATGATATGGGAATGTTGAGAGCACTAGCAACCATCGCAACAATTTCAAGGTGCTTTCGTCTAGCTTCCTCTGTATTTAGGTCATCAGATGTAGTCGTAGGAGGAGCTTGACCTGAGCCAAGGTTTTTAGGTCGTCTTGCATGCATCTTTTTAGGTTTCTTTACCAGCAATCCTTCAGGAGTCATCATCCGAAGTGGAGCAACCTCTAGAATCTCATTAGGGTTTGTCTCAGTGTTGCTTGTGTTAATTCTGGAGGTTGGTTGCGCCATAGTTGGTGACATTGATTGAGATGAGAGAACTTTTCTGTGCATGTTTGAGACGGTATGGAAGCTGGAGAGTTTGTGAAGATACCAAGAGTAGAGGGAGTGTTTTATATACGTGGGAGTGAGATACGATTGCCCACTAGGAGGGAACTTACCGTTTTAACTTATCATTAAATGATTTAATTTCAAAATGTAATTCCCCATTCCCTTTAATTGCTATAACTCATCATCACTAGAGGAACTCAATTTTTAAAATTGAGGCTCCTTGATGCTTCTTGAATCCTTGTCAGCAATATTTAGGACATAGCCACCAGGTGTTACACAAGCTTTTTCCCATTTACACCAGTTCCACCTGAGCACGTCTCCTTTGAACTCTGCAGAGCTTGTTTGAATGTTGCCCTTGATGTCACAGAACAAAGTCATGATATCCGGAGTAACATTGCTTCTTTTCTGCAGAGTAGCCTCCATGGACTCCATAAGGTTCCAATATAGCCTATCTAGCTTTACCTGATGACCAATCTTTGGGTATCCCTTCTTGTCTACCCTCCCCTCATGGCGTCTCTTACCTCCTGTCCTCCTTTCTGAAGCATACTTTGAGAATCCTTTTTCTGTTGAGTTGGACCTGGCCCTTTCTATTTTTAGAGGCTGTCTTCCTTTCACTAGCCATAGTTGGCCCTTCTTCTTCTCATTGATCAATCCATTTATGTTACTTCTGGGCTCCCATAGGTAACAATTATTCTTGCATCTAGATCCCCTCATTTCCTCCTTACCTTCTGCATTGATCACCACACACTCATCTTTGGAAAAAAAATGGACTTTTAGACCTTGATCACATAGCTGACTTATGCTTATTAGGTTGACAGTTAGTCCTTTAACTAGCAGGACATCCTTCAATTTTGGAGCTTTAGGGTTGTCAAGTTATCCAGCACCTGTGATTTCTCCTCTAGCTCCATCACCAAAGGTTACATGACTAGATGAATGAGTTTTGAGTTTGATCAACAGATCCTCAATTCCATTCATATTCTTGGAGCAACCACGGTCAAAGTACCAATCTTCATTGGTAGGCATCCTTGGAGAAGTGTGAACTGCTAGTGCAACAGTCTTGGCAATCCATAGATTTTGCTTGTTATGCACTTCCTTCTTAACCTGATGCTGCCTCTTGCCAGGCTTGGCATGATGCTGCCTTTTTCCATGTGTAGCATGATGCTGCCTTTTTCCATGCTTACTTTGTTTGGTCTTTCTTTGGCTAGGAAATCCATGCATCCAGAAACACACAGCTTTTATATGCCCAAGTTTTCCACAGTGGTAGCATCTATGCCCTTGGAATTGTCTCTTGACTTGATTCCAATTTCTGTGTGGAGGATGTTGTGACTTTGGTTGTGACATCCTTTTTATCTTTTGAAGGTCAGGTTGCAACCTCTTGAGTTTCAAGACAGGATTTTGTTTCTCAACAAAACCTAGACCAGACCTATTTCCTGCAGTCTGAGCACTCTGAAGGATTTCCTCTAGGGTGTCAGTCCCAGAGTTGAGCATCCTTATGGATTTAGCCATTTGATCCTTTTCACCTTTCAACTCATTTACCTCACCTCTTAGTGTGTTTATTGTGGTTAGATGCTCTTTCTTTTCAGCTTCTAACCCCTTGATAACTTCCTTCTGAAGCTCTCCTTTTCTGGTACAGTTTAGTACTTCTGATGTGAAGCTTTTGATATGAGGCTGCAAGCTCCTCATTGGTCAACTTTTCTTCACTAGAGTCACCATCAGAGAGACACACACTATTCAAGGCAGTGACATGCTTGGATGTCTCTTCTTCTGATCGACTGTCAGAGTCTTCATCAGACCAAGTGACAGTTAGGCCTTTTCCCTTCTTTTTGAGGTATATTGGACATTCCTTTCTAATGTGTCCATATCCCTCACATTCATGACATTGGACTCCTCTTCCTTGGCTGACTTTATCTTCAGATGTCTCTTTATCAGAAGGCATGCTTTTGTTATAAGATTTAGACCTAGCATCTATCTTTTTGACCAGATTGTTGAACTGTCTTCCAAGCAAGGCAATTGCTTCAGACAGATTCTCCTCCTTATCCCCATCTGAATCAGCTGTGTTTGAGACAAGAGCTATGCTTTTGTTCTTTTTCTCCACAGCCTGATCACGCATTCCCATTTTAAAGGTTTGAAGGGAACCAATGAGTTCATCATCTTTCATGTGGAATATGTCTTGGGCTTCTTCAATGGTAGTCACTTTCATGGCAAACCTTTTAGGTAGTGAACTTAGAATCTTTCTTACAAGTTTCTCTTTAGTCATCTTTTCTCCCTGAGCTCCTGAGGTGTTTGCAAGTTCAAGAACATTCATGTAAAACTCATGAATGGTCTCATCTTCCTTCATTCTTAGACCTTCAAATTTGGTGGTTAGCATTTGATTTCTTGGCATTTTGACCTTGGAAGTTCCTTCATGAGTAGTTCTGAGAGTGTCCCAAACATCCTTTGCTAGTTCACAGTGGTGTACCAACCTGAAGATGTTTTTATATATGCCATTGAACAAAGCATTCAATGCTTTACAATTTCCAAGAGCTAAGGCCTCTTGCTCTCTGTTCCATTTCTCTTCAAGAATCAACACATTTACTCCATCCTTGTCAGTCTTCACATGATGTTTCCAGCCTGAATTCACAGCTCTCCAAGCATTGTTGTTTATAGATTTCAAGAATGCAATCATCCTTGGTTTCCAATAATCATCCAGAATAAAAAGAGGCCTTAGCTCCATCCAGAATTGGAGGTCAATTTATGAATCCTATATCTTTGTCCATTTTACTAGAATTTGTTTTCCCTAGATCTCACCCAGAATAAAAAGGCAGGGTGCCTGCTTTGATGCCAATTGAAAATTCTGGTAGGCACACGATGGATGTTATTTCCAAGGTTATAACATCCACTGTGACATTTGCTACTTAACAGCTAATACTCAGCAATAATAAAAGTAGTAAATAACACAACAATTGTTTACCCAGTTCAGTGTCAACAACACTTACATCTGGGGGCTACCAAGCCAGGGAGGAAATTCACAATTAGCATAATCAATTCAGAGTTAAACCTCCAGTTTACACTCCTCACTTAATCTCTACCCAATGAAACTTCAACCTAGAGACACTCTAGACCTGAGTATACCCATTCACTCCCCCTCAATCACACAACAATGATATCAAACAATTACAAGACAAAACAGTATGAAGAGACACTTCACACACACACACACACCTTGATCTTGCTTCACAACTTTGATCAAGAAACTCACACACTCTTGCTTCATAGCTTCGAGTGAGACACAACCTAGAATCTACCTACCCAATGCAATCATCAACCAGACAATTGCTTGGATTACAAGTATTCCTAAGCAGAATTCACACGTGAAGACTAGCCTTCTTCACGCACAAGGACTCTCTAATTAATACTCTCTAATCTTCTGTCTAGAGCTGTTCTTTAGAATTGCTCCTTCTGATATTTATAACCGCTTCAGTCCTTTGGGCCTTGGTGCATAAGTAAGGTTTTATCCATAATAAAACATATCTTCAATATTCTGCACGCTTTCCACTTTAATCAGGTACATATTAGTTCCCCTAGGGCTTCTAAAATGTCTCCTGCATTCCAGCTTGAGCTTCTGATTTATTTCCTGAGTTCTAGCTACCAGAATAACAAACCTGCGCTTGATGTCATACGACCTATGTCATAAAATTGAGTATGACATCCAGCTTAACTTATAGTTAGCTGAGTTAACTTACCCTGCAAAGTCCATATTATGAATGTATCAACATCAGACATGACATTCATACATACACTAATGTTTTGCCATAAAATGCAGCCAATCAAGCGCACTTACACCCTTGACTTGAGAAAGCCATAACTTGAGCTCCACGCATGAGAATGATGCGTTGTAGCACTTTTTGGAAATCTAAGACAATGAGGAACAACTTTCATGTTTGAGGAAAGATGAGGAAGATCTTGGTTCCTTGTGAAAAATGCCTTAGAAGTGAACTATCTTTGAGTACCTCTAAATTCTCTTCATCTGGTGACACCAACTTGCTGATACCATAACTTGAGATGTACAATCCCAAAGGATGAGTTCTTGTACTCAAAAGAAAGCTTGGAAGATGATTAACAAGTCTCATGTTTGATATAAAATGAGACAAGACTTGTATTATAGTGGAACTTGTCCTTGAAGTTAGAGACTAAAAGAGGGGATTTTACACTTGAACTCATCTGTAACCCTAATTTAGTAACTTCATGAGCTCTTAAATCTTCTTGACTTTGCTTCCTCACGACATTAGAGATGACTTAAGATGACTTCTCATGGCTTCTAAGATCAAGACCCAAGACTTGAACCCTCTCAAGTCCACAGTTGACTTTTGGTTGACCAGATGAAACCCTAACACCATATCCATTGTTTAAGCTTCTTGCAGATGGATTATGTGATCTTGTAACCTCCATAAAGAACCCTTAAGATGCACATTGAACCCTTGAACCATGTCTCAACCAAGAAAGAGGCCTCATGTGCCTCTACACATCCTCAAGATAAGAGATGATACCCATACACATACCCTCACTTATCCAAATACTTTGGGACCCAATTCTGATGATTTTGAACTCTTGATGACTTGAAAATGTAACCTTGCTTGAGCTCGAACATGAAACTCTTCTCTTAAGTGGAAAAAATAACATCTTGATCCCCTGTCTAAAACCAATGCTATGCAAATGCAAATGCTAAATGATATAAAACATAAGCCAAGACAAGGTTGGGCAAATTTTGGGGTGCAACAATACCTATATTATTGGTCATTGGAAAATATACCATTTAATATGTTATTATTCTAATACATGATACGTAAAGACTTACAAGTTGGAACTACATGTCAACTTATGAGTACTCAATCTAATATGTGGTCACAAAACTTTATTGGATCTCAAACTAGTGTTCATGATAATTTCATGTCAAAATTTATATGTCTTTGTCTGTTTGATATTATAAAACTTGCATATGTAGCTATCTTTATGGACATTATTGACTTACGAATGATATTAAATTCTTTTTCTATCCTTCATATTAAAAGAAAGTGTTTTAACATGTAATATTTTGCAATTGACATGGTGCGTCACCTTTACTACTACCGAAAAATTGAGATCATCCCACTTTAGTTGGTGTTATAAGACATGCTACACATGCCCAAAAGTTGCTAAAGGAAGTTTTCCACCTTATCTCTGCTCTGATGGCCATTCCACTGAAACTAGAATTTATAGGTATTAGTTATTCTACAAGTCGTACTATTAACTCTTGTCATCTTATTTGAAATTAATATGCATACATTTATAGGTATGAAATCGAGATTGAAGTTGTCCATGGTGGTTGTTGTTCTATTTTTATGTTTTAGGATCGTGAGTGTTCCCAAACATTGGAAGTTTCTGCTGAGGTATGGTTCTATATAATTGGTAATTTCAAATATCATGTCATGACATATGTTGTTTTTCTTATACTATTTTTCATTACACATAGGCTGGTGTTAATGATTTACTAGAATTTCCATTAGTCCTTAGTAAAATGCTTGATAAGGAAACTGCCTTCAGAGTCAAATGGAAACCCATATGGGGTAATGCAAGTGTTATGGCAAACAACCATGATAAAGATACAATTAATAAGTTACTTGCTCAATGGCAGAATTTCAAGGTATGTTACAAATATCTAGGTATTTTAATCTCTACCTCGATACAACTGTATGATTGCAAATTAATTTTTCGCCGTTTCGTAACAGATACCAACTTCTTCAGATGTGAATGATGCACAAATTGTGCAGGTAATTTTAATGTCACATTCAGTTAGTTTGGTTTATTTAACTATATTTTCATTCTAACTTACATGTTACTCCCATTACTATAAAAAACACATCTCATGTCGGCCACGAAATGCATTTAACCTCGGCAACACAACTGAGGTAATGAACGACGACATGAAAAGCAATCACTTATCACCTCGGTTTTAAAAAACCGAGATTAAATATTAAAAGGTCATGAGTTCGATCCTCAACGACTACATATTTTTTATTTTTTAAATTTTGTTGCGCGTGTCATTTACCTCTCAGATTCATTTTAAAAATGAGGTAATAAGTTATTTATTGACCTCAATTTTAAGTAGTAACCGAGGGATAAAATCTCATATTTTTTCCTGTATCATTTTCACTGCCTGTATCATTTTTACTTCCCTGTATAATTTTACCTGTATCATTTTCACTGGCCTGTATTATATCATTATAAATCTATTAACCTACATGTATCATTTTTTAAACAGAAACTACAAAATATACGATAGAATTCGGAATTTATCATATCATTTACATTGTTCTGACCATCAAGACAGAATACGCACATTTACATATTTACACAATAAATTAATGAAATTTACACATTTACAACCAAGAAAAACTATTGTTTTAGAGAATCATAATAAGATAAAAAGACTCTGGCCCAACTTAATCGGATGTCATCCATATCTTCTTTTGAGTATGGTGTTTTGTTTTTAAACTCCTATAATTAGAATAAAAATTAAATTATGATAAGCTAACAACTTCGACTTCAGAAGATATGGATTAAGTTAATACCTTATGCTTTACCCATCCCTCTTTAATGCTTGTGGAGACAATATAGACATATATCTTATAACATAGTATCTACATGAATGATCGTCGGGTTCTTTCGCCACTACAAATAATTTTCATATATGTATATCACACTGATACACACAAATGATATAATGTCAATAAATGCACGATTAACATACTTACTTTTAGGGAAACATAGAATGGATTTTTACCATGTACATTATGTTTAAGTGTATTATACTCCTTTATCTCTCTACACATATAGGTTAAAATTAAACATGAATAAAAATTATTCAACTATAAAGTTAAAAATCATACTACTTATCCATTAAAAGCATTAACCGCTTCTTTGGGAAATTCAGAGTGCAATGAGAAAAACACAACTATAGTATTTCTCTTGGAACATATAGCAATTAGTTGGCAATGTTCACTACATAAGCATTCAGAATAATTAATACGTATAAAATTGATTTATAAATGAAAACAAAAATTAATATATGTTTGCAGTAAAACGAGGCCAAATAACAATCTTTGTTGATCTCTTTCAATTTATCTTTTAAGAAATTACAGATATTGTGTCCTGTCGAACCACGTGTGAGAGCAATGACCGCCGGATCTAAGACACCATACTTGTTTTAAAGTTTCCTTTCAACACATTACTCATGGATGGTCCGTAAAATCAAATCTTTAAGTTAAAATAGAAGAACGTATGAATATAAATAGATATCAACATAAAAAATATAATTACGATGACCAAATTTGTAATACAAAGTTGTCTAGGTACACATTTCCTAGAAATAACTCATGAACAAAAGTCCTATAAAGTGTGAAGAACTGTTCAGGATCATGACTTAATTTAATACCAACAATTTGTCAAGAAGAGTATCAACGATCATTCTTGGTCTCTCAATGCCATCTACTCTTGACGGTGTGCGTTCAATACTGCCCTGGTTGGAAGAAAAACTTTCTTTCGTGCTTGTACCACTCATAACTTTCCAAACTTCATTGTCTTGAATTTCCAACTGATTTGAATTTGTGTAGCTTAATAGCCCCCATCAAATTCAATTTATGCATCATAAAACTAATATAAGTACAATCCAAAATTAAAATATGCAAACAGTATTAATAACAATATATAGCTGTAATACCCTAATTTTTACCCCTAAGATCCCACATGTCATTTGCATTTTATTCCACAAACAAGATCACAAGCTTTGAGTCTCATCTAAAAAAAGTCAAAGTTGATTTGCAAAACAATTCAAAATCATCTAATCAAGGGTTTCCATGATTTAATTGACTTTTATTCAAGATACTCCAAGATTCATGTGTTTATTTCCATTCCTTCTTTGAAAAGCAAAAGAATCGAGCCAGAGCCAAGACAACACATTAAAAAGACAACATTTTACCATTTCTGTCTATGGTAATCAATTACCCTGTGCGCATTTTGTGAAAATTGGTCAAATTCAAATTCTGTAGCATTTTTGGTACCAAATTCAAATGTTTCACCATGAGTATATTCTAGATCACTTCATTTTAATTCCCTTACCTCATCATAATTAATTCCCACCATACATCTTCCCTAATCACCACTTGATCATTAATTTTCCTCCAAATTCAAATTCCAAACCTAATTTTGTTTCCAATCCACCAAATTTTCCAAGCCTAACTCTTATAAATAGAGGCCTCATTTCTCTCATTTCACAAGCTTTTTTGATAGCCAAATTCACCTTGTCAAATTTCTTATTGACTCTCTCTTTTTTCTCCAACTACCAAATTCATCAAAGCTCTTTCTTCCTTTGAAAGTTAGAAAGTTCATCACTAGAACTTATTAATCTTTGAGCTAAACCTTCATCAGTTCACTTTTTCATCATCAATTTCAGTAGATCAAGGCTTTAGAGTGAGGTTTGTGGAGTTGATTTGAAGAATTTTTAGATTTGGAGTGCTAATTTCTTGATCCACCATTGTTGCACTTGACAAATCCTTCACAATATGATATATTGTTAATTCTTTTTGCTTGATATTTGGATCTTTCAAATTGTGTTCTATTGGTGTTGTTTGTTGTTATTATATTTGAACTTTCGTGCTCCATTGCATCCTTGATCATGAGGTGTTTGAAGAAATAATTGATCAAGTTTTTGCTCATTTTCAACTTGTTTTATTGATGTTCTAACAAGTATAATTGATTACCTTCCCCGTCGTAATCGATTGCAAAGTATTGATTTTGCCTTTTTGGCTTTATTTTGGAACTGTTTTGGTTCTTTGTTCTTCTTCTTCCATTTCCTTTTGGTTTTTGCCTTAGAATACACTTTTAAAGGTCCTTTTCCTATTTAAATTCATTGGAATTAGGGTGTAGATGAAGTTGGATAAACATTCACTAATGCAAGTCTATCTTTAAAGTGAATTATTCGATTCATTTTAGGTGCTTTGAGTTAATGATATGTTTAGCGCTTTAATCCACTAAGATGAGTGGATGAACTTAAAGATGGTATGACTTTGAAATTGTAATCCAATTTGGTATTCCCTCTCCTCCTCTCTTTATTTCTTTTGATCGATGAAAATCTTTGATATTGTTTGAACTTATTTCATGTTCTCGATGAAGATGAGATCGTTACCACTTTTCTTTTCTTGCGGTATTGCTTTCGGAGAGTGATCTACATATCACTTCTCTAGCATGCATTAGCATTAAGATTTTATTGAACGGCCTCAGATAATTGTGGTTTCTACATAAACCTAATTATGATTGCTTAACATAACGCTAAGTAATCCCGTAATCGGAAAGTGATTATTCGTGGCTCAAACTTATGTTTGGAAGTCCAAGTATGGTTGATTATTTGTCTTAGGTCCATCACTTATGAAACTTGTTATTAGGAGGCTTTGACTTTATCAATCCTCTAATAAGTTTTCATTAACTTTGACCTAAGTGCATGAGTTAACCATCGTTGATCCTTTGTTCTAACAACTAATCACTAACTCACTAACAATATTATCGTACTAATTTTGTTTATGTTTCTTTCTTATTCACTATCTCTCTTTTATTTATATGTTCCATTATTATCATCTCATCTCATATTATTGTTTATGTTTCCGCCATTTTTTTCTTTTGTCCATTTGGACCATATCTTGTTTAAAACACTAATAAAGGATTAAACCGCTAAAAAAAACTTGGTGCTTTTAATTTTGTGGTTATGCTCTTGGACTATTCTTAGACCTTGGACTTAGAATTAGATATATTTCCCTATGATTGGAGTATTATGGACTTATGCCTTTATTTGGCTTGCTTATTTGCTTATGCTTCAAGATGGATGAAATTTTTATTTGGCTTGCTATGGAGTGTGCTACAATTTGGTTAAATCTTTCTTATATCTAGCTTTTATTTTTCTTTCTAGGATGGTCATTTCATCTCCTCCCCTTCTTAAATTTTCAAAATCTTCTCCGTTTTTCAAAAAAACCTTCTTGTTTTTAAACTTAAAACTGCTTTCACAATAAAACCTTGACTTTTGGCAAGTAACTTTCATACTTTGTTTTCTTTAATAAATGTCAGTCAATGTTAATCATATTTTGACCAATTTCAAAAAGACATAAAAAATACAAAAAAATGCATTCAAACTTTTTGTGCCTTTTGTGCACTTTTCATTTTAAAAATTTTCATAAAGTTTATACATGATTAATTTTCATAGTTGAGATATAATTCTCCTATTCCCCATAGTATTTAATATGTTGACATTTTCCACCTAGATGTTGAGTGATAGACTTGTTGATTTTAATCCAAGCAATATCATCCATCTTTAGGTGATGTAAATGTTGTCTTATACTTGTGGGCGACTAGTCGTAGTTCACTAAAATAATGACTTGTCTTTACATTTAAAATCAATCAAAACCAACAAATTTTTGGTATTTGTACCACGAACTACATGGTTTTGATCCTATATTTCATTTTGTGGGTACGTAGGCATGAGGCAGTAAGTCTCTCCAAACACAAAAATATTAAAAATATTTCTCTTCTCATCTCCCCAATCTCATTTCAAACAAACATTTTCAAAACAAAAAGCATAGATATTTCAAAGGGCTCCTATAGAGTACTATAGACGTTTTGGGTGCTAACACCTTCTTGTAACAGGGAAATTTGTGAGTATAAGCTATTGATTAACCTAACTAAAAAATGCAAGAGTCGCCACTGCATTTTTATTTTATCCTAGAAAGGAAAGGAAAAAGAGTGAACAAAACCTAAGAGTTCTAAAATAAGAACAAAAGTAGAGATCTGGGTAAGGGGGTTGGTTACGCAATGGAAAGGTGTTAGCACCCAAAACATCTATAGTGCTCTATAGGAGCCCTTTGAAATATCTATGTTTTTTGGTTTGAAAAGGTTTGTTTGAAAATAGATTAGGGAGATGAGAAGAGAATTATTTTTAAGATTTTTGTGTTTGGAGATATAATCTATAGTAAGCTAAATAAGAATTACATCTGTCTTGAAACATAGCAAATAAGCAAGCCAAATAAAGGCAAAGATCCATAATACTCCAAGCCTAGGGAAAGAGACCTAATTCTAAGTCTAAGGGTCCAAGGATAGTCCAAGAGGTACAAGGTCTAAGAATAGTCCAATAGCATAACCACAAAGTTAAGGGCACCAAGTTTTTTAGAGGTTTAATCCTTTATTAGTGTTTTCAACAAGATATGGTCCAAGTGAATAAAAGAAAAGAGCGGAAACATAAAAATGTGTCTAACAGACAAAGGAAAAATAACGGAAGCATAAACAAAAACATGATATGAGATGATAATAATAGAGCATAAAGATAAAAGAGAGATAGGTAGCGAGAAGGAAACATAAACAAAATTAGTACAATTATATCGTTAGTGAGTTAATGATTAGTTGTTAGAGCAAATGGTTAACGATGGTTAACTCATGCACTTAAGCCAAAGTTGATGAAAACTTATTAGAGGATTGATAAAATCAAATCCTCCTAACAACAATTTTCATAGGTGATAGACCTAAGACAAATAATAAACCATACTTGGACTTTCAAATATAAGTTTGAGCCACGAATGATCACTTTCGATTACGGGATAACTTAGCGCTATGTTAAGCAACCGTAATCAGGTTTGTGGAGAAACCATGATGATTTAAGGCCAATCACTAACAATGTTAGTGTTAATACATGCTAGAGAAGTGATATGTAGATCACTCTTCTAAAGCAATACTACACGAAAAGAAAATAGGTAAAGATCTCATGTTCATCAAGAACTTGAAATAAGTTCAAACAATATCAAAGATTTTCATCAACCAAAAGAAAAAAGAGAAGATGAAAGGAAATGCCAAATTGGATTACAAGTTCAAGGTCATTCCGTCTTTAAGTTCATCCACTCATCTTGGTGGATTAAAGCACTAAACATTTAATTAACTTAAAGCACCTAAAATGAATTGAGCAATTCACTTTAAAGATAGATTTGAACTAGTGAATGTTTATCCAACTTCATCTACACCCTAAGTCTAGTGAATTTAAACAGAAAAAGGACCTTTAAAAGTGCATTCCAAGGCAAAAATCAAAAGGAAATGGAAGAAGAAGAAGAAAGAACCAAAAAAAATCCCAACACAGAGCCAAAAACTCAAAATGGACACTGGGTAATCGATTACCACCAGGATGTAATCGATTACCACTGCTAAAACATCAGCAAATCAGCTTAAAAAAGTGTAGAAACTTGATCAATCATTTCTTCAAACACCTTATGATCAAGGATGCAATTTTGCACGAAACTTCAAGTAAAATAATAGCAATCAACACTAATAGAACAAAATTTGCAAGACCCAAAGATCAAGCAACAAGAATCAACAATAGATCACATTATGGAAGATGTATGAAAAACAACAATGGTGGATTAAGAAATTACCACTCCAAATCTGGAAAATTTTCAAATCAGCTCCACCAACCACACTTTAAAGCCTTGATCTGCTAGAATTGATGATGAAAAAGTGAATGGATGAAGGTTTAGCTCAAAGATTAGTAAGTTCTAACTTACTAACTTTCAAAGGAAGAAAGAGCTTTGGTGAATCGGTAATTGGAGAAAAATTTAGAGTCAAGAAAGAATTTGACAAAGTGAATTTGGCTATCAAAAGCTTACGAAATGAATGAAATGAGGCCTCTATTTATAGGATTTAGGCTTGGAAAATTTGGTGGGTTGGAGTTTGGTTTGGAATCAAAATTAGGCTTGGAATTTGAATTTGGAGGGAAATTAATGATCAAGTGGTGATTAGTGGAGGTGTATGGTGGGAATTAATTATGATGATGTAGGGGAATCAAAATGAAGTGATCTAGAATATTCTCATGTTGCAATATTTGAATTTGGTGCCAAAAATGCTGCAGAATTTGAATTTGCCCAATTTTTACAAAATTCGCACAGGGTAATCGATTACCTAATACTGGTAGTCGATTACCACAGGAAAAAATGGTGAAAATTGCCTTTTTGATGTGTTGTCTTAGCTCTGGCTTGATTATTTGGCTTGCCAAAGAAGGCATGGAAATAAACACATGAACCTTAGAGTCTCTTGAATAAAAGTCAATCAAATCTTGGAAAACTCTTGATTATATGATTTTGAAACAGTTGCAAATTAACTTTGACTTTGTTTAGATAAAACTTATTCGAGCTGAGGGTCTGATATTTGATATCTTTGCTCCAAAATCTTTCTGAAGAAATTAGTAAAGCAAAATCAAATATTTTTTATTTTAATCAATGGTTAGTAAACATAAACATAAACAAATATCAAACAAACAAGAAAACAAAGGTGCCTAGTGATCTCTCAAGAACAAACCTGCAGAGGAAGGCAAGAGAACCAAATCTTGCAATCTTGTTTGTGGGATGCGATACAAATGACATGTGGGATCTTAGGAGTAAAAATAAGGGTATTACAGCTGCCCTTATTTAAGTTTCTTCTATCCGGAGATATGAAGATTGACATCTTTATCTCGACCAGATAGAAGAGACTTAAATATAACAAATAAACCCAATTTTTGGCCCTAAGAGGCCACAAAATGATATGATTATGCTAATGGTATGGTATGCAAACACAAGACTTCTGTTGGGAGAAAATGCCACAGGAGACAAACAAATGTTGGGGTGCAAAAGAAGAAAAGAGACTCCACAAAGGGAAAAAAAGAGCAAGATCCTATTCTGATAAAGAAAAGGAAACAACTCAACGGGGGAAAGGATACCAAGTGCTTGTTACTGGGCGAAGATACTCAAACCGAAGAGAATAGGTAAAATACTTTCTACAGTTACTGAGTAGAAAGTAAGTGTAATAAACATGAAAGAATTATCATCTACCGGTTACTGGGTAGAAAACAAAGAGATGTATTACTTATTACCAGTTACTGGGTAAAACGTAATCCACTTGTTGAAAGATAATCAACTACCTGTTATTGGGTAGGAAGAGAAATAATGCTAACTACTAGTTACTGAGTAGTTTGTCGATGATAATAAACCTGAAGAAAAAGGTTTCCAACTATCGATACTGGATATGGTAAACAATATATCAACTACCTGTTACTGAATAGGAAAAGGAATATCACCACAAGGAAATATTATCGACTATCAGTTACTAGGTAGAAAAATAACGGTAACTAACTAAAAGAGAGACAAATGTTACGTGCTACCAGTTACTGGATAGAAAAATACAGGTAACAAGCTCGGGAGGAAGGATTATCTTTTACCGGTTACTGGGTAAAAACAAAGGATAACCAACCAAAAGGGATGAGAAATATTACCTACTACCTGTCACTAGGTAGAAAAAAATAAAGGCAATATACTCAAAAGGTGAAGAAACATTACCAGCTACCTGTCACTAGGTAGAAAAATAAAGGTAATAAACTCACAAGGAATACCTGCTACCAGTCAGTGGGTAGGGTACTACAAATTTCAACTACCTGTCACTGGGTAAAACAAACTCGACTACCTTTCATTGGATAGGAGAAGGAAATAAAGGTCGAATACTTGTCACTGGGTAGGACAAACACACTCGACTACCTGTCACTGGGTAGGAAAAAGAGGTACACTATCAGCTACCTATCACTGGGCAGCTCAAATCACACATCAAACTTCTCAAATGAAGAGACAACCATTTGTTGGGGATGAAATATTAATAACTCTGTCGGTGATCTTCAAATGAGATACGGTTAGGTTAAATCATACAATAGATTTCTCAAATAAAGAGACAACCATCTGTTAGGGATGGAATATCAATAACTCTATTGGAGATCTTCAAAAGAGATACGGGCAGGTTAAATCATACAACAAACTTCTCAAATAAAGAGAAAACCATTTGTTGGGGATGAAATATCAATAACTCTGTCGGAGATCTTCAAAAGAGATACTGGAAGGTTAAATCATACAACAGACTTCTCAAATAAAGATACAACTATCTGTTGGGGATTTCACAACAAACTTCTCATTGGGAATTCTTCCACAAAGATTCCATTTGATGGAAAAGCTGGTCGAATAAGGATCTACCATTTCATAATAAACTTCTCTGCTGAGGATGGACTAGAGAAATGTCATTTATTGTGAAGATACAAATAAATTCCTAAAGGTTACACAAACTCCTCAAATAAAAAGGCTTCCACTTGTTATCAGGTGAGGTTTTCCTTGCTGGGGACACACAAGCTGCTCAAATAAAGAGAACACTTCTTTTTGTGGCACAAGCAATTACCAAAAAAAGTGTTATCAAAACACCGCTGGGGAAAATTCAAATCTTCATCTTATGATGGGGATCAATAAGCAGATTCCTGTCGAGGAAAATAAATCCTCAAAAAGAGAGAAATAAATACCTTTTTATTATCTGGGTTTCACAGCTGAGGAAAAATCAAAATAACTGCTGTAAGAGACCAAAGTTCAACCCAAGAATAAATTGGAGAGAAACGGTCAATCAAGACTCGACCTGATGAGGAAATATCTCACTGGGGATCCATTCCATCCAGATAAAAGCTAGGGAGGAAAGCTAAAACAAATATCTTTCACGAGGCATAAACTCAGTGGGGAATTAGAAAGGGTATGCATTTTCTGCTTAGGGTCGACATTCTAATGGAAAGAGGAAAAACGTACTATGCGGGTATAACAACACTGAAGAGCAAGGAAGCACCAACAAAAATGCAGGATGCACAATGTAACAAAAACATGTTATGCTCAACAAAATGAATGCGCCTGCAATGCATATGGGTATGAATATGCTGACAAAACAAACAATAAGCATAAACAGAGGGTGAACAAAATATCACAACACCACTGAAATACTCGGCTAATCTCATCAAGCTGGAGACATCACTAGAGATCCTGCTAGGAATTTAACTGAAGAAATCCTGCAACAGATAAGCAAAATCCATCAAAGGAAAATAAATCTTACTACAAGGCTTAAATACCACTAAGGAGGGGAAAATACTGCTTGGGGAGAAAACCCAAAGATCAATCTTCAAACATCAATATTCCAACAAGAAGGAACAATAATATGAACTCCGCTTCAAGGTAAAGATCTGTTGGAGAAAACATAGAAACACAGATCTTCCAAATCTGCCTGGGGATAAGAAAAATCCATATGAAATCTGCTTTAAAGGGATGAAGAGATCTGTTGCGAAATAAAATGGATTATCTGGAGGATTGTAATCATGTAAACAACTACACAATTCCACGAGGGAATAACGCGACTCTTCTAGGGATATTGGAAAAAGTTCTTTGAGGATTATGCAACTCTGGGAGAAACATCTTGGACTTGCCAGGGAAAATAAGAAGCTAACATCATAGCAAAAAGTCAAGTTATGGGGGATTTTAAATCAATACCAAACACAAGGTGAGAGAAAAACCCGACAGGTGACTGCTATATCAACACTTCTCAAAAGAAAGAAAAATTGCTATTTGCTTGGGAAACATCCAAAGTAATAATGCATAACCTCTACTGGGAACCAACAATGATAAAGCTATGTATCAAAGAGAGGTAACCCTTAAAATTGATCAACTGTTTGATCATAACCTGGTTGGATGAAGGAAACATACCCAGCTAGAGAAAATTCGAATATAAACTTAGCTAGGAAAACCAAACAACACTCGCTTGGTTATCCATAGGAACAAAACTCTGCTAAGGGAATATCAACAAACTCTGATGGAGAAACCTCAACACAACTCTTTTGGGGAGCTGTCAATAAATTCTACCATAGGAGCAAGAAAGAACCCTACTGAGGAAAACATCAAGAAACTCTACTTAGGAGAAAATCAACAAGAACAAACTCCGCTGAGGACAACATTGAGCTTTGCGCTTCGAGATTTTACCATGAAAATAAGAGATGTTGGGTTTTCTATTCTTCCATAATTCATAAGAAGTCTTACCCAGAACAGGTCTGATAGAAATCCTGTTTTGAATATAACATGTTATGTTTACTACCTTTGCCCATAAATGCTTAGCCATGTCAGTTTCTTTGATTATGGTATGAGCCATTTCTTGCAATGTCCTATTCTTTCTTTCCACTACTTTGTTCTATTATGGAGTCCTAGGACACGATAAATCATGAGAAATTCCATGGGAATCAAAAAGATTCTCAAAGTATCTGTTCTTGAATTCTCCATTATGATCGCTTCTGACTCTGACTATTTTGCAATCCTTCTCTGTTTTCACTTGTGAGCAAAAGGTAGATAACACAAAATAAGATTCATTCTTATGTTTCAAGAATTTTACCCATGTCCAACGACTATAGTCATCTACGATGACTAATCCATATTTCTTACCATTGATTGAGGCATTTTTCACTGGACCAAAAAGATCAATGTGTAGAAGTTCTAATAATCTAGAGGTAGAAACAACATTTTTAGCTGTAAAAGAGGTTTTGGAAAACTTGCCTTTCTAACATGCTTCACAAAGAGCATATGAAGAATACTTAAGATTTGGTAAGCCTCTGACTAATCCAAGCTTATTTAGCTGATAAATTTCTCTCATGCTAACATAGCCCAAACGTCTATGCCATACCCATTGCTCCTCATTAACAAACATTAAGCATTTAACATTTTGGTCCTTAAGATCAGAAAGTCTGATTTTGTAAATGTTATTTTTTCTCCTTCCATTATAAAGGATTCAACCATCCTTCTAAATAATAGCCTTACAATACTTTTGATTAAAAATGATATCATAACCATTATCACTAAGTTGGCTAATTGACAATAAGTTATGCATCAAGTCATCGACCAGAATAACATCAGTAATAGAAGGAAGTTTACCATTACAAATAGTTCCAAAGCCAATGATCTTACCCTTTTGGTTTCCTCTAAAACCAACGTAGCCTCCAAGCTTAAGTTCCAAACTTTAGAACATATGCCTTCTTCCCGTCATGTGTCACGAGCAACCACTGTCCAGGTACCATGATTGGTGTTTCAACTGAACTGTGAAGGATATCTTCAACATAGATGATCTTATCCTTAGTGTCGCTACTGCGAAAATCGGCACCGGCTAAACAGAAGAGTCGCCACCGTGCGCTATTTATCCCACAAGATGGAAAGGAAACGCTCGAGTAAACCTAACGCAAAGAGGGAAAGGAATGGTCATCGCAACCAAATCCTGGATTCGGGAGTCGGTTACGCAAGGGGAAGGTATTAGCACCCCTCACGTCCGTCGTACTCGACGGGATCCACGCTTGTTTTCTATCTAAGGGTGTGTTATTCTATCTACTCTACAGGTCTGGGTTAAAAAGAAAAGAAAATGACTCGGCAAAGTATCGCACTTTATGCCTACGTATTCCCGTATGGAACGAGAAATCAGAGTCAACGTATTTCGCCTACCTACAGGAAAAGAGGGGAAGGTTGCTCGTAAGGATATGTCATCCTCTACCTACGTACTTTCATACAGCATGAAAGATCAGAGCAAACGTAGTTCGGGCTACGGAAGACACAGACTTGTCTGACTGTTTTTTAGATCCATCTGAAAAGGTTTTCTTCTGATTAAGAGTCCAAGCGGATAAAAATGACGCTTTGATGTTTGTTTTGAATCTTTTACGAAAGAAGTGTTTTTTAGTGTGTTTGCAATCCCCGACGTACTAGAGACTATGATTTGAGAGTGACTACGTCGTATGTCACCCTAAGGGTAACACACTAAGTAATCAGATTACTGGAGAGTGACCCTCCAGCACTCTTTTCTCAAATAGCTTAAGGCTCGTAACGTACAACATCGAGTATCCTTATTATTGTGTTTTGAAGTGTTTTGAGATGAGAAGAGAAAGAAGCTCTAAAAACCTAGGGTTTGAAAGGGAATAAAACTAACCTAATGTTGTCATGCATGGGTAGGAATCCTAATGTCTGTCATAATTCCCTCATGCACAGTGGAAATCAGAGATCCTATGGGATAAACGGAAAAGAAACAGATATATACAGTAAACAGTAAACATGCATGCAATGCATCAATACAAGCGAGGCAAGGGAGTCCCACTTAACCTCGAACCTGGGAAAACAATAGGCAAAGTGAAACAGCTTCACTTCAAACCTAATGGGCAAGCGGTACAAGCCAACAATCAATACAACAAAAGAAAACAACACCAGCACCAGCTCTGACAGCAACAATCCAGCTCCTCTAGTAAGCAGCTCAAACAGCAGCAACACTGACAGCTACAGTTGATTAACAACAAAGGGTTGACAGTAACAACTTCTCCAAGCAAGACCCCCTCATCCATCTTCAACAATATTCAAGCTTTAGATAAGCTCCCCTCTTCCATAAGCCCCATCTTTAGCAAACATAAACCTCAACCAGTAAACAGCTTCAACAAAAAGCAGCAAAACCCCTAGCTTCAATAGACAACCAGTTTGACACGCACAAGCTTCATCTTCACCAATCTTCAATGAACTCCATCTTCAATACAATCACCCCAGAAGAGATTCAATTAATAATAGATGAAATTGAGATGTTAAGAGGCTCAGTGACAACCCAAGGAAATCACTAAGATCTTAACATAGCAAGTGAAAGGTATCCTCAAGGTTCTACCCAACCAAAGCATGTTCTACATTCCTCCTAAGGAGAGATGGATCTTCTTTGGGGGACCTTATGTCATGGGATGGAATAGAGGCACAAGAAGCTCTCTATGTTTGACAGAAGAAACAAGACTACTCTAATGCTCTCCCTAAATATCCTAACTCCTAAGCCTCTGACAAGCCCTCTAACAAAAGAGAAGTCTTCAACTCCAAGCCTCTTCAAGCCATCCAAAGCAACTTCATTTGATCCTCAAGTCCTCCAAGCAAAGCCCAAGCCAAGAGCACTCCAAAATAGCTCCACACAAGCATAACCAAATCCAATATCCAAAGGAGAAACCCACAATCATCACACCAGTGGCAAAAATCAGATAAAATTCTAAAGCTTATCAGAAAACCCTAGGTAAATTTCTAAGGGAACCTAACCCTATACCCAATACCCCATAGGAATCACAAACTCTAGATCAACCATTTAATCCTCAAACTATGCACACCACTACAACTATCTGCCTTGAAACCCTAATTCTAACACCTCTCCTATTCACCTCTCAAACTAACCTAAATTTTATTCACAAAATTGATAAACTTTCTAAGGGTACATGCTTCCCTAATATAATCAATCCAACAAGAATCAACTTAAAATCATTCACCAATTGATCACAAGAAAATCAGCAAGAACATGTAGCAAATATACCAAATTTAAAGAAAATAATAAAAATGGAAAAATTCAAATTAAATTGAAAAATGGATAAAAATGGGATTTATTAATTTCATAAAATCACAAACAAATCCAAGATCATGGAGGTATTTTTAAAATATTTTTTGGATCAATATTGGATTTATTATGATTTTTAGAAATTAAATGGAATAAAAGAAAATATTAAAAAGAAAAAAAGAAATTAAAAACTGGATTAAATGGGAGCCATCAGATGGAGAGACTGGTAAGCGCGTCTGAGAGTCATGAGCGTGTCCACGTAGGTTGCTGACTTAGAATGACATGGGCTGCCACCTCAATTATTGAAACGGGGCGTTTTGGCAAATGGAGGCAATTTCTGAGCTTGAATTGTGGCCCTTGGATACATGAGGGAGTCAACTAGTCAAGGTGATCTGAGGGTTGGGACTTCATCTTCTCCACAAGCTCAGGCGACCTGAAACTATTCTCAGGTGGTGGTTCACGGTGGTTTCCACCGTCTTCTCCGGTGAAGTAGTGGTTACAGGTGACCAAACAAGACAAATCTTATACCAATTCTGACCAGAATTTCACATAGTTTCCAAATATAGTCTCTAAATCCTCTAAATCCTCATAGATTCTTAAAACCGATTCCTTCTCTAAAATGTGTCAAGATTTCAAACAGCTCCATTTGCAAAATTGAAACCACAGAATTGTTCCTCATTCTTCACTGATCATGATGAACTATCCAACTCAACTTGAAACCTCAAGATCATCCATAACCGTCTCTTAACAGAAATTGTGCATCACACTTAATTGTCTCTAAATGGTTCCAAATCAATCCAGAAACGATCCTTACCATCTCTAGGTCCTAACCACATAGATAATTCTATCTAACTCTCCCTAGATCATGAGGAATTATAAGAGTTACATACCTGGTAAAACTGGACGAACAGAAGGATGAAACGCTCAATTCAAGCTTCAAAACTTCCCAGACACGATCAAGAGTGATAGTAGAAGCTTTTTACACACTCAATTTGGCTTGAATCCTCTTGGAACTCAGAACAAGATTTCTGTTGAAGCTCTTGAAACCCCAACTGCTATCTCTCATTCTTGCACGAAAATGGAACCAAATTGAATCTGAATTCACTCTAGAGCTTAAATATGAAGTGTTCGTGAGCTTATTCAATCCAATTCAGGCCCAATTCTGCTGATCCAAAATTCTGATTCGGCCATGAAATCCTAATGCTACAGTCACGATTCTGAGCTTCCAGCTTACTCTAGAATGTTCTATTCAACTGCAAATTGGTTATGGAGTGTGTTTAGGTAGCTAGCTTGGCCTGAATTGCCCTGAGTTTTGTTATTGCATTGTGACTCGTAAGGTAAGTAAGCTTTTTACAAAGTAAGTCATGAAATTAAGCCTCAACTCAAAAATGTGGAAATGTCATTGTGTTTGAAATGCATTTCCTGATCAATTTGGTATGTCATATGGACTGGTTTGGACCTATAGCTCAAAAATCACAATTTCCCTCTTTGATTCATTTGAAAAAACTTTCTTATTTTAGGCCATTTTGGATCATTTTATGAAGAAAGCCATTTCAATCACCCATGAATTCTTATCTGACCTAAAAACATCATTTTAAGCACATCTCATGTTGAACATTTTTTCATTTGAGGAGTGGAAGATAGAGATTTTGACCTATGTTGAAAAATGACCTATAATTCAACTTTCCCAAAATACCCCTGGATTGCCAAGATCATAACTTGAGTTCCACAAATCTTCTTGAGGACTTATAGTATTCAAATTAAAGGTAAGATCAAGCCCTACAATTCTTATGTTGTCCAAGAATACATTTGAAAACTCCTTTATGGGCAAAAATTTCTTGGAAGTCAAGTGACTTTCACAGATAATTTTCAATGTCTTCTGGTGACCCATAATTTGCAAGAACCATAACTTGAGTTCTACAAATCTCCTTGAAGACTTCTAGTACTCAAATTAAAGCTATTGAGAAGCTCTACAAGTTTCATGTTGGCCAAGAATCCATTTGAAACTTTAATTTTGACTTGTGTGGCTTGGAAGTCCAGTGCTATATAGGGGATTTTACCCCTAGGAATCCTGTCTCAAACCCCTCCAACCACTCTTGATTCTCTTGAACTTGATCTTGACTCATCTATACACATGCTTTAACATCTCAATCCATGAATTCCATGACCTAGAGCTAGGTCTTGATGCCCTTTCTTTGCTCTCCTTGACCTAGGGTTGCCCAGATGAAACCCTACTTGTACACACCTCAATTGTGGTTCTTGACCTTGATACCATGACTTGTCTAAGCTTCAATATGGCTCTCTAGGCCTCCCATGGGATCCATACACACCTCCAATCCATAATTCCATGTTGATGATCTTCAATACACCTCAAGTTAGGAGAGAAATCCACTTGTTGACACTCAAATCTCCTCAAAGCTTCAACCCACTCCTTGATGACTTGGATGTTCTTCAACTTGAATAAGGCCCCTTGATGTGCTTCTTTAGATAAGAATGGCACGTGATCGCCTGTTACATGACTTGCTATGTTATGATATGCAAATGATGGGACCATGTACATGATGTGACTATGCAAATGATAATGCAATTAAAACATAAACCAGGTGAAATAGGTTGAGCAAATTTTAGGGTGCAACAGCTACCCCTATTCAAACGGCTTGGACCCGACTGGGTGAAGAGCGAACGACCTTCAAACAATCGAGGTACGACATGGTTGAATACCAAGAACCTGGAAATTTTCCAACCGCAGAAATAAACTGCACAAACTGCTTGGAGAACAACATCCACCAACTGAATCCGGTTGTTACGGCTACCAACTGATCAATCATCTGATATCGAAATCTGATTTCAATGTCAACCGCCTGCGTAGCGCCCCAGGCCTTGAACTCTCTCTTGTCGAAACATCCCGCCTTTTGTCCATGTTAAAATTCCGTCGTCTGTTAATACGGAGAAAACAAATTAGCGACCACTGAGGATCATTTTCATCAACCCGAAAAAAGATTCTATCCTCGCGGGGATAGAACTTGGTCCATGTTAGGACTCTACATTTCGTCAACAGAGAAAAATCTCGGCGACTTCGCTGGGGAAACATTTCTGTATAATCACAGGGGACTCATCTGCCTATCCATACAGGCAAATCATCTGCCTACACACAGGAAACCCGATCCGTCTACTTCATACGGGAAAAGTCATCTGCCTGATTACAGGAACCTCCATCCGCCTGCTTCATACGGGAAAAGTCCACCTGCCTGAACACAGGAAAATCCATCTGCCTGCTTCATACGGGAAAAGTCCATCTGCCTGAACACAGGAAAGTTCATCCGCCTGCTCCATACGGGAAAATTATCTGAATACCGTTTCTCTGCCTACCTCCACAGTAGCTACCTCCGTTGGTCCCGACCCACAAACGACTTTGAGGAGGACTCTACTGGGGACTATAATATTTTGTCAACACGAGGAAATCACGGCGACTTCATTGGGGATAATACTTTTGTTAAACATCAGAACACAACTCACATACTCTGTCTATCACGGGAGAATCATCTATCTGGATACCGGAAAGTTCATCCGCCTGCTTCATACGGGAAACTCCATCTGCCGGATTCTTACAGGAAAAGCTCATCCGCCTGCTTCATACGGGAAAATACGTCTGCCTGATTTATACAGGAAAATTCATCCGCCTGCTTCATACGGGAAAAGTCCATCTGCCTGATTATAGGAAAATTCATCCGCCTGCTTCATACGGGAAAATACATCTGTCTGATTCATACAGGAAAATTCATCCGCTTGCTTCATACGGGAAAAGCCCATCTGCCTGATTCATACATGAAAACACATCTACCTGATTCTTATAGGAAAGTTCATCCGCATGCTTCATACGGGAAAATCCACCTGCCTGATTCATACAGGAAAACACATCTACCTGATTCTTATAGGAAAGTTCATCCGCCTGCTTCATACGGGAAAATCCACCTGCCTGATTCATACAGGAAAACACATCTACCTGATTCTTATAGGAAAGTTCATCCGCCTGCTTCATACGGGAAAATTAACTCGGACATAGCTTCTTTACCTATTCTTAGCAGTAGCTAACTTCACTGGGGATATTCTGAAAATAACTGCCCGACACCCGTTTTGACAACAAGTGACCACTTCTGAAGTTTTGATTTACGAAACCCTGAAATGCTGTCACGACAGCAAACTTGAAGAAAACACTCCGTTGGTCGGATCAGAGAAACTTCAGCCAGTAACTCTGTGGGGAGTAACAATAAGGACTGCATCATCACATGTCTCACGGTGAGACTTCGAATATCTGGAAATAGATTTGAGTCGTAACTTTATACTCCTGTTGAGAAACACACCTGAAAGCAAAAGGTTAACCAACCTGATTTATGTTTCAAAATGCGTATGTTTGAAAATGATGCAATGCCCCATACGGCATGGAGATGCTATGCGTTTTTGGGTAGATGCAAACATGATAATGTATGCAAATGCAAATGCAGGTTCGGCTGCTGGGGAAGCTCTGACAAGCTTACTTCAACACGGCTGTTGAGGACAAATACGACCCTGTTGGGGAGGAACGGGTATCGCAAAGTATTCTGGCAAAATAAATGCCGGAAATACAACCAACTCTGCCGGGGAGAAATTACACATCGATTTCCACTAGGAAGAAAGAACAACACCTGCGGGGAAGATTAACTCAGCTGGGGGAGAAGCAACCCTTCTGGGGGACAACTGTCTGGATACAGTTTACAAACTCAGAGCTACCACTCCGCTGGGGATAATCATCCTGACGAAGGCATGACAACCTGTGGGGAGAAAGAAAACCCTCCTCGGTGGGGATAATCCTTCTGAACCTACTATGACTTGGTTACGTGCCGCAGAAATCCTCCCAGCTGGGGATTGAGCGTGCACATACTCGACTCTCTGGGGCGTATAAACTCTGCAGGGGATACTGATTTTGACTTGCTGGGGATGTCCTGTGGACAACTTCCATGAGGATACTCTTCTGGGGAGAATAATCCCTCCTTCGGTAAGGGATAACATCCTCTCCACCTCTGGGGATGAGGTACGACCTGTTGGGAAGTAATGTCACGTCCTTCTTCCAGGGCCTCTGGCCGGGGACACCATTTCCTGATTGTCCGCTTCAAGGGTGAGAACCCTGCAAAACACAAACGAGACAAAAACAAATCTATGCAACCAAATCTATTCGGGTTAGCATCCGCGACATTACTTCAGTCAATTCAAAGTTTTATCAATCATTGGCAAGGGCCGACAAGATTATGCAAGTGCAAGTTTATCAAAACATCGGCGTTTTCCACATACAAAATAGTAAAGCACAAACATCAAGTACTGAATAACATGTTTTATTGATCAAGCCTGTAAATAGGCGAAGCTTTGTACATCGGATGCAACTCCTGAAAAGAGGAAGTTACGCACACACACATACATATATGCACAAAAGCATAAAAATACAAAACAATATTTGTATACATGTCGGCGACGTGGTGCAGACAAACATCATGAGCTGATCCTCCTATGACTCGCCTGACTCTGGCGCTTTCCCGGTATTCAATTTTCGGAAGAGATTGTGTTGGACAAACGAACCCTCAGGTACTCCCGAACCACTAAGCAATGCTGTATCAGATCCGGACCACAGTCATTTGCTTTTTCAATCCCTAACTTTTGCGTGAATCGCCCTTTGCGGGTTTTCAATTCACCGGGATACCCTTTTTTGCCGAAGTCGCCCTTTTCGGGTTTTCGACTTCGCGGGTGTACATCTTTTCAATTTTATCCCTAACTTTTGCCCGAACCTTTTATTCATTTTTTACGGTTCGCCAGGATGCCCCATTTTTGCCTGGACTCTCTTTTTACTGTCCAGCGGGTCACTTTCAAGCAAAGTATTTTTTAACTGCGTCCGAATTCACAGGAGACGTAAAGTCTTCACCATCCATGGTAGATAGTAGCAAGGCTCCTCCAGAGAAGACTTTTCTGAAAATGTAGGGACCTTTGTAATTAGGGGTCCACTTGCCCCTATGATCCGTTTGTGGCGGGAGAATCCTCTTCAGCACAAGGTCGCCCGTCTGAAAGCTTCGCGGATATATCTTCTTATCGTACGCTTTCTTCATCCGGCTATGATACAACCGACCGTATGCGAGAGAAGCTAGCATCTTCTCATCCATTAAACTGAGCTGATTCAGTTTATCCTTAACCCATTCTGCCTCGTCGAGTTGGACGTCTCGTAAAACCCTCAAGGAAGGAATCTCAACCTCCAACGGTAACACTGCCTACATTCCGTATACCAATGAAAAAGGGGTTGCCCCGGTTGATGTGCGTACCGTCGTACGATAACCGTGCAAAGCGAAAGGTAGCATCTCGTGCCAATCCTTGTACGTCACAACCATCTTCTGGACAATCTTCTTTATGTTCTTATTGGCCGCTTCAACAGCGCCATTCATCTTGGGTCGGTAAGGAGAAGAATTGTGATGCTCGATCTTGAAATTCTGACACAGCTCCTTCATCATCTTGTTATTCAAATTTGAACCGTTGTCGGTGATAATCCGCTAAGGGATTCCATATCTGCAGATAATATCTCGTTTGATAAATCTGGCGACCACTTGTTTGGTGACATTGGCATATGATGCTGCTTCCACCCATTTGGTGAAGTAATCAATTGCCACCAAGATGAACTGGTGTCCGTTGGATGTCGTAGGCTCAATCTTGCCAATCATATGAATCCCCCACATCGAGAAAGGCCACGGTGATGACATCACATTCAGAGGACTTGGAGGCACATGGACCTTGTCCGCATAAATTTGGCATTTATGACACCTCTTTGCAAACTTGAAACAGTCTGTTTCCATAGTTAGCCAGTAATAACCTGCCCGCAGCAGTTTTCTCGTCATAGCATGCCCATCGGCATGTGTACCAAACGTACCCTCGTGTATCTCTTCCATGAGCAACTTCGTTTCTTTCTCATCTACGCAATGTAGCAACACCAAGTCATGGTTTCTTTTATATAGGACACCGTCGGGATTCAAATAGAAATTTCCAGCCAATCTCCTGAGAGTCTTCTGATCTCGACTGGATGCCCCAGCCGGATACTCCTTGTTCTTTAGGAAATTCTGGATGTCAAAGTACCAAGGTTTACCATCGGGAGCCTCGTTAATGGCAAATATGAAGGCAGGCCTATCGAGCCGAGAGATAACAATTCGGGGAGCCTCTTTCCAGAAGTTAACTTTATACATCGAAGACAATGTCGCCAGGGCGTCAGCCATTTGATTTTCTGCTCGTGGTACGTGATGCAATTCCACCTTGTCAAAGAAAGGCAACAATCTCCTTGCATAGTTCATGTATGGTATCAAATTGGACTGTCGTGTCTCCCATTCTCCTTTAATCTGATTCACCACTAGAGCTGAGTCTCCGTATACATCCAGATGTTTGATTCACAAATCAATGGCTTCTTCCAGACCCATGATGCAAGCCTCATATTCAGCCTTATTATTGGTAACGGGAAAGGTCAATCGGGCAGTAAAGGGGATGTGCGACCCCTGAGGAGTAGTGATAATTGCACCTATTCCGCTACCATAAGAATTTACAGCTCCGTCAAATATCAACTGCCATTTGGAACCCAACTCTGGTCCTTCGTCCGGCAACGGTTCTTCACAATCTTTCATCTTTAGGTACATGATATCCTCTTCAGGAAAATCAAACCTCATCGATTGGTAGTCCTCAACCGGCTGCTCCGCAAGGTACTCTGACAGGACGCTACCTTTAATATCCTTTTGCGAGACATACTGAATATCATACTCGGTTAACACCATCTGCCATCGGGCAATTCTTCCGGAGAGTGCTTGCTTCTCAAACACGTATTTGATTGGATCCATCTTTGAAATTAGCATGGTTGTATGATTCAGCATGTATTGCCTAAAACGTTTGGCGGGCTAGGCTAGCGCGCAACACGTCTTCTCGAGCATTGAGTATCTGGACTCACAGTCAGTAAACTTCTTACTCAAATAGTAGATTGCATGCTCTTTACGTCCGATCTTGTCGTGTTGACCGAGAACACAACCCATACTTTCCTCAAGAACCGTCAAATACATAATCAAAGGTCTCCCGGCCACTGGGGGTATCAAAACAGGAGGTTCCTGCAAGTATTCTTTTATCTTGTCGAACGCCTTTTGACAATTTTCATTCCAGGTCAACACCTGATCCTTTTTCAACAACTTGAATAACGGCTCGCATGTCGCAGTCAGGTGAGATATGAACCGGGCGATATAGTTCAACCTCCCTAAAAACCCACACACTTCTTTTTCTGTTTTAGGCGTCGGCATTTCTTGTATTGCTTTTATTTTTGCAGGATCAACCTCTATTCCTTTTTCGCTCACGATAAACCCCAGCAGTTTACCCGATCTCACCCCGAAGGTGCACTTGTTAGGGTTCAGTCTCAACCTGAACTTCCTAAGCCTCTTGAACAGTTTCAGCAGATTAACCAAATGCTCGTCCTCCGTCTGGGATTTGGCAATCATATCATCAACATAAACCTCGATCTCTTTATGCATCATATCATGAAAGAGAATCGTCATAGCACGTTGATATGTTGCCCCAACGTTCTTTAGCCCGAAGGGCATCACTTTGTAGCAAAATGTTCCCCAGGGAGTAATGAAGGTAGTCTTCTCCATGTCTTCTGGAGCCATTTTGATCTGATTGTAACCCGAGAAGCCATCCATGAAGGAAAACACCAAGAATTGAGCAGTATTATCAACCAGCACATCGGTGTGAGGAAGTGGAAAGTCATCTTCCGGGCTCGCTTTGTTCAAATCACGGTAGTCTACATACATTCGCACTTTACCGTCTTTCTTTGGCACTGGCACAATATTAGCGACCCATGAGGGATATTTTGTAACAGCTAGGAAACCAACATCCCACTGTTTTTGAACTTCCTCCTTGATCTTCACAGCCATATCCGGTCTAGTTCTTCTGAGCTTTTGTTTAATAGGCGGACATTCCTCTCGCAGTGGCAGACGGTGAACAACCATATCCGTATCCAACCCAGGCATATCCTCATATGACCAAGCAAATATATCACTGTACTCTTTGAGCATCTCAACCAACCTTTGCTTGATGTCGCTCTGCAGCGCAACCCCTATACGGATGTTTCTCACAACCTCTTCCGACCCTAAATTGATAATCTCAATGACTTCCTCATGAGGCAGAATGATTCTTTCTTCTTGTTTCAATAACCAGGTCAACTCTTCTGGCACGTCGCTATCTTCAACAATCTCTTCCTCAGCCTGGAATACCGGGTGCTCGAAGTCGAAGTGAGTCATAGGCGGTTCATAGATGTCATCTGAAATAGTAGTCCTGCAAAGGAGATGGTTAAATGCTTCAAAACGTAGACAAAGCAAATAACCACATTGCCATTTTATTGTAAAACATAAAGAACGGAAAACAGGGATCACAATATTTGTATATGAAAAACGCCTTTATTTCATGATTAAACAATGTGATGTACATAACAAAATGTCCCTAAGCAAAATCACTATGCCCCGGGTAGGACACAGGATTATTCAACAATTAAGAAAACAAATTATTACTGTTTAGTTGTCACAGGAACAGTTTCCCGGATAGACCAATTGCAGAGACTTTGCCCTGGCACGCTCGGCTTGATCCACGCGTCCATATCACAGTCGCTATCTCCGTCTTCAGCATCAGAAACAACATTGATAGTCTCGAAGCTCACCCCGCTTGGCGTAATCGTGACTGGTCCCTTGAACCTGGGTGCTCCCGAAGAGGATGTTGACGACGAAGGATGATATCCAAGCCCGAACCTGTCATTCTTCACGGGAATCTCCAATACCTGCCCCCAGCCTTTAGTTTTGCCTGCCTGCACTAGAGCTTGAGCCTCTTTGTAGGATGACACTGCCACATCTGATATTTTAATAGGCACTGGAACTTTGTCTTTAATTCGCAACCCCTCGAAGGCTTGACAGGGTGTTTCGTGTATTTGAATGAAGACAAATGGCTAACCAGAATATCTTCCTCTCCACAAACAGTGACGACACTATCCCCAACCAGATACTTCAGCTTTTGGTGTAACGTGGATGTGACTGCCCCGGCAGCATGGGTCCATGGGTGCCCAAGAAGACAACTATACGTTGGCTGGATGTCCATTATATAGAATTCAGTTTCAAATATTTCAGGCCCCATCTGCAACGGTAATGTTATTGATCCGAAAACTGACCTCCTTGTTCCATCGAACACTCTTACCACTAAATCACTGGGCGTGCAGATAATCCCCCTGATATCTAACTTCATCATGGCTTTCTTCGGTAGCACATTCAAGGAAGATCCAATGTCTACTAAAACACGAGACATGACCATGCCCCGACATTCTACTGACACATGCAATGCCATATTGTGCTCTCGCCCTCTCGGGGTCAAATCAAAGTCTGTGAAGCCCAAACTGTGCCCCGCATTGACATGTGCCATTACCCCTTCTAACTGATTAATAGAAACTTCTTGAGGAACGAACGACGTGTCTAGAATCTTCAACAAAGCGTTCCGATGGGCCTCGGAACATAACAACAATGACAGGATGGAAATTTTTGACGGCGTTTGCTGGAGGTGCTCAACAATTTTGTAATCACTTTTACGGATGAGCCTCATAAACTCCTCCACATCCTTAAGTGACGTGTCCTTTTCATTCGACTGAGAAGGACCACCCTCAGTTACCTTGGCCTTGCCCTTGGCTAATCTTTCTGCCTCTACCTCGGGCGACGTGAAGATTCTTCCGCTTCTGGTCATACCCCCTGTTCCGACAACATTATCCACAACCCCAGCTGGTTGTCCATTGACTTCAATCTTCTCACCATCGCAATATACCTCCAACCCGTAAGTCCACGGTACTGCTTTAGTACTCTCGAAAGGAACTGGTCCTGCCTTAGTAATTATGATCGTCGGCCGCCTGGCGGGCGCCGTTATCGTTATTCTTTTCCTCGGAATCGTCACCGTCGCAACATCGGTTTGTTCATCACACAACGCCTCTACAGGCTTCTCAACCGCGGTTCGATCGAATTGCAAGGTCCCTTTATCCATCATAGCCTGAATACCCTGCTTCAACTCATTACAACCCTCTGGCTGGGTCCAACAATCCAAGCAAAATTCATCACAACCCGGGAATACACCTCCTTTTAATAGCGTGCTTTTAATCTCACCCAACGGTGTCTTCAGCTCATTGACATCCATCACCAGATTCAGATTTTCTTCCGTCAAGATGGTGTTTGCCCCATGATTGGGCATAGGCTGTTGTACTATATTTGGACCCACCTGTCCAAAGTTGATAGCTTTGCTATCCAATAAATCCTGAACTTTGTGTTTAAATGCCTGACAAGCTTCTACATCATGCCCGGGTGCCCCGGAATGGAATTCGCAATGCTTGTTGGCGTCATACCCATAAAGGAGTACCGCCCCTGTAGGTGGTGCCAAAGTCCTCTTTTCAACCAAATTCAACCCTAGCAGGGTCTGGAGGAGTTCTGCATACGTGGAAGAAGGTGCGTCAAACACTCTTTTCGGTCTCACATTCTGTACCCTTCTCTGACCAATATTCTGTCCTTGCTATTGTTGTGGTTGTTGTTGTTGTTGCGGAGGCTGCCCTTGTTGAGGAAAGGGGATAGTGACACTAGCTATCTGTTGTGGCTGAACATATTGATTTCTTCCTCTGCCCCTGCCCCTACCACCAAACACGGCACTAGTATCACCCTGTCATCTACCACCAAATGCTTTTCTGGCACCTCCTGTTGAAGTAGACTCACCTGCTTGGAACCTTCCAACTTTAATCCCGTTCTCAATCATCTCCCCCATAAGAATCAAATCTGAGAAACTGCTCAATGATACACTAAACAATTTTTCGTAGAACACCCCCGTAAATGTCCCAATGAACATGTCATTCATCTCCCTTTCAATTAAAGGAGGATGCACCCTTGCTGCCATATCACGCCACCTTTGCGCATACTCTTTAAAGCTTTCACCGTTCTTCTGTGACAAACCCTGCAATTGGACCCGGTTTGGCTCCAGATCGCTGTTATATTTGTAATGTGTCACGAAAGCATCAGCCAATTGCTTCCAGGTTTTGATCTGCGTGGGCTCCAACCCCATATACCATTCAAGTGAAGGTCCTAATAAGCTATCCTGAAAGAAATGCATGAGCATCCTTTCATCATCTGAATACACGGACATCCTCCTGTAGTAAGAGCGTACATGGACCTTAGGGCAGGTGTCCCCCTTGTACTTGTCAAAAGTGGGAGCCTTGAATTTCAACGGCAACCTCAACCCTGGTACCAAGCCCATTGTAGTCATATCCAAACCGGTGGAGTTTTGACTCACTACCCCCTTCATCTGTTCTTCAAGCATTCTGATCCTCTGCACAGGATCAACAGGTCCTTCAAATCCCATGCCTCTTCCAGAAAAGGCGTCCTCGTGGCGGTCTTCACCCCAATTCACATTTTCATTTCCATATCCGTTGTAACTAGTGTTGCGACCAAACCCTTGCTGATTGATCATGGGACCTCGTCCCCTGTTACCAAAACCCTGGTTGACCCTAACAGGTCCAAACCCAGTGTTGATAGGGATCACCCCAGCACCATTCATATTACCAAATCCACCATACCCCTGGTTAGCGTTACCAAAACTGTCGTAACCGAAACCCTGAGTGTTGAGGATGAATTTCCCATCCTGATTGACGTAATCAAATCCCTGATCATTATAGCCGAAACCATTGTTGCCAAAACCATTACCGCCATTGTTGTTACCACCGCCTTGGTTGGCGTCCCCAAATCCAACATTGTTAACAACAGTCTCATTTCCATTCCCTGTGTTGCCATTGCCAGCGCCAGCGCCATCGTTTATAACCACAACAGGTAGGGTCACTACAGGTGGAACCATAGGCGTAGGGGGCCCATCCTCCGGAATAGTCTCAACGTATGCAGAATTATGGTCATTGTTGCCATTCCCATTGGTCCGCGTCAGCAGTGGCTGTACCAAAGTCTGGAGGCTCTCCTGGCCCTTAGCAATGTTCTCTATTGCATGCATGAACAGATTCAGCTTCTCGCGGATTTCCTGCATCTCCACTTGGACTTGATCCATGATTTTCTTGCAGTTGTTTCGGGTTGAGTAGCGGTGGACTCTTTGTTCGTCAATCCTGAAAAACCTGAAGATACAGGAAATAAGATATAGATTCGAGAATACCGGTCATGCAAGATGAATGCAGATGCAAATGTGTAAATATGCTACAGGTTATATCCCCTCCGATTCTAGTTTCGGAGAGAAGGCCATCATGATAATGGAGTCCCCATCAAGCAAGCAAGGAATCAGAAAACCCTCATATGTAAACAAATGCCAAGAGCCTGAGTACAAGAGTACCACTGAATACAACTGAAGAGACCTCGACCAACAAGCCTGGCGATGGTCAAAATACAAGTACAAATAACAAAAGCAAGGCAAAGATAAATTAGGCCAAATGGCGTGCTCTGACGTCTTCCAATATCATCAACGTCTCCGAATTCCCTAGTCGGGAGATCAGCTCCTGTATCAGTAATTCATGTTGCTCAGCCGTGGATCTCAGCTTTTTGGCGTCGTCCTTGCAGGTTCCTTCGTCAATACACACGTCGGGTCTGCATCTCTTGGAGTCAGCCTTCACTTCAATACCTCTCAGCTTTTCGTTAAGGTCACTTACTATAAGCTCAACAGCGCTCCTAAGTGATGTCTCTTCAGCAATCCTTGCGTATTGGGCCCTAACTTGCGCCTCTAGCGTGGCAATCTGCAGCTTCAGTTCGTCTTCACGCTCCTTCCGCTTGGTAAGCGTGGCATTCCACAATGCTTCCCACTTGCTGAGGCGGGAATAAGCTTTGCATAAAAGTTCCTTCTTGGAAGTAAGCACCTTGCTAACACCGTTCAAGGCTATTCCCACTTTTTCTTTCTTGTTGGTCTCTTCCGTCAACTCTGAACCCAACTTATTGATTAATTCAGTTTGCTCCCTCACAGTGAAGGTAGCTTCATTCTTCTCATGACGCAACTGGAAGATCTCTTTCTCTAACTCATCATTGGCTTTCTTCAATTCTTCATTTTCAGCCAACAATTTGTTATACTTCTTAATCTCTACCGATGTAGGTACCTCTATCACTGGAAGATACAGAGGTTCCACAGCAGGATATGGCATCAAGGAAATCCTAGCCCTCTCACGGATCCAAGCCAAATAAGGATCATAAGCTCTGTTGTTGTTCTTACCAAGCAAAGCTTTCCCTCTCCTATGGACGTTAGCCCAGGCATGCCTCAACCTGATCAGGACAACCTCGTCTAATAAGCCCGTGAGATACAGAGATTCCTGTATCTCAACCTCAATAGGAGCATCTCTCAAAGCATAACCAAACTGTCTCACCAACAGAGAAGGGTTATAGTTGATACAGCCTTTCTGTCCAATCAAAAGGACATTCGGAAAGCCATTGCAACTATATATAATATCAGTGCCAAGCATACTCCGATCAAACCAAATGATGCTCTCAGCAGACAGCCCCATCAACCGGGAAGACCAATCCAAAGTATCAACAACATCAACAAAAGGTCCTGTCTTCGGAAGATGCCCCTGGAACCACCTGTACAAAAGAGGAAGACAACAAGAAACATTCTTGCCACGACGTTTCTCATTCTTATAGTGAATAGAATGATAAACATCGCCCAAGAGAGTAGGAACTGGATTCTTCGAGGCAAGAATCAAGAAGGTATCTGAGTCAACAAAATCTGGCACATTGGGAAACAAGACAATCCCATAGATGCAGACAGCTAGAATAGCACTGAAGGCAACCCAGCATCCACTCTTCGCGCACTGTGTAGCCTTCTCAACCAGGACAGACAGGTGAAAACCATAAGCTTCGTTCAGCCTGACCAACCCTCCAGGGAACTCAGAAGCGTCTAAACTGACAATCTCAGCAAGTGTAGCCAACTCAGGCTCAGCATCAACACGTATAAAGGGCATCTGGTCTAACACAGGAACTCCCAACATAGCAGAATACTCCTCCAAAGTAGGTGCCAGAATATAGTCGGGAAATAAGAAACATCTCAGCTGCGGCTCATAAAACTGCATCAAAGTATACACCCAATCGTCTCAAATGCTGAAGGTCTGTACAACAAACTAAGCAATCTCCCATAAGATACTCTGAACTCAGCCCTCACTCTCTCATCTGCTAGAGCAACTAATCCCAGCAAAGAACTGATATCTGGTGAATGCAACCGGTAAGCAACTGGCCTCTTCAGGGACGCCATGTCTGGCCAGAAAACACTAGAATCAGAGGGGAATGATCACACCTGCAACATAAATACATGTTAATGATATGCCAAATGAGTATGCAACAATGCAATATGCAACAATAATGCAGCGGGGATCAAGTGACATATTGCTGAGGAGATCCATCCATAATATCTGTCTTCATAGGCTCACAATACTGTTCAAACCTGGTCTCGACAGACCCAAAACAATGCTCCAGCCTGGTCTCAACAGACCCATACCAAAGCTCTGATGAAGAAACCCAGGTGACCACATATACTGATCCAGTACTAAAAAACCGGGTGATCTGAAGGTCAAGTTTCCTGTATGCCCCAATCCCTCTCACAGGTAGGTGTCCTATCAACTGATACAAGGTATGGCATCCTATGCGGTCGTTGGCGTCACAGACATTCAAGACCAATGATACGATACCCAGAAGGTGTGGCATCATCCTGTCCTGAAGAGGCCCTCCTCAGCCAACTTCCAATTGATCGGTCCCCAAAGTCGACAATCCTCGGTTCAGACAACTTGTCGAGCCCTAAGGGCCAGGCAAGAAGCATCAAAGAGAATCTCGTCTGAGCGCAGATTTCGCGGCTAGCTGGTACGAGCTAAAGAAGCAGGCTAACCACTACTCTCTACTTCTAAGTTTATGTGCAAACTCAAGCCCAGGTCCGGCTTATCTCTCAATCTAACCCTCTTCCCAGCACAACAACAATAATATAATACTGAAAGTAAAGGCAGAAAGGTAAATACATACAAAACCCCAGACGGGAAAACAAGCGCTAGGATTGACTCGCATAGGGAACCGTTGGATTCCCCAGCAGAGTCGCCAGCTGTCGCTACTGCGAAAATCGGCGCCGGCTAAACAGAAGAGTCGCCACCATGCGTTATTTATCCCACAAGAGGGAAAGGAAATGCTCAGAGTAAACCTAACGCAAAGAGGGAAAGGAATGGTCATCGCAACCAAATCCTGGATTCGGGAGTCGGTTACGCAAGGGGAAGGTATTAGCACCCCTCATGTCCGTCGTACTCGACGAGATCCACGCTTGTTTTCTATCTAAGGGCGTGTTATTCTATCTACTCTACAGGTCTGGGTTAAAAAGAAAATAAAATGACTCGGCAAAGTATCGCACTTTATGCCTACGTATTCCCGTCTAGAACGAGAAATCAGAGTCAACGTATTTCGCCTACCTACAGGAAAGGAGGGGAAGGTTGCTCGCTAGGATATGACATCCTATGCCTACGTACTTTCATACAGCATGAAAGATCAGAGCAAACGTAGTTCGGGCTACGGAAGACACAGACTTGTCTGACTGTTTTTTAGATCCTTCTGAAAAGGTTTTCTTCTGATTAAGAGTCCAAGCGGACAAAAATGACGCTTTGATGTTTGTTTTGAATCTTTTACGAAAGAAGTGTTTTTTAGTGTGTTTGCAATCCCCGACGTACTAGAGACTATGATTTGAGAGTGACTACGTCGTATGTCACCCTAAGGGTAACACACTAAGTAATCAGATTACTGGAGAGTGACCCTCCAGCACTCTTTTCTCAAATAGCTTAAGGCTCGTAACGTACGACATCGAGTATCCTTATTACTGTGTTTTGAAGTGTTTTGAGATGAGAAGAGAAAGAAGCTCTAAAAACCTAGGGTTTGAAAGGGAATAAAACTAACCTAATGTTGTCATGCATGGGTAGGAATCCTAATGTCTGTCATAATTCCCTCATGCACAGAGGAAATCAGAGATCCTATGGGATAAACGGAAAAAGAAACAGATATATACAGTAAACACTAAACATGCATGCAATGCATCAATACAAGCGAGGCAAGGGAGTCCCACTCAACCTCGAACCTGGGAAAACAATAGGCAAAGTGAAACAACTTCACTTCAAACCTAAGGGGCAAGCAGTACAAGCCAACAATCAATACAACAAAAGAAAACAACACCAGCACCAGCTCTAACAGCAGCAATCCAGCTCCTCTAGTAAGCAGCTCAAACAGCAGCAGCACTGACAGCTACAGTTGATTAACAACAAAGGGTTGACAGTAACAACTTCTCCAAGCAAGACCCCCTCATCCATCTTCAACAATATTCAAGCTTTAGATAAGCTCCCCTCTTCCATAAGCCCCATCTTTAGCAAACATAAACCTCAACCAGTAAACAACTTCAACAAAAAGCAGCAAAACCCCTAGCTTCAACAGATAACCAGTTTGACAGGCACAAGCTTCATCTTCACCAATCTTCAATGAACTCCATCTTCAATGCAATCACCCTAGAAGAGATTCAATTAATAATAGATGAAATTGAGATGTTAAGAGGCTCAATGACAACCCATGGAAATCACTAAGATCTTAACATAGCAAGTGAAAGGTATCCTCAAGGTTCTACCCAACCAAAGCATGTTCTACATCCGTCCTAAGGAGAGATGGAACTTCTTTGGAGGACCTTATGTCATGGGATGGAATAGAGGCACAAGAAGCTCTCTATGTTTGACAGAAGAAACAAGACTACTCTAATGCTCTCCCTATATATCCTAACTCCTAAGCCTCTGACAAGCCCTCTAACAAAAGAGAAGTCTTCAACTTCAAGCCTCTTCAAGCCATCCAAAGCAACTTCATTTGATCCTCAAGTCCTCCAAGCAAAGCCCAAGCCAAGAGCACTCCAAAATAGCTCCACACAAGCATAACCAAATCCAATATCCAAAGGAGAAACCCACAATCATCACACCAGTGGCAAAAATCAGATAAAATGCTAAATCTTATCAAAAAATCCTAGGTAAATTTCTAAGGGAACCTAACCCTATACCCAATACCCCATAGGAATCCCAAACCTAGATCAACCATTTAATCCTCAAATTATGCACACCACTACAATTATCTGCCTTGAAACCCTAATTCTAACACCTCTCCTATTCACCTCTCAAACTAACCTAAATTTTATTCACAAAATTGTGATAAAATTTCTAAGGGTACATTCTTCCCTAATCAAATCAATCCGATAAGAATCAACTTAAAATCATTCACCAATTGATCACAAGAAAATCAGCAAGAACATGTAGCAAATATACCAAATTTAAAGAAAATAGTAAAAATGGAAAAATTCAAATTAAATTGAAAAATGAATAAAAATGGGATTTATTAATTTCATAAAATCAAAAATAAATCCAAGATCATGGAGGTATTTTTAAAATATTTTTTGGATCAATATTGGATTTATTATGATTTTTAGAAATTAAATGGAATAAAAGAAAATATTAAAAAGAAAAAAAGAAATTAAAAACTGGATTAAATGGGAGCCATCAGATGGAGAGACTGGTAAGCGCATCTGAGAGTCATGAGCGTGTCCACGTAGGTTGCTGACTGGGAATGACATGGGCTGCCACCTCAATTATTGAAACGGGGCGTTTTGGCAAATGGAGGCAATTTCTGAGCTTGAATCGTGGCCCTTGGATACATGAGGGAGTCAACTAGTCAAGGTGATCTGAGGGTTGGGACTTCATCTTCTCCACAAGCTCAGGCGACCTGAGACTATTCTCAGGTGGTGGTTCACGGTGGTTTCCACCGTCTTCTCCGGTGAAGTAGTGGTTACAGGTGACCAAACAAGACAAATCTTATACCAATTTTGACCAGAATTTCACATAGATTCCAAGTATAGTCTCTAAATCCTCTAAATCCTCATAGATTCTCAAAACCGATCCCTTCTCTAAAATGTGTCAAGACTTCAAACAGCTCCATTTGCAAAATTGAAACCACAGAATTGTTCCTCATTCTTCAATGATCATGATGAACTATCCAACTCAACTTGAAACCTCAAGATCATCCATAACCGTCTCTTAACAGAAATTGTGCATCACACTTAATTGTCTCTAAATGGTTCCAAATCAATCCAGAAACGATCCTTACCATCTCTAGGTCCTAACCACATAGTCAATTCTATCTAACTCTCCCTAGATCATGAGGAATTATGAGAGTTACATACCTGGTAAAACTGGACAAGCAGAAGGATGAAACGCTTGATTCAAGCTCCAAAACTTCCCAGACACGATCAAGAGTGATAGTAGAAGCTTTTTGCACACTCAATTTGGCTTGAATCCTCTTGGAACTCAGAACACGATTTCTGTTGAAGCTCTTGAAACCCCAACTGCTATCTCTCTTTCTTGCATGAAAATGGCACCAAACTGAATCTGAATTCACTCTAGAGTTTAAATATGAAGTGTCCGTGGGCTTATTCAATCCAATTCAGGCCCAATTCTGCTGATCCAAAATTCTGATTTGGCCATGAAATCCCAATGCTACAGTCACGATTCTGAGCTTCCAGCTTACTCTAGAATGTTCTATTCAACTGCAAATTGGTTATGGAGTGTGTTTAGGTAGCTAGCTTGGCCTGAATTGCCCTAATTTTTGTTTTTGCATTGTGACTTGTAAGGTAAGTAAGCTTTTTACAAAGTAAGTCATGAAATTAAGCCTCAACTCAAAAATGTAGAAATGTCATTGTGTTTGAAATGAATTTCCTGATCAATTTGGTATGTCATATGGACTGGTTTCGACCTATAGCTCAAAAATCACAATTTCCCTCTTTGATTCATTTGAAAAAACTTTCTTATTTTAGGCCATTTTGGATCATTTTATTTTGCAAGCCATTTCAATCACCTATTACTTCTTATCTGACCTAAAAACATCATTTTAAGCACATCTCATGTTGAACATTTTTTCATTTGAGGAGTGGAAGATAGAGATTTTGACCTATGTTGAAAAATGACCTGTAATTCAACTTTCCCAAAATACCCCTGGATTGCCAAGATCATAACTTGAGTTCCACAAATCTTCTTGAGGACTTCTAGTATTAAAATTAAAGTTAATATCAATCCCTACAATTCTTATGTTGGCCAATAATCCATTTGAAAAATCCTTGACGGGCAAAAATTGCTTGGAAGTCAAGTGACTTTCATAGATAAATTTCAATGTCTTCTGGTGACCCATAATTTGCAAGAACCATAACTTGAGTTCTACAAATCTCCTTGAAGACTTCTAGTACTCAAATTAAAGCTATTGATAAGCTCTACAAGTTTCATGTTGGTCAAGAATCCATTTGAAACTTGCATTTTGACTTGTGTGGCTTGGAAGTCCAGTGCTATACAGGGGATTTTACCCTAGGAATCCTGTCTCAAACCCCTCCAACCACTCTTGATTCTCTTGAACTTGATCTTGACTCATCCATACACAAGCTTTAACATCTCAATCCATGACTTCCATGACCTAGAGCTAGGTCTTGATGCCCTTTCTTTGCTCTCCTTGACCTAGGGTTGCCCAGATGAAACCCTACTTGTACACACCTCAACTGTGGTTCTTGACCGTGATACCATGACTTTTCTAAGCTTCAATATGGCTCTCTAGGCTTCCCATGGGATCCATACACACCTCCAATCCATAATTTCATGTTGATGATCTTCAATACACCTCAAGTTAGGAGAGAAATCCACTTGTTGACACTCAAATCTCCTCAAAGCTTCAACCCATTCCTTGATGACTTGGATGTTCTTCAGCTTGAATAAGGCCCCTTGATGTGCTTCTTTAGATAAGAATGGCACTTGATCCCCTGTTAGATGACTTGCTATATTATGATATGCAAATGATGGGACCATGTACATGATGTGACTATGCAAATGATAATGCAATTAAAACATAAACCAGGTGAAATAGGTTGAGCAAATTTTAGGGTGCAACACTTAGGTACCCACTTTCTAGGTCCTCTTTCGTTAGTTTTCCCAGAGTTTTTCATGACTTTGGATTTTTATGCAACAGGAGAATCAAGTGGAATTTGTGCATGATACTTTAGTTTAAGATGATATTTATGTGTCTATGAAGGTGCTTGCACAAGCTCAAAATAATCATTCTTAGTACCAAAAGGCATGAAATGATCATAAAGAGGTTTTGGTTTACAGACTGACTTTCGTCATTTTCAGATGTTTATGTACACCTTAAACATTTCATGCCATTTCTGCTAACTCCATAAATCATGGAAGCCATTTTACTTCTATCTATGTGTTTAGCCAAAAAGTGCTGGAATGCTCTATCATACTTTTTGACACAATTAATATCAGAGATATTAGAGACTAATTCTTCTTCTAGTTTAAAGATTTTTCTTTTCAAAGACAGTTAATATTTTTTAAAGAAAAATAATTTTCATTCATAGAAGAATTATTTTGTTCAAGCTTATCTCTAGCTTCATAAGTAATTACATAGATTTGTTTAAGATCCTTGTATTTACTTTGAAGATTCTGATATCTTTCCAACATTTCTGAAAGACATGACTCTAATTCAGAATGAGAGAGTTTAGATAATACCTCTGAGTCGGAGTCTGAATCTGATTCTGGTTCTAATAACATTTTGTCTTCTGGTTCTCTAGAGACTTCAGCATTAATTGTTGTTGCCACTAATGCTACATTTGCTTGTTCTTCATCAGAATCTTCTTCTTCAGAATCAGAGTCATCCCGAGTTTCCATGAGTCCCTTCTTGACTTTGGTGAGGTTCTTCTTAGGCTTCTTGTCTTTCTTAAGTTTTTGACATTCATTCTTGTAATGACCTGGTTCATTAAAATCATAGCAAATGACTTTTTTGCAGAACTCTGCTTCTTTGGTCTAGATGTTGAGTCAAAACGACCGTTGTTCTTTCTTGATCCTCTAAATTTTCCTTGCTTGTGTTTCCATAGTTTGTTGATCCTTTTGGAGAGAAGTGACGTCTTCTGAGTCTTCATCAGAATCTTTTGATTCTTCTCAGCTTGATAAGCCTTTTCCTTTTCAGGTTTAGACTTAAGAGCAACTGATTTATTCTTCTTCTGAGGTTCATCTTCCTCCAGCTCTATCTCATGACTTCTTAAAGAACTAATCAGTTCTTCAAGATTTATACTGTTAAGATATTTAGGTAGCTATAGAGCAGTTACCATAGGTCTCCATTTCTTGGGAAGACTTATGATAATCTTCTTGACATGATCAGCAGTTGAATATCCTTTGTTCAACACTCTGAGTCCTGCTACCAGCATTTGAAATCTTGAAAACATAGTTTCTACAGATTCATCATCATCCATCTTGTAGGCTTCATATTTCTGGATTAGGGAAAAAGCCTTTGTCTCATTTACTTGAGAATTTCCTTCATGAGTCGTTTGTAGTGAATCAAAAAAGGACTTGGCAGTTTCTCTATTTTTAATTTTCTTATAATCAGTATAAGAAATACCATTCAACAATATAGTTCTTTCCTTATGATGATTCTTCTAATCTTTATTTTGTTGATTGTGTCGCAACTGCGGAAAGGCCGGCAGAAACAAACAGAAGAGTCTCCACCGAACGTTATTATTCCCAAAGGAAGGAAATGAAACGATTGAAGAAAACCTAAGAGAAAAGGAAAAGACAAGGTCATCGCAAGCAAATCTTGGATTCGGGAGTCAGTTACGCAAGGGGAAGGCATGAGCACCCATCACGTCCGTTGTACTCAACGGGATCCACGCTTGTTGTTTAATCAAAGGGTGTGTTATCTAAAAGCTACTACTAAACAGGAAAGGGAAAAGAAAAAGGAGACTCGATAGGATACCGCCGCCCTATGCCTACATATTCCCTTGTGCAATGGGAAAGTCAGAGTCAACATAGTTCGAAAAACTATGGGTGATGGGGGAAGGTGGCTCGCCAAGACATCATCATCTTGTGCCTACGTATCCTCACCTGGTATGAAAAATAAGAGCAAACGTAGTTCAGGTAACTAAACCACTGGTTGGTTAAGTGTTTTTTATGAGTGACGTTAAGTTCCCATTATAGCAGTTAGGGCCGACGCCTGTTTGCAGTAGAACAAAAAAGTAACGTACTCTTTTCTGAAAATGATTTTGAAGCAATCCTAAAGGATAAAAAGGTTTGAATTTGGTTTAAGAGTTTTAGAGAAATGAATTAAATTTGTTTGAGATTCACGTTGCACAAAAGACTATGATATAGGAGCAAATGCTTCACATATCGCCCAAGGGGCATACACTAAACACTCTAGACAAATGAGGAGAAACCCCCCACTCATCATTTCCCACATACTTAAGGCTCGTGACGCACAACGCTCATCATTCTTTATTAAGTGTCTTAGAGTTGTTTGAGATGAGAAGAGAAGACACAAAAGAAAACACTAAAGGGAAACTGAAAAACCATAATGTTATCATACAAAATGATCCTAAGGTTAAGATAAAAGGGAAGTCTACCTAATGTTATCATACGAATGATGGACCTAAAGTTGAGGTCAAGAAGGGACTATCATAATTGTCATCATGCAAAGGATTGAAAGCCTAATGTCTCTCCTACTCCCATCTTAATCAAAAATTAAGAGGAACTAGGAATAATAAGGGATGATGTGAGAAAACACAAGTAAACACTATCAAATTCAATCACAAATGAAAACAAAGATGAAACTTAAATAAGTCTTAAAAGGAGATGAAAGATGAAAACAGAAAGAAGAGAAATGCAAGATGAAGAACATACATGAAAGTTCAAAGGCAAGACATCAAGAAAGTATCAATTAATGATCACACATATCAACATGTCAAAGTAGTAAGAATGGGCTCACATGCCAAACCAAACTCAAAGATGAGAAATCAAAGCAAATTGGCAAAACATAGTGCCCAAAGACACACAAGTGACTCAAAGTCCAACAAAAGGTATCGTCAATCATCAAACAAGGTGGAATGAGGTCAAATGAGGTGGAAAACAAGGTAGGGCAATAGTAACATTATATCATGTCAACTCTATTCAAAAATCAAAGAAGAAACACCAAGGGTGTCGAGCATGCATCTCATCAATATCCAAACAAATAGCAACAACTATCTCATGCAAGAAACACTTCAAATTATCAAATATGTGATATTATGGTATGAAAACAAGTAGAGACAACAATAAAAACATGTTTATCAAGTCAAGAATTCATCCATGAAGACACAAGGGAAACATCAAAGGTTAAACTCAAAACATGCCTCAAGAACAAACACATATATCAAAGTCAATTTAAGATAGGAGACACCAAAACAAAGGAATACATAACCAAAAATCAATCCATCATGATTAGAAACAAACTCAAATAGGATGTATCATGTTCACATTATAATTCACAAACAAAGTTAAGAAGAGGCAAACATAATTTGAGGCACCAAAGTCAAGCAAAACACAAACTCAAATTGTTCATGTGAGAAGTATAAGATCATGCAAGGCAAATTAAAAAAAAAAGGATCATACAATGGATATCTAATCATGAAAACTAGAACCTAGGACATGTTGAGAGGAGCCAAAAAATATCATCTAACACTCATTGAATCATTCAAGAATCAAATGTAAAAGATTATGGCAAGACATGCACAAGTTCATAGTTAAAACAAACACACTTTGAAGCTTCATCCAAAAATAGAAACAAGGGAAAACTAAATCCAAATAAATACTCAAACTCATGTCATGTGTGTTATAAATCATATGGAAAAGCATCAAAACAAGAGTTGTAAGGAAACAACATCAAATGGAGTAAACAAAGGCAAGAACTCCACTAATCGAGCAAGAATCGAGGGTCAAGCAAAGTCAAATGAAAATAAAGCAAAAGGTGACCATCAAGACATAAAACAAGCATCTAAATACCCTACATATATGTTCCTAAGTCTGTGCAAAATCATGGATTAAAAGTTAATTGAGAAGATCAAGAATCAAAGCCATGTCCCAAACTAGGTCAAATAGAACACCCCACACAATTAAATTAAAATAAAATGAAAATAAAATAAAATAATGTGAAAAATTAAATAAGATGTAAAAGTATCTAAAAGGTATTTTTGTAGAATTTTTACAAGGGTTTTGATAATTAAAAATAAAATCAAATGAAAAATAGAATGAAAAAAAAAAGAAATGAAAGGAGAGGTGTGCAATAGCAAATCAGAAACAAAAGGAAAATAGTTCATGGCGTGTTGGGCCCAAATCAGGGGTGTGTGGAAAGCAAGAAGCACTAAGCCCATGATCAATAAATAGGTTTCAAACAAAAAATAAATGCATGCGTGGAAGCCATGTCATCCTCATTAATTGAGGTGGTAGTGACTCACCAAAACAAGCGAACCAGATATGACCACTTCAACATATTTGAATTCAAATGGTGGCACCAAAGCCACCTCAGCATCTTCCACTTTCACAGACTCCAGATCCTTATCTCTGGTTGCTTTCTTCAACCAAGAATCCACCGGAGCTTCAAAAAAAACTTCAGAAATGAAAATAAAGACCACCCCTCCACGCAGAATTCCATGATAATTTCAAATCCACCATTAGTTTTTAAAAATGAACACATTTTCATGGTGAATCAAAGGAGAAAAGTTTGGAACTCAAAAACTGAAACCCAAAAAAACAACACAACAAGCTATGCAAACATTGCCTACCATGAGTAGGACTTCAGATGTACCCAAAATGATCCTAACATCATGAAGAAAATTGTAAGTTAAGAGATCACTTTAGCAACTTTGTAACACCAAATTTGGGGAACCATAACTTGAGATGTATGAATCTAATGGAGTACTTCTTTACATCCTTGGAAAGCTTAGAAGAAGCTATACAATTCTCATGTTGGGAGAAAAATGAATTGAAGATTGGATCATAATGTCGCGGTGAAATTTGGATACCAAGCTATTGATGAGCTTGAATCTTATTCATTTGCAACCGAACTTTGATTTGTCCAAAGGAAGGGAAAAAGATCGAAATTCCCACAATGCAATGCACATGCAAGCTAGAGAGTTTTAGGTTCGGAGGTTGGTTAAACTCAGGGAAGGTGCTAGCATCCTAAGTTTCTGTAGTACTCTACAGGAAACTCTTGTTTTATGTTGTTTATTGCTATGTGTTATCTGCTTAAGTTTGAAAGACCTAGGGGTTTATTTCTAAGTATACTCGATAAGATATCGCATCTTATGCCTACATATCCTTACGAGAGTGGAATCAGAGTATCTGTAGTTCCCCTAAAGGGTTTGAGGAGTTCTTTGACTGTGGTCAAAGTTCCTACGGGATTAGGGTAGTTGATTGATTGATTTTAGGAGAAAAAACGAGTTGTCATTTTAAGGGAGATTACTTGATTTTAACCGCCACAACTTTGTAGGAAAATTGATTATATTGTTATGGGGTAGAATTTTTATCTTGCTTAAGATGATTAACATCTTATTCTCTAATGTGTTTGAAAAGTTTGAATTGAGTTGAATTGTTTATTCTAAGTTGTAAAGATAAAGGTCCTTCCTATGGGGTAGGATCTAAACTTAGAAGATCGACTTGAATGGGATCAAGGATCATGGGGGAATATGATGCAAATGAGATGCATACGCGCAAGTTTTATGTTACGTGCAAGTTCTTCCTTTGGACAGAATGCAATGCAATAAAGTAAATGCGGTAAATGTAAATTGCGGGTAAAAATAGAGGCAGATAAATAAAGGCAAATAATTAAATCCATACACGAACACATGAAAGCGCTAAGTGAGAGTGATGTGAATTTTGAGTGTGCGGGCAGAATGAAGGCGTGCACGATTGATTGAATTTTACGATGTTGGTTGATTTTAGACGGGGTTGACTTTAATAAGCGATTGATTTTGATTATTTTAAGAAAATGGTTGAATTGATTTTAAGAAAGTTCTTGTATTATTTGTTTAGGAAAAAAGTTGGATTTAGATTATATGAATTGATTTATGAGAAAACATTATATTAGTAAAAAACCATAAGTGAATTTGATTTTTAAGGAGAATGTTTAATTAAGTTGGTGAGGTTGATCTTAGAGAAAAGTTGTATTAGTTGAGATGAATTTAAAGGGAGATTAGTTTTTATTTTAATAAAAGAATTAGATGTGAATTACTTAAATTCTAAAGAGTGATTTTATTGCCTTATAAATATATAATTACAAGGCTGTTTTAATTAAGAAAATGTTTTACTAATAAAAGGTTTTGGTTAGATTTCTTATTAAAAGGTTTAACAAGTAAATTAATTAAATTATGAAATGGTTTTCCTATTAAATAAAAATAGTTTCTTTTTTTTATTAAATAGATACAAGTTATTAAATTATGAAAAAGATTTATATTAAAAACAACTTACATGTTCATTTTAAAGAGTTATTAAATTAAAAAAAAATAGGTTAATTAAAAAGATTAAGTAAAAAGAGTTATTAGTTATTTTTCTTTTTTTTGTAAAACTGTTGATTAAGGGATAAATTACCGGTTAAATTAATTAAGTCATTAATTAAAGTGGTAAAATGGGGTTACAACGCGGATCAGGTGTGACGCAGGCGCGGTCTTACGATGTGCCTACACGGATGTGGATCGTTGGATAGGATCCATTGGAGATCCATGGTTTGTGTGTGATAGTGCACGATAGTGTGTGTGTGGTGTGCCGTATATGATTATCAAATTACAACAGATTAAAACAAAATAATATAAAATCCTTAAATCCCCTTTCCCCCAAAATCGTCGTCGTTTCCCGTCGTCTTCTCTCGCTTGTCACTCTCCTCCGTCGGCTTTCTCTGCTTCTCCTCCGTCTCTCTTCTCTTCTTTTCTATTCTTCTTTCCCTCCCCGACTTGCTTCTTCTCCACTTATCTCGATTTCCTTCACAAAACATCCAATAACAACAAAAAACTATCAATGTTAGTTAAAACAAAATAACTCACGGTTTAAATGGTTTTATAGGTGTCCGATGGTGGATTCACGGCGAGGGCAGTGATTTCCGGGGAGGGTCTTGGCGATGAATGAGGATTCCCGGAGGAGTGTGAGGGGTTGATGCGGTTTCAACGACGTGCGTGAAGGGATTTGAGATAAGTCTTTCTCTTCTTCTCCTTTACGAATCTCAGAGTTTGCTTTTTGGGATTTGGTGGAGAATTGGGATTTTTCGTGATGAACTTGTTGTGAATTTTGTGATTGAGATTTTATGGGATTTGTTTGTGAAGTGCTGTGGTTTTCTGTGTGTTTCTGCTATGAATATTGTCCCCTCTTTTCATCTCAATTCTTCTCTTCTTATAGTTGATTTTCGAGCCCTTGATTACTAGGCATTATTGCTGATTTTCAATGCTTTCTGTGTTAAAAGGGATTTATGATTCTGTATTGGTAATGTTGGAACAAGACTTGGAAGAAGTTGAATTGGTTTGATGATGCCCCATATAACTTCCATTCTGAGTTGATTATGTTTGATGCTGACATTGAATGCATTTCCTTTCTCTAACAGACATGATTTGGAATTTTTGATTCTTTCCTTGTTTGATTTAGCACGTTGTGCCTGTTATGGAAAATGGTTTAAGACCCTGTCAAAACTATTTTGGAAAGTTTTAATCGTTGTCTGATTTTGTCTTGACAGGTTGACCATGTTACAACCGTGGCAGGTCTTGGATGGCTTCTTCTAACTTCATCAATATTCTTTGCGCATATCAAATATCATCTTCCTACTGAGTATTTGCGAGCCTCTATGATGTTTGTATCAACTCAACAGTGTATATGCAGGTGGTTTGATATATGCTTGTTCTTCGACTGCTGGGTTCCACCACGGCTCTATTAAGTACACTCTAGAGGCAGCAGTTAGATTTATACCTGTACTTGAAGCCATTAGACTTGCAAGGAGAATCATTGGTTCATCTACTTCTGAGAGTTGAAATTGTTCAATAACTTGAGCCCTTTGTTTAGCATTCATTGCCCCATCAAGATGCAATCTTTTAAAGCCAGCAGCTTTAAGAGGTTCTTCTAACAATGGCAGCATTTTGCGGAATTGTGAAAATACAACAGATTTGGTAGCTAGATTTTAATCCCTTGATCCTGTAAGAAGCTTTATCAAAGTAGATACTTTTGTGGATGACCTTACTTCTGGTGTACATGGTTCAGTAGTATCAGTCTTGAGAGAGGGAACTGAGAATAAGTCAGATTCTAAAAGGGAGCACAGACAAAGTGGACAGCTAGAGTTGCTGCGCTGTAGAGTTTTCAGAATACATTCTCGGCAGAAAATATGAGCACAACATGTAATTACAACATCATATGGGGGAGATAAACAAATTGGACAATCAAAATCTTCACAATCTTGTAGCATCCCAATTAATGTTTGCAGCAATTTAGGGTTCTCTGAAACATCTTCAATTTCAGTTGAAGAAAACAGACATGACTTGAAATCTGAAGGGCACATCGATAAATCAGCACAAATCTGACGAAGTCTTAGAGTCATACTCAGTATAGTAGAAAAACTATACACTAGTCTGTCATTGTTCACAAGCGACCTTATTTCCTCTTTAACCTCATCATAGAGTTTACGTTCTTCACATGAAAGTTCAACATAACAAGTCTCTATAATTTTAGGTGGAAGCCCCACCAATGCAGTGTCTTTTGTTCTTCGTAATGATATTGCTGCCATTAAAACCTGCTTTGCCAATAACTCTTGATTGAAAAGGGCTCAAAATGCAAAAATGCCATAAGAGAAAACAAATCATATGAACCATTCTGTATAGGTGTTCCAGTAACAACCCATCTCCTTTTAGCATTCAAAGTAATAACAACTTGACTTTGTGCAGCATTAACATTCTTAATCATGTGTGCTTCATCCAAAACAATTCTCCTTCCTGTTCCGTGCAGGATGTTAGTGAGAGGAATGCATACGGCGCTGAACTTAAAACATCATACCGCTAATCATGAAAATTAATAATGTGTTTGGTTTTGTCCTTAAACATGTTATTTTGTTCTTCCTGATGCAAGTGCGAAAACGCGGGATGCCTCCAACGTCATCGTCAATATTTGTACACACTCCAACCTCTTTCTTCTGTAGAATTAAGGAAAGGATCTTCGCCAGTTTGGCTGCACTGCTGCTGGTGAACGAAAGCTTCGAAAATGCCGGAGGAAAACTCAATCATAAAATCTGGGAACTATCCGAGAGCCTTGTTGAGACAATGATTGTTGCACAGCTTGGTTGGGAATTAGTTTTAGGAATTTGGCAAATGATGTACTCTTGTAATTTGAAGCTTGTAGCAAGATTGATTACCCTATGAATCCAATGCTTTATTGTAGTGCTTGTTATCTGGAGACAGCTTTTTGAATGTACTCGTCATGATACAATTATTAAATTTGGTGATGGTGCAACAATTCATATCATCCTTTTTGTCTTTGAAGCTTGATGAATATGCCTAATAATAAATCTGGGTTTGTTCTTTTTAACTAATGGGAATTCGCCCTTTTTGAAAGGCAATTGAAATCCTTGCCTTGTAAGGAGTCTCTTAATATGGATACTTATTCTTTGGACTTTTAAGAAATCACGTATGATGCCAACTTATAAGCTCTTCTTGAAGGATGAAATTGCTATCCAATGGTGAAGGATGAACCACTACCTTTCAAATTGGGAGTAGAAAACATGGTAATTTGGTTTGAATAAATGTAGAAAACAATAGTGAACCAATTAGAACCTTACAAGGACCAAACTATTAATTATTTGAGAACTCCTCGTTAAATCTTGACTCAAGGAAGCTCACTACCCTCCTTAAGATTGAAGGAACCCTTTCATGACGATTTAAACTCAAGGATAAGAACGAAGCCTTGCTTGATATATACTACTCGTGCCACCAGAGTTAGATGGTGACGAACTAATCTCTTAGAAATCCTTTGAAAACAACGACATAACCCGATGTAAATTCAAAACCGTAACCAAAGCTCGAATGACCAATCTCCATATTAGAGAACAAAAATGCCCAAATCCTCCTCACAACACACCAAGGCTTCTGATATGCTCTTAGTGAAACGACCAATAGGAGGCCCTAGGACCTTGAATCAAAGCATGTTTGAATTAGCTGCATATGCACAGGTTGGTTAGTCACAATAAACATGCGCACAAATATAAAATAACACAAGCAAGAAAAAAACAAGAGGGTGGAATCTTAAAGTCAAAAATTAGGGTGCTACACGTAATGGAAAATTCTCTTGAAGATTGGTTCATGAAGTTGACAAAACCTTGCTAAATTTGACATAATGAAAACCCTAACTTTGTGACTTCATAACTTGAGTTTTACGCATCAAATGGAGATGATATAGTACTCAAAAGAAAGCTTGGAGGATGCTCTACAACTTTTATGTTCAAGTAAAAGTCATTTGAAACTTAGATCACCATGAAAGTTAGGCTTAAAAATAGACGCTTCAAGCTGAATTTCTACACTTAGAAAAATTTCTAAGTATTGAAATGACAACATCTTGATTTTCTAAACTTTAGCTCATCATATGTCTCAAACTATGGGTCTTTTGGACTTGTTTCCTTCTAAAAACTTGTAGTTAATGATGTCCTCTTTAATTTGATAACATGCTTCCATTGGATCAATGATGAGAAAGTTATGAAAGTTGCAAAATGGCTAGAATTTAGGGTTTTCCACACTTAGAAAATTTTCTCTAAAACCCTAATTCAACCAATCTCCTAATTTTATGTTTCCACTTGACTTTACTTGTTCCAAACACATGAAATCACTTGAATACACTTAGCACACCCTTGGTTGACCTTAAGATCCAAGATTTTGACCCCATTGAATCATAGTTGACTTTTGTAGAACAAATGGAACCCTATGATCATTTCCACTAATTAGAGCTCTTGTGATAGTTTATGATGACATATAATACATGTAGAGGACCCTGAAGGTGTGTGTTGAGCTTTAGAATCATGTCCTGCCCAAGGAACTAGCCACATATGCCTTTGAACCAAAACCTTAACCCAGTTGCCCACTAGATAGGAGGAGGTGGCAAATGCTTGAATCCTTGATTCAAATGGTTATGGGACATGTCTTAATGATGATGAGGAATTTGTGATTTGAGAACACCACAAGGTTGAGAATGAAACCCTTGCTTGAGCTTTGAAGATGAAGCTCTTATCTTGAGTGTTGAATAAGATACTTTGATCCCCTGTCTAAGATCAATGTTATGCGCCAATGCCAATGCAACATAATATGAAACATAAGCCAATATATGGGAAAAGGCATGGGCAAATTTTGGGGTGCTACAACTGCCCGTATTCAAACAACTTGGACCTGAAGGGATGAAAAACAAACGCTTCTAAACATTCAAGGCAAAATGTGATTGAATACCAAAAGAGCCCAGAAATTTGCAATTTGCGGGAATGTACATGGTAAAGAGATTGCCGACCGAAGGTGGACTTAAAGGTAGCGAGTACCAACCAAAAGTTAGGATAAAAGTCTACTAAACAAAAGTTAGGATCACCATAGAGTATTAACCAAAAGTTGTGAGAAAGAGGCTACTAACCAAAAGTTAGGATCACCCATGTAACACCCTTTTCTACCCCACAAATATTATGGCAAAATATTCAATTTATCAGAGTAAAATTTTAAACACCATAAAAATCACCTCAAAGGGCGTACATTTCTCAATAAATTCAAATCAAGGTCAATGCTCTGTAAGCAATAGGTTTTTCTCAAAATTACTCAAAAGTGCTCAAATGGCAGCGGAACTCAAAAGGCAAAAATCCAAAGTTTTCCTTTTACCGGAAGGAAATCAACATAACAAAAAATCAATAAAATAGTTTCACTCAAAGACCCCAACCCGATGTTACACTATCAGAGCAAAACCCTTTAAGTCAACCACAATGGCCAACGACCCAAAAACTTCAAAAATACTCGATGGCATCCATGGCTAAACCTGGTCATCTGCATGTTACCCACGTGGAGGTAACATTCAAACAGACAGGGTGAGTAAAACGATTCATAATAATCAATGTAAGAATCAATCTATAAAATGGCATCATTTTCATATTCAACATCATAATCATCAAGGAACATCAAAGGTCACAACATCATAAACTACTCAAGATCATCTCATAAATGCAAATGCAACAAGACTCAATGCATGTGGTACCATTCATTACAGCGCGATGGACACTGGGCCATCAACCCTCCATAGATCCCCATCAATAGGATCGATTCTACTCGAGAACCGGAGCACATCAAATACCTCACATCCGCACAATGGGATTGAAGCCAAAGAAATCAAGGTCCTGAACTGAAGTCTGGATGCACATGAATGCATGATGCACACGTCAATAATCATCCTTATCATAACATTATAGGTGCATCATCATTCATCATAATCATCATCATCAAGAATCATGTTGTCATAGAATTCATCAAAACTCATGGAAAAATCATCATAACTCATCATCATTACATCATCATCATATATCATGTCATCATAGAACCATCAAAACTCGTGGAATTATCATCATAGCTCATCAATCATTACCTCATAGAAATCATCATAAAATCATGTACAAATCATGTCGAACTCACAGTCATACTCATGGTAATTCATCATACTCTCACATATTAATCACATAGAATTCACAATTATACTCGTGGTAATCATTATACTATCACATATTAATCACATAGAAATCACAGTTACCCTCATGGTAATTCATCAGGAAAATCACAACATTAAAACATCAAGACATCATTGAACCAGAACATGATTCATTAATAGAACATATACAAAATTGACTTTTCAAACATAATTAGATATACAAATATTGGTAAATCAATTCCCTTATCTATACTATGTTATATCCCTATTCATTATCTTTCTAACGCTTCGAACAGGGGCCAAAACGGACTTACGGATCAAAAGTTACGTCTAAAACAATTTCGACCGAAAACATGAACAGTCGCGATGGACAACATGCAATTTTTTGCGTTTTTCACCGTTGGAGGTCTTCCGGACCTCCGATTTCGATTCCGTAAAAACCCAAACTCTCATAAAATTATAACCCATTTAACACTAATTATCTCAAGTAAATTTACAATTTTAACACAATTAAACCATCTAATCATCGTTTTAAGATTATGCTTACAATTCTCACAATTTCCTTACAACTACTCCACAATCATTAGAGTTCCTCACTATCAAATTTCCCTACATGGTTAGATAAATGAAAAATCAGAGATTTGGCCATGAACACCTAATTTTCCTTTAACCCAAATAAATCCCTATACGGTTAAAACCTCACAAATAGGATTTGGCCACGAAGGTCTAATTCCCTTTATCTCAAAATCTGCCTCAAACCCTTTATGTAGAAGTATGCTTCAATCTCAAGTTTTGATGATGTCAACACTACTCAAGGTCATCTCTTGATTGCAAAAAGACAAGCCTTTCAAAGTTATCAAGATCAAGTCAAGCTATCTATCAAGTCAAGCTATCTTTCAAGTCAAGCTACATAAGGAACTATGATTCTTCAAGACTTGGATGCATTGCGGGTATATCAAATTCTACCCTTATAATTGATATACAAGTGTTCAAAAACATCAAGCATTTGAGCATAATACATGAGCATGTCTTTGAAACTTTAAAATTGGTATAACATTTATTTTTAAAAGCTTTTTTCTGAAAAATAGCAGTGTTAACCGATTAACCATATAGGTTAACCGGTTAACCATTTCAAATTTTAAATAATCTGGGCTAACGTTCCAGTTTTAACCGATTAACCATATAGGTTAACCGATTAACACTAAACGTACAGTGAAAAATTTCTTTGTTTCAAGTTCAAAAATCATTTGAAAATTACACCATTTCATATTTTGAAATCTACTCAAATATACCTTTTGTGTTAGGGTATTTTACTCATATAAATTCTGAGTTTTTCAATTTTGAAAAAGACACCACAAAAAACTTCCAATCTCCAAACACTTTCTACATTCATTTTCAAATTTTCTTAGAATCAAATTCACCATTTTCAAAATCTTTTGTTAAGTGTTCATATGTGCATAAAATTTCATATTCATCTTTGAACACTTGTGTTGAAAATTATAAGAGTGAATTTTGATCATTTGGAGAAGATCAACTTTGATATTATTATTCTCAAAACAAAAATCTTTACAAGTATTTGTATTCTGACTTGTGATCCAGGATTGTTGGACACAAGGGTGAGTGTTTACAAGAGGATTGTTCTTGTACACTTGTTAGTTTTGTTGTTTAATAGTAGGCCTCACCGGTTGATGGTGTGATAGGTTGTACTTTATTAAACAATAGTGAAAACTCTCTTTCATGTTGAAAGGGGAGTGGAGTACTCTCGGATTGTGAGGGGAACCACTATAAATCCTGATGTCGATTGTTCTTTTATTTTTCTTCTGCTTTCATAACCAAGAACACAAACCAGTAAAATTTCAAGAAACCATAAAAACCGGAAAAATTTCTAAAGTCCTAATTCACCCCCTCCCCCCCCCCCCCCCCTCTTAGGCATACTCTATTCTTACAATTGGCATCAGAGCAGGTTAAGGTAACCTGTTCCTAACGATTCAGTATGGCTTCTGCAAGTACCAATCCGGTTTTCAAAGATGGTGGAAGTAGTAACAAGTCACCACTCTTTTCTGAAGAATACTTCGATTTTTGGAAAATCCGTATGAAGGCACATCTTAAGGCTCAAGGAGATGGTATATGGGAAACCGTTGAAACTGGTCCACATGTTCCTACAAGTGTGGTAAATGGTGTTGGAACCCCAAAGATTAAATCCTCATATGATGAAGATGACAAGAAGAGAATCTTGAATGAGAAGAAAGCAATCAACATACTTCAAAGCGCTCTCAGTATGGATGAATTCTTTCGCATATCACAGTGTCAATCGGCAAAACATATTTGGGATACCTTGGTAGAAACGCATGAAGGAACAACAGAAGTAAAAAGATCAAGACTTAACACGTTAAGTAAAGAATATGAGATGTTCCGTATGCAGCCCAGTGAATCTATTGTTGCCTTGCAAAAAAGGTTCGTTCATCTAACAAATCATCTGATTGCTCTTGGGAAGACCTTCACCAATGATGATCTCAACTTAAAAGTCCTAAGATCCTTGACAAGAGAATGGCAACCGAAGGTGACCACCATTTCGGAAAAGAAAAGTCTTTCAACAATGACATCCGCTTCATTATTCGGAAAACTTCAAGAGCATGAACTGGAACTTGGAAGGCTTGAGAAACATGAAAGTCAAGACAAGAAGTCCAAAGGAATTTCCTTGAAGAGTGACACAAAGGATGATAAAAATGACGAATCTTCCGAAGACGAAAATTTCATGCTTCTAGTAAAGAAGCTTGGTAAGTTTTTTAATAATAATAAAACTTCTTCTTTTTCTAAAAAGAATAGACATTTCAAGAAAAAGGAGGCACCCACATCAAATCAAGAAATTACATGTTACGAATGTGGAAAACAAGGTCACATAAAGCCAGATTGCCCGAAACTCGCAAATAAAGGAAAATTCAAAGGCAAGAAGGATTTCAAAACGAAGAAGGCTTATGTCGCATGGGACGACAACGAAGTGAGTTCATCATCGGAATCAGATAACGATGAATACGCAAATATGGCTTTAATGGCCTCTCACCATTCCGATGACGAAAATAAGGTTAGTAGTAATTTTTCTGTCTATGATAATGATGCACAAGAAGTTATAGATGAACTTCTAAAAGAGTGCAAGACTTTGTATAAAGACATCTCATCACAAAAGAAAAGAATTTTACTTTTAGAAAAACAAAATTCTGATCTCTTGAAAAATATTGAAGATGAAAAACAAAAAGTGATGGATGAAAAACAAAGTCTTGTATGTAAGAATTGTGAGTCTTTGTCTTTTCAAATTGTTCAACTTAAAAGAGTTTTAGAAAGATACGAAAAAGGTCAAATTGGCTTGGAAGAAATTCTTAAACATCAAAAGTATCCTAATGATAAAAATGGATTGGGATATTCTAAATTTTCAAAACCAAGCACCAATAAGACCATTTTCGTAAGAGCAAGTGAACAGATTGTTAAAGAAGAGACAAGCACTTCTAAAATTCAGCATCAAAATCATAACAAGAAAAAAATTGATAAGAAAAAGAATTATATTCCTAGATATAGAAGTCATTTTCAACCTATGTGTTTTTACTGTGGAATTAAAGGGCACACACCTAATGCCTGCTATGTACGTAATATTGGTGTTGCAAAGGGGCATTATGTGTGGGTTGAAAAGGGTACTAACTATCAAGGACCCAAAGCAATTTGGGTACCTAACACTACCTAATTTTGTTTTGTAGGTATGCTTGAAGACAACCAAAAATCAATGGTATCTTGATAGTGGTTGCTCGAAGCATATGACGGGAGATATAAACAAATTTTCAAGTCTATCATTAAAGGCCAAAGGATACGTCACTTATGGTGATGATAATAAAGGAAAGATTCTTGGAGTTGGAACCATTGGTGCACCTCCATGTATAATCATCGAAGACGTTCTTTATGTTGAAGGCCTTAAGCATAACCTGCTTAGCATCAGTCAATTGTGTGACAAAGGGTTCAAAATCAACTTCACAAAGGAGGAATGCTTGATCGAACACGAAGTCACTCATGAGATTCTGCTAAAAGGTAAAAGATATAATAATATTTTTATGATCTCTTTTGATGATTCTTCCTTGAAGGTAAAATGTCTTATGGCAAACAACAACGAGGCATGGCTTTGGCATAAAAGATTTGCTCACATTCACATGGAGCATCTAAACAAATTAATCAAACATGATCTGGTTGTTGGGCTTCCGAAGATAAAATTCATCAAAGATAAATTATGCGATGCATGTCAAAAGGGAAAACAGACCAAGACAACTTTCAAATCCAAGCAAGTGGTTTCTACATCAAGACCACTTCAATTGTTGCACATGGATCTTTTTGGTCCATCAAGAACAAAGAGCTTCGGAGGTAGTATTTATGCTTTAGTTATTGTTGATGATTTTTCTCGATATACCTGGACAATGTTTTTAGTGCAGAAAAATGATGCGTTCAAATCATTCAAAAAGTACGCAAAACAAATTCAAAACGAGAAGTCACTCACTATAGCCTCCATAAGAAGCGACCACGGTGGAGAATTTCAAAATTCAGACTTTGAAGAATTTTGCGAAGAACATGGAATTTCTCATAATTTTTCGGCACCAAGAACTCCTCAACAAAACAGCGTCGTAGAACGGAAGAATCATTCACTAGTTAAACTTGCTAGAACAATGCTCAGCGACACAAATCTTCCAAAATATTTTTGGGCAGAAGCAGTAAGCACGGCGTGTTTTGTAAGCAACCGCGTGAATATTCGACCGCTACTCAAAAAGACTCCGTATGAGTTGTTCAAGGGAAGGAAACCAAATATATCATTCTTCCACATATTTGGCTACAAATGCTTCGTTCTCAACAGCAATAAGGACAATCTCGGTAAGTTTGATGAGAAGTCCGACGAAGGTATATTTCTTGGTTACTCTCTTTATAGTAAAGCATTTAGAATTTTTAATAAAAGGACTCTTACCATTGAAGAGTCTATTCATGTTTCGTTTGATGAGACTAACCCCTCGAAAGAGGATAATATTGTTTTGGATGATGATGATGATTTTGTAGATACTCCACAAAATGAAGAAATTGTTTCAAAAGATCAAACAATATTACAAAAAGATGTTACTCAAGAAAATCAAGATCTTCCGAAAGAATGGAGAACACACAGAGATCACCCAATTGATAAAGTTATTGGTGATATTAGTCAAGGCGTTGCAACTCGACTTAATTTAAAGGATGCTTGTCTCAACATGGCGTTTGTATCTCAAATTGAACCATCAAAGATCGATGAAGCTTTAGGCGACGACCAATGAATTATAGCAATGCAAGAAGAACTTAATCAATTTGAAAGAAATCAAGTTTGGACCCTTGTACCAAGACCAAATAATAAGCATATCATAGGAACCAGATGGGTGTTCAAGAACAAACTTGACGAGAATGGGATTATAGTTCGTAACAAGGCAAGATTGGTCGCACAAGGCTACAACCAGGAGGAAGGAATTGATTTTGATGAAACATTCGCTCCGGTAGCAAGGTTAGAAGCAATCAGATTACTACTTGCTTACGCTTGTTCTATGAATTTTTAGTTGTTCCAGATGGATGTCAAAAGCGCTTTCCTGAATGGGTACATTAATGAGGAAGTCTACGTCAAACAACCTCCGGGTTTTGAAGACTTCAAACATCCCTCACATGTTTTCAAACTAAAGAAGGCTCTCTACGGTTTAAAACAAGCACCACGAGCATGGTATGATCGCCTTAGCAACTTCCTATGTGAGAAAGGATTTACAAAAGGAAAGGTTGACAAGACGCTGTTTATAAAGAAAATCAAGGGTAATACCTTGTTGGTACAAGTCTACGTCGACGACATCATATTCGGATCAACAAACAAAGAACTTTGCGAAGAATTCTCACTCATGATGCGAGAAGAATTCGAGATGTCCATGATGGGAAAGTTAAATTATTTTCTTGGACTACAAATCAAGCAAACCAAGGATGGAACCTTTCTCAACCAATCCAAGTACTGTAAGGAATTAATAAAGAAATTCGATATGGATAGTTGCAAGATGATGTCTACTCCTATGGGATTCGGAACGTATGTTGATCAAGATGAATCTGGTACTCCAATTGATATTACAAAATATCGAGGTATGATTGGTTCATTACTATATTTGACGGCAAGCCGTCCTGACATTATGTTTAGTGTTTGTTTGTGTGCGCACTTCCAAGAAAATCCGAAGGAATCGCATCTCACTGCTGTGAAGAGAATTATCAAGTATCTCAAAGGAACGACCAACGTCGGATTATGGTATCCTAAAGGTAGTACTTGTTCTTTAGTAGGTTATTCTGATGCTGACTATGCAGGATGCAAAACCGATAGAAAAAGTACAAGTGGTACATGTCACATTCTCGAAAATGCTCTAGTATCATGGGCCTGCAAGAAGCAAGCTTGTGTAGCACTCAGCACCGCCGAAGCAGAATACATCGCCGCAGGAAGTTGCTGTGCACAGATTTTATGGCTGAAACAACAACTTCTGGATTATGGTATTGACCTCGGATGCATTCCTCTACGATGTGATAATACTAGTGCCATAAATATCACGAAGAATCCGGTTATGCATTCCAGAACAAATCATATCGATATCCGGCATCACATCCTTCGAGATCACGTATTGAACAGAGATGTTGATGTTACTTTCGTCGACACACACAACCAACTCGCCGACATCTTTACCAAGCCTTTGGCGAAAGAACCGTTCTACAAAATTTGGAGAGAACTTGGGATTCTTGATGAAGGTGACATCTGACCTTGTCTCTAATATGTGTATGCATCTTTTGTGATATGTTTTCATATGTTTTCATTCTGTTTTTAAGTATTTTTTCAAAAAAAATTTAGTGTGTTAACCGATTAACCTATATGGTTAACCGATTAACACTGTTGAATTTTCAATTCTGATTAAATTTTTTAATGTGTTAACCGATTAACACTGTTAATTTTTCTAAAAATCATAAACGAAAATCATTTAAGTTTTTGAAAATATTATATATTTTAAATGTTTTTTTTATGTGGTTCATATTCTCTCAAATATCCAAATCTATATCCAAAATCCATATTCCCTCTTCAAACCCTAACTTCTCTCTCCCACTCTCTAAAGTTGGAAAAACTCCCCACAACTTCTCAAACCCTAACTTCCTCAGAACCCACAACCTCAGTTCTCTCAAACCTTCATCCATGGCTTCAGCATCAAATCGCGGCAAGGGAAAACTACCAGAACATCAGTCTGCATCAGAATCAGATGACGACAGCATTCCAATGGAAACCACCAAAAAGAGGCCGATGGATTTCAAAGTGTGTGTTCGTCAACTCATGCCGGTAAAGTACGTAAATCTTCGAGCTTTTCCTGCAATATCTTTTGATTTTCCTACTCTGTTGGAATATTAGCGTATCGACAAGTTCGTCACCGACTCTGGTATTATTTATCCTGATCTTGTTAAAGCTTTTATGAATAAAATGTCTGTATATCTGGACATTGATGAGAACCACATGATCCGTTCCACCATTAGAGATCATGAGCTTGTTGAGAATTTATCCACCCTTGCTAGATACCTTAAGATTCCATCAGAAGGATGCTTCTTGAGGAAAGGTGTAAACCATGTAGATGGACCCTGGGCAAACTATGATAAAATGGAGTACTACTATCAGATCTGCAGGTTCCCAAAAGAAACCGTTATTGCAAACTCTCGCACCGCTCGTATGTTGTGCTATGCCAAGAATCTGACAGTATCTGATCGAATGCTTCACTACATTATCTGCTATGTCCTCATTCCAAAGAACTCAAATCACTCTCAGATCAACGACTTGGAAATGCAGCTGATCTTTGCTATTAAGAATCGCATCAGAGTCAATTGGATTTTGACTATTATGTATCATCTGCAGCAACAACTTCCTTGCATTACCCGGCTGCCGTATGCTCGCTTGGTTTCTAGAATTCTGGAATTAACTGAACTTGACCTCAACAGAGAACCATCCTCCAAGATGAAACCTACAACTAATGAGATCAATGAGATTAATATTGTGAAGAATAGTGGAATCATCAAGGCGGCTGACGGTACCTACAGGTATACTGATGACGGTCTTGTGCATCACGCATATCCAATGCCTGAAGGGGGTCTTACTAGTGAGTTTCTCTATACAACCATGATGAACCAACATCGAGAATCCATGAATATGCATAGAGAGACCTCTCGAGCAATTGCCTCCCTCAGAAACCTCATTCTTAACCCTCCATATTCCAACACCCGAGTTGTGGACGAAGAGATTGAAGAAGAGGTTGATAGTGATGAAGAAGAAGAGGAGGAGGATATGGAGGATGAGGATTCTTAGAGAATATGCTGCTGTTGTTGTTTTTATTGCTTTGCTTTCTAGTCTTAAGTTTTATGCTTCCATTTGAACTATGTTTTATTGTAACAAGTACAATTTCTATTTGCTGCATTTTATATGTAATACTGTTTATGCTTTGTGTTAACTTGGCTTTGCATGTGCTTATTACTATATATGCTGCTATCTTGTGATTTCTTTGAAAGCTCTTCCTTTTTGCTGATGTCAAAGGGGGAGAAGAGCTTGGTTCTGTTAATGTCTCTCTGTGTGCAGATTTTTTTCCTCTGTTAAGATAGGGGGAGTTGCTAGACATAGGGGGAGAAACATATCAAGAACCAAGAGATATCGCACAACATTTTTTTGATTGCCATCATCAAAAAGGGGGAGAATGTAGAATATGCTTCAATCTTAAGTTTTGATGATGTCAACACTACTCAAGATCATCTCTTGATTGCAAAAAGACAAGTCTTTCAAAGTTATCAAGATCAAGTCAAGCTATCTATCAAGTCAAGCTATCTTTCAAGTCAAGCTACATAAGGAACTATGATTCTTCAAGACTTGGATGCATTGCGGGTATATCAAATTCTACCCTTACAATTGATATACAAGTGTTCAAAAACATCAAGCATTTGAGCATAATACATGAGCATGTCTTTGAAACTTTAAAATTGGTATAACATTTATTTTTAAAAGCTTTTTTCTGAAAAATAGTAGTGTTAACCGATTAACCATATAGGTTAACCGGTTAACCATTTCAAATTTTAAATAATCTGGGCTAACGTTCCAGTGTTAACCGATTAACCATATAGGTTAACCGATTAACACTGAACGTACAGTGAAAAATTGCTTTGTTTCAAGTTCAAAAATTATTTGAAAATTACACCATTTCATATTTTGAAATCTACTCAAATATACCTTTTGTGAAAGGGTATTTTACTCATATAAATTCTGAGTTTTTCAATTTTGAAAAAGACACCACAAAAAACTTCCAATCTCCAAACACTTTCTACATTCATTTTCAAATTTTCTTAGAATCAAATTCACCATTTTCAAAATCTTTTGTTAAGTGTTCATATGTGCATAAAATTTCATATTCATCTTTGAACACTTGTGTTGAAAATTATAAGAGTGAATTTTGATCATTTGGAGAAGATCAACTTTGATATTATTATTCTCAAAACAAAAATCTTTACAAGTATTTGTATTCTGACTTGTGATCCAGGATTGTTGGACACAAGAGTGAGTGTTTACAAGAGGATTGTTCTTGTACACTTGTTAGTTTTGTTGTTTAATAGTAGGCCTCACCGGTTGATGGTGTGATAGGTTGTACTTTATTAAACAATAGTGAAAACTCTCTTTCATGTTGAAAGGGGAGTGGAGTACTCTCGGATTGTGAGGGGAACCACTATAAATCCTGATGTCGATTGTTCTTTTATTTTTCTTCTGCTTTCATAACCAAGAACACAAACCAGTAAAATTTCAAGAAACCATAAAAATCGGAAAAATTTCTAAAGTCCTAATTCACCCCCCCTCTTAGGCATACTCTGTTCTTACACTTTAAACCCTTAAATCGGCTTTAAATACATTAAAATTATACATTTAAAACAATGAAAGCAATACTCCCCATACCTTAATCGTCGACTCTAAGACTTCTCAAATCTTTCAGAAAACCTTTCGAAACTTTTTCCTCAAAGCTCCTCCTCAGAGCTCTGGCCTCAATTCTTTTCACGGTCTAACAAAATGAATCCTAATCCCATCACAATTCCTTTTTTGTTAAACCTAACTTTGGGTCTTAAAATTGGGCTTTTCAATATTACCCTCGCTAACTCCTCCTTAATTGTCCAATTTGCCCTTAGTTAATTTACATTTATTTAAATTAATAATAATACTAATATATTCATATTATATACTATTATTTAAATAAATAACCCAAAATCCATAATTCCCAATATTTCACACCAACCACCGAAAATCACCGAAATGCGAATATTCTTATTTAAATAAATTAAATAAATATTCCAAGAATTTGGGGTGTTACAACCCAGATGTCGACCGAAGGCAAATACACAAACAATGAAGACTACCAAACAAAAGTTGGGATCGTCATAAAAATTACCAACCAAAATATGGGATGAAGGCTACTAACCAAAAGTTAGGATTGTCGGAACACCGACCAAAGGGGAACACATAGAAATGAAGACTACCAACCAAAAGTTGGGATAAAATCCAAGTAACAACAGACTACCAACCAAAAGTTGGGATAACATCCAACAAAAGAACGAACTACCAACCAAAAGTTGAGATAACATCCAACAAAAGATACCAACCAAAAGTTGGGATAACATCCAACAAAAGATACTAACCAAAAGTTAAGGTAAAGGATACTAACCAAAAGTTAGCATCTCCAGAAAGGTAGACTACCAACCAAAAGTTGGAATCGTCAACAAAGATAAACAAAGGCTACCTGTCGCTACTGCGAAAAAAGGTGTCGGCAATGACAGAAGAGTCTCCACCATTCGTTATTTATCCCAATAAGGGAAAGGAAACGATCGGAGAAAACCTGACGAAAACAGGAGAAGGCAGGTCATCGCAACCAAATCTTGGGTTCAGGAGTCGGTTACGCAAAGGGAAGGTGTTAGCACCCCTCACGTCAGTCGTACTTGACGGGATCCACGCTTTGTTGTCTATCTAAAAAGGTGTTTATTTATCTAGCTAAAGGTCTCAGGGAAAAAAGAAAAGAAAAGTGACTCGATAGAGCATCGTCGCTATGTGCCTACGTATTCCCTCGTGCAATGGGAAAGTCAGAGTCAACGTAGTTCGGCTAACTACGGGTGAAAGATGAGGAAAGGTTGCTCGCCGAGACATCACTGTCTCGTGCCTACATATTCTCATATGGTATGAGAAATCAGAGAAAACGTAGTTCGGGCTAACAAGAACACTGGTTGGTTCAAAATGTTTTACCCGAGTAGGGTTAAAACTTAGTTCTAACAGTTAGGTGTATGCAGCTCGACCATTGGAGACTTAGGCATTACCTGTTTGCGGTAGAACCAAGAGTTAACAAAACTCTCTTTATGAAAAAGGTTTTCCAATTAAGATCATGAAGGATAAAATGATTTGAAGTTGTTTTTTTTTATTTTTAGAGAAGAAGTGTTTTGAGTTTGATTTGTAACTCTTGTTGCACTAAAGACTATGACTTAGGAGCGAATGCATCACATATCACCCTAAGGGTGTACACTAAACACTCTAGGCAGTTGAGAGGAAGTCACTCAATCACCATTTCCTAAGTACTTAAGGCTCTTAACACACAATATTCATTAGCCTTTATTAAGTGTTTTGAAAGTGTTTGAAGATGAGAAGAGAAAAGACACACTAAAGGGAGACTAACTCAAACCTAGTAGTTGTCATGCAAAGTAGACTTAAAATTGCGGTAAAAAGGGATACTACTTAATGTTATAATGCATGGTTTAAATCCTAAAGTCTATCATAATCACCTCTTGAACAAGAGGGATTAGAGATCCTAAGGGAAGAAAGAAGAAGAAGAAGAAAGAAGCAAAAGAAAATGCAAGTATGCAAACATGGAATGCACAATTAGAATGAATGTGAGGAAGGAACAAAGTGTGGGGCAGTAGCCTCCACAAGTACATCTCAACCTCAAGCATGCATATGAGAGAGGCAAAAGAGAAAGAAGAAAGAATGCACAAAAATAAAAACACACAAGTGCACCAAAATGGGATGAAATGGGAGAATGAATCCTACAACCGTTAACATCAACCAAGATGCCAAAAGGTAAAGCAAATGAAAGGAGATGGAACCAAAATGAAATGTGTGAATGGGAGGCAATATAAGGACAGCAAGGAACTCATATGGGAAACTTAACCATAGGCCAAACAACAAACAAATAAAGAAGCAACAAAAGGTCCTCAAGGATTCACCATTCATGATATGCTTCAAGTACCTCCTAAGGAGAGACTAAGCCACCTCAAATGGGCTTCCAAAGTCATTGGACAGAAGTGGGGATGAGAGAAGAGAATGCATAAAACAAACATCAAACACATCCAAGAGAAATGCAAGAAGAGGCAAAGAGAAAGACCAAAGTCTTAATCATAATCAACACTTGAAGTCCAAGTGGAAGGCCTAAAAGGAAATGCACAACTCAATAAGCAATGAACAAATTTTTGACCTAAAAATGATTATACAACAAGCTCAACATGTCTACAATATGAATCAACAAAATTTGAGAGCTCATTGGATCCACAAAGGACATTTCCAACTCAAACTAGGTCATGCACTTGTATGAGCCACCCTAGGAAATGGCTTGACTTGCAAGTCATCTCAAAATTAGGAAAAAGGCTCAAAAATAAACAAATAAAAATCTCAAAAAAGCATCAAGATATACGCATCCAGAGGCCAATAAATTACAATCAAAGTCAATTCCCAACATCACCAAAGAATTTGATTCACAAGGGTGCCCCATTGTGAAGGAGGATTGTCGAGGGTCAAATAAAATGCTATCAAAGTCAAACCAAAATTCAACAAAACAAGGTCAAAATGGTCCTTAAAAATCATGCAACTCATCATCAACACGAGGATTGATTTTCAGTCATTGGATCAAAAGGAAGAATTAAAAACAAATCAAGAACTCAAAAAGATCAAGAAGTAATCCCATTAAAACCCTTCCAAATGGTTAATCCTTTTTTATTGAAAAATAAAATAAAAATTTCCTCAAATTAAAGGACATCCTAAAATTTCCTAAAAATATTTTCGTAGGGTTTTATCACCTTTGGAAGTATTTTAAAAAGAATTAAATCAAAACAAATATGAAAAGAAAAATAAAATAAAATAAAATAAAGACAAGGTGCAAATAGCAACAGATCCAAGGCAAACTGACTGGGCCTGCACAAAGGGGGGGGGGGGGGCGAATATCATTCTGAGCCCAAGACCAGCCTCAAGCGAAACGCTGCGTTTCACTTAAAATGTGGCAGTCAACACAACCACATCACATGGTCAGATGAGATCCAAACTGTCGATCTCCTTCAGTCAACAATTCAAACAATCCAAGTGGTTGTTTGCCTCAAAAATTGGAAAACAACCGCTGATCTTCCAAATCTAACTTTGATGACTCACATGATCGATCAGATTGATCCTAAGACATGTGCTAAAAAGGTTTTTCTTTGGAAATCTATCTAAGTTTCACACTTAGGCAATATTAGGGTAAAAGAATTTAAAGAAACATCTGTTCGACTACGGGATAAGTTAAAAGATAAAAATAAAGAAGAGAAAGAAGTTTGTTTGGAGAGGAAAGTTTAGATTAAAGGCGGAGAGAAATGAATTGCATAAAGAAAGAAGAAAGAAAGAAAAGAAGGAAGAGGGGTGCAAAGAGAATAAAAGACTTTGTAAAGTTTAAAGCAAGTAAAGCAAGTTTCAGTAAGATAAAAGATGGTGTGTTTACATCACGTACATTCTCTGTAATACTTGCTTTCTCTATGCTCGGATACTTGGAGTAATTCTAAGAGTAATTTGTACAATGGTAAATTACAACACACTATTTCATGTCTAAGACACCCTATTTATAATAGTAAAAAATAACTTCTAATAACCTCCAACATCACCACCTTTCCCCACTCGTCACAATGCATGGATCTACTGCTCATAAGGTGCCATGTGTCCTCTTAGGAATTTGGCAAACGAAATTTTTCCCTCCAAATTTTTAAATTTCAAACCTTCAATAAATCACCAAACAGCAAAAACGGTCGAAGCCCTTGTGGTTTCTCTTTAATCTTAGTGAGTTCTTCGACTCCTTCCTTCACCTGCCTCACGCCTTTCGACCAACCTTTGCTTTCAACTTGTTTTTGGCATTTTTCCTTAAATTCCTTTATTTTGCAAGAGGCTTCGAATTTAGGAGCTAACAAATTTCCCCCAAAAAATGTCTTTTCGATCTCTGATGTGGCAAAGCACATTTTTTGACAGCGTCTGATTTCGACGCCACTTGTTTTCCTCATACGTGTCAGTTGATGTTCTTTCACCTAATATATGTCTGGGAAGGTGAAAGGGAAGAAAGAGAAAAATAAAAAATAGAGGAGAGTACGCAAGACACTGTTCCGCCACCTTGATGCACGTTCGTGACGTCATGTTTCATCATGGCGATTTTCTTGAGAACCACCAAAATCGTGGGCCATCATCACCTTTCCAGCCTAGGGGACGTGAATTGCAACTGCTACACCTTCCACCCTACTTCAGGCGCATGCGTGGCCCACTAACTCTAGCCCTTTAATGATGAAAAATTTTAATCTTCCATACTCTATATAAGTGATTCTCCTCCGGTGTTGTCATTTTTCCCAACTTTTCCAACTCTTAACAATACTCTTGCGTTTCTCTTCCTCCAATTTTTCTGTTTCTTAAAAAAAAACTCTTTCACTAATTTCAACAATGGCCGATCATCAGAAAAAGAAGACGAAACCCAAAGGGTAAACTTCCGCATCAACTCTCCCACCCTTTTCCAGCTTAAGCGGTCCTAAGGTAGTGAAGAACCAGCAGTTCGTTCGCGACCCTTTGTTAGAAGTGAAACGCCACATCTATGAATCGCAGGTAATCATCCCATTTATTGTTGCAGGTAAACCCTTAGCCATGTCTGGCCCTTTACCTCCTTTAGGTCTTGATTACTCTAGCATTAGAGACTTTTTTCCCTCCTACAGAGTCACTAAACCTTTAGGGAAAAAAGATTCTAGGTATCTCCATGATGGAGCCAGATTATTTAGGGCTACCCCTTACTTCAAAGTTTCGGAACTTTACCTCAATTGGTTGGAAAAATTAGAAAAAGTGAAATCTCAGGATTGGAAGGACATTGGCATTTACGACCTTATAATGATGTCGAAGGTAGGCCCTACTTACTGCCCCCTTATGCTGGCCTCTTCCTTGTTTTTCTGGGACAGTACCCATAATACTTTCGACCTTCCTTGTGGGATGGTGACACCCACATTGTTTGATGTAGCTGCTATTGTGGGCCTAAAACCCCACGGCCTTTTTCACGACCCTGAAGTTGATAGCCAAGACACTATAGGATTCGCCAGCACAAAACATACTTATACAGCCTTCGTCCAACACTATCATAACAAAGCCACCACTTCTGTCGAAAATGAGGAACATATAGCCTTTCTGGCCATGTGGTTATCTCGCTATGTGTTTTGTACAAAATCTCTGCAGGTGGCACAAAAATATCTTGTTTTGGCGAACCAGTTGCACTTGAAGAGAGGTATCTGCCTGAGCGAGATGATTTTGGCCAGTCTCTATAAGGCCTTGGGCGAAGGTGCTGCCAAATTGAAAGACCCTGAAAGCCATGGCAACTTACTATTATCAGGCCCTTTTTGGCTCCTCCAGTTGTGGCTTAATGCTACTCTTGAACATAACCTCCCCAACAAAGGCGAAGTTGATGAAGGTTCATCTTCAGTTTCTGAGAGATGAGTCGAATGGCCTCGCTTGGCCCAGCTCACTCCTAAGGAAGAAGGACATACTCTTCGAGGCAACCTTTCCAACTTCATTCACATGTTCGCCAAATGGTACGAGTTCACTTCGAGGATGGCTCCCTTTGCAGAAAGAAGATGTGGCCCTGAGTGGTTCACCAGGTCCTTCCCTGCTCCACTAAAAAAACAAGAAGAGGAATCGAAGCTAATTTGGGAACGATTCCTCATACCTCGACTGCTGGTTCATAAACTAAACCTTGTTAGAGGTCAAGCCAGCTTAGTAGCCTACCAACCAAACTTGGTGTCCAGCAAATTTGGGTTAATACAGACTTTGCCCAAGTGTCTATATGATAAGAAATCACACATCATACTTCCTCTCGCGGTGCTTTCTCCCCTTGACTGTTCGACACAATTAGCGCGCCATGCCCATAAATCCTTTCTTACGCCTGTCCATTTTGAACCCTCTTATTTCTGCTCCCCAGATTTCTACGACTGTTGGTCAAAACATTATGCCTCAGAGTTTCTTGACGCTTCGAGCTTTGCTCGCTTGATTGACCAAGCTTTCGTTGATGTGTAGGAGAAGATCAAGAAAGGTACGTCTACCCATATCAAAGAGATTCAAGCCTTCCAGAAGTACTTCGAAACTGCCTATCGATCAGGTGATGTTAGTCAGACCATCCGTGAGGATGTTGTTACCTTGAAGGAAAAGTTTTCTAAAAAATTGGAAAATTTAAAGATTCCCTCTTCTGTTCCTCGTGAGAAACGGTTCGAGGTTGCCTTTAAACTCTTTCCTCAAAAAGTCCATCGATTACCAACTGCTGGTTTTGGCGTGGCTCTTGCCCCTCCATTTCCAGATTGGTTCATTTGTGGAGACCCTATAAAAATCCTTCGACAGCAGTCGAAGCCCAAAGCGCAGCGGGTGGTTCCGACTAAAAATACACTCCATACCTTTAAAGGGAACCTTCATGTTAGTATCGAAGATGTTCGCATCGAATCCGACATTCTTGAAGGTTCATCCCCCTTCGATTTGGACTCTTCTCGCAGAGCTTTATTGTTGCTAACTAGCTTTGGTTTTATTGATTTTTCAGCTGCTCCAAAACGCACTGCCCCAACACCAAAGACTGAAGGCAAGGTCGAAGACCAGAAGGTAATCTCCCGCAAACCTCTATTATTTCGACTTCCTTAATTACTCTTAACTCCTTATGTTGCTTTCAGGCTAGTAAAAAACCACCCACCCTACAAAAGAGGCTAAAAAGGGCTTCTGCTCCGATTATCATTGACTCAGATGACGAAGACGGATCTCCTTGCGAGAATATTCAAATAAAAAGAAAGCGAAAAATCACCCATGATGTGGATACTTATGACGCTCCATCCGTTCCCCCTGCAACCAACATACTACAAACCAGCACTCCCTCTCAAGACCTTACTAAGGCTCCCACGGAGGATGCCTCGATCCAAACTGTTGTTCCTATGGAGAGTGACAACTCTTGCCCTGCTGATGAAAATGCCAAGGTATGTTGTGCATCTATCTTTCTTTCTTTGGGTCTTGCACTGATTTTTTTTTGGTCCTACTCTTTTTGATGTCTGTTTTTCTAGGTTGACGTTGGTCTCTAAAAAATGACCCAACCAAGCTTCCCTTATCACTATATCCATTGAATAACCAAGGTGAGCCTACTTACCATCCCACCTCTCATTTGGGTTCTGGTATGAGTTCTCTTGGCGAGATTAATAAGCTTGATCCTTTCACAGTCCCTCCTTCACCTGCGAAGACAACGACTCAACAGTCTCAAACTAATGGATCTGACCATGAAGAGAATAATACATTGGTCGATCCTGTTGTAGCAGATGATGAAGTCAATACTTTGGAGGGGGGCACAAACTTGGTCGACACGAACAATTCTCCCTTGGGACGAATGATGGCTGTAGATGAAAGGGATGCAGAAGGTGATCATGCTATTGAAGATCAAGCCATACATCAGTCTGAGTTGAACGAGTCCAGCGACAAAGGCACTGGAGACAAAATGGAAGAGGATGGCGCAGAGGAGGGTCAAGACAAAGAATCGAAACCTGCAGAAACTTCTGTCGAGAAAACTACCACTGCTGAAGTGATAAAAACTCCTATTGCTTCTACCTCCAAGGAAACTCAAACAATCCCCCTCCAAGGCGAAGCTCAACTTACCACAGCCGAACTTAATGCATTGAAGGTTTCTAACCCTCGACAGTACATCAGACTTCTCTTGAGCAGGCAAAGTCATTCTTTTGGCAGAACTCCCAGCACTTCGACATCTGAAGGCCAAACCTCGAATCAACCAACTGACAACGCTCTTGAAAAGATTAAGATAAAGATCTTCAAAGGGGATCTTTTCTCCCTTATGCAGATGGGCCCAGTCATCCATCTTCCCTTAAAATCTCTTCTCCAACAAGTGGATCTTAAATCGATTTCTCCTGAGGCCGCGAGCGTCATTCAAGAGGTTGGCACCTTAATTGACCAAGTTCATAAAGACTTTCGACTATTGCCCCCGATTGAGGATGACATTCAGACAAAAACAGGCAGCGAAGCTGCCGCTTGGACTGCTGTTGTCAAATCTGAAGAAAAGATCGTTGAATTGGAGGAGATGAATGAGAAGAATAAGCAAGAGGTTATTACTAATGAGGCGAACATTGCCTGTTGGGAGCACAAGATCAGAAAACTTCGCAACAAGATAGCGAACGCTAAGAAAAAGAATGCTGAATTATTTTCTTTTGATGATTCCTCCCTATCAACTGAACTCGAACAAGATCTTCTTATTTGAAAGGTTTTCGATAAGGGTATTGACATGATTCCCCGATACTCAACTCTGGCTGGGGATAAACAAGCGGGTTTGAATGACTTGCCCCTGGTACACTCAGCTGGGGGATAAAAGACTGGCTTGCACAACTTGCCCCATTACAATGCACCTTGCCCCAATCTATCTCTTGGGAATACTTGCTCTGAACAACTTGCTACGAGAATACTTCGAGAATACTTGCCCCGGCATCTGCACGACAACAGAATTCAATCTCCAATTAAACACCTAACAACCCAGTTGATTTCAACATTCTCTGCGATGACTTGCCCCTGAATGAGCGTTCTAGCGACTTAACCCGATCTGATTATCTACCCGAAGTATCTGCTTTCAAATCTCCGCATTCTGCATAACTGCCCCTGACTGGCTCTCGAGAAGATTCACTTCTGATCAACTACCTCTCAAATGAACTGCCCCTGATTAACTGGAACTTCGGGACTTGTCCTCAGACTGACTGATACTGAACTTACTGGAAGATAATGCCCCTGATTCACAAGGCTTCACAACATACACCCTTCTGGTTCAGACTGCTGGATTACTCAGTCCTATTTGATTACTCCCTGGTGGAATTTCTTTCATGCCAACTACTAACCTGCAATTGGAATCGTCTGTTCACGAATGGTAATCTTAATGCAGTGCTCATGCAGATTCTGAAAAATTTTGAGCTGTCACTCATTTACATGCATATGATGATGAGTGACGAATGGACCGAAGTTCAAACGCAGTGCTTACATGGTCAGTGAAAAATACAACAAGGATGTGACTAGCAAGTCAAGAAGGAGTCAGGTTACTCAACCTTATCGCAATGCGCTTCAGACTAACCCTACCTCAATTAGGTCTTTTAAGGGTTGTATCGTGGTCGGGTTCACGGTTCGTGAAACAAAGGATATTTGGCTCAAATTTTGATTTGTACCCACCCCTTCTACGTGATGATCTCCGATCCTAAGGTTCAGTTAACCTGGCACAAGCGCTCGCCTCTTCGAGAAGTATGTAGAATGGTAAGAACCACAGTTAAGGAATTCACAAGCTTTTCTTCTAGAGTGACAGTTACTCCTCCTTCGCTTTCGGTGTCTGTGTACACGACTTTGTGATTTGCTGGGGAAAATTTTCTTTTTAACCCTCTTTTTTCATTCTTTTGATTCCCTAATTTTTGCCTGGACTGACTCTTTTTGAGTTCTTTTCGATTTTCCGATTTCTTTTGAAGTCCAGCGGGATGCCCTAATTTTTGCCTAAGTATTAGCTTTCTAGCTCTTCTTTCTTTTTACTTAGCGGGCTTTCTTTCTTTCTTTCTTTTGGAACAAAGCCGTGTGACACTGGTTGTCTTGATTGCTCCGAAAGGATTGTAACTGTCTCACTCCTGGTTGGTGAGGTTTGACCTCTTGAAAGGTATCAACTGATTGGTCCTTGAAAGACAACACTCCTCTGTAAGACTTGAATGCTCGGTCAAGTTAACTGACAACTACCCTGCCCCGGGTTAAGATGTGAGGGTTTAAAAAGTCCGAAAAAACTTCTACTTCCTGGCTCGAAGTGGTTGGCAAGGGACTAACTCCTTATATCTCCAGTGTTTGGGGGATTGAAACAATGCCTTGTACGTCATCGGTAAGGTCTTATCTGAAAGCATACAATCATCGGTTATGAGTTTCAGTTTCATCATCCTCCCTCCTAACTTTGCTAGTCACAGCGAAAAAATGGAGTGAATAAAATGCAAGTGTCAGTGCAATGCCATAAATGAGCGACAGCGACATGATTAATTCAGAAAAATGCATAATCACTTTATTATTATCACCATTCAAAACATACAATTTCAAAAAGCAGGTAGTAACTAACAGAAAAGAAACTACAAATGCAAATGATATAGAAGCTTGAGAACTGCCACTGCTGAGGCGCCTGCCTGTCGGAACCACTGGCTTTTGCTGGGGAATAGACCCTCCGAGTCACAAGCTTAGACAGCTGAGCGGTTAGGGATGAACAAACAGAAACCCTTCTCGAAAGGAAATGCGATCCTGATCAATCAACTGCTGTACCTTCGCCTGAAATGCTTTACAACCTTCCGTCGAATGCCCCGGAGAGCCACCATGATAACCACACTGCACGTGGGGATTGTACCCAGGAGGGTACGGTTCTGGAACTGGCTTAAGAGCTTTAGGCTCCACCAAAGACTTCTGGATCAAAGACGGTAGCAACTGGCTATACGGCATCGGCACTGGGTGAAAAGGAGCTTTCCTTCGTTCCAAATTGTTACGAGGTCGGTTCTGATTCTGACGTTGATTCTGATAACCTCGGCCACGAGTTCGCTGATTTTCAATGGAAGCGACATAAGATTCCTGATAGAGTGTCCCAGGCACGGCTGTCTGTTCAGTATACCAAGCCACGGGAGGTACTGATCTCTGATAAGATGATGAGCCAACAAAATTCACTGATTCGCTTCGAGGATATTCAACCTTTGGCATGACTGAGTTGATCACAACTTCTTCTTCACTCTGATAGTCACAAGGGTATTCAGTTTCACCAGCTTGATCATATGAAGTAATCTGAATTTTCCCCATTCTTATGGAGTACTCAAGGCGTTCTCCTAATGCTACCACGTCAGAGAAACTTGCCGGAATTCCGAGCAATCTTTTGAAGTACGGATATTGTAGGGAATCCACAAACATGCTTTCCAGCTCTTGGTCTAACAGCGGTGGACGCACTCTAGCAGCAAATTCTCTCCATCTCTGAGCATACTTCCTGATAGGTTCATTGATCTCTTGAGACAACTCTTGCAAATGCATGCGATAAGGAGCAATGTCTAAATTGTAATCGTACTGCTTCAGAAAAGCTCTGGCTAAATCCATCCATGACTGAATCTGATTCCTCTCTAACTGCATATACCACCTCAAAGATGCCCCAGTCAGACTATCTTGAAAGCAATGGATCATCAACTTATCATCTCGCGCAAACGCAGTCATTCTTCGGCAGAACATCATCAAATGCAGCTTTGGACAGCTATCTCCCGTGTACTTCTCAAATTTCGGCACTTTGAACTTGTAAGGCAACACCAGGTCAGGAACCAAACACATGCCCACAGCATCCAGGTTGACAGCATCTTTGGCTTTCAAAGCTTTCAATCCTTCTTCCAATGCTCGGAGTCTTCTAGCCTGGTCGAGAGCTCTTGGATCTACCATCCCAGCCATTGGAATATCTCTTCGGTAATTCATCACAGGGAAAGCAACACCTTGATTGTTGACAGGAGGAGGACGCTCATTCCGGGCAACAAACTGCTCATGTCGATCTCGGTTCTCAACAGAAGGCTGTACAACTTGGTCTGCAGCAACGTTGTTCACTTGCGGGAAATCTTCCATGGAATCATACAGAGGGTTGGACGCCATAGTGAACCCTGTCAAGGTGTTAGGAGACTGGAAATTGCCTTCAGACATGGCTACCAATAATCTTCAGCCGACTTTGACACTTGATTCTGCTCAAATCTACTCAACCCCTAGGTAGGTCTCTGACAATCAACAGCTGCTCAATCCAAACTCCGGGTAATCACCTTCAGGAAACAAAGGCTGGATCAGAACTCTGGCTAGCTGGAGGATGATATGCAATGCAACACTGATATGCATATGATATGCAAAATGCAGCAAACAATGGGACCACAGCCCCCACACAAAATCTGAATACTGCTGCGCTGCTGACGGAGACGTTCTCTGAAGAGAAGACCAAAATAACGGGTAGGTTGAAAGTCAAGTTTCCTGCAAATAAAACCCCCCCACTCACAGGTATGGACCTATATCTGACAAGGTACGGCATCCTATGCGGTCGTCAGCGTCACAGACTTTCAGAACTGACGATACGATTCCCAGAAGGAGTGGCATCATCAAGTCCTGAAGAGGCCTCACTTAGCTAACTTCCAAATGATCGGTTCCCGGAGTCGACAATCCTCACGTCTGGACTCCCCCCAGATCCTCAGGACCGGAAAGGAGCACCTCTGCGAGAACCTCGTCCGAGTGCGAATTTTCGTAGGTGTTGCGGTGGAAATAGGATCACAAACTATTAATTAGTTTGAATCGCAATTCAATTCACAACCGCTCTTTGATTTATCCGAAGGAAAAGGTCAAAAGAGGGAAAACCTATTTTGCATCGTAAACACAATGCGGGGAAAGATCTAGGGTTCGGGGGTTGGTTAAATTTAGGGAAGGTATTAGCACCCTAAACTTCTGTAGTACTCTACAGGAACCTTTTGTTCAGATGTTTACTATTTGCTTTATTTATTTGCTTAAGGTATATGTACATAAGGATTACAAGTGAGAAAAGAGACCTAAGGGGTTAATTCTAAGTTTACTCGGCAAGACATCGCATCTTGTGCCTACGTATCCTTACGGGAGTGGAATCAGAGTAATCGTAGTTCCCCTCAAAAGGGAGGTTAGAAACGTCTTGACTGTGGTCAAGGTTTCAATGGGGAATAAACGTATCTTAAGGACACGCTTACGTGGAGTCTTTGAAACTCCTATTTCTATGTTGAATTTGTTAATTGAATTAAGGTTAAATTAGGGATTCCACGGCGGGAAACCCTAAAATGAGCGCGGCGGCTCTTTGACCTAATGCTAAGGGTAAAATTGTAATTTTGCCTGCGGCGAGGCATTTGTGAAAATTAGGGTTTGATCCATTAAAGGGGTAAGGCTATTGACTCGGCGGCCAAAAGGCTGGACCTAATCCTTCGGAAGGATAAAACTGTAAAAAATGTGAAAATATGACAAATCATTATATGGAGGAATAATTAAGGTACAAAAATAAGAAAAGTAATAAAGGCAGAGGGTATAAAGAAACAAAGAAACATTTCTGAAAACATGAAGAATATGAAAATATGTAATGACACTTAGAATGAAGTGAGGGAGGAAAATAGTGTGGGGCTGTGGCCACCACAAGCACATCTCAACCTCAAGCATGCAAATGAAATGCAGGAATAAAGAAAATAAAAGGTACACAAAATGACACGGCAAACATAAGGAGTTCCTTACGAAAAGGTTTTAATTTTTTAATATTTTAATTATGTAAAAAAATGTTTTAATTTTTTTAATATTTTAATTATATATATAAAAAAAGGTTTTAATTTTAAAATGGAATTACTTAGTTAAAAAAAATTTAAGTTTAAATTATAAAAAAAATGTTAAGTTTAAATTATATATAAAAAAAATGTTTTTGGGAACAAAAAGGTTTTTTTGGAAAAAAATGTTTACGGGAACAAAAAAAAGGCTTTTTTTGGAAAAAAATGTTTACGGGAACAAAAAAAAGTTTTTTTTGGGAAAAAAATGTTTACGGGAACAAAAAAAAGTTTTTTTTGGGAAAAAAATGTTTACGGGAACAAAAAAAAGTTTTTTTTGGGAAAAAAATGTTTACGGGAACAAAAAAGGTTTTTTTTTGGGAAAAAATGTTTTGATAAAAAAAAATAACAATAGAATTGCAAATGCAAACAGACAATTAATGGACATGCAAACAATCCTATACGACACAATCATGGTTCATACATATCAAAATCTACGGATCTAAACAACAATGAAGGTTAACATGGCAAGGATGCAAATAAATATGAAAAATGCAAAGGATTTAGTAATTTAACGGACCTAAACACATTAACATGGCAAAATATGCACATAAACATGAAAAGGCAAAAGGTTTAGTAATTTAACCTACGAAGCGGAGGTTTGCTTCGGTAAATGTGAAAAAGGTTTGAATAAGGGAACACTGGAGAGCTCCAATCCTTCTAACGAGTTGTGGGAACGACCGCCTTTCTTCTCTGGGGATCTCCTTTGTTTCTCCCTCTCTCTCCTCTTTTCTGAAGAAAACCTTCTGACCCCTCTTAGGTTTTTTTCATTCTCTCCTCCTTTCCAACAAGGCAACACATGTATATATAGGGAACAAATTAGGGTTAACACCAAATTGTCAATAATGTCCCTAAAGCCCATTTTAAAGCCCAAACTAAATAATTAGTTAAGAAAAAATAAAATTTAAATAATTTAAAATAATTAAAATAAACTTAAAATAAAAACTAATAATCCTATTGATTCCTAAAATAAAAAATATTATAAAAGGAACAAAATTTTTCAATATTTTTTTATTTTATGATTTTTTGGGTATTTTTATGAATAATTTAGAAAAAAGTGAAAAAAATAATATTTTAAAAAATGATTTAATTAAAATACGAAAATAATAATTAAATAATAATAAAAGACTATTTTTGTTATTTTTTTAATGAAAGATAGAAAAATTTAGAGTAAAAATAATAAAGAACAAAAAAAGTGACAAAGGTGAGATTTAATTTTTAAAATAGTTAGAAGAAAAAAAAAATTAGTTTTAAAAAGGTTAGAAAAAAATATTTAATTTTAAAAAAGTTAGAAAAAAAGATTTAATTTTAAAAAGTTAGAAAAAAAAGATTTAAAGTTAGAAAACAAGATTTAGCTTTAAAAATAGTTAGAAAAAAAGATTTAATTTTAAAAAAGATAGAAAAAGATTTAACTTTAAAGAGGAGTTAGAAAAAGATTTAAAAAAAGTTAGAAAAAAGATTTAATTTTAAAAAGAAGTTAGATTTTTATTTTTAAAAAAAATATTAGAATTTGATTAAAAAATGTGTTAGAAATTAATTTAAAAAAAAGGTTATAAAAAATTTACTCTTGAAGAAAAGAAAAAAAAAAAGTTAAATTTTAATCTAAATCCTAAAAGTTAGTAAGAAGAGCTTAAAATGACTTAAATAAATAAACTAAATAGAAAAAAAAAAGTTAATAAAAAAACATTAGTAAAGTTATAAAAAAGGTTAATTAAATTATTATTAGTTAAAAAAACAAGATTTAAAAAAAAGGTTAATTTATTAAGTTAATAAGAATTTAAAATAAAAATAAAAAAGAAAGGGTAAAATTTGGGGTATTACAGTTGCCCCTATTTAAATAGCTACACCAGATGATTTGAGTGACGGAGACTCAAGGAATCATGGTGGAGGGATTTAAATATAGATAACCGAAAATTTTGCCCTTATATGCGGCGATATGCAATGCTATGGACAAAGCGAGAACAGATTAATGCAGATGATGCCGTGAATATGATGTGATGCGTATGCTGGAATGATGAATGCGAAAATGCTGACGAATACGACGACACAGATGCTACGAGAAGAACACACTGGGGAAAACGACGCGCTGAGACACAGTACATCACTGGGGAATTCTAAAAATGATAGTCAACTGGTGCGAATGACCAATTGTCACTTTTAGAAAAGGAACGAGATCCTCGAATGGAGATGGTACCTATGAGACGGCCTCCACTGGGGAATCTAAAAATAAAACTGGATCACATACGATTGTAAGATCGATTACAGAATGCTGGAGCATTGAGCAAGGAATAACATCCAAGCTTCTGTAAACTACCCCTCGTGACAGGATCAAACGGACTTTTCGGAACTCCGTAGCAAATATACAGGGTAAAGACCGACTGTATGCCAAAATAAATGGACTTTGATGGGAATTGCCCTGATAAGCTTCTCGAGGGAGAACTGTCACTTATCGTTGGAAGGGACTTATGTGCAAAAAAATGGATAAGCACTCAAATAAAGAGGCTGCTGCTTATCTGATAAATAAATCTTCTCGCATTTAAGGTCGGCGCCTGGAATACGATTCTGATTCTTCTCTTACTGAAGGATAAATAAACTTCTTCATGCTTCAGAATCGTGCTCTCCTGAACATGAAAAGGGTAAACTGAACTTCCTCATACTTCAGGATCGTGCTCTCCTGAATATGATACTGGATGACTGAATTTCTTCATATTTCAGAATCGTGCTCTCCTGAATATGAAACTGAATGACTGAAGATACTCATATTTCAGAATCGTGCTCTCCTGAATATGAAACTGGATGTACTCATACTTCAGAATCGTGCTCTCCTGAATATGATTTGGTTGTAAATGAATTTTTCCATACTTCAGAATCGTGCTCTCCTGAATATGAAACTGGGTAATCGAACTTCCTCATAACTCAGAATCGTGCTCTCCTGAATATGATTCGGTTCCTGAAATTTCTTCATTCTTCAGAATCGTGCTCTCCTGAAAAACGGCCAACTGAACTTCCTCATAACTCAGAATCGTGCTCTCCTGAATATGATTCCGTTCCTTCTTTTACTAAAGGATAAATGAACTTCTTCATAACTCAGAATCGTGCTCTTCTGAATATGATTTCGCTCAAACCTTCTCGTAACTCAAGATCGTGCTCTCCTGAATACGATTTGGTTCAAACCTCCCATACTTCAAGACGACAGGTAAATGGAAGCCCAACTGCTCCATGGAGATGGCCATTTGCTGCGAGTCATAACGAAGATATGATCGACTTCTTAGGTGAGAAATGTCGTATGTTGATGCTGTAAAATGTAAAGTGTTGTACCGATGTTGTAACATGTAGGATTGTAAAGTGTTGTACTGATGGATTTTCCAGGCGTGAACTGGCGTGCATCTGTAAATGATTGTAGTTGATTTTCTTGAAAGATAGTGCAAAATAAATGCACGTCCGGGTACGGTGATAAACTTCTCAAGCGAGATAGTCGCGTATCTGTCATGGTATGGTGAAAATCTTAGATGGTGCAAAATAAATGCACATCCGGTTGGGCTTGACGACCGACAAGACTGAGATTCAATCTAGGATCGAGCTAGAAAGAAGACTGGTAATCAAGACTCCATCGAGGGAATGAACTCGAAGGGTAGATATCTTATCCTGGCGAGGAAAGATAGCTGAAGTAACCGTCATCCACGAGGATCGAGCTCCGTGGGGAAACTGGAAACACATATGTATTTTATGCTTAGGGCTGACAATCTATTTGGAGAGAATGGACGAACCCAGTTACTCGGCGGTAACAACCAAATGATGGAGAGACACAATGAACCTGTGAATGCTAACGCATATGTTAATGGATATGTTAATATGAATGTATGTTGATGTATGTGAATATGCAGGATGTTATGAAATGAGTATGTAATGAGTATGTAATGAATATGTAATGAAATAAGCATGTGATGCTTATGCCCTTGCGTACGTTGACGAAACAGACTAGAGATGGGACGAGAGATGAAATAAACATCTCGACGGAGATACCCTGCGTTCTCTGCAACCAATACGTCAATCATGGGTAAGAAGGATCAATGGTAGAACCAAGTCTGGTTTTAAAGTTCTGAATTCTCTGAGGGAAGGTAATCTGCTTGGGTGTATAGTACCACGTCTTCGCATAGGGAGAAGAAAACCTGAGGGACACTTTCGAGTTACCCAAGAAAAAATTGTCAGCTTATAGTCTCGCTGGGGACTGTGATGAGGCAATAGCTTGGGAGCCTGTTGCAACACTGAGATTTACTGGGGAACGAAGGCCGCCGTGAGTAAAATCCACCGGGTGCATGAAGAAAGTTGTGGAACCACATGGTTTTAATCTTGAAGGACCTTATAGTAGTCGCCATTTGTTTCCTTTAAAAACATGGTGCCCCAGGATACTTGCGTTGCGAGGTAGGGTCATCTCAAGAGGATTTTATAGAGAACACCGAGTCCGGTTGCCCCATTGTTCTCAAACTCTTTGAGAGATTCGTCAGGTCTCGACGTAACTGGCACAAATTAATCGTGTTACGACGAAATCTTTGGGAAATAGCTCTTTAAGAATGTCAGACTCGCGTTGGTAAGCGAACTGGGAAACTGCCTGCCCCTGTTTAGCAGGATCATCAAGTTCCACGGGTTATGTCCATATGTAAATCTCTAAGATATCAAGCAAAGTCGTCATGCCTGAAATGCCTATCCTGAGCTTGTCAATGTACACATATATTTGTCTTGAATTTTTGTTTTGAAAAAAAGATATCGCAACAACTTGTGACCGAAATCACTAGTCAGGATATAAGTTTTAATTATAATGCCATCATGAATTTTTTTCTGAGCATAGCTCGTAGGAGTCAGGAAACATGATCTTGTCAAGTATGCTTTCAACTGAAGTCCTACTTCAATTAGGTCTTTTAAAGGTTGTATCGTGGCTCAGTTCACGGTTTAAGAAACAAAAGGATAAAGGCTCAAAGTTATATTTGTACCCACCCATTCTTCGTGATGTTCTCCAATCCTAATTCAGTTAACCGGATACGAACGCTCATATCTCAAGCGGATTTGCTATGGTCGAGAACTTATCAAGGCTTTGGACATGGCAGTCGCTCACCTATTACACGATCTTGTTCTTTACTAGGGACTATTTATTGTACCCTCTTGTTTTGCTTTTATTCCCTAACTTTTGCCTGGACAACGTCTTTTGATCTGACTTTGGAGTCCAGCGGGATGCCCCAGTTTTGCCTAAGTCTCCTTCATAGGTTTTTGACTTAGCGGGCTCTTATTTTTTGAATATTCTTTTATGCACAAGTCGTGTAAATCTTTTGAAAGGCTCGTGACTGCCCCACTCCTTAGGTAACCGAGGGATAGTCATTGTATTGGACTTCTTAAGATGCTAAGGATAACTTCTCGAAGGTTGGCTCTTCCTTTTTAAGAGTCTAAGCGCTCGATCGGTTTAACTGAAACCTACCCTGCCCCAGGTTAGGATGAAGGTTCTTAAAAAGAAAGAAAAACTCCTACTTCAAGGCTCAAAGGGTTGACTAGGGGTTAACATCCTTATATCTCCAGTGTTTGGGATTTGAAACAATGCCTTACATCATCAGCGGGTTTCAATCGAAAGCATACGACAAGAAATCTGACGTTTTAGGTTCGTCATCCTCCTCCCAATTCTCCATCAGAACAAGAGATCGGGTAAAGTTGGCATTATAATTTATGAAAACGTTTTTGAATGAGTGAAGCGAATGGATTTATTCAAGACAAACATATGTGTTGCATCAAAGATAAACAAGTTCGTGCATGCTAAATATGCTTAATCAAAGAGAAATGCATATAAATAAACAAATGAACTGTCGGAAAAATCCTTCTAAATGTTTATGAAATCTTGCATTCAAGAGTAACAGTTTCCTTTGGCGGAGCCTCAATGGAAAGGACGTCTGGTTCATGATCATTGTGAGTCGTCATGGCTTACCCCAGTTATGCTGGTCACATCTTCAACAGTTTTCAGTCGTTGCTTCAAAATAAATTTCCCAGATCCTTTGTTGATCCCGGTCATATCACCTTGAGGGTTACTGAAATGAAGCGGGCTAGGCCTTTGAATAATGACTGGATTCGGCTGATAGGCGTAGCATGCTTTGCAGAATTTGCACTTGACGAGTGAGGAACCCCGAAAGGAGTCTCGATCTTCAGCTGAGCATCGCCAAAAGACAACTTCTTCGTTTCTAGCAAATTTCTGACAACTTTCTTAAGAGCATAGCAATTCTCTAGATCATGGCCGGGCGCACCCTCATGAAATAAACAATGAGCGGTAGCGTTGTAACTTGCAGGTAATGGATTAGGTGGAGGATTAGGAGGCGGACCCAAAGCCCGAGTAGTGATGAGACCTTGCCTGACCAAAGAGGGACACAACTCGGTAAAAGTCATCGGGATCGGCGGACAAGGTTTATACGTTCTTCTGTTTGGCATATTCTGGCGAGGAGCCGGACTCTTTGGCTGTTGAGGAGCAGGAGTATTGGGTGCCTGTAGGTAGTTGACAGGAGGCGGCTAAACAGGAGGTTGTTGCATAGGTTGATACATGGGAACCTGTTGATTGAAAGAAGGTGTAATAGCTGCCACATAGGGTTGTTGAGCATATTGGACCGGGTACCCTTGAGGTTGAGCATAACCTTGCAGATGCCGATAAAAGCGTTCCCTTGGTTTACCAGAGGATATAGCATTAGTCTCACTCTCCTTCTTTTTCTGGGAGCTATAAGGAGGTTTCTTCGGCTGATCTTTAGAAGCGCCATGATTATTTGTCATTTTACCACTCTTCATACCCAATTCAATCTTGACACCCACAACAACGATGTCGGAGAAATTTGAAGTCACACTACCCACCATTCTATCGTAAAATTCTGGACGGACTGTGTCGACAAACCAATCAGCTAACTCTTTCTCGGTCAAAGGAGGTTCTACCTGCGAAGCAGTCTCTCTCCACCTTTGAGCATACTCTTTGAATGACTCAGAATTCTTTTGTGACATACTCAGCAACTGTCTTCTGTCAGGAGCCAGATCCATATTGTACTTGTAGTGTTTGATGAAAGCGTCAGATAAATCCTGGAAACTCTTAATGCGAGACTGGTCTAAAGTTAATACCACTTGGAGGAAGCACCCTTCAAACTATCTTGGAAGCAATGAATCATCAGTTTATCATTCTCAACATGGGCAGCCATTTTGCGATAATACATGATCAGATGACTCTTAGGACAGGTGGCACCTTCATAACGATCGAAGTTCGGAGTTTTGAACTTTGGGGGAATAACCAAACCTGAAACCAAACAAACATCCCTTGCAGCAGTCCCAAAAATTTGATCACCCTCTACCTTTTTCAATCTCTGGACGATAGTGTTTACTTCCTCACGAAGCTTATCATGTTTCTCATAACCCTCAACATTCTCATCAAGATTATCAAAAACTGTCTCATTGAAGTACGGTTGCGCACGAGTGTGTACAACAGGTGGTGCCAAGATAGGAGCCCCCCTAGAAACTTCAGAAAACAAGGGCACGGCTTGCTGAACAGGTTGATTAATCGGAATAGTGGCTTGAGGAGGCACAAAACCGGGAGCAAGACCATAAGGTGGGTCCCTTGCTACGGTCACACTTGGTGGAGGGTCCACAGTAACGCCGGTAATCTCAGAAACAACAGTGGGCTGGGTATCCATCTTAGCATTCATGACATGTAACAATTCCATCATACGCCCCATACCCCCTCGAAGGTCTTCAAGCTCATTGCTAAGGCGATCAATCTCTTTTGCCTGATCCTCCATTCTTTTCCGAGTTTGAGCTCTGGTGTTGTATTGGTGCCGAGAACTCAGGGTGACGAAACTGGAAGGTGAGAGAACCGAGTGTGAGAAATCGGGAGACACATGCAATGCAAAAGTATGATGCTAAAATGTGAATGCAAATGAAGATTTCATGGAATTCAAAACATTTACGAATGTCGTGGGGTACAAAAGAAATCTTTCTCTTGTTTTTCATTTTATTTTTTATTATTTATGGTATCCCGCGATATCCATAAATGATATTTGAACTCCATGAAATACAATGCAATGAGATGCTTTATGGATGCAATGCATGAAAACACACAAAGTCCTAGGTTAAAGGCTTGCATGAGGTTCAAAGGCAAATACCCTCCCTTGAAGTTAGATGGTTCATCCTGTCCTACAAAAGTAACCAGGTTCTAAGGGATCTCAATATCATTGATCCTTCACAAGGGTGGTTGTTCAGAAGGCAACTTACTTACCAACCAAAACCCTCCAAGTTTAAGATCTCAATGAGCGTAGTATCGAGTGTCAACCAACTTCAGTCTGCACCAAAGCCGGTTACCTCACTACTTTCTAACGGCCAAGATGAGTTAACTAGGGTTCTAAAAGTCAGTTAGTGCATTGGCAACATATGGCAGCCTCAATATTATCCTCAACTTGACTTAAGGAATATAAGCACCAACCAAGAAGTCGCACTAACTATGGCCACCAGATCAACCGTATCGATATACGTCGTACAGTTTCCTTGGTCTATTGCCATTTACCTAAGGTACACTAGATCTGGGTGTAGGACTTATCTCACAGCACAAGGAACAGTCCCACAATCAAAGCACAAATATATACATGCAAATGAATAATAACACAGATAGTAATAAATATGAACAAGTTTGGGATAACCCTCAAAAGTTTAGAAGTCCCCAGTGAAGTCGCCATTTTCTGTTGCGGTGGAAATAGGATCACAAACTATTAATTAGTTTGAATCGCAATTCAATTCACAACCGCTCTTTGATTTATCCGAAGGAAAAGGTCAAAAGAGGGAAAACCTATTTTGCATCGTAAACACAATGCGGGGAAAGATCTAGGGTTCGGGGGTTGGTTAAATTTAGGGAAGGTATTAGCACCCTAAACTTCTGTAGTACTCTACAGGAACCTTTTGTTCAGATGTTTACTATTTGCTTTATTTATTTGCTTAAGGTATATGTACATAAGGATTACAAGTGAGAAAAGAGACCTAAGGGGTTAATTCTAAGTTTACTCGGCAAGACATCGCATCTTGTGCCTACGTATCCTTACGGGAGTGGAATCAGAGTAATCGTAGTTCCCCTCAAAAGGGAGGTTAGAAACGTCTTGACTGTGGTCAAGGTTTCAATGGGGAATAAACGTATCTTAAGGACACGCTTACGTGGAGTCTTTGAAACTCCTATTTCTATGTTGAATTTGTTAATTGAATTAAGGTTAAATTAGGGATTCCACGGCGGGAAACCCTAAAATGAGCGCGGCGGCTCTTTGACCTAATGCTAAGGGTAAAATTGTAATTTTGCCTGCGGCGAGGCATTTGTGAAAATTAGGGTTTGATCCATTAAAGGGGTAAGGCTATTGACTCGGCGGCCAAAAGGCTGGACCTAATCCTTCGGAAGGATAAAACTGTAAAAAATGTGAAAATATGACAAATCATTATATGGAGGAATAATTAAGGTACAAAAATAAGAAAAGTAATAAAGGCAGAGGGTATAAAGAAACAAAGAAACATTTCTGAAAACATGAAGAATATGAAAATATGTAATGACACTTAGAATGAAGTGAGGGAGGAAAATAGTGTGGGGCTGTGGCCACCACAAGCACATCTCAACCTCAAGCATGCAAATGAAATGCAGGAATAAAGAAAATAAAAGGTACACAAAATGACACGGCAAACATAAGGAGTTCCTTACGAAAAGGTTTTAATTTTTTAATATTTTAATTATGTAAAAAAATGTTTTAATTTTTTTAATATTTTAATTATATATATAAAAAAAGGTTTTAATTTTAAAATGGAATTACTTAGTTAAAAAAAATTTAAGTTTAAATTATAAAAAAAATGTTAAGTTTAAATTATATATAAAAAAAATGTTTTTGGGAACAAAAAGGTTTTTTTGGAAAAAAATGTTTACGGGAACAAAGAAAAGGCTTTTTTTGGAAAAAAATGTTTACGGGAACAAAAAAAAGTTTTTTTTGGGAAAAAAATGTTTACGGGAACAAAAAAAAGTTTTTTTTGGGAAAAAAATGTTTACGGGAACAAAAAAAAGTTTTTTTTGGGAAAAAAATGTTTACGGGAACAAAAAAGGTTTTTTTTTGGGAAAAAATGTTTTGATAAAAAAAAAATAACAATAGAATTGCAAATGCAAACAGACAATTAATGGACATGCAAACAATCCTATACGACACAATCATGGTTCATACATATCAAAATCTACGGATCTAAACAACAATGAAGGTTAACATGGCAAGGATGCAAATAAATATGAAAAATGCAAAGGATTTAGTAATTTAACGGACCTAAACACATTAACATGGCAAAATATGCACATAAACATGAAAAGGCAAAAGGTTTAGTAATTTAACCTACGAAGCGGAGGTTTGCTTCGGTAAATGTGAAAAAGGTTTGAATAAGGGAACACTGGAGAGCTCCAATCCTTCTAACGAGTTGTGGGAACGACCGCCTTTCTTCTCTGGGGATCTCCTTTGTTTCTCCCTCTCTCTCCTCTTTTCTGAAGAAAACCTTCTGACCCCTCTTAGGTTTTTTTCATTCTCTCCTCCTTTCCAACAAGGCAACACATGTATATATAGGGAACAAATTAGGGTTAACACCAAATTGTCAATAATGTCCCTAAAGCCCATTTTAAAGCCCAAACTAAATAATTAGTTAAGAAAAAATAAAATTTAAATAATTTAAAATAATTAAAATAAACTTAAAATAAAAACTAATAATCCTATTGATTCCTAAAATAAAAAATATTATAAAAGGAACAAAATTTTTCAATATTTTTTTATTTTATGATTTTTTGGGTATTTTTATGAATAATTTAGAAAAAAGTGAAAAAAATAATATTTTAAAAAATGATTTAATTAAAATACGAAAATAATAATTAAATAATAATAAAAGACTATTTTTGTTATTTTTTTAATGAAAGATAGAAAAATTTAGAGTAAAAATAATAAAGAACAAAAAAAGTGACAAAGGTGAGATTTAATTTTTAAAATAGTTAGAAGAAAAAAAAAATTAGTTTTAAAAAGGTTAGAAAAAAATATTTAATTTTAAAAAAGTTAGAAAAAAAGATTTAATTTTAAAAAGTTAGAAAAAAAAGATTTAAAGTTAGAAAACAAGATTTAGCTTTAAAAATAGTTAGAAAAAAAGATTTAATTTTAAAAAAGATAGAAAAAGATTTAACTTTAAAGAGGAGTTAGAAAAAGATTTAAAAAAAGTTAGAAAAAAGATTTAATTTTAAAAAGAAGTTAGATTTTTATTTTTAAAAAAAATATTAGAATTTGATTAAAAAATGTGTTAGAAATTAATTTAAAAAAAAGGTTATAAAAAATTTACTCTTGAAGAAAAGAAAAAAAAAAAGTTAAATTTTAATCTAAATCCTAAAAGTTAGTAAGAAGAGCTTAAAATGACTTAAATAAATAAACTAAATAGAAAAAAAAAAGTTAATAAAAAAACATTAGTAAAGTTATAAAAAAGGTTAATTAAATTATTATTAGTTAAAAAAACAAGATTTAAAAAAAAGGTTAATTTATTAAGTTAATAAAAATTTAAAATAAAAATAAAAAAGAAAGGGTAAAATTTGGGGTATTACAGTAGGGAACTGCGCCTGCTCAGCAGACAGGTTCGTCTACTACTTCTCCGCAACTATATCTAGGTGCATACTCATACTCAAGCCCAGGTCCGGCTTATCTTAATCATAGAATACCCGTAACAGCCCAACAGCAACAGATAATATCGATAAATAAGCCCAAATAGACAAGCAAACAAGCGCTAGGATTGACTCTCTCTTAGGGGACGTTGGATCCCACATGCATGGGGAACTATCGCAGTCCCCAGCAGAGTCGCCAGCTGTCGCTACTGCGAAAATCGGCGCCGGCTGACAGAAGAGTCGCCACCGTGCGTTATTTATCCCTCAGAGCGGGAAAGGAAACGCTCGAAGTAAACCTCGCAAAAAACGGGGAAAAGGTATGGTCATCGCCACCATAGCCTGGGTTCGGGAGTCGGTTACGCAAGGGGAAGGTATTAGCACCCCTCACGTCCGTCGTACTCGACGGGATCCACGCTTGCTTGGGTTGCCTACTGGATGCAAAACAATCTATCTACGGCTGCTAAATCTAAACGGAAGGGAATTGACTCGATAGAGCGTCGCACTCTATGCCTACGTATTCTCAAGAGAGAAAGTCAGAGTCAACGTAGTTCGGGACTACGGGGAAAATTGGCTCGCCAAGACCTCGCGTCTTGTGCCTACGTACTTCCACTGGATGGAAGATCAGAGCTTTACGTAGTTCAGACTAACTACGGCTAAACAAACATTCTCACACAGCAGTGAGAAAAACAACTGGCTTCACAGGGTCGGGAACCTATGGTCACAACTATGGCTGAGTCTCAAATGCACTTGGGCAAGAGAGAAAAAGGGTACTCAATTAGTCGTCAGCGGGAAAGTCTCGATCGCACAGCCGCGAGAGAACAACAGAGTCAGTCGTTAGTGTGCTCGCTAGGATATCGCATCCTATGCCTACATATCTTCGTCTGGTACGAAGAATCAGAGCAGCTGTAGTTCGGCTACTATCGGACCACAGCTCAAATCTCGTTTTATTCATCTCTGAAAAATGATTACAATGGGTGCATACTGAAATAAATCTCCTAGGAAATGCTATCCTATTCTATCTTGAAAAAATCGAATGAAAATAGCCCCCTAACAAATGGGCTTCTAAGCTATCCTAAAAGTCGTAAAATAAAGTCTATGAAAATATCCCTAAAAGAAAATGCTTTAAAAATATTAAATCGGCACTTTAATATTTTTCTTTTTTTCTTCTTCCCTTTTCAACATATTTTTTCTCTATTTTTCCTCACAATTTTCACATATTTCTTCCTTTTCTTCAAATTCTTTTTCAATCTTTTTTTTTATATTTCTTTTCTTTTCTTCAAATTCTTTTTCAATCTTTTTTTCATATTTCTTTTCTTTTCTTTTTTCTATAATATGTTTTTTTTCTATTTTCTCTCTATTTCTTTTCTTTTTCAAATATATTTCTTCTTTTCATCTCTTTTTCATTCTCTTTTTTCTTTTTCTATATCTCTAATATATTTTTCTTCATTATTTCTTTTTTTTCCTAGAAACTCTAAACAAAAGAAAAGAAAATAAAAGGATACAACAAAGCAAGGGAGGGGGGTACACTGCTACACAGGGGTTACACAAAAATGAAATAACAAAAAACTGAAGGGCCCAGCCCAATCTCTTCAAAAAAAACGCTGAGGGGGGTGTATGGTGTGGAACTTGGGCGTTGCTGAAGAAATGAGGCCCAGGCCCAGCGCTTGTCCAAAAAACTGAAGGAGGGTGGTGCCAAAAAACTGGAATTGGGCCCTGAGGCCCACTCTTCTCTCCCAAGTCCCTTTCTGAAAGAAAGAAACCCTAGTCTGTCTCCCTTCTCCCTCCGCGCCGCCGTCAATTTCTCACCGTTCACTCTCAGCCTCTCCCTCTCCTTCCATTCTCGTTCCTCTTCACACTCTCTCAGTCTCTGGGAACTTCCTCTCCTCATCCTTCGTTCTCAGCTTAGCTCCATCTCCTTCGAACATCACCATTACCTGCAAAGAAGAGAGAAGCTCCGTGAAGATCTTGAAGGAGATTCGTTGCATGTGTGATGAACTTCGCTCTGAAGATTTCTGGAAAAATCTTGAAGAACTGCTGGAGATTTGTTGAAGATCATAATGAAGATTTGCTGATGCGAGTTCTTGTTCTGGAAATTTGTTCTTGCGGTGGTTGAAGATCGAATCTGGAAAAAAACTGGGGATCCTGATTAGCAAGATGAACATTGATGATTTCTTGAATAAGATTCTGTAGAACGATGATGATATTGTTAAGTTTGTGAAGAACAATCTGAGAAGATGTTGATGATTGAAGATTTTTTTTGGAATTTCTGGATTTCTGAGATTCTTGATGTGGAAGATGAATGTTGTTGAGTGGCGATGAAGGATTCTGGACACGCTTCAATGAACTGATGCGCGTTCTTCTTGCATGAAGTTCTGGAGATCTGGTGACGATGGCTTGAAGAAGTTCTGGAAAAATCGTACGAAGCTTCAAACAATTCTGGAAAACAAGTGGAATTCCTCGATAGTTGATGATTTCACTTGAAGCTTTGTTCTGAAGATGATGATCTGAAGGCGGAGTTGATGATGGTTTGATCGGAGTCTGGAAAGGATGAATGCACGATGAAGAAGGGAGGAAGATGGATGGTCCTGGGTTTTTCTGGGTTTAGGAGGTTTTCCGGCGAGGGACGGTTGCCGCCGGCCATGCAGGCCGGCCGGAGTGGTTTCACGGTGGAGTGCTGTGGGTGCGACGCGTGGGTGGAGGAAGTGGAGGAGAGGGCTGCATGCCCTCCACGTGGGGGATAGCGTGGCTGAGAGAGAGGGTTAGTCTGGGGTACGTGGCAGTGAACGTGTGATGCAGGGTGGGGCCATCCCCTTGCTACACGTGGCTGCATGCTATTTTATAGACTGAGATGATCTGGATTGCTCTGGATCCTTCTAGAACACGCTGGAAAAATCTGGGGAAAGCTGGAATATACTGGATGAATTCTGGACTCAATTGCTGGACCTATTTCACTGATTGGGCCTGCGAAAATGGGGACAAAGCCCAACGAAAATGAATAATAAAAAAACCCACAAAAACTGAATTGGCAATTATCCTAATTACTAGACCTAATTAACTAAACTAAATTCAATTAATCCTAAAACTCAATTAACTATTAATCTAATAATACTCTAAAAATCTCTAATAAGACTATATTATCCTATTAAAATCTATAAAAATAAAATCTATTTATTATATTCTAAAAAATCTAAAAATGATTTATTCAATTTCTATAAGAGAAAATCTATTAATTCTATATCTAAAATATATTCAAAAAATTCAATTAATCTAAAAGAAAATCTATATTACTCTATAGCATCTAAAATTAAAGACATTTAATTTCTAAAAACTATCTATTAATAAGAAAATCCTATTAATGCTCTAAAAAAATTCTATATTATTTAAAAATATTAAAATCTATTTAAAATCCTATTAAATCCTAGAAATGAATTTAAAATCTAATATATTCTAAAAATGAATTAAATCTATTAATATTCTATAAAATGCTAAAAATTGATTTAAAAAGAATTAAAAATATCAAAAATTCTATTAAATCCTAAAAAATGATTTAAAAGCTATTTAAACCCTAAAAAATGCTAATAAAATCCAGAAAAATCACAATAATTCCCAGAGGGACAAAATAAGCACCGAACGACACAAAAATAATCGGTAAAAATAAACGGGCACCGAAATATCCCAAAAATCGATCCTACTGATCAAAAACACCTGAAACACGAGACGGGAGCTGTGATCCCTGATAAAATCAAACAAATGAACAATGCCGTGTATGCAATATGCAGATGCGAATGCGATTATGCGTCGAAACATCGAGCCAAATGCGAGACCCGGTTGGTCAAATTTTGGGGTGCAACAGTTGGCACCTTAATTGACCAAGTTCATAAAGACTTTCGACTATTGCCCCCGATTGAGGATGACATTCAGACAAAAACAGGCAGCGAAGCTGCCGCTTGGACTGCTGTTGTCAAATCTGAAGAAAAGATCGTTGAATTGGAGGAGATGAATGAGAAGAATAAGCAAGAGGTTATTACTAATGAGGCGAACATTGCCTGTTGGGAGCACAAGATCAGAAAACTTCGCAACAAGATAGCGAACGCTAAGAAAAAGAATGCTGAATTATTTTCTTTTGATGATTCCTCCCTATCAACTGAACTCGAACATGCCGTTAATTTCGCCGAGGAAGCCCGTCACTTGGAAGCTGAGGTTGCCCAACTGAGAACAGACAAAGCCCAATGCCAGAACCGCCTCGAACTCCAAAAGTCAAACTACCTCAAGATGAAGGTAAATCTCCCTTTTTAGTTTATTAGATATTTTGTAATAGAGCATCTTTACTGGCCTTTGTAAGCCATTTTAACTTTTTTTTTAAGACACTGGGCCATTTTGACGTATTTGCTAATCACCATTTATGGCTTTGCTTTATATTCAGTTGTTACTCTGTTGATATTTTTACCTCTTGAAGTGCGGGCTTATATTTTTTTTAAATATTTGCCATTCACTTTTAATATTCTCTTGTCTTCACTCAACTTTGTTACTTCGTATGCTTCATTAAATAAAACCTTCGACACCTGGAGTGGTCCTTCCCACTTTGGGGACCATTTGCCTAAAGATCTCACCTTTCGATCCATAGGCAGGATTACTCTCCATACTAAATCTCTGACCAGGAAAGCCTTTTCTTTAACCTTCTTGTTATATGACTTCTCCACTCTTTTCTTCTGTCTTCTCAAGAGTTCTAGAGCTTTTAGTCTTTCCTTGTCTAAATCTACTAACTCATCAAGAATCATGTCCCAATAGATTTCTCGAGGGATTTCGTGATGCCTCTGAATTCTGACCGATTGTATGTATATCTCGACTGACAATACTACATCATGGCCGAAGGTCAGTCGATAGGGGGAAGTATTGGTTGCTTCTTTCGGGGATGTTCGACAGACCAATAAGACTTGATCCAACGTCTTATGCCAGTTTCTAGGCTTACTTCCAATTTGCTTTTTTATCATGCCAATTATCACTTTGTTTGCTGCTTCGACTTGGCCATTGGCCTGGGCATAATAAGGCGTCGAAGTAAGAAGTTTGAATCCCGTCTCTTTGGCGAACTCCTGCATCTTCCTACCTGTAAAAACTGACCCTTGGTCTATCGTTATTGTTTCTGGTAGCCCAAATTTGTAGATGATGTATTTCTGAATGAACTCGATGACATCTTCTTGGTCTACCTTAGGTAGAGCTATAGCTTCGATCCACTTGGTGAAGTAGTCTATCCCCACAAGAATATACTTCTGGTTTTTGGAAGATGCGGGTCGAATCTCTCCTATCAAGTCTAAAGCCCAACCTCTGAATGGCCATGGCTTGACTATGGAGTGTAACTCGCTTGCTGGAACATGTTGTATGCCAGCGTGGACTTGGCATTCCTGACAACCTTTAGCAAACTCAATGCAATCTTTCAGCATCGTGGGCCAGTACATCCCTTGGCGAAATAGTAGCCATTTCATCTTATGGCCTATCTGGTGCGCTCCACATGTCCCACCATGGACTGATGATAATGCCAAGTATGCCTCAGATTCGCTGAGGCATTTAAGTAAAACTCCCTTAGAGTTTTTTTAAATAACTCATTCCCTAAAAGGACATAGCTTAGCGCTCAATATCTTATTTTTCATTATGTGGTTGCTAAAGGGTTATGAAGGTATTCGACCAAAGGTTTCCTCCAATCTTTGTCTTTCAGACCTTCAACCGTAAAAATTTCAAAGGTTTCCTCGTTAGCGTAGCCAAATTTTGTAACTTCAAAGTCCGACAGTCTCAGGCCTACGGGCACAACCTTACCCATGGCCTCGATTGCTTCTTGCAAGTTTTCCTTCGAGACCCTATATCCTGACGCGACTTATGCCAAATTGTTGGCTATCTAATTGTGTAGTCACGGTATATGTCGAATAGTGCAGACTTCAAATTTTTTAAGTAGCCTATTGGCTATCACGAAATACATAATGAGATTTTCTTTAACGCACTTGTACTCCTTTGTTAGCTGTTTTACGACTAACTCCGAATCTCCCATTATTTCGACTTGGGTTCCCCCCAATTCTAACGAAATTTCAAGTCTGGCGATCAAAGCTTCATACTCAGCCTCGTTATTGGAACATAGGCCCTCAACTCTATACTTGAATTTTGTTGGAATTTTGTCAGGAGAAATAATCATCAAACCTATACTTGTCCCGTTCTTATGGCTAGACCCGTCGAAGTATAACTTCCAGGGCTCTAGTTCGACAATGTTCAGGGTATTTTAATTTATAGAGTGATCGACGATGAAGTCTGCCACTATTTGTCCTTTGACCGCTTTTAGCGGTCTATATGTCAGTGAGTATTCAGTTAATGCTAATGCCCATTTACCAATTCGACTATGCAAAATAGGCTTGGATAACATGTGTTTAATGATATCGGAGTGCGACGAGACATAAACATCAATTGGTTTTATATATTGCTTCAACTTTATACATGAGAAATACAAACATAAGCATAATTTCTCTATCTCGTTATACCTAGTTTCTGCGTCATTCAAAACCCTGCTAATGTAGTAAATGGCTCTTTCGACGCCATTCTCGTCCTCTTGAGCAAGCATGCTCCCTAAAGTCTTGTCTGACGCTGCTATGTACAACCTCATGTTTTTGCTTCGACATGGAGGCGAAAGGACTGGAGGATGAGTCAAGTAGTCTTTGATCTTGTCGAAAGCCTCTTGTTGATCTTTATCCCATTTCAACCTCTCTTTGGTGACTCAAAGCAATGGTGAGAAGGCCTGCGTTTTGCCACTGGGGTTTAATATGAATCTTCTTAGGAAGTTTATTTTGCCCAACAAGGATTGCAGTTCCTTTTTGTTGGATGGTGCTTTCACTTCCATGGTGGCCTTTATCTTGTTTTGGTTGATTTCGATCCCCTTTTTGTGGAATACGAAACCCAAAAAATCTCCCGCTTGTACACAAAATGCGCCCTTCAGGGGATTCATCTTGAGGCCAAACTTCCTCATCCTTATGAAGGACTTGCACAGATATTCTACATGAGCTTTTCCTAATACAAATTTCACGACAATGTCAACAATATATATATATATATATCTGCATAAAGGACTCAATGTAATCATGAATAATTGAATTCATCGCCCGCTGGTATGTTTCCCCAGCGTTCTTCAGGCCAAAAGGCATTACTACCCACTCGTAAGTGCCTAAGGCCCCTGGGCAACGGAACGCCGATTTGGGAACGTCATCCTCAGCAATGAAAATCTGGTTGTAACCAGAGTATCCATCCAGCATGCTAAGGTACTCGTGGTCAGCGGCTGAATCGACTAGTATTTCTGCCACCGGCATCGAATACTCATATTTAGGGGTTGCTGAATTTAAATCCCTAAAGTCTATACATACTCTTAGAGACCCGTTTTTCTTAATGACCGGTACAATATTTGCCAGCCATTCGACATACCTGGTCGTACGGATGAACTTGCATCAGAGGATTCTTTCGATTCTTCCTTTATTTTTGAGAGGATTTCAGGAGCGAAACGTATTGGGCTCTGTTTGACTGGCCTTTTTCCAGGCTTGATTGGAAATCTATGGTCAACTAGATCTCTCTTTAGACCGGGTATTTCGTCATAATCCCAAGCAAAACAATCCCTGCACACTCGCAGCAACTGGATGGTCTCGACCCTGAGTTAGGGGTCGAGGTTGGCACTGATATACGCCGGCCTTTTGATTATTCCATCTCCCAGATCCACTTCCTCTAATGGATCTTGTGCCAGCGTTTTAACATCGTTGGCCAAGGGATCTTTCTCAAAACCCAGAGGCTCATCGTCATAAATGGCGTCGAGCATTTGACCTTCATACTGAATCTTGTCGGGAGGCTCAGGGTTGAAATGCCCACCTGAGCCTATTTGTTCATATTCTTCGTTGGCTCTCTCTGCCATTTTGTTGTTGGCAGCCTCTAGGGCAATTTGTAGTTTAGTTTCATCCACGTAGGCCGAAATCCTTTGAAGCGCTATGGCTTCAGTCATCATCACTAAATTCACTTCCCCATCCAGTGGGGTCTATAGGAAGTGTGCCAAGGTATGGGAGCCTCTCACCTGGAACTTCCTTATACCAGTGGAAACCGTAGACAAGATGTAGATAAAGTGAGCAATACACTTTGTCATTTGGTGCAAATTTGAAATCTGCAGGCACGCAGGGGCCTATGCTGGCCAAATGTTTGTTAAATTGTCTTCGATTAACATGGTTTATGGGTGCCTTAAAATATCCTTGATCTGCTTCAATGTTTTCGACAATGCCATTTGGTCTCCAGATGGAGATCCTTTGATGCATTGAAGATGGCACCGCCCCCACTCCATGAATCCATTGTCTTCTAAGCAGCATATTATAGTTGGCAGTGGTTTCTACCACCATGAAGACAGTTGGGTGGGTAATGGTTCCGACTGTGACAATCACTTGTATGACCCCCATGGTCGAACCCACTTTACCTTCATAGTTTGACAATACCATGTTGTGTGGTTTTATATCTGTCTCATCTATTCCAATCTTATTCAACAGGAAATGCGACATTAGATTCACTATGGCGCCGCAATCCACCAAAATTTTATTAACTGGGACTTTCTCCACTTTTGCTATAATATAAAGAGGTTTCAGATGATTTTTCATCGCCTCCGTGGGCCATTCGAAGAATGTGTTTTACTCCTCGACGCAGCAATTATTCATCACATAGTAACACACAGGCTTATGAGCCGCCATATCCTAGTCCATATAGGTGTCCAGGTTTTCAACCACGAAAATTCTGTCAAATTCCGTAGGCATCACCGATACTACATTAACCAAAATATCCAGAGTATCGTTAGAGTCTGAATCAAAATTATTGGTCATTTCGTCATCGACCCCAACCGGTTTTCTCTGCTCTTCGACCTGTGCCAGAAATAACTTTCGTTCTACAGGTGTCTTCCCAAGTGCTTTCGTTCGTCCTTCTTCATTTTCGACAGGAACATTGGTACTGGATTCTGGCTGGTCCCTTTGTGCACTTTCCCTGAGTGTTTTTCTCTTACGTTGTTCCCGTCTCCATTGTGATCGAGACATGGGATTCTTTCCTTTATAGTTTTCAGATACATGGGCAGCTTTTGAAGACTGAAACTCCTTTCAATAACTTAATGAAGATCCTCGTTGCACCTCAAAGTTCTTCCACCTCTGGTACCCCTGCTGTCTATTCTCATTAAGCTTTGTCCACTTTCCATTAGTAGCCTCGGTGTTAGGTTTAAAACTAGTGTGTTTGTTTGTCGGAGGCCTTGTGCGGGGCTCAGATCTCTTTTGAATACTACTTCGAGGGTAGAATCTGGGCCTTTCCTTATCTTGTCTTAGCCTCCGTGTTCCCTCTAGCTTCTATGCGGCCTTTTTGTCAAAAATGGCGCTGAATCGAGGACATAACATCACATGGGATCCTTTCTCTTAGCAACGGTGGAGGAAAGCAACAATGAATTCTTCCTGTTCTGGGTACGCTTTCTTAGTGTGTGCCCCCTGGTAATTTGATTCGCTATCCCCTACATCTTCGTGTTGAGTGATCTCTACCATATTAATCTCAACTTCTTCGACCAGATTAAGCTTCCTTAGGCCTAGCTCCACGCCTTTAGTGGCCTGATCAATTCGGACGAAGTTATCAACAGTTTCTTTGGTCACTATCTCCCACCCTAGATTGCTTTTGTTATTTGAACTTATAACTTCATCCCTTTGGTCGTGGTCATCAATTGCCATTTCCACACAGTCCTTTCGTCCGAAGCTCATGGTGACTTTTGCCATCACAGCCTCATCTATGAGATTATCAGTAATTTATGTCATGTCGATTGAAAAATCGCAGCCATCAGTAGCTTCGACCATGTTGGTTGAAAAATCGCAGCCATCAGTAGCTTCGACCATGTTGGTTGAAAAATTGCAGCCGTTAGTAGCTTCGACCATGTTGGTTGAAAAACCGCAGCCATCAGTAACTTCGACCATGCTGGCTTCCACTGGTTCTGTATAATGTGCGTCTGTCATTTGCAAAGGGTCTGTGTCGACCTTCATCTGGCCGTTAGCCTTCTCTCCAAACTTCAGACGTCCTTCCTGAATTGCATTTTGAACAAGGTCCCTGAAAAGAAAACATTGAGATGTTTTATGACCCAGAAAATTATGGTATTTACAAAACCCTCTTTTCTTCCTTTGTTCTATGGACGACATTTTAGCACCAGGTGGCACTATCATTTGTCTGTCTTTGACTAACAAATCGAAGATTTCATCACATTTTGTGATGTCGAAAGTATATATTTTCTTTGGGAAGTTATCATTCTTTTCGGATTCGACACAACTCTTCCCCTGTGGGGGAGCTAGTACTTTGCATGAGTAAGGTGGTCCTTGTTTGAGTTTAGAAAGATCCACTTCGCCTTCGTCGAAGCACACAGGATCATCGCACAACCCTTCGACATTCTCATTATATTAGACAAAATCTACCTTCTTATTCTTATTAAACTTAGCCTTCTCGTCTTTGAGTCTTTCTAGTTGCCAAACTCGATCGACTAGTTGGGCCATGTCCCTTAGATACTGGGTATCCAACTTCTTCCTAATGGAATAGTCGAGTCCCCCAGCGGCCATTTCGACCAACTCATGTTCAGGGACCTGTGTGAAACATCTGGCCTTAAGCAAACGGAATATATTAAGGTATTCTTCAATTGGCTTAGAAAACTTACGCTTTACACTAGCGAGTTCTTTTAAGTTAATCTTAGTCTGGCCATATAGAACTGTTCATGGAATAAACGCTCTAACTGGGTCCAATTTCACACCGTATTAGGGGGTAGCATTGTGAACCAAGTGAAGGCATTTTTAGTAAGAGAACTTGGGAAGTATTTTATTCTAAGGCTTTCATCATTCGCTATCTCTCCAGCCTCGATTAGATAACGGGCCACGTGTTCGACAGTGGGCTCTGTCGTATCTCCTGAAAACTTAGTAAACCTGGGCACTTTTATCCTAGGGGGTAGCACTGCCTGAAGAATATAATCTACTATAGGTGAAGTGTAATTTGGCCTGGTGAACCCAGTGTTCAAACCATTTCTGGCCATAATTCTCTCGACCATGGCTGCTAGATTATTATTGACGGCCACGTTATTTCGTCGAACCTGTTGGATTACATTGTCCGCGTCCTGGTTTTGATTCACGATAACCACTCCTGGGTCTCTTTCTCCCAGAACACATGCCTGATTTCGCAATGGTTCTTCCCTAAGCACTTCGACTGCGGGATGGGCCATCTCCCTTGGTTTTCTATATCGGTTTCTACCGTATTTCCCAAGTTTTCTTATGGGATGTCCGCTATTGGAGCCTGATTTCTGGCTAAGGGGGGTACCTCCATGAATTCAGCCAATCTTGTCAGTTGTACCGCCGATTGTTGATTGGTCTGAGTTGTATTTTGGATTAATGGTTGAAAGATTTCGCCCATGGTTTATGACAAGGTCTGAACCATTTGTAAATTACTTTCATCCATCTGCTGTCTCACACAGGCAACTGAGGTGTTGGTCAAGTTGGGGCCTTGCGTCGAATACCCTAAGCTCTGGCTTTGGGGATTTCGACCCATGTTCACACCAGACCCTGACCCTTGTAATGGCGAAGCCATTGCATGATCTGAGAATATGAGGGGCGCACTTTGGAGCCCTTGCATTACAGTGGTGGGCATCCCATATGGAGGATTTCTTGGTGACTGTGAAAACCCAGGGGGAGCAAACTGTCTGGAAGTCGAACTTCCCCCTAACAATATATGAGGATATGACGTTGAATGTCCGATATATTCCAACACTGGTTGACTATAAGGTCTTATCACCGTCGATCCAGTCCCAAGTATGGAGGGTGTCGGTACTGGCCTCACAAGAAGCACCGTTTGTTCTCCGGTCGACGGTATCGGAAGGGGAACTCCATCGTCTCTTATTCCTTCACTGGAACCGTCTCCTTGACGGTTGGGGTTATCTGGCTGGTTCGTATCCGTAGCCATGTTCCTAATGTTTCGTC